>CM070877.1:123612320-126544820 GCA_036365515.1 Torymus aiolomorphi | reverse complement strand
ACCCGTGTATGTGTGGCATGCAACGCGAGCCGAAATTTCTCCACTACAGGGGAGGCCATGGGCACTTATCGTAAAATTTTCGGCGTTAAAATTCATTCCCAAACTACCTACGCGCCGTAAAATTCGGCCGACGACGAGTAGCTTCTCTCTCCGTGTGGCCAGAAAAACGGCCGACGTGTATATACACACGCGCGCACAGAAAATTCGCGCTGCCGCAGCGGCACAACGAAAAACTTTCATCATCACTGTCTCGCACTCTCGTCTCGTACTTTATCTCGCATTTATCTCCCGTTTCTCAAGCGAGGAGAGCCCGCTCGGGCGTAATTGCGGTTGCATCGATCATTAGACCTCTTTCAGGGAACGAGAGGGAGGAGAAGCAGCCCGGAGAAAAGAAACTCTCGGCGGGCTTTCACGAAAGAGAGGAGAGCTCAGCGCGCAGCTGGCCCAGCCTCACCTCCGCATATATACACACATACAGATACATGCTTATCGCTCCGTATACGGCCGAGCTGAGCGGGAGGATGTGTTTTCACTCGCGGCGTGTATCTGTGTGTGTACAGACGCGCGTATGTATACGTGTTAGTATCACCGCGGGTGGAATATATCGCGCTTGCCGTCGTCGTAGATTACCTCCTCTGGCGCGCAAGAGCGCGAAAATCAGCGAGAAATGAAGACGGAGATACATGCGCGAGAGAGATGTGTGTATAAGCCAGAGAGAGGAGGAGGAGATCGTGGGAACAGTTCACGCCTGTGCCACGTTCGCTTTTTCTCCTCCGCGATTTTCACCCTGGCCATCACATGTGTGTATATGTGTGTACATAAATCTGGGCCGCTGATTGACACACAGACGCGTATTACCGCCTAGCTCATTTGCATACGTTCGTGAAGAATGGAATAGACGAGTGTCTTGTCGTTCTCCTTTTTACAGTTTCCACTTTGTAGAAGTGAGTAATTACGCAATGATAAACAATGTTTGATGGAGAGATGATCGCAATCTGATCTTACTTAAAAACTTTAATAGGGCTCACCGACATGTGTGTGCACTCTGCGTTGAGCAAATATTACGTAAGTGTCGGCAAGGATCAATTGAGAGCGTGGATACTGCTATTGCCGATGAAAAATAATGTAATAATGCCGCGCGCGTGCGCATCGAAGAAGATAATCATCTTCATTTTCATTAAGTGTATGGAAACACATGTATCAATAGCGGTATGAACGTGTTACAAACGCGAAATTTTAAGCTTTAATTTATGTATTTAATTTCTTTTTTTTTCTCTCTCTCTTTGCTTTAGGGTCGATCTTTTCGTTATTGAATTTAAAGCCTGCGCAGGATTATATTGGTTTTCGAAGAGCACAGTCCAGTGAAATGTTTTTTTTTTTTTTTTTTTTAATGCGAATAATTATCTTTCTTTTTTTATGCTCGCAAAGTCGAGACCTCATAATTGTCGCTATTAATATCTGTCGAATATCTCTCGCTGGCGGCACACGCGGGCGGCGCGCATTAATGAAACGCGCAATACAAGCCGTTTTACACTATTGCGCCGTTTATTATCGGCGGACGGCCGATTACGATTCCCCTCCCCTCGATTTCATCACCTCGTCCGCGCGAAACTTATTAAATTTACGAAATCATAATTCGAGAGAACGAGGGAGAGAGAAAAGAGAATATTGCTGCATCGGGCTTGTAATTGCCGAATCAATAACGGAGAGAAGAATAAAGTATGCTGCCGGCGTGCGGCCGCGAAGATAAAGTATGCAATTTCAAATGCTTATCGCCTCGCGAGTATCTATACCCCCCCCCCCCCGCCACGGTATTTTCGGCCGTAAATGCTCGCTAATTAATTCGTGAATCGGCTCTCGGTGTGCGATATAAATCCGTCTGGGACGGATTCTCCTATATATGTATATGGGTGCTTGCACAAAGCCGCGCATACACGTATACATACGTTTAAGCGCGCACAGACGCGAAAACCGATATACCCCGTCCAATTTGGATATAGCGAGACGCGGTCGCGCGGCAGTCGATCCCTTCGTTAGCGCAATGCCGTTCCCATAAACCTGGCCTTCTCCTTCTCCCTCTCTCGCGCTCCACCGCTGCGCGGGAGGAGAGGATGTGTCGCGACCTCTCGTTTCTCTCTCGAAAGTCTGCTGCTGCTACTGCCGTTTGCTCCCACGGTAACGATGAAATTAATGATTCGCGCGCGCGGATCACGATTGGAAGTAGCGAAGAGACAATCGTCGTCTTTCTCTTTCTTCTATATACTCCCCGGCGCGAAATGGCCAGAGCACGACTCGCGAGCGTCAACTCGAGAAATTCGCACATATATGTATGTGTGTGTATAGATATATACATTTGTACGCCTCTGTCGTCTCGAATTTTCAACGATTTGAGTTTCTGTTTTTAATCAGCGGCGAGACTGCAGCTTTATGACTGCCGTTAAGTCAGCAGCAGGAAAGTTCGCTTTGTGCACTCTGCTCGGCCCGGTGATTTGTCTTCCCGCGAGTAATTATCGGAATTTCAATTCGACATATATATACATACATATCCAACGTCGCACACGCGCTTGTGTCCTGTAAATCAAGGGAAAAATCATTCCGCGCCCCGAGCTCTTAACGTTTAATGGCCTCGTTAAATCCGCGGCTACGGCGTGTGTATATCTCTCTCCGCGTGATCACTCGCGAAATCTATCTCTCCGAAACTCTAGAATATACAGCTTCTCGATAATCTCTCTCTCTCCCGCTCACTCTCTAGCTGCAAACTTGTTTACACACGCGGGAGAGTTTTCGCGAGAGGCGCGCCTGAAAAATGAACGAGTGATCGATGGCCTCGCGATCTCGGGCAAGAGAGACTGTTCTGGGGAATATCGTACGAGTCGGTAACAAGCTACACACACACACACACACACACACACACACACACACACACACACACACACACACACACACACACACACACACACACACACACACACACACACACACACACACACACACACACACACACACACACACACACACACACACACACACACACACACACACACACACACACACACACACACACACACACACACACACACACACACACACACACACACACACACACACACACACACACACACACACACACACACACACACACCTCGATCACTTTCTTCATCCTCCGCGTCTCGACAGATACATGCGGCGTAACTTTTGCGTCTCCCCGATAAATTATGCACGCCCGCGGTATGGAGCATATAAAGCCATTTCGGCGCGGAATCTATCCCACGGCGCCATATATAATATTTAATGGCGCCATCAGCGATAAGTCTCTTCCCTCTTTATTTCTCCGCCACTGTCCGAGCCCAACCACTGCTATTACTCGCGCGTCTTCGCGTTTGCCCCTTATCTTTCCCAGGAAACGCGTGCATCGAATTCAATTCCCCCGCCGTGCGAGCCTTGCAAAACTTTGCCGGTGCACTTCCTCTCTCTCTCTCTCTCTCTGTCTCTCTCTCTCTCTCTCTCTCTCTCTCTCTCTCTCTCTCTCTCTCTCTCTCTCTCTCTCTCTCTCTCTCTCTCTCTCTCTCTCTCTCTCTCTCTCTCTCTCTCTCTCTCTCTCTCTCTCTCACTCTTTGCGGCGATGCAATTATCTTTATACGCTCGATTCGGTTTTGCAGGTTGTATGTGTGTATACGTGTATAGGTGATTTACGCGCACCGGGCGCAGTTTTTGCCGGCTATCGCGCGTTTATCGCTTTAATTTACTCCGAGCCGATGCTCATTTGCATTCGTTATCGGTTACGCAGTGATGGAAAGTGTGGGAAAATTAGCTATTTCCAGAGCCGCCGCCGCTGATTCGCGAAACTCTCGTTATGAAATTTATACGAAACGTCGAGTGTATACATACGTTTTTATTTATTTTTTTTTTTTTATTGAATGAAAAATTTGCATGTGCAGGGGAATATCTATAAAGCTCGCATTAAATTAAACTTTCGAAAACTTGGAATCGCCGCGTTTCTTTATACATATACGTAATTTGCTGTAATGTACAAGCCATGATACTTGTGAAATTAGCAAAGTATGATATAAATAATTGACCCGAGTAGTAGCCGGCGGAGTATATAGGCTTCTAGCGTAATCTAAGCAGAAAACCCGAAAACGCGCGCGGAGATACGAAACTAGCGGACTATATAAGCGCGGGAGTCGATTAACCGTCGATACCCGTCCCCGTTTCGGCCGATTAACTCGGCTGTACCTAAGAGCCGTCGCAATCGAAACCGACGATGCCACTTCTATGTGAGTATATACGCGCGTATTTGCATGCCACTGGTAGACGAAGACGGGGAGACTATTCTATGTAAATAGTTCCTGCATTCACGCGGTAATGTACGCAAGATTCTGCTGCAGCAGCGGGTGACCCGCGCTATGTGTGCAAGTGGAATGCGCACGCGGGAGGTAGCGAGAGAGAGAAAGTCATCGGCGGCGTGATTATCGATTCCGATGCTTAGAGTTTTCCCGCGGACTTTTTCTGCTACAAGCGTGCATTCTACGAAACGCGTTTACGATTAATTAAGCATTTTTTTTGCGTACGCCGCTACACGGCAAAAATGTTAATGAGAAAATAATTGAAAAGTCGAATAAATCTCGTCGAGCACTGCGCGTATGGCGATTTTCGCGGCAATCAAGCGGCGGTCACGACTCGTCAGCATCGCCTCACCGGCAAAAAGATATTGGCTCTCCCGCGAGCGCGTATCAGGCCGATCGGCAAACAACGCACATACACACATACTCTCTCTCCACCTCCTCGGCGAACAAAACGGACAAAAATCCGGGGCGTCGCCATAAATAAGCCTTCGAAATTAAAAGAAAGCAATCACCGCCCCACTGACATAAAACACAACACACGCACACACACCAGCCCCGATAAGCGAGAGTGCAGCGCGTCGAAGCCTAAAAAAGAAACCTCGCTCGCGCGCCTGCGCCTGCCTGTGTGTATGCGTCCGTGTATATACATAAACCGGCGAGCTCGCAAAGAGGTAAGTATAAAGAAATAAAAAAAAGGGCTAAGACGATCGAACGAGCGCAATCAGGGACCGGCTGCAAGCTGGACACACGAGTGCTCGGCGTTATATACATATGCGCGCGCGCGTGCGATGCAAAACGAGCAGGGAAGAAGAGGTGCGCGTGAGTGCGCCAAACAGGCATGTCCGGTGCGTGCTGCCGCCGCCGCCGCCGCCGTCGTCTCTTTCTCCTCTCTTCTTTCTCTTTCTCACTCTCTTGCTCGGGGACCAGTCAGCCGGTCGGCTGCGCCCGGCTGTCTGTCGGTCGGTCAGCTGGTCGCGCGCGCACTCGGTCAGGATGTCGAGAGAGAGAGAGAGAGAGAGAGAGAGAGAGATAACCGGCTCTCTCCTCGCCTCGTGGCGCGCCCGCATATGTGCGCGATCGCGCAAGGGCGCAGCAGCGGCATATGGCGACACTTTACGAGGAAAATCTGATGGCGCTTGAAATAGACGCGACTAATTTGGGAATGCCGTATAGTGGCTGCAACGGCGCTCGTCTCATAACGCTGTGTATACATATGTATATACATGTTGTATTATAATTTACGAGACGAACAGCAGCTCTTTTTATACGCCCGGAACTAAAAGTAGAAAGCATAATATTTGGCCACTTTAAATAAGCGCCGGGGAGTAATAACAATAACCGATATATAGTATCATGATGGGAGCTGTCGCGCGCGCGCGCTCGCGATTTAAATATGAATATTTCGCTTCGCGAGGCGCAAAGAGGACGGGAAATAGGTAGCCTGCGATAGATTGGGAATACGCTGCAGGTATTACAAGCGCTGGTGGTAAAAACGTTATAGTGCGGAGAGAGAGAGAGAGAGAAAAAATCCTGTTGGAAGCGCGCCAGGAACGACTTCCTCCTCGCAGAGCGCACGTGCCTCGCGCGGAATCTACTCTCGTGGGAGGCCGATGGAAAGGCGCCCCACGTGAGGACGACGACACTCGAGTGAATTGTCTTTTTTACCGCCAGCAGTGTAGCGAGGGAAAAAAAGCGCGCATGCGTCACGTGTCATTGATTGTCAGGCAACTGTATGCGTCTGTGTATGTGTGTGTATACGTATACGTATTCTTGACATCTTGATAAGGATTTCCCGATAACGCGGGGGGGAGGGGGGGCTCTCTAATAACTCGCGCGTGTATTTCAGTGCGCGCTCTCGTCGAACCCGTGTGTGGAAGAAAATTATTTTCGTAAAAAAAGAAAATTGCCGTCTAACGTATATAGACGCGAACTCGAAGAGCTAAAATAAGCGAAAACGCTGTATATATACGGGTAAAAAAGCGTTAGCCGCGCTCCGAAAATTTAAAGGAATTTTCCTCAATATTCTCGAATGTTTAAAAAAAAAAAAAAAAAAAAAACCGAACCGTCCGCGCGCGTATCGCCTGTATTATTTATAAAACGAGTTTTTCGACTCTTCGGAGAACGCCGTGCTCGTGTGTGTGTGTGTACGGTATACGCACGCATTACACAAATATACCACTTAGAGAACCTGACTCTCTTGCCAACAACAAAACGCTCGTTCAAAAAAGAAAAAAAAAAAGAAGCAAAAATAAGAAGAATCTCGGAGGATTCTGAAGGAGCAATGACTTCCCGGCTTAGCCGTCGTCGAATACCGCTCGCGCAAAAGTGTCGATGCCCCGTGAGTGGAAAATATATACCGTATAGAGTCCTGGCGACATGCACAAGTCGCGGTGGCTATATATGTAACGATACGCGCGCAGTCAGCATAAATCTTCCGCACATATATGTATAACTTGCGCGTACGTGCGTGTGTAATAGGAAGGAGTCGCGAGGCAAGGTGAATTATATCGATGAAGGAGATTTCTTCATCTCTCTCTCTCTCTCTCTTTCGTACTCTTATATACTGCTATTATATATACACACACACACACCAGATTTCGGCCTTCGCTAGATCTCTTCCGCGTGCCCTTCGACATATATCGTATTATAGGCCTGTCAGAGATTTCGATCTGAAAGAGATTAGATGCTGCTATATTTTTTGCCGCCGCGGCCGATAGTCACACGCAGCACACAAAGTCTTCATTCATATTCCTCCCGTATGCGCGCTCATCACATTTTTTTGCATACGCTCGTTAATTACGAGGAAGGCGTTTTTGCTCTACCGAGCGGGCTCGTATTAATGATCCCCGTCGTGTCCCTCGCGATGACGATCGGCCATTTATATTACACAATGAGCCGGACATTTTAATTACACATACGTATAAACGCGCTTATGCAAACGTTGAAGAAAAAAAAAGAGCCGCCGCCGTCGTCAAGCTATAACCGTAAACGTGTACGATCTCATCATTCCTCTTCCGTCTTACTCGCGTTATCCCCCGCGCGATCTCACACACACACACACGCTCTCGCATGCACATATAGATTATGCGGAAAATTTAAAATTCAATCGACGTGAGCTTCACCATGATGTCATATTCCACCTATGACCTGCAATTGCACGCCTACATTGTACATATATACACGTGTGCGTATGTGCGCGCACGTGCGTGCCGATACACGCGCGAATAAATAATCGGTATCGGTATAGATGTATATACTCGTGCGGTGCGGCGCGTCAATTGCGAAACGCCAACTCGCGCGCGCGCGCGCGAACGCGATAAGCATCTTGCCGTAACGCAAGCTATATAGCGGGCGCAACGGTATTACAAAAGTGACAGTAAAATGGCGGCGAGTGAAAACGCGCTCTGCTCGATACGTGCGGTAGGTGCTGTTATACTGTATAGTTCGGTGCGCGGCACGAGAGAGCGTATCGCTCGCTGCGGCAACAGGGTTATCGTGGAAGTGGAGTAAGAGCGCGTAATTGTTATGTGATCGACGTGCGCGCGAGTGGAAAATCAAAAGGCGACGCTGCTCTCTCTCTTTTGCGCCCCGATGACCGTTGGGAGAATGTATGTGCATGTGTATATATATATATAGAGTTTACGTGAGTGATATAATGCGTGTGTGCGTCTATTTGTTTTCATTATTCGTATATACGGTTCTCCGTAATCTTACTTGTTATGCTACACGCGAGATAATTGCAATGTGCGTCGATAAAAAAAAATGTATACTCCCAACTACCCATATGTATCAACCTTCAAATAACTCCGATAACTCGAGCGAGCGACATTCAACTCCAATCGGAAATATATAATTCACCACGAGCTTATATATAACATACACACACACACACACACATACACGCAACTCACCGCCGACAGCCAGCGAAATAATAATAACACACGTCCCGCTCGCTCTCGTATTATCGCATGTGGTAGAGGGCGAAAAATCGAGCCGACGCGTCGCGGAAGAGCTCGCTATGCCCGAATAAACGATATGTAAAGTTATGTCACGAGCCGGCGAAGATTGTCGCGAAAAATGCATAATGCGCGATATATAGCGCGCGTAGGAACGAGGGGCTTCACGTGCATGCGTGCTGCAGCCGCAGTCGTCGCCCGTGTGGCACGTGCGCGCGCCTCTCCGACTACAGCTCGCTGCTTTTACGTAAAGCCGGCGGCACGCGCGCGCTCGTACGCGTTTATCTGTCTGTTATGTGTATAAATACGTGTGAGGATATATTAAGTGTGTGTATTTTAGTTGCCGTGCGAGTTTTGCTGCGATTAGGTGGACAGAAATCACGGCCCAAATATGCGCGAACGCGGGGCGCGCTGCATACTTCGCGCTAGATATAAGGAGCCGTCGAGAGGTTCGCCGTGTTTTGAGAAAGTGCACGAAAATTCGGAATTCCGGGCGGTTTAGGATTGCGCAACAAGTAGAAACGGACGTTTCAACATTTATTACTTTACAATTCAACGTTTTTTTAATTGTTTCATCATTTACTGTCATTTCATCAGTTATTATACTTCAAATTATTAGTGATTCGCACAAAGTTACCTTCATTATTTTCCTCGACAGTTGAGACCATATTATCACGCTGCGTATCGATAACGGCGATATACCGATATATCGTTTACAACTCCGGGAGTCATTAGACACGTGCAGAATATATATATATATATATATATATATATATATATATATATATATATATATATATATATATATATATATATATATATATATATATATATATATATATATATATATATATATATATATATATATATATATATATATATATATATATATATATATATCGGACACCCAAAAATTATTATAGACGACACGTGCGCGCGGACGTGTTGGATTTATTGACCGCCAGTGCGACTTATCAGATCGTACATATTCACTAAAAAAAAAAACAAGAAAAAAAAACCGAGGAATACAAACGAACCCGCAGTTCCGGATTAATATATAAACTCGCGGTGACGCAAGCAGCGGGATTACGCTTAAAAGCGCGTGTCCTCGAACTTCGTCGCCCGACTAAATTTGCCACTTCGCCTTTCCTCGTCTATCCGCACTATATAGTTGCGCTCTCGCACACGCTCGCCTTATCAGATTTATCCGGAGTTATCCGCTTCTCTCCGTCTCTCTCTTTCGCCCACACATATATATAGTGCACTTCTCGGAAAAGATTACGCTCGCTCGCTCGCTAGCAACCGCAAGACGGTAGCTATATGCTCGCCATATATACGTCGCTCGTGCGCGCGATCAGGCGTCTCTTTAAAAAAGCGAACATTGTAGAAGATATACATCCGAGCATTAGCGATAACCGTTTGGCGAGGAGGCAGAGCAGCTCTCGCGCATATACATACACATCGGGGGAATTAAGTCGCGGGATAAATTAACATATCGTAAAACAAGGCGCATTAGCCTGCGCGCTCGCCTCTGCGCGGGCGGATTATCTCTTAAAAGCCTTGTTAATGCCAAAATCGTAAAACCGAGAAATTCCCTGAGTGCACGTATTAACCGCTTCGTGCGCGAAGAAGGAGGTGGGAGGGAGAAGAAAAAAAAAACGAGGCGAGGATTGACCGGTGTCAACGCGCGTGACCGGCTCTTTATCTCGCTTCTCTCGCGAACGCTCGCCGCAGTTAAAAGCAATCGCTCGCTGGCTGTGTGGAAAGTGGAAAAAGGGTGTCTCTGTCCGTCGAGAGAGACGCGCGCGAAATCGGATGCGGAAGGTCCATTAGCGACGGATTTGACTCGTTTCGGCCAAGTGGGGAGGGGGCTCGACTTATCGGTCAAAAAGTTATTTTCGTCACGACAGACGGACCGGAGGGTGCCTCGAAGGACTTTACGGGCTTCGGTCTGAAACTTTGTCCAATACCTATACACGTCTCGACTGTACTTCTTTTGGTAATAAGCTCGAAGGTCCGAAATGAAACCGCGGCATGTAATACATAACGAAAAACCAATACATTATATACTTTCGACGGCACGACGAGCGAGCACTTTAAGCCAATGGCAGTAGCGGTCTCTCTCTCTCTCTATATATATATGCACAAGAGGCACTACTCTCTCTCTCTCTCTCTCTCTCTCTCTCTCTCTCTCTCTCTCTCTCTCTCTCTCTCTCTCTCTCTCTCTGTCTGTCTCTCTCTCTCTCTCTCTCTCTCTCTCTCTCTCTCTCTGGACCGCGTTTCAAGTAAGGATTTTTAAAGTGCAGCGTGTCATCTTCGACGATGCCGCGACCGCTCAGCTAATATATATACACATACACGCGAGACCTTGGCTCTCCTTACGTCGGCTCACATGTAATCGCCACTCGCGCGTGTGTGCGCCTCTTATCCACGCGGGAATCTAATCTCGCTGACATTGCGCGCGCGCACACCGCCGTTGCTTGGGAGGCCGATGATCTCCGCAAGCGGAGGATTTAAAGAAAAATTGAGGCGGTTTATCGGGCATCGGCGATAATCGTTTGTTTGCTGTCCCTCTTTCCGCGTGCGCAGAGTACTGCGACGGCCGCTTTAGGCGATTTCGTTTCGGCGAGAAGAGGCGAAAACGCGAGCTATAAATAAATATACACGTCGATGATTGCGATCGAGTGGAGTAGTATATGACAGCCGATTATAGTTATGAAATTGTTATAGATTAGTGGAAAAGCATTGCGCGCGAGAGAAAAACACTTGAATCTGGGAAAATGCGGTTGATCGATAGACAGATTGAGAATAGCCGATTACGATTTTACTAAATAATTATCGCGGAGGAATTTAAATTAGTCTAATCAATTTTCATTTGATACGGGAATCAGGAAAAGCATTGAGGCTTTTCAAACTCTTATAAATCATTATCAAGAGTGCATAGTGTATCGGGGCTCGATCGCAATCAACTTTTCATTGTAATTTTGCGTAACCAAGATAAATTACTCCATCGCGTCTGCCATTTACTCGCGGGCGAGGCGTGCCTATACGCGCAAGCATACACTTACACACATAAATATTTGACAAAACCAGCGTGCAGTTCTATTGAAGCTATTTTTTTTTATTTTTTTTTTTTTTGCGGTGTCGGCAGTGTGCGGCAGAGCAAAGTGATTTACAAAGTGAGGAGAGCGAAAGAGAGAGATAGGAAAAAAGGGAAGGCTCTCAATGTGTTTCTTTGTGTTTACATGCGCCATGCATGAGTCATCAGTGTAAAAAGCGTGGAATATATCGAAACCGGCAATAGGATTAAATGCACAACTGCACCAGCAACATTTTTCCCCTCCGTTACGCCGGCTATACTCGCTCGTGTGTGCGTCTCTCTCTTTGCGTTATGTGCATGCAGATACACGCACGCACACGCACACACATGTGTGTGATCTTTTTACGGCACGTTCCGCGCCGAGAGAAACTGTTTATAATGGTCTTTTATATTCAAAGTAAAACCTCGTTCTCTCGGCGTTCCCGTTCCAAGCCGTAAATCGTGGCGACGGTGAGCCGCGAAATATAAATTAATTTCCCGTGCAAGTGTGTATGTGTGTTTAAGAACGTGTGTGCGTCGGCGGGCGCGTACGTCTTTTTTTCTCTCGGGTGATTAGCTCACGCCTGAGGAGAAGAAAGATGGAAAATTGGTGAAAAATCTCGTTTTCCCATTCACACACACACACACACACACACACACACACACACACACACACACACACACACACACAGACAGGCGCGCCTGATGACGGCCGATTGTCGTTACAGTTACGCCGCCGCGCCACTGCTACTGCTGCTCCTCTTTTTTTCCGTTCTCGTTAGGGGCCGGGGCAAAAAAAGTGGGTTCATCGCGCGCGCACAAGCACGGAAAAAAACACGATCTAGAGGGAGAGAGAGAGAAAGAGAGACGGACAGAAGAGGTCGAGGATAAAAATTATTGCGAGCGCGTCGGCGATTGCGTAAGCCTAATTTCAAATGTGATTATCGTCCATTTGAATGCAAATGCAATGGCTCTATTTGAAAAAAGGCGCGCGTGTGGAGTGCGAGCGCGCGCCGACTGAATCGATTATATTATTTTTCATTCGGTTTAGAATATTAGATTAATATATAGATGTATATGCGTTCTCTCGCGTAAGCAGCTTTTCCCATTAATGTTTTCAAATGCAAATGAGGATGGAAAGACGCGCGTATTTTTAGAACGCGCTTTTAAAAGCGAAATAATTATTCACAGCAACATTTTACGAAATTGTGTCGTGAGCTGCGGAGCGACGGAACGAGAGAGAGAGAACGGCTAATGCATTCATGAATATGATGTGGAATGAATCAAAAGCTGCGGCGGCGGCAGCGGCAGCCGATTTACATTAGCCGATTCACCTGAGCTACCGTTTTCGAAAATAGCCGGTTAGAAATATAAACCACCGATCGTCTATCATTCAAAATCGAAAGTCATACATATTAATCTTTCCACACGCGCGCTTTCTCATATACACAAACCGTCCAAAAGCAAAACAAGTCTCGCAGGCGCGAGACGATAAAAGCATTAAACCGTAATGGCTCTCATAATACTTCGAAAAATGCGATACTCGCGTTCGGCGCATGCCCGCACGCGGAACCGCCGCGCTAGACGGTTACGGCATTGTATTCCACGGCTGATTGTTGCGCACGCGGCCGCCGGCCTGCAACAATTACCGAGTCGTTTTCCACCACGTGTTGCAACTATTTCCATTTCTCTCTCTCTCTCTCCCTCTCTATTTCTGCGCGCAAAAGCGCGTTTCACCCGCGTGCGTTTTTTCTTCTCTTTTCATGCGCGACTCGGTTTTATCGGCTCCACGCCGATATATAGAAAATTTATCGCTGTGTAAGTAAAGCATTGCCGCGACTGATCTATTTTTTCAATTCGGCGAGATGCTCCGATCGCCATATATAATATCCGAAAAGAAAATAATAACGAAACGCCGCCCGCGCTTTTACGTAATTTTTCCCGCGCTATCGCTCGCGTTTTTCCGTATATATAATTTATCCGAAGTTGAATTATCGAACAGCGTTAGCGCATTTGCGTCCCCCCTCCTCCTCCATCTCCCCCCTTTTTCCTCCGTCACCTATATTTTTCGCCTCTCGCTCCCGCGACGAGGAAAAAACAGATCCCACGTCCGAGATAGCAGTATACGCAGCGTGTGCAGCAAAACGAAGTATATCCGTCTTTACACGACTAGGCCATTAAAGCTAGTCGCTCGGCGCTCGATAAAAATCATTATGCAGCGGTCTCTCTCGCTCTCCGCTCCTGCGCGTGCGCTCGATGATTGACGCATAATGCAAACGAACGCCTCTCAATGAAACCATTAGAAGACGCTCGTGTGTTTCGAGCTCTCCTCATCTCTCTCTCGCGCGGCAGACGGTCGTTGACCACGAAGCAGACGGCGGCAGCGGATAGAAAGAGAGGCAGAGAGAAAAAGAAGAGGAGTGGAGGCTCCGCTTTTTTTCTCTCGCCATTAAAAATCCGTGCTCTGAGGAGGGAGACCACGAAAACACACGTTCCACTTCAGCTCCGCCGCCGTCGCCCGGCTCACGAAAATTTTTCGTTAATTGTTGCTCAGCCTGCATCTTTCAGCGGTCTGAAAATTCCCACACGAGAGTTGACAAGGAAACAGGAGAGCGAGAGAGCTCAGAAAAAGAATGACGACTCGTCGAGAGAGAGAGAGAGAGAGAGAGAGAGAGAGAGAGAGAGAGAGAGAGAGAGAGAGAGAGAGAGAGAGAGAGAGAGAGAGAGAGAGAGAGAGAGAGAGAGAGAGAGAGAGAGAGAGAGAGAGAGAGAGAGAGAGAGAGAGAGATGCGTGCATGCACCGCCAAGGCTGTAGAAGAGATAATCGGGGTAATTTGATGGGATTGTAGCTATCTCGCGAGGAAGGAAGAACTCGCGTATACGTATGGTAGATAGAGAGGGGAGGAAAAAAGGTGGATAAGAAACTTGAATGGACTGGTTGAGCGAGCGCAGAAGAAATTGGCAGGGACCAAAGCTCACTCCCTCCTCGATAGAGAAGGAGAGTGACGGAGAAGAGAATAGAGAACTGAAGGGGAGAGCAAAAGAGAGAAGTGGACCCGACTCTCGCTCTGCCTCCACCTCCAATTTCGTCGGCGAGATTAAACCCGCGAGAAAAAGAAATTGGAATCGAGACGAAAATTACGGTTCCCCGCGTATATCGTATAAACTTCTCTCTTTTCGCGGCTTCCCCTCGTTCTTGCGTGACCCTTTCTCTCTCTCTCTCTCTCTCTCTCTCGCTCTCTCTGTTTCTCTCTGGCATCGCATTCGATTCTGTTAGCGGGAGGGAGAGGACGAGAAAGACAGAGGCTTTAAAAAACGTCTGACGTGTCTATCGCTGAGGGCTACTTATTCAATTGACGCGGAGGTTTACATGGAACTCAACTTCGTTTAATTTGCCGTGGTGACGTTTGTAATGAGCACGAATAATATTTGTTTTATTACTAAAATGATATTTTTTTGTTGTCAAATGATTAAAATTTATGAGTTACTTTCGAATAGGTTACCTTTTCCATTATAAGATTGCGTAACGGAAATTTTTTTCTATCTGTAAACAGCGAGAAAAGGCTGGCAATCTATAACTTTGGAACGATCGAATTCGGCGCTTACCTCGAGTACTCAAACGCCACTTCTCTCCGATGTCTCTCCAAGCCACCTTTCAATTTGCTACTGCAAACGAAATTCAAATGGTCTTCTTGGATCTCCCGATGAGATTCTTGCTCTCACCCTCGAATGAATACGCATACATTCACGTACTTTCGATTGCTTCGTACTTATTGCATACAACATTCGAGTTTGCTCGCCTGTTTTTTGTGTATTTTTTATCTTTTTTCAGAGTGTGGGGCTTTCGCAACGTGAATTGACTTGGAAAGATCCTAATCAGCGCTATGAATCAATCGCCGACCCACGTACGTTTATTTGTAATCGTTACTTTTTGCCGCACACACAAACACACGCGCGTGCTGCGGATTTTACACGCGCTCGCTGTATATGTATATTCATAAAATATGAAATTGAAGGTTAAAAGCCGCCAGTGTATCGGGAACACGTATGCTCCATAAATCGAAGGAAACTCATGTTCTCGCGATAATTCAGAAAAAGGCGGCGTAAAACCTCGCTTACCCAACACGCCAAATTATACCAGGAGAGACGAGGGGGGGAAAAAGGCCAAACCGACCAATTCACTTGAGCCCGAAAAAAAAGAACGATAATGAGTTTCGAAGTAGTTTCGAGATTTTTAAATCTACACTCGCGGCTTAAACACGGCGCGCGCGCGCGCGAACGCAAACGGAATGACAATTTTAACTTGTCGCCGAGTGGTCGTGCGATTTTTATTAAAGAGACGCTCCTCGAGAACGAGGATGAGGACGAAGTGAAGTTTTCAAAACGGTGAAAAGGGCAGTTTCCCCGGAGGCGATAAAAAAAATACATGACCTCCGGGACTACCTGAGCTCGACCAGAGAGCGAGAACCGATCTCTCTCTCTCTCCCTCTCTCCCGTTTCTCCCCTTTCTCTCCCTCTCTCTACAATTTTGAGGCGCAGACCATTAAAATCCAGAGGGATAATTGGTTGGTGGCTCTCTTACTCTCTCGCTTGCTCTCTTTTCTCTACGTTCGCGACTTTACCCAGAAAAATGACGCCGAGAGAGAGAGAGAGAGAGAGAGAGAGAGAGAGAGAGAGAGAGAGAGAGAGAGAGAGAGAGAGAGAGAGAGAGAGAGAGAGAGAGAGAGAGAGAGAGAGAGAGAGAGAGAGAGAGAGAGAGAAGAGAGAGAGAGAGAGAGAGAGAGAGAGAGAGAGAGAGAGAGAGAGAACTTCAGGCCTCGGAATAATTATAGGCCGAGGAAAGAGGGACTGATAAACGCACGAGAGAGACTACTCTACGCGCTACACGATTGCGTTTTACCCTCGTGCGTAGGATGGAATTCCTTTTCTCTCTCTCTCTCTCTCTCTCTCTCTCTCTCTCTCTCTCTGCCGACGAGTTTTCTAGTTCTGGGGGACGAAAACTTTTCCCCCGGCAGCCAGCAGAGCGAGTATAATAAATTCCGGATTTTTGTCGTTTGCATTATTTAGTAGTCGGCGGGAGCGCGCGCGCGCACTTTGTCAAAGCGATGTCGAGTAATGCGTGTTTGAGAACGCGCGATAAAATAAACGCGTTCTCTCTCTCTTTCTCTCGTGATTTTTGGCTTTCATTTTCAGCGAACGAAAAATGATTTTGACTTATACGTAAAGCAGATATATTTTAAGTGCTTTTGCCCTCGTGTCCAAATATCTCCAGAGTTATACAATACATGCATAACACGATGAGATTAAACAAAATTTCGAAATTACAGTGTTTCAACGCTTTAGTTCGAATAATATATCGTCTCTCAAAATCTTCGGGGGAGGCGAGAGAGCCCGCAGCAACACACCGCGGCTAGTTTTTCTCAATAGCGCAACCTTGAAACTGCCGTCACGCATCGAATACAAAAGAGGCTGCTGCGTCCGAGCGGTGCATTCTGATGAGGCAAAGAGCTGACTCCGCCCAGCAGCTCACGGACTTTCGATCGACCGGACTTACTGCCCGCACGAATTAATTGTTTATCTGCTCGCTGATACACACGCGCGGAGAGTCAAGTGTCGAGGCGGACTTTTAAATGTCATTGCGCGGTCGCGCAAGCAAACAAACGTTATACAGACACTCACACAGACACTCATTAAAAAGCACAATGTCACATTGACTGCGCGCGCGCATGTGACTCCGGAAAGGTTGATTTCGTTCCGAGAAAAAGAAATTTATATCACGCACTCGCACACACACACACAGTTTTCGTCATGCTAGCCGTAGTTTATCTAACGGTGTATATACGCGCGGTTGCCGGGTGATATTCCACGGCACGTGAGCCTCACGCGAGGAGGATCAAATATAAACGCGACGACGAGTTATAGCTGACAGTTTGCCTTTGCGATATACAAAATAACAGTTTCGCGGTATATGGAAGCTCGGGGCCGCATTTTAATTTTGGTCTCGCTCAAGTGCTTTTCAGTCGGGAGAGTTTGGAAAAATGTTTGATATTTTATAAAGTCGTGATTGACGAAAGCGCGCCCTGGTGTAATATACGCCAATTCCGCGCTCTCATGAGAACTTGAACCGTTGCTTAAATTTTTTGCCATTTCGAGCACCGGATTTCGAGTCGATAAAGCGTCGAAAATTAGTTCTCGGAACACTTCGGGATACGGACGAACGAGTGGCTAAAGTGGCCGTTTTTCATCGACTCGTCGCTCTTTCTCTCTCTTTCTCTCTCATTCTCTCTACCGCGCGAAAGAAATAGGTCGGCGTGCGTAAAAAAACGGCGACGAGAGAGACAGCAAATCCGCTCGAAAAACATGAGGACGCGCGATAAATAAAGAAGCGACTGCAGAGGAGTGGCTCCATTTCAATGTTGTTTTTTAAATAATCGCGCGTATCGGGGAAAAAACGCGTCGCCCTTCGTTATAGTTGGCTCGTCGTCGCGCGAGCGGTTTGTTTACGTTTCGAGAGACAGAGACAGAGAGAGGGCACGAGAGCCCTCCCAAAGTTTTCTAACGCGTGTTTTCGAGCTGCCGATGTTTTTCGTGTGTCTCCCTCGATCTGTGCATGCACGCTGTGTGTGTGTGTGTATGTATGTGGGAGAAGAGCAGAGTCGTATGTCCTTTGAAGTCCGCCACGCGGGTAAACACCGCGTAAAAACAAAAACGTAACGTCAATCGCGCCGTGCTCGCGTATGTGTCCCCTCTCTCTGTCTATACCCTCGCTCATAGTGGACGTATATATATATGAATATATACTAAAGAAGCCGTATTTCATGTTTCTTGTGCCGGGGGGACGTAATTTTTTTTCTCGATTTTTGGTCTGTTTTCGATTTCACTGACTTGGAGTCGCCCGACAGACATACGATCGAGCATTCCCCGTAACTATTACGCGAGCCGTCGAAAACTGATATGTGGGCTTTTTGAAAAAAAAATAAAAAAAAACAATCGAGGAAAACATTGTTTTTGATAAGCGGATATGTTTTGGAGTATGCTTATGTTGGATTTCAGATACGAGTTAAATATAGTCGGAGTTTGCCGGCATCGTCTAAATTAAGATAACGTTAAAAACAAAAAAATACGAAAATATTAGTGGTGTAGTGTTTAAAAAATAAACAATTCCAATTGTCGTAAATTAAAAACATTCAAAACAATTTGAATGTTTTGGTTATGCAAATTCAAAAGTTATGAATCAGGCATTTCTGTTAATGTGACTTAGTCAGTTTACTTGAAGTCGCATGATTTCTTAAAATTAAAGTTTATTGGAACTGAATGATATTAGACTACAGTATAAAACTTGAAATACTGAGCAAATTATGAATATTTATAGTATTTTCGCCAAAATTGTGATTCATTAATGAGCATTAAAATTGACATCGAACTCTGCTAAATCAATGTTATCTCATATCTATGAAAAACGTTAATCATATTATTTCTACTTAATGTCGGAAAAGTCCTATCCATTTCAAGCTAATAACTTCATACTCAAACGTATATTTAAAAACATTTTCATTTTTATCAGTTTTCCACGTTACAACTTTGGCCAAGAAATTCACAACTTACACATCTCACCTCTCGAAACACTTTGCAACATAGCCGACCTACTCGCGTTTCCCAACATTTCGACAACTTGCGTTCCCGCAAAACTCCACTTTTACTCTCGGCCAATGCACAATTCCGCCTCGGGCGATTGTCCCGGAAAAATCGCCGCACATTTTCAAGAGCACCGAGTGTCGCTTTCCGCTGCAGCGAAAAAATTGAAGATACACATACAACGTGATGACGTTCGCGAATAAAGATTTCGAAAGCGGACGCGTGTGAGTACTTACGCGCGCTTCTAATCGGCAACTTTAAAAAGAGCGCTCGCGTGCGGTTGCCAAGTCGCCGCGAGCAGCACACTGCAGCCGTCGCTCGACCGGCCGCTCGCGTTCGAGTGTAATAGCAGTTCGGCTTTAAGATACGAGTTGGCGATGTCGATGTACTTTTACTCTCGCACGCGCGCGCACTTTTTCGCGCGAAGAACTCCAAGATTTTCTCACGCGAGACTGCGTACTTTTTCACTTAAAAAGCGCGATATGTACACGCACTCTTTTTTTTTACACTTGCGTGTACGCGACGTGAGGCGCGAGTGTGGCGTTTGAATAATTGCCGGCTGTTCGAAAGAAGGACGATTGTTTGACTTTGTCCCGCGCGCGGAGAGTCGCGATTTACGAAAGTTTTTCTAACACTTTTTGCGGACTCTGGGTGGACGTGTACGAAGTTTTTGAACTTGCTCACAGCAGAGTACTGAAGTAATCTAAATATTTTCTCCACGTTTTTAACGAAATTAACTGCAATTTGCGCGATTATATCGTAATTTTGACCTCATTTTCAAAATTTCGCAATATTTAGATTTTTCAACATATTAAAATTTTTCACATTATCAAATACATCGACCTCATAATAACGAGTTCAATACGTTTCCCAATGTAATTTAGACAGTTTTCATTCCGAAAACAACCTCTGTTTACATATAGCCAGTCAATAAAACGTTCCTAACCATTTCCAACCAACTGACGACTATTTTTTTTCAAGTCCACCCGCAAAATTATTATTTCCCGTTTTCCCCAGCCGCTAACAGAGAGAGAAAAAAACCGCACAGACCTCTCGAACGCGGAAAAAAAGAATCGCCTCGCGCGCGATTTCCCGCATCAGCCGCTCGATTTTCACGGCCGGCGAGTTGGTCGGCGCGCGCAGCCTCCGCCAATGTCATGACCACAGCGATCATTCGCGAAAAAAGAAACACAGAACTCGGCGGGATTTTCTCGCGGCGCCGGGTGACAGTTCGCACTTGGCAGAGACACTCGGCTTCTCTGTCACGGCCGCGGGCGCGCGGAGAGGAAAAAAGCCCGAGCAGAGAGAGATAGCCGCCACCGCGGCGCGCGTCAACGACCGCGTGCAACGAACCGGGAAGAACGAGACGAAATTCACGCGCGCGACCGAGACCTTCTCTACTATAATAGCCGTGCGGCTGCCTTGAACTTGAAACGCGGTCAGAGAATCGCGAGATTTTCCATCAAAAAAAAAAAAAAATTCCGCACACTGTGAACGAGTATAATAGATGTGTAGGTGTGCGTGTGTGAGATGAGTGTGACTTAATTAATTACCTGTGTGGCATCAGAGTAGGGCGTCGACGAGTTCTTGTCGACGAGGAGCGAGCCGAAGAGCGGTATGCCCGAGCTCGAGGGGCTGTCCTGCTGTTGTGGCACCATTTTTTCCGAGCTTGCAACAATCCCGCTCAAGAAAAAGACTGGCGCGCGAACTCCCGTGGTCACTTCACTTTTGACCGGAAATTTTCTCTTTTTTCTTAATATATTATTGTATCACCACACTCGCGATGAAACGATCTCTTCTTCTCTTCAAATGTATATTCACCCTCCGTGTCCGACCTTCGCGAAGGCGCGCGCGCGTGTATATAATGTACCACTCGCGGCTACGCCGTGTGTACAAATACTTTATCTTTCTGTTTCGCACACAGTTTGTTTACGTTCGCCGAGAGGGCGACGGGGGCCGACGAGGCGCTACAAGCGAAATATAATAATATTGCAACAACGTCCGATGAGGAAGCCGATAAAAAAATTGTTCGGAAGATGCGTCGGTGGTGGGCCGGCGGCAGCGACTGATCCTGCCTCGCTGCTGCGCATATGCAACAGGAGAGACACAGCCTCGCGACGAAGAATAATCTCTTCTATATGTATGCGCGGTTTTTAACACTCCGCGCAGATGTGTGTGTGGGTGTGGACGTGCAGTCTAACGCGCGATAAATATATATATATCAACAACAACTACTGATTGATCCTCGGTCCCGTGCAGCTACTACTAACTCTCCTCGACCGGGCATGCGTCGCTGACATCCTCGCTGCTCACGCTCAAAGTCTCGATTGACTGACTATACTGCTGCGGACTCTATCTCTCCAGGATCACCAGAGGGCGACTAAGCCGGCAGGGATACGTGTGTGTGTATATATGTGTATTGCGTATATGGTACGATGCTCGCTCGTCGAGCGCTCGTGTGCTACTGGCTCGCGCGGCTTCGCGCGACCGCTAACTATACGCGTCCGACTAGCGAGTAGCGACTGTACCGCGGCGCATCAGCTGGTGTGTGCGAGCGCAGCGCGCTGCTGCTGCCGCCGCCGCCGCCGCTCCCCCTCCATGTCCCTCGCTCGCTCGCGCCGCCGTCGCCGCGGGCAAGAGTGGGAGAGACGCAGCGAGATTGTGTGCATGCGAGCGCGCGTGCGCGCGCCACCAATCGTGCCCGTGTGGTGAGGGTATATATAGGTACTACGTGCAACACATATACGCATTCGGGGTTCTGCCCCCCACTCCGCTGCGTGTTGCTTTTTTGCAGGAACTTCCACGTCCCGAAGGGATGCAGAAGCGCGCCGCCGCCGCAGACGGGTACGAGCCGTGCGTCCAGCAGGACACGCAGGCGTTCGATTCGGAGCGCGCACTTCGCCTGCGGAGTATGTATGTATATATGTATCGGGTTTTATGGGTTTTCATCGGTAGGTCTTGGGAACGCCGCGATATTTCGGAGGGGAAGTCTCGATCGGTTTTTCGAATTTTTATTGCGTTTTTTCAAATTTTACGCGCGAGGGGGATAGTTTTTCGAGAGGGGTCGCTGGTACGACAAGAGAACATGAGAAGCGCGTGTGATCGATACACACACACACACACACACACACACGCGCGCGCGCGCGCACACACACACACACGCGCGCGCGCACACACACACACACACACACACACACACACACATATATATATTGGAAAGTTGTTTCTGTATTGTTGCGTTTGTTCAACTGTTATTTTTGCAATAGCATTTCAGTACTCATATGTTATCATTACGGGCTGGTAAAGTGTCGTTAAAATATTGTACGCAAATAACATTTTATTTAGTTTAATTAGCTAACAAATAGTTATTACGCTATTTTCACAGCTTGAGGTATATAGTAAAACTGCTGTAACAATTATTTTTGTACCAAGTATTAAATAATGTTTCTAATGTCGTTGGGCTTAAAATATATACGTGTTACAGTTCATTTTAAACAAGTTTAAAAAAGAATTGAAAATATTGATTTTTAAAAGCGCAGTATTTGTTATCTATGTTTAAAAATACTTTGAAGTGGAAATATAACAAGAAGTGATGAAATCGATGATATTTTCGAGTAAAGATTCTCTTTCTTTTACTACATAGATTGTTTATGTTATGATTGATTTTGCACTGTTAATCGAGAAATTATTAGTTTATATAAATTTAATTTACTTTTGACCGATATGTCAACATAATTCTTAAACTTTTACATGTATCGTATGTATGTAGGTGTTAGTTAAATAATGGAAGATTGTTATGTTTGTAACACCTAACATTTGCATTTATAATGATGAGCATTTCAATTTCAAAGCGGCACTTTTTACTTAGAAGTACGGGGCTGGAAACTAAGGTAATGATATGTAAAATATTGGAAATATTCATAGTAAACTATTACGTGTACACACTCTACAGAATTTTTTATGTTTAATACATGTAATTTTTGTCCAATTGCAATTTTATGTCTTTCAACTTTATTCGTATAAATTATGAAAATGTTTTTAGACCAAGCGAATCGATTTTCATTTCCTTAATTTCGTAATTGATGATCCGTTATTCATAATTGCGAAGTCTTAGTAATACCTATTTGCCATAATTATTTTTGTTTCCATGTTTATTACTTTTAAAATTGCAAACTATTTAAAAAACTACAAAATCACCATCATTAAAAAACCTAACTTTTATAAATTTGCATGTGTAACCATTTGAGACGGCAATTTTTCGTATTACGCACGAGAGTACCGCTTTTTCAGAGTCAATTCACCGGTAGATAATAATTTAGTACTAAAATTTGAGATGATGTAATGAAAAAGTTTGAGCCAAAAGGCAGTAAGTAATTCATTCCAACATACGATACATGCGCTGACGTAATTGTTTAAAGATAAATTTAGTCGATGTAATTAGTTCATTAATCCAATTATGTCATTAAATATTTTTAATTGTTAACCAGTGGGTTTTTGTAAAAGCTAGCTGCAAGTGCCTCGGTCTCTAATTTTCATTCTAAGAATTCATAAAACAATTCTCCTCTTAAGAAAACATTAAAACCATACTCGAGGGAAGTTAAAAATGAGTTGGTAATATTTATAAATACGTTGGAAGTTTAATGGTGTAAATCCACAAAGCGGAAGCAAATTATCGAAGCGCGCTGTAATTAATAGGAAGTTCAAAATGTCGTAAAAAAGATTTTTCAAAGATGCGTAATTTTTAAAAATATATATAATTATTATTTAGAATAATGGGTGCTGTCGAGAGTGAAACAGATAAATAAATTATACCGCGCGTCAACCAAATTAATTTACCTATAGACATTGATATATCAGACGGTATAAGACATATATACAAGAAACACGCATTTTTCTCACCGCGCTAATCACGCAGCCACTAGGAAAAAATATTCGAGCATTGTCTAAATCGCTTAAAATTAAAATCTCCTGTTCCCCCCGCCCCCGCCTGTAACTGTTGGTGAATGACATGAGAAAAATGCTAGAATCGCCAGCAAAAGAGAACCGCTCGTGCCACTAATTTTAACGATTTCCTAGTGTTATGCCAAGGCGAAGGTCTCCCCCTCCTGCCGCATCCTCCCACTCACCCGCGTGCAGTTTAAAGCTCGCGTCAAAGATGCGCTCTCTCTCTCTTCCTTCTATATCCCCCTCTTCGTCTCCTACAGATACGCTAGACGACGACTATACACGCATACACAGTATAACACATAGTAGATCGCTGGCACGCGCGGTGCTCTCCTCTTGGCGTGCGTCAGCCGCTTGCGCGTAAGTATATATACATAACGCGCGCACGCGGAGACTCTGTACCTATAATACGGACACGCACGGATGGCCTCGAACGAACGAAAAGTGTGGAGCAGCGAATTTCGCGATCTCGGAAAGCGACGTCACTACTGTATATCTATACACGCAGCGACGTTGCAGGGAGTGCCGGGAGTTACAGAGGGAGATGAGAGCCGGAAGACCGGATATGCGCCGCCCGCGACGCGACGTCCGTGAGGGAATAAAGTATTACCTTGGAAATAGGCTATAAAGCGGATTAACGTCGAACGCGCCGTGTGCGTGGAGAAGGGTAGGTAAATAACCGTGGATGGGCGATAATTCACCGGGAGGCTTAGCGACTGTGTAAGCTCTAAATTTTCCGAAGCTCTTTTTAATAGTTAACGTTAATTAATGACGATGGATTTCGTGTTTCGGTGCGAGCGAGGGTCGGCTGTTTCCTCTAAATGAAGATTACAAAAATTTGTAAAGGAATGAATTGCTCTGATACTTACTTGAAAGGGTTAAAGTGGTTGTAACTGTAATACTGGAAAGGCAAAGTAAAGTAACAATTTTCGTCTATTTCAATATACTGTGTTATGCCAGCATGTAAATAAAACGAGTTTCCAATGCATTCGTCAAGGGGATATTATTTTTAATTAATCGTTATTGCTGAACAACGCACAAAACTATATATTTCATATCAAACGAGAATCACGTTTCCGTCGACATACCGCGTACATATATGGGTACATGTATATACAAGCAAAATTGAAAACACTGTTGCAACTTGTTGTGAAGGCCAGTGATAAACCACACGAGATATACATCTATATATACTCTACAGCGGATTATGTACACAAATATTAACGCGAGCATCATTAGCCTCCGAATTGCTGGATTTGCAAGTTTCAGCGATCAATCTCAATTCAAGACGGCTTCCTCCCAGTAATTATCAATTAATATTTGCAAGTGTCGCCAACGCGCGCGTGGCAGAAACCGATGCACGAGTCGCGATATTACACGAATAATTGCATTCTCCTTATAAGTACATAATGCACATGCATACACACACATACACAGACACGCGTGCGAGCATTAATCGCGAGCATGTGCAGCGCGGGAGCGTTCAATGCCGAACTTCCTCAAAGTCATCGACACGTCACGTCGCAGCTTCGCGCACGCAAACGAAGCCATTGACGAGGCTCTGAACACATCGCGTCTTGGCGCTGATGCACACAATTGCGCTTGATGTGTATGTGCGTGCGTATGTGTGTATGGGTGCGCGCGATGCGGTGCACGTGCGGGAGCGGATATGAGGGAGATTATGCTGTGGTTTACGCGCTGATACAGTCAATCTCGTTATTCATTTATATATATCGAAGTGAATAATATTTCGTTTGCCTTTATTACGTTATGTGTATATTGTTTCATCTGTTGTATAGGATGGGGATTAGCGGTAAGATTATACATATGCGATCGCTGTGGAGAATGTTGGTTTGTGCAGATGCGCGATGGGCCAAAAGCTTTCGCATTGCAGATTCGAGAGGATAAATGAATCGATTAAACTTTACCTCGATAAAGAATTGCTTTTAGAGGCTCTGATATTTTTGTTATAAATCGGTCTCTTTCATTTGTCAATGCGACTTATCAGAAGTTATTTTTTAATGCAAATTTATTTTTATTTTTGTAAATTCAAGGATTTGATGATTAATCGCAATTATTTCCTTATTAACTTATAATTATTAAATAAAATTTAGTCAGCGAATGACGGACATATAATTGCGGACACGTAGCATGATAATTTTATGACTCTAATAAAAAAAAGGAGGAAGTCAATAATTTTGTATAGCTTATAGAAATATTGAATCATTCGAGATGAGCTTTATTCATCATTAGTTATAATTTTATGTATTTTAATGGCTTCGCGAAAAACGTATACAAAATAAGTTTGTGTACATGGAAAATAGTATTTTCATAAAGTTGATTTAACAATTATGGTGTCTTTCAATTAAAAAATTAAACAATGAATTTCTGGAACTCTACTGCACTTTATACTACTAAATGGCTGCGTTATACAGTAAGTTTTTTAAAAGAAAATAAGCCCAAGGAGACAGTGTATATTATTTACGTACTCCGGTATTCGCCTACTTCGCTTGTGTACACACTGTAGGGCAAACTTCACGTGACTGCCACGAAGTTACACATCTCGACTATAAGTTGAAGTCATACTTCGTTTCTTCTTTTTACGTGCTCCTGTTGTCTCGTGTACTTTATTCTCTTCCACTTCTAGCGTACGTCACGCATGTCTTACTTATATTAAAACGCTGTATGTAAGATAAACATTATTTTATAATTTAAAAATTGAATATTGCTCTAGAGCAGACAGCGACGTAGACAATGTAAACGTCAGTTTTGTGAAAACGATGTATTAAATTTGAAAATAAAAAAAATAATTCTGAAGCACATCTAACAAATTTTTTTGTTTAATTGAGATATCTAACTTGAAAATATAATATGCGTAAAGTGTAATTCATTAAAAATATTGCAGGTGAAGAACGTTTTTATTATTATTACTTTATTAATTTTTAGTTTTATTCGTTTGTTATTTTTTAAAACTCAATACTTTAGTTTTATTAGTTTATTGATCTGCAAATATAAAATGGGTTCTTATACTATAAAACAGTTAAATAAAAAATATATCGTTTTGATAAAGTTTATTGACCATGAAATGTTATTCAATTCGTTTATAACAATAAATATTAACAACAATGCTACTTGTAATTACCGCCAAACAATTAATTTACTGTTACGAGCATTCAATAGAAAATTAATAAATCAGTAACCCTATAGCCAAAGCGTCGGAGCCATTCAGGGTGCAACGTTTTTTTTTTTGTTTTATAGTCTACCGAGGGGTGACGATACCCTAAGGGGTTCAGATGCCTATCTAAAATACAGACGATACAGTTCCCAGCTTTTTTTCCTGCACTTTTTTCACCCAAACAGTGCCGTAACATTTACGGCGAAAAAAACGCGGGAGTGCTCCAAAGGTTTTCAAACATTATAAATTAGTTTTTTCGCGAAATTTCCTCATTGTGGTACCCGCGGCAATTTACGATCGAGAGCGCGCGAGATCATAAGATTGAAATTAGAGCTTTCCGCGGTATTTTTTCACCGAGCGCGCTCCTCTTTTTTTCTCTCCGATACATACACGTGAGTTTTTCCGCACGATTTATCGGCTCACTTAAATCTTCGCGCCGCGCCGAGAGAATCGAGCAGTTTTTTCGTTATTTATAAAATACGATCTTTAACAGTTCGAAAAAAGGCGGCCGCGGCGTCCTGATATTTACGAGATCAATTTTCTCACCACTTTTCCATCCTATCCGTCCGGCCGTGGTTTTTTCCCTGACGCGAGCGACGGCTGCCTTTTTCTTTATCTTACACTCTCGCGCGCTCGAATCCGCCTTTTGCACTACAAATAAAAAAAAAGAGAGAGAGACGCGCTATCGCGCGCCAACGATCGCACCTCAAAGGTTATAGTACTTACACTCCGGACACAATGGCTCTATACGCGCGCTCGCCAGTCGCGTTGCTTCTCCGTTCGCTTTTTTCTTCTCCTTTTTTAACAAACCCCCTAGCGTATATATACGTATGAACGTTACACACACCAGGCGGATCTCGTTTTATGATTTTCGGAACTCACGGATTATGCAAGTATACGCGGGCACGCGGGACGTTGCAAATGCGATTGTCGACAGGCTAACTTTTACGAGGACAGATGCACGGACTGACGTGCCCGGCTCGCTCTCTCCCTCTCTCGTCACTATGACGCTGCTCTTCTTTTTCCGACGGCCTCACTCTCCGTCTCTCTCTTTATGAAATGAAACGCGAGCGTAAATCTCTCGGATGTCGTAAGGATTAGTTTTCCCAGGTATCAGATAGTAAACGTCAAGATCCCAGTCGTAAAAAGTCGCGGCGGCGGTCGCTCGCCGAGGGTGTTTACACGCGCGAACTGACTTTACTACAGGTCGCCCGCTCTCTCGCGCGCGCTACACCATGCAGCTGCGCACGCACGCAGCCAGGATTATACGACTCTCTTGCGTACGAGAGAGTACTTGCGGAGCGCGACCGCTCTTATTACTTACGCACTCCGCACGTGCGCGCGCTGCTACGAGAGCTACGAAATTCATAAAGTTGGCGAAAAAGGGGAAGGGCAGGCGTAAGAGAAACGCGCACGTAATAATGGAGGGTGTGACTGAGAATTCGAGAGGAGAGAGACAGAGAGCTTTGACCAGCGGGCTGATTTTATGGCTTTTTCCGGAAAACCCCGTGACGGCGTGCAACTTGAGAAGCGATGCTAATGGTGCGGATGCGTGAGAGGGAGAGCCGTAAGTAAGTGCGATGGCACAAATGTCACGGTGGTGTTTTGAGGTTCGATTTAACGAAATCTTCTCGGGATATACGTGTGTTGTGATGGGAATGGGGATGATACGTGATTTCGTAGTCTCACATGTGGAAGATGCGCGGCAATGATGTGCTGCTGGTGGGTAAAGGTTTGGAGCGATAAGATCGCAGGAGCATGTTTCGTGACCGCAGGAACTAAAGCGATTTTGATCTGCCGTGACGTGGACTTTTTGTTTTCGGTTACGCAATGGGTGGTCGAGAGAGGTGAAACTCTCGGATTATTAATACACTTCGCTAAAATTATGTAGGTAGAAGCGGCCCCTGAAGTTAAGTATACCTTTTTTCAAATTTCACTTTCCAACGTCCTGTTTGGAAAAACTTCGTTACTGAACTTTGTATGCATTATTCTTCTTTTTTTACAGGGGAGAAGCGTTGACCGACCGATGGACAATTCATGATGTTAGCAAAAAAAAAGGAGACTATAGGAGGCGAGACCATGGACTGGATCCGGAAACCCGGGAGCTGGCGATACGTTTTAAGAGCAGCGGGATGCATAATAGGGATTTGGCTTTTCACATTGAAGGGGTCTGACGATTTTATGGGTTTTCCCGGAAATTGCCTTCATGGGACTGGAGAAATCTGGTGGGACGCGCGTGCGGCGAGCGCAGCCTGCGTGGCCGTCGTAAAAGACGGAAAGACGGAAATGGTGAATTTTCGAACAATAAGTTAACTAACGGAAAAAATTACCATACTTTTTGTCATTGAAATAATATTGTTTATTGGGTTACTATAGTTTTATGCACATTAAGGGATGCACATGATGTAAGCTTGTTGTTGTTAAAAGTAGTTACAAAAATTAAATGGACAATATAGAATTTTGTTTGTATTTTAGATCGACAAGATGTTCAAATATAATTTTTGACACATTCATGTTTAATCTAATTGAGATATAAATCGTATTTTGGTTACTCTACTAGAAAATCTCTAATTCCAAAAATAATGGCCAACTACTATGTAATAGTTACGTAAGGTTTTAGTAATTAAATTAATAACCGCAATTTTGATAAATTTAGGAGATACGGTATTAATTTAAAACCAATAAATTTGGTTTTCCGCATAACGCAGTTGAAATAATATGATTGAAAGTCAAGAGTCCAAAAATAACAGTTACAATTTTAGTGCGATAATGTAGTGCGTGAAATAACTGAAGACGAAGGCATAAGATTTTGATTATTTTGGCATCTCAACGAAGGAAATGATACGTGTGCGTTATATATACATGTATAAAGATAATCGCAGGATGCAGTCAATCCATGCATGCGTCTTTCGTCGCTATATTAATATAATATAACGGTGACTTCCCTGTCTGCGCGCACGACGCCCAAATTCTTCGCTCGTTATTTTTACGGACTTGAGCAACCTTTATTATTTCGTTAAATGAGTGTAGCGTAATTAAGTTTCATCAGCGTATTTAAAAGTAATGAGTGATTGCCGTACACCGTTGCCGAAAATCTCTACCATGTAACAAAATTGTTTCTAATTACTTAGTTATATTTTTAAACCGTTTCATTTTAGTAGTTGAATATCGATTGAAGCTTTACAATTCTCGTTTGTATAACGTAACGATTTCAAGATTTTCAGTTGAAAACGCAAGCTGAAACTGTTGCCGTACTTTAACAACTCAATTAAGGTAGTGACGCAGATTAATAAAAAACTCTTACTTTGAGAAATTATTAAGGAATTATACGTGATGTCAAAGACCTTTAAATTTCCGTATATTCACACTTAAGTACTGCTACCCTGTGATTTAGATATAATTGGTGGTAGTGGAGCTACATAAGTCACGGAAAAAATACATTATTCAATCCATTTATATTTCGTACAATTATATATTTCGCTGTAAGTAATTTATGTTCTTGGATTTTCATAAATATAGCAAAGACATACTTAGTAGAAAATTTATAATATAAAATAATTTTAAAAATAGTATAAAATTTCCATATTATAAAGTTACTTGAATTTTAATCAATGGAAAAGTTGAAGTGATACCCAATACTACTTGGAGCAGAACGCAAATTATTTAATACTTCTATTCATTTGTATTCGATAAATAGCACTTTAAATTTAAATAATAAAATACAGTTTAAAACAGAAATTTCCTATTTGATATATTCATTCTATGAAAAATTAGACATTCATTTGTCATTAAATCTTGGCATCACTTCGACTGTCATTTAGCACTTTTAGCAGACTTATGTTTCTTTAATCCGCTATTCGCCAAGCTTTAATGAAAGAAAATCTAATTCTTTTGAACTTCTTCACACATCACGCTTTTAAATAATATACTAAAAAAACTCCTTTCAATTATCCAACGTACTTTTTCCTTTTCACCATCGTCGAGTAATTTATTGCCTGCTAATGCCAATCAGCCGAAGAAATTATCGAATCACGTGCGTTCGCTCGCACCAAAACGAGCTCCACAGCTCGAATTTGATTGATTGCGCCGAATTAATCTGACTCTTCGACGCTTTCCTCCGTCCTGGATTCCCCGCCTGCACACACGAGGACTCGCAGAAAAAAAGCTGTTTCGCTCACGAACTAGCGCGCGTCGCACTTAATTACCGCGTAATAAATCGAGTCACCTCTCTTCGGCAAAAGTAGACAAAATAAAGACAAGGATAGCGCGCGAGTGGGAGTGAGAGAGAAAGAGAGGCAGAAAGAGACAGACGATAAAAACACGAAACACTAATTAACTTTTTACTATGAAAAAAAGGCAAACGTATCGGCGAAGCCGCGCGCAAAAAAGCCGCTGAAGAGCGAGGAGAGGGGGGGGAAGGTATAAGAGACCGCGAGGGACCGATAGGGAGTAAAAAAATTAAGCTACAAGCGGCGCAGAGAGAACGAGCGCAGTTCGTTGCATTTTCGAGAGAGAGCGAACGAGAGAGGTATATATAGGTATAAAGCAACCGACGTTATAACGCGTCAAGGTCGGGCTCTCTCTCTCTCTCTCAACGCAACGCGCGCCCGTTCCCGGAATCACTCGGATAATGTACCAGGTGTCCATTCATGCCTTTTTTTTCCTCTTCCTTCACCCACGTTCCTTCCCCCGCTTGCGCTTGCGTGTGCACCTCTTCTTCGCGAGAGATTGAAGCGCGCGCGCGGCCTTCATTAACGATCCTAGTCATGCGGGAGAGCTTGATTCGACGGCAATAGCCCTAAAAATACTGCCTGCGCGAGCGCAGGGGCGAGGGGGAGGGAGAGAGCGAAAAAAGCGACTCGCTGCCAAAACCGCAAGTCGGAAAAGAGTTGCTCTTGACTTTGGGACGCGCGCGTTTATAGCGGGCGACTTGAAATAGAAGCGCGCGCGCACGCGAGCGAGCGAGCGTTGACGCGCTTGTCAGCGCGGCTCTGCTGCTTTCCATAGAAATAGAGCTTTTTCCGAAAAATCATCGAGCCCGCGAGGTCGACGACAGTGTCGCGCTCAAGCTTAAACTGGCGGTTCGCGAAATTTTATGTGTAGCATGTGCGTGAGTGGCTGTGTGCGTGCGTGTGTGTGTGTGTGTGCGCGCGTGTGTGTGTGTGCGTATGTGTGTATACAGACGACGCTTATAAGTAATATTGACTTTTACGATCGCTCTCTACATAATATTTACGATGTTTTGAGAAAAAAAATGTCACGGGGGTCGTTTAATAATTCTCGAGCCTCTCGGTCTCTGATGACAAATGTGGCTTACTGACTTTTTGGAAGGAATGTCTGAATTGTGAGAATGTCGGGCGATAATTTGCGAATGATGAGTGAATGTCAAGGAATTTAGATCAAAACGTTGAATTACGTGATGACGTTGGTTTAAGTTATAATGTGACTCCCGGAAACACTTTTCAATCGTATGTTTTTGCAACTTGGTATGCGTACCGTTACTTTAAGTAGCCTTGATTTACTACCTAATTACGTGGTAAGAGCTTGAAAAAATGTGTATGAGTTACTTGTTTCATTTTAAAATTCATGTGTGTAGAATTCTAAAATTGTAATTTAATATATGGCCGATTCCAGAATAGAAATGACCACACGGTAAGATCCGATCATTAATAAATGTCCAAAAGCGACGATGAAACGTTGACACATGAGAAATTCAAAATAATACGTTCACTTTTGATGATATAATTTATTATATTCGGTTTTACAAGTATGACGTATAGCAACAGAAAAAAAATAATACATTTTTTGGCAGCTTACTACGTTTATGTACCTACTTCCTGGTTGAACATTTTTGCCGAACATTAGGAAACTTATGAATAGTTAAACGAATACACACTAGTATAGATATATTTACATTTCTATCTATGTGGCATAGATATATATCTGAATAACTATACTCGTCCTGATTTATTTTCAACCACAATTTGTCGCGTTTTTCTCACCATTTTTATCCGCACGAGCGTGCACGAATTTCCTGAGCGTAAAAAAAGATTAATTTATTCACAAAAACGAATAAACTGCGCAAAAGAAAAGACTCAATGAATGGTAATTTCATCTGAAAACCATGGATTATTCGTAAGATTGAAATTAAATAGCGGCTAATGAATAAAGCTAAATTTACGAATCGCACGATAATTCACCTCCTGCCAACAGGCACACCCGGCGAAATTATAAAACTATAAATCTCTTAATTCAACCCATTAAAATTTTAAGAACTCGGCAACGCTCTCGAGATAACGCCAACACAGCCTTAAATTGATCAACTCGCCCCCTCGCGCTGCGGGTCGGGAGAGAGAAAGAGAGAAGGAGCGCGCAAAAGAGGCAAACATGAGACACACGCACGCGCACACACATACATGCATAAGAAACGAGTCCCACACCGTCGCGGGCGAGTGCGGCACGGCAAAAGAAAAACTGCACACTTTTCCCCATACACACACGCCGAAAGCCCATCTATCTCTCGCGATTCGTATCTCGGGGCTCGATTTGAATTTCTTATTCCTCCCCAAACTTCTGCCTCTCCTACCTTCTGCTCTCACGTGTACGTGTATTATATACGTATACACATACACACGCATACACTCGAGTGCCGACGTCCTTGCAGAGATGGAGCAGCAGCCCCTTCCCCCTTTTCGTCGTGCGAGCGCTTGACAAAATTGAAATACAAAACCTGCGCGCGCGCCTTCTCGAGATCGGCCACGGTTTGTCCTGGCTACTCGCGATGTGCATGTGTATGTATGTGTGCATGTGTGTGTGTGTTTGTGTGTATATATAGGGTCTGCTTCTCTCTTGAGAACGAATTGGGGGAAAGAGAGGTGAGCCGGCCGCTGCGTGCGCGCGTGCGAGCTCACGATTTTGCTAATCTTACGGTTAAATCGCTTTTATATCGTGGTATTACCAGGCGTATACGCGGAGGAAATTAGCGATTCTTATTAGTAGCCTCAGGAAATTGTTACATCGGAGGAGAGCCGCCGCTGCGGCTGCTGCTGCTGCTGCTGCTGCTGCTGTTGCTGTTGCTGCCGCGCTCGTGCGCTTGCCAAGTCTTTTAGGGGAAGCGGTAATTTTACAGAAGGATATAATTTCCAGAGAGCTTTTATTTCCTTTTTTTAATCCTGCAGCAGCCACAGATTCAAAATATTATTAAGGTCACGATTTCTTATACTAGTTGGTTGTAACAACATTTTTTCCGGCTGTAATCGATTTAGTAAAAGCAGCGTGATCGTATACATATATGCGCAGCTAATTTTGTTGACCACGTAATTTTCACTTTATTTTATGATAAATTAGATGTATCACCATTTATATAATGCTCCGAGTTCGTATATATACAGGTATATGAGGATAATCAGGACATACTATCACGCAAATTGCATCGAAAAATAGTAAAAACATTTAATTATGTGCTAGTGTAAATTGTCCTCATTATCTCGATTAAACGTTTTGCTGATTTCGCAATTAACGCGACGCGAAGCGAGCTTCGAGCTCGTTTAACGAATCCACTTTGCGCACCTATACGATTTTTTCGCACACATTATCCCCGTATATACCTATACACGTATATACATATATACATGTATACACCCGCGTCGATGGAGTCCGATATGCATGCCTTCCCCTCGAAAGAAGTCTCCGCTCGCTCGCACTATACTCGGGGCCATTCGATATATATACACGCGTATGTATATATGCGCGATTCCGAGAATTATTGGGATCTCTCCCTTCCTAATCGCGTTCGCCATCGGCGCCCGACAGAGCCAAATACCTGTATATTATACTTATCGCTTACATTCATTTAGTTGTACGGCTGCGTATACGCGCCCGCGCATCCATGTGTGGGTGACTTTTTTGATCTCTCTTGTGTGTATATATATACGCACACGGGCGCGTATTTATTCGTGTATCCCTCGTCTACTTATGCGCGCCCGTGCGAAATAAATTGATTCCATGCAAGTCTGCAGCACGCAAGTGTGTGTGTGTGGGGGGGGGGGGGTTGTGTGTTTGTATACGAATCTTTTATCAATCGCATCTTACGACGGAGCCCATGCGAGGAGCAGAAAAAATAGCTTATTAAGTAGGTATAGCAGCGGATATAAAAATAATATTTTTCGAAGGGTATTGTTATGGTGGATCGAATTTCAGTTCAATTTAACGTGCACATTGCAGCTCGTTTGGTATTTATTCAATTCATTTGAAACGATAGATTACGCTGTAGGTTGTGAACATTAAGATATTGCAGTGGGAACGGTGTTCTACAAATTATACAACATTAAAAATAAAACTATTATATAACTAGAGACTTTCCGAAGATCCTTCGAACTTGTCATCAATTTAAAATAATAAGAACATTTAAATACGTGTATATCAGAGCACCAGATTCATCGAAATTAAATACTAAATTTAGAACGGGATAAAAAATATTGACCGAGTCCTGGTAAAGTATTTTTTTACGTTCCCGGTTATTTTTGATCTGTTGAGAAAAAAAATTATATATTGGCTAATATAAAAGGCTAATTGAATCCAGAATTAAAAATAGAATACAATGATTGTTTGAAATTTAATTTACAAGTTTGAATATTGGAAATTTTAAAGTTGCAAATAGAAAATAAAAAGTGAATATTTGTTTAAAAAAATATTATATTATTTAATTGAATAAAATTATTTTTCCGAGAACGCATGTTCAAGTTATTTCGCGAAAAAACTACTCTGATAAAGCATCAAACAAAAATAATCCTTTTCTAAGAAAAAATCAATTAGGATTGATTCTAAGTATTATATCTGAAATTCGAAACCACGAAAAGTTTTGCTTGTGATCCAATTTGCTAATTTTGTATTTCTCATAATACGTCAAATTGCGAAACACATTTACTATTAGAGGAGCATATTCTGAATGCTGTTGTGAATGAAAGATTGACAGTAGTTAAATAGGAATATATCAAGATAACCGACATCCTCGCAACAATGACTCATAATTTTGCGATTGAGACAGGTAGAAAATAAATTGAATTAATCCAATCTTCATATGAAAATGTCATTGAAGACAAGGTAGTAATTATGTGAATGCCGCCATTAAGGCCTTCCATTTTGAGCTTTTATTGCTGCAAGCAATATATGATGATAATTAGTATTTTTATTGAATAATTTTCAAAGATAAAATAAATACTGTAAGGATGTGCAACTATAGAAACGATCGTATCGAGGTTCTTATTTTGCTAATGGAAGTCCCAATAACAATAAAAGATTACCATGTATACGCTTACCGCTCTTTCTTAATTTATCAATAATTCAACGTTCTACAAATAACATAAAATCAACAAAAGAAAAGTAATAAGCAGTGGTAATTTCGATCGCGCACGCTCGAGGTCCATAATTTCTTCATTCCACCGAATGAAAAGTATACCACACAGTATCATTACGCAAAATATAATTTCGCGTGCGCTTACCCCACAAACCCATAAAATACGATTAAATTCAATTAAACACCGTTCCTTTTTCCGATCGGAACGCGCGCGCAGCTCATAAGTATACATATAAGTACGCGTCGAAAAACCTCTCGACACGTATATACATGCACACAGGCACGTTGAGAACGCATTTCACGCCTGCAAGTATTCTGATTGGGCATCCGGCTGTCTCGGGCGCATGTGTTTTTTGCGTGGGTGACACGAGAGACGACGACGACTCGCCATATCCCAAGGTCTTATATTGAAAGAATGAGATGCAATCGAGTTCGCGGCGCGGGCGAGCGCGCCTGAGAGAGGAGAAAAAATTGCCGAGAGGCCCGAAGGGGTCTCTCTCTCTCTCTCTTGCCTTCTCTCTGTTCCTCCTCCTATTCTCTCGTTCGTCCGCGCAGTCGAGTCGCGATATAGCCAGTTAACCGGATGCTTGGCTACAACGGTCGGGGAATACTAAATGCCCGGGTGCCCGTTGTGTGTTTACATGAAAACACTCTGTAACGATGCCGAGACCGCGTCGATGAGCGATCCGCCGCTATAGCGCGAGAATGAGAAAGGGGCCAAAAAACGAGGCGCTGGCGGGACAGAGAGAGATAGAGAGGGAGAGAGGAAGGAAAAGGTATGCGACGCGAGCGCGTTCAAGGGGATTCGAAACGGCTTTACGATTGACTTTAATGCGGCTGGGGTTCTCTCTCTCTCCTCTCTCTCTCTTGCGCCGTCGTCTCTTGTTTTGCTTTCGTTAACCTTGTACGCATGATTACAGTTAATTCCTGTGTTTTTCTATAATAGAACTGTACCCTTTTTCTCTTTTATACACGTGTGTGCGCTGCGTCGTCGTCTCGCCGGTTCTTTTTTCGTGCGCGGCAGAAACGAGAATGGTGATGAGTATACGCATACGATTACGCCGCGAGTACTAATTGAGTGGGAAAGGCTTCTTTCGAGGCGATAAATGAAGTTGGCGAGTATCGGATTGTAGATGAAATTTTTCACGATAACTCAGCGAGCCCTTAATTAAAGCATAATTTAATAGACGTTCATTTAATTGTTGTGCAAACATGTTTTTGATTGTTAGATACACGCTCGGAAGCTTTAAAAATGTAAAGTTGATAATACATTCAACTGCATTAATTTTTATTTTCATTATGAGTCTATAAAAACGTTAGAAAGAAATTTATATACGTTCTAACATTTAGATGGCAACGAAATTAGTAAAAATGACTGGAAAGTTTCGCGATAAAAACACTCTATTTCCATACCATCGAACTAAACTGAAAAAAATGTCAGTTAATTTGAGCACCCGAAACGGCTGGGAGGACACTCAAAGACCAAAGAAACAGAAGTTTTTTTTTACGAATTAAAAAAAGGTTTCATTTATATGTAAATTTCGGCGATAACTTTGAAATATACAATCTATAAATAATACGTGGCATTGATGGTTATTATACATCTTAATAAAAAGAAACGGTCGAGTGAAATCGAAACCAACCCTCCTTATCAGTCAAAATTTTTTGCAGTATGCTTCTACGAATTCGCAGTGGCTGTTAAAACGTATACAATTACAAGGAAAGACCAATGACAATTTTTAAAACGCAATGTTTTATTTTCATATTCAGTTCTTCTAGAACACTGGATGACGCATAAAATTATTTTTAAATTATTTTTTAACAAACGGCGATATAGTTATGAGGAAAACTCAATTAGAAAAAAGTTAGATATTACAACACAACTTTTGACTTCACTTATTTTCATATAATTTCGAAATATTATCCTGGAAAATGAACTATTTTCTAGTATTCCTTTTTTTGGAATGATGTGACGTGTTTCTTACAAGATTTACTTTTCATTTATTTTTTACTTAGTATTTTTGGCTACATCCTGTTCAATTTACCTATAACGCCCAAAAGTAAGTTAAAAAGAAACTCAGTAAATATCATAATTCTCAAGCTGAAACTAATATCAAATAATCTCATAGTATTATACGTTAGTCCACTCTCTTAAAAGGTAAATGTTAATCAGGCTCAACAACCACTCATTGTCGTGTAAAGTGATAAGACCTCGCTATCAGAATTTTTGTACTAAACGTATAACGAGTTTCGATAATTATCAGGTGCAATGTTTTGCAGTTCTTACCTCGCCTCTCATTATCTCCCTATACCTTTTGTCTTTATTTTTATTGCATATACATTAAAGGTTGGGTCGAGCTTTTCGCGAGACGCCAATAAAACGTCCAACGTCACGTCTCCCCCTTTTATCATGCTTTAACACAAGTGAACGAAACTGAACTTGCGTGTTACGCGAAAGGCGCGGAGAACAACGTGAAATCGGGAGAAAAGGAAGGAGAAGAGAAGAGAGCGTTGAAGGGCTTTCGTGCGCACGCGCGTGCGATGAAGAAGACCGATAACGATTTCTGCAATTATGGCTGACACTCTCGGCAAACAGCGCGTGCACGCAGACGCGCACTTTTTGCCACTCGGCAATCTCTCGACGCAGGATACATTATCCCAGTGCCCGGGGTTCTATTTACTTTGACTTTGTAAAATAATGAGGTCCGAAATGAATAATTCAGGCTAGTCGACAAAAAAGGAGTTCATCGTCGTTCGGGAGTTTTTCTTGTGGAATTTTCGTTCCGTTGAGTGATTTTTGCGCGAAAAATATTCTCTGTAAATAATTCTTTGATTTATTTCGTTATTAATTTTTTGATAATGGATACATTTTGCATTGCAATTTATTGTGTCAATAGAGTCGTATTTATTCATTCTCTTACTGACCTAGAAATCACTCAATTTAAGCATTAATTGATAAATTGAGCAGTTATTTGATTGGCGTGATTTTTCTGTTTATTTGTCTTGTTGGTTATTTGTTTACTATATTCTTACAATGTAAGTCATACTATCAAAATTAAAATAATATTCTACTATATAAAGACACTCAATGATTATGCTAATGAGTAACATGTCCAAAGTAACAGAATGAGTTTTTGCTATCATTATTATTAATTGTTATTATTTTCTGATTTAAATACGTACATTTGTTTAGTCTGGAACTTGCAAGTCGTAATTTTCTTATACATAAATAGTATTTTCCTAAATGCAAGTAAACTTATCACCATATCAGTATCGGTACATAAATAACAATTATTTCACTAAATACTTATATTGTTAGTGTAAATTTTTGTTAACAATATATTTTGGTCGTTGAACTGTTCTATAGTGATGTTTCAAAAAAGTGATTTAAATTTATCATTTAAATCTAAAACAAGTTTTCTACACTATTCTAAAGTGATGTTAATTTTTCTGTTCTCCGAAGCCGAATTAAGCGAGTTTTCACTTCAATACCGCAGCGTACCGATCAAATGCGTCATAACCGAAAAAAAAGTCCAGCTGACTAATTAACTCGTACAAGTCGGATCTTCGCAAAAAACGAACAAAACAAACACACAGCTCTCGGCCGTTGTAATCAAGTGGTTAACTCCAATTAATCAACGGCACACAGCTCGTAAAAAAAGGAATCGAGAAAAAAAGTTCAACAACCCGCGGGCGGGACCCGTGCAACAAGTACTAGTACTACGTATACATACACACAAGACGCGGCGATAAACGTCAGTGATTAGCTAAGGCTCCTCGAGAACCTTCGAGCAGCGAGAGAAATGATGCTGTACAGTCACGATGCGGCAGGCAGTCCGATTTATTTACGATAGCGTAATAAACTTTATGTCGTATAGGGCTTCTGCGCAGTTTCGAGTTCGGTATATGGTCGTATAGGCTATAGCAGTGGCGCGAACGGTCGACGCGAAACGATGACGATGCGTATGGGTAGTAGCGTTGCGGCGGTAACGGTAGTAATAATCGCTCGGCGACGCTGTGCTATAGGCGAAATAAATTCTCCGCCGCGAATATACGACTCGTAATGCTTGGCTTGGCACCCGCGTCTCGTTCATTTACGATGCGTTAAATGTATTATTGCTGATGAGGGCACGTATCGATCGTTCGCCGTGAGAAAGGGCTTTCTTTCTGTACGTCAGTGGCTGATGCGTGTATTAGGGTTTTAAGCCTCTGCTTATTACATGGTTAGATGTTCAATTAGCGTGAAAGGCCAGCAGCTTATGGGAGATAATTTTAGGATTATTATTTCATTTGATTCTTCTGCTATACGTATACATATACAGTTTAATGTCGGTATACGATGTATATACGAATCATTTTACTAATTTAGTTTGTCCCTTCGACAAACAAAACTTTATTTGTATTTAACGTTAGTGCTAATCGCACGTGTACACATTGTTCCTTTAAAATGATGACATAATGGTTATTATAGTGTTAAATTACATGTATGCACTTCTCACGCCAAGTTATAGTAGCTTGCGCATAACAACGCAATACGCGCTCGCACCCTTATGACTTATATACACATCCGTGTCCTCGAATTGCGTCATGCACAAACCGTCGCGGCGGCGTCAAAAAATCGAAACGCTCCCGAAACTTCCATCACCCTGCGGTGCTACAACCACAGTGACCCACACAAGCCACGTGGCATTAATACACGGCGTATAAAGTCACTGACGGATAATGCGGGCGAATTAGACCGGGATATACAGAAGAGCCGAGTCAAATCGACGCCGCCGTCGCGGTAATCTACTGAGACTAATTACGCTCGCGGAACATTACTTCCCAGTTATATATATGCCAGGTTCGGCTGCTGCTGTTGCTCTCTCACTCTCGCTCGTGCGCGTGGATAATTTCCTTCCGCTCGTTTCACCGTGTCGCCTACTATCATCTTCCGGAGCGACGACTTTGTGTGTCCCTCACTCCTCTCCGAGCCCGTACGCAAATTTGATTTTCAAAGTTTCCGCGTAACTGCGCCGCCGCACACGAATTTCTCCTGGTTGCGCCCGTGACAGATATATTGTCGCGACGATTGGCGGGAAGTGGAGGAAAAAAACGAGGCAACCGCACGTGACGGCTCATTGTATACGTATAGAAAATATTCTATTAACGACAATATAATTGGCTCGGTTTGGTAATCAATTTTTTTTCGATTTTAATTAGCGCAATTAGAGGTTAATAGAGTTTCATTGTATTTTTTGTCAGCTACTTCATGAGACGCTAATGTGCATCGCGATTCATCACGGTGATAGCCTAATATATTACGCGCTTTTTTTTCGACTTTTTCGACAGAAGTAGTACAGCGTCATGAATATAAAGCGAGCATAAATGGAACGAGTAAAAGACACAGTTTATATCGCTTTAATCAAATACAAATCATGTTTAAATAGTATACGAATTTGAACCGTTTTAATAAAATTATAGGTATTGTATAGATATCATAAAGATATCAATTTAAAATAGATAGCGTGCTAGAAAAATATATAGTAACATATAAGATCAAATTAAAATGTAGGATATAGTATTTGAACACTACTTATTGAAGAATCAAAACATTGGCAAGGTCTTAAAAATATTAATAAAAAAATAAAAGTATCTTATCTTATCCAAATAAAAAACTCTGATTAAGAAGCGAAAAACGGATTACAGAAATATCAAAGATGAGTCATAGTCTCTTTCGGTGCTTTCTAAAATGCCGAGTATAATGTCTGCGAATTTTCACACTCAAGAATATTTTCCTGCTTACTCATTCAAAAGTTTTACAAGTTTTACTGCGATCTGCTAATAATATTTTCAAAGTCGGATGTTTCGAATATATTTCCATATGGCGAAATTCTGCGCACCCAAGACTACAATAAATTCTCTTCTGCAAAGAAAAAAAGAAGGAAAAAAAAAGAAATACAGATGACGAAATATTCGCAATCAATTAGTACGGCCTAAGACAGAGCGCGCGCAGCAATAATCGATTTCACGCTCATTTTACATTGCATAATAAAATTTTTCCCCGCGTGCGCGCGCCCCTTGTTTATTTATACCCGATGTCCGCAATAAATTGTCAATTGCGCGCACGAAGTCTTATTCAAAGCGGCCGCGATCGCGACGTTATAGAGCACTAAAAGCTGCTCCCGTGTCGCCAGTTCTCTTTCTCTCTCTCTCTCACACACACACACACACACACACACACACACACACACTCTCCCCGCAACTCGCGCGCGCAGGCATGCAAATTTCACGCTTCTTACGCGTATATATGTCCTGCGCGCGCCGGGGGTATGATTAACGAAACGCGCTCTCGACGCGATTGTGTGTCTCGAGTGGACAATGGTCGCATAAGCCGCAGATTGATGGGGGCGGGATTGTTGAAGTGCGAAAGCGAGAGAGAGGAGAGTATAGCGAAACCCCGCAGTCGCGTGCGGTTTCGTTTTCGACGCGTAGCTCGCGCGCGCGAACGCGGTGGCGATAACACGATCGCGGTAAGAGAGAAAAATGCGGTTTGCGAAAATTCGTCATTGTTCCCGAGACAACGAGTTTATAGTAGTACATTGAGGCTTTCCTCGGCACGCGTATAATATACGCGAGCGTTTATCGTTGCGAAATCAAAGCGAGTGATCGATGCAGGGGGGGGGGGGGGGGTATTAGGATTACGGTGCGAAATGACTAAATCAAGGATGGCGCAATAGTTCGCAATCAGGGGAATTATTGTATTTTTCTGGTTTCAGAAGTTGGCGCGGATATAATCAGGGTCGGGTTAGAAAATATCTTGCGGAGGCGATGAGATGCTGTTGCTAATGTGTATGGAGTTTATGTAAAGTAATGTAAAGTTTGTGAAACAATGTGCAATACTATAACTGTATACTGATTTTGGATGATGTAAATTATTGTGATGATAATAATGATACTGTTTGTTAATAAATGGCATTAACATATCCACGAATAAGTAAATCATTATTGAACTTTTTTGACGAAAAATTTTTATAAATAAAATATTTTTAAAATATCTTATGAATAATTCATTATTTACATATAGGCGTTATTATCACACTTCTTATTCTTTTAAATATTAACATAGATCAAAATATAATTTTTCAAAAAGTTTATAAAATGTAAATAGCAAGTATTAATGAGATAGGTTCAACTTAAGTATTCCACATGAAGTGTCGGAATCACCTGTCTGGAAAAAGTTTACTAAAGAAGCGATCTAATATATATCTGTGGCTTCCAGGAATAACGACTTAACTGACTTTTACGTGTTTTCGAGAAATCGGCATTTTTTAATTTCTGTCATGGTACTTCAAATGTAAGATCGAAATGCGCGAGATAAGTCATAACGGGGGGAGGTATTTTATCAGAATGGTAAAATGTTAGATGGGTATTTTTTCAGAAAGTATACTATCGTTTAAATTATTTTTCGAATCCGATACTGTTGATTCCGAATAGGAGTTATTCAGAACACACAAGTAATTATTTTCGAAAAGAAAATATCAGAAAAATTTGCGTCTATAAAAATTGAAAACAGATTGCATGAAATTATAAAAATACTTTTTACTAGAAAAATAAAATTCCGAAAAATCTCAAACGTTCATTCCTATACGATTTTCAGCTCATTTGTCGACATTTTAGCTTTTCTGAATCACTGCATCTTCTACAATTTAATCGTTAGGTAGAAATGACATTCGAAAAATTGACATGACATATCATATAAAAATAATTTAATGAAAATATTATGGCTTTCTTGCCAAATTTTTTCGAACTTTTATATATTATACATTTTTAAACATTCGGAAAATTTACCCTTCTATCATAAGATATTCTAATTTGTTTTTTTACCTTTCTGAGAAAATATCCATCTAACATTTTACCATTCTGATAAAACACCTCCCCCCAGTCATAACAATTTAGACATTTATAAAGGTATCGAATATCTTTCGAACCTCATTATCAGCTGCTAGAATAAATTTTTGTTTTTTATATAAACAAACAAAACAATGCAGTTAAGTCGTTATTCCGGTAACTGTGCAGTTAAGTGGTTTAGGGAAATTATTCAAATAAGATAAATAACATAGTTATTTTCTACACTTAAAACACAGAATACGAATTCTTTTTTAAATATTCATTCCCGCGCATGCGCCTCCCAACGGAATGTGCGTGAAGTCAACGGAATTTAGTAAACCGAATACCGAACGCTACTCGGTTACTATTAATGCACACTCACCCCATCGCCCGGGAATCAAAGCTGTTGTGTTACCTTCTATTATGTATTGCCTTTGATCTTTGTTGCTAAAAATAGGTATGTAATAATCTCTTTATTGTATAGTATCAACTCCAAAACGATACTATTAATTAAATATAAATATTTAGGTAAGTGGTTTTTCCGGGCACGGTGCAATTAAGTGGTTATGCACTTAGCTGATATTTGCTCTTTAAACGCGTTTCAGATTTCCGTTCCAAGTCTACATGAGAAAGGGTAGTTAGAAGGTATAAATTCCGGTGCTAACTCAATTTTGACAAAAAGTCAGTTAAGTCGTTATTCCTGGAAGCCACATGCAGATATAGAAGCTGATTTATTTGCAGAAATTAATTCCACTAAATTTGTAAATAAAGAAACATTCTATTAAGTTAATCAATTTTAAAAAATGCTTTAGAATCTTCATTGAAAAACAGGATATTGCTGTTGCGGCAATTATTTCTAAAAGAGCTACCTCATATTCGATATCATTTATTAAAAGAGAGTTGAATGTAGGTCGCATATAATCTCAAAATAGACGAGGCTGAGACCCAACGTCACCCTCCCGACTTTATTCCTTTACAAAACTCCGCCCAATAACTTGATTACTCGGACGAATATAAAGTATAGCCATCACCGCAGCCGCGTTCGCTTGTAACCCGGGTGGCGGGCGAGGCGCAAAAGGAGAAAGCAAAAAAAAAAACACGTGAGCGCGCACTCGTTACTCATCGCCGGCTCGGCGGCGCGCGATGATGCAAGAGAGAGAGAGAGAGAGAGGGAGGAGGCCTGATCTTCGTGGAATTGCCTGTTTCCGATTATTGTCACATCCTCGTCTGCGTACAGTGCGATGGCTCTCTAGCGCGGCGGTGTCGGACGCGCGGCGACGAGTCTCGACACGTTCGAAAGCAGGCCTGTTAGGTCTCCCGGCGGCTCTTGAATTTGCGATCGCGCGCCGTCGCCGCCGCCGTCGCCTCGTTCAGTCGATGACTTGTCTCTCTCTTTCTCGCATACACTGGCAAGTTGGAGGCTCGACCGAAGGTCTACTGTGCGAGTATATATATTTAACGTATGGGTGATGCATATATGTACACGCGCGCGGTCGCGTGAGGTGTTGATGATACGCCGAAATGAATGGAGAGAATTCAGGAGGGAAGGTGAAATCGATTGCCATTTTTCGTGCAATTTCGCGGTCGGAGGTCGTTGACTTATTTATTCGAGGAAATGATTGCAATTGCGCAGTTTTAGCTCGGGTTTTTAAGCGGCGGGTTAATATACTGCCTTGAACGCTCATGCATGCGTCGAGAAAGCGTAAAATGAAGGAAAACGGTATTCGGGGCGATGCGCCGTCGATGAATCATCGATTATAAACTCACTTGTAGAAAATAAAATGCAAAAGAATAAGTACTTATGACATCAATGTATAGACGTATGGTAGAGTAAATGTCTTGATTTTCTTTGGTTATCATTAAAAAATGAAATTATGTAAGTACTGAAACGAAGAAATGTAAGAATTTTTTTGTTTTTTATCATTGGTATCTCACTGATATAATTAAGGATTCGGTTACGTAATTGCAAGATTTTTTTAATCTTGATGCTACCGAAGGTTATTCATCGAAATAGCAATTTTTTCTACACTTCTTAAAATATAAATACTAATTTTGGAAAAGGGAAAGTATATATATTTATCAGTCGCTGAGATCGATTTAATATCACGTTTATTAAAGTGCATCTATTTCTCAGAAAACAACAATCACCATTTATTGAATCTTCATTTAACGCAAAAAAGCGCTTTTATCGACGACGCTTGTATAACATTTATTTTATCGAATTGATTATAACGTCAAAGCGCTCTGTCTCTCACTCTCGCTCGCGTCTATATTTACAAAATATCCACATCAAACGCTGGCGCGCTGCATACACGAGTGAGAAACATCATCGTCGTCGTCGTCGTTGTGGAGAAATGCACACACAAGATAGTGAAAACAGTCAAGTTCAAAAGACTATCAGCGCGCGCTCTCGGGGCCCTGAGAGAATTTATAATTCTCTCGTCCGCGCGCTGTGTATACACACAGACATATAGAGCCGTGCAGCGCGCCGTTAAGAAAAGAAATATTGGTGCAGCGCTCAAAATCTCTCGACAAAATGCACCGCGCGCGTGTATCCGTACACACATAAACTACAAAGTCTAAGGCAACAAACTCTATGAAAAATCCATACTTCCGTCTCCCGCGGAGGAGAGGAAAAATAAGAACTCAGCGCGAGCCTCTTTTATATAGAGTAAAATAAAGAGGGTAATGTAGGTATAGTGTGAATTCGACGGATAGCGAGCGCGAGAGAAAGAGACAGATCAAGTCGGGGAATAAAAGTCCGATTATGCTGTCAGTATATATAGCCGTCGTGCGTGGCGGCCGGAGCCGGATGAAAAATCCATTTCTAAAAACCGAAAATTGCGTGGGGCCCAACAATGGGCGCACACGTCTGTACACACAGATCGTCCCTTTAAAACGCGCGCAGAAATTATACAATGCGCGACGGGGCGGACATAGAGACGTAGTGAAAATTCCATCGGTACTTATACACATAAAAAAAGCTACAGCACCTATAATACACGCGAGTGGTCCTCCCTGATCCCAAGGAGGGTTCCTCCTCCCCTTTCTCTCTCTCTCTCTCTGGAAGAAAATCTCAGTCAGCTGCTGCCGCTCCGTGTGTGTGTGTTTATTTTTTCTCCTTCCGTTTTTTAAAGCATCGTCTGGCGCACGGCGAGAGGTGATACACACCCGAGAAAGAAGAGAAGCCCAAGAGGGAGAAGGAGAAAAAATACGGGAGAGGATCGTGCAGGCCAGGTAAAAACTGCCGCCGCGACCAGCTCCCCTTCATTGTTGGCCGCGTCTAACATACCTGCAGCCCAATACCGGCCTCCACCACCGCCATCGGACCCATTGTACGCGAGCATTGTACGCACACACATATATATATACTATCACTACTACCACGCGAAGGGAGAGAGAGAGAGCTGGTTCGCAACCTACTACTCTCGTAAACCGACGCTTCGTTGGTTCCTTCTCCTCCTTCTTTACAGCTTCGCAATCTTCGCATATATGGTTGCTTGGTTACTTGTGCGTGTGCGTGTGTGTGTGCGTGTGTGTGTGTGTGTGTGTGTGTGTGTGTGTGTGTGTGTGTGTGTGTGTGAAAGAGCACCACGACGACGACGAAGACGACGACGACGACGACGACGACGACGTCCGGAGGGTCCTGCAGGCAGTCCTAACCTTCGCAGAACTTTCGTCCGCGGCAGGTATACATCTCTCTCTCTCCCTCTCCCTCTCTCTCTCTCTCTCTCTCTCTATATCTCTTGCTTCGTGCACGTATACAGTATACACACACACACACACACACACACATATATATAGAGGATTCGCTCAGCGATTCGAGAAATATATATCTCTTCCTCTCTGAAAAGCAAGCTACGCGCAAAACAGAGGGAGAGCGAGATTTAAAGAGGAGCCATGACAATGTAAAGTAGCTCGATGATGCGTTTTTTTTTTGTCATCGCTGTTTTTTCTCTCTTTTCCTCTCCTCTCCTCCCGGCTCGAGAGAGCGTGTCTTTGCCGCGCGCGAGTTCAAGGCCTCTCTGTCTGTCTCCATCTCTCTCCCTTTCGGCTCTATGCTCCCCCGAGGAGCGCAAACAGTCTCGGAATTGTATGTGTGCAGTGCCGTCGTCGATCCTCGAGGCGGCATGTTTAATTTGGCTTACCGAAAAATTAGACGGGACCCTGGGTAAGCAGCACAGTGGCAGCAGCCGACAGCTGCATTACGCGACGCGGCTAAGTGGACACGCGACGGCGGCGGCTTCTTTTTTGAAAAAAAAAAGAAAATTAGCGTAAGTCCGAGCGTATTTAAGTATGCAAATCCCTTAATGATACTGCAAATAGTTTTTGTGCAGCTTTTCGGATATGGTATGCGCGCATGTACGCTCTGTATTCAGATAAGGGGAGTGGATGGGAATTTTGTGAGACACGTTTTTGGTGAAACATGTTGATATTTTAAACATTGAAAATGCAAGCATTTTTTATCGAGAAAGGTATTAAAGTAATTTTTAGAATGAATTCAAGATGTGAGGATAATATTTATAGTTATATACGATGACGTGGACGGCAATTCACGTCGATACCTCGCGAATAAATTCGTAAATTTACGTCCCGTAGCATTTGCGGAAAGTTTCTGCGGATACTTCTTATTATTTATTTATCTTTATCCCTGGTAGCACAATCTGACGCACTTCCGATTGCCCAGAGCATACACGATGATAAGCTTCGTCATTTTGCTGTATACGGGGAAAAAAATAACATTGGACCAACTGCGCTCTCCCGTAACTCTAATTTGAGCTGTTCAGTAAGCGAGATTCAGTTGAATCAACAATAGCAACTCAGGTTAAAGTTACTGGAGTCATCAGTAAAAACTTTGTTTACGCCTCGAGGTCGCGGTCATGGGACGGTATTTACTGAACTCTTAAGTAGATTTAATCTGACTCCGCAGTTGTGCCCGCGCAAAAAAAAATTTGTGGGCCATACATTGCCCACAGTGTTGGACAAGTATGGGCAATATATGGGCCATTGCAAGCCACATTAGAGCAATATATGGAAGATACTCGGCCCCGGCGCCTGAGCCGAATTCGGGCTGGAATCGAGCCATAGTATTCCCACCAGTATCCCATATAGTTCCCATATAGTTGCAATATTAGTTCCATATTTATTTTCATGAGAACCATTAACAAAAAAAAAACAACATAAATAAATAAATAAGCGTAAAAAAACAATCCTATTGTGCATGTAGTGGGACTGTAAAATATATAAAAAAAAAAAAAAAAAATTCTTTGAGTGGATTCGAACCTCGAACCTTTGAATTACTAGACTTGCTCGCTACCGACTGAGCTATTTAGTTATATTTACATCAAAGGATCAAATGGAGATTATCTAGGCTGTAATCTGAAACGAATGATGATGTATTAACCTCCATTTGATCCTTTGATGTAAACATAACTAAATAGCTCAGTCGGTATAGTAGCGAGCAAGTCTAGTAATTCAAAGGTTCGAGGTTCTAATCCACTCAAAGTTTTTTTTTTTTTTATAATAATTTTACAATCACAGTACATGCACAATAGGATTGTTTTTTACGCTTATTTATTTATTTTTTGTTTTTTTCTTTGTTAATGGTTCTCATGAAATTAAAAATATGGGAAATATATGGGATACTGGTGGGAATACTATGGCTCGATTCCAGCCCGAATTCGGCTCAGGCGCCGGGGCCGAGTATCTCCCACATATTGCTCTAATATGGCTTGCAATGGCCCATATATTGCCCATACTTGTCCAACACTGTGGGCAATATATGGCCCACAAATTTTTTTTTGCGCGGGGTGTCTACGCGAGTAACCGCCCAGTAAAAACAACTCACCTAACCTCAGTTACGGCAGCGTTATTTTTTTCCCCGTGTATATCTGACCAGGTTGGCGATTGCAGTAGTAATCAACCAGCAGAATTGCAGCAGATTTACATGCTGTTAATTGCACTTTAGGGGTGGACATTTTGCACTTGACTGTACAGGAGAATTACAGCAGAATTACATTAGATAATTACGTTAAGCACTTAGCAGCAGAATTACGGCAGACTTATACCATCTTAATTGCACTTTAGGGCTGGACATTTTGCATATAATAATTCTGCTGTAAATAATTCTGCTGTACTCTCAAGTGCGAAATGTCAACCTCTAAAGTGCAATTAAGATCGTGTAAGTCTGCTGTAATTCTGCTGTTCAGTATCTAACGTAATTATCTGATGCAATTCTGCTGCAATTCTGCTGTAATTCTTCTGTACTCTCAAGTGCGAAATGTCAACCACTAAAGTTCAAGTAAGCTTGTGTTAGTCTGCTGCAATTCTGCTGTTAGGTGTCTAACGTAATTATCTGATGCAATACTGCTGTAAATCTGCTGTACTCTCAAGTGCGAAATGTCAACCCCTAAAGTGCAATTAAGATGGTCTAAGTGTGCTGTAATTCTGCTGTTCAGTATCATACGAAATTATCTGATGCAATTCTGCCGTGATTCTGCTGCGCAGGGAAGCACAAAATGTCAACCCTCTAATTGCACTTTGACTACTGTAAGTCTGTGGTAATTCTGCTGTTAAGTATGTAGCGCAATCGTCTTCTATAAACCTATTGCAATTCTGCTGTTTGCGTGAGTGCAAGTCATCTATCATTTGAATGAGCGCTACACTTACTGTAAGTCTGACGCAATTCTTGCACTTGAATTATTCCGCAATTCCTTATCGTCAGAATTATTTAACCTGCTGAAGCAGACAACATAATTTCTGGTGTAATTTTACTACTTTTCAGAAAAATTGCAGCAGAATTGCAGCAGAATTGCAGCAGAATTGCAGCAGAATTGCAACAGAATTAAGATCGGTGTGCTACCAGGGTTAGGGTACTAGAACTTGGGGTTGTGTTCAAATTTAGAACTTTCAGAAAATTAAATTGTGGTTCATTCACACAATCAATAATCAGCACCGTTTGTAGAAAGGCTTGAGAAATTCGATGGCCGTAAAAATAGCAAAATTAAATTAAAACTATAACCATTAGTCTAAACAAACTAGCATTAAGAATATTCTTCAATTCCATCTTACATTTGCTTTCGACTTCACGCTGCTCGGTACATTACTGTACAGTAAATCACGGAGGGCGCACTATATACCGTGCGATCTTACATCAGGCATCGCCCTGCGCCATCTATCCAGCCAAACTACCAAAAACATGCATTAATCAGCGCTAATTTACGGGCCAATCGCTGAGAATGCACAGTTGCGACGACAACAAATCGACAGATGCAGTGCCAAAATTATTGCACCTCCGCATTGAAAAAGGTGAACATACACAACCTTGGAAAATTTATTTCCATCATCCGCTACGTTAGTCGGGGCTTTCTCATTCAGAAACGGCTGCCGTCGCTGTTGCTGCTGGGCGCCTCCGCACCTCCGAAAAAGGGACGCATGCATGCACACAGACAGACATATATATTCAAGCGAAACGAGTGAAAATGGGCTGCCGTTCCGAATGTCAATGTTCCTGGGCAACGAGGTGGCTGCGCGCATAGGCTAGCCTATAGCAGCAGCACACACACACCGCACGGCATTATGATTTCCAGCCGGTATAATATACATACCTTCTTCCACGCAGCAAGCGTCCCTTTAAAATTTAAAGGTCCAGTCGGCGCTCCGGCAGCGCGCGGCATAGGGTCCGACGACGAAGGTGCGTTATACACAACACATGCCGACTCAACGGAGGGAGGAGAGACGGAGGGACTTTAAACGCTCAGCCGTGTGTGCGTGAGTGGCAACCGAAACCCTGTGGGTGAGGGCGCGCATGGGAGAAACCGCTGGTGCTTGGAACGAGAAAGGGGAGAGGGAGCAAGAGAGGGAGAAAGTAAAGGTGTGTGTGTGTGTGTGTGAGAGTGAAAGGACGGCGACGTCGGATCCCGCAGGACCTGCGCGCAGCGAGTGCAGGAAATGGAAATGCCATACGAAAGATCTCTTTTCTCTCTCTCTCCCTTTCTCTCTCTCGCCTATACATCGGTATAGACCGATAGACGTGTTATAGCTGTGCGAGAAATTAGCCCGTGTGTGCGTGTGTGTACCCGTCGAACGTTCAAAGTTCCTCTCTGCGTGTCTTCTCTTCACCCCTATACTCCACCTCCCCTTTCTCGGGGGATTTTCGCGTACGCTATATATATTATGATGTGCAGCGCTATGAGAAAAAGTCGCGTGACTTTCGGTTTTTCGCTTAGAACACAAAGTGCCGCTTTCCGTTATGGAGCGTGACTTTGATCGTTGTGAAAACATGTTTGCCGTAGCTGGACTTCTCGATATATATACATATATATCGACGCTCCCTACGAAAGCTAGCACCTTTTTTGGCCTCCTCACGAAGACTAGCACATTTCAGAAAACTGCAACGAAAACTAGCATAACTCACGACTTTGCCGCTAATACTAGTACAATTCGCGAGGTTGCCGCGAAAACTAGCATCATTCACGAGTTTGCGCCGAATAATAGTACAATTCGTAAGATTGCGACGAAAAGTAGCACGATTCGCGAGTTTGCGACGAAAAGTAACACGAAAAATAACTAGCACTTCGCATCACCGTGTTAATTTACATAAGAGGCAGTGGAATGTGCTAGTCTTCGCCGCAATCAAGCGGATCGGGCTAGTCTTCAACGCAAATCAATAAGGCGTGCTAGTCTTCGCGGCCAACGCTGAAATGGACTAGTCTTCGTGGCAATCTGAATCGTGCTAGTTTATTGCCAGCGTGAAATAGAACTGGGTTTGCGGGAGACTTGAAAACTTGAATCGGACGGGTTTTAAAAACATTTGTTTAGCTAGTCTAGTGGTAAATTTGAGTTAAAATAATTTTAAATTATTTAAAAAATGGTGTTTCATATTCTATTTACACATGTTTTTCATATGTAACAAAAACAAAATATTTCATGTGTTATAAATAATCGAAAAGACTGGTTAACGTTTCGTATGAGTGGTATATATAATAATATTTTACAATACTAACATGCAAGATATAATACGAATTGATTTGTTTACGACTTCCCATATTATCATGCATCACATATATATATTGTTTATTCGTATATGCTTCTTGTTTTTTATTTTAAAATGATTACAATGTGGTATTTGTATTTTAAAAATATATTTATTACTCGACGTATAATTAAAATCAAAGTAATGGTTAATAAAAAGTTAAAGTTAAAATCATTATTAATATTCGCGATCGTAACATAAAATTAAATTTAGGTTCCGACTATACATACCATTTTTATAATTAAACGCAAATATTCCTCTCATTCGTTAATCTTGAATGGGACGACAAGTTATTTCGAGATGGCACGTTCCCAAGCACACGCCCCTGGAAACAATGAATAAATACATTATCGATTAATTAAAAATGTTATTTTCGCTGCGGCGTCGTAACGAAAACGAAAAGCAACGCGCGTGCAAGTAGTATACGCGCGTGCAAGTAGTATACGCGCTGCGCTGCTGAAACAAGATACTTACTCGCGCGGCGCGCAGGCCAGAGAGAGAGAGAGAGAGAGAGAGAGAGCGTCCGCATTATGCAAAGTTTCTCATCGGGGGAGACACCGGACCCAGCCGCGCCGCCTTTGCCCTATTCCGTTCAATTCCAGGGCGATTAAGAGTCTCAAAACAATGGGACAATGAAAATGTCACTCCATTAAATTACAAACTACACGCGGATTATTCGCATGCGCAGCTGCGGTAACTCGCGCGCACGGGGGACAGGCCGTAGTATATGAAATTCTAACGAAAAACAGCCTCGAAAAGCTCGCCTCGCGCGGCCTATAATATGCACTGCACAAAAGCTCGTAATGCGCGTGCGTATATTACCGGTGAAAGTCCAACGCACTCGTGTGGGGCATCGTTGACGACAACATAACGCAGTTCTGTGTATACTTTTGCATATATATATATATATACGTGTACGCGCACGTGATTTTCCATTTTTGCTCGGCGATTTTTCGAGCTTACCGCGGCATTAGCCCCGCGGGCGTGAGGAATACGCCATCACGCAGCATGCGGCGCGGCTCATATATGTACGCTCGTTTCCCGCATTATTTATACTTTTGCTCGTACGACGGTCACGTTCGAACATACTACTTCCTGTGCGGTACGCGCGCCGCGTATCGGGAATGCAAATGTAAATAAAGCTACCGAGAAATCGTATAAAACGCACACCTTGAGGCTTTTTTCTGCCTCTTTTCTGCACGCGCTTCTGTGTCTCTTCTCTACCTCCCTTCTCTCTCTCTCCTTTTCTCGCTCATGGCGTGTGTATTTTTCGCCAAGTGAAGTTTATTTTTTTTCGCCCGCTTGCAAATCAATCGGCCGACTCGCCTATTTTCGAAATTCGCGAACGATTGATGGAATGATTTTTTTTTATGGGTTTTTGAAGGATAGAATAGTCGAATGGGTAAGTAAGCAGTTAGGCATCAAGTCAATGGGTTTGAAGTTACGTGATGACAATGGCGAGTGCTATTAAATAATGCAGTATTTTATCGGTAATCAACTTTATATTGTATTTTTTTGAATATCTTTAGAAAGATCGAGAAAGATTCGATATGTATAACAGTGGTTATATTGATCTACTGAAATATATTTCGAAAATCTAAATTTTTGACGAGTAAAGTCTATACATTTTACTTGTCAATTTTCGTAATCAAAAGATCAACCGAATGTCGTCTGTGCAATTTATAAATATGCAATGAATCTGACCAATGCACCTGCAAGAGAAAAAGTACATTTGCAATTCGCCGAATTCAGCTCTATGTTTGTCACTTATTCCTCTCGCTGCTGAATAATTAAAGCGGATGTGCACAAGCCAATTAATTTGTATGTAAAAAACTGTATTCGCATTAACTTATAGCTTTACCTTGGTGTACACGGGCGTACAAGAAAACATTATTCTAAATTAATCATGATTGCTGCAGTAATTTTATACTTTTAATTTAATTCTATTTATTGCAATTTATAAATAGAATAGTTATATGATAATTGCTGTCTCCCCTTGTAATTAATCACAACTTAAATGTATAAAATGTAACCTGGAATAATGACATAGTATCGAGAAAAAGGCAAGTCTTATTGAAAATGTATATATTTCCCCTCTTTTACCTTTTTTCGAGCCGGTTTCACATTTTATCGATAAGAATCTCGGTTTCACGAAAGTTTTCCCATCAAATAATTATTCCAGCGAGTTCCGAACAATAATCTTGAATCATATTCCTGTTGTATCCCGCAATCCAGATCTGATTTCAAAGATACTCGGGGCTCGTCGGTAGCAGCAGCAGCAGCAGCAGCAGAAGCGATTTCAGGTAGTGAATATCTTCTCGAAAATATTTACTACCGACGAGAGGAGAAAAGAGGCGATCTATAAAAAGCATACGTATACGCGCAGGTATATGTATACCGTGCGGGCGTGGGTAAGAGGGCGGCTGTAGCATTTCCTCTCTCCTTCGCTGAAGAATCTCGCGCTCTGCCTCTCGACAGTATTATTTTGCCCTCGATTTTTACAGACTCAATAATTGATACCCTCGCGAATTTCAAATATTCGCGCTCGGGCACGGGTATAAATTGAAGGTTTTTCCCGAGGGCAATAATTGAGCGAAAGAAGTATCGATGCTCGCGAATTGCGTGCCATGCGGGAAAACGCACTCGATTGCTGAAACTCTTGAAATGGGTTTCCGAAACCCTTCGGAAGTTCGTTGAGTGATGAATGAAATGAAAGCCGTATTCTATCTTCAAACGATGGTGGGAAAAGGTTCATGATGGAGAAGCTGTTTTAAATTCATAAAATTCACGAAGAATTGTTTAATTTTACAAACAAGCATTTTTACAGAAAATTAAATTTACAATAATGTTAGAACCTGGAGAGCTCGATTTCGAATGGAATATTACATTAAGTTGATATTCGCAGGGTAAGAATAACTGAAGAAGATATATACCAATTCTTATAGTAATCTAGAGGTGCTATTTCAGTAATAGTATAGTAGTAGTTCCACCCGCAATCGATACTTTGATGCATATTACATAGCTTAATTGCTTATTAAATTCGTTATTTTTTTAAGTGAAAATAACGTTTCTCGCTATCATAAAAATTTTAATAACCGTGAAAAGGATATTCAGATTTTTATTACCGAACTGCCATTTGTATCGTATAAAAATTTATGAATAACATATTTATTTTTAAATAACGACCTTCGCTGTTTTGAATAATAATAAAAGTTGGAATGCTGTAAACATTGGAAATACCTCGTTGACTAACGAATAATCAATGATAAAAAAATGTTATTTTTAACAATAAATGGAATTACACAAGTTAACATTTGAATTTCGTTTTAGAATGTATACTTTTGTTTTCATATTATTTTATGTATGAAAATAAGGAAACACATTTTCATGCCAACTAGGAAGTTCACCAAAACTACAAATATACAGAAATAAGTTAATTTTTTAAATCCAATATCGCAGATAGGACCACATCCTTCAGCTGCATGTCGCAGTCAGCCAAAAATTTTCTAATTAAACTCAATCAGGCAATCGAGAAGTCTTACAGGAGAAAAAAAAAACAAAAATTCTCACGCGGTTAATTTATTGACATCGGCAAACATTGCTCCACCGCGCAAAAGGCGTCGGGCTCGGGAGAAAATCAAAACCACGCGCAGGCGCACGGAAAGAAACGTTTTTTACCGGTTCGAGCTGCGGTGGGAGGAAAAAAAAGAAACTCGAAACTAGCCGCGTTAAGGACCAATTTGCGTTCGCGAGCGCGCGCGATAGCCTCGGGCGCGATCGTGCGCGCGTGCGCATATATATATGATCTAGAATCGCGTGCGTCGTGTTGCAATCCACACATGCAACGTACGCTCGGCACACATACGTGTACACGCGCGTTGGGGTGAAACCTGCGCCTTTTTTCCTTCGCTCACGCGCGCGCTCCTTTTTTTCTCCTCCGAGTTCAGGAACACGCGCCGATATGATGAAATCGCCGCGCGCGCGCGGCAATTACAGAAAATTTCAAGGCCTCCACGCCTCGGACACTCGTACATACATAATATAGACACGCGTTCGTGGACTATGGGGAAGCGCGTGTGTATACAACGCTTCTCGTTGTTGTGAAACTGTATATACGTGCGGAGTTATGGGATTTGTATACTAATATACCTGAGATGCGCTGAACGAAGCGAGGGCAGATTCTTTTCAGAGAGCCAAGTTGCCGAGAAGCGAGTTGCCCAATCGAGATGGAGCCAGTCGACAAGGATTTCTCATTGCTTCCCCTTTTCATCCGTCTTCGGACCGCCGCGCATCTGCGCGAGGTAAGGAAATCAATGACCGAGTCTTGATTCGCGCGCATCATGCAGCCTATCTATTGCGATTTTGCATAAAACCAATGCCCATTAAGTACGCGTGCGGTAGACTTTCAAAGCGGAAGATTATGATTGTGCATCGCGCGGCGAGATTTGGAACTTCATTGGGCGTGAAGTCGTATTCGGGGTTAAGGACGAGAGATCGAGTGGCACGATTCGTAGTAGCGGATTTGCGAAATTGGTGCCGCGGTCTTGGGGGAGAGATAATGAAAAGTGCGCGCGATTTAATCAATTAGCAATAAAATAATTAACTTCTTCGAAAGGTGGCTAAGCTCGCGATTCCATGTGGATAGGCGTGCACGGCGTTAATGAGTTTTCGCTATCTTAACTAACGCATGCAAGGGACTAGATAAGCGTAATAAAAAGTGCACTGTGTTGGTCGTGAAAAGTATATCGTGACGGATACATATTTTTCATTTATTGCTAGTTTAATTTAGCATTGTTCTCTTCCATTATGAATGAATCACGATGCAGTCTTAGATCTGTATACAGAATAATAGATTTCATAAAAAAGATTATGTATGTGCAATACGTTATATTAACTTTAAATATGCAATTTTGTTCGAAAATAAAAACTCTTTATTAATCAAAACACATTTTTTAATTTATATACACATATCATTGTTGCATCAGACACTTATGTTTTACATCAAAATATTTTTGTTCGATTACATTATTTGGAAAAAAATTCAAAAAAAATATAATATAAAAAAAAACGTAAATTTTTCTAAAATGCAAAGAATTTTACGTAAACAGTATAAAATATCTTAGCGTAAATAAACAATACGACAAAGCGATTATGGCGATTTCAATAGGTATAATAAATTAAGTTTTATAAACCATAATATGTTTATACGTTTCTTTAAAAAAAAAGCTTTATAATCGGTAATACTTTTTGTAGCTTTGCCAAATCATTTAATTAAAGATTTCAAAATTTTGTAGTCATAACAATAAATATTCTGTGAAATTATGAAATTTCATATAAGGTAAGAACACTAAAACTTGACTATCTATACTTTTATAGTATATAAACGTTTTCTTTTATTATTGGTAATTAAAAGTAAAATTAATAATTTTCAAATTTAAAAGTAAAGACGGATATAAAATATTATATACTCTTTATTTTTTCCTCAATTTAACTCGCTTCTTATAATAATTACTGCTACAAAAACATCCAACTGTCTGGGAGCTACTTAATTGACATTAATTTGTTTTCCAAATATGTAGCATATAATACTCTCAATCTACAAATCGAAACTCAGCTATCAATCATTTACGTCAGCAAAACCTCCACACAAACTATACGTTTCGCAGTCCATGAATAAATCTAACGACTTATCAAACTTTTCATCGTCCCCATGTACACAAATGCGCAGTGCACATGACATTGCATCGCGACGACTTTTCGTATATTTTTCGCGGTCGCGCGCGCGCGAGGGTCAACAGCGGAGATTAAAACGCGAGGCGGACAGATAAAGCGCGCGTGTGTGGCGGGCGCGCGCGGAAAGACGAAAAAACGGAAAAGAAGGAGAGTGCGCAGGAGAGGGAGGAACACACTTCATTGTTTACACACACGATTCCGAAACGCGATATACAAATATTTTTCTGCCCGATAACGAGTTGATGCAAGTTCGTCCTTGATCGCGGACTTGTGCGCGCGAGCGAAAGGCGCGACGACCACTCGCGCATAAAATAATGTGCGCGCCCGCCTGCACATACACACACACGTGTGTACGCTCGCATATAATATATTTTTGCGTGGCTTCGCGCGCAGACAAACTTCTCGGAACGCATCGCGCCGCATAATGGCGAATTTTAATTGGTAACAGCGTTAATTTCGTCTTTTCGAATGCGATAATAATATACCGCGCGCTCGCAAAAAATTATGCACCATCGCGCCGCGCTCCTCCTCCTCCTTCGCTCGGGGGCTTTTTCTTCTCCTGCGCTTTTACTTTTGCTCTTTTGAATGCAAGAGCTCGCAGGCGCGCAGCGGATTATGACGGCGCGACCGCAAGATCGGCAATCTGCGCGCCGTTTCCGTTTTACAATGTTGTTGTGCGCCGAGATATTTGGGTTGTGATGCGCAGTGATGTCTGATGTGCGCATGTATTTATATATGGGTAGAGAGGGAAAATCGCGTGTCGGTTTGTCAAGGTGAGGAGAGTCTTGTTTTTTTGGATGAGTTATGAATTAATTAAGATGGTATGCGATCGGCTGAGCGTCGGAGAATTTTTCGACAGGAAATACGCTTTTGAATTTCAGGTGCATTCTCGGAACGCTGGTATATGGGAATACAAGTCTTATCTTTTCATTGTGTTGTATGCTTTGGGTTTAGGCTGAGAAAAAAAAAAGATTTTCTTAAAAATGATTTTAATCCATCACTAGAATGTGAATTCCACTGCGAATTTTGGACGTGGGAGTAAAATAAATTCGTTTGCCTTTTCAGAGAAAAATTTTTAATTTTTTGGAATCACAGTTTTCCTCGAATACTTATATTTAATTTACCTGTATCTATAGTTTATTTGCTTTTTAATTACTAAGTTGAAGGATTAACTATATATAATGAAGCTTATGTCAAAACAAAATGTAAAACTACCTAATGTTTTTCGTCTGCGGCGTTGGCTATTTACATAATAATTATTCGTCCGTGAAAGAAAATAGAATACTTCCACTTCTTAATTAACTTTCAAATCTTTGAAGCTTTTATAAATACTACAAGGTAGTTTCAAATGAAAAGTTTTATTTAAGAAAAACTATAAAGTAATGTAATGAACAATGAACACATCGTACACATCATATCCTGGAAAATGCAAATCGCATGCACATTATACTGTAACAAAACCATACTTCTTCGAGAGAAGTGCGTAGGTACGTAGTTCTTCATATTCACGACGACAGTCCCTTCTCAAGGTGTTACACGCGCGCATTAGGCGTGTCAGCCGTCGAGTTAGGCCGATGCGCGCGTCAGTCGCATCCTTGCGTCATCTCCCCCAAAACTTTGCACTCAAAACCTACGCATAACTCAAGTCCAACTCCCATCGCAGCTTGTACATGCCGCGTGTTTTCGTCAAGGAAGGCGGCAGCGTCATTTCGCACTGTATATGACAATCATCTCTCCTCTCCCCGCTGTTATATACGACGGCTAATATAGGTCTTGCACTCGTCACCCGTCGCACGCGCTAATGTAATCAGAAGTGCTGTATGCAGAATAGTCGCGTCCGGTTGCCATATATACATATACACATCACGCACTGTGTGTGATGCTGGTCGCACTAGGACGATTGCTTCGCGTCTCTCGCGGCCCATTTCAAGCGCTTGATTGGTTTAATGAAGTTCCGTTGAAATGCACCAGTCGTGCGCCTCGTGCGCTGCTCTCTCGAGCTCGCGAAAAGGGAGAGAGAGAGAGAGAGAGAGAGAGAGAGAGAGAGAGAGAGAGAGAGAGAGAGAGAGAAGGATGTGCATGTATGCGCTGAGAATTATGGCGTTTTTCCGCGGGAGATGGTATCGTCGCGCGCGACGGCGGTGCTTCCTCCGCTCGGGCGCTCGCTCTATACACACCGAACGGATCGTGATGTCTGAAAAATAAAGTTCATTAGGTTATCTTACTGGGTTGAGCCGCTATCTTGATGCTGGCTGAAGGAAATTTGATTGATGCCGGGACGGAAGGTAGGAGACTGGGCCAATGTGAGCGAGTTGTATACTTTTTTTAATCTACTATATTTCTAAAAAATTATGACCTATTTCGCTCGAAGAAATCTAAAAAATATTGTACGTGTGAAATTGCAAATAGATAGTATAAAAACTGTTGCGCAAACTGTCAGTTAAAGTCGAACAATGGAGTTTTGCGTAAAAAATTATTGGAATAGACAGCAAAATTTGTTTTCGATTTATTAAAGATTTGTATTTTGCTAAAAATCTACTTCTTAATATTACTCGATTGCCTCTAAAAATTCACACTACTTTAGCCCACATATTGTATACCTGCAAAAATTCAGCCTAATGTGTTATTTTGTTTATGAGTTATGCGTGATACAAAATTGCATAGCATGTATACATAGGTACATACAGATGGACCTCGAAAACAAAAAAAAAACGAAATTTAGTTTAGAAAATTTTGATTGTTGTGATTTCTCTTTGAGAAAGCGAAAGGAAACCCCCATTTGAAAACTAACAATATAGGGTGTATAAGAATTTTTTTCCTACTTTGTACAAATTACTTTTATAATCGAGATCTGTGCTTGTCATATCAAAAGAGTTATGAGCTTCTTGCGTTAACGATTACAATTTATCACTTTTCCCTTCAATAATTTGCAATTAAAACATGACGTCTTCTGTAACTTTTTTACTTTTTGTCAATACTGGGTCAAGCATATTTCGATAATTCTATTTTTTCTTTTTTGTTCACCCGATAATAAAGGCAGCGCTTTTGTTGCTTAAATGATAATGTCGTATTTTTGAGTTTTACTGTGAATATTACAATAATAAGAGTCATAAAGTTAATCTCGATATCAAAATACATATCAAAATGTGCACTGCAACAAGTTTTCCTCGTACTGAACAGCTGCATATTTAGTCGGGCGATATGAAGAATCGATTGAATTATATGAAGAGGGGAGAGGGTCATTGAATTGTGTTTTTTACGTGAAGAGGGAGGTCAAGTAGTAACTTGCGTAACAATCTCTTACTTCATTTCAAGAAGTAGTAGCTTTTATCGTATGTTTGCAAAATAATTTTTCTTATGCATGAAACAGTATCATAAGAAATTGGTGATTATAGTAACCAGTACGCAGTACTATAGTATAAAAGTTTTCTATGCGTTTTAAAAAGAAAAAGAAATATTTTGAATAATAAATACCTGTAGTGTCACGCGTATAAAAAGTAAATAGTATATGAAAGCCTTTAAAATTAACCTAAAATACTGTACATATTTGATTTAATATCCGATTCAAAATAAATGATCAGAAATTCTAGATTTCTCTTATATTAATGGATATTGAAGGATGCATATGTATATACATAGAGTTTTATCAATTTTTCGCGTTATAAATTACGCATCGCAAATATAATCACGAAGCACATTGACTTTATACCGTTATACACACCCCGATATTCTCTTCATCAGCCGGCAATCTCGCGCTGTCGCGCATTAAAACAGTTTACGGCCTTTCCGCACTTTTGAAAATCGCGCGCTCTTGCATTCGATAAATTCATCCGCACCATATAAGACAATCTCGCGGCGCGTAATGCAATTTATTGCGTTACGCGCATTGCCCGGGTAAAAATCGTGATTTATGCATTTATTGTTTCCCTCTCTCCTTCCCTCTCTCTCTTACGCGCGTGGTTATTTTTGTCGCTCCGAGCGCGCAACGAGATCGCAATTTGTTTACGGCAAGACCTTAATGGCACTTGGCGCACTTCGATAACGCGCGCGCGCGCGCGCCACGACTATCGCGCGTTCGCGGAGAAAGTAAAGGGTGGAGGAGAGGAAAGCGCTCGCGCGTATATGTGTGTATATACAGGCAAAAAATGGAAGCAGGAGGGGAAAAAGAGAGGTAAAAGAAGGAACGGGCGCGAGAGCGCGCTCGGGTAATAATCTGAACGTGAATTTATAGCCGAGTTATCGGCCCGGGCGCGTATACTCGGCGAGTTATGTTAAGTGCTCGTACAAATTAATTGGAGACATCTGTCGGAAACGTAATGATAAACCGTGCTGAGGAGCGCAGCTTTGCCTCGCGAAGTAGAGAGATATATAAACATTCGCGCGCATGTTATATTGGCAGAAGTATTGTATCGCAGGAGTGAGGGTACTGACATATTTTTGCGATAATTGAAACGGCGATATTGCCAGCCGATATATCCCCCTTCTCTCTCCCCGGGGAATACATAACGCCCCCGGGGCTTCAGTCGACTTTGACTGTTGAACGTTACGTAAAGTTTCGCCCCTAATCTGGAAATGTATTAATCGCGAGGATATTGCAATTGGCGCGAAGGTTGATTTGTGTGTTAAAAGTGCCGGCCGCGTGTATAACTTGCGAAGGGGAATTTATGTCTGCTTATCCAAGTTTGAAATTTTATGCGCGCACCGCGCGATACTATCGCGTATAAACATGGTGCAATATGAAGTTTTGTATGCATCAGTTGAACTTGAATTTTAATAACGGTTATTTTATAATTTGAATCTATTTAATTAATTCTTCAAATTAGTAAAGCAATAAAATATACAAACTAAATTCTATTAAAATATTGTTCTCTGTGAACGTCACACGAAATGCGATGTTTTCTAATATAATGGTTGATTTAAGAATGATGTTTTCGAAGAAAATATTTAAGCAAGCGATAAGGATATTGATGTTTAGTAATTCGCAAGATAGTAGCTTCTGAAAAAAGGAGAAAATACATTTCATTATTTAACGATATAAATAATATAATTGAGGGATATTCTTTTTATGATTAGAATGCAACACTTTTAATTAATAAAATTATGTTTTTATTCAAACCAGATACTTTTCATTTCTATTTTTCGTATATTTTCCAAGATACTGTGAATTTGAATACACTCAATATGAAAAATAAATTTCCGACCCTTTTAAATATTATCAACGTGTAAAACACATGTTCACATGTAAAAAAAGTGGAACGCACACTATCTCCATGAGCGACGAAGGAAGTCTGTGTGCACGCGGCCGCGCATACATAAATAACTTCAGCCATAGTCTCGTTAATATGCGCTAACCACGTTTAATATAACTCACTTTCCAATTTGTCAAGTCACGGCGCGCGTTCTTATATATGCATCTCATTTGTTATGCGACACTCAATCAGAAAAATTAACCCCAATCTCGCTCCTCCCGCGAGAACTTCTCTCCTCTCTATATGAACCCTCCACTGTAATAGAAACGTCTCGCGGGAACGTATCCGCAAACTTTTCGCATCGATGCGAGTCTCTCTCTCTCTTTATTATATCCTTCTCGTTCTGCTTTCTCCTCGCAGTTTGTTTTCGCGCGCATCTCTTCTCCCTCCCCCGCGCCTTTTCATCGCGCCGCGCAGAGGTTTTTAACCCCGAACGGGCTCCCACACATACATTTATGCGCACATCTATCTCTCGGGAGGTCCAAGCGTGCGGCTTATCGATCGATAAAATATTCGTCGCGCGCCAGCTGATTTACGGCTCCTGTTGTCCTCTCTCCGCCTTATTCTCTCCTCCGCCGCGCGCAAACATCACGGGTCCCGGCGCGACGCTAATGCATCTTCGTCCTCCGCCAATATTATTGTATTCACCGTGTCGCCTTGACATTGCGAGGAGCGTGAAACGCACTCCGTATATATACTTATTATATATGAACTGCGCGGAGACTATGCGGCAGGTATATATGATGAGACAGGGGCGGATCCAGTCCTGGGGCATAGGGGGGGCGATTGCGAAGGAGTATATCCGATGACCTTTTTTTAAGGAAGTGATGTGAAAAAAAAACCAACAATTTTTAAACCCAAGTAGGCGGGGGATATGAGGTCCACGTATGTAAATGAAATTACGTAGGCGTGCAACAATAAGCAAGATAATCATATAAACAATTTTTAAACCCAAGTAGGCGGAGGATATATGAGGTCCACGCATATAAAGGAGTCGTGTAGACATGAAAAAATAAGCCAAACGATTATTTAAATAGGTTTACACCCAAGTAGCCGGGGGATATGAGGTCCACGCATATAAGGTAGTCGTGTAGACAAGAAAAAATAAGCAAAACGATTATTTAAATAATTTTTAAACCCAAGTAGCCGGATGATATAAGATCCACGCATATAAGGGAGTCATGTAGACATGAAGAAATAAGCAAAACGATTATTTAAATAAGTTTCAAACCCAAGTAGCCGGGGGATCTGAGGTCCACGCGTATAAGGAAGTCATGTAGACAAAAAAAAAATAAGCAAAACGATTATTTAAATAATTTTTAAACCCAAGTAGCCGGGGGACGCGAGGTTTACTCATATTAGGGAATTACGTAGACGTGCAACCATAATCAACACAATTATTTAAACAATTTTTAAACCCAAGTAGCCGGGGAATATGAGGTCCACGCATATAAGGGAGCCATGTAGACATGAAAAAATAAGAAACACGATTATTTAAATAATTTTTAATCCCAAGTAGCCGGGGGACGCGAGTTCCACGCATATTGGGGAATTACGTAGACGTGCTACAATAAGCAAGATAATTATTTAAACAATTTTTAAACCCAAGTAGGTTGGGGATACGAGGTCCACGCATATAAGAGAGTCATGAGGACATGAAACAAAAAGTAAACGATTATTTAAATAATTTTTAAACCCAAGTAAGCGGGGGATATGAGGCCCACGTATATAAGAGAGTCATATTATAAGCACCAAAAAATAAGCATAACGATTATTTAAATAATTTTTAAACACAAGTAGCCGGTGGACACGAGGGCCACGCATATTAGAGAATTACGTAGACGTGCAACAATAAGCAAGATAATTATTTAAATAATTTTTCAACGCAAGTAGGCGGGGGATATGAGATCCACGCATATAAGGGAGTCATGTGCATAACTCCGTTGTATGCGTGGACTTCATATCCCCCGGCTACTTGGGTTTAAAAATTATTTAAATAATCGTTTGGTTTATTTTTTCATGTCTACATGACTCCCTTATATGCGTGGATCTCATATCCCCCAGCTACTTAGGTTTAACAATTATTTAAATAATTGTTTGGCTTATTTTTTCATGTCTACATGACTCCCTTATAAAAATTATTTAAATAATCGTTTGGCTTATTTTTTCATGTCTACATGACTCGCTTATATGTATGGATCTCATATCCCCCGGCTACTTTGGTTTAAAAATTATTTAAATAATCGTTAGGCTTATTTTGTTATGTCTACATGACTCTCTTATATGCGTGGACTTCATATCCCCCACATACTTGGGTTTAAAAATGGTTTAATTAATTGTCTTGCTTATTGTTACACATCTACGTAATTCCCTAATATGCGTGGACCTCACATCCCCGGCTATTTGGGTTTATTTCATAATCAACTTGCTTCCTCCCAACCGTCTGCGTGCGGTCTTTAGGGGGGGGCGATCGCCCCCATCGCCCCCCCCCTTGGATCCGCCACTGTGATGAGAAAAAAAAGCGCGCGAGGGTATAACATGTATATAGCGGCGCATATAACCCTTGATGCTTGTGGGCGCGCACGAGAGGAGGAAAAGTCTACTCGCGTGCGCGCGCCGTTGTCGCGGACATCGTGACGACGATGGCGAGGACCGATAAAACTAGCAGCCGCCGCCGCCGCGAGCGGCTGCAAGCGCCTGATGACGTTTATTATATGGAAAACGTGCGCATGTCGCGTCGTCGTCCCCACTGAGCGTGTGTGGGTTAAATTTTCACCGCGGGAGAGAGAAAAATGATGTTCACGCTCTGTGTGTATATATGTATAGCATCCACTAGAGCGTTCGTGTATATTGTAAAAAGGTAGTCCGCGTTACTTTGTGTAAATTATCGTTACAGGGCGATGCTTTACGATTATTGTTATTATACGCAGGCGCAAAATCGATGCGCCGCGGACGCGGTGAATTCTTTGCGCGGAATCACTGTTATTATTTAAATTTCGTTTTATATAACTTCCATGCAGCTCATTTATGTGCGTACACGTGCGTGTCATGGCTGTCAAGTGATTTTGTATTATTTTATGAGAGTCTAGAAAAATTTTATTCAATATTTTGTATAAGCATTAAAGTACTTTTGCATAATATTACACAGTTGAATGGTTGGTATGGAAATTCATTCTGTCTACCGTACTTTATTTAATAAAGTAATATATTGAATCAATTTTAATTAACGTCAGTTTGTCACTATAGTTATAAAATTAATACTGATATGAAATTTACCATGTATCTATACTTTTTTCAAATGACGCTAAAAATCGGATCTAATATGATTTTTAAATGAACAATTATAGCGTTATTATTAATGATTGTTTTTAATTTAATGTTCAGATTATATAAAATATACGAGTGTACTAGTTTCGATTGTTGGCATAAAGTAATTGAACTATCAATTTCCAGTTAATGATATGAATTCTGAACAGACTCATCAAAAGTCATGTTTCTACGCGATAAGTGCGTGGCGATAAATCAGCGGAGTACGTCGAAATTGCAGTTAATAATCTGGAAGACTATTCATTTTCTAAACGTAAATAAAATTTAATTAACATTTCGCTATACAAAAATGATTATTTTTCAATAAAATTTTCATTAATTGTTAATAGTGAAACCTACTTCTCAGTTTTCACATATCTTTAAGTCATTTTCTTGTTAAGCCTCTAAAGAACGTCTCCATCTATTTCTGCGGCCGCGAGATAAAGCTTTAATCAGAATTCTCAAAATGCAAGTTCGGCCCTTCCAGCAGCGAAGCCGCATCAGCGCGGCGACTATATCTCGCGCAAACAAAATATTATAACGGTGCTCAGGCGGCAGCCGCGCCCGGTGAAAAATGGAGATAAAATCCAGATTTCGATTCTCATTTTTCATTTCGCGGAATGCACACACGGTTCAACGATCTCTGCGTCGACGCGACGACGACGGTGGCGCACAAAAGGGTCGAGATTGCAAAATCGCACGTGTACAGTGGCTGGGGGTATAGCCGAGAGCTCATCGCGCGAAACAACAAACTCGCGAAATCGTCGTTAGCTGCCTGATTCGCACGCGCGCAGAATATAGCGGTAAATCCACAGGCGGTGCGAGACGGACACGAGACGCGCGACGTCGAAACTGCGAGAGAAAATGGAGAGAAAATACTAATTTGGGGCTTGAGATGGGTCGCCATGCGAGACGACGACGACGGAGGCGGCGGCGGAGGAAGAGAAGAAGCGTATTTACATGTAATTGCTTTCCGCGAATCCGCCACCTACTCCCTACGCGCCGGCGCGAGAGAGCGTCCAGCTGTTTTTGATAAAGGCTATAATTGTGGGGTTTGCCCACGCTAATGCTCCTTCGCTAATACCCTCGGAGCAGAGGCCGCTGAGAGTGAGTGTGCGAGTGTGTGCTTGTGTATGTGGGTTCGGGCTGTCGTACTCTCGAGATATATAATATTTAATATATTTAATAAGAAGCTTTCTAAGTATTGTGTACGTAAGAAGACGTGCTCAGTATGTAAAATAATGATTATGTGTGTACTTCATTTTGAGAAAATATGTATATTGACGGATATACATTATTTATACTATTATTAGAGTAATATGAGACAGGCACAATAATAATGAACATCTGCCATTACATAATTTTTTGAATAATTACCAATAATAAACTTCACATTGATTTTTTGTTTAAATTATAGAATATTTTCTAATATATATGCGCGCTTTTTTTCATTTCTATAATTAATTACAAAACGATTTACACTATTTTAGAAACTGGATAATTTACATTCGTTCTGTGTTAACAACCTTTTCATTCCCTATAAGGCTTCATTGAAAATTAGTTTCAACAGGATAAAGAAATCTTGGAGAAAGGGAGCAGGAAGTCCCGGTGGCGAACGGCAGGATGTTTTCTAAGCCATGACGTCATTCGCTTACTCGATAAATTGATGAGCTCCAGTTGGCCAAATTCGACGTCGATTTTTGAGCGTAACGAAATCGGGAGTTTGATCGATCGAACTTCCGGTACACCGGTCGCTCGCCGTTTCCTTCGCCTCCACCCATAAATACACACATGATATACACACACGCTCACACACACACGTCGGATGGAAAATTGCGTTCCAAAGAGTGCCTTTTACCTTGTCACTTTTTCGTAATTACGCGATGTGTAATTGCCTCGTGCGCGCGCGTTTTCGTTGGTGATGAGAGCAACGCCGAATCAACGGTCGGATCGCTCAGGAAATTCAAATTTTTTCAAACGTGACTTTTGAATTTACGCAAATTGTATACCCTGCGTGTATATATATAGGGACGAAGTGTATCGACGCTGACGTATATTATCGGAATCGGTTAACACTCTTCGTTGTTCACGCGCGCCCGCGCGCGAGGCAAAGTTTCCGTCGATTATACGAGCCGTGTTCTATACAGTGCTTATTACGTACCAAGTATATGCATGCTTTCTTATCGGCCGCGGCTCATTCGGAAAGGAACCGGGCAACTATATATAAGTGCAAAAGCACCGCGGAAACCTGCACTGCAGCGCGCGACCACACCTCGACGCCGAGGCGTGTGATGTAATTTTATCCTTGTAATTTGCGCAATTATATTACGAATTTTATACTCGATCATAATTTTCAAAATCTCCGCTTAATCGACGCCGCGATGCGCTTCGAGCTATAGCGTATATATATGCACATACAGACATGCATGTGCGCGATTTTAAAGGCCTCTCACTTTGGAGTCTTTTTACGTGTTCTGCTTGTTAAGCGTCTCTCTTCGAGGTGTAATTTCGCGGAAAAAATGAACGCTAATGCCGTGTCGCTGTAACTGGAAACAGGTCGACGACTCACGCGCATTCGACAGCACTCGATATACACGTTAATCAAATTTTAATAACAACCCGAGCATGCGTTTATCTCATTTTGATACATATGAGCGCTTTTTCTCGCGCGCCGGACATATTTTATTATTCGCGAGCCCGCGGATATCGCTAATTACACAGCACGCACGGCGTTTTCAGCGTTTTCAGGTATATTATCACGTTATTTCAGTGAAATAGTGTGTGTTTTAGTTAATGACATATTTTTTTAATAAATTGCACGCTCTTTCATTCGAACTTCCTTCCTGATTATAAAGGTGTGCTGTAAATTAATAGAGACATATTTCATTGTACGTTCGTTTCTTTAGTTTATATTTATAGAAAATTGACATGAAAAGGTTTGCAAATGAGAACTTTCTACACAACGTGTGAAAAAATCAGTTCTTATAAATTGTACCGTCAGCCATTTCCCAATGCTAAACAATAATAAGTAAATATATTATTCTTACAGTTAACGAGAACATTCCTTCTTATACTTTTCCTACACAAACGAGTGTGAAATAAGGTCTATTACAATGTAGGTTGATTACGCACCTCAAAGATTTTTCACATGATTTTCAATAAACAAAGATTAACACAACTTCAGCGCACATTAACTGCGCGCACGGATTGCAAAACCATATGGCATTAAAATCGGGAAAAAATTCTGAAGATCGTAATCAGATAATCAATTTAAAAATTTACAACATACTTCTTTTTATTGCCTCACTTGCGGAGGATAATTTACGCTAAATGAAAGCTTGCAGAATCGTGGAATACAATGTGAAAATGCTCATTGAGTCGTGATTGAAAGGGTTGCGAGCTGTTCGCGGAAGCCGCGCGAGTATAAAAAAAATATTAACCTCGAATGTTGCGCGCCGCCCGTATCGCAGTTGCACACCGAGAGAGCAAACAGGCATTAACCTTGCATTAGAATGGAATTAATTTATTATAACGCGCAAGTTTCGCGCTTTTACCAGATCGACGCGTAATTGTGATAGAGAGGCTGTGAGCGCGTTTTTCAAGCCTGTCAGGAGATTTACGAGGTATAGCCACCCGCGTATACATATGCGCGGTCATCGCTTATACACACGCGTGTTTATGTGCACAGCGCAAATGCCGCACGCAGCCAATGTATATATTGCGCGTATGTAGTTATCTTGCGGTCGGGGGCTGCGGTACAGCTCGCGCGGAATCGCTCCTATATGCATTGACGATCCGCGCGCGCACGCATATTTTATTCCACTGCGCATGTATACAGGTATAGTTTGCCATCATCCCGGCTGGATTCTATGCGTTTGGTGAAAATTCGAAGCGCGGCGGGGCGGCATACGAAAAGTGAAGTGCGGGCGCGCAAAAAATACGCATGGACGGTAATGGTACGCACGCAAATAGGTGCAATACGTTTGATTTCGTAGGCAGCTTTTCGAGCGTAAATCCCTGGCCCAATGGCATTTTTATCGGATTTTATATATATTTAAATCTCGCTCGTTGTGGTCGTTTTTGTGCGAAAAAATTTTTAACCGTAACGTTGTTACTTGTGAAAAGCATATTTCAATATTTTTGAATTAATATTAAGTTGAACTGTAGATAGCGTATAATATAGAAAGAACGGTGCATTTGAAAATTTTAATTATGAAATACTTTTCGAAATTCGCTTTTTTATGCCAAATACGTTTTTCCCGCGAGAAAATTCTTACGAATTTTTATTGCTTTCGTTTTGCACTATTTTCGTATTACGATACCGATTCGAAATTGCGTAATACCATCACGAAACATTGCACTCTTCTTAAAAATGTTTGCATGCTTTTAACTTTAAGAGTTTCATGTATCAGTATTTCTTATCTCTCCTATTAACAAGATCGTAAATCACTGTTCAGATTGAAATAAAAAATTATCGGCAATAAATTACCATTTTTTCGTTATACATGATCACGAAGCTCTCAGACACATGTGTATACGTATTCACGAGAGCTTCGGTGGGCGCGTGAGAAAAAGAACCAGTAAATCACGGAAATCAATTATAGCGCCGGCATCGCTCGCAAGGTACATACATCACATGTACATCTTTATACGCGTATGTTGAAATGAAAATGCATCGATTTCGTATGTCTGAATGCGGCATTCAAGTAAGTTTATTTTGATTTCTTAGATATGATAGTATACGTATTTACAGTTTAAAAAAAAATATGTTTATTATCCCAGTGGAAATCTACCACGAAATGGCCAATCAGCTTAAAAAAATGGGTAGAGAAACGTACTGTCTAATTAATTGGTAGGAATGAAATGCTTTGCAGCCAGTATTTTGCCATTTAATAAATTAGTTTGCTTGGTAATTTGATTTAACATCAATAGGCATTTAAGCGCATTGGATATGCTATCGAAACATATACATATAGAAAATATAAACTAAAAAAAGATTTTCAACACTCTACTGACAATTTAGTAAATTATTTATTTCTTCATCTGATTCTTTTTCTTTTACTTATCGCAATAACAACAAGAATTTTCTCCAACTTTTATATGAATGTAGCCAAAAGTTTCAATATAGCAAAAAACCGACTTATGTGTAACTTGTCCTATTTTTTATTTTAATAAATGGAAAAATAATAGAAGAGCATTGGTGGTTGATGCGTCTATTTTTTGTCCATGTCAAGTGAAACTAACTATTCGTTAGGGTTAGTAATTATAGATTGTTGCTTGTTCTTGACTTAGACACATTAAAGGTTTGACCGATGTAAATTATATTACTTCAAATAAAATAAAATTTTTTATACTCGCTAATTAAAAATAATTAGTAGGTACGTGTTTTCTTGTGTATTTCTTCGGATTTATTATTTTTATAATGTTAATCTAATATTATTACATTGAGTGAAATCATATTTTATCATTGTCATGATGGTAATTGGTCACGAATTATTTTGCTTTCAACAGATTAAAAGAATTACAAATATTATTTTGCCCTATATAAATACAAATGTATAGCAAGTAAAATAAAATAGAACCATCGAGAAACAAAAAAAAAAACAGAACTTTAATAAAATAAAATTTGCACATTAAAAAATGAAATACGATAAAAGGACTTTATAGCGACAGATAAATTATACGTTTGTGCAATGCTGAAGCATGCTTTTAGTCGTTGGCATTGTGATTGCGCGAGTTATATCTCGTACGCGCCCTAAACCTGTTCTTAATTAAGATTTGACAAGCGATTTATTAGCATAATATATTTCTTTAATATATTAATTTGAGCTTTGTTAAGGATAATTTACGGGCAAACGGGCATTATTAAAGTAAAATATAATCTTCAAAAATAGACTAACAAAACTCCGCATAATACGACGAGCAGAGCGTTACAGCGAGCAACGCGCGAGCTGTAAAAGACAATAAATTTTATGAGAACCTTAAAATACACCCGATGCTACTTATCATTCGCAGGTCAGATTACAAATAGTAACACTTATCAAACGTAATCTTCCAGCGGATAACGAGGTTAAAAAGAGCTAATAAGAAGGAAAGTCAACATAAACTATATAACGTCCGCGCAAATATATACTTCGCCCGTGCGTAAGCGCAGAAGCGCAATTGAAGTTTATCGTCGCGCGCGCGCGCGGGTACGGTCGCAAGGGGGGGGGGGGGGGGCACGTGCCGGGGATCACGTAATCTCTCGCGCACTTGTCGCTTCCAGTGAACTTTGATATTAATGAGCGACATTAGACAGTCGTGCGCGCGCGAGCATTTTTACTTCTCTTCCTGCCACGGTTTTTCTGCCATTCGTTTGACGAAACCGCTATACTCGCCCGTCTCTGCGTACGTTCAGCGATCGCAGATACCACTTGACATGTCAAATGTTCAAGATCCGCGCGGTGTATACGACGTGCGCTCGATGCGGCAATTTTTTGAATCGCGGAACGTCATTGCACTCTCGGCTGGCTCTCTTTACTTTCTTTCATGGTAATACGGTGACAGCGTCTGTTATGTAAAAGACAAATAAAAAGTTGTGTTATTTTTCAATGCTAAATATGTAGATAAAATTTCACATAAAAACTATTATGATGCAATTCTTAATTACTTTTACAAACCTCAGCAACATAAAGTAGTCCATGCTCTAAAAAGTGGAGCACACAGGATAGTCGAAGAATGTTATCTTTGTAAAAATTTCTGTGCCAAAGTATGTCATCATTTTACATGTCGGTGTCGCTGATAACTTTCTTATATCATATTTGAAACATAGAAGCTCGAAAAGTAGGTCCAGATTCGTGCCAAACATTATTTAATTACTCATGATGATGAAATATAATTAATAAAAATAATTAAATGATTGCACCAATAATGCAGCTGCATAGGCTGTACATGTGATATGTTACGTGTAAGTGATGGTGATATTTACAGTAACATCGATTGATTTAATAAAACTTCAAGTACAAAGAAAGCTAATTAACGCTCTTAAAATTGTTATCCATTAGAAGCGCGTTATCGAGTCCCATTTAATTAAATTCTTTTTAGCCGGTCATCAGCACAATGCACTCTACCCTTGTATACGTCATATCTCTCCGCCTCGCTACCGAAAAAGCGTTATCAATTGTACACTGTACGCGTCGCGACTCGTTTGTAACCGACGCAAGTGCATATACGAGCATGCGTTTGCAAAACGCGCTGTGTGCATGCGTGACTGTATTGGTGAGACCAAAGATGATGCTGTCAGCGATTTTTTCGATATGTTGTGTTTTTTGTTCGCCTTCGCCTATACTATATGTCGTCGGGGCGCAGAGCAAGATGACGTTAAGGGGCTTCGCTGTTGCGCTCGATTGACGCGTACATCGACACTGTAAGGTGGCCGTGAACGAGTGTCACTCTATTATATGAGCGATAAGCTGGAAAAGTGTCGCGAGTGCACGTACGCGATAGCGGCAACAGTAGCAGCAGCAGCAGCAGCAGCGCGATTTTGATTCTCCAATGTTCTCTTCCGGTATGCATTGCGCACACTTGTGTGTGCTAGTTTTCCGAATTGGATTTTTCGCTGGATATTTTATTGTTTGTAACGTGGTCGGATCCGATTAAAATTTGCATTTTATGGTATACGCAGCTGAAATTGACAATACAAAGTTAATTAAAAAAATGGAAGGTTCTATTGTATTTACATATTTTATTACTTTTAAATATAGGTCACGAATATTAAACATTTTTTTTATTATATTTCTATTTCGATCTCGATCTGATAAACTTTACATGAAAAATTCATTTAGTCGAATAGTTCTGAAGCTATTCCAATGGCTTTTTACTTTATATTTATCGAGCAATTTAATTTATTCAACGAGAAAAGTGAATAATTATTTAATCTAAGAGTGCGGTTCATTTATCAGAATATTTATTAAGCGATTTTGTCATTGACTTATTTGACATTTATAATTGATTTTCAAACATTTCGGGTTATGCAATATAATGGGTGATGCAAAAGTGTCAAGTTTACGAGCAGAAGTGTAATCGCATTAATTGCTCGAAGAAATTCCAATGCACAACATTATGTTATTCTAGTAGTATCGTCTTACAATTTAGATTCCAGAACGTATCAAAATAAAATTTTTCGATAAATTTTATCGCCTAACCTAATGACAAGAAAATGGAAAAGTTTTAATTGATACTCGTAAAGAATATTAATATTGGCAGATAATTTTACAATGATGCTATTGATTTACGGTATGTCATTCGTTATGATACCGCAAATTGTTATCCAATAAAAGATGTTTCAGAAAATCAAAAATTTTATTAAGTGAAATTGAACATAAATCACTAGCACGAAAATATATATGGGAGCGTCCAGCAGAAACGGGCCACCGAGCGCGCGCGGTGCCTTTTTTCGCGTAAAAGGCGCTCTGTTTAACTCGTTCATAATCGTATGCTGCGTCTTCGAAAAAAAAAACCAAGGACCTATATCGATAGATTTTTTCCTGCTCTTTCCAATGGTGCTATTATTTTTATTCCGAAATGCTTCCGAAAGGTAATATTGTTATGCCAGATTAAACAATCTATAAAGTTATTTTAAATTTCTGTTTCACTGCTTTCAGTGCGTTCATGGATATTTTTATGTTTAATATATTATGTTTTTCAAATTTTGTTATATAAATGAACAAAGTTCATTGTAATATTATACTAACTGTTACAACTAGATCCACAAAATTATGTCCACGCATTGGCATTGTAAGTTACAAAACATTTTATATTTACAAAAAAGAAAGGGCGAAATAGCACATCGCGTGTATTAATCCGCCCTTGAGCATAGCGTAAAAAGTTCGGGCAGCCGCTGTCTTTTTGATCTTACTATTTTTGAACTTTTCATGTTTCAACTTAAAAATATAATATTTTATAGTTTAAGACTTGTACTTTTGAAGAATATAATTCATTTTGAAGAAAAGACTGATATTTTATTGAAAAAATAGAGTTTAAAGATTCAAATGGAATTTTCAACTAGAAGGAAGCATTTCGGAATAAAAATAATAGCACCATTGGAAAGAGCAGGAAAAAATCTATCGATATATGTCCTTAGTTCTTTTTTCAGAGACTTGGTACACGATTATTAGCGAATTGAATAGAGCGTGCACTTAAACGTGCCGTACGCACGGGCGCGAGGGACTCGCGCGGACTCTCGACGCTGTCCCTTTCATGTTGTTACTTTTAAACCCTTTATTTCTCCAACTTCTCCAAGATAGGGTTTTGAAGCTTAAGAGTTGTACTTTCCAATGGTGTAGTTTATTTTGAAAAAAAACATGATATACTTTGAGAAAAATGGCTTTCAATATTCAACTCGAGTTTTCGTCCGGAAGAACGCGTTTCGCAATAAAAACAATGGCGCAATTGGAAAGAGCAGAAAAAAATCTATCGATATAGGTCCTTGTTTTTTTTTTCAAAGACGCAGCATACGATTATGAGCGAGTTAAACAGAGCGCCTTTTACGCGAAAAAAGGCACCGCGCGCGCTCGGTGGCCCGTTTCTGCTGGACGCTCTCATATATACTAAATAAATTTCAGAATAAATTGGCAGACACATCTAGGAAGAAAATTTTTGGGAATATTATTGCAGAGAATGCGAGAAAGCGTTCTTTATTTTGCATAATTTTCATAATTTTACCCAAGAGTAGTAAAGTAGTATTCAACGAAAAACCGCTGCCAATTCATTGGCAAGATGCTTCCTAAAACTAATTTATCGATTCCATTTTTTAAATTTAAAAAACAAAATTAAATTTTTAACAACGAAACTTTATTAATAAATAAAACTGTCTTCTTTGTTATTATTTGTTGTTTGTTAAACAATTTTACTTAATACAAAAAAAATCCTTCCACTGAGTACCATCCTTTATTGATTTTTTTTTTATTTTACATGTTTCATGCTACCCTCGTGGTGGCGAGGTGAAGTATCGTTGGCCAGGCTTTAACGCTGTATTATAGAATTGGCTTGTCTGCGCCATATTGGCTATGGCTAAAGTATACCTATATATAGTGGCCACTTACCCATCTCAAATCCTAATACTTATACGTTACCTCCTGACGCCTTGTATGTTGTATATTCGGTTTTTGTAAATATTTTATTTTATAAATGATTTTCATACTACTCTATTAATAGTATACCTCATTTGAAACAAATCAACATAACCTCTTCAAATTTTAACACAATGTTGTACTCGATAAGTGTAATAAGTGGTAAAAATTTTGAGTCAATCAATCGAATATTCTTTTTAAAAATGCAAATATAAGAAATTTATAAAAAAATTTTAACCTCAAATTTCTTTGGTCACAACAGTCAGATTTTTTTGGGCAAAGAACTGAATCATTAGATATAAAAAAGCTAATTCTCTGCCATATTTCAAAACGATTCATTAACTTTTACTCCTGTTATCGTACAGGAAAGAAAACGCACATTTTTTTCAAAAATAATTCTTTTCTCGGAAACAAATTAACATAACCTCTTCAAATTTTAATGCAATGTTGTACTGGACAAGTGTAATAAGTGATAAAAATTTTGAGTGGATAAATGAAAAAGTTTTTGAGATATTAATTAAAGAATTATAAACCATATTTTCATTAATAACAAATGACAGGCTAAAGATAATTTAAATTTAAAAAAATGAAATTGTAGGTAATTTAAAGACCTTTTAATAAAAATTTAGTTTCTTAATTTTTCCATTTTAAAAATTAAAAATCGTTTTTTGGTTATAAAAAATCGTTTTTTGGTTGGAAAAATTCAAAATCGTTTTTTGGTTATAAAAAAAAATCTAAAATCAAAAAATAGGTTATTCTATCTCTATTCTCCGAAACGAAGAGAATAATCCTTTTCCGATGTAAATCGGTCGATCGGTTCAAAAGTTATCGCCTGTACACACACACACACGCCCACACCCACACCCACACACACACCCACACACACACACACACACCCACACACACACACACACACCCACCCACACACACACATACATACACACACACACACACACACACACACACACACACACACACACACACACACACACACACAGACACGAACATTTTTTTATCAAAAACAACGGATTTTAGCGCCAAAAGTCTTAAAACGTGTTTTTGAACATTTTTTGTTTCAAAATTTTTTTTCACCATTACAAAGCTTCCTCTTTGAAGAAGCAAAATATGAGAACCGATAATAGTTTCAAAAATTATGTAACACACTTCATGTTGAAAATGTAAGCAAAGTTAGTGATAAAAATTATCAAATTTCAAATTCTTTTTTAATTATTATAATCAGTTATTTGAATTATTTTTTTCATTTTTGTATGATAAACTCTTTACATCAGTTCAAGTCCACATTTCTAGACATTTTATTAGCACGAATTAAGTCAAAAATACTTGGAATATTCTAGAAGACATTTACGGAATATCCCTACATGCGAAAGATTCTCCTTATTTAAAAATCAAATACATATATGCAACTAACAATGACGTAAGTTTGTCATACTACGTGACATCAATCATTAGTAGTATAATCTTACATCAGTGTTGATAAACCAATTAATTGCATAATCCAAAAATTAAAAATTGAATAAAAATTTACATTCAATAACCGTTTGTCTCTTAAAAAAAAAAAAAATGGAAAAATCCTTTTTATCATACAGCTGCATCTATGCCGTCAAGCATGTAGTCAGCCTTGCAATCGCCTCTCAAAAGAATTTCATCTACCAGAAAAAGGTCGCGCTGTCGGCGCCGTTTCTCAAGATTGCACATTGTTGCGTCTATACTACCGGCTGTCGTGCGCGCGACGCACGCACGCGTCGCCCAATCGAATAACATCCCCGCAAAGCTGCGCCGCTTATTTTCGCAAAACGTATAATTCGCGTGTGTGTGTATATATAGTCGACGCAACTCGAGTGTACACCACTCCCTCCTTCTCCCCTTCACGCATCCCTCCGCGTTGCATTAGTATATGCGCATGTACGTGTACATATACCTACGCTGCAGAATTTATCGGTGCGCTGCACTCGGTGAAAACGCTAATTGAACTAACGACCGAACGGTTTTTTTTCCTCGCCTCCGAACCGTAATTCATTTCGTTTCCCGCAGTCGCTCGCATAATCTTGTGCTTCGTTGATTATAACACGCGCGAGGGAGAGGAGGGAAGGGTTGTAAGCGGGGGAGCCCTTATAACCGCGGTAAATTATCTTTTCAAATGCGCGCCTGCGGATTACGAGCGAAGTCGGTGCAGCTGGGAGTTTTCGCGTTTTCGCGACCTTTGATTTTCGAGGGCTCTTGCACACGAGCGCGCAGGTATGTTCCGCGTACATGCATACTCGTACTGCTCGATTTATCGATGATTAATAGCGCATTTTCAAAATTAATGGAGCGAGCCGCTTTGCGCTTGATTTATGAAGAAAAGTTTTGCCCTCTGCGAGTGCTCGCGCGCGCATATATGCAAATAAATGCGCGTGTGTACCTATCGTAGGCTCATTCGCGTTTCTCCGAGTTATTTCTTTTATTTATTTTTATTTTTCTGATAATTCAGTTCCGAGTGGTTGCGTTAATAAGTATAATTTATGCCGCTTGGAGACTGCTAAAATGCTTTATGCCACGATCAACCCTCTGCGGTTTGGCATGCGGGAGCCATGCGTCGAGCGGCCTAATTTTTCCTGTTCAAAATTGTTCTCAAATCTGTATAATTTTCTTTTCTTTTTAAATTAAATTGTTCAGTAACGTAGTTTTAGAAAATTTATTGAATTTCAAATCATTACTTTTTAAATATATATTTAATTGGAGTAATAAAAGTCTTTATCGTTCTTTTTAACTATATAAGTTATTGGATATATTTGTAAAGTTGTTATACAAATCAATGTTATGTCACACTGAGAGAAATGTTGTAGTAAAATTTATTATAAACATAAGAAAAATTACTATATTTTGTAGGAACGGAGGGACAAATCGAAATTATAACAATTTTTGCTATGCAACATAGTAATTTTTATGAATGACCTTAAATTTCAAAAAATTAAATTTTTTCTCGTTCTTCCTGTTTTCAGAACTATTTTCAGACTCTAATCATACAATATTTAATGTGAAAATAAATTAAAATGAGAAATAAAAATATTTTTTTACGAGCGTTGGGATCGAACCTGCAACCTTCACCGCGGCAATCGGACGCGCTAACCACTTACCCAAATAGGATTCTTGAGTGTAAAATTTTGGAACTTGTACATGTCAAACCATCGATTTCAAGAAAATTTCAGATAATATTAAATAATGACAATAAATAACTTTGATAACACAAAGAAACTTATCATTAATGTGCATAATATAAAAATAAAATAATTGAAGGAAGGTTTTGAATGTTTTGTAAACTTAAAAGCAAGACAAAGTGAAATTCCCGTAGAAACATAACCTCAATCAGACACGTGGGCGCCTTGATCTGCGCAGAAAGTACTAATGTCGTAGCAATTTTTACTATGTTGGATAGCAAACTTTCTTATGGCCTGTAGCAATTTTTGAATGTGGCACTTTTTACTATGTTTATAGTAATTTTTAATACGCTACAAAATAAAATTTATACGCTACAAAATAAAATTTAAACGCTACAAAATAAAATTTATATTCTATTCTAATAAAAATTAAAAACATATATTTTAAATTTTATTATATCACAGTTTTTGCTATGTGTAGCAATTTTTCTTTTATTTCGTAATACTTTCTAATCAACAACTGTCATAAAAATTACAAGAAATTTTGTAATTATTCATACAATTATAATAAAAATGCAGCATAAAGTGTATTTGTCTCACCCTTCCTATACTTTATAGTAATTTTTATTACAGTTATAATAACATTTACTACAACATTTTTCTCAGTGCATGTATAAGGTTTTACTCGATTTTTTTAGCAGCAGAAAATCATATAATGAACAACCTTATATTTTATTTTAGAAAATATTTTATTCTCCGAGCTCATAAACAATAATGTCGAATATCTTTTCCCCATCCTTTTCGAAAACATCTAATCGCGTAACACATTGTTCTTCATCTCTTACACTCGAAATACGCAGAGATGTCCGCTACTCCTATATACAATACCTGCAACGAATTTCGGCCGCGGCACACGAGTCTACGATGAGTTACTGGAGTGTATAGGAAATGAAGAGTTTTCCGCGAATGAAAAAAACGCGTCACATGCGAGTAGGCAGAGGGCGTGTATATAGTATATATATATTCGCAGTACAGGGCGCGCATGCAGCACAGGCCGTTTCCGCGTGCGTGACTTGTCCAACGGCATATAACGCGCCGCTGGAAGAGCGCAGGTGACACACGACAGCGCGAATTATGCCAGGCCAGCGCGCTCGCGCTGCACAGTTGGCACGCGAAATGTTGAATTTCGCTCGCTAGCCCGATAGTAAATCTAGCGACAAGCATTTACTAGACTCTGCGTATATAGTTTTCAGCGCGGGATATACAGAGCTGCTGCCCGCGGCGAAGACTTGCGCGGGAAACAATTTAATTTCGCCCCCTATTAATCATAACGTTACGATTACATCTGAGCATTGTTATCGTCGCGCGTGGCCCGCCCGCGCCCCGCCGCGTGATTTATATGCACTGGCAAAAATTCTGCGCGCGCGCGCGCGTTGAGGATTTAGTTGCGCGTATTACATGCGTGTCTTGGACGGCGGTAGACGCTGTACGCGATGTGTAGAGAGACTTGGCACTTGCTGAATTTTCTTAAATTGGTGATGATCTATTAAACTCGGCTGTAATAAATCATTTTAAATGACTCTTTACAGTGTATAAGTAATTGTGCATTTATATTAGTACAATCGCTAACAGATCAAAGGAAATAAGGGTTTAATTAATTCATTCGTTTAAGTGACTTGTATTTTTCAAAAATGAAAACTTCATCAACGCAAAATTTTTGTCTTGTGTGTAACAAAAACCATTGATTATAATTTATATTTTGTCAGTTATTATTGAAAATAAAAATTCAAAAACTTCTTTGGTTTGGATAGAAATTTATGTGTCAAGTATTTTAATTATTCATGAATTCGGCCTTTAGATACAAAATTTTTGAACAGTTTTTGGAAATGTGAATAATTCAGAAAATAAATTTTTGGCGTTTGCATAAATTCGTCCAACCCTTACCATGCTTATACATGCAGCGCAAACACGCGCACAGCGCAATATTGCGTGCAACGAAAACTGTTCCGTGCTTACTCATATGTTGCTTCAATTATGCGCGTATATAGCAGCGTGTTTATTAAAGGGTTCGCACAGTCAGTCCAGAAGGGAACGGCGGATTTGTAAATAATAAATTGAGAGCAGTGCTATTACATGGAATATTTGATGAAATTCTTTGTGGTAATGCACATTTACTTCCATCAGCATTCGAAGTAACAATTTTTATTGCCATAAAAATGTCACGCTGTAATCCATAAATGTACGTCAATGATAAAAAGTATTGAAAAATGACATATTTGCGTGATAAAAATTAAAGTATTATTTATTATGAATAATATTTAACTTGAGCCAGCTGTTCGAGACATCTGTGCGAAAAGCGGAAGTTATACTTAGCAAATGGTTGTTAAAAATGCATTTCAGAAAGTGCACGTAATAAAAAAAGTGCACGTAGTAAATGCATTTATTAAGGTTTAAACGAAATACTAAAGATACGTTTTTTTAACGTTATTAAACTAATTACAAATTTATCTGTGCACATATAAAACAGACAATTTATTATATCCCGTTACGTACGAAAACTTCTTTCTCTAAAAAAAAAAAATGTACATATTCTACAGAAAAAAAATATTTCAAACTTTCGCAACATTAATGCGTTTTTGGAATAAAATTACTTTAGCCACACTGATTCAGAGTACACCAAGTATATGTATAATATAATATCCAATCCCGCACTCATGTCAAGTAAACCTCCGCATCGACGCCTGTTGAGTCTACCGCTAAGTCGAACGAATCGTTGCACACAGCCGCCAGCACACTATTTAGTTAAATACGCTGCAGCAGTCCCGATCCCCGATATACAGCCAGAAGCGAAATGTTTGTCAACAGCCACACTGGCTAATTAAATTACGGAGGTGCGCGCGTTTGCGCTCGCGTCGGGTTTTACAGTCGTTCGCTCGCTCGCTATATACGTTTATACACACACGCATGCAAACATTACTTTTGCGGATCACAGAGGATGAGGGCGGGAGGCTGGATAAAAGCCGACTCTCTCACTCACTTTTCCCACCGTAGGGACGGTTTACCGTAGCGCTCGAGCGCGAAATCCCGTGTATATAACTATATCCGATAAAAGGGAAAGAGAGAGAGAGAAGCAAGCACAAGGGAGGTTGGCGTATGAGGGAAAGGTCTCGTATCGAGTATCGTTAAGCGAATTTCAGCTTTGACCCTTTAATGCAGAAAAAAGGGAGACACAGATGAGTATGCAAGACGGCTTTGCAGCGCTCGCGCTTGTGCGATTTCACCTACCAGGGCTTTGTGCCTTTTGACTCTAAAAAGCTTGCGCGCACGTTTTTCCCTCGCTGTTGCAGCAGGTTGAGAGTGAAGGGCCCGTGTGCGGTGCTGCCGCCGTGGCAACCGATGAACGCGCGCGCGCGCGCGTGAGCGGGATTTACGGATTGTTTGATTGTGCGCACAGCTTTGAAGGAAGTTGTCGAAAGCAAGCGAGCTTTGAAAAATATTCTGAATTGCGCGCGGTGCAGCTAGGGTTTTTTTGCGCCGCGGAACGGTGTATATATGCGCGGAAAAGAGAGTTTGCGCATATAGGTATATACTGAAATTCTTGACGTGGAAGTTTACTCCGCTCGCAGTGCATTAAACCGTTATATTTTCCGTCTCGTAAATGTATGTACGGCAAAGATTTGCTATTGCGTCGTGATTTGCGTTTTAGTTTTAATTTCCCAACGATTTTGTATAGCAAATTAGTAAATAAAGTTATGAGCACGGGATAGGACTTGCGTCACGGAACAGGTTTTCATTTCTAGGGCATAATAATTTATATTTCCATATAGATCGTGTTACCAATTTCCATAAAAGTAATTTTGTCCTAATTTATTTTCGATATATATTATGTAGGTTAATGAGTAAATTTTTTTCGTGTCTAGCGCAAGGACCTTGACATGATTGGTGATGATCGATAACAAGCGCGGCTATTAGCAAACGAGACAATAATGATTCAAAGCCATCCTTTCGATTTTTTGTCATTAATATAAGGTAAAGGTACTCATTATTAAACGCTTTTTCACTAGTCTTTTATATACTTCCTAATTACAAATTAATAAAATGAAAATGAATGAAAATTTTTGTGATAGCTACTGGGCCTATCCTTGTAAAATTATATATGACTTGAAAAATTTTAATACACAACCAATAAATAATTATATCAACAAAAGTATAAGGCAAGGCTGATATGCTTGTATTATTAAACAGCATATTAATATTTGTCCCAGTGTTTAATAATTGACGTCCCTATTATGAAACAGATAAAAAAGTACCATAATTGATACTTTCATTTCGCTTTCGATACCAAATTCTGTACTCGTACGGAGAAAGACGCCTATGGTTCCAATTCCATGAAAAAATAAAGAATATATTGTTTAGTTGAAGAATATATGAATCATTATTAGCCGAGTATCAATAACCTACAATATCCCGATTTATACCATGCATATATTTCGATTTAAAATATATTTACCTGTTATATCGTTAAAAATATTTTAAGTAAATATTATGTACTTCTTTTATATTCATCCAAATAAAAAAATGACCCGTATTTATTACTTACACACAATAAATAAGTCGATTCCAGTATCTCACACATCACTCTACAGGGTGAAATACGCTTTGTAGGTTATGTTTGTGTACAAATAATTCTTATATTTAATTGAATTATAAGTATGAATGTTCAAATATGTAAAGAAAGCAGTATTTAACTTAATTTTATAACAAAATAAACACGAAATAAGTACCTATATTCTTAAAAAAACCTTTTCGACTGTTTCATAATAGGGACACATAGTTATTCCATGTACCAATTAAGAAACACCCATTTATTTACATAAAAATCGCATTAAAGCCAATATTTTTGTGTATGATTTGAATTCTTGATACAAGAATTGACCTGTAAACTATTTTGCGTTTCGAAAAATTGTTAAAACATTAAAAAATTGTTGAAAACCGTCAACCGTAAAAACCAACTGTTACGACTCCAGTAACTGTATTTTACATGAGTTTTGAAACGGCATCTTTAAAATATTTTTTTTTGTATTTTGTGGAATCAAATATAATACTTTCTATATATTGTTACACAATAGATAAAACGTAGAAAACCAGAAAATTTTTATATTTAAGTAAATGATTAACTATTAATTCTAATATTTATTTTTACCAAACTGTTTCCTAATAAGTACTACATTTTTAAAGTGTTCACTAATCGGTACCTTTACCTTACTATAAGGAACAATGATTAACCCTTAGAGGGGAGGGATTTCAAAAGTTTTAAAAGCTCATAATTTGTACTGAAAAGTGATCTGAGGTCCCCAAGTTAGAACCAAACCAAGGTTGGGTGTTGGCGAGTCAGACCACGACGCCTCAAGGCGTCATCCCGGCCCTCTAAGGGTTAACGTGATTATTTAGCTAGTTATGAATAATAATAATAATTTTTATAAATAAAAATTAATATCAAGAAGGTACTTCTGGCAAGTTGAGAAAATTAACTTCGTTAATAAGTAGAATTTGCATCAAATCCCAAAAAAATTAAGGTAGGTCCTATCTCACGCTCCCATCTCCGTCGTATATCCAGGCATATAATGGTGTACTCTGTATGCGCGGACGTCCGAGCTAATTAATACGACGGCCAATCTCATTACGAGGCCGTAAATTATCAAAGCGAAAGAAGGTTTAGCGAAAAATGTCATTTTCTCGTTATGAAATCTAATATTCGGAAAGCGCTCTTATACGCGGTTAATTTCATTTTTACTCTTATACCGAGCACATGATATACTTGCGTCGGAAGTCTAGTATACACGCGCACTTCAACACACTGGCGCGTGTACTTACGCGCGAGTGTGTACGTGACTTTCGACAGATCGAGGCGGCGCGAGAGTGAAAATGGAAAAGCAGCGAGACAAAGAATTGCGAAAACAATCGCGAGTTACCCACCGGTGCGCGTGGGCGCTGAGTCAGCCGACCGCGCGCGCGGCGAGTTGCGATAATAATTATAACGACGGAGGCAGCAGTGCTGCAGGTAGATGTGTGCGGTCGAGGGAGATTGCTTGCGCACTCGCGGGGGAGGTGCGCAACGGATATTTTTAAATCGGAGCGTCACTCGGAAATGACAATTCAGCGCGCGTAGATCGGAGATATGGGCAAGGTCAGAGTTTCGATAATGCGAGCGAGCGAGCGAGTAAGCGAAATGTGTAGCGAAGGTCAGTTCCCTCTTTCTTTCTTGTCGTTTCCGAGCAGGTATATAGTGAGATATATATTTGTTTTCTGTGCAATTATTCTAATTTATTACCGCTGATTATTCTTTATCATTAACTTTTAGTGAAGAAAAGAGCTGATGGACGCATTAATTTGCGATTGCAACATTTGTTTACTAACGCACGTGGATATTTTTGCGATAAAAGTGGTTATCTGCGAGCTTGATAGTTTTAGCGAAACTACGCATTATATATTACTAACGTTTCTCGTTGTCTTATCGTGTAATTATTTTAGTAGTGTTTACAAATAATAGTACAAATAGTTGAAGTATGACTCCCACTAAAAGTGACCTTTGTCTATTATACTTGTATAAAAAAATAAATTATGGAGGTAGAAATGTTGTCAATTATTACGAAACTTATTAATAAACAATCGAAGTTAAATATATGGAAACCTACGATACCTTAAAGTTTCAGACTTTTTATCCACGCCTAAATTCTCAAAAATAAATAGAGATAATAAAAAAGTATATTTTGATGTTACAAAAATAAATAAAGTCATTGATGTGTTAGAAATGACCTTACATTTCTCTTTTATCTTAATTCAAGTGGTTCAGCACATTTTCCGCAGATCCCTGAAATCGCACACTCGATATTTATTTATCCAACAATAATATCATTAAAATTCTGTAAACAGCGAATCAGCAAAGCGTAAAAAACGCATAACAATTCGATTTGTCTCGTCGAGCATATGTTACATGCAGTGCAGAGGGCAGAAAGATCTTTTAAACGTACTCCCCCCTTCGCATACGCGGCGCGCATACATTCGAAAAAAACGAGTGAATGAGCGATAAGGGACTCCCGCGATCACGCGATTCCGCGTAGTTTTTTCCCTCTGTATTTATTTCTCTTTCAATATCTGCACAACTGTCTCGGTGTTTGCAGGGGGAGAGAGAGAGAGAGGGAAAGAAAGAAAAAAGGGAAAGATAGAGAGAAAGAGAGAGAGAGGAAGAGAGACAGTATATGCACTCGCTCACAATTAACATGCGGTGTGTTGCGCTCTCAAACGGATTAAAAACAGCGCGCAGAATCGCTAATTAGCTTTAAGGTCGTTGACTGTCTCTCATCGATAACGTGCGTGTGTGCACATGCAGCGCGCAAAAAGAAGAACGCGTTTTTGCACTGCCACCGCTGCCGCTGCCGCCGCCGTTTTATCGACATCTGCGCGCCGACATATTTTTAGCGTTTTCGCAAAAACGGAAGGAGACGCGAGCAAGCGAGCAAGCGAGCGAGCGAGAGGCAGGAAGAAAGAGAGAGAGCGAGAGAGAGAGAGAGAGTTTAGTCGATGATATTATGTGCGCCGAGTGCGCAGTAGTATTATTTTTTAATGATGTAAGCGTACAAATGTCGAGCACCGAGAGCTGGTACTCGAGAAATCGGTCGCGACTATCTGACTCTCAAATAAGTTTCATCTTTCGCGGAATCGATGAATTATTTTAATGAGATTGATTAATTATGGAAACAATTCGTTGCGCGAAAGTATAAGGTAGCGATAAAACAAATTTTTTTTTTATGGTTCACGATGATATAGTAATTGGAGATATACTTTCGAGGGTGATAAGATTCATATCAATAAGTGAATCGACAGCGTTTTATTATATAGATAGGTTTTTTTTTTAATATTAGTCATTCTGCCAGATTAATCTTATCGAGCTAAATTGGTAGACATCGAAATTTAAAATTTCCAAGTAATCGATTGATTTGGTTGAAGATAAGCGATTCGTTAAGCAACTTTGAAGAGTCACTGAATTAAAGCATTAATTATAAATCTACAAATAATAAACTCTTCCCGATATTAGTTAAATTTTAATATTATCTGATAATATAAAAATTAAAAATGTCTCCTAAATAATCCCTTATTTATCGCGAACTTCTATACTTCTCAATTTCGCATCGTGCACCACGGCAATCTTGAAAACATAATTAAGCCATTTTAACGATTAATCCCAGACGAGACAATCGAGACGCTCTCGCGCGCACGACTTGACTTATTAATTAAGCGCGCGCTTGTGCCTGCGTCTCTGCAGCGCAGCTCCGCGCCCGCTGCAACTCGACGGAATTTTTCCCGCTCGGGACGCGAAAAGTTATTTGTATAATTAAAACGGCCGACGATTAAAATCAGCGTCCAAGGACACTGTGCCAGGGTGTCGCTGACCCTTTTTTCGGCGGCGACGGCCGAAGCCGCCGGATGAGGTCAAGTTTCCACGAAGGAACAGGCACAGGCAGAAGAGAAAGAGAGAGAGAAAGAGAGGGCAGAAAAACGACTGCGCCCGCGCGTCTACCTACGTCATTCGGGGCCCCGTCCGCGCGACGCTGGATGGGATCTCTCTCTCTCTCTCGCTCGCTTTCTATACATCTCCTCGGAATCGGAAAAAAGGCACAGTTTTTTTTCATTCTTTTGCCTGTGCTTCGATATCTTCCTCTCTCGTCGAAAGTTTTTTCATCGTGTTATCATTGGACGGCGAGCTGCGGTTCTAATTTCGACTCTCCGCTCGGTCCTCCGCGTTTTTGTTAATAATAAGATCGTTTTACAGATGATTTGACGATGACATGGTGTGGATTGACGAAAATTTGGCTTTGAAAGTTCGTGTAATCATCAATGTATGTTACATAAACAAGTTATATTTTTTAAAATGTCCACTTCAAAAATATTTTCTGAAATATAACATAAAAACAGTGAAATAAGATGTACAGTCATACTAAAAAGTGAAAAAAATGAGCATTAAAATGTTCTAAAATCGATGTAAAGTTTACTTCACAGTTCTAAAAAAACATTTTACATATTTGTTTACTCTTAGTACTGTATAGAATATTACTGTTTTTGACGAATTATACGACAAAAATATTTGTCTTAAATTTTTGAATGAGACCTTACCGCCAATATAACCTTAAAATCTTTAAAACCAATTAAATATTGTTTTTCTTCGTTTCTTTTTGTAATTCAAAATATAATATTTAGAAACAACGTGGGTAATATGTTGTAACTTCAATTATTGATCTAGATATACATTTTTTAATAAACGAAAAAGAATCATTTTTAAATTAAAATTGAAAGTTACGAAACGATAGTATAAGCACATCGTTAATTAAAGTGCGGTTTTACATTTCCGCTAATATATACGCACATTCAATTATCAAACGGCCGAGAAGCGCAAATATGAGACCTTTTCGCTATCTTTCGTTCCTCTTCGTTCGCTGTTTAATTATCAATCACATTTTCATTATGTGAAAAACGTGCACGAAAAGCAGCATATTCTCGCAGCGTTTTACAACCGCCGCACTGTTCCTCGAGCTCGTAGATCATTACGGCGCATTTATTTATGCACGCGGGCACATAAACTGTTATGAAAATGCAACATCGACGACTTTGTAAAAATATAACGCGCGTAGATAACGAAAGTGGTAATTCAGCAGTAAACGTCAATCAAGTCGCGTTCATGCGGCGGCGAATATAATATACTTGCAACGCCTAACGATCGCCAGCGCGCACGCGGCGTGAAATAGTAAAAAGGGATCACGTGACCGCGTGTGTGCGGGTGTATATAAAAGTGCGATTTTTCGTGCGATTGCGCGCCGGCAATTTTATTAAGAGAGCCGACAATTATAGAGGTGAACTATAAGCCTCGCGCGAGAATGCAAACGAGCTGCCGCTGCGTGTGTGTCGCACATATACACACACGAGTTGGTATAATGTACGAGAGAGCTCCACAATTATACAAAGCAGTTGGGGTCAGCAGCAGCAGCACCAGTTTTCTATCAATTGCGCGAAGCGTCAAAGATAACGAAATAATAAATGACTCTAAAGCGCTTAAGCGGAATTCCATATAGCGCCTTTCGATCAAACGGTAATGGTCTAGCGTTCGCTTTTTTCTCTCTTTCTCTCCCCTCTCTCTCTCCTATCAATAAAGCCGCGCGCGTGCTCGGGGTAAAGAGATTGCGTACGCGTGTAGGAGGAAGAGGGAAAAATTATTATGAGCGTGCGCGCGCGTGTATAAGTGTATGTAGTCGCCGAGGCGGCGAATATTGCGGTTCGTGCGCGATCGCACGGGGAAGGAATTTTCAGACCGATATAAATGTTTGGTGCTCGATAAAAAATGCTTTAATTAATCTCAGTTCAAATTATTATTTGTGCTAAGTGCAGGCGCGCGCACGCTGGGGTTTATGTAATTGAAATTATTTAATTGGTACATTTATCTAGAGGCAATACGTTTTATCTCATTACTTTACGTACATTTTTTGCATTCTTCAGATGCGTTTCTGTAATAAGTATTGAGTCAAGTATTCGATACAGCTTTTAGGTATATGTCTCGACAATTTATTTTTCAATCAACATATTTTTATAAAAACTAAAATTATGAGCAGTTTTCAGGTTCTTCTTTTAGATAAGGTGCTCAACATTTTTGTCAAGTTATTTGATTGATATTATTGATAAATTTTTCGATATAGAATGTCAATATCGAGGTTTTTACATTTTCAAGTTGAGATGTTTATCGATAATAGTATAAACATAGTCAATTGAAAAAATTGGATATTGTCTGTATTTGAAAGAAAGCATTCAAGAAGAGCATTTTTGAAAAGATGCTGATACTAGTATAGTATATGATTTTTTCTTACTATGCAAAATTTATATTCTCAAATATTTATTTTAATATTCAAGTATTATTACATATATATAGTTTTTTAATATGATCCGAAGTGTATCACGACAAATTAGAAATAATTTGCAGTGTAAAATAAACTTACAAGCCATGCAAATAATGATCTTTATTTACAACGCCCGACATGTAAATTTTTAATAATGTCCATAGTCGGAATTTTTAATTTTATATTTCTTTTTGAATATAAAGTATCTAATGTAATGCTCAGTGTCGAAATCATTTGTGAATTCCAAAGACTATGAATCATCAGTCTAGTGAACGTAATTATTCCTTTTCGTTCTAAATATATGTGACATAACATTTTGAAAAGTAATATCCAGTTGAAAATTCGGTATTATATGTAATTAAGCGGATGTGTAAATGCACCATTTTATCTAATATCAGTTGTGCCCAATTTATGTAGTAATAGTATATTTGACCATTTTATATTTTAATTCTAGTAAATTATTTGTTCTCATCAATGTTTTATCGTCTCAAGTCTTAGCTTGGATATCAAATATACACACATACGCACACGCACGTTCGCAGGCACACCCATCTATTATTTTTTTTATTCCATATTCCTACCCGTACACCACTATGCAGGATTTCTACGGGACGCCCCCACTGTCTTGGCGTGGGTGCGTTTGATCCTACATCCTTCCCTATATCCCACACTATTCCTGCGTTCGCTCAGAGTTCGCGCTTGCACACGCCTCCTGTGGTGTGGGAAAACTTCAATACCACGAGGGAAAACCCACACCAGAAACAGCGGGCAGAGAAGTCAAACTTGAGTATGTTAGAGAAAACAAGCTCAGGTTATCCTCCCCTGCCTGCCGGCTTAAAAACACCATTAATGTTCTCTATCGGTACGGCAGAGCGGTTGCCATCCAAGTTTTAAAAACTGCCTATTTTGTTACTTGGACGTTCACTCTGCCATCCGACCAGAAAGTGCATTAATAGGCCGGCTGCGAGCCGCGGTATTGCCGAGGCACATGATCAATTTTTTCATCCGAAAAAAAGTCAAAGGTGCCCCCCGGCCGAGAATCGAACCCGAGTCTCCCGGACGGGAGGCCGGGCTCTTACCCATGAGATACCGCGGCTCTTCACGCATCTATTATTATAATATCCTATTTATAAAATATTCCGTTTGACAAGTTTCCGGAAGACGTTCTCTTTCAGTGTAAAGATTCGAATCAATATTTCACAGTCTTGGCAAAGCTATAACCCAATGAATAGTATATTGTAACGGATAAATAATTCCGTGGCTGCTCGGTGGCTCATCCGTAACAAATATAGTGCATGCACGGAAAAAAATAAACAGTAGTTCTTACTGTTTCGCACAACTAAAATCTACTTTCTTAAGAAAAAGTAAAAATTGCTTTATAAAATCAGTAAAATCAACATTTCATACAGTAGAAACTGCAGTTTATTTGAAAAGTAGAATCTACTTTTTAAAAAAGTAGAATATACTTTTTAAAAAAATAGAATCTACTTTTTAAAAAAGGAGAATCTACTTTTTAGATGAATTAAGTTCTAGATGTTCATTGTTGATGAATTTGCAATGGTTTTATAAAAAATTATAAATAAATAAAAATTATAAAAAATTACATGCTAACACATACTGCGTGAATATGAAATGTTTTTATTGGTATACGAGCAAATCTTTGAAACCGTCACATTTTTGTGTCACAAAACTCGAAAAAAATTTTTTTTGGAGCACATCTTTCGGACAAGTTTTTTCTCAATCTCTATACCATATATTATAAGAAAAAATAGTTGAACAAGCAAAAGCGGGTTTGTGACAAAGTTTTAAATGCATATGAATTTTTGTTATGGGAATTTAACATGGGAAAAATTGACGAAAAGTGGTCATTGATGATTAACCAATAACAAGCTATTCAGTAAGCCAAACCAAATTCCACAAAGAAGCGATTCAAGTTGAAGAATAGAGCTTTAATTTAAGTTGTGAATCGCTAAAATCGATCGATTCTGTGCAAAACTATGTGAAATTGAAAATGGCGAAAAATGACAAAAATTTGAAAAATTACGCGAACTTAGAAAAAATTGCTCATTCCGAAATTCCATTTTAGAAAAAGTAGAAACTACTTTTCAGAAAAAGTAGAAACTACTTATTACTCCAGAAAGCAGATCTTATTTTACCGAAAAGTAAATTCTACTTTTCTATAAAGCTGTTTCTACTGATACTTATGAAAGTAAAATTAACTTGCCATTTAACAGTAAAATTTACTGTGTAAAAAGTAGAATTTACTATTTATTTTTTTCCGTGTGCGATGGCGAGGCTAGCGCGCCTCGTGCAATGCACGCTGCATGCGAGTGCAGTTATTGGTTGAAAAAGAAGAAGAACGGGGTATCCAAATGATAAGTCGTGGAACGTAAGAGAACACTACGTTTATTAAACTAATATGGAGGGGGGGGGGGGCAATGCACGGTCAGCAGGCGCACAAGGAGGCCCAAGTCGCCGTGGGTCAGAGAGAGAGCGAGAGAGAGAGAGAGCGAGAGAGAGAGCGAGAGAGAGAGCGAGAGAGAAAGAGAGAGAGAGAGAGACAGAGAGAGAGAGAGAAAGAGAGAGAGAGAGAGAGAGAGAGAGAGAGAGAGAGAGAGAGAGAGAGAGAGAGAGAGAGAGAGAGATGGATCGAGCCGGCACTTACAAATTTGGGATGGTCGCTGTTGCTGGCCTTCGATTCGCACCAGCTCTAGTACCTGGTGCGTCGCCCGCTGTCACTCGCCTCGATGAAGGCCACGTACCGTGGCAGGGTGCGCGCAAACACACTCACACACTCTCACTCTCACGGGGAACGCACGCGTCGTCAAGTTGCTAAACTCTCGCTTTACTTATATTAATCGATGGCGCTATTCCAAACGAGACTCCTTGACTCTCTCTCGGCTAGGCGGCCTTCTGCATCGTCTGCACCTGTAACATAATCTCAATAGGTTAGTCTGATAATAAATACAGAGGGAATGCGGGGAGAGAGGGGAAAATGACGGAGGATTATTTTCCGTCATAATATATATTTTTCAAATGAAAGCTTAGGTAACATCGATAGGTAAAATTATTTATAACCCTATAGTCCGTGTACGTTTCTTAGTAGAGTCAACCGCAAAAGCTCCAATAATTAACGCAATTAAAGACCTATGATTTCGAGCATATAGAGGTAGACTAACAACAAAACGGCAAATAATAAATGATCAAATATCTGTCGTGCATTATTTACAAATAAAAAGATGAAACTCAGAGCATTGATGAGAAAAATATAGGAAAAGAGAGAAGAGGGAGTAGAGACAGAGAGAGAGAGAGAGAGAGAGAGAGAGAGAGAGATCGGGGAGTGAAGAAATTGGCGTATAAAGCGTATGGCTTGAAGCTTTTATGGCATTACGAAATGACCAGTTGCTACACGCTCAACGCTATATACACATGTACGTATAGTGCGTAGATATAAAAGCCGCGATAGATAAACACCCGCGCGCGCGCGAGCGAGCGAGCGCATTTCAGCTGCCGTGACTCACCGGCCGCGGCAGCAGTGCGGAGAGCGTGAAAAGAAGCGAGAAAAAGGTTTATTATATTGCGCTCGAGGAGCGCAGTGTGTTAAGTGGTCCATTGGAAAAACAGAAATAATTTGAATTTCGTAAACGCGCTCGGGCAACTCGGAATTAAAGTTTCTACATGATGGGTAATTTTATATTAGTATCTAATTAATATCATTTATTTGTATAATTACAGCGATGCATTTGATGGATAATTTAATGCGAATTTAAAAACACTGTTTTATAATGATTGTGTGCATATTTGTTCGGTTTAAGTATGTCATTTTATAAAAACAGTGTTATATTCGTTTTATTTGAAACGAAAAAATTAAACTGACAATACTTTGTAACATATTTAACAACTTTGAATAATTTAGTTTATGAAAAATTACTCTTGAAATTTTACATAATTTTAACTACACAATGCAATGTATATGAAATGTCACGGAGGTTTCCGGCGACGTTTAGGCAAACGCAGAAGACGGGAGACCGTCGACTCAGCAGAAGAACAACTAGCTCGCGAATGCTTTTCATATTTTCTAAATACAAGCCTAAATTTATTCATAAGCTTAAAAACTTTTCTGGTGGAATATGGAACAGTACAAATGCAATGAAGACTTGGCTTTTAACGCTCATATATAGTTAAAAAGATTCTACTTTCTGGTCGCTCAGCGTGACATAGAATTTCCATTTACACGTATGTCGTATTTAAGGATCGCGTTAAGTACGCGTGCATTGCCCAACTTTATATATACCACCTTTGTAATGAAGGTCGTGATGCAGACAACCTGTCTACCGTCGTCATTATATCTACCAATGATGCTTTCTCTTGTTTGATCCACTTATCTTCTTTCCTGATATTAACACGTCATTTTATGTAGGAGAAAATAGGGCGAACGGTATATATGTGTGTTAATAAGAGTTTGTCACATACTAATACACGGAGAGAAAATTTTCAGTAAAAATTACAAAAAGTTCGATAATTTTTACCGAACTTCACGGTACTACGGTAACAGACTGACATTTTTATAAATTTTACAGAACAGTTCGGTAATTTTTCTAAGCACTTACTTTTTACTGAACCGTTCCGTAATTTTTACTCTTTTTTGAGTTATAAATTTTATAGAATATGGCGAATATATGGTAATTAAAAAAAATTTATCTATTTATGGGAATAATTTATTTTAATCGCACTTATCGCCATTTTAATAGTTGGGAATCCAGTGTTGCTTTCCTTGTGGTGTAAGATAAGATGTAAATATGCACGCCGCTTTTACATAGGAAATTTTTATATCTAAAGTCCTAAATATATCTAACTACTATACTACACATAACCTAAGTAATGCCTTACATTTCGCAATACGCAAACGCTTACAGAAACTCAGCGGACTTATATACTAACTGAGGAAAGTCGTGGTCACTTGGGAGTTTCAATATTCGCCATCTACCGGTTGTGCACGGTAATTCTCGCTGAAATTCAAGAACGCGCATGCGCACAACAGTCAACAGCGCCACCGCGCGTTACGCTAACGAAAACTTCCAAACCTTCTCTTAAAAGTTACTGAACAGTTCGGTAATTTTTACTGAAAATTCTATAAAAAGTATAGAAAGTCAAGTAAATCCGCTCATTTTGGCAGTCTGTTACCACAGTACCGAAAAGTTCAGTAAAAATTGCGGAACTTTTTGTAATTTTTACTGAAATTTTTCTCTCCGTGTAATAGTATGAACATTTATAATAAATAAACTGAAAAATTGTTTCCAATCGAACGAAAAACAGAATCAACGATATCAAACCATAAATATAGAGATTTCCTGGCAAAATTGGCGTAATAAAACATATTATGAAGCAGAGTAATAAATCCAATTCGACACAACATAACAAATGAAATAATTTAATAGAGTAAACAGAAAAACTATACCCCGAGCTCAAATTACTCGTCAAAATTGAGACTCTCAATTAACCAAGGGCGGTCGTGAGAGAGAAAAAACAATCCTCACCATCAGGCTCCCACTCCCCATCTCCACTTCGCTGCGGTCGCTTTCCATCGTCTCCTCCTCCTCCTCCTCGTTTTGCCCCTCTCGACGCGATTGACTCTCGTGTATCCCTCTCTCTTGCTCTCTTTCTCTCTGCGGCGACACGTGTTTTCGGCTCAGCGACGACGACGGCGACTTCGTGCGCGCTAGTGTTTTATGGTGTCATTACGCCGGTCGATGGGAGGGATCAATCAGCGGCGGCTCGAAAGTGAAATCGCGGACGTCGCCCGCCACTGATGAGGTCCATCCGCGAAAAAGTCGCCGCTGCGCATCGTCGTTTGTCGCCTGCCTGGGCGGCTAATTGTCGTTGCCCCCGCGCGCTCACCCCGAGAGGCTTCCGAAGCGAGATTACGAAATTGCGGTCGTATTTCTTTGTTGAATGCTCGCGACGGTCGAGCGCGAAAGTGGAGAATGTTTCTCAACAAAATTGTTAACTGATAAGGTCACTTTGTTTATGCGAGAATGAAGGGAAAAATTATTATTGCGCGGATTATCGTTCAGATATGACTGGTTAATGAACAATCGCGAGAAAAATGGCTACTTGAGACTGAGAAATAATTTCGTTTTGTAATTGTAATCACGTATAGTTATTATCGAAGTATTTTTTAACATAGAAAACGGATCATTTTTTCCTTAAAATATTGAGTTCGTACTTTTATTTAATTATAATTGACTTTCATTGATAGCGATCTTTTTCCTAAGTTGCACAGCGCAAGTTTATGTAAAAGCCATATGGTTTCATAGCACCAGATGCAATATGATATCTACAGGTGAACGTCAACTAAATGCGATGTTATAAGATGTATCTGTGGCTTCCAGGAATATAACGACTTAACTGACTTTTTGTCAAAATTGAGTTAGCACCGGAATTTATACCTTCTAACTACCCTTTTTCATGTAGAATTGGCCCGGAAATCTAACACGCGTTCAAAGAGCAAATATCAGTTAAGTGCATAACCACTTAATTGCATCTGTGTCCGGAAAAACCACTTAACTGTATATTTATATTTAATTAAAAGTACCGTTTTGAAGTTAATACTATGCAATAAACAGATTATGACATACCTATTTTTATATAAGCAACAAAGATCAAAGGCAATAGATAATAGAAGGTAATACAACAGCTTTGATTGCTGGGCGATGGGGCGAGTGTGCATAAACAGTAATCGAGTAACGTTCGGTATTCGGTTTACTGAATTCCGTTAACTTCACGCATATCCCGGTGGGTGGTACATGTGCGGTAATGGATATTTAAAACAGAATTCGTATTCTGTTTTAAGAGTAGAAATAGCTATGTTATTTATCTTATTTAACAATTTCCCTAAACCACTAAACTGCATAGTTACCGGAATAACAACTTAACTGCATTGTTTTGTTTGTTTATACAAAGAACAAAAATGTATTCTAGCAGCTGATAGTGTGGTTCGTAAGATACTCGATACCTTTGTAAATGTCTAAATTATTATGACTCTTTTTGCGCATTTCGATCTTACATATGAAGTGTAATGACAAAAATTTTAAAACGGTAATTTCTCGAAAACACGTACAACTGGGTTAAGTCGTTATATTCCTGGAAGCCACAGATATATCACCAATCTGATAGTAAAATGTTGATATCTGGTATTAAAATACTTTTTTGTAAATATTGATGATACTTGATCCTCTACCTTGCTAGAAAAAATTATGTATACTTGAAAGTACGAAACTGTTTTCAAAATGATTGGTTGACTCTTATCGCGTGGCTAGACTTAGTGAAGAGGTTAAAAAGAGGACACATTGCCGGCAACCCAATGATTGCCCTCATCACTAATCTTAGTTTATTCAAATTTCATAATTAATTTTATAAAATTGCAACAATACATTTCCAATTACGTCCCACAGTTCTCGTTAATTGTTTATATTTACAGTCGCGTATTATAGCTCTCGAATCCGCTGCTATATATCGCGATCTCCTCGACGTGCACACGTTCACTATACTCGGTGCGCTAGCCACATATCGTTACCGATCTTTTGCACGCCCGCGACGAATATATGGGACCGGGCAATATAACGGGCGTCTGCGCTTGCTCGCGTAAAAAGTATGATCCACACGAGCGCGCGACGTTATGGCGGCCATTAAAGGTGGTCTCGAACAAAACGCGCGAACTCGTGATGGCTCTCTGCTGCAAAATGCAGGACACGTTGCCTCCATAACGATTTGATACTTCTGCAGAGTCGTGCTTTGTTAAAGAATTTCCTCTCTGATGAGATCGAGGTGTGATTATAACCCACAAAAAAAATAATAATCTTTATAATGTTTTTCGTTCGTTGGAATCGTTTTTGTAGTATGTCTCTATTCTACAAGTTATACTTTTATTACGTGACTACAGCATATTGAATTTGTTCAGCTATATATCTTTCTATCACTCGTTGTTTATAAGATCGTAATTTCTTCTTTCGCCCCTATATGATTATCAATGCTTCTACTTGAAGTGTCATTCTTGAGGATAGGTATATATACCACTCGATGATCTAACATTGCTCTTGACTCAATATTATTTTCCCACAAGGATTATACCTACAGCTACACGTTTTCAAGCATCATTCACTTATCTATAGAATATCTGAGCTTCGTAAAATTTAAGTATTGTAGTTGCGTCAACTCTGTAAAACGACAGGGTGTGTGCGTCATTCTGCACGACAAACTCGAACTCCCTCATAGCAGTAATAAACATTAAAACCTCGCGGCACGAATCGTTCTTCGTTCCAAAGGACGTGGACGAAGAAGGGTCGGGGCACATTACGAGCGTCATTCCTAACTCTCGGACACGCGCGCATGTATACCTGTATATATATACACACCGACATACCAGATCTTTTTCAATACTTTTTTTCTCACTCGGCTCTTCTCGGGTTATCTCAAGGACTCGGGGAGACGAAAATACGATGACCGAAACACAGAGTTTCAGTCTCTCCCTCTCGCGGATCATCAGTCATTCTCCGAGCAAATCGTCGTGTCATTGGTTCGTCGGCTAGTCCACGTGAGAGAGAGAGAGAGAGAGAGAGGGACTCCCTCATTACTTTGCGGCCACGCAACGCCCTCCGCTCGCGAGCATCTAAATCGAAATAAAATGTCGCGGGTAACCATAAGCTAAGCCGATCGGGAGATTAATGATGCCGGCGCGCTATTTAGTAACGTCATCCCCGCCCGCGGCCCCAGAGGAGTATAGTAGTAGGACGCGAGCATCGGGACAAATGCAGTGTGACGTGACAAGGGGACCCCGGATCGTCGAGTAATTACGGAGGCTCGTATAAAGAGCCCCATATATACGTGCGCGCAAGCGCAAGCGAGCCTACATAGAGAGGGACGACAGAGAGAGGAGTGAGGACTGAAGTTACGGGCAAAAGGTAAACTTGGCTGGGAAGATGTTGGAAAAGAGGTGGAATAATTTATCGGCTGGACAAAGTGCAGGCTTTTTTCCAGCGCGCTTAACGCAGTTATGCGATATAATGGGCATTGTAAATTATAATGAAGAGTGAATTTTTCATCGCGTAATACTTAACGAATTTAAATCGATTTTTATTTTTCACTATTTTGCTGATATTTGCAGTAAACGTAGTAAGGAGGAATTTAATTAAACGGGAAAAAAGCTCGATGCGACGAGACATGAAAAATAAGGTAATGGGAAAAAAACGTCCACGTGTTATACTATATGGGGAAGGGCGAGAAAGTAAGAAAAGAGATTAGAAGGTCTGAAATACCCGAAGGAAAAAACGCGAACGTCGAATGCCTTCGTCTCTCTCGTCCATGGGAGCTTAGTCTTGTCATCGCGGGAGAAACTTGCTTTTGCGTGGGCATAGATACGGCATTTTTCACGGCTGATGGTTTCGATGTCTTGTACACGTACGTGTTTGTGTGTGTATGTCTGCGCACACGGGTGTGCACGTGCTTGCCACAGATATAAAGCATGTCGTATTCTTACGCTGGGGGCGCCGCCTTTTTACGCATCCGTTGCGCGAGACGAGAAGGACGCTTGTATTCATCCATTTTTTTGCTGCCAGTCCGGATTTATCGAATATCCCTTCAACGGGGCTTGCGCAATTGCGTTTCGTGTGTGTGTGTGTGTGTGTGTGTGTGTGTGTATGTGTGTGTGGATTAAGCGGCGACGGTGGCGGTTAAATTGAAAACGTTACAATGTACGCGCGCCACTTGAAGGATCATCGGCTTTAATGATGTTTGCTATTCAAATGAATTTGTTCGACTAGCATTATCGAGTGGATCGTAATTTATGCTCTTCTCGTTTATTTAACCGATTATAACACACCTCGGTGAACTAAAATTGAGAACTCAAGCTTCTAGAATGATACGCTGTTGTATGGGTATAAGACATTTTGATCAGAACTTGTATAAATTTTCGCGACTATTTCTATATGTATATATAAATATAGCCAGGTGATTAATAACTTCATATTCCCACCTGGCACTTTATTAATATTTTTTTGTGCGACCCGCGGAATATGATATATTTATACTACTATCGTAGCCTTGCTTTTGTATTTATTTTTTGCCTAACGTCTCCATTTGGGAATATGTCCGCTATTAAAAGATCATTTGTCTAAAAAATGCGACGCTGAAAAAAAAGTCCCTTCTATAGACCTTGGAATGAATATTTTTGAATCTCACGCTGTGGTATCTATACATAATACTTTGCCCCGTGACTTCGAAGATTAATTGTTGCACTGAAAATATGTGTTTGTCACTATAACCTCAAGAATGCCGAATTTCTGTATAGATTCTGGTTGGTAATTGATTTTTTATAAATGTTCTAGAACGCCGAAATTAATTAGCTAGTTAATAACGCTATTTAATCTGTATATCGAGTTACGAGTTCAACTTTCCCTTCCTCAGACTCATTTTTAACCGCGCTGTCAGCGATTTCTTACTCTCCAATTTATTAATAACGGGTATACAGCGTGTATTTTGCATTAAAATCCGCTTCTCGGAACGGCAGCCGTGACTCGGCGCGCGATACTCCCGCCGATAGTCGGCTTGAAAATCTCGTATTCTAACGAGCAAGTGTCATATAAATAAGCTAACAAGCGAAAGAATATCGCACGTCCGTGCTAGAAAAGTCCGTCCTCCGGTCGCCGTTCGTCCATTCAAATTTTCCGTCGATCGACGTAACGAAAACGACACAACCTGTTATTTATGAAGAAAACAATGGTTCAAAAGACGCTCAGCAGCACAGTCCGCACGTACACACGCGGCTAAAAAAGATAGACGCTAATGTTCGCGTATTGTGTTGGCGAGCAAGAGAGAGAGAGAGAGAGAGAGAGCGTCTAAAGCCCTCCTAATCGACAGCTTGTTAGTAGCGCGCGCGCGGCTTTCTCCCGAGCGAGCCTTGATAGAAGCGCGCGCGCGCGCCATTCAAATTGACAGCGCAGTAAACTTGTCACACGCGGCAAAGGTTAACGAGAGGATCGAGCGGACGTTTTTAAGACGGCGACCGCCGCGAACGGAAGAGAGCAGAGAGAGAGAGCCGAGAGATAGACCTTAATACGTGTGTGTGTGTGTGTGTGTGTGTGTGTGTGTGTGTGTGTGTGTGTGTGTGCATGCGCGCGGGGGTATATACGGGCAGAGAGGAAAGAGAGTCGAGTCGAGCAGTCGTGCGCCGGCGAGTTAAACGACGTCCACGCGCCGCCTTCGCCAACTCTTTAAATCGTATCTGGCACACGAAGTAGGATAATCGAGCCTCCTCTCTCTCCTTCCTCTTCCTCCCCTCCCGTCGTCCCTCTCGTGTCTCTCTTATTTCGATAAAGAGAGGAGAGCGACGGCGCGGTCGCCGCCGAGGAGGCGAGATACGAATCGCTCTCTAACGGAAAAGGCTTATTAAAGTGTTATGAAGAAGAAAAGGGATAATAAAGTGTTGGCGTCGTGCGCGCGAGTCTCTCTCTCTTTCTCTCTCTCTCTCTCTTTCGCTCTGCTGCAAATACGGAGATTGCACGTTGCGCGCTGGTTAACAATAAGACGGACATTGTGCCGCAAACTGTATTGTGTGAGAGGGAGAGAGGTTAATACGAACGAGTACTAATAGACGATAAAAGTTTATGCTTGTTACGTGTGCCTCGGTTATAGGTTTGCAATTGTTTTTTCTCGGAATCGTTAAGTTTATGCAAATTTTTTTAAGTACTCATTAGATATTTTGAAGAAGTGGCTAACGGTTCCTCTGCAATGCATGATGCAATTTTTTAGCCCGAGGGGGTAGCCCCCACCGAGTAATCGGTATTACTGACGTTTATGGTAAACCTGCGGAAAATAATTGTTTACTTATGTATGCGGAAAATTAAAAACAAAGTAATCCCTGTATACCTATTTATATCTTTTAACTTATATAAGCAATGTAATTTAGCAATAACACAGATGCATTTTTCTATTTATGTTAAAATAGCGATTATGTAATTGTCGTTACAAATTTAATAAAAAATTATTAGAATGTGAAATATACGAAAAAACGAATGAACACATAGTCGATAAAGTGGCATTTCGATTTATTCAATTCCACTTCTTAAAACGTTAAAACTATCCTGTCGGAAATCCAAAACATTTTCTAACTAATAACTGACTATTTATTTTAGAAACTTACTATAAAATGGGAATTTATCTTGGCCAGTTTCTAGCTACCATTTATAAAACATTTTATAACTAATAACTGACTATTTATTTTAGAAACTTGCTATAAAATGGGAATTTATCTTGACCAGTTTCTAACTACCGGTGAAACGCTTTTTTCCCTATTATATGGCTATTTTATAGATTAATAAATAGAATGAGTTTTTCGAAGACAAGCACAAGCTTGTGCTTGAGTATTTTAAAGGTATTAAAACTGATCAGTTTTTTTAGTCTGGAAATGGGTAGCAGAAGGCTTGCTGTTATGTCAAGGAGTGAGAGAGACAGAATCAGATGGAGAAATAAAAGTTTTGCTGAATTATTCATAGAAGGAGTACACAAATGATTTATTTAGTTAATGTTATTTATTTATACTTTTGTATGACATCCAATGCACTTTAATGCTTTTTCACAATACGATAAAATTAGTAAGAAAATCAAATACGAATATTTTGTTGTGACGTCAATCTAAGAAATAGGCAAATAACGGTCGAAAAATCGTTTCATCATAGCCATTAATTAGCCAGTTTTACTAACTATTTTCTAACTTCTTGACCATTTCATATAGATAAATTTCTACCAGGGTATGCGATTTTATATATATATATATATATATTCTTGAAAATATCACAATATTTCCAAATAACCTCTACACCATGTCACTCCTCTTTTCAATCTCCCTCATCCGAACAACAGATCACTCTTTTCTCGCCGACCAGCAGAGAGTCCTTCGCGGCGCCGTACAATTGTAGCGTGCAGCCTGCTCTTCTCTCCCACTTTTTTACTCATCGACGTCCGAAGGGCATAGCAGTCGCGGCGGCGGCACTGGATAATCGGAATAATAACCGCGACAGGCCCCTTGCGATAAATCGAGCGAGATAAAGGTCGAGGACTCTCATTCTATAGCGTCGTCGTCCCTCGCGTGCGCGCGCCTTTTCTCTGCGGTCGCCTTCGCTTTCCGCGAAAACAGCAGGCGCGCACGCCGCAATTATCATTTTTTGCCTCGCTGCGAATTGAAAATTATCGTTTCGCCGTCTCTCTTTATCTCTCTCTCTGTCTCTCTCCCTCCCTCGCAGACTGATTCTTGTTTCTTCTCTCATTTTTATACGAATTCCCGACCACTCGTGCAACGGGAGCAAGAACGCAATATACTCGCAGCGCTATAATATATACCAGTGCGATTTTACGTTTGTTTACTTTGCCGGAGTTAATTGCTGGTTGTGCGGCAGTGCCAGGGGCGACGTCGATCTCTCTTTCTCTTCCTCTGCGTGCGATTGATGGAGCTGTTGGAAGGGTAATTGGAAAAATGTGTATGGGAATCGATGCATTATATATAGAACTGTCTATATCTTATACTTCTGCTTGAATATTCGATGCTTATCAATCTATACTCACGCGGACATAAGCTGCTTTATTTTATCGCTTATTCATGAGTACCGCCCCTGGTAGAAAATTGAGGAGCTATTGCCCAGAATCTGTTGTATTTTCTGTTCGATGGCAAAATATCTCCTAGATTCTGGTCAGAAACTCCTCCCACGGGCGACGGTGTTCGGGCAGAATCTGCTGAAATTTTTGGTGAAGGAAATTTTAAATAATGGGTAGAGGTTATGATAGCTACACCAATAAGAAAAATAAGGGGATTTTACAAAGCACGAAAATTGATTATAGAAAATTTAATTATTTATTATGTCTAAATAATTTAAAACATTTTACATTAATATAAACGAATATAAATATACATACATTTAAACTTCTTTTTATATAACATATTACGTGGTAGTATAAATTAAAGTATTTATTGTGGAACAATAAATCTATGGTTTCCACTTTGATATATACGTTTGTTAACATATCTGTCAATGCGGAATTCAATACTTCTTGGTTGACGCTTAATGCTTTCTCTTTTCTTATTTTGATTATAACAGCTGTAAATAAAATCAATAACAATTATTATTATATCATATTACATATAAGGATTTGGGGTAAATAATTAATCATTTTTAAAACAAATACTTTTTTAATAATCATTGGGCACTGAAATGATATAACCTACGTTTCAACTTGTAACGGCTTCACAATTTTTATGTGTGCGAGAAAAAGAGAGAGGGAGAGCAGACGCTCCTGCGTGCGCATCTGCCTGTATGTAAGGCCCTAAATGTATATACACGCTTATTATGCTACTGCACTTTTGGGGCATATCTTTAGTTAAAACTTAAAAATGATAGGGACATGACTATATTTTAAATAAATATTCTCAAATAGACTAAATAAATATAATATGCTAAGGAGTATATTATTTTAACATTATCGGTTTAAGGTTATAGACTGATTAATGCAGATCGCAATCCTTCAGCAGATTCTACTAGGGGCGTCGTGCATACAATTATTCTATACTTACATGTGCGTATGATTCGTATGCTTGCACCAACGCACTGGTATCTTCAATAATATATCATAGTTGATCGATTTTCTACTCTCTAAAAATGAATAGGATGTTATAAGTTATTCACTAGTGAGAATAAGTGCAAAAAATTGATTAATTCTTTAGTGAGTATTCATTTATCGAAGAAGTGGAATATAATTTTCACTGCGTAATATGTGAATATTCACTGAGAAATTAATCAATTTATTCGCACAGTGAACGACTTTTTACATATTGATTTTTAGAGAGTATTATATATAAACCCTGGTAGAAATGCTAATCAGAAGCTAGCTATTTTCCAGTTAACTTTAAACCGAAATAAATTATGGCATTTTCCCTGCATAAAATATATATTTTATGTAATAGTAGAACTTTTAGATGAATTATACTATCTTTGCATTATGATTTTTGCTAAATAAAAAATAAAAAATGCTTCCATTTAATTAACGCGTTAGCTATAAAATATGGTTAATTTTCTACCAGGGAAATGATTCTTATAAAAATTTTGGTCATTTCGAGAGATAAAAAAAAAAAATAAAATAACCTTCCCCACGGACGATTCTCGAGGTAGCGAAAAAATGTCTTAACCAAACACCGAGTCATAATCATCAAGATATTGAGTTACACGCGCGCGGGGGCAGGTGTATTTTTCCCCATCCTAAGCAAATATAACCGTAGCATACCGGCTATTCCCATACTGTCATCCTCGCTTCTGCCCCCACGATCACCCTTTTCCCCTAGCACGCACGCCACCTGCAAATCCGAATCTCCACGCATCATTTGCCCCACCGCTCGCTCCCGCTCTACTGCCCATCTACATATATATACGTGCATTACTTGCCCGCACGCAGGAGAGATGGATCGACGTTATCATCACGGTAGCCGGGTACCACCGTTGCTCGATTGCGATGGCGCGCGTGCGCGAGCATTATGCTAATAATCAGATTAAAGCTGCCTTACGGAGCGCAGAGCACAGCCCAGAGACGGCCAATCACGGGGGCCGGCGCTCGACCCTTTGATCTTAGTCGCGGGGCTGCATTAGCTGCGTGCAGCAGCAGCAGACGCCACGATCGTGACCTGCTGCTGCTGCTGTGCATGCGCTGCAGCGCTAGCGAGCAATTTAATTATGACGTCGTGGATGCGTGCGTGTGTGCGTATGCATATACCTATAGCTACTGGCCGATCCGATGGAATGCTGCACGCTGGATGCCCCGCGTGCGTGTGCGTGATATATATACGTATTATGTGTCCACTTATATGTGGTGCGTATTGTTATTGGAGTAATTAGCGTGATGCTGTGGTAATTAATGTTTCCTTTTATTACGCGGATTATGATGATGCGCGCAGAGAGCGGGAAAACGCGCTGATTGCAGATGGCACGCATGCGTGCACATGTGCATGCGACCTCATATACACACACACACACACACACACACACACACACACACAACCCGATTTTATTCGTGGAATTATGGATTGATTTTGAATGCGAATGGACAATCGTTTTGCGATGATTGAGCATAAAGCGCGTATTTTTACCCGCGCGTTTTGAATGATTTCATAAGCGCTAATTGGTTTTGCGAAAAATTGCAAGGTTTTATTGCAATGCCAAACGCGGAGAGGCATATTATGTGAGTTCCGTGAAAAACGTCGTTACAGAAAACTTACAGGGTGATGAAACAGTTTTTTGTCAGATGCAGAATAAGGAGTTAGATCAATTTTAATGAAATTTTGAAAATGTATATTATTTTGTTAAAAATTTATTGACGAGTTCAAACGTTCATATACTTTGAGGGCATACCATTATGAAAGTACGTTTGATTTCTCATCACTTTTTTTGCAGATATTATACATAAGCTTGCAGTTCTCCATATGTATATATGTGTATAGCATCGATCTCATCTTCTGGAAAATGCCAAGCTCAATTCCAACTTTCTCAAAAAGTTAAGCATGCGAAGCACTAACTTTCAATTTGTGTCTTTAATTTGTTTCATCAATTGTGAGCAAACAACCTGCTTTGAGCTCTAATACTAATTACAGCACCTTTAAAGGAATTAGTTTGTAATTCAAATACCCGCTGATTTTTACTCGCCGAGACGAGTACTGCGAGCCATAAATATTCACGAGCCGTTATTCACAAAAAAAGAGAGAGAAAAAAGAGAGAAACAATTTTGCCCGTAACACGGCGCGCTCGCGCGAACGTATATTTAGTAAAAAAAAAAAAAAAGAAAAAAAAACTGAAAATTGTCTACCAAAGAGCGTCATAAATCAGCGGAGATAAGATCCTCGACGAATGTGAGACCTTCATCTCACGATGTATGCATTAGTTTCCACAATGAACTAAACGTATATCGAGATGTAGTCATCGCTTTTCGTGGAAATTCTACGGCCGCGCTCGTGTTTCCGCGCAAGCGTGTATGCGTGCGTACGTTAACTTACTTGGGCAACCGTCATCGCTCCGCTCGATATCGCGTAAAAATCGCTCTCCAGTCGACGTGCCTTCTCACCTGATAATTGGCCGCGGCGATAGAGGCGTGATTGCGCGGGCGCGGGGCTCGACCTCCATATACTCGCGAATCTAATCGTTCGCGGCCGATGAAAATAGTTTAAAGACTACGTGTATCCCGAGCATTCCTGCGATTTTTCATTTCCACTTTGATTAGCTTTTCCTCTTCGGCACAGTTTTTTTTTTCTTCTTCTTCAAGATTGTAGAAAGTAGATAGCGCGCAGGTATTTGTAATTTTTTATGAAATAGAATATTATGCGGCCGGGTAAAAGAGGCTTGTCTATGACATGACTAACTTTTTTTTGTTTCTTTTAACTAAAGAAGTGTGACTATAAGTGTTACTTTTAAATTATTTTAACCCTCTTTCTCAATGGCCCACTTGCGTAACGCACAATCGCACTTTCTTAGGAAGAGGTTATTATTAATTCAATATAACTCTGATATGTAAGCTTTTTTTTAAAGTTTTTGAAAAATTAGTTCTTATTTTCACCCGGCCTCGAACTAATTATAAGAGTCGTTTTCACACAATACCCTTATAAAAATATTCTATAGAAAATCCTGTAGGAAATGCTATAGAAAATCCTGTAGGCATTCCGTAGAAATCCTATAGGAATCCTATAGGATACTCTATAGGCAGTCCTATATGAAATTCTATATAGGAAGTTCTATAGGAAATCCTATGTGAATTTCGCGCTTTTCCTGTAGGAAATCCTATAGGAAATCCTATAGGAAATTCTGTAGGTAATTCTGTAGGAAAAACTGCAGACAATTTTACATGGAAAATCCTGCAGGGAATTCTGGAGTATTTTCGTGAAAACAGTTTATAGAGGTTTAGCATCTTATTTAGCGCTGTAACATCGCACAGCAAAATCAGTGGCAAACCGTCCTAGGTAAGGAGTTGCACCTAGGGACTGCCGTGCACGACTGCCGGCGCTTACCGATTAAGCCCAATGAGCTCAGATATCAAAATCAAGGTAATCCTTGTCACATTGACTCTCCGTAAAGTCATTCAAACGGTTGAATCTCATGGCTTTACATACCCTCGCGGTTCCAATGTGTTTATGAGAGTCCCGACTGCTGCGCTGCGCTGCGGCATGCGGTAGAAGCTTGCTTCTCCAGAGCCTCGTTTATGTATGTTCGCTGCTATGCCGCTATGGGGAGCAGCAGTCGGGACTCTCATAAACACATTGGAACCGCGAGGGTATGTAAAGCCATGAGATTCAACCGTTTGAACGACTTTACGGAGAGTCAATGTGACAAGGATTAACTTGATTTTGATATCTGAGCTCATTGGGCTTAATCGGTAAGCGCCGGCAGTCGTGCACGGCAGTCCCTAGGTGCAACTCCTTATCTAGGACTGTTTGCCACTGATTTTGCTGTGCGATGTTACAGCGCTAAATAAGATGCTAAACCTCTATAAACTGTTTTCACGAAAATACTCCAGAATTCCCTGCAGGATTTTCCATGTAAAATTGTCTGCAGTTTTTCCTACAAAATTTCCTATAGGATTTCCTATAGGATTTCCTACAGGAAAAGCGCGAAATTCACATAGGATTTCCTATAGAACTTCCTATATAGAATTTCATATAGGACTACCTATAGAGTATCCTATAGGATTCCTATAGGATTTCTACGGAATGCCTACAGGATTTTCTATAGCATTTCCTACAGGATTTTCTATAGGATATTTTTATAAGGGTAGACATGTCAAATCTGACGTGTATACAGACACACACACACACACACACACACACACAAAACGCAGCCTTTTTTATACCCCTCCGAAATTCGAGATTCTGGCCAAACTCTCTTCGATCCGAACTTGCCAACAAAGAAATAGAGGGTGCGTCGCTCGTATAAATAACCGTGAAAACGCCGTCCTCCAAAAACACCTCTCACGCCGCCGCGGCGACTCAATTAAAACGATCTCGCACGTTATTAACTATTATAACCCGTGTATACTTAAATATACCGCCTGTGCTAACGATGTCACGCGCATTCAAAAATGAATTTCCGCAACTAAACAACGAATCTCGCGCAGATAATATATACATTGCATACCGCGTGAGCGCTAGCTGTACATAGACGACCGGTGTGATATCGCAGCGCGACGGCGCGACGATTAGCTAATCGTTTATAATTGCCTCGGGAAAATGGGCTCGCGTTCGCGGAAGAGCTAGCCGCCCGCGCCGGTGAGATTATCTCCTCGCGGACGGACTATATCCCCTCTCCTTTCGCGTACTGGTAACGAGAGCTTTATATATCGCGTCACTCTGAATATATATACATATATACAACACGAAGGCTGCGATGTGCCAACTTTAGTAATCGCTCTCGGTGTGCGTTATATTATGCTATAATATACCACAGCCAAGCGGTCTACGTATATATCTATTGTAAAAGTGTACGAGAGAAAGAAAGAGGGAGAGGAATAGGCCGTCGCGCCGCGTGTGTAGCGAGCAAGAGCTGCGCGTTACGTCACTTTCACGCGCGCTTGGCTCGCGCCGACTCGGCCAGACTGGACGACGCCACGCACAAGTGACTGACCAGAGAGGGAGAGAGGGAGAGCGGAGCTGAGCTAAGCGAGCGCAAGCCTTTTTTATGACGCCTCGCGTGTGCACACACACACATATTATAGGTGTATACATATATATGTGTACAGTGCGCGATGATGATGCATGTACACGTGTACACGCTCGGTTGAGCGGCGCGCGCGTCTTAGCCGCTTAGTGCTCATATAGGCGCTCCACTTTTTTCAAGTTTACTCGACGAAGTTTCCAGTCTTTTCTCATCGCGCATTCGAAGAGAGTACGCGAGAGAGGGAGAGAGAGAGAGGCGATCATAAGCTTATCCGCTCGAAGAGAAAAAAGTTTTCGAGGCGTCGCGCGCCGAATAATTAGTTGTCTTATAGCCTGCCTTGTACTAGATTAATTTCTACTGGTATTATCAAGTATTTGCATGCTACGTAAATTAAATAATGTAGTATGAAAAAATACGCGCTGTCCCACGGACCCGAAGTGTTCTATTCTCTCCGCGCCTTGACCACGGAGCTAACGTTGCGATGCTATATCGACTGCATCACAGATTAGTTATTCTTTTGCCGAGTTGGCATGTCTCTCGTGTCTTGCACGCTCTTAAGTGTCGACGGAGAGAGTTGGCCCGTGACACAAGTATGAGTGGCATGTCTACGCATGGGCGTTGTTACAACTAATAACTCAAATATTTATCGAAGGATGAATTTTGTCAATTATCCTTTCTGAATCGTCCTATTCGTTAGAAAAGTTAAAAAAAATGATTAACAGTAAACGGTTATTACGAACGGAATTTTTCGTTTACAACATATCAAAAAAACAACAAAACAAAATTTAAATTAGTATTATTGTGTACAACTTCACTGACTCACAGCGGCATTTAAAACCAGTAGATCGTTAGAAATTTTAATCGAGAACGGAATAAAAATCTGGCATATCACGCTATATTAGCTCACGCGCACATCGCGAATGTCGGTTATCTTATCCAATACACAACTGCCGCTGCATGCGGTAGCGGCCAGCTGCACTGAATTTCTTTTATCGCGATATGCTTTTATATATATAGTTTGACCGTTTAAATAAAAATGAGTTTAAACGAAAGAAATGCTTATTAAAATTATAACAAATCGTTGTGAGTTGTCTAGAAAAAAAAGGAATTATACATCGCGACTCGTATAACAATTATTTATAATATGCAAAAAGACAACGATTCAACGATAAATATTCTTTTCTAGTAGTGCACATTACACTTATATTATGCACTTGATCATTGCGAATGACGAATCCAACACGTAATTTAGCGGGACGCGACGCGGAGAGGGAAATTAATACAGCGCACGCGTATATAGCGCACGTAGACCACGTTATCGTTCGAATTCGATCTCGCGCGCGCGGCTAGTTGACAAAAGGAAAAACAAGGCGCACACGTGCGCGCGTGCGAGCGGAAAACTTTTCCACTCCCCTTTTGTATTATCCGCGAGTCAATTTCCGCATTTACTTTGTATGAAAATCACCGCAAGTGTGGCGCGCGCAGCCTCGGAACGCGCGGCCCGTGACAATTAGCGAATGCCGGGCGCGTTTAGCTCTATCGCTTCGCACCTATCATGTGCGCGACGAATACACTTATTTTACAAGCAAGCCATCGTCGTTACACACACAGATAAGTACATAGTATACGTGTCGCGTCAATGTAGCGATGCGAGACGCGGTCGAATAATGCTATCCCGTTATTCGGTCGTACTTTTATCTTTTGCCCTTGTCGTGTAGCTCGGGCTCTCTCGGTAAGCTCTTTTTTCCCTCATTCAGCGCATCTACTTTTTGCCCACATAGTTGCCGCCCCCGGTGTTATTTCTTTCGTCGTCGCACTGGAATAAAGCAACAAAGTCCGTAAAAGTACCGAGTGCTCTATGCATACGCACGAAAAAGTTCTGGTTTCTCTCGGTTTTTTTTTGTATCTTTTGTCGCGACTTCGCTGTTGGTGCCCAGGATCAAAGGATAAAATATTTTTGATCCTGCAGGTGCGTTTTACGAATCTTTGACCGGAAAGATTTTTATAAGTCTGGTATTCTCTCTCAGTTAAAAAATCTGTCTTATTCAGATTATAATTGTAGAGGAACTATATAATGAAAACGTACTAGCAACTATATCTGTGTCAAATTTTGAAATAAATTATTTTATATTGTACACGGTAAAATTTAATTATTTTCAAAACCTTAAGATGTATACAATATTTTACAATTGAAAAATTATACATTCAATTTATTTTTACTTTTATTTCAATGCTGCGTAGAACTGGTTTTAATTTACGTTGACGGGTTTATTTTGATAAATTTTGGCATAGAGGTTCAGATAATATGCAAATATGACTTTTTACGTACCTCAAGCTGACACTTTTCCTCTTGAAGTCTGTGACAATGTTAAAATGCTTTAGATTAAAAACAAATGCGTGGTCACGAGCCAGGAAGTAAATTGCAAATTCTATTGTATAAGGTAATGACGTGTGTGTGTGGGTGTGTGTGCGTGCGTGTGTGCGTGCGTGTGTGCGTGTGTGCGTGCGTATGTGTGTGTGTGTGTGTGTGTGTGTGTGTGTGTGTGTGTGTGTGTGTGTGTGTGTGTGTATTGTTTAATTTGAAATTACGAAACGGGTCAACAAAATTTTCAAAAACATTATAATTTTTAGAATTTATTATTTGAATATACTTTCATCGGCCAAATATACAATTCTAAAACGTTCTATGGAAACCTTCCAGAATAATTAAAATTTGTTTTCGTTCTAAAGGCTACACAGACCACTCTTCACGATGTGGCCGAAACGTCGTTGCTACCTGCAGCAGTGGGCGGTGTAGCATCGTACAAAAACCACCACCACTATGAGAGGAACGCTCAAAAGGGTACATTTTTCCCGCATGCTGTCAAGTCGGCTCTCGCTCTGTGTACACTATTTCTGAAATCTGAGGATCGAAGGCACAGGCCACCTGCATCTTTTACAGATGCGTTTAACCAGGTAGCCTCGCCAACAAAAGCTTGAATAATTTCGGCCGTTCACAACCCCTGTAGAGAAGGTCTCAGCTTGCTTTCTATATTACATTCTCATTCAAATAAATTTTTTTTAAATAACAGAGCTATTCTGTTCTTTATTTTTAGCAAGTTACTGTTAATAATAAGCCGTTTGGGTATGTTATCATTAATATTGATTAAATATAATATATTATAATTGGCTGGATAACACTGGAAAATACATATCTACTCAAGGAAAGTAAACAAATAACATTATTTTCTTTTAAATTATACTAATTTCTTACAATTCACTATATGGATGTAGATAATTTGTACCTACATATATATATATAATATATTTCTTAAAATAGTCTAGTTAATGATATACCATTCATGAAATAAATGGCATTTGTTAATAATAAATAATAAAATAATAAATGTAAATTCTTATCGGAAGTGCTACAGTTTTAAATAAACTACGTTTCTTTATACAAGAATTTTTTCTTAATTAATCATTCACGATAAAATCTTTATTTTCTGATGTTTACCACATCTCAACCGATTACATAGTACGAAATAAAAAAAGACCATGTAAAAAATTTACAAATTAAACTTCCATACGCGTGGAGAAAATATCTGAAATTTAATTACTTGATGCTATCCCTCGACTCGAGTAAATTCTCTCTCATTACACTCATTCCACTATCAGCAAGTACATTGAAACAAAAGTCGCTCTCAGACCGCAGCGCAGTCGACTCACTTAATTCTGAAAATTTTTCACCCGACACCTGCGACCCTATCTCGACTATTTTGCTTTCCACGCGCCACAATTTAAATGTCGCACAAACACACACACGCGCTGCTTATATGATCTCTCGCCATATCCACACTCGCTCGCTCGCTCGCTTACCTCGGCATTGGAATTAAACAGTTCCGCGTCGTTTCGTTCAGCTGCATTATCCATATGTATATACACACGCCGATCGCGCGCGCGCGCTCGCTTAGCGACGCACATACGCAAAAGGACATTTCACGTCACTCGCGATATACGCACGTATATACTTATATATACACACACGCGAGACGCGGGCCTCGCGAAATTATCCGAGAGCCGTCCCCTCTCTCGCTCTTTTTTCCGCACACATGTATATACGTATAATCTCCTGCGCAAGAGAGAGAGAAAGAGAGCTCGCGTTCAAGTATGTATCACACGTAAAGGCGCGCGTCCTTGGCCTTGAACGTATATCGCGCGAGCGAGCGAGCGCAGCCCTCACAAACGTGCGAGGAGGCGAAAGAGTATGTGGAAAATGCGGGTGCACCGGTCGTCCGTGACGCGAGCGCAATATTTGCACGCGCGCTTCCGTTTCTTTGCGCCTTTTTCCCGGCGCGCAGCTATTAGCGATCGCTCTTCCGTGCGCGCGCGATCTCTCTTTCTCTGTCTGTCTGTTTGCCCCCATCTCTCTCGCTCTTGCCATCACGCACCGTTTCTCGCCAGCTCGTTTGCCCTCACTTAGCGCGATTTGCGTCAAGCTTTTTGTTCCTCTGTCTCGGTCTGGCAGAGTTGCTAAATGCTTTAACTAATGCAATAGGAATATTTTAGTTAGTGTCTTTCTATAATCGTGGGAATAATAGTCCATAATCGCTTCGAAATGAAAGTGTTCAATGACACATGCTTTAGGATAGCCACATATATTGTACAATTATTATTATTTATTTATGTTAAAATTTTAGCCTATTGACGATAACTTTAACGTTACCATATATTTCAGTAAAAAAATGTAATTAACTTATCTAAATAATAACTTAAATATGGTCATTTACATAAATAAAGTATATTTATTTACACGATGTCAATTGCGTTTGAGTTAGTATACACACTAAAATAAGCGATATTAATTATTATACGCATACTCTTAGAAAACAATTTACTAAAACTTACAAAACCATTAGCAAAAATTGCTATTCTGACACCTGTAGACTGTACGAACAAAAAAACTAATACGCTTTGCTAGAAGTTCGTCTTTCTAGGCATGTCTATAGTTTTTGAAAAATCTTACCCCACATTCTCAATCTCAGGCTACTAACGCATATAGTGCTTGATGGTTTCTTGTCTGACCCCGCACAATCCTCACACACCTTGACTTCGGACCCTCAGTTTCTGTAGGTGGTAGTCTCAAACCCTCCAATGTCTGGTAAACCAACTTGAGCTGAGCCTCTTCTTATAGCGGAGTCATAGTTTACCTCCGTCCACCTGCTGCATTCTCCCGATCCATCTGCTCAGTAGAATTGGTGTGCCGTGTAACTTGACCCATGCTGAATTATAAATTTTCCCACAAAATAATATATAGTTTTGTCGGTCTCCTCAGTTCATTAACAATAAACTAAAATCAATTAAAATGATCACTTATAGCTTTTAATTATTGAATTACCATAAACAAATTTGCAAACACAATCAATCCAGACATATTTTATTTTTAAATATTAATTTTATAGTGATATTTATTACAGACTGTTATCAATGTAAATCATTTCAATAAATTATTCTCACCTAGAATGTTTTCTGCCCATTGTTATGGTACGTATAAATAATGATCCTTCTCGCGTATCAGTTTACAATAATAAAAATACACCTGCGATTTATTGCAATATTAAAAGTAATAAATACCACTCATTATTTTCGCACTTCAGTTGCGAAACTCGAGTACTAAAATAAGGTTTAATCGATCAATCTTCTTTTCTCGTCCTCCCACAGACGGTCACTCATATATACGTGTTACTAATTGCCGTATTCTTTCTTTCGTCCGGTGATTCTTTTCTTTCTTCGTTTTCTTTTAGTGCTCACACACCCGACCGACAACCACCGCCGCATTATCTTCACCGTCCATCCGCTTGCGACTCACGTTCGCGAATCGCTAAGGAGACGCGCGGCTACCCGGCGGGCTTCAGCCGAGGCGTGTTCGCAATTTGAAAATAAAATGCAACACTCTTTCGCGAAGGACGTCGCGCGTGTAAATTGTTTTGCCGTAAATGCGAAATTCACGTTGCTGGCTGTATGCCGCAGATATGGGATTGAATGCAAAAGCAAATCATTTTCATGCATTTCCTCTTTTAATGCGTACCGGCAGTCGTGTAATTTGAATCGAAATTATAATGAATAGAAATATACTGCGCAATATTCTCAATGGAATAATAATTCATAAAAACTGTAATTACTTCCACAAATGTAAGTTTAATTTTGTTATTAAAAGCTGTTTCACGATATTATTTTTGTTATCTTCATAACATACGTTAAAAATTCTGAGTATTTCTTATCGACGTTTATACTTATACTACAAGTAACTTGTTTAATATACATCATGTTAAGTTTTTTAATGTTGAAAAATATTGTTTGTTTTTATTTTAAATCTGATTAAATTATTAACTCGTAAATGTATTGTTCTTCAGAAACAGATATCGGTAGTAAGATTTTAAAGTATAGTTTTAATGAAACAATATGTATATGTTTTTTAATGAAAAATGTTATAACACACTTATTTTTAATTATAACTAGTTTATTGTGGAACTCATCAGTTTAGTATAATTGTTTCTGTTCATCTATGAGACAAACAAGACATTATTCAAAAATATTTCAAAAAAGCATATTTCAAATATTTGAGTAGCGCTTGTAATTATTTTAGTCATGAAAGATTTTTTAAATTCGTTTCTTATCATCCATAAGATGCATAAATTGTATTGTAAAAGTTTTACCGTTACGCAACTTGGTATTTGCTACATGTTTTACTTCGGTCAATAGTAGATAAATAATTAATTAAGATATGAAATTCTCCAATACGGTATTAACGTGGGATTTAAGGATTAATTGGTTCTTGATTCATGAGTTTATTTTATTCAAGTAAGGGCGTTGACTTTATCGCGTTAAATTTAGACGATTTACACACACACACACACACACACACACACACACACACACACACACACACACACACACACAAGATCATGTTATTGATTATCAAGTTTATATTATGATTGTAGTTAACAAGAATATTTTAATTAATAAATTATCTTAATGATTAACTTATTCGTTTTATATTATAACCAAAATTTTTGTCGGTAGTTATAATCTTTGACGACGCAAATATTTAATGAACTGCTGTCCACTTATCTCACGTTTCATTTATTTTCCAGCAATTCTAAATCGAATTGCTGGAATTAATTTTCTGATTGCGCGCAAACCCTAACTAAAATGCAGTCGGCAAGAAGATATACAACTCGAAACCTGAATTTTGAAATCGATTATCTCTCTAATTCCTTGTATATTTCATCACCCGCTTCCAATACACAGACGTGTACGAACTACCCACACTCACCTCGTGCAATCCTCAAAAATAGCGTATATCGCGCGAACCCCGGAGTAGCTCGCCGCCTTATCGATAAATCGATAAGATCAGACTAAAAGTCGCCCGTGAATACGTTGTGAAAGTCTTCTTTCCGATACAGGCAGACGAGCTGGCATCGCGCGCGGATAATCGGCACTCGCCAATTAACTCCTTGGCTGAAGAGCTGAATAATACCGCGTATGCACTCGCGCCACCGGAAGGATTATCGACGACAATGTATACGTACTCGAGGCCTGAGCTTATCGGGCGCGAATATACGCCAATGATGCACAGTTAATGCCAATTATCTAATCGCCCTGCTGGGATCTTGATTCATCGTCGCGGGTGCATCCGCTGCGAGAGAGCGAACGAGCCATCACCCGTCTTATATCATGTTTTCTCGCGTCGCACGACGATGATGCACGTTGCGGGCTATTGGGAAGTTGACAACAATGACATATCGCTTATTATTTCTTTTATAGTGAATTCACGGCTGATTTAATATTATTCGTTAATAAAGATGGATCGATCACGTGAGTCGTAAGTCAATCTTGTGAACGTTAAATTGTTTAGATTTTGAAGAAATAATTTAATCTCAATATTTTTTGAGGTTATTGTTATCTCAATCGGATCCCTTAACGGGATTCCATAGTCCTACCATTACCGACCGAGCAATTCACACAGTTTCAAGCTGATTAAAAATAAAATACGTCGAATCACAAAAAATCAAGAGAACACTCTTCTGTATTTTTTAACGTTCTATCAACCAGTCAAAGTTTGGAGTTGAAATATCAAGCCGTTTTTTCAAAAACTTTGAACGAAATTAAATTTCGCTTTGTTCAAAGTTTTTGAAAAAACGGCTTGATATTTCGACTCCAAACTTTGACTGGATGATAGAACGTTAAAAAACACAGAAGAGTGTTCTCTTGATTTTTTGTGATTCGACGTATTTTATTTTTAATCAGCTTGAAACTGTGTGAATTGCTCGGTCGGTAATAGTACGAGTAAGGCATCCCCTTAAGCTACAATGTTTTTGTATTTTTCTGTAAGCATTTAAAGAAAAAATTATAAAAAAATATACAATATCTTCAGAAGCGATATTGGCTTCATAGGAAGCTAAACTGTAAAAGATACGTTTGGTCATACTGGGTAATACATTACCTAAAGCGTTACTCAAACTTGAAAAATTTGTCTTAGAAGCATTAGCTTCGCAGAAAGTTAAATTCTAAAAAATAAATATGATTGAGAAAAGTGAATTTTGAAGATACATTTCCGAATCAAAACAAACAAGACTCTTGTGCAATGCAAATAAATACTTTTAATATTTGTAATGTGCTAAAGTACATTTTTTAAAATAAGAAAGATGTACGAATTTTAACATTTTAGAGAATTGTAATGAGAAAAAAGTTTAAGCGAGGATAGGGCACATTTTGTAAATTAAAAGTTTGTTTATTTTTGTAATCTGTTATCCTTTCTTCTTCCTAGATGAACCTTCGTGATAGAAAATAAAAATTGATTTTGTGTACATTCACATTTCAGGGCCTACTAATCGGATTATGGTGAGACGCTGCTTAAAAAAGTTATATTCCTATGCCCAAACCCAACAATAACTGGAGTAAAGTGTATTAAACCGTCTTCAAAATTTTGTGAAGTAGTAGTATTTCTGCATTCCTTCAGTCGTTTGTTTCTGTTCTTGTTTAATGAAAGAAAAACACGCTCACTTCCAATAATTATATATTTTGTATATGCGTTATTATTGTTTTCTACTTATTGTCTTTATTTAAGCTTCCCTACTGTCGCAAGTTTCACGCTCACTTCCAATAATTATATATTTTGTATATGCGTTATTATTGTTTTCTACTTATTGTCTTTATTTAAGCTTCCCTACTGTCGCAAGTTCCACGCTCACTTCCAATAATTACATATTTTGTATATGCGTTATTATTGTTTTCTACTTATTGTCTTTATTTAAGCTTCCCTACTGTCGCAAGTTCGTTGTTTCAATTGACACTAACGCGGTTCTCTCAGAAGATCGATCAATTTTTTTTCGTGCGGATTTAGCAGCTTATCGACATTTCCTCCCACGCGCTTATATTTTCTCAGGTCGTTCCTCGGGTCGATGCCACGTACGCACTTAGCATTTACATGTAACTTGTCTGAGGTTGTATAAAGTTGTTAACATACAATTTTTGCAATGACTCGTTACATATTTTAGTGAAGTTTGTTTAAAAATAAATGTCGAAAGTAGTTTTATGATCGCTTTTCCTTGCGAGGCACTTCAAATATATGATTTAAAGTCAATTACAGTGATTGCGACATCGTATGTGATAATGATTTCTGCGTTTGTTATTATCCAAACATTACAAACGTGATTGCAAGGTATCATTTCATGTTACAGAGATAATCGCACAAACATAAACTTCCATAATTTATCTGAGAGCTGTTTTATATTGCAAAAGACGATCTATGTACTTTTTCTCAATATCTTACGTCTGTTCTGCACTCAGCAGGCAAAATGTCACACGCAACTACCATCGTCAAAGTGCAAAGCTGCGCGGTGTAAGGGCAACGCGCATGAGGAGCAGAATACAGCCTGCACGAGAGGCCTTAGCAATGCAAACGCAGCGACGAGCTTGCTTATCGTGCAATGCTCGACAGCATTTCATCAGAGAAAGAGAGAAGAGGAGAGAAAGAGAGAGAGAGAGAGAGAGAGAGAGAGAGAGAGAGAGAGAGAGAGAGAGAGAGAGATTCATATCACTACATTAATTGTTGTATAGCGAAAATACGAAAGTGTGCACGATGTTGCTAGAATTATTAAGGACATGATGTACTTATTAGTCAGATGTGTAATAATTGTGTTTTATGCTTACATTTTTTCCGACCTTGGATTTTCTAAATCTATCAATACTTGTGACAAATGGAGAGGGTACTTCATTTTTTGTTTTTTCATTTCTTTCATTCCTAAAGTTTGTCTGAAAAATGTATCTGTTTTGTTTAGTAGTAAAGTTACTGTTTTACCACCGATAGCAGTATTTGTAAAAATATTTGTGGTGATTTTAGCAGATTGTTGAGGCAAACGATTGTGCAATTTTTGTGAAGCTAGATAAACTTAAAATGATACACGAAAAGAATTTAATAACATAATTACATGAAGAATTAAGTCGTACACAAAAAAAAAAGAAAGAACACTTGGACGTAAGTAGTTAAATTTAAACTACACTGGAAAAAATTATAGGCGGGTATAGCAGTACCGACGTTATGTGTGTGTGAAAATGATATCCGGTTTGAACACAAGATTTGTGTCAAAAACGGAATCAGCCACACTTCTGTGTATTTATAGTAAATGGGATTATAATGTAATATAATCGTTTGTTAACTACACAAAATACACGATTTTTAACAGTGTGTCGTAATAAATGTGCCAAACATCGACGCATCAGATGCCTTAAAAAGCCACTGCTAACCGCGTTGCTTTCTCAAAGAGAATTTGAATACATTTTTTTTACGTATAGATTTTAAAAGCTGAAAATATTTTCTTCGATTTTTTTCGTTACGATCGGAGTCGGGATTTTTTACCTGAAAGCCAATTCCACAATAATCGTCGAGTTGACTATCGAGAATGGCAGAACGGGATGGATCCATTCGTTCTTTATGAGAGTGAGGAAGAGAGAGAGAGGGGGAGAGGAGGAGAGAGACCGTGGCGGTACGACTGTCAAATCGGCCAGTGGCTTTTGACGTGCGGATTTAGATATAGGCCTATGCTGCCTGTCAGGCTATTCAATTCCGCGCGCGCGCGCGCACGCGAGATAAGGTGGCCTGACAATCGGTCGCACTTTTATTCCACAAACAACATTGGCCGATCGCGCGGGATGGAGAACAATGTGTGTGTAGCAACACACAGGCGCTCTCGTGATCTCTATTGCAATGTCTTTTGTGTGCATGTACGCGCAGCGCGCCGTGAGGTTTTTCGCTTCCTTTTTTTCTTTGCCGCGCGTTGGAGGGCCGCCCAAGAAAATGACTGTATAGATATTATACTTATGTACGACGAGCCAGTCGCGTGTGCTGCTTTTCGTAATTGTTCCTTTTCTTCGGCGTTTTTCTTCTGACTTTCATTTTTATACTGCAATCGCACATTGATGTGACTGCGTTTCGGCAATCTTTTCTCTCCACTTCAAAAGCGGCTGAAACAAAATATTGATTATGCAAGTTTTAAGTGACAATTGACATTATCTAACGGCATCTAACTGCGTGTCGCTTGAAATGAATAAATAATCGTATTGATACTTTGAGTTTGAATGAATAGATCGTCAAATGGCTCTAGAGGAGATTTCCCTAATAGTATAGGCTATTCGAAATGTGCTGGTTTGACAGTTGAGTTTTGTGTTGGTGCCGATGCATGGCCGTGCTATAGCTATTGCGGTTATTGTAACATCTCATGGATCTAGTCCATCACAGTCATCTTTTTCAGTTACCTTTTGTATTTAAATAATGTATTTTATTAATTAAATGATATATTTTCATAAATTGTCAGTAAGACCTATGTCAGTAACTAACAATACAAAACAGCCATTTATTACTGTATTCTAGCTACCATTAGCCTGTGTTAAAAGAAAGGTCACAACAACTGATGAGGGTACACCAACTTCCACATCTACCATCATAATGTTCTTACAAATTATTTTCTGGAGTGCATTGCAATCATTTTAGTCACCTTTAGACAAATAGAGAGCTAAATGTTTTTCAACTCACTGCGTGCCCATGCTTATTTGTAGCGTGCCTGATTCATGCACTGTGATCAGCAGAGTGCGAAGTAATTGACTACGTACAATCAGTGCGCAAAGTAACTCACTTTGTACACAAAATGGATTTTTTCAAATTAAATTTTTTATATTAGAAAAGTTTTTTATTATAGCATCTTAAAATTTTGTTCTAAAGTTTTTGCAAGAATAAATTTATATTTTTATTTGAAATTTGTATAGACTAGTAGAATGTTATAAAACTTACAGAGGAGTGCACTGTTGATTTTACATAATTTGAAATATTTCTTTTTAACTAGCCTCGATACTGTGAAAATTCGGTTGGTAATAATTTAAGTGGGGTAGCCCGTTAAGGATTGAAAATAATTTAAATGTGATGTGCAAAATAAAATAAAATGAAATCTTTCTAATTACTCCGATGAATAATATTTATCCAGTTCATGTTGTATCCAATTTATCATGTTTTAAAACGCCATTATTGACATTTATCTTATTGAATTCATTAGCGGTAATCAGACGCATTTGACATTTACCATCAAAAGATGACGACATCCAATCTAATTAAAAGTACAGTCGATATGCTACGAATTTATTTGAAACTACATAAAAACTCATCACCGATAACAAACTTTTCCAACTTGTGCTCTTATGCACATAACATTAGCGTAACGCTCAAAAATACATTTATCATTACTAAAATCGTAAATAAGCGATTTAGTAATTTTTGAATTCTAAAGAGTTAATTAATAGTTTATTTATCATCATCTCAGAAATTGCGTGACATTAGCAACTGCGTCGTATGAAAACCGACTTCGAATCCAGATGCGTCAGTGACGAAAACATTTACTAGAAAAATGGCTGATATTATCGCGAAAAAGTAACAGTTTTCTGGCTTCCTATTTACCAGAAAATCAATCATGAGGCAATTAAGCGAGACAGTTTTCCACGGTGTGTTGCAAAAATGTCCCCTTATCGCCCGCATCATCATTTCTGCAGAGGGAGAGAGAATGAGAGAGTGTATTCAAGAGACTAGCTGCGTGCTTGGCATCGGCGCTGGAAGGGTGAGCGGGAGGAAGGCGTTTTAATTCTGGATAAGTATAAAATTGATAAGCTATTCTCTGATGCTTCTATTTGCTTTATTTAACTTTAGATTATTTAAGTTCAACATATGTACTGGTGGCAAGAGAAAAATAATATAACGTTATTCAAGACATCGTCATTAAATATTATAGTTATAAGATACTGTGAAAAAATTCAGCAAGGTTGCTCAGTGATTTCCGAATGAAGACAATTTTAATTTAACATTAATCTTATAAGAACACGCGAAATAGTTAACTTTATTTGGGAAAATTGTGGTTATAAATGTTACGGTTTCAAAATGTTATAGCAAACGCGCATTTTGTAAGCACTTTAAGTGCCATACTTTGGTGATTATAACTTTATTCCCGTTTAAATTTAAAAATAATTAACAAACCTGAACTTATTTTTATGGACTGTCAAGATTTCAATTTGATTAAATTAAAACGTACACTGTTAAAAATATCATTAAATTTAATGCACCTGTAATGTACACTCGTGCATTAATTTTCATGAATTTGTAACTTAAATATCATTTTATGCACATCTACCATAAAATTAATGTAAATCCATACAATATTAATGAAAGTACATTAAAATTATTGTACCTGTACATAGAAATTATTGTACGAGTACATGAAATATCTGTATTGCATGAAAATTACGAGTGTAAATTAAAATTAATGTCTCATGCACAAAGTTTAATGAACATGATGATAAAAATTACAGTTCACATGCATTAAAATTAATGTTGAAGATAACGAAATTAATTACATTTCATAATATTTCATTATATTATACGAATAATTAAATCAACTAATGCACATTAAATTTAAAGTACCTTGCTTTAAACTTCATGTACATAAACACAAATCATGCAGTTCACGTGCATTAAAATTAACGTGAATTTGAAACCAATTTAATAAACTTTACATGAAATTTCATGACATAAAACGAAAAAGGCTTTTCCAGTACTGAGCATTAAATTTGAGAAAAGATCCATTGAATTTTATTCACATCCGCATAAATAACATAGTTCACGTGCATTAAAATTAAAGTGATGATATTAAAAATTTAATAAACTTTACATGAAATATATATGTTTTGTCATAAAATTTTATGACAAAACGAAAAAGGATATTCCAGTTCTGAGCACTACATTTGACTAACGATCCATGGAATTTCTTTCCCATCCGTATAAATAATACAGTTCACGTGCATTAAAATTAATGTGATGATATTAAAAATTTAATTAATTTTATATGAAATTTCATGACGTATAACAAGAAAGGCTATTCCAGTACTGAGCATTATATTTAAGTTATTGTTCTTTTAATTTTATGAACATTTTCATAAATATTACTATGCAAGGGCATAAAGATTACTGTTAAAGCAAGGTAAATTTAATGCATCTACATAAAATTTATATACTTTTTACAGTAAATGTGTTAAATTTAATGAATATTTACATTGAATTACAATTACGTGTGCCTTAAATTTTACTTTCAAAAAGAAATTTTTTATCGCATCTACTTTAAATTTGTTTCAAGAATTCCAAGTGTACAATTAAACAAACCACACTAACCGAAACCATGCATACACTCAAAGCCCGAAGGGGAAGATGAAAGTAAATGATTTCGCTACAATATCTACGAGTTGGAGCAGCAGCTCATACGGTTAAGGCATCCGACCGTTTTTTGTCAACTTTTTGGTCGCGAGTTCGAATCCAGTCGAGATTAAAAAATATTGTTAGATTGTTTTCATCAAAACAGAAAGGTGCCGGTATGGTAGAAATCTTGTTAGTATTGGACGTAATAGTAATGCTCATTAAAATTAATGCCGAACTAAAGGAAATTAAATAAACTTAAACATAAAATTTCATTAGGAGCAATGATTGGCACGTAGTTTTTTCCAACTTAATTTATCGCTCCTACAAGTATATAATATTATTTCAAATCTAAAATATTTTTATCCATTCTAAATGTTTTTTCAATGATTTAAAAATAATATTTAAAAAAAAAAAACAATTTTGTCAAGCGCTCCGTATACGTAAATACTATGCTCAGAAATTTTTTTGAGTGATTTTATTAGCATTTCCATCAGATATGCTCGTTTAAAAACTAGATCAAAATTATACAAATGTAGATTCCTACTTACCGGCATTGCGGTTTTTATTTAATTAAATAATTTTTAAATATTTTTTTGGAAAAACAGGATTGTCAGGCGCTCAGTATATGTAAATGCTATATTCTAAAAATTTTTTGAGTAATTCTATTAGTATTTGCATAACATGTACACGTTCAAAAATTATGTCGGTATTTCACATCACCTTAATTAACTTTATATAAAATCGAACTCGTTTACTTAAAATATTGTTGAAATAAATAATTCTTAAAAGCCATTAATATTTTAGTTGAATAATCAAAATGTAATATCAATTGAATTAATATGAATAATGCACCTTATATAGATGAAAATGTCAAACTTCTTCAAGCGAGCGATAGCGTAACGGATAGCGTGCGTGCGTAGTAACCCAAGGTTTGCGGGTTCGATTCTCGGTTAGGTCGAAAATTTTATGTAAGTTTTTTTCTGCGATAACAAAAATGAAATTAATTAAAGAGACAAGTTCTTTAATGAAAATGCGAAAATTTATAATATTAAAAAGTTATATGCATAAATTAACATTGTTGCTGGAACAAAAAATACAGATTTGCATAAATTGTAATGCAGATTTGCATTAATTGTAATGCGGATTTACATTAATTACAATGCAGATTTCCATTAATTTTGCACACATTGTAATGCAGGTTTGCATTAATTATAATGCAGATTTGCATAAATTGCAATGCAAATTTGCATTAATTGTAATGCAAATTCGCATAAATTGTAATGTAGATTTGCATTAATTTTCAGTTATTTGCACATTTATTTTCAGGTAATTTAATTAATTTGGTTTTAATTTACGTACTTGAAATTTGCTTTATTTACATGTTCATTAAATTTAATACAAATCCTTTTAACAGTGTAGAGATAATAAATCTATGTAAATAAATGTAATTGCAAATATATACTGGTGTTATATTGTACGATATATCCCTAAAGTCTTGAAACTTTGTTGTGATTTTTCTGCCTGTCTGCTTTTTTCGCAGCAAAACCAGTCTTACGCGTCGATGCGCACGAAATCGTCTCATTAGTCGTGCACTCCGGTGAGAAATCGATTTTCGCCCCTCCCTATCGCGGGCGCGAGGGAGTTAATTTTATCGACGAGACTCGATTCTGTCCGAATTTCACGTCCTGATTTTTTTTCCGCTTTGTTGATCGAAAAATCGGCGGCGTTGTCGAAAACACGAACCGCGCGGAGGAGAGGAGACCCCGAAGAGATTGTGCGACCTTAGTGTCTTACATCATCTGTAAAGCGCTTTGCTCAGTCGTGTGTATCGTGTGCGCTCCTGCTTGTATTCTCAAAAATAAAGATTTTAATCTCGACTACGAGCGTGCAAAACTGAAAATCAAAAGGTATTAAAAATTGTTGACAATGTTTACAATAGCATTGACAATGTTAAGAATAATAACAGTTTGAGGCATTTGATATCCACTACGGTAAGGTGCATAGTTGTAATTAAATATTAGATCTTACAGTATAAAAAACCGCTGCCAATTCATTGGTGCGTGACTTCCTCAAACTAAATCTACTTGTGCCTTTAATTAATTTTTAATCCCAATATTTAAAATTGGGTTTTTCTAAAAATAGAATATTGGCCCCAATAATTGTGTAAGCAAAATCAGAGAAAATGAGCTCTGTCCGGTTAAAATCGGTTGAGTAGTAGATCATGAGATATCAGCGTCTACGGACACACACTCACACACGCGCACACACACATCCATACGGACATTTTCTAAAAATAATGTATTTCGATTCCAAATGTGCTAAACAACATTCTTAACATATTTTCTCAAGAAAAAAGCAAAATACTTTCATTATGTACTTTATAATTTCAATTCGTCGTTATGCAATTCTCTCACAGTTTTATTATGAATGTATGTACGCCAAGAGAATATTCCGATTTGGTTACACGTCAATAAAAAATGTTCATTATGCATTTAGCGCATATATATGTGCATTCCGAAAAAATGTATTCTATGCCTATTTAAATAAAATTTTCAAGACTATTAAAGGGCGCGGCAGCGCCCTGCTTGGCGAGTTATAAGGAACGAAAGTGACGGACGAGCGAGCGGGATGAAGGCGCACCCTTTATTCTTTGGGTTGGGTCTCTAACCTTACTTTTTTTTCATAATATTTCGCTCATCATTTTTTATATACGTAGTATATAATAGTATAATAACTAACTATATATTAATCAGTGTTTAGAGTGTTAGCCTTTTACATATAGTATACTGCCACAACTTATGTCTTTGATCAAGAAAAAAAAATTATAAGTTTAGATAATTGCAAATCCTTTATACCATACTGCAAGTAAAACATTTGCAAAGCCCCTGGTAGAAATTGAAATCATGTTTTAGGTAGTAAATGGCTATTCTGAAGCAAGATGGCAAAAAAATGGACTCCAGTTTTCCACCATAAGTGTAACGATTTTTTCAACCTATTTTTCACATTTATTGGTTGCAAAAATGGTCAAAATGTTGTACTATCTATTAATTTGGCATTTTAATACTAGTTAAAATAGCTAGCTATACTTGCTACGCTCGTGCTGCTGGTTGGGGCGGGTATCGAAAATACATGAACAAGCAGATTGTTACATACTCATGTGAGTCAAGAGAAAGAGGGATAGAGAGATAGATAGAGAAATAGATAAATCTTTATTCTGCCTTTTCGGCAAAAATTAGAAAATACATTAAAAGGTATAAAATTATAACTTTCAGTCAATTACAATACAATACAATAACAATTTAGTTCATTATGTCGTAAAATACATAAGAGATATAAAAGATTTATCAAAAACATAAGAATGAAAAAGAAAACTAAAAAGATAATCTTTGAAATAATAAATAAGAGAACATGTGGTAAATAAGATATGTATAAAAATACTTATACGAATATGATAATGTTCCACCAATAGGCTAAAATAGAGAGAGATAAATAGAGATAGGGAAAGAGAGAGAGAGAGAGAGAGAGAGAGAGAGAGAGAGAGAGAGAGAGAGAGAGAGAGAGAGAGAGAGAGAGAGAGAGAGAGAGAGAGAGAGAGAGAGGATATTTCCAAATAAATAAACATGAATTCATAGTAGATCATCTTTTTTGAAAGCACCACGCTCCCGATGCGAGACAGTTCCGCGCCGAAGTCGCACACTTTCGCGACTTCCGCGCGGCAAAGTCACAATCCGCTTCCGCTGTATCGTATATGGGGTTAGGCTATTCAAAACATTGCTCACAGAGCTTTCGGTTGCGCGTGAAACAAGTGACGCACGCAGTGGGCAAAAGTGCTTCTTCTTCTAGTATATAAACAAACGGCGAAAACGCGTACTTTCGCCCGAGGAATAGAGAAAAAACATATATCTGATATTGGGGTATTCTCGTGGGTGAAGTGACTATCATGGGTCGAGCCACTATAGTGGCTTTCCCGTCCTCTAAAGGTTAGTTACAATAATTAGACGAGGGCCTAGCTAAAAGTGGTTATATTCTCTGCACTACTCAGGGTTAATTAAAAACAATTGTTGTCCAGACCTATGCAGCAAAACCAAGAATTCAGCGATGTAGAGGTAAAGCGAAAAGGGGGAGGGGTCAATTTTAGCACACACACACACACACACACACACACACACACACACACACACACACACACACACACACACACACACACACACACACACACACACACACACACACATATATATATATATATATATTGGTATACGCGCTTTGACGAAAGAACCCGATGCGCTTGCCTCCCGCGGTGAATGTGTGAAAGGGAAGCCGAGAAAGGGCTGAGAGGGAATCCTAAAATACTAAATTTCACTGGCCCAGTTTTCCAGCGTTTGGTATAGTGTCTCGTAACTCGGCCGAACATGCGTATATATATATACACATACCGTGTAAATTCGGCTTGCGGAGATGAGGCGCGGTGCTCCAGGAGGAGCAAAAGTAGTTCCTTTCGGGGTTTTTGGAGGATCGCGGCCAGCCCACGTCGCCGGAATATTATTACTCGCCGCAGGCTCTCCGGGCTCTTTCAATGGATTTTATGCGGCGAAAATGGCGACCCGCCGCCGGCAACGGCTTCGAGAATAAAAATCTAACGACGTTTAAACGCTTTGACGTCTGAATGTAGCCGGGGCGTATAATGCGGGACAATGCGTCCGCGGGATGCCCCGGGAATCTCTGCGCCGCTCCCGCAGGTAGACATATACATATATATAGCGTGTGCGCGCAGTGGGACGCCTTATAATGAAGAGACGCGAGCGCTACACGTTTATATATATTATTGCGCTCTGGATTTATTTGTGTGTTTTGCGCTCATGTGTGTGTAGAAGTGAAATTATTTCCCGCGTGGAAAGGTGTTGTGCTGCACGGGCTTTCCGGTAATGTATTGCGGGCTATTTTGTGGTTCTGAAAGGGAAATTTCGGGTTCGCAAGGTTTCCCCCCTCGCAGTTTGTCTCGTGCTGTTGACACAAATTTTTCAAGTGAATTTTGGACAGTCGGCAAATACGTATTAATCAAGTCGATATTTCTACATGTTGAGAAAAATTTTTGCGCTCTGTATTCAAATCATATTTATAATTGTTGTAGATGATTTACGAGAGAAACTGGATGTTTGTAAAGCCATTACTCATTTTTGTGTGGAAATATATAAATTTTGTTTAGTTTTAAGAAAAAGTGTAAGTTTCTTAACACTAGTGATTTGATTTAGAAGGCAAACAAAAATTGATATATGTCTTCTAAACAAATTTAATATTATTTATTTTATTTGAATACATTTTATGCTGCACGTCATTTTAAAAATTAGGTTTTATTATTGATTCGGTTACTCTTTGGTTACAGGATTTAGTAGAGGGCCCTTTGATTTTCTTTTATTTGTTGTATATCTCACGCAATAAAGCTAACATTATGTATTTGATTATGAATACAATTTTCAGCTTCAGTATCTTGTGACTTCTCAGGAATAAATAAATAATGTCGCTTCCTTGAACAAGTTTTACCACTACTTATTTGATTTGTTCAAAATAACGCAAAATACTTGTTTTATTATACACGCTTGCTTTTACAAAAAACTTTATCATTCTTTAAATGCACGCTCAAACATGCTGAGCCCTTATAATCTTGGCGAAAGCCAAATGGACTTTTCGTCAATGCGCACTGAATCTGAAAACCGTTACAGCGTCGCTCAGCTCTCATCATCATCGCCGGCCATTGTTATGCAAGCCGGCAACGCTAATAGCGTAAAATTGAGCACTCAAGGAATATAATCTCCTTCCCTTCTCTCTCTCTCTCTCTCTCAGCCGACTCTCGTGCTTTTTCTCTCGTCGCAGACGGCTCTCCGACAAATAGAGATTTCCCAATGACGATTTTACCCCCGTCGCGTGAAATCCTGCTGCCGAGGAAAATCTTCAGGCGCGTCCCGCGGCGCGCTCGGCTTTCAAAGAGGCGAACGAAACTCGTTAGGCGGCTTTTTTCCACGCTACGATGGAACAGCAAACAGAACCCGTGCGCGGTCCGATCTCAAAAGTCCCGGACTCTGCTCTAAGCGCGTACATATGCAGAGCGTATCGAGCGATTTTTTTCGGCCGCACGGCGGTTATTGGGAATTTTCGTTGCCGCAGGCTGAAGGAAGTCTGGAGGTCGCTTTGGTTTGGATACGCACCTCTGGATCTTGCAAGGTGTGTGTATGCGTGCACGCGTGTATAATGTGTGTACATAATTGTTACGTGCAACTATATAGATGTAGTTTAGATTCGAGACGTGAGTATTTTAGCAGCCCTGAAAATTTTTAGGAAAACATTCGCCAAGATACGGGAATTTCATGCACAGGTTCGTTCTTCGCCGTTGCCAAAATTGCAGTATAAACAGCGCCCGGCAACGCAGCTGATCTTTTTACACCTGCTCACGATGTTATATGGTTTGTAATTATCTTGAATGTCCGATTGGGAACGCGTATAAAGTTATTCTCCCTTTCAAGATTAATTAAAGCAATTGGACGGCATTAAAGTTTCGTTATGTTCATCATGTATATTTTTTTTCCCGTTCGCGTTAAAATAAGAAATAATAATAATAATAATAATCGTTGCGCCGGTTGTAAAGTTTAATAGCACTATTGTGACATCACCCTCGAAGTTTGTACAAATGGCACTGCATTACTCAAGATTCTCAAGAAAAGCCAACTCCCACCTAATAACATTGTTATTTATAACGTTACGCGCGAGCTAAATATAGTTTACAAAGTTTTATGAGATATTTGCTTGTGAAGATGAAGTTCGTGCGTGTTCTAATTATAGTTACACATGAGATGCTCATCGTAAGATCTTCAGCAATAAATTTTGAGTATATTCTAGTATTTTAGTTTTGTTTTGTCGCGTCTTTGAAGATTAGAAAAGTGGAAGCAATTTATAATGACTATTATGTTTTCAAATATAATAAATGATCGAAAATGATCTGTGAAACAATTAGTTTAATTTGATTATTAAAATATTGCAATGAGAATGGCAATAGCGATGAAATATTATATTTCGGGTCATTTATCATCATAAAAATATAATGTTTTCATAAAGTAGCAATGACAAACTAATCATCATATGATTACTCACGTTCCATGTATTCACTTTAATTTTTCAATAAACTCAAATGTCAAGCTTTTTGAGTAGCCATCTATTTTTTTCACATTCCGTTTTTTCTTTTGCCAATAGGCTCAATTCGAAAAGCACCATAATCACAATAAATATACCCAATACCGCGAACAGCATTACTCGATGATTGAAACTTCGCTTTAAGAGTATAAATTACGGTTCCTCTCAGACTCGCCCCATACAGTATATAGTTAAGGCCGACGCTGTTGATAATATTCCCGTCCTTGTACACGCGTATATGCGTGAGAGAGAAATTAATCTATTAAACTCGCAGCCAAACACATTTTGCAGAATTACAACTTGCGAAAAATGAGCCCACTTGCGCAGTGAAATAAAGAGCCTCGCGAGCAGAAAAAGAGGGCTGATGCGCAGTTTTTCCTTAGCTTGAGACCGCTTATTGAGTCTTCCGTACTTTTTCTCTCTCTCCTTCCGAAATCGCGCCCACGCACAAAATTCGCTCGCTTTGATCGTTCCGCCGATCGAATCATAATTTTGCGCGCAAATATCCCCATCATATATATAATATATTAGTCGTCTCTGGTCAAATCGAGCCAGCTGTGTAAGCCCGAAGGCACGCGCGTGTGCGCGTACACATGTGTTTGTTGCGTGTGAACTCGTATTCGTGCGCAGAGTTTGGTCGGGCTTCCTTCCTCCGGTCCTTATGTGTACGAAGAGGCCTATAATTACAGGGTCCCTGCTGTATTTCTGGCGAGTATGTATGTATGCATGTATATGTGCACCCGGAGAAAGTTGATTTTCGTTTGTATCGTAGTCATTTTAAAATATTATTATAGTTTTATTATATAATATAAGATGTTCTTGTGAACAAGACTTTTACCATTCACAGATTAAGACATTTTTACGGTGATTTTTCTATACATTTCAAATCTTCATATTTCTTAAAAATTAATTGTTGATTATTTCAGAATTACAGTATATACACTGAAAAAAAAGTACAGGAAAAAGTACTAAACGTTCAATAAAAATTACCATCTTGTACAGGGAACGCGACCACAGATTGTAAAAATCCAAAAAATTACCATACTTTATAAAAAATTTTACCAGAAATATAGGAAAATTTACTATACTCTATTGTAAACTTTACTGTAAAGTATGGTAATTTTTCGGGTCTTTACAGTCTGTGGTAGCTTTACGAGACAGTATAGTAATTTTTCCAAAACTTTTCTCTCAGTGTAGTAATGAAGAAAAGCCCACTAAATTAGTAAACGCCTCTGAACTCTTATAATATATGTTTACGTGCGGTTTTGCGGCATAGCATATATAGTTATTGCCTGGCATAAGTCGATATAATGCACTACCACTGTGTGTGAGACTTGAAAATGACTTAGCTATTGCATGCATAAAACACAGCTCTATTTAAAATATTTTTACAATGTCGATAAACCAACATTATTTGATGAAATTTCAGTTTTTTTTTGTCTTTTGTTACGACTATATTTACTAAGTTTAGTAAAAGGTGTATGCAATACAGGATAGTTCCATCTTCGAAGTACTTAAAAAAAAATCTAAAAACAAAAGCATGTTTTAAAATATTTGACAAATATATTTACCATTATTTAGAAAATCTTTTTTGCATTTTCTACATTTTCTATCAAAGTTTGAAATATCAACAGTCTATCCGAAAATAATTAATGTATTTTCACAAAATTTTTACGAATTATTAAACTTATGAACTACCTTGATCGGTTAAAAATTCAATAGGGTATATGCATTTTTGACAGAGGTAACCTGGTAGAAAATTAACCATAAGTTGGACAGAATGTGGTTAACCAGAATATGATTAATCATATTCTGGCCAATTTATGGTTAATTTTCTACCAGGATAGCTTTTTTATATCTTTGAATCTAGTTCATAATATTATCGTAAAAGTAAGACATTCTCATATATGTCATTTTGTCATGACTTTTTTTATAAATTTTTATAGATTTTTATAAGTTTTTTGTAGTGATTCATAATTATTCATCACTTTTCATAGTTATTTTTAATTTTTCATAAATTGTATTTCATATAATGGATTAATAAATATTTTGGAAAATAATACTTTAAGATGCATATTTTAAAAATACCAGTGATAATTAAATAATTTTTAGGCTATGTGTGATTTGTTAATCTTTATAAATATTTATAAAGAATACTAAATTTTTCGGAATGAGAAATGTTTATGAAATGATACCATTTAAGGCGAAGGGAGTGCCTTTTACTGACTATTAATGACAGATTTTTCTTGAACAATGTTAAGCATTGCTTAGGTTTTCGCTATCCTTGAATCTGTGGCTTTCTATCTCGCTATTTGCCTTCTTTCAATTCTATCGTTATTTATTCGATATTTAAAACCTATACAAATACTCCTCCTCTCTTTTGAAGCCATCTCCGTTTACCTTTCTATTTCTCTTTTTATCCTTTTATGACTCTTCGTATGGACTTTTTCTTTATTTATACTCACAAGCCACCTCTTTTATAAGTACAAGCATCCTCCTTTCTGGTTCGTATAGGCAGAAATGTACTGCAGTGCGCGTCTTTTCGAATGTAGTTTGCGTAAATGATGTTCTTAGTAACTGATTATGGTGTTTTAAAAAAATGCGGATAATGATAATGGTGGTCGTTACGCGAGAGATGTCGTGTGAAACATTGTATGAGAGAGATGAAGTATGCGGTTTTCAGAGGAAACGTGTAACTGAAGCATTTATTTTCAAAGTAACAGAGCTGCATTTCATGCAGCTAATTCTGGCGAACTTTAATAAAAGTTAGAGCTGGAAGTCCATGTGTAAAGAGTACTGCGTAAAAATATTTTCAAATTGTTGCGAAATTTCAGTAAATTACAAAAGTGATATAATTTTAAAATATGACAATTTTTCACACAAATTTTCAATAATATGTACCCTGGTAGAAAATTAACCATATTTTATAGCTAACGTGTTAATTAAATGGAAGCATTTTTAGCAACAATCATAATGCAAAAATAATATAATTCATCTAAAACTATTGCTTAAATACATATTTTATCTATAAATAATCATTTTATGAAGTGTAAATGCCATAATTTATTTCAGATTGATAAATAATTATGAAAGACAAGCAATGTCCGTTTTTAGCCATAAAGTTAACTGAAAAATAACTGGCATCTTTACCAGTTAACATTTCTACCAGTTAACCATGGCATTACCATGGCAGTTAACATTTGTACCAGTGTAAGAGTATATCATAAATATAATCAAATTAATTTATGTCTCGTAAAAACTAATTTAATTTTACAATAATAATAACTTGTTATCAATAATGCAAGGGAACACAAACTGAAAAGTCGTGGATATAATTTTGTCATGAGTAAACATTCATTACATTTAAATTTGGGTTCTACTGTTTATAACTACCTACATATGTACAAACTTTCACAATCGTTTACTTCAACTGCTCGCCGCTTCCTACCCTTCTTCATTCTTTACTTCGTTTTCAACAAACCTCTTACATAGTTACACACGGCATCACTCAAGCATAGCGCCCGGAAATTCTCTTTCGCCGGCGAAGAAAGTCCCTAAAACAACACTACATTCATCCCCGGAAACGCATGTGCGAGCGCCCGCAGTCCACCCGCGCACGTTCATTTCAATATCAAAACTCGTCCGGTGAGCGTAGCCACCATGAAGTTCCTAGTTTGATTATATTTCGCTATGTGCGCGCCCGCGCGCTACCGCTATATATACATATACGCCCGCAGCCGCGAACGAATGCGGCCAAATTAAATTCTCGGAATTTCAATTTCGTTGCACCGCTCCGTCCGCGTGCGCGGTGAAATTTTCAAAATTTATATAATATCCTTGTGGTTTCAGTTAAATTTGTTTTCGTATGTCGAAATCGTTATTAAAGAAGTGCTTCTGTAATATTTTTCATATTAACCAGTAATTGGCGCGCGCACTTGATTTTTAATTTCCTGAACTTGTATGAATTAAATAAATTAGTTTCGTTCTTTTGTAAGGGTAACCAATTTACGTACTAATTAAAATATAGTTATTTTTTTGAGCTTTAATTCGAAATTTATAAGAATTTTCCAACATTGGTATCCGAAACTATCTTTTGATGCAAAATATAGATTAATGCATCAGAAAGTCAAAATGTTTTATGTAAATACTCGACTCTGGCATTACAAATATTAACGATAGATTGATTAACTGTTAAAAGCTTGGCGAATCTAGGATCAATTTAAGTGATGATCACGTTACGATATACAACAGATGTATACATTGCAACGTGATTGAAATCTAGTCATTTATTTGAGAGCGCTCGATTACACTTAACAAGCAGAACTATAATGGATGATTTAAAGTCGAACGCAATAAACACAGTAGGCGCAACAAAAGCGCTACATTAGACACCACGGACTCAAGACCCACTTTCCCCGCGCTATCGTCTCTCTCTACAGGCCCATCTCCATCACCTCCCCCCCTCTCTCTCTCTTACTCTCCGTACCAATAAAGTAGTGTAATTTCCCGAAGTTTGCTCATCGAAGATCCGACACGCTCCGCTCGCCTGCTCGCGTACAGCAGAATGTCGAAATGAACGCGCGAGACAGTCCAGCTCGATGATTCTGATTAACCTTATTGTTAGCGCCGGCCGTATACACTTCATTGTGACCTCAAACTACATTATGTCGAAACGGAGGGAAGGGAGCCCTCGCGGCTGCGTAGGTTTTAAATTTAGTGAAACGGAACGGCGAATCCGCGAGCGCTGGTACTCGTTTCCGGCAAAAACTACCGCTGCCTGGCGCGCACCGGAGGGAGACAATACAAAGAGAAGGGAAGAGAGATAGAGCGAGAGAGGGAGGGCACAGCGAAGGTTTCAAGCGTCGATCTGATATGAGCGGCTTTCGTCACTCGTTAATGGACGCTTTTTCTGTTATTTACGTCCCTTTTTTGTTAAAAGTCTGTGACGTGTGTGTATATGTATGTGTGAAGAAATCTATACAAATGTTACGATTTTTTGTAAGCAAAAGTCATCAAAATTTTTTTTAAAAACACTTTCCGGATTTGATAGTTCTACTGTTGTATATGACATAATCTTAAAAAAAAACCTTGAAGCATAAATGAAAGAACGTTTCAGAGAGTTTCTTTGAAACAAACATTATTATTAAAAATTTTTTAAGGGAAAGACAAATAAAACTATAGAATTTTGCCTTTTTCGGATTTAAAAAATATTGATTTCTGTTGAAGTTACGCTATACATCAAAGTCAAGCATATAAAAATACTCGAAATATCGTGCAATTTCAGATGTGGGGATTTTTACTGTTTGTTAATACTTATATTTCGTATATTTTGATGCTTAATTTTGAACTTGTGTAACTTTTGAGGAAACCAAAATATTTGAATCCCAAAAAAGCAAATAAAAATTCGTTCTCTCTACAGTCTTATTTTCTTTTTTGTAAAGTTTAGGTACAGTTCATTTTGGTATTTTCCTAAACATTTTTAATAATAATGTTGATTTCAAAAAACTGTCAAAAAGTTTTATTCAATGGTTGAATATTTCTTATTTGGAAAATTAACTCTAAAAATAGTTATTTTATTTGCATAAAATAATCCCTAACATTTTAAAAACTTAGAAGGTATTACAACAAATGTACATTAACCACAGGTTCTACACGACGACATCCAGTAATATATAAATACTTTAAAGTGAGAATTCAAAATCTTAACCAAGCGAAGAATAATTGCTATAAAATGGTACACCTTGGGTGAATTATTGCTCATTTCTGCGGTAAATATGTAATTTGTACGTACTTGCTCGCTATAAATTTACATAAACAGGATATTTTAAGTTGCATTAAGTTTGAAAAGCTACTATTTAGCAAAAATTGCACTTTATCGCTACGTACTTAGCCGGATTATGTTTCCGCGAGCGCGCACGTATTATCAAAGCTCATTTAAACTCCACTTACGCCGCTAAAACCAGGCATTTTTGTTGAAATATCCCTCTTAGAAAAATTACGTATACCTATACACCTGCGCGTTTAATTAACGCGAATCACGAAAAAGCCATACGCTAATACGCTACTTAGCGTCGTGGATTTTGCAATTTACGATAAAACCCCGCTCCTGAGCAAACAAAAGGTGTCGCTTTCGAGGCGGCCGAGGGACGACAAAAGCATCATGCGACCGTCCGTTCGTCTGTCCCCCCGACACATCTGGTCGTAATCAAGGTCCTCTATACGTGTCCACGTCCGCTTGGGCCTTCGTGCAAAATCCGTTCCTGGGGAGGGAGAGAGCGAGCGAGAGAGAGAGAGAGAGGAATTGGCAAACGCGGCAGACGCACGTCACATCGTATACGTACACGCGCTCGGGCTTCGGAACATCCATTTGCAACGCATCGCTCACGGATAGCCATGGGGCTGTCATTCCGCTTTCGCTATTGACTTGTACCCGTCGCGTTTAGGATGTTTACACTGACGCCGTGATGTGCACAGAGCGGTGTACACTTCATGCTCCTCGAATCCTCGCTCTCTTCTTCGATCCTTGCTCACGTGTATCGGGCCCGCTGCTGCTCTCCCTCCTAGTCTGTTTTTTTTGCCAATTGATCCACACGCGTATATATATATGTGCGCATTAACCGGCGCCGAAACTAAATGTTTCCGAGTTCTCGATTTCGAGGTCGTCACGGCTCGGCGCTGCCTCGGGGGCAGAGAGAGTGAGTGCGAGATAGCGAGCCGGCACATGCGGAGAGGCAGCTGTCCCTATGCGCGCGGTATACCTTCCTCTCTCACTCACTCTCTCTTCGTTCATCGATGTGTGTACGTGCGTGTGTGTATGTGTGTGTGTGTGTGTGTGTGTCGGGGGGGGCAGAGACGTGTAATAACACAAACGTGTTTTAAACAACTGCACACGCGCCTGCAGGAGGAAGGAAGGGAGAGAGGATGTGCGCCCGGCCGATGAGTGTGCGGGTGTTCCCCGCTTGTCTTCCTGACACTGCAACTTTTCAACTTCGGCCGCGGCTTTTCCCTCTGGGCTGCGGAACGGAATGAAGTGTAGTAGCGTGGAAGGTGGGGTAGCAACAGCGGTAGCAGTAGCTGGCTTTCGCTCGACAGTTTTCTACCTAGCTCATGTATAGCCAGCCGGCGGAAGTGTATTTGTAAAACAGCGCTTTTCATAGATTTTTGTTCCGCATATACATATATACGCGGTTCTTTTCAGAATGTGAATTTTACGGTTGTTTGGTTCAAATACGTCCATGGTAAAATATAGGCTTTTTAAATATCATTTTGAAGTCAGTCGGTATGTAATTACAGGATGAATGATGAATTATGGAAAAATAGTGAAGAATTTATAATACAAAAAAAAACAAATTAATGATTTATATTGATTATAGCAACATTAGTCTATGAATGAAATAGCTTGACGTTGAACTTATTTTATCAACATAAAAAATAATTACAATCACGAGCACAGTTTTTAATTAGCTTGGAGAGCGCACTAGCTTCAGGTAACGGTTTCGACTCAAAATTTGGGATACGGGTTTGGTTGTAAAAAATTTGAAGATTAATATAAAGCGTATTGCTTAAAACTTGATTTATGGATATTTTTCATTTAATTTTAAGGAAATATTAAAAATAGCCGTTTTTCAAGCGTTAAATCATTCAGCCTAGAACAGTCTTACCGTCAATATAGTAAGTTTCGCAGAAGTTACTATCACTGAATTCTGCCAAACCTTAATAAAAACTCGTTTTCACTAATTTTATTTTCTTTTCGTTTTAAAACCTGAATAAAATTGTTAAACTAATAACGCTCGAAAAAGAACTTTTTTCAATAGTATTTAAAAATAAAATTCAAAGTGCCACTCCAAGTCCAAGTCCATTTTTCACGTTTTCGTATCCTAAAATATATCCCAACATCTAAACCTTATTTGTCATCTAGAGATAGTATAATCGGGTCACTATCCTTGTAAAAAATAGGATCAACTTCTAAAGGACTACATTTTTTACAACATAAATAATTTAAGTAACTAATAGAAAATGAGATAATACTAAACTCGAGCCTGGTTAAGGTGGCTTGGGCGGTATAGTAGACCTAAAACTATCAAAATTTTTTACAAATATTCATTCACACATTACAATCTGCAAACTGATATGACAGGAAACAGGGTTCTTAACATAACGGAAAACATTTTTTTTAGAAAATTTTCAATGTTGCCAAAGTACATTTTGTTCATTAAAAAAAAATCAATTGGTAATGATAATCTTTTTTGTTTTTCATTCAATTTTAATTTGGAAAGCCTCATTTCCTTCCTTGTTCAATTTCAGGGGGAGTCAACGATATCAAAATTGGACAATTTTCAATACCTGCGAAGTTATATTCAATTGTTTGTAGATTTGACACTGAATTTTGTAAACAATTGGATATAACTTCGCAGGTTTTGAAAATTTTCCAATTTTTATATCGTTGATTCCCCCTGAAATTGAACAAGGAAGAAAATGAGACCTTCCAAATTAAAATTGAATGAAAAACAAAAAGGATTATCATTACCAATAGAATTTTTTTTTAATGGACAAAATCTACTTTTGCAACATTGAAAAATTTCTAAAAACATTTTATGTTATGTTAAGAACCCTGTTTCCTGTCACATCAGTTTGCAGATTGTAATGTGTGAATGAATCTCTGTAAAAAATGTTGATAGTTTTAGGTCTACTAGACCGCCCAAGCCACCTTAAAAAGTGTACCGGTAGCGGTATAATTAACGTAACGAAAATAAAAAGCTTCCTCTATGAGGAATCCCAGAAGTTTTCTTGTTAAGTAATTGTAAATTTTATCAACTGAAATTCTGCGAAATGCACTTAAATTATCAATCGAAAATCCAAAAGAAAAGTGCCTCCATTATTGAACACCTTGACGCCATCTGCGCGAGCCAATATATTATTTAAATCGTTCTGCGGTACTTCCACCTTCTCTCTCACTTCGCGGAACTTCACGTGTGTGTGTGTATCGCGCATACCTACATGACACCCGCCTGCGCACACACATACATACACAGGCATGCACACACGGATATATAGACACGGACAGATGAAGCGGCGCCAGGCGACGGCGACGACGGTCACGTCCCCCGTGTGTCTCGGGGCATCTGTCGGCGTGTGCGCGACACGCGAAAACATCAGCTGCGCTGCACTGCAAGCGGATTTCCTCGGGCTCACGAAACTATAGACGGATACCCAGAGAGCTCGTAGTCGGCTATGTGTCTATATAGACGTGGGCGATGCGTGCCTGCGTGTGTGCGTGTGTGTATATACGTGGGAGTGAAACGATTGGTCGTGCATGCAGAAACCGGGAGGCCAGGCTGGCTGCCTTCACCCCCTCCTCCGCGGGGGAATCACCGCTTTCGCATCTCTCCCTCTTCCTTGTGCGCCCGACTACTTGACGTGACGAACAGATTATATGTACAGGGACGTAACGATATTAGAGCATTTATATTATTACGGGGTCGAGGGGAGACGGGGGGGATAACTCTTTCGTCACACGTGGGCGGCTGGAATCGGATAATGGTATTGATTTTTGGCCGGTTTCCCGTGTATACTCGGAATTGGCAGATTTGCGTCGGATTTCTATTTTGATTTCGTAATAGTGTTTGTAATACTCGTGATTGATGGACGTACGAAAAGAGAATTCATGGCGGGGATCGGATAAAGTTGGTATATGATTTATTCAATTGTTATACTTGAATTCAGTGTTTTATATATATATATATATATATATATATATATATATATATATATATATATATATATATATATATATATATATATATATATATATATATATATATATATGCTATCACTATTGGCACTTACGGCCATAAGAAAATGACTTGAACTCGTATGTAACAACAGTAAAACTATTATATTATTTATCTACTAATTCAATAACACTGCGGGAAAAAATATTATGATGAGTGCAGTTTACAAATGCATTTCCTCGATAAATACATACATATCGGTGTTGTAACACCAACAATTTGTATAACTACACTCCCCCCTTGACAAATAATCACCGCGCGAAGGATTAATCAAAAAATTTTTTTTTATTGCCCGTAAATCTGTTTTCATTTTTCAGCGTTGCCACATTGCGCCCCGATCACTTACCGAACTGGTTCTCTCCCTATAGGTGTGGCGATTAATAGTTTAACATTTCAATTTTAGTGCGCCGCATTAAACAACCCATTTATCGCATCGACATAATTGCCACGCGCGTACATACAAGCTCGCTCGGTCGCGCGCGCGCGTAATACACTCTGAGTGCATTCCATCGGTCGTTCAATCCTCGAAAGATAAAGAAAAAGAGAGTCGAAACACGTTGTGAGAAAAAAACGAAGTAGTAGAAAATACGGCATCAGTGCCGCGCGCGCGGCGCAGATAGATACGCGCGCATATTCCTCGAAAGGCTGCACTGTAACACGACCGATTATATACGGGGGGGAATATCAGCTGCATTGTTTCACGTCTCGAGCGCCGCGAGGAGAAGGGGCTTTTTATAAATAAACGTTACGGAAGGCGACATTTCCGAGGATCTTCTCGTGAGGCTCTCTCTCGCTCGCGTCCGCTATGCGCGAGAGATAGCCGCGAGCGCGTGCGATGCAAGGTTAGCATATATAGGCTCTACCGTACGGGCAACAAGATCCAGAAGCGCACCGCGTTTACGATCCCTCGCGGGTCCTCTCCTATACTCGCGCGTCTATCCCTCGTCTCGTCCGCAGAGCAGCCTGAATGCTAATTGCCTATGAAACTCTACACCGTCGGTTATCTCTCGATCCATCGTCTCTCTCCCTCTCTCTCTCTCTTTCTCTACTACTACTATTACTACTACTACTAACTGCTGCTGCTGCCTGTAGGATTGCTCTCCCGCTCGCGTTCATCTTGAGCTCGTTTTAGAGCGAAACTCCCTGCAGTCGGGTTATAAGCGAGAGAATCCCGATGAGCAGCAATCGAGCGTCGAATTACCGATACGTCTTTACTGCGAAATATGCTAATTTAATCGCCGCGATACACTCATGCGTGCGTGTGTGCGCGTCTGTGTACCTTTGGAGGTCGAGATTTTTCGTCTCACGCTCTAGGGCGATGAGGTCTGTCAGATGACTGCGCAAGACACGTATTAAGCTGTTGGAGAGGAGAGTCCTCGTTGGCTTCCTTTTTGCCACTTGTTTTTCGCGCGTTCCCTGTATAGCCAGCCTCATACTCGTTATTCACTTGCTTCGGGTCTTGTTTTCGATGTCCTCAGATGTTAAGAAGATGAGGAAGATCTATTTTGTATCAACGAAGAATTTTCTGATTGTGATTTAATGAACGCATTTTATGCTCTTTCTATTATATTTTTCGAATAAAAAGCTTTTTGTCCTTTTGAAACAAATTTGACCTACTTCGAGATTATAAAATCAGTTTTTGCTAAACTACATTGGAACGACCATATGGTCACCTTTACAAATAATATTCCAGTACAGAATATAATGCATTTCTGTTACAAGATCGCTATACATGCACACTCGCGTAAATGTTTAATTTTTTAAGAATACTTCAGTTTCAGTTGCGTCGAATGTATCCCGTCATGAATATTGAAACATTAAATGTTATTTTTGATGAAAAACATTTATAAAATAAATTACTAAAAATAATATGACCAATTTCTAAGATCGATTTTTTAGATTGTTATCAAACCATACATACTTTTTTACAACGTTAATTTTTAATTATATAATATCTCATGACTAAAGTTATACTTGTTTTATAGAAGACTAAACATTTTGTAATAGTAAAGGAGCGTTATTGTGTGATATTTGTATTATTTTTATTATTTTTTCATGAAATCAATAGTTAATATGACGAATCAATAAATTAAGTTTGAGGAAGCTATAAACGCGCTCATTTATGAGTAAATAATATAGTATCCCTTTTTTGTATCGATTGATTAAAACAAAAAAAAAAAGAAAAAGACGAGTAACAGTAATATTTGGCAGTCAAAGCCAATTTAGTCCTGTTTATTTTATATAAATTTTTACATAAATCGTGTGAAATAACCTAAAAAATGTTAGTTGTTACAAATAACTATAATGAGTGCAAGTAACGGAATAAAATTACGTGCGTTTAAGAAGTGTCTTACCACTTTATTAATTAATTTTATAAAACTTTAATTATTGTTAAAATAAATTAAACTATAAAACTATATTCATTTCAAACGCATGCCTCACGAATTAAAGTGCAAACAAATATGCAAACTAATTTTATTAAAAATTATTCTACTCGACATTTTAATGTATTTTATAGTGGCGATATGCAGAACGTTTATTAATAGTATCTAGGTGTTCTGAAAAGAAATTGGAATACTTTACGAGACGAAATTTTCAAGTGAAAATTAGTTTGGCTGGAAGCACTAGGCGTAACGTTACATTTATATAAATATATACGTGATAGCCTGCACTTTTAGAACGTTTTCAATCCATAAGATAATTAAACACAGCTTTCGATTCGCGTTCAACTGCCGCCTTTCTGGTCTATTTTACGCGCAGCGAAATACTTCTTTTACCGAACATGAATTACCCGCCACACTTCAGCATTGAAGATCCAAGTTAGCAATTGTATCTATATCGCATGGCTTGCGATGGAAATAGACGGAGTCGGCCGGGAAAAATAGCTTTTATACCACTCTAACCTCAAAATCACAACTTTGGTATGATTTTTCGGCGCTCGTGGTATAAAATACCGTTCGAAACTAGTGCGTAAGTCGATTATTTAAGTGGTGTGACTTTTTCGCACTCGCTTCGCTCGTGCAAAAAGTCACACCAGCTAAATAATCGACTTCCCCACCCGTGTCGAAATGTACTATTACCGCATAGAAACATTATTTCATGATTCTCGATCAATGTGCAACATTCTTTACATAGCAAATAACAGAGGTACACTAAGTCGGTACCTCTGTATTAAACTCATAGAGGAGATGTGTGTTATTTAAAAAGATATGAGTTAGTCCTTTTGGTGCCGCTATAACCAAAAAGAGAAAAGAGTACTAATAAAAAAAAGAGAAGTGTAGCAGATTGTGAAGCTACTGGGAGAATCAAAAGTAGCTCATAAATCGTCTTCCATTTTCCAGGCAAAGGCTTTCGCTCGATTTGCGCATCTGCGGCAAGAGCAAACAGCCCGAGTTTTTCTCCTCCTTCGTTCCCGCTGAATTTCCGTTACAACTCGCGTCGTCGCGTAAAAGAACATACACTCATGCGCTTATATGTTATATATGTACATATGTACATACGTGTGTGTGTACCTTCTCTCGCAGTAATTTCCCCGGACATTATGTTTTCCTCTCCGAAAACAGCCATCCCTCGGCGTACACTCATTTTTATCTGTATACAGAAACGGAACGTGTGCGAGTTCCCAGTTTTCTTTTCATACTCTGCGTCTGTACTTTTTCTCTTTTTTTTTCGTCGCCTCCCGAATTGCGTCCTGTGATATCAGCTGCGCGATTAAGACTCTCTCTCGCGCGCGTGTGCGCGTCACGCACAGCCGAAGGAAATGAAAGGACGCGCGAGGGAATGAAAGAAAGGAAGAATGAGAGAAGAAACTCGAAATTCCCCTCAGTGTTCGTAAATCATACACGCGCTCGGTCGCTCGCTCGCGGGAATGCATCGTGTGTACGCTCGTGCGTGTACATGTATGTGTGTGCACTCGATACGGCCGTAGCAGGTAGACAATATATACGTGGAGGCAGCGGTGGTGGCGGTCGGCCGTGTGCACACCATACCGAGGGGATTTAAAATAAGACCTACGTCTTCCTGCTCGCTTACATATATATATATGTGTGTGTGTGTGTGTGCACGCGTGTGTGCGTGAGTGTGTGTGTGTGTGTGTGTGTGTGTGTGTGTGTGTAAACTCACCGACGATGTTCTCTTCGTCTCTCCACTGTAGTTGTGTGTATCAGCAGGCTCTCTCTCCCTATTTCTCTCTTTCGCTTCGCGACTCTTTCGTCTCCAACTGTAGCTCTATACTGGAGAACAAAAAGTGCTTATAGGCCTCTTTACAATGTGCAGTCCTCTTCGCATGTGTCTGTCTTTCCGATGAGTTTGAGGATTTTCCTTTCACTGCGTTTGCTGGTGGGCTTTGAGTTTGGAAGAAATAGAAAACGAGAATTCGGAAAACAGCAGCAAGAAGTGGGTATTTTCTTGAAACTAGTTACAAGTAAAAATTTATGTTAAAATATGTCATTAATAACAATTTCATTAACATTGCTAGTGCTTAATTCTAGTAATGGAAAAAGGATTATTCAAGCAGGCAGAAAAACCTTTGATTTGTTCAAAATGTAAGATAAGACCTATTATGATATCAGACTTCAACTCTACCCACTATTTAATATACAGAGTTACTCGCCGAAAAACTAAATATTCAAGCTTACTAATGTATCATCTCATTCTTTCTAGACTGTCATTTACAGACACAATTGTATATACTATCGATTTCTTTGAAAATCATTTGTATTGATCACAATACAAATAAAAAAAAATTCATGGACATAATATGTATCCCCTAAATTTATATATACTGTACACGTGAAACAAACCTTTCATAAGATTTAAAAAGCTAAAATAAAGTAGAATAACATGGGAACATATTATCATCTGCTAGAACGAGTTATGTGATTGTCTATGTTTCGTTTCTAAAAATGCTTGAAAGTGTCTTTCAAAAAGCGACGTTCAAAGTTAGCCCGTGAATCCTTGGTAATTTCTAACATTATTCTTGCGACAATAGCTGTTCTTTTAACCTTTCTATTCACAAAGATTCATAGAACGTCTATCAGATTTTAGTTATGCTATTCAATACAATTATTATTTACTATTATCGCTGTAGCATTGCAGTATCAACTAAAGCCATAGTAAAATAGTCGAATCCATAAAAATGAACGAAATCACTGTAATTTCCCATTGTCAAAATAAGAACTACATCATATCATCAAAATAATCCTTGCGACTCTGAGCTGAAAGAGGAACAACAGATCCCCAGCTACAAACAATGCGAGCACAAAACGACAGAGCGAGAAAGAGCGGACAGCAAACACGCGCGCGCGTTCTCGTCCTCCTAAATCTTACTTTCTTTTTTACGACGTGACCTTTCTTTCTCCCTCTCGTACTCTTTCACATTCGCTGCTACGCGGAGAGGTAGCAGCTTCCGCGCATGCACACGAGGAGCTTAATTCCCGCGAGTATTGTCGTTCGCCGGGACTAAGCATGACGCATGCGCGCTCCCAGAAAATTATGCGTTTGCGCGACTCGCCCGAGGGACAATTGACTTTTCGGGAGCCTAAGCTGCGAGGGTAACCCTTTCTTCGTCTCATTCTCTCTCTCTCTCTCTCTCTTTCTGCTTTTCTCTTTCACATAGACGAGAGCGGCCGAAACGCGTCCTGCAGAAGAGAGTCGACGACGACGACTATATCCCGCGACACGAGTCCCTTTTCAGCCTTTCCGCGCGCTGCTCTTCTTTTCACGAAAGCGACTCACGGCGACTTTTTTCCGAGACGCGCCACCGTTGATTCGTCGTAATACGCCTGGGTACTCTTTTTTTGTCTCCTCGAGAGATAGAGCGAGAGGGAGAGCTGGCGAGAAAAGCGGCGGCGCATCTTAGGCGTTTTTTTACGCTTGCTGTATTATAGCACGCGCGCGGAGAGTGAAAATTATGGGCCATAAGAAAAATAATATGACGCGTGAGTTGCAGATAGTGAAAAATGACGATGATTTTAGTTCTTTGTCGTGATCTGTGTTTTTTTTTCGCATAGCTCTCGAGTGTCGAGGTGTGATATAATTGCATTGTCGAATGAGATGAAAACGCTTTTTGTACGGGCTCGACTTAAGTGATGGCTTTTTTCACTCGTGGATGGGCATGCCGCGAGGAAAAAACCGTCTGTTCCTGTTGTCACTTACGGTAGAAAAGTATGAAAAAAAAATCCTCCGGGGACTGAGGTGCCGAGGAACAGAGAGAAAAGGAGATAGACGCGTGCTGTCGGCAAAATTGCTTTCGAACTTTTCGACGATTGTAGAAAATCCATTTTTCAGCTTTCCTTCGAGCGGTAATGTTTTCTTTACATTGGTTTTTATATGAGATGAGATATATAAGGTTCTCCAATAAAATAATAATATTTTTCAAATTTTCTTCTAGCTATAAGCAAGTTTACGATATTTCAAAATATATCGTTACTAATCGGTTTTCCTAAATCACTGACGTGCTAAAATGAATGAAATATTTACCTACACTGATTTATTTAATAATGAAAATTTACTATATTAATTCATTTGAATTAACATTTGTCATATGAAATAATAGAATATAATAAAAGAAACTATTGCAAAATTTCATACAAAGTCGCGTTGTTTTGTACAAATAGTAAAAAAATGTCTGAAAAAAAGCAATGATTGAATGTTCCGTTAAGAACCACAATACCTCGACGTAGAAAAATTTCGATGCAATTGAAAAAGTCGTGAGCGTTATGGGGAAATGTTATATTGTTAGGGGAAATTTCCCACAGTACACATAGACCGGTTTTTTCAAGTGACTCTTAAATGCAGTTGAAGTAGTGCAAGATTGTACTTGACATTTCTATAATTCGAAAGGCATTGGTAATAAATTTAATGTTTACAAGAGGTAAATATCAGATAAATTATCAGTACAATGAAATCTATTTTTCACCGCAAATATCTTCGCATGCGTTCTCTTATTTACAATAAATCAGTAAAGAACAATATTCGTTGGAGTTCCCAACGAACCACCACGTATCGCTCTATAGTTTTTTTATGTGCAACAATATTTTTCCCTGATCCCAAAAGCAAACTTCGTATCAATTATACTCCCCCCCCCCCCGTGTGCGATAAACTCGAGACTCGTTCTGCCCGTGCAATCAGAATCTAGTTTACTTTTAATCAATCAAACGTTAGACGATCATAGATCTCTATTCATCAAAGTATAACCGGGATGGCAAAAAAGGAGGATGCATGAAGAAGATAAGCGGCGTGTGATTACTCGAAAAATAAACACCGCTTACGTATTATATACACGAGAGGGTTTTTGCTATGGACATATAGGCGATGCATGTCGCGTTTAAAGCTTATTACGAAATTCCTGTGATTCTGTGGACAAACGCCCGTGTTTTCATTTCGTCGACAATGTGATGCACGCACATCCGTCTATCGATTGGCCTGACGACCTGTGTCCCGTTATCCCTCTCTCTCTCTCTTCTCTATGCGTATGCAAGCATATACCGTCACGAAGGGCGGAAGAGAGACAGAGCGCGCGAGTCGAGGGATCAACGTCAAACTCTTGATAATACCGAATTCTCGACTATTCGCGGCATGCGCCGGCGTGGCGCGCATCTCGGGCAGCGTAAAAGTGGATTTCCGACAAAGCGCGGCGCGATCATAATACTAGTCCTGTACGCGCGCACGAGCGTCTGAAATTATGATAGAAAGCGCATCGGTCCGGAACGCGGCATCTGAATAGGTGCGTGCTGCGTTTCGCGCTATATATGCCCACCACCGACGAATATAATATACGATATGGCTTTCAACGATTTTTACACTGCGAACTATGCTCGCTTTTCACTTCTTTCCTTTTTTACGAGTATACGTATATATACGAACCCCTAATAAGCATGCTAATAAACGCGGCTTTCAGTGAACGAGGGGGGAAGCTGAAAGAGGAGAGCGTGGAAAAATTGCGTCCCTCGTTCCTTTTTTTTAGATCGGGGATGCTGTATTGTTTGTTGTGAGAGCCGGAAAATTTCGGCGGCCTGATGGCGATTTTATAGTCGCGAGCGGAAGAGCAGAAGAGAGAGAGAGAGAGCCTTGATTCCTATGAAATTCGAGCGGAACTCGACGAAATGTGCAGCGGCGTGTGAGTGAAGTAATATGTATGGGTATAACGCACATGTACAGACACACACATACTGCACGTGTAAATATGAATTTAATGTGACCCAGATTCGGTAGCGTGTGTGAGGGTATGTACATACCTATATACGTAGGTGTAGAGGGTATAGCTATATTATAACGCATAGGAATTTTGGACGTAGCGATGTCCTAATGCAGCAACGCGTGCAACTCGATACGAGCTCGTGAAAAGAAGCCAGAAGTTGAGGAACGTACGCGTGAAAATTATTGCTCTCGAGGGTATTAATCTTCGCGTGAAATTTTTAAGAGTCGACTCTGGCGACGACTCAATGCGAGCGCGGTTATGTATATTTGCAGGCGATTCTATCGCTATTGTATTTTTATATTTTTTTCGCCCTTTCGGAGTGCCAAAGTTTTATGCTTTTCCAGTTGTAGGCTCAAATTATTACCTTACGGCTTATTAAATGGCCATCGTATCTGTTTATACGCACGTTTTCTGCTTGTCACGGCCTTCCGGGAAGTTATTTCAGCCATTTGAGTGAATAAGACTCCGACGTGTAACGATCATTGCGATGGGAACATAATAAGCTGTGAAATGAGATTGTAAAGCCGCATTGAAATGCGAGTAGAAACGAGTGTAAAAAAGCATTAAAAGTGTTATTTCCGAAAAGGATTTTTATTTCATAAAAATTAGTGTAGGTACTTGCATGGTGTAGAACATAATATCTATTTTTCATAACGAAATTTAATTTTTGTCACAATGCGGTTCAACTATTTTGAGTAAAAATCGTTTATGCATTATGTAAATGAAATACGTGTATAGAATAAAAGGATAAGTTATTTTTTTAAAAGAATAATTCGATGATTTTACTTTGTCCATAAAGATTAATATCCATGTTTTGCTTTCTAATATGGGAAAAAAATTTCGAGATAAAAATTTAGAGACAGAAAATGTTCAAGAAGATGTTTTGAGGCGATATATGTCGATATTTGTTGATTTTGGAAAAATTTGTTTTCGTGGATGTATGTATGTATTTCCGTCTGTCCGTCGTCCGTGTGTGTATGTGTGTGTGCGTGTGTGTGCGTGCGTGTGTGTGTAAACTCTCTATATCTTGGAAACGAATCGACCGATTTTCGTCGGACAAAGACTATGCTCTTCGTCTCGCGAAAAAAACTCGGTATCCGGATGGATTTGAGTTTTTATTGAGTTTGTTTTTTATAACCAAAAAGCGATTTTGAATTTTTAGTTCTTTTGATTTTTTTTATATCTTACAGCCATTATTACATAATATAATGAACTTTTCTTGAAAGGTATTTAAATTACCTATATTTTCTTTTTTTAATATTTAAATTATCTTCACTCGGTCATTTGTTATTAAGGAAAAAGTTTTTATATTTCATAAATTAATTTCTCAAAAAATATTTTATTTATCGACTTGAAATTTTAACCACTTATTAAACTCATTGAAGACTATATTTGGTTAAAATTTCAAGAGATTATCTTCATTTGTTTTTCAGAAAGAAGATGTTTTATAAAAAAGTAGAATTTCCGTTGTCAGACGATAACAAGAGGAAAAATTATCCAATCGTCTTGAAATGTGGAACAGATGTAGCTTTTATATATCGTCAGATCGAGTTCGTTGCCCAAAAAAATGTGTACATTACGACCAAAGATATTTCAAATTAAAAGTTTTGTTTAAAAATTTTCGAATATCGGTTTTTTCAGAGAGTAATTGATTTATCGACTTAAAATTTTAACCAATTATTAAAATCATTGCAGACTATCTTTGGGTAAAATTTAAAGAGATTATCTTCATTTGTTTTTTTAGAAAAAAAGGTTTATAAAAAAGTAGAGTTTCCGGTGAAGAAAGTTGGCTTTTCTTCGTACCGCGAGACGATATGTGCATGTCTACGCGTACGATGATACGTATGTATAAAAGAGTGCGAAAATATAAATGAGATTAAAATGTTAATCAATAAGATTTACTTATATAAACTTAGCAGTTTTTTCAACAGCCGTCGAAGAAGTTAGTTATACGGTTGTACGTAAGTGCGTGCAAGGATATGAAATGTCATCTGTGTACATAAACAAAATGTATCCATGGTAACAATAATAACATATACATATTATAATAGAATCATTACATTATTTTTAACGAACTATATAAATATCTATTAAAGAAATGATTAAAATGAATTTTTGCTTTAAAATATAATAAATTTAATATCTGAAAAATGCATGTTGCTTAATAACATAAATTGGAATCTTTACTTAGGGTGACTTTAACAGTAAATGAACGAATAAGGAAAATTCAATTTTTGTTATTTAGTTAAGAGAATTAAAAATGTATTAAAAGCAAAAATTTTTTTTATTAATATTTTAAAATGTTTTAACTTTAAGTCAGTGTAAAAAATATAAAAAAAAGAATTAAACTATAAACAATTTTTTAAAAAAGTATATAAATATATAATTAAAATAAGTAAATGAACACGCGATCTTATAATTAGTATCTAAATACGTTTTGTCAGTGAATGAATAGTTCGCCAGTGAATAAACACTCAATAACGACGATTTTATAATTTTATTCTTAAAAAGATAATGTCTTTTATGCAGAATCTTTATATAAAATGAAATAATTATTTTAAAGGATTAGAAAATTATCGTCATGTTAGATAAATAATAAATAGAAAAATTGATATTTTCATATATTTAAAGAAAATGTTCGTTAAGATTGTAAAAATGTACAAACTTAAATTTAGAATAAATTATATTTTTAAGACATTGCGATCGGCGAAATATCTGTGATCTCCAGAAAATATCAGTCTCAAATTAAATTGATCATTTCTAGATCAATAAATATTTTATTAATTTGAAAGTCTGAGCTCTAGTTTCGTAACTTACCTGTTCTTTTTAAGCTATTTCAATATCAACAACGCATTCCAATAGATAAATTTCACAATTCATGAATAAAAATGTATCAATCGCTGCTAGCATTGTGGTAGTTTCCGTTATCAATGCCAAACATTTTTTAATAAAAACGCAAGTTTTTTTTAAATAAATTTGTTATCAAAAGAAATAAAGACAATCGGGGAGAGGTATTTTATCAGAATGGCAAAATATTAGATGGGTATTTTCTCAGAAAATATACTATCGTTTAAAATATTTTCCGAATCCGATACTGTAAATTCCGAACACGAACTATTCAGAACACACAAGGGTTTTCTTTCGAAAAAAAAAATATCAGAAAAATTTGCTTTTATAAAAATTGAAAACAGATTGCGTAAAATTATAAAGATACTTTTTACTAGAAGAATAAAATTCTAAAAAGTGTAAAGTGTTCATTCCTATATGATTTGTAGCTCATTTTTCGCCCTTATAGCTTTTCTAAATCATTGCATTTTCTACAATTTAATTGTTAGGCAGAAACGGCATTCGAAAAATTGATATCACATATCATATAAAAATAATTTAATGAAAATATTATGGTCTTCTTGTCAAATTTTTTACTTTATAAAGAGTAAACGCTTATGCTGTTTTTTCTAAAGATTAATTTGACGTATTTACACTCTTGAAAAAGATTAAAATCTACATTTTCTACTTTATAAAGAGTAAAAGGTTATGTTTATTGATCAACAGATTTATTTAATTAATTTATGCTTTTACGTAGTTCTGTCAAAAGATTAAATTCATTAGTTTACTCTTTTGAGGGTAATGAACTCACGTATCGCACCAGAGCCGTCTTAGATTGCGAATTTGAAGTTAATATATGAAGCCATTATAAAAAGCTACCTTTGTATGAAGTTTCATAAAGATCGGTTGATTTTACTCTTATTATCGCGTTATAAACATAAATCATTTTATTCAGAAAATAATTTTTAATATTATAAAGTACTTTTTATATGTGGCCGAAACTACCTCAAATCAGGTGGTCTGCGTATGCCTATGTCACCGATCATTTGGAAATTAAAATATTTATGTTCTTCTCCAAAAATTATTTGACACATATTTTTTTATTCTTTTATCGCATCAAAATTTAATGTTCAGCGTTGTTCAGCGATGCCGAAAAATTCCGAGTAATTGTTTACTTAGGCAAAAAAATTTTCAATGTAATTTTCAAACTGCTACTGTTTCATCAGTTTTTTAAGCTTTTAAGCGTGTAACACATAATTTCACTCAGTTTTAAGCCCTCTTTCACGTCCTTTATGTTATTAAAAAAAAAAAATAAATAAAAAATGCACCAGTTACGCACTTTTTATTGAAAAATGCTTTTTTCTCGAAAACCCCATTTTTTTGCTCAATTTTTTTTTGTCGAGATTCACGGCATTTGAGCTGGGATCGCTAATGCGATAACACACAAACAAAATTTTCGCGCTTAACACTTATATATAATCAATGATATCACAGTCAATATAAAGGTTTTCATCTTTGTGCGTAAGTAATAAACAGGTACGCATAAACACACAGTATACACGTGCAAAATCCATGAACGTATACACGCACCTTCTTGTACGCGTTTTAGATTTTTTATTATTATAACTACCTTTATTTTTCTGTTTCATTGTTCTTACATCAGTAAGCGGACGATCAGCTGTCTTTGCTGTAAAACAATGTACTTTATCATTACATGTTTCTTTAATCCATAAATGAGTTTTTTGAATTCCAGGATACTTAGGGAGAAGCAAGCCAATCAACATTTTTGACTTTTCTAATTTCTTCTACGTCAACGTCTTGTAAATGTATTATTTTAATTGCATCTGTATATTTTTGAACGTGCTCTACAAAATCATTAGCATTTTGAATAGATTTTTCATGGGGCTCTCGAAGACTATGCGAAATAGCACAATGCTTTATAAGTCCACCCACACCATCTACAGCTCCTTTTCCGTGCCCAGTAGCAGAGAACAAGCATTTTATATCATATGGTACTCGTTTTAATTCATATAATTGAAAGCTATTTTTAAAGTGGCTAGCGGCGCCATCTGATGCAATAGTAATTTTGCTTCCTCCTAGAGGAAGCTTTGTAATAGTAAAATTTTAAGTTTCGTTAACCCTTAGAGGGCCGGGATTACAAAAATTTTAAAAGCTTATAATTAGGGCTGCCGCAATACAAGACAAAACGACATTTTGGAAAATATTGTCTCGATATCGCACTATAATGGTAAATTAAAATATTGTCTCGATATTGTTCGATATTGGTTAATGAGAATATCGATCTTGTCTCGATATTGTATTGGTCTTGTGTCGAGAATATCGATGTCGACAATTTACTACCACAAAACCTCGTTATAACTTCATTTTTAACAATATCATTCTATAATTTATTACAATTATTACAATAAAACAAACAAATGCGTAAAAGGAATTGTACTTATTAATGACAAACTTTTTTATTACGAATCTGGTGTAAAAGGTTCGAGAAATAATTAAGGTAGTTCTTACCCAAGAAAACGATCGTTAAAAAAGTATTTTATATAATCTATTGCTCAAATATTATATTACAAGTGATAGTAAAATCCAAAAGTAGGTTGCTTTAAGTAACAGAAAACATTTTTCAAATTAAATTATATACATTAAAGCCTAAAATTTGCTAAATAAGGAAAAATATCACAAAAAGTCATGAATTATTTTTGTTTTTTATTCGATTTTTTTTATTAAAAACGCTATTTTGTTTCTCAAGCGTTCCTCGATAAATTCACCGCATGAAATTATCAACAAATCATTTTACACAAAGTTAGAGAAATTTGTTTAAAAAAAAATTACAAAAACTTAGCAACTAATAGCTCTAACTTTGTGTAAAATGATTTGCTGACAATTTCATGCGGTGAATTTATCGAGGAACGTTTCAGAAACAAAATAGTGTTTTGAATAAAAAAATCGAATAAAAAACAAAAATAATTCATGACTTTGTGATATTTTTTTCTTTATTTACCAACTTTTAGGCTTTAATGTATATAATTTATTTATATTTGAAAAATTTTTCTGTTACTTAAAGCAACCTACTTTTGGATTTTACTATCACTTGTAATATAATATTTGAGCAATAGCTTATACGCAATACTTTTTTAACGATCATTTTCTTGGGTAAGAACTACCTTAAGTATATAATTGCTTCCTCCTACAGGAAACTTTGTGATAGTAATTTTTTGGCTTGTTGTAAAAATATGTTATAATTGTTTTTCGAGGTGTTAGGAATCAAAATACATGATTTTTGAAAAATGTCTGTATGGATGTGTGTGTGTCTGTATGGATGTGTGTGTACGTGTGTGCGTGTGTGCGTACGTGCGTGTGTGTGTGTGGGTGTGTGTGTGTGTGTGTGTGTGTGTGTGTGTGCACCTGGATCTCAGCTTCTATTCGATCGATTTTAACCGGACAACAGGTTTCATTTTTTTTATTTTTTTTGTGTGATGGCGAGTCAAAAATTCGTTTTTTGATTGGGCCGATGCGTTTTTGTTTTATTTCGAATTTACGATTTTCTCAAAATTGATTTTCGCTTTTTTTTAATGATAAGACCAAGAGATTTGAATCGAATGGCTAGCATTCGAAAGAGCATTAAAATACCTATATTTTCTAAAACAAAAAAATTTCTCTAGCTATCACAGTTCTTTTGTTATTAACAAACACGTGTTTTTTTTAAGCCTGTAACTCCGAAACTAAACGGTCAATTTTTTTGAAAAAAATAATGATAATGCAGAATATAAATAGCTATAATCTGTAAAAATTTGAGTCCATTTTGTCGACTAGTTTTTGAGAAAAAAATTGTAATATGAAAAAAATAAGTTTTTTATGTCCAACGATTACGGGAGTAAAACTTACTTAATCGCTTCGAAATTCCTTGTAGATTTTGGATAGCTCTCGGTCGAGTTCGTAGGCGGGGGATATGAGGTCCACACATATAAGGTAGTCATGTAGACATAAAAAATTAGCAAAACGATTATTTAAATAATTTTTAAACCCAAGTAGCCGGGCGACGCGAGGTCCACGCAAGTAGTTATTGTGGGGATATTAGGGAGTCATGTAGACATAACAAAATAAGCAAAACGATTATTTAAACAATTTTTAAACTCAAGTAGGCGGGAGATATGAGGTCCATGCATGTTAGGGAATTACGTAGACGTGCAACAATAAGCAAAACGATTATTTAAATAATTTTTAAACTCAAGTAGGCGGGGAATACTATAAATAATTGTCTGTTGTAGATCTACGTAATTCCCTAATATGCGTGAACCTCATATCCCCCGCCTACTTGGGTTTAAAAATTGTTTAAATATTGGTCTTGCTTATTGTTGCAAATCTATACGTAATTTGTTAATATGCGTGGACCTCGCGTCCCCCGGCTACTTGGGTTTAAAGGTTATTTAAATAATCCTTTTGCTTATTTTTCATATCTACATGGCTCCCTCATATGCGTGGCACTCATATCTCCCGCCTACTTGGGTTTAAAACTTATTTAAATAATCGTTTTGCTTATTTTTTCATGTCTACATGACTCCCGTATATGCGTGGACCTCATATCCCCCGGCTACTTGGGTTTAAAAATTGTTTTTTTTTTTGCATCACTTCCTTAAAAAAAGGTCATGGGATATACTCGCACCCCCCCCCCCCCCCACGACCCAGGACTGAATTCGCCCCTGGTCAGAAGTATATTCAATATCGAGATTATCGCGATATATTGGCGCAAGAGTTTTGTCTTGTATTGATTATTGATATGTATAATATTGGTCTTGTATTGCGAAGATTTAGAAAATATCGTCTCGATATCGATATTGATATTGGTACAATATCAATACGATATCGATATTTATATCGACTCTTGCGGCAGCCCTACTCATAATTTGTACTGAAAAGTGATCTGAGGTCGCCAAGTTAGAACCAAACCAAGGTCGGATGTTGGCGAGTCAGACCATGACGCCTCAAGGCGTCATCCCAGCCCTCTAAGGGTTAAATCGCTCCAGAAACATGATTACAGGTGTTAGAAGTTTGTATCACATGATTTTAGAAAATGTCTGTATGGATGTGTGTGTGTGTGTGTATGTGTGTGTGTGTGTGTGTGTGTGTGTGTGTATTTGAACTCTTCATATCTCCGAATCGAATAGACCGATTTTCGTCGGGTAAAGCTTATTCTCTTCGTCTCGCTGGAAAAGAAAGGTACCTTGATGGATTGGAGTTTTTATTGATTTTCTTTTGTTTTATAACCAAAAAACGATTCTGAATTTTTAGTTTTTTTTATTTTTTCATATCTTACAGTCATTATTACATAATATAATAAAATTCTCTTGAAAGGTATTTAAATTACCTATATTTTCCTTTTTTAAAATTTAAAATATCTTCACTCTGTGAATTGTTATTAAGGAAAAGTTTTTTATATTTCATAAATTAATTTCTCAAAAAATAATTTATTAATCGACTTGAAATAAATAACCAGTTATTACACTAATTGAAGACTATATGTGGTTAAAATTTCAAGAGATTATCTTCATTTGTTTTTTAGAAAAGATTTATTTTATAAAAAATTTGCCTTTTCGTTGTCGCACGATAACTACAGCAAAAATTATCCAATCGTCCTGAAATTTGGCACAGATGTAGCTTTTATATATCTTCAGATCGAGTTCGTTGCCCAAAAAAATCGGTCCATTACGAAAAAAGATATTTGAGGTTAAAAATTTTTTTTAAAAATTTTGAATTCGTTTTCTCAAAAAATACTTGATTTATCGACTTAGAATTTTAACCACTTATTAAATTTATAGAAGACTATATTTGGTTAAAATTTCAGGAGAATATCTTCATTTGTTTTTTAGAAAAAAATTATTTTAGAAAAAATTTGCGTTTTCGTTGTCGCACGATAACAAGAGCAAAAATTACCCAATCGTCCTGAAATTTGGCACAGAATGAAGCTTTTATATATTTTCAGATCAAGTTCGTTGCCCAAAAAAATCGGTCCATTACGAAAAAAGATATAACGCACAGTTTAAGCTGAATCTGGACCCATGACCTTCTCCTACTTAGTCTAACCGTACAAGATAAAGTATTAAATTTTAAATATTAGAAGTAAAAATTAAAGGGATTAATAAATTAAGTTTGAGGAAGCTACGTGCCAATGAATTGGCAGCGGTTTTTTTTTGTAAAATATAAAATTGTATAATAATAATTGCTTTTTTATGATAAAAAGTAGAAAGAGTAAAAATAAAAAGTCACAAACCGTTTAACATAGTCTCACCATACAAAATAAAGTATTAAATTTTAAAATTGGAATTAAAAATTAATTAAAGGAATCAGTAAATTAAGTTTGAGGAAGCTACGTGCCAATGAATTGGCAGCGGTTTTTTCTATTGAATCACAACAATTTTCTTTCAAGTAGGTTATAATTTTTTCTACTGCTAGCAAAGCATACGCTAAATCATGTTTTCGGTCATCACTTATGACTGCGAAATTTTGTGTCAAATCCCCTTGATAAGACACTGCTGTGAAAATAGAAATTTGATCATTAACCCAATGATTTCCTTGAACAGCTTTATTATGAATCACAACCCAGTTTTTAGCGAAGTCTATTTGAAGAACTAGATGATGTGGGTCTTCTTTACCATTTTCTCTTTTTGCTTTTATAGCTTTACGTTGTACTCGTATATTTTTTATATATACGCGAGTACTGACCTTCATAGTCCAAACCGAAAGTTCATCTTTAAAAGCAGAAATTGACAGTGTTTTTGTAATCAAGTTCCCATTATCCCAAAAAGCATATGTAATTTCTTCTGTGCCTTCTATATCTTGCAGTTTTAGAACATGAAACGTAATTCCCTTAGTGCCTGGACAAATTTTACATTCTTGTGAATAACATAAATCAAATTGCTCAGAACACATTGTTGCGTTTATTATTATGACCGAATTTCATTCAACTGTAACGTTACTCTCTCTGAAATTAATTAAGCTCATACAAAATAAATCATAATTAGCGCAGTAGATACAGACACAAACTTCTTTGAGTGGCTAAGTAAGACATATTTTGGTTGCAAACTATAAAATTTCGATTTACCAATTCTCAATTCGCGATAATAATTTGTAAATGCTTTATACGTTGCTTTTAGACTTCGAGTAAGAAAACGTTTAACTTTTTTCTCTTTATTATCATTTCTTTTAACGGTAATAACGTCACTCTTATTAGGATTCTGTTTTGAACAATTAAAATCGTCATTTATATAACATTCCATAACAATTGTTTCGGTGCTTTCATCAATTGGATGGCCTGTTAATGCTTTTGGTTCCGAATAACTCCTTTTTTTTGTTCAAGACTTTCCGCTCTTTTTATCATGTATATTGTTATGTCTGGAATAAGGATGAAATTTCAGTTTTCGTTAAGGGTGACGGTAGAAAAGTCAGAATTTTTATTTTTTCTGATACCGTAGAACACTTTTGCAAGGCTAAACCAACATTTTGTACCCATTCTGTACAATGGCATACAGTTGATTCGTTTGCTTTTACAGAAATATCATAAACATTGTTCAACTTCACATCGAGAGTTTTAGACAATGTTGAAAGTATATATTTTTTCTTCTTTTTTACGTAATTTTCCATTGATTTTTAATGTTTAAGATTTTTTCTCTTAAGAGACGAGACAGGTCCTAAGAAAAATGTACACTCAGAAAAATTTTCATTTGAGATCAAAGTAATTTATTTCCCATAAGAGGATATTCTTCTTGATTTTGGACTCAAAATTCGGTCTATTTGAACCAAAAGGAAAATCCTTTCCATTCAAAATCCGCTTGCGTGAAAAAGAAGTCTTTTGTTATAAATTTTTTTTTTTTAAATCGAATTTTATTCTTGTATGGAAATTATTTTCAGTTTGATTGAAAAATTTAAACTATTTGATTTAAAAGACGTCTTTCTTAAGAGAAATTACAGAATTTTGTATCAAAATTATTTTTTTCATTATAAATTTGAAAATTTTGTACCAAAAATATTGTATTTAACATACAGTGTATGTATGTGTGTATACGTACACATACACACACACATACACACATGCGAAAATTTTAATTTAGAATAGAATAGAATAGTTTTTATTTGTAAATTACAAAATAATTAAGTTACAGTCTACCATCCCGCATTCGCCGAGGCTCGTGTCTGTGAGACGGGGAAAATCCAATAGGCAAACCACGTAGGATAAATCCTATTAGGAAAACCCGCCTCAGGATGGTTCAAAGTATTGAACATAATTAACATTTGTGTACATTATATCGCAATCGTATAATCATCACATAGTCAATGGCAATCGCCAAGTCACGAAGTATTACATAATTGAACTTAGTTATTCTTCAATCTAGCGGTTACAGATTGAATTCATCACATTGCTTTATTCATACGATGTACGTCAGAAGATTAATCACAAAGCGATTTTAGTACTGTTATAAAAATAGCAGTACACGTCTATATTCTATTTACACATATATACAGTCGACATCGCATGACGTTTGCATCAAGTACTTCCTAAACGCCGCTTTGAATTTACTTGCCGAGAAAACATTCTTAATAATCGAATTCCACAGTCGCGTACCCTGGGACCAGAAAGAATCCAGCCCTACGTCAGTTCGTAATGACGGAACTATAAGTTCTCTGCAGTGAGTTCTACTCGACGTTCTATCTTGGCACTTTTGAAATAAGGGAGCTAGGTACACTGGCTGACTCAAATTTATAACTTTGTGCATTAAAACAGCTGCAAAATATGCCCTTCTCTCCCTTAAGTCAAGCCACTCTAGCTTATTTCTATATGGGCTGATGTCTTCATCTTTTTTAGCACCACTTTTAAGTGGTGCTAAGAAAGATGAACACATATGAATATCTCACACATGAATTTTGCAATATTTGCAGTTTCTTTTGAAGTTCACGCGTCACGTCGAGATACACTAGCGAGCTTGCGAGCTGCTTACGTAAGATCTCGGTGGTGCAGGATCGAAACCGTCTGAGTCCGTATATAGGGCTCTGTTAACCTTTCGGCTAACTGCATCCACTTGCGCTTTCCAGGTTAGTTTCGAGTCCATTACAACACCGAGATTAGTTACAGTGTCGACAAAGGGGACGAAAACGTTGTCCTGAATCTCAATGCCAGACAAATGCATAACCCCGCAAAGTGCGTGTTTAATTCTTTTGGGGAAAACCCGTTAAGTTCCTCCCTAGCTCGATTTTGTGGAAGAAGACCTAAACTTCTCAACTCTTTCCAGATATCCCTCCTGCTATCAAGTGCCTCGAAAATTTTATTCTGAAGAAATGTATCTCGCGCTTCTCTTGAGCGTTGATCTGCTAATAGCGCTAGCGGTTGGCATTTTTCCCATTGATCATGATTTCGCGTTCGTTGATATCTCTGACATAAAGCGTCACGATTAGCGTACAACTCTCTAAGCTTCGCGTCAACCCACGGCGGTTGTTGTTTTTTATTCGGACGAAATTCCTTAATCGGGGCTAATTCATCCAAAGCCTTCGTGATATTTGCATTAAGATGTTCTAAGCGGGTGTCAACGTCTACATCTGCACAATTGACAGTTGACCAGTCGCAATCATTCAAATAAGAAAGCAGCTGTTCTTGACGAATAACCTTAAAATTACGGTATGTAAACCTTCCAAGTGGAGGTTTTTGAGATACGGGAACGTCAATAACGATATCAATTATATTATGACTATTGCGATCAGTTGCTGTCATATTGTTAGAATCTAGCACTACGTCATCATCGTCCGTGAAGATTATATCGATTCATGTGTGAGATTTGCCGTTTTGGTGATCAGTCACGCCATGCTCAACAAGTTTTACGTTAAGTTGACATGCTAGGTGTTTTACGAAAGTCGACTCCTGCTCCGTTACTAACATATTCGCGTTGAGATCTCCCATTACTATTCGATGTGCAAAACCCACGGAGTGTTGTTCGAGAGCTTCAGCCAAATCAGAGTTGATAAGCTCGGCGTCTGGGGGCCTGTAAATGACTGCTACAAACACGGGGGCGAAGAGCCCTGCTGTATACTACACATGATGTACTCTGGAACTCCCGGCTTTCCTTCGTCCACCATCGTAGTCGATATACATAAAATTTTAGCTTTCCATAAATTGCTAACATACAGCAGAACTCCTCCCCCATGCGTATTTCTGTCCTGCCTGATTATTGAGTAGCCTTCAATCTTTTAATTGGTGCTTGCGAGTAAATATGTATAACAGCAGAGCACTGATATCGACTAAGCTTCTTGAAGATGACAAATGCCTTTCCATTAATAATATAACCACCAGGATCATGAAGACAATCGTTCAATTTGTGAATTCATAATTAGATTTTTCAGACCGTACCCAATTAGAACTTCTCAACATTATTGGCTATGTCTCCAACATTACTTTGAAAACTCTTCTTCTGTAATATCTGTATCTGTAAAAGTAAAAAATCACACAAAGTATCAATTTTTAAAAAAATGATTTGAGCCATTTAACATTAAGCCAGTAAGTACTTATCTAATAAAAGTTATTCTCTCGTTGATTGATACATGAATAGATGAATACTTATATCTTGTAAATGATGATTGTATATACGGACTAATGCGTATATTGAAAATATGTATTAGAATAACAAGGTTAGGTTGATACCATATACGGATTCTCTCTCTCTCCCTCCCTCTCGCTCTTCTCTCTCACTCTCTCTCTCACTCCCTCTCTCTCGCACTCTCACGCTCTCTCTCTCTCTCATTTGCCAGTCGGACAAAAATTCTATACCATGTACCGGTTGGACAAAAATGTATAGTTTGTGCATACTGAAGAATATGGAGAAAAATTCAAAAAGGAAACAGTACATACAAATATTTAGATCTCTAAATCTTTTGAACGAGACAATCTTTTTAAATGAAACCTTTTGATTTGAGTAGAGCAATGAAATGGCTTTCGATTAAGAGTATATGTTAATATAGTTCATACAAATCTAATACGTATATAAGCGCATTGAATTTCTCGCACACCCATTTCACTGTATATGTAGTCCGGGTCGCTCCTTCAGGCTTCTTCTATACTTGCCTTCGGAGCGCTCCCGCGCTCCTTGTTAAAAGCGCATTAAGCGTGAAATATTTGTTTGCGTGTTATCTCATTACTGATCGCTATCTCAGCGCAATTGTCGTGAATCTCACATATACGTCTAGATAGGTACTTTCTCCATCATGACAAAAACTAGGGGGGCTACGCCCCCCTGCGTGCCTTCGGCACGCCAACCCCCCTTTTACCTGCTCCTCGCTTCGCTCGTCACCCTCCCCCTCCACCTGCTTCTCACTTCGCTCGTCGCCCGCCCCCTCCCTATGTAAAAACTTCGTTTTTACATAATAGGCACGACCGCAATACTCATAAAATCTTATAATTTTATTATTGCATTAATTGTAATACATATTTTCATCGTTATTATCATTAGAATACACATAAATACATCTTTGCAGTAAAATTTAAATGGAAATTATGCATTTACTATTAGATATTTATTATTTTTTGTAGAAAATTTGCCTTTCAATTCTACACTTATATGCCTTTTAATTCCAATACATATAGATATATGTATTAGATAACTTTTTAAATAGTCTATGATTCATATATAAATTAATTAAGTATTATTAATTGATATGATTAAAGTGCACATAGGAATATTAAATATATAAGTACTATGATTGCAATTATATTTAAAATTAAAAACATTGTTTTCATAATTTCTATTTGAATTATAATAATAGTTTTTATTTTTATTTAAACAAATGTTGAATAGAAAACAAATTTTATTTCAATGTTATCCACAACTTTTGTAGTTGAAACTTTTGTGTTAAGTAAAATGCTTTTGAATAATATAAGAAAAAATACTGTTTTATTACTCCTGATTAATACAAAAATATAAAGTTAAATTTTACATAGTTTTAACGAAAACTGTAGACTAATCGCTCACTGGTATTCGTATAACTTATACATATACCGTATACAGTCTCAATTACGAAAAAATACTCAAGGCACATGCACACATACACTAATACCGCGAATAGGAGAAAAACAAAAAGAGAAAAATCAACACGGGTGCATTCGGCAATGGTATAATCTGTCTTGGTGCTGCGTGTGTGCTGAGTACAGCAGCCATAACCGTTAACGGCTATCTCGGCTGTGTATAGTACATTCGCACCAGCGGAAAGACGCATGCGATCCACGTGACCGTGAGCACTCCCTGTATATAAAATATGGTATATCTATATATATATGGATCGCGCGCGTTTTCTGCTACTAGCCCTAGTGAGTCTGTGTTGACTGCGGCTCTACGGCGGCGTGCGCGCGCGTATGTCCATGGTATGTGATGTCAACAATCACCGGCTCCCGGCGTTCCCAGTGATGACGGCTGTTGCAATACGCCGCCCTGGAGAATATCGTCCCTTTCATCGTGCTACTGATTAATGATGATATTCGTCAGAGACGTAGGAAGGCAGCGTGTCGACGGCGAGAGCAAATTTCGTAAGCCCTTTCTCGTTCCTAACCTCTCTGATAGGTAAGCTGGTGGTACTTTCTCTTGTTGCAGGTATCTGGCAACGAGAGTAGTGTAAACGATGGGCACTGCTGCAGAATCTTTCTTGAGTGTGGTTATGTTGCTTGGCTCATTTATTTATTAGTTATATGTAGTTTTCAGATACTCAACTTGGCTGGACGTGTTTTCAGCAATGAAACAACGAATGAGGCTCCACCAGTCTTTCCCCTCTAATTGTTATAGGTAGCTGATGCAGCGAGAATACTGAACAACAACCAGACTTTTCTTTTATATGGTAATGTTTGTTTGTTTCATCTATTCATTAGTCATACATGGTTTCTAGGTGCTCAACTCTCCTCGCTTGTCTCCCAGATCAGTGGCCAATCTGTTCAGGTGTTTTGTTCATCCCTACTGTGAGGTAATCCTTGAGATTGAGACACACATGACAGTCTCTATCAGTATTTTCCTCCCAGATGGCTATTAGATAATTCTGAGTAGACTGTCATGCATGGAGTAGTGCCTGCCCTGGGCCAGCCAGCCTCATTTTGCAGCTTCTCCAGCTCTATCAGTGATCTTCAAGTGTTAGTGCTTTAGAATGTGAGGGGATAGATAATTAGGAACTGGGGAATATCATAAAAGTGCTATGTGTGTGGTTAGATGCGATACGGGTAGGCAGTTGTCACTGGTCATATTAGCTCATCTAGTTAATTTCTGAGTTTAGTCAGGCTATACAAACTCATTTCAGGGTATCTGTTGTTATAATACATCCTTATGTATTTCCCAGACTTTTACTAAGTGAGACTTGCCAATTTAATAGTTGTCCAGCACACTGTAAGATTGACAAAGTCAGCATTGCATTTTTTATACATTGAACTTTACTATATTACAAAATCTATAACTCATACATTACATTAGTTTTTTTTGCGTAATATGATATTACTTTAACATGTACTTTTATAATATTAGACAATTTTGATTCTCTTAGTTCAATCACTTAGGTTCTGTGAACATAATTAACAGGTTAAGCTGTGTAATTTTATATGTAATTTCTAATTGTTATCAAAACAGTAAGAAAACATAATTATAGATTTTTAACAACCGAATTTTTAAACATTTTTCCAATTTTGATTTTACCACATACTAAGTTCTCTAGATCATTGACAAAAAATTGTAAGTTTTGACAGCTTTTATGTAACAGTTTTTGTTAATTATTGTTTTAGTTTTTTTCATTGGTATTTAAACGATATCTATATCCTTTGTATTTAAGAATTCTATTGGAAATCAATTTTTTGTACGATAAGCAAAAATCGTCTATTTTATGTATATTTTGGCGTTTAAAATCATTTTTATAAGTCTAACTCGTCAGGAGTTGATTTTAAGTGAAAATATTAAATAGGAAAAAGTTTTGTTTAACTATATCTATAACTTATGTATTAAATATTTTTCTGTAAAATCAAATTCTGTCAAGCTATAGCCGAAAATCGTCCATTTTATCTATATTTAGGCGTTAAAAATCATTTTTATGAGTTTAACTCGTCAGGAATTAATTTTACATGAAAATGTTAAATGAGAAAAAAATTTATTTTATTATAACCTACAACTTTTACATTTAATATATTTGTGTAAAGTTAAATCCTGTCAAGTTATAGCCGAAAATCGTCCATTTTATGTATATTTACGCGTTAAAAATCGTTTTTATTAGTCACCAGGAATTAATTTTACATGATAATGTTAAATAGGAAAAAGTTTTGTTTCAATACCATCTACAACTTTTGTATTTAACGTTTATGTGTAAAATCAAATCCTGTTGAGTTATAACCTAAAATCGTCCATTTTTGACCTTTTTTGCCATTTTTTGCAGTTATTTTGGCAAATATTGCGCGTAGAAAAAAGTGTCCGACATAAAAAAGATGTATTTTAATTAGTTTTAGCAGATGGGCCTGTAGACATTAGTTTAAAATTAATTTTTCTAGACATTAACCTTAAAAATCGATTTTTTAAAATATTTCTTTGTGCTCGCATTTTGAAAGTTTTTCATCGATCTTTCTCAATTGAGAACCAGCACTTAGGTATAATTATAGGAGTATTTTCCCGCAATCCCGATGGAATCGGTTGAAAATTCATTGAGATAATCGATAAACTTCATTCCATACGGACGCACATACATACATACATCACAGAAAACGTTTAAAACACACTCATTTTGGCTGGAAACGACTTTTCACATATTAAATTCTTAGTTTTTGAAGTGGCACAATTTTCGCTATGGTGAAATTATAAGGCTCTCCCGAGTAGCGGTCGTGCCTAAAAATTGAGCAAAAAAAAATGGCTTTTTCGAGAAAAATGTATTTTTCTAAAACGTGCATTTTTCAGTAAAAAGTGCATAACTCGTGCATTTTTTATTTTTTATTTTTTTAATAACATAAAGGATATGAAAGAGGGCTAAAAACTGTGTGAAATTATGTGTTACACGCTTAAAAGTTTAAAGAACTGGTGAAACAGTAGCCGTTTGAAAATTACAGTGAATAATTTTTGCTTCCTCCTAGAGGAAGCTTTGTGATACTAATTTTTTGAGTTATTGTAAAAACATGTTATAATTGTTTTTCGAGGTGTTAGGAATCAAAATACATGATTTTTGAAAAATGTTTGTATGGATATGTGTGTGTGTGTGTGTGTGTGTGTGTGTGTGTGTGTGTGTGTGTGTGTGTGTGTGTGTACGCCTGGATTTCAGCTTCTACTCGATCGATTTTGACCGGACAGGACTCATTTTTTTTGTTTTCTTTATGTGATGGCGGGTCAAAAACTCGTTTTTTGATTTGCCGATGCGTTTTTGTTTTATTTCGAATTTTCGATTTTCTCAAAATTGATTTTTGCTTTTTTTTAATGATAAGATCGAGATATTTAACTCGAATGGACAGTATTCGAAAGAGCATTAAAATACCAATATTTTCTAAAAAAAAATTTCTTTAGCTATCACGGTTCTTTTGTTATTAATAAAAACGTGTTTTTTTTATTAAAAAGCTTATAACTCCTAAACTAAACGGTCAATTTTTTTGAGAAAAATCATGATAATGCAGAATATAAATAGCTATAATTTGTAAAAATCTGAATTCATTTTGTCGACTAGTTTTTGAGAAAAAAATTGAAATGTGAAAAAAATGAGTTTTGTATGTCCAACGATTACGGGAGTAAAATTGACTTAATCGCTTTGAAATTCCTTGTAGAGGTAGGTTTTGGATAGCTCTCGGTCGAGTTCTTTGGGCAAAATGATTAGTCCAGAAATTTCAGAAATATTTGAGATTAAAATTTTTTTAACCCTTTTTTCACATCGTAATTTCTCGAGAACGGCTCCATGCATCAGCTTGAAATTTATAGACTATTTTGTATGCGATATAGACAATACCTGTGTAAAATTTTATCCAGATTATATGGTTATTTTTTGAGATGTTTGATATTTAAAATGTTAGTATTTTTGAAAATGTCTTTCTTTGTTGTCGCACAATATAACTACATTAAAATTGTTTTAATTTTTTTTTAAATTTGGTGGAGATATAGAGTTTGTATATTATTTATTAGAAGAATTCTTAGGGTAAAAGAATTCGTTTATGAATTTCAGAGATATTTGAGGTTAAAACTATTTTTGCCCTCTTTTAAAATCGTAATTATTCGGGAACGTATACTATGTTAATTATGTATACTAGAAAATGGAAATGACATGCGCTATGCGCTTTGCGCCGATGCGCGCGTGTTGTATACCTGCTTTTGTTTTGTAATAGTTATTTATTATTTTTAAGTTTAGAACCTTTTTCTTAGAACGGAAATTGCAGAAAGAGCACACAAATACGGACAACATATTTTTCTAAGTAATGATTTTCTCAGAATTTTCCGGCATTGCTGAACGCATGAAATTTTGATGCAACAAAAAAATAAAAAAATACGAACATACTAAATAATCGTAAAGCGTATCTATTTTAAAATAGTCAAGACTTTTGTGTGGAAAACTTACAATCATTCCCCTTGGTAGTAAATAGTATTATAAATGAGAAATTTAAATATCATTCATAATTTGTTCAGTTTGAGTTAGGTATTGGTTTCGTATATCTTAGAACAATCTTTAACCATAAAAAAAGAATTAACACAGGTTTTTTTTGTAGAAAGATGATTATTAAATAGTAGTTTTCGTATCAAGGGCATAAAGTATAACTTTACGCCATAAGTGAGAATTATTGGATATGATATATAGTGGTAGAAAAATCAAATACAGAAGGTAGATTGGTGTCTCGAGAAAACATTTTTTTTACTAATTGAACTTACCGTAAACCATAAGATTTTGGTGTATTTTCCACATACTTATTTTGGGAGTAATCGTTCAGTATCTAATCGTGCGACGTTATTAGCAGGAAGAATTAAGCTTAATTTTTGCTTCCTTAAAGAGGAAGCTTTGTAACGGTGAAAAAATTTTTTGAAACAAAAAATATTCAAAAACATGTTTTAAGACTTATAACGCTAAAATCCATTGTTTTTGAGAAAAAAATTTTTCGTGTCTGTGTATGTGTGTGCGTGTGCGTATGCGTGTGAGTGCGTGCGTGCGTGTGTGTGTGTGTGTGTGTGTGTGTGTGTGTGTGTGTGTGTGTGTGTATGTGTGTACAGGCGATAACTTTTGAACCGATCGACCGATTTACATAGGACAAAGCTTATTCTCTTCGTTTCGGAGGAGAATAGAGGGCATAACCTACTTTTTGATTTTATCAAGTTTCTTTTGTTTTGTAACCAAAAAACGATTTTGAGTTTTTCGTTTTTTTGATTTTTTAATTCGTTACAGCCAGTATTACTTAATATAATAAATTTTTCTTAAAAGGTTGTTAAATTACCTATAATTTCTTTTTTTAATATTTAAATTATCTTTAGCCTGTCATTTGTTAGTAATGAAAATATTGTTTCTACTTCTTTAATTAATATCTCAAAAACTTTTTCATTTATCCACTAAAAATTGTTACCACTTATTACAAACTGAGAGAAAGATTACTTGAGGCAAAAGGAAATTCCTTTTGGGAAAATTCTTTGGATGCAAAATGATTATCTTATTGAATCAAACATTTTATTTTGTTATCGAAAATCTAAGTTTTCGGTTCGAAATGATTATCCTCCAGGTTCAAAAAGAAACTTCCTTTCGCGTGTAAATGATTTTAGTGGAACAAATAGTAATAATTTCAATTGATAAGAATTTTTCCATCGGTCTTACAGTCTTACAAATTAAATTAAAATACAAAATAAATTAAAATTACTATCAGTTGATAGTAAATTGCAGTCGACATAAGTAATATTTTTAATAGCAATAATTTCATGTTAATCCCAATTTCCTTTCCAAATAGATCTCTAATTAATTTTGCACTAAAATGAAACTTCTTTTTGATGGAAATGATTTCATCTTGCTATAAAAGGATTTTCTTTTTGAAAGTAACCAAATTCAGGTACTTATTGATCAAGTTTTTGGTCCAAAATGATTTTCCTTTTGGCGGAAGAGGAAACGGAAGTAACGCATCTTTCTTTTTTTGCAATTCTCTGTCAGAGGTTCGGGTAGTCATGTGGCTAAGGCATCGGCTTCCCAATCCGAAGGTCGAGAGTTCGATTCTCGGTGACTGCACTTCTGAATTAACTTCGTAGAACATTTTTTTCTTTGATTTTTTTCATAAGTTTAACATATTATCAAGTGCACGTACTATATAAATGGTAAAAAAAAGTCTTGATTAGTGATTGCACAATAATTAGCAGCAGTAATTACAATTTTTTTTTAGCAAAAACATACTAGAATATACACTTTTTGAGTCAAAAGGTTTCTTTTTTACGTAAGCGGATCTTGAGTAGAAAGAATTTTCCTTTTGGTTCAAATAGACCGAATTTTGAGTCCAAAATCAAGAAGAATATCCTTTTGTGGGAAATAAATTACTTTGATCCCAAATGAAAAGTTTTCTGAGTGCACTTATTGAGTACAACATTGTGTTAAAATTTGAAGAGGTTATGTTGATTTGTTTCCGAGAAAAAAATTAGTTTTGAAAACAAGTGCATATCTGTTTTACTTTTTAATTTGTATATCACATATAAAAAAAATAATTATTATGTACTAGGGCATATCACCCTCCCTAGGGGCTGCAGGACCTTGTCGCGTGTCATGCGGGTGACCCACCTTGGTGGGAAACTCGGGTGGACCGGTGGGGAGGCTTAGTCAGCGTGGGAGGGCAAGGGTGAGGCGGAGCTGTATGCATGTGGCGCCCTATAAACGGGTAGTCCGGGCGAGTGAGGGGCTCCCTATAAATGGGAGACCTGGTGTGAAAGTGGTGGCAACCCGTAACAGGGTTCGTCCAAGCGTGTATAGGGTAGGTAAGTCCCGGCTACCGCCTGGCCTAGGCTGGATCGCGCTGATGACCAACAGGCAGCCCCCTATCCAAGGTGGTGGACTGGATGAGTATACTCACCCCCTGATCTGAAGGTGTCATGCGACCCGTGCCGATGTAGATTCGTGGCCCTCGGGGTATTGGAGGGTCTCTAACGGAGCCTCAGAGGCACCTGGCGCAACCTCTGAGTAATTTAGTCGCCTTACCGGCGCATGCGGGGCTCTGCGGCGGCGGACCGTTATTTCCCTAGCTGCTCGTGGGACCAACATGGCAGATGTAATTAAAATAAATAAAGAGGACGGCAAGGGCACAGAACCTGCCACGGAAACCACCGAAAGGGACGAGGCTTTCTCTCCCATGGAGGTGGCGGAGAAGACGTCCGGCGCACACAATAGGCGTCTGCGCTGGCTGAAATATATTGAGGAAAAGAAGAAGGCGGACGCGGAGGGGATACCACCCCCGCCTCCCCCTCCTTCGAGGAAAGCTGGGGCCAAGCACAAGGCGAAGCTCTTGGTAGGAGCTAGTACCCACCAGGCTGAACCTAGAAGCACAGGCCCAGGCGGAGCTGAGGGGCGAGTGGCAGAGGAGAGGAAGAGGAAGCAACGAAGCGTTTCTGACCCCTCTGTTAAGCCTGCCAGCAAGAGAAACAGGCAGGGCCCTAGCCACGCCGGAAGCGGAGGACCGTCATACTCCAATATCTCCGATAACCTACCCAGGATCCTGGTGACCTTCGGGGAAAGTATTAGCGAGAGGATGGAAATGACGGCCTTCGATCACCTTAAAGGGACGGTGATGGACAAGATCGTGGACATACCGGAGGACGGGTTTGTTCCGCGGTTCAGGGACACCTTTGTAAGGGAGGGGGTAGCGACCTTCATTTGTAATGATGGGGAGTCGGAGAGGTGGCTGCGAGAGGCAGTGTCGTCCATCAAACTCGACGATGGGACTCTGGCGAGGATTGTCCTCCCGGAGGAACTCATTAAGAGGGTCAATGTGACGGCACTGGTACCGCCGCCAAGAAGAGAAGCCTCCCAGTTGGTCAAGCTCCTGGGGCGCCAGAACCCGGAGTTGGATGTATCAAAGTGGAGGATACTCCAGTGCTTGGAGAGGGGCCCGGCTTGCCTCCTTCGCCTGGGGGTTGATGAGGTCACTCTGGGAGTGCTAGAGGCCAGGGGTGGGAAGGCCTTCCTGGGGACAAGCGAGATCACCTTTAGGTGGTCTTGGAGGTACCCGGAAGGCGAGGACGCGAAAGGGAAGCAGGATGATGTAGGTGCGGGACAGCATTGAAATGGCTGATACGCAAGTGGACATCCTGCAAATTAACTTGCATCACAGTAAAAGCGCCTCGGTGGTATTAACCAGGTGCATGACTGTTAGGCACACAAGCCCAGCTATTGCGCTGGTGCAAGAACCCTGGCTGGTCAGGAACGAGATAAAGGGACTGTCGGTCACGGGGCGCGTCTACGCGAGTGGGGAGCATGTGGGGCAAAGAGCATGCGTGGTCGTGAAAGGGCTGGAGGCGACGCTCATGCAGGAATTCTCAACGAGAGACCTAGCGGTGGTAAGAATTCGTGGGAAGGATGGGGTCAACAGGGGCAAAGAGTTCATCGTAGCCTCTACTTACTGTGCGCATGAGAGAAAATCTCCCTCAGAGGAGGTTAAAAGGTTAACCAGGTACTGTAGGAAGGATGGACTCGGGCTCATTGTTGGATGTGATGCCAACGCCCACAATGAGGCGTGGGGTAGCACGGACACAAATGAGCGTGGGGAGGAACTCCTGGAGTACCTGATTGAGGAAAACCTCGTGGTCTTAAACACAGGTGCGGAACCGACCTTTGTCGGTTGCTGTCCCCAGGGTGGGGTTTTGTCCCCCCTGCTGTGGAGCCTGATGGTAGACAGTCTACTACGAGTACTAAACGGGATGGGAGTCAAGGCGGTAGGATATGCGGACGATATAGCTATCCTAGCGAGGGGGGCTTATGGAGAAGTTCTTAGGGACTTGGTTCAAGGAGCCCTCAAGGCAACGGAGGAGTGGTGCAGTAGGAAAGCATTGCGAATTCAAGGGGATAAATCGGTAGCCCTTATCTTCACAAAGCGCTATAAAATCAGAAAGCTGAGGAAGATGAAGGTGGGAAACGTAGAGATTCCTTTCGCAGAGCAAACCAAATATCTGGGGGTTATCCTCGATAGGAAGTTACTCTGGCGCAGGCACCTAGAGGAGAAATGTAGGAAAGCAATCTCCACTTTCTGGCAATGCAGAAGAGCATTGGGTGCAAGGTGGGGAGTGGGTCCGCGGCAAATGCACTGGATCTACTCTGCCATTATTGTGCCGAGGTTAACGTTTGCTTCAGTAGTCTGGTGGAGTAGGACACTGTGGAGCACGGATTGCGCGAAGCTGGACCGGGTACAGGCGCTGTTCTTAAGGGGCATAACTGTCACTAGGAGGAGTACGCCCTGTGCCGCTATGAGGACCATGCTGAACCTACCGTCTCTGGCACTACACATCAAGTCTGAGGCAATGAATACGGCATACCGGCTTGGTTGCGTCGGTCTGTGGAAAACGGACAGCAAGAGGCATAAACGGCTGTTCGGGGGTGCACTGAGAAAGCTCTGGAAAGAACCCCAGGATAAAATACCACCTCGACCGGTAAGAAAGGGGAGATATAAAATCCACATTCCGGAGAGGGAGAGGTGGGAGGAATGTAGACCCAAACACGGCGAAATTTGGTTCACGGACGGGTCTAGGGCAAAGGGGGGGTTGGAAGCTGGCTTCTGTGGACCTAGGCAGCAGGACAGCTTCTGCTTTAGGATGGAAAGCTACAACACGGTTTTCCAGACCGAGGTACTCGCGATCAAGTCATGCGCGGAGGAACTAACAAGGGCTGGCAAGTCGGGCAAGACTATTTGGATCTGCTCGGACAGCCAGGCGGCATTGAGAGCCATCGAGAAGACCGTTACTTGCTCTAAGTTAGTAATGGAAACAAAGACCTCGTTGGATGAACTAGGTACGGTTAACCTTCTCAACTTAACCTGGATCCCGGGTCACTCCGGTTGGAAAGGTAACGAAAGGGCGGATACTCTTGCTAAACAAGGAGGTCGTACTCACGGTCCCATTACACAGCAAGCTGGCATGCCGGCGTAAGAAGGCCGGAGCAGGATAGCTGCTCACATCAGGAGCATATGTAAAGCGAAGTGGCTCGCGACTGATGGTTGCAGCAAATCGGGTGACCGATGGGGCGGAGAACTTCTCTCCCTCGGCAGGTGGCAACTCAGAAGGGCAGTGGAACTGATAACAGGGCACTGCGACCTGCGGGGTTTCCAACACACAATAGGTAAGGCAAGCTCCCCGTACTGTCCCAGGTGCGGGGAAGACTGTGAGGAAACGCCAATCCACGTGATCTGTGAGTGCCCTGCACTGGCGGCCTGCAGAAGGAAGTGGTTTGGCAGGGCTGTGGCAACACCAGAAGAGATCAGGGAGCACAGCATTAGGGAGGTCCTAGATTACTGCTCTGCAGTTGGCCTCCCCTAAGGTCGGACCCGAGGTAGGTGGGGAATAGCGTACAATGGCAAGCAAGCTAAGGGCGCTACACTGTTTTGGTCACGAGTTCACAATCTAATCTAATCTAGGGCATATCACCGAGAAAGTCATTTCAGATTGACTCCCGCGGTAACGTGTACTAGGGCAATGATAAAAATTGACTTTCAAAATGTGAATTTCGTAAAAATTTCATAAAAATATAAAATATCTTTGATCGCAAAAGTCAGATTTCTTGGGCAAAGGAATCGATTCTCAAATATAAAAAAAACTACCTCTCTGTTAAATTTCAAAACGATGCATTGACTTTTGTTAAGAAGTATAACTTAGTTATTATATTTGTATGATTGTTACAAAGGTGGATTAACTTTTTCGCCATCCCCTGGCCGAAAGTACCACATTCCCGCCCAGCTCATAAACGGGAATGTGGTGTTTTTGGCCCGGGCATGGCGAAAAATAGTATACGCACCACGGGAGTAAAATTGTTCAGCCCACAGCTCGTGTAAATTGCCACCCGAGCCTTCGGCAATTTACACGAGCTGTGGACTGTCCAAGTTTCTTCCTCCCTAGGTGCGTAATATACCATAAACCACTAAATCGAGCAGGATAGTAGTTAAATACCTGTTTCAAAACAAATATTTATTAGATTATTGCCAATACATACTTTACTCTCTCAGATTAATGTATTTCTTTAAAATTTTTTATAACAATAATTAATTGTTTGTATATGATACGTAAATGAAAAAACAAAACAGATATTTTTTATATTAGAGTCAAATTGTTTAACAAACAACAAAGAACAGCAAAGAAAACAGTTTTATTTATTAATAAAGTTTTGTTGTGAAAAATTTACTTTTGTTTTTAAAATTTTAAAAATGGAATTGATAAATTAGTTTGAGGAAGCATCTTGCTAAAGAATTAGCAGTGGTTTTTCTGTTAGGTTTATAAATTGAATCTGAGTCCACTTTTTTCTTCAATCCAATGATAGTATTTGTACATCCTAGTGTACACTGCAGGATATATTGCCGATGTACCAATTCTACGAGAGGAAATGATTCCATAGAGTTTACCACGAATAACACCAGGTCCACCAGAATCACCGTCGCATGCATTAGCCTCTGTATTGCCCGCACAAAACATATTATCGGTTATGGGATCTGACCTGTAAGTTCTTTCACAAAAGCCTTGATCCATTACAGGTGCGTATACAGCCTTCAACATATCAGGTCGGCCCAGGTGGTCCTGAAAATTGTTAATTAAATTAACTAAAAAAATTCTAGAAAAAAAGAAAACCTTTCCTCTGTGAGGGATAAGAACTTACCCCTTTCTTTCCAAAACCAGAAATCCGCATTAATTCACCTTCTCTGGGAATATCGTGTGAATTTGCAATTGGTATAGATTGTTGTTTATTATTAAATATAATAGGCACTGTAAGCTGGATGAAAAATATAATGAAAATATTCGTGTTAGTCACAAGTTCTTAGTTCTTAATCAAAAATTAAAATTTGTAGTGAAATTTATTTAACAAGTTTCGAAGTTGTATGAAACTATTATTACACATTGAAATACTAACATTGTCATGAATAGTGATATTATATCTATACTAAATCCTTTCTAAATAATTCACAGGTAAAATAAACATATTTAATTACCTTGATTAAAGCAATGTCGTTGTTTAGGCTGTTGGTGTCATAATTATCATGCATTATAATTCTCTCAATTCTGCGTTTTTCACCAAAACTTAGTCTGAATCCACTGCCAGTTCGTACACGTAATAATACATGCGATTTATTTCTATTTTGCAATGAAGAGATTAATTAAATTTTTTGTAAGAAGTTCTATTGTATAGAAATTCTTAATGTAATTATAAAAATTAAATGAAATCTTACTCGACACAGTGTGAAGCAGTTATAACCCAAGATTCATGTATAATAGTTGCACCGCAGAAGTTATCTACACCCATCGAAATCAAGCTAGCCTAAAAACAAATATACAAGATATAAGGAGCTTTAATCAGATTGAACATCTTCTTGAACTATTTTAAAAAACTGAAATTTCTATAAACTGTTTTGTATGAAATTTATTCAATACATAATGCGATAAAGCAAGTACGTCTATTAATATCGTTCATGGACTATTTTATTCAACAATGTATTAAATGATCTATTAATTTTTAAACTATTTACATTAAAGAAATTGCTGCAAAGAATGAATGTTACAAAATTTAGTTAATATTTATTTACCTGATATGGTATATCTTCTATTCTAACATGATCTCCTCCTTGAATCTTATCTTCATGTGTTCCATTATTATCTATTAGAAATTGAAAGATAATATGTAATTGAAAAATTTACTTTAATTCACAAAAATATTATTTAAAATCTCTTTTACCTATATAGAAGCCACTTGCGAAAGCGACGCACAACAAAATACACAAAACCTTCATGACTGCAACAAGTGAAAATGAAAAAAAAAATCTGCCTTATATACACCGATCTTATCTAATGATCATTAATAAAATTATAAATTAAAAATAAAATAAACACAATTGTTGGAGTCAACTATTTCTTTTGTGCTATCATTGGTTTGGCTATGATACTAGTGATATATTGAGCGCATTTAGTGTCTACACAAAGCCCCTACAGCGGACTTTTATAGCACTGCTATAAAAAAATGTAGACATATATAGTCTACACTGAGATAGTTTACACGATTAAAATCTACATCGTGTCCTGCTCACGTCGTTGCGCGCAGCCTTCAACAGCATTTATCGTAACAATCACGAAAAATTCTATTTATAGCAACAATGCCATAGAGTACTGGAATTTTCCAAAAAAACTTCCTTAGGCGTTTAAGAATATATTAGTTCGAATCAAATCGCAAAATTCGAAAATTCGTTACACAACTTTTGCATTTGAAAATACTGGTTTGAAATAGCGAAAAAATTTGTTTTAAAATTTGCTATTTAGTTCAATAACAATCTCTATTATTGCGCTATGGTTTATAATATTCCTAATACTCTAAAATTTATTGTGTAAAAATTTCTGAAAGAAATAGTTGATCTGAACAAAGTTCTGGCGAGTCGGACAGAAAATTACATTAAACTTTTGTTTTCGCAAAAAAAAAAAACAGTTTATTGGGATTTTTAATAAAACTAATAAAGATGAAAATTTGATTTCTTCACAGAAAAATGAACCACTGCCAATTAATTGGCCCGTGGCTTCCTCAAACTTAATTTGCTGACTCCTTTAATTAATTTTTAATAACAAAATTTATAATTTTTGCAACAATTTATTACATAATTATGATTAAATTAATTTATGTAGATTAAAGAGTACTAATTTTTAAATTATGTATAAAATATGCATAAAGTAATATGTATTATTTTTTTTTTAAATAATTTTCATGATTTTTCTCAAAAAAATTGACTGTTTAGTTTGGGAGTTATAAGAGTTATAAACTTTTTTGACAAAAAAAACACGTTTTTGTTAATAACAAAAGAACCGTGCTAGCTAGAAAAAGTTTTTTGTTTAGAAAATATAGGTATTATAATTCTCTTTCGAATCCTACCCATCCGATTCAGATACATAGAGTCGTTCTCGAGAAATTACGATTTGAAAAAAGGCTAAAGAAATTTTAACCTCAAATATCTCTGAAACTTATGGACCAATCATTTTGTCCAAAGAACTCGACCGAGAACTATCCAAAACCCACGTCTACAAAGAATTTGGAAGCGATTAAGTCAATTTTACTCCAGTAATCATTGGACATAAAAAACTAATTTTTTTCATTTTTCAATTTTTCCTCAAAAACTAACCAACAGAATGAATTCAAATTTTTACAGATTATAGATATTTATATTCTGCATTATCATGATTTTTCTCAAGAAAATTGACTGTTTAGTTTGGTAGTTATAAGCTTTAAAAAAAACACGTATTTGTTAATAACAAAAGAACCGTGATATAATAGATAGAAATTTTTTTTTTAGAGAATATAGGGGAGCGTCCACCAGAAACCAGCCAGCGGGTGCGTCTCTATTCTGAGTCTCTCAGAAAAAAATAAAAGACATATATCGATAGATTTTTTCCTGCTCTTTCCAATGGTGCTATTGTTTTTACTCCAAAACTCTTCTGGTCCAAAATTCGAGTTGAAAGTTCAGAGACATTTTTCTCAAAGTATATCATGTTTCTTTTTTGGAGAAATAAAGGGCTCAAAAGTAACAAGATTAAAAAGACAGCGGCGAGTGCCCGCGCGAGCTCTTCGAGCTGCGCTCGGACGAGCCGCACGCTGGGGCTTGGTATAATGAGCTCGTAATCGTATTTTGAGTCTCTCAGAAAAAAACAAGAGACATATATCAATAGATTTTTTCCTGCTCTTTCCAATGGTGCCATTCGTTTTACTCCAAAACACTTTCTTCTGGTCGGAAATTCGAGTGGAAAGTTCAGAACCATTTTTCTTAAAGTATAACATGTTGTTCTTCAAAATGCATAGCACCATTCGAAAGTACAAGTTACAAGCTACAAAACCCTAAATTTTCAAGTTGAAGAAACGTAGAGCTCAAAAGTAATAATTAGAAATAATTTCTCTAGATTCTTCCATTGACACTACATTTTCTTCCTCAATTTTCGCATCAAATTTTAATCGACAAGAATCACATATTTTATCTTTATCTTGTAAGTTCGGAAAACGAGCTTTAATTTTTTCAGAAACAAACCTCAGTTTAGGTGAATGCTTTGCTTCATCATAAAAGGGTTACAACAGCGATTGAAAATCGTTGACATTTTAAAGTTTTTTTTTATTATGAAAATAATAAATATTGAGAAAGAAAACATTTTCAGTGGGTGATAAACACCTTCCAAGGAGCTTTTTTAAGTATTGGGAACGACTCTGTGGTCTCAGTCCCTCTAGTGGCAGAAATGATAACACGTGAAAGTGCAATGATTAAAGTATAATAGATATATACGCATACAGAGGCGCGTCCAAGCGCAAAAGAGACTTCACGCAGCCGCTCGCCGCTGTCTTTTTAATCTTATTACTTTTGCGCTCTACGTTTCTCCAACTTAAAAATTTAGGGTTTTGTAGTTTATAACTTGTACTTTCGAATGGTGCCATGTATTTTGAAGAACAACATGTTATACTTTAAGAAAAATGGTTCTGAACTTTCCACTCGAATTTCCGACGAGAAGAAAGTGTTTGGGAGTAAAAAGAATAGCACCATTGGAAAGAGTAGGAAAAAATCTATTGATATATGTCTCTTATTTTTTTCTGAGAGACTCAAAATACGATTACGAGCTCATTATACCAAACCCGAGCGTGCGGCGCGTCCGAGCGCAGCGCAGAGAGCTCGCGCGGCCACTCGCCGCTGTCTTTTTAATTTTGTTACTTTTGAGCCCTTCATTTCTCCAATTTGAAAATTTAGGATTTTGTAGCTTAAGACTTTTACTTTCGAATGGTGATATACATTTTGAAAAAAAACATGATATACTTTGAGAAAAATGGTTCTGAACTTTCAACTCGAAATTTCGACCAGAAGAAAGAGTTTCAGATTAAAAACAATAGCACCATTGGAAAGAGGAGGAAAAAATCTATTGATATATGTCTTTTGTTTTTTCTTGAGAGACTCAGAATATGATTACGAGCGAGTTGAACAGAGCGTGTTTTGCACGGAAAATCAGTCGCGCGCGCCCGCTGGCTGGTTTCAGGCGGACCCTCCCATAGGTATTTTAATTCTCTCTCGAATGCTACCCATCTGATTAAAATATCTCGATCCTATCGTTAACAAAAGCAAGAATAAATTTTGAGAAAATCAAAAATTCAAAATAAAACAAAAACGCATCGGACCAATCAAAAAACGGATTTTTGACTCGCAATCACACAAAAAAAACCGCTGCCAATTCATTAGCCCGTGGCTTCCTCAAACTTAATTTGCTTATTCCTTTAATGAATTTTTAATAACAAAATTTATAATTTTTGCAACAATTTATGACATAATTATAATTAAATTCATTTATAAAGATTAAAAAGTATTAATTCTTAAATTATGTATAAAATATGAATAAAATAATAGGTCTGATTTTTTTTTTTAAATTATGTGTGAAAAATAAATAAAATAATTGATTGTAATATTATCGTCAAAACCTTTTAAAATTCCTAAATAATCTTTACTTCAAATTATATTTTCTTTGTGAAATTTCACGCATAGGGTACGTGTCTCTAGTAGTCTGCTTTCTGCAATTTCCGATCTAAGAAAAAGGTTCTAACCTTAAAATAATAAGTGGCTATTACAAAACAAAAGCAGGTATATGCTACGTAACTACCTCTTGGCGCGAAATGCCAGCGCCGTCTACCGGATTTTTTTTGAATACTAGGGTCCTCTGTGCAGCCGAAACATGTTTAAACAAGTGAAAAATATGATGTTTTTAATCGCGTATTTAATGGCTGCGGAGGGTTTGTCTTGCAAAAACCATGACGCTGGTGATAAAAGCTGGGTTCCAATTAGTGGATACAAGTATTTTTCGCACAAAAAGTTTATCAAAAGGCAAAAAATTAGTTGAAAGTTTTCATGTTAGTGACGTTGAAGAAGAGTCAGTGGAAAATTATTATCGCCAAATTGTTGGCAAAGTTATAAGGGAAACACCTGGAGCAACCAGTACAAAAAATAATGAAAATGTGTACAAAGTGAAAATTGAGGTAATTAATTTTTTTTTTAATATAAATATGTAAATTGAATAGTTTAAATACGGTAAGAAATCACATATCATTCTGTTCTAGTTGTAATTGGAGTACATCAATATTCGCTGCTCTACTTTTGGTGGAGTGTCGCATGCCAACTCAGTGCAATCTATGATAGCTCGACAGTTAGGATAATTCCTAAAGCTATCGGGCATTGTCTCCTTAATTGCCTGTTTCGAAGGCCAAAATAACCAATGTTTAGTGCTTGAAATCAAAGTTTGTAATACACTGAAAAAAATATTTGTTGCTGCTTGTCTTGTAATATCAAATATATAACTCAATGCTGTAAAACTAATTCCAAATTTTGATTTCATCAAAAGTAATAATAATCTATTATGTCTTGATACTTTTTTAAAATATTTTGGTTGATCATTCTGACTTTGTACTATAAACTCCAGTAAAATATTAAAAAATGAAAGCGATATTCCTCCTAGAGCTTTCACACTGTTACACTCACACACACATACAATAATTAATAATAACCATAATTACAAAAGAATAACATATAACTTTATTTAAGATAATAAACACACACAATAAAACATGTTATCAACAACAACGTCTCGAATCAACTAACTCGAATCGAGAACAACAAACTAGTCGCTTGGCAACGCTTTTGTTCTTATGTTCGATACAATAATTAATAATAACCATAATTACAAAAGAATAACATATAACTTTATTTAAGATCATAAACACACATAATAAAACATGTTATCAACAACAACGTCTCGAATCAACTAACTAACTCGAATCGAGAACAACAAACTAGTCGCTTGGCAACGCTTTTGTTCTTATGTTCGATGATGGTAGACGAACACATAACAATACTTTCATCACATGTTATATACTATCAAAGCCAGTGAAATTGGCTTGCATTTCACAGTCAGAACCTGAACTTTTTGTAGCTGTTTTTGAAAACGTAAACTTAGCTTCAATCTCATCTAAAGATTTTCTGAGATCTTCCTCACTTAATGTAATGTTGGATTTCGACGGTTCTGTATATCTTGTGATGATAGTTTGAGTTGAAGCTTCATTGTTAATACATAAACAAAATAAAAGTGTAACATTTTCAGTCTCTCTGCAGTCAAGCACCGGATCAGTTTGGATACCAATTTCCTTATGCATTTGCTCAATATTAATTAATGGTTCTGAAAATTGAGTATGAAACTTACAATTCATTATTTATATTTCAATTAGATAGATTTTAATAATATAACTCACCATAATGTACCCCATCGATAATATCATCATTGGTAACTTCAGTATCAATAGAAACAGATTCTACAATTTTTTTTTTCTTGTTACGAGCTTCCAACCTTTCAACTCTTGATGGATCATAATTGCTCGATTTCCCATATATTTCTGGAAAAATGGTTGGATTATACGACACTTTTCTAGCGTTATTGGATTTTTCGCTTCCTTCAAAATGAGCACTACAAATCCTAGAATTCTGACTTGGCTCCCATTGTTTATTTCCATTTCTGTAAAGAAATTATGAAATCAAATTTTATTTTGACTTAACCTATGAATATTTTGTTTATCTGATATCATATATACTTATTTCTATTCTTTTAATATTAAGTTGAATATTAACAGATAATATAAGCCTATCAATAAATAACGATAAATTACTGTAAATAAACAAATACTTCCCAATACGACGTACAGCAACAATCCACTTCTTTTTTCTTTTTGCTTCGTAAGATCGGAAAGGAAATTTATAAAAGTGTAGTTCAGGATTTTTTTTTCTGTATTTAAACAGTTCACCACACAACAACGTCGATTTGAACGAACAATTTGTTTATTAACAAATTGCTCCGTTTCTTTTGCAGCGTCCATGTTGCAGTCTGCTTATGCTAGGACCTCGATTATGACCAAAATGTTTCGATAGGCGGCGCTCGCCGCGGTAGTTACGTAGCGTATAGAACACGCGCGCATCGGCGCAAAGCGCCATAGCGCGTCATTTCCATTTTCTAGTATACATAAATACGTTCCCGAATAATTACGATTTTAAAAGAGGGCTAAAATAGTTTTAACCTCAAATATCTCTGAAATTCATAAATGAATTCTTTTACCCTAAGAATTCTTCTAATAAATAATGTACAAACTCTACATCTCCGCCAAATTTCAAAGAAATTAAAACAATTTTAATGTAGTTATATTGTGTGACAACAAAGAAAGTCGTTTTCAAAAATACTAAAAATTGAAATATCAAACATCTCAAAAAATAACCATTTAATCTGGATGAAATTTTACACAGGTATTACCCATATCGCATACAAAATAGCCTATAAATTTCAAGCTGATACATGAAGTCGTCATTGAGAAATTAAGATTTTGAAAAAAACCGTAAAAGAATTTTAACCTTAAATATCTCTAAAAATCATGAGACAATTCTTTTATCTAAAGGACTTATACGATAATATATAGACTCTATATTTCCACAAAATTTCAACATGATTAAACCAATTTTTGTTTTCTCTAGTTATCATGCGATAAAGAAAATAACTTTGTAAAATACGAAAATTTTCAAAATCAAATATCTCAAAAAGTAATCGTACGATCTTGATGAAAATTCGCACACATATTATCTATATCACATACAAAATTGTCTATAAATTTGGAGCTGATACATGGAGCCGTTCTCGAGAAATTACGATTTGAAGAAAAGGTTAAAAAAATTTTAACTTCAAATATTTCTGAAAATTCTGGACCAATCGTTTTGCCCAAAGAACTCGACCGAGAGCTATCCAAAACCTACCTCTAAAAGGAATTTCAAGCGATTAAGTCACCTTTTCTCCCGTAATCGTTGAACATACAAAACTCATTTTTTTCACATTTCAATTTTTTTCTGAAAAACTAGTCGACAAAATGAATTCAGATTTTTACAGATTATAGCTATTTATATTTTGCACTATCATGATTTTTCTCAAGAATATTGACCGTTTAGTTTAGGAGTTATAAGCTATTTTAAAAAAACACGTTTTTGTTAATAACAAAAGAACCGTGACAGCTAGAGAAAATTTTTTTTTTCAGAAAATATAGATATTTTAATGTTCTTTCGAATACTATCCATTCAATTCAAATATCTCGATCTTATCATTAAAAAAAAGCAAAAATCAATTTTGAGAAAATCGAAAATTCGAAATAAAACAAAAACGCATCGGCGAATCAAAAAACGAGTTTCTGACCCGCCATCACATAAAGAAAACAAAAAAAATGAGACCTGTCCGGTCAAAATCGATCGAGTAGAAGCTAAGAGCCAGGCGTACACACACACACACAGATACACACACACACACACACACACACACACACACACACACACACACACACATACACACGTCCATACAGCATTTTTGAAAAATCATGTATTATGATTCCTAACACCTCGAAAAACAATTATAACATGTTTTTACAATAACTCAAAAAATTACTACCACAAAGCTTCCTCTAGGAGGAAGCAAAATTACTATCACAAAGCGTCCACTAGGAGGAAGCAAAAATTCAATTAATTATTCATATACGCATACAATAATGCATTATTTTCAAATTACAGTCATATTATTAATATGATAAAATTAATTAAAAATGTTATTAAACCGATCATGACAGTGTAATAAATATTCTTATTTCGACATTTAATTGATTGAAAAAATGCTCTTCAATACTGCATCGCGACACTATCAAAATACTCTTTACATTCATATTCATATATTCTTGTCTGCACCGCACATTTCCATTATATATCTCACGAATAAAAGCAATTTTAAAATAAAATTTCCCATTATTATAAAATGATACTATCTCGCGGGACGACATTAAACTGTCAATAATTTCATAATCGATAAAATCGCTTCGCTCTCGAACTGTATATAGTTTGTTAAGAAATGCGGATCGGCTTATATTATATACGCGAGACGACGACAGTGATTTTTCCCCAGTTCCTGAAAGAAATATCCGCGCGGGAGCCGAGTCAGAAGCTCTCATAACGACCGGCGTTATTATTATTCCTCGGAAAATATAACGAACACCGTGTACCGAACACACAGTCAGCGGGTGCACATATACCGCCTTAGAGTTTCGCAGGACGAGTGAGCGGGGGGCAGGGGCGCACAGCAGAAAAGGATTTGAGGTCTCGCGAGCAATGACACAATCGCGTCATTATATATTATTCTCCATGCGGCGATGATATATATTCACGTATATACAACGTGCGTCCGTGGGAACGTACAATAACCGATCGTCGGTGCAAACACACGCGCGGCGCTACCGAAAAAAGGTGGAAGAAAAAGGGAATTATGGTATAGGCAGCAGCGCCGAGGAGAAAAGAGACAGAGAGAGAAAGAGAGAGAGAGAGAGAGAGAGAGAGAGAGAGAGAGAGAGAGACAGAGAGAGAGAGAGAGAGAGAGAGAGAGAGAGAGAGAGAAGCCTTTCGCCTTTGAGACGTCAACCAAGCGCGATCGTTGTCGTCGTCATTCCAATTATATCATCGATTCGACGATCGCATGTACAGAAGCCCTCGGGAGCTTCAAAAGGAAAATATTAAATGCAATTGAAAGAACGCTGCTGCACCGCAATGCACCGCGCCGCACGCACACATAAGCGTCACTCTTCCTCTGCTCGTGAATATATATATATCCCTCGCTCATCTCTGCACGCACGTGTGTATGGACGTGTTTAGTCGCGCATCGTTGGCTCTCAATGCGAAATCGCAAAAAGCGTATCCTAACTCCGGTTTGCGCATAAAGGAGGAGGAGAAGTGCAGGAGCTAGCGGTCGAGTCTCGTCGGGGGCGATCATCGCATCAAAAGCCTCTCTGGATGTCATCGCGTTTACGAGAGAGAGAGAGAGAAAGCAGGGCCTTTCATAGCTCGCACTTCGTTTTGACGAAGGTCTCCCCGATTCTCTCTTCTCTCTCTTTCTCCCTCTCTATTCTACGGTACGCGAACGAATGCAGAAAAGAAACGCAGAAGAAAAGGAGCGTTTACGTACATGTACGTGCATGCATGTGTGTGAAAAAAACCCTGTGGATCTCTCCGCGAATAAACTAACCCTTCGCGTGATGCGCCGTCGTACACCGCAGAGATAACACCAGGGAACAATGGGATAAATGCGTGTATAAAGCTCGAGTTTGGCTCTCGCGTAAGTGTGCGGCACTTACTTTTGCGCGTTCGACCGGCATTTGCGACGAGAAAACCGCGCGATTTTTGCGGTGGCCACTGCGCGAGTGTATAACGTGATATGTATAGGTGTAAGGAACGAATAGGAGAAAGAGAATATGGAGGAGGAGAAGAAGGAAGCGAGAGTGTGCGCGAAGGAGAAAGAGCAAGACGAGCGCAGTCGACGGGGCGATGATGTGTAAGCTCGATATGAGGATACGGCACCTGACGTGTAATTTGGCCCGAATTACGGGCAACCGCATGAGAGCGGAAGTCGACGTGTTTCATCGGGACTCTCCTTTGCTCTCTTTCTTTCTCTTTTTCTCTCTCTTTCACCTTTGCTATTTGCCTTTCGGTTACTTGCGTATACATTTTTGAATAACTTTCTTTTTGTTTTTTTTTTTTTATTTATTGTTCTGCGTTTCAAATGAAAAGTTTCGTACTTCAAATATTGAGATTAAAATTTTTCAAATTACTTGATTTTCTAAATGTCGATTTAAAGGTGTTTATAGATATTGAAAATTCTTGATTTTTAATGTAGTAATATAATTTGTATAGCCAACTAAAATGTTTATATACATATTTAACGATAGGTAATGTTAAGTTCTTTTAGGTAAACTCTAAATGTTGTTCCTAAAAGTGGGAAGCCTTGAACAGAACTAATATTATGATTGACATCATCTGACGATAAAAATTAACGTGACTCATGCTAGAAATTAACGAAGAATCGTAACAATGTTCATCATGACGTCAGAACATCTCTATTATAGGTTTATAAATCGCAGAATAGCGATAAACTTATAGTACATTGCGAACAAAATTTTCCATGCAGTCATCAATAATTGATATGATTGATGTTTCCATAACATATGTATAATGGTCTGAACATTCAAACTTCGCTAGCGATAGTATAAATTATGTAATTTAAATTGCTTTTAATGTTCTCATTTCTTTTCATATACAATTGTTGAAAAAGTATCGTATTAAACTTAATGCATCGCTTCCTTGAATAAATAAGCTTTGTCGTGGCAATAATAAGTTTTTTCAAACAGAAAATGCTTAAAAACTTATTTTGACATATGTTACGGGTGAAGTATCGCAACTTTTTAATATAATAAAAAGTGATGGACACTGGGATTGAACCAGAGCGGCCGACCGCGAGTCAGAAACACATACTTCATGCTAAAATTTGCTATTTTTCAGAAAATTTTGGTTATACTTGTAGTATATATAATAGCTGTATTTCATGTCTACCCCGATTGATTTTCAAGTATGACAGTTTACCTCGTTCATTTTTCAAAGTTTTTTCAAATAAAAATCAATAAATCGTTTTTACATAATTCTTAATGCTGACAAAATTGAAGAAATAAATATCTTCTAATCATTATTCTAAGAATGCTCTGGTTTATACGTCATGCCTGTTCATCTTCAATTTGTTTTACTAACTAAAATATTAACCACACTTTTTGTTTTGACAAGCTATACGTCCATCCGGTATATATTATGAATATATTCATAATTTACAAGATTTGATAAACTCACTAATAATCGATGACAAGGGCTGCAATTGCTGATTATGCAGTGATAACCATTCATCATATCTTCAATCCTTCTTATTAAAAAGTACGTACTTTCAAATTATTCGTTGTATAAAACGTATTTCAAAATTACACATTTAACGTATGACCATTAATTCTAATAATCTTTTAAATTTTAGTACTGTAGTTTTTTGAACAACCTTCAAATCAAACAAATCAGCTTTGTCATTGTAATATAAAGCCTAAAGTCGTAAAAGGTTCGACTAACCTATTTCCTCTTTGAATTCATCCAGCTCATGAAACAGCTTGCCGAGAACCAAAGGTGAGCGTGATTTTTGCGAACTGCGCTGTAAGTACTTACTCGTGATGCACGCAGGCAACCAAAAGAAGTAGGAAGGTGGGAGGAGGGTACAAGGATGATGAGAGGCGTTGGTCGGTCGGCACTGCATGGGAAACCAATAGACAGACTGCGGCGGGCTTTCGATAATAAACTTCGTTTCTCTCTCTCTCTCTCTCTTTCTCCGACGGCTAGTAAATGGCTAAGTAGCGTTACGAACGCTCATTGATCGATTTGTTACCCGTGGAGTGCCTCGCTCGCGCGATTTCTTTTTCTTCCACTGTAATAGACCCACCCCTTTCACGGCGCGGCCCTTTAAGAACGCTAATGTTCCAATTTTCCAGCACGCAATAGATCTATTCAGTACGCGAGCAAGCCTTTGATTATATCTCGGAGTGAATCGTCATGGCGGACCATAAAAGTGCTCCGGGAGAAAGTTCAATCCCTCTCTCTCTCTCTTTCTCTTCTTATACCGCTAGAGAAGTAGAGAGAGAAAGAAGTGAGTCACTTTCTCGACGCGCTGTTTGTTCTAACGAAGTTTTGCTTAATTTGAAAACATCATCGTGATTCGGTCAAACAATGGGAGCGCCGATGCGCAATGGAGCTGTTATCGAGTTTATATTGCGCACTGAATGAAAAAGAGAACGTTAACACACATCAATGGGACGTAATTGAGTTAAAAAGAAATGACTAGCGAAACGATTTTTCGAATATCTTATAACGTTGGTGCAGGCCGTCACTCTATTATTACGTTTTCATAACGTTGTGACTCCTGCTCGCTCGGGATGTTCGATTTTATATTATAGATTTAACGTAGTAAATCTTATATCGACGAAAGCAATTACTGTAGAGTAGTGTTCTACTTTTAAGGCAATGTGGAGTTCAAAATCAACCCAATTTCATTATTTAATAAATAACTTTTCAAACATTGATTTGGAAAAACACAATTTTCATGTCCTCCGTATATATAAATACTATACTAAAAAAATGTTTTCGAGCGATTCTATTAGTACTGTCATGAGATGAACTCGTTGAAAAATTATGTCGGTATCATACATCCCGTTAAGTCCTAGATTTGGCTCAGGCTGTAGAATATGCTTGTAAGCCAAAATAGCATGGACAAATGCTCCGAAAAACAGAAACTATGAATATATTGTGTTTTATTGTAAGAAAATCTTGATATAAGTTTCTGCTGCAAATGTAAATTGTTTAAATTAGAAAGTCTTATAGATCATTTTAAACAAGAGAAATAAAACTGGAGAAAATGAATTTTTACATATTTTCTCTCGAATTAAAAAAAAGTTAAGCTACAAATATACATTTTGACAAATTAAAGTATATTTATTATCCCAATACATATCCCCAATTTCGAGTTGAATCGGTGACCTCAAAAGTAGGGTTGTCTCCTAGTTTGCAAGTATTAGAAAGAAAAAGCATTGAATGTTTTACAAGATCTTTTTTCTAACTGTTTTATTCATTTGAATATCAAAACAATCTATTTGAAATATAATAACGCACTAGATTTGTTATTTCAAAATGCAAATGAACCTTGTAAAAAAAAATAAAATATCAGGGGTAACAGTGGAGTGAAGGAAAATAGAAAAGAATCAAGATCTTATATATAAAAATTCAAGTAATAAATTGAATTCCATCACTTGATAAATCTTGAAAATAGATCTCTGTTAAGGATAAGATGTGTGTGTGTGCGTGTGTGTAACTCCCTGCCTCCCGGATTAATACATTTTCTTATCTGGCAAAAAAATCACCTTCGCATTGATTTATTTTTCAACGCCTCGTTCTCTGCGCGCACACACACACACATCACACTCTCGCAGCGATCTCGCAAATTAAATGTGCGCGCGCATATACGCATGTCGTAACAAGTACGAGAAACACTTATGTATCTACCCGCGCGCAAAAATCACACGGCGCTATTAATATATATATGTATATACATAAGCATATATTACACTGCGGCGGCGAGCAATTAAAAAAACTAACCGTCTCAATCGCTTTCCACAGTGGCGCGTTTAATTTTTCATTTAATAATCCTCCTCTTAATTCGCATCTCGAGCCGATAAGCACCCGGCAATTACCACCTGAGCCGCCATCGCCTCTCCCGACCACCATGTGTTTTAACGCTGAGCGCACGCACACACGCATGTGAAAATTTAGCGCACACACGAGGATATATAAGTTGGCGCACGCGGCGACGCAAATTGATACCTCTCTCTCTTTCTCTCTCTCTCCCTCTTGCGCGCGCGCACAACCCTGATTAGTGCGTTCGATCTTGTTATTATGTGAACTTTTTACCGACGATTCCCACGCCGCGCGCGCTGCAGCGGCGCACCACGAGGAAGGGGATTACTCAAGTCGAGCGAGCAAAAATGTCAGGCTTCTAGTAGGCGTAATATCAAGTGCGAGGTAAATTGACCGCGAGCGACACTATACATGCACGCCGTAAGAGAGAGAAGGGGAGAGAGAAATCGGAAATTACAAGTCAAAGGAGCGAGTAAGAACAGGTTAATCAGGCACGCGATTCTCTTATAGAGAAGACACAGGTCCTGATAGTATGCGTGTGTGTGTGTGTGTGTGCGCGCGTGTGTGTAGGATGTAATGTTCAGCGGTCGCTTTTCAGAGCGCGAAGATATAATACGGAGCAGCAATAATTGACAGGGCTAGCTGCGATTAGTCTTCGTTATCTAATAGAAAACAGTGTAAGCTCGGGAGTGAGCGAGCGTTATCTGGGTGAAGGCAGTGGCCGCGCAGTCTGCCGAGAGCGCGAAAAAAGCGAGCGTGCGAATGTATATTAACAGGGGTTTACGGGAATTACTCACGCGAGAGCCGAGCGATTACGAATTTCAGTCGGGACTTTTAGCTTGTTTGGCTGGGAGATCTATCGGGAGAGCGATTAAATTTAATGCGACGTTAAATTGCCGATATTATTGCGCAATCCGAGTCGCATTCGTGCTTGAGATATTAAAGTATAATTTAATGGTATTTTATTAGTAGCAGTCATATCAATATTATCTAGGAATTATTGTTATTAAGAAGTGCAATGTAGATAACAAGAAGAGGTTTTGAAAATAATCGATGGATATTTCATTTTTATCTTCGTCTTTTTTTTTACTAAAATTCCACCGTAAATTAGTTATTAATAAAAAATTACACAATGTTCTAGGCATATATGCTAATAATTATTGTAGTAAAATCTGCATTGGCCAGGATTTCAATGTCAAAATATATTATGTTAGAACAAGTATAACAACGTCGATTTATGTCTTATGTTTTTCGGAATAAATATTGAATTTAATAAAAGTTCTGCTCAGCGCGCCAAAAGTCAAAGAAATACATACACGTGCTGAGTATTTTTATCTGCCGGTACAAATAAACAACTAAAATAGATCAAATACCATTTTTCACGAAATTTAAAATTGAAATTTTCTTGCCTGCAAAGTAGTCACGGAGCAGGAGAAAGCTTGTGCAAATGCAAAAATTCTCCACAATCAGTAGCTACTCTTGCTATATCATCGAATTGATCTACACCATGCAAAAGTAAGATGAGGAAGGCGCGCGAATAGTTGATCGAGAGGCTCGCGCGCGTCATTGCGCGTCGGATCACTGCGCGGCCGCGGCGTATTATAGCACACGCTCGATGATCGACAGGGGCTATCGAACGCGCGCGCGTGCGCTCGTTCCTGGTCTACTTTCGCGCTGTAGAGCAATATCTCGGCAACCCCCTCTTCGCGGAACGCGCCAGTTACGATCGGATTTCGAAAATCTCGGAAAAGCGGCGTTGCGCATCGCGCAATTCGCGAAGGCTCCCGTTTTATCGCGCTCGACGTGTACGCTGTTTATATATGTCTAAGTGCGTAAGCGGTGCCGCTGTTGCTTATGCCGGTGTTTGATCATTCAAAAATCGTCAATAATTGGAGAAGATTGCGGATGATCGATTGCCACGCTCATCGGCTAAATCAATTTATATTGCCACAATCGGCCGATGTTACAGCGAATAGATCGATCTTGTTCGCGGTTGTCCCGCTTACGCGGCCTCTCTCTCTCTTTCTCTCTCTCTCTTCTCTCTCTCTCGCTCGTATAGAGTTATAAATATGATTCGGGAGAGTATTTTGCGCGAGCGCGAGAGGTTACGAGATGATGAAAATGCATGTTTCGTCAGGGTAATTTAATAAGCAAACTAATATGAATAATGAATTTGCGCATGAGCTGTCGAAGTATAAATCATCGTGGTCGATGAGCGTAAGTAGGTTCTTTAGCAAGACCGTTGGCGATGTAAAAATTGCGAGTAAACGTAATAGATGTTAATGAGATTTCGAGATGAAAAATCTTTTTCGAAAAATTATATTTTTTATAAATTTAATTTAAATGTATGAACTTTATTCTAGGAAATTTTTCATATATCAGATTTTAATAAATCTTTCCGATATTTTTTAATTAACTATATTCCGTACAGAGTATATTTTACTGAAAAATCTGTGAGAATCAAAATGTGTATGTATGTGTGTGCGTGCATGTGTGTGTGTATGTGTGTGTGTGCGTGCATGTGTGTGTGTATGTGTGTGTGTGTGTGCGTATGCATGTGTATATTAAATTTGTTTCAAATATAAATATAATTAAAAACTGGTTTTCAAGTTGAAAGTTGTGTCATATATATGTAGCACATTTTATCAACGCTTGAAGTGTGGAATGACATTTTCCTAATAAAGTAAATATTTTGTCGCAATTCGTTTATCTTCTCTTAAAAAAAACGATGGCCGGATGTTGTGAAGCATTTAAAGGTTGATTTTGATTGGTCTGTAAAAAATAGGCGCGAAAATTCGCTACGTCCGCTACATTTGAATTTTTGAAATTGATTCTTAACTATTCTTCTTAACTATTTAAAACTAAATAATTAAATTAAATTAGAATAAAAAGATTAATTTATTCATGCTTTAAAAAATTATCTGATTATCCTATCATTTAAACTAATTAAAATGAAATCATAATAAAAAATTATATATTCACAACCTCAAAAACAAAATTGTACGCCCGCAGCGCGTTTGGATTTTGCTAGTAACTAATAAAAAGGCAAGCGTCAACTTTTTTCGTGGCGGGCCTTCGTGAGCTTATAATGAAATAACTTTTCGTTAAAATATACATGTGCACATGAAAAAAAAAAATAATAACAACAATCAAACTTCCAAACTGCAATTTGAACTGAAAGCCCTTTTGCGCAATAAAGTCGTCCACGGAAGGAGGCTCTGCAACCCATCGCGGAAACCGATGCGGTGAGCCTCGAATTGAAGCTTTCGCCGCACAACACCAACCACGACTTTCCTTCGTCCACCTTATAAGGGTTTGTTTACAAGGACAAGCGCACGCGAACTCCTACATGTATATACGTATATATAGTGTGTCCGCAGCGCTCACACGCGCAGAGAGAGAGAGAGAGAGAGAGAGAGAGAGAGAGAGAGAGAGAGAGCAGACCTGCGAGACGCCGCGGCTAAATTTTTTATTTGCTCGCGGGTGCGCGCACGCGTTTGCCTCACCTCAAACAGGATACACGAGGAGCCGTCACACTCGGGAGCAGCCCACTTCCTTCGACAAGAGGGCGAGCACACGCGGGGTGCCCGCCGCCTGCCCCTCTCGTGTATATAGGTACGCGCGTGTATAACCTACGAAAGAGAGAGAGAGAGAGAGAGAGAGAGAGAGAGAGAGAGAGAGAGAGAGAGAAATCCGAGACGCGAGGCGAGTTTTTATACCCTGCGACTATATACGCGGGCGCGCACTCGGGCACAGGAAACTCCTCGGCTATTCGAAGAATTCACGGAATATCGAGTTCCGCTGCGCTCTCTCTCTCTCTTCTCTCGTAACGATAGATGTATACACATAATATATGTGTTGCCCTATACTCTTGATCGATTTCGTCTACGTGTTATACGCGTCTTCGATCCTCGCGATTATAATGATATTATCTTTGGGCGGGGTATAGGGACGCTTAAAGGAGACGGAAAGCGCTCGCGTATTATACTATGTATATATGGCAGTCGCATCTGCTCGTTAGGTTGGCTCGCATGTGCGTCTGGCGAAATCGAGCTTTTCTATAAGAGTCTTATGGGATTCTTATTAAGGAGCTTTGGATCGTATAAAAATACTGGATTCGCCGCGCGGCTCCTTCGCGTTCGTATAAATGGATTATAATTAAGCCGCGACTTTCGAAAAGTTGAGCATCACGAACCTGCGCAAAGCTATAAATACGTATACGTATCGGGGTATTTTAATTTATCGCAGATATTATATACGTTATGTAACTAATAGCTTTGATCTATTTCAATTCTCGTTTGCGTTGCAATTTGAAGAGATTTAAATATATTATTTCTCTCGTTTTAAGTCTTATTCATAATTGAAAGCATGAAAAAAACATTTTATAATTGAAAAATGTATATATCGTATTGCAGATTGTCGCTAAAGATATATATATAATAATGCAGTGATCAAAGTGAAATAGAAGTAATAAGCTGATACTTGATTGTTCACTTTTCTGAAACATATGGTTTAATTCTTAATAAATCGTTGTAGTTTTCAGAGTACGTCAAATTGACGAAGAAATATTTCGAAATGGCATACTTTTTTGAAAGATTATTTAAGATTAACTTTTATTCATAATTTCTCAATTATCCAAATAAATTTTACAAAATGATTAAATTATTTTCAGCCGTTTTTCAGTTTAATAACTAAATTATATGCTAATTAATATTAATCAGCGTTAGAATTGAGTTTAAAACAAACTTTTGTTAGGAGAGCATCAATTCATCTGAGACAACGTAACTTTTCACTCGCAAATAACTTTTATGGAGAGTTGCGCAAACAGATTTAAAAAAAATAGCTAAAAGTTTCTTGACCTTAATTAAGCGTCGAATATGCGACTAAAATCAATAATCATTATGAAATAATTGCGTAAAATTCCGCGTCCGCATGTGTGTACAATATATGTATATGTATCCGCATAGCGTTGCCGTAATCCTAATCTTGGAGGAAAAAATTCGCGTGCGTCACGTGCGCTAGCGACGAGCACGTGCCGTTTTGCGCGAACGCCGTACTAACGGATGTATGCAAAGCGCGCGAGAACACTCAAACAAATTTTTTATTCTCCTCTTTTGCGCGCCGACGCAATTCAAATGTTACTTATCGCTGTTTAATTAATATCCGCTCTCGCGCAGACTCGCGCATACATCACATGTATATACGGTGTGGAATATGCAAGCAATGTGTGCATGCAGTGTAAAAGCGGCCGTTGGCAACACTACAGCGACTTCGCATTCATATTCCTCTGGCTCCTTTTTTATCAACATTTTCGTATTGCACGAGCGTATATTATACGCGAATGCTTATCATTTGGCCAGTGCGCACCGCGTGTGTGTAAGAAGTTTTACGTGTATATACATACATGTATGGTGTATGCACGAGCACATTGCTGTGTTCCGTGATACCGATTATCGAGAAAACAGGGAGACAGAGAGAGATGCTTTTCTCGCTCATCTATGCGAATATTTTCGACGTATGTGCGTGTATATATAGAACGCGATGTTATAAATCGCCGGAGAGCTTGATGGTTTGTATAATTGCACATTTTTTGCATCGCGACGAGCGAAATATGCCCAGCCCACGCGTGCTCATGGAATATTTGCCGATTATGATATTCCTGACACGAGCTTATCTGTATGTGGCGAATTTTCATTTTTAAAAAGTGCTGGCACGAGGTACATGTATCCTCGCGCGCCCGCACGCGTGCTATTCAAAGGATTGAAATTTTAATAATGATTCATTTCTATTCGCTTAATGATAGTATTAAATTGTATAATTATGTGATAATGTATAGTTTTTAATGAGTGGCATATTTAAATATTCAGGGCATTCCTGCGTCATGAGTGTGTGAGACGATCTTCTAATAATTTCGCAACTTACGTCATGCGCATACCGTTTACTCATTTGGGAAGAATTAGAAATAATTTGATGCTGATGGCGGGTTTCCGCGGCTTATCTATATAATTCATTTTGATTAAAAGGCGCATGATTAGCACACTTAAAGCACCTTAGTAGCGGCCTGATTAACTATTTTTAGAAAGTATACCGTTAAACGTCTTTAATTACTATGAAATTCGGAAGCTATAATAATAAAGTTAATAGCCGGATCCTTTTAAAATATTTCCAACATATAAATATTACACGCGAGTTTACTAATGTAAATCCGGCGTTTCTAGTATGCAAATCATATCCCACAATTCGAGTAAGATGCATATGTTAAAATAACGTATATTGCAATACGAAATTGACACCATTGTCGATCCAACCGCGCACTGGCCAGCCCTGATGGATCATCCAACAGCCATATACCAATCGATCGGCGCGCCTCGTCAAGTGCGCGACGTGTGTGTCCATCTGGTCATCCGCAGCCCCATATATATAACCCTTGCACTCGCTCGCAAAAGTGCCACGACAGCTTCAAGCCTTCCGCGAAAGTGCAATGCCCAGGGGACCGCGTAGCTTTTCACAATTGTGCCTCGGCACCGCAGAGATGCGGGCGCGCGCGTGACGAATGCACTCGAGACAAGTCTCTTTCTCTCGTCTAACGCGCGTCGTCCGATCGATCACACGGCGGAGATCGATCCGAAGAGGCCCACACCCCGACGCTCCCATCAATTATGTTATACTCTTCCCGTTTCTTCGTTCTACTGGTGTGTGTATAAGGAGAGGGAGGAAGAGAGAGAGAAAGGGTTTTCTGAAAAGGAGAAAATGTAATCATTGGCGAAACGCTGTTATTTCGCGTATCCGAGCGAGAGCTTGATGTATGTATATACACGAGCGGTTGTAATTGATGGTTCTAACGGTAATTATGTAATGATTTTGTAATAAAATTTTCATTAATTAAGGCCGCTTAATTGGTCGGAAGCGTACTTCAAAGTTTTTCTTGCGGCGGTATCACGTTTTCCTCGATGGCTCGCCGGCAAATAATTATATAATCACTTAATTGATTATTGTTCCTTGCTTTATAAATATACGTGAGCAATACTTTATATTGACTCTATACACGTGTATCTCGATTATTTCAATTGATCAAACGGTTTGTTTCATATATGCTGAGATAATAGCTAAAAAGAGTAGCATCGTATATACATCGTTTGAGACCTTGTTTGTTGTAAGTCAATTAACATCCGTCGTTAAGTCAGTGAATTGATCCTTGTTAAAAATTCACTCGTAAAAATTTTTTGTTTCAAATATTCTTCTGAAGACATTCTCTCAGATGTAGCGGCGGAATTTTTTTAGCATTAGGCCGAATGTTTACTCTGTTATAGAAATATGCGTCAAATTATAATGAATACATACACGGAGAGAAATTTTGTAGTGAAAATTACAAATATTCGAGACAAAATTACCAGTTTCTATGGTAATGGATGGACAGACTGACAATTTCAAACTTTTTACCAAAGTGCCTTGGTAAAATTTTTTTTTTAGTTAATTTAAATTAAAAAAATTAACTTTTTTTATCCATATTGATGGATATATAGTATTTTAATATAGAAATAGAAACAGAAACAAGGATGAAAAAACATTTAACTGAAAAAAAATTTTTACGGAAGCGGGATTCGATCCGACGATCTTTGGGTTGAAAGTCCGACGTTCTACCGACTGCGCCACGGAAGCTGTTACCAACAGTCATTTGAATCGCCGTTATTACTTACTGAAAATATGTGTATTGTTTTCATTTTAACGTCGCGCACGCCTCTAGTATCAATCTTCTGAAACACAATAATGCGCAGTACGCATGCGCGAATACACAAATACCAGGTTATTTGGTAAAATTTATCAGTTTTCTTAGTAAAAATTCTTAGGTTACCTTGTAAAAATGACTAGATCTCAATTTTTATCAGTGTGTCTGGTAATTTTTATTCCGATAATTTGGTATTTTTTTTAAGTGGTTATGGTAGTTTTTCCTGGGAAACTTATAAATTGTATTAGAAACCTGGGAATATCACGGCTTTTGACAGTCTATCCATGCGCTACCAAGGCACCTTGGTAATTTTTACTCTAAAATTTCTCTCCGTGTACTTATAAATTCAACCTCACTTATCGCATAGCTCTGTGAATAGATTGCGAAGATTGTGGAATTTACTTTATTTGAACATAGACGATTACGAAAATTTTTATTGTTTTATTTCCGAATTGATTGTTACCGTTTTAATGTAAGGATTAAGACCCATTAATTTTTAAAATAAAATAAAAATAAAACAAAAAGATTGAAAATAAATTGAACTAACAATCGATCGTCACTATATCACAAATTGTACAATTGTTACTTAAATACATTTTATACTGCTCTATTGCTACTAAAAAAGGAACTGGTTATTTTTTTAATTTGATACAACATAAATCAAATATCTAACATCTCAATAGAATCTTCAAAATATCCAATGAAGTTATCAGTGCCATATATAAAAAAAAAAAGGAATCCGCCATAAACGGGCAAACAAGCGTTCGTCACGCAGATTTATCTATCGTAATTCTTTTCGAGGTCGAGTCGCTCCACTGCTCGCGCGTGCACGAAATTTATGCGCCCGGCATATACTCTCGCGTTAGATCACGCGCGCCTTATAAAGCGCGAGAAATCGAGCGAGAGCGAATAATGAAGACGCGCTTGCTCTTCTCGAAGGGCCGAATATTGCGCCTACATCTCTCTCCATCTCCCTTCCCCCCTCCTTCGAAAAGAAATTGAATTTTTTACGACATCATTATCTTCGCGCCTCGGGCCATCTGGAACACGCGCGCGCGTTCGGGTGTGCTCTTTTACTTCGAGAGCCGATTAGCTCTCGCAAGTGCACTTAATAAATAGTCCGTGCGCATGTGTGCGTATGTGCGATTTTCGGCCGTATATTACGCGCTCGTTGAGAGACGCGTGAAGGCGTTCGGCCCGCGGGGCTGGATCGATTTTTTTTTATTTTCGAGTTAGGTCAGAGTTTGACTGCGCGCACTGCACGTGTGCCAACGAGCGAAGCCCGCCGAGCGCGTCGAAAGTCGATTCGGTTATATGGCCCGAGAGTAGCCTGATATACGTTGGTTGCGCAACGACGTTGCGGAAATCGTCGGCGCGCGCGATGCGTTAAAGTGTAAGAGGCTCTCTAATGCGTGAAATGAACGATTATGATTTCATTTTTATGGAAGTTTCGCCTACCCGCAGTAATGTGCTCTTATTTTCTCCGTGGCGTTGTGCCGCGCGTGGAATTTTCTTTGGCCTTTCGCAATTTCGAAGTTGTTGTTACATTAATTCTGTAACATAAGTTTGGAAAATTAATGATTGAATTTCATTCGTTACTGGTGAATCCATGAGAATATTTTTCCCAGAAGTTTCATATTAACGTCTACGCGGTAATACTCGTAAATGTAATTAATATATTAAATTAATTTATAGGAAGTTATTGAACGTTATTCAAAGGAGCGGAGTGCATGTCGACCAACCAGATTATTTTACTAAATCCGACATATATTTCATTTCGTTAGAGACAATTTTACAAGTATATTAAGTATAAATTACTATTAAAAAAAAGAAATAAATCCTTATCATTTATATTTCTCACAGCCCTATATCACGAAAGAAAAAACACAAAAAACTTTACAGAAACCGTACAAATGAACTCCATCCACATCGTATCAGCCACACACAGATACGGCACTCAAGGCGATCATCTATTTTTAAATAGCCATCACGTACTAAAAATGCCGGCATCAAACGCAGCCACGTCATATACGCGCAGCCTCTCGAGCGCCGAATATCCCAGAGCAGGCGCGCACGTACATCTATGTAACGCGAGGCGGAAGAATCTGTTTCTTATCAATCCCGCCGTCCTCGTCAAGAGGCTTCGCGACGAAACTCGATTGCCTACTCGCGCTATACTTACGCTACAACTTCCCCCACCCCACCTCTCGTAACATGGGAACCCGAAAGTACGATCCAATATATACGCATCCGCGCTAAAAACCACTTCCACTCGAACGTGGAGGGGGCGCGCTCGCTGGGGGAGGAGTGCCGGAGAGAATAAGGAGCTGCAAGAGAGGTTTTTTTTTAAAGGGCTCGCGTATATACAATACAAGAGAGCGCGAGGTCATTAGCCCCGAGCTCCAAAGAATCCTGTGAGAACCATAACGCACTCGCCCTCCTGTGCGCGTGTGCGTACCTATATGGGTATAGCACGTGCGTAAGGTGACCCGTGATATATCGCGCGCGGAGCACACGTATATGGAGCGAGCAGTTCGGCAGTGCTCTTGTCTTCCTTCTCGTGTGTGCATGCGTGTGTCTCGTCTTTTCGTCAGCATGCGGCTTGTCTTACCATCTCCATACACACACGTGCGCGCATCGCGACGAGCTTATATGCCGCGCAACACCGACAAATCCAGCAGCACAGTAGTTGTGTGCGACGACCAGAGGCGATTTGGCCCTCTTGCTCAAACGTATACACACACACACACACACACGCACGCGATGTGTATAGCTGCACACCTGCGTTCAAGTATATAAGGTAAACACACAAGGTGGAGCAGACCCGGGCTCGTGCTTATATTTGCACCCGCAGGAAAGAAAGACGCGCGTATGTGTATGTGTGTGAGTATACGAGTCGCGGTATAGTAGCTTTCGTGCTCGCTCATTCTCGGCACGAAGAGAGTCGGCGGCGCGCACGCACGTGACATGCTACATGTGCAAAGGCGAGAGAGGAAGGATGTGGTCAGGAGATGTGTGGCGGTGGCGGCGGCGGCGAGCGTTGAAAGCAGGTGACGCCATCGGCGATATTATGTAAACCCCCGGTGGGAAATCGGCGCCGTCGCCTTGACGCGCGCGTTACACTTTGCGCTCGTGCAGTTTCCTTCAGCTTCGAGAGATCTCTCGTCTTTTCTTTTTCGCTTCCGCGAAGAGCGAGCAAGAGGGAAGCCTTTTACTACTGCGGTAAGCGCGAGAACACGACTGAGGTTCCGAGCACGCCGGGCGTATCGCAAGCGCGTGGTGTGTGCGTGTGTGTGTGTGTGTGTGTGTGTGTGTGTGTGTGTGTGTGTGTGTGTGTGTGTGTAGTGAATCGTCGAAACTCTGACCCCCCCCCTCCCCCTGAGATAGGACCTTTCTCTGCTCTTCGCCCAGATAGAAGCTTTTCCTTACTACTCGACGGGGGGAAGGGGGGGGGGGGGTCAGAGTTTCGACTATTCACTATAAAATTGAAGTTAACTATAGACGTTTTTCAGTTTGACATATGATAATGCAGATTGTTCTTAATTTCGAAATTCTAAATTACGAAAATCATATTTACGAATGTAACACTTCACCTACTGTCCAAAACATTGAACTTCATTAATAGAATTTTAATAGGGGTACAATATAGACATTTCGAAATAAATCATTAGAAGCAGGTTATATTTGCTTTGAGATCGTATTGATGAAATTCAATGTTTTAGACAGTAGGTGAACTGTTACATTCGAAAATATTATATTCGTAATTTAGAATTTCGAAATTAAGAACAATCTGTATTACCATATGTCGAACTGAAAAACGTCTATAGTTGACTTCAATTTTATAGTGAATCGTCGAAACTCTGGACCCCCCCCCCCCCTCTACCCAACGATATAAACCCCAATATATTAGCCCCATAATTTATGTAATACATTCTTATCAAAACTTTAAAAACCGAAATACTTTTTCCTCACACCGGGCCGAAATATGGCATTTTCGGCCTCGATGTGAGGAAAAATAGTATACGCACCACGGGAGTAAAATTGGCCAGCCCCCAGTTCGTGTTTGCCACCCTTGCCTTCGGCTCGGGTGCCAATTTACACGAGCTGTGGACTGTCCAAGTTTTTTCCTCTCATGGTGCGTAATATACTATTTCGCAACGCCAGGCCGAAAGTACCACATTCCCTCCCGGCCCAAGAACGGGAATGTGGTATTTCCGGCCCGTTGTTGTGAAACAGTATATCACGCAACTAAGGAGGTTAAGAGTTGGTCAGTCCAGAGCACGCGTAAATTGTCACCCGAGCCGAAGGCGAGGCGTAAAGGGTGGCCCTCTTTACCCCCGTGTTGACTGTACGATTTTTCATCATACCCTGGCCGAAAGTATCACTTTTGCTCCCGGCTCAAAAACATGAATGTTTTACAGGACTGGTTTTGTTGGTTGAAAATGAAGATTTTCCACCCTGTATCGTTTATATGCTTCGCATGCTAAACTAATAGCAGCAAGAAATTACTTAAAAAAAAAAAGTTACAATAAAAATTATAAGTTCCAGAGATTTCCCCATATAAGTTTTCTCAGAAGTTTTTGTAAAAATTGGAAAATACTTATTTTATAAAAGCAAAAAACGGAAAAACTAAAATTTGAAAATTAATTTTTTACAATAAAATGAAACTTGACTTTATAAAAAAAAATGAATATGAGTCTGCTATCAATGACGAAAAGATTGAGTGGATAAAATTGTATATTCATACACACAGACACGAACAAACTTTTTCTCAAGAATACCAATTTTCGTGACAAGCGTTTAAATGAATGTTTCTAAACATTTCTGATTTAAAAGAGATTTTACATCATTTCACAGCTGGTTCTCTGACGATCAAACAAAAGCAATGACTGTCTTGTTCAGATAAACAAATTTAGCGTATGACATTAGGTACACAACATTTTTAGTTAATATTCCATGGATTTGATTGTCCCAAAAAACCCAGCTTCTGTTTGATGATGACTCAACAGATTCCAAATATCGCTACAAAAGTCTTGATTAAGTTGTCATTTTGATAATTGTTTGTACAATGTTTCATACTTTTGAAATGCCTCAATTAGTACGCACATTCAGCGCATTCATCTGTGTATTCAATGAAATGATAAAAAATATAGAATCCTCTAAAATTTTCGAAATTGTTAATTTTATCACATTTATATTTTTATTTTTTCACTGCCACTATTAAATACTTCAATTAAAGCCTAAAATGTAAATATGAACATTATATACATTTTTCCACATTAAAACCGTTAACTCATCAATAACATAACCCAGATGTAGATATTACAAACAATTAAAGGAATTAGCACGACTTACACAGTTTAAAATAATTACCTTAATATCATTGCATTCGAGTAGAACCTTTAAAGAAAAATTATTATTATCGCTATGAAAAATACGTGGTAATAATTTAAAATGAATTATATTTATAGCGTCAATCCAAAAAGGATTCACAATATAGAAGTGATTAGTGTATGACTGAAGAATCTAAAGGAGCGATTCATTGCAACCCGCGCGTATATGAAGTAACTTTCGTTCGTTTAACGAATAATAAATAATAAAGCGGAAATAAATTAGCGTTGAAAAGACAACTTACATTATTTATATAACACTTATGAATGTGAAGGAGTCGATTGATGGCTCTTCATATCGCGCATTATTTATGACGCTCTTTGCGAGTTATCGTTGAATTCGATAGCCATTAGAATCTTTCGTTGCCATGGGGGGGGGGGGGGGTGAGAGAAAGAGAGGCAGAGAGAGAGAGAGAGAGAAGGAGAGAGGGGGAGGGAAAGAGAAGTAGTGTCTTCATTCCAATGGCCAATATCATAAGGCATAATTATTTTATCTAATAACAACTTCGCGAAAGTGCAATTTGCGGCGATAAGTTTCTCTGAATAGCTCGCTATTTACTTCTTGTTATATCTACGTTCTCCTTCCTTCGTCGTATAGACGTCATATTTTTCAAATACTTTTATTGTAACTCTTCGAAGACTATCTTTTCCGCTTGAAATATAGGGGAGAATTACACAGCACAGGCCAGCTCTTACTATTGGAAACTAACTCTTTCTCTTTTCTGTCAATATATGACAAAATATAAGAATGCTGTGATTACATATGAAAAACCATGATATCTAACATATTCTATAACAAAACATGCATGAAATCGAGTTGTAAAGTTTTGTTGTTCAACTTTAAACTATAGCATTATTAAAGGAATCAATATTATTTAATTTTAAGTAAGTCATATGAGAGCTCTTTTTCTCTCCAGTTTGGTTTTTATCTTCTTCAGTATTCTATAAAATTTCTTTTGACTGAATGATTACAATTTATAAAAGAAGTTTTTTTTTTATATTTTCTTCAAATTAAACAAATTAAGTATTTCAGAGCACTAGACTGTTATTGTCATTTTCTTGACATTTTAGTATTCAAAACTATCCCAAAATTTTAGCAGAATCCGTCACCGAAAGATAGACACTACGATCTCGCTACAACCTCAAAAAAAATATACTGCTTTCTTTGCTTATTATCGACCGCCCGACTCTTGCCCAGAAATGGCCATATATTATATACATAGGGCACATGACGAGGGTTCACGCTAATCAAAATGACTATTCGTTTCTTTTAATTTATGTTAAAGCAAGCAAAATAAATCCAAACATCATTATAATTATCATATACAACCAATAAAAGCTGTAAATAAAAAAATTTGGCAAAATTTTACAATTTTAATTACATCTTGTATTGTTATGTTATATTGAACTAGAAATGCCTTGAAAATCAATGTATCAGTGTGATTTTAATAAATTTATAATTATACTTACAGGGCGAGTGCATAATTTTTGGGAAATAGATTTTATCTGGGCCTTGAGGATCGATTTCACGTGCCTAAAACGAAGTCCAGTACCGGTAATTAATTGTCATAGACCTTCTTTCTTGAAATGTGGGTTACCTAATCTTAAATATGCGTTATTATATTGAAAAATGATGATTTATTATTGACTGTGACTCTTCAAGTATTAATATTACGAATATTTTGTTTATAAAATATTAATTTTTCAATTAACGCATTAATCAAATTAACGTTAATTTAGTTTAATTAAATATTAAAGATTCTGTAGCCAATATCTCTAGAAAAAAGTGCCTATGAGATCTAATTAATTCTGCGCTACGTAACTTCATTTTTATATAGGCACTAGAAATGGTCTCTCAATGTCCAGTTCAGATGCATTTCCCAAAGGTTGTGTACTCCCTGTTAGTAAATTTTCAATATATCACCATCTTATAATTTTTCTGGTTATTTATGCACTGCACTAATTAGTTTTTAGTTTCACGAAGCTAATTTGACCATAAACTATCATTTTACTTCCTCCTGAACGAAGCTTTGTATTTGTTTCGTGCACATACAATAAATAACAGGCACCGCCCATCCGAAAAAAAGTTGAAACGCAGAGTAAAAAATATAATTTTCGGCTCGTAAAGCACCGCCATACATATTTCAAAAAAGTACTATAGGTATACCGAAAGCGCCTTGTAAAAAACATACGTCTGTTCCCATCAACTATTTATAAATCCATATCCATTACAACACGCCGGATCACCGAAATTTCCCTGAGGAACCAGAGCACGCGCATGTTCCGCTTCTCTCTCTCTCTCTCTCTCTCTCTCTCTCTCTCTCTCTCGCTCTCTCTCTCTCTCTCTCTCTCTCACTACATACACTGCACATAGACAACCAAAACTACACGCCTCAGACCGCCAACAAATCCCGTGCGCACGCGCCCTTCGTATATAAAGCATTTCTCAAATTCCGACGGCCGACACGAGTCACTCGTCGCCCGGCGATAAATTCGAAGCAGCAGCAGCAGCAGCAGCCACAGCGCACGACGATCATCAGCTTGTGCCTTCTCGCTGTAACGACATCCGCGACGACAAGGCACTGCGCGCGCGCCAAGAAAAAAGAAAAACCAAAGAGGCACACGCGTGCTTACGTAAGTGTTCGATCGCACCTTATCAGAGGAATGCACGAGCTCGCGCGCGCGCGCTCGCTATCGGTCCAGCTGTCCGGCGACACGCGCGCATGGCAACAGCAGCTGTGGGCTTCACCTGCTGTTGCCACGCGCCCGCGCCACGAGTCCTCTGTCCAAATACAGAGCGGCGAGAAACGGGTTCTTCCTTTTTTTTCACGGGGATCAACCGAAATTTTCTAATTGGACGTGCCGCGCGGGGATAGCGTGTAAACATTGACGTAATTTCAGCGCTTACGCGAACTCGCGCGGCCGTTTTTCAGTTCGGGGCATAATAATTATGGCCCGCGTCTTGTGTGCGTGTGTCATTGGCACGTGTATGAGGCAACCGCCTGGAGGAAGTATCTGTCAAAGCTACGTTTTTATTTCTAGCTTTTTGAATGGAGCTTAGGAATTCTTTGAGAGGCGAACATATGATGCGGGATTGCGATATGGGGGAAAATTTAAAATGGCTCGGTCTTTCGGGAATATTGGGTGTCATTGGTGTAATAATTTAAAAGCCAGGATAAATTTATGAAATCTATGCTGGCAGTTAGAGTTTAAGCTATCTATGAAAGAAAACTATAATATAATTATACGTATTGACTATAGAATGGCAAATTTCAAAATTATACATTTCCTTCGTCAAAGCTCCCGAAGGACGTCTTCATATTTCACATTACATTCTGTAACCTTGACATCTACTTTATTTATTTTGTTCTTATACATTTTCCTATGTACGACGGTAGCCACAAGCGTCGACCCAAATTCAACGCGAATTCCACACTGAGAGAAATTTTTTCTCAAAATGTTTATATTTAACATGGCATTGTAACTATTAAAATATATATGTTAATAGTTACAATGCCATGTTAATAGTTAACATACCATGTTAAATATAAACATATTCTTCTCTCAGTGCAACGGAAACGCCTCCTAAATCTCTCAAATTAATTTCTAACACTTCCACGAAAGAAACACCTGTTAACTCTGCACATGGTAAATCACGTTGGCGCCGCGCGGCTATACACGCGTGCGCGATTCCCCCAAATCCCTCCGCGTGTATAATTATCTTGCGAGCTCTAGATCGCGATATGTTATACTTACGTGCGCACTCGCTCTTGTATATACGCTGCCAGCACTAGTCAGACACTCGCGTGCTTGCCCAGCGGGGGCAAGAGGACGATCGCTGGCGGGCAAAAGGGGTTGGCGAGACCTTTTCAGGAGCTGAATAAATGTTAATATGCAAATCGCGGCCGGTGTCTTACATCTGTTCCGTTTCGCGCGCTGGCGAGGAAGCAAGAGAGTATGTACAAGGGTATGGGAGTGGTTCGCGTATACGCGCCGAGAGAGATGACGGGCATTTGCGCGCGAACGCGAAAAATTACATACGGCGTGAAATTTTTGCCAAGGATGACGCGAGAGAGAGAGAGAGAGCAAGAGCGTATGTGTGTTTTACGGCCGCGAGGGAATGCGGAGAGAAAAATTTTCGGTATGGCGGAAGTGCGAGCGCACGCGCTGGATGTGTGTTATTAGGGAGGCGCTTCATGGTTGTTTTAGCGCGCGGAGAGTGAGACGAGTAGGGAGAGAGCTTTAATGGGGCTAGGAAGAAAAGTAGTTCGGCGATACCGTATATGGGAGTGGGGTGGACGAGAGGGAGATTTCATTTTTCTTGAAAATTCACCAGTCACGCGGAGTTCCTGTTACTACTTATTGTTGACTGGTTTTCTGCGAGAATAAAAATATAACAAAATACTTATGTAGAGATTGATTCATATTAGTTGAAGTGAATAAATAAAGTTAGGTACAAAATTAATTTTTATGAAAATTGTCAAGCATGTTAAGTAACTATATAGTTTCAACTATATTGAATTCGCATAATATTAAATAATTATGAACCTTTTTAATAATCTTTTTCAATTTAAAATCACCTTGAAATTTTTATAATACCATATTCAATTACGAGGATAATTCAACGCTGAGTGAAATTCAAAGAGATATTCGAATGCGATAACCATTTTCACTTTTAGTATAACCATGAAAGTCTTTTCAAAGTGAGACAGCTCTCCTACGCAATAACTTCTTATATATACCTGACAAATTTTTTACCGTCCCTCATACATATTGACGATAATTAAAGGTTTTATTCTGTATTCATAATGCGCGACGATCGTGCCACGATTTTTCACCTTCTGAAAACCAGTCCTCTCATTAAAATTCATCTTTATATATAAAAACTCATTGATAAAATACTCGGTGAAAAATTCGATGGTCAAAAATATCTTCGTTCCAACGAGAAGCATCATATGCATACGTTTATAATATATACCAAGAAAACTGCGAAATTCGGATAAGGCGTATATAGACGCACGCGCGCGATATGTAATACAAAGTCACAGAGCGCAGTCAGAGGAAGTGAGGGGGAGGGGGATATAAATGAGCAAGGTATAGGGGCGAGCGGCGATAAGTAAAAATGACGGCGATACATAAGTACACGAAGACAGAAGCCGCCTCTCTCTCTCTCTCTCTCAGCTCTGGATCTCGCGAGGCACGCGAGCTTCGAGGAATTTCAGACGCGGAAGGCGAGCGCGCGATGACGGAAGCCAAGATCGATCGATAGAGCGCGAGAAATCTCGTGAGACAGAGAGAAAGAGAGAGTGAGTGAGAGAGAGAGAGAGCGAGTAAAGTTCGTATTTATACGCGAGAGATATTCCGTTGCAATGTGCATCACGAGCACGTGCGCGCGAAGGAACATTATTTATAGCGATTTAAGCGAAATTCGAAAAGATATACTTGTCCGTTGTCACCGACACGCGCTTTGCGGTTCGATCGGAATCTTTTTCCGGATTATTTATATTCTGTTCGTGATTTCTTTTTTTTTTCACCCAGAGCCATAAATTTTTATTGCTTTCTACTTTTATGTTCATGTTTAATCACATCCTTCTTGTAATTATTTGATTTCATCGTAAATTTCTGCAGGAGATAATAAAATTATTGGTTCGTGGGTTTACTACGAAAGATTAATCATAAAGTTTGTATAGTCATTTCATTGACTGCTATTTTATTTGGAATAAGGACTCATAATGGTAATGTATTAATGGCGACGCGACCAGGTAGCGTTTCCCGAAATATGATGATTAAAGCATTTGCTAATATAACAGTAATTCGAATTTAGATGATTAAAATGTTCATTAATGCTATATTGGCAATGTATTAAACTCATGAGCAAATATTTAGTGACACATACGTGAACTGTATATTTATGCTTCCTATCGTCAGTATATTTCAGAAGAAATTAAAAGGAAACATTTACTCGAAAATTTCGGCGAACGTTTCAGAATCTTGGAAGAGATTATTCAAATATTAGATACACTGTATGATCTCCGAAAAAACAAATATCAACAGTGAATACATATAAGTAATCAATGAGCTGGTTTCATTTGCTCAGACGATAGCGTTCCCAAAAATGAGCAACGCGGATCGTCTTCTGCGGCGGGTCGACGCTCGATAAGCCCCGCTGTATCGCCCGCGTTCTTCACACTTTCCAAGAAGCGCGAATGCACGATATTGATGTTATTATTTTTCGCGATATGTAAACACATTTATGCATTGAAATATAAATAGTTCAAGGTTCAATAAATGTGATTATCAGCTTGCAGTCTTAATATAAACAGCACACATTTATGCTTCTGTATTCTAATTTTAAAAATGACATCAAATGATGTAACATAACTTCAGGACGATAAATACTTATTTAAATACAAGAAAATAGCTAAACACGTAGTTTATCATTCTTACAATGTGCAGATATGAATACATTTTGTTTAAATGAGAATTTAAGAAGGCATTTAAAACATGGCAGATTTTTTACATAAATTATTCATAGAGTTTTAAATAGCCTACAAGTAGAATTTTAATACCCTCAAATCGACTTAAATGTAGCAAGCAAATTTAATACTCGTTCCAAAAAAAAAAGAACTTAAGAAGAAAAAAAAAGAATTTCAAATTAAGTACAAACAGGGAAACATAAGATCGCGCACGCCAAGTGAAACGGATATGCCAGGAAAACTACTTGTAAACCGCTCTTGAAATTAGCACGTGCGACTGGCATTCGAATATTTTATGTCTTCTTCGCGGGACTTTAAGTAATTGAACATATCAAAAAAGAAGACAACCATCAGCAACGCACCGCTGCTAATATATATGAAGTTACTTCGTCGCTCGCTACAGCCGCTCGCGACGCTCACGCGGAGCCATAACACTTATTAACGGACCGTTTGCTCATGCATTTTTAAAGTTACGATTAGGTGATAATGCACGCCTGCTTCTTTACCATCCCGCAGGCTGCAGCGCGTGCGCATATACACACACACACGTACAGACACAAGAGGAAAAAGAGGCGCAGCCGCCTCCGCGGCGATAAAGCGCTTTGGGCTCCTTTTTATAACTCGTTCTTCTCTCCTCTCAGCAGCGCCGCGCTTTAATTTCGAACACGTGTCCTTGCCTCTTCTCAGCTCACGCTCGGAAATGAGAGAGCGAACGCGCACGCGCGCGAGTTATTCGCCCGTAAATGATTGGCTCGTAAAAACGGGTCGCGCGCGAGGGCAGGCCAGAGAGGAGACTAAATTTAATATGGGAAGCTGCGCGGTGATTTCATTCGTCAGTCGTCGCTCGCGTGTACGCACAAACATCCGACTTCCATAAAAACCGGCGTATAATAGTTGCAGCGTATCGCGCGCGGCTTTACGTGCGCGCCGCGGCTAAATGCGCGCGCGCGAGACAGTGAAAAAACAATAAAAGGATGACAGAGGGGGAGAGCCGACGCCGCGATGTCTCGGATGTTCACGGGTTTATACATGTACACGGAGATCGCGTGATTTCTCTCCTCCCGCGCTCTCGCGATTATGTAAGGCTGGTGAGGAGATTGAGATAGATTGATGGGATGATTTTATGCTGTAATAAACAAAAAAAATGACGGCTACGCTTTATTGCACTGTTACGGCGTTGAGCGTAAATATCCGAGTTACAGATTAAAATACATAATTTGTGTACGTATCTCTGTTATATAGCTACTTATATATGCCTCGTGAATGTAAATAAGTTATATATCTTCTCCAAGGAAAAAAGGATAATGTATCTGAGAATGTTATTTTGCGGTTTCCGATATACGTATCGTAAGTTTTCGAAGTTATTTCACACATTTCCGTTTCAATTTTGACGCGAGACTTTCAAAATTGAGTTTTATTTTTACGCGACAGGGTATTAAGTTTAATGTGGTTACGTGTAAAAGTTTTCAGATGACGATGAAAGTCGTATATGAAACCACAAATACATCGAATAAAAATGTTGTAGCATTCAGAAGAAGTTATCATTGATTTAAGTATTGTTGTAAAAATTAAAAAATTTAACACGTTACGAATTTCATGAACAATTTTTTCGAAATCTAGACCATGTTGCAGACGTATACTTTTCAGTTCACGTGATTTCACAAATTGCCTATACTTTTATGAAATTTTTAACGGCGCGCAGTTTCGAAACGCGACTCCGAAATTTAAAGAGCAGAGTCACACCGCGAGCGTGAGCGCTCTATAATGTGCCGCTGGCCAATGGCACACGGCGCCGGCGGCAGCTCCGACGAAAAGAAGGGCCGCGCGCAGTCGATCCTATCATCGCGCGTCCTCCTCTAACCCGGCGCGCCGCTGTACATAAATGTCTCTCTTCTCTCCGCCAGCTCTCTGAAACTTTAAATGAGGCTCATTTTAACTTTTAACATCGACCGAAATTAAAACCATCAAGATGGCTTTTAAAAACTTATAAAAATTTAACGAACTGCGCGTTATTTATCCCTCCTGCGGGTCGGCGCAGTCTTTTTTTTGGATTGTGAAATTAACGTTGTTTTTTTAATATGTGTAGCTGTGTATAGCGAGCGAAATCGATCTCTCTCGCTTTGTCGGGTGAAATCGCGTATATACATGAAAGATTTATCGGCCGCGTGATTTTTGCCCGAGACGCTTTTATATAATTGAACGTCGGATGTAAAGTTATTTAAGATGATGAATATTCATCAAGGAAACTTAAAATTAAACAATAAAATTAGTATTGGAAAATCTTCATTACAGTATGTAAAAATAACTGTTGAACTACTTCGTCACCCGTGAACTTCGATATTTATCAAGCACAAAACGAACGCGCATCATTCGTCCTCTTTATTACCCTAATAATTCGAGCAGATTGTTTTTGAAAACACAGATGTCTATACACCCCGAGACGAAAAACTCAAGTGCCGCACAGAGCTGCGGCAAAAAGTGCATGGATCCCTCGTGACTGCTTTATCACTCCGCGGTGAGTTTTCTCACAGTCAAAGGAGTGATCTGTCGGGAACAGCTGCCTCTTCAATTAGGCATTCCTATACGCTCGCCAGCACACCCGCGTAATTTTTCAACAGGCACCCTCGAAAAGTCAGAAAGTCATATACATACGAACGCGTCGGATACATATATGTATAACACACACACGCGGGCACTTGGCTCGCGTGACGAGGTCGTATTAGGCAAATCGCGCTGATAACGATTAGCGCGAGTGCGCTCGCGCGCGGCTGCTACACCGCGCCGCTCTCTCCCTCTCCTATCTGTGCCCGGTAAGTGTGTACCATTAGACGCTCATTACCGGACACTCGGACGTGTAGATTGATTCCGATCGGCTTTTCGAGTCTACGGGCGCACTGCACACGGAGGAAGTGAGCGTGTGAAGGCATGCACGGCGACGAGTTCAGGTGGCATTAGATGCCTATCGCCGAGGCTAAATTATTGACACGAGATCCGGCTAATTCTCCACGCCTCTGTGATTGTCGCGCTGCTCGTGCGTCGTTATTCGGCAGTTTTAATGAAATTAACGGAATGTGTGTGTGTGTATATGTACGCCGCCTGGCCAATAAAAAGGCATCCGCCCGGCTGACCCCCTGCATTTAAATGTAAACATTATCTAAATCAGAGAATAATCGTAGAATGGCGTATAATTACTGCGGACAGGAAATTTCGACCTGTGAAAGGCATGGGAGTATAGCCTATATGAAATGCGTCATTTATGGTTTAATGTATGTGATTCATTACATTTTCGATTTAGATTTTTTAGAGCAGAAAGCCTTTTTATATCTGCAACTTTAATTTTTACTCTAATTTGATTAGTTTTTATACCTCACGGTAACAGAGGAGGTACCTACGTTTATTTCAACCGTTTTTAATTTTTTTTCTGAAAGTGTGTACGTCTTACAGTTCTAAGTGTTAAAGGAATACTTATTCTATCCAACCATTAGTTCTTACATTGACGTTTAGAATTTTTTCATCTGTCGAACTTCATTCTGACAATGTGGAAGTCCAACTACAATTATTGCACAATAAAACGGGATGAAGAATTAGAGAGTAAAATACTTTGTTGAAAAATTGTTTAATACCTTATTCTTAAAGCTTCTTTTTACTTTAATTTGGTATTATATATTATAATGCAAACAATATATTTTATATAGCACATCAAAAGCAATCCAACTTTCAATTTCTGACAGCGTTCTCATGGCTTTAATGGAGATCTCTATCTTTATATATAAGAACATTTTTTTCTTAGACGGTTTATGCAAGCTCAAGAGGGCCACATCTAAAAAAATTAATCGAAACGTGCGTCGGACGTAATAACGCCCACCAGTCCGAAAATCTTTTTATTATAGCCCTTTAGAAAAACCAACTCGCTACTATATATTACAATTCAAATTGAGCACGTCTTAAACCGGATCAGCTCGCGATATATATCATGTCGAAAACAATAGTTCTGCATCGAACGACAACTGTTTTCAGCGTTTTTATTACGATTCCTCCGAACGAATCTCTGCGCGGTCGCACATAACAGTAAAAAAAACAGGAGAGGCAAGAAGCCGAGACCTCGCGCCGAGAGAGAAAGAGTCGACAAGGGGTAAAACAAAAAGAACGAACCATAAATACAGGCGGGAGTCGCTGCTGCGTTAATTTAATCACCTATTGTTCAAATCCGTGCATTCTCTATCGAGAGACTATTATATACACACACATATATATATATATATATATATATATATATATATATATATATATATATATATATATATATATATATATATTGCGCCGTAGCGCTGCCCATCAGGAGCACGCGCACTTTTTATCGCGTGCCCGCGCACTACTCCCCACTCCCTTCTTCTTCGTGCTTCCCTCTCTCTCCGCGTGCCATAAATTCGAAAAGGGCTTTATCCGTCAAAACAAGAACTTAGTTCCCATCCGCTGCTGCCGTCGCGCTTTCTTCTACTTCGGGAAAGAGAGAGAGAGAGAGAGAAAGAGAAGAGTTTTGTCGTACCCTCTTCCGTGCAGCCGGGAAATTTATTTTCCGTCTGAAGAGATTAGTAGTTGCCGCGTGTATATATTTATTACAAAGTAAGCGTTTTCCTGCTTATGCGGCTAAACGGAATCTTGGAAGCCGCGTTCGGAGAAGCCGCAACTTTGCAATAAAAAGGGGTTATTACCGAGCTTGAGCGAGCAAAAGTCGCTCGTTATTATTATTCCACATGTATATTTGCTATAACGCATTTTGCAAAATATTTTTTCTCTTTATGAATAGAAAGAAAAAAAGGAGGGCGGGAGGGTATAATGAGAGGTTTCGTATATGTGGAGCATGCGGCGAGTTAATGTACTGATAAATGCATTCAAATTTAATAAGCGCATAATGACGCGATAATTCCGCTGATGGTATTCCGATTAAATGAACGTAATTTGAAGTATGCATATAACAATAAGTTCGTCGAATTGCAATACCTGTTCCTTAAATGTGCGTAATTATATAAGTGCCGAGGAAAAAAAGTGTTATTATTAATTTAGGGAAAAACATATATCATCAGTCGATCAAACGAATTTACGGTGTTTGCATTTTCAACCAAAATCAAACCCCGTTAAATTTTTCACTGTATATGGGAAAATCTACCAAACTTTTAACATTTGGTATTGAAGAAATAAAATAAATTTTTTGTAAAGCACACTCATAAGACACATTCTACCCTATTCAAAATGTTTCAAAATGGTAAACAAAAATAGCGTTACTTGTTTTTTCCAAAAGGCACTTTGAATAATTAAAAAAAATAAAAATTGACAATAAATTGAATTCACGATTAGTATGAATAGTGAACTTTGGAAGGAATGGGATGGGACATTTTTCAATTCAGGCTTTTAAAATAGTAACAAAATAACAATTCACGGTCCACGTTGACACCCCAGTATGCAGTCGAGAAGTAGACTCATTGTTCATCAAGCACCGTAGCTCCAATTAACTAAACGTATACTCACTGTTGACATATTTTTCTTTTGTTTTGATTTTGTTTTCTTCAAAAGTGTCGTGTTGGTAGTGTACAAAACTTAATACACCATTTCTTTGCAATAAGACTGCTATGTGCTCTTTGTCTCTTATGAATCGTTAGAGTAAGAGAGACAGATAGCGACTTTATTGCGAATGAACACTCTAGATTTTACACGCTTCTTACGGTATTTACGTATTCGCTCATTATTACATATAATTTATTCGTTATAAATGTAGTAGTAATAGTTTTATAATATTTTAAATTGAATTAGATAAAAATTAGTTGCAATTGATTCAATATTATATTGCACTATAATACAAAAGTTTATGTATAGTACATTTTTTGAGCGTACATACTATTTCTTTTATGATTATTCTAACTTTATTTTTCATATATCAAGGAGCGCGGGAGCGCTCCGAAGGCAAGTATAGAAGAAGCCTGAAGGAGCGACCCGTGCTACATATACATTGAAATGGGTGTACGAAAAATTTATATCGTTATATGAAAAAATATGATTTCGCGTATTCATTAATCACTTTTAATTCTAAAGATACATATATAAAAGTAATTGTGGAAATAAGACAATCAAACGTAAGCAGTAAAAGCTTTGAAACATTTTTGTAGAAAATTTTTAAAATTGTTTTTTGCAATGACAAGTGCTTTGGAAGTTTTCATTGAAATTTGACAAATAAACGATTTGACTTGACTAATACGTGATGAATTAGAATGCTCGTATCTTCGCGAATTTTTATCTTAGAAAAATTTTCAAACAGGCATTTTATAGCTTTTAATCACTACTTCTGATTACGCTAGTCAATGATAATATTCAAGTTATCCGAGAGAAACTGTAGAGGTAAATATGATTCTGTTTAACAATTCACGATTTAGCGATTTGTCTTTGTCTCGCTATAATATTATTCCTATGGAGTGCACACTTATAACTCAGGTATGAGTTAATTATTTATGTGAAAGGATATACGTACAGCCATGAATAATTTAAAATATAAAAAATGCTCTTTCGATAAACAGTTTTTTCAATAAAAAATTAAAACTGAGAAAAATGCGACTACGCTCACGTTTGCTCTAATATCTAATTATTGTCTATAGGCACACTTTTCGGAGGCTGATTTATCGAAAATATGAGTAAAAACGAAGATTTTATTAAGATCTCAAAATGTTTTGACAAAAGACACTTTTGTAAAAGCTTAAGGAAATAAAAAATTCACCCAAGTACGCACAGAAGTGATGAAAAATTGATGTTTGTTTTTAGTTTCATGAAAATGCGTTTATAATTACCTTTACGATAGGAGGACGTGCTCATACAACCATAATTTAGTAAAATTTCTTTTGGTCAAAGGTGTGCAATCACTTCTTTAGAAACTATGCAACGGTAACACGAATATTAAAAGTTTGGTGGATTTTTCCATATACGTAAATATAAAATGACCGACAAATATAAAACCCAGAGAAATTTTTAACCGTGTATACGTAAATATAAAATTGCTTGTTATCTCCTATATATCGTTCACTCCACTAAGCACATTCTCGAAAATTTCTCAAGCAAAAAGCTGCTGGCGCGTAAGCCTAAGTGAAACAAACAGATCCCATGTACATCGCAGCCGTCGTTGCGGGCGCGTTTTTTCTAATTAAAAGGTTCCATTATTACTCTCCCGCGCCGATAATCGACAATTACTTCTACGACGGCGGCGTTCACTCGTCTCCCCCTCGCAAGGAAAAAAAAGTCCTCCGAACGGCGGGAAAAAAATTTCCCGCGCGCGTCGTAGGTGTAGGTGCGGCCCCCTTAATTTATGCTTCCGTCGAGAGGGAGCATGCAACTGCTCATCGGTCCGTGCGCTCAGCAACAGCTCGTCGTACCTCGCGAAAGCGCTATAAAAAAGCCATCGGCGGCGGCGTCGTCGTCGTCGCTGTTGCGCCCTTCCTCCTCTCTCTTCCCCCTTTTTCTCCGTTACCTCGCGTACGTACACGAAAGGTGTAATGCGCTACGAGACACAGAGCGTGCGCAACTTAAAACCGAATTAAGATTTAAAGGGCAGCCGAGCGCGCGCGGGAGTTTGGGGGCTCGTAAAAGCTGGTTAGTACGGTTAATTTAGGTATTGCCCAGCCGCGTGTGTATCCTCTCTCTCTCTCACTCCCTCGCGGACATATATCCGCGCGTGTATAGCAATGCACGTACATGTACGTGTAATACACGCGTCCGGGGGCAGCGCACAGTCAAAGCGTTTACCGGGCGCCCAGTTCACGCGGATTCAACGAGAATTTATGTACTTTCTCTGCAGGCTTTGTAGCTCTGTCCCTTGCCTGACCGCAACGTATAACACGTACCTAGTCCGGTTCGCTTTTCTTCTGCATATTCGGACTCGCACGTCCTGCGCTCGCGCGTTCGGCATTGCTGAATTTCGAAGCGAAATTCCCTCTAATTATATTTAGAGAAGAAGAGAGAGAGAGAGAGAGACAGAGAGATGGAGAACGCTCAGCCGTGACGCAACACTCGCTACCATTTTATACATAATATATAGGTATATGTTACGCGTATTTGAGCCATCAGCACGCGGTTCGTACACGGGCGATGTCGTGTAGGTGTTAGGCATGCCCCTGTCGCGATTAATTGCGAATTCGTGGCTTTGCCTTGAAGAGAGCGAGAGAGAACACTGCAGCGTACACACGTGTATGTGTAGGTACGTGTACACGGGGTACGCTCCCGGGCGTTGTGCGCTCGCTCGCAAGCACGAGGCGAATGTAAATTTTATAGTTTCTGCCGCGTTCGAAGAATTTCCGTGTTTGGTTAGCGCGCTTCGCGAGTTGTGACTGTTACATGAAATGGAAGTATCCGCAGCGCTCGCTCGTGTGGTTTCGTTAGAGGAACTGTAATTTTTTTTATTTTTTTTTAATTAACGTAGCAAAATATCGGAGCAAAATATTAAACTGAAAATAGCAGTTATACGTGTGTAGTTAGAGTTTATATAAAGTTGAACAGATTTGTATACAGCTTTATTAAATCGTGAAAATATTTCATTATTAATTCTTGGAGTAGCTTTTAATTAAAACGTCGAAAATTATAGCAGAAAATTTGTTATGAAAAGGTTCTTCTCGCCCATGGTGTACGTAAATGTAATTAAGAGTTTTTAGAATATAAAATGATGAAAAAGTTTTTTATTATATTATTTTGTGAATATGATTGAGAACGAACAAAATTTTAATTTTCGTCGGTATTATGTTTAACTTTGAAATCTACTGCAGTAAAATTTTCACAAAAATAATCAGAATGTTCTATTGAATGCAGTTTTTTAAAACCTACCTATGTAAAAGATTCTAACCACGACCCTGGTATGGACTCCAGTTTTCTACCATAAGTGTAACACTTTTTTTAACCTATTTTTCACATTTATTGACCGCAAAAATGGTCAAAATTTAGTACTATCTATTAATTTGGCATTTTAATGCTAGTTAAGGTGATGTTATATATCGACATAATTTTAAAAAGAGTATATCTCATGAAAATACCAATAGAATCATCCACAAAAAATTCTGAGTATAGCATTTATATATACGGAGCGCCTGACAGACGTGTTTTTCCAAAAAAATGATCAGAGTTTATTTAATTAAATAAAAACCATACTGTCGGTAAGTAGGAATCTGCAATTGACCTATTTTTAAAATGAGCACAGCTAACGAAAATACTAATAGAATCACTCAAAAAAAATTCTGAATATAGTGTTTATGTGTCCGGAGCGCCTGACAGTCGTCTTTTTCCAAATAAACGTTTGAATGTTGATTTAAAAAATATTGAAATCAGGGTATCACATCACCTTAAAATAGCTAACCGATGAAGCCATTAAAAATCTAGTAACAAGCGATTTCTTATGACGATGAGTGAAAGAGATAGAGTCACGTGGTAAAATAACGATTTTGGTTTATATCTTATAGAATAAAGTTGTAAATTTAATAGTGCACAGACTACTAAATTTTGTTTACACACAGGTAAACTATCTCTTAAGAGTTATATCTTCTAAGTTTTAAAATATATGATTAAATTGTTATGAAATTTTAATGTGAAGATTTTGAGGTTGGCGCTATTCTATAAAATGAGAGAAGTTGATGGAAAAAAGCGTTACACTTGTGTCCAATAACTATCATTCCCAATGACCAGTTTCTGTTTTCCTGCCCATTTTTAATGGACTAATTTCTACCAGGGTGTATACCCTTTAATATTTAAGTTTGCAATAATTATATGCAAGATCTCAGTTATTTCAGTTCAGGAATCAGCTCACTCGAAAATTACCTCAAAAAGGGCAAGGAAAAGCCGCTCCTTGCTGGAGTTAATCGGTGAGGAAGCTAACAGGAAACAATGTCGCGTAAATCTATTTCCGAAGAAATCATGCCCAGCCACATCTCAAGAATATACCGTCATCCTTATTGAACATTACAGTCGCACGATGGTGCTGGTTGAATATACCTACCTATACATACTTACGCTCATTAACGCCGACGCATCGTTCCGCGAATGCGATGAAAAATTCATCACCGACCTTCGCTCGTTTCATTTTTTTCCGCAAAGGTTTATAGAAATGGACTATAACGCGCCTTCGTATTTTTGCGGTTCTTATCGCGTTCAGGCCTTTTATGTTTTCACTCGTGTAACTCCATTGCAAATATCGAATTATAAATGCGAAAGCTACATATTACATTAGCATGGTAAAGCAGCGTGAAACTTCTCGGGATACCATTAGCGCTGCCCGTTTCTCCTCTATGCGGCTCGGTTGTTTCTTAATTACTTCACGATTATACTGTATGATGGTGATGTGGATTCTTTAGTGATACGATCTGATAGATATAATCAAAGTAGCTTTCTGAAAAAATGGTTTCTGAGAAACCTATGGTACATTTTCCCATTCAACTGATCTCCCTTAATAAGCATCTTCTCAGATTTGACGTGTTCTTGTTTATGCACATACTGATTGTGCACATATTAATTGTGCACACTTTAACATTGGCATATATCTATATATATAGATCTGTACCAATGCTATCTGTGCACAATAAATATGTGCACAATCCTTATGTGCACAAACAAGAACATGCCTCAGATTTAAAATGTTTAGCATTATATAATATGTCTACAAAGAACGGTTTTTGCCCTTGAATACTATTTAGAGACAGGAATATTATTTTGATCATTATTAATATTAGGTCTCTGCGATCTTTGATTTTTTTAGTTTTTTCACGTATCGGGCAAAAGAGATCGGGAGCCATCGTTTACACTAATTTTAACACATTGTAACTCCCAGAATATATTAAAGCATGAAATTCAATCACATGAACTACTAAGTACCACTGGAAAGTCATCTGGCTCGCTCTGTACTTTATTTATGTATTTTCTAGTATCGTTGCTTCAATTATACATTTATCAAATTTATCTTTTTTAATAAACAGAAAAGAATTTAGGCGCGAGGTGTCCGCTTTTCCAATGAAAAGTCGACGTGTCCGCTTTTCCAACGGAAAATCGACGTGTCTGCTTTTTCCACTAAGTCGACGATATGTTAACGACAATATATTATTGTATATTAAGTAAACCAATGCAGTCATAGTATTGCATACGATCCGTTCATTTCTGACACCGTAAGTTGGATGATGATGTATATCACGTTTATTTAAAATTATAATTATATTTTAAAGCATCTATCATATAATATTGTCAAATGTATAAATAGTTATTCTTCATAGACAATAGCAACATTATGATGGTGTGACGTTTTTAATTTAAAAATTAACAAACAGTTCGCCAACTGTTGGTTAACATTTCTACCAGGGTAGAAGCATAGTAATATAATTATATTAATGAAGAACTATATATGTACTGAAACATGGTTAATAATTTTAGATTTATCCAACAATTTATTGAAATCCAAATTTTAATAAGTAATTCTTTAATAAAGATAATTCTTTTACGTATAAAGGAAAACAGTTTTTTGTTAAGTTGGCTTTAGCATTTACAAAGCTTAGCGACAAACATTTTCACTTGGTCTTATCCATCACAAGTACTTACTTAGGATGGATTCAAATTATGTTTGAATTAAAATAGGACTGCATAAAGTTGAAAATTATGTATCTGAGGAAATATTACAGTAAATAAAAATTAAAATAGTTCACATTATACACGGTGGAAAAGTCATTTTGTATTTTCCATGAATGATTCGTGAAATTCCCATGTCTAACGGCATGAAATCACAGAGAGATAACGCACTATATAGTGCTTCAAACACAAGTTTTTCACAGACCACAGATAGTGTGGCTCCCGTGTTTACAAAAAGAATCAATAAAATATCAGCTTGGGTATGTTTGCCTTTGATATCCTTACAAAGGTGCTGGTAAAAAGTTAAAATTACTTTTATTCGAGCGATTACCGTGGTATCCGTGTAATTCTGTGAATAGTCATGGGAATCTCAGGAATCAAGTCTGCTGGTGATTACAGAGAACAAACAGTCATGTGAAAATAGCATTACTGAAACTATCAATTTCAGAGGAATTCTCGTAGATAATAGAGTACTTTTTCCGTGTTAGTGGAGTATTACAGAAACATGCATGTCCTGTAGCTCTCTAAAACTGATAATAACGTTATAAAATAAAGAAAAATTATGATACCCTATGATTACCTATAGATATTCGTAATTCACCATTAATATCAAAATAACATTTTACTAATCTTTCTTTCTTCGCAATGCTACTGAATCCTACAGAAACGAGTAACTACACTGGCTCACAATCAAAGCGTTGGTCCTACATGGAAGAAGCCCAAAATCTCCTAGATTAATGCACCACAATGGCCACATTGCAAGAGCTCCTTCAACAACGATTTCCATCTGCCTCGTGTAACTATTTATCGGTCAGCTCTCTCTCTCCCCCTCTCGCGTAATTCGCACGCGAGCCCTCTGGCCCCCGCGCGATGTTTCATGGTTTTGGTCCGACAACTCGGTTAATAGCCCACCGGGGGATTCCGCTTTGTTCCGTTGTAGTTTATACATATACGCGAAGCGCTGGCTCTCTCTCGCCCTCGATTACCGCGACTCTCTGCGCGCGGGCATTATACGCGCTGATGTAATACGAAGAATAGTTTTCCAGCCGCGAGAGCACATCAGCGGTGCTCAGGCTAGCGAGCTGGACTCTGAGCGGGACAGCCGCGCGGGCGGTATAGGTATAAGCATGTGTGTGTGTGTTTAACGCGGCGGCGAAACGCGCTTCCTGCGCGCACGCGTTGGCTGTTTATCTCAGCATGCATGGCATGATTTTTTATATACCAGCTTTGCATACGCGCCTGGAGTGCGTTATATGAAAATGTTTTGTAATGGACCTGCTCTCGCAATTTGTTCGCTTTTGTAATCTACATAGGCTCTGCTTTGAGCGATTTATATTAGGATGTAATTAAGTACGAACTCATGAATTTTATAGTTACTAAAGGGGTTATACTTCGACTTAATGGTATAAGAATAAATTGCATAATTAACAGAATTTATTTTAAATATATTTATTTAACTTATTGTATGTTTCTTTACTTCGTCTCTAGGTATGTAGGATATAAGCAGACTGGGAAATGAGGTACGACCGAGCATAGTTTTATATTATAGGTTTATTAAATTACTGGGTATTGCTCACCGTGTTTGCCTCAAGAGCTACATTCTTTTTATATCAATCTATAATAACTACCGTAGCTTTGTGGTGTAGCATTTCCAAGATTAGATATAACTCGAGTGCTTTATTATATTTGATGTTACGGGAATGTATGTACAACTATAGAATTAACCCAATTTCATAATTTAATAAATTAATAAATTATTTTGAAAAGCGCCAACTTCAGGCCTTCTGCTTATAAAAAATGCAATACCCGGAAATTGTTTTTAAGCTATTCTGTTAGTATTCTCCATTAGATGTGTGCGTTGAAAAAGTCATGCCGGTATTTTAAATCTCCTGAATATAAGGGAACTTAAATTTTTTTTAATTTATATCGAATTTTATACATTTTACTACAAAAACATATATATTATGTTTAATGTTGTTCAAAAATAAAATTCTTTCTACCATCTCGTTAAAACATAAAAATCCCTGTACAATTCGTTCAACTTGGGTAAGTGTGGATACTACTGCGGACGTGGGTATTATTGTGTATGTATGTAGAATCTTATGGAAAATGGCAGTAATACCAGCGACGTACTTTTTGGGGTTCTGCGCATGCACCAGAGCTCTCCTTATAATTTAACATGGCACCGTAATACCAACGCAGTAGTTGCAGCAGCTTCGCAGTAACACCAGCAGAGAGATGTTGTTTTCAAAGTCATTTTATACATTTATTTATCAATTTTTGTTCTACAATTGTACTTAATCGATAGATATGATACCTGAGTTCCGTTATTAAAAAGAATCAGCATAATTTTTTTTGCATGGAGACGAAATATATTCGTTTGAAACTAACCTGAAAAAAATACCGCCGTAGTACCCACACTTATACCCTACACATATTCCCTGTTGCGTAAATACACACATATAGAGGCGACCTCAATAATTCCATCATTCAGGCGCGAAAAACGAAAACAAGATTACGAATTTTATTGAAAAGAAAACTAGATCCCTCCCTCTTGATCCATAAACACCGTCGTTCGCCTATCAAAACACCGTAGAAAAAACACGTGCAGCGCTGTGTCGAAAAAAAATCGCGACTCTCCCTCTCTTCATCCTCTATTCTCCCTTATCTCCCATACATCACTTATAAACCACTCAAAGCCGCCGCCGCGCCGTCGGCTTCGTCTGTGCACACAAATAAAGTTCGTCGCCTCCGACTTCATCTCGGAATCGTAAATTTTTCAATGGACCCCCCAACGCCGCCGCGGCAGCAGCTTTCCCCTCGCGCTGTACACAGCGCGCGATTTAAATCCTCGGCAGTACACAGCTAATTAAAAATAGACGTTAAACTGCCATCGGCTGCAGCAGGGCCGCGGAAAATCTACGGCGTGTCCGGTTAATCCCTCGCGCGTATGTATAAACAGAGCGGCGGACTATACAGCTCTCGGTCCGGGGAAAATCGGCGCGACTTGCGCCTATATCGCGCTAGCATTCGAGCCAGTATAGTGAGAGCCATTGACATGTCAGCGAGCTCGCGGCGGGCGATCGATCGAGGCGAGAGCGATGAGCAACGCCGGGGAACAGTTGTGCAAACATATTAGGGTCCACCCTCGGTCTGTCCTATCCGTGTGTGTGTGTGTGCGCACAGACACGCATTCGTGGACGTGGTTTCTCGGGTACCATGTATGTAGGTGGAGAGAGAGTGAGAGAGAGATAGAGAGAGAGAGAGAGAGCGCACGATGGCGTCGCTTAGGTATTTCCCTTGTATCTGCGCGCTCGAGCGCGCGGACACATCAGCGCTCATATGCGGAGTGTGGTGCAGCCGCGCGTGATATATTGCGTATCGGTGTTTACAATTTAAGATTGATACAGAGGACACGAGGGGTGTGCGTGTGTGTGTCCGCATAGCGGCACCGATTGCACGCGCGCGTCGACGAGCGAGAGCGTAATAGTTAAGTATAATAATAGTATACGTGCGGCTATAGGTGAGCCGGGTATACTTGCGGTCGACACCGAGACAGCCTCATCTACGATGCGTTCGATGGGCTTGTATTTTACGAGCAGAGAGTCAGAATGCGAGAGGGAAATAATACATTTAGAGGGAGTTTTAGCGGCAAAGTTGCGGGAATCAATTATTTCTAGGATGATGTGTTACTTGTGATAATATTCGTGGAGGACGAGGATGAAATTATATTTCACTCTGCATGTTTTCAGGATTGTAATGGTAAATATGATATTTATTTCTTGAAATGAGTGTAAAACAAGGAAGCATTAAGGTATGCCAAAGATTCGTAATGTTTTCTTATTTACTGTAGATCCCAGACGAAGATGTATTATCCTAAAAAATCAATGTCTCTAAATCATTCGCAATTGATTCATTAGGCATGGTCACTTAAGTATACAGCATCTCAAACTTGATAAATGAATTAATTTCTCGACAATTGGACGAAATCCTTGAAAATGAAGAAAACATTGTTCTTGTCCGTAAAGGTGCAATTAACAGCCCATAAAAATAAAAATTCTATGGTCATCTTTTTACTAGTTTTGCATTAAATTAATATTTATTATCTAAAAATTACATTTTTAAAAACTTATAATTAATTACAAACTTCTTACTTAATGAATTTCAATTTCACGTAAAATTAAAGACATCATTTTAATCGATCTAGCCTTTGTAGAATCATGACCTATCAATTAGTATAAATAATAAGCTTGCGGACAGTGCAATTACCGAGATGAAGAAGGCGACGTCGCAACCCACCTTCTTTGACGAACGAATCATTAACATCCTAAAAGGATACATTTGTCTAATATTGAGCAAGCACGTTTGGCGCAAGAGCCACGTATATACGCATTTAAATATCTAAAAATGCCTTTTGAATATTAAGTTTACACGTCTCGGTCTAACTGTAAGCCGCCCATCTACCTTATACAAGCACATATACACACCTGTATACGAATACACGATTGCCGACACACACACGTGCGTATATAATATACTTGCTCCCGCGGCCGCGCGTGTTTCGCCCAACTTGACTCTCTCGCGTATACCGCAGAGAATATTCCGCGAGAAGTCGTTACGGCGAGGAAAGCTTATATAGAAGCGAATGGCAGAGGCTCCTGGGACTCGTTTTGCGTAACGAAAGGCGCATTACCCGGGCTCGCGCAAGTTGCCGCGCAATGTATGTACGCGGCAGCGGTGAGGAATTTAGTGGAAGCCGATTTTCTTGTACGCGTGTATATATAACGTGTGGGAAGTGTTACAATGGGGCGCAATTTAATGCGATGATCGATCGTAAGAGAAAGAGAGATCCTCGTCGTACGATGCACGCGCACTAGGTTCGTCAAAACTGCCGCCGTGCTCTCTCACATATATCACACTTTCACGTCGTATTCTAAAAATAACTCGCGTTCAGATAGGCACCGTGATCCAACAATAATTCCACCAAATCAAAGTTTTCTTATCGTATAGCCTAGTGCAGAGGAGTATCGTCTACAGAAGTGACTGGGGGGTTGTGGTTGAAGCCCGTGTCCAGGAGCAGGGGGAGTAGATGCCACATGTTATGCTTAGTGGCGACTTGCACTGCATTAAGGCCGAACAACTTTTTACCTTTTATGTCGACGCCACTTTTCACCAATTTCTCGATGGTCGCCGTGTCTTCATACGCGACGGCAGTAAACAGGGCGATGCCTTCAGTATCTTCTTGGGTTAATAGTCCTCTATATATATTTATCATCGCAATTATTTCTGCATTAGGCTTTTCTTTTTTGGAATGTTTAGTAACTTCATCTACTACTGAATTGTTACTCATCTTGATTTAAGGCGTGCGTGAATACCTGTAATAATTGCAATTAACATTCTTTTAATATACTTTTAATACTCCACTTTTAATATAATATAAAGAATTGTTTCAATTGGACGAAACAGCTGGTTTGATATTTGTATAATATTTTGTTCAAACGACTTTAATAATACTCACTGTTGAAGTATAATTCCTGAATATATAATTTTTCCTTTTTTTTAATGTTAAGCTACCCTTATAAGATATTCAACATATAAAATAAAGTTAAACTGTCATTACAAGTTTTCAATAAACTAGCACAGTTATATCTTGTAAGTATTCCTCGTGTTTCAGTTATGACTTACAGTTATTACAACTATTGTGTGTCGTACTTTCATATATATGGTAAGTAAGTAAGTAAGCACCTGAATCAAAACAAACACATTATATAATTTATTTACTTCTCCCCATTTAATGTGCTACAATGGAAATTTCAAATTATTGAGGTAAGAGATCGTTATCTTTCATGTTTCGAATAATTGTCACTTATTATAATTAAATGAAAAATATTTGAATGTTATGTGTCTCACTATACTCATTCATTTACGCCAATCACTCCAACGTTTTCCAACTATAAAATCTAATAACAATTTTACCCTGCAACATAAATGTCAATGTATTTTGAAAAAATGTTCACATATTCCTTAAAAAAGAAACGACTATGATATTCATTTCACGACAGAAATGAATATAATGACATAATAACCGGTACCAGTGGGTAATATGTATCGCGCTTCTCTGTCTAAATTATATGCTTACAAACCTTTTTTATAGTCATACTAAAATTTAGTATTATTTTTATTCATGTTGAATAAAGCTGTACTTTTATTCATTTTCAATAAAGCTGTAACCTCTAACGAGATCATTAATAAATAATTATGCATTTAATAAAATGTCTTTTGCGATTAAAACTTTTGCCATAACTGTAAACATACTGATGTAGATAATGCAAATTAAAAAATATATTTATACTTTTTCTACAAAAAAAAAACTTTCGGATAGGTGGTTAAATTTATGAGTTTCGGAACGTGACGCCAGCGACGCTATCTTTGAGGACATCGGCGATTAAAGATCTTTTTAACACCTGGCCCCGTTCCACAGGAAGGTCATGTTATCGTATTACTGGTTTTTATTTTGGGTTTTCTTGTGTTTCCTTTAATAAATTAAACTTCAGTAAATTAAACAAGAGTGGTACTTAAACATTGTTGGAATATAATTAAAAAATTGTTACTACATTAATATATAGTTTTGCTCTAAGTTATTATACTAAAATATAAAACTATACACGGAGAAAAATAACATAGGAAAAATTGCCATATTTGGTTGTAAGTCGAGGACAGACTGAAATCCTCCACTAAATTGCCATAATTTATGGTAAAAATTGCCATAAATTTATAGTAATTTTTACAATGTAGGAAAAATTGCCATAAATTTATGGCAATTTTTACCATAAATTATGGCAATTTTGTGGAGGATTTCAGTCTGTCCTCGACTTACAATCAAATATGGTAATTTTTCCTATGTTATTTTTCTCCGTGTATGCAAATTCTTGACTTGACTATTCCATAATAACCTCTTACAACAAATTTTTCTATAAAATAGTATTCGGGATAACGTATATTTCAACATTATTTTCTATTGTAGTTTTTTCCTAACTTTCAGGGAGATCATGAAAAAAGATCGATTTTGAATTAAACAATATAAAGGAATGATTACATTCTGAAAATTGATCGGAATCGGTTACGTTTTGACACCTTGTATCTATTATTAATACTATATCTTATAGAGTGAGGCCTTATGTAAATTATTTATATTTATATTAAAACCTTACACTAATTATACTATGTATTATAATTTACGTAAGTTACCTATCCGTTTCCTAAAAAAATAATCATGTTGAAATGATCACACACAATTTTCTATCGGGAACACGATGACAACAATAATCACATGTCCCAATCCCCTTATTAAAACATTCCCGATCGTGACAGTTTCTAAGCAAAGCAAACAGTTCCCCGAGAGCCCCAAACTATGCAAATAATGCTTATCTCCCTCAGCACACACACACAAACACGCACAATGCCAAAGAGCCGTGTACACACGCACGGCCGAAAAATCGCTCTCACATGTTTATCAAGTGTCATTGCACTCTCTCCCTCTCTCTCCTGGCGATACCGATGAAACTGCCAAAGCTAAAAAGAAGGCTCGACGTCTTTTTCGTCCGGGTGGATGTCGAGCGTACACGCTTCTAATTTACCGATTCAAATATCTCGCGCTCTCTCGGAGCCAGTATATACAGGGTCTTCGCTATTGTGCGTCGCAAATCTCCGACGACAAAAACTCCTGAGAAGGGTCCGTAAAACGCGCGCAAAGGTTTTTCTATGGCTGAACAGGAGAGAGAGAGAGAGAGAGAGAGAGAGAGAGCAAGAGCAAGGCAGGGAGAAGGACAGAGAAAAGGAGGTCATGAGTCTCGGAGCTAAGGTTCTTTCAGACCCACGCGTCGACGACGCGCTGGCTAGGAGCTTCCTCTCTCTCTCGGCCCTTTTTGCGCGCGGTGTGGCAAAGAGTACGACAGGTCGATGCCTGCGTGTCTCGGGACGAGATTTTGCTTTTCTCGGATTTCTATGAGGTTTTCTTGTAATCTCCGAGACCTCAACCTTTCGAAGGTCGTGAGAAGGTTTTTCGGGGAGAACCATAGCCGACGACTAAATTGGCCTTTTTTTGTACGGTGCACGCAAAATTTTGTAAATACGGTTTTTCATATAATGGATGGAGATCAATTTTCCGGGAAAAGGTTTATATGGGTATAGAAATGTCGGCTCTTTCACCTGGAACATAATACACCGTATAAAATAACAAACATATATAGTGTTGCCTGGTAGTAAAAACATATGTTTAAACTAATGTCTATATCAATATGCATGTTGGCCAGCTAATTTACTTGATACGTAGGATCTAATTGTATTATACATGCTGACAATGCATCGTCTGCATACATTTTTTAAAATAAAGATATCTGCCTGACTTCTATAGCCTTAATTTTCAAAGTATTTTTTTGATTTCTTCACTGTTTGTACTAAATTTTAAGCATATTCCGTACGTAATAAGATACACATGCAAATATCTTCTTATATAATTAGTTTCTAATGTTAAAACTAAAAATTTTTGCAAAGCCCGACTTGCTTGATTGGCAACCAACAGTTTTGGCAAGCTACGCGAGTGAAAACACGTTCAAAGTCATCTAAATTTTGGCCAAAGTTTTGAATAAAGTTTTAAGATTTCCTAATATTTTGGCATCACGTACTTTAATTTTATTTTTAAATTATATTAGCGTGAACGGCTCGCTTGCTTATACTTCGTCGGTCAAATTTCTTGAAATTTGCATATTTATCAAAATAATTTATAAGTGAATTCGTGTATCCTAAAATTCACTTTAGTATGTTATAATTTAGTACTTGATTATACTTTTTGAACGTACATGCACAAATAAATTATATATATTGCCTATATTTTATACTGTCTGTAATAAACCATAACATGGCCATAACAGTGACCTGGACAAATTTCAAATATTAGTATAGTAAAATACGATTATGCAAGTAAATTCAATGAAATAAAACAAAAAGTCCGTGCTAATTTTTATACTGCATGCTGAGTTCACTCGTTTATATTTAACGACCAACGACCAAATAAATATTTAACAAACAGGCATAGATCATCGTTATATTTTTATAGCGATGAATTCACCGATGTGGATAATTACTCGAGTAATTTCACGTGCACACCAACCATATACGAGCGGCACTAATTTTAATAAACGATTCTCAAGACGAGATTGCATTAAAATGGCTCAGCTATATCCCAAGAATGTCCCCAGGGGCTTTTCAAGCGCATTTCTGCGAGTAAAACAATCGTTTTGCCGCGTCACCTACGAACATTTACGAATATCCTTCCCTCTGCTCCGGAACTCTGCTTATTTGAAAAAAAACGACAATTCTATTTCCTGCACATCGCTCTTCTTTTTATGCACTTGTGATTTCACGGCGATAGCGATATTTGTCGTTAGGTAATTACATTTATCGCGATTGTTATACACATGGCGTAGTTCTCGTGTGCGTATAGAAAAAGAGGTTTAAACCTTTTTCATGTGTCTGTTAGTGAGATAGAAATTTTCTTTTTATGCTCTTGTTTTTGTTGTTAATTCAATTTGATATATAAATGATTTTACGAAAAAACAACTCAATCAATGATTAGCTTCAGAATGAGAAACATAATTAACAGCTTGTTCACTTTCCAAATGTAATATAGTTAATGTTCAGTATTTCAGTGCAGGTAATTCGGAAATTACTAAATTAGTCATCAGTCGATATCCATTACTCTGATTAGTAGCCGACTTATTATTACAGAAATAATATACGTCCATACAATATAGTTGCTTTTATTATTGTAAATATCGTTTTTAGGACAGTCATTTTTTCACACAAATGATAGGATAAAGAAAATATTACATATACTTTAATTGTATTAATTATGCCAAGTTACTATAAATATAGCAAGTATATTTATTCAGTATATTTATTCACACTAATACTGTTAAGTTGACATCTTTTGAGATTTACAAACATGCTCTTTATTAAATTACATATAATACTTTATATATTATACTGCTATGAATACTTGATTTAAATTACATTAAATTGCGATATAAATTATGAACAATGTTAGGTTCGAACATTTCGCATAAAATTTACATAAATTTCCAATTAATCCCGTCTCTAACTATTTATTTTTCCACGCAATTAAGCGCACATATTAATTCCACCCTTAGGCAACACAGCGAACGAGGAACTGGATATTATACGTTTCTTTATGGTTTGCTTGTAATGACTCAAAACTCAGTTCAGCGAATTTCGCTTGCATCATCTTCCCGCACTCATAAAATCAATAATGAACTATTCATTATACCAGACCATCGTATTTTCCTCCACTCCATTTATCGCCGCAAACAGAAAGTTCATATTCAGCAAAACCACTTTCGCGGAAAATCGCTAATTCAACTACCCATAATCGCATTGTTTTTTTCGAAACGAGATATTCGTTATACTCCGCGCACAGTGATATATAGTAGTGGAAGCTAGAGCTCTGATCTCTCTCTCTCTCTCTCTCTCTCTCTCTCTCTCTCTCTCTCTCTCTCTCTCTCTCTCTCTCTCTCTCTCTCTCTCTCTCTCTCTCTCTCTCTCTCTCTCTCTCTCCGCTTAGCGATAGTACGCTATTATCCGAACAGCAGCGTTCCATTTCGTGTTCGCGCAGCAGCCGGATACCTCGGGCGCTCGCTCGCGAAATCCATTATTTAATCAACAAACTTCTCTCGGCCCTCCCGGCGAAGTGGAAAATTCGTTTAAAACGAATCAAGCATGCAAACGCACATACACGCGGGGTTTTGCACTTTGCACTGCACTCTTTTCGGCCTTTTATTTTTACCGAGCCGAGCGGATCATCGGGACAATTATATATACCTATACCGCGATGCGTGCCTCTCTCTGACCTACGCACAGAAGCTGCGGATATACGAGAATCTGACCTACGCGCGAACTCTACGTGCGCATGCATAGTTCGTTTAAAAGGCCGCCCCGAGAGTTATACAATTTCGTGGCCTGTGTATAAGCATTTAACGCGCGCCGTCTTCTTCCCTTTCGCTGGAAAAAAAGAAATATCGAGATTCATCGTGACAGCTGGTTGGCCTGATCGGCCTTTTGGTCTTTCTCTCTCTCTCCTTCTCGTTTGCTCTCTTTCCTGGGCTCACGCAACGTGTGTTACCAAGTGTGAGCGGGAGCGCGGAACATTGTAATCCGACCTGCGGACGAATCCACAACTCCGATGGATTTTCAGTGTATACTCGCGCGCGTTCTCTGGCTCTTTCAAAGTGCCTCTTTTTTCACGTTTTTTAACAGTAAATGCCACTCGATATCCCCATTAAATTTTCCGCTCGATTTTTTATTACACAAGGGAAAAAAAGTTGTACTATATATACTTCCGCGGCGATTTTCGTATAGGTTTTCCGGCCCGCACCTATTGTGCAGCGACATGTGTGTTACTTTTTTTTAACATTTTTGTACACCGGATGCGTATATTTTAATTGGACGATGCGGTTATCCGATATTTTATTATAACTATAGTAAAATTGAAACTAAACGAGGAAAATCGTCTATGAGCAAATCACAGAAACTTTTAAAATTTTATGTAACTCAAATATTTTAGATTTAAAAGGCTATAACTTAAGTTCTTTACGAAGCACGTTACTGAACCAAAAAAGAAAATGTTCATTTTTCAATAGAGTAATACAAAAATTCAAAGAAAAACCTTTTTACGAAAAATTACTAAAAGAGCGAATAATGCGTTTATTTCGAGTATTTTCATGTGTTTTTCGATGTAGAAAAAAGTCACTTATTATCATTGTCAAATTTTTAGAGCTTTTTCTTTATAATAAAAGCTTTAATTTAAGACCTGGTAGATCGATGTACCTTGAAAAATAGTCCAGAACAAGAGATTTTAACTTTTTATTTCTTGAATATTGGAAAATAAAAAACTCTTATATCTGACCTATTTTCACATCGGCACACCGATCTACCAGGTCTTAAATTAAAGCTTTTGTTATAAAAAAAAGGCTCTAAAAATTTGACGATGATAGTGACTTTTTTTTCTACATCGAAAAAAACATAAAAATACTCGAAATGGACGCATTTTTCGCTCTTTTAGTAATTTTTCGTAAAAAGGTCTTTCTCTACCATTAAGTTGAACTTTTTTTTTTATTACTCTATTGAAAAATGAACATTTTCTTTTTTGGTTCAGTCATGTGCTTCGTAAAGAACTTGAGTTATAGCCTTTTAAATTTAAAATATTTGAGTTACATAAAATTTTAAAAGTTTCTGGGATTTGCTCATATGCCCCAATTAACAAGATTATTTTGAACACGCGTATATAAACTTTCCTGTTTTTATAACAAAATGCCCCGTGATTCCGCGCCTTCATCCCAAAAAGAAAAATTAAAGCAAAAATCTAAAAAACGACGGCAGATGAAATTTTATCGTTCTAAAAGCGGGGGCTTTAAAGGGAACGAGCAACAAGATTGCGGCTCGCCACGAGTTTTCGACAGCCGAAGCTGACCGACTACTTACCTACCTGCCCACCGCCGGCTGGCCCGCATACCCGCATCTGTGCCTGTGCGTCTGCGCACACATGCACACGCACAGAACACTATAGCAGAAAACAAACCAGTATCCCAAAAGATTGTGGGGTATAGAGCTGGCCTCTATAAATGTATAATGGCGGCCACTGCCGGTATCATCAGGCGACTGCCATCTCTCTGTACTGCGTTTTTCGCGCGATCGTATATGCCTGTAATTACTCTCAAACGCCTAAATGCATAAAATCTGATGATACAACCCGCGCCCAGAAATCGTAATCAATTCGATACTCGTAATCACGTCCGAGTCTTCGCACACAGACACACGGGCATGAGCGCTGGCTGACAAATCACGAATTAATTTCGTGTATCTCTCTTTTTAGTCGTAAAAACGCGGGCCAAGGCTTGCAAATGTCGTCCCATAATAGCGCCTATTTGTTTCTGAGAGGTTTTTTCGTGATCGGGCGAGATAAGCAATGATTTCGTTATAATTATAGGAGATTTATCAGTCTAATTTTTAGTCTTGCCAGATGGACGGGGCTATATTTGACAACGTATTGTGTTTTTGTATAAGTATACAAAAAGGAAGATGTATAAAAAAGGTGTTCCTTCCTTTGTGCAAAGAAAAGATATGCCTACTGAATTTAATTGTCATTTTGTTGGCTGTAATTTGAACTTCTGCAAATTTATCAAGTAAATTGTATTTCTCTTGTTTCTAATTAAAGAAGCAATTAAGTTTAAGAAATATAGTCATTGTAGGTTTCTTTTAATCTTCTTTATTTATATTATGATTATTTTCATGTTTGTTTTGTATGTGTATTATTCCAAACTATAACCATGGTTACTACTCGCAATGTAGCAACTGGTAACATGAAATTTCACTCCATACTATAATATCGCATAGCAACAATATCCATATTTTTTGTTACCAAAGACAAATTATTTAAAGGCTCATAAACATTTATTTCGCATGACACTGAAAAAAACCAAACAGTCCGTTTTATTTGAAACTACGCAAAAATATTAAATTTTTACAGCAGGTCAGATTTTCTCCTGCGCCCCGAGTGCTCGAAAAGTTTTTTCTTTTTTAAATGCATCCTCAAAAATTAGTTGTATTATTCTCGTCTAATCGTCCCGTGGCATTATGCGTCTCAAGCATCCCGCGGGTTTCTCTTTCATTTTTCCGTTCCTTTTTTCCGCCAAAAAACCTAAGTTCCTCGGTCTTTTTCTTTGCAGCCTCGACGCAGGATCGAATGTCGAAACATAAACTCCCTCCCCGAGCTGCGCGGCGAATCGCGCGAGGGCGCGCGGCCGATCGAATTCGAGCGCGTACTCGCACAAAAAGGTTCTTACTTACACGGCGCTGAACTGCAAAGAGAGCGAGAGGAGGATGCACACACTTTTCTCAGAGGGAAACAAAAATTAACGAGACCTCTCCAATCCCGGGGCCCTCCCCCTCTCTGTCACGTCGCTTTTCGAAATCAGGTAGACGTGCGTGCGTGGGCCCCTTCTTCTTTTGGCTGGGAGCCCCGATTTCTCGAAGGTCTCCATTCAACGCTGACAGGTATAGGAGCGAACTAGAGTTTAGCGCGGAATCCAAAGTGGGCCGGTCGCCCGTGTGTGTGCACACGCTTATTCAGAAGGGAAATTCTCGCTTTTTTCCTCGAGAGTGCGTATGTGTGTATAAGCGTGTGTATAGTGCGACCAGAAGACGAAAAAACCGGGGATTTCCTGCGAGAGTCGCTGAATGGAGCGCGCGCGAGATCCCGGGAGATCCAGATGATAGATACGTTTGGTGAATTTTCCAAAATCTCGGCCGTATAATTAAAGACTTTCGGCTGGGACGATCGTCACGCCACTTTTCTCTCCCCGCGTCCTCGGACTCGCGACACAATAGGCTCGTGCGTATGCGAGGGAGCCATGGGAAAAATGGCCGAATCGAGCGTGATGAATTCGGCATTAATTTCATGATCTTTCATATTTCTTTCATACCTGCCGTGAGCGACCCTTTTTTTTTGTCGCTTCATCCGCTATACGCGAGGATTGTTGTCGAGCGTGCAGCCGTCCGACAAATGACGTTTTAATATTTCCATCATCGGCCGCAAATAGACTTTTCGAAGGACTCGACGTGCCGCATATTCATGCAGAACTTTCCGTTAATACACGCGCTTTATGAGAGAAATCCTTTTGAGCGACGGAGGGGGGGAATGGAGATTAATTAATCAGAGATCGTGTAAATATTTTCGTACTTGGCGCGGGTCAGCCCTCGATAATATAACGTCGAAGGTGATAAATGGATTCAGGAAACGAGTCAGCCGGATCGCTGCATATCTTTCTCTCTCTCTCGACGTCCTTTTGCCGAGATTCCGGTGCGGGCCCACCTACGGTGCAAAAACGATATAAATCATTCGGATTGGGCAGTATAAATATTTTCGGCTGAAAGGAAAGGCGAAAGTGCATCGAGGATCGGCCACAAGACATCTGTATACGAGTGTGAGCAAACATTGTTGCTAATGGATAATATGTGGGAAAATTGATTCGCCCCGGAATACTGCCGTATCAGTTTCTGAATAAATTTCGTATTGACGACGCTTCCCACTTCACACACGTATCCATTTGATAGGTCGACAATTGCTTCTTGGAAGCTGGGGAAAAAACTGATGAATTATTCAGTGTTTCAATCTTCTTTGAAATTCATAATCATTAATATAGTTTTTATTGCCCTCCATTCAAACACTAACTACCAAGCCTTGAATTTTTTCGTTAATTTTATTAAAACGTCTTTTTCATAAATTAATAACAATATAATTAATTGAAAAGCGTTATGAGACCATTAAGTAAACCACTCACAGAAGAAAGGAGCGGTAATTGGGTAAAAATTACTAGGATACAAAGACGCTCGGAATAAATCTCCGCGCTCGAGTTCACATTTTCTCGGCAATTTACGTGTTTGTCCCACCCCATGTTCGTCGGGTCCTCGCGTTCGAACATATATATAGTAATACGCGGTCGCGCGACTTCCCCAATTGAGAATCGAATTTATATCTCCCGGAACTGCGGGACGATTCCTCTCTACAAACACACACCGAGGCGCGTGCACGAAAAATGAAAACTCTTTTTCGTCGCGCCGCCGTTCTCTCTCGAAGGCGACGTACATAAGCCTACACTCGTCGGTTGAATGACGAGCGGGCGGTGGCTTATTTAGTAGCTGTTTTTGGGAGCCGCGCGCGCAACGTGTACACATGCACACATATGCGACACAGATCGTCGTCGTTGTCGTCGGCGGGAATCTCGGTAGATTTACGCTCGCTTTTTTCCTGTGGGCGCGGTGTGCTTTTCTCGGCTGCTGCACGCGGAGAGAGGAAGGAGGTGCGGCGGTGAGGAAGGAAGGAAAAAAGCCGGGGAGAGAAAGAGAGAGCTTCTCAAAGGGCTAGCGTTGTCGCGCGCGGCCGAGTCATCGGCGCCACCGTTGCATATTCTATTTTCGGCTCGTTCATGCTCGGTTTAGCCGGGAAGGTATACATACAAGCCCGTACTGTTGCTCGCGCACACGCCCGCATTAACTTGTCGTCTCTTTCGTCCCGGGTATGTACACACGGCGTGTTCAATGACGTAAAATTAATGCGAACGTCGCGCGCGCGCGCGAACGAGCCGAGCGATGAAAAAAGTATCGCCGAAATAGCAGCCCTTTCCCTTTTTACGCTCGTCGTTGTACGTGCGACGAACCGCGGAGTGCGCGCAACCGAAGACGAAGACAGCCACATGGGATCGCGAGAAAGGGTTTTAATGGCCGTTAAGGTAATTTTCTTACCAGTTTGGCTGTGTAGTCGGGTATCGTGCATCGCTGCGCTAATTACGAATTACTGGCTGGTGTACAAGGTACTTGTAGACATTGAAAGCACTTTAATGGAAACTGCATGTCTTTCTTTTCTTCGCTTATCCGCTGTCATGTTTTCCCGGGTTTTAACAGTTTTAACCATTACTCTTATAATCTAACTATTGATTTCCGTCACATGTACTCTCTAAAGTTGAATAGTTAAAATAGTTCTACTCATGCTGAATAGTTCTACTGCCGAATTAGTAAATATTCACTAATGAAATAGTGCGTATATATGCACTAAAAAAATAGTATATTTCCACTAAGAATTAGTGCATATATATACACTATTACATTAGTGAATATTCACTAATTCGGCAGTGGAGCAATTTGAACTAATAATTAGTGGTTTTGCCACTAATTCAACTTTAGAGAGTACTTCTAATTTAATTATAAGAATAACCTAATAATAACATTACGACGAAAATTTTTTAAAAAATCACATATTTTTAACAAGTGAGTACAAAACTATAATATGCCACTTATAATATGTACTCTACTCTCCAAATGTAAAATAGCGAATCAGTCGTTATTTTAATTTAGCGAGTACATGAAAATTTCGAACTATTACACACAGCGTAATTTTCATCCGACGATTCTTATACCCCTTCCACGTGCACCGGCCAAATAAATTGCCCGCGCGCATGAAGCGGGCATTTCGCGCGGTCCGCGGACGCGCTTTCAACGGTTATGAGCGCGCTCGCGCTCGAGCTCCAAGTTTCTTATATGTATACATATACCGCTTCGGCTACGGCACGGCGTCAAGAATAAAGTAGGTCTTTACACCTAAATTTCTAGTATTTCGCGCGGCTTTCGAATGGGCTATCGCCCTCCCCCCCCCCCCCTCTCTTTGCTGCTCTCTCGAAAAAAGTAGGCATACGTAATTCTCGGTAATCATACTTCTGCATCGGGCCGCAAACGTGCTCGTTCGCGAATTAAAGCCGTAATTATTTCGCAACGCAAATTACAGACTCGAGCGCGGGTGCCCGCGCTTCGGACTATTCGAAATTGCCCGGCTATAAGCGCACGCGCGCGCTCACACGTGTATATATAAAAACCACGCTTGACCATCTGACGATTCATAACTAATAGACGTATGATTTACGCGGATGGGCCAAAAAGAAAGAAATACGCACCCGTACGCGCGCACACTCAAGGCGTGTGTGTGTGTGTGTGTGTGTGTGTGTGTGCATGTGTGTGCGAGAACAGATCGATTTCGCGTTTTTGCTTGTCTGCACTGACCAAAGTGGTTTCGAAAAGCGATTGAATAAAGTTGTCGATAAAGTGTAAATCATCAAATAGTTTTGTAGATTTTGTTAATAATTTTAATTATTTTGACAAAATACAGTTTCCAAACATTTCCCTTTTAATTTTGCTCGTTATTACATTTCACATATTATATATAATACTGAGGTAGTAAAAATATTTTAGCAGGAGTTGGTTATGAGGTAATTCTAAATTACCTACCAGGTTTCTGGGTCTATTTTAGATAATTAACGGATCATAAAACTCTGTACATATCGTGTATAAAATTATATTACATCTATCTTCAGATGGTGACACTGAGAAACAACTTTCAAATCTGAAGTTTACTGTTCGATAGAAATGATATGCATTGGAAAGCGATGCCATTCAAGTTACGAATTTATTAAAAAATTTTTTTAATTTCGATGCATTGTTAAAATCGCAGAATCGTATCAACCCATATAGCGATGTAAAATATATACGCCAACAGCATTAAAAATTTATTACGAAAGCTTTCAAATTTATTAATCCAATATTGATAAAATTAGGTTCATGTATGATTGAGGCATAATTTAATTAAAGTACCTTATTAAAGCCTTTTTAAATACAATAATTCATTACATATTGATAGTGTCTTCAACAACAGTCTTTATATGAAAAGGTACAAAATTTTATTTAGAAATATTCAAAGTTTGTCTACTCGACTACAGCATTTAGTGTAGATTGCAGCAGCCGAGGTTCGCGATCATATTTAATATCTTTGTACAAGATTTGATACAATCACCTCCACATCTACGTGAAACTGGATAAAAGTGGTCTTATGTAAAACTATATTTTTTATTATTTTATATTTTTACCTCGATTTTTACAGTATCCATGATTATGTAATACCCTTCTTAGGCAGCGTTGATTCAAAAAGTCTAAAATTTCTTATTACATATATGTAATATAATAATATACTTAATAACTCCAAAACGTGTTATTAGAGAAGCAGTTATGATTCGATCAATGCCTAATAGCACCGTACAATTTCCAGATCAAATAAATCACTCGGCAGTAGCCGCAACCCCTACTAAAATTTTCCGCGTCCCTAAAATAGTGCCACCCCGTAATAAACTCCGGAAAATCAAAAACGATCTCGACAGCTCGTGTCGTACACACCGGCTTATATAGAAAACGAACCCGAACTCCTCGCTTCGCTCCACCCTATCCCCCGAGCGAGCGATCGGATTCTATATCTCTCATCTCCGGCAACGGAAAAAAAAACACGCGGGCGTCCGGAAAATGGTAACACCTCGGCAGTATATACCTCCCCGAGACGTGGCAGCTAAGAAAAAAAACCGAGCATACATCCTTTATTATAACGCATTTCGTTAGCGCGCGTCGCGATGTATCGGCGCAGATGTCGACTATACTATACGACGAAAAGGAGCGAGAGAGTGCGACGTGCTCTCGAGAATTCGAGTACGGATAATCGGTGTGTACGCACACAGGCACGGGGAAAGTATAGAATTTCGCTGCTCGCCTCAATACGTATATACATATACACGTACGTTCCTTTTTTTTATTACTCGGCCGGCCGATTCGTTAGGTGTGGCACACGCACGCACTGCACTCGAATGACCCGCGTTAAAGAAAGGCGGCCCTCGCATACTCGCGCGCGCGCGTGCACGCGTGTATATTTTATACGCACACTTATACCCGCGCGAGCCATTGAATAAACTGAAAAGATTGAGATGTGCATCTGTCCGTAGATAAGATTCACGCCCTAGACGCGAGTTGTAGAGGAGTGCGCGCGCGCGTATTACGGGTGTACGCGCTTCGTGAACGTGCATCGGCGTACGCTTAAATTAATCAGCAGGCGACGTGGCGCGTGACAATTGTAAAGGAGGCTTATATAATCTGCGTCGCTCGAGGGATTATTTGGTCGTAGATCGAGCGTTTTTTTTCAACTCGTAATACGTGTATTTCTTTTTATCTAATCTGCTTCTCAATCTGCATTTTAATCAATAAAAAAGTCTTTGAGAAAAGAAGTTTTATTAAAATATTTTCGATATTTTAAATGGTAATTAATAACGTAAAAGTATACACTGCGATGTATCGGAATAATTTATTTGCGTAAATGACAATGAATATCTAAGCTAATGAATCAGCAGTGAAAAATTTTAAAAATGAAATCTAAACTATTTCTTACAGGCAAGGTAAAAAATATTTATCAGGTAATGTAATTTTTTTTCCTTCATAAATAAAATATTGATATATGTAATATAATTTAGAATTACAAGTATGTGTATCAATGAATAAACTTATTAACAAATGAATTTAAATTGTAAATAGCTGTTATATAAAGAGAAGAAAAGCTAAACTGTCACGATCGAAATCTTTTGAAGAATTAATATTGTAAGCCTACAATTTTTCCAAAATTATATTAATTTCGTGCAATAATAATGACGTCAAACAATAATTGGTGCATATGCCGTACTAACGGTTCCATTAACACCCCATCACTTTCGCAAAAATCAAATTAAAAGGAAAATACGTTATGTCACATTTTCAATTAACAATTAAGCCTTAATTACGGTGAGCGATCAAAGTAATATATTGAAGGAAATTATAACCTCCGGAATATAATTATTGGTCTCGCTTCCTCTCTTTCTCCGGTAAGAAACTATACCAAAACCCGCCGAAAGAAAAAGAAGAAGGAGCGGGAGAGGAGCACGCGTGTCGGCGCGCACGCATGACTCATCGTCTCCGAACTTTCCGAAAGCCGAAGGCGCTAATACCTGAGATTATTTAATCGAATGGCTGGCAGATAGAGAGCGCGGCTCTCTATCCAAAAAAGAACGAAAACACCACACCAGATGCTTCCACGACGACGACTAGAGCGACGACAAAAAATACATTCATCACAGCTCCACCGGCCTACAATCTCGACCGCGCACGTATACGCGTATAATACACGTACAGCACACACTTACACTCACATCTTTGTATATAAAAGAGCAGGAAGGCAGGCGAGAGCGCGTGCGCTTAAACCCCACGATTATCCTAATAAATTTCAACTAGGCCCTCGTGATATAATAGCAAAATCGATTAAACGCGCGCGCGCGCGTGCTGCGGCTATATACGGCGGCGCCCGGCGACCGCGCGCTTTCAAAGAAGTTTATTAGAAACTACATAAGCCCTCTTTATAACTGCACGCGCGCACGATAAGCGAAAGTGGGAAGCCCAAACTCTCGCGCGCGGCTTGTATATATACGTGAAATGTATATGTATACACGCACACACCTACATGCACAGAGAGAGGCCTGCGTGCGCACGCGCGCAAGTCCACGACGCTGGCGGTTTATTGTAGGAATTATATATAGAGACGATGAATTTTCTCGAGACCGTTAATAAAGCCCGCGAGACTACCAGGTATATACCGGCAGTCGATACACCTGCCCCGAACCTGCATACTCGCCTCTTATACAGACGTACGTACACGTATATATACAGGGAGTAAGTGACGCTAATGGACGGTGGCGCGTGCGTATATAGAATGCAATCTTCCGTTGCCCGCTTTTACGGCCTTTGCGCGCGGGCTAGAGGAGGAAAAGTTGCCCTCTGTGCCTGTGCGCGTATATATAAGAATGGCCGAGCTGTCGATGATTATGACGATGATGGAGTTAGAGAATTAGCCGGCTGGTGCCCGCGCAAGGTGCCGCCGGCGGTTCTACCGGGACGCAGGTATCGTAAACTACGCGCCATTAGAGGAATTAGGCTGGCGAATTTCAGGTATACGTATTTGCGCGCAGCATTGTATCGCGTCTCCTTCCATTTCGTCCGGACGGTTGATTTACGGGAACGGGGACAAATTGGCCTGTGTAGTGTATAATACCTGCAGCGCACCCGCGTGAAAAGCGCGCGTGTAGGAAGGTTTTGGGCCAGTGGACGTAATACTTTAATGCCGGCTGTTTAGCGGCTTAATCCCTTTCGAGGCGAGCGATTTTCGTGGTTTTTCAATGGTCAATTTCACAATGGAGATGTTGGGTATACGATTATTATGTGTCATTAGTGTCGGGTGATGTTTCGGGTGAAATTTATTATGCGTTGTAAAGGGACGGAGTACCGGATTTATGATATATTGTTTGTTCGGTGATGTTTGTTAATTTATATATTGAGATTGGGAAATATGTTGAGCAGTTATTCTACCGTTTGGTACAGATTTTTTCTTATAACAGCAGTAAATTATCTCGTTTCCTTTTGGTTCGGTGCTAAGGTGTATGGAAATACGTTGCTATGCGGCTTGAAAGACGTTAAGCTCTGGCGGTTTCTTCCCTGCTCGAGGTTTCATCATATGGCAAGTTTTCGGTGTCTGGTAGCAAAATAAATAAGTAATTTGTGAAATTCCAAAGCATGGTGCCACAACCGCAGATTCTTTAATTTAAAAAAAAAGAGCCCATGCATAAATATTTGTTTGAGTTCTCACGACGCACCATAACAGATGTTACGTCTGAAAGCCTGTAATATTATTTTAACATGGGATTCGACATGACGCGATGACCGAGGATCTTTGAGAAAGACGAGAAGTTTATTTTTACGTTCTTCGATTATATCGTGATCAAGAGACATTTGCATTTAAATTAATATATATTTGAAGATTAATTATAAATAATTGTTTAAATTAAGATTTTTCCGCGCGCCATGCCACGCCTTGATCTCTTAGTAAATTTATATTTTCGATACAAATAAATTTAACTTGCCGGTATTTGATGAAAAAATTACCTCTATGAACATTGTTAAAAATTACGTTTAATTTATTTTTTAAAATAAATAAGTTTGCTAACTTAAATCGACTTGCATTATACGTGAACTATACAATTATATTAAAATATTCAAGATAAATTTTTCAAGTGACTACAATATTAAACAGCTGGACAGGCGCCATATGTCCAACATTTCGCTCACTCGATTTTACAGGATATATACCAGAAACAAATAAGTTCAGGGTTCTTTTTACTGGATCTTAAACGTCTGTAACCGAATGATACCTTAATCACATATAATTTTACAAATTTCTACTCATTTTTCAGTTACGGCGCGTCGCGCCCGCTTTTATCTGCATAAAAATGTAATGGCCGTCCATCATGTTGCGCACGCGCGCCGATCGAGTAACTTAACGACTCACTTACGAGGACCAAATTTATTATTATACGAAGCAGCATGAATACATCGAGACCGCGCGCTCGTTCTTAGATATTTCATATCCGATTTCTTCGAAGCGATTAAGAAATTTCGCGCGTGTCAGCAGCGAGCGGCTGCTTCGAGCGCACGCGCGCACATGCGTACACGGCGTGTATATATATACGCATACATATAACCACAATATACTGCAAGGCGCAGGTGTTTGGAAAATGTAAAAACGGCGTAATAATGATCGCCTTCGCGGCGACAATCGCATAAGGAGTGAAAGTTTACGCAGCTAGTTCACGTGCAGCTTTACGATCGTTTAATGCCATTCGCGCGCGGAAAGCTGCCTATTATTTATCCTTTTCTCGCAATTTCACTTTTCTATTTCTGGGCGTGCGCGCATAGAGAACGTAACAGCCGATACGCGGGTAACCGTCCATTAGCATCTCGTTCGTATGCCTTCCATAAACAGCACCATGGCGCCCGCTGGCGAAGATGCCTTTAATTGATTTTTATACACGTTCGCCGTGACGGATGGGAGTCTGCGCGACGCAACCTACCGGAGTGCATAAATTATTCATATCGGCTTCTATGCATATATAGGCGTCCTCCTCCGCGTCGTCGTCTGTGGGACCTGCTTGTCCGCCCGCCCGCCTGGCTCTACCTATCTCGGCGCATTATCGACGGCAAATCCCGCAAAGCCCCGTGTAGTCGAATAAGATAATCTCGTCGCGGGAGTGTTCGTACACACAATCTCATACATATGTGTGTGTGGGCTACTGTGCTTTTTAACGCGCTGTCCTCTTTCGTATCCTAATACGAATCTCGAGAGCAGCCAGAGAGTTTGGATTATGTGTAATATGCGTCACCTCTTAAAAAGCCTATACGTCGAGGAGAAACAAAAAAAACTGGACTTGTTTTTTGGCTCCATCGAGTTGATAAACATTCTCGCGACCTCGCGCGTATAATACAAATTGGTATAAGCAAACTTCGAAAGACGTCACATGCACGCAAGCGTACGGTTCATTAGGTATATGTAATACTTGGAGAAGAACAGCTGAAGAGGCGCGTCGGCGCATCATGAAAGTTTCACGACGATCAGCTGGCCGCGAAAATTTGCCATCGTACGAAAATTCGCGCGAGCGACGATCGGGAGGTAAAAAAACTTCCGGGCGCCGCGAGCCTTGAATCGGCAGCAGCGGCGATGGCCCCGGATTATTAACCAGAATCGCGCGCGCGCGCGTGCGAGGCAGGTGCTGCGGGAGCGCCGATGATCGCGACGACGCACCTGCGTGTACTATCACGTGGCCGCGGTTAATTTGCCCGAATTTTTGGCTGGTTGTATATAGTGGACGATACAGAACGCGAAGGAGGAGGCGCCGAAGGTGGCCATTAAATCGCGCCCGGCCACGCGAGCGCATCGCACACTGTACGCGGTTAAGCTATTATATACGTTTTTACCTATATTTGACCCCCTTTCAGCTACCCTACCCGTATATATGTACGGTTTGGCCTCGTTTTATTGGTATAGTGTGCGCGGGTATTCTTTCATTTTCGGTTTTAATAAGCGATATTGGTTCGGTGGGTTGGTATTATATTTACAGCTTTATGAGGTTCTGGGGTTGAGTCATTTTTGAAATTACATTTTTAAAGAAAGGTTTTTTTTACTTCGGATGTAGGTCAGGTCGTGAATTTATCATGAGTACAATATGCGTGTGTTGTATTCAGTTCCAACTTATACTTTGGTATTCAATTGTAAATATATAGCTTAAAATGTTTGTTTAATACATTCATAAATAAATTGTAATCAAATAGAATGTTGTATATATATATACAAAATTATGAAATATGATGCGCAGCAGTATAAATTATAAACAAACTGCGTTTTTTTCTAATAATTTTACGAGTAGTATATAACGATCACATTAGAATATCTGACTAATTCCACTTGGTAACATTGTATAACATTGTTTTATAATCAATTTTTCTCATATATTGACTATAACATACGTTTTTCATGATTACGATTGTTGCTTTTATACTTATAGGGAAAGTCACGAGCAAATGGTTGGTATATCCTGTACAAAAAAGACATTGGAAAATTTTATATATTTTATAATTGTTATCAGAATGAAACAAATATGTAAAAGTGTAGAAAATGTATTTCATCGCATAGTTGCCCTGGTAGAAATGCTAGCCAACGGTTGGCGAACCGTTCGTCAATTCTTAAATTAAAAACGTCACACCATGATTATGATTGTCGACGAAGAATAACTATTTATACATGTGGAAATATTATATTGTAGATGCTTTAAAATATAGTGATATTTTTAAATAGTTTTAATTAAATTTCGATTTTAATCTTAAGTAGAAGTGCTTCCATTTGATTAACATGTTACCAACGAAGTTGGTCTATTTGCTACCAGGGTGAAAGGCGAAAAAATGCATGAACACGCACAATATCATCTGTAACAAAAAGAAAATAAATGTTTGTTTGTTAAAAAATATAAATTCATTTTTAATCATAACCAGAATAATTTTTGTATTTATATCTTAAAGCTCAATTTCTACATAAAAAATGAAACAGCTCCATAACTCAACGACGCCTCCCGCACCCTTTCCTCAAAAGCCAGCGACGTGCGAGTTTCTAATTGCCGGCATTTTCGGAAAATGAAAATGGCAGATGTAACATATTTCAGAGTTAAGGCCTGTCGGTAATCCAGAGTCCCGGCGAATAGGTCAGCTTAGCTCGCACATATAGAGACGACGCGGGCGCGCGATTACCGAGCTAAGAGTAAGGGAGAGCAATAAAACGTCAATCGACGCGCGTATACGACGCTGCGACCGATTAATCGAAACTCTCGCGCCGACTAGCGCATATAGTGACCGTCGTGGTATTATACGTATATATGGATTCGTCCGCGCGCGCAAACGAGCGGCTTGGGAAATTAATGGCCCTTGCGCGCTCTTCCCTAAATTACGCCAAGAGTTATAGGCCGTATATAACCTTTTCCGAGGGCGGCTTAGCGCCTTAAGGAAAAATCCTCCCCCTCCGTATCCTTCGAATTTAACACTTCCGCGGTAAAAATACGGCACCCCGCAACGCTGCGGTGCGCGTGTCTAGCTTCTTTCCGCACTTTGACAACTGATTAAGTCCTTTTTCACGCTGATCTACGGCTTCATTTAACATTTATTGCCGCGCGCGCACGTAGGGATATACGCGCCCAACGCAAATTGATACATTACTTCGAAAATTAACGATCCCGGATTTATTATATACCTATATATATACGTGGCACACACGTATACATAGCGTTTCTAATTTTTTACGCGGCCGCTCTCGCGGATTAATTGCCGATCGTAAAATTTATTAATTCATTTAATCGGATTAAAGTGCCCGTGCGCGCCGTACTGCTGCGGCAGAGGCGCAGGGGTGGTTCATTAGCGAGGTGGTGCTTTAACGCCGCGGAAAGCGCGGTAAAACCCAGCCACGGGCGCCCGTGTGCGAAGAAAATGCGGGGCGAGAATGAATTATTTGCGGATGTGGCATCATTAAATATTGCCGAGTTCATTAAAACCCCACGCGTGATATTAATATCAATGTGTGCATACTAATTACTGCTTTATATTATATAAAGGTTCGGTGGCGTTGAAGATTGACTGAAAACACAGTTTCATCAAAAGCCTCATTTTCAGCTTTAATAGAAATTATTGTGTGTAATAAATGACATAATATAACATTTTTTGTGTGCGTAACCAAATGCTTTATGGAGGAAATAATCGTGATAATATGTATAAAATATTTTTGTATATAAATTACAATTAAGAAAATTTTCTATAATTAATGCAAAGGGGAATTCAATTTTTAAATTAAATTAATACATGTCTTTACAAAACTAAAATTAAAAAGTGTTATTTGAAAGAGTCAATGAATATGTACGCATTTTCAAATGTCATTGTAACTTGAGACTACCTGTCATGAGAGTATTTACATTTTTAATCATTTAGGAATTTATTAGTACGCGTTTCTTCTAGCGAGTTTTAATAGTCCTTTTTTCTTCGAACATTTTAATAAAATCCTTATTTATCACCATTATCCGCGCCCTGGTTCTAATGACTGCACTTAATATGCTAATTTCTCGCACCCTTAATTATTACGCAATAAAATTTCTTCAGTACTTTTCTTTGTTCCAATAATCCAACAAAGACATATTCAAGGCGATAATAATATTCACCCACTTGGAGCAATAAGTCGGTCACACCATTATGCTTAAATGCTGGGGGTGGCACTTGAAAACAAAAATCTTTAAATTTATTTGACGTTTTAATAAAGCCATAACGTACCTGTAACTCTCTCTCTATATATAAATATTTGTTAACAATTAAATCAATTTTAATGACATCTATATAAATGCATTAACCATACAATATTTGGGTTGGGATCCTACATCTTTTACTACAAAATCTTAATCCTAAAACTCATCCACCACAGATCTATTGCCCATCAAAAAATCAAGTCACGTGCTTTTAAATTCGGCATGACTCATAGTGCAGGATATCAGACAAATAACAAATAAGAGGGAGTTATAAGAGAGTGAGAGAGAAATCGGTTAAGCGTCTTTTCTCAGACAGTTGACTAAACGCACTCGAGCGCACGCGCAAGTATATAGAGGAAAAGGCTGAAGTTATCGATCTTGCTGCATTGACAGCTACGCGCGCGCATATATATATATAAAACTCATATTGAGGAGCCCTCGGGTCGTTGTCTGGAAAAGTAAGCGCATTGCGTATACACAGAAAATACATATGCATTTTGAATTCGCCGCTTATACACACATACGCGTGCATCTATATATACACACGCGCGCGCGTTGTGTATGCAGGCGTTTTGTTTGCCGCTGGAATCGGTCGTCCAACTTTAAAACCGAACGATAAGTCACGCGGCCTCTACGCTTCTCCACCTGCGACCGACGCGAGCGAATGCGCGCGAAGACACACGAGGATAAATCGTTCGACAGACGTCTCTGTTTATGCGATAAAACGTCGGTGGACCTTTGACGCAAATATAACCACTGGAAAACGTCAGACGCGGGCCGCCGCGCGCTTATCGTACGTTCTTTTTACTGCGCCGTCTTCCCTTCCTCCGTGGAGCCCTACTCTCTTGCTGCTTTTTTATTATCGGTCAATAAATTCTGCGTTTTACGATCAACCGCGTGCGCGAGCAGGAAAGAAGGAAGGGGAGAGGCGCACAGCTCGAAATTACTTCTTTGCGCGCATTGGAAAATATTTAACTTAGATTCTGGATGCTGGGGATTATCTTTGGGGAAGCGCGGCTAATGTAATAAGTGTTCCTATATCGATTGGATAAATCTCAAGTTTGTTTTTGATAAGTACGTGGGAGAAAATTATTGTATTTGTTGTATAATGTTTATATTGTGTGTATAACTAATGTATCTCTTGCATATTATATAGATCACTGTAGTTTTTTGCAAAAATCAATAATAACTTTAAATAAGATAGTTATTTAAAACTTGTGAGGTAAATTTCACGAGTAATAAAATTATGAATATAATTGAAATTCACTAAATAAAAAATGTGTAGTGTTCAATTTATATAATTATTATTTAGTATCATCCGCACATGCTTTATCAAAATTCTTAATTACATTATGTTGACGTAAATTGATTCGATAATTCGCAAACGTACATATGCGATAAAAAATTGTATTCTTATTTTTGTAAATTTCACATTTATACACGTTGAGTTTAAGGATATGAAAAGATAACGTTTACGTAGAGCGGAAAAGTCATTGACATTTATACTTACTCAGATGTGGAGGATATAAAACTGAAAAAAAGCTTAACATGAAAAATGAATAAAAAGAATACATATAAACTAAATGTAAAAAAAATTTCTTCTATTTCTTTGAGAATCAGTATTTAAATGAATAATTGTACCTATTTTTATTTCAATTATTATATTGATATTGTAAAATAATTATATGCCAATTGTTTTATACGATTTATTTGTTGTTATTAATTTTATATGATTTTTAATTTATTTCTTTTAACAGTAAAAGCGAAAACTTTGTGCTTGTAAATATTATTATGTAAATGAAGTTATTTGATGTGACAAATGTGAAGGACGTTATTTAAGTATGTGGGTAATTTGTTTTACCAATCATATGTGCAATTGAGTAAAATATCAAAAATTTTAATTTCTTTTTTCTATTTTTTACTTTGCAAGTTTTTTTTTATCGAAAACACAATATTTTTTACGTAAATAGAATTTGTTGTAATATTATAAGAGTATAGCACCCTTATAAAAATATCCTATAGAAAATCCTGTAGGAAATGCTATAGAAAATCCTGTAGGCATTCCGTAGAAATCCTATAGGAATCCTATAGGATACTCTATAGGCAGTCCTATATGAAATTCTATATAGGAAGTTCTATAGGAAATCCTATGTGAATTTCGCGCTTTTCCTGTAGGAAATCCTATAGGAAATCCTATAGGAAATTCTGTAGGTAATTCTGTAGGAAAAACTGCAGACAATTTTACATGGAAAATCCTGCAGGGAATTCTGGAGTATTTTCGTGAAAACAGTTTATAGAGGTTTAGCATCTTATTTAGCGCTGTAACATCGCACAGCAAAATCAGTGGCAAACAGACTTAGGTAAGGAGTTGCACCTAGGGACTGCCGTGCACGACTGCCGGCGCTTACCGATTAAGCCCAATAAGCTCAGATATCAAAATCAAGGTAATCCTTGTCACATTGACTCTCCGTAAAGTCGTTCAAACGGTTGAATCTCATGGCTTTACATACCCTCGCGGTTCTAATGTGTTTATGAGAGTCCCGACTGCTGCGCCCCATAGCGGCATAGCAGCGAACATACATAAACGAGGCTCTGGAGAAGCAAGCTTCTACCGCATGCCGCAGCGCAGCGCAGCAGTCGGGACTCTCATAAACACATTGGAACCGCGAGGGTATGTAAAGCCATGAGATTCAACCGTTTGAACGACTTTACGGAGAGTCAATGTGACAAGGATTACCTTGATTTTGATATCTGAGCTCATTGGGCTTAATCGGTAAGCGCCGACAGTCGTGCACGGCAGTCCCTAGGTGCAACTCCTTACCTAAGACTGTTTGCCACTGATTTTGCTGTGCGATGTTACAGCGCTAAATAAGATGCTAAACCTCTATAAACTGTTTTCACGAAAATACTCCAGAATTCCCTGCAGGATTTTCCATGTAAAATTGTCTGCAGTTTTTCCTACAGAATTACCTACAGAATTTCCTATAGGATTTCCTATAGGATTTCCTACAGGAAAAGCGCGAAATTCACATAGGATTTCCTATAGAACTTCCTATATAGAATTTCATATAGGACTGCCTATAGAGTATCCTATAGGATTCCTATAGGATTTCTACGGAATGCCTACAGGATTTTCTATAGCATTTCCTACAGGATTTTCTATAGGATATTTTTATAAGAGCATTATAACTTCAATGAGATTGAAAGTAAGTTTACAATTTATTATAATGCACAGCTCCATAATTTACGGTTCTTGTACACAAAACGAATCGTAACTTGTTAATTCATACATGTCTTTCCTTTTGTGCCTTCGTACGAAATATGGCTACGTGTGCGCGCTCGTATGTATACATAAGCCGGCGCGCAATGCAGCATAAAAAATTCCGGCCAATAACCCGTGATCGCGTCGGTGGCGCCAGGTCAAAAATAGAGCTTCACGCTTGCAGATGAAGATAAACAAATCCGTAATCGCTAATAACGATTTTATTGGCCTGATTTTAACGATGCCTTTGCATTTTTTCCGGGCAAGTGTGTTTTAAGAAGAAAAACCATATGCGCGCGTATTCTAATTGTACATTTTTTCAAACCAAACTATACAAGGCCGTAGTGCCGTATTTAGGCATTAATTAAGTATATGGGACAATAAATATAAACATTTTTAAGTATACAAAAACTCTGTAAAAATCTTTATTATACATCATTATTAAGGGATACAAAAAGAGCATACATATTATAGAAACAAATAAATAGAAAGATTTTTTTAATAGCGAAAATAAAATTTTAAATTATCGTGCATTTCTTAGTTTAAAATTAAACGTGATATATTTGTAACTTTACAACTTTACGAAAAGATGGCGTATTTTTCTGATTTATCAAGATAATCCAACATTTTTATTTTAAGACCCATCATTGGATATTTTCAGAAGGTATGAATTGAGGCCAGCGCGGCATGCAAGTATAACAAACTGTAAACATTCTCGAGTTATGAAAATGAAAATTTCTCAAAATATCTCGCGGTCAACTCAAAATCTGAATTTTGTCGATAAACGATGCATCCAGGCAAAGGTCCTTAACCTTTTTCAAAGGCAAAAATAACCGAAGTACGATGCACTGTAGTAAAAATGTAACTTCAAATATTCGGTGTTTTTTGGTTATATGTATACATTCGTTTACACTATATTAAACAGTATTCCTGCATCAATCTGTACCCATAAAATAAAGTAATTATAAATATATTTCAAATTTATCATGTATTATAATAAATCTGAAACCATCTTCAAAATTAGATTAAATTAAGATTGTAATGGCTATAAGATGAAAATAGTGACAAGTTTTTCAAAATTTGATAGTCATTAAATATCATAAATATAAAGAGCTGTGGAAATTTCAGAGGCTTAACGAGAATGGTTACGGAATTATTGCAATTTGAATTTAACATTAGCCTTATGGGAATTTTCAAAATTAGCAACTAAATTAAAAAAAAAACATAGATGCCATAGTGTCATAGCTTTGAAAGTTCGTGTAATCGTCAATGCATGTTAGATAAACAACTTCCATTTTTTAAAATGTCCACTTCGAGAATATTTTCTGAAATGTAACATAAAAACTGTGAAATAAGACGTACAGTCATACCAAAAAGTGGAAAAAATGAGCAGTAAAATGTTCTAAAATCAATGTAAAATTTTCTTTACAGATCTAAAAAACATTTTACATATTTGTTTACTCTTAGTATTGTAGAATATTACTGTTTTTGACGAATTATACGACCAAAATATTTGTCTTAAATTTTTTAATAAGACCTTACGGCCAATACAACCTTAAATTATCCAAAAAAATATGTAGAAAAGCTAAAAAAAAGAAACAATTAGACAATCATTGATCATAGTTCCGGGCGAAGATCATATTCCGCAAGGACAGTCAGAAAGCAAGGCACATCAGTCGCCCGACATATAGCGATGCTGCCGTCTCCGCGCGCGCGCATCCGAGTTCTCCAAGCGCCCGTATACATATATGTATCTCATCTTGCGTTACGACTCGCGTACGCGCGCGTGCTTGCGAGATGTACTTGAGACGACTGCAGAAATGCGCGCGGGCAAGCTGATACGTACGTTAGTGCGGGCGCCCCGATCTCTCCCGCGGGACGGGAAGGACACATAAACTATATAGCGAGAAAACAACCAGCTCCGGCATCTGCTCCACGTGTGTGTGTGTACGGGCCTTTGGGCTTTCTCCCTCCACAGAGAGAGAGAAAGGCTACAGAGTTCTTTCACGCGGCCTCTCTTTTATCGTCCGCATCTAGCTTTACGATCGGGAGAATCGACGCTAAACACAGCGCAAACTAATCAGTTTGTACAGCTTTTAACGCATGCGCACACGCGCGCGCGTGCGTTGTTTCTCTGTTCTCTTCCGTCTCCGCTCGCTCGTATAAGCTCGATAAGAGACTTGACCTCGTGCTTGGCTCCCGGCGAAAAAAGTCGAGTTCAGTTCTATATGTGTGCATGCGGGAGAGCGCGCGCTCACGCGCTTTATCATAATTTCGATCTGTCACGAATGCATTGTGCCCGGCTAGTGTGAAGATAAAATTGCACTTCGCGAGGAGAGTAATGATGACGGTAATTTTAAAGCTAGAGCCCCAGCCAGCAAATACTCTCGACTTTACGAGAATGAGACTGCATATAGAACTCGCGCGCTTAACTGTACGCTTTTATAATAATTGAGATCCATATTTTTGCGATTATCAAGCTTGTCATTACGAGTTTAAAGTATTTCTTAAATTAATGAGTTCGCTTTTAATTATACATTTGAAAGCTTTGTTTTTGTTTAATTCAAATTGTGGCGAATCTTTCATTTTGTCGATATATATAATTATTATTGGGGCTGCTGAGTATTATAATATTAACTTTATGTATTAAGTATAATGAGAAAAAGTATAAGTAAAAAAGAATTATTAAAGTTATTTTTCCTGGTTTAATAAACTTGAGCAGTTACTTTACACGCGGTGATTAAAACGCTGAAAAAAGAAAATTATTCGAGCACTACCATACTTGAGTGTGCTGTAATCGTACCAGAAAAGTAGAAGGCCTTAACGCAAATAGTAGGGGAAAATTGCGCACTCATGACCATTGCCTAAAGCTGGCCACCATGCGTTTTCCGCTTCTGACGATATGTGAGGGCCTCGAACAGCTAAGGTTAGGTGTAAAATATAATTTTATTAAATATTGCAATAACAATCTCGCTGTTAGAAGTTATGTTTGTCTTCTCGTCTCCTTTTTCCAGTTGATGTAATGTTTTTTTAAAAATAATTTCTACTTCTTCTTTAAGCATGCATGAATAAATGAACCTGCCTGAGTATCATTCAAAGTGAAATAATGTATTTTTTTCAGTACTGGCCGTGTAGTAATGGGCATATGTTGAGTGTTGATGCCAACTAAAATAAAACTTATTTTTTTAAAATTAATATTTAACTTTAATTACTAGGTATATTAATTATATATGCTGTGAATAACGTAATGTTATCGTTTTTTAACTTTTCGCTAAAACAATAATAACAAAAAACGTTGTTAGTAATTACTATGGACGTTCTACCATACTTTTAAAACATTTTGACGTTCATTACTGTGTATTAAGAATTATTACAACTCAAAATTCCGTAAAAAATTAAGATAGCCAGAACTGGGCAACACTTTTTGGGGATCATGAAAAACCAACTTTTTTATTTTTTCAAGTAATACTTCTTATTATTATAATAATTGAAAAAAACTAATCCACCTCTTTGTAGGGGGCCTCCCAAGAATCATTTCCTTTTTTTTATTTTAATTTTAATCCATAATAAAAAAAGCTATATATGGGCGAAAATGCTATATAGGTGCTACCTTTGTAAGTCTCCCCTATAACTATCAGAGTAATATTGTTTAGCGAAATGTAGTCACGCTGCTAGAACCATATGGTATCATTGTCTTCCACAATAGCCTCTAATTACGCATCTACGCGTGTGACGCTTTACAGCGATCCGCCATGTTGCTATAACTGAGCAACCCATATAGTTTACAGAAATAAACATAGTTTAGCTGCCAGATGAAACCCGATAATATCATATAGTATCTGTTTATTTATCACGATGACAAGAAAGCTAATTTGTTTTCTGCCATTGCAGTGTAATTTTTAAACGTAGTATGGCGATGCTTTTGTAGTTTTACAAAAATATAATATTTCGTTCTAAAACTTTAAAATTTCCCCGAATTTCAGTATATATTAATTAAAATGTTATGTAAAATAGTTCCTCGAAAATGATATTCGCGCTGAAATAACGTCTACGTCCAACAGACATAACTAAATCTGTATTTCCATTTGGGAAATTCCAGCATGGAACACTCACTTGAAATAACATACTCATTATATTTATGCAAACTGCAGGTACGCGGACATACACGCTGCTTAATTATTGAATCTGGAATTCCCAACATAGCTGTTCTAAATAGAACATATGCTTGTATAGCGAGGCAAAATTAATAATTCACTCAAAAATGGAAAATAAGAATATCACGAAATTTAACGCTGAAAATTATTATAGTGAAAATGCTACGAGGAAAACGCAAAACATATTATATAATCGATTCCGAAAAATTGATAAAGCTTATGCACGATAGCTCGATAGTCGCGGTATAATTAGGTGCAATTCGCGCGACATCGCGTTTCCGTGAAATTTAGCTCGGCGACAGTAATTTGCCCGCACGTGTATGCCGATTAGAGCGTACAACTCATACCGTCAGCTGACAAATTGAAGCCCGCTATATTCGTGCACACAGCCGCATTGCGAAACGCTCGCGCAACCTTGCTCAGCTTATCGTATACATATTATACATCGGTCGAGCGGGGAAAGCGGCGAATTAAACCGAGAGTGAGAAAGGTCGATACATATTACACTGGAAAAATTAGTCATCGCGGTATCTCTGCGCGCAGGTATCCCCCGCGCGAGCTGACCGCGACGACGGCGAGCTGGCTCCCAAGGTGTACATATAATACACACACACACACACACACCCCTGCAGATATCAAAGAAGCGCCGCCGTTTCACGTGCGCGCGTCGCTCTGTGAGTCACGACGAGCTCGGGGTGTATGAGTCAGGCGTACAGGCCAATCGAAGTCTCTCGACGACTAGAGCGCGCGCGTGCCTGCGGTCGATCCTCCGCGCCCTCCCCCGCCGCCCGTCACGGTATATGTATATTACGAATTCGAGGTCCGCCTCGAGCGAGCGAGCGATATTTCGGCATTTCCGGGAGAGATCCGGCGAATCGGCGAGGAGAAGCGTGATTCGTTCGGTTTCTGGCGCGCGCGAGGAACTTTTTCGGTGTTTATATATGCGCGCGCGCGACGGGCTGTGACGGCCGTCGGTGAGGTGAGGTTTGACGCACAGGTGGTCGTCGTGGAAATTGGATTACGCAGGCTGCATACTTGAAGTATTTTTACCGATTATGGTATACAGCGCGGTGCGTTTTTTGAATTTTGAGAATTTAGATGCAGTTATTATTTCTTAGTATATATTTTCAGCTCTTTCTGATGTTGGTTAGTGTTTGAGACGTTTAGATAATTCTATTATAGACTTTGTTACATAAAATGATGCAAATAAGTAAATGTAAGAACATTGTTCAAGCCTGATATTAAGTAACAATGTGAGTTTTTAATCAACCCACAAATCTTGAAAAAATATGTTTCAGCATTTTTATTTATATTTGCTGGTATGTTTGTCTTTGGTTTACTTATATACAGACACGTGTTTTCGTTCACCGACCTTCTGTCTTTTCGCCCAACTTGTGACCTACCTGTATAATTATTATTATATAATTAAATTGTTAAATACGATTTGAAGTCTTAAACATTATAACGAAGTCAATTCGTGGAAAACGTATAAAATTTTTTTATGATTTTTGCGACCTAGTAACTCTATACATATTTTTAAACATTTTCGTCTATTTTTATTGCTATATTTGATATTTCACGAAAATTTACGATCTACACTAAAAAATGCATTTCCATCCGTTTCAGAATATTGATATCAATATCAATATTTGATAGAATAGAAAATAATTTTAAGTAATTTCCATAGAAAGTAACGAAAAATCGATATTTTCCATTACTCTCAACTGTATTTCAGAAACAGTTTGAATATAGACTATATTCATTACATTTGCCTATATGCATACTAACTATCAAAATAGTTGATTTCGTGATGAACCAACAACTGAAGCGAAATTTCCGGTTCCCAGGGCAAATGTTCACATATATATATATATAGATCAGCACCAGTGCGTGCATGTTGCTTTAACATACAGCATATATAATTTCGAAAGCGTTCGCGCTTTTCAAAAAGTCCATCAAACCGCACATCACTTCCGCTCAAGGGTTCGCGTTCCTTTTTCGATAATTAATGAACCGTTATACGCGTTTACCAATTAAAAATGTGCGCTCATATAGTCACGAATTTCGGTGGCTAACTCTCTCTATAAGCCGGTTGGTCAATAGCAATCAGTATATATATCTAACCACACGATGACCCTCTCGTGGGAGTCTTGAGTCCCGCCGAAATTCGACGCACGCGTACTTTTATACGATCGCGTTTGGGCTCGCGCGCGCGACACCATAAACATGTCCGATTAATATGTAAACTAAGCGGCATACATTATGCATGGCGTGCCACTGCCATCGAACTTTCGGAGCAAACATTATGGATCGTCTCTTACGACTGTCTTGTGGGACTTTTCGAATCTCGCGCCTCGTAGACACATAAACGCCTTGTTTTACACGATTTATGGAGCTTCTTTACCTGCAACTGTCGAGGGAACTGAAGAACTCGAAAATGTTTGTCTTATGTATTTTCAAATGGTTTTTCGATTTTCTTCAGAATACCAATTTTTTCACAAACTACGGTTTTACGAAAGTAACAATTGATAATGTAAATTGCCAAGTGTATTCTGTGATATTAATAAAACAAATTGGCGATATTGTCAACTATCAGATTGATACAAATAGGCCTTTATTCAAAAGGTATGATGCGGTGAACTTTAGATTAATGATTTTTTAATAGAAAATGATATCTCTTCTGTTCATTATAACATTGTAAGTATTTGCACTAAAAAACTAAGGTATAAGTAAAAATAGTAATACACAAGATAAACTTCGATTCGCTTAAAAATTATGCATTTCTAAAATTACTAGAGAAAAATACATGGTAATAAAGTATATTTAAGTCTTAGATATAAATCAATTTTCTTTATTATATATAGAATTACTAATGACAAATGTAACTGTACAATATATCTTTAAAATAAATAGGCCAGTAAGATCAACTGGGGTCAATGAGCTTGAGTTTAGAGTACGAGAAAATAGCTTTTGATGGCTCATCAAAAGCTACAGCGAAATGTTGCCAAATTTGTGATTTTATGAACAAACTGCATTAATTTATAATAAACTGAAAGTACTCAAATAATATTTATCTAGATAGGTAAAATATAAATTAATCAATGTCGTAATTGATCATGATGTTACGTACGCATAGACTCGACCTTACACAAGTGCCCTTACAGTGATTTATGACTAAATGTTTGTAACGCACGCGCGTGTTGAGTTTTGTTAGTTGCTTCAAATTCAAGATTTAAGTGGTGTTGATAATCGACCTCATATTCTAAATAGGTTTGGCCTATCATTTATTTATGAAAAAATCACACGTCGTATTGCGTCACAGTTACTAGCTTTTACGATTGAATTTAAATTCATGAATTGGAATTATTAAATTCTGAAATGTCAAAGCTAATGTGTCTCATATTTATTAGTGTATGTATTAAATGACTAATATACAATAGTTTGTATCGCGTGATTTGACTTGGTGCCAAAAACGTCCATTGACTACATTTTCACTGCAAATACAATTAACAAAATTATTTTGAATTTTTTAATTAAGAAAATAAAAAAATCTATACAATAATTCTAATACCAATCAAAATGAAGCTGAACAAAGCGGAACTCCGTTAAAATTCGATAAAAAAATATTGTGTCTTTCGTCAAAAGTTCACGCATGCTTTAACGCCAATACACATTATAATCTCGTTGTGGTAACATTACTTTTCAGGAAGAAAAATTTCTGAACCCAAGATTAAGAACCTTAGGAAAACATTCGGAAAAGCTGAGTTTCCAGTGCATAATGGATTTCTCCAAGAAATATTTCGTCCCGATCCACGCCACAAAGCCCGGTATTTTCGTTTTATCCATGTTTTCGAAGCCAGTATGAGACCGTAGCCCAAGAGAGAAAGAGCAAAAGAAAGAGAAACAGAGAGCATCGAACGTCTGTCGAATGAGAGCACACGCAAACACGTCGCGTGAGAAACGTCCACCGTTCTCGCCGCTTTTTCCCCTCAATCGCCGCAGACGAAGTCGATCACTCTCGCCGCCGACTCTCTCTCTCTCTTTCTCTCTGTAGTCCTAGAAAAATACGCTCGAAGGAGAGCAATGTCCATAGCACAGCGTCCTCGAGAGCTCCGCCTCGCGCAAAAAGTATAGCTGAAAAGGGCGGCGAGTGGACGTGGACGAATGACCGTGAAAACGTATCGCTCGACACTTGCCACCTATGTATATGTATATACGCCTACGCGCAGCTTGCACCTGTGCCCCCTTGTCTTTTGGCGAGTATAGTAGACCACGCCATGGTGCACACGCACGCACCGTTATGCGACCTTGTTAATATTGAACGACGGACGCTTATTTACGAATCGAATTCACGCTACATATATAGGTTGCCAGGAGCCCGTAGTCACCGCTTTATTGTCTTTTGTGTGTGTGTGCGTCCGTGCGTGCGTGCGTGCGTGCGTGCGTGCGTGTGTGTGTGTGTGTGTGTGTGTGTGTGTGTGTGTATGACTGAATAGACGGAGGGAATGATTCATAGGCTTTGTACTTTGACACATTCCAGTATTCTGATTCGTTTGTTTTGGCTTTGACAAGTGAAAGATTATGCGTCTCGCCCGCACACTAATGGCGAAATAGAAAAACAAGTGTTACAATAACTGAATTTTTTCGAATATCTCAAGGGATGTGGGAACCTATATTGAATTAGATTATACTTATCGGGGTTCCCTTATTTTTGCTTTTCATTTTCAATTTATTTGTCATTCACTGTTCTTTATTTCGTTACGAACAGCGGACGACTGCGATATAATTTAGAAAAACTTCAAAACTAATTTAAATAACGTGAAATTCGACGTAGAAATCGGTAATCGGCTCCGACATCTGCTGAACTGCGTACTTTGTAGCATTTATTCATATAAGATTCACGAAACACATTTTAAATTTTACTTTCTCTATTACTCCCTTATTTTGTAACTGTCAAATACAAAATATGCTCACTCTATACACACGCATAGCAGTTTTGAAAACGGAGTTTAACGCGAACGTCCAGTTAACCGAACACAGCTTCTGGCGCGTTTTCATTCTTTAATTCTTCGCAGAGTCATCGCCTGATTTCCACTGCAGTTTTTACAAAAAGCTTCTCTCCTCGCCTAGCAATCAATAGCTCCCTCGCTCGTAACCAGCCTTGAATATTAATCGGCGAGAGGCCATTCAAATCAGAAGGCAATCGGGGAAACCGTAAGTACTCCGTTCGCGCGCGCGCAACGTAACGGAATTCAATCGGCAATCCAGCGGGAATTCGATATTTCGATTCATCAGAATTCTAGCTCGCTACACGACCGAAAGGACACGTCGCAGATGTTGCGTAAGAATGAGCGAGGCGGCGACACGCGACGCCCGTGAAAAATGAAATAAACACCGTAGGGTTATAAAGTAGAGACGAGGTGGAGGAGAGGGACGAGGGGAGGCAGGTATATACGACAAAAAAAAAAACAGAAGATACAAAAGGGTTCGGTCGCGTGGGTGCGCGCGCGCGCATACATGCGACAGTATCCGCGCCGCTGGACATACTAATGCCGGGTTTGTCATCGCTGCACGCCTGCGTATTATCCTGCATTTGGAGAGGAGAGCTGTGTGTTGAAGCTGACGATGCGTGCCTCATACGATAACAATGTATTTACCTAGCTGATTCTCGGATAAGGAATGTATTGCCGTGATAAATTTTAATTTTTGTATATCTCGTTAATTGAAATTCCGGAGGTCGGTTGGCAAGTCAAGTACCTACATCCACGTACGTACGTTAAGAGTTACAAGAGGATGATGGAAATTTTTATCAAATTTTATGAGTAAAAACAGGGTTCAAGGACGCAGTATTTTAAAGAATTGACTTATGTCTAATAATTTTCTTCGGGAACATGATTGTATCAATTGGTTCCATCATGCGATTAAACTCTAATGGTAAGTATAAAAAGCTCGAAGAACTTAAACTTTTCACATTACCAATCAAATTGCCTTATAACGACGATCAACTTTGCCTCGGCACGGCGAGCTGATCTCGCGGTTGCTTTCCAATTTGCGTTCGGATGTAATAACCGTCAGCCGTGATGGTGCGCACCTCGCTTACGGGTCATCGGACGAGATGAGGGCCGCCTTCGGGAAAGCCTCTTCAGCCGAAATCCATAAAGTAAAAAATTCATACAGAGGAGCACACATAACGCGTAAGCTCGTAAATTTGAGGTCAACGTCTTTATACGCGCGTTTTCTCGCGCGCGCGTGGTCAACCCTCGAGGCCGCGCGGCGGCGGGCTAAATATTTACTGGCCGTAAAAAAGTCTTCTCTCTCTCTCTCTCTCTCTCTCTCTCTCTCTCTCTCTCGTTCTAACGTTTAAAATTGCCTCTTCGAGGTGGACGGGCCCGCGCGGTGTGGAATTTTCGGTTGTTATTACGCGAGGCAGGAATAATATGCCGAGTTTTCCCGCGCGTATATGTGGAGTATTCATTTTTTTATGGCCGCGTAAAAGGAGAGCATGGAGTCGACGGAGTACAGCAATTTTTGAAATACGGGTAAGGGCTATGTGATAAAAGTTTAAGTTGTTTTTTTTTATTATTATTGTTCGATTCCATAAATCAATATAGAAGTGAAGTATTTCTTTGAAATTGATTCTAAGCGTTCGATGTAGATGTTTATATATGTTTAAAAAATATGTATAATAGTTCCAAATAGTTTTGTTTTATTTAAACATTCATCTATTATGAAAAGTTTTATATATTTAATGAATTTCTATGTATAAAATATACAACAAACACTGAAAAAAATTTCACGTTGTAAGAACTGAAAGTACGGCTCTGACAAAAGTACTGTTCGGCTGATTTTCTTTCTGCTGAATTTTATAGATACAGTAAAATTATTCGTACAGTTGTGAGAGCTGTACAAGATACACTGAAAGCACTAATGTATAGAGTTTTTTTGTCGGAGCATTAAATAGGTTATGATTCGCTATACATACATATTTTTCATTAAAATAATCTCGATTGATTAGTACACTGATTACAGATGAAATACGCAAAAGCGGATTACAAACATGCGGTTGATGTGGCCGGTTTCTTGACTTTTTTAGGTTATAACATGAACATCGGCTTCGCGTTGTAGCGTTGTCAACAAACAAATACCGGCGGCAAAACTAAATCGTACCGCTGTCAGAGCTGTACAAGTACATTTCCCGCACCTGACCAATAGTGTCGTTACATTATACAAATGAATAGCTGCTTCAGCCGTCTGTAAGGGTAAATGAACACTATAAATAGTGTTAGTATAGCAAATCGAAACTACGGTTTCTACAGCCTAAAATTTTTTTCAGTGAAGGCCTTTCTATTTTAATATCTTAATTCCGCTGAACAATGCAGATGCACAAAATAATATATTATAGCTTTTACGACGATTCTTTATCGCCCGATACATATGTATCTGCACGCACTATGGCACCCATAAACGGGTTAAAACGAATGTTGACACTTTCTCTATAGGTATTCAATTAACGTGCTTGAAAAATTTGTCATCCATATTCACACCGGTGTATACCCATACATCCATATACACACATATAAATATGTGTGCGTGCATTCATGTATGTAGATATATATATATATATATATATATATATATATATATATATATATATATATATATATATATATATATATATATATATATATATATATATATATACTAATAATTAAAGCCCTTACTCGAGCATATACATATATAGGTATAGAGAGAGCGAGAGGCTCTCGCTTGCGCACGTACTATGATTCGAAGAAGGCCCTATCTCCGGGGAGTAATCGAAAACAAAAGCCCAATTATCCGTACCTGCGCGCTGCGCCATACAGACGTGCAAGCCTCCATCAAGTTTCATGCGCGCCTGTTGCGCGCATGAAACTTACATGCAAGTTCTCTCTCTCTCTCTCTCTCTCTCTCTCTCTCTCTCTCACTCACGCGAGCGCGCGACGATCACGTATAGCTCGCTTATATAGCAAGCGCTTGCGCATTCGAGGCATCCTAACGAAGCCTGAGACCTCGAATAATACGTGCGCTCATATATATGTGTGTGTGTGTGTGTGAGGGATAGCGAAAGAGAGGAGTCATATGTATAAATGTATATATACGTGTACACCCCCGCGTGTTCGCTCTCGCTGCACGGGTGGTACAGGTACATCAGCACGCGTGAAATTTGCATTCTAGCCTTTAAATCCTTCTTCGACGCGCGTTCGAGGAATTCGGCGGCGCCGTCGCTCCTGCTACAGCTTGTCGTTGAATATCAAGTGGCTCGTAATTGAACATTATTTTTTCAGCACGCGAGCGCTCGCCGTTCGCGCATATGGGGGAGAAATATTGTGTCCGATGGGGGGCGAGCTCGTGGCGCTGAATTTTAACGACGAACAAACTCGTCGATCGGTGCATAGTGCAGCGCATATAAGTTGCGGAAGGGACAAGGGGAGACCGGAGGGTGAATTGATAGGCTGAAAGCGGAGAGCTGCATTGGCGGTCTGTGTTGGCATTTGCTTATCAGGCGGTGGAGTCGATAACGAGGCTGCGTAACCCATACGGATGTATTTTTATGCCGATACCGATACTTGGTCGATCTATGCATATCCCTAATATAAATTACTACAGGGTTCTAAACATTTTTCATACTTTTTTTTAATTAAAGGAATTCTACAGGAATTGAACAATTCAATTTCACATACAATTCGATCTAAAGCTATATTACAAACTATTGATAAAATATTCTTTCTTAGCGAAAATTCTGTATTTGCATCACAATTTATGCACCACATGAGCATAATCTTTTACGACTACCAATCCAAATGTGTAATTTACAAAAACATCTATTTTGTATCCAATCATCATTTTTATAACCAACACTAAGCTTAAAAAAACCTGAACACTAATTAGTCTGCATAATTGATAAGTTTCTCACAACCCATAGCTTAAATGTAAACAAAGGAGTAAGTGTACTCTTAAACTTATCTCAAAATTGTTTGGATCCGTATATAATTAAGTACCTTCAAACTTACCAAAATACTTTGTTATTCTATCATTCGATTAAAAAAATTCTCTCCGTTATACACCTACCAAAGAAAAACGTTCCCATAATATACGTCGAAGCGCCCGAGCTTTGCAGCAGCTATCTTCGCACTTCAGTCCAGCATGTAATTCCAAAATTGCCTGCATAATACCCTTACACCTCGCTCGCTCGCTGCCATACCGTCTCTGAAGCTCAAAGAGCCGAGACTCGTCTCTTGTATACCTATACACTGCTGCCGCGAAGGTAAAGGAAAAATAATAAGGAGCGCGAACGCGCATCCTGTCCCCGCAGCAGTAGCAGCAGCAGCCTTAAAAAAAAAAAAAGAAAAGCATCAGTCGTCGGGGGCGTTATACGAAGACGCGCGGCTCCCGGTATAAGCTCGATCCATTACGACATCTCATTCGCAACCGTTCGACGGGAAAATAACCGGACGGCAGCTCCTCTTCCCTTGCTCTCTCTCTCTCTCTCTCTCACTCACTTCAGTAGTCGCACCTTCTATATAGCTAGTAGCTCCCGGCTGCAGCAACAACCGGCGGTGGCCGATCATTTTTCACGCAGTGCGCGTGCTCGCAGCACTGTACCTAGACGACGACCCCGATGTCGAGGCATCATTTTTCACTCGACCCTCTCTCTCTCTATCTCTCTCTCGCCCCGAGACGTGAAATCACCTGCAGCCATACACATCGGACCTGCCCAGTCGGCTAACTTTCGCCGGGGCGTGCTACCACACTTGTGTGTACGCGTGTGTGAGTGCGTATGGGGGATGTGCCCCTTTTCTGCCCACTCGCACGCTGCTTATTAGTAATTAGCCCTGATTCTATACCGCGCCGCCGGTTTCTCTCGCCGGCTGTCGGGGAGAAAAGTCATTTTCGCGATTTGCGGTCTAGACGCGTTAAATTAATCGTGTCTCGCCGTGCGTATATGAGGAATTCTATATATTATGCACACTATAGGAGGGTTTAAAAAATTAAAAAAAATTTGGAGACACACTTCTGGAATAATTTTTTTTTGTTGTTCTATATAGGTCATACAATTGACGAGAAAATCATCCAACACGCGAAAACGGTCTTGTGACACTATTTTAACCATACATCCATTTTTCTTATGAAAATTTAACATGAGAAGAATGGAGGGAAAACGGTCACTGTTGACTAACCAATATTAAGCTTCCACAGGCGCCAACGGATGTTACGCAACTAGTGCGCAAAGTAGGTGTTTCTAGCACGGGTGTAGTGTTTCTCGCTTCACTCGGGCGATAAGATACACCCGTGCAAGGATTACTTGCTTTGTGCACGTGTTGCGTTTACTATTTTTTATAATTGATGGTGAGCGCATAAAACTCGACGTTAGATACGTGTTCAGCGTACGTACAGTACCCGTTTATCGCATGAGTTACGTACTGAGTGCCTAAAGTAAACACTTTACACGCTAGTGAAAAAATAGGGTACTTTACGCACGCTAAACAGGTATCTAAAGTTCACGTAATTCTTAAGTTTTTGGTAATTTTTTTGCGATTTCCAAATGCACGTAATTTTGCACAGAATCGTCCGATTTCAACGATTCTCGGCATAAATTAAAGATTTTTTCTTCTACTTTAATTATTTTTTTTTTTTTTTTAAATTTGTTCACGTCTGAGGGAGCTTAATATCGGTTATCAACAGTGACCCTTTTTTGACCATTTTTCCCATGTTAAATTTCCATAAGAAAAATGGATGTGTAGTTAAAACAGTGTGACAAGATCATTTTTGAGTGTTGGACATTTTTCTCGTCTATTGTATGACCTACAGAACGAGACAAAATTTATTACAGAAGTGTACCTAAAATTTTTTGTTTATTTTTTGAGCTCTCTAAGTGGGGATAGTCCATACAATTCCTCATATGCGTGTAAGTCGTTTATATCTAATTCTGATTACGAACATCTTAATGTTACGCTTTGCCTACCAAACAACGATAAGAAATATCTATGTACTCTAACTAAATAATTGGAGCATTTTATTTGCATTGATAAATAAAATTCATGTGTGTAAAATAATAAATTTGAATCGTAAACGTATTAAACAGTTTAATTGCAGAAACTGGTAACAAAAAATTGTCTCAAAACAGAATCAATTTTAATCGATTCTAATTCTTTTCAAGCTGCCTTTTCTAGCAAGGTAAAAAACCTACAGATTATAAATCAGTTCTCTACTTGTGAAATACAAAGAAAAAACTTGTGTATATCACGTTTATAGTTTACTAACTAAGTAAATAGCAATAATAGTTGCGATAATGAAGTGTTTTTACATCTATTGGATGATCATCTGGAGAGGGACGGTCTGCCAATATTGAAATCCAAATTTGTTTCTTGCACATTTTACCTGCCCACCGTGGATGTCGCGCCGCAATATAGTACTTACGCTATGTAAAACGGTATGAATATAACGTTTCCCGCACGCGAGGCCTGGAGAAGCGTGATCAATCCCGCGGTGTGTTGTACAGAGACTCGATTGTATAATGACGCAGGTTAATGACGTATAATGTGCTGGGATGAAAGCATGTCATTTTATATGAAGCAGTCTCTACATCATTCGGAAGCGTGTTATTTTCGTTTTCTAAATATATGCGACTACGATTGTTAATGTTTTTCTAAAGTTACTTCAATTTCAATGTCTGTTACATTGCAATTTATGATAAATTAACAATTAAAATTAATATGAAACAATGAAAACTTTGTCTCATAAAAATTCGAAAAAGCGAAAAATACGTCTGGTTATTGCATGCAATGAATTTGAATATCCACACATTCCGGAAATCTGTTATCAATCACATATTTGATAAATCAATTTGTACTTTATTAATCTTTTGTTTTATTAAAATTCAAATAATTTTACCAGTATTTTACATTTAAAAATATAAATATGGCAATAACTTAAATTGAAAATACCACGAAACTTCCAAGTATATACGCTCAAAAGGGAGCAATTTGTATAACAAAGCTATAAATCAAGTTCAAAGAAAGAAATTCCTCATCGGTATGTTCAGAGCAAGAGCTTTATCTTCATATATAAATAAAACGAAGACCTCCAATGCTCGTGCACTTCCCTCTCCCTCTCCCCCCTCCTCTCTCTCTTTCTCTCTCTATCTTCCAGCTAACGCAGTTTGAAAATCTTTGCGGTACATCCCTCGGGACCTTCGACTAGCGCCCTTTCGCTCTATACGTGACCGTCCTACGAATCGACTGGAGACACAGAAAGCTCGCGGCGCGTACACACGAAACATAACTGCGCGAGAACACGAGCTTCATACTCGAGACGTGTCCCTCTATAAAAAAATGCATCCTTGGCATGGTCGACGCCATGTTGCGACGCCATGTTGATTTTTTCTCGAATATCTCGAATATCTCGAATATCTCGAATATCTCGAATATCTCGAATATCTCGAATATCTCGAATATCTCGCATTTTTGGCGCATGCGCAAATGCCCTATAGGGACTTACGTCCTTTCCACATGGAGTGCGTCGTGCGCCGTGCGTCGCGTCGTGCGCCGCGTTCCGATCGCTTGAATACAGCAACTGTATGCTGATTGGTTAATTCCTTTGACGAAACTAGATAGTAAAAGAGAATTAACTAATCAGCATAGAGTTGCTGTATTCAAGCGATTGGAACCGCGGCGCACGACGCGACGCACGGCGCACTCCATGTGGAAAGGACGTTAGGAAGTCTATACAACCGTGCAGCGCGCGTGTGTGCGCTCGCCGTGTATAAGGTATACCTATATATAGGAGAGCGCTATATATAGGTATACCTTATAGGAGAGCACTATATATAGGTATACCTTATACACAGGAGGGCATATGCACGCGCAAGGTTATAGACACCCTTACAGCGAATCCACATTGCATGAGCTATGCTCGATGCGCGATGCGCGATGCCTTTCGAAAAAAAGTTGTCCGAAATCTATAAGATTTATAACTCTATGTTTAAAATTATTATAGGATTTATAACCATAGAGTTATAAATCTTGTAGATTTCGGACAACAACTTTTTTTCGGACGGCATCGCGCATCGCGCATCGAGCATAGCTCATGCAATGTGGATTCGCTGTTAGAGTTATGGTGGAATGGTATAGAGATAGCGCATGTGTTGTGAGCGGGAAAATATGATATATATTAATTGATAGAAATTGATAATCAATTGATAAATCGATAAAAAATTTTTATTTTTAAAAAAATATTCATTCATTACTTGATCAAAAAAGTAATATTGGTAAATTTTGAATTAATTTTCTACGTTATATTTGTACATATATATTTTTTATATAGGGAATGTTTTTTTTTTTAATGGTTTTAGAGGGACTTTTATAGATAAATAGAGTTATGTTTATATTAACTTTTATTTTATTGTTTTTAGTAGAAATGTAAATTTATATCTATTTTGATTCCCCTTAGAGGAAGCTTTGCAACAAAAATTGACAAATTTTGTCGGTGACAAAAATTTTCGAGAAAAAAATGTTCAAAAAGATAGTTTAAGGCGATAATGTTGAAATTTGTCAATTTTGAGAAAATTTTGTGTGTGTGCGCGTGCGTGCCTGCGTGCGTGTCTGCGTGCGTGCCTGCGTGCGTGTCTGCGTGCGTGCCTGCGTGCGTGTCTGTGTGCGTGTGTGTGTGTGTGTAAACACTCGATATCTCGAAAACCATTTCACCTAGTTTCGTCGGACAAAGCTTATTCTCTTGGTCCCGAAAAAATACTCAGTTTTAATTTTTTATCGATTTTCTTTTTTTTTTATAACCAGAAAATCTTTAAACTACCTACGTTTTCTGTTTTTAATTTTCAAATTATCTTTAGTATGTCATGGAAAATGTTCTTATAATTCATAAATTAATTTTTCAAAAAATATTTGATTATCGATTCAAAACTTTATTTACTTATTACGCTTATTGAAGATAATATTTGGTATAAATTTCAAGAGATTATCTTCATTTGTTTTTGAGAAAAAAATTATTAAAAAAAAAACGCGTTTTCACTGACACACGATGACAAGAATAAAAACCAATTAATCGTCCTGAAATTGGGTATAGAAGATATAGATTTTTTATATCTTCAAACTGTTCATTACGCCAAAAAAATCGAACTGTCACGACCAAAGATATTTGAGGTTGAAAATTTTTTAAAAATATTTTCGAATAGCGTTTTTCAGACAATATTTGATAGATAGAGAAACTTTTGTATAATACAATTAATTATTGTCATATAAAAAATTAAAAAGAAGAATAAATACATTAGTTTGAGGAAGCTAAGTGCCAATGTATATTGGGAGCGGTTTTTTATTAGTGATGATGGTCGGATTAGTGTAAGGATCTTTTTATTTAGTTAAAATTAAAAACATGGTTTTCTCAATATAAAAATATTCATCTTGAATTTTATACTTTCACTTTGCCTTTTTATATGTTTAACATTATTAAACACAGAAAACAAATATTTTCATAATTATGTTATTGTTTATCTATCTTAGTGGCAATTTTACTTATTGAACAAAATCATAACATGAAAAAAGCTTATTTAAATGAAGTTGAACTTGATTAATCTTTATCATTGTAGTGACATTCTGATACTATAGAATTGAATGAACCTTTAAATTTGTTAAAGCAGGAAACTATGGAATGGAATGAATCACTACACTGAAAAAAAATTCTATTTTCAAATAAATATTTATTTGAATACTACTATATAAATATTTATTTAAATTAAAACAATATTTATTTAAATTAAAAAATTAATTTTGATTTGAGTAAATATTTATTAAATTTAAATGAATATTGTTTTAATTTAAATAAATATTTATATAGTAATATTCAAATAAATATTTATTTGAAAATAGAATTTTTTTTTTCAGTGTAAAACTAAATTCAAAAGATAAATAAAAAAGAAACCGTTCATTAATTATACAGCTTCTTTTGTAACTTAAAAAAAAAAAATCAGCGCGCGAAGCGCGCGTGTCGAACTCCAGTACAGTATAATATTTTCGAGCCAGCACACGTGCTCATTGTTAATGCTTGTTATATAAAGCTCAAATTCCGCGCTACTATTTTCGCGGTTGCCTCCCAATTATGCTCAGATATATGGAAGTTTACGATATTTTTTTTAATGCTATATTTTTCAACTTTTCAAATATTAAATGACAAGCGATTATTAGTATAAAATTTAAGCAGAATAAAATTACTTTTTTAAGATCTGCATTTACTAATCAATTATTAATTGTTAATCGCAAATAATAATAATTCAACGTAAAACTTATAAAAGATAAGCTAATTCGAAGATAAAATTAATTCAAGTATGCTTCACGGTTCAATTAATCTTCTGCTAACAATAGTAGCCGGATCTGTATGAATACGCTATACGAAGGAACGAAAAGGCCTTATTTCTATCGCTAACTAATGATCAATTTAACGAGTGCCAAATGAAAACCTAATTTTTTCACGAGATCATGATTAATTCGAGCACTGAAATTCTCCCGCTACAATTGAATGAAAAAAAAAGAGAAACAAAAAATTACCCAAAGAGAGAACGGAGAGGATATTCGAGGATTGCAAATGAGTATACGCGCGGGTGTGCCGCATCAGGGGATTTGCATAAAAGATTGCGTTTTTTACGTCTCGTTCTCTCTCTCTGTCTCTCATTCTCTCCTGCTCCCTCGTTCAAAATATGAATCTCGATGAATGACGCTTCATAATTCGAGAAGCTCTTTCGTGCGCGCGCGCGCGCGCGCGCGCGTTAACATACACGCGGAGAGAGAGAGAGAGAGAGCGCGCGGGCGATCTCATTAGGTCTTATTATTCAAATAGCTTTTCCCGCCTTGACCTTTCGAGCATTAATCATCGTGCGGATAGGCGGTTGCGGCGGCACACGAGCGCGCGAGAATGCAGCATATACAAATTTGCGCCGAGAGGCGCGCGTTTCGTGCGGCAGCCGTCGCCGGTTTCCATTTGTGCCAGTGACTAAGAGGTTAGTCTCTTCGAGCTATGGCTATGGATCTTATGACTTCGCTCCTGTAATATGCTTCGCGGTCCTTTGTGGATTGCCATTATTTTTAAGAGTCTTAATATTCGACGCGATAATTCATTATCATTAAAGGGATCTCTCTCTGTGGTGGCTGTGAATATCGTATAGGGGTCTTGAAAGGGTTTCAGAATTATAGTTTCTATTGTCTATTATTACATTTCCATAATTAATTTAAGAAATTTTGGTAAAATTAAGGCTGTAGGTAATTAACGTAAATTGTACGAGCAAACCGATTCTGTCTTTTTATTTTTTCTATTCCTTTCAATTCAAGCAGTAACGAGAGAGTGCCTTTGTATTCTATACGAATTTTCTAGTTATTATGTCAAGCATTACCCTGGTAGAAATGTTAACAGCTAGCTATTTTTCAGTTAACTTTATGGCTAAAAACTAACATTGCTTGTATTTCATAATTATGTACCAATTCGAAATAAATTATGGAATTTACACTTCATAAAAGATGTATTTTAAGTAATAGTAGAACTTTTAGATGAATTATATTGTTTTCCTCACACCGGGCCGAAAGTGCCTCATTCCCGCCCAGCTCCGAAACGGAAATATGGCATTTTCGGCCTCGATCTGAGGAAAAATAGTATACGCACCACGGGAGTAAAATTGGCCAGCCCTGAGCTCGTGTTTGCCACTCTCGCCTTCGGCTCGGGTGGCAATTTACACGAGCTGTGGCCTGTCCAAGTTTTTTCCTCCCATGGTGCGTAATATACTATTTTGCATTATGATTTTTGCTAAAAATGCTTCCATTTAATTAACGCGTTAGCTATAAAATATGGTTAATTTTCTACCAGAATACTATTAAGCCTCTTGCAGAAGGTATTTATATGAATCGTGATTGAGCTAAGAGTTAGTTTTTGTCAATATACTTCAGATTTACTGGATTAGGTTGATTGTAAGTGTATACCAATATTACTATTGGTATACACTTACAATCAACCTAATCCAACGCATAAAAGCTTATTATTAATAGGTGTGTGTGTGTGTGTGTGTGTGTGTGTGTGTGTGTGTGTGTGTGTGTGTGTGTGTGTGTGTGTGTGTGTGTGTGTGTGTGTGTGTGTGTGTGTGTGTGTGTGTGTGTGTGTGTGTGTGTGTGTGTGTGTGTGTGTGTGTGTGTGTGTGTGTGTGTGTGTGTGTGTAACATCGTAATAACATTAGTATATCTTTCTACTTTTTTATTCGGAATATTTCACTGAATCACGGAGCTCAGCGGACGCGCAGAATTGGAACTACATTCAACGTACATACACACCATTAATAAAATAAAAGGAAAAAAAAAGACGTCTGACTGGCGTAAGTAGCGGCATAATGATTTAAGAGGTGCCAAAAAAGTCCAGCAGACAAAAAGAGAGGCTAAGAAGTAAAAGCACGTGCTAACGAGAGGCTACAAAAAGGGCGTTAATTAATTCGCACTTTGCGCAACATAATAGGCGACCGCCGCGGCCATCACGCCATCGCGTTGCCGCAAAGTGGCTCTTCATATCCGATTCGTTAAAGATGGTCGGCCAACCGTCAACACACATACACACGTGTCGTGCATCACATTATCCGCTAGAGCAATAATATGTATAATATATACGTACCTATAGCATCACCGACTTTTGCGTACGCGCCACACACACAGGCATGTAAATAGCAACACGAGGGAACAGGCGCTACCTACATATAAAGCGCTTACTGGTGCGCAGTTGTTCCAGGTTGTTGAATTATATACACCGGGCGCTGAGTCAGCCACCTATTTTAATGACTTTTTGCTACTCCTCGCGCTCACATATCTGTGTATATGTGCGCGCTAACCCACCACGCGAGGAGCCTCGAATTCCGATCGGTGAATCATGCGTGATACGCCATAAATATAGGTCGCGCGCGATGAGAGATAAGAAACGCGCGCAGGGGCCTTATAATATTCCTCCTGCGCGCTCGCGCATCGTAACCCGAGCTCGCGCGAACAGCTTTTTGCAAAAATATATACGAGCGCACGCGTACGCTGACACTATTTAACGCGCGCGGAAACCCGATAAGCGGATAATTGTGCTAAAAATGTGTGTCATACTTGTGATAATGATAATTTACGCGAGATATGCGGTCGCGGGGGAAGAGAAGAGCTGCCTTAATTCGCGCATCTCTCTCGCGCCAAAAGGAATGGAATTCACGAGCGATGTTTATTGGGGGATTATAGTGCCTTTGAATTATCATCAGGGGTGCGCGCGTGCGAGGTGGAAAAGCCGCGCGTATCGCATCGGGATTCCGAATATGATGTAATTCCGAAAGAACTTGAGGACGTTATCGCTGTATATACGAATGCGGAGAGTGTGTAAATTATTGCGAGCTATGCAGCGAGATTGGGTGATTTCGAGCAAACTCGCGCTAAGGCACGTAAAGAGGAAGGTACACAAAAAGTTGTATATCTCGTGCCGAATACCAAGCATTCTCGAGCGCTTGAATCAAACTTCATATTGCAATCTGTTATGATGAGCTATGTAAATATTATCCGATTTTATGTACTCTCGTCTAAGATCTTTATTCCGCTTTACTTTAACATTCATTCCAAGTTATGTCACGAAATATTCTTATCCAGATTACTTCAAATTTCTATACGGAATTTTAAAGGAAGAAAAATTCACGTTATTTAAATAAAATTCAATTTCATTCTGCGTTAATGATAATTTGTGAGCAGTTTATTTTTACAACGGATAACCAAAATCTTGCTTCAGCGTAATAATAATTGACTATAAAAAACGTTTTGCCCATGCATTCAAAAACCATGATGGTACTTTTCAGAATACTAAATATTACTATAACAACTTAATTTTAGCTTAAAAATAATACCAACACTCGATTGGAGAACCCTGCATAATTCAAGGGATAATAGGTCTAATCAAATAATACCAACCAGTTGGATCGTCAAAACGTTATCAAGGCAGACAACAGCAAAGACACATTTCAGATATATCACATAGTTCAATTCGAATACGAGCAAGCTGCAGACAGTTTTATTTGAAATAGCGGGATTGATCGTGACGAATATATTTTACTAGGGCATAGTGTAAGGAATACATGTATTAATTAAGCAGATGATCTCTTATTCATTTAACCTGGTATATTATCCACTCGTATATTTTACATTATTTAAAAACGCCATTCTATATTGAAATAACTTGACTCATACCGTTCCAAGCCTGAATAATAGATGGAAACGCGGTAAATGGATAACACCGGTAGTAGGTTCGCACGACAGCGGAAGAGAGAAAGGGAGAGAGAGAGAGAGAGAGAGAATATATGCCTCGAGGTTGTCATTAAAATTGCAGGCCGCAATTATCACCATTCAGACTACAGTATATATAAATATTCCTCGCCGGCGGAAAGAGCCGCGCTACACAGCGCCTTTGATATGCACGCACGATGCTCTCTGCGATCGATAATACTCTTCCGCGACAGTATATAAAGATTGCGCTCGCCCTATCTTTCCTCTGTCTCTTTTCGGGGAATTTCGCAACGCGGGGCCCGGCATATCCCGCGCAGGAAGGAAAGTTTTTCGATCGACTGCAAAAATCGCACAAATATACTCCATACTGTTACATCCGTACATATATACACTACTGGGCCGCCTCACGCGATGCCGGGGCGACGACGAAGGAAACAAGATCCCAGATCCGCTGGTAAAAAGCTAAAGAGAAGGGGGTAAGGCGAGGGGGCGGCGCAGGAACAAAAAGTGCGTGAAAATGAATGCGGAATTGCCGGGTGTGTGTGTGCGCTCGGTAGGTATATCGTATCGTCGCTCACCGTGACAGCTATACCGCGCGATGCATTCTCCCGCGCGCATGAGTTCCGTTTCCCGTGCGCCGTCGCCCGCGACGACCATGTAGCGCACTCTCTCTCTCTGCGTGTGCGCGCGCGTTTCGTGAATTTTCACATCCGCTCGGCACCGGCGTGAGTAGATCGCAAGAGAGAGACCCTCGAATTACCGGCGGAAGTCGGTGCAAGGGATCGCCGTCCGAATTATACGTATATATACCGTTTCCAGGAGTGGTGGGGGGGAGGTCTGTTCTCCTCGCCACGGTTCGCACAGCCGCGAAAATTTGCGGGCCCGGAACTTTTTGACTTTAAAATGCGGTGGCGGGTGCCGCGGTGCGCGACCGTGCGGTCGAGGAGGTGTTGCTGCTCCTGCTGCTCTGTTGTTCCCTTTGATGAGTTCCGAGAACGCCGGAGATTTATCGTGCGGCTGCGGCTCTTCTCTCCCTCTCGCTTTTTCGGGAGGGCCGTGGTGTATATATTCGGGCATTTTTTTTTATGGTGTTGCGTTTTCATTTGCATTGCGTGGTGCCTGTAAGAGTGGTGCGGTCATTGGTTGGCGCTATAGTATAGTTTATTTGGTTAATTTTTTGTGGTTAGAAGTTAATAGTTCTTCATTTAGTTTAAATAAAAGTAGCGTATTTTATGTAATATTTTTCTTTTCTTCTTTCTATTTTTATTTGAAATAAATAATGCATAGTTTTTCAGAATTTGTTTCTTTATAACATTTTTTAATAATTCATCAAATAATGGTATGTTTCCTTTGCTAATGCATATCCGTTGGCAAAATCTATTTGCATTTGTGCTCGCGGTCATTAAAAGACGATTAAAAGATTTTACAATGCATGTCAGTGCAGTCAACCGCGATAAATTTGAAACTATATTCCGACGGGCGCTACTCGGAACTTATTAAAAATAAACGCGGAATTCTTATTAATTTCACTCGTCAATTCTTACAATACTTTGCCCGCATATCTTTGCTAGCTTGTATACATAAGTATAAGTGCCGGGAAAAAGTATAACGTGTCGGAGTACGCGCGCAAAAAGGAAACTCTCGGAGGATCCTCATTTTCACAAATGTAGGTCGTAGAATCGTTTATCATCGTCCACCAATCTACATCGCAATGGCGATTGCATCTCAGGAGCTACCGAAAGCGCGCGCGCACCGATGATGATTTGACGTGGTATATATAAGAGGAGAAAAATGAATGTTCAAAGCGATTGTGAAACGCGCGCGCACGCGAGAGATAATGCAATTGAGAAACACTTGCAATTCAGGCGAGTTATTACCAAACATCAAGATCATCTCGGCCGATACGACCTTTGTCGATACGGAAATTAATGACCCCTAACTTAATGGATTCGAGGTGCAAATGAGAGTCGCCCGTATACAGTTCTGTGGCGATTGTGCGCTAAGCGTAATTATGGTAGCGGCGTAAAATTTAGCGCCGGAGATGTAAAAAAGGGAAACAATGAGCGTGCCATTGAATAAAAAATAATTTACTGGAAACTATAAAGTACAATGTGAATTTCAATGGAGCAACGAAATTTCCTTGAACTGTACAAATAAAATATATGCTAAATGCATGGCACATACAATAGCGGTTTACCTCGTGTTTTTGCGTTAAAATCCAACCTTTTTACACTTTTAAAATAGTATACCGACAATTAGTTTTTGAATTATTGTAAAGCATAAATTACGTATATTATGGTTAACTTACTATACGGCATTAAAACAGATCAAAGGTATACAACTGATAATAAATACAAAATAAAAAATCACAACGTATGATCGTTATTTTGTGTGCCACCTATCTTCATATATGTATATATATACATATGTAGACGAAACTAATTAAATCGTCATTATCGTGAAATTTAACGTGGGAACGAAAGGACGCAGGCGATATTGCGTGTGTGTGCAGTTGCATTCATTTGAAATGTCCGCACGTCCTCGGCACGTGTACATCACGCTTGACACCCTTAAAATCGTCCATGCATTCTCGCACGGAGAGAGAGAGAGAGAGAGAGAGAGAGAGAGAGAGAGAGAGAGAGAGAGAGAGAGAGAGTCTGCAGCGAAATTTTCGCCCGCGCGTCCACAGGCCATTCGTTATTATACACGGCCGGAAGCGAAATTGATATCGCATATCGCGCCAGGGGGCGGGGGGGGGGGGCTTCTTCGCGCGGCTTCTAGTCCGCAGTCAATACGAGGGCGCACGCTCGCCCGACCCCCCCCCCCCTCCCTATCTATAGTGAAATACGATCGCGTGATCTCGAGATTGTACATTTTCAGATAATAAAGTACCGTTTCGCGGTTACAGTGCAGGCTCGGTGCACTGTACTTCCGGACTAAATACGAAACTGTACTCGCGGCTCTCTCTCTCTCTCTCTCTCTCTCTCTCTCTCTCTCTCTCTCTCTCTCTCTTTCGTTCGCTCGGTCTCCCCTCTCGCTCCATTATGTATCTCCCTTTTCTCGCTCCCTCGTGCGCGCACCTCGAGCGCTCGGCGCAATATAATTTCGAGGGACATCATTATTAAAAAAAAAGACCAGGAAGTTTGAATATTCATCGAACACGGCGAAACTCTTCCATTTCGCACGCGGTTCTCGCATGTCATTACAAAAAAAGAGTCGTCGTACCCCTCCTCTTGACCGCTTACCGTAACCAGGCGATCCATTGAATGGTACAGTGCGCGCGATCGGAATCATCAATCTGGACATGCACATCGCGCGGTTGATATGTGACTACGCGTAAGGTCACGTAATGCCCGAAGGCTTTTAATTAAAATCGTTACTGTGTCGCATTGTTTGTTAATGAAATATTAAGGCCCATTATGAATGTTAATTGCAATATATAATAAATAACGAGAGCGATTTGATGCATTTTAAGTGTGTCTGCATGGAAGGTCATATTTGATAGAAAACTTGAACTATATTAGTGACAGTTTATTTTTATTAATACTGCAGATTGTAACTTCTTATCTGTTTTTATTGCTTATGTAAATAATTTCAATTCGAATAATTAAATAATATTTGCGTTATACTTGTTCTATCAATTTTTGTGACATTAACATACATTATGTGAGTATGATGTGGGATGTGGCTGAAATATTAAACAAATTTTGTATGATGTATTTACATTGCTTTTGTCCAACTATATGTCTATCTGTTCATTTCTAATTACCTATAATTTGAAAACATTACGTTACATTACTATCATTTTAATAATAATATTTGTGTATTATTAAATTTAAAGGACATAATAAAAATGATATTATAAATTATTTTGAGAAGTGAAAAAACAAGTTGGAATTAATTCTTTTGCGAGTAAGTAATAATATATTCTGTCACCGCAAGCATAAAAATCAAAATTGCTAGTAAAATTCATTCCATAAACCACAATTCGATATCTGTACGATAAAGCACATTACTGTGGTCTGTATAATTCGATTTTAATCCTAAAGCGTAATTTTTAACATACTGCTCTCTAAAGTTGAATTAGTGAAAATTGCTCCACCATTTCAATTAGTAGAAAAAACTTCTAATTTATTAGTGAATATTCACTATTTCATTTAGTAGTTTATTAAAACTACTATTTTGATTAGTAGTTTTTACTAATTTAATTAGTAGTTTTTAAAAAACCACTAATGAAATAGTGAATATTCACTAATAAATTAGTAGTTTTTTCTACTAATTGAAATGGTGGAGCAATTTTCACTAATTCAACTTTAGAGAGTGTTATTCATTTCCTTTACACAATATACTCATACTTAAATGTGCGTACAAGATTAAAACACTGGTTTAAATTACACTTTCGATAACAGTAAATTGTCGCCTCGTCGGGTTTCCTCGTTGCCGCGCGTGCGCGTCGTAAAAAACCGAATGATGCAAAAGGAGCGGCGTTCATGTTTAAGGCGATGACACAGATTGCCGAGTGCGGGCGTAAAGAACAATATGGGGTGAGAGAGAGAGAGAGAGAGAGAGAGAGAGAGAGAGAGAGAGAGAGAGAGCACATGAAAAAAGGAGGCTGCTGCATACATAATACCGCATATACGTACGCCCCTCAAGGAGGTCAACAAATCATGCACTCTCGCGCTCATCAGCATATATACGAAGGGTCCTCCACGCGCGCTCCCGCGAGAAACTGAGGCGTGTATAGCACCTCAGCGGAGCGGATGGAAAATCATGATGCGACCAGGAAGAAGCTTTCGCGAAGCTGTAGCAAGACTTTCAACGTAAATTTACATTGCACAAATGTATGGTCGAATATAACACTGCGTGTTTCTGTCGCGGTGCATATTAGTGCGGTTGTATGCGAATAGGTCCTACGCACTGCAATTTAAAGTAACCTTGTGGGAGCAGCTCGAGTCGAAGGTAAGACGTCGCCAAGGTATGATTGCGCCTAAACTGTTTTCGCGATCTTTAATTGTCTTTTATCACCTCCTTGAGGACATTCAACACGACACACATGTGTCTTCAATTTTCAGTCGAATCGATAATTTTATTTGCATTGATATGCGCCGTAAAAAATTATAGCAGTACTGTTTGTATTTTGTGACAGCGAAAGAAGCATTAAATTTTTATTCTTATTTCTATACGAGTTAAAAATCATATAAGTACTGGTCATCTGTATGTGTGTGCAGCGTGTATGTGTGTGCCGGAAACAATTATTTTTATTATTAATAGTATTACGAAAATTAACAAATCTTATGCAGAGTAACTTTAACGAGCACCTTGTTTTAAATTATGTAGTTTGATCAAATAATTTAACTATGATGATTTAAGACTTAATAATTTTGCAAGAGAAGGCAATATCTATTTTTTCTAAGTCGTAAACAGACCATTATGGAGTGGGATTATATTACGTTTGTACAATTTAAAAAGTTTCGGATAAATTTGTATATTTTTAAAACTCGTTAATATTATTAGAAAGGAATATTTTTTTTATTTATTCCAACATTATGGATACATAATATTGTATACATTTATGAGGTATAGAATATTTTAAAATGAACCATGTCGCCCCCTCTATTAATTGAATACCGAAATACTTTACTCTAACCACAATGATCGCGCGAACGCAACGGTATACAGGGTATACTTAGAACACGCGACGTATGACTGCTAAACATATACCTCCTGTCGGTAAGTTACCGCTTGATGGCAGCAATATATTTTATCGTTATATGGTGCAATACTTGCAAAGTAAATCATCACTAAAAATTGAATTTTCGTCGATATATTATCTATTGATTAATATTTTATGGTCACTGATGTGGATAGTTTAACAATAATAAGGTATAATTTATACACTGAGAGAAAAGTTTTGGAAAAATTACTATACTGTCTCGTAAAGCTACCACAGACTGTAAAGACCCGAAAAATTACCATACTTTACAGTAAATTTTGCAGTAGAGTATAGTAAATTTTCCTATATTTCTGGTAAAATTTCTTATAAGTATGGTAATTTTTTGGGTTTTTACAGTCTGTGGTCGCGTTCCCTCCACAAGATGGTAATTTTTATTGAACGTTTAGTACTTTTTCCTGTACTTCTTTTTCAGTGTAGTCTTAAAATATATTTTTTATTTTATTAATAGTGTTTATTATTCTCATTACATAAGCTTAATTATAAATAATAATTATTCAACATTTATACAAGATCTATTCCTATTTCAGTTAGCAATTGCTTCTTACTGCCTGGATAACTTTCTAGAATACAGTCAAGAATATCAGTACACATTCGTTTTCTCTTAGAATACTCACTGCTATAGATGTGTAAACTTTTTTCAGCTTTTTTCTTAACTTTGCCAATATCTTCGCCAGTTCTTGAAGTTTCCATTAATTTATCTAACTTTCGAGATAGCTTTTCATTATTTTCCTTCATCTGATTACATTCTTTCTCTGCTTCTTCTAGGGTCATACCACATGTAAGAGACTTTAAAGTAGCTTCTTGCTCTTTTATTTCGGAATCTAACTCTTGTAGTTTTTTCAATTGCTCATTACAACGTTCTTGACACTCTCGTTCACGAGTTTTTAATTCACTCAAATTCTCTTTAGTGGTTTGTGTAATGCAATAGACTTTTTGCTTGCCATTGACCTTGAAAATAATATAAACACATTTATGAAACGCTTTTAATTCTTATTTTTGTTTGAATTATAGAAATCGTAATCTCATAGGAATTCTAAGTGAATAAATGAATTAGATTAATTCTGTGGCTTCCAGGAATAACGACTTAACCCACTTGTATGTGTTTTCGAGAAATCGACGTTTTAAAATTTCTGTCATGACACTTCATATGTAAGATCGAAATGCATGAGATAAGTCATAACAATTTAGACATTTACAAAGGTGTCGAATATCTTTCGAACTCCACTATCAGCTGCTAGAATACATTTTTGTTCTTTGTACAAACAAACAAAACAATGCAGTTAAGTCGTTATTCCGGTAACTGTGTGTTTAGGGAAATTATTCAAATAAGATAAATAACATAGTTATTTCTACACTTAAAAAATAGAATACGAATTCTTTTTTAAATATTCACTCTCACGCATGCGCCTCCCAACGGAATGTGCGTGAAGTCAACGGAATTCGGTAAACCGAATACCGAAAGTTACTCGATTACATTTTATGGACACTCGCCCCATCGCCCTGTTGTGTTACCTTCTATTATTTATTGCCTTTGATCTTTGTTGCTATAAAAATAGGTATGTCATAATCTGTTTATTGCATATTATTAACTTCAAAACGGTGCTTTTAATTAAATATAAATATTCAGTTAAGTGGTTTTTCCGGGCACAGGTGCAGTTAAGTGGTTATGCACTTAGCTGATATTTACTCTTTGAACGCGTTTCAGATTTCCGGACCAAGTCTACATGAAAAAGGGTAGTTATAAGGTATAAATTCCGGTGCTAACTCAGTTTTGACAAAAAGTCAGTTAAGTCGTTATTCCTGGAAGCCACAGAATTAATAATAGTTATATTACGCACCTTGGGAGGAAAAAACTTGGGCAATCCATAGCTCGTGTAAATTGACACCCAAGCCGAAGGCGAAGGTGGCAAACACGAGCTGTGGGCTGGCCAATTTTTCTCCCGTGGTGCGTATACTATTTTTCGTCATACCCGCGCCGAAAATACCGCATTCCCGTTTTTGCGCCTGGAGGGAATGTGGTACTTTCGGCCAGGGTATGGCGAAAATTACGTTTTCACTACTCATTTCCATTTCCAAATCTTTTTACTTAATAAAAATTGAATAATTAAATTTGTAAAGTAACTATTAGCATAAATAAATAAATGGTAAATAATTTCTAATAAAATGTTATTCAGTACAACAATGCTCTTTATACCAAAGTTCAAATAATACGTGAAAAATAGTGTTTAAAATATTATAAATAGTAATAAGTGTTCACATTTCGTACATATACACTTAAATTAAAAATGATCTAATCATTGAATTTAAACGAATAACAAAGATACTCACTTTAACAAATACCTTTTTCTGATCAACTAGTTTGTCCAACGACTTTTGTATTGCAGCTTTTCCATGTTTTTCTTTATCCAAATTCACTCCTATGTCAATAAGACTATAAGGCCTATTTTGACGTTTTAAAAACTCATAAACGGCTTCTGCTGCCATTACGTTCTATAAGTAAAAGTTAAAATGCTCTAAAACTGGCATTGATATTAAACGTCATAATTACACTGAATTGTGATGAAAACAAACATTTACTAGACGATATGAGACTATCAAAGTTCTTGACCAGAACGATACTACAATTTACAATTAATTGTAAAAACAAGCGTGTGATGGAAAGCTAAACGTGTCTATAGGACTTAGGTTATAGAATTGCCTGACCGGGCGACCGCTGTGTTAAAAACTGCCGTCCGTGATGTATGTAGCGACGAGCATGCGCATAAGTGGCAAAGGTCACGTGATCCTATAGTTTATGTTGTGTCTACCCAACAGTTCAGAACCTAGAAGCTGCCGAACAATTCGGCGGATTTCCTTTGAGCGCAGTATATTTCGGCTATGCCTGCATGTGTCACATAAGCTAAACTAATCATTACTATATAAATACGTTATCAATATTATGACCAGAGTTTTTTTAAAGATACACTATTTTATGTTGTCAGCAATTTATGGGATATTTACTGTAATGATTTACAATGATGCTCCCAATCGTCGATCTTTGCAAACCGTTCTGAAATAAATATACATAAATTTAATCATTAAATTTTTGTTTACTTATAATACCATACAAAATATAATTATTTTTCAACTTTCGTAACAATTCTAGGAGTAACTACTTGAATTATTCATTCTAAAAATTATTTTTTAATTAAGTATAATTTATTTTCTTATACTGTAATTAACACTATTCTTTTACAAATACTAGCTAAATTTAAAGTGAATGTATCATTACAATAACTTTAAGGTGGCTCATGCGTTTGGTGCCGTATCAAGTCGGGGCCCCGCAAGGGGCTTCTTTATTATTGCCAAATTAAGTTAACGTATTTTACGTAAATTTATTATAAATAACTTCTAAATGTTCAAACAAAAAAAAAGATTTTATAAATAAGTAAAAACTTTGCTAATTGTCGCTACATTTATATGACTGGTCGCAGTGCGCATGCGCAGTAGCACATTTGTAACGTTTATTGTTAATATCTTTTTTGTTTGATCGTTAACCTATAATTCTGATGATATCATTAGATTCTTCACAAAAAAATCTTTAATTTCATATATTGTACATTAAAAACTGCTTTTTTACAAGTTACTACGAAGCAATAAACTGTTCATTCCCATAAGGTTATGTGTTAAACGTACCTATTTATAAACTCAGTTTTTTCGATAATTTGGTCGTTGACCTACAATTGTCTTAGTACAGATCGAAAGTTTAATGCCTAAAGAACATATTTGTTAAGTTTAAGATGTATCTGCTTTTTTATAATAAATCGCATGAGCCACCTTCAACGATTCTAAATGACGTCAATTTCAAGCCCTCGTACAACCAACCAATCATAAATAGTTATTTATTAACCAATGCATTGCATTTCAGACTATCACATCACATTAATTTAATTCTTCATATCAATTCTTAAGTATATTTTTTTATTTATTAATACTATCAGTGCGGTTAATAAATAAGAAAATTTTTATGAATTTTAAAACAGTTAAGTAAAAATTTTAATAATATACTAAATTATGATATTTCATTTTTTTTAAATTATAAGGATTGTAAAAATAGTTTTATCATTTATAATCTTAACAATATCATGAAAAAAATAAACAAAATTTTTAACAATTTACGACCCATATATGGGTCGCACTGCACTGAAAGTGTTAATATTTAAGTTTTGATATTCTATTTCATATAGAGGCAAACATAGTAAAGATAATAAAAATCTAAAATAAAGGTATTATACATATGATGCAATTAATGTACAAAATTATACAAAACTTTGAAAGTAATAAAAAAAATTTATTGTATATAATTTTAATAATAAAATTGCGTTTATTTATGTAAACTATTTATAATTATCTTATCATCACAAGTATTCGTTCTAATTAAAAATTCTTGTATATTTTCGTAAAAATTATTTTAATTGCCAGTGGAAAAAGAACGTATGTATTTTAGAGAGCATCTTCGTATCTTATGTGTAAATACGTTAAAATATAATTGGATGTGTGATATGTGTCGGTATGTTTTTATTTTATAATTGATGCATAAAAATTCACAAAACAAATGCATAAAATAACTATTATCAACTGCGATTGGACAACTTCCCATTTACCAGCGACGAAACGAAGTGTAAGTGTTCGATATAATTAACTGATAAAATCGTATCTCCCCGTCGCGGTCTCTGTGCTTGTTGACTGTCAGTACCTTGTTAGATCCGTTCGAGTGAGGTTCCGAGATTTGTAAAGCAATGGCAAGTCCACGCGGTAAGAGTATTTGAACATTTTTAATTTGTTAACAATCATTAATTTTTATATTTTTTTAATTTATACATTTTATTAAGTAATAAATTTAATTTAAGGAAAAAGTATTTTGCTAAATATTGAATACTTTATAATGAAATTAATTTATATTCTGCCAATTTTATGCAGAGATAATTATTATGTACAAACAAGCGAACGGTAATTTAGGTAGATCATTAAAAAGTATTGAAAAATTTTAAAAATATTTTGTTAGGTAATATCTTGTTATACGTCGTTCATGACATAATATAAATTTGGAAACGTAATCTTTATGACTGAACTATGTCTGGTATTACTGCGACATATATTTTGTATTTGATTCAACGATACATCTGTTAGTTTCGTTCGTTACGTTGTGATGTGCATGTCTCACGAAGTGATTTAAAGTAGTGTATATGTTATATTTGTAGAATAATATTTTGGTTCTACAAATAGTTGTATTGTTCATTATTTAACCAACGGAAACTATTTTTGGTCATTATAAATATGTTAAATTCAAAACAAATGCTGTTCTTATGTAATGTATATTTTATAATTAGTATAAATATTTTTTATAATAAGGTACACAAATATATGTTGAACATACATTTATAAATTAAATACAAAATTTGGTTGATTTAAAAACATTACGGTATGGTAAACAATAAATTTAAATGAATGTTATTGAAATAAAATAATAAATTATACTTTTCTAAATTATTATTGTTTTATATAATGCATTCTAATCTTATATTTACTAAAAAATATACATATATAATGCCAGGAAGGCAAATTTGGTTGATTTAAAAACATTACGGTATGGTAAACAATAAATTTAAATGAATGTTATTGAAATAAAATAATAGATTATACTTTTCTAAATTATTATTGTTTTATATAATGCATTCTAATCTTATATTTACTAAAAAATATACATATATAATGTCAGGAAGGCAAATTAATTCCAAAGGCTTAATTCCTTACTACATCCATGCAGACAAATTTATTATCTCAATTTGATGTATAAATGGGCGTAAAGTTGAATAGATTAAACGTGCAATCTCCAATCTTACGTTAGTATGTCTTATTATAAAAGTGTTCATATTAATTTCATTAATACAAGACCACTGCAAAATTTTATTACGTACACCTGTGTATAAAATCTGCTTATCACTCAGATAAAGTGCAAGTACAGTATTGATGAAATTCAATGGTATGAAGATAGCATAATTCGATAAAGACGTAGACATATAATAAATTCAATAGTAAATAAATATGACTGTATTTTTTTTAAGTTAGTCTAATAATTTGTTCTGGTTATTTTAAAGTCCTAATTACTTTCATGTATTATGAATATGAGAAGTATAAAAAATATTAATAACGTTTTATATTTATTGGAAACAATGTTAATTATATACAATGCGTTCTTCCATAGCAATTATACGGGGTGGAGCAGGCAAATATATCTTAGATACAGTGCAAATAATCCACAATAGGCTGATCAAAATAATAAATAAGAACTTTTTAAGGGAAAATTACCCTTTAAATGTAAAACAAGTATTCACGCTAGCGTGTTTATCCTATTACTACAAAACGCTGCGAGAAAAATATACAAAAACTGAACGGAACACTAGATATAAATTAATTCAACCACCTAAAGTGAGCACGGCTGTGAGTGATAAAAAAGTTATGTTGTAGCTATAAAAAGTTTTTATACCACTTTAATCTCAAAATCATAATTTTCATATGATTATTCGGCTCTTGTGGTATAAAATACGGTTCGAAACTGGTGCGTAAGAAGATTTTTAGCTCATGTGACTTTTCTCACTTGCTTCGTTCGTGCGAAAAACGTCACATGAGCTAAATAATCACCTTCTGCACCCATGTCGAAATGATAATGATTAATGATACTATTAATCACCTGCCAAATGATCGAAAAGTAATGAAGTATAAGTAAGCAAAATATTAAAATTAAATTTAAAAATGTATTAAATCTAATTCTATTGTTTCCATTTTTTTATGTTTATCGATTGTTATTTTAAAAATTCGAGAAATTTTATTTAATTTTAAGGTTTAGTTTTAATTTTGTATGTGCCATATGATTATTCGGCTCTTGTGGTACAAAATACGGTTCGAAACTGGTGCGTAAGAAAAATTTTGGCTCATGTGACTTTTCTCGCTTGCTTCGTTCGTGCGAAAAACGTCACATGAGCTAAATAATCACCTTCTGCACGCATGTCGAAATGATAATGATTAATGATACTATTAATAACCTGCCAAATGATCGAAAAGGAATGAAGTATAAGTAAGCAAAATATTAAAATTAAATTAAAAAAATTTATTAAATCTAATTCTATTGTTTCCATTTTTTGATAGTTTATCGATTGTTATTTTAAAAATTCGAGGAATTTTATTTAAATTAAGGTTTAGTTTTAATTTTGTATGTACCAGCCTATGTACAAGAATCTGCGTATATACTTCTATATGATTTACTAAATGTAAATATTACTCAATAATAAATAAATAAATAAAATATTTATTTTGACTTGTAGATTTCAGCATAGTTTTTGATGCAAAAGAATTGATGGAGAATATTCATAACAATATTTTTATTTCAGGTTTGACCGTCATGATTTTTACTGTGATCATATCCGTTTGTATTGCTATATCATTTGCTCTTCCTGTGGATAATTTTATGAAAGGCAGCGATGCACTTAAATCAGCTCCTCTGATAGACGGGTATGATTCAGAATAATATCATTTAACAATTAAGCGTTTAAATTATTAAAAATTTGATTTTATTATATCGATGTAATAGATTATTTACTATTTATTTAAATTAAAAAATAACCGTGATTGGTTTATTTGTATATTGTAATCATATTGTACGAACAGTTTCAGAAATACTTTTAGCGTATAATAGTTTAATTTAATAAATGATATAACATTGATTAACCACAATTAAAATGAAGTAGTTCTCAAAAAGATAATTTAATTTTAGGCACAATGATTTACCATACTCATTATATTCTATCGCCAACGATAATTTAAGTATGTATCAGTTCGAGAAGAATCTAACTAACGATCCAGTTTGGGGAAGAGCTGTCTGTAAATCATGCATGACAGATTTGTCTCGTTTGTCTGCCGGGAGAGTAGGAGCACAGGTAAATTCCATTAGTAAATCATTTATTTACGGATATAGTTTGCTTAAATGTGGTTTAACAGTACGTTTCTTGAAAGAAATAAGGCTAGAAGCTTTTCTGGCGTAACAAATATACAAATTTGTATTGTATCCCCTGCAAACTGCATTCAATTTTGTAAAAATGGTTTCTAATGTAATCTAATTATATTCATTGTGTTTTAGTTTTGGGTAGCATACGTCGGGTGCGATTCTCAATATAAAGATGCAGTACAACTTACCCTTCGACAAATCGATGTTATCAAAAGATTAGTTGAAAAGTATCCTAAAAATTTGAAATTGGTAACGTCAGCTGATGATATAGAAGAAACTTGGAAAGAAGGAAGAATTGCTTCTATGATTGGTGTAGAAGGAGGCCATTCACTAGACTCCAGTCTAGCAGTTTTACGGCTTTACCATGAACTTGGAGTTCGCTACGTAACATTAACGCACACTTGCAATACACCTTGGTATGGAAACTATTTTAATTTTTTAAATGTCAAAACATATTATCAGCTTTTATTATTTATCAAAAAAAATTTAGCAATACTTTGAACTATGCTTTTCAAAATGGCACCTTTTTAGCCAGTTTTGTACAGCTCCACGCTGCGCCCTGCGATATACACTCATATCGATTACAGAACTGGTTTTCTAATTTACATTGAAGATTTTACACCCAGTCTAGTTTCTGTGCTTCGCAGGGCAAGCTAATAGCAGCAATAAATTACTTGAAAAAAATACACTTAATAGTTAAAAGTATTGTGGATTTGCCGATATACTTTTTTTATCACTCAACTAAAATTAAGAGTCCAGAGTGATATATTGTTAGCTTTATTAAAACAAGTACATTAGACAAAAAAGACTTTGTTCATAATGTTTCTTTTATACAATTATATTACGTGGCCACAATTTCACTTAATTTGATATATCATGTAAATTTTAATTTTTAGGGCAGATGCATCAACTGTAAATGATAAATCTGTATACAACCTTACTGAATTTGGAAAGGTAAATTATTTATTATACAGAATACCTTACCACATCCTTGTGATACCTAAAAAAATATTGTAATTCTAAATTTTCTAACAGTAATAGTAATATAAGTGAGGTGATTTAAACAAAAATAATTCATCAATGAAAAAGTTGATTATAAATATACAATATTATCTTATTAATTTGTGTAGTTTCAAAAGTAATTATTTTTACAGATAATTGTTTGGGAAATGAACCGTTTAGGAATGTTAGTGGATTTATCTCACGTATCACATAACGTTATGCGTCATGTACTTGATGTAACAAAATCACCAGTTATTTTTTCACATTCGTCTGCGTTCGCTCTTTGCAAAAATTATAGAAATGTGCCCGATGATGTTTTACATACAGTGGTATGTCTTTGATAACTTATTTAGAAAATATTTTGGAAAAATTATCGATCGACTATACACAAATATGGTTAATTTCAGAAATCTAATAATGGAATTGTCATGGTGAATTTTTACAGTGGTTTTGTCAATTGCGATAAATCGAGAAATGCCACCATAGAAGATGTTGTTGGTAAGAATTTAATAATTCATTAATTGAATGGCATAGAATATAAGAGTATCGCTGCATTATTTTTTTAATATAGTAGGTGTATCATGAAATTCGACTCAGAACTGAAAAATTTATTGACTTTTTTATGGCGAAACGTTTTATAATTCGATGTTGTCACTATTGACAATTATTATTATTGACAATTTTGAATATTCAAAATTATCAATATCAATTATCATATTATTTTCAATAATTGTTCCATGTTTCTTTTAAAAATAATTTAAGTGAATTTTGTTTCTTTTTTTTTAACGATATAGTTCATAAATTATACTAATTATAATGAATTTAATACATTTTAGCCCATATAAATTACATAAGAAACCTCATTGGTATCGATCACGTTGGTATTGGGGCAGATTTTGATGGAGTTAGTGAGTAAGTAAATCATATTCTTTGCTCGCTATTAACAAATTCTTACTCTAGTACAAGCTGGATTCAGAATAAAACAAAGTGAAATTCGTAAATAAAAACTTGTATGCTCTAAAGAGAAAGTAATCTTATATCATAATTAGTAGTTGCAAGTATGACAAGACAAGAAAAATAAAATGATGTCACAATTTTGCTTGATCATAATAATTTCAACAAACCAAGTAGATTTAAGTAGTAATCGAGTCATAGAGCAGACTTAAAAGTATACCTATTTTTTTGGTATATCATAAATGGTACTAAATGAAACGTTTATTTATTGGTACGTCGCTTCCTCAAAATGAATATATTGTTCCATTTATGAAACAAATAATATATTTCTCAAAAAATATATTATCAAAACATTAGAATGAATTATGCAATTTTTCAAAAAGTTTTTAATAAACAAACAGAATAACATTTGAAAAGAGGATGACTATATGAAATTGCTTACTTACCGGTATTTTCGTATTTTTGTTGTTCGTTTTCAATTTTTGACTTTTGCTTATCTTTTTTGTCATCCACTGTTTTTTTACTTATGGCGAAGAGAAGATAATTAATATAATTTTGAAAAACTTTGGAATCAATTCGAATGACAAAAAATTGAATTTAGAACTCTGTAATGACTCCGACATCGTCTTCATAAAAGGAACAAATTCACTATTTCCATCATCTTAATCTTCTTTAAAAAATAATTAAAGTGAGATCCCAATCGTCAAAATTGGTTGAACCAAATTTAAGACAGAAAATGTAGAAAATTCAAAGCTCTTTCAAAGTCATTTATCATAAAATAAAAAAAATGTTGCTTTCTAGTATAAAAAAAATTGAAAAATGAAAATTTGAAAATTTTTTAGTTATACAACATAACATCGGTTGAATTATTCACGCACATCTAGGAATCGCGCGCATGTGCAAAAAAAAATTCTTAAATTTGCGGATTTTTTATGAGCAATTGGATTTTTTGTCCAAAAAATTTTTTTTATCTATTATAAAGTTTTCTTCTTAAGTATTCCAAAAAAATTTTTGCATGAGAGTTTCCTTCAACATAAAATACAAGTAAGTGTAATATTCAAAAGCAGAGAACAGAAAAAGCTGATTATTTATAGATAAATTATGAAAACTTATAAACAATCAGCTCTGACATTGTACACAATTAATTCTTCAACAATTTTGATCGTCAAATTTATAGGTAAACGTTTAACTTAAATATTCAGAAAATTATTTCTTTTTTACTTCCATAACATCTGATAATGTGAGAAATGATTGGTATTTTGTATTATTATTTCTTTACTGAACAATATCTGGATATGTAATTATATAATGTTGGATTTCAAATTGTTTTCATTATCTCTACTTAAGGAGACAAGCCATGGTTAAAACTGAAAAAAATAAGAATAAATAATTTGATTAATAATAAATTCCAGGTGTAATCTTTGAACTTAATATTTTTCTCACTAATAAGTAGTGTTATTACCTACAATTTCCGCCTGTAGTTAGCTGATAATATACATCTGGCTCTTGCGTACATTTTATTAATGATTTAACTCTGATTTATTGATTGCCGTAGGTTTACTTTTCAACAACTAAATAAAATGACTTGAAATTCATGGCTTGATCTTTATTTTTACATCAGTTACCAGTTTTCTGTGCTACTTTTCCTAAAAAAATTTTTTTAATATTTATTTTTTATGAAAAATCTCAATTTTTTGTATATTTTATCAAAAGTTCTATAATTTTATTTTTTTTATTTTTTTCTGAAGCTTTTTTCAAAAAAGTAGCGCACATTCCTTGTGGCTAATGTAAAAAGGAATGCTCACCTAAAATTTCAAGTCATTTCGTTCACTTGGTGAAAAATAAACTTACGGCAATGACCCTGTAAACACAAAAAACAAGTTTTTCAGAAATCATGTTTGAAACTTGAGTTTCTTATAACTTATGATAAGCTTTTCAAAACTACTTACAAAAATCTTTTTCACAATTCTGTATAATATACTTTGATTAAACATGAAAAATGGAATATCCATATGACAGTTATTTTGGCACGGACACTCTAATCATGTCATGTCTAGTCTCATTAAATATCTGTAAAAAAAGGTTTAATTAGCTTAATGACATCTTTATATTATTTAGAATAATACATTATTGTAGCTCTTATCTTTTTTTTCGTATTAGACTAAAATATTTTTATTCTTTGATGCTGCAGTCTATAACCTACAAAAATCATCTATTCCGGGTGACAGATCCAATCACAAATTAATTAAAAAGAAAAACAATAAATATTAACTATTTTTATACGTATAAGTAACAAAAAAATCTTTTAATTACTTACTCTAGTAAGAACCTGGTTCATATGACTCTTCTGGTAACTGAAGTCGTACTCTCCTTCTTTTTCTTCTACTTCCTGTCGAGAGAGATCTTCATAAATTGGTTTTAACTGCTCCATCACTACTGTTGGAATACTGCCTGTATGATGGAAGCCTTTCAGTTTTTTCTGGGCTTTCGCTTTTTGCCACTTGCACCAACTATTTTCTCCTTTCGGACACAAATGATGTTGAGGTGATTTATCTGTGGAGATTTTGTGGTAATAAGTGGCCCATATCGCATTGCTCATATCTTTCACTGAGTTCGCATTGCCCCTGATGGCATTACCATAGTAGGTGGTGAGCTGATCAATAACTTTACCAGTCAAGCGTCCCTGTCCTCTAATGGATTTTCCATCAGCTAACTTCTTCTTGCCAGAATTCTTCTTTAGATTTCTCAGCCTTGTACCCATTCGCTTTTGAACATGTCCAACACACTCCTTTTTTCTACTATCAGTTCATCTCCATATGGTTTAACTTTACACAAATCACAGAAAACTTTTGAATCACCATCTCCAATGTAGCGATGATACTTTACACCATATTTTTCCATGGAACTTTTGAAAATTTCAATAATTCCATCCACTTCCATCTTTCCGGCACTTCCTTCATGGTTTGCTGAGCAATTGGCTTGATGGTCCGTGTACCAGTCTTCATATTCTTCTGTGCCCTCTTTATTTTCCCATTTCATGCAAGCTTTGCAGAAACTATTCTTGATAGAGATGTCAAGAATTTGTTGGGAACGCAAACCAATCAAGCTTGTGATTCCTTGTAAAGAAGAGAATCCTCTCTTTCTCCAGGACCCGTCACCAGACACATCGAGCCCTACACTTCCAGCTGGTGTCAATTGTTTTTCTTTTTCCACTGCTTTTTGCATGGAGATAACTGCCACTTTTTCACATGCCTTACTTAACTCCTCATTGATATGGTCATAAAAACTGTGTGCCACTGGCGATGGTAGGTCCATGATACCACAGAAAGTCTCCAATCCTGCATGTCCTTGTCCAAGTGCACGCATAGCAAGTACACTACGTCTATTTACTTCATAAGCATTCCCACTACTTCCAACTTGTTTACTTGTATTGATGAGATTCATGCCATTGCAGTTTTTGCATACAATATTAATTTTTGCACACAATCCTCTAATGTCTCCTTCCGTCATTCGGATTTTTCCATGACACTTAGCACAAACAATTAACTTTTCAAGTTCATGAAACAAAATATCAATATCTATTATTCTGTTTCTTGTTGTTGCTGGACTTCTAGATATATCTGATTCTGAAATTTTGCTTGCAGATGTGCTTCTTTTTCTCTTTAGTGATGGGGCATTTTCTACTTTTCTTCTAAATCCTTTATGTTTCTTTTTCTTCCAAATGTTCTCTTCTTTGTAGATGGTCCTGGTGTTCGACCTCTCTTGTCTGTATTCATGATTTTTCACAAATCACTACTTTACGTATCAAAATTAAATTGATACACAAAAGTCACTCCGAAAAAAACACTTAAAAATATAGCAAGTTTTAATTGCACAATGTAGCTAACCTACAGGCCAAATTTAAAAAATTTTCCACACACTGCTCTAGAGCGTATAATAGCTTATAATCAGGAAAAAATGTTTGTTTACTAAATAAATTGCATTGAAAAATGCAGATTCAATTACATTCAAAATAATTCAGTTTAAATTCCAGCGACCGTGGCGCTGAAACAACATAAGCATGCAGCTGGGATTTTGAACCACCTATGAGTATTTTACGTATAATACCTTTCTATAAGGAGAGTAAGGGCTCTTGCACGAATGGAGGAATAGCGAGGAATAACGCCTGGCAGCCAATCACAAGCAAGTTTTAAAAAGACGTGTTCCTTCTTATTCCTTCAAAAAGAAACAAGTCTTTTTAAAGCTCACTTGTGATTGTTTGTCAGCCGTTATTACTCGCTATTCCCTTATTCGTGCAAGAGCTCTAAGAGTAAAATACACGAGATTTATACCTCAAGTTAAGTTTTTCTACAATGTTAATGTACATTACGTTATACATTTAGTATTGTATCGTGTATGCTGTGAAGTATAAAATAATATAAGATTAACAATAGTATTAATATCTAAAAGTGATATTTTGAGTAAAATCACTAAATATGCAAAAAAGTAACTTCACGGTTTTAGCTGTATTTTCTAAACGAAATTGAATTTTGAAATGCGGTTGGAAGCATCGTATCCAGCGGAAAATTTGCTATCAAAATATTAAATAAAAAAAAAATCGATTTTTCGACCCCCTAACCATGGCTTGTCCCCTTAATTCAACATTTATCATCCCTCAACTATCAGATCTTATAGATAAATAGATAAAAGATTTAATGACTGAAATAATTGTAATATAGGTAGGTTATTATTTATATATTATATTAAAATCATTATCAGGAAAGGTTATAAAAAGAAATTATAATCTTCGATTATTTCCATTTAATTTTAAGTATATATATATATATATATATACCTTCCACTGTATTAATATGAGGAGGCAATTAATCAATGAATAGAGCAAGTTATCATTAGTAAGTGAATGAGAAATTAGATATTCGCTTAATGAAATGAAGAATTAGAAAATTATATAATAACAACTAAGAATACTAAAAGAATGCAGTATCGTTAGTTCGCATTCTATTTATAGGAGCGTACTAAATTGTTTTCCTCACACCGGGCCGAAAGTGCCTCATTCCCGCCCGGCTCCGAAACGGAAATATGGCATTTTCGGCCTCGATGTGAGGAAAAATAGTATACGCACCACGGGAGTAAAATTGGCCAGCCCCCAGCTCGTGTTTGCCACTCTCACCTTCGGATCGGGTGGCAATTTACACGAGCTGTGGACTGTCCAAGTTTTTTCCTCCCATGGTGAGTAATATACTATTACTTAAAGCTTTCAAGAATAAATGAAACTGGCCAAGCAAATAGTTCCGATCATAAGTTAAACTCGGGAATTATAAAAATTTTTTTTATTTCGAAGAATAGCTTGTTGACACCCCTATATACAGAGCGACCTGCATTGTGCAATTTTCTTCTCGCCACACTTCCCTTTTGACTCTCACCGCTCCCTTGTTCTCTTTTACAGGACACCGATAGGTCTCGAAGACGTCTCCAAGTATCCGGCGTTGTTCGATCGGCTCTATGCCAATAAAGACGGCGAGCCGAAGTGGAGCAGGGAGGACCTCGAGAAACTCGCTGGCAGGAATCTTATCAGGGTGTTCAAGGATGCCGAAAAGGTTCATATATAACTTGCTCCGCACTTTGCTTGCCTTCTTTTCTTTCACGCATAAGTAGATTAGCCGAATTCACCACGAAAGAGAGAAGAGGATAGTATAGTAGTTTGACTTTTCGCTTACACTTCGAGAAGTTTCCTGCAATCTTTCGATCGTGTTGTACATACACTATGAACTACTGCTTGAGATTTGCGCTTTGTCAGACTGATTCATCCTTTTGCATTTGTCTTGAATGCTTCGCGAAAAATCATTCAATTTCCGTTCTTGTTATATCATTCATCTTTTCACGTTATCGCAGTTCTTTTATTTTACGCGCACTTGTCTTAATCAGCATGATAAAAAAGTTTTTTTTCTAATATACAATTACAATTTAATTGCTAATTGATTAGCTAGACATAAAGATTCTAATAGAAAGTTAAGTTTTGATCCCAAGAAAAAGCTAAACCCTCTGATAATGTAAAGTTTGATAATATTTAATTGAATCAAATTCCTTTACTGTATTATTATATTTAAGTTATGAATTATTTTAATATATTTGATCTTGATTATTCTTAATATATAAAAGTTTGGATTTATTATATTTAGTTATTTGACTTTTTTTAGTCTTTTCACAATATATATCAAGCAGTAATTTTATGATTTGTTTTTATTTTCGATATTCTGTTTTTATAAATATAATATTAAATGAGTAAAAAGAAAGAAAGAAGAAAGAAAAAAAAAAAAAAAAACAAGGCATTCACATAATAGATACGAAAATTGTACGGGTCATGGAGTTCTAGTAAAAGATATGGAAAAACACTTTAGCTTTTAAATGTAATTTTCATGATATTTGACGAAGCAGTTATAAGTCTATTTACATTCATTAATGTCTGTCATGTAACTAATGGATGTTTTTGCGTAGGTCCGCGATACCTTCAAGTTTCAACCGCCATACCAAAATATCATCACTGGACAAGAACTTAAGATTGCAGAAGAAAGAGAAAAATTAAAGCCCGGCGAATGTCAAACGGCAAAGGAGTAAGTAATAATAAATCAATCATTTTTCACAGAATAATATTTATTGATGTATTACGAAAATTAAATAATTATTCTACCATTATTATTTTTGATAAAGTTTATATGGTTCTTACTGTTTTGATTTTCTAGATGGGATGGATTGAAAGAGCTCTAATATAATAAACTTGAGATTTCAATACAACCGACGTTGATCGTTGTGACTTCGATATAAGCAGTTTTTTACCATAAGACATTTATTTTGTTACCTAACTCATACATAAAATGTAATATTAAAAAAAAGATATTAAAAAAGAAGAATATCTGAAATAATTTTATACGATGACCTTGAAATTAATCTCATCAGAGAAAAGTCTATACGTAATTGAAAAGAAGTGAAATTTGAACGGTAAATGCCCAACGTCAATGGCAATTATATAACAAAAGTTGGCTCTTATGAGCACCAGTTTGTTTTTGATACGATCGTATGAAAGAGAGCGCGGGAGAGAAAGGAAGAGAGTAAGCCGACGAAGGTAGTGGCTGTTCTGTGGCACACGTATAGGCGCATTATATATCTTGTCGCGCGTTCCCTTGGTGATTTATACGAGTAAGCGTGCGCACACACATCACACGGAGGACCGAGTTTTGCAGCCGACCTGTTGGGAGCCCCGCCACTCTACATCTATATGTGCGCGTATAATCAGCACCGCGGTGATGACGACGTGTCGCTCATGAGTCGTGAAACAGTTCGCGCAGTTCATTTTATGGATCGGTCGTGGTGTGCATGAAAAAAAAGTTGTAAAATAAAAGTTGATCAGTCGATATGGTTCTACTAAGGAGCTATTTGGCGCTTTGCGTTGCTGCGCACCTAGGGACGTGCTCCAGTGCCCTGCTGTTTTCCAGTCCTTTAGGTAAGACGTACATGCGGTTGCTTTAGCATCGCGTTTTAATCGTCGATAAATCGTCAAAGATATTCAACTGGCCAGCGTATTTTTAAAATCGTATCTATGTAAATTCGAATAAATAAAAATTATAGTCATATGTACGTAGAATAAGTAGATGGTCGTGCACTGTTTCAAATAAGGGCATAACTATGTTACAAAAAGTGAATATTCTTATTTGAAATGAATTTCACTTATTTGAATTTCGAGGGTAAAGAGTTTAAGTAACAAACAAAAATAAAAAAATTATAATTTTAATTATGATTGAATAAAGATTGAAAGATTGTCTTCATTTACCGTATTTCCGATCACAGATTTCTTTCGTACCTCATCATCCATCCAAAATGAAATGGAGGAAGTACAAATGATATATTACGATAGGTTAGTATAAGTATTTGTAATTTTATATACTTTTATTAAACTTATAAACTCTTTGGATCACACATCCTCTATAGAGAACAGAAAAAAATTTCTTTTTTTTTTTATTTATTTCCTGTAACCAATGGTTCACGTTAGATATCACTACATCACCTTTTTTTGTGTTAAAATTATAAATTATATTATGCGAAAAATAGCTTTAAAAATTTTACAAATAAAAAACTTTCCTCTGCAAAAACTGTTTTAAAATACCCACATAGCGTTCCTAACAAGTTTTTTTAAATTGTTATTTTACTAAAAAATATGAATAAAAGGGTTAATTAAATTGTTTTGATCATTATTATTTATGAAAATAAATCCATTTAATAGATCATCCATGGGAAGTGTATCATATAATTACACGCTTGAAAAATCAGAGGAATTAATGAAACATATAGATTTAAGGAAACCATATGTTTTGTACATTCATGGATACCAAGAACATCCCAGTGTCGAGAGTGTACAAACAATTGTTTCATGTGAGTAATACTTTTGGAATAAATTGCTTTTTTTATTCATATTATTACAGTTTTATGCTATATATAAAAATACTTATTATATATAAAGTACAGTTTAAGTTTCTTTTTTAAAACATTAAATACGCAAAGAGGACTGAAGTCAAGGGATTAGCATTATAATATTCCACAAGGCAAATTAAAAATAACTTTTTTAACACACCCCATCATAAAGTTCGTACTTTATTCCCGCCGAAGTGGGAAAAAAGAGCTACGTTCATTCCCTACCCCCACTCTAGTCCCCAGCGCCACGCACATGGGCCCTCGCCTTCGGCTCGGGCACAAAAAGTGCGTTGCGCTGGAAACGAGAGTGAAGTTAGGGAATCAATATGCAGCATTTTTTCCCTTTTCAGCGGGAAACGAGTACGAACTTTATGATAGTTGTGTTAAAAAGTCGTATATTGCACTCGTGAATACAGTGGGTTGTGCGAACCTGCGCGTTTATCGCCCTCGCTTCGCTCAGACGACAACTCTCGCGCAGGGAGCACACAGCCCACTTTATTCCCTTGGTGCATAATATACTATTATTATATGCTTTTATCTAAATTTTTTAATTCTGCTTCCTCATAACTGCTACAAGAAAAGAGTAATTTTAAATAAAACAAAATCTTAGTAATAATTGAACCTTTTTTAAAAACTCTAACATAAGTTACAAAATTTTGAAATTTTCATAATATGATTGCAAATTAAATACTGTAAATATAATAGAAAATTTTTTATTGTCTTATGTATGTGCTTGATTAATAATTTTTAATCAATCACGTTTTTACACGCGCATCAGTAGATCGCTTTTCGTAAACAACGTTGACCGATTATCAACGTAATAAAATGCTATAAAGAAAAGTTGATTACAACATATAACGTGACTAAAAGCTTGTTGTGCGGCAATGTTTGCATCGACATGTGTACAGCATATCTTCAAAGAGGGACGGACAACATTATAGTATTGGACTGGAGTTCCCTCGCTATCGGAAACTACGTAACAGTGTATCTGCGTGTTAAGGATGTTGCGCAGGTTACGGCGGAGGCGATCAGCAAGTTGGTGGCCAAGGGATTGGACGTCGATAAGCTGCACGTCATAGGTCACTCCGTGGGAGCTCAGGTCGCAGGCTTTATTGCACGATATCTCAGCTTTACGATCCCAAGAGTTAGCGGTACGCTTGTTACGATATTATTGGATTTTAATTACTCACTGACCAAAAATGCAATCATCATTTTCGACCTCATGCGTGCACATTGTACTTGATTGTTCATCATGATGAAAGGCTCTCAAGAGTGACATTCCAAATAGAGTAAACCAATTATTAAGTATAAGAGCTAAGTACTGTCCCGTATGCAATAATATGTTCCCGGATAAAAACAGTTGTTTCTTATAGATTTTGACCAGTAGAATCCGAATATCGAGGTCAAAATTTGAAAAAAGTGGTAGAAAAAAACAATAAAAAAATATAAAAAAAAATAAAATAAAAGATTAATGTATTAATAACACGAAATAATTAAAACGAATTCAACAAACAGAAACATTTAATTTAAATATAAATACATGTATAAAAATGAAACTAAGTAAAATACAATATTATTTGTACTTATTATTAAACGTGTAAAAATAATGACACAAGTCGTCGCGCGGTACGAAGAAAAGCCAACTTTGAAGTTACAGGCGAAGAAAAGCTAGTTTCGCGCGAGTTTAGAAGTTGGCTTTTCTCCGTACCGCGCGACGAAGTGTCACGGGCTCAGCTCGACCGTGATCCGGACTCTGATGCATCCGCTTCAAGGTAAGAACAAGACAGTGGTATAAGAGCGCGGGACTACAAACCTCGGGTCCGTGTGTCGAATCCCGCTCGTCGCATATTTTTTCGACTTATTCATTTCATTCACTCTGTCGTCCTCTTATACGGGAACATATTATTGTATACGGAACGGTACCCAGCGTCTAGACTAATTTCTACGAAACAAATTTGTGAAAGTAATTCAATCGTACATGTTAAAAGTATCTGTTGAGAAGTATTTAACAACCTCTCAATATAAACTCTTGAATTCTATTGTAATAAATTATTTCAATTACGTTTATGATCTTTTTAAAAATTTCCGTATGATATTTTTACTGCTTTTATGATAATACAAATATCTAAGAATGTAAATGTCAATTGCTTTTTCAAAGGGATCACAAAAAATATCAGAAAAGTTTCGCATTTATTTAGATCCACATAAAGCAATACATTCTAAGTTAAATAACTGGATGTCAATAACAGGGGAGCCAACAACCCACTTAAATTAATTAGTACGTATAACTTTAATTCATTTTTATACGGATAGCCCTTGGCAAACAACTCATTCGAGCTTCATAGTACTGGAAAGTTTAAGGATGCTGTTCTAATAAGGATGACAGTTTGATGTATAAGAAAATACAGCTGACAACTCTAAATTAGAAATTTAAATTAATTGAAATTTACTTACAAGGGCTTTTAATTACCAGCAAATACGTTTTAATTTAAAGCCTTCTTAATATCTCCGCGATAGAACTTATCAATGGTTTATCATCCATTGATAATGTTAGTAAATTGAGTAGTACGCTCATAAAGTTATATATAATTTTTCATTTCGTAGAAATTTCAAATTCTTACACATTATTCTGAGTTTAAGATTGAACTTTAAATTTTCATGAGCAATGGTTCAGTGTCATGAATCTAGATAACTCGAGTTTTAGTTGTGCAAATAGATACAGACGTAGCATTTTAAGATTAAGTGAACAAACTTCCCTATAGTCTGCAATCTATTTAATAACAATTCACTGAATCATCATTGTTAAGGCTGAAATTATTTCCTGCCGTTGTATTTTTTTTATTTTTTATTTCTCTATAATTATATTTTTGTATTATTTTTCTTTTATTTGGAATAAACTAATACTGATGGGGTTGTTGGTATAATTAGCTATTTAGTTAATGACATGAATATCATTTTATTAAATCTAATTATATTTCACACAAACTTATTGCTGCATTGAATATTTTGACAATATAATTATACCTACACGGGATATTCGAAAAGTAACAAATCTATCTACTCAAACTTAGATGTGGTGGAGGAAAGAAAACTAACCAACGGTTTATAATAGATCGAGTGCGAGGAATCAAATGGTGACCTCGGATTTGATCTTGGATACAGGTTTCAAGGTCATTCAAACGAAAACCTCCAATTTTGACCTCAAAGCCAAAACTATATTTAGACGTACAATTTCCCACTCACTCAGAATCTATATAGGGTCTATAATGGTGGTTTCCGATTAAAAAATATGAGTTGACCTTCCAATGACCTTGAACCCTGCATCCAACATCAAATTCGAGGTCATCATTTGATTCCTCGAACTCGATCTACTATAAACTATTGATTACTTTTTTATTCCCGCCACATCTAGGTTTCAGTAGAGGTTCATTACTTTTCGACCACCCCGTTTTAATAAAATGCAGTGTAAATATAAATGTTTTAATAGTTTGATAATTCACTACTACTTATGATGGACAACAAAATTACAGTATATGTATACGTTTAAATTGACTAAAGAAACTCTATCAAATGATCTCATCTAAAGCCGCTTTTTCAAATATGTCATTAATGATCATTATGAAAGTGGGCTATTAAATATTAATTATAATTTCAAAATAATAACCATAAAAACCGCCTCATACCTATTCAAAGTGCTTTTACTTTTTGCTTCAATACAATATTTACATTACTAATTTAAGTATTGCGATAGTTGCTTATACTATCTAAAGATATTCAATATCTACCCTATTGTTATATATGTAACTATATGCCAAGAAGTATTCCCAAGTTAAAGTTATTTGTAACAAAGTGTTTTCAAGATACAGTGCATCCAGATCATAGTCATTAACGACGCATATCCGGTTACAATAACTCACAAACAAGGTTAAACGTAATTTCAAGTTTACAATTAAATACGCTTATATCTTTAAAACCTTACCTTTAGCTACTTATTATGATGTAACGCTTTTTTCATTCCACTAACTATAACAGCCATTAGGAACACAGCGCGAGAGCGAAAGTAAATAAGTCTGCATTTGCTCGCGCGTATCAAAGTGTAAACCTGAAATCGAGCTCATCCAGCCTTAGCGAGAGGGACGCTTGAGAGTGTGTGTGTGTGTTCGTCGCTGACCGCTGCTGCGGTTTGGTCGTGCCCTATCCGCTTCCATCCCCAATGAAAAGGTGCGCGTGGCGTACACACAGACAGACCTAAATGCAAATTGCTTTCCGCAGGCTTGGACCCGGCGAATCCGCTGTACTATCAGTTGGGCGCCGAGCACATCGACGAGAAGAGCGGCCGTCTGGTCGACATTGTGCACACGGACGGTGGCGTCTACGGGGCGTACGGGAGGACGGGGAGCGTCGACTTCTTCGCCAACGGAGGTAGCAGACCGCAGCCTGGCTGCAACCTCCTCGGGGCGCCGCTCACGCCCAGAAGTACGTATACCGGCGTACGCAGGAGTGTACTCGGGTTGACGGCGTGCAGGCGCGCCAACGGCGCTGTGATGGGGTTAGCGCTGACCTAATTTTTAACGACAGTGTATGTGTACACTCCGCGGAGCCGTACACACGGGGTTGCGGAGTTTTGATTCATTGCTCGTATAATTTGAGAGCAGCGTCTGTGTCCTGGGTGCGCTTTGATTTATTATACGTTTGAAATACATCATGCTCGTTAACGGATTAATTATTAGAAAAGCGGATCAAAATATCTTTGTTGATTATAAAAGCGGATGAGAATATCATTGACGTAGAAACATTAGCGTTGATTCTGATTCAACAATGTATTTTGTTCGTGCATTATTTATAGCTGACATAAGTACAATTAAAAGTGAACTTTGTGTTGGGCAGGAAAAATTAAGGGACACACAATGAAAACAAAGTGATTTTCACAAGTAAAACAGAAGTTGGAAAAGCCCAACGAAGCTTCGGTTGAGTTCAATGTGTGCTAAACAAGGGAAGACACGTGTTTCAATTACTATCGCTGCAAAAATTTTATGAAATTTCAGTTAAATTCTGTAATAAAACTTAAATTTAACTGAAATTTCAGAAAATTTTTAACAGTATACGTATATATCTTAATTGATTGTGTCGGTGAAAAGGGGACATAAATTTTTCATATCGATAATTTTAGCAGTCGCCGTAGACGGATTGCTTCTTCCAGTTTTTTAGGTGTTCGTAAATCATTTTTTTGTTGTTATGAAACATTGTTAACGTTATCGAACATTGGCTTTTGAAAAATTTATGATTAATAAAGTTTGTAATTACGAAGAAAATATGATTCTTCAATATATTTTTTACTGAGACAAAGGAGTATAACGCGCATCATTTTCGCGGCTAATAAGCGCCAACGGGATAAATCTCTCCGTTTAGTTCGTGAAAGCATGGGGACAGAGTTGGACCGCCGCCAATATACCTATACTTTATTTAACTCCAGCCTCTCGTCGACTTTTATGCGTCACTCGACTCCTGAATAATTGATGGTAATCCTCATCCCTCTTCTCACGGTATCTGTCTAACCAGGTCTGTGCAGCCACTGGAGATCGTGGCGCTTCTACGCCGAGTCCGTCGTCAACGAGGCAGCCTTCCCGGCTATTGAGTGCAACTCGTACTCGGCCTTCTTGCGCGGCGACTGCGAAGGAAACCGGATTGTCTATTTTGGATACGCCATGCCAGCGAACGCGTGAGTTTTCCTTATATTTCTACATCAAATATGCAACCGCGCCACGAAACTCATGCCTTCGAAATTCAGATACGGGCGTGCAATATGTACACGCGAGTCTTCAAAACAGCCGCTACTTTACCTACTTTTAAGTTTCCTAACTTTTGAAGGCTCCAATTTAATTTTGAAATAATGTTTTTTTTTTTACTTCAATATAAAGTTAACACATGAGTACGCATATACATCTTGTTATTAGTATTATCTGAAATGCAATAAATTGAGAATAATTACAGTATAAACAGTAATATATTGGTCTTACGTAAGTGTCAAACTTCTGATATTCACAGTTACTGAAAAGACTTGATGAATTCATATGAACGTAATCACGTTTTACGCTATTTCAAACTGTCTATTTCATGAAACTTTTGTACGAAGTAATCAGTATCAAAGGGCGCGGCAACGCCCTGCTTGGCGAGTTGAATCAAACTACATACTTATAACTCTCGTAGAATTTTACGATATATAAAACAAATTTTTTTTAAATTACATTTCTCATGATACAATCTAAAACTATTGAAATAAAATACTTTCAATATTTTTATAGCACTGTGTGACCTAAATCCGCACTTAAGTCACGGCTAGCTGTGACTTAAGTAGCCCATTATTACACTGTGAAATAATGAATTTACTTAAGTCACAAGCACGTAATTAACGCCAATTATCTACCAAAACTATTCTGAAATGAGATTTTATATATAAGAATAAACAGGAAAAAAAATAAAACTTCGTTAATAGTTGACAAACCACAAAGAATAAATAAAAATGATGATAATAAGGTTTTTCTATATTATAGGTTAATTTCATCTGTTATGGGATAACAAAGCGCGCGCTTTTTAAATATTCAATTTTAAACTGCATGAATTTTAGTTTTATCATAGTTTGTGTTCAATTGTCGACACGGGTGCGGAAATACATTATTTACTTTATGCAATGTTTTTTACTCGAGCGAAGCGAGAGTAAAAAGTCATATGAGGTAAATAATATACTTATGTACTAGACTCAAACGGTATTTTATACGAAGAGTCTTTCTCTTTGATGAAATAAAGTATACAAATGTTTCACTTTCATAAATTTTAATTTCTTATAAAAAATACAGAAAAAATTGCAAAGAATCTTATTTTATACTTTTTGCACGTGTACTAAATATTCTAGATTCAATAGTAACAATATTCTATATATGAAATTTTATTATTTAAATGATTTTTTATTAATTTTTTTAAAGGCTGCGCCCCCCTCCCCCGCCCTTCCTCTCATCCCAACTTCCGACTATTATTTATTATCTTAAATACAAAAGAACTATAATCAATTATAATTAAATAAAGGCAGTCCGCGCGCAGATGGAGACAGTCCGCTTATCACACAGGAAAACCGTAACGTGAAAGTCAATAGCGGTCAACGTGGTCTACGCATTTAATGCTTAATGTAAAAAATGTAAACATCAATGTAATTTTAATAATTAACTATGCATAAATAAATAAAATAAGAATATGACGTATTTATGTCACACGAGCTATAAAATAGTATACGATACTCGTGACTTAAGGGGATGTGCAACCCTAATTTCAATATTTTTTGAATCAACATTCAAACATTTATTTGGAAAAAGACGGCTGTCAAGCGCTCCGTACACGCAAACACTATATGCAGATTTTTTTCTGGATAATTCTATTAATATTTGCGTGGGTTATGCTCGTTTGAAAAATAACGTCGGTACTCACATCCCCTTAACAAAATGAGTTTCTATAGAATCTTATGAAACTTGCAGGGTAGATTCTTATTGTTATTATGTGCAACATCTGCAAACTTCAGAAAGCCTAGCAACACCGTTCATGAGATATAAGCTACCAAAGTTAGACAATTTAATACGGTGTCTTATGAAAAAGTCGTGAAAAAATTAACGTTTTCATTAATAACACCAAAAGTTTTCTATAGAATTGAACGAAAAAGAGATATTTTACTAATGATGATATTTTAAATAAGCTCTCCAAAATCCAGAAAGCCTAGCAGCACCGTTTTCGAGATACAGTTGTTTAAAGTAGGTAACTACGGCCGCGCGTGTCCTTGTGTGCGTGTAAACAAACCAATGGCGTGCACGCGCGCTACGCGTGTTCTACACAGACGGAGCGCTTCGATGTGAATGTACACACAGATGAAGCGGCGCCATGTGTACGTGTACAGTCTCGCGTGAAATTTTGAGAGTGGGGAGACCCGAGAGAGCGCTAGGCGTACGGCGTTCGACTCTGCGTACTTTTGGTTACGATTGCAATGAGCAAGCGTCCTTAAGTGTTTCATTATTACACGGCGTTTAGCGCCCTCGCTGGGCTCGGGCGCTAACCTCACGCCATGCAATAATGGGGCACACGTATCGTAATGTACTATTAATTTAATTAATTAAAAATAAATTTATTTGATTCTATCAAATTACTATCAATAACTATAAAAATCAAAGTAAATTAAGAGTTTATAGTAAATTTTCAAATCTATTAAACTTATATAAGATAATATAATAATCTGTTCTCATTATTTTTCAGAACTGGAAGTTACTATTTTTCAACAAATAAGGAAAGTCCATTCTCAAAAAGTTTAGAAGGTGTTAATCCAATGAGCAATTAAAATCATCTTTTGTGATAAATTATATAAAGTTGTTATTTATTATACAACTAATAATTACATGCGTATAAATAACAATCCTTTTCGTGTAATACCCTGTTTCAAAATCAGATGAGTAAGTAGCACTTGAACGCGCTTTTATCAGAAGGCAGTATAATAATAATACATACAACGTAACCTAAATATTCTTCAATCCATTGTGAACTTAAATCTAGTTTCTAAAAAAAAGACAATAGAAATATTATTTCAAAGCTAAATATATTTTTTGTACCGCAAGCACGATTTTTGCGTTTTTTGAACCTATTAATAGAGCCGAAAGTGACCACTTGTCGACCAGCGGGCGGTAAAAACTGAAAAGCGCCCGCTGCTCGCCGTAGCGGGCGGTAAAAATCGAAAAGCGCCCGCTGCTCGCAGTAGCGGGCGGTAAAAATCGAAACGCGCCCGCTGTCGTTTTTTAATGGAGTTTTCAAGACTGTTTAAGAAAATCATCGATATTTTGAAAAAACACAAAAATTTATACTTGTGGTACAAAAAATATGGTGTGCACCAAGGGGTAAATGGATTTTTTGACCTCGTGTGGTTGCAGTACTCGTCTTCGGTTCGCAAACGCACTCGACTTCGGCTCGTGCTACCTCACCTTCGACTCGTACTGCAACCTCACATTCGGTCTAAAAAGACCCACTTTACGCTCTTGGCACACAATATACTATTTAATTTTTGTTTATTTGCACGTTCACAAACATGTATATATAAAAGTAAACAATGTTGAGTCTTCACTACTGCAACGATTACTTTATTCTTCAATCAGGTTGTATTATCATCATTAAAGTTAAGAATTTTTTGTAATTTTAATAACCTTTTGAAATTTTTTTTATTGTATTAAACTTTCATATTCTTTTACTTTGTTTCTTATTTGAAAATGTATAAATTCAAAAAATTTAATACTTCGAAAAACTGCTAAAATTATTTATAATTTGAGAAACTAGTAAAATGACGTATTTAAGGGTACCTTTCACTCCAAAACTCAACATTTATGCATATTTTAAAAGGTAATATTAATTTATAAGCTATATTAATATAGCCTACCTAAAATTCTTCATCAATATAATAGATGAAATATCAAACAAAATGATAGGTTGACATAGATAACATTTTAAGCTTAGTTCTAGTTAGCTTACGAATACTGTACAAAAGTCTTAAAAAATAGAATTCCCTCAAATTCTTCCAGGCGATGAAAAATAAAAGTCTACAGTGAACCGCTGCACATACTTTATCTTTAATATAAACTACAGAAAATGTTGTTGTGATTTTATAATGAAACTAAAATTATAGAAAATTGTTACCTTTTTTAAATAAATAAAAAAAAGAACCGCTGCCAACTCATTGGCACGTAGCTTCCACAAACTTAATTTACTGATTCCTTTAATTTATTTTGTACGATGAGACTATGTTAAATGGTTTGTGACTTTTTATTTTTACTCTTTTTATTTTATATCATTAAAAAGCAATTATCATCATACAATTTTATAATTTACAAAAGAAATTCATTGCCCACAAAAAACACCAAAAAATGATCATCACGGCCAGATATTCGAGATTAAAAAATTTTTTTTAATGTTTTTTAATACTGTGTCACGGGGTGGATTTTCTGGCTAAGGCACGTTTCACCTGTGTACCTTAGCGGTTCAAATCCATATCTCTCGGTTCAACTCCCGGAGATATAATAACCAGATTAGGCAACAGACGCTACAACGTCGTGCAATGTTAACCTAATTTGGTTACTTACCGTGCAACACGCAAGTCGAAGACTTGCGCTTTGTTTCTCACCAGTGACTCGAACTCTCCTCTCGTTCACTGGTTCGTGTGCCGGCTGCTCAGATGAAACGATACGTTTTCTCTTACGTAACGACTGCGGAGGCGGCGGGGAGCGGGGAATGACTAAGGTCGCGAAATAATAACTCGAGCAGTTAAAGTTAATAATAAAAGACTATTGTTTATTAAATAAAAGATGATGAAGTTAAATGAATAATTAATAATTTAGACAGTGGAAGTGTCGCATTGAAATAGGTTAATTTCCCTACCTAACGGTGCGCCAGCACGTTATCTCAGACATCAGCTGTCCCGAGGGCTGACGTCACGCTCGCGGTAATTACGCTGTGTACGCGCGGTAACATAAGCTTCGCGTTACAGTAATATACGTAGCGTACTCATCGTCTACGTGAGTGAGAGAGCGGTCGCGCTCGCGTGTCGCGACACACACACACACACTTAACTTAGCCTGAGAGAGAACAGGCTACTAACGCATGTCGTCTACGCACTTCTTATGCGCAGTTGCCGGTTACAAACTGCCGGCAAGCTAAATCATTGTCGGTGACCTTCTAAGGTTGATGACCCGAGCCTGTGCTCTCTCTACGCTCGCTCTCTCCGCACAAGAACGCCTATTCGGGGCCGCTGTCCAGGTGGCGACGAGCCTGGACAAACGGTTACGCGTACTTACTCGCGACGCGGTTGATACGTGCACGCTTACCGCTATTGTAGGTTAGATTCATACGGTGTGGCCTAGGTTCCTCGCGGACATCCTCGCTGCTCATCTGGCTTCGTACTATCAACTCTCATGATACTCTCTGCTGCTCTCATGCCAGACGAACAGGCTTACTGCATGAGGATGTTGCTGGTTTGAGAGTGCGACAGGTGATCCTAGCCTGTAGCACTATCTCTGAGTTCTTCTCGTGTTTCCGTCGAAAGTACAGAATAATACGTCCCTCGAACAATGATATTAGCCTCAGGATGCATCACGCCTGCATTCCTGAGGTTGAAACAGAGAAACACTTCACTACTTATCGCGGAAAACGCGCTCTCTCCGCGAATTTACTTCCGCGCGCGTTTCTGTCCGAACGATAACAACCACATTGATGCCGGTCGCGTCTCCCGCGCCGGCTCGCTCATCGTCTCGTCGATGCAGCTCCAATTCTGCATCGACGCGCCCTCTAGCGTTCACTACCAGGAACTTACTAATTACCGACGTCGGTACGGCAGGCCGTGACAACTGATATCTCAGAGAATATTTCATCAATTTGAAATTTTAACTAATTATTACAATTATTTATTACAATATTTAGTTAAATTTTCAGGAGACTATCATTATTTCTTTTGATAAATAAGTTATTTAAAAAAAAGCTTGCGTTTTTATTAAAAAATGTTTGGCATCGATAACGGAAACCACCACAATGCTAGCAGCGATCGATACATTTTTATTCATGAATTGTGAAATTTGTCTATCGGAATACGTTGTTAATATTGAAATAGCTTAAACAGAACAGGTAAGTTATGAAACTAGAGCTCAGACTTCCAAATTAATAAAATATTTATTGATCTAGAAATTATCAATTTAATTTTTACTCTTGTTATCGTTCGACAACGGAATCTCTACTTTTTTATAAAACTTTGTTTTTCTGAAAAACAAATGAAGGTAATCTCTTGAAATTTTAACTAAATATAGTCTTCAGTGAGTTTAATAAGTGGTTAAAATTTTAAGTCGATAAATCAAGTATTCTCTGAGGAAACGCGATTCGAAAGTTTAAAAAAATTTTTTAATCTCAAGTATCTTTTTTCGTAATGGACTGATTTTTTTGGATAACGAACTCGATCTGAAGGTATATAAGAGCTAAATCTGTGTCAAATTTCAGGACGATTGAATAATTTTTACTCTTGTTATCGTGCGACAACGAAAACGTAAATTTTTTCTAAAATAATTTTTTTCTAAAAAACAAATGAAGATAATCTCTTGAAATTTGAACTAAATATAGTCTTCATGCGTGTAAGAAGTGGTTAAAATTTCAAGTCGATAAATAAAATATTTTTTGAGAAATTAATTTATGAAATATAAAAACGTTTTCCTTAAGGTAATGTGTACTTACCGACAAATTTTAGAACATATATATCTTTTGCAAATAATAATAGAATTACTAAAAAAAAAAATTGAGTATAGTATTTATATATACGGAGCGCCTGACAGAGCTGTTTTTCCAAAAATCTACTCAGAATTTATTTAATTAAATAAAAGCCGCAATGTCGATAAGTAGGAATCTGTAATACTTCGAATTTTGCCAGTTTTAAAACGAGCGTATCTCATGGAAATGCTGATAGAATCGCACAAAAAAAAATCTGAGCATAGTATTTACATACACGGAGCGCCTGACAGAATTGTTTTTCCAAATAAACGTTCGAATGTTTATTAATTAAATAATGAAATTGGGTTAATTTTGAGGTTCACATCGCCTTATTTTTTTTTGATTCACCTAAAAACTATAAATTTTGATCAGTAATAGTTTTTTTTATATATATTATACTAATATAGTTTTTTTTTACGAAATAGGCCCTACCAGAGGTCTGTAAACACCCATTTGATCCAAAGATATTGAGATTTTGAAATTTGTATCCTGCGCAACCTACAGGCTGAACCATTTGATATTTTTTAAGGAATATGGGCCAAAATCTTTGATTTTTATATCTCCTTTGACTGAAGCTATTCGCACCCCTTAATTTTTCCAATTAATATTTTTAAAGTCAAAAATTTGATTTAAGATTCGCCATTTTTTAAAAATTCCTTCCAAATGGTGAATTTTAAATCAAATTTTTGCCTTGGAAAAATTAAAATTTCTTATAATGTATGGTAATCTTTTACGTTTTACAGTCTGTCGTGGCTTTACGAGAGAGTATGGTAATTTTTACTAAACTTTTTTCTCAGATAGTTAAAAAATTAGAAAATAAAATTAAAAACAAAAACAGAATCATTACAAAATGGAAAAGAAGATATCTACGATTAAAAAATAAAAATAAAGATGAAATGCTAGATAACGTATAAGGAGAAAAATTTTATAGAGAAAATTACAAATACTCGAGACAAAATTACCAGTTTCTATGGTAATGAATGGACAGATTGCCAACTTCAAACTTTTTACCATAGTGCCTTGGTAAATTTCTTTTTTAGTTAATGTAAATTATGGGTGCACGAGTACTCGGCTCGGCGTGTTTGAACTGTATCGAACTTTTTCTTCGAACTCGAGTCGAGTACTTGGATAATTACGCCAAAGTAATAAGGCAGTGAAAATTGTTTTTTAATCTCAAAAATAAAACCACGTGCATGTGAAATTAAGGCTTCCGGGCCCTTATACGGTGTTTGTCCGGCGTCGTCCCTATCACCCGAACGGGAAATGAATAGGGTTTGCCTTAGATGTTTGTAAGGGCCCAATGAGGTTCTCCGTAAGGGCCCCTAGCAAGGCGCGTAACGGCGCTCCCGTCCGGCCCTAACAAACGCCGCATAAGGGCTATTTGCGTGTCGCATTGACTATGTACGAAAGCGTTAAAATCGCATTGATGTAGTTTCATTTTTAGGGTTACAATAATTTTCACGGTATTGTTACTTTGTCGTTTCGGGCGACTTTAGAGCTTTGCGCGAGATTAGTTATTTAAAGCAGAAAATTAAGAAGAAATAACAAGTCCGACTAAATTGCCAGGGCCGCGTATGCGCCCCGTTACTCGCCTTACATCGGGCCTTACGAGGTGCCATGTCAGGATCTTGTAATTTTATTAATTGTTATTTTATTAAAAAATGTGACTAAGAGCGTTAATTGGTGAGGGAGCTCTCGTCACGAGTAGTGTTTCTAATCGCTCCGTGATTGTATACACAAATCGTTTCGGTGAAATTCTGTAATAGTGACACGAGTTTCCTGTGAATAGTGCTCTTGCAAGTTTCTTGTGCTGTATTAGTTGCTGTAGCCTTTAGCCTGCAGCAAGTGCAGGAATATAATCCAGAATGAGTGTCAATCATGGCACTCCAGTTACACAACAGACACTAAAACAAAGTACTTCTCAACAGTTGTGACGGAGATACGGCTCGGCACAAGTGCGCGCTAATAAACACACACCTATACACACGCACACACACACACACACACACACACACACACACACAATATGCGCACGGCCAGGTGCAGCCGTAGCCGTAAGCAAGGCCGCAGGAGCCGCACGGAGGACAAGCGTGCGTGGTGACAAGAGAGCCGGAGCGACAGCAACGCGAGGGGACAACGTAGCGACGCTACTCCCCAAATCCCTCTAAAAAACGCCGACAGCAAGCCGCTCCAACGACGAGTAGTCACTTACTTGTAAACGCCGACGGAAGGCGAGTCGCTCGGAACATAAGACGACCCGCTCGATTCTCTCTCTGGCCAGCGCGACCGATATTCGTACCACTTTGTAATACGTCCTCCTAAGCGTCTTGCTCACAGCGGCACGCCGCCGTCGCAAGCTCCCACATACACACACACACACACGCACACACGCACACGACATGGGAAGCGCGACGAAAAGCGTGAGGCACGACGGCGTTCGTGCCGTGTAACTACATGAATTGACGCAGCAATAAACCCATTACAATTAAGCCACGCTAGTATCTTATTTGCGAGATTATTACCGAAAATAGACATAACAATATCTGTGTAACTTTTTCTGACCTCAAAGAAACTTTTAAAAAGAGTACAAAAGTAAACACTGAACAAAAATTAGCAGAAAGTGGACAGTGTAAGGGTAAAGAATATTTTGAATATTATTATAAGCAAAGCCATACTCCGTGGTATCAAACTCACAATTTCAATAGAGAAATAATAGTTGCAATAAATCACTGCAGAGGATTCGTGATCGAACCTTCGTCAGAGTAAGACGTGTTTACTCTCTAGTGCTCACGGGTGTATATCTGTTTACGCTCGTAACTGGAGATTTTTCGTGAATTGTGAGTGAATACAGTGAAATAGTGTCTTGGAGTGCAGCTTCGAAACTGTTTTTGGCTTTCTACCTGGCGGGGCAGAGATCTGCAATTGCCTCTGACTAAGAGGCAATTACACTGCTGCCAAAATGAACAACCAAACAACTTAAAACCAATCAAAAGTTTCTTATTCAAGAGTAGTTCAACCCAGGCGGAAATAATAACTGCAAATAACTGCAAATAACTGTTTAAAACTGCAAATAACTTTTAATAACTGCAAATAACTGCTAATAACTGAAATAAACAGTTAGGTCTGAGACAGTATATTCAGTTTTTGCAGTTATTAGCAGTTATTAACAGTTATTTGCAGTTATTTGCAGTTATTAGCAGTTGTTTGCAGTTTCATTAAATATAAACTGCAGAAATAAAGGTGCTATCAACAGTTATTAACAGTTATAAACAGTTATAAGCAGTTATTAGCAGTTATTTGCAGTTATTTTCAGTTATTTGCCGTTTTGTTAATAATAAATAAAGTTATTATTGTAGCGAAAAAATTAACTTTTTATAACTGTAAATAACTGTAAATAACTGCAAAAAACTGCAAATAAGTGTTAATAATTGCTAATAACTGCTAAAAACTGATTATACTGTCTCAAACCTAAGTGTTTGTTTCAGTTATTTGCAGTTATTTGCAGTTATTAACAATTATTTGCAAATCCTATTCCCGCTAGAGTATGTAGTGATAAATATAAATAATTTAACTCCGTAAGTCATAAGTAAACAAATTTTAATATTTCAACATTACAAGTACAGTTTATTAATTTATGTACGTAATATTAAATTTTAAACTAAATTACATCATCATATAAAATTAATAAATGTTTACAAAACGTAATAACGTATCATACTATTTTCTTAAGGGAGTATTTCAATATACTCTAGTTAAAGATCTCATAATACTACATTACCTGTAAAACGAGATATTGATGTTTTCATTTTTCACTATACTTATAACACAGGTTCTTATTGTAAATCTAGCTTATTCGCTGTTTGTTTTTTGATATTTTAGTAAATAACCTCAAAATATAAATGAAAATTTTTAAGATAATAGAAAAATCTTCAAAGATTATTTATCACCTTTCCAAATCCATTGACTGCGAAAATAGTAAATAAATTGATGAATACAAGATAAAATTAACCTCAAAAAATAAGTCAAATTCGCTTCTTTACAAAAATTTTTGTTTACAATTGGTGAGAAAAGCATTTTTCATTTAAAAGTATAATCATTATTTGGTTTAACGAGAGTGTTAGTTCATTTATGGAACTTCTCTTATGAAGTACCTATATCTTACGAAAAAACGAGAAATGAAAATTGCATTCATATTGACTATAGGTGTATAAGTAAGGATTAGACTTTCTTTAGCGATCTTTAAGAGGTATTAGCACCAGGCTATGTCCTCATTCAACTGATTTACTTCGAAATATTACAAATTCTTCATAAAAATTTTCAGCTTAAAATCTTCTTATTAAATTAAAATCTTTGAAACATAATGTAATTCGTATCATCGCATATTGATAACCATTGATATACTTAAAATCTTGTAGATATCTAATAAAATAAACTAACAATTCTGTGAAACATGTATAAAATTAATCTTCAAAGTCCATCTTAGTTTACTTTCATCCAAGTATATAAAAGAAAACTCCTTAATCGCCTTCTTGAGGAAGTTCTCTCGATTTTGAATAAGAAAGCAGATTTTAATAAAATTTGGAGAACTGGTTCATGTAAGTCTTGAAATAACTCAGTTAAATTCTTGGAACTAAAAGGTACCTAGGAAGCAAAATATGAATGTTTTCGTTTAAGTAATTTAACATGGAGTCTTATGGGGATTCGCACAAATTTACGTATTTTGTTTCACAGAAAGAGTAGTTTGTGATAAAAAAATTTTCAGCTAAAGATAAGCATATAACGAACGATTTTTTCTCGTAGAAAGTATCATTGAGTACTTTTATGTATAAAAAAAAATTTAGTGAAGTCAAAAACTATACATTTCACCTCAAAAAATGAGTCAAATTAGCTTCCTTACGAAACTTGTTATTGATAACTCAGACGAATAGAATTGTTTTGTTTGAATGTATAATTATTACTTAGTTTACCGGTATTTGTAAGGCTTTCTTCAACAATATTTACTTTGTAAATTAACAAATAGATAAACAGCCCTTATTTTGACTAGTTATGTATCGAGACCCTCATAAAAATATCCTATAGAAAATCCTGTAGGAAATGCTATAGGAAATCCTGTAGGCATTCCGTAGAAATCCTATAGGAATCCTATAGGATACTCTATAGGCAGCATATAGTCCTATATGAAATTCTATATAGGAAGTTCTATAGAAAATCCTATGTGAATTTCGCGCTTTTCCTGTAGGAAATATACACCTTTCTTCGGGGATTTGCAATAAAGAATACAGCGTTGACAGCGTAATAGAAAAGAGAGGCAGTCGCGTTTGTTATTCTTCTGTACTCAATCGGTAACTTGGTATACGAGGGGGAACGGAGTGGAACATCCGGACTATGCGTGTGGTGGGGTGTATTGTAGTGGTGTGTGGTGGCGTGGAGACAGACCCTTAAGCCCAATGAGTTCAGATATCAAAATCAAGGTAATCCTTGTGACATTGACTCTCCGTAAAGTCGTTCAAACGCTTGAATCTCATGACTTTACATACCCTCGCGGTTCCAATGTGTTTATGAGAGTCCTGACTGCTGCGCCCCATAGCGGCATAGCAGTGAACATACATAAACGAGGCTCTGGAGAAGCAAGCTTCTACCGCATGCCGCAGCGCAGCGCAGCAGTCGGAACTCTCACAAACACATTGGAACCGCGAGGGTATGTAAAGCCTTGAGATTCAACCGTTCGAACGACTTTACGGAGAGTCAATGTGACAAGGATTACCTTGATTTTGATATCTGAGCTCATTGGGCTTAATCGGTAAGCGCCGGCAGTCGTGCACGGCAGTCCCTACGTGCAACTCCTTATCTAGGACTGTTTGCCACTGATTCTGCTGTGCGATGTTACAGCGCTAAATAAGATGCTAAACCTCTATAAACTGTTTTCACGAAAATACTCCAGAATTCCCTGCAGGATTTTCCATGTAAAATTGTCTACAATTTTTCCTACAGAATTACCTACAGAATTTCCTATAGGATATTTTTATAAGGGGAGAACTCCCTTAAAAGTATTATATACACTTAAAATTGAAATCTTGTAACACATGATCTAATTAAATTCATTCCGATCTCTGGCATCACAGTTAGGATATACTCACTTTGATTATCACTTTGATTATCTAATATTACCGTATATAACTCTAAACAAAAGATAAATTACAAAATAAAAAAACTTTCTCTTGAACCTAGTTCCGGCCCTCGTCAGCATTGGGCTCACTACTTTTTATACCCACCACTGACCTAAGAATATAAATAAAAAAAAACACAAAACTCCAATTCTTCATAAAAAATAGAACTAAAAATCGATTTTTCTCTAAGAACTGGGGGATCCCGTGTGCAGCCTCCAGGGCTAAGAGACTGGTGAAAAGCAAGATGGAGAAAAAGACTTGAATGAGGTAAGAGATGAAGAAGACATCTACTGATAATGAAATACTCCCCCGGTAACTTCAGATCTTAACGTCGGTAAGGTGGAAACGTTAGACCATAAAAATTTATCGTGATCGTACATTTCTACAGTCTAAACACGCTGGCCATCTTCGCCGAGCCCTCCGATCGCCCATCGTTTATCCATAAACGTCAGTACCAACAAGTGGGACCTTGTTGTGTTCATTCTCACCGTGTATCTCCAGCTGTAAAAATATATATATATATATATATATATGCTGTACAGTATGATAAGCGTTTGTGGTTATCTGAATGGTTGTTAACAATGATGTACGAACCATTTGGTTGCCGGATCGTAAAACTCCACGGTATCCATGACTTTTTCACTCACTCCTCCGCAGACGAAAATTTTTCCATTCAACACCGTTGCTCCGGCAAACTTGCGTCTTTCGTGCATGGGAGGAATCATTTTCCATTTGTCTAATTGTGGGTTATAGCGCTCCACCTGAAATATGACAAAACGATTAAGACCCTTCTGACCTCAACCAGAGTGAAAAAGCACAGACTTGAAAATTCGTAGGAGACAATCATCTAGTGACGGTTCAAGCAAATGATTTGAAAAACTTATTATAAATTATTCTTTGCGCATGCAAAAACTTCACCATTACAAACTTTTAGGACATTGGATCACTGATATTCTAGACCTTCGAGTCACGGAATTTGCTCAACATCAAATTAATGCGTCGAAAAACTCGTGTTATAGACATTTTTAGTCTTATTTTAAGAAAAATTTGAAAGAAGAATCTTTTTCTCTTCTCTATAATGAGAGAAAATATGCTTTCATTTGCAAAAATATTAATTTTTGAAAAATTTGTATGATATAGTTTAAACTTGGGCAAACAAGCAAAAAATGTACGAAAATATGCAAGAAGTTTTATTTTCTAATCATTATTGTAACTTTCTTCGTTCATTCACATCCAACTCGTGATCCGAAGACAGTTTACTGTTCTCTATAGCAAGATCCTTCTTTTCTAAATGTGTTAACTACCTACAGTTTTCGAGTCCCACAAGTGGATTTACTGTCTATCCGAGTAATCCCTCTGACGTTAATTATATAAGCAACTGGGGATATACAAAGCAGTCGAAAAAATTGTTATTTTTCCATTCTACTAATAAGGTACTACTTCTATTCGTTAAATGCTGACCTGATACCATACTTTATCACAGTGCAAAAGCCAATACTTCATTATTTACGTGTTATATACTAACCGAGTTCAGAGGTACGGCGTCATTGTTACAACCGCCTATCGCATAAATGTGTCCTTCCGACCCTCGTTCATCGGCGATACGCTTTTCCACTTATCACTCTCGATGCAGTACTTCTCGACGTTGTTGAAGCAACTGACGTGGTAGCCACCGCAGACGTACAAGAAACCGCCCAAACTGGTCACAGCGATGCCCCTGAAAAATTCAACAGTTGTAAAGCGCTGACGATGATAACGATGATGATGATGATTGATCGATTAAATTACCAGTTTCGTGGAACTTTCATAGTCGGTATATCAATCCACATCCTGCTTTCAAAGTTGTAACGTTTTCCCGACGACAAAGTTTGCCCGCCGATTCCACTGGCGAAACCTCCGAAGGCGTACAGCTGACCGGCTTGCACGATGCAGGTGAAACGTTTTAAATCTCTGTCTATGGCCTTGGTGAGACTCAACTGATTTGAAAGAAAAATTACATTTGAGTTCACGAGGAAATATTCATATACTTTATAGTTTAATTGACAGTCATGAAGATTAAATCACAAAGTTCGCTCTTTTTACAATCAATATTTTACTTCTTTTTTAACGTCACAGATAAAAGTGAACACAAACTATATTCTCACCATGAAATGGGTTATAAGTTATTATCTCTTGTGAATCCAAGCAATCCATCACTATTATCCGACCTCTAGTTACCAAATTTAGTTCGTCAAATGTTTTGTAAAGCTTCATTATGTCGCCTCTAAGTTTCCTAAAAATAATAATAATTCTCGTGACATTCAATCTTTTAAAAAAATATATATGCAATGAAAAGTCAAATTGAGTGTATATACAGTACTTGCGATCTAATGCTTTTAGCGTAGTAAATGCGTCGTCTTCGGAAAAGTAACAATATATCTGGCCGAGGGTTATCTCACCAAAATTCGCACGTTTCAACAGATCTGACGAGTTTTCAAAAAGATGAACTCGCCTTTCCGCTAAGTTGTTTATAATCCACCTCATGATCATCAGAAATAACTCATATGCCGAAGTATTCACCAATTCATCGCAACTTGCTATGTCCCTCACCAATGCGATGTCGATATCAAGAAACTCCGGCATCTTCACGATTTCCTTGATGCGCCGGCAGATGAACTCCAACGACTTTTTCTTCAACCACAGGCAATTTAAGGTATCCGCGATGTGATAAACTCTGCAGACGTTCGTCAACCGGAGATTGGACTTAAGGAATTTCTCGCATTCCATTATCACGTCGATCAGCTGAAGAAAGCTTGCGACTTTCATTATATCCTCGGCTGTCTTTTGTGTTATGGCGATCGCGCCGGTATATGCGAAGTCTATTAAATTTTGCACAATCCTGTGAATGGTACAATTTCAATTTTAAAATCATTTAAATCACACGATTAAAATGAAATAGACGGTTGGGTTGAATTTTTAATGTCTACTTACGGGGCTGAGATGTTCTTTATGATTACTATTTTAAACTCGACATTTTGACGGGTGTGTTGCAAATATAATTCGGTGATATAAGGTATAACCTTCTCGATGATACACGTATGCGCTCGAAATCGGTCCCATCCCACCTAAAATTAAATCATAGTTAATTGAAATAACCAAAATCAAATGATTTGAAAAAAAAATCGATAAATAGCATATCAAAAATATTTTGTCTATTGCGGCACGTCTTCGTAATCGAATGTTTTCTCTTCTACAAATTCTACAATAAACGACAAATTTTTTTGTTTTTAGAATAGAAAAATAAAAATAGATTAGTAGCGAAAAAGTTGGTTTTAATTCAATTTTGTAAAGTGTTCATCGAGTATTTAAGTAACTTGCTCAATTTCAAAGTAGCGTAAGAAAACAAAAATAAATAACATTTTTCATTTAAAAAAAAAGGAAGTAAAAAATGTTTTTCTCTAATTTTATTTCATCTTTTAGGTTTTGAGATATGCATATGAAAAATTCATCATTTCTAGAGAACACAAAAAAAGAAATTTCCTGAATTTTCTCCCAAGCATTCTGGTATCGACAAGAACATACACATTTTATTATTTTTTTTCGAGGGATAGTATATTTTTCTAAAAGAAAATGTAATGCCAAATAGTTCAAGGTAGATATTGTGCAATCGCATGAAAGAAATCTGCAGGTATTTCTACAAGAAATTCTGCAGAAGTGCCTGTAAGAAATAGCTGCGAAGTTTTCGCCTAGAGGAAAATTCTGTAGATATTCTTATAGAATGTATTTCATATTTGTACAACCCCTTATAAAAATATCCTATAGAAAATCCTGTAGGAAGTGCTATAGGAAATCCTGTAAACATCCCGTAGAAATCCTATAGGAATCCTATAGGATACTCTATAGGCAGTCCTATATGAAATTCTATATAGGAAGTTCTATAGAAAATCCTACGTGAATTTCGCGCTTTTCCTGCAGGAAATCCTATAGGAAATCCTATAGAAAATTCTGTAGGCAATTCTGTAGGAAAAACTGTAGACAATTTTACATGGAAAATCCTGCAGGGAATTCTGGAGTATTTTCGTGAGAACATTTTATAGAGGTTTAGCATCTTATTTAGCGCTGTAACATCGCACAGCAGAATCAATGACAAACAGTCCTTATAGGTAAGGAGTTGCACCCAGGGACTGCCATGCGCGACTGCCGGTGCTTTACCGATTAAGCCCAGTGAGCTCAGATATCAAAATCAAGGTAATCCTTGTCACATTGACTCTCCGTAAAGAGTCGTTCGAACGATTAAATCTCACGGCTTTACATACCCTCGCGGTTCCAATGTGTTTATGAGAGTCCCGACTACTGCGCTGCACTGCGGCATGCGGCAGAAGCTTGCTTCTCCAGAGCCTCGTTCATGTATGTTCGCTGCTATGCTGCTATGGGGCGCATCAGTCGGGACTCTCATAAACACATTGGAACCGCGAAGGTATGTAAAGCCATGAGATTCTACCGTTCGAACGCCTTTTTACGGAGAGTCAATATGACAAGGATTACCTTGATTTTGATATCTGAGCTCACTGGGCTTAATCGGTAAGGCGCCGGCAGTCGTGCACGGCAGTCCCCGGGTGCAACTCCTTACCTAGGACTGTTTGCCACTGATTTTGCTGTGCGATGTTACAGCGCTAAATAAGATGCTAGACCTCTATAAAATGTTTTCACGAAAATACTCTAGAATTCCCTGCAGGATTTTCCATGTAAAATTGTCTACACGTTGTTAAAGAAACACCATCGACCACCATGGAGTTTTCATCGAATCCGGAACAACGAATGGAGATTCGCTTACGTATGTTGAACCAACACATGACACACAAAGAACTATTAAAAAATTTGTTAAAATACCGTAAAGATATTAATGTGAATTTAACTCTACATTTGATTTTTAAAATCTTCGGTTTCAAAGTGAAAAAACAATTCCAGTATTTAACAAAAATGTTATATAAGGAAAAACAAGCGAGAGAACAATGTAAATTTTTAATTAAATGTAGATTTTTTAATATTGTTCCAAAACATTTATAGTGCATTACTAAGAATCTAAAAGATAACTACATGTTCTCAAAAAAATGCGTAACTAAACAAAACAAGTTGACGGAAAAAATCATGATTCAAGTGCTAAACATAGAAATTATAGATTTACACACAAAAATTGCATGGTTAAACAGAGAAATTATAAAAAGTAAAAAATCATTAGAGACGAATGTAGAAAATAACACTATTGAATTGTTTGCTGACTTTTATGCTACTAAACTAAACTTTATTATTGGTAAAGTTAAAGAAAAACTACAACGTAAACTCGAAACCATGTATTTTAGAAAATATAAGAAAGAAATTGAAAAAGATAGATATAAGGAAGATGTGTCGGAGGTTAACGTCCGAGACAATAACACACAGGTTATCGACCCGGCGAAAACTGACGATAGTTGGTGTGTGAATGTTTCAGGCATTGAACTTCCAACGTACGTTCCTGACATATTAAAATTTGGAGAGAAATTCAATTTTAATGAAACATTCAACAACAAATTACTACTGCAATATATTAAGAATTTTGAAACTTTTATTAAAAAACACAAGAATAAAGTTGATATTCCTAAAATAAGAAGCTCTTTCCTCAACACCATAAAAAATTCATACAATAGAGAACTAGCAAATAATTCATACGAAAATAAAAAATTAAAAATAGATCTTAAAAAAACAAGAAAATTTCTAAAACAGAACTCAGACATTCTAATAACTAGAGCTGATAAAGGGAATGCTACAGTGATAATTAAAAAATCATGTTACGTAGAAAAAACCGATATGTTATTTAACGATCAAAAATATTATGAAAAAATAAAATCAAACCCTTTATCAAGCCTAGAAAGGAAAACAAATGATATAGTGAAATGGCTCAATAAAATGGATTTTAGTGATACTAAAAAACAACTACTCCCGGTCCTTCAAAAATTCAGTATATCAAAAGCATATGGTCTTATTAAAATACATAAAGCAGATTTTCCAGTCAGACCCATAATATCCACAGTGAACTCTCCTACTTACTGCGTTTCAAAGTTTTTTGCTCAATTCCTACAAAATAATTTAAAACCCCCGGCATCACATATAGATAATAGTTTAAAGCTAAAAGAAAAACTTGAAAATATCAAAATACCATATAATTATGAAATAGTGAGTTTTGATGTCGTAAGTCTTTTTACAAATGTTCCTGAATACCTAGTATACGAAGCGATAGAAAGAAGGTGGCATCAAATACACAATAGAATAAATATGACCTGTACCGAATTTCTTAAAGTAATTAAATTCATTCTAAACAATAATTATTTTCAATTTAATGGCAATTTTTATAGACAAACATTCGGATCCGCTATGGGAAATCCGTTAAGCTCTATATTATCTAACATAGTTATGGAAGATTTAGAAAACTCATGTATCAATAAACTTCAAGAAAAACCGCTATTTTATTACCGTTATGTGGATGATATTGTTCTTTGTATACCGAAAAATAATATACGCGATACGTTACAAATTTTCAACTCTTATGACACAAACTTACAATTCACTGTTGAACATTCTGAAAATAATAGTATCAGTTTTTTGGACATAAAAATTATAATAAACGATAAAAGTAATATAATAACTAATTGGTATCGAAAACCTACCTTTTCAGGAAGATATCTCAATTTTAATTCGCATCACCCGACAAGTAACAAAATAGCTATCATATACTGTCTCCTTGATAGAGCAATAAAATTATCGCACAATAGATTTCACAAAGAAAATACAGAATTTATCAAATATGTTTTAAAAAACAATAATTATCCACATAATTTAGTTGATTTTCACATAAAGAAACGCTTAAAAATGCTACAAAGTTCAGATAACAGCTCCAAACAACAAAAAACCTACGATGGGATTATATGTTTACCGTTTGTTAATGAGTTAGAATGTTTTACGAAAAATTTTTTTAAAAAACTTAATATTAATGTTGTGTTTAGTACCATAAATAAACTAAATAATGTAATAGTATTAGGAAAAGATAAAGAAGAAAAATACAATAAAAACAATGTGGTATATAAAATCAATTGTAAAAATTGCGAAGCAACGTATGTGGAACAAACAGGTAGACGATTAAATGTACGAATAAAAGAGCATAGAAAAAAATATCTTGATAAAGATGATAAATCTTCCTTATTTGCGCACACTGAAAATAACAATCATACAATAGATTTTGACAATATTAAAATCTTAGATACAGAAATTAATAACGGAAAAAGACTTTTTTCAGAAGCATTCTTCATTCATCAACAAAAAGATTATATAAACAAACAATTTGAAATCAATAAACTAGCGAAAGAATATAATATATTAATTAATAACGGCAAAATTTAGCTTAATATAACTCTTACTATGTATTAAAACTTTGTAAAGCCGAACGGGTATATTAGGAGAGCACGTTGAATGAGAATATAATATCCACCACAATATTCGTGTATGTTTTGAGTACCGTGTCATTAGGATGATTTACACTATGACGTGCTCCCCTGATACCTCGCCTCGGCTCCGAATCGTTCAACGCTATCCCCACTTGTCTCACATCGTTTTATATACTTTTATATATACGCACACAATTACAGTAGATTAGTATATATAGACCGTTTGCCGAAAATTTAAGCATTGACGAAACGGACAGTCGCCCGTTATTATTACAGCTTGACGTAATGTAAGTGTACTTTGTTATACATAATTTGTTTAGAGTTGCGAATTGTGATTTATTAATTTTTAAGTGATTAGTGTTTAATAAATATGTAATTATTTTGAATTGGAATTGTAAAAACTACGTTTTGTTGTGTTAAAATTTGTAAGTTCAACATATATTTATTATGTAAATGGTTTTTGTAAAATATAGCACCTGAAGAGGGACACGAAAAAAGTGTCCGAAACGTCGGTTAAAAATAAATGGTGTCCATTTATTTAAACCTTTCCAGGTAGACAATTGGCCATTAGACTCAAGATACAAAAAAAAAAATTGTCTACAGTTTTTCCTACAGAATTACCTACAGAATTTCCTATAGGATTTCCTATAGAATTTCCTGCAGGAAAAGCGCGAAATTCACGTAGGATGTCCTATAGAACTTCTTATATAGAATTTCATATAGGACTGCCTATAGAGTATCCTATAGGATTCCTATAGGATTTCTACGGGATGCCTACAGAATTTCCTATAGCATTTCCTACAGGATTTTCTATAGGATATTTTTATAAGGGTCATGAATTAAAGATATTTTAATAAACATTAAACAGTCGAAACAGGTGGTTAATGTTACCATCCGCAAGATGACATACATACTGGGCGTTTTAGTCACCTGTTTCGACTTTTTAATGTTTAATAAAATATAATTAATTTATATTGTAAAAATATGAAATATTTTCTGCAAGAATTTCTACAGAATTTTTCTGTGGGCGAAAACATTGTAAATTAAAATCTTGTAAATTTTTTACGGGCACTTCTGCAGGATTTCTTGCAGAAATGCTTGCAGAAGTTTCCTGCAGATTTTTTTTTCTCCGGACCCTAGCAAAAATCGAAAATTTAGCAAATTTTTTAGTAAGTGCAGAAAAGTGTAAAAAAGTGTAAGAAAATCTAATAAAATGTAGTTTAATGCTGGATTTCGGACATATTTTTCATCTTTTTACGCTTATTTACACATTCTTTACATTTTCGTACACTTTTGTACATTTCATAACATTTGTACAAATCCATACAAATTTAGTTTTCTACACTTATTTACACTTTGTTGCATTTTTTACATAATTTTTTACATTTTTCTACTTTCCTATAGAGTTAATAAAATTTTATTAACCATAAAAATCTATAAATAAAAAAAAATGTAAGAAAGTGTAAAAAAATGTAAAAACATATTAAGATGTAAAAAAAATAAGCAACTGTAAGAAAGTATAAAAAAACTCCAAGAATGTGTTGAAAAACTGTAAAAAAATATAAGAAAGTGTAAAAAAAATATAATAAAGTGTTAATAAATGTAAAAAAGTGTAAAAACCCTATAATCAAATGTTAATAAATATAAAAAAACTGTAATAAAATGTTAATAAACGTAAAAACGTGTAAAAAACTGTAGAAGAAGTTTTGAATTATGAGCATCAAAGAAAGTGTAACAAGATATAAAAAAACCGTAAGATAGTGTAAAAAAAATGTAAAAAATTGTAAAGAAAGGGTAGAAAAGGGTAAAAGAATGTAAAAAAACGTCAGAAATTCAGCATTAGTTTACCCTTTTTTTCATTTATCTACAGTTTTTTTACATTTTTTTACATTTACCTGCATTTATTTACATTTTAAAATTTTTGCTAGAGGAGATCTAGTAAATATCTACGAAAACAGTAACGCACAATATAATAAAAAACTTTCTTTCCCTTACAACACACTGGAAGGCTTTAAATATACCGTAAAGAAACGTTTTCTTTATTGTTTACTCTTTGAAGCCGATTTCTCGAAATGAAACGATTCACATAAAAAATGAATCGAATTATATAAAATCAAGAAGAGTGCACTCCTCTAAGTTTTACAATATTCTACTTACCACTCTATACAAATTTCAAGTCAAAATGAATCAATTTCTTCTTGCAAAAGTTTTGAGGGGCTGTAAAAATACACAAGAATAAGTTGATATATTTTCACTTCAAGTCTTCTTAGAGCTTTAGAAGATGGCACAACTCAAAGGATTGCCCTCTTGATTTCATACAATTTGAAGTATTTCCCGTTGAATGCCTACCGGTACCCACGCACCTCTATGATCAAGTCGCACTGCTCGTCCCCCGGCTCCATAAACGTCCATTGAATGGGATGTTTGAACCGCTTGTACACTGTGGCCATGTTGTCTGATCGTGCTGCTAAAAGTCACTGCACCCGCGAACAAATTGTCGAATGTATCACAAGAGCTACACTAATATAAACATGTACTCGCTCTCTATGCTGGCCTAGAAGTGAGTGACGCCGAAGGACTGTGTCCCTTGCAACTCTGTGCCATTGCAGATTTACCTAACTTTCCCTGCGCGGTTCCGGAAAAACGCAGGTCAACATTTTTCGACCCAAGCTGTAGGACATTAGGAGGACCCAAGTGTGCCAACTGGACATTAGCTGTATATATGCGTGTGTAAGGTTTCACGTGAATGTGAAAGTGCGAAATAGCCCGAGTGCAAGCTAGATAGAGCTTCATGATTCTTCTAGAAACGGCCGAGACGTAAACCCTTATGAAAAATTCTTACAGGAAATCCTGTAGAAAATTATGAAGGAAATCCTGTAGGTATCCTGCATGAAATCTTGTAGACAATCCTATAGAAAATTATACAGGAAGTTCTGCATAATATCATACATGATTTTGCACGATTCCATGCAGTAATTCCTGCAGGAATGCTTGCAGAAAATCCTGTAGGAAATCCTGTACAGATGCTTGAGGAAAATCATGTGAAGATAAATGCAGAAAATCCTGCAGAAAATCCTGCAGGAAATTCTGTACAGATGTTTGCGGAAAATAGTGTGAAAATTCATGCAGGAAATCCTGCAGAAAATCTTGCAGAAAATCATGTACAGATTTTTTAAGAAAATCATGTTAAGATTTATGCAGAAAATCCTGTAGGTAATTCAGTACAAGTATCTGCAGATATATATGTACATATGTCTGCAGATAATTCTATGCAGAGTTCTGCGGGCAATCCCCCAGGAAATTCTGCAGAAAACATCCTGCAAAAAAACCCGATAAAATATATTCGGAGACATTCGAAGAGAGACAGAGGTACCGAGAGGGGCAGGGATCAGAAGAGAGACAGAAATATAGAGAGAGATAGAGATACAGAGGGACAGAGGTACAGAGATATAGAGATACTAAGATACAAAGTATCGGGTAGCCGCTAGTTCCAGAGCAAGAGAGAAAGAGTAGAAGAGACGCCGGGTGTCGCAGCCAACGCAGTCCTCCAGCGCCATCCCCAACAGGCGTTGTAGCCCACAGTTCCGCAGCAGTCCTCGACATCCGCTAGACGACTCGGGGTCCATCAAGAGTGAGAGTGTGAGAGAGAGAGAGACCGGTGGCAGAAACGGCCATGCATCGCCGTAGATGCGAGCAGAGCGACGGCAGATTCCGGCACAAGCAATCGCAGCCGGCAGAAAACCAGCCAGCAACAGCACCGATCAACGAGGCAGCAGCGATGACCGGATTGACGAGCGGAACAACAGCGGAGTTCCCGGCATTTCGGGGTTCTGCGAAACTTCTGTAAAACTTTATACGAAAGTTCAGCTAAATAAGAAGTATGAGTCCGCAATTTGGAGAGAGAGCAGAGCAGCCATCACTCAGGGAATGACGAGAATACTCCTTCGGCGAGAGCGGGATGACCGACGCAACCTGGCAGCCGGCGAGCCTCCAATCACCTTTACCAAGAACCGACACGGCAGCGGACTCGTAATTTCCTACCTCGGAGCAAAGCTGTACAGATCGGGAATACCGTTTATTTCAAAATCTGAAAAAGAAAAATTAAAAAATCTCACAAAGTATTTGTCCCAAAATCATATAATTTAAACTATTTCTGAGTACGTAGTTTTTATCATTTAACCTTTAGAGGACGGAAAAACCCATATACGGGTTAAGTACCCTGCATGGACTTGACCTTGTTCTTCACCTGTATACGGATTTTCCCGCCTTCTAAAGATTAAAAACGATGCAAGTAAAAGGTAAAACATAGAAAGGTTAGGAGGTTAAGTTACATGTACGCCTTTTTAGTAAGAAGAGGAAACTTATCTGAAACGGATGTCTCTGACTTCGCAAATCTATAATCTTTGTTATACTACCCCAGATGTTGATTTTGGCTGCTATAATGATGAAGTAGATAGTATAAAACACTACAAGTTAATCGAAAATTCAGTCAAGCAAATTATGCTGTCGCTTGAAACTGCTCAGCAATACTAGTTCGTTACCATAACAACGACTATTGGTTGATAGTCTTTCTATAGATAGAACTTTGATGTTAGCCCACAATAAAATTTTCTCGCTAAATAATAGCGGAGTTCATTGATATGAAAGAACAAGCTAAATTAATGAAAATCGGCTTCATAGAAAATGCCAAGGTTGCTGATTTTCGGAGTCGCAGGAATCCGTTTCAGATAAGTTTTTCTTCTTATTTAAAAATAACGTACATAACACTTAACCTCCTAACTTTTCTATTTTTTTTTTTACCTATTACTTGCATCGTTTTTAAATAACAAAAACTACGTATTCAGAAATAGTTCGAATTATTTGATTTTCGGACAAATACTTTGTGAGATTTCTTAATTTTTCTTTTTCAGATATTGAAATAAATGGTATTCCTGATCTGTACAGCCCTGCTCCGAGGTGGGGAATTACGAGTCCGCTGCCGTCTCAGTCCTTGGTGAAGGTAATTTGAGGCTCGCCGACTGCCATCCCGCTGCCGCCGACGGAGTATTCTCGTCGCTTCCTGAATGATAGCTGCTCTGCATTCTCTCCCCAAATTGCGTATTCAACCTTCTTATTTAGTTGAAGTTTTACATAAGTTTTGCAGAAATCTTGCTGAACTCTGAAATGCCGAGAACTCCACTGTTGATTATAAAAGTGGGTGAGAATATCATTGACATAGAAACATTAGCGTCGATTCTGATTCAATAATGTATTTTGTTCATGCATTATTTATAATGGACGTAAATTAAGGGACACGCAATGAAAACAATGTGATTTTCACAAGTACTTATAACAGAAGTTGGAAAAGCCTAACGAAGCTTCGGTTAAGTTCAATGTGTGCTAAACTAGGGAAGACACATGTTTCAATTACTACGTATCTTATTTGATTTTGTCGGTGAAAAGGGGACATAAATTTTTTATATCGACAATCTTAGCGGTTGCCGTAGACGAATTGCTTCTTCCAATTTTTTAAGTGTTCGTAAATCATTTTTTTTTTATTATGAAAAATTGTTAACGTTATCGGATGTTGGGTTTTGAAAAATTTATGATTAATAAAGTTTGTAATTACAAAGAAAGTATCACACTCCAATATATTTTCTATACTGACGCTGGTAGAAAATTAACCATATTTTATAGCTAACGTGTTAATTAAATGGAAGCATTTTTAGCAAAAATCATAATGTAAAAATAATATAATTCATCTAAAAATTCTTCTATTACTTAAAAAATATATATTTTATGAAGTATAAATGCCATAATTTATTTCGGATTGATACATGATTACATGAAATACAAGCAATACCTATTCGTTTTTAGCCATAAAGTTAACTAAAAAATAGCTAGCTTCTGGTTAACATTTCTACCAGCGCTAACGAGATAAATCTCTCCGTTTGGTTCCTGAAAGCGTGGGGATAGAGTTGGGCCGCCGCCCATATAACTATACTTTATTTAACTCCAGCCTCTCGATGACTTTTACGCGCCACTCGACTCCTGTATAACTGATGGTAATCCCCATCCCTCTTCTCACGGCATCTGTCTAACCAGGTATGTGCAATCATAGGAGATCGTATCGCTTCTACGCCGAGCCCATCATCAATGAGACGGCCTTCCCGGCCAATCGAGTGCGACTCGTACTTTGCCTTCTTGCGCGGCGACTGCGAAGGGAACCGAATTATCTATTTTGGATATGCCATGCCAGCGAATGCGTGAGTTTTCTTTATATTTCTGCATCAGATATGCAAACACGAAATTCATGCCTTCGAAATTCAGATACGGGCAAACAATATGTACACGCGAGTCTTCAAAGCAGCCGCTTACTTTTATAATTTTCAAACTTTAGAAGGCTCGGATATAATTTTGAAATAATATTTTTTTTGTTGCTTCAATGTGAAGTTAACACATGTTAAAAAATTGAAAATAATTATATGTAGTATAAACAGCAATACTGGTCTTACGTATAAGTGTCAAAATTCTGATATTCACGATTACTGAAAAGACTCGACGAATTCATGTGAACGTAATCACGTTTTACGCTGTTTCAAACTGTCTATTGCATGAAACTTTTGTACGAAGTAATCAGTATAAATTAAAAGTTAATACATATTTATAACTGTCGTAGGATTTAACGATTTCTAAGAGATATTATTTAATTATTAAATTAAATTTCTTAGGATAAATCTAAAACTATTGAAATAAAATACTTTCAATATTTTAAATTTATGTAATTAAAAATGAATTTATTTTATGCTATCAAAGTACTATCAACAACTATAAAAATAAAGTAAATTAAGAGTATATGGGTGAAAATCATTTAACGTGCATATTATTGTAATATCTCAATATTTAATTCAATATCAAAGATAAAATTACAAAACAAAAAAAAATCATATTAATAGATTATATGTGCTTTTATGTAATACAATTATCAAACTTGATAAAAGTTGATTTTATTTTTATGTTTAACTTGATTAAAGTATGAAATGTAACGTCCCCTGGCTGTAACACGGCCATAATTACATATTATCACGTGACTTACGAATTACGTTCAAGGTCAGCACTTTTATGAATTTTTTTAGTGTGCAGCACCCGCTGAATTTTGTAACAAATTTTTTTTTTACACAACAGCTATGTTATGATTGATATCCATAAAAGAGAAATCCGTGCATAGAAATCTGTTTTAACCAAGTGCCATTATAAACTTCAGACTTACTTTAAACGTAGAAACTTCCATTTTAATATTTCAAGGCGTTACATAAAAAATACAGGATCTTTTCTGTGTTAATAGAGCGGGTACCTTTTTAAATGTATTTTCCCTGTTAGATTATAACTCAAAGATAAATAAGATTTTTAAGACCAACTCATATAGGCAATTTCAGGTAAAGTAGACACATAAAAATAATACGAGTCAGATTTGGAAATTTTTATTTTTATCATAATAAAGTAAAAGAAATCATACATGTAATGCCCCTGGCCTGTAACATCCTCTGTCATAAGTTCATTTATAGGAAACAATCGATGCCAATCAATAAATACTTTTCTGTCTTGACGAACACTACACATTGAAAGGCCTATTGAAAGGTGTTTAAGATAGTTAACTTGAGGTGGCCTATAATGGAGTCTAGGTGGTACGCTCTGTAGTTTTTGCCTCTAGGTCTTCGAAGGCACGTGTAGGTCTTTGGGGAGGTCGATGATGGAGTCTAGACGATGAGCTGCAAAGTTTTTTACGTTTAGACATCAGGGCGCATCTAATACGTGGTCCCGGTATTCGGGGTAGCCGATGACGATGTCTAGGTGGTGCGCTCCGTAGTTTTTAGCCTCTAGGTGTTGGAACACCTAGATGTATTGTGGCACCTAGACGCAAAAATCTATGGAACGTGCCACCTAGACTTGGTCATCGACCACCCCAAACATCTAAACTACGCATTCGATTATTTCCAACACCTAGAGGCAAAAACCTACGATACGCATCACTTAGGCTCCATCATCAGCAACCCTGAACACCTAGATCAAGCATTGGATGCTGTTCGACACCTAGAGGTCAAAAACTACCGAGCGCGCCACCTAGACTTCATCGGCTACCCTGAACACGTAGACCACGCATTGGGTGAGTTTCAATACCTAGAGACAAAAACCTTGGGTGCGCACCACCCAGACTCCATCATCGGGCACTCGGAACACCTAGACCTTGGTACATGTAATTTCCCTGTCACACATGTAATTCCTCTGGCATATAATAACTTTAAAACTTTAATATTTCCACCTAATGCACTAATCCTGCGCGACCACTGTAAACAGGTATTCTAGATACTACGAGAAACAGTACATACAAAACAAAAAAACGCAATTTTAAAATTTTTTTTCTTTTTCTTACTCAAAGCTCAAATATACACATGAGATGATTTTCACCCATATAGTAAATTTTCAAATCTATTAAACTTATATAAGACAATATAATAAGCTATTCTTACTATTTTTCAGAACTGGAACTTCCCATTTTATAACAAACAAGGATCGTCCATATGGAAAAGTATTAGCAGGTGTTAATCCAATGAGCAATTAAAATCATCTTTTGTGATAAATTATATAAAGTTATTATTTATTATACACTTAATAATTATATGCGTATAAATAACAGTCCTTTTCCTATAATACCCTGTTTCAAAATCAGATGGGTAGCACTTGAACGCGCTTTTATCAGAAGGCAGTATAATACAACGTAAACTAAATATTCTTCAGTCCATTGTGAACTCAAATCTTAGTTTCTGAAAAAGAAAGAAAATAGAAATATGATTTTAAAGCTAAATATATTTTTAATTTGTGTTTATTTGCCGCGCTAACACACACACACACACGCAAACACACACACACACACACACACACACACACACACACACACACACACACACACACACACACACACACACATATATATAAGTAAACAATGTTCTTTAAGTCTTCACTACTGCAGCGATTACTTTATTCTTTAAGCTGGATGTCTTATCATCATTAAAGTTAAGAATGTTTTGTAGTTTTAATAACCTTTGAATTTTTCCATTGTATTAAACTTTCATATCCTTTTACTTTGTTTCATATTTAAAAATGTATGAATTCAAAAAATTTAATACTTCGAAAAACTGCAAAAATTATTTATAATTTGAGAAGCTAATTAAATGACATATTTAATTGCACATTAAAAACAGAATAAAATGATTTTTTGCAGTTTGTCTTGTTGCAAAATAAGTCAGGAAGGCACTTATGTAACCATTTAAAGCTACCGTGTTAGCTTATACTTAAAACAATATCAAATCGGCTTCCGGCCGTCGGCTGGGATTCGATCCCTCTTTGCACGGGTTCACGCTGTAAGCCGCTTCGGGACGGGTGACTTGTTCGCGTGGTCGCTTCACAGCGTCCCCGCCGATGTTACGCGGGTCTTGCTCGCTAGTGGGCTCTTTTCCCGTTGGAAAAGAGGAACACTGCTACGCACAACACGGAAATTATCCCCGTTGGGAGAATGCTCACGTAGTAACGTTGGCTCTCGTGGTAAGAAAAAGTCAATGATCGCGGATCGTCCCTTTCGTGCAAGGCCGAGTAAATTTTTTAAAATAAAATAATAATAGTAAATTATTTAATAAAATTAACGAGTTTCTTCTGGATGGTAAAATTTGATAAGAAGTTCTATTCCATACGGGTCATGCTAATCATTTATGGAATCTCGAATTTCGATATAAATGCTTGATAGACAACGATGAATAGAAGGACATTAAAAAAAATTGAAGAGTTCACTGAGGATCGCGAAAATAACTTAAGTCACTGTAATTTTTGTTTCAATACCACAAAATTCTAACGTATAATTATACAAATTCTGGATTGAAAATATCTTTGTCGGAATATTTTCCATATAATGGTATTCCATATAATGTTATATATGAGCATCAATACAGAGGAACACATGCTATTCGCGTTATAAATTGTATGTTATGAAGTATAAATTCGCACTGTAAGTTATAAAATATGAATAAATGTTCTTAGCCATCTGGTATTTGCTACAACGTTCGAAATAAATCTCATTACATCGTGCTGTCGTTTTAAAAGGATACAGTAGCCGTTGTGGCTACAGTGAACATTAAACAGTTACTGGTAGAAAGTTCGTCGAAACGGAGTTGGCTTGCAGTTCGTCAACGTAGCTATATTATCTCTTTGAAAAGCGTATGTATGTTACATGCGGTCCGCGCGCCGGACGTGGCGAGGTCACAAAAAAAGGTCAAGCGACAAATTTCCAGTCGCTTGCCAAGTTTTTGAATATTTTTACTAATTGCGAAACTTATAAAAGAAACGTCAACTATTTTAAAAAATATTTATTACTGTAAATTCGATGTCAAGAAGAAAAATAGAATAGAGTAAGAACTATTTGCCGAATTTCAATGATTCACATTTTTCACAAATACAATGCTTCCTCTGCGAAGAAGAAACATTTTGATGTACAGATTAATCCGGCAGGTAATATGAAACTAAATTATTTTAAATTCTTTAATTACTTTTTAGTATATAGATATTGAGAGCAAACATATTCTAAGTTAAACACACAATTTAATTAATTTTAAACTATTTCTGTTTAACCTACAGATTGTAAGTTATTTATAACTTCAGTTAACTACTAATAATATATTTGGTATTATTTCTAATCCTAGTATTATTACTAATTCTTTCTACGCCAATAAAACTATTCGTAAATTCTCTTTAATTTGACTGTTTACAATAATTGTTTGCTAAAAGCGAACAGTTAAGATACGGGGAAATTAAATGTCACTTACGCATTATCGCTAGGTGGGACGTTGACATCGGCGTCACTCTTGAGATTCCCATTCACATCGATTTGCGTTAATACTACCTGTTTGTTCTCCGCTTTGCAGATGTCGGCGCAGAATGAATCCCTGTTAAAACGGGGCAATTAATTTCTCACAGTGGTAAAATAAGGCTCTATCCCGCTTTCCGGTAAAAGCGTCCGTGCTTGAACTAAATAAAACGACGCGAAAGAGGGAAAAGAAAGCCGGACAAACGATCGAAGTTGCAATCGCGTGGAAATAGGATTCAAGTAATTCAGTTCCTATTACGCCATATTCGTTTAAGTGTGTTGCGTTTTATATTTCTTCATTAATATAATTGCACTAAATAAAGAAACTAGTGTTAATGGACAAAAGAAATATTTGTTTATATTTGAAATGTATATTATATTAATTTTTATTTTTAATCTGTAAGATTTATCTGCATCACAGTTATGATTCATTACTGTAGGTGTATACATATTTGTATCGTTCTCTTTCAATTCGGCCATATGTGATTGACTGATAAGGTAATTAATTATCTACTTAACACTTTAAAGCCTATCAAATAATTGAGCTCATAATTTCTCTTCGAACATTCACAAATATTTACACGTCAACTTCCTAAAATGAAGCTTTATAAAACATTGAAAAATTCCATAATAGTGATTTTATCTCGCACAATTTTAGTCAACTCTGACCTATTTTAAAAGGTAACCCTTCAAAAATCGTAACAGTTTCTGCGCATAGACAACTTGCATACTGTGCTTTCATTCTGCTTTCTAAACTTGAAGGTTACAATAAAACCATTGTAACTTTTTCAAGAGACAAAAACTCCAGTAAAACTGCTTCAAACGGCAAAAATTTTAAATGAAATAAGAATTTTTTTCAAGTTTTCTAATAAAATAAAATCGGTCTCTTACCATATTTAAATATATTCAAGAACGCGTCGACGCTGCAAAAAGTAACCGACGAAATTCGAACAACGAGATTTCTTTTACAATGTGATAAAGAACTGACTGAAAAATGGGTCGCAACGCGTATATAGCAATTTTTGCGAAACATATAGGGGAGATGTAGAATGGGTCGAATAATTCACATGCTACGTGTACGGCCGTGGACGGACGCGAATGGCAATCGATATGTAGAGGCTTGAAAAAAAAAGAAAAAAAGATATATTTATTACCAACTGCTTCTCCGCATTATCGGATAAATGGAGGGGGTGGAAAAGCCATTAAAGCCAGTAGCAAAGCAGCTCGTGTAAGCGCCCATGTCCTTCCAGTAGAGCCAGTCGCCGATGTGTAGCTCCGACAGGAGCACATCTTTTGCGATGCAGTCGAAGGAGTCGCAGGTCGGGCCCCACAAAGTCGACAAGTACTTCTCCTCGTGCGCCGAGTGGTTCTGCAATCAGGACCGCGCCAGTGAGGCATGTATCACACACTAACGCGCACACACACACACACACACACACACACACACACACACACACACATTTTCATGCGTTCTATACATATGGTCTTTGCCTCGTGTACACCCGTGTGAGGAAAGAGCGTTCCCGTCCCTTTCATCTTTCGCCAGAGGACTTTGGCTTCCTCCTCCTGCATAAAGTATATTGCCGCGAGATTTGCGACAAGAGGACTCTCTCCTTCGGGTGCAGTCAAAGGCCGGGCGCGTCCACTCGCCTTCTCCTCGCTCGTATTATAAGGCTGTCGGCGAGCGAACGCTGGGCTTTCGACTTTCCCAAGCGAGTGTAGTTTGACGTGCTGTTAGCGCTACGGAGAAGAGAGAGAGAGAGAGAGAGAGAGAGAGAGAGAGACAGAGAGAGAGAAAGAGAGAGAGAGAGAGAGAGAGAGAGACGAGAGAAGTGGAAAGGGAGAGTTAGCGAATAATGCGAAGCTCGGAGATGTCTTTTGGCCGAGAGAGCTTTACCTTTGTATTGAGACTAATGCTCCGCGCACCGAGTGTGCACTAGCGTGTGTATATGTACGAGCCTCAGACTTCAACTTTGTCGCGGCCTTTAACTTTTCTAATTGAATGATATTAGAGCCGAGGAAGCAGCTTCGGGAGCGCGCGAGTTTTTAAAACTTTAGTAATTGAAGAATATTACTTTCGATTTGTGTGTACGTGCGCGGGGCGCTGCAGAGAGAAACTTTGCTCGCTCTCCCACACCCTCCTTTCTATCTATCTCTCTCTTGACCTGGAAGCTAAATGATATGCAAATGCTATTGGATGATAACCAGATCAAAGGAGTTTTGATTACTCCCTAAGGAAAATTCATGAAGATAACGAGAATCAACTAAACTGTTCGTTTTATCTTAAAAAGACAGTCGCAAACAGAGAATTTTATTATGAAAATACCGTAGTTCGTAATCGAAGTTTTACCACTTATATGGAATATTTAAAAAAATGTAATAAAAAGGTTATTGAAAATTTAACATTTCTAGAAAATAGGATATTTTATATTTCTATGTGGTAACACGAAAGAAGAACTTGAATCTAATTTTGTTGTTAATTAAGTATGAGTTTCAATGCATCAAATCAGAAAGTTATCAAGATATACAGAAACCATTTTTTATTTTAAATACAGTTTAATATTGATGCCAAACTGATTCCGTCTGAATCCTGTCTGGAATCAACTTAAATCTATCTAAATCCAGTGTCATACAGTGGGATCCAGGCACCATTTTTGGTATAGAGCTATCAATCAAACTAGAATATCTCGAAAATGTCTTTATGTGACTTATGCACTACGTGCCACTATACAAAATGTACTATTAGATAATAGATAATAGAGTATAATCATGATTAATGAGCGGCATGCAAATCTTAGGTCTCAATATATTCAAAGATCCATTTGGTTTTCAATTCAGCATATTAGATTATGCGATAGTTTGTATCGGAATATATAATTCAAGTTCGCAACGCTGCATCTACTTATATTTGTCGAATCCATTAATTTGATCGACTGCCAATAATCATTGAAATTCCATGCGTATACATAATGCAATGAGTAATTATTCAATTTCGATTTGTTTGTTGCAATGCCCATCGAAATGCAAAAACTAGGGCATTAAAGTCCGATGTTATATTTTACCAACAAGGGAGTAAGTACTTAAGTACTTAACGTAAGTCTACCGCAAGAAGCTGTACACTAGATATATACAAATCCGAATCACCGTTCTCATTAAGACTTTTCAAATCTATAAAGTAAAGTACTCAGATACGGATGGAGCTACGAAAATCTGATATTTTCCTTTGAAACATTTTTTCGTTTGATAAAAATATTATTGCACTGCAAATCCAGTTTTCATATACTTATCCCTTTGACAGTATTATTCGAATAGAATTTTGCTTCTGCACGAAATGCCACATAAAGATAAAACCTTTATTCGCTATAACTCGAATGTTTACGGGCTTCGAACGTCTCACACAGTAAAAAAGGGGGGACAAAAGATAGTCGCCTCCTATAAATATTTCCCGATAAAGAATTTTTTATTGTCAGATCAAAGACGCTTGGAATACACACGTTTTCCGCAATAAATCCCACAACTTTGACAGTATTATTCAAAAGAAAAGGAACAAAAAAACAAATACAAAGTTACATAATCTCTGGAAATTGGATGTCCCGAAAGCTAATGCAAATGCCTCGCATTCGCGCGCATGGGTGAGCCGGTGAGCGCGCTAAATTCGATAAAGACAAGGTAAACACATCTAAGGAGCGGAATCGAATCAGTCTCTCTCTCTCTCTCTCTCTCAAGGAAAAGTCAACTCTGTCAATTACTCTGAGCAAACAAGGCGACGTCGTCGCGCGTTCGGCGCTCGGCAACGACTCTGCAGATGCGCTCCAAGTACACACAACGCATGTAATTAAACTTACCCGGTCGAGAGGCTCTGGGAGCCGGGGCTCGCCGTCGAGGAGGATGTTGTCGAGGAAAGAACCGTAGATGCCGTCGTTAACGTAGTACATGTGCATCTGCCGTCCGCCATCGTAGATCGTCTTCTTGCCGTGCAGGTACGCGACTGCTTTGAAGGCCGAGGTGACGTAATAGCGTCCTGGCTCGCTGATTACGCGGATCGAGGGATCGACGTCCCGCAGCGCCTCGTTGATCACCTCTGCGAACTATATAATGGCACGTTTGGCGGTTATAATTCCCGATGCGCGCGAGTTGTATACATATATAGCCGCGCAGCAGGTCTACATATATATTGGCGCAAGCACTCGCGCGTGTGTTATTGCGAAGATAAGCGCTCTCGTATATACACGCGCTAACAAGACGGCGCTGGAGGTGCGCTGCAAGGACACTCGATCGGATGTGTGTATATATATATATATATATATATATATATATATATATGTGTGTGCGCGATGATTCTCCTTCTCTGGATATCCGCGCGGTGTGCAATCGAACGTCCAGCGCCTCGGTGTATTAGTCGCGCGCGTGCTTCGTACTGATCGGGAGCGTGGATGTGTGTTAGTGCGGCTAATACGCGCGGAGAGCATGTGTATATATGGGTATTGATAAAACTGTGGGTTTAATTGCACGGGCGGGAGGAGCATTTTGCCGGGAGGTAGTGGATTCGTAATTAAAGTTCCTTTTTTGGGCTGATGCAAGCCGGAAGTGTTATGAACGCATTGAACTTTTTTCGTTCTATTAATTGTCAAGCTGACTTTGGATGCTGCGTTCGGTATATCGATAGTCAATCAAAACTGACATATACGTTTTTCTTACTGAATATTTCTTTGAATGACTGGGTCAATTGTTTTGTGTGCTTTTTGAATTTTTTTTTAATACTTCAGTTTGAACTGTATTTTTGGACTTTGCAATGTACAAATAGTTTAGACAAAATGTAATTGATACGATAACCGCTATAAGAGTGAGTAATGTGCGACATATGTTATATTCACTTATGCTTTTTTTAGAATTTTAAAGTTAAAAAATTAAGCCTAAGGCTTGTCATAAATACTAGTCGAAACTAATCAAAATATTATGAAAAATTGGAAATTAATAAAAGTACTTTCCAATTGAAATTCATCGATATGGCAAACAATATAATATTAAATAAAGAATGCGTGCTGATTTGTAACGTTACTCAAAAATAGGCACACAGACGTTTTGGTATTTTATAAAAAAAAACGATTCTGTTTTGATTGAATATAGTATCCATTGAAAATTAGGATTGTCAAAAATAATTAATAAAAAGCATTATTTTGTGTGAAAATTTCTAGTAGATTGCTGCAATAATTAATTTAATATTATTAATGTAGTTCAACACTAGATCTAATGACTAAATAAACGTATACTTATTTTTCTATTTTTCTCGTAAATATTTGCTTTCGATGAGAGCCAAGATTTTTCATTATTAAAGCTATATGTTTATCTTGCTCTTAAAAAAATGAATTGTGAAATTTGTTTTGTGTTATCTATCATAATATCATTATTCATACAGAAATAATCATCTGATTCCGGGATACTAAAAATAATAATGATAATAATAATAATAAGATTTTAATTAGGTATATAAAATTAATCTTGAGATATCAAATTTAAATATTATATGATCTTCATAAATCTTCCTCAAAACAGGTAACCCCATAAATTACTACAATTTTTATTCATAATGCAAAGTAAATTTGAATATTTAAAATTTTGGAATCGCAAATTTAATTTTTCTTTTTACTCGTGTCTTTTATTCGCGCACCGATATGTAGATCGATTTAAATTTTCAATTAATGAATATCAAATTCCACACGAACTATATATATCAAATATTTTTTAGTGTATGAAAAGTTAAAATAGATTAGTATTATTAAATAATTTAACGAAATTGAAAAAGATAATTTATACACTAATAACAAATGGTAGTAGGCAATCGTCTCTCTCCTATTTACTTCATTTTTGATTTCACTCAGCTATTAGTTCATTCAGATACATTATTCATAAATAATTAGTTATCATTAAGTCATTTCATAAACGGATGAAACAATTTCTATTAAAGAAATAGAAGCTAAAAACATAATATTATATTTATCAATTGTGTTAATTCTAATAATAAAGTTATTGATATAGAAAAAAGTAATTGTATAGTAAATATTAGGTATGTATTAATATTAATATTTTATATTATACGTTACCTTTGATTATTAAGAAATTTATTAGTTTTTTCTTATATTACGTTAAATATTGTTTATTTGTTTTAAATAAAGCATTATTAGAATAAAGTTATTCTATTTTCAGTAATTAGTATGTTAAAAATTAATTAATGTTTTTTAATGATTTAAAAAACAGTAAATTTTCTTTTCAATATATTTAGTATTTTAGTGATTTACGTTATTAGAATTAAGTTTAAAAAAAGTAAAAACATTTTACACATAAGAATTTTAAAAATATCAATTTACAAAATCACTTTGTAACATTTTTTTTATTAATTAAATCGAATAAAAATACAACAGTTAGAGCATGTATAACAATTTACGTAAAAGTTATTTGACGTTTTTTATTTATATTCATTTTTCCTTTCCTAATCATTATTTAAATTGTATCTAAAATTGTCATAGAAATTCGACGGCTAAAAGTATGGTGCCTGGTACGTATAAAAAAAACTACGAATTTAATAAAATGTATAAAAGATTTGTTCGTTTTGAGCATTGATCTACCTATTTTCTATACGGAGAAAAACATTATATTAAAGTATATAAAGGTCGGCAGAAACTAGTTCAATGTATGAGATACTAATTAAATTTTATTAAAATCAGCTTTGAAAAAATTAGCTTCCGTTACACGTGAAAGAGTATTATTAAAAGTATACGTCTTACCATTCACGGTATGTATTTACTTACGCTCGCACTTCACATAACTGAAGTAGCGATTGAGTTTCCATCATTCTTCCTACAACAGTTTTAATGAAAAAACTTTTTCAATTTAAAAACGCCCTCCTTAACAATGTAAGCATCGAGTAGTAAACTATAAAACATACTCTTTGGCATTTCTCTCCGTATAGAAATTATTCCGATTCGTAAAAAAGGCGCAGGAGAGAGCTCACGTAGAAAAAAGCACTTAGCCATTCAAAAGGAAGGAATTTATTCCGCGCTCCATTTGAACGAGTTACGTTTGCACGGGTCGTTATATATATCTGCGAGCCATCTTTCCTTAAAACAATAGCCCGGACAGAGCCGTGCCGTAAAACTTCGGCCTTTTGCGCGCGGCTGCATTTTAATCTTTCCCCCTTTTCCACCCTCCCCCATCCCGCTGGCATCAACTCGTAAAACGAGAAACGATCGGCGATTCAATTTCTTCCTGCACCTTTACAGCGAATCGATAATTCAACAAGCGCGGACTACACCCTATATCTTTGTCGGCGGCCGCGTGCGTCGACAACACGCGGCAATCTTGCCATCCCGTCGTCCGTTCACCAGGGCAGGGCCCAGGTATGCTTGAACGTCGTCGTGGTGACCTTCTTGTACTTGCGGTAGTTCCAATTCGTGCGGTAATAATGGGGGAACCAGAATATCAGGTGGCGATAGTGGAAGAGCAGGTCCTTGAACACAAAGCACCTGTGCAGGCGCATGAAATAGTCGCTCACCTCGTCGAGGACGAAGTCGCTGTCGCCGGGGATGCCGCCGCCGATGTCGATCAGCTGGACGTCGTAGAGGCCGTACGAGCGGGCCACGTCGATCAGGTACTTGCAGATGCCGATGCCGCGGCTCAGGGCGGTCACCTCGCCGCAGGGGCTGCCCACGTGGAAGCTGAAGCCGTGGAGCTCGAGGCCGAGGTCACGGCAGCCGCGGATCAGGCGCACCGCCTCTTCGTCGGGGTCGCAGCCGAATTTCAGACCGAGGTAGGCATCCGATATCGCAGCGTCGCAGCGGAAGCGGATTATTATCCTGCGGAAAAGAGAGGTAATTGGGGTGAGAGATCGGCTTGAGGCGATAAGATGCTGAGGCTTTTTCGGGCCTTAAGTGGATATTCAAGTTTGGATAGTCTGTGTCTAAGGATGAAGTTTGCTTTATCGTCAATTTATGGCTAATGGCTGTTTAAATCGAGTTTCAGGATGTTGGAGTACATAGAGCTACTGGCTATTAAAGTTGTATAAAATAAATTCCGATGAAGGAAAATTCTTTATAAATTAATTTCTTAGAAATGTATTTCCTTCAGCAGTATAGGACTGAATGCTATTTACACAAAGATGATAAATGTTATACAATATCTTATTCATACAAGTGATCACATGTATCAATAATTGTTGAATTGTTTAATAAACTTAATAAAATAGTTGCTCTCTTATCGAAGAATGCGAGAAAGACAATTGTGTTAATACTGCTAATGTCAAAGTAATCTCTATCAGACTTGTTTTTTCGCGGCGTGAAATTAAACTTAGGCTAATCATTCTTGGTAAAGAATTGATATTTACCTCAATTATAGTCGGTTAGATATACTTGCGTAAATCAAAGTAAGTCATATGATTTCATTTGAATGCATTTACAGAAACATGTATGGACGTAAGAAATAAAATCATAGAAAACAGTAAGTGTGAGAAATACGACACACGTCAGAGAAACTATCGATTTGGAAATGTTTACATCCATAAAATCATTTGAATTATATTTGAAGAGAGTTGAGCGGTGAGAATGAATCGAAAAAATATGCATAATATTACATTGAAACCTTATACTTGGTCACTTACTTAGCCTCGGGATACAATTCCTTAATTTTTCGGAGTTCCCACATGCTGTCGACTGTCATCTTTGAAACACCGACTTTCTGGGCATATCTGATCTGCACGGGAGTTTTCACAGGATTAGCAAAAATTATTCGATCTGCTGGTACCCCGTACGCCATCACTTGCACTATTTCTTGCTGTGATGAAAAATATAAATTATAAATTATTGCATAGCTTTCGGGGAAATTTCATTAAAGTCAAAGTCTTCCTTACTTTTGAAGCGCAATCAAAACTGGCGCCCAGCGCAGCCAATGTTTTGATGACGGATGGGTTCGGATTGCATTTCACAGCTGAAAACAAAATTTTTATTCACAAATTTTACTTCGTTGTTAAAATGCATATTGCTCTTTGATTGTGGTAACACAAAACTATTTCCGAGAAGGCAAAATTCTAGTTAAAAGGTATGCTCTATGTAAAAAAAAATGAATTTAAAAAAAAAATATTGTGATTTTTTTTTCTCTTTGAAAGATTTGTTTACTAACACGCGTTTGATGTAACATAAGAACCTTGAACGAACGTTGCGGATATCACCGAAGAACAAAAGATTATTTAAAAAATTACTTCTCCAAACAATAAGACACTCGACAACAGGACTGAAAACAGCGACAGTTTGACACAATCAGTGAATTGAGAGCAATGAGCAAGATAAAGCATAATAGCGTGCGAACCGTAATGAGGCACTACTCGGGGGATCCTGTCGAGCCAAGTTCTGTGCTTCCTAACGACATCCCCGAGGTCCAACAAGTGAAAGGGGTCCTCGAGATTCTCCAATGCGATGATTTTCCTTATGATCTCGAGGTCGTCATGCTTGTCGTCGAAGATGCGCACCTCGTTGAAGTCGTAGGGGAGCAGCGAGAGAGCCATGTTTCCGTTTCAATCTCTTGTCTTTTTAAATTTGCCGCGCTCCCAGCAGTCGTTACCGTCCGACTCGTCGTCGCCGTCGACCGAACAATTTGATTATCAGAATTTTATAGGCGAGAATTTTCACTCCGGTTGTCTCGCGCTCGGCAAGTCGCGAATAATGGAAGCTGCGCTGAGCAATACCAGAGAAACGGCAAGGCGCCGAAAAACAGCACACACTATCGAGGCACCGATGCGCTGTCGGGGAGCAACTTGCACGGCCGGCCGCACAACGTTCGGTCTTTATAGTCCCCTCGCGACCTGGCGCACCTGTCTTCGTCTCTCTCCCTCGCTGGTGTCCCACGACACGGCGCCGATAAGGTAAACGCGCAATTCTTTTCTAATACCACCACGCTCCCGCGACTCCCCGCAAATATGCGCGCGCACGCCTATTGCAGCACTCGCTGAGATGCGTTATACCGGGGGCTCGCCAAACATTGAGAGGTACACTGTTAAAAATTTTACATTAAATTTAATGTACATGTGCTGGAAGCAAATTTCATTAGTGTACATTAAAGTAGTTTAATGACGTAAATGAATTTTAATGCAAATGAATATTAATTTTAAAGCAATTTTATATTACTTTTAATGTAAATTTCGAAATGAAACTCAAGATTTTCCATGTACATATAACGTAAATTTAATGTAATGTACTTTATTTTTACTAGAGATTTTCAAAGAAATGTAATGAATTTTAATGCACAAGTAAGGTAAAGTTCATGCAATGTATTTGATTTTTATTACATATTTTCAAGTAAGGACCATGAATTTTACAGTACTAGTAAAGTAAATTTTCGAGTAAAGACCATGAATTTTAATGCAAATGAATATTAATTTTAAATCAATTTTATATTACTTTTAATGTAAATTTCGAAATGAAACTTAAGATTTTCCATGTACATGTAACGTAAATTTAATGTAATGTACTTTATTTTTACTACACTGTAAAAAAAAGTTACATTAACTTTAATGTACATGTGCTGGAAGCAAATTTCAAGCAGGTGCATTAAAACAGTTTAAGGGCGTAACGTAAATTTAATGTAAATATACATTAAATTTAATGCAATGTGCATTATTTTTAATGCAGCTTGTTTTAGAAAAAATATGAAATTTAATGTACAAGTAAATTGAATTTAATGCAATGTGCATTATTCTTAATTCAAATCCGCATTACAATTAAGGCAAATCTGCATTACAATTAATGCAAATTTGCATTACAATTAATGAACTGGAAAATTTAATTGCTACCTATTAAAAAAAATTGCCGTAAACTGAAATTTCAATTGAATGCATAAAACTTAACATAAACGTATTTGAAATTTCTAGTAAAATTTTACTTAGGTCAAAATATTATTTACTTGGTTGAAAAATAATTTTTTTTTCTTTTTATTTAACAAATTATTTTTTTATTTTGTAAAAATAAAAAATTGTTACAAAATTTAATAATGCTACACAGTTTGTAGTTGAAATTTTTATATTGATTCAAATTTATTATAATATATTTACTTATCTCACCGTCTTTATGTTGTGTCAGCAGCAATTGTTAATTTATGCATATAAACTCTTTAATATTATAAATTTTCGCATTTTCATTAAAGAAACTTGTCTTTTAAATTAATCGCATTATTATTATCGCAGAAAAAAACTTACATAAAATTTTCGACCTAACCGGGAATCGAATCCGCAACCCTTGGGTTACTACGCACGCACGCTATCCGTTACGCTATCGCTCGCATGTCACAGTTTGGACATTTTCATCTATATAAGGTGCACTATCCATATCAATTGATATTATACATTCATCTAAAATATTAATGGTTTTTAGTAATTATTTATTTAGATAATATTTTAAGAAAATGAGTAACTTACTTTAAGACTTTAATTAATTAAATTTGATTAACTTAAAAATGTTTCTTAAAGCCATATGTACCGTGACGATCTCTACCTTACCGGCACCTGAATTTCATTTTTTTATCGTGTTTAAACAAGAGACTTTAATATTAAGTATCTTGCATCTATCTCTGTTAAAAATGTTATTAATTTTAAGATTATGTTCAACTCCAATATAGATCCCTACCTTATCAGCACCTAAATTTTATTTCTTGCATCACATATACACAAAAATTTTAGAAAAATGCGTTCTTTCACGCCCTTCGAAATGGCGTTAAGTAATTCTATTAAATTCCCAAATCATTCCATCCATTAGATTTTTCCAAAAATGTTTTTGTTATTTGTAATTAATCAGAACTAAGCCTCAAACATTTCAAAAACGATTTTTGAAAAATGTAATCAGTGAAATCATTTGAAAATTTAATAGAGTGTACTTAATGGCATTCCGGAAAGCGTGACAGAACACTTTGTTCTAAAATTAGTGTTTCAATACGATAATAAAAATAAAATTCAAGTACCGGTACATACATATCTACATAAGGTGATGTGAGATACCGACATAATACAAAAAAATATTTCTCGGGCCATTACTGGTAGAACCCTTCAAAAAAATTTCTGAATGTATTATTTACATATACGGAGTGCATAATTGATGTATCTTTCCGAAAAAATATTAAAAAATTGTTTAATTAAATAAAAACCGTTGTGGTCGATAAGTAGGGGAATCTACATTTTTATCATTTTATCTGAATGCACGTGAACTGTATTATTTATGCCGATGGAAAAGAAATTCCATGGATCGTTAGTCAAATGTAATATCAGAACTGGAATATCCTTTTTCGTTTTGTCATAAGATTTTATGTAAAGTTAATTAAATTTTTAATATCATGACATTAATTTTAATGCATGTGAACTGTGTTATTTATGCGGATGTGAATGAAATTCAATGGATCGTTACTCAAATTTAATGCTCAGTACTGGAAAAGCCTATTTCGTTTTGTCATGAAATTTCATGTAAAGTTTATTAAATTTGTTTCACATTCACATTAATTTTAATGCACACGAACTGCATAATTTATGTTTATGTACATGAAGTTTAAAGCATGGTACTTTAAATTTAATGTGCATTAGTTGATTTAATTATTCGTATAATGTAATGTAATATTATGAAATGTAATTAAATTTCGTTATCTTCAACATTAATTTTAATGCACGTGAACTGTAATTTTTATCATCATGTTCATTAAACTTTGTGCATGAGACATTAATTTTAATTTACACTCGTAATTTAATAATAATACAGATATTTCATGTACTCGTACAGTAATTTCTATGTACAGGTACAATAATTTTAATGTACTTTCATTAATATTGTATAGATTCACATTAATTTTATGGTAAATGTGCATTAAATGATATTTAAGTTACAAGTTCATGAAAATTGATGCGCACGTGTACATTAAAAGTGCATTAAATTTAATGATATTTTTAACAGTGTAGAGATAAACACAGATATAGAAGCGCACGCGCGCGCGAGTATAAGTATATATGTATATGCGCAGTTTTGCTTTTCGAGACGCGTTGCGTGTATATAGCGTCTTACGACATAGTATTGACAATGAATTTTTTATTTTTTTTCCATCCTCCGCCGCAGTTATAATTAATTGTCGCGCGGGGCGATAAGAAGTTTTGCCCAATTGTAACGATGATGAGCGAAGGCCGAAGGTATTAGCGCGGATATACGCGAGCGTCTTTTGAGCTGTCATTGACAATTGGCGAGCTTTTTATAGTCCGTGTGGGTTACGCTGATGTAATGTTCAGCGGGCGGTACTTTTATTGGATACTGAGTTATCGATGATGCCTGTAAAACGCATTTTATTTCGATGGATATAAGGGCGATAGAGCTTTTCTTGTTAACTGAAAATTTATGGAGAATTAGCGCGCGACTGTTGGATTTTTTGTTTGTTGTAAATGTTTCAGTCTCTTCCTGTTTGCTACCGTATATTATGTAATATTACATTTTCGTATGTTTAATTTTCATTTCAGACGTGTATTTAAATTTTTTTTTTTTAATTATTTTATGTTACGTATTATTTTTTGAATTTAATGTCGAAAAACAATTTATTATTATATGCCAAGATTGTATTTAATAGAAAAGTAGAACATAATAATTTAATTATTTTGCATTATTTCACATAAGGTTTAATTATGACATGTTTTTTAAAGGTCACCTGCACTTTTTGCTTCACAAATTAAATGTGATAGTATATCGCGATACCCCTATTACATTCTTTAAAACATTATTTACAGAATATCAATTCATGCTTTGTATATAAACAATGCATATTTCAAGTTTGTATTATCAAGCTTCAAATTAGTTTAATTTTATCAATGCAATTAAATGATTGAAATGTACAATCAACTACTGACAAATCAAATTTAAGTAATTTATCAAAATGTCAGGCCGTTTTAATATGTTAATTAAAGATCCATTCCAGTTTGTAAATAACATATCGGTTTTTAATTGTATGAATTGCAAATTTCTAAATCTCGAAGTACACAAAACGAATTCTTCGCGAATTTCAAAATCTCAATTCTTTATACAATGTGTAACCTGCTTAAGAAAATATTATATGCATATCCTTAAAACCGATAACCAATGAATTTATTCTCTTTTTTCGCTGATATACGAATTCAAGTTTAAAAAGCCGTAGATTTCTATAAATACGTTTCCAATTTTACACGAAAGGCACGTTCACTTCGGCGGGCTTCTCCGATATCCTTTGCATTGCAAATTTCTAATCGATATATCGGAAATTATTTGGAAATTTCAGGAGCGAAAATCGAGGCAGAAAAAAAAGATCCATTATGAGTCGACGACGAGATAAGAGCGAATGAGGGAGGTGTTATTTTTGTAATGAATAAAACGTCATCATCGTCGACAGGCGATCGACCTTCCCCCTCCCCCTCAAACTCGCATATACTTACGAGATAGCGAAGAAAATGAGCGCGATGTGTTTACCGATCTCGTGTGATCCTGCGAAATTTTCACTTTATCTATTTATAGTGTAATTGATCCGCTCGGGTTATTATATTATTAATCGCGCGTTTGTCAACACCAAATTTTGCGTGTTTTATCGTTTAATTTCATCGGTTCGAAGAAATTGAAAATTTTGTAGGCAATGAATTCTAGTTATATTCTATTCCGTACATGTGGCTGAGCAGTTTTATCTTAGACTTATGCAATGTTTTTAGTAAACTTCAAAAAGAATATCTATTATTAGAATGGCAATGATATAATTTTTCTAGAAATTGAACATTATATTGATGAGTTAAATTAAATTAAATTTGGTTAGGATTATTTAAGGGAGTACCATCGGTTTTGAATACGTGTTCAGAAAATAACAATATTTTGTATACTAGTATATTTTGACCTCAAACTGACTCATATAAATTTTTGGAAAGCTAAACCAACCCAGAAATAGTTATTAATACTTTTATGTTTACGCCATTAACACGTATAGTCTTATGGGAAATCACGTTTTCGACAGTTTTAATGAAGAAATTGGTTAAAACGGCTGCTCAGATTATGATGAAACCTTCAAAAATGTATAATTCAATATCCCATGAATCTAATGCACACATCCAAATGTTGATTCATCAATTTTTAGAGTTAATATAAGCAAATGAATAAAATTATTCAGACTCACTTGATCATTACAAACCTGTACTTGACTCACGGCGTACCGACGGTACTTCCTTAATCTAAAAAAGTATTTAAAGTATTGATAATAAAAATTACTTAAAAAAGTATTAAAATATATTGATATATCTTTTTATTTATCCTGGTAGAAACGTTAACCAGAAGCTAGCTGTTTTTCAGTTAACTTTATGACTAAAAACGAACATTGCTCGTATTTCATAATTATGTACTAATCCGAAATAAATGATGGCATTTACACTTCATAAACCTACGTAAAAATGGTTTATTCAGAATGTATACAGATTGTATACAGCCGTTGTATGCAATCCATATACGGGAATGATTCTATACAAATTGTATACAATCTGTATATAATATGTATGGCAAAGTTAAAAAAATTTTTCGTGAGCTCGTAAAAACTATTATTACAATAAAATAAAATTTGAATCTATAACCTTTTGATCACTGGATTTAGTTACTCTAGGTACCGTCTTACATTTATAAGGACATCTGTATAATCGGGGTGATGCCAGCTGGGGCTGACGTGAGGTATCGAAGTCTGTAAAGCCGCTCAAAAAAGAGTAGTGGACATGAAATCTGCAGTTTTTAGAGCCCCCAACTATAAAATCGCTAGAAAATGGCTAGAAAATGGGAGAAAAATCGTTTCACAAATGGGAGAAAAGTGGACGATTGCTACTAGGGAGTATCAACCAGACACTGCTGATTAATCAAGAACGGTTGTTTCCATAGTAAATGACTCGCGTAAAAAGTTACGTTTAGCACAAGTTTGGCTGAAGTTTATGTTTGGCAGTACTTGTTTCAAACGTGGCGAAGGAGACTTTGCCAAACCTTTACTTTTAATATATTTTATTTATCAAAACTTGCGCCAAAGTTTTGCTCAAGTTTTGCTGAAGCTTTACTAATGAAATAAAAAAGGAAACAAGATTATTAAATTCATCTCTCAAAGCTGCGCGAAAGTTTGGCAAAACTTTAGAGGAACATCGGCAAGTCTATAATTTGTTTCCCCTACGTTTTAGGAAAGTTGAGAGAAATGACCATTATTTCACTTTTAAGAAACGTTAAGTTTTGCACAAGTTCAGCTAACGTTTAGAAACCGGTAAGAAAAATAAATTTTAAGCTCGCGCAAGTTTTGAAAAAGTTTTCCTAAACTTTATATAGTGTTTAATAACACAGAATTACAAGTATTTTTTTTTTTTTTCATTTAACTGGTATCTGTAAGGAAACGCATTCATTGGTGATGTTGTACGAAATAGTTATTAACAAAATACGATGAACGCATACTTCTGTATTTTTAATTTTTAACTTTAGTATTATTTATGACATACGTATTTTTATTTACACATAGATAATAATAAGTATTTACAATGTCGCTTAAACTAATTAACAATAAACTATTAGTTTTTTCGCATGAAAAAATGGTTGATGTAGCATGTTCGATAAAGTTGCACTCAAACTTTTATTCCGCAATACATTTTAATACAATAGCGTAATTTTTACATTTATTATTACACTCTTCACAAGGAGATTTACAATCACATTTACATACTCTTAAAAACATTTGTATTATACCTGTACATTCAATATTATCGTACATAAATTTGATACAAGTTGAATTACTTTGTTTATTACGTGCATAAAACTCAGTCTCATGATAAATATTATTTTGTAGTAATCTATGGAAAGTATGACATTTACTCTCCTGAATTTCTACCGAATTCTCAGATAAAATATCCAGTATGTGCGGTGGTAGATTTCAATCTTTTATGGCCGAGCCTACTATAAATGCATTTTCGACAATCTCCTTTATTTTTCTCCTGTGTGTTCCGGATTTTTCAATTTTTTTGCAAAAATTGTAAACGGCGCTGTCTCTTTTTAAAAATCTATCCTTCATTTCCGATAAGCATATAAAACTTATGACTGCTGAACATACTTGTAGTTCAGGATGATTTGAGCCATAAACATAATTTTTCAAAATTCCATTAAAATTTTCAAAAGGATAGCACGAAAGCACTCATAATGGCCCAAACTTTTTTACGTCATCTGGTAAATGTGGGAGCAAATGCACATTACAAGTCATAAATTTTTGACCGTAAAGCTACTCGAATCTCATAACATACTCAGTCAAAAGACGCTTCGCAGTTTCTACCATTCCATCACTTATACTACTAGAATTTAAAAGAGAAATCGCATGTACTAGTAATATATGGTGTTCAAAGTACCTTTCATTCATACTATTTCCTAGCACTGGCAAACTGTAAACTAATAAAAACGTTTCCAATTCTGAGGCTTTCCAATAAGAGATTTCAGATACTTTTCGTGGCATTCTACTTATAAATGACGGGGGAGTCAAGCGTTTAAGTCTATCGTCAACAATGTGCGTAAAGGGAAGCAAAAATGATGGATGACTGCGATAATCTACCTCAAACCAAATGGTTAATAATTTCTTCGTTACACCTTGAAAAATACAGTGTATTTCGTCGATTTTTGTAGAATTCATATGGTCATAGACTATTAGGCTTAAGGGACTTGGGCCTTTAATGCCACGTACAGGTTGTCCCGTTTCTAAGGCTTGTTGGGCGTAGACTGCTGTCGTGTCAATTCTTCTTAAAGTAGAATTGTTGGAGAATGGATATGTCTGTACATTTTCAATTCGTCTCGTTTCAATTTCGCAATTCGGACATCCAAATTTCCCATTGTATTGTTGCATATTTAGAAAGACTGCTTTCGCAGGTAGATCGCAAGTGCCACTTATAATCATGCCTCGAATCTTTCTATCAGTTTCTTCGCCAAAAACCTTGAAATCCACGCCTCTAAACAATTCTTCGAAGTTGTTTTCGAATGTCGATACAAATAAATTCGCCTGCGGTTTAGTAGGTCCAAATCATAAGCCTGCTACTAACGTATTTTCTTCTTTTATACGCATATTATAAGGTAGCTCATTTATCATTAAATTCAGTGGCCAAATACCTATTTTTGATGATTTGAACAGAGGCAAACCATCAGTATTCCAAGTAAAAGTAATATTGTTCTGATTATTCGTAAAATCGCCAGGAAGCGATTTATAATGTCTTCATAATTATTGTCATTTATTTTATTACGCGTAAATCGATAGTTTAGAGCCTCTTTAAATCCCTTTCTTTTTAGCATAGAATTCAATTGCTTAATTATCGGAATTTCCAAAATGTAGCTAACTTTTTCACTCTCATTGCATCTCACACAAAAACGCGATTCTAATTTAGAAAAGCATAAAGAACAATAAAAATGTTTTAGCAAAGGAGTTTCTATAGAAGAAAAAAATTTTTTTAATTTATACAAAGTTTTTGCGCAATAATTTGGCTTTTTGCAATGCCCTTCTATTAATTCTAAAATTCCTGCTAGTAAAGCTCCTGGCATTGGAAAACGAACACTAAGATTAAAAGTAGCTAAGATACTTTCTGCTACAGTAATGGGGGCATCGGCGTATAACGGTTTGTTCGCATTTGGAAATGATCCATCCTCGTCGTCAATATCGTCGTCTTCCGATGATTCTTCTTCTGTCGAATCATAGTCCGAACTGCTGCTGTTATTAGTGAACATTCGTCGTCAGAACTGGTACAGCCTTCTCTTTCTGAATCTGTTTGACCAAAATACAAGATTTTAGAAAATGAAATTACTTATTTATTAGTAAGAGGAAAGCGCTAGCCCACCTATCTCGGGATAAATTATGGAATGAAAATTAGTAAAACTGTAAAATTGATATGGTGTCAAAAAATTTATAAAATATTTTCGGCATAGTAGGTGTAATGTACGCAAATATGCGTATGGATTGCGGGAGTAATGTGAACAATTTTTCACTTTACGGTCACTAAGCGCAAAATTCATTGACACAGCAACCCTTAAATATACTCGCGCTTTACTTTTCGCCTACTATAACGAACAATAATTTTCGCAATACGAGAGTAAAGCTTACCGCTCTTACGTTAGCGCGCGACACTCGGGCCGGCTTAGCTGGTCCTCGTGCGCAATGATTACGTGCGGGCTTAACGATCATCTTTACGCTCTTGTAACGATAATTAATATTAGCATTCAAAAATAAATTATTTATACAGAGATAGAAAATGGAAGAGTTTTAACTAATTCCATGATTTATACATATCATTTCCAAACAACCTGCATTGTTTTCCTTTTTTCTTTAATTTTGTATTTGGGCAAGCTTTAAATATGAGAATTAGTTTTAGATGTTCATGGGCATCCCCCTTTATGTAATTGATGATCTCCGCCTATTTACAAGAATACTAAAATATATTATAAAAAAAAATTTTGACATTTTTTATATTATTATTCTTATTATTATTTTGATTATATATCGATTAAATTATTATATTAAGGTTTTTAGCTGATATAATCTCAAATTTGTAACCATTCGTATGTATAAAACTTTTCTTTGCATTAGTTGTAGATTTTATTTCTAAATATGATATGATATGACACACACACACACACACACACACACACACACACACACACACACACACACACACACACACACACACACACACACACACACACACACACACACACACACACACGCACACAATGCAAAAGGCTACTGTGCTAAGTCAACGAAAAGAAAATGGAGTGGTAAGGCTTTTGTAATAACATCTCTGCCATTCTTACGTCAGATTTATGGATATACGTGTATTGTTGAGATATTTGATTAAGCTATTAATACACACTATTAGAATAGTAGATGCCCACTATTCTGGAGTGCATATTCAGTATTTCGGAACTGTACGACTTTGAACTATTGAGGTAGTGATTTTTCACTACTTTACATTTAGAGAGTACACATTTAACTATATATAATTTTTTTAGTCAGATATCAAAAAATAATAAACATTAAGGTAGCTTATTTTGGAACTTATATTCTGTATAGCATTGTAATAATGGATCTGTGCAATTTTTATATAGTTACATTGAAACTAATTTTCGATGGAGCTTGTGTAAGGATCTGGAATTTATTTAAGTGTATTTAAAGTTAATCAAATTCAACAGTTATATAAGAAAAATCCAAGGGAGCAAGTACGACAACTGATGAGACTGATCTTAGGAAATGAAGTTTTAAAAAAAAGTTCTGCGACCGGGAAGAATGGTTGGACACCAATTCCCACGAATATTTTTAATGGAGCTCAGTGGTCAGAGCAGTCGTCGCGAAAACGAAAGGTCCGGGGTTCAAGTCCCCGCCGAGTCACGCCGTTGCCGTTTTTTTATCGAGTAGTCCTCCATTTATTTATTTAATTGCGAGCTCTCACTCGTAACAAAAGTAAATTTTCTATAATCATGTAATTATAATATTGTAGAATTAAAAATAACTATTCTTGTATTGAACTTTTAGGATATGTTAATGAAAACGCAATAAAAAGAAAATATAAATTATCGCATAAAAAATACAGGGAAGTGGTTACAGCGATGTGCGCAACACTGAGGAACCCGAAAGAAAGTAGTAAGGCACAAACAACAACAAAAAACCACATTAAGGTAAATCTAGCTGTAGTAATGAAAAAGAGTTTAAAGGAAAGCACAGAGAAAGGCATACCTATGGAACAAGATCTGGAAGAAGCAAAACGAAAGGATATAGAAAGCGAAAATGAGAAGGAAATAGAACAAAGCGAAGAAGAAGTATATAAAGAGAAAAAACGAAAAGAAGAAGTACAAAAGAACAACGAATGTAGTAAGAAAAATAAATGGAATAAAGAAATTGAAAATAAAATTACAGAAAAGAATAAAACAACCCTGGAAGAACGAGCAAAGGAAAGCGTACAAATAGAGAAGAGGGGAAAAGGAGTAGACCTAATAGTACCCAATAGAAGTGAACAAAATGAAAACGTGGAGATAGAACAGGATGAAAAAGAAAAAGAAAGTCAAGAAGAAGAACGAAGAGAAAACGATAAGAGACTTAAAAAAATAAAAGAAATAGAAATAAGGTTAAGGGGATGTAGGAGCGAACTTTACCGATAGCGACTCCCACCTCGAGCCGTATTTCCCATTGTTCGCGTGAAATTTATTTCGTGATATTGAAAATTAAGTTGCTAACGATTTGTTATCGTGTAAAAAATGCGAAGTCACAGCATTTTCGATAATCAAAATGTTTAATAACTTATGTAATGCAATATTCTTAAAATTGACGCGTGGAATTACGTAAAAGTGACGGTCATCTTACAATTTTCTATGTGAAACGGCATCCTCACCTCGCGTCGTATTTCCCATTGTTTGTCTCAACTAAAAATTATTAAATGCTGAATAACGTTTATAAACATTCCTTATTATAAAAAGAACACGCAATCACCGCATTTTTGTGCTTTACAATAGTATACTTTTTTTTATTTATGATATTCTGTTTTTGAGATTAGGAAAATTTCAACCAATCAGCGTGGCTTCGATATCACCTTAAGACAAGAAAAAGAAAAATTACTCGATGAAACAAGAAAAAATGAGATAAAGTTGAGAGAAAATACTGAAGAAGTTACCACGAAAATCACTCGTTCGATGGAAAAAAAAGATCAGACATATTATAATAAAATAAAAATAAAATCCGAAAAGATAGAGGCCAAAAAAGTCAAGAAAGACCAAGGGAGAGAAGAGAAAAGAAGAAAGTTAAACAATATTGATAATGCTGCAAAAAAACAAAAATTAAATTAAATTAAAATACTTACCTACTTGTTCAAATATGTTTAAATAATATTTGTTATGAATTAATTTAATACAATAAATACATAGTTTAGTTTATCATAAGCGTTTTACTGTGTTTTATTAAAATTATTTTATTAATAATAAATATAATAAATAAATGAACAAAGAAGTAAACATTAAACATTATATAAAGTTTAGGAAAACTTTTCCAAAACTTTCGCAAGCGTAAAATTTATTTTTCTTACCAGTTTGTAAACATTAGCTGAACTTGTGCAAAACTTAACGTTTCTTAAAAGTAAAATAATGGTCATTTCTCTCAACTTTCCTAAAACGTAGGGGAAACAAATTATAGACTTGCTGATGTTCCTCTAAAGTTTTGCCAAACTTTCGCGCAACTTTGAGAGATGAATTTAATAATCTTGTTTCCTTTTTTATTTCATTAGCAAAACTTCAGCAAAACTTGAGCAAAACTTTGACGCAAGTTTTGATAAATAAAATATATTAAAACTAAAGGTTTGGCAAAGTCTCCTTGGCCACGTTTGAAACAAGTACTGCCAAATATAAACTTCAGCCAAACTTGTGCTAAACGTAATTTTTTTACGCGGGCGATGCTAATTAAATTAGAAGTTTTACGAAATATTTATGCGATTTATGTAACATTAATAGCAATCAATTGTCAATTAAATAAATGACAGCTTTTATGAAATTTCATTTTGACAAGATTTCCGCTGCTTAACAGTCCGGAAGGTTTAAAATGGAAGAAAACTCTGTTCATCATCTAATCACTGGAATGGCCACATTTCAATACTCCATCACGATGCTTTCCTGGACCAGAAAAGAATCAATTGGTGCAAAGCGAATAAAGGAAGCGCGAGGGGAAGAGTGTAAGAAAATTAAGGAAGTATGGTAGAGCGTCCCGCGCCCCAGTCCAGAGTGGATCGAGGGAGGGGGGGGGGGGGGCATAGCCTTTTCACTTCGACGAAGAGCAGTTGTTTGGATAAAATCTTTTTCAACATATTTTTTGTATTGTAATTTTACTCCCGCTAAATTACTAATTACTAATGAATAAAATGTACGAAAAATATTTTAAAAATTGAACATCTGTGATTTTATAAAATAAGGTTCTAATATGGAACATTTTGAAATAATTGTTAAAAACAGAAGACATATAAAAATCTGATTCAAAATATAGCGTTTTGTCGTAATAGGAATAATAAAATTAAATTATTGGAACAGAAGTAAACTGAGAAAAAATGAACATTAGTGTGCGTGGCGCGCTAATTAACATGACATTTAAATATTTAAATGCTACTTTTATATCCCGTACACTTCAGAACATCCCGTTTTCCAGAGTGGTTGTTTATCTATAAAAAGCAATATAAAATCATAAATACAAACATTTTTTATAATAACATTTTCTTGAATAATATATAAATATAAGTTCGTAAAAATAATATTTTAGTTATCAAAAGCCAAAATATGAAAAAACATGTAATATATCCTACCAGATCGTGTTTTATACTAAGAACGAAGGAAATTACCGGTATTAGAAACCGTCATACTTTTTAATACTTACTGTTTTATGGTCTATTATAGAAGTAGCTTTAATATATCTTACGGTTAGGTATCAAATACTACTTGTGTCCTTTTTTTATTTAAAGGTCCAATAAGAGTAGAAATTCAAAATTAAAGTAGAACAAAATAATCAAAAAAGTAATTATAAAAAAGTGGCATTTCGTTCATAGTGGGTAGTAGAATCATTTATCTATAAAGATTTTATTCAGATATTTGTACTAAGGGGATGTGCAACCCTAATTTCAATATTTTTGTAAATCAACATTCAAACATTTATTTGGAAAAAGACGGCTGTCAAGCGCTCCGTACACGCAAACACTATATGCAGATTTTTTTCTGGATAATTCTATTGATATTTGCGTGAGTTATGCTCGTTTGAAAATTAGGTCAATTGTAGATTCCTACTTACCGACAGTACGGTTTTTATTTAATTAAATAAATTCTCATCATTTTTTTGGAAAAAGACGTCTGTCAAGCGCTCCGCACACGCAAACACTATATGCAGATTTTTTTCTGGATAATTCTATTGATATTTGCGTGAGTTATGCTCGTTTGAAAAATAACGTCGGTACTCACATCCCCTTAAAATAAATCAATGTCAAATACTTTTTACTCATATTAGAAAATCATCCATGTATCATACAATCAACATGCTAATTTAAAATACATCCTCCACAAAAGTTTTTGTTAACACATGACTTATAGTAAAATGTCATTTGAAATAAAATCAATAATATTTTGATTCCCTAATATATGTTTACAATACATCCTGCTTATTGATTTATCTAAATTAGACGCACAGTCTGTATAAATGAGATACTATATATATTTTACACTATTCAGATCTTATATTTTCATCATTATGAAAAATGTAATACTTCAAAAACTAACATTTCGTAACGAAAGCATAGGTAGGCTTGGTGTGCTCAAAAAGCCCGTTTGAGTATTTTCAATCATACATTTATGGATGGAAGTTTATCTGTAATCAAGTTCCAAAGGTATCGAGACAAGATTTTGAATGGTCGACTTGAAATTCACAAAGATTATCTTGACATATTATACGAAGCTTGTTTTATTTGGAGACAAATCCATTTTAAAATATAAAAATTGGATCACATTTAAAACTCCTAAAACTGTCGTGCCTTATATATAATGTATAGAAGTGAAGCTTTTATATAAGAAGCGGAGTTTGCACGGCCTCCCCAGTTATAAAAAAGATTCTTTTTTTCAAAGATGTATGTTTATATACAATACGACTAACTTTTACATACTGAGCTCGATATTTCTTTTTAAAGGCTGTCGTTTTACTTCATCGCACAGTTAATCGATACAGTTGTTGTCTCTACTTCAAAATGTCACTTCTCCATGACATCTACATTGAACTTTAAAATAAAATTAACTTCTTTTTCAGTACGTGACACCAATCTTGTTTGCCATTTATAGAGTGTTAACGTTTAAAACTAAAGTCTCATGAATTAAATTTTATACTTTTATGTTTAATGAATCTATCGATATACGTTTGTTGACATGTAGGCGTCAATGAAATGATTGAATAATAATCTATTGTAACAAGCAAAAACTAGCTGATACAAAATAACAAAAAAGGAAATAATACAAGAAAATAAAATAATAAATAATATAATGAATAAACGAAAATAACATTTTGGCTTTTCTTTATTTATACTAAGCATGAATAATAAAAATTTAAATAATGTGTTGACTTTTTTCAAATATCTACCAAATTACAAAGTTAAATCATAAAAAATCAATATCAGCTTTTTCATCGCTTAGCAAAACAGCTCTTTTTCAAACGCGTTCTGAAAAAAAAGTATTTTTCCTCCAACCTGATGATATGATGTGGTTTAACAGAAAAATGCAATTTTATAGTAATAATTACTATACTGTTTAGAAATATATTTATAATATATTATTGCAATAATTTTGTAGACTTGTTTGCAGAAATCTATAAAAGTTTATATTTTCGAATACACATTTCAGACCAGGTATTATTCTTGAAAATCTTGCCAAAATTTTGAGTACGCAAAAATGTATAATTTCTGTAAATTTTGTCTTTTACGTAATCCAAAAAATTGAGCAACAATTACACAAAAACTATTTTTTTTCCAACTAATTAGAAGTTAATACATAGGGGAAGGTAGGGCGTCACGGGCACCCTAACTTTAATTCATGATTATATTAAAGATCTATGGATTTCAATTCTAAAAAATATTGTAATAAATAGTCAATACCATTAGGAAACGGAGTCAATCAATAAAAAAAATTATATTGACTTATATTTTGTAATATACAATTGGAAAGTAAAACCTTTGAAAATACTCTCCGTGCCCCACTAGTGGGGCACATGTGACACGGGGGTGGGGCACGCGTAGCACGTTCTAATGCATAATAATTTGGGTTAAAACTATTTTTAAAACTAAAAATTTTTTAATAAAAGTATTTTAAACTATTTTTAAAACTATTTAATTAATCTAACTCAACACTAAAAAGTGGATGAGATCATGTAGCAATCTTGCTCCTATTTGCAGGTTGGTGAGGTTAGACTGTCGCTCCGAAATAACAGCTGCTGTCGGCCGGCGCGTCGCTGTGTGCTCCCCGTGCCCCACCGGGGGGGCCCGGCGTGCCCCATAAACAACGGGTTTTAAAATCATTGGTTTATATTTTACAAATATCTATCGAGATAAACAAGAAATGTACTTGAAAGTTTAAAACTTAAGCTTTCAAATGCATTTCGTTTCATATTAATCCGAGATATATTCTCTCTTTGTCAGTAAAGCTAAAAATCAAGCCATCGTATTTTCACTGCTCCAAATTTCAACCTTATGAAATTAATTCATATGAGTTTTTTTCGTATGAAACACTCGAATATAAAAACTAGTATAGTTCTTTATGCATTTTTATGAACATTTGTTTTTAAAGAACCCTTTACGGCTTTAATATTAAAATGCCCAACTGACCCGACATGCTCACCGTGCCCCACCTTCCCCTATCGGAAAATGCCTCGTCAACAGCGTCACTCTTTTTCTGCAATGAATGCTTCATTTGCTCGCAATCTCATCGCCGACGATCAATCCCGAAGCGCAGCCTTAACGAACCGCGAACACGTAACTACTTGGTGCCCTCAACCCTATATAACTTTAAGGGAGTACTATCGGTACGCCGTGAGTCAAGTGCATGTTTGGTCGTCTCGGACTTCCTAACCTCTTTACAATGTTGCCAAATAGGATGTGCAATGATCGAGTGAGCGTGAATAATTTTATTCATTTGCTTATATTAACTCTAAAAATTCGTGAATCAACATTTGGTTGTGCGCATTAGATTCATGGGATATTAAATTATACATTTCTCAAGTTTTCATCAAAATCTGAACAGCCGTTTTAACCAATTTCTTGACTAAAAATGTTGAAAACGTGATTTCGCATAAGACTACGCGTGCTAATGGCGTAAATATAAAAGTATTAATAACTTTTTTCTGGGTTGGTTTAGCTTTCCAAAAATTTATATGAGTCAGTTTGAGGTCAAAACATACTAGTATACAAAATATCGTAATTTTCTGAACACAAATTCAAAACCGATAGCACTCCCTTAAGTTGATATCAACTTTATATCACTGTACACGCGAAATTTGCTATTTTCCTACGTACAACCATTTCTAGGGGCGAAATCCGATTGGCCGCACATATGCGTGGCTCGCGATGAAAGTCAATCAGCCTCCCGCGGAGATACATATAGGGAGTACCAGATGTGCTCTCGTGTACGTATAAGAGAATCAGGATCAAACGTAAATCAATTACAGACGGGCGCATGGGGCGCCTCTCGCCACTGCGGGTTATCTCCTCGGAAAAGAGCTCGCTCGCGGAAATCGGCTATATGGGAGCGCGGAACGGCTATCAAGTGGTCGCCGCGTGTATTTCTTTTCCGTTGCTCTCGCTTTGCCGGGTCTCAAACGGTTTAATCCCGCGGTTCATCATCCGTTCGCGTATATAACACGAGTGTACACACGAGGCAATATCAACGTCCGCTTTCCAGGAATATAGTCAATCAGCCGAGAGGCGAGGAACGCGCCAATTAAAGCGAGCTCGTTTTGTTTTTTGTTTTTTGTTTTTTTTCATTAGCGTGCGCGCAGGCGTACGATAATGCGTGCCGCGGTGCAATGAGAGGAAGTTTCTACGCTGTCGCGTCACGCCACGGGTGGTACTTTTCTACTGTTGATGATTCTCTCGCGCTACAGTGGCACGCGCGCATTGTTTTTGCGGGGAAAACACAAAATAACGATGACAGCGATGATTCGGCAAAATCCAAGAATAGAGCCTGAGAGGCGCACGACTCCGTACCTATATAGGGGAGGGCGGGGGACATAACGTGTCAGGTAGGTAAGATTGGCACCCTCATATTTTTAATATTAATGAATGCAAAAAATGTAATTTTTACGTAAACCTAATTAGATATGCTTTTAGAATTTTCCTCTATACTTTTGAGATTATAGATAATGTTTAACATTTAATTTAATAAGATTGAAAATCGGTGCTTAGAAACAAGGTTGACTTCATTTTTAAGTCGCTTGGAGCAACGAGAAAATGATTTTTTTTCTAAATGAGACCAAACCTATTTGATAGTTTCAACTTTTATCTTTCAAGCCCTGTTTTTGTTATTTTCAGAAAATCTTTATAAATAATATAATTAAAAAATGAAAATGGTATTAAAATGGGGCATGGCGTGGCATCCTGGCGGGGCACGCGTGGTACACTCGGGCGTATCACACAGTGCGCCGTGGAGGCCGCCGAGCGAAGTGATGTAACCTACAAACCAAAAACGGAGCAAGATGGGTTAACAACTACGCAGTGCAATGATTTAGTTTTAACTAGTTTTTAGTTTCAATTATTACATTAATAAGTAAATAACGATTATTTCGACTGCGTATTAAGTTATATTTAGAGTAGAAAAAACAATGGTAAGAAAGTATAAAAAAAAACAGATAAATATAATTGGAGCAATGAACAAATGCAATTGGCTATTGAAAATGTGCTTATTAATAAATCAGCTTGATTTATCCATTGTTAATAATAATTCAGCTTCCGTAAATAATGAAAATTACTTTAGAGAAGTAATACCTGAAGAATCAATTGTATAGATACTCAAACTGCCTTTTTCAATGGTCAGGTAGTTCAAATATGCTACATAGATGAAAATGATGCGAAATCTTTAAATTTAAACTTATTGTAATAATAATGATAATTTATTAATCAAACAAAAGTATTATGTTGTGATCATATTTTATAAGAAGGAATTTATAATATATAATCATTTATTAAAATGTAATAATCTATTTTAAAATAAAAATTGTTATGTTCCTCAATAAAAATAAAATTTTAAATTTTCAATAGACTGATTAATTATTTGATTTTTGAAAATTTTATTATGGCATAATTATTAAAGAATTAATTACTGGAAAAAAGAATTGAAAAATACCTATAGTAAAATATTAAATTTGATCGTGCTATGCGTGCCCCGTCGGGTGCCACAATCCACCCGCCGGTGGGGCACGTAGAGCATTTTTTTCAGAATTTCTTTTCTGTATTTTATCAATAATTAAAAGAAAATGAAGAAAAAGTTAATAGTTTATTTTATTTTATATTTTTCTGATCTAATTATTCCGTTTTTGTACATTTTGAAATAATACACGGTTTAGTTGTTATTTTTAATCAAAGTTAGGGTGTCACACGTGCCCCGCCCTCCCTTATATACCGGGTGTCCCATTTTAAAACCACCAGGCAAATATCTCGAAAACTAAGGGAGATGGAAAAAAACTTTTAATACAAAAGTTGTAGGGTTCAGAGGGGCCCAACTGACCGTGACCTTGGTTATGACCTTGAGGTCAATGATCAAGGTCATTTGAAGGTCAAATCGATTTTTTCAAATGGGAACCCCCACTTTTGACCTCGTAAATGGAAAGAGCGGAAAATTTTACGTTCAGATATGTCCTTGAGTCAAGGTCATGGTCATGGTCATGGTCATGTTTAAAATCAAAATCAATCAACGCATCAAAACATTCCCATAATTAGGCATACGAGACAAATTGTTAAATACAAAAGTTGTAGGGTTCAGAGGGGCCCAACTGATCGTAACCTTGGTTATGACCTTGTGGTCAATGATCAAGGTCATTTGAAGGTCAAATCGATTTTTTCAAATGGGAACCCCCATTTTTGACCTCGTAAATGGAAAGAGCGGAAAATTTTACGTTCAGATATGTCCTTGAGTCAAGGCCATGGTCAGTGTCATGGTCATGTTTAAAATCAAAACCAATCAACGCATCCAAACATTCCCATAATTACGCATACGAGTGTTAAATACAGAAGTTGTAGGGTTTGGAGCGGCCCAACTGATCGTGACCTTGGTTATGACCTTGAGGTCAATGATCAAGGTCATTTGAAGGTCAAATCGATTTTTTCAAATGGGAACCCCTATTTTTGACCTCGTAAATGGAAAGAGCGGAAAATTTTACTATTTTTACTATTATCAATATTTACCAGGGTTAACCACTTATATCAAATAATAACAAAAGTTAATAAGTGTTGACCACCTATATCCAATAGTGACCGGTAGTATTCAGCATTGATCGGTAATAGTCAATAATTATTACTGTTTACATCAAATTGTTTTCAAATTGAGCACACTTATATTGGCACAGAAAATTAAACTTTTTCGTTTTAAAATATTGTATAGTATAATAACATATTATTTCTTTTGTGGTGTGTTTTGATAAATAATTGCATTTACAACTAAAAAAGAATGCCTGACTATTCTGCTAATGAAATAGTTGACATTCTTCTTATTTTAGGAGAATGTCGACGAAACTATCGAGAGGCAAGCAGATTGTATCGTGCTCGGTTCCCTCAACGACAACATCCTGATCATACGGTAATACGTGACATTGAACTGCGCGGTCGACAAGGAAACTTCGTTCGAAGAGGGAGGACACTGAATGATCACGATTATGAAAATAATCCTCGCTTTCTTGCTATTCTAGCCATGGTACATTTAAATGTTCATGTCAGTTTACGCGAAATCGAGTTAACAATGGGTATTCCAAGATCTACGGCCAGTAGATATTTACGATATGCGCGTTACCATCCTTACCACATTACTCTAAATCAAGCTTTAACTGTGGAAGATTATCGACGGAGAATAACATTTTGCCAATGGGCAACACAACAAATTACTGATGATGAAAATTTCTTTAACAATGTTCTTTTTAGCGATGAGGCTACATTTCAGAGTACTGGTATGTTGAATTGCCATAATTGCCACTACTGGTCTCCTGATAATCCTCATTGGATGCGAGAAGTTGATCATCAGCATCGCTGGAATGTAACGGTATGGTGTGGTATTATTAACGGATATCTGATTGGACCTTATTTTTTTGAAGGTCACGTAACTCAGCATACTTATTTACAGTTGCTGAGAGACGAGCTGCCACTCTTTCTAGAAAACGTTGATCTCCATACAAGGGCCAGAATGTGGCTACAATAAGATGGTGCTCCTCCACATTATGCCAGAATTGTCAGAGATTTTCTTAATGAAAGGTTTAACGGTCGATGGATTGGTAGAGGAGGTCCCGTAGCATGGCCACCAAGATCTCCAGATCTGACATCTCCAGATTTTTATTTATGGGGCTTCCTAAAAAATACAGTCTACCGCAACAGGCCAACTACAAGAGATGACATGATTCAAAGGATTACACAAATCTGCTTAAGTATTCCACGTCAAGTATTATTAAATACTGTTAGAAACTTTAAAAGGAGAATAGAATGTTGTCAACAAGTAAATGGTGCAACTTTTGAGCATCTTCTTCAGTAAATGGTGACCGAAATACTTGGATCCTATGACTAAATACACATGAACGTGGAATTTTCCAATGAATTTTTAGCTGGCCTGATCACCCCCGACCTTACCTTAACTGGCCGGGTCATCTCCGACCTTGCCTTAACTGACCGGGTCATCTCCGACCTTGCCTTAACTGGCCGGGTCATCTCCGACCTTGCCTTAACTGGCCGGGTCATCTCCGACCTTGTCTTAACTGGCCGGGTCATCTCCGACCTTGCCTTAACTGGCCGGGTAATCTCCGACCTTGCCTTAGGTGACCGGGTCATCTCCGACTTTGCTCTTAACTGCACGGAAACTGACCATAATTTTGACCATGACCTTGACCCAAGGTCATATCAGAATTTTTCGGTTTTTCTATTTACGAGGTCAAAAGTGAGGGTTGCCGTTAAACAAAATTGATTTAACCTTCAAACGACATCATCCTTGACCTCAAGTTCATGGTCAAGGTCACGATCAGTTAGGCCCCTCCAAATACTACAACTTCTGTATTTAACACTCGTATGCGTAATTATGGGAATGTTTGGATGCGTTGATTGATTTTGATTTTAAACATGACCATGACCATGACCATGGCCTTGACTCAAGGACATATCTAAACGTAAAATTTTCCGCTCTTTCCATTTACGAGGTCAAAAGTGGGGGTTCCCATTTGAAAAAATCGATTTGACCTTCAAATGACCTTGATCATTGACCTCAAGGTCATAACCAAGGTTACGATCAGTTGGGCCCCTCTGAACCCTACAACTTTTGTATTTAACAATTTGTTTCGTATACCTAATTATGGGAATGTTTTGATGCGTTTATTGATTTTGATTTTAAACATGACCGTGACCATGACCATAACCTTGACTCAAGGACACATCTGAACGTAAAATTTTCCGCTCTTTCCATTTACGAGGTCAAAAGTGGGGGTTCCCATTTGAAAAAATCGATTTGACCTTCAAATGAACTTGATCATTGACCTCAAGGTCATAACCAAGGTCACGATCAGTTGGGCCCCTCTGAACCCTACAACTTTTGTATTAAAAGTTTTTTTCCATCTCCCTTAGTTTTCGAGATATTTGCCTGGTGGTTTTAAAATGGGACACCCGGTATACATGTATGTAAAGATGGGTCGTGAAGCAACTTTATTTACCCCTCGCATCGCATGTATATACGTTTTTTATAGCGGGCGCGGGTATAATACGCGTTGAGGAAAATCACCCAGCCGTGTATACATATCGCGGCGTAAATATACAGACACCAGCGAACGCGAGCGTGCGTATGTATGTATGTGTCTGTGTCTGTGTGTGTAACGCGCACAGTAATGCCGTTGATTCTGTTAGTTACAGATAGACCGTATCTTCGGCCCGTAATCAGGTGAGCGAGTGTATAACGCGTTGTGGGGGGTTCGCCCCTCGCATCCCGCCGCTCCGCCTGTATATATAATGCTAATCAAGAGAGCGACAGATAGAGAAAGAGAGTTTCTCTGTATCTGTCGTTGTGCGATTATATCGTGGCGTTACAGTTTACGCCCGTAGCGCGCCTGCTGAATTTTCTCTCTTTCGCGTGAGCTATTATACGGATGTTGTTAACACGGCCGATTGATTTGATGCGAATATTTTAATGAGGTTCCATGAAAATTGTGAGTTTCGATTACATTGTTGGCGATTTTCCGAAATAGTAAATGATCGAAAATCAGGATATTAAGATACTGCGTTAAAGAATAAACACTTCGGTATCAACTTACTATCTTTAGTTTTTAAATAAATGGTATTTTCAATATAAAAAAATGTTACATACTAACATAGTGTTAAAATGGAATATAATTATTTATTAACTTTGTTGTGTTCTATTAAAATTGATAGTTATGTATGGAATTTTCTATTAAGGACGGTCTTTCGCTAAGGAGCGTGTTTACTAGCTGCTTCCTCGGGTCATCTCTAATATTATTCGTCTCCGATATTAATATTATTGCTTACAAAGTCTATCTAAACTTTAAATTAAAGAACTAATTGAGTTATAGGTAAACAGTATATATATATATATATATATATATATATATATATATATATATATATATATATATATATATATATATATATATATATATATATATATATATATATATATATATATATATATATATATATATATATATATATATATATATATATATATATATATATATATATATATATATATATATATATATATATATATATATATATATATATATATATATATATATATATATATATATATATATATATATATATATATATATATATATATATATATATATATATATATATATATATATATATATATATATATATATATATATATATATATATATATATATATATATATATATATATATATATATATATATATATATATATATATATATATATATATATATATATATATATATGTATATATATATATATATATATATATATATATATATATATCATTTGTTTACACAACGAATTCACAAATTTTAAGAAATTCAAAATGCTGTATGTCATGCATTTTACTTATATTTCCGAGATTAGTACTAAACAACTTTGCGAAACCTTCCTCTATACCCATATATTTTTCATTGATTCTATTTCCTTGTGGTTTCTATAAAGAATATATATCCATTTTCTTACTGGCTAAAATAGACTAGAAGTATAAAAAGTCTATATAAAATTATATATTACTCGTTTATTTCTTCGTCAAGCTACCTTAAAATTTCGTCCAAAGATTATAAAAATCATTATTTATCCCATATTTCAATTTTATTCGAAAATATTGGTTTTGTTTTTGCTAAAGATATTCCTTAAAATCTTCTTGATGATATTTTATTCAATATAACTTCATAAATTAACAGGTTTTTATCCTGAGACAGTAAATTATGCTTTGAATTTTGTATTTTTTATCACACAAGAATTTACCAACATTCAAGGATATAATAAAATTGAAATACCATTTCAGAAACAATAAAAAAATAAAAATTTTGAAATAAAATTTAAAAATTTTATGGATTACATTTGCTTTTATTACTATAAAGTAATAAAAGGCGTAATAATTATAACAAAAATATTATATCTTTAATTGCCATCTATTCAACATTTTCTAAATTTAGTATTTAGATGGTTTAATCCACATTATTACACTACAAAAAGTAAAGCTCTTCTTTCCTGTTTTATTTAGTATATCATAGCATCAAATCTACAAATTAACTTATTGAACAATGAATTTTAGATAAATAAATAGTCTTTTCACTTTATCTGTCACTTAAAGATTTACCAACAAATATTTCTTAAATTCTTAAATATTATTTAAGAATTTAAATCATTAATATTATGAATAGATTTTAAAGTAATTATTGAGTTCAACAGAGTTTAAAATACAAATTTGAATTTTGAAAAATATTTTGGAAAATTCCATCGGTATTCCTTAAGAGATGAATAGAATTTACTTCACATTTTCCCACCAGAGATTTTATTTTTTTCGGTAATAAATTATCTATTTGTAAAAAGTGCTAAACCGATAATTTCAATAAAATACGGGAATGAAACATTTGCGCTGCAATTGAATCTAATGAGCAAAAACAATGTCTTTTTGCTAACTTTAGCATACTAATCAATCTAAAGACTGCAGAAATGAACGGAAATTAACTACTTTTAACAAAAAAATTTTAAATGCTTTAACAATTTTATGTATCGATTTTCATTCGTTTCGTTCGAATTTAAAAGCGATAATTCCAATCGGTACTGATGTAGGATAAAAATGGCACTAATACTAACAAAGCATTTTGTCGCTTAGTAACCGCAATTATCAATGAAAATTATTTCAGACCGCCCAATAAATCTTGCCACGCGCACCTCCGCGCCATTATTATTCTGCGCGCAATTTGCAATAGACAGGCGCGATTTCGTCATATGGCCACGGCCAATTAATGTATCGGCTCCTTACGGATTTTTTCCTATCTCACTCGCACTGTCACGCAAGCGGTCGCGAGGCACGTTATTATATACGTGCAGGCGCGTGCAGCTGCAGCCTCGGGTATATGCAAACAAACGCGAATCCATTATCTCTTCACGGCTCGTGCGTAACACGCATACGGACATACACACGGCGTGGCGCACGCACCTGGAAGAGCGGAGATACGCCCACGCGTCACAAGCCCGAGATTTCGCGTATGGAAGCGGCTAAAAAAATAATAACAATAGGGAGGAACGAGGAAGTGCCGAGCCTCTTTTCGATGACGCCGCGAAAAAGACTCGAGAGCTCGGCAGCGGCTGCATCTGCTGCTGCTGCTACGGCTCGCCCTGACGGTTTTGTTTGACTCGAACAAATTTAATGTGTGCGGTAGTAAATGCTTGAATTACGGACGCGTGTTTGAATTGGACAAATATTATTTGACGAGCAAACAAAATATAGATATCTGATGCTACAGACTAATCACCGATTTAGATTAAATAATAATTATAATTATTGCTAGTATGCATTTTGATATTTCCATGAATTGATGGAAAGGTCAATTATATAGACGTATATGGCATTTCCAAATTTAATTAAATCATTTTTTTTTTATTTTTAATTGTAAAGTTTCATTTAGATAGGATTGATACTATAATATTGCAATAATTGATGTACAGTATACGGCTGATGGTGAAATTCGGTGACTTTCAGATTGGAACACAAATATAGTTTTATAAGAAGTTAATGAAGTGTCAAAATTGTGTATAGACAGTACAAATTTGAAATCATTAATCGCATTATTTCAATTGATTGGTACATGCATAAATTATAATTTTTATACTTTTTTTTTTAACAATTAATAATCAATTGTATCGTTACAACCAAAATTCCAAGAACTATATTTAGACAAGTGTGAAAGAACTTTCCAATATATTTTAAAAACTGATCTTTTACTCGCTTCAGATTTACAAAAATACTTTCTAATTTTTACCTTTATATTTTTATAAGAATTTCTTAATTTTTATAAACCGGTTTCCTAGTATCAATTAGAAACTTTTTTTCGTTCATTTTACAGTTTTATTTTAACACTGAGACAATAAAAAATGAAAGAATGTCATATCAGGAATCAAACTTACAGTACAACGCACATGTCACTTACATGTTTCATTTGTTTTTGCAATTTTGTTTAAGTTATATTATATTTCATCATTCTTTGTAGATAGGAAAAGGGATTTGCTAGGAACGGTAAAAATTACATCAAATATTTTTCAAAATATAGAATATCTTTATTTTGAACACTTTGTGAAAATAAACTTATAACAATTGAATATAGTTTATGAATTGATAATATATAGAGTGGAATTCACTGTCTAGTTTACAAAAGAAAATATGTGTCACAATTTGATCGAAGACATAGTATTTTTTTTCCAAATATATATACAACATTTCGAATATTATTTAATTTAAATGAAAAAGAAATTCGTAGTCTGACAAAAGTACCTAATGTTAACTACTTTTACATTTTTAATTACTTTATATTAGTTTGGGTATCATTCATTGATTCCCGGAATATAGATAATTTAATAATAGACAAGTCAAAACTGGTTTTCTTTTAATTGTTAAGTTATTTACACTACATGTATTTGGTGTAGAAACGGAGTTACTACTAGTAGAAAACTCAAGTAAAAGGAGTACCCAAAATTAATAGAAAGGCACTTTTTTCAATTAATTCATAAATTATAAATTATATATGCTTTGCATCGATATCGATGGAACTTAGCTTAGATAAAATAAACTTTTTATGTCTCGCATCATAAAATTATTTTTATCGAAGTTACAACCGACAAGGTGCACGTTTTTTTATATTATTTTTATACAGTTGTTCATATTGGTAAATGAATTAAATTTTACTACATTTTAATAATCTTAGAAGATGAAAACATAGAAATTAACATTTTAACTTGTGAGTCATTAATCCTATTTAACAAAATCATAGAATTACGGTTTTACAGTTTGTGTATAAAAATATGTATATCGGCGGCATGCCCTACGCATGGGTCATATGTACTTACAAATATAATTATTAGTATTTAAAATATTTCTCAATTTTAAATTGGCTTTCTAACAGTCATAAAAATTCCATTATACATTACTCAGTCTTAAACGATGAAGGTAGTTGTCGATTTGAAAATAGGGCTTTTAGCAATAAATTTTTATTCACTGTTTTTTACATGCTGAAGTATATGCAAGGAGGAAGCTTTAGGAAGTGGGAAACATTTTTTAAATAAAAATGAACACTAATTAGCGCGGCTATTTGTACGACAAATTGTATTCGCGGTATATCTATATATACAGATACGACAGAAATGCTTATCGTTTGAGTGCGGAAATTTTGATAGAGTAGGTAAGAAAATAGTTACCACACAATAAGGAATACTATTCCTTTTACTATTTATTTAGTCATCTATCAAAATTTGTCTAATTTTCAAAATTTTCTAGTGTACTCCTTTCGTCTATTGATACATTTTGAGGTTAGGAAATCTGTCGTACAAATAGAATCAGCCAAATTTTTATTTATTGTAGTAAAATATCATCTACTATATAAGGTAAAGTTGGCAGTACTGGGACAAAACCTATTTTGGGACCAAAAGTGGGACAGCAGTAAAAAACTACGATGAACGGTTAAGGTGATAAAAGCATTACTTCATTAGTATTCTTTATGATGTTAGCTACGTAGTCACTTCATTATTGTGTTGATTTACTTCTTAAACTAATGTATAACAAGATTCAAACTTTTTGAGGTTATGTTTGAGCTGTACGCATAGCGAAATCTTTATCCCACTATAGGTACCTCTTAATTCCCATATCGTAGTAGTGGGACACGTTTAAAAAGTATTGTCCCACTACTGCGTCAAATGGGCGTCCCACTACCGGTCATAAATAAGTTACCGTGTCCCACTACACTAGTCGATAGTTATTTTCTTTTAATGAGATTCTTTTAATACACCAATAACGGAAGAAAGCATCTTTTTTTCTTAAAATAAACCTTGAGACACGAGCTACCTGCTGAGGTAATTAGTTTTTATGTATTGTGCTTAATTTTAGCAATAGAAAAGATTATAAAAAAAGTATGGTCAAAACTGTCCCACTACTACCTACTTTACCTTATATGAATCTATTACATGTTATGATACATAAAAATAACCACAATGCATGCGATATATATGCGTGTAAAATGCATGATTGTCGATTTTTATGAAATTAAATTTAAATTTTGCTGGTGACTTGATATTTTCTTTACAGAAAAAGATTTTGTAACTCAAATGCCATACTCTCTAGGCGGTTTTATGAAAAAATTATCGATTTTCATGAAATGACAAAAAAAGATGCCTTTCTCTCCATAAGAACCTACACTAAAAATTGAATTTTCACAAATTTTTTTCTCGGTAGTTCACCTGGTGATCCTACTTTAGAAAAATACCAAAGAAGTTAAAATTCGTATTTTCAGTAGGTATTTTTTTTTTTTTTTTTTTATATTTATCGATTTCGCTAATTCTCCGGAGCCACCTTATATTTTTTGCTCAGCAATATGGCTGCGTCCTAGTATCCATCTGTCTTTCAAGATAGGAAGATAGGAAACACTGAAAAAAGTATTGAGCGTACAATATCAAGTTTGCCACGGTTTACGATGCTGTGAGAAAAATACCTTAAGTCACAAGAGATTATCGTTAAGATATATTTTCAAAATAAAGTATTGCTCTCGCAAGCTAAACTCAGTATAGCTGTGAAAGCAATACCGATGCTTGAAAATATGTTAAAAGTAGGTTTCCACACAAATACGTTTGGCCGCTATTCGCTGCGTGCATGTCGTTGGAATTGGGATAAGGGAATCGGTCGAAGCGCTCATAGTGGTATAAAGTAATACTTTCAGAGGCTATTGGTGTATTACTATATATATCGAAAATAACCTCAAAAATACACAGAAAATTAGTATTTAAATGTGTATAAATTTACTTTTTGACACTTGCCTTCATAAAATACAGCTACACATTTTATACAAATAACATAATGAGTTTTATTTGTGGTTATGTTGTCATATCGTTCATTTAATAACTTTTTTCTTCTTCCAATAAGAGGTATTCTAACTCCAGGCCAGGTCCACGTTATTTAATAACTTCCCATATAAGCTATAAGCTAGTGCTAAATCATCCGAGAGCTGCGACCGATTCACGACACCAGAGTTTGCATCCAGGAGTCGCTATAAGGTATGCACGGAACGAATACCCATACATATATAACCTATGGATACCACGCGATAGAAGGAATGTTAACCTCAACTTTTTTCCTTAATTTATTCTAGACTGCACTTGTTGTTAAATTATAAATATCACCACGAGTAAATCTGTCATCCAGAATTAAATTTAACATTAAATTAAAAAATATTTTATGTACATAATTAGTCTCACGGTAATATATCACCGTGAGATTCAGTACACTGAATCTTTCCAGGAGCGAAACCATAATACAATAATACCAGTATAGTTTTCACAGCTATATCGTATCCGTACACGTCTGGCAGCAATACTTTTATTGCTGTAGGAGCAAGAATATTGTTAAATTTCATATACTTTTTTCAGTGTAGGAGATCTGCCTTTAAGATAAAACTTGAGCTGAATATATCAGATCTAAAATAACCGTAAAAAAAATTTATAGCTAAAATACGTGTTTTCAGTTCGACAACAGTATTATCAGGTTCAGTACGGCATCATCCAAATATAAGTCACGAAATTTGCCATACGTGCAATTGCTGTAAAACCAAAAACTTCTAAAACTTTTGTCCATAACGCTTTTCATATCAGACATAATAATACACATTATTACGTACAACTAAAACTGAAAATATTTTCGATTTCTTTTTATTGTTTGTAAACTTAATGAATTTTTTCTTATACATTATCCGTACTGAACCTGTTTTAAATAATAAAATAAGTACATATATGGTTAATTCATTTGTTAATGAACAGAATAATAATAACAATCTCTCATCTTTCATTCTTCTCATATATATAAACTATTGTAAATTTTTAGAGGTGCAGCTAATGGCCTAGTTACTGCCAGAATGTAGAGCTGTAAAATTTCAACCCTTTTACATCTCTACGTTCTGTTAGTAACTAGGCCATTAGCTGTACCTCTACAAATTTATACTTAAACTACCATTAGCTGCTATCACCAACATATAAACTATTGGGATATAATGTCGAATTGAAACCGAAAGAATTGTTAAACTTATTTCTCCGCTTCTTATTGGTTGAAGTATATGGCTAATTTTATATTTCGTTTTTATCGGGGAAAAGAGCAGCGTGCACAAAGCGCGATTTATTAACCTAGAGAGACAATAACGAATCTGGCACATTTGCTGATAATCATAATATAAATTATACGTTACATACACTGAGAGAAAAGAATGGTTTAGGTTACCAAAGATTTCAATATCCACTCCTGAATTGGTTTGGTATGAAGTATTAAGAGGATGTCGGAATCATTATAGATATACCTATGTCGTATTTTTTATTATTCTAATTCAGATTTATTTTTTCTTAATGGCCTTAATTACATCAAGGAGCGCGGAAGCGCACCGAAGGCAAGTATAGAAGAAGCCTGAAGGAACAACCCGTGCTATACATACATTGAAATGGGTGTGTTCTAATCACAAGAAATTAGAGCACAGTGAACGATAAAGATAATTGAAAATAAAAAAGATGCAAGGGAAATACTAAGGTATCCAACTCTGGAATAGATGGCAGCGCCCCTACGACTTCATCAAAGTATTTTCGTTAATCAAGGAGCGCGGGAGCGCTCCGAAGGCAAGTATAGAAGAAGCCTAAAGGAGCGACCCGTGCTACATATACATTGAAATGGGTGTACGAAAAATTCAATGCGCTTTTACGTATATTGCGTTTAAGTATACTTATAAATCTTAAATTATTCATAACTCAGTTTTCGCACGTGTAGCAAATGATAAGGATTACCTTTAAACTTATTTCATGAAGTTAGATGGATAAATAAACTTGTATTTTGTAAAGAAAAATCAAACGTCCAGTGGACGATATGTTAACTATATGGCAATTGTTATTATACGTTATACACAATTAAGCACATACACAAGATTGTTCATGTGCTTCATTAATTTTGAAAATACAAAAATTGATTGAGAAATATAAAAAATCAAATACAGAAATCTGTAAATAAGTAAGGCCTCCTCTGGTTGATGTAACACTATGCCACAAATTCACCTCTACTATTTTTCTCCGAGTGTACATATGTACACAGTGTACTTTGTGGGTTTAAATTGATTTTATATTTCAAATGAGTAATATAAAGTAAAAAACAATGTATAACGAGAAGAAAGCTCTCGAAGCGCTACCGCCCTTTTTTTATTCTGTTTTCTACACCTAATAACTTTATTATTTTTTTACGGAATACTAGAATCGATAAATCAGTAAATATTAAAAAAAAAAAAACCACTATTATTCAGATATTTTGCAGTATATACTTATTTTATTTTTGCGATCCCTAAACTACAATCGCGTAAGTAGATCATGGGATAGATAGATAAATAGATAGATTGATGATATATGAAAAGGTTATAAATTTATTATACTGGAAAATAATTCCTCTACGCTTAAATCTCGCAAATACAATTGTGTAGTATCAAATTCAAAACCTTATATGTATATAATTTAGAATAAATCCCGTAAATATCAATATTTATTTCAATGTAATTTTTAATACTTTGTCTTATTAAATTTTTCGTCATCGAAATTTTCACATTTTAAAGAATCGTTTCCTATTTACACAGGCTTTTTAGTATAATAAATTTGTTTACTAATTTATTTGAAACTGACTGCGCTTAAGAGGACATTACTTCAGAGCGCTACTAAATGGTATTAGAAGCAGACAAACGAAGTAAATAAACATATGTTTAAACTCAAACACAAATAGGTTTTAAATTCATTTTTCGTAAAACGAACATTTCTTTATGTTGATTATTATTACTGTTGAATTTAGTGATTTAATATTAAATGAACTATAATTTGGAGATAAAGAATTATCGAATATTTTCATACAAATAATTTCGTAAATTAACTTACAGCTTAAGACATGCCAAGATGTAGTGCAAACAATGACCTTGAAATACTACCTACGCACTATCGTAATTATTCAAAATTGAATACATCAACGATTTATTAGTTTATTATGCAATAAGTTGTTTTCAAAATGTTAAAAGATTTATTTATTATTTATATTATTATGGCTCTGAAGTTTGTAACGTTGGAGTGCAACGAAATTAAAAAGAAATAATTCATTTTACTTCAAGTTTATACTAGTAAATATTAATTTTGCGTGTAGATTTAGTGTTTTGTAGTATAAAATAATTTTATAACAAAGATATAGATAAAAATTCGATTGTTCAATAACTTTAATCAATCGTAAAAAATTATTTCGTTGCACTCCAATGATGCGAACTTAAAACCCATACAGTATTTGAATTGAACAACTAATTAAGAAACTAAATGTTGTATATAAAAGAAGAATTATCTACTAAAATTAAAATGTAAAATTCCATCTTTTTCTTATAAATTTTTGTTTTCCGAGGAATTTCTCGGTTTTCTTAAATTTACCTATATTTATTTATTTTTGTTTAAATGTAAAACAGTCATCATCAAGGGCCATGAAATATTGTCTTGGACTAACAGTAGTTTCTATACCTTTTCGTTTGAGACGTTGATTCTGCCAGTCAGGATCCATTTTTATTCGTTCTTTTAATGGATGGTAATATACATCTTCATCTTCTTGACTTTGAAAAAACATAACCATTCGATCATCTCGCATTGCTTCCTTATCATCTTTAGTCTCTACTTTCCACCTCTTATCCTCAAAACTATCTGCGGTTTCAGATATATTAAGAGTATCGGCTAAAGCTCCAGCTACATCATTACTCTCAATATTGTGATATTGTTCATCACGTAAAAGTCCTGTGATTAAAGCATTTTTTTTATATCTTTCTAAATTTGTATCAGTAGATTTCTCACTTGTTTCTTGTTGATTAAGTTTTTTTAATTCATATGAGTCCTGGAGCGTTGTTTTATATGATCCAGATGTTTCAGAGTTTGCAGTTGTAAATGTAGCTTTAGAAGAACCACTGCTATTTAGATTACTTTCTTCTCTCTCTTTGGCATACTGCAACTGTCGTTCTCTATGACGTTTTTCAATAGCTTCATTACTTAAAGTATTCCAGCCTCCATTTATCTTAAAAATAGATATTTGTATATTTTTTAAATGAAATAGTAATTTAAGAAATAATCAAATACTTTTAATAGATTTATATTATTATCTTATACATACCTGTCTCACACTCGGAATAATCTGGGAAAAATTTGGTATCTGTGAAGGTTGTAAGTGCTTCTATTAATGTACATTCAAAAATTAGTATTTATAGAATGAAAATCGAAATAAAATAAAATATCGTAATAGATAAATTAACACACCTGATCCATATTTTTCATTTTCTTACTACTTCTTTGGATTGAATTTTGGTTGACACTTGGAAGCTGTTTATTATCAATCTCCTATAAATAAAAGCTCATATAAACTAATAAATTAAAATAAAATGTGTAAAACATGTTTACTAACAAATTGATAAGGCCTTTCCCCCTTTTCACGAGGAATTGGCAGTTGTTGCTTTTCACTTTTATTTATTTCAGTCCAGGTAATATTATCTGATACATCCGTACATAATTTAGTAGCAGTTATAATGGCTGTTTTAGTACCATTACTTGCATTCATTTTTAAAATGCTAAAAAACTAGTAATTTATATAAATCATTGTTAATCTGTTGTTACATACTTTTTTAAAGCAATTTACAGTTAAATTAATCAGTTTAATTTTTAAAACCATATATAATTTAATATTATTTTAAACTTTTTTTACTTAATATAAAAATTTTACTTGATACATAACATTTAGAAAATAGACTAATAGTTTATTAATGTTACATTGTTCAAAAAGGTAAGAAATAGCCCATTCTTTTACCTATCGTAAAAAACGAAATACAAAAGGTAAATTAATGAATTAATCAAATTCCACAAGATAAAAATATTTACAGAAAACAGTGTATATTTCTTTCAAAGAAAAATAGTTTTTCCTTGTATACTTAAAAGCCATTTTATAGGTTATATTTTCATCACACTTTGACATTAAAATAAATTATTAGTACAACGTTATTAAATTGGCCACTTACTCTATAACGTAGAATAATAATTTAACAGTTGCAATTAAAATATCTCGAGCCCGATATTAACTTATCGTTTATGAAATCACGACGGTAGACTTCATATGTTTAAAAGGTTCACTAAGGCCGGTCGCGTGTCTAATGCGATTAATGTCACCTAAGTCGACTGGTACTTCAGCATTTCATTAAATTGTTAAAATTTAAATCACATTACTATGCAAAAATAACGATCTAGTTTATCCGTGTTGACCGCAACAGTTTACAAGGCGTAACGCGTAAATACGCGGGACCACGATATATGCGCACCTCTCGGCATGTCGCTGCTGCTCGCTGAAGTATAGATACGTGTCTGAAAACAAACAAAGAACACGCACTCGTTCAGTCCATTGGCTTTTTGTTTCTTGATGACTCGACTGTCAACACATGTATTCTGTCTGAAGCATAGAGTATAGGCGAGCACGTGTGCTATGTGTGTATAAAAGAATTTCTTTCGTCTTTTTCCCGCAATGTTGCCAACTTTCTTTTTTTTTTTATCAGGCTTATAAGTATACGCGGGATTTTCAAAAATCATGCAGCAAAGATTTGGTCACTTAGCATTAGCTGCTTAATATACCGTTCCTTTTTATCCACAAATAAACTATATAGATAAATATCTGTAACTATAACGCACGCTTTTAAGCGTTGCAATTTCTCTTTCACTTGTTCTAGACGTCATACTTATAAGTACTCATTTTATTTTCAGCTTTGAATTTAGTTTGGTATCTATAATTGTAAGAATCTGATAATTTGATATTTCTCTGATATTACGTATAAGTATCTTACATTAGGCATGGTGTGGTTTGTGCACATAAGAATTATGCACATATTTATTGTGCACACTTTAGCATTGGTGTATATCTATATCTATGTGTATACTCCAATGCTAAAGTGTGCACAATAAATATGTGCATAATTCTTATGTGCACAAACCACACCATGCCTTACATTACCGCGTGTTTCAATTATAGGGTACTTTAATCTTGAATTTATTGGTAAATTAATTGATTGAGAAGAACAGACGAAAGTGAAGAGTGATAATCCATTATATGAGGAGCAGCTTGATATATATAGGAAAATCCATAGATTTTTTAACTTTTAGATTATTGCAAGTTTCAAGGGATTATAAATATTAAAAATCAAATGGCTGACCTATATTTAGGTAAAACTAAATTTGTCTTACGTATAACCAAGGTACACCAGATATGGTGTAATATGATTATTAATTTGATAATAATTATTAATATGATTATTCGGCTCTCGTATGGTATAAAATACTGTATGAAACTGGTGCGTAAGGTGATTTTTACCGCATTCGACTTTTCTCCTCGCTTCACTCGTGCGAAAAACGTCTCATGCGGTAAATAATCACTTTCCACACCCATATCGTAATGTACGATACACTCGCTACGCTCGGGCGCTTATACACGCCGTGCCGTAAAGTGCAACTTATGCCACTAGTATCGTAATGTACTATTACGAATATTTCACATTAATTGTAAACAAAGAAACGAGGTAATAAAGCTGTGCCTGATTTAGAAAAAATGTGATAATTAAAGTAATTCCGGTATATGAATTGTTGAAAAAATTTTATTAAAAAAATAAAAATAGTTATATTTGATACGTTTTATACGATGTCATACTGAAAGCACATATGTTGATAAAATTTATCTTGAGGCGATTACTGCTGTAATACTTATAAGTATCAATCAGCGGCCAGTTCCTGCATCACAGAAAATATAGTCACAGAAGAAAAGATGTTAACCTCGTTTTTATAAGCTTGATTTGACACTGAAAGAAATTCTTAATCAGATTTGTTTGTATAGAAAAAAAAGTGGAATATTTTTTTTTAACAAATGAAAAACTAAAAGAACTCTAAACTTTACTTATTTCTGTAAGATAATTGTTTGATTATCAAATAAAAGGGTTTTGATATTAAAAAAAGAAATTAAAAAACATTTTTACTAAATCTGTGTAATTGTCTAATTAAATGGTTTGCACAAAGAATTACTATTATTTAAAATAATGTAATAAAACTGTCATTTAGCATGCACATGTATTATAGGCACCTACAGTTTATTTAATTTTATGTAGTAATATGCTACGCAAAAATATAATAAACTATACAGTAGAGTTTTATTTCGTTACTTTTCATAAATAGATTTTAGTATGCTGTTGTTTAAAAAGAAATGCAATTCAACTTCATCGCAACCATTAGGTTGTAGCAAGCACAACATTAGGTACAGTAACATCGTGAAATCACCGACGGCATTCCCCCAATCGTCGTTCTCGAAGGAACAGTTCGATATTATCTCTCTGAAAACGGAGCAAATGAGGATGCCGATGTCGATTCAGTCGGGAAAACCGTTCGTGCCAATACTTGGATGTAAAGCGCTGCACTCTGCTCATACACGTATACAGCGCACTCGTATACAGGCGCAAACTGTTTGAATAATCCCGACTCGCGGGAAGACGAGGAAGGTAGAGTACACCCGCGCCCGTCCCAAAGGACTGTCAATTGACATTTCGTTTCGATTTTTCCAAGGATTTCTCTCGCAAGCGTGGCGCATTTTAGCCGGAAGATAGAACTAGGTAGCAGCATTCCGGGACGCTACTCGCGATCGACGTTTTCAATTGCGTTGAGCGCGCAAATGACGACAGCACCGAATAGCTGTGTAAAGGGCGTTCGATATTTTTTCGTGATATCGTTTTCTCTCTTGATTTTATCTCCTCTGTCTTTTGAGGATTGTCGAAATAAAAGACGTACCAGTGATTTGCGTCTTTTTTCGCGATTTGAAAAGAAATAAAGAAGTAAGCGCTATAGAATAAAGTATATTTATTGTTAGGTAAATTTTTTTGCTCGTTTCAAATTATTTTCCTACTACATAATCAACTGGCGTTTAATAAGGTAAATGTAACAATTAATAAAAGTAACGTTTTCTTTATTGTTTAGAATAAAGTATATTTATTGTTAGGTAAATTTTTTTGCTCGTTTCAAATTATTTTCCTACTACATAATCAACTGGCGTTTAATAAGGTAAATGTAACAATTAATAAAAGTAACGTTTTCTTTATTGTTTATTTCTTATTCAATTTCTTATTGTAAACTAAATACGGAAGTTTCTTACACTAAATACACGGTAGTAAATAAATACAAGTAGTTAGATTGTTAGTTGCATCTAATGGTAGTTTTCTTTGTTATTACTATATAGTGATCCCAATGGCTTATCTACCAGGTAATGCTTTTATAAATAAAAAACAACATTTGTCGTGTTTCGACGTTTCGGACACTTTTCTTTGTGTCCCTCATCAGGATTGTGTATGCGTGTTGATTCGATGTTCGGGAATCACTGCAGTCTCCATGGTGTGGTTGGATGTACTTGGAGCTGGTCTTTGGAACAACGTACTTTTTTCAGCCAGACGTTGAATTAATTAGATTGTTAGTTGCATCTAATGGTAGTTTTCTTTTTATTACTATATAGTGATCCTAATGGCTTATCTACCAGGTAACAATCTAATTAATTCAACGTCTGGCTGAAAAAAGTACGTTGTAGATAAGCCATTAGGATCACTATATAGAAATACAAGTAGTATTATTCAAGTTTGGACAATCGTTGACTTTCAATCGACATTTTTATAATTTTCTCATTTAGTCAAAATTTTTATATATTTTATAATTTTTTATATTCAAAGTGATAGTAAAGAATGTATTTACAAATTCTATTTTGAAAAATAATTAAATTCACAGCCCGTGGGCCATTTTCCTTTATCCAAATTGAACTCTCGTTTATTGCGACATATCGAGTAGACTTAATAATTCAGCTCTTCAAGTTTACTGCTTATTTATCATGTACGAAAAATAAAAATATTCACGTAATAATGATCACACTATTTGCCTTTTACTAAAAGCTATTCAAGTACTGAATGAAAAGTCCACAACATCGGACAAGGCTTCAAAGAAAAATTTACCATGTTTTGCTTTACTTAAAAGAAAGATCACTTATCAAATCTGTTTTTAACTCGGGAGTAATCTAGTTCAGAAAAGAAAAGTTATATATGTATAGTCGCTTTCATGCAGAAATTAAGCCAGCGTTTTGCAGACGTCAACTTGAGCTTTCTCAGCCTTTCAGAAGTTAAGTATTAACGAACTTTCAAGTTACAGATTCAAACTCCATAGTAAACACGTTTATTTTAAAACTTTTCTCATAAAGAATCAGGGGGAAAATAGTAAGACAAAAACTTGAAAAGTCCAAATATAAGCCTATCTGTATGAAGTGGTCAACAAACTAGAAAATTGGGGAAACTGTCGAGTTTGACAGTTGCAATAAAATGTTCCATTATATGTATGTATATTAGCTGAATTAGGAATAGATTATAATAAAACAAAATATTAGCATTCAATTACGGCACAGAGTACATACTTATCCTATTTCTATTTTATGAAACTAAAATAACATTTTCTATGAACTTATATTTATTTATTACTGCGCAAAACTGCTGACAATTTATTACTACTTAGCTAACCTCCTTATTAATTGATTTTTTTTTTATGTTATTGTAAAACTCAATTTTCATTCTATTTATTCTTAAATTTATTGTTTTCTTGCCTTCTGATTTTTGTTATATTTTTCTTATATGATAAATTATAACTAATTCTTGATTGTATACAATTTAATTCAATATAATTTAATTCGAATTTAAATTAATTAATTCTTACGAAATTTCACACGCAAGTATAGCTTGAAACAGGTACTCATAAACCATATATTTAAATTTAATTCTAAACTCATTGTAGAAAAAATACAATTTGAAAAATTTCAATACAAAATATTTCGATTAAAAACTTTGGAATCGGCTTTTTTAACAAGAAATTCGGTTCGAAGATGTAGAAAAACTACTTCCGTACAAAGTTTCATGGATATCGGTTGGTTGCTACTACTGTTATGTGCAAAAATGAAAAGGTGTTTTCAAAATAATTTTTTTAAACAATACAGATAATCTCTTAAAATTTTAACAAAAGAAAGTGTACTTTAGACATTTTATACGTAGTAAAAAATTAGTGAATATAAACCAAATATTTGTTGAGAAGTAAGTTGACGTCCGCGACAATCGCCACTTATTTTCTTTTTTTATTTTAAAAGTTTGGGGAATTCTCGAGCCCGACTTTTTCCCCGAAGAACTCGAAATCGATGCTCCCCGCGAGCTTCTCGGAAGCTCGCATCATGACTTGGCCGACGGGCCGCACCCTCTAACCGGGGGGAGGGGACCGAGCGGTCCGCAAGCGCGACCCCAGCTGCAGCCGATCTGCACAACTTTTTACGCCGCCCTGCGGCAACCAATCAACGAGCGCCGCCGCTCGCCCCAACCCTCACCGAGGTAATTTGCCAGACTCCGGTTTTTCGGAGCGCACTTGCTCTCCGCGCTCTACCGGAGATGGAACTCCACTCGCCAGGCTCTCGCATCAGGTAACCTCGCCTCCCGCCTCCTTGCCAACAGGTGTGGACAACGCTCCGCTCAGGCAAAAAGGGGGTGACATCTCGAGCCACGCTCGGTGTCACCAGGATATGGCAGGAGTACCCTGGTGAGAGTCTCGCGAGCCCGCGAAAATAACGAGACCGCAAATGATACGACATTATTCTATTATCATTTAATTTTATTAGTTTTTTTTCTCTTGCTCTACCGAATTTGAGATATATTATTTTAACTTTAATTTAATTATTGTTATTTTATCATCCTTTTCCCTTATCCAATTCCTCATGCTCTCCGCCGACGCTGAGTTTACGTCAAAGTACACTAAACAAAAAAGATGATATTTTTAAGTTTAAAGTTTAAACAATGAAAATGTATGTAATTTAAAGATCTTTCGGAAAAATTTATGCCATAAATAGAAATATTCGCTCTATCATATATAAAAAGTTTCTTTTTTAAGGAAGGAAAGACAAAAAAACGAAAAATTAAAAATCTTTTGTCCAGAAAACAAAAGAAAAATATTATCGACAGCAAATGCTTAGTAACCTCACAAGGATAAGTATCTCAATTAAAATATTTTGCAGAAACAATGTAACTATTTATAGAATGTGAAATTCTTTATGGTACTCACGGTAACAGAATTTCGGTAACAGATTTTAGCTTGGAACCTACTCAGTTAAATTTCTGCGAAACCAAAACGCTTGTGAGAAAAGTTATTAACGTTCTTATTTCTACAAATTTAACATGGAGTCTTATGGGGAACAAACAACATTTGCGAATATTACAGAATTTCCCGTTCAGGTTTTGTGTAAAAGTTTTGTCGTAAAAGATGAAGGTTTGGCGAACATTTATTGGGTTTGAAAAGTGTCATTGAAGACTTTGAACTGAAAAAATTAAACAACTTTTCATTGATTATTTTTATGAACTTTTATGATTAGAACTGTTTTATTTCAATGTATTATCTTTATTAAGTATTAGTTAGTTATGCTATACTTTAAATAAAGTTTAACTCATTAAAAAATAAGAAATAAAAAGTAGAAAACTGTCTACAAATTTTGACTAGTGCCGTATCATAAGTACAGCTTATACCTTAAGTATCTCAAAATTGGATTCTCAAAAACTAGAAAAAATTGTTTAAATTAAAAGGTAACATAATAAAAAGACAAATCTCATATTTGGTATTTGTTTTGATTGTTTTACAGTGAGCCGACAAAATAGAGAAAATTGAAAAAAATACTCCAAAAATTAAATTCACAAATACTATTTTTAAAAATATATACATATATATTCTACTAAATGATTTAAATATCTCTTTTTCTCGTTATAAAAATATAATGCTGAAAATAAAATAAAAGAAAATGAGAATTTATATTTAAATGTCAAAAATTTAATTTTTCATTCTATCAATGAAAAAATGCTTCTATCACGGTATCTTCTGCTTTATAACTCACTCAAAGTCAAAGTTGATAGTTTACTTTTAGACATAGTTCCTTAGAAATATATATTGCTCTCTTGACGCAACTTCGAAGAGACTTCAGACGCAGAATGTTTTGAAGTTTCACAATGTACGTAGTTTTTTTATTACGGAATCTAACTTTTCTTCTTAAAAGAGAAAGGTCTAAATGAATGAAAAAGTGTCCAGCTTTCTGATTTATTGAATAAAAGTACAATGACTGAAAGAGAGAAATGACAAGAAAAAATAGAAACGACAGAAAAGTAATGATCCAAAAAATGTGAATAAAGTTATTTTTCTCTTGTACTCCATATTATTTTACTGAGAATAAACTGCGTTATTAATCCGAGAACAAAAATAACTTAAATTAAAATTAAATTGCTAATTTTGTAAGCTTTCCTATGCCGCTAATGATGAAGAAGCAGGTTTTATAAATCAAGAGAATAAAGTGAGATAAAACAGCCTTGTTTCAAGAAGGTAATAATATAAGAAATTATCCAACAAACAAAATCTTTATCATATTTTTTATTTTGCCATTGAAAAAATCATATAGCTTATATACTTAGATATAAAGGTAACATTATAGGAATACTGAGAGTGCCATATGTATCTACGTCAATCTTTCATTACACTATTTTTAAAGGACTCGCTGGATATGAAAGTCGAAGCAAAATAAATCGAATATTCCTACTCAACGCTTCGCTCCTCTTTCGATGACTAATAATATTGTGCATAGAAATATTCTCACTTATCGCGCTTCAATTTATTTATTATTGATATATTAAAAGAGACACTCTTCACTCAGCTCCATGTATGGTTGTGTTGGTCAAACGTTATTTAGTTTTCTTATGATGTACTTGCCATCGTCGATTTTTAAACTTCGACTAGTTTAACAATCAAATACACTTATTTTTATTTTATGTCTTTGGTTTCCTTAATATCTATTCATATTTAGTTTTTACTTTATCTTTTATTAATTTTTCTCTGCTGAGCATTGAAATATTCAACATTTATAATTATAACTCACGTTTATTTTTATTTTAGTTGTCAGGGAATCTAAAAATCGAATGGGGCACACGCCCTCGACTTACAGGTATAATTTCTCCTACAACAAAGAGGACGTGGGTACGTCCTATACAAAGTACTTTTTTATAACTCAATATATCCTAAGCATGTAAAAGTAGCAAAAATCAATGCAAACAATTGAATCTGCTTTATTTCATTTTTCTTTTATGCATCACAGAAAAATCTCGTCTTCTTGTTTACGATATTCCACAGCATTGGACACTGTCAATTAAAAAATAAATGTTAGTTGCTGGAAAACACTTATTATTTGTATTTGTAATAAATAAAAATCCAATTCCCGTCGGATTTAAAAATAAAATACCTTCTGATTTAATATCTTGCAAAGAGCATATAAATTACAAAAGAACAATTGTTCAAACAATGCATCTCGATTAGTACATATGCTTGCATATATCGGCATATCATTCAGTTTTCTTTTTTTCATTTAAGTGTCCAAATCTGCCTCGAAAGTATCCTTTTTCATAAACAATTCATCGCGGGAAAAGACTACGTCAACATTTCCTCGTATTTTTACAATAGGCAGTTAATATTTTTTGGTATCTTCTCCTCTGCCCCCGTACATATCCACATCCATATCTCCAATAATTATAACATTTTTTCCATTTTGTCCACCATCTAAGACCTTTGACAACTGGTCGATTATAAGATATCATTCACAAAAATAAAAACTTTAAATCACTACGTCGGCACGAATTTTTAGAATATATTGGTTATTTATGCAGTATCGGTCATCGGTGCACTCATCGAAATTTACAGTAAAAACCACGCCCACAGCTATACTCATTCATATCACATATATTTCGTAGTTTTTCAGGTTTATTGTAACTCACACTGTTTATCAATTTATATTTTTCATTGGAGGTTTAATTAAAAATGTAATATTTCATGTATTTTTTTCGAGTTTTCAAACTTGTTTTTTACTTATAAATTAAGAATTTCCACAGCACAACATACAAATGCTGTACGATTATTACTGTAGCCGAAAATATTTCTTAAAGTATGTTGTATTTCGTCAAAATGATTTTCATAACTACTACTTCATAGCTTCTTAAAAATCGTTAAATCACCCTATAAATATAATACCACATTGTTCTTTAAACCACCAGAAACACAGCCCATCCACAAGTTTTCGCCAACGAATTCCTCTTTACAATCGCTCGGTTGTCCACTCAAAGTACATGACTGCTTCGACGTTGTGCTGTTTGCAGAAGAAAAATCATCTCTCGGTTGGTTTACCGAAAAATTTCGTTGAGTATCACTTCGTCCCCACAATACCTTATCTAAACGACTAAATAACACTCGACCTTCGCTCCGCCTCCCTTCTTCCCTCAAAAAGCATCGCTGTTGCGCGCCTATACATCCCACACTCGACGTCCTATGCATTCCGATTAATACGTATAAAGCCCTTTCGTCACGCGCCAGAAAAGAAAATAAGGTAAACGAACCAATATCTGGTTTTGCCCCTGTACTGTGTAAGTTAATTAATTTATATTTTGATTATTGAGTAACTAGTTATTAAGGTACCAACACATTTTCTCCCTTTTTGCTGTATAAAAATAAAAAAACAGCTAAAGAAACAAGATGTGTAATTTTCCGGATACCATGGCATTTTCTTGAGGTCAAGTGTCCAGGTTTACTGATCCGTTTACCTTACATAGTATGCGCGTATCGAAGAATCCACGCGCTGACACCACGTCTTTCGCTCGCATATCGCCCTCAAAGAGCGCCGCTGCGGTTTTAAATTTTTCCCACCTGTGCAATTCGAAATCGCTGCACTTGTGTGCTTCGTCCATATATATGATCGTTGTAGTCCCGCTCCGGAATTTCACGTTCGTTTCCATTTCCACACATGGCGAGATTCATCATATATGTACACCTAGACACGCAGGTACATGCCGCACGCTGATTGACGCGGACTTCCGCGGATATTATACAGGATATTATACACACGTCCCCAATAGAGTAAGAATACACACTGTTACAAGCGCCGTATGTATACACGCGTGAATATTTTATTGCGGGGGTGTTTTATGCACGCGCGAATGTGCCATATAGGCTCGATCTACTGGTGGGAACATAGGCTTATATACACGCACTTTTTGTGAAGATCGGAAATGAAAATTTACGGGCGACAAAGGCGTTGTGTGCTGCACATCGCACAAGTGATTTTTACGATTTTTTGCGCACGGAGGCAAGGTATTTTCGCCCGTCGTTGTTCCGCGCGCTGCATCGCCGCGCTTTTATTTATACCTCCCTCCTTCTCGTGGAAGTACCGCATATACGCGGCTCTGGAAAAGAAAAAGCGTGCGAGGAAGTACGCGACAAGATGTACTGTTCCGTGTACTTACGTGTCGCGCCTGAGGAAATTTTATTTCGCCAATGTAAGGTTCTTCAGAGTGTGTTTTAATGGAAAACGGTCGAGTTTTTTTTTCTCTCGGATAAGCGATTATAAAAGAATATTAATTTTTATTCCCAGTTTTGTAAAAAATGTTGATCGCGCAAATAAACGTTGTTTATTTCTGTATGCCTATGAAATAAAATTCTGTTTTTAAAAAATAAAGTTTTCTGTAATAATGTTCCAAAAATACCGTTGTAGAACAGAAATTGTAGGAATAGAGGATTCTCACTTTTCCGCGAATAACATATTTGCTTCAAAAGAACGCGTAATTTGCATACAAACGGTTTACAAGCCATTAATAAAAATGTGTCCACTACTGCCCTCTGGAGCCTTTATACCACTTGTTCGTACTATGTGTATCTATTTTTTTCTTCCTGCCGTTCTCTAATAAACAAACAACCCGCAGTAAAATATCTTCACGTACGTATGCAGTTGCCACGTTTACGCACACTGCTTCTATCGTAATATCCGCGATAGGGCGTAGTGCGTTATTTCTTTTTCTCTGCGAGAACTTCAATTACGAGCAAATATCCGAGCGCGCGTGCTGAAAAGACGGGAAGACACTCAAAAATTTCAAGTTCGTGTATATCACTCCTCTCCCCCCCTATTATTTTCTCTCTCTTTTTATCTGAAATCGATCGCAATTGCATAGCAACGGAAGTGTCATCGACGCCTCCCACCTCACGCCTGGCTATACGCCCATATAATATATCTGTATCATTCGGTGCATAGAATTCTTGTGCTTGTTTATTCCTCGTCCGTCGTCACGCGGCGTCGATATATTGGCTTTCGATGAAGCCGTATACAGTAAAATTTTTATCATTATTATTATTATTTCCGATATTAATATTATGCGTCGGTATTTATTATAGGCGTCGAGCCATCGAAATATTTTTCGTTTGATTACGCTTCGCGACGAACATCCTCCTGACAATCAACGCCGACATTTTTTCGCAATTTACTGCTCCGCACTGAATTTGTTGCAGTTTGTTATATACCCAACATTGAACGATGGTCTTTAAAAACTCGTAAAATATTCGCCGAGTTTCCCGCTTAAAAATGACTATTACGTATAAATTTTAAGCACAGTAGTTATCAAATATTTACATGCCGGCGAATCTCAAGCTCGCTTTTTTTTTAATCCTTTGCTATTTTCTGTTATACACCATTTCGTTTATTTTGTATATTATTTTAATGTCGATTTGTTTTACTTATTTATAAGTGTATTTTAATGTCTTTATTCATTTATTATTTATTCGTTTGGAAGATATAGAAGAGTTGATAAGATTATCAGTTTGTATTTTTGTATATTATTTGTATTTACAGTTCAGTGGTCATCGTTTGAAGTGCAACTCAACTGCATCAATCAATATGCCATTGTTAAAAATTACGATGCAACAATAAAAACTTTATTAGTAACAATAATCCAATCGATAAAATCGTTTCACCCCTTAATATTATTTCATTGTTTAATTTTTCGATTGTTACCCCTAAAAAGCACCAGCTCAACAATTTCATTTAATTAATACGAAGGGGAAGAAAAGCTTACTGAGAAATTCAGTTTACCAGCGGAACAAATAAAATGTCGATCGCCGGCATCGTCTGCCTTAAATCAGCCAATTTTATGCCTCGCCGAGAATTCCAACCGAACGTGAAAAAAAAATGAGAGCCGGGGTTGACCTATAACGTTAATGGAAGCTTTCGCCACTGATTGGAGAAGGGCATTTTTCCCAGCGTCGGTAACGGCAGGAAGCGCTTATCTCTCTCTCTCTCTCTCTCTCTCTCTCTCTCTCTCTCTCTCTCTCTCATTTTCACTCCAGAGCACCGAAATAATCAACCGTATTTTCCTCCAGCGAAAGCTCCCTCGGCTCTAAAAGCTTGTTTTTCCGTTCTGCAGCGCTCTCTCTCTCTCCTCTCTTTGTCCCGCCCCCGTTATTTTTCGTCCCACTCCTCCCCCTTTATCCCTACCCCTTTGTCTCTGTCTTGGCCTTTGAACTTTAGCAATTCCCAGCCGGCCCTTGTACCTGCATGCACATGCGCAAAACGACAGTGCTGCGCGCGTTCCCATAATACTCTCCTCCACATTTATCTTTATATAACGTATATACGCGTACAAAAATCATTACAACATCGCAGACGCCAAGGAGTTTTTCATTCACGCCGCCGAGGGTCATATCTCATTCATGCGAATTTGTAACTTTGCCATCCGTCGAGATGTCACACTGTATATATATATATACATATATATAGCACGGCGGTGGCTGCATCTCCCGAGAATTCAGTGCCGGCTATCAAAGCGCGACACTAGCCACTTTCAGCGGCTTTCCTCTGACGGCTCCCTTATACTTTAGCCAAAGCTCGCTTTTTATACACTATACCATCACCCACTCCCTTTTTCTCTCTCTCTCTCTCTCGCATATACACGGAGCAGTTTTCAGAGCGCGCCCGCGTCTTTGTCGCCGTCCATCACGCGCGCCGGCGAGCTTTTCACCCGCTTTTTTATTACATATATGTATACATACACAGATGCACAAACACAAACACTCACATACACATACACATCATGTGTGACGACCTGACTTTGAGCTCGCGCGAGCAAGCAAACGAATGGCTTAATTCGCCGCCGTGTAACCCGCGCGCGCTGTTCTTTGTCGGCGATGGCCTGCGCGTTGTATTGCGTCCCAGGTTACGATGAAGCTACTTAGTTGGAGTATCAGCGCTGCGGATAATTTGATTACACGTTGTCACGTAATATAATTGCAACCTACTTTTTCCTCTTCTTTTCCGTATGCTCTCTCCCTCGCGTTAAATTGACATTTACTGTTATATTTAAGATGCTAAATTTATTAATTTAGCACGCGCGAGTTGGTTCTTCGTTCGGAACGATTGCCTCGATTCTCAGTTAGTATAGTTCTTATCGTATCGAGCTTCGTAACAGATTCTAAATGAAAGTGATGTTATATGAATTTATTTTTCAACGGAAGAAAAGCTTTGAAGATTTTATGTTTCATTTGTGTTTTGTATGAGTTCTACATTGTACGAAATTTATATACGCGTCGACTCAACGTGACAAATGTATAATCAAAAGTGAAAAACTTTCGTGTGGAAATTCGCCGTATCAAATCCTAAACAACAAATCACAAAGTCCATGGAATGACCTTGAATATAACAACCGATCTCCGGACGCGCACTACTGTCAAAACTTATTCGTTTTCCGCCATTATATACCTACCGATCGCTCGCGAGTGTAAAAGTGCTGCGACGCTGCCTACCGATTAAAACGCGCAAACATCCCTTTGGCGAGTAGAAGAAAAAGTACAGGCAAATGTCATCACGATGATGGCCAGCTCACATGACGTCATCCTCGCTGTCCTCGCGTAGGAGTGCGAGCTCGTCCTCGGCCGTGGCGCGCCTCGAGCCCTCGGCAGCCGACGACTTGGCCGGAGCGGCGATCGAGCTCGTCGCGTCGCCTCATATGGTGAGGTAGTAGGCCCGGGGCCTACCCGACGCCGAGAGGGTCGGACTGACGACGATACCCGTGGGCGGATTGTACCGCAGCGTCCACGACGGCGGCGGGTACATTCGTCATCTGTACGGCTCGTGGCGTTTCTTGCACTTCTCCCTGGCGATGTAGCAGAGGGCGATCGTGATCAGCAGGGTGATCGTGATGCCCATCCCCACGCTCGTCCAGATTATCGTCTCGTTCACCCCGCTATGGCCGCGACCTGTGGGTTAACGAGGCAGAACGGGGGAATTAGAGGGACCACGGGACTTGAGGATTCTAGTGGGCTCGCGTTAGAGTTGACATTAGAGGGTAATGAATACGTTAAGACGAGGATATCGTTTAAGAGATAGTATAGCTGTGATCTGGTTGGAGGTAGAGGTAGTGATTTATTCTTTTGGAGTATCAAAAAATATCAAGTAATGTATAGGTATATAAATAAAATTTTCAGAGTAAATTTTTAATTTTACGCTCTAATTACATTTACGAAGTGTAATTTCGCTTAAAAGGTTTATTTTGCGTTAGTTTTTAATTTGAAACTTTTGTAGTAATTCAATTTTGAGCCTTCATCTATTTAAAAAAATATATAATTACTTTAGAACGTGGAAAATATTAAACGATGGTAATTTACGTTCTTTCATGTTTCACTTTTAATATTTTATTTTATGTTGAAGAGAATGTTAAGTCATTAATGAAAAAAAAAATTGTTTTTTTTGAAAATTATTATCATTAAATGGAGTGCACTCAATTCAATATCACATATAAATTAAGTTGATAATAAGATACTCCGTGCATGCAGTGCACGTATATAAACAGCTTACTAATTAAAACTATATTTTACGAAACTTATTTACCAGTAATGTAATCACACGTCGAGTTGCAGACTAAATTGGATACAGAACATATGCACACACGTAGTCAGACTCTACTGTGTGTACTTCACTGTACTAATAGATATGAATTCTAAATTATCACATACAATTTTCAACTCTAATATTATCAAAAGTTCTGTAAAGATCGGATTATAGCATATATTCACGTTATATTTAAAATTTACAATTAAAATCAAGAAAATAAATGACCGGAATATTCCTACGTATTCATTACCTCCGACCGTAATACTAAAGCGATCCCACTTTTCACACTAAAATTATTTTAAGATGGAGTTTTACTATTTGTTATTTGAAGTCAACGTTATTGTAAAGCTCATAATAATTTCTTTTCAAATAAAACAAAAATTTAGATTTACGAAAAGGAGTGTTTCGTTTGTCTCACTAATTTCTTTTAAAACACCATTGGAATTCACGTCTCGCTTTAAAATTGAATTGACGCACGAGAGTGAAAAATTTAATTGTATACTTAGAAAACAAAAGAGAAAAAAAAAACACAAAAGCGCCGTAGAACTCCATCTTAATGATCGGCCATTTGCAGCAGCTGTTGTCTTTGTTTAGTGCCACCGTGTGCGCTCGTTTCGTAACTTGACTTTCTTTCGCGTGTACACCGGCATGCCCTTTTTCCTCGTCTCCTTTTTTTTGCCGTTCCCGTTGTGGTGCAAAACAAAAAACGCCAACCTGCACTGGTTGTGGATTATTATACGCGGGTGGCTCGGATATCGCGCCTCCTTTTTTTCTGGGGCTCTCGACGCGAAAGCCACCTCTGCTTTTCCCCCGCGCGAGCGGATTTATACTTTTTCGCTGCTTTTTTCGATAACGAATTATTTGTCGTATCAAAGTTTGCCGAGACGGGAGCGTGCACGCGTGCTCGTCGGTGCGGCTGCAGCGCAGCGGCGACTTTTATACTTTATATCGTGAACTTTGGTTTATCGGCTACTTGCAGTGGATTTTTATGATAGATTTATTTTTACGCTCTTCGTGCCTTAGCGGCGAGATGCTAGCTACTTTTTATTGTTTGACGATTTACGGTTTCTTCAGTTCGCGCTGCTTCGACCGAGCAGCGCTGGTGTGAGTTTACTCATTGCGCAAATGTCAACAAGAAATTTCTTTTTTCATAAGTTGCAGTAGCGTTTTCCTTTGTTTGCGAGGTCTAAACATAGATCGGCGTGATTGAAAAAGAAATCGTTCTTTGCGTTTGCGAACCGAGAAACCGAAATGATTCGACTATAACTTAATATGTAAATTTGCGGACCCAGCAGTATATATATTATAAAACTGAGTAAATTATAAACCACGATATTAATGCACTATGCATTAATATGATAAACAAAAACTGTGGATAAACGTAGCATGTTTGTCAGTATTATTTAACATAATTTTCAGCAACAAGTATAAAATTCATGAACTCCCGTTATCGCTTGATATTTTATGAAATATAGATAAGGATACAATCTGAAATTTTGATTACTTTGTGATTTTTCTCTTTTAAAAAGTGTACAATAGCAGATTTAAATATATTTTTAAACTTAAGCTTAAAAATATAATAAAAATAAAAAAACATCTTACGTGATGGTGCGTTACTACTGAGCAAACTGCTGTAAATAAATACTTGATACATTTCCATTACAAAATAAAAAACGAAAACAATTTGATGAGATATAGGACATATTAAAAGGTATTTTATATAAATAAAATTCTCAGAAGGTTTAATATTAAAAAAAACAAAAAAGTGTCTAAAAAAATTATTTTCGTCGTAGCCATGAACGTGTTAAAATAAACTACAGAAAAATAATATATATAAAAAAAATGTTGTATATATTGTAGGAAAAATTTTCTAATAGAGCTGTAAAAAAGCCATTTCTGGAACCAGTTATCCATAAGTTATATTTTACAATTTTATATAGTTATTTACATTTATTCACATCACCTGATTAAAAAGATTAATCCTTTAAAAAATTGAAAAATTATCGAAGCTATTTCCATTTCATAACACGTGAAAGAAAGAAGTTAATTACCTTTTGGATTATCTATATGGATTTTTAGTAGGGCTATTATTTTGCTTCGAAGATTTGAAAATTCGATGCTCCGAAGCTTCGAAGTATTGAAGCTTCGCACAACGACTTCGAAAATTCGGAATAGGAAGATTGCTTCGATTCTTCGAATACATCGAAGTTTCGACAAGTTAGGGGCTCTAGTTTACAGCCATAAAATCCTTTCTAATCCCTCGTAGAAAATAAAACAACTTTATTGGTTAGCATGTTAATCAAATGGAGGTATTTCTACTTGACTGACATCGAAATTTAATTAAAACTATTTAAAACTATGATTATATGTTAAAGCCTTTATAATCTATAATATAATATTTTCACGTGTATAAATGGTTATTCTTTGCCGACAATAGCCATATAATCATGGTGTACTGTTTTTAATTTAAAAATTGATAAACAGTTCGCCAACCATTGGTTAATATTTTTACCCCAGAAATATACCAAATTTAATCTAAAAGAAAAGATACATATCTGAATTATAGATACTGATAAAGTACATAAAATCATAGTAATAATAAAAAAAATTGAAAAAACACTAAAATTCCGGTATTTCACATCTAGAACTCTGCTATTGGATACCTTCTTTGCTAACTATTGACAAATATTAATACATTAGTAATGAATATCAAATTCAGCTAAAGACAAATTAACTAATCATCCCACTTCTCTAAAATTGCGAGGCCTTTCTTGCAGCAATTTAAAGATAGATGCGGTTATAGCTTACATCGCGAAAAATAATTCCCATAATTCATATTTTAAATTTGATTTCTTCTTTTCGTTGACACAATAGTGCGAAATCAAAATTTTTTCATCAAATATCTCGTGTATTTTTAACCTCCAGTATAGCATTATGCATGAGAACTGCAGTGCATTCGGCGCGTCAATTTATTTCTCTCTGCAAATACGAAATGCATCAACAATTTTGATTACTGAAAGCCCATCCACACCAGTACACAATTGCCAGGCGTGCACGGTATAGCCTTATATATATTTCAAGCTGAATTTCGGTTCGCAAACGTTACAATCCATACTGAATAAGCAATGGAGTTTACGAGCGCATTCTGGAAAATTCCGCGCGCTCACCTATACGTGTATATAACTCTATACCTTCCGCGCGCCAGTATTCATCTCCGGGAATCATCGTTTTTGCCACAGCGGTGAAGTAGCCGGTCCGTTTTTTCTATACCTACCTATATATATTGCGCCCGAGCACGGCGTGTCCGATGTTTCTTCTGCGGACGCTCGTAAAATCGCGCCGTAAATCTGCGATTGTGCATAGACACGCGCGCGCTCACACGACTATATATGGCCTGCGAGACTCTCATGTGAATAAAGGAAGCAGTTCACGATAAAAAGTGTAGCGCTCGGCGTTGCCGCCGCTACCGCCACGCCTTATCGATCGCGACGTTATATATAGACATGTCAAATAGCGGCGAAAAATTTGAAGTCTTTTTGCAAGTCGAGAGTTACACCGGCTGTATCCAGATTCTCGACATTGACTGCAAAATTATTTGGAAATTAAATTCGTTATCGGGTAAGAGCACGCGTCCTGCGAGCAGAAATTTGAGGGATAACTGTGTACTGTCAATTCTTGACATTCCGAGGATAATTTTCCGAATGATAGTAGAGAAATTCAGTTATATGCCAGAAAAAACTGAATAATACATGTAATAACGTATACGTGTTGATACATTGTACTTATATAAAATATTTATAATATAACATTTGAATATTTCTTTTTGTCGTCACAACCAGTGCACTATCTTATATTCTATAAAGAAACGCCATTTGTCGAATTTAAAAACAAAGTTAGAAAAGTAACTATGGCAATGATACAAGAGTGTTGAAATTTCGAATTAATTATAAACGTGAAAAAAGGCATCGTGGAAAAAGGATGGAATCAGAAAAGCGAAGTATAGAGAGGGAGCGCAAAATAACGAGAGCGCGCGCGTCTACGCGCATGCATTACCCGGCTCGCTTTCAGGGTTTTATTTTGCAATTACCGTTTTACCTTTCAGCGAAAAACAAAGAACTCCGGACACATCTCTCTCTTAAAAATCTTTAAGCTCGTTACTGGGCGATATATTCCGTCTTTTTATCAAATTATTATCAATAATGCATGCGCGTCGTAGCTAGCTCGGCCCTCGTTGCGCTCGCTCCTATGGCTTTTATTTTTCCCATGTCGGCGAAAAGCATGTCCCGCGCATCATCTACATAGCGACGACAAACGTCATGCAGCCAATTATATATACGCATGCAGCAGCTATTATATACAGACTATATTTATATACGTTAACAGTCCAGTCCGGTGTTCAGTGTGTGTATTACTCGCAATAAGCGAAAGTGCCAGATAATATTATATATAATAATAGAGGTGCACACGTGCGCACGCAAACATATCACACACTACGTTATATATTATCAAGACGATTAATTCATACATAATAATATAAGGGATAGTCATTTTATATACATATTTGCAGTTCAACCTCTGCAGTATATACCTGTTAAGTGATCAAACCTGCTGCGGGCCAAGGTGACGGCGGGAGTGCGCTTGGCGCCGCGCACCGGACGTACCTGAAGATAGGTAGGGGGAGGGTAGGTACGGCGAGAGATTTCACACCGCGCGGCTCGACGCCCGCGGATCAATGAGCGTAACCCGCGTCTCGGCGGCGACGGGTTTCAATGGACGACAATTGGTCCTTAAAGGAGGAAATTATACCGGCACGATGAATCATATAGAGTGAGGCCATATATATGAAGGAGGGATAAGCGACGCGTGTCGTTTGGCGTATATATGTATATCTATAAGTGTGAGAGGGAGAGTCGGGAGAAACTGGAGGAGAGCTATATAGATGGTGCGCCGCGGCATTACGGAATTCTACAAGCGTACCGCGCTTATGGGCGGTTATCGTGATTGCGTATATATATAGGTGTACGTGAGTGAGATGTGTGTGCGCGCGCAGGGGTAGGTGCTGCAGTGTATCGGTTCGTGCGTGCATGTCCATGTGTGTGTGCGTATGTATATGTACGTGATTTCGGTCCCTCACATTTCGCGCGTCCGCGGAATATTGACATTCCTTATGTTCTTTTCTCTATGTTGCTCTATACCTAGCCGCGTAACCCCGACAACGCGTGTCTGCACTCTATATAGTGCACGTTTTCTCTTTCTCCTGATCCCGTCAGTCGCGTATAAATTTTCCTTCGCGCGCCTTTTCTCTCTTTCAAGGTCTTTGCTGCGTTCGGTAGAGTTTGCTTTTTCTTCTCGGTATATATATAGAGAGAAGTGAGTATATAGAGAAGAGGGAGAGACGAGCGTTCGAGATAAATCCGCCGAAGTTATTTAGGAGGTCGAAGGAATTTCAACGATCCCTTTTGCTTTTGCCCTATCGACAATGGGCACTTTTAATCGATTTCGCCTTTGAAATGGAATTAATCTTCTGTAACGCTTTCCTCGCAGCGGACGTCAGCTGCAGGGGCATTTGGTCAATTTTAAAATTGGATAGGCCGCACTATATAGCTTTCGATGGACGTTTTCTTTTGGAAAACATGCTATTTTCAAGTATTTAACACAGAAACACGACATATATTTTCAAAATGTTTGGAATAAAGCAGATTTACACGCTCGCTAGATAGATGATAATATTAAATCGTTTGTAAAATTAACGACAATTCATTCTGTGGTTGAAATAATATTTCATTTGTTTAATAAATGGGTACATTTAGATTATATTTATTAGATGGTTATTGCACGAACAGGAAAGCGAGATGACCCATAAATTGTCTAATAAATCATTCTACACCGGTTGTAAATTGGGAAGCTATTCAAATCGAGAACCAGACAACCAAACCATTTATCTATTGTAATAAATATTTAAGTTTTGTATAATATAAAATGTATAATATATTTACAATTTATCAATGATAATCTTTATTACATTAAAACTGCTTTACTCCAAATATTATTCTATTTTTATTAAAAAAGACACCATAACGCTTTGTCATCACATCTAATCACATAAACATGAATTATGTCACATGAAAATATCAATACGCTAAACACATTGATAACACAGAATATAGAAAATAATAAACAATATAGTAAATCATTGTAAATGTTTAAAATGTATGATGAATTAGCCATTTCATTATTTATGATATGATTTTTATTCAACTACTGAGCTACTTACTCATTTAATGATGACTGTTTATTCTATTTGTAATTTTAATGCTGATGTTTTACTTAATTAAGGGAGAACAATACGATTGTTAAACGAAATCAAAAATAGCTTTATTTCACCGTTATACACGACCATTTCAGTACCTTTGTCAATCGTAATTGCATAAATGGCAAATACTGGGAACAACTATTGGGTGTTCTTTGTAATCCCGTGATTGGTAACAAATTGCGTTGAAAACAGTTTCACCTATCGCAGGGTGGCTCGCATGCTGTTCATTTAATGGTGAATCAAGTGGCTGAAAAATTACGCGGCAGGGACGCTGACGGAGATTCGCAATCAATGAATCTCTTTGTTATCGACCCCGACGAGTATAGAGAGCGCGCATACGAATAGATAGAGAATACGCGGCTAATTTTTCACCACTCAAAGCCATTCTCTCCTCGCGATATACAGCACGATTAATTCCCCAAATGTAATCAAACCGGTCCCCGTGCCGATAAAGTTTAATTTTTACTGATTCATGTAATTACCATGCGCGCTAATGCATTATGTATTCCCCGATTTCGCGTCGAAATCGGGGCAGCATCGAAGCACTTTGTTCCGCATTGTTTTAACGCGCTTTTCTGCTTAAATTTACTTTTCGCGCACAGGTATACGTATATAGGTAGTTCCCAACGTGTATATAGTTATATAGAATTGCGAGCGTTGAATTCCCACCGTGCATGGTTAATTCGCAAGGAGAATAAATTTCGAACTGAACTGTAACCGAGCGCGCGCGCGCGAGTGGAACACAATTTTTTTTCCCCCGTATTAATTTGTCTATCGCACTGAATTACCGCTGGAATTACTGCCACACATCATGCAATTTACATGGATATGTACACGATTCAAATTCCTATATATTTATGCACATCCGTAAGTGGGTTAACACCGCGGAAAATGACTCTTGAATACGCAATAACCGCGAGCGAGCGATGCATTATATTAGGCGTTAATCCGTTTTAACTTTAATTACACCTTCGCGCATCCCGACTATACATAAAAGCCCCTCCACCCCACGAGGCTGGTCTACTCTGGAAATAAATTTGGTTTATCGGATAAAGGGCAGCATTATTCTAATGCCTATATAACCTTCTCTCTTTTTTCGACAAAGCGCGCGAGTACATATAGATCGAGCGAGATTTCCCAGGCGTATAAAGCAACGTGAGGGAGATAGAGAGTAAACAGGCTTCTCTATCATCGTGTATACTCTCGTTGTCGATATACGCTGTAGCCTTACGCGGGGCTTATTCGATTTGCGAATTCTCGATTAGATGCATTTTATCTATCAGGTCGGCCATTTCCTCCGCTCAAACTGTTCACGTCAGCGTCCGCGGTTCATCCCTCACGCAAAAACTCTATATACATATCCGCGTTCGCGGCCGTTTAATAGAGCAGACGTAACAGTAGTAATAGTAGTAGTACTGGTAGTAGTAGTCGATTCATGCTTTAAATGCTAACATAGAGAAAATGCCACACTCACGATATAGGTATATATATTTAGTACGTGTACGGGATGGGTCACAAAAGGGTTATACGCGCGAGCACTGGTGCACGAGTGACAGCCTCGGGGTCGCGATTTAGCAGCACCTTCAATTACCCGAATTTCGATTGTTATTTTCATGCTTGTTTTGCGGTCTGGAAGCCTTACGATTTGTGCTATTGAACAAAATGAGTTATTGACTTACGTGCACCTGATGGACATTGATTCTCGTGAAACGTGTCTGGTAAATTTCAAAATCCTGCAATCCCATTGAACAATTCAAGTGTAACCACTAACCCTAAATTACAATCGTCCAATGAGATTACAGGATTTTAAAATTGACTATAGGCACATTCACGAGAATCAATGTTCATCGGGTGTACGTATGAATAAAAATAAGATAATAAATATGTCATTATTTAAATATGGATCGAACTAGAGAAAATGAGCTTTCATTTGTTCCGGAGTTAAAAAATGTTTATTTCTTCCAAAGTTAGATTAATTATCGTAAAGTACATAAGATATTGTTTAAATTAAGTTTGGCTATTGAATAGTATATTTCGTGTATTTTGACGTTTAACTTTGAATTGGCGCAACTTTGCTCATATACGTTTACTCGAAATAATGGCCAGCGAGATATTACGCTCATATTTGAGTATATTGAGAGATGGTGATATTAACGATCCAGCGGCCCAAGGGTGTGGTCGGATGGCAGAAACGAACACTCTGTTGTTTTAATAAATTGGCGACTTTTCGAGTTCTTTTTCGCTCTACTTAGGCACTTCTCGAGTCTCTTTATTTTCAATAGAAGCATTTAATAACATAAAAAAAGAAATTAATATGAATACTGCCAAATACAATCAAATTTACAATACAATACAACTTACTATATTTTTTGCATATACACATACAGTATATAAAACATTGACCGGGGTCTAACCGCTTGACTAACACTATTCTTACATTTTAAATTGTCTCTGCAAATTTTATTGTACTTGATAGTATTCCTATATATTATTTATATACTTTAATTAGATAATGTTTCTATTTTTTGTGATTATAAAGAGACTCGAGTAAAAGTAAGGAAAAGTATTCGAATTGTTGTCAATTTACTAAAATAATCCTGCTTGTTTTATCCATCCAATCATGCGCTTGCTGGGCCGATAATCTAATTATCGCTCATTAAATTAAAAATAGTGGAAACAAAATTTCATTACGCTTTTCAAACAACGTCATAAGTAATATTAACAAATCTAAATTATTTTGTTATTTATTGTCTAATTCAAAATTTTAAACGTTTAGTATATCGATGGTAAAGTAAATTTGCTGAATTATTATTTTAAACGAACGTAATGAAATTAAACTAATGAAATTTCATGAAACTGCATCAGATAATCTCTATAGGTGCCGTTTTATCCGAGCAAATAGCCGACTACGGTTGCGTTCCAAAAGGCTTCAAGCAGTAAACCTAGTAACGTCTGTCTTTATGTGACTTTGGGATCGTACCATGCTACTTCTGCCACTTTATTGTTAAATACCCGGCTGGATGTACCGTTATAAACCCACAATTCTAACGCGCAACGGTATGTTCTAGTAATTCTTTTTAATTACATCAAATTAAACGAGCGTTTAAAAGCTTTAAAGAATAACTTTGGTTTTTTGAAATATAGTTTTTTTTACAAAAACTCATAATTTACAAAGGTAAATTTTACAAAATTTACATACAAAGTGGCCTTTACATAGAAAGTTGAAAAATGCGGTAAAATAACACAAGCGGCATGACTATCTATGTCAAGATAGACGTACAGCATCATCCTAGATACCCCCTTATCTACTTGCTTGTATGTAATCCATGTTATACGCGTTATCTCATAAATATATTACCCGAGTTACGTTGTAAATTTTGGCAGCTTTTTCCCAATTTTCTTTAAGCGGTAAAACCTTTTAAATTTATATTCTTTTACGCTGCATGTAGGAAATCCATTATATAGAATTCAATTCTCGATGGATTACCGTACGTGAGTCAATATTGAGATCTTTAATAGTATTAATTCTTTTTAATAAACCTTTTAAAAGATTTTATGAAAATAAATTCTCCGATAAAAATATAAATAAATATTTACTGTTAGAAGCTAACAAATTTGTTTCAAAAAATCCTGAAATATCCGATCGATAACTCTGCAAAAAATATTTTCGAGTGTGCAAAATTACAACTCGATCAGCTAAATAGTTTGTAAGAAAAGTATCACATCTGATTTGGAAAATGTCGTTTCAAGGAAAGGGTACGATCAAAGTTTCACGTACGGTTACGAGCCATGCGGGTACTCCGTCCTTTAAACTTTTACGGCTTCACGGCAATTTTACAAATTTCGACGTACTATTTTACGAACGCATTTGCGAGACCCAAAACTTAAAGAAAATGCTGTAAAAAATCGTTCTGTTCCAGACCAGTTAAACTGCACTACTTCCTTGAGTGTTTTTTAATATACACATATCTATGTCTTGAGCGAAAAAGTTAGTCGATAGTTGAAAGTGGTTCATATTTGTTTTCAATTTAGTATACTTTCAGTCGCTTTATGAAAACATTTCCTACATGTATATAATGTTTACGTATTTATGCTCTTTTATTTACCGTTTCCCGTTCAGCATAGTTAAATAGCATTACAATAACATCTATTTTACTATCAAACAATAACCGATAGAAATGAAAATACTATACCATTCAATTTTCGCACGCGATTGTAAAACACAAACAATTTTTTACGAACGCGTGACAATACGAAAATGCACAAGCATATATTATTGTTCCCTGACTTTGTTACATTTTCGTCTCCGCATTGTCAAAAGCATCCACTATCCAGAATTAAAACTCTCTGCGCGAACTCGTATAACAAAAAGCCTCTCGTCATCCGCGGGACGCGGAGTATACGAGACACTGTCGCCAGCCGGCTCCACGCCACATATAAAAATGAGATAAACGTCCGGGCGGCGTTTTTACCCGCGGAAAGCTCGTATATATACATATCTGTCAAATTGACGTCACTTCGCGCGAGCTGGCAAAGTTTCGCGCGCGCGAGGCTGGCATCGTGCACGTGCGCTTTCTCCTCATCTATACATCCGTATATATGTATATAGAAAACGCGTGCAACTATAAACACGGTATGCTCGTATATATACACACACACGTATATAGAGGATAGATATATAGATAGATAGATAGGGGTAGAGCGTATACGAAAGAGAGTTATATGTATAGTAGTATAAGAGAAGAGAAGAGAGAGAGAGAGAGAGGCGGCAGGCATAGCGAGATATTTTTTCAATACCATTGTACGAGGAGCTGTAAACGCCACCCCCTTTACCGGCAACGCGACCGCCGACTGGCATTGTTCTGCGCTCTCGCTCTCCTCTGCGTCCACGTCCGCGTTGTCGCCACCTTCGTTGTCGTCGTCCTCCTCCACCTCGTCCTCCTCTTCCTCTCCTTCCACCTCCTCGCCGGCGCCGTCACGCTGTGTCACCTGCAAAATGAGAAAAAAAAAAGAGAAACCGAGAGAGGCCTCTCCTGTATTACAAACGTATATACATCATACACGCACACCTACATCAACGCGGCGCTGAGAGCTTTTACGTGTGATACGAGCGCGCGTCTGGTTCTAAGCTTTGTATACGTTCGGGGTAGTATCGTTTTCACGCGAGCGCTCGGTACACAGATATATGAGATCGCCTTTGGCCTGGCGAAAGACGATTAATTTTTCATTCGATTCTCGAACGCGCTTGGCCTCTATCGGGGCGACCCCAAGCGTTGATGCATATTTATAAGCGATCGAGACTGGGTCTATAAGATTATGCAGTGTATATAAATGTTGAGAGAGGGTACGGACTCTTGGGGGACTAAGTTGAATATTAGCCGGAGGCATCACGGTGCCTCTAACGCCTGAGTGATCGTCGCATCGTCGGCTAATTGGAGTTTTTAAGAGTGTATATAGGCGCGCGATTATAGATGCAGCGGAGCATGCACTTAGAAGCGCAACGTGATTTATGATTGCGCGAGGGTGGTTGAAGTTGTTCCCGGCAGAGCACCGGCTGTTATTAATGGATAGTGACGTTTCAATGCATGAAATGAATCTGAAATGGGATTTTTAAAGTATCCGGTCGTGATAAGATTTTGCAAATGGTTATAAATATTAACTCTTGTATGTTTATTGAGAATTATTGTTTTGGTTGTATATTAGTTTTATAAAATAGTTGCTTTACGATGAATGTTCTGTGGACTTTTCGAACCAATCGACAAATTTTAGTGAAAATTCGGAATTGGTGAATCGACAGTTTTTTATTCGAAACTGCACTTTATCATACTTCACATCAATATGTTTTGTTCCGGAAAATAAACTACCGAGATATGAAATGCATAATAAAATAAAATTTTTTATTTGTCAATGTTGTATACTGTTAGAAATACTGAAAAAATTTTTTTTTTACTAAAAAATGTAAACAAAGTATTTCCACATTCGTAAATATTTAAATTTACTATCTTAACCATAATAACTGTTATTAAAAATGTAGTTAAGTTTATCATCTTTGAATCTAGTAAAAATGTAATAATATTTACAATTATTTTAGTAATAAGAGCTAGAATGCAATAATTTTTATTATTTTAAATAAAAAAAAATATATTGTGTACTAACTGTTCCTTATTTACGAAGAAAATAAATATTAGTTTAATTTTCTTTTCTTGCTTTTTTGTTAACAATTCAATGCTTTATGGACTAAAGCAGTCTTGATCGTAGAATCGTCTTTTAGTTCTTTATAAAATCTCAGTTGAACGTTGCAGTAAACTTATACTTAACAATCAATATCAAAATCAATATCAAATTTCATCTTAACTGATAACTTGATAAGGTAAGTGATGGTAAAGAACCGAATAATAACCAAATGTCCCCACCAACATGTATTATAATCGAAGAGAATGAAGACTAACTTAACCCGCGGTATACGCGACCTAAAAAAGGACCTTGAATTGAGAGAGATAGAGATTTGAAGTTTGAAGCTTATTAGTTTCAGGGTATGGACTCAAGGTCTGTCATAGTCCATATAGTTACAGATAGTATAATATAAAAAAGCATGTTTATCACAGATAAAAAGGCATATGTCTTTTGTAAAAATCAAACAATAAAATTAACTTAAGGTTAACCTTCAGATTAAGATAACATAAGTTAAAGATGTGTATATCAAAAATAAGATGGGAAAATAAATTAACGCTTACAATTAAACAAATAATTGTAAAGCTATCCTTTAAAACAAGATTCGAACAGCATCTCTTACTACCAAATCTATTCAACAGAGTAAAGCAAAAGTGTTTCGATAAATACACGGATAGAATTTTTCTGGAAAAATTACCGTGAAATTCGTGTCAATCGAGGTACAACCGATTTTTCTGGAAATTATTACGCATATCGAATAGGAATATCGAAACTCACACGTCGGTGGCGCTGCTCGCGCCGCCGTCGACTGGCACGTGCTACATACATAACCTATAAATATTTAGATCATTGAATAAATATTTAGATCATTGAATAAAAGGCGATTCCCAATACTGAAGAAGCTGATTTTCAATTAACGTAAGTTTTCTGCAGTATCTGGAGCAGAATCTCAGGTGAGATTTTGGCGTGAGATTTTACATGAGATCTCACCTGACAAATCACCTGAGATCTCACCTGAGATTTTTCAATAGGGGAGGTAAATATTGATTTTAAATTCAGCTTCTATCTTTGAAAGAAATTTCGTTTTCTTTAAAGCATAGAATTTTTGCATAAAATTTTATAATATTTTTAATAAAGAAACATATATTTAATTATAAAAGTTTCATTAACACTTTATTAAATAGGTATCAATATCGCAAGCCTCGTGTTTTCTAGCATAAATAAGTAAAGTCATTTAACAAGTATAAAAATTTTGTCGACTTAATAAGTTAATATTTTTTCTATATTGCCATTACGACGAAACCTTATGATATAAAAATGTTATACAAAACCCATTTTGGAAACAAAACAAACTGTCAATAAAAAGAATATATCTAAAATGTTGAAGAATTTTTACAGTTACATTGCAGTATAACGGGCGGATGTCTAAATGTATTTATGTAGAAAACATTGAATACGAAACATGTCTTTTCAAAAATATGTAAGGTTTTATATAATACATTTTAATACTTTTAATGTAATGCACGGTGCTCGGAAAAGTGATCTTTTAGGGCTAACGGGATTTCTACCTCAAGTTTATTGCACTTCTAACAGAATAAAGTTCATTTTATATTCACAGAACATAATTCATCTACATAATTGAGTTTGGGATAAAATGAAAGCACGTAGAAGTAAAAAGACTAGACATTGAGTTAAACTAAGAGTAAGTACCATGGTCGCATATTAAACTGAGCAATTCGATAAATAAACTTTTTACAGTTATTTAATGCCAAAGTCTTAATGTAAAGCGGAACGAGACACATGCTGACATTTCATTTTTATTATTTCTAATATCCAGACTGTAATTCATTTTATGAATAATATTATTATTTAATAAGAATTATTTATAATAATAGAACTAATTAAATAATAAGTTAAGTAATGGTATAAGAGTATTAACCTTTAGAGGACCGGCATTTCGTCTGCGTGATCGTTCTAAGAAAATAAGGCATAAAAAAGGTATCTTATGTCATGGATTGACCATATGTGAAGTGTCGATCATGGGTTGAGCCAGTATACTGGCTTTCTGTTTCTCAAAAGGTTAATTTTAATCATCAGTCAATTTATCCGTTAAACGGAACGTAATAGCAATATTTACATAAAATCTTATTAAAAAACTAAAACGAAATAGGAATTAGATATACCTACCTAAGTGATTTTTAAATTCCTTGAAACAAAATAGGTAATATATGTTATTCAAATAGATTCTGGTATGAGATGTATGGATTTTTGTCGCAGAAAAACAATTGATACGCATTGCTTCGGAGAGAGATTGTTTTTTACAATGAATGCTAAAAAATAACTTTACGTTTCAATTGTATTAAACATAAGATATCCGAACAAATATGAAGAAGCGTGCAATTAGAATATGACGAAGATTAAATAGAACAAAGCCGAGAGATGGAAACCGTGGTTAGTTGGTACAGTATCTGATTTGTGAGTCAGCGGCCTTCGCTCAAGTCCGGATTCGCCACTTTTTGTTTCTAAAGTTATTATGAGTTAAATCGTAAGAACTATGATAGTGATTAACAAGTCATTGAAAATAGCAATGTTACAAAATTGTAACCTCTTTTCCAATTATTCCCATGATTTAGAAAAATGTATTTTGAAGGAGTATTATTTTAACATTGACATTTAAAATGTTACTTTTCTTTAAATATATAAATTTGAAATATATTGGAATAATATATATATATATATATATATATATATATATATATATATATATATATATATATATATATATATATATATATATATATATATATATATATATATATATATATATATATATATATATATATATATATATATATATATATATATATATATATATATATATATATATATATATATATATATATATATATATATATATATATATATATATATATATATATATATATATATATATATATATATATATATATATATATATATATATATATATATATATATATATATATATATATATATATATATATATATATATATATATATATATATATATATATATATATATATATATATATATATATATATATATATATATATATATATATATATATATATATATATATATATATATATATATATATATATATATAGTGTTTCAATGTTCCAAAAACTTGAAAAAAATGTATAAAAATGTCATCCCGAGTAACTCGAAATCTAACAATTTATATTATTGTCTTTATCATAGTATCGTAAATTTGGCGCGCTACGCGCGCCCTCTCTTCGCTGTTTCTCGATTTCTTTCGAGTTTAGAGATGGATTCGAGATTTCGAGATATCTCACAAAAACGCTCGAAAACCGAACGAATCTCGATCGCTCAATTTATATTAAGGACTAAACTGCCGGTAACATATATCAAAATGATTAATGAAATTTTGTCCCAACACTAAATACATGGAAGTAGTATAACCTGAGTTTCGACAGACGTTGATTTCCAATCAATTTTATAAAAATCTTTCTCATTTAGTAACCTGGTCAATCTTTTAATAATTTTTTATTCTTTAAGTGTCAGTATACTCACTCATTGGGTATGCTCCTTTCAATTATACTACTTATAATTAATTTTAAATCTTCGTAAAAAATTGACCCGACATTGATAAAAACTTTATTTCTCTAGAATATTTTATCATTTTTCAAAAATAATGAAAAAAAAAATCAGTTTTTATAAAATATCTTTCTTTTCTAAATAGTCAGACGAAAGAGTTCAAAATTTTAAAAGTTACACATCTCGGTACAGATTATATTATGAAAAATGTTAGTAGTGATACTTACGCTTGTGGAAAACAATGAAAAAATTAAAATCTAAAGATCATCGTATAATAAAATAAAATCAAAAGTAGAAAGGAATCATTCTCCGAAAATTTATTAATATTTCCAAGCTCTACGAATTCCATTCGATATACCATCAATCCATTTGAAATTTCATTTCTGTATAGTATGCGCCTAGTATTATGAATATTACACAATAAAGCTTAATAACGAATAGAATAACGTATAACATTTCACGTATACGTAAACCTCCACATACTCGAATTTATTTCCATTACATCGATTCTCGAAAAATAAAAAAAAAACACCAAACAAAGCACATTACGAGAAGATTAGCGCAATCGTTACAAAGCACAACGGGCGTTCAGTCACGAAAAATAAAATTGACAGCTATATATATACATACGTGTGGATCGCTTATAATGCGGCTCACCCGAGATGCACTCGCGCAAACCGAACCCAGGAAGCGATAATCCGCAACGAATTCACACGCATATATAGTCGAGCGCGCGCAATCGATCGCTCGAGAGTTGGATTCTCGGAATCCTTGCGGATACGCTTGGCGTTGCACGAGGTATCCCCGGCGTATATACCTTATAAGCACGCGCGCGCCACAACTGCCCCACGTCGTCATTTTCGTAATGGAAGGCTGCTGATGCCGAGCGAACGTCGGAAGATCGCGCGGGTACGGCCGAATTATAGCATCGCGCGCGGCTCACGCCCCCCGCTTTATTCCATTATCGGAGTGATCAATTATTTTGCGGAGGCTCTTACGAGACTAGAGTGAATGTATAGGTTATCGATGAATGATTTGGTTAGGAGGGATATGTTATTATGGGAACTTCATTTTTGAATAATTTCGTAAAATATATTGATTTCATTCGATTTTTAGTAATCTACCTGTATTTGACTGATATCAATGTATTTTAATGTATTTTAATCGATGTTTTTATGCATAAAACAAATTTGATTTAGCACTGATTTAAAATTTTAGTTGCTTTAGTTTATTTTAAAGTTTAAATCATCATCGTATTATTTTAACATCTTGATATTTAACTTCAATTTTAAATTTATAGTTACTCACTAAGCATCGCAAATGTAAAAATCACAGATTTCTCAAATTTTAATAACTTGGTTGACATAAAACTGAACTGATTTTTAAATTCCTGCGATTCTCTAGATTTTCATTTAGATGTCAGATCCATCTGAACGTCTCAAAAAAAAACATTCGAGAAATCAGTGATAAATCACCTCGTTAATTCAAGTGCTTAAATCTAGCCTGTAGGATGTTCACCTTAAATTACGTCCAACTTTAACTGCCCCTCTTTATGTCTTTTCTTCTCAATCGCCGTAAATCACAAAACTTTCGTTGTCGCATAATGACCACCACATAGTAACCCTTAATGTCGTCCTATGTATATAGCGCTAAAAAAAGAAGTCGTCTAATCCACCGCTGGATATATATATTCAGCGGACAAAGAAAATCGAGCGGACGTTGGAAGCCGAAAAACCGCAGCGCGTTTTCTCCGTGTCTGGGTGTGTCGATGCGGGAAGACAAACCTCGAACTCAATTCAGAGTCGCTGGTCGAATAAAGCGCGCGCGCTCGCGGAGGGGGTGGAGACTAATGCCGGTCGTATATAGCGGGCGCTATCTGGAGCGGAAGCAATCTAATGTGAGAGAGAGAGCGACCAGACGATTCCGCCCCCACCTCCAGCTTCGAATGGCCGAGAACACCGCTGAGTGACCAGCGGGAACAATCATCGGTTCTCCGGCCGCAAGTGCGTGCGGGGTGAAACCCTGAGCAGCTGCAGACGAGCAAGACTATGTTACTCCCCACGGAGAGATGAGAAACAATGAGGCGGAAGGGCAATTGCGCGAGACATTTGTCTGGAGGACACGTATAATAAAGGAGTGCAGCGTGACAGTGGTAAAGTTCCGCATCGTTCGTTAACCTCGAACATTTTTTCTCACTTTTCCGTCGCGTCATCAGCTTTTGCCCCCCACCCAACTTGCACGTATACCTACCTACGCCCGCGACCCGTATTTTCGCCGCCGCTGCTGGGTGGGGTAAACAAAGTCGCTCCGGCGAGGAGCAATCCCGCGCTCGCCAAGATAATTATTTGTTCGGAGCCCGTTGTTCGTCCAATTTCGTTTTCACGTGCGGAAATGTAACAGATGTATATATTTTAGGTCTTCTCCGGTGCTGAATTAAAATTGAATACATCCGCTTGCGAAGTAAGTAAGCGGGGCGAGGTAAATTAGAACGCGCGCGCTATAGACATCAAAAAGTGTTCATAATACGTATACGTATGTATTATGTGTGTGTGTGTGTGTGTGTGTGTGTGTGTGTGTGTGTGTGTGTGTGTGTGTATATATATATATATAACATTAAAAAGTTTTTATTCGTGGAACATGAATGTCATATATATATTCGGGATACTTAATACTTCGCGAGACTTCATATTCATGGAACCGAGTTTTAAAATATTCGTAATAAAAATTCAAGCTTCCTGAAAAGCTGAAAGCGCGATATGCATTTCTGTCATATTTTAAAAATATTAAATTATTAATACGCTAAAAGCACGAAGCATAACTATTTAATTGTCAAAAGAAACTTTTATATACATGTGGCTGGATTTCATACATAGCAGCAGTAAAGTTTCAGCAATGAAGTTACGGTGTACATTATTTGCCTTTCTATAAGTAATGCGTAGAATATGCAAATTCGACACTTCAACTTTACTCGGCTAACTGGAATTCAGAGCGTACGCAGATAAAGTCAAACGTGTTTGGAACATATTAACTTCCATCATTCTTCGGAGTTCGTCCATATACATTTTGAATTCCATTATTACACTTTTGAAAAAGCTTCGAACCCCATCGCCACCTCATAAGTGCGCGGATTTGAAAAACTTACGCAAGCGCTCTTTCGCGCGCACGAGAAAAACCTCGAAAGTGTTCCCATTGCGTAATTTACGGTAAACGCCCGTACCGGTCCCATATCTTAGGCAAACCAATTAAGCGGTTCTTTCTCGCGCCAGCAGCCAGCGCCACTTCCGGACAATATAAGCGGATGTATATAAGCTCGCGTTCTATAGCGTACTCTCCTACACTCTCGCGCATAAAGGCGTGGCACCTGCGCGCCGCGCTCGAAACTTTCGTCGCGCTGCAGCGACAGCGCGCGAACAAGCTGAAACTCGAGACCTTGCACGCACACACACACTTCGTCGGCCAACGTGCGCGCGGTGATAATTTCGGCGTCATGGTATATTGCACTCGAATGTACGCGCCGTTGCGCAAATCCATCGACGCGATTCAACCCCCTCCCCTGCATTCCCGATCCTTCGGTAATTGCATCTCCCCGGCGGCTCGGGGAGAGCGAGAGGCATTTGGAGTATGTCGAGACGAAAATAAACAAAGAGTATATTGTACCAGGGGTGGAAAAAACTCGAAGGGAATGCGCGCAATGCTGTGCGCGGAAATTCTAGCAAGGATATACTATACGTGGAAGGGAAATCGCGCTCTGTGTACTCGGCCAGCCGGACGGATGTTTAGCATGAAAGGCTCATATAGCCTATGGCCAATCCCGCGTTTCTCCCCCCTTCGGCTTCTCTCTCAGCTGTAATCATATATCGCCTACACACACGGATCGCTTCTGTGGTGTGTCGCTCGCGAGGAAATACTCGAGGGAGGTGACATTCCCGGCGACTTTGCGCGGACGCGCTATCTTCCGACGTCGACGACGACGATGGTATCCCGTGTCTCTTTTTTACTCCATCGGGTGAATTATTGAAGTCGGCGAGTCTGCGAGGAAAAGGACGGGAGAGAAAGGAAATGTTTCGCCCGCCTTTCGTGCCTTTCTCGAGAAGAGTCGCGCGCCGAGAGACCCCCGGACGGGACATTTTTTTCAGATATGGAGATGGCGGATACAAATCTAGTTGGAGAGGGAGGAATTCGCGCTAATTTTATCTGATGGGCAAACCTTGGTCCCGACGGTACGACGACGCGAAGAGACCCGTGGACTCGGAGATTCGTTCGGGAAATATTAGCTTAGGGGTCAGCGCGACAATTACCGGAAAATGAATGGCTCATCAATAAGCGGTTTATCTTTCTTGCCGGATTGTTCATCTTTTTACGAGTGGCGGAAGAAATATGGCTCATTAATGTGTAATCTATAATCGTCGGGTTTATTGTCGTTTAAAATATTCTCAGTGACGAGAAAGAAAAAGTATTTCGTATTGAACGATCGGATATTTTAACGTGTTTTCTAAAAAGAAAACACGACATTAAAAGTGTCGGTGGAGTGCTGGGCGTCTGTACGACGCGAGGAGCGAAAACAATTTAGTTGCATGCATGTCACTTCATTTTAGGGCGTTATGTCGCTGAAATTATCTAAAATCGATAGGCAATACCTATTCGATAAGACGTGTCGAGCGATAAAATCAATACCGACGAGAGCAGAGCTGTTAATTTAAAAGTGAAGTGCATCAAAATTACTTCGAATTGATTGAATTACAATCTAATGCAAACTGAAAGATTGCGATCGACGAGAGGGTATGTCAAATTAAAAAAAATTATTACATTTTAGAGTAACAACGTTAATACGTGAGTCTGCCCGATTTAAGCGAAAACTATTCCGAAGCCAATATCGGGCGAGGAAAACCGCAGTTTCGACATATGTAGCAAAATTGAAAATCAAAATTGAAAAACTATTTCATAAATATGCAAAAATTATTTATTGCACGTTCCCCGCGGCAGTGGCATTTTGGAAGAAAGTTCATCCTCCATGCGCTGATTTTATTTCCCGTTTAATCAATGCGGGTATAAAGGTGGAAACATAATTTTAATATGAGAACAAATAAACTTCTAATTATAATTTCTCTATGGAGAGAGAAAAAGAAAAATAATTTTCCACTCGACACAGTTACATAAGACTTTGAATATCCATTTAAAAATGAAAACATCTTGAAACGCTGGAGGTGGCGAGGTAAATGAAGCGCATGTTAATTAAATTTTCCCCGAAGCATGTCTGACCATAAAGGAGGGTTTCTACTTCATTTGCTCTCGGTTCCACTTTCCGCGTTGCCTCTCATCAAGTCTAACTGAATTTCCCCAGCCCACTTTTGACAATCAATTACTTTTTAAATTCAGTTTTTCTTACCCCCCCCCCCCTCCACAACTCCTCGGGGACACATTATCGTACATCAACCGTTTTTCTCCAATACCCCCAAGCCCTGCGGCGAAAACTTTTCCGACGTATATACTTTCCGAGTTATTCTGTTTTTTCCTTCCTTCGCGACTGGGTAAGTACATTCAACGCACTTTGTCGAATTCACTCGAGAGTGCCGCGCTCTTAAACCATCCCCAAAGAGAACAGTTGCGCCGATTCTTTGCATATCTCCTAATATATACTTCCTTAATGACGCACTACCGCGTAATACGGTAATGAAAGTGCGGTGCGCGCTGAACGTCGAGCAACTTTCTCCTCTTAGTAATCGCATGCAAACTTCGTTTCTCGCATTACCACGGCGCGCGTTCCGCGAGTGCCGGAAGACACGCCGGCGATGAATTGCCCCTGCACCCGTGACTCTGCCACTCTCGCGCAATTCACTGCATTATGGTAAGTGGAGAAAAAAGCGAAGAAACGGATGTCCGCGGACCCCACGAGGGAGGAAAATTTCTCCCACCCCCTGTGCAAGATGAGCGGCATTATAATCTAGCAGCCCAGGATTAACAAACTTCCATAATGCGACGCTCTTTAACCGACGGTAACAGTATCATATCCCTCCATATGAAAGGAGCCAAATTGTTCGTGGCGTGACGAAAAACATGCACTCTTGCGAGCCAATTCGATTTCGCCGTGTTCACGACAAGCGAAAACTCTCCCGACACGAACGAGATGCATCCCTATTTCCTACGCACACACACATACGCGCGAAGAGACAAACGCCGGGAATAAGTGTTGAGTTTAGTCTACCGTGCGCGCGCGCACGCCCACCCGCCGAGTTATGTCAAGCCTCGAAAGTCTCATCTTCGTTGACCCCCCACCTCCTTCATCCCGCGTGTGTCTCGTGTATATAGCGGTCGCGTGTGCGCACAGAGTAAGTATGCGAGAGGGACCGGGAGCGCGGGGTGGCCCACGTAAGGGAGTGGCCAGCTGCGACATCGTCTTCGCGCGCGCACACAGCCGGTGTCGCGTTTCTTCTCTCTTTCTCTCTCTATATATATATATATACACGCTCAAAGCCCGTTTATCCCGTATATACCATATACTTGTGTGCGTACGCGTGAGTGTGCTTAGCTATATTCGGTGCTAAAGCGATGTGAAAACGTTGCTGCGTGCGTGCTAATTAAACGAGCCAGTATCAGCGGCTCGCTTTAATTTCCCTATTCCAATTGAGCCTTTCGCCTGGGTGTGTGTGTGTGTGTATGTGTGCAGAGTGGCCGAAATCTAATTGGCGAGAGAGGCTGCAACGTAAGCGCGGCTCGCAGTTAATTAAGCCGAAAAATTTGGAGCATCGCGCGACTGTGCCCGTAATATTATGATAACAACGATGCCAGAGTGTGCAATTACCGCATTTAAAAAGGAGCCCGTGCAGTGCTATGCGATTCCAAGGGCAATCGCTCTCGATGAGCAGGATATATATACACGAGAGGGCAGCCTTTACCCTCCGGCTCGCTTCACTTCCTCTTCTCTTCTTTCGTCCTCTTCCTCCTTCTCTCCTCTTCTTATTTCTTCGCGAATTTGCTTATTCTCTCGCTCCAAAAAACTTTGCTCTTCTATCGCCGCGACGTTAGTATATACTCAACTCGGAACGATATCCTCCAGCGGATAAGCCGGCGAGATTGCGGTTCCGACTCGTCGCGAAGCAAAGTCCTACAGCCCCGAGGCGATATAACGTATACAGGAGGGACGGCGCGTGTGCGTATATTATACACGCGAGCGCGATGGAGAACGGCTGTCGCGCTCGCTCGAAGGCCTGCTGCCGACTGATACCTCGACGGCACTGCTCGTTTAATAAGGGTGGCGCGAGAGCGCCGGCGGAGCGCGCGCGCAGACCGAACTTGCGAAGGACTCGCGCGCGCGCAAAAGAGGGATGTATGTATGTATATACGGGAGTGTACTATAGCGCGCGTACTCATAGGAGGGGCGGCGGCGACGGCGGGCTTTAGTTCGGTCTGGGCAGCTGTGTCGTATAAGCGGAACCCTCTCTTTTTCGGAGCGTGAAGAATCCTTTCGGAGAAAGAGAGTCAGAGGGAGGGTTCGTACTTTCATGCCGATGCTTTCTTCGTTTTTTTTTGCGGGGCTGTATATAGTCTTTTTTTTTATACAGCGTGGGCAGCCGGAAAATAGTAAGATACATTGCCGCGGTACCGAGCGCCTCGTAAATCTACCGGCGTGTCTCCGGTGACTTGTACGTTGTACCTATATATGTATGTATATATACGGGAGCGACTAGAAAAGGGAGGCGCGCGCGCGCGTGGAAAGGTCGAAAGGAAAACTCTTTACGTCTGGCTATCGTGGCGATCGCTGAACTCGGGTGTCTAGCCTGGCGAACGCGAGTTTATCTCCACCCTCAACAGTTTTATTATGCGCGACGCATCTACGGTTCGGCGAGTTGTCATGTATCGGCCCAGCGCTCGCCGGAGGATTATATGTCCTTCTATTTGCGCTGCTTTTTCTGTCCTCCCCCACAGGCTTCCACATGTTGGCTCGCACTGCTGGGTCAACGCACAACTTAGGTATTATATGACGGATTAGGACTGTCCGCGCGAAATTAAACTTTCGCCAATGGAAGAAAAGAGGCAGAGAGAAAGAAAGAGAGGGGGGAGACGGAGGTCTAATTCGTAATAAAGTTGGACTTGCACTTGCGGAACCGCGAGAATTAAGTGCTTTGCGTTTGAGATGAACGGACGGACGGTAAAGTAACGTTTTGTGGCACTGCTCGCTGTAATAACACCGTATTAAAAATGTACCTCAAATTTCTTTACGAATTACATTAAAATATGAAATCCTATGAATTTTAAGCCTAACATCAAAGAAATCCGCCAAGCATTTTTTGAATAAAGTAAAAAAAAAAAAATGAAAAAATGTCATATAATATACAATAAGTACATATAATATACATATAATATACAATAATATATAATTAGTATGTAATACGATAAAGATGTATTACTACGATGTTATTTATTATAATAATATAATAATTATGATTGTTTTGTAAAAGCGAACCGTGCAGGGTTTTAAATAAAGAAGAACATAAATCATATAATTTTCGTTTTAAAATTATTATCAATCACATTTTTGTACTCTTAATAGCGCTTCAAGTGCTCGACATAAATATCGACAAGAATAATAAAGCGTATTTTTGAAAAAATACTCATCTATTGATCTACCTAAACTTTAAAAATCAAATTGAAATATTTAAAAAACTTGATTTTGTTTTTTTTTTTTTTATTTACAAAAATATAATACTATTAAACTATTTTTCGCATGTTAAACTAAACATGTGAAAAATAGAACTAATATCATTTTATGGTACAAAATTCATCGACTTGCAATCGACTTGCAATCGACTTTCAAAAACAAGAGAATAGAGAAGTACCCACTTCGTACAATATAATCTAACGTCGTGAGGAAGTATCTATAGTACAGGCGGAAGTAGATGCATTTTGGCTATAGTAAGGCGCCGCACAGTAGGCTGAAAGACCAAAAAAATGCTCAAAAGTCTTGATTTAATCGAATTCTGCATGGAAAAAAAATCTGACCCGGTAAAATTCTTCTTTTTGCACCACTTTTTGAGAAATTTTTCCCCCCCGAAGGTTTAAATGTATTTATAAAAATGTTACCGATACCATTTTACCATGCTGTCGCGAATTCGATATCTTTAGCGTTTGGTTTTAGACGGAAATGATCAAGAATAATTTATATTGCTAATTATTTTAGGTACCAAAGAAATTATATTTTTGCTTCAAAATTACGTGAATGAATCCTTGAGTCATTCACGATTATCCATAATTTTTTTGGTAATTCTATAATTGATAATTTCAGAAATATAGTTGTTCAAAAATGAGTATGGGCCAAATTAATCCAGTATGTGCTCCACGATCGAAAAAATAAGTGTGGCCTCAAAGGGTTAAGGGCCGAAAATACTAAAAATTACAAAAATAATAATATAATTAGCAATATAAATTATTCTTGATCATTTCCGTCCAAAACCAAACGCTAAAGATATCGAATTCGCGACAACATGGTAAAATGGCATCGGTAACATTTTTATAAATACATTTAAACCTTCGGGGGGAAAAATTTCTCAAAAAGTGGTGCAAAAAAAAGAATTTTACCGGGTCAGATTTTTTTTCCATGCAGAATTCGATTAAATTAAGACTTTTGAGCATTTTTTTGGTCTTTCAGCCCACTGTGCGCCGCCTCACCAGAGTCGGTGTGAATCTACTTACGTTAGTAGAATTAGTAAATTTGAGCGAAAATAACTAACATCCATACGTCTGAATTGGCGCTATATTTCGTGTATTTTACGTGCAACTTTGTGCTAATGTAACTTCTGAAGTAATCAACACTTTTTGATGCATAAGAAAACAAATAAAAGGTGATTAGCTGCATTTGCACCTTTGAAAGTTGATAGGTATACGACACTTCCAAAAAGACTGATTCACGTTCGACGTAGAAACATTTTAAAACACTTTTTTAAAAATAAAGTTGTCTCATAAAAGCATTTTTTAATGTTCGACTTTTTTCGTACAAAAGAAATCTGGTCTGGAGGGTAAAAAATATTTTAACCACTTCGAGACCGCCGAAGTGGTAAATTTACAGACGCAAACTGACACGCACACGTATATATATCACACATATACGCACGCAACACACATACACCGGAAGCATGCCCGAAAGAAAACTTTTAATGATTTTAGCGTACAGAAATGTTTTAACTATGATGAAAACATAGTCTTTTCTTAGTTTTATTTGCTAGTCGTGGTCTGCGGTGCTTTTCAAGTGTGAGATACTGCGGCAAAGTGACTTTTTCAACTTTGTGTTTGCTCTTCTTGTACCACCAAACTTTTGGTGGGGGGAAGCATATACCCTGTAACTAAAAGCGCATTTATGGACGTACATTTGCGATAAACAAATTTTTAAACTGGAAGTAGTAGTACACTGAGTGTCTACGGGATGAAGCATATTTATCGATTTTCACTCTTTGTATAAATGTAAAAGTTTGATATTTCATGTAGTATTCATGTAGTAATATTAATATATCGCTTACTTTTATAATCCGCATGTAATCACTTAAAGCGTCAAAAACATTATTTTACTTTTTATGTCTTTTTAGATATAACGTTCATTATTAATTTATCTAAAAGAAGAAGATCAAATAATCATTTCGTACATTTTATGCCATCCTAAAACAAACATCCATTAAAGATTCAAGTCATTTAAAAGCAACATTATTGAACAAAACATTGAATAATTTGGAATTCGGAGAAATCGTAGGCATATACAATGAAGCACTCAATTATGAATACCCGATTAAATCTGAATCGGTTTTATCGAAAAAAAAAAATGATAGTACCTGGCGACCATTGTTGCAATAGTAAAGTCACAATTATCTTTTTTCATTTAAATTCTTTATTTTATTGTAGGTTTTTTAAACATCAATTTACGATTCATTCATTATTATTTCTCATTTTAATTTTTATTTATTAATTTATTAAATATCACATTCCATTTCCTTATAAATGTAGGTAATTACAATCTTTTGAATTATTATAATAGAACCAATAATAATTTTATTTTTTGAATTATTTATATAATAATGATTTATTACAATCCAATATATTTTGGGATTAGAGAGATTTATGTGAAATAAAAATGAACTGTGTCAGGCAGTGAGCGATTTAGTAGTCGTGATGCATTAGACGCGTTTTCCCTATTCTTAAGTACAAGGCAGGAACTCGTTGACTCAGAAAATGTCTGGAAAATTCAGTACGATAAAAACCATTATTTATTAAAAAATGTGTATATTTGTTGCAAGCTTTTCAAGCTACTCTAAACTTTAAAAATAAAACTTTAAACTCTAAACTTTAAAAATTTTTAGAAATAAGTTAAAGAAGGTCAAGGAAGAGTATCAGTAAATACAATAACAAGAAAGACAAAAATCTACGAAGATCCATTGTAAAATCATTCTAACAGATACATCAGGAATCGAAATACACTATTTTTAGAAAATGTTCGTTTGGATGTGCATGTATGTGATGTATGTGATACAATGTGAAAGTGTATGTGTAAATTGATTTTGATTGCTTCATGCTCATTTCTTTTGTTTTTATTTACATATTTTGAAAAATTTTCTATTTTGTTTTTATACCAATTTTTCTATTTTTTTTTTATTTATTTTGTTACAAGGTAGCCCTGGGTAAATTGATGTTGGTCGTTCTATGCTTATTCCTTTTGTTATTATTTACTTATTTTGAAAAATTTTTCTTTTTTGTTAAATTTAATTTTCTTCTCTTGTTTTTATAGCAATTCGATTTTTTATTTATTCATTTTGTTACAAGGTAACCCTGGGTAATTCGATCACCTTAAACGGATTTTTTTTTATATATTTCTGCAACCATGTTTAGAGTAAACCAATAAATAGACATGAAAATATAGCCCACGTACATCTTCTATCAAGAAAAACGATTGAGCACGCGGTACAAGTGATATTGAGTTCACACGAATTAAGCCAAACTGTAAAAAATAACGTTTTGACTATACTTCGTCATGTCTAGTTAAATTGGCCAATTTAACCCAAAAATTCATTTTTTTAAATTTAACAAAAACATATAAACATACATTGAAATGCAGTCCATTTTCTACAATGAAGAAATAAAAATTCCATCACTCCAAAAATGAAATTAGCCTGGTTAACAGCTAAATAAAAAAAAATAACTAACTTTAAACTTAACAATCCAAGAAAAAAAAAATCCATGATGGCCCCTGCGCGGAGACCCCTACACATCCGACGTGGGCTTGAGTGTTGAACGTTGACGCTACCTTTTTATTTTTACTGGTGCTTTCCGGGATTTATCGAAAGTTTATAAAGGGATGAAAGTGCGTGGACAAGCGACGTAGATATTGATGAATCGACAAGGTTTGGCAGACTGTACCGAACGCCGATCCATAGCAAGAGCATCGAGAAAACTCATGCGAGAATCACAAGTTCACATTCAACAAAGTTCTGAAAAATAACTTCGCTGTTCTGTGCTCGCGTTTTAAATCCTCTATAAGCTAACTATATATACTACCATAGTATACCTACACATACAAACATTATCTATATAAGCTATATAATGAAAAAATTTAATTACGATATCCATTGTTATTTTTGAGATGTAACCTTTGTACGAAAAATCACGTTTTTACCAATATATTTGATAAAAGGGCTTCTAGATTACGAGGCAAGACGATATTTTATAAAATCTCGTCTTGTTCTTGAAAAATATCAGTTATGTTAATCTTGTCTTGATCTTGTTAAATACTTGCAATCGAAATTATTATCTTGGCTTGATATTGTATTGATTTTGTCTTGAAAATATTGAGCTTCTTACACATTTTCCGTTAATGTATACTTCACAAGTAATCTTTCTAGTGTACATTTTTTTCTAAACAAAAATAATAAATTACTATAAAACACTGAAAAACAATTTAAAACAAGAGATATTTTAATGTAGGCAAAACCAAAAATAATAAGCCCAATCCAGTCGCATCGGTCTGATAAATCATGAGATCTTATATTCGACATGTGCCACAGATTTAGCAGCGTCTTATATTTTAAGTATCTAAAAAGCATACTTATACGAAAAGTCATTCTTTAAAAATTACGATTTGAAAAAACTAATTTATGAATCCATCTTCCCACCCAACGAAGCCATGAAATATATGTGCAAACGCATCTACTTACCTCTCCACGAAAAATCAAAGCGATTTAATTAAGGAGAGCGGGGGCGCTCCAAAAACAAGAATGTGTCCAAGAAATGTATTAAATTTACTTCAGTTATCGTGAACAAAACAAAATCAATTTTATTCCAATTTTTTTTCCTCTACAAAGAATTAAGAGCGATACTAGAAAATTTAAGAAGTTATAAATCTATATATATAAGGTATAAAAAATTTCATTTCTATAGCGTACAAAAAAATGGGTAAATAAGAAATAAAAGATAAAATAATAAAAAAATATTTTCCTGAAAGAAATAAACAAAAACAAAAAGAATAAGCTCTGTCTGATCCTAATGGATCGGCTTCATGAATCCCGCGATCTTCCCGTATATAAGTCACACACACTCACTCATATACACACTTCTATACGAACATATCCTAAAAATAGTGTATTTCCTTTTCAAAACATTTCTATCATGTTCTTATCATTAAACATTTTTTTACAATCACAATTAAACTTTCTCTAGAAGGAAGCGAGAAATTGTACTGGCTATTCATTTGTCGTGGCATTGTTGAATTTTCCAATGTAAATAGAAAAAACGCGAGAATCGCATGCGAGTAAGACGAAGATGAGATGGACGAGAGGACTCTCTTGCCTTTCGAGCGGTCGACTACGACACACCAAAAACACAACACTCTAAGCTTACCAGACCTCCGGTTGGCTCATATACGAGGCCGAAATCGACCACCGTCGCGGTACTTTCAGGTTGTTTAACGAGGATGGTCGTCCTCTCAACAATACTTAACGGTATGTCTTACTCACATACTTTATACACAATTACCGATGTTTACTGACTTTTATTTTTTAATACATATTTTCTCTAATGTTCGGAAAAAGGAACATTCTTTGAAGGGAACATATAGTGCGTAAGTTTTAATAATTTTGAAAACACGAAAATTGATTGAAAAATATGAAAAATCAGATACAGAAATCTGTAATTGAGTAGCCTCCTTTTAAGGCAGTCATACAACTTAAGCTTCCAAGTGGGAATATCAAGAGTCGGTGAAGCGTGCTTGCAACAATGGTAAAATCGTTCAGATGGTCTGTCTGCACCAAGTGATCCTTATCACCTGCACGGAGAGAATTCCAGGGGCGGACAGTTCCTAGGTAGTTGGACCCTTAGGCAAAATGAACCATTTGATTCGTATTAGCGGCTTAGGGTCACTGCGGCTCTAGTGTAGTCTTCGTGCGGATCTAAAGTAGCACCGCCCTACAACGAAAGCAATCGCTCAACGGCTCGTAGGGCGGCAGCGGCACTAAATTAGTGCAGCTACTACTCCAACATTCTAGAGAAGCTGCTATACTACCAATAAGCTGTATCTTATGCTAAAATTCTCTCCGTGCGGAGGGACTAATCCGGCCTACGGCTCTCTCTCTCTCTCTCTCTCTCTCTCTCTCTCTCTCTCTCTCTCTCTCTCTCTCTCTCTCTCTCTCTCTCTCTCTCTCTCTCTCTCTCTCTCTCTCTCTCCCTCTCACTCACCCTCTCTCTCTCTCTCTCTCTCTCTCTCCCTCTCTCTCTCACTCTGCCTGTCTCTCGTAACTCAACTGCGTAATTAAATTATTGTACAGCAACCCGAGCGATTCAAGGTTATCCAGGCGTGTGCCTACCAACTATAGGCGAAATACTATGTATTATTATTGTATTAAATTAAGGATTCATGATGGATCTAATTTGCTATCATAAAACATAACTTTAACTGCATTCTAATTTGATATATAGTTGCATGTTAATCCTAATTACTGTTAAAGTCACCTTGTTTCGATACACCCTTGATTCAGTGATCCCGATTTGGTCACAAAAATATTTCTCTGAAAAAAACAGGTTTTCTGGAAAAAAAAAGTTTCCGCTATCATAATATTATGCTTTCTACTTTCTAAAAATGAAAAATGTGATAAGTCGTTCACTGGTGCGAATGAGAGAAAAAATTAACTAACTCTTCAGTGAATATTCACTTATTGAAGAAATGGAATAAAATTTTCATTGCGTAATAAGTGAATATTCACCAAGGAAGTAGTCAATTTTTTCACTTTTTCGCACCAGTGAACAACTTTTCACATATTAATTTTTAGAGAATAAAGAGAAGCAAATTTAAATTAATTTACTATCCACGTATGAATTGTATCGGATTCAAAATATTATAGATTTTAAAATAATAATTCAATTAAATTCATACCAAACCGAAATATTAAGTATAAAATGGATTTCGTGGGAACTTTTAATATGGAGTCGAGTTACGCGTTGAAAAGCTTTTTCATTGAGAAAACAAACAATAACAGCGATACACAATGAGTTTATGCCGTACATTAGAAAAAGTAAAAAAAATCGCCTCGCACGAGAGTTCTCAATAACTTTTTAATTAGCAGCACATTCACTTTCTCTCCCGAGTACACATAAACTTTTTATACAAAAACTCTTTTCCTCTCGGTCTCTTCCTCTCTCCTTCTCGCGGCTGTGTATATTCACTGAAGAATTAAGAAGTCCCCGTTACGCTCACGGGCGGCTGGAGCAGGGGGAGGGAGGGGGGTGCGAATGAAAAAATTTAATTTTCCATTCTCTTCGCTCTCACCCCCCCCCCCCCCCATTCCCCCTCTTTCATCGTGCGATCCGTTGCATATTAATTCTCTTTCTTATACATAAGGCACAAAGTGCCGGGGCGGCCTATTATACACGTCGACGAGCCCATGAAAGATCGATCCTGCATAAACGGATATACAAAGAGACGGTATATATCGAACGCGAATGAGCTAGACGCGCGCTGCGCACTATACGTATATCTATACGAAAAGGGCGCGTCGGTGATGCCAACTACTGCACTCCCTGCACATGCATACTAATGAAAATGCGCGGAATGACGTTATAGGTTCTACATATACGGCGCGCGCTTGCAAAAAGTTGAGCCACGCGAGTCGATATACGCGAGCAGGCAAAGTCCTTCGGGCTCCTCTCTAAAACATTTTGCGCGGCGCGCGGCACAAAGGATCGACAATTTCACAAACAGCCCCAGGGAGTCGGGGATGGCGCGACAGAAATCCGTTGACGACGGGAGGATATAAAGAGAGACTAGAATTCCTGGGAAAGGTGAAAGTACAGTGAGGATGCAGGGGGGGAGTGGGGCTCTTGGTAGAGAGGAGAAAAGAAAACTTAGTTAGGGCGAGAGAAAAAAGGCTGCGGTCGCTTTAAATTGTTCATACGTATATTATACCGGTAGGCCCCGCGCGCACACAATGAGGCTGCGCGAAAATATATATGAAATGTGGAGAGCAGCGCACAGAGTGTGTACCTTGATTGCTGGAGCGGGAGTAAATGAGCACGTACATGTATAATAGGAGTCTGAATTTTTGGCGAAAACGAGGTAATGTATTATTTGGCAGTCAAATTTTTGGACTTCATATACGGCAACGTGATATGCTTTTCTCAGATGAATTATAATTCTAGAAAATCACGGAAATATCATATTTTTCCAGAAAAATATGATATTTTAGAGTTGTTCACAATAGCTGTAAAAACAAGGTATTTGAACATATGAAAAAATAATAAAAATACCTTATAAACTATTTTGAAGTCTTTCAGGTTCACTTGTTCATAGAGTCATTCCATATTAGGCATCTCCGATCTACAATGATAATTACTCAATACTATCCGACCAGTTTTGATAACAAATTTTTCTAAAATGCTTTGCAAAAAAAAAAAAATACAAAATTGTTTTAATTCGGATGGTCCATTATTTAAGGCAAAGTTATATCTGCAGTGTCATAAAATAAAAAACTGAGGTTTCATTACGTTCATATCAATTATTCAAAATCGACGAAAGGAAAAAATCATTAAAGTTACTCTTTCATTTGCCTCGCAATCATAGTAATCGCTGTCGAGTGCTTTCAGAAATTAAGGATCATAGCCACGAGAATAATGAATGTGCGACATTAAAACGACGCAGAGGACAACGCAACGCAATAATATGAGATATAAAAATTTTATTACAAGCCGAGGACAAAGTTTGCAAGAGATCCATAGAAAACTCCGAGTAGCGTAAGAAAAAAACGTAGACAGCACATAAGAAAAAGGGATCGTCGGAGAAAAAAGCTGTATAACCCCGAGGGCGCCCGGAGGGCGCCCGAGACTCGAAGCAGAGAAGCCTGCGCACGCAGGGCACGAAGTGTCTCGAAATCGCTGCGCCGGCGCTTGTAACTTCCTCGCGGGACACTCGCGCAACTACAGACGTGGAAAACGCCTCGCTAGAAGCGTTTGCGCGCGAACGCGTACCAACCTATTACACGGATAAAGAAGAGAGAGCGGGAGAGAGAGAGGGAGAGAAAGAGAGAGAGAGGGAGAGGGAGAGAAAGAGAGGGAGAGAGAGAGAGGGAGTTCCACGATGCGGTACGACGCACCGCGAGACAAGAGGGGGTGATGTTCCCGCCAGTGCGCGGGCGGCGGAAATCCGCACACACGCGTGAGCGCGCGAACGCGAATCAATACGGCCGTTAAATCTTTTGATTTTCGCAAAGGGGAAGCCGCGCGAGGAACGCGCGCCTTTTCATCGGCTCCAGGCTCTGCTGCAGTATTTCAATAGCTCACTTCTCGCAGCTTCGCTTTCCTCCCATTCTGGTTTATCTTTATAAGCCTCCCGCCACTCGCATTCCTCGCGTTCCATAGCGTTTTTCTCTTTCTTCTATACATATAGTGGCCTCCGCCGCCGCCGCAATCCCGCGGTGCGCTTTATCGTGCGTCTGCAGTCGGTCTCTCTCTCTCTCTCTCTCTCTCTCTCTCTTTTTCTCATTCTTTCCGCGTACGTCTTCTTGCACGGAGTCCTCTCATCCCTTTTATAGCGCCTTGCTCTTCTTATTTTTCACCCCATTGTGCGCGCCACCGCCGCCACCGCTCATCCCCTTATCTCGTCCTTTAATTCCTCGTCCAACTTTGTTACGATTTCCTTCCCTCCCCCTACCCCTTCATCTTATCTCCCCTTTTTCCCTCTCCCCCGCTTCCTATCTCTTCGCGAGCCATCCATCTTCGCCGCCCTATCGATACGCGCGCATCCGTCTTCCTCTTTCAATACAATCTCTCGCTCTCGCGACATGCACACGTGCAACGGCAGCAGCAGCAGTAGCAAAGGACAGAGATCGCGTGCTCTGCTTTCCCTCTCTCTCTCTCTCTAACCCGCTCTTTCGAAGCTCCGTGGGGGTGTGTGCAGCGTGCTCGACGTCGGTACGCTAGCTCAAAGGCGTGGTCCTCGCGCGAGCAGCGCGCGCGAGCGAGAGCAGCGGCAACCGTGCGGCTCTGCGCGGCTCACTACCCCCGCCAGTTGCATCGTCACCGCTGCGCAAATACCTACACGTATATATACATATGCATGCATATAGCAGGAGAGAGTGGGTGTGTGTATGTGGGGTCTGTGATGCGCACTGTATGCAGCTGATGCAATGCAAGAGTATGCGTGGGTGGGGCGCGCGCAATGCTCTCTCGCGTGCATCTGACTGCCGGTATTGTATATAGACGCGCATATTTATGCGTCTGCGGGGAGGGACGGATGGATAAGCAGGAGGAAAATTTTTGTTTATTCTCCTGCTTATTGCGCATGTCTATGTATATTTATATGTGTAAGCTATTTATTTTCTATAAGCTTGTAGTTACATTCGCGTATACATATACATGTAGCTTTGCGAATATATAATACACACGCTTATGCATGCATATCGGAGCCACGTACTCGACAATGGCAATAGTACTGCTGTCCAAATGAATAGTGCCCATAACTAACCCCTGTGACTTATATGTATGACGAAAGATGCGAAAATATCCCTTTTCGCTGTCCACGAAGTTATTGTGGAAATTCTTTTTTTTTTTTTACACTAATTCTTCTGTTCTTTATTATACCTTATATATTATACTGCAGGAGAAAATTTTCGAGCTATTGCAAAGGTTTTTGTGGCAGTTTTTTTAGTATTAACCTTATTATAAAAATTATTTCTCAAAAGCCCTACTTTAAACATGAATTATATACGATCAGAAGGAGTTGTGCACAGAATAATCTAAATAAATCTATAGAACGAACTTTCAGGATTAAGTAATATGAGTTAGATCAAAATAGATTGTTAAAACATACGAAATAAATATTGAATTGGTGCGATAGCACAACTGATGTCAGCCAGTCATATTAAATAGAATTGCGTGCGGTTCAGTATACTTGAATAAATGGTGATCGCTTCAACCTACACAATCTTGTGACGATCATCTAGATGATTTTCCCTCTTCATGAAATTTCTGGTACGTGACTTGAATATATTTTCGGTGTTTATTTTGCAAATTACGAGACAAATACCTAAAATAATATTTGATCGCCGGATGATGCTGGATGCACTGCAGTAAATCCTTAGTTTCTCTGTATCATGAAGGATCTATGATTAAAGGGTTTGCTGTGATACGTTTCTCATTATCAAATAAAGATAAAGGTTTCGAAAGCCAGTGTAAACAAAGGTATACATGAATGTTCGTTTCCTCGAGATTTATTTTCTCATTTGAAAATTTATGAACTTCCTGACTGGATAATTCATTGGCCCGTGACTTCCTCAAACTTAATTTGCTGATTCCTTTAATTAATTATTAATAATAAAATTTATAATTTTTGCAACAATTTATGACATAATTATAATTAAATTCATTTATGAAGATTAAAAAGTATTAATTTTTAAATTATGTATAAAATATGAATAAAATAATAGGTATGACTTATTTTGCTTCCTCATAGAGGAAGCTTTGTAATAGTAAAATTTTAATTTTCTTTAAATTGCTCTAGAAACATGAATAAAGGTGTTAGAAGTTTGTGTCACATGATTTTAGAAAATGTCTGTATGGATGTGTGTGTGTGTGTGTGTGTGTGTGTGTGTGTGTGTGTGTGTGTGTGTGTGTGTGTGTGTGTGTGTGTGTGTGTGTGTGTGTGTGTGTGTGTGTGTGTACCGCTTTATTTTCGGATCTACGTGGTCGATTTTAACCGGGCGGGTCTCATTTTTTTGTTTTTTGATTCCGAATTCGGGAAAAAAATAATTTTGTACGACTAACTGATTCGTTTTTGTTTTATGTCGAATTTTTCATTTTCGAAAAATTTATTTTTGATTTTTTTTTAATGATTGGATTTAAATTTTATAATTGGATAGGTAGCGTTCGAAAGAGCATAAAAAACCTATATTAAAAAAAAAAGTTTCTCTACCTAAAATCCATAAACCAACATTATCATTCAGACCGATAATTTCAACTGTCAACAGCCCAGCCCATCCCCTAGTAAAAGTGATTTATGAAAAGCTTAAGAGTTGCTTCCCTCCTTCCAAATCACACATAGACAATAGTTTTGATTTAATCCAAAAATTAAAAAACATTAAAATTCCAGATGGATACACCCTTGTTTCATTAGACGTAGTTTCTCTTTTCACAAATGTCTCGTTGAACCTTGTAATTCAGAGTTTAGAGAAACATGCCTCAAATATTTTAAATAACTGTAAAATACCGTTCAGTGATATTATTGATAGTACAAAATATTTGTTTGAAAATGTATTGTTTACCTTTAATGACAGATGTTACCAACAAATTTTTGGGACACCGATGGGCTCCCCCATCTCTCCTTTTTTTGCTGATCTAGTGTTGGAAGATTTAGAAGTTTTTTGTTGGAATAAACTCAAAATTGATTTCAACATCATACCGATTTTTTATTTTCGGTATGTTGATGATTCGATTTGTTGCATCAAAAAAGATGATATCCATATAGTTAACAAAGTGTTCAATGAATTCGATTGTAATCTTAATTTCACTTATGAAATAGAGAATAACAACAGTATTAACTTTTTGGATGTTTCTTTTGTTAAAGAAACCGGCAATATTATCATTGATTGGTATTGTAAACCAATGACCTCGAATAAAACATTGAATTATTATAGCAACCATCCTGTATCATTAAAAAAAAATATAGTTTTTAACTTAATAGATAGGGCTATTCTGTTATCAGACAAACGTTTTCACAACAAAAATATATCGCGGGTCACAGACATACTTATTGAGAATTCATATCCAACGGTCTTTATCAAAAAATACACAAAAGCCAGACTTTTCAAAATTAAAAATTCAAATAATACCAATAACAAACCAGTCAGTACACACCAATACAGATAGCACAGATAGCAGTTCTAGACGTACTTGAGTATTTCGAGTATATAAAGTGCCCGATATTTGTATGTTTGTATTAATCAATAATGTATTATAACTCTTAGCTTCCTCAAATTTTCTCGGTCAGTAATAATTTAAAACTCTTTTTTAATGATTTGTGATTGTATGAGTGCCGAAGGATTCCCTACGTTCAGGCGTTCCAATAGCACTTTTCATACACTTTGATCTCTTAGCCAAAAAACCGAAAAGCGATGCTACTGCAACCTTTGCATGCTCTTATATGCCCTGGAAAACGTTTTTTCACGTGCGGGATTGTTTACGCCGCCTAGCGGTTACGAGCGGTAGACGCGAAGTGGTCCGGTGCACCTGTGCAGTGGCACTCAGCTGACCTGTGGCGCGAACGTTTAAACGGTTAGAGAGCTCTCCTTATTATTTTCTACAGAATTCCATCAAATAAATTTGATATAATATAATTAATTGAATATCTATTAAGGGGGGGGTAAAGTTTTTTCGGTCAAAAAAAGGCAAATTTTCAATAATTTTTTTAGAGCACTTTGCTATTATCGATTTATTTGAAAATTTAGTATGTTATTATACAATATTTAAAAAGTTTGTAAAAAAATTTTGGTGCACAAATATGAAGAAACAACGGAGTTATAGCAGTTTTTCGCCGATGCCTCGAAAAATGTTTTTTTTCTGGTGACCGCGAATGCTCATCGCTGGATTATCTAAAATCAAAAAAGTAAATAGTTTTGGTTAGTTGATACCTTTCTCCCTCAAATGACGCTTCGTTTTTTTAATTTTATAAATTTTTTCATGTTTTGCATCATTTTTAAGGTAAAAGGTCGATTTTTGCAAAAAAAAAAAAAACGACTTATTTGTTATTGTAAAATTGAAAAAAATAAAAAAAAAAACGAAGCGTCACCTGAAAGCTTTATATGTGTAGAATATGTGTACAAATTTTCAAAACGATCAGTTGAGTAGTTTTTTTGGGACGCTGGTCACCGGCTTCATAGAGACCCAAACAGCTGCCGCTTACCGCTCGGCGCAGGTAGCTAAAATGTGCGTAAAACTGAGTTGGAGCAAGGTTCGTTCAAACTGCTATAACTCCGTCAATTTTGCTCGGATTGATCTCAAAATTTAACACAATATTTCTGAGGTGTTATAGATTCAAAATATTAAATAAAAAAATTGAAAAAAAAAGGTTTCAAACTTTCCCCCCCCCCCCCCCCCCCCCCCTTAAACTAATTAAGCATACTCACCATTTTTAATGCTTCGGTAAAAAAATTCAATATAGACAGAATTCTCCGGTGCATGAGAAAAATATGTCATTATTACTTTATTGGTAATGAAATTATAATGATCAATTGTTGATTGCAAAATTATCAATAATATTATTTGCTTAGGAAAGTCACATTTATTAATTTGGTATGAATATTTGAGAATTACATGTTCTATAGCATAGTATCGAGTGAGAGACGCAAAGTGGGGTCTGACATTCACTTAAAGTAGCGTCCTATATCAAACAAAACAGTTTGAAAATACTAATGTAAGTCTATACCTTATTTAGACTAATTTTATATTTAGATTAATTTTATTTATTCTTAACAACAACCCTGGTAGAAATCTTAACCAGAAATTAGTTATTTTTTAGTTAACTTTGTGGCTAAAAACGAACATTGCTTGTATTTCATAATTAGGTACCAATCTCAGTAATTCATACAAAAAAAATATACAAACTTTACATGTCTACAAAATGTCAAAACAATTGAACAAAGGATCCCGCACACAATGTATGGGAAAAAATCATTCGGTCAAATTGAACGAAATTGAAAAAAGATAGATTTCTTCAGGACCTCAAGATCTATTTTTTTCCAAAGTTTCGTTCAATTTGACCGGATGATTTTTTCCCATACATTGTGTGCGGGGTCCTTTTAATCCATTCATCGTGCGACAAAGAAAATAACTTTTTAAAATAAGAAAATTTTAAGTGTTAAATATTTCCAAAAATAACAGAATGATCTTAATAAAATTTTGCACAAATATTGCCTGTATAACATAAAAAATTGTCTATAAATTTCAAGATAATACATAAAGCTGTTCAAGAGAAATTACTCAATGTTATTATTTAAAAAAGGCAAAAATAAATTTTGCGAAAATCGAAAATTCGAAATAAAACAAAAACGCATCGGCGAATCAAAAAGAGGATTTCTTTCCTCCATTCACACAAAAAAAAAACAAAAGAAATGAGACCTATCCAGTTAAAATCGATCGAGTAGATCCTGAGATAAAACAGTATACGTACGTATGTACGTACACACACACGCACGCACACACACACACACACATACGCGTCCGCACACACACACACACACCCACACCCACACGCACACATTTTCTACAATCATGTGATTCGAACTTCTAACGCCTCTATTCGTGTTTCTAGAGCGATTTAACGAAACTTAAAATTTTACTATTACAAAGCTTCCTCTAGGAGAAAGCAAAAAAAAAAATTCTCGACAATTATTTTGAGGATGAGGGTTCATATTTTTGCCTGTCATATGCAGACCAACGAAACTTTTACGAGGAAATTTTAACTGAGAAAAAATGGATTTCGGCAACATAAAATGTTTTAATAAAGTTTGGCTCATCTGGTATAAATATCTATTTTAATTCAAAGTTTAGCAAAATATAGCTATTAAATTAATAATTAATCATGGTCTCTACAAAACTTTTTAAAATCTCTGAACATACTTTGAAATTGGACATGAAAGACAAGTAACAAAGAGGGAAGTTAATTTAAACTACACGAAACTAAAAAACTCTAGTATAGTCATGTTTAATTACATTAACTTGGCATCGAAAAAGTAAAAAAAGAAATGACAGGGTACTTGTTAAAAAATGCAATTATTCTTATATCCAAAGTTTAATGAGCATTTTTATTACTTTTTTCAATCACCAATATAACAGTTCAAATTTTGCTATTTCGTTAGTAAAATTGAGATGGCTATTTCGCAAAATCAAAACTAATGTTTTTGAATAAAATTGAAAAACCTAATGAATGATAATTATTACAATCTTTGTGCGAAATTTCAAGGTAGCTTGACGAACAAATAAATGAGCACGATATTAATTAATAAAAATCTAAATTTGAGGTTACATTACTATTGACCCTTACAGGAAAACGCGATTTTATTTTGCGTGTTTGCACATTTCATACTTCCAACCTATTTTAGTGAGTAAAAAAATATATTTTAAAAACCATAAAACAAAATCAATGAAAAAATATATGGGTCGACTACGGTTTGGCAAAATTATTATATAATAATTGTTACGGATAATATTAATTATAAATACTCAAAAAGTAGAAAAAAGCGTTTATGTAATTTCATCATTATTGATTATATACATATATTTACTAAGGTTGCGATTAATTGCGAAAAAACAAGAAAAGACCGTTGCGAAGAAGAAACTAAGTTGTTGATATTTTGTCGTTTGTGATCAGTCGTTGCGTAACCTTTGAATAAGGTACTAATCAAACATGAGAATAAACGAAACTTTAGAAGCATTTTGTGCTTATTTTTAATATTTCCCAATCACCCGCCGCGAATTCCGTTTGGTGCGGAACGATAATATTAATCGAAATTTTAAGCAAAATCCGTGACATACAGCTTTTTAAATTTTCTAAACTTTCTGAATTTATTGTATAAGCAAATTTTATACATTTTTACCTATAAATTAACTAGTTCTTCTGTGATTTACTTCAGATTACTTTGTAAGCAATAATATTAATATTGGGGAGCCAACAAAGCACCCATTAAATACGCTCCTTAGCGAAAGACTTTTCTTAAAGCATTAAAAACACAATTTAAATCTATTTTTCACGAGAAAGTATTCGTTGAATTTTGTGACCATAAGAGATGAACAAAAAAGTGCTTATAATTAAGCTCTTCGCTCCTTTTACCGCGATTGTATTTCAACAATATAACATTTTTCTCTCATTTTCTACGCTATGAAAATAAAAAGTAATTTTAAAAAGCTAAATGAAAAAATTTTTCAATATCTTTCTAAATTGAAAGCTGTAAAATATTTGTGGATTAGCTCACACGTGCGCTCTCGAGCACGTTCAAATATTTGCTGGGTTCGGTGGATGATAGCAGGACGATCGCGAACCCATAACGCCCGCGCACGAGCTCATACACTACAGGGACAGAAGAGTGCGGAATCGTATTTATAACTGCAATCTGGGCCCATATGTAGCGTTACACTTTCTCGTCTAAAATTAAAACAAGCACTCGCCCTTTTTCATAAATTGTTAATTCCGCCTCCCTTCCACTCTCGCGCCGATGCGTAAAAAGTAGGACGTACAGCTTTTTGGATTGTAGACACACACTCTCTCTCTCTCTCTCTCTCTCTCTCTCTCTCTCTCTCTCTCTCTCGCGTGCGGTCGAAATCGAGTTTGCTCGCGCGCGGTTAATGAACGCGTATATTCTACTCTGATCGCGAGGCCGATCGCTGATTCTGTAGGGCGCGCAAAAAAGTTAATTAAAAATTCTTGCTCGCAAACTACGGGACAAAATTTATACCGAGTGCTGTGAAACAGCCGCGAGGCATATATAATAACGATAATTGAAATATGTACTAAGTGGGCTCTTCAAGCGCAATTGATTTTCATGCCGTATTGAAGACTTGGGCGATGAGGAAGACGGGCTAATTACAAAATATGAAGATTAAATACTTTATTGAAAGGCAGTTTCCGGTATAAATTTTTAAATCCGTTAAAAAGAAAAATATTCTTAATATTTTTAGTTAAATTGAGAAATTGTTTGAATATCTAGACCCTCTTTTATCAGTTTATATAGTTTATTAAAAATTTCAGATTTGAGGATTATATTTTCTTTATTTTAGAAATATTCCGATGATTGGCAGGTTATTAATTTTTTTTTTTACTGAACGTACCAAAGTTTTTAATAACAGAAAAGTATGGAAAGGTACAAGAGACCTATGAAGTTTTATGATGAAAATATGTGTCTCTATAGTAGTTACATATTTTAAGAGTAGCAAACTTTCTAATGAAAAAAATATATCTCTACAAACAATTTTCACTGTAGCTAACAGCAAAAAAAATAGACTCTTTCGAAAGCTTACGTATATTTGTATAGCAGTCTCTCATTATTATATGTAGCAAAAACCTCGCGTTGATTTTGACTTTAATAGTTCAATAGTTCAATCCCCTGTAATGTAATAAGCTCTCGCGCGTAACATTCCCGCAACAATTGACAAATATCCAATCATTACACGTATACGATTTTGCTATACAAAGGTAACGAGAATTTATTAACGAAACCCGTCGGGACTGATTGCGAAAGCCAACTCAGCGTTTCCAATACTCTTGTGCTTGATATTCATGTGCACCGACATAGTGTGGTATACGTACGACGCCACAAACTTAGCCTCATACATAATTTTACGAGGCCCGTTCATAAATAATACTACATAGTCAGCGGTACTGGTGCGTCAAATGTACGTCTTGAACACTTACCACCTTTCACATCTTTACGAGCAGCAAATAACCAAAACATTTGCTAGTCTAACACCGACAACAACTTTTATATTACAAAAAAAAAATAAAAACGAAAGAGCATATACGTGACAGAAAAGAATGCGTCCGTCATGCGATTGCATACGCACTTGTAAAAATGCGTCGCGTTTCATGGGCATGCATAAATGTAAGATTGTATACAATCGCGTTGCGGCGGCGAACCGACGCCGCGACGGACTGATCTGAAAGCACAAGAATTAACATGCAGAGTACGCGCGAGGGAGATAAGTAAGCGCGCGCGCGTAGAAGAGAGAGAGAGGGGAGAGAGAGAATATGTATATATGACATAGTCGCGCGATACATATAGGTATCCGAGAATAGAAGCACTTATAGAAGTTTCGGTAACTACGGCTATAATGCAGCGCGTAACGGGAAGTGAGTTCCCGCTCATGCGCACGCATACTATACCTATATATACGTACATATATGCCTCCCCTAACGAGTATATCGCATTGTGCATATATATGCGATCCAAACTCTTGACCTTCCACCTTATAAAGTGTCTCCGCTCTCAGATGTACATAAGTACACACACACATATATATATATGCACGCAAAACTTTGGCGATGGGTAATTAAAGGGCGATGGCAGCAGTGTCTAACAATCCAATGAAGGGATGTCAGCGCCCGCTCACATTGCAATTACCGGAGACTTATCTACTTCAATCGCTAATTGCGCGCTCGGGCGCGCTTGGAAGGAAGTAAGGAAGGATGGCTGACATGTAGAGCACGGAAGATGCGCGTCCCTTTACTGTCGGAGTCGAAAATTGCACGTAACCGTAGGAGGGTAATTTTGGGAAGACACGGGGCTGCTGGCGCTTATATACCCAATTAAGGGCTCGACACGCTCGTGTAACTGCGTGCAAATTTTATGTACCCGTGAGTGAAGTTCGTCGGGGTGCACTATATGCACTGCACTCTTTGCCCGGCGAAGAGAAGCACGCGCGCAAGAGTTGGGAAAGTTATGAAACAAGCAGGATTCGTTAGAAATTTATGAAAGTGTTTTAATTGGGAAATATTTGGCCTCTTTTGCAATTTCGAAGAGATTAGTGGATTTTGAAAGTTGAAGTTATATTTTGTATGCGCGAGCTTTTTAAGTTTACCTTTAAAATTGGATACTCTTTGCAGTTTTGAGCAATGATTGGTATGGAAATATATTATGTTCTAATAAGAAAACATTCGATTTTATATTCGATATGTTCATTCGTCTTCTCAAACGATAAGTTTATTATTACTCTAATAATAAGAATATTTTTATAAAATATTTAGAAAATACATTAATGAATCCCACAAGCTTATTTTATTTAAAGACCACGAATTATATACACTCCAAATTTAAATCAATGCATATGCACTGAAAGCCTGCAATCAATGGTATACTTATAACTGATAATCAGTGATAATCAGTGAAAATCCACTGACAATTAGTGAATATTCATTGATTGATAGTTATAAGTATACCACTGATTTGATATCAGTGCGTGTGCACTGAATCAAATTTAGATAATAGTACATAAGATTACACATGATACAGAAAAAAGAGAGAATCAACCGCATTTAATCATTTTAAAAATAAAGTTTATTTGTATCGTTTACAGTACCTATTTGTATATAAGGCTTTTAAATTACTGCCATGTTAAAACGTGAGAAAATTCATAAAAAAAAAAAAAAAAAAGAAAACAATGAAATCATAAACATTTTAGTAGTAAGCAAAAGAATTATTGCGTCGAGAAGCACAATACCAGACCTGTACACATAGCTATGTAAAACAGGCCTCCATCGTTACACTGAAGTATTATACAGCCACGAGCAATAAAGTCTTGAAAGGATTAGACTTTAAACCGCACCGCAAACGGTTTACGGTATAGGCGCCCACATTTTCAGTAACTTTTATTTACTTAGCTTATTTTCATTTACAGTCCTTTTTATTATTTTCCTTTCAAAAAAATAATTTCTCAGGTGGTTGAGTATGAGTGCCTACTTAACGGAAAAATATTTTACATAAGATTATTGTCGGCAGCTCCGGTCTTAGGGCGGGGCGAGAGGGGCAGTCACGCCAGGCCCTGCGCTGATAGGGGCCCCGCGATGCAGGCCCGAACTGGCCATCGGGAATTCGGGAGAGCTCCCGGGGCCTGATTCTAAAAATGTCTCACACTCGAGATACACAAAATCCGAGAACAACTTTGTCTCGGGAAACGTGAAATCGAGACAAAACTGTTCTCGGGCAGGAACCACTTTGTCTCACACAACTTTGTCTCACATAGTACGAGTCGGCTTCGGGCTTCTGGCTGTGTCGGTACTGTAGAGTGTCGGTTGGTCAACGGCGCTTGTGTGGCCAATGTTCTTACTTCTGATGACACTCTGCGATGATGATGCGCTAAACGCGTTTAAATTTTGCGGAAAGAGTGTCATCAGAATTAAAAACATTGGCCGCGCAAGTGCCGTTGACCAACCGACACTCGATCTACAGTACCGACACAGCCCAAAGCCCGAAGCCGACTCGTACTGTGTGAGACAAAGTTGTATGAGACGAAATTGTTCTCGCCCGAGAACAGTTATGTCTCGATTTCGCGTTTTCCGAGACAAAGTTGTTCTCGGATTTTGTGTGTTTCGAGTGTGAGACATTTTTAGAATTAGGCCCCCGGTGGACTGCGTGGCCTTAGGGCAACAGGGCCGCGTGGCTAAGGCCGCGAAACCGGCCGCTCAGTCAATCGTACACGGATATCGAAGAAAAGTTGGCAGCGACGCTTCCTATGTTGATGGATTGAGAGCTCGAGAGGCTCTAGCGGCAAGAGTATAGCGCGCGCATTCAAACGGCGAGCGCACGAGTACGCGGGTAACGCAAGGTTTTCCGCACATAAAACGGAGTTACGTAGATGTGCGAAACTAAGCGAGACAATTATTAACATTATTTCTAAACCCAAGTAGGTGGAGGACGTGACGTCCCCGTCTGTAAAAGAGTTACGTAGAAGTACAACTCGATTATTTGAAATAATTTTTAAGCCCAAGTAGGCGGGGTATATGAGATCCACGCATATTAGGGACTTACGTAGACGTGCAACAATAAGCAAGACAATTATTTAAATAATTTTTAAACCCAAGTAGCTGGGGGATATGAGGTCCACGCATGTAAGGGAGTCATATAGATATGAAAAAATATGCAAAACGATTATTTAAATAATTTTTAAACCCAAGTAGCCGGGGGACGCGAGGTTCACGCATATTAGGGAATTACGTAGACGTGCTACAATAAGCAAGACAATTACTTTAACAATTTTTAAACCCAAGTAGCCGGGGGATATGAGGTCCACGCATATTAGGAAATTACGTAGACGTGCAACAATAAGCAAGACAATTATTTAAACAATTTTAAACGCAAGTAGCCGGGGGATGCGAGGTACATGCATATAAGGGAGTCATGTAGAGATGAAAAAATAAGCAAAACGATTATTTAAATAATGTTATTCCCATCTCTACCGTAATGGCCCTTTTATAGCCTGAGAAGCGACGCAAAAGTGGCGTCTGAATCCCTCTATAAAGTACTTTATTCCCGCACATGCGAGAATAATGTAAAATAGTCTAATTTTTTACTTTTATGGTGAATTGCGTTAAAACTAAGAAAATTATATAACATATTAATACAAAATAACTTTTTAAATCTATGAAATGGCCACAGTGGATGTGGCCGCTACGAAAAAACACATCTCCCTTCGCTACGCTCGCTCGGGCAGTGAACTCACCCGCGGGAATAATCTGCGACTTTAGCCCCTCGTTACATAATATACTATTTAAACCCAAATAGCCGGGGGACGCGAGATCCACGCATATTACGAAGTTACGTAGACGTGCGACGTAAGCAAGACTTTTATTTCCAAAATTATTAACCTCTATAACTTGACTCCCTTATATGCGTGGACCCCGCCTCCCCGGTTACTTAGGCACACAAATTATTTAAATAATCGTTTTGCTTATTGGTTCATGTCATCATGACTCCTTCATATTCTTGGACCTCGCGTCACCCGGCTACTTGGGTTTGAAAATTATTTAAATAATCGTTTTGCATATTTTTTCATATCTACATGACTCTCTTACATGCGTGGACCTCATATCCCCCGGCTACTTGGGTTTAAAATTGTTTAAATAATCGTTTTTATGTATACATCGACTCCCTTGGCTACATTTGTATTTTTTTGACGATATTTGTACTTTTTCAAGCAATTCCGAATTTCATTAGGAAAATCCTCCCCTTAAATAGGCCCCGCAATAAATATTTGCCCCAGATCTCATAATACGTAAGACCGGCACTGATTGTCGGCTTAATAGATTAATAGTAATCATCGTCTTGAGCGAGTGATAAAAAAGGAAAAAGTTTTTATACCAAATGATATTCACATGTAATTTTCCAAAAGCCTTTCCAAGGTCCTAAAATAAAACAGAAATATTGATACATTTTATAAATATAAATATTGGACGTTATGAAGAAAGAAATAACTCCGGTCTCCGGGAAACCGATTTTGCCCAGGTTTCGAAAAGCGTTTTCTGTTACCTAGAAATGAAGCCCAATACCCCTATAATTTCATCTCATAGACTAATATTAGTAAGGCATAGAGCTATTATAATTAAAATTATCTATCTTTTAATGCAAAATAGTACCTGAATATTATCATAGTTTTGCAAATATTTATATAAAAAGGATATCCAAAACTGCAGATAAATGTATAGATGAAAAGAGCTCAAATTTGTTTCTTACCGTGTATCAAAGTATTGCTTCGGTTCGAAGTCATGGATTGTCAAAGTTAGTGATATAAAAATACGCATAAACATTCAAACATTATAATTTGTTTCTTTTTGTACGAATATTTAGAAAATTATTATAAAAATTGAGTGTCTTTCATTAAGAAATATTTAATTTCTTACTAGTAAAAGCCTATGAGATATAACTAAGAGTACTATATAGGCTTCATTTTCAGGTAATCAAAAACGCCTCTCAAAGCCTGGATAAAATCCATTTCCCCTGGAGCAAAATCACTTCCTATAAAATGCTCCTTTATACACTTGTTCGCAATTGACCCAAAATCATAAAAACCTGTAGAATTGACAGCGAAAATAGTCAATCGTATAAAAAACTTCTCTCTATAATACAATATAAACGTTTTCAAAACAATTTTTATTTTTCACAGTGAAAATTAATCAACTTTAAAAAGAGTTTCTTAATTATTTTAAGACATTGGCAATAACATATAATTAATATTGAAATACTATTTAAAATAATATATTTCATAAATAAAATTGTTCTTTGTACACTGAAATTAACCCTTTAACGCCTGAATTGCACAGTTTTTTATGAAAAGTTTGGCTGTGTAGAATTAATATAAAATGGTCAAATTTTTTATCATAACATATCTTTTCTACCATTTTTGAGATCGCTCTTTCGATTGCCGTGCTTAAAAATTGTGAAAAACTACTATAAACAATAAATTTTTATTGTTTATTTAAAAAATGTCATGAATTTTCAGGTACAAATTTTTTTTAAAGTGGATTTTCTTTATCAAAAAGTGTTCTAGTTGAGCTCTAAAATACATAAATCGTGCAATTTTAGTTGCTCTTTGAGACTACGGGGTGCGATTTTTTTTTAGCAATGGCGGGTCCAAAATGGCGGCTAAAACCCAAAAAATTTGTAATTTTCCATTGTTATCGCTTTTTTCCGTTAAAATTGAACTAATTCGGCTTTTTATCAATTAATTTTTAGTTTTTATAGATGAAAAACATTTTTTGTCCGAAAAATATTAAATTAAAATAAAAGATACAGCACGGCAATACCAAAATGGCTGCTAAAAGGCTACAAAATGGCCGAAAATCGATAAATATTCAGTTTTTCTCGCTTTGTGTGTGTGTGTGTGTGTGTGTGTGTGTGTGTGTGTGTGTGTGTGTGTGTGTGTGTGTGTGTGTGTGTGTGTGTGTGTGTGTGTGTGTGTGTGTGTGTGTGTGTGTGTGTGTGTGTGCATATATATGCATATATATGCATATATATGCACGCACGCACGCATACATGCACACACGCACACACACAGAAAAAATAATCCATGAATAAAGAAAGTGATGAATGAATCATGGAAAAAATATTAAAAGAAATATACTTCTTGGACAGAAATGTAATTTCATTCAACAAGTAAAACTGTAGCTGTAAATTAGCAAAAAAATGCATTTATTCGGAATGATCAACGTGAAGTTCAAAATGTACTTATGATACACTATATAAGACAATGATATATATATATATATATATATATATATATATATATATATATATATATATATATATATATATATATATATATATATATATATATATATATATATATATATATATATCGTCTTATATAATGTATCATAAGTGTATGTATGTACACCCACACACACACACACACACACAAAGCGAGAAAAACTGAATATTTATCAATTTTTGGCCATTTTGTAGCCTTTTAGCAGCCATTTTGGTATTTCCATGCTGTATCTTTTATTTTAATTTAATGTTTTTCGGGAAAAAAATGTTTTTCATCTATAAAAACTAAAAATTAATTGATAAAAAACCGAATTAGTTCAATTTTAACGGAAAAAGCGATAACAATAGAAAATTACAAATTTTTTGAATTTTAGCCGCCATTTTGGACCTGCCATTGCTAAAAAAAATCACACCCCGTAGTCTCAAAGAGCAACTAGAAATTGCACGATTTATGTATTTTAGAGCTCAACTAGAACACTTTTTGATAAAGAAAATCCACTTTAAAAAAAAAAGTAGTTTTTCACAATTTTTAAGCACGGCAATCGAAAGAGCGATCTCAAAAATGGTAGAAAAGATATGTTATGATAAAAAAATTTGACCTTTTTATATTAATTCTACACAGCCAAACTTTTCATAAAAAACTGTGCAATTCAGGCGTTAAAGGGTTAAAAAGAAGTCTAAAATATATGTATTTTAATTGAAAATTTTATAATCCATACTGGTTAATTTTATACTTATATTCTAATAAATGTTGTCTTTACAAAACCAGTTTAGTCCGTGAATAAGCTTAAACAAGTCATTTCAGTTTTTAATGGAAAACTGATCAAGAAAACTAGACGGTCACTATCCAGTAAAAATTATGGAGATTGCACTATCATTTATCACGAACCACCACAATGATTATTCCTAACCGCTTCAGTTGTTACAGGTTTCTCCGTGTCTAATATGGGACCATTACGGGCTCGGACACTTAAAAAGGAATAGATAAAAAGAACAAGAATTGCGCGGGTTTCTATATCTATATACAGGGTGTTAGAAAAGTATGGGAATGGCAATAAATCTTGGAAACTATCCATTTTCGGAAAATATGACCAAGACAAAAGTTATAGCATTTTTAATGCCCGGTCAAATGGTGGCCATGACCTTGACTTTGGCCATGACCTTGATAATCATTACAAGGTCAAGTGGATTTTTTTAAACGGGAACCCCCATTTTTGACCCTGGAATCTGAAAGAGCGGAAAATTTTACGTCCAGATATGACCTTGACCATTCCCAAAATTTCATGATGGCGGATCCAAGATGGTGGAAAAGACTTACTAAAATGAATTAACCTACGATGCCAAATTTTGGATCAAGTTAGTTTTGGGGGTCGCTGATCACGAATCTAAGGTCAGTTTTATAAAATTTCCAATTTCAAGATGGTGACCCAAGATGGTGGACGAGATTTTTAGGTATTAACCCAGCCAGTTAAGGTACGGTGACTTCCCAGCCAGTGAAGGCAAAGAGGTTTGAACCCAGCGAATTAAGGAAATGAGGTGTTAACCCAGCCAGTTAAAGCAAGGAGGTGTTAACCCAGCTAGTTAAGGCAAGGAGGTGTTAACCCAGCCAGTTAAGGCAAGGAGGTGTCAACCCAGCTAGTTAAAGCAAGGAGGTGTTAACCCAGCCAGTTAAGGTAAGGAGGTGTTAACCCAGCTAGTTAAGGCAAGGAGGTGTTAACCCAGCCAGTTAAGTAAAGGAGGTGTTAACCCAGCCAGTTAAGGCAAGGGAATGTCAACCCAGCTAGTTAAGGCAAGCCAGTTAAGTAAAGGAGGTGTTAACCCAGCCAGTTAAGGAAAGGAGGTGTTAACCCAGCCAGTTAAGGCAAGGAGGTGTCAACCCAGCTAGTTAAGGGAAGGAGGTGTTAACCCAGCCAGGTAAGGAAAGGAGGTGTTAACCCAGCTAGTTAACGCAAGGAGGTGTTAACCCAGCCAGTTAAGGCAAGGAGGTATTAACCCAGCCAGTTAAGGCAGGGTGGCGTCCCGGCTAGTGAAGGCAAGGAGGTCGCGACGCGCAATTTTCTGATGGCCATAAATTTATCGCGCAATGAACGCAATTTTTTATGGTGATAAGATTGTCTTGCAATGGAAGCGCAATTTTGTGATGGGCATACAGTTGTAAGTTAACTATCAACTAATGATAATTTTTCCATCGGTCTTACAGCCTTATAAATTAAATTAAAATAATTAATATTTATGGCAGTCAGACTGCCCTCGTTTATAATCACTCCCGCAGAATATGAAATAAAAACTTAATTAAAACCTGGAAAAAAAACTTTATACCACTTTAACCTCAAAATCACAACTTTGATATGATTTTTCGGCGCTCGTGGTATAAAATACCGTTCGAAACTAGTGCGTAAGTCGATTATTTAGGTGGTGTGACTTTTTCGCACTCGCTTCGCTAGTGCAAAAAGTCACACCAGCTAAATAATCGACTTCCCCACCCGTGTCGAAATGTACTATTATTAGCAAAGGACTATATGACTGCCCCCACCACCAAATTGCCCAATTGCCCAACGTTTCGAGCCCGCTCCGGCTCCTCCTCAGGGACGGAAATGAAACCCGCGATATATATACCTCCATATATACCCATACCCACTTATTTCCTCTTACCCCCACCACCATCCACCTTCCCCTCTCCAACTTTCCATTCTCACTTAAATTTATCAAGAATGATAAATGTTATCTAATTTACTTGACTCTACCATTAAATTTACATGATTCCGATTCCTTAGAATGTGAATACTTTCAAGGCTTTCCCTCTTATATTTATTCTTAATCCCTTGTTCCAAAAGATCCACACTCCCAAAATCGAAAGAATGCAAACTATTTAAACAATGTTCTTTCAAACCCGATGTAAAATTTGTACTACGTAAACTATATTGATGTTCATATATTCTCTTTTTCAAATATCTACCCGTTTGACCAATATAACATCCATTACAATCCCTACAATTAATTTTATAAACTACTCCCGATTTTAAACCTTTATTATCCTTGTCTTTACAATTACTAAATAACCTTTCTAAATTATTATCGTTTCTAAAAAAAACTTGAATGTTATGTTTACTAAAAACCCTTCTAATCCTTTCCGACAAAACTCTAACATATGGTAAACTAAAGTATGCGTTCTTCCCATTTCTATTCCTTCTTTATCTGCCCGCTTCTTCAATCTACCATTATAAATTTCCCACACTCTCTCATCAATCATTTTATCAATAAATTTTACCAGATAACTATTCTTAATAAATGTTTCTCTAACTAAATTTAAATTCTTTTTCCTAAAATTTTTATGTGACAATTTAATCGCTCTGTCAATGACACGTTTGATTGCACCTGTCTTGTTTCCGAGTTGGTGGTGAGAACCAAAATTTAAAAATCTACCTGACCATGTAGGTTTTCTATACCAATCTAATTTCACTCTATTATTATTAACTCTAATGACTCTAATATCTAAAAAACTCAATTGATTATCTGACTCGACCTCTTTTGTGAATTTAATTCTATCATGGATAGAATTAAACACATCCACCATATCCACAAAACATTCAGGTACAACTGCAAAAATGTCATCAACATATCTTTTAAAAATAATTGGCTGAAAAACCAACTTAGACAAAGCGACACTTCCCAATTTTTCCATTACTAAATTCGCTATAACTTGTAGTTAAATTTGTAATTTTACGTCATGTACATTATGCAACATGCCGTCATGTAGATTATGCAACGTCACATGTAGAGTATACAAGTACCCTGACACAACATGAGGTAATGTGACGTCAAAATCGTGAAAATTGAAAATTTCTAAAACCCTCTATTTCTGTTCGATTCTACAAAAACCAATAAAGATTCTAAAAGTCGAGCAAAATCGATAGTACCATAAAAGTTTTAAGTCGATCGTTGCTTCTTGAGTTATCTTTAATTATTATTTTTCTTTAATTATCCTGAATATTTAAATAATTATAATAGTTTAATATTAGAATAATTAAATAATAATTAATTATCCTGAATAGTAATAATTGAAAAACTCACTCTGCGCGGCACTTTAATCTTCGCGTGCTATCCTGAAAAGGAGAGTTAGAAAAGCTACTGCAGATGTTAACACATCCTTGCCTTAACTGACTGGGTTAACACCTCCTTGCCTTAACTGACTGGGTTAACACCTCCTTTCCTTAACTGGCTGGGTTAACACCTCCTTGCCTTAACTAGCTGGGTTAACACCTCCTTGCCTTAACTGGCTGGGTTAACATCTCCTTGCCTTAACTGGCTGGGTCAACACCTCCTTGCCTTAACTGGCTGGGTTAACACCTCCTTGCCTTAACTAGCTGGGTTAACAGGTCCTTGCCTTAACTGGCTGGGTTAACACCTCCTTGCGTTAAGGGGATGCCTTACTCGTACTATTACCGACCGAGCAATTCACACAGTTTCAAGCTGATTAAAAATAAAATACGTCGAATCACAAAAAATCAAGAGAACACTCTTCTGTGTTTTTTAACGTTCTATCATCCAGTCAAAGTTTGGAGTCGAAATATCAAGCCGTTTTTTCAAAAACTTTGAACGAAATTAAATTTAACCTGAGAAGGAATTAAATTTAATTCCTTCTCAGGTTAAATTTAATTTCGTTCAAAGTTTTTGAAAAAACGGCTTGATATTTCAACTCCAAACTTTGACTGGATGATAGAACGTTAAAAAACACAGAAGAGAGTTCTCTTGATTTTTTGTGATTCGACGTATTTTATTTTTAATCAGCTTGAAACTGTGTGAATTGCTCGGTCGGTAATAGTACGAGTAAGGCATCCCCTTAAAAATGCTATAACTTTTGTCTTGGTAATATTTTCCAAAAATGGATAGTTTCCAAGATTTATTGCCGTTCCCATACTGTTCCCGATAGAGCATAAAAATGTAAATCGCTACTTCTTTTTCAAAGAAAGAGAGGAGATGTTTTTTAATAAAAAAGAGAATGAGAAAGGAGGTATAGGAAAGATAGAGATTGAGAGAAAAGGTGTAGAAAAGGGAGGTGCGAGCGTCTCAGCGCAACAAAGTTGGTGTTGCGTAGGCATGCGTGCACGGCGATAAGAGTGGGTGGTTATCGTCTGGGGCCACTCAACGCTATCACCGGTGGCAAAAGCCATCGATAAAAGATAGCAATACGGGGCGGGAGAGCCGGTGGCGCTCTCGCGGACGGATAGCCAACGAGACGCTTACTAAGGGTTGCCAAGGAGGTGTTGAAAAAACAAGTGAAAAATCTTTGAAAAAGAAGTGATAGGGGCGAAAAAAGAGCGAGTTTTGATCATTGCGAGTTCAGCTACGTTACCATTAAGGTCTTATAAAACATATATTTTGTTTAAATAAATATCTTTTATCCGAGATTCTGAGTTTTTGGTTTTCTTCGCGCGCTAAATTACATTAAGTAGTAACACATACTTTTCTAACACCCTGTATACATCTTGTTCCTTCTGTATCTCGCTGTTCCTCATATATATAGATATAGAGACCCACGTAATTCTTGTTCTTTTTATCTGTTCCTTTTTAAGTGTCTGAGCCATACAGCGGAACTCTTAGTTGGCCTAATACCGTCAGAATAGTGTACATTTCGATACAAGTATGTGAACCGGGTGATTCCCGCACGGGTGTAGTTTGTCGCCCGTGTACAAAGCTTGATTTAGCGCATGCTTTTTTTATTCAAGCGTGTGCGAAATCGAGCTTTGCGCACGGAGTATCAACATAGTACATTACGCAACTAGTGCGCAGAATAGGTCATTCCCCCACGAGTCAAGTTTGTCAAAAGCGGCGAGTGCGGGTGACTTATTGCGCGCACGTGTTGCGTATAATACTATTTTTTCTAACGAGATGCGCAGAGTTCGATTTTTCGAATCCGAATGAGTGCGCAAAGTATAGCGTATATTGCACACTAGTGCGGGAATATGCCATTTTGCACACTCATTCGGGTTCGCAAAATCGAATTTTGCACACTCCGTTAGGAAATAATACATTACGCTACCAGTGCGGGAATAGTACATTACGTAACGAGTGCAGAAAGTAGGCGTTCCCGCCACGAGTGCTGTTTGTCGCGCGAGCCGAAGGCGAGCGGGTTAAAAGCACGAGTGAAGGGACGCCTACTCTCTGTACTCGTTACGTATACTATTTTTCGTCACTCCGTGCGGAAAGTTCGACTTTAAGCCTCCGAAAGTTGAACTTTTCGCACGGAGCTAAGCCTCCGAAAGTCGAACTTTCCGCACGGAGTGATGAAAAGTAGGTTTTCGTCTCGTGTGACGTTTACACCCGAGCGAAGCGAGAGTGGAAAGACACACGAGACGAGAATCTCTTTCCCGAACATGTAGCGTACAATATTTTTTGATACAACGTGTGGAAAGCTAGATTTTGAGCACACGTTTTTTGCCGAGCGTGTGCAAAATCGAGCTTTGAGCACGAGTATCGAAAAATACATTATTTCATCTTGGATCATACTAACAAGTGCAGACCCTCCAGAAAACGGATTTTAGCGGGGCTTTGAATCAATTTCTGGTACCTAAAAATGAAGCCCAGTGTTCGTAATTCCATCTTAGAGGCTCTTTTTCTTGAGATGTGGACATCTAATCTCAAATATACTTTACTTTGTTAAAAAATGGTGTCTTCTATTATGGCTGGCACTTTGCAATTATTTGTGTTACAAAAAGGAGCAAAAAAAAAAATTATAAAAGTAAACAGAAAAACTGAAATATAAGCTTTTAACGATTATATGGGTGGTATTTTTAATTATTTTCTTATGCTATTTTTGATGGCTAATATTTTTTAATGAAACAAAACTGAAATTTCAGTTTTTCTGTCTACTTTTACAATCTTTTTTCCCGCTTTTGTAACATAAATATTTGCAAAGTGGCAGGCAATAGAAGAGACATGCTGATCTGATTCCTACATATACCAATATTTAAGAAATTGTCTTCTATTTAATTATAAGAAAATGCGAAATAAATATGATTTCAAAATATTTTATTACTTTTTGTTTATTCAAATATCAAAAAACGGTAAAAATATAATCTTGTTACATTAATTTGACCCTATTTTTAAAGATACTTACAATATTCACTTACGTAATAATATTAACGTTCCTTTAAACATTTTGTAACGTTCTATTATCATTAATGTATTAAATAATTGGTACAATATGTCAAATATAAAATAGTAATTTTATAAATAGAAAAGAACACTTAGTGTAAATCAAATGATATGAAATAGATCATTTTACCCTTTAGGAGCAAATGTAACTAAAAGGTACTAATAAGCACAGATGAAACTGTAAATACGTTTTCGTTTTTAATATACAGCTAATGACTAATAACATTTTCTTTAGAATGCTCTGATTAATCAATTCATTCACAATAAATCTATTTCTTTTATTTTAAAATGATAATTCGCTTTTTACATACTATAAAGAAATCTTTTAGATTGTCCACAACATAACAAAATACTTAAATGTACTAACTCTTCTTTTTTCAAGAAGTATATCACAATAAATTACATATATCCTTATCTTTAAAAACTCAATTTAGATTTTCGGATTCATCAGTTCTTTTTACATTTCAACCTCTTAAACAAAAAAATTTTATATAAATTAAAAAAAAAATATATATGACAGAATGCTTTTAAATTGAAGAATATTTTACAATGTTTTAATCACTGTCGTTTTATGACTCACTTTCTTCCTCTTCTTCTATGGTCGTTTCTTCCACAAGATATTCTGGAGGAAATCCTAGAGCTAATGCTTCTTCAATAGTAGTCTCACATAAATACGTGAAAAGTGAAGTTATTTGGTACTGACTTATACTATCCACAACCCACTCAAAAGAAACCAAAGCACCTCTTGATTTTTTCAACGTATGTAATTCTAAAAATTAGGTCATCATAAATCTATTATTTGAAAAAATGAATACGTTAATTAATATTTAGTCATATCTTACGCTTTAGAACATCATCTTCTACGTCAAAGATTACCATTCTAAATTTATCGTTTTGCAGAGAAAGTGCTTGTGGACTATTGACAATTACTGCACCATTATAAAGCAGCAAATCCTAAAATGTTAATTCAATAATATTAACTGAAATATTTATATTTATAACAAAGAAAATTATCACATGTATCTCGCACTCACTTTAAACTCATTTACTGGAAAAGAAGTAAATGATCCGAAACAAAACATAGCAAAACCTTCAAATAATTTTCGGGATATGGTACGTGATTTTGTAGAACCTGGTTCAAGAACATCGGGATCTAAAACTTCATATTTTGCATCATCTTCATTTAATAATCGGTTCTCATTCAAACAGTCGACTATCCATTGAAAACTTATAACGTATTTGTTATAAGCAATGCCTTGAATATACTTGAAAGTTTTATTACAAGTTTTTGTACTAGGATCTGAAGAGACGATCACATGAGTTATTCGTGTGCTAAAGTTACTTTCGAATTTGGCACCAAATTTATTTACAAAATTGTGAACTGTTTTCATCTTTTCCAGATCTAAACTACTGCAAACCAAAACAATTTCTGATTGAGTAGCAGATTGATTCTTCACACTTGTAATTACCATTGGGGTACTGTGACCTATAGGGTATGATTTTGTATTTTTCACTGGAGTTATTGCAGGTATTAAATCAAAATTTTTATCAGGAGAAACCCTGTCTTGTAAATACTTTTCTTCTTCATTATTTTGAGCCACTTTTGATTTTCGAGAGTTGATATAAGTATGTCTAAAACAAATGAGTAAAATATTTTAGATCTAATTGCCAGTTATTTGGATATATCGTCGCGCGGTACGAAGAAAAACCAACTTAGAAGAGCCAGAAGAAGAAAAGCCAGTTTCGTGCGAAAAAAGATGAAAATGTGGCCATTCTTTGGCTTTTTTCGCGAGAAACTGGCTTTTCTTCGCCTGGCTCTTCAAAGTTGGCTTTTTTTCGTACCGCGCGACGATATACAAAATCCATCTTACCTTCTTTTTACAACAGGTGTGGCATCAATGTTATCCGAGTCAAAATCATCAATATTATTTTTTTGACAACTTTTAACCTGGAATAAATTAATTTAACAATTAAAAAACATTTTACTAAAATTTATAAATAACTAACCTTTTTTGGTGTCTGAAACTCATTTGGTTGGAAAGTTTCTTCATTTTTGTCATGTTGTATGGAAGACATATTAAGTCCTAATGCCTTCTCAATATTTTTGAAAGCTAGTTGCTCTTGAGTAATATTCATAAGAGAATCTGAATCCTGATATGGATTAATTTGACAAGATTGATTATTTTTTTCTTTTTCTGAACTTTCAATTTCATTTTTACGATTATCTGTGTCATTTGATATTTTTGTAAATACAGTATTTGCATTAGTTTGATTACATTCATTGTTTTCTTTATCTGACCCATCTACATTTTCAGATATATTTGATTTTTTTTTATCAAATTGCTTCACATCAAGCATAGTAACTTCTGATAAATCTTGACTTGTATTTACATTTTCTTTATCAGTTTTTTTTATAGGACTCAAAGTACAAACTGAAGAATTATCACTGTTAACTTCATTTGACAATTTAGGAAGTATTTTAGCACGAGATTGTATAGGTTTCTCATTACTTTCAAACATATCTGCTGATAATGAACTAGGTACTCCAATTAATTTATTGGAATCAGTTATATTATCTCTATAATGTTTAACTTTACTAATGATATTATCAATTGATGAGTCACTTTCTGGTTTATTTATCTCGTCTGGTTGCTTACAGTCCACATCAACTAATGTATTATCATCATCATCATCGGCACAACTATCTTCTATTCTTTTTGACTTACTTTGATTTTGATTTGGACTAAAATTTCTTTTAGTAGATGAAGTTATTTTTGGCCTTTTAATAATTGGTTCTTCTACTGTTCCAACCCATTTACCTATAATAGAAGAAACATCATCATCATCATTAGATGACTCTGAAAATGTTCTTTTCTTTTTTAGAGGGGAAGCCATTACAGAAGAACTCGATGTACTTGCTTTAGTACATGTAGACTTCTTTCCAGAACGTTGAGTATCTTCTGATTTACTACTTGTCGAAGAAGATTCACTCTCTGCACTACTCTCTATTATACATTTTTTATTCATATTTTTTTGTTTTGAATCTACATTTTCACTATGAACTGTTTTATGAGAACTAGGACTTTGTGCTGTACTTCCATTTGAACTAATGGAAATCACATCATCTTCTTTATTATTTGTTTTATCTTCTTTATTATTTGTTTTATCTTCATTATTATTTATTTTATCTCCTTTAAAAATGGAACAAGTTCTCTCCTCATTTTCTGACTTTTTCAGGTCATCGTCTATTTCTTGATTTAAAACATTCGAAGATGTTCCTGGATGATTGATGTACAATACATCTAACATCCTTATCATGCTTGGGCTAGTTTTAGAGGAGTTTTCATCTTCCATGAGAATCACTTTTTTTTTAGTATTCTTTTCTAGGATATTTTCAGATATTTTTGATTGAGGACTTTGGATTTCAATTTTAGTATCAATATTTCTATCATTTTTAATTATTTCCTGCTGAAAATCTAAATGATGATCTAAAATTTCATTCATTGGTATTTCTTCATCAACTTCCATTGATATTAATTCATAATTAGTGGCATTTATATGTTGACTACTATTTACCTCCACATTTGTATATTGTTTAGGCTGTGGTGATTCAATTGCTAAGAACTTTAACTGGGAATCTTTTTCTGGTGAAAGTAATTTTACTTCTGTATTTACATTTTTTAAACTAATACTATTTGGTTTAGAATCCATTTTAGCTACAGCAGGTTTATAATCTACATTTACAGGTATATTACTTTTTATTATGATACCTGAAGTGTTTTGTTTATTTAAATTCAAGAATATTTTTTTTCCTTCCATTTTTAATTTTCCTAGATGTAAAAATGGAACATTTTTTCGTTTTTTACAAATTTTACCTAATTTTTTAAACACTATAACTGGGCGATTTGATGAATTTAATGATTTCTTGTTATAAGTATTGCTTTTTATAGATCTTGAAATTTTTGTAGATTTTGATTTATTCGAAGAACATTCACTGGATTTTGTATTCGGTAAACGAAGTGATAACCTACTTCTTGGTCTTTCAGGCGATATATCTTTTGGCGATTGATTACTTATGTGATGTGTTTTATCTGGTGTACTAGGTTGAGATCGAACTGGCTTAGCAGTAGATGGAGTTAATTTCATTTTTAAAGATAATTTATTTTTAGGTAATGGAGTATTTTGTATGTTATTAGTACTTGATTTACTATCAATTTTCAGTGATTTATCATCAGAACTACTATTTTGTTGATTATTATCAAGGTTCATATCTAAGGGACTTAATTGATTTAATTTTGATAAATATTCTTGATTTGATACATTTAAAGCATTTCTAGTTTTTTCTGGGGTATTTACATCATTTTCTGATACAATATCAATTATGTCATTTACTTGTTTTTGACCTGTACAAAATAGGGACATGTTTCCTTCTTGTTGAGAACCTGACGAGTTAATAAAATGTTGTTTGTGATTACAGTCTTCTACATTTTCAAGATTCTCTTTTTGTCGAGTAGAATGAGAGTCTCTAAATAATTTTTTTTGTGTAATTTCTGAAGGAGCATTATTACAAGAATGATTATTTGTGTCAGATTCTCGAGAAGTATTTTTATCATTATTTGTAGAATTACATATAACAGTATCATCTAAAGCAATTGATGAGGAACTTTTCTCAACACTAACATTTAGTGATTTAAATGTTTTTATCTGCATTTCTTTTCCAACTTTTTTTATTCTGCGCCAATCATAAGCATCAGAGTGGGATGCTGCAGGGACAGAAGATGGTGTTCTCAAAACAGTTTTGTCAGGAACACTAAAACTTGCTTTTTTCTTTTTAGCAATCATTTCTACTTCTTGAACTCTCAATTGAACTTCTTTATATGGTGAATCATTGTTTCTTTTGTTCTTAAATTCACCAATACTAACTTTTGATTCTATTAATTTATCTTTACTAGAACATGCATTTATCAAAGAATCAACATTTTGCTCTGATTGAGTTATTGGTAATTTTTGAGTTGTATCTTCTTTGCATAATTTTTTTACTATAGGTGGACTATCTTCGTTATCAGAATTTCTGATTATGGAACCACTTGGTGTATGATTTTCAAGCCAAATCTTTACTTTCTCATTAGAAGGTACTTGATTATCAGTGCATTCATGAGTATTTGATAAATACTTGTCTAAAGGATTCTTTTTATCACTAGAAGACTTCAGTTTATTGCTTACTCGTTTTTTTTGGAGACTAAGTTTTGAATCTCGTCGAAGATTAGCTTTTGATTTTAATGATTTTTTATTTGTCGTTGATGAAGATTCTTTTGAAGCATTTGAAGACTCTTCAACTTTCGAAGTACTTGGTTTATCACAAAGAACACTTTTTTTTTTATGTATTATATTTTTATATGTCTCTAGTACTGGAAATAATAAAATAAAAATTTACATGTAAGTGTATTTACAACAAATTGGACCATATTTATTATTTTTCAATTACATGAATCTAACATCAAAGCATTAAAAAATATTTACGATCTACGTTATTTATTGACTTTCTGGTTATCAAGAATAATACTAAAAATTATTATAATCAATTTTATCTCTAATTTAATATGATGTTTATAATTGTATTTTTTCAAAATAATGTATTTGTAGTTACAAGTGATATGAAACCTTGGATTGTTTATATAGAAAATTATAAAAAAATCCTCATGGTATTCACTTACCATCAATACCGGAATCAGAAGTAATTGCTTTTACTAAAACATCAAATTGGTCCACACATGCTTGTAATAATATATTTCCATTTTTTGGTATTGATCGTTTTTGAATTTTTAGATTACAAAAAGGACAAGTTGCATGTTCACCATTAGCAACTGTTATAATACAGTTATGACAAAATTTATGACCACATTTTATTGTTACAGGTTCTTTAAAATACTCTAAACTGTAAAAAAATTATATAATTACATTATGAAAAACGTTTATACATTTTTTGTTATGATTCAGATTGTAGGTATAACATGTTAAGTTAGTATGTCTAATGATTTTGTGAACTAAGAAACTATAAGATTTAATGTTTCAGAAATAAACTTGTAATTTGTCTATAAACATCAATTGATTAATATTTTTGTTTATTATTTGTAAATTATACCAATACTAAAAATAAACCATAGTTCCACTTCCTAAATGTAATTGGCAAAGATATTGGTAAACAGAAAGATAATAAACACCAAACATAACCTCTAATATTTTATTGTCCTTTTATAATATATGTAATAATAAAAGAAAGTATGAGTAAAAAAGTACTCCAACAAGAAATATTATGAAAATAAATATTAAAAATTACCAAGCATTTATTGAAATAACAATATATTTTTACAAAGAAATTCACAAAACTCACCAAATCCTGCAAATTAAACTTTCTTTTATAGACTGCGCTGCAGCAACAAGTTTCTCAAGATGCGAACGTGAGGCTGCGTATTCATCCATTTTTTAATTTCTTCTGTTTCATAATACCCATCGATGGTTCACATACTTACGCTCGAAAAGAAATCTCAGATTTTCCGCGGGAATAAATCTTTGCTTTTATGCGTCATCAGCTAAGGACTTATAATTCTTCGTATCGGCATGCACGAGACCGCCAATTCGTCAAAAATATCCTTTTCTCTGTTTCTCAACATGGCCACTTAAAAAAGAAAGCGCCAGATTCAAATATTGGAGTGACTTCTGAGTGAATATTATTATATAGTCATATTATCAGTAAGAGAATACATTTATTGATAGTTTGTATTTTTTATAATTAGTTTTCACAAAATTATAATTCATAATCACTAGCAGTATTACTGAATTTAGCTAGTAATGTTTACTGTAAAATGACTGTAAAAATGACATGTAAAATTACCAACTGCTAATTCTTTTACAAATTGATTTTTTACAGTGTATTTGCTCTGCTGACAATATTTTTTACAATCATTTAAAATTTTAGCGACAATTGAAATCTTCCCATTTTAATATAATTTAAGATGATTTTTTACATCTATAGTATAAATGGTAATTTATCTATAAATCGATTTTTTTGTTACTACAGAAGATTCTGTGACAAAAATAGTCAGCATAAAGAAATGTATAATTATTTAATTTTTATGTTAAGCTCGATTAAAAACTAATAGAAGTACCTATGCTAATATATAAATATATGTATACGTAAGGGGATGTGCAACCCTAATTTCAATATTTTTTTAAATCAACATTCAAACATTTATTTGGAAAAAGACGTCTGTCAAGCGCTCCGTACACGCAAACACTATATGCAGATTTTTTTCTGGATAATTCTATTGATATTTGCGTGAGTTATGCTCGTTTGAAAAGTAGGTCAATTGTAGATTCCTACTTACCGACAGTACGGTTTTTATTTAATTAAATAAATTCTCATCATTTTTTTGGGAAAAGACGTCTGTCAAGCGCTCCGTACACGCAAACACTATATGCAGATTTTTTTCTGGATAATTCTATTGATATTTGCGTGAGTTATGCTCGTTTGAAAAATAACGTCGGTACTCACATCCCCGTAACATTAAACATAAAGTTATTAAAAAAAATAAATAAATAAATAAAATTAAATTGCAACATAGAAAGATATATATGAAACTATCTACAAAATCATGCTATATACTTATGCATTTTAGCGGTTCCTGATAATATCCGTATAAGAAACGTGTATAAGAAACTCGTCGAACAGACCCCTGTTGCTGAAAGCCAGCTTTTCAGGTATATCTATCTATCTATAAGGAAACTACTGAATGAGGTAACAAAGTAGTCATACAATAATTTTTATCTTAAAGTATTTTATTCCATAAAAAGTACAATTCTACTATGAAAACGTACACATGAGTTTGTAATCCGCATCAGTTCATACCGCAAGAACAAATGCATAGATGATTTACATGATTAATAAATAACAGCTTCGGAGTTTTTTAAACATCATTGATGTTTGATTAATATATCATGTGATTGTATCGCAATATTAAAGCTTCTTTTTAACCTTTGAATATTTATATGCGTTAATAAACTTCTATACAATCGAATAAAATATTGATTTTTTGTATCAGTTTAATATAATTAAGTACCTATAAGTTATTCTAGTTAAAAATTATTTATTTTATAATGTAATTACATTGAAATGCTTTTTTAGAAAAACTTTTATTAAATTTATAAATTTATTTAATTCTTATTTAATAAATTATACCAAGCTGATATTATCTTTTTTATTAACTATAGTATCAGGTTAGATATATTTAGCTATAGAATGTTATGTGCTAAATACAACTACTCTACGAAATTTCAAATATAAAAAGGTACAAAATTAGAGTTTTATGATAATATTTTTGAGAACTTTAATCATCTGGTGTACGTATAAATCAACTAAATGCCTTATATATTTACACGCAATTTGTGATTGTATTATTTTTATGATTTACTTAAACTGAATAGCCTAAGTAAACAACCTAAAGCCATAGGTATAGTAATATATATATATATATGTGTGTGTGTGTGTGTGTGTGTGTGTGTGTGTCTCATATATGTTTTTATATATTTTAAAATTTGATAATAAATAATATATATGTTATGTTACAATAATCATCCAACTTCTTTATATAAACTGAATTTTTCTTTCAAAGATTTTAAATTCGTATTAAATATAAAAATCTTCGAAAAAAGTACATATATAGGTATGTCAATACATCACGTCACTTTGATTATAAATAAAACAAAAAATATTTACTTTCGTGAAATAAGTAAACCCATTATCATTACTGCATTTAAAGTGTAGTAATGAATCAAATCATACCCATATGACAACTTATAATCGCGTTAATGGTGTTGGACAGTTATATTTACCAGCTATGCATTGATGTATCACAAAGAACGTTCATTTGCATTTGCCATAAATTTAAAATTATTTTTTTTACGTATACACGTAAGTTATCAATAGCATCGATGCACTGCTAGTACTTCATTGGTAACTATACTATTGATACTACTTAATTTGTTCTTTTTAATACAAATACTCTTTTTTTACCTTGTTAAACAATAATATATTCGACGTACATTTGTATCATTTGTTTTAACATCAAGCATCTTTTTGGTGATGAAATTTTTATGAATTCTATAAATCTACTTAATAAGCACACGGGCAAATCTTATAATTATGTACTCTACAAGACTGACGGAATTCGAAAAATAAATTATTTTAATATTCGATTAAATGAATTCAATGAACCTTTTTACAGTTAGAACACCGAAGTTCTAGCACATAGTCACCGACACAACTTATACACTGAAAAAGTGCACCAAATTTCAATAAATATCTATATTCATAACGACGTGAATTAAATACTTGTTAATAAAATAATACGATAGAAGAATTAACTTAAGCCAAATATTTCTTTGAGTTAAATAAACAAGCGACGAGCATTCACTATGAAACGTAAACGTTCATCATCAGAAATTTGGTGAACCTTTTCAGCGTGCCAAACGGATTCCCATATATTACACGCCTCTAGCACATAGCCATATCATTCAAAATCGTCATATCCCTTTTTTCAGTTCTTCCTGGCGAACTCCTGGAAGAAGGCCTCGATGGGCAGGGTAGGCTCGTCCGTCGCGATCTTGAGGTGCGCCGAGATCGCGCGGTTCTCGCTCACGGGCGAGACGGCTTTGAACATGCCGGGCTTGTCGTAGAGCGCCGAGGCCGAGCTCGTGAGGTCGGCGACGCTCTGCGAGGCCTTGGCGAACAGCTCCTCCTCGTGTCTGATGTCGAAGGGCGTCGTCGAGTCGGGCGTCGACGCGCTCGTCGCCTGCTCGCTTATTTCCTCCAGCTGGAGCTCGCTGTTGTCCTGTGTCACTGAGAACGTCTCCTGGGCGTCGACTGTTTGCACGTTGCTCTCGCTGACCGACTGGCTCTCGGTCGCCGTTGGAATCTTGTCCTTGTCGTCGCTCTCGTCCATCGTGACGTCGCTGAGATCGACCGACGACAACTTCTCGTCCTGGCTCTCAGTGGTAGCTTTCTTCTCCACTACTGCTGCCGTCTCGTCGATCAGCTCGCTCTGCTCGGAAATCTCGTTAACCGATTCCGTGAAACCGACCGAGGACGAGGCCACTGTAGTCGTGACGAAGAATCCCGTTTCCGCAGCCGATTGCATCTCCGGCGATTCGGTGACGACCTTGTTGGCCGTCGACTGCAGTCTGCTCTTCAGCGTCGGCCGTTTTCGTATCGAGGATGAAAATACGTTCTCCGGTCTCGCCGTGCTGTGAGTTGCCGTCGATGAGGGCTCCTGCTCTTGTTTGTTAGCGGACGCAGCTGTCGTTCCGGAGATACGGCTCCTGTAGAAGTGGCTTGTGTTTATCCTCTTCTTCGGTGTGTATCTGGTACTTTTCTCGGTTGTAACAGTGTTGCTGCTAGTCTCGTCAACTTGCTGGCTGGAGGGAGTTGTCGAGGTCGTTCTGTAAGACGAGCGCGATGTGTACTTGTATCTCGCTGGTTCCTTGAAGTTGGGATCAGCCGGGGCCTGTTGGTGATTCTTGTATCCACGCTTGGGGCCTGCTGTCACTGTCGACGGTTCGGTAGAGGAGGACTGAGATAACCTATTCTTGTAGTCCATGCGACTCCTGTAATCCTTGATGCTGAAACGGGGACGGGTGGCGTTACCGTATCGCACGCGCATGCGATGTGTTACTTTTGGGGATGAAATGACGGGCTTTGCTGTAGTAGATGCCTCTGTTGTCGTTGTAGTTGTTGTGGTCGACGTCGTTGAGTGAATCGGAGGAGGAGGAGGAGGTGCCGTTGTCGTTTCCACGTAGTTCACCTGAAATTCGACACAAAATTGGCAATTAAACAAATGTGTAATAAGCCTTAATTAATGGAATTTTCGAATTATAAACTTACATCAGTCTTAGTGAACAAATGGTCCAATGAAGCATTCTCCTCGGCTGTCTGCGTATACTGTTCCTGATGATCGTCATGTGAAGATTCGTAATATTCCAAATTCGAAGCTAACGTCGTTTGCGTCGTCTCAGCGGAGTAATACTCTACTGGAATGCTCACGGTCGACGTTTCCTGAGCACTGTCCACAACGAAAGTTTTCTCGGATGTCGGAATGTATTCAGCGGAATAGAGCTCCTTCAGGAAAGGCTCCGGGTAATTTTCAGTTGGCGAGATATCCTTGAACGGTCGCTCGGTCGTTCTTACCCTTTCAGGAACTGTGTCGAAGTCAGCGTGTTCTTTATTGTACACTTTCACGCGTTGGCCAGGCCGTTTTCTGTTAATTGGATGGAAGAAGAAAAAATAGTTACTCAATAAACCACTTTAATTGATGCGATTGATTAAGACATGATTGCAATATACGTAGTTTTTTTCTATTGACGTGATGGATTGGCTGTTTTCGTTGACGTTAATACAAAATTATTCAATATGTGCTGAAATTCTCCCGATGTATATGAATAATACATGCATAATAATATTTGAATTTCAAATTATCATATTTAAACAGAGGTCAGTATAGGGTCTTATTCAATTAAAAATTTAACGAAAACAATCATTCGCGTCAAATGTAGACCTCCCCGTTTAATCGGTAAAAAAGTTAAATAAATCATAAAGTTAAATAAACAATAATTTCTAACGAAAATATGCTCTATATATTAAAATGTGCATAATAGGACCTCTATTATATAAATGTACATACATGAGTGACCACAAATCACCCGCGTGTACGTTCAGTGTTTTTCGCTATATCAATAATTTTTAACATAGTTTTAAATTAAGTAATCATTACTGTAATTTTTTACAATTTTTTTACTGTAATTCACTATACCCGTTATATTTCTAATAAATATATAAATAAATAAGAATATACCTGAGAGGTCTTCTTTCACTGCTACCTTCTTGGTGATTATTAGCTACAGGCCTCACGCGTTTCTTTTTCTCGAATTCTTGATTCTCAGGAGTATTATACTTGATAAGTTCTTCCTCATACTCCTGAGAAGAAACGATCGGCTCTGGAGTTGTTGTCGTAGTTGTGGTTGGCCTTCTTCTCCTGAGAGGAGGACCTCCTGGTCGTCGCGTACGGAAAACTCTCTCCGTTACAGGAATCGTAGTTATTTCTGGTGCAGATGTCGTTTGGATCGGAATATCCGTCAGCTCTTCAAAATTTTCGGGGGTTTGCGGTACTGGTTGTGGTGGTTCAGTCGGTGGAGGCTCGTAAGCCACTGTGGTAGGTTTTCGCCTCCTGATTTGATCGCGGAAAGGTTTCTGTGGTCGATAAGGACGTATGACTGGTTGGAAATCTTCTTGGGTAGTAGTGGATGGTGCGACAGCAGGAGTGACAACTTCTTCGAATTTCTGCACAGTTATAGGCTTGAATTCGTCGTCTTTATTAGATTGGAACGGTGATTCCGAAGGTGCCTGAGGTATCTCGTATTGTTGTTGATGATGAACGTACTTGTACTGTTCCTTCGGAATCTTCTTTTGTTCTTCGATAGGGTAAGATTGACTGTAATGTGGCCTCTGTGAAATTTCTCTGACAATGTCAGGTACGATAGTTTGTTGCTGTTCATATTGTTGTTTTTCTTTTTGCTTCTGCTCTAGTAATTTGATTTCCTGTTGTCTTTTGGTTAATTCCTCTTGCTGCTGACGGTGCAACTCCTGTTGTCTACGTTTTTCTTGCTCGCGCAAACGTTGCCTGTCCTGTTGGATAAGCTGCTGCTGTAGCAAGAATTGCTGTTCATTGAAGTGTTTTAGTGAAATACTTTCGGGTGTTTCGTAATCAATCTCAGGTGGGCGTTGATTAATGTTCAATGGAATAATCGAGCTTTGATATTGCTGCTGCAACTCAGGGCGTACATACACAACCTTAGGGGTCTGTTCTGGAACAAACGGAGCTGCGGTCGTGCTCACCTGATTGAACTTGGCCGGCTGATTTGCCTTCGGTAGCACCTCATTGATATCGGGCGTGTATCTTGTCTTTTGGAAATCGGATATGTAAAACGGATTCGCCGATCCGTGATGAGGATCCTGATGATGTTTTCCCGTGTCCTTGGGGCTCGACTGGAATTGCTTGAATCCCTCGGGACGCGCGCTACTTGGCACCAGCTGCTGAGTATACTTGTTGGATTCAACCCTCGGTGGGACGGTCGACGAAGGGAAGCTTTCCTGTGGCCCATTTTCGAAATGATAAGTAGACGGGCGGAATTTGAATGTAGACGACGGAGTCACGTAACTAATCTCGTGGCTTTCATGGACGAGGAAACTCGGATCTCGCTCGTAGGTCGCTTGCTTGTAGTGCGACGGGTGATTTATTTGGTTGTAGAAATTTCCGTTAATTGGCTGGTGCTGCTGCTGGAAGCGATCGAAGCCGGTCTCGGGATTGACTTTGTTATTATCTTTGTTAAATCCGCCAGGAACATCGACATTCGGGGGTTGGTAATACGGCTTATCGTTGGAAGATTTGAGCCCGTCGAACTGTTTCGCCGGATTTCTAGGCGGTATCAGAGACTGTTGGATATTGTAGTTGTTAACAAAAGGTCGGCCCTGAGCGAAAGGCTGAAGACCAGTATTGAAGGTTGCAGGTTTTATGTAATAAGTTGGCGAACGCGCGTCCGGCTTGATCGCCTGAGGGATAAACTGGGATGATCTCACGTAAGGCTCGCTGTCTCTGAGCGGCGCCTTCTTCATTGGCTCAAGCTCGAATCTCAAAGTGTCCCTCGGAGGTGGAACTAAGAATGAATATTCCCTCTCGGTCGACAACGGTTTGAGCTCCGTAGCCCCTGGACTCTCGCCTCGCTGCTTGGGCAAAGCGTGACTGAACACGGCAAAGCTTCCCAGAATGCTGGGCGGATTGTAGTCGATTTGCTGGGGCTTGACGCGACGCTGTGGCTTGTTAAAGCGCTCCGACACCGCCATGTGCTCCTGCAACTTTCCGAGGACCGGATGGAGAGGAGCGAGGCTACGGTCGAGGATTGTCGCAGGCGAGACATTCTCCTCGGCGACGTCGTACGTTGCTGTAAGCGGCCGCCAACCATTTACGAAGTGGCCCTGATCCGGCTGAAAGCGAATTAAGAGGGAGTTATTAAGGTTGCGTAGCGGGTGCACCCAGTGGGATTTATTCTTGATTGCGTTGCCGCGATGTACTTACAGGACTAACTGGTCGGATATCGGCCCGATCCACCGATACGGTTATCGCTTGCACCGACAGTAATGTCGCCACAGCACCTAAAATTTTAAGGACAGAGTTACTATAGTTAATTTATAATTATGTTGCAACTGTGCAATTAAAACGTAGTACATGTTCTGATTGATTTATTCTTTAATAGGTAAAGGTATTACACTGACAGAATTTCATTTTGCTTTTATTTTTAATTAGTTAATAATAAAGTAGTAAATTGCTTATAAAAACTTTAAAATGTATGAATTTTTCAAATAAATCATTCATTATAAGCTACATTTTCTGCCCTTGTTTCGCATAATTTATCTTCAAAAAATATATAATTATTAATAATGAAATATATTTCTGTGAAACATTCTTTCGTACGGGTACAGCTGAACTGTGTAACCTTTTTGCACAATCACGCTAAATATTAAAGCAACTTGTGTAACCGCCCGCGCGCATTCTCTCATCATCATCCTCCTCTCATAATATATATCTGTATTGTGAAGAAAAAGAAATGTCTCTTACAGAATAACGTCGCTGCCAAGTTCATCGTGCCAGTTCATGGGACTGTGCGCGCCTCGGTGTCCTGGAAAAGAGAAAGAGACGAAGTTATAATTAAAAGAATTAGCAGATTACGTGACGGGAAGCCGAAGCGCGCTCTCATTTTCCATTGGTACAAATGAGATAGGCGCACATTGCAAACGCGCGCCACAGCGAGGGAGGAGGGGGAGTGGCACCACCCCTCTGAATGCGGACCTACATTTCGCGTAACGTTCTCCTTACTTGTCAAAAAACTTTCTAAGTTACATTCCCGCGCGCCGGCTATATATATGCGCCGCTGAACGACGCGCGTTAGTCTGACGCGATATCGATTGGAATTCCGAAGTGTCCGTCTTTACGTGTCCACCGATGAATCTGTTGATTTTATACTCACAGTCTGCGACGACTGGCCTTTTTTCATTTTTCTCCATGTCGACACTTTCTAATTCACCTTTTTTCGCCTCCGAAACTAACTTCTTAGATGGTTCAGCGGAGGTTGCGAAGAATCGTTAAGCAGTATAGGTTAAAGAGTATTAAATTAGAATAACTTTTCGATACTTCTAAAGTTGCCTGATTTTGTTATTGTCGTTGAGAAAACGTTATATTTTCGACTTTATTACAAGAGCATAAATAATAATATTTTTATATGAACAAGAATGGACATTATGTTGAAAACTTTTAACGATAAATATTCTATTGCCAAATTTATAGCATCCATTATTTATTTGATTGTTTATTCTACTATAAACGTTAGCTCATGATTAGTTGAAATGAAATCTTTAGCTTCAAGTGGGCTATATACAGGAAAATGGCTAAGTGGTGATAATATAAAATGACTATTAAATTATACGATGCGCGGAACGACATGAACTCTGGTTCATTAAACTGTTGAGCTGCCGGTTATTTACCATGCAATTCTATTAAAATGTAAATGGCATAAATTACATTCAAATGAAGTCGAAGACAGAATTTACAGCAAATCAAGCTATTTTAAATTTTATAGCAGCATTGGTATTGCTTCTCAATTTCAATTATAATAATAATTATTGAATAAACTTTCTAAACGTTTTTACATAATATACCTTAGATTTTTCCAGTATAAGTTATTCAATCAGTATAAAGTAATTATCAAAATATTTTAAAGTCCACCATGTACATAAATATTCTTTATCATTTCCTTTCAGCTTCAAACTTGATTTATTCCAGTAACTAATGCTTTTGGCTGAAAATTAAAAACAAAATCTCTTTACAGTAACCCCTATAATTAATTTAATGAGATGCAGGTCAAACATCCTCAAACCACGGACGACAAATAATTGTCACCGGACGTAATACAAATACAAAGTGCACGCGCTTGTGTACTTCGAATTCCATCAGAGGGTGATCCCCACATCTAACCAGATTCGATGGGGCGCGATGGATTCGGAGGCGCTTTCCCGGGCGTTTTGCGAATTAGCATCACAGCTTTGCCCTTTGATCGCCCGAGCAATTCCCATCAAGTGCGTTCGTCCATTCGCGGTCACATTGTAACACGTGCGTGCACCTTCCATCTCTCAGATTATAAGCGAATCGTCGAGTCGTTTCGAGCGAGACTCGTAGAATAATAATACTCGGGTCGGCACAGTTTATGAGGTCGGTACAGTCGTATTATATAGTCCGGGGAAACCTGTGAACAGCGCAGCGTATAGGCGATTGCTTGGCGCGTTTATAACCGCAAACTGCCCCGGCGCAAGTGGGAATTTACGAAATAATCGAATGTATAGCGCCCCGTACGATTCGAGGAGAGAGACGCGGTTAATTCACCTTGAGTTATTGTTACGAACTCCGAGGCGAAGCAATGTGTGTTTTCGAGATTATTGTGCAGCACGTATAGGGTTCGAGCAGAGGATATGGCGTGTAATAATGCACACGGGCATGCGAGAGAGAGAGAAAGAGAGAAAGAGCGTGAGAAAATTATGGCTCGGGAGATATTTATACTCGATCCTAGCGAGCTGCAAGATTGCATCAGAAGTGATTGTTCTATAATCGCGGATTAGCTTTCGACACCCCGCATCGTAGGCTTGACAATATTATGAGACGATCCAGGCGTTATACTGGCAAGACGTGTAATGTGCCACAATGGATGTTTCCATAAATTTTGCAGCTTAGAGGTGAACGATGTTTGCCGTTAGGAGCGCAGTATACATAACTGAGGTACCTGGATGCTTGTATATACATAGTACATTGCCGTAAAACCTTGTCTTTAATTCAAGTTCGCCTCTTGAAGGTCTTTAACGCGCGATAAAAGTAAAAATAGTATGCTTTGAAGAAAGTTTTTAGTTCAAATTGTAGAAAGCAGTAAAACGGCTCTTAATGGTGCCAAACGATTGTTGCTGAAATGATTTTACACTGAGAAAATTCTAAGTAACGCTTATAATACAGTGCACTCGTAAACTGGCTTCGTAAACAGATGCCATAAACATCAGAATAATCAAGGACCTGCCGAATAATTATCAAAATTATCGTGTGATTCGCTAAGAATGAGCGTGATTTATGATAAAAATCAGAAGCAATTACAATAACTTTTACTACTTTGCCGGCAGTACAAACATTATCGCGACTTTCACGATAATTTTGATAAAGTATATATTTTCTTTTCTATCATTATACCTAGTTTTAAAAACATATCTGAATTTTTTAGTGCTACTTTAATCGCAATATCTAAAGATACTCCCATAAACTAAGAAGTAAAACTTGTTCTTTCCAATGCTGTCGGTATATGGACTTAGCCAAAGAAAAGAAAATCTTTACTGTTAACGAACAGACGTTTGGATATGAACAAATGAATGTTCATTTATAGTTAAACAAAGTCGTTAACAGTTAACAAAGTCGCGAATCGTTTGAGTAAACAACTCAAACTTAACTGTTAACGAATTTGTCGAACTATAAATGAACATTCCATTTGTCCATATCCAAACGTCCGTTCGTTAACAGTAAAGATTTTCTTTTCTCTGTGTACTATGTTCGAAACGAATAAAACAAGGTGGCGTAAATTATTGGAGACTACCTAGTCGCTCCGTTTGAAGAGCAATCACACTTTCTTCACTGATCATGTATTATAAAGAATACGGAAGTTATTACGATTTTAACCGTCCCATTATGACGCGAGCTGCCGGGTTCCATGGCGCTCTTACGCGGCTAGCTGTCGTCGCTAACCAGCATCTCTCAAACAAGGCTCGCGCTAAAACCAAAACTTTTCCGTGAGAAGCGAAAAACTCGCGTTTCTGAAGCACAATAGAATTGCGCTTTTGCATAATCGAGGAGCGCGCAACGGACTCGCATATAGCCCTAATTTCACCCGTTGTACAATTATTAGGCAATTCCTTCTCATCTTTTATATAAATCGTCGAGCGGCTCGCACGAGCGCGCGCGACAATTAAGTGTGCGGGCGAATACAAGCGACGCAAGGAGAGGAGCCCATGGGTTCAAAACAATGAACAATGTATATAATACGCGCGCAGGCGCCGCGGGTATATGCGCGAAGCGGGCTTTTGAATTTCAGGAAGCGGATTCATTAAACTTTCCGCGACGTCCAAGAGTGAGAATATATGTCGCTTATGCGCTACGCAGCCTCCCTGCGACGTTATATGGTAATGATAATAATTATTGCGTCGTAAACGCCCGTTTTGATGTTACACGCGGAGTGCGAGCTGTTATACTTTAGAGCCTAGGGGAGAGAACGAGTTATACGAGTAGTCGGTACGAACGACCCGAAGGACGTTGGAAAAATAATTTATTCGACGACGACGAAGAGTGGAAGACGGGAAGAGATGTACTGCTATAGCGAAACTCATTAGGTAATTGCTCGAGAGCAGCGATAGTTTGATTATGTGCCTAGGGAAATTGAGCGCGTGCGCGCCAGTTCTAATGTAGGTGCGCATATACAGCTCTGACTAGTCGGGAGAAATGGGATGCCCTGCTCGAAATGGAATTTTCTGATTTTCTGCAGAGAGAAGAAAGATGGTCTTTGTGCCTCAAAGAGGAAATGTATGTTCGCGTTGTTGGCCTACTGGAAGAAATTATGAAAAGATATATTAGGGATGATTTTGATTAGAAGTAATTTTTATTAATGCATAATACATATATTAAGAGTTAAATAGATATTGATATGATTAAATTTCATACGGGTTCGCTCAAGCTTTTAGTACCGATTAAAATGATAATTTCACTACTCTAATTATCAATTAAAGTGCAACGGAGTTATGTATGCGATGCCGATAAAATCAATCTGCCGTTTACGCTTTAAATGAAATGAAAGTTTTTCCTTTGCATTGCTTAATTGATAAAAAATTGCAGATATGGTCTCTTTCAATTAGTAAATGTTTCACTGCTTCAATAAATTATGAATAAAACTCCCGATAAAATAAAATATTCATATATTTGAACAAAATGAATTGTTGCTGATTCCATCAAACGTGTACCAACTAATAAATCTTCATAATATAGAATACTGAAATTTTATACAAAATTAGAAAATACTGATAAATTATTGCGAAATTCTTTCAGGTGTCGTTAAAAATATTATAGATAATTAAAATATATCAGATCCAAAATTGAAAAATTAATTAACGTATACCAAAACCGAAAACTCCTTATACTGCTGCACGCAATTTCCGCAGCTAAAAGTCCTCGCGCTACCTCCATAGCCCATCAAAAATTTCTTCTTCAAATCACAAAAGAGAACAATACAAACATTACACAGCCCGCGTACAAAAATCACTTAATTAATAACCAACTTTACATAGAGACCCAGAATACCATAAATAACCCTAATTCCGGAGCACCGGCTGTAGTAATCACACACCACACAACGCACAGCCACTTCAAGCGCCTTATAATGTTGCAAGACATCGCGGCGATATTTTCCTCGCCCACGGACCGGCGTATACTTATTACCCGCGGCAGCGAAAATGAGCAAAACGAGAGATAAAGAGATGCGGACGATTCGGAGTCGTTAAGAGCTCGCAGGCAGCCGCAGCCGCGCGCGAAGAATGTCGCGTGTGACGTAACGCGCGCGCGGCACCTGTAGCGTTCACGCGCGGTACTTTACAGCCGTAGAGCGCGAATTTCCCAATGCGCGCGCGAGCGAGAACGAGTGTGGCAGCAGCCCCGTAGACAGCTTTCATTTCCATCTTATCTTTGAATTTGAATTTCCGAGAACGTGCAAGCTGTCTTGGAGCAGCTTTTTTGGTTGCATTTAATGATTGTGCTGTTTCTTGCCCTCGCTCTGCGCGACTCTTTCCTTTTTTTCTGAATGGTTGTGGTTTTACGTTAAATTCTAAGATTGAATTTCGAGATACTGTAATAACGAGCTTTCGCAAGCGAAAATTCTCTCCGATATCATACTTTTCTTCGTTTTAAAATTTGTATTTCTTTGGTGAAGTGGTTTGTAGAAGAAATATTATTTTTATTGATAAATATTGAGTATTCAGGTAATAAAACTCTAAATTAACATTTAAAACTTATGACTAGCTAACTATAGTTACTTTTATATTTACAAAAATAGTTTTACGTCTTTTCATTTATGGAATAAAGTTCTGCCCTATATGCTTTTCAAATTCAGTCCACTGCAGCGTTTCAAAAAACTTCGCGGAAAATTCGATTTCTCCATAGTATTACTTTTACTTATTCTGTATCCGCCAGTTCACTCTCTCTCTCTCTCTCTCTCCCTCCCCTACATATCCCGTCCTCTCCATCCCCCGACGTTTCCAACATTTAATTTATCTTTCTTATTTCGCCTCTATAACTCTTTCTTCAATTTTATATCTATTTTCTTTCAACTTCTCTCATATCTTCTCCCCATTTCAACTCCTCTCTCTCTCCCTCCCTCGACAGTGTACTTTCTTACTAAATCTTTTCTCTGCCGGCGCTTCTTTTCCTTTCTTCGCGACCGCGATACGAGAGACGATAGTTCCGCCTGCCGCCCCGAGGCAACGGCGCAGAGTACACACGCATACGCGCAATCGTTCATATTTTCGCGCTTGCGCTCTCTCGCTTTAATGATCGCGTCGCCCGATATAAATTAGGTTCCGCGGCGTGCCCGCGATTCGAGACGCTATATAAACGCTCAGCGTTGGAAAGAGGAAAAGAGAAAACGCGGCACCTGCACGCGGACACGTTTCGATAGCGTGTCTGTGTGTATGAATGATGATGGGCCAGAGTCGACGTTTAAAGAGGAAGCGCGCACTTTTTCTCGCGGAAATGTATGAAAGTGCAGCGCTGAGATAATTGCGCTCGGGTATATATTCGCACTTCGAACAATGCCTCTCTCTGCGCGTCGTTTCGCGCAATATGTATATATACATATAGTGACGCACCGCGCTGTTATGTTCCACAGATAAGTGAGATAAGGTTTCGGGGGGTCGTTAAACGTTGACGTTGAGCAACATTATATATTCATTCGGACATTCAATTATACTGTAATAATATATTGAAAATTACGATAATTGGCCATTTCCCAAGTCGATTCTGTTTATCGCTTTTAGACCGACTTTACAATGTTGTTTAAAAAGTGAAAACAATTTCCATTTCATTCATATGTTAATTTAAGGAGTATTATAATAAGTGATAATTTCTTTAACGACTTGCTAACTATCATTCTAAAGAAGCAAGTACATTTCTTTTCTGAGCCGGCGTAAAAAGTCTAATTTATTCTTTTAGCATATTATCTACATATATTAATTACTTTGCGTTTAACTAATTACGAACTAAAAAGAGATATCTGTGTTCTTCGCGAAGTATATTTAACTATATTATTTATTGTTGAGTAATAATGAAAATATAACTTGTAACTTATTTAATTACCAAGTTTACGGATACGCGTCAGTGAGAATTTTCGTACTTTAATTTCCATGAACGAAATCATGATGTGCACGTTACAAAATAAAAGGACTTCTCATGAAATGTTCCCTCGCTCATATGCGGTGCGACGACTGACACAGTAACATAACTTACAGTGCATGTGTGTATATATGGGAGCGTCCAGCAGAAACGGGCCACCGAGCGCGCGCGGTGCCTTTTTTCGCGTAAAAGGCGCTCTGTTTAACTCGCTCATAATCGTATGCTGCGTCTTTGAAAAACAAACCAAGAACCTATATCGATAGATTTTTTTCTGCTCTTTCCAAAGGCGCCATTGTTTTTATTGCGAAACGCGTTCTTCCGGACGAAAACTCGAGTTGAATATTGAAAGCCATTTTTCTCAAAGTATATCATGTTTTTTTTTCAAAATAAACTACACCATTGGAAAGTGCAACTCTTAAGCTTCAAAACCCTGTCTTGGAGAAGTTGGAGAAATAAAGGGTTTAAAAGTAACAACATGAAAAAGACAGCGCTGAGGGTCCGCGCGAGCCCCTCGCGCCCGTGCGTACGGCACGTTTAAGTGCACGCTCTATTCAATTCGCTAATAATCGTGTACCAAGTCTCTGAAAAAAGAACTAAGGACATATATCGATAGATTTTTTCCTGCTCTTTCCAATGGTGCTATTATTTTTATTCCGAAATGCTTCCTTCTAGTTGAAAATTCCATTTGAATGTTTAAACTCTATTTTTTCAATAAAATATCAGTCTTTTCTTCAAAATGAATTATATTCTTCAAAAGTACAAGTCTTAAACTATAAAATATTATATTTTTAAGTTGAAACATGAAAAGTTCAAAAATAGTAAGATCAAAAAGACAGCGGCTGCCCGAACTTTTTACGCTATGCTCAAGGGCGGATTAATACACGCGATGTGCTATTTCGCCCTTTCTTTTTTGTAAATATAAAATTTTTTATAACTTACAATGCCAATGCGTGGACATAATTTTGTGGATCTAGTTGTAACAGTTAGTATAATATTACAATGAACTTTGTTCATTTATATAACAAAATTTGAAAAACATAATATATTAAACATAAAAATATCCATGAACGCACTGAAAGCAGTGAACCAGAAATTTAAAATAACCTTATAGATTGTTTAATCTGGCATAACAATATTACCTTTCGGAAGCATTTCGGAATAAAAATAATAGCATCATTGGAAAGAGCAGGAAAAAATCTATCGATATATGTCCTTAGTTCTTTTTTCAGAGACTTGGTACACGATTATTAGCGAATTGAATAGAGCGTGCACTTAAACGTGCCGTACGCACCGGCGCGAGGGGCTCGCGCAGACCCTCAGCGCTGTCTTTTTCATGTTGTTACTTTTAAACCCTTTATTTCTCCAACTTCTCCAAGATAGGGTTTGAAGCTTAAGAGTTGTACTTTCCAATGGTGTAGTTTATTTTGAAAAAAAACATGATATACTTTGAGAAAAATGGCTTTCAATATTCAACTCGAGTTTTCGTCCGGAAGAAAGCGTTTCGCAATAAAAACAATGGCACCATTGGAAAGAGCAGGAAAAAATCTATCGATATAGTTCCTAGGTTTTTTTTTCAAAGACGCAGCATACGATTATGAACGAGTTAAACAGAGCGCCTTTTACGCGAAAAAAGGCACCGCGCTCGGTGGCCCGTTTCTGCTGGACGCTCCCATATACATTTGCCGGAAACACCGACGCTCAGCCCATTTGCGCTAAAACACCCCCGAATGGGCTATTATTCACTCCGTGAATTATATACGCGTAAATTGCATAAATTTAATTCTGATTATTTATAGGTAGACGTAGATATAAGTTAAATGAAAATATGATTATTAATCTATTGCACGTATTAACTTATATAAATGATTTATTACAATGAACTGCATTAAATAGAAGAAAAAAACTAATAGAAAATATCTATTTTTCAAACGTGCAATGCATCTAAACATCGTTATGGACTTGTAATGGCCGCATGCTGTACTTATTATAAGTCCATAAAGTAAAAGCTAATTGTGTTGCTGCTCGAGCGCATAATGCACTTATAAAGGGAAATCCATATTCATTACGGTTAAAATCCGGTGAAAACGACACAGAAAAACATTCTATCAACCAACAACAACAATTTAAAGAACAGTTGAAGAAAAAAACATTATTTGAAATTCCCCTTCTCTCTCGTATACCCTAATACAAATTAGTTAAATTGTGCTTCATCATCATTATCCCTAATACGAGAAAAATACTAGAAACTAAAAAGAAGTTAGTACTTAAAGAGATCGTCATATGTTATTGACCTCGTTTTAATTACACGGATACGAAAATATTTGAAAGTAAATTTAATTTATGCTATATCGTCAGGAAAGATCGGTATCTAACTCGCGAACCTGCCGTGCGATGAGCACGCTAATGAAAGATGATCTCTCCCTCTCCCCGCGAACATAATAAGATAAAGCGCTGACGCTTCTTTTTTTTTGCACACTTTCACTTCCTCGTATGAAACGTAGTACGTAAGACGGGCAATTTGGACGACACCTTTGATGAAATTAAAAATTGATAAATCGTGCGATCGCGCACACCCTGTACCTCCCCGCGTAACCCAGATTAAAATCTACACGCGGGCGCATGGGAGAAAAAGGTTCAATACCAAAAGAGAACCGAGCACTTAGCGCATTTTCTGTCGTTACAAAAATTACGGAGCGATTAATGAATACGTTATCGAGGACTCGCCTCTCTCGTCTCGTGCGCGCGCTCGCTCGCGCAGTGAAAGTGCTCCACTTAGCAGCACGCGCGCCGGAGAGAGAGAGAAAGAGGAGCAGCTGGAAAATAAAGGTCGTTGATTGCTCGAGCATGCAGCGCGCGTGTAACGAGCCGCTGGAAAAGGTGCATCCGAGCCGCCGAAGCGAGGAGAAGTGATGAATATAGCCGCCGACAGATCGAGATTCTGCGCGCGTGAACATTGCTGCAAGTGCATACAGACTGATTTCAGAAATTGAGATGTTCCCGATTATCGCTTCATTTCGGATTGACGAGTTTATCGCGTTGGAGTGCATTTCCTTCGAATTTGGGTTGCGTGTTTCACAATCTTATCTAGTAATATTTCGAATAATTAAGATAATTTCGATTTGAATTCTAATGAAGAAAGCGGACGATTAAATGCTGTTCGATTTGTTGCATTCGAATTCATTTAGCAGCAGTATATTTTATCGGAATTAATGATTCTATATTAGTGATTTATTTCAATAAATAATTGATGAGAAATTTCGATATTCAATTTAACGAATGTTATAAGTAGATAGGAAATATGGTTAAGAAAGATTACTTTTTGACTGTTTATTAATGTTTGTAAATCATAATTTAATTTATAAAATTTGAATAAAGGTAGTTTTTCGTATACTTATAAAATGCGCTAGTTCAGTTTATAGAAGCACAGAGAAAATAATTTGAATACGAATGCGAGCACAAGAAAGTGAAAATTAGGTTTATTTTCTAGGACATTGCGATGCATAATTCACATGAATTAGTTGATTATCATTAATTCGAAAGTTAATAAATAATATTTTGGTTTTGTAAAACATTCTAAGACAAAATCTTTGCGCAAATATACTCATGAATCATTAAAATACAATCTATCCTTACAAATCATAGTTGAGAAACAGTGCAGCTATAATTTGAGGAATTGCAGAAGTTCGTAGCATAATTTGTTCCTCAGTTGTACTCGACTAAAGTCTGAGTATACGTATATATCAAATTCTCTGGTGGGTTGAGAGAATGCAATATTATACGTTGAATCTCTTTCTTTACGTCAATGCCTTGTTCTTCCATACATTGTGTAACAAGTTGCAGTTTATAAATTAACACTACTCAAGATAACAAACCTCCTATGATAACTTTCATCTCCAGCTGAATGTACCCGCATAAAAATTGAAACTATTGCAACAACATTGCTACTATGTTGGAAATTAATATCGCTGATGTATTGGCAATATAACTCTCTCTCTCTCCGCGATTTCTATGCCTCCCTCGCGCCAGTTCATCATCGCTCTATAATCATTCACCGATCTATCAGTCTTGCACCCATTATCTCCACATTGCTCCCGCTCAGGAATAACCGGTCTCTCCCGACGAGTCGCGGATCGATTTCGTTATAAATTACCTCACTCACGGTGCCAGAGTCGCCAGAGATAATCCGCCTAGATGTGGGTCAAAGTTACGCGCGTGTCATAACAAATGCGAAGATAGCACTCGTACATCACATACCCGCTGTGTATAGAGTCTAAATGACTTTCTCGCGCGATCTTCCAATTCTCAAATCTACGCACGGCGAAGACGCTTTTTGTGTTCTTATTAAAATGAAAACTACTTTCTAATAAGTTGTCCGGGCGGATATGTTTGAATTCGACTGAGCTGCGCTGTGCTCGAAAGTTTGATACTAGCGAAATTTCACGGAGAGTTTTGGAATCGCCAAGATCGAATATTTACATTTCAAATGATGAAGATCGCAAGGATATATTATATTCGACAAAAAGTGGCCTCTTATATTTACAATGCAAACTAGAATATGAAAATGGCACTGTTCAACTTATAATTGATTTTAAGATAGAACAACATGGAAAGTTGTAGTTTCATATCAATCATGATAAATATGTATATATTAGTTGTGTCAATGATAGTTTATATGGGTCACCAAATAAATCAATAGATAAAAATATATAATTCTCAGTATTAATATAGCAAATTTGCAGCCTGTTATCTCTTAATTTTATGAAGCTAATAATTATTGATATTTACTCTATTCGGATACTACTTTACGTTAAATAAAAATAAAATCTATTACACAAAAGTGTAAACTCTCACTTTGAAATCTAAAAACAACCCATCAAACAATCCACGCCCACATCATCCATCATTTGATATTCCAATCGTTAAAGCGGCCAGGCATCCGCGAATAACGTATATAGACGCATTATATCCCCTCGGAATACGCAAAAGTCATTTTTCGAATTCCTCAACGAAGAGGAACCACTTATACTTTCTTTTCTCCTCTCTCTCTCTTTCTCATCGGCAGCCACCTGCGCTCGAAGACAAGTAAAACCAGGCGGCCCACAGGAGGGGATCATCATCATCGTCCGGGCGTAGTCAAAATAGCTATACCTATACACGCGCATAGAGACCACCGTGAGCGCGCGGCAGTCATGTAGCTGGCATAACTAAGTTATTCCTTTCACTCCGTCGCGCGCGCCCGAGCGTTTATCTTGTCATTCAAGCGCCCGGAATTCCCGGACGTCGCTTCCGAACGATTCGCTTCGCTCCTGTGTGTATGTATGTATAATGTGACAGACAGCGCGTTGAACCTGTTACGAGACGGGACTGACCCGATTCCGCGGCCGCGTAAAAGCTTGCAATTTTTTCTGTCGCGTGAGCGTCAGTGTGTTTACACATATAGGGTAGAAGGAGAGCGGTAAAAGTAAAATGAACTGAACTATCTTCCGTGTACGGGTGGAGTGTAGATTTGCGCGCCGCGAAGAATTCTTAATGTTACGAATTTTTTAAGGCCCGAGAGAAGCTGTTTGTTCTGTTTCTTTTTTTTTGTGAGATAACTGAATTTTAATTGGAAGTTGTTTAAATTGTTGTAATTATAATATGAATTGAATGCAATATCGAAGTACCTACGTAATTAATAAATGTTTATTTGAATTGTCTGTTTCGATTTGTTATTCCGCGAATTACGATATTGTTATAGTCATATATATATAATAGCAGTCAAATTATACGGAATATGAATTTATGCTACAACAATTGAATGAATTTTTCAATCGAATATTTCCAACAATTGTCTATTTAGAAAGCGAAAACATGTTTAACCAAATGAATATACAAAATACTATGTTTGGAAAAGGTATATTAAAGACCATGACGGACTCTTATTTAATGTAATCAAACAAGTGACGGTTAAACTGCAGTTATGTGCCTTTTATGTGGAACCTACACGTAGCATTTCTTTTTTTTTATTTTTTCTATAGCAGTCATTTTTTAAGAGAATTTCTTTTAGAACATTTTATCGAATAAGTGCAAACGATTATTAAGTACCGCGTAAGTTAAAAATGTTTCTTCGATAAAACGAAATCATACAAACAATGTTTCTCATGATTAACTGCTGTGCATTTATAAAAGCGATCGTTATATATACATTGACTTTACACGATTAGAGTTCACTAATACCAATAATCTTCGTTATTCTCTGACAATCTGAAATCCTATTTAACAATGCTAAGCTTCGTCGAACTCGCGTTACCCGCGTCCTATTACCCGCTTCTGCAAACTCTCCAGTACTAAGCTTATCGAATGAAACGTCATTGCGGGCGCATCAACTTCTTTCATTAATTTATCATCAAATATTTGAAATTCGATAATTGCGCCCTGATTACACGCACAGATACGCGCGTGCCTTCGCCCGTCTGTAAACGTACTTTTGCCACGTGAGCCAGCGTTACCGCAATCGCGGCGGATGATGGGTGAAACTGACACCGATTCACCGCCTGTTGTTATTATTATTTCATATGCAAGGTGCATACATAGCTCGCTAAAACAGCCCCATGTGCGCGCGTGCATATAGCGTAATGGGTTGGCGAAATTCACGCGCGTTTCGCAATTCATCAGCTGTCATCAGCGGCGGCGAGAGGTTTTCGAGCTTGCACACATCGCGATAATGCTGCTGCGTGCGCAGCGGATGATTTTGATTATCTTCCCCTCTTTAGCGTCAGTGGTTCGTGTGGAGAAGGCAGGATATGTTTAATTTTTTAACGTTTATATATACGTATAGGTTGCGCGGTTTATTGTGAAGAAATAAATGCCGTGTGGGTATGTTTTAATATTGTGATTCAATTGAGAGGAATAATAATCGTAGGAGCAATTAAAGTCTGAAAGGAATTTCTATATATGTGATTATAATCACCGATCATAAGATTATCATGAATTATCATTGCGAAATAACCAAATAATATTTGCTCAATTAACTTGAGTCGTGTTTTTTGAAAATCATTTTTATTGATAAAATTTTAAGGACTGTAAAATTTGTGGAAACCAATCTATCTGGAATATCTGAAATCTCTTTTAGTTGCGGATTTTTTCTATTATGGGAGTTGACATTTATAGTTTCATGGTTGAAGTATATTGAACGATGTTTCGTGTAGATTTTAGACTGATGGACTTTTTCACGTAAAAGTGCCGGAAGGTGAATAAAAGTTTCACACCTACCACGTACAGGACATCCAATACATAGTATATCCATTTTCATTTACATGTTCGTCCAAAAAACGTGTAAAAACAAGATTGAATGAGAATATAAAATAAAAAAAATTACGTAGATTAAAGCATTAGCAATTGTATCAAAATTAGATTTGTCTACTAAAAATATAGTAATAGAATGAAATAACATTGCCATCTTTAAATGTTTAGTATTGCAGCAAAACACTCGTACCATAACATTTAAAAAAAAATCAGCGTAGTGGCTCAACGCACTAGCCCGCTTATGACCCCAAAAAGCACTACGTACTATATCCATTACAAGGATTGCCGCTCACCCCGCAGAAAGCTCTCTAAAGAAGCTTAAAAAAAAAGAGAGGTACAACACTCTAACCGTGCTGTAACCCCGGGGCGCGCACTTCCCGATAAAGTATCCGCGTGAGCAGAGTGGCCTTTTTGTATGCGTCCAACACGCACGCGACAGATCCAGTCGTAAAGACACGCTTAATCCTTTTAAAACGCTCGGGGGCCACGTCTCTCGTTTCACTCGAGTTCAGCGGCCGATGTACGAGATGCATGTGTATCCCTCCCAATGCAGCCAACTTCGAGCTCGCTTTTCCTCTCTGGGAAATCTCGGGGCTGCGCGCGTGTGCTCCAGTTCGATGGAATCTCGATGGACTTTCTACGCTCGAAATATAGTACAAATTTCCCGCTCATTTGCGCCTTTCATTATATCGCGCGCACTTGGTTGCAGTTTCTAATCACGCGCCGGCTCCTCCTCGCCTTTTCCACCGAGCGCGCGCGAGCTGAATTTTTCATCGTATATACGAAGGAGCACTTTGCGCCGAGGGGGGAGCCGAGAGAGAGACGGACGCTGCTGCTGCTCTGCAGGCGCCGGTAGAATTTTGCGGCGACGCACGCGCCGCGAGTAGTGATGATGAACGGGATGGAAGGGAGGTAGAATGTATAAGTTGTTTTCTCTTCGGAGGAGAACGCAACGTTGGTCGGCGAATAATGCGGCGAGCTTTTATTAACGTGCATTGATTAATTATGATTAACTATATGTACGGGTAAGTTGGTTGGTATTTTTATGAAATTGGGTTGGTTATGTAATGAAGAATGTACGAAATTTCGATTGAAGGAGAAGTTATTTCAACAGTTTTATTAAGTACAAATTTTATTATGATTTGAAATATTTTTCAAATAAACGCCATTCGTTGAATTTAAGAGATAATATTTTGAAATTTATTTAGTTATTATTGGAAGAAAAAACGAATGAATAGAAGTGAAAAAACGATTTTATTTAGATTAAAAAAATTATAATAGTACCTATAACTTACTAGGTGTATTTTGGGTAACGAATGCGTTTGGAACTTTATACGTGTTCTTTTGTAAAAACATGAAAAAAAAAATCGTCATAATAGACCGTATTGCTATGCAAACTGCAATTTTCACGGACGTTGTTAATTTTATTTTACGAAAAAGTGCAAAACAAACTTTCATTGGTATTTCAAAAATTATTTCCATAAAAATTGCAGTACCAACCGTTATTTGTATTCTAGTTTGTTGTATGCAAATTTTTTAAGGTCTACTACATATTTTCAAATACAATTTTACCTTTATAAATTATTGAAAATATTTTTTCTGTAGAAACTACCGAGTATTTTCTAATTTCTCTATTTCCACTTTAAATATTTTAATAGTAGCTCTCTCTCTACGTATAATTTCGGTTCGTCAGAAACGATGTTGAATTAAAGCACGCTATTTTCGACTGACGCAAAAAACGCAACCAGAATATTAAACATACTTTATGAAAAACGCTATCAAAATGTTGAAATACTAAAAAGAGCGGAAATAACCAACTCTTGTGACATAAAGAAGAAAATTAGCCTTTATTTTAGATAAAAATACTACTGCAAAGCGTCCTCCAATTCGAAGCGAAAAGACAAACCGAAATAAAATTCCCAAGTGCGAAATTTCACTTTATAGAAATCCAATAAAAGTGAAATCCCCGTAGCCGAAGCTTTTCGAATCTAATCTCAAGAAATTCATCTCTCCCGAGTGTGCAATAACCACTTGCACGTATACATATACGACCAAACGTGTGGCGCTCGCGTTATATACACTCCCATCCTCGCCCTTTTTCCAAAGTGAAAATCAGCCGCACATACTCGAGAAACTTCCGTAAATAGCCATAATCCGCGCGAACGCGTATCCGCGCACGCAAGCTGATGTATGTGTGCGGGTGTGTATATACGCGCGTGTTTATGCACACACGACGGCGCCCCTGGCGATTGCGAAGCGCACGTGCATACAGTAACGGGTGCGTAACTAATGCGCGGCTCTCGCGATTCAGTAATATAATTCTTCACGCCCGAGCTGCCTATACGCGAATTGAGAGAGAGCATCAAGGTAGGTATGGCTTTGTGCGCGCGCATATATTCGAGCGCAAGGACGCGATTGTTTATCCGCGGCTCATGGGCGTGTGGGCTTTCGCGATTCCGTATGCGAGGGGAATCCTCCGGAGAGAGAGAGGGGCCGAGGAAGAATGCTTTTGCGCATACCATGCGCGACTCCCTTTTACGCGTGACGATTCAATATTCTTTCTTTTTCAATGTGGCGCCTTTAAAATTTTTCTCGCTCCGCGCGGTTGCATAATACATTTTAGCGCCCGTTTACATTCGGGAGTGGCGGACGGCGCCCCGCGGAGTTTTATAATATCCATGTTGCGTGCGCGGCTCGTTGGCTCGTGAAAACATATATATAAAAGTTTGCGCGGGCATGGAGATGACAGTCGTCGGAACGTGAGTCAAGAGGGGATCGCGCGCGACTATATGCCGGCTGAATAACTTGTATGCAACTTTTGTTTTATCCTGTTTGACATACATTGCAGGAGGCGTGCGGCTTGACGATAAATGAGCGGCGGATATAATTGCACACTTAGCGAATAAAAAATAATTGGGTTTGTAGTGAGAACGATTACTTAGTTTGAGAAAAAGTGATACTTTAATGTGGTGTAAGCAAAAGTGCGCGTTGGGGTTTAAATGCGCAGAAATGAGTATAATTGGTGTAATGTATGTTAGAGTCGTTTTGCAAGTGCTAAGGAATGCTTTGGTTCAATACAAAAACGGTATTTCTGCTCTGCGTTCATAAGAAACAGGGAAAATTAAGATTCTTGGTAATGATTACGTTATATTTACACATGCACAGCTCAGTTCAATAGTTTTTTAATGTAAAATAATTACTTATCTTAGACTGTATAAAAGGACCTAACCGTTGATTTGCGACACCAAGTGCTACTTTTTCATTTTATGATATGAAAAACCATGTACAAGAATCATTTGCTTAACTAACTCGTTCGTAATATTTGCAATGTAAATTAAATAATTAAATAATTTAAATATTTTAAATATTTCTACTAATGTTGTAATTCTCAATGGTTTTTATGAGTTTTCGATAAAAACTTGCACCTTTTAAGAACAAAAAAAAAACATTTATCACTGTATTCACCTAAACGTAATAATTACAACCACCTTATGTTAAAAATTTCTCTGTTTGAAGTTATTTTTGAAAATCAATTTCATTTTTATCATTAAGAAATATAATGAGATATAAGAATTTCAACCCTTTTTCAATTACAAAGGCATGCCAATGATGCAGTCTCATACGAGTTATTTCTAAATCAGAGATAGTTCATGATTAAGGAGTCGAAGAGTTGGAGAACATTACCTACGTAATAACACACTGAGATTTCTTCGAGCAAAAACTCAGAAAGCAATTCAAACTCTGGTATTTCCATCAGTGGCTCACTGAGGCATTATCAGAAGGCAGAATAATTTTGAATCGAACTTGAACATAGTATGTTTGAAAAGCTTGAATAATGTTCAGGAAGTGGTGTAAACTTTATGAAAATTGTTCACACTTTATGCATAATTGAAGGCTGTAAGGAATCCGGGATCATGAAATAACTGTAAAAAATTACAGATAATTAGCTCTTAAGTAAACACTTTAAATATTGTACATGGCATGCTAATTAGACAGGTCGTTTACCAGTTTATGTAATAACCTTAAAATATGTTATGGTTTTAACCGTTTATATTCAAATATATAATTCTTTAAAAATAAAATATACAAAGTGTAAAATTACATGAACTCTATAAATACAATTACGGGGAAATGACTCTGTGTTATCTTTAAATGTAGAAATTCCAATTAAATTTATAATGATCATAAAACTGTACAAATACATTATTAATCCGTTTTCAACAACCACATATTCGATAAGTAATTTAAGTACTTTTTAATATTCACGATAAAATATACGTCGCCTGAATAATTCAGTCCAACAAGATCAGTCAAAAGCGGAACTACGAACTTTTACTATTTCCCAAATAACGTTTTCCGCTCGTAAAAAAATCTTTTCTCCCCTCGTAATAAAAGCCGCTTTTTACGCAGGCCGCTCGGAATTTCACGGAAGTCCGGAAAACAACTTCCCCGCTCGCTTGCGGATATCACGGAAAAAAGGCAAAATTCCATCGAAACTCGCTCGCGCGCGCACAAAACCATCGGCATGTTCCAACGTACAGCAGCGGCAGGCAGCTCGTAAAGCGAAAAGAGCTTCCAAAAACTCTCGCGCAGCGCTTACCATAGCGGCCCTGAATTTACATAAGGAACTGTACCTATCAAGCCCCGAACACGCGGCAGCCGTAAGTAAGTTGGCACAATCCGAGCCCAGCCAAATTGCCGCCCAAATGCAGGGTTTTCCCGACGCGTCGCGCCGAGATTGCAGGCGAGATCCAGAGGGCACCGCGCCCGGAACGATTCGGTTTTATCACTTTCAGGGCGCAGAGAGAAAGGGGGACAGAGGCGTACGATGTTATCTCCGAGAGCGAGTATACGATTGCGCTTCCGAGAGGGGATCATACCTGTCGCACAAGCGGATTTCCCCGCGCCGAAACGAAACGACGGAAGGCGCGTTGAGTGCGGAGTCGTTTCGTGCCAGTTGCGCGCGGATTATATTTGCCGTGACTAATCTAAGCTGTGAGTATGCGGAGTGAGCGCGCCTTTTTTTGTTCACGCTTGCCACGTTTTAATTTTGAGTGCATTAGTAGTTTAATAGACTTTTAAGTGAGCGTACGCTAGTTTGAGATTTTTAAACTTTTATTGTATGGATTTATTGGGGGTTATTAATGTAAATATAAGTAGCGGTAAAATCTTTATGAAACAGAGTTAATTAAAGGATGAAATAATGAATATTCTCCGATAATCCGTGATGTACGAAATAAAATAAACAGTTGTTAGTGGAATAACATGTAATATAAATATGAACCCGCGCAAAAAAATGAAGACTGGCCAATATATTGCTCGGAATGTGGGCAATATATGGGATATGTCACTTCCCATACATGGTCAAAATTTCTCCATGTTGCGCTCCGTATATTTTTCCCATAGTTAGGAATACCTATGGCCCATGTATTGGACAAGTGTTGCTTTCAGCTCCTCGTTAACAACAAATTTTGTAAATATATTTATATAAACGAAGTACTGGTCCCATCCACCCATCCCAGTATCTCATACTTCCTTATATACCCGCAGGGTTCATTTTTATCCATGTGTTACGCCAACAGGCGTGCGCCGCCAAGTGGCGGCTTTGGAACTACATTATATACATGTAGAAGTCCCCAAAAGTTCCTCCATATATGGGAAAAGAGTACGGAGAGCAATCTGGAGAAATTTCGGCCATGTAAGGGAAGTGACGTATCTCATATATTGACCACATTCCGAGCAATATATTGGCCAGTCTTCATTTTTTTACGCGGGAATATAAAAAAGTAAAATAAATATAAAGTACGTAAGTGAATTATATCAGCAAACATCACTGGGAAAATATATATTGATATTATTACACCATGAAATTGAAAAAAAAATGCGGATTATTAAAAGCTTGAAATTAATTACCGCGATGGTACTTACCGTCGATCGCTTATCGCGCACAATTATCAAAACGATCAGAAAGCAGCTAATCGAGCGACACGCTCGCGCACGAAAGCTGTCATAGCCGGCCAGCCTAATTATCGCGGCGCTAATTCAGCGCGCGGCGCCGAACTTCCCATTAATACCCGCTGGGAAAAGGAGTCATCCTCGCGACTCGCCCTAACTAGGCCGGTCATTAATAAATGTTTGTCACGCGCCGAAGTTTCTTTTACTCGCGCTCATACGCGCACTCTCTCTCTCCCTCTTTCTCTTTCTCTAATCGAGATAAACGAGGCTGATCGCACCCACGGCGCGGGAAATCGATGACGATCAGAAGCCCCAGCAGGCGCCAGACTCCTGCGGCCTCCAGGAATAATGGACCGTAAAGGAGCGCTTTAGTCCGGCGCGTATATACAGCCGGGGCGAAAGAAAACAATTTCTTTCGCCTCGTAGCGCGCCATTCCATTTTCCTCGCCGAGATGCACACACACAGAGAGCGAGTTAGCCCGAGGTTAGCCTACTTTTCCACGAATAATGGATCGCGGGCGTAGCTGATTCGGCGGCGTCGAGGAAAGAGACAGGTATCGGACGTCGCCGCGACGTTTAATCGGCCGCTCGAGAAAGTTATATAGGTATATACGCACGCAGAAACGGCGCGTGAGCTAGGCCATATAGGCGCGAGGAAAGTTTCGCGCGCTCATTTACGTCACTCGGGCGATCGACATCGTGACGCAAAGTGCGAGCTGCAGCGCTGACGGTCTGCATTATATGCGTTTCGAGGTGATCGCCTGTACCCTCGGCGAGAGCGCAGTGACACGGAAGTGCGTATTAACGATTACGCGATGTTTCGAACTGGTTTTTCCTTCCTGCAAAAATCGCGTTCGAATGATTCCTGAGTTGCGGCGTGATTTTTTTTATGAGTTCTGGCGTTTGGGTAGACGCAGGTGCGAATGTGAAGATGAAAAGTTTTTGCGATGTAAGCGCTTGAGTTTATTGGGATGATAAAATGGATGTTGCTTGCCCCTTGAAGACTGACACTTGACGAATTATTAAAATGTATATTTCATATGGTCTAGAGGGTTCAATGATAAACGAAATGCTTTGATGGAGTTATTTACATTGGTAAACGTTTATATAACAACCATTTACAATGATTTTATGGTTACTTTTGGTCTGTATTTCTTTCGTTTCACACATTGTATCGAATATAACCTTTCAATATTTTTCAAATCCAAATGAAAAAAATATTTTAAATAAATAATTTGAAACCTTTTGTGAAATACGTAAAATAATGTTTTTTGTTTTACTTTGTTTCATGTATGTGTTTGTCTTTCGTTCTTTATTGATAAAATATCGAAATAATATGTATGAATTTTTATTTTATTCATTTTTCGAATGAAATACATTCAACTTATTAATCATTACTGAATACTCTTTCAGTCGTATAATAAAATTCATTGTTTAAATCTTTTCAAAATATATATTTCTGATATGTTTGTAAAATATGTTTGTAAAACATCATGACGCAACAGTATATTTATATTTCGTATTATTATTATGACATTATTTCATTTGATAACGTACATTGTGCGTCAAAAATATACAAAAACCCTTTGAGCAGCCCATTATATAAACATTGATTGCCAGTAATATAGAATCTATTAAACTAATTACGCCCGCGTAATTAATGCGCTGAAAGTCCTTTATCATAAATGACATTAATGAGCCATTTTTTGCCACGGAACAAAACCATCCTCCCTATTACCGTAATTAAACGTGAAAGTTGGAAGACACGCGAGATGAAAAGCTGTCTGATCGCGGCGCGTGCGCGCAAATTTATCGGCCCCGATAAAACGGAAATGCAAATGGGGTAATATGCGAGAGACGGAGGGGAAAAAAGCCTCGACGCTCGTTTTCACTCTCGTTGACGGGCAATTTTAGCGCGGAGTCATTTTTTCCCTTTCTCTCATAACTTCGCTTTCAGCGCTGCGTACACGCGCGATGGATAGATAGAGCTGCGAGAGACGCTCGCGAAATGTGGGCGGAGAGGAAATGGACTTTTTGCCGAGGTGTACAACAATGGCGTTATTGTTATTTTAACTGAAAAACGAATCTTTCTCTCCCTCTCCCTCGCGAGATAGCGGCGCCCGATGTTCGCACCTCCGGCGTGGATGTTTCAATTTTGTAGACTATGTGTGTGTATGTATATGCAGGTGCTCGCGTGAAAAAAAACAAGAGCTTGCAGTAAAGCGCGTCTATCTTTCGCCTATCTAGCTGCGCGACTATATGTTGACAAAGAATGTCGTTCTCAAAAGCCTGGCGCAATTATGCGCGCAAAAGATAAATAGGGCTGCGAGAGTGAGAGGAGAGACAGCATGACAGCGAACGACGGCACATAATATATCTCGATATTTTTTCCATTGTTAGAAAATGCAATTTGGCGTTAGCTCTCGTGGACGCTTATATTCGACTTTCAAGAAAAGAGAAATCTCGCCGCGCCAGCGCTTGCGCGCGGGTAATAAAAGCCGCGTACGTAATCGAACTAGTTTTCCGCGCGCGGCGCGCGGGCAAGATTGGACGATCAACCGGCGCGCGGCGCGAGTGAGTCATTTCTGGTTTGTCCAACTTTCGTGATCGCACGAGACGATTTTGGTTGGATCATTTCGAGATGCTTGGGCATATAAGCATGGACCGCGAATGCATATTTATTTTTTAGTATATACAGTTTTTGTAACTTTCATCTATACGAGCATTAAAAAATAAGATCAGCTGGGTGATTTTTGAAATTCTGTTCAGAAAACTGGGAATTGGAAAAATATTTTAATTTCCAACACTCTTGTTATTACTTTTCAAGTAAGTTTTAGTATAATAATAGAATAACATTTTTCATAAAATTTTCTGATCGGTTGGAAGTATACTTCTTTTGCTTATTTACGGGAAAGAGAAAATAAAAAACTTTAGCAATCGTTAACTGGCCGTTTTAAATTTAACAAAGAATTCTGTGCTGAGGTAAACAAGTAGATCCCCTCGGGCTTCTTTGCACAAGAAATAAATAACAAGAACTATATATATTGCTTGATTCCGGGAGTGGGATTTTCCTCAGGCTTCAGAAGTCATCTTATAGTCCTGATGTATAAGAAGCCGTAGCAAATCTTTTATTGGAAATTTTTATTAGCTTTTTTCGTTTTATAACTTCATTAAAAGTAGCACCGTAAAAAAATTTAATAATCAAGTAAATTAAAGTAGGATGAGCTAAATTCAATTTGCGAACCAACTATATTTGGTTTGATTTTATTACGCTTTTATTATACATAATAATACTGGATTATCATGCTGTTTTTATGTTTTATTCAAGTATGTTACTAAGTATGATATATAATGTATATAATTCTCATAAATTGTTAATGCAATTATACATATTTATAATTAAATTTAAAAAGACTAATGTTTCACGTACAAAAACTTCATGCCAGAGAAAAATTGTAGATATATGCGTATAACCACTTATATACCCTGAGGTTTTTAAAATTCGCTGACCACGGATCTGTTATCGAATTTTCAAAACTAATGAGGCTATAAACCCCTATATACACAAATTTTCGGAAAAAAGTACGCTTTAAAGAGTCAATTGACTTTAAAATCTACAAAAGTCATTTTTCATACATTTGTACCTACTAACATCAATCTGAATTAAATTTATCGTTGATAAAATGAAATAATTCAGTTTCAGAGTACAGTGTCAAAAAACAGTAAACAGTCTCATTTTGATGTATGTCGATTAAATTTCGCGCCTAATCCCTTAATCAGGACTCATCGGCAAACTCCGACGGCCTAAGCCGCACGCCGGGTATAACGAAACGGGCGTTTACCATACTCGAGCGCGTAACTCTATATTTTATATATCTCTCAAGCAAAGGAACAAAGAGAAATGTCTGCACATAGCAGGGGCTAAAAGTATATATATTCACAAGGGCGCGAGAGACGAGGCAGTGCTAATTTTCCGCCGCGGAAGGTGCAGCAGCACGTCTCTTCCTTCCGTATGCAAGAGGCGAGCTCGTTGTCGTATACCCATATACGCGTGTATGACACGTATATGTCAACTTCTTATTTTCTTTTTCATCATTTGTATTCCGGCGCCGCGACGATGACGCCGGCTGTGTCGCGTACATCTACATCGGAAACCAGCGTCTGTGTGATGTTTTCTTCCCGTCTTTCTCTGTCTTCCCTTCGCCTTTAACGACGCGTCTTTCTACACTTCTTTTTCTGCTCCGCGCTCTCTGCCCTACTTTCCTTGCCTTGATATTTCATACTGAATACGGGAGGTACGCGAACTTATGGGCATTCTTTCCTACAAACACACACACACGCACATACACTCACACACACACACACATGCGCGTATATACTATACGAGGAAACTCGAGGGCAGAGAAGAGACGCCAGGGGAGAAATCCAATTCTCCACGACAGGGTAATTCTAACTGATTGCGAGCACGTCTCTGGTAGTGTGTGATTCTTCATTTCTTTTCTTCTCCCTACATGTGCACACAGCTGTATGTATTATACGCGGCAGAAGAGGATTTGTATTACACTTTTCCAGTGAGCCAGCGATATCATTACGCGAAAATGACATCCGCGCTGAGAGACGCGTATACACATAAACACACAGCCTCTTGGCTTTTCCCTTTCGTTCCATTCTTTTCTTGCTGGCGGCCGCATGACGCATTGCGCAATCCTAGTTCTCAGCATCAGGAGGCCGTCGCGCGCGTTGCGCGCGCTCGCGGCTGACATAATTGGACAGCGCGTGGGACAACAAAGGACGATTAGGAAGCCGAAAATTCCTCTCGGGAGACCGCAGCGCAGGCCCCGTTAACAAGGCGACCTAAAAATCTTTTCTATACCGAGTGAAGTTGCGTGTATTACATGTATATACTACTGCGCTGTATGCATATATATATCTTTTACGACGTTTCCATGCAGCACTCGTGGCGTACAGCGCGGTGTAGTTGCATTACATACATAAGCTGTGCGAGCAGTTTGATTCATTGCTTCTTAATCGCAATCGAATTAGCTGCGATACTTGTTCGCGCGCCGTAATGGATATTCCTATTTGCATGAGGGAAAGGCGCACTGGTCATTGTTCCGATCGTTATTCGTAATTATATTGATCGATCGATGTAGGGATAAATAAATCTCTTTCGCGCCAGCCGCTCATTACTCACTTTCGCGCGGCTTAAGGTGTATCGTGTATTATTATTATAACGTGCATCTCTCTTATCAGTTTACATCTCGCGGCGCACGGAGTAGAAATCGAACCAGCGCGTGTCCGCGGCGAAAAGGATTGTCTGCGATTAATGTTTTTTTTCCATATCAAGGAGCGATTCGTTGTTCTGCATTGAAATTGCGCTTTTCAATCTCTCGTATACGTATGCATGTGCGTCGTGTGAAAGAATTGTATCTGATGGCTCTGTTGGCAAACATTATTAAATATAATTACTTTGTAATATCCTTGTACTGCCTAATTGATAATAAGAAAGTTGCGGTAGCGTATGCGATCGTTCTTTGTGCGCATTACAATACCATTTAATTGCAATTAATTGGCAATATTGTTCGTGCATTATGTTAATTTGATCGTTGAGATAAGCGCTTGGATTAGAAAATAATGCGTCGACTTTGATTCGCGTTCTATATATACTCGAAGTTAATATTGGAGTTGAGCGACAATTCTTTATTTAATAAAAATATATTGTTTTCACGAATATCTTGTGAAAAATAAAGTTTCTTTTCGTATTAAAATAAAATAGCTTTTTCTTTGAAAATGATTACCGTAATAGTAAACTTTACTTCGCGAAGAAAACTTTTTAATAGTAAGTGGGTATATTATATATTTATCAAATTGTTTTCTTTTGTTTGAGAGTAACTTTATCGTAACCGTTAAAAAGAAATTTATTCGACGTTTCACATACATAATGATTCTTCACAGAAATGCATACAACTATAATAATAAACTTTAAACTACAATTTGTCACTAATATCTTCGGAATAAAAATTAAATTTGGCAATATAATTTATTAGTATTCTTGAATACTAAAACCCCAATTATTCGTGCATACAGACCGTCAAATTACGGCATCAAAAAAGCAAGTCAATTCACAGCATCCAATAAACCGCAGGAATGCCGTATACGCTGCTCCAAAAAAAAAATCAAGCACGCCATCAATTTTAATCAACCCGACACCTCTTCAACCCTCTACACACGGTTTCCCTTTTGTCTCTTCTTATTCTCCTCTTTCCCCCGGAAAAGCCCGACGCAGCGCTCCTGAAAAATAAGCGAAATTCCGGCTTTATATTGCTCTCGCCTCGTGTAGCTTCTGTTTCTCTCCTCGCGCGCATTCGCTCTCCTCCTCGCTGGTGCGAATTTCGAAAAGACGATGGCTGTTCCGGCTGACCCACAAACTTTCGCGTATATAGCATGCATTATATATATATAGACGCGCCTGAAGCGAGATCGTGTGCACGTGTGACGCGATATTAATAAGGCGCCCGGCGTCATTCACGTTTCCGCGTGCGGCAAACAGCTGGTGTCGCTTTCCCGTGTAGCGAGCGGAATCGCCGCTGCTCTAACTACATGCGAACGCGTCTATGCGTATATTATGTACGTATTACAGGCGAGATAGTATACAGTGCACGTTCGAAAATCAGTTCGCTGTATATAATAGACTCTCTATATCTCTTTCTTTGAAACGGCGTAATTATTGGGGGAGAGAGCTGAGATACCCCGCCAAACACGTGTATATATACGCACAGAGAATATAAGCTTTACGGGGCAGGAGACAAGTGCATTTCTGCGAGTGATGTGGCAAAAATTGCGGAAAATCGCAGTCGAGAGTCGAAAGCTGCTCGCTTTCGCACACACATCTGTCCCGTTTTGCAGGCGGTGCATGCGGGCGCTTTTTCGAGGCGGAAGCGTCGGAGGCTAAGTTGATTTTATCACAGCTGTATATATAGGATTACGCTATAGGCGCACGCGCTGCACTTTGCTGAATCGGTTAATTAATTTCTATATTGGTTTCCGTGTTCCATTCAGCTCTCTGCATATGGATAATGGCGAAAAAGTGGACAATTTATTAGTCACTATTACTTGAGCCTAAATCGAATGAAATTCATGTTAACACTGCGATTTTTAGTTTTCCATACACGGAGAGAAATTTTGTAGTGAAAATTACAAATATTCGAGGCAAAATTACCAGTTTCTATGGTAATGGATGGACAGACTGACAATTTCAAACTTTTTACCAAAGTGCCTTGGTAAAATTTTTTTTAGTTAATTTAAATTAAAAAAATTAACTTTTTTTATCCATATTGATGGATATATAGTATTTTAATATAGAAATAGAAACAGAAACAAGGATGAAAAAACATTAAACTGAAAAAAAATTTTTACGGAAGCGGGTTCGATCCGACGATCTTTGGGTTGAGAGTCCGACGTTCTACCGACTGCGCCACGGAAGCTGTTACCAGCAGTCATTTGAATCGCCGTTATTACTTACTGAAAATATGTGTATTGTTTTCATTTTAACGTCGCGCACGCCTCTAGTATCAATCTTCTGAAACACAATAATGCGCAGTGCGCATGCGCGAATACACAAATACCAGGTTATTTGGCAAAATTTATCAGTTTTCTTAGTAAAAATTCTTAGGTTACCCTGTAAAAATGACTAGATCTCAATTTTTACCAGTGTGTCTGGTAATTTTTATTCCGATAATTTGGTATTTTTTTTAAGTGGTTATGGTAGTTTTTCCTGGGAAACTTATAAATTGTATTAGAAACCTGGGAATATCACGGCTTTTGACAGTCTATCCATGCGCTACCAAGGCATCTTGGTAATTTTTACTCTAAAATTTCTCTCCGTGTACATATTTAAACGTATATAACGTTATGCTAACGATTTCCGCGGTCAATATTTTTTTAACTACAAGTGAAAAATGTATATGTTACGAAATTTCTTATATTATACGAATACCGAAAGTATATATTTAAATAATAACCGTAAAAATCAAGATTAAAGAACCCCGCATTGAATGCATTTTAAACCCTCTTCAGAATTCATAACATTTTCACATTTTCGCACATTTTCATCATATAGGAAAGTCTGCTAGTCTTTCTGCAGCATGTTAAAGCCAGCCAGTGAGCCCCATTCCCGTCATCGCCTCAATCCCGGGCCTTTGCGCCGCTAAAAAATATTACTACATAAAAGAGCATTTACTCGTAATCGGTGCAACCCATAAAAAAAAGCCTCCCCCTCCCCTCCCTCCACGAGCGAAAAAATATAACTATATAATACGCGCGTTCTGAATAATACACATCTCTCTCGCCTGCTACTTTTCATTCAGCCTGCAGCCACTCGGCATTTTTATCCGACACTTTCACTCAACGCGCGGTCCCATCGTCGTCGCGTGTCGCGCCTCGCTTCGAAAATAATATACACCTACATCGCGCGAAGCCCCTCCAGGATTTAAAAGCGAAGGAAAACAAAAACACGCGCTCTTACGAGAACTGAATCTCCTCACATCTGCGCTCTCGACGAGCCGCAGCAGCTTATAATAACGCGTGATATACATTCGGCCGGTGTGTATACACACATATATGTATACGCGTGGCCTTAATGCAGGTGTCGGTGCGTGCTTTCACGGTTTCGAGGATGGGCGACTGACAAATGACGGATCGTCGCTGCGCGTTGGTTGAGCTATACAGGCATAGTATACGCAAGCGCGCATCAAAGGAGCAGCAGCAGTGTGATTAGCACGTGCTATCGGACTTTACGAGTACATCTGCACACGAGCGGCTCTGCGCGAGCGTGCCGTGTATGGGTATATAGTGAGCGATTGTTGGCATGCGCTCGTTCACTCGTGTGCCAGTGGGCCGCCCGCGTCGTTTGCCGCACTTTAAACTTTGAGATTTTGTTTGAATAGATGCAGAAACGGGTGGTGTGTTTACTTTTGAATTTTCGGGTTGTGTGTTCTCTCGGTTCTTTGAAAAGCTTGCAAAAGAGATAACAAACTTACTTTTTGCCAAATTATTGATTAATAACGTATCTTTTTTGGTTAATGTATACGTATATTATATAATGAGAAGAATTTTGGTCAAATTCATGATTATTTCAAGTATATGTTATATCGACGCCCCTTACGAAAATTACGTCCCATTTCACCGTTTGCGGCGAAATCTAGCAAGTATAATCTATCAGAGTTGTGACTTATGCCAGTTTTCGACGTTTTCGTTGCAGCTTTGGAAAATGTGCTAATCTTCGTGAGGATGCTATGAAACGTGCTATAGTCCTTTGTAACGGACGTCGATATATGAGGAAATCTACAAAATGTACAATCTAAATAAAATTTTATTTTATTACCTTAAATTATGTAAAAATAATGTTGAACAAATGAAAAAACTTTTGTGACACGGTTTTGTTTACTAAAAATAATTTTTAAAAAATGCTCAAAAATTACCCTTTTTTAAATGTCAGCCATTTTGTTAGAAAAAATAATACGAAAATTCTGAGCAAAAGAGAATTAAAATAGAAAATGAGAGCTTTCATTTGCTTTTTTTGAAAATTATCAAATGTTGATTTCTTAGAAAGTTACGTAGCTTTGAATATCAGCTTAAAATGCACAAAAAACGTTGAATAACGATGAAGACCGTGAAAGGCGATATTCTATACATCCACATAGTATTTCCTGCATTTTAATAGCTTTCTATTTTAATTCACTTTTTTTAGAAATTCTGTATTATTTTTCCTGCTAAAAGGGCTGACATTTGAAAAGGGACAATTTTCAAGCATTTTTTAAAAATCATTTTCAGTAAACAAAGCCGTGCCACAAAAGTTTTTCACTTGTTTTTTTTCACATTATTTTTACATAATTTAAGATATAAAGAACGAAAAAATCATATATGGCAAGCATGCTCCTAACAAAAATTTTCGTCAGTTTTGTGACGCAAAAACTGTGACAGTTTTGTAGATTTCCTCGTATAGAAACTTATTTTCATAAAAAAATATCATTAGAAGTTCAATCAACTTGTAAGTCGAAAAAGATTTTAAAGTTCGTGGAATCTGAAAGGATTCTCGACGTATGTGTATTGGTATGGATCAATTCGAACAAAATTCAAAAAGTTTGATTGTAACCGATACTGTATCTAAACTCTGATGTACGTATACGCACTGCCCGGCGCAAATCAATCTCGGCAACGGGGACACTTTGGGCGTCTGCACTCAATGGGCTCGCTCGTATATATGTGACGGTTTTTGGTCGTTAAACGTAATGCCTGCATTCGCACGTATAGCTCGTTCCCATCAATCGGTATTTACAATCGAGCGAACGAGGAATACCGAGCTGTAAAAGTCAACAATGACTGGTCTGAGGGAGAGCGAGACTGTGATTTGTTACCAGGGTCGCGTGCTAGTGCGTTTGTTCCGGCATTCCTTTCTGTGACTATCTGTATATGTGTGTATACATATGTATATGTAAGGTGTACAATCAACAGAGCGTTAAAGAGTCGTTAGGCTATTAATTTGTATTAATTCGAGGGTTTGATTGATATTTATACTTTCTAATTGGGGTAGGCGTCGCCGCCGGGTCTTTTTGCATAATTCAGGGCGCGAGATGCTTTCCTCGTAAATTACACGGCTGTCCGGCGCGGCGGTGAGCGAGGTGTAATTTCATCTACGCTGATAGAACGGCCGGATCGCTTTGGACGGCTCACTTTGTACCTATATTGAGGTACTTTATGTGCGCGCTCTATGATTAGATTAATGTGTCGAGGCATGCAGAAGAAGAGAAAGAAGAAGAATGTTTCTAAAGTATTTATCATTGCTTTGATTATTTTCAAGTTAGCTGCGAGCTGGGACTTCTGGGATCATTATTTATTATGCACTGACAATTTAGTGAAAGTGCATGAGAAAGAAAATATTCTCTAATATCTTCAATGTTTAACTATGATTCTAGATTTTTTTCAATAACAAATTTATATATTATAATGATGAAATAAAAGATTATGTTTTACAATTATAAAAAATACGATATTTCCGAAAAATGACTTTGAACAATTAAATTTAACTCTATAAAAAAAATAATATTTTTCGGTATTATAACTGATGCATAAGTATATTTATTTTAATATAAAGAAATGTTGTTGTATTCAGCATAATGAATATACTAGGATTATTAATATTATTAAAGTGCAAAAGCGTATGCAAATTTTAATGCAATAAAACAGGCTCTATTATAGTTGCTCTCGTCTAGAACCCATTTTTGATTACATATAATAATCTGCTTGTACTAAATTTAAAAAATTTATAAATCAAATGTAAAGTTTTCACTTTATACATATTTTTTACATTCTGTCTTGTATCCAGTCAATTCACCAGAGCAAAAATCACGTAATATTTATGTTTAACGTATATACATACATCTCAAGTAGAAACATTAACCAATAGTTTACAATCGGTTGGCGAAATCGAAACGAGTTCACTAACGGTTTAACCAACTCTTGCTTTAAAATGCTACAAATTTCGTCACAAAATGATGGTTTGCTTAGCCTACAGTTGAACCAATCGTTGGTTTAAAAATTCTACATAAATTTATGTACTGAGTTAAAGCCGTTGGCCTACAGATCCTTAATTTTCAAAATTATTAAAATAATAAAGTATTCATTTGGTATACAATAAAAATAATCAAATTAATAATAGCGTGAAAAAAAATATTTTTATGGTAAATGAATGTTTTATACATATTAAGAGTTTAATCATTTTGAGGTTAAATATATTTTTATAAAAATGTTTATATTATAAATGACACTTCTTTTGTTTTTGAAATGTTATATTTGCTCTTTTTCCGAACCGTTGGTTAACCATTGGCTTACACTTGTTGTAACCGTTGGTTAAAAAAATTCCCGTACAATTATATTTTACCAGCCATTTTCGTTAGCTTATTTTCTATCAGGGAATTATCAATCATTTTAACAAATTAGTTAATTTATAAATATAAATTACATTTCATTGCATCGCATCGAAATAACCCGAATAATTTATTTCACTCATTGAAATGTTTCGGATGCATCAGAATGCCAAGCACGAATACCTGCACAGTACGGTAATAATTAAGTAATTACGATACCGCAAAATGTGGCATATAGGATTATAGTTTCATGAATTGCTTCCATAACAAAATTATTTCCATTGTTTAATTATGACAGTTTTTATTTTCAGTTAATGACAGCGTTAATATACCCATCTAATTATTCGCATTATCATTATTTACGAGGCACTTTCTTCATTCACGGTTCATGTACGACTAATTTTCACACGCCGGACAACCAAAACAACCGCTGACCGCGAATCGCATATGTATATGTATATGTTCGTACACACACACACACACACACACACACACACACACACACACACACACACACACACACACACACACACACACACACACACACACACACACACACTCATACACAACGCGCATTGCTATCTTTTTTGCTCGAGTGAATTTATCGATTCCCCCGAGCGTGTAATTATCCTCCGTCCCTCGCAGGAGTTATATTTTCCTTTCGACTCTTTGCTTTTGCCGCGCGCGAGTGCGGGCACACTAATTATCACCCGCATCTCGCGCACGCAATTTTTTGCTACTGCTCTTCACCATCGCGAGCGATGCACACAGAGCTTATAACTTGCCAGGCGAGCGTTCACGAAAATTCGAAAGTCGAGAGAGGAGAGAGAACGCGAGCTACCCCCTCGTCGTATATAGTTATGCGCTCGCGAACCGCAAAGTACTCCACATCGAGTTTCCTAAAGCGTAACGGCCCGTACACTCCAGTTCGTGCACGGAGCGCAGAGAGTTTTCTCACAATATAAACATCCGCAGACGTATGTGAGTATGTCCGCGCGGAGTATATTATGCAGAAGCCAGCCAGCCAACGAGAGTCTCCTTGAATTTCTTAATGAGCGCGAGCGACTCGCGGGCAAAAAACGTTCGGAGAAAGACGGCAAAAAACACGCGCGAGCGCTGGAATAACTCACGGTGCGCTCGCGCGACTTCGGGTTTTTTTTTTTTTTTTTTTGAGGTATGTAATACGCGGGAGAGACGGCGCCGCCACGTTTTCACTGGCTACTGCGCGCGTTTATACTCGTTCCATCTCGTTCGTTTCGCTTCATCGCGATGCGACGAACGTTTTCGATTTCGTTTAACACACGTGTGTGTGTGTGTGTGTGTGTGCGTGTATGTTGGAGCGCGTGGGCGATGGTAATTTCAGTGTGTATATCGCCCGCTCGAGATTTCTCTCCCGACAGATGAAATGATTGCGCGACTGTTTCTTTTTTCGCGTTTCATGCGATGGTATATACATATACATACGCAATCGCTATATACGTGAGTCACGAGATCATTCGATTCGGCTGATGGCTATATACTTTTATAATTACACACGCATCATGTGCGAGTAAGCCGATGCATCTGTGAGGTTTTCAGTTGAAGCAGTTGGAATTTAGCGTTATATGTAAAAAAATCGATTCATAAATGTAAATGCCAGAAGCTAATATAATATTTGATGAATTTATGGGAATTCGTCACAAAACTGTGCATACCTACAATTATAAATACATTTAAATGAAAATTTTAATTTTAATAACCGAATATTCATTCCTTTTGTTTTTGTAATTAAATATCAATTTAATCTTGAATAAAAATAATCGAAAAAAAACATCGGTATTTCAGAGCAAACAATATATTTCAATACACGATTGGCTTTGGAAAAAAAAACACTTTAATTTTCTTCTATGCAACACTCGAACTTCACAGCAACTCCTCGCGTCTCTCAGCGTTTGACTATAAACGTCGCTCGATTTATGTACTCGGGCAGGAGCTCTTTTATTTATCTACTGGCAAAGCGTCGGCACATCAGTCAAAGTAATTCGCCCGAACGAGGACAACCGAAAACTTCATCGTTCAAAGCGCCTGCACATAATAAAGAGCGCACTTGCCTTATAGACTTCAGCATCTACTTCGCCCTCCCAAAAATATCGAAAGATGTCTTTGAGAAAGTAAGAGATAGAAGAAGTGAGAGAGAAAGCGAATGACACAGAGTCAGAGAATAAGAGAATACGGCAACCGACGACGACTACGGAGAAAAGTAAATACGAAGAAATACGCAGCCCGATGTCCCGAGGGAAAGAACGACGCGCGCGGGGATATTGAAAATTGCGGTACGAAAGAGCAGTGCTGCTTTATTGGCCGTCGCCACCGCTGCCGCCGTCACCGCTGCGGCTCTGACTATATTGGAAACTGTTTAATTAACAGCCCCCTTCGATGGAATCCTGCAGGCCGCAACCACTAATTAAAAGTCCGGAATAATTCCACGATGCCGCAGGCCTGCTTAATAAGAATCACATGTGTGTGTGTGTGTGCGCGCGCCCAACAAGGGTCAGGGTTCGGTCTAATCAGCCGAATCGCGAAGGGTCGGCTGTCATTAAAGAAACAGCATCAGGCGAATAAGGAACTTTAATCCGGGTGCGGATTGAGCCGACAGCTTAGGGATTCCGATGAAACTTCAAGAGGGGAAGGAGATGTTTGCTGGTATTAAGGGTTGAAGTTGTGCGCGTGCTGACTTTTGCAAGATTGCGGCTTTGTTCGCTAATACGGTGGAATTTGTTTTCTATGCTTTTAAAATGTCACGTAGAAGTGTTGATCTATAAACTTTATAGGTTTACGACGCTAGGTATAATATGTTAGGTAATTTGCATATTTGCGTACGATAGCTGCGCGTGAAAAGTTAGTATTCATTAGACAATATTACGGTTAAATTTTGAGGCTAATGAAAAAAGATATGAGCATGTGATATTTTGAGAAAAATAAAAAAAATATGAGCGTGTGATGCTTTGAAAAACCTCACAGGGATCGCCAAAGTTCATACAGCGGCTGCTTTTATAAGGAATGATAGTAAAAAAATTTTAAGAAATAGATGAAACCATGATATCTCTACTTAAAGCTAAATCATTACAATTTATTTCTATACTTATATTATACTCGTACTTCATATTTTAAAATTAAATATCAGAAAAAGTTTAAAAAAAAGTAATAGGTTCTACTTTAATTTTAAATTGTGAAAAACTATTGTAATCATGTAATCGTGTAACCAGGTAGCCTTATGTCAAACCAAAAAAATATTTCTATTTATGAATACGAACTGTAATACTATAAAATCTGTGGTAATGTTATTTTAAAAGTTACATCAGGTAGGATTTGCAAAATGAATTACAACTTGTACGCGAGAGGACTAAAATTTCTACCTCGAGCTCAAAACGTCAAAGTGAGGCGTAATTTTGTTACAATTTAACTGACGCTGTCTGAATATATGGCGTCAAAACAACTTGTAAATTATATTAATAACTCAAATAAATGAAATTTCGTACAAAAGAGAAAAATGTCTACATAATAGATTATATCCTTAATCAATTTACATCATATATTCGATAATGGATTATATCTTTAAACAATTTATAATATTTCAATTCATAAAAATAATTAATTTAAATATACAAAAAAAAACTATAATCTATTTCTAAAATGGCTGCATAACCATTGATTCACTGCAAACTTTAATATTCGATCTTCAAATGAAATCGTACATCAACTATTCATGAGAGCACTGTCGAGGTACCAAAATATAATTCCCAACTTATAATTCCGTCACGTATTCCCCGAGCCGTTTTTCCCGGACCTCGACTTCTTGCCAACCCTTGGCGGAGTAACCCACGCAAAAAGCCCGCACAGCCGGATATTCCCCGCCAACTGTTCCGGCGCCCACACGTACAAAGGATCCTGGCCTAAGACAGCTTCATTTCTCGTAACGCGCGTTATTTCATTCCGGCAACGGCTCTCCCTCTCGCCTCTGAGTATTACGCATAATTGTTGTAGTCCACACAGCGAGCGCGAACCACTAATTTTCCAAGCCCTTCGCACGAAAGCTCGAAGCTGCCGCCGCAGAGAGTCGATTAAGAACCTCATTTCCGTTTAATTAACGACGGAACTTTATTGGCGCGACGGTAGCGGAGCGAGTGAGAGAGAAAGAGAGGGGGAAAATCCCCCGGACTTCGCGGCTCATTAGTCCGAGCTTAAGAAAACGAATTTTCCTTTTTTGTTCTTAAACCGCGGCCGAGGTCGGCGTCTCTGTACCGACTTTTCAGCCGATATATATATATATATATATATATATATATATATAAGAGCTGGAAAGTTTTGCGCGGAGGCGGATCGTAACGAGAAATTATTCTTTGGCGCATTATTCGCATTGTTTCGTATGAAATTGAAGAGGGAGTCCATGAGGCGAGCGATTATGTGCCGAAGAAAATCTAAGGGGGCTTTGGAAATTATTCGCTCCAACGAGGTTAATAACTCGTTGCACGGTGTATAGTGTACCGGGAATTCGTAAAGTCTTGTCCGAGTGATTTATATTGATTGCTTTATTTTGAAACGCAGGAACTTGAGTAGTGCTCGAGTTTAAAAATCACCGGTGGGTTTTAGTTTCTGCCGGTAAAATTGGGACTGAATGCTGAATTCGCGGGATAATAGCAACGTGCTATTTTTTTATAGACGTTTCCGTAATATTGTGAAATTCTGACATTTTTTTATTGTTTTATCATTTCGCGTATACATAAAACTTCGCCTACTTTGAAGGCTACTTGCTTATTTAACCACCAAGTGCCACGAATCCGAATAGTAATAAGTAATTCGCCCTAATGGCACAATATCGGAAATATTATTAAAAAGCATTGGTAAAAAAACCCTATCAACTTTTTTTCCGTACTTTTACTACTCCCTTACTTTTCGCTCTCCCGGCTTAATATTTAATGCGCTTTCATAATGTGCGCTCGGCGACTTTAACGAACTCAAGTCCGGCGTGCGCGTGAGGTGTAATTTACGACCGCGGCGCTTCTTTGTTTTAACTCTGTGATGTAATAAACTATGCACACGCGTATATAAGTCGAGAAGCACACATATACACACACTCACAACAATGAAGATTACAAGGCAGCGAGAGATGATTAGGCGCTTTGCGCTTCAGCTATACATAGCGCTGCGATGTATCGGTTCGCGAAGCTACGCCGCTGAGCGGAAAAGAGAAACCGCGCTCGTTTTGCCGCGCACCCGCGCTTATCTCTCGAATACGTGTACTTATGTGCGCGTAAGCAGACGCCCGCCCGCGCAGTAGCGCAGATTTGTGAATGAGAAGGATAACGCGAATTTGAAATTTAAGAAGGAAGTGAATACAATATTGGGAAGTGGATGCATTAGCTATGCGCGCCGTGTTTTTGATTTTCGGGTAATCGGGTTATTAGCAGAGCCGTTAGCGCGGAATTTTATTAGCCTGCAGCGTGGGTAATTAAATTGCCGTTAATTATACACTCGAGTTCAAAAGCAATATGTACTTTCATCCGCGCAGGCTTTTATTACATCTCGTTCTACAAAGCATTCATGAGAGAAAATTGTGCGAGGAATCTCCGACAAATTGAAAGAATGCGCGGAGAAGTTTGTAGGTTACACTGGGAAAAAAGTGTTATTGTTGAGGCAAATTTAAATTATGTCAATTTTATTAAAATATCTACTTATTCGCCTACTTTTGGATAAATTATCATAATTAGGTACTACATTATGATTCTGATGTAGCATATTTTTTACTTTGTTATTAAAATATTTATTAATGAAAAATGTTACGTAAGCAGCTTTAAAATATATATTGCAAATTTATATTTTTTATGAGTACCTTTAAGAAAAAAATTACATGAAATTGTTGTACAAAATTTAAAATTTTGTCAGTGTATTATAAAAAAAAAACTTTATGTTGGAAATTAAAAAAAGGTTAAATTTTACATTTTAACAATGTTCTTTTTATGACATCTCTACTGTTAAACAAAGAATTTCTTCCGTCAAAAAATATTTCACTCGTTATTTCAGTACTTTGCTGCTCTACAATTAAAATTATTCTATCGCTTGAAGAATTTTCAATTTTACAGAAGAGTTTGTTCAAGCTTTCTATTTTTCATTTGCCGAGTTCCATATATTTTATAAATTGGCACTTATAATAATGGACGTTATGATTTTAATTATAGTATTCTTAGAGAAATACTTAAATTATCGTGGGTTTAATAACTTTTTGTCCTCAGATGTCTATAAAAACGAAAGAATTTTAATGATCTTTTATCCAGTTTTGCGCATCGGCAATTTTGAAGTTTAAATGAATCTCTGTAACAATGGAAAGTAGATGTTTAAGTAGCCCAAGAACGCGAGATTTTCCTCAGTTTATGTTAATGTTAATTGCAGCATTGTTCCCGCGGAAAACGAAATCAATTCATTTTCCTAATTTGAGAAATTAATTGATAAAATTAAATTCATGAAAAAGTGGGTCAAACCACTTTCTCCTATTGTACTGCTGTAGTACTTGACTTATGCTGTCAACGAAAATACCTATATATTTCACGCCTATTCTACTTCTCGTAATCCATTTAAAAATTATGAATTCTTTTACTTTATTTTCTTTCATAATATTACTCCGTAACGGCAGAGCTTTCGCATAACTCAAAATTAATTCCAGGACATCATACTACGCATATGCATCAAGTTTTGAATCAAAACATCAAATATTTCAAATACGCGAAACTCCCACGAACAGAATTCCACTAATTGTGTGTAATTACAAATTATGTAGTTACTTTATATAAGTTAAAGTCTTTACATTTAAAATTTATGTACTGATCGCATTATATTCAGACCTTATTTCATAAGAATCATAATTTTAACATGATTTGTGGTTTCAAAATACGGTACTTTCTAACAAAAGAATTTTTCATAAATGGTGTAGAAAAAAATAAAAGAGTACGGTCCCATGATTTAAAACTTAAATTAAATATTCGCATTGTCTCTTTAAAAAGTATTTTCGAAAAATTTTATTTTTATTTTCTATTTAAACATCAAGAAATATTCACTAAAAAATTGGATAAAAACAGATATATAATGTCAATTGTAATAGTACTAACTGGTACAGTACTAATAAGTCTGTTAAATATTTTTATAAGCACTTTTTCAAAACCAAAAATTGTTATTGCGATTATAATTTTAGTATTAAGTTTCGTATATTTTAATTTATATATGCCGGATCACATACGGATGCCTCGTGCATTTCTGCGATATACAATATGTATGTATTATTATACACATCTGTATTTTTATTTTACTATTTTTACTGTGAATATGGTAATGTATGTAAAGTGAACTGGTTTAAATAAATAAATAAAATAAATAAATAAATATTCTGGTGAAAAAAAAATTTAATTTTACCATTTGGTAAAATTTTACTGTCTAAACAGTATAATTATTCATCATAGAGTGATTTGTAAAAAATTGCTTATATGCTTTAAAAATATAAAAAGACGTAATTATAAAAATAGAATACATTAGAGTCTGTAAAAATGTAGTGACTCTAAAAAGCAGAATTTTTACTAGTTCAAAAAAAAAAAAAAAAATTATATTTCCATATTCTATAATTACGTGTTCACTTTGTACAGTTGTATACATAATTTATTAGCATTATCACTATAATAATTATTCCACAACTATTCAATACCATCTAAATAAATATAACTTTTACAATAACTATAGAATACACCATCAATCTTTCGTCGAGCATCGTTTCTTAAACAAGACACCGAATACAGGAGCGGCGAAGAACACCACATCAGTACTCGAATTTCCACCCGCGCACTATTATCCCTCCGCCTCTGTCGAGTACACAGCAAAGAGTCCCTCATCGACGTTACACATTACATCTTGCGGAAAGGCACTAAGAGGGATCACATTACACGCAGGCGCGCAGCATCAAACGCGGGATGTACGCCCACAAAGATTTTCACACGACGCGCGTCGTTAAGCGACGACTTTTACGAGTGACGCAGCTCCGCAGCTTCCGACTGCGTATATATAAGCGCGTAAAAACGGTACGCGCGAGGAAGCTTTTGATAAGCGTCGTTTTCACGGGCTAAGCCGTTATTTCACGGCAAGGGTGCAATAAAGGCCGCTCAATGCACGCGCGATATACTTTAGCGATCGCTATATTATATATATAGGTGCAACTACTGCTGCTTTTGGGTCAGAGTTTACGTTTTTCTACCTCGTCATTGCGGAGTGTGCATATAGAGGGTATTGTTTATAGCGAACGAGCGGATAAGTAATTGAATTACTGAGATTTACGCGGCAATAAAGTTATCCCACTGTAGAGGGAAATTTATTTTTATTAGAGTGGAAGTATTGAAAATATGTTACGGACGGTTTAGCGTCTGACATTACGAAGATGCGTACTTAATTTAGTATACGACGCACGCGTTCAAGCCTTCTATTTTTGTTTTATAAAGACGAAATATTGAATTCGTCACAGACTTTGTCTAATAAAAGGACACAAAGTACGTCCAAGAATACTTTGAGCTCTGATTCGATGTTAGATCGTAGTGATATTTATAAGATAAAGACTAAAGGTTAATAAAGCGCTCTTTGCGCACTCCTGACACCGGTTTTGCTTATAAAAACGAAAGGTAAAGTTGAAATTAAAAATACGTTTAACAGTACTTCTTGTTGAATTCCGATATTATATCGCAGTGGTTTTTGTGAAATAAAATAAGGGAAAAATTTTGTAAAGTAATTAAAATTAATTGAAACCTGTAATATAATATATGGTAATAATTAAAATAACGGAGTTGGTTATTTAAGACACATCAAACATACCACTAAAAACCGATATCTCTAATATAGATATTTTTTTTAACTTGCGATTGAGAGCATCTCAAAATCCAACAGTATTTAATCATAAAAAAATTTTAGAAAGTTTCTTTAAAAAATTATTCACATAAACTTATATCAATAGAAACAGATGTGCACAAATACGTAAAGGATAAAATTAATATTAAATTTTTTCCTCGTTTCTCAAGTGCAATTTTAGTATTGAATCTCCTTTTATATGAAAATCTCTTCTAATAAAATGAATGTCAAAGGTTTATCTAGGTTTAAAATGAATTTTCATTTCCGTTGACGTCCTCTTTCATACTTTATTGGTTGCACTCGCTTATACAGAATCTTTTCTTAGGAACAGACTTAATAATTTTATAGACGATATAACTTTAAAATTATTTAAGTAAATGTTGTTCACGTTTCCAAGATATCATAGCGAACTAACTCACAAAACAAAATATCCCTCACTGTAAACTAATAACTTATAAATGAGTACCATCTTCAATAAATTCTTATAACAATAATAAACGTACACTCAGAAAACGATCTTCCTGTATCAACGAGAATGTGCCTGTCGGAAGAGGATTTCCGCTAAAAATAAGAGCAAGGAGGATATCTTCCTATGGAAGGAGGAATTATCTTCCAACAGGAAGTCAAGCTTCCTGTAGCGGGATGATGATTTTTCGCGCAGGAGGAATCCTTTTTTGTCGCACGAAGATTTTCTGGGGTGGAATTTTATTTCAAGGCAGGAGGAGGTAAAATAAATTAACAATTTATTCATTCTTTTCCTCAGTTCCCAACTTATCCAACTAAAAACAAAAAGTATACTTTCGAACGTCGAAATTTCAAGCTTTCCTTTTTTGCCAAAATATGTTTCTCTCTCATTCTTCGCGAGCATACACCATGCTGCTACGTCTCCGAATCGAGGGCTGCGCGCCGGCTTGTTTAAGCAAATGAATCGCAGGCGCGCGGGCTCGAGAGAGAAAAGAAAGAGTAGGTATATATACGCGTGTGCAATATATCGCGCGAGTAAGTAACAACGAAAGCGGCGACGGCGCGTGTGATGGCCTGGCGGGCCGCAAAGTGTAACGAGCGCCTGCAACCTAGATCGCGCGCGTAACACTGCTGCTGCCGCTGCCCGGCCGTTTCCGGCTTTTCCTTCCAGCCGCCGTTCGCGCTTATGATTTACGACCTCCTCGAGAATCTTCCCCCTTCTTTGCGTATACGTCGCTAATCCTTCACGTTTATAATACGCTTATAGCTGCACGCGTGCCTGTCTGACATATACTCGATTATCGCGGCGCGTCGTTCCGAAATTGATTGACCTCGAAAGTGCGCGCGCGCTCGATGATTTCACGATCGTTATCCTAGTTTACCCGGCGCGCGCGGCTCGCGCAGCAGTTTCACGGAATAAAAATAATCGGAGACGGTAGCGGGCGGCGCGGCGCTGCTTCACGCTTTCTGAATTTTCGCCTCCGCGCGCGGTGCTGGAGACGAGCGCACGCCAAGATATATAGGATAGGTACGAAGCGCGCGCGCATTTGAATTTTTTGAATACTCGCGCAGCAGACGTCGGAGCAGACGGTTCTGTCTGGCCGCCCACGCTTTTCGCCGAAAAGCCGCAGGCGTGCGCGTGGTTTATATCGCGGTAACTCTTGCTTTTCTCGGGTGAGAGAGCAAACAATGGCCAGCGGATAGGGATCTGCGTGGTGGAGAGAGAGATTCTAGAGCGATTGGGACTTGCGCGCACAGTCGGAGATAAGCAAACGCGCGCACGGTTTGATTTCACTTTCGATTTTGTCGATTAAGAGTGTAGAAGCGCGCGCTCGCGCACCCGCGCGGTCTTGATAATCCCGTCTGAGAGGATAGCGATGTGAGATGGGCGGCGGTCTCGGTTAATCGGATATTCGGGAATTCGAATGGCGGTCTTATGGAAATCGTAAATGATAATTGAGAGTAAGCGGGGAAAAAAGAGGTTAGTTGGTCTTATACGGTTATGAGCGATGCTCGGGCAATGTAAATAGTTAGTTATCCCAAACGAAATGCAGTAAATTTAACAACTTCTCTGATTTAACCAATTAACCTCTTTTTTCCGTTTAATGAATATATTGCTTATTTTTGTGTGGTTTTTACAGAAGTGAAATTACTTAATTAGCCCGATGCGATGCTGTATATTGCTTTGAAAATCGAAATTTATTTTAATGTTTGGCTAAGGTATTGTAATACTGGCGGTCGTAAAATATAAATTTAAAACATGTATACTCATAAAGCTGGTTGAATTGCTAAAATTTTGATTTATATCAAATTTTGCAAATAGGGAAAGTTACATGATGTATAAGTTTAGTAATAGGTAATAAAAAATATAAAATAGAAATACTTCAGGTTCTTTTGTGAAACTGTCAAAGACTTACATGGTTTAATATTTCGTAATTAGAACATTCTTTAAATTAGGTACGTATTAACGTTTTTATTAATTTAAATAAATATTAGAAAACGTATATAAGGTGAATTATTAAATCGTAGTTCCAAACTCAGTATAGAAGGTGAGAGTAAGGTTCAAAAATCTTGTTAAAAACAATTTGTTTGGACGCAAATTTTATTGCGTCAATAAAAATTGTTGAAAAAAAATTATTCTTCAACAATAATTATCTAGTTGAAACTAATTCTTTTTTAATCTTTTAAAAGTGCAAAGTGTAATATTGATGAATCAATTTTAAATATTTCTTCAACAAACTTTCATAAAATTTATTATAATTAATTACAAATTTAGGTGCGAAAAAATTCATAGCCGAGTAAAATAGAAAATATTAGCGCGTAAGTTATAGTAAAACACGCAAAAGCGTCCGCGGCGGGAAGGTTCAAATTGCAGCGCGCTCGCGGTTCCTCGCCAACCTCGCTAAAGTACAATAATAAACCACTCACCGTAGATTATCTGCACCCCCAACACACGAGAAACCAATCACACACTGTCGTCCCAATCCTCTGACTCCTCCGCACAAACAAGCAACAAAAAAATTAGAAGAATCAACCTCTCTTGGGGCCAGAAAAGAACTTAATTTCTCTCAATAAAAGAACACCCGTACGGGCAGCGCGCGCCCGGTCCACGGTTATAAGCGCACGATCGCGAGACGATCTCAGCTTGCTCGGCCCACGGTGCTGGGACTCACTGGCCGGCCGTTTAGCATGTCCGTTCTGCGCGACTTTTCCTCTTCCCTCGCGCTCTCTATCTCTCTCTCTCTCGCGCGGGGGCCTCGACGTCTCGGGCCCGTCTCCCCACCTCCTCCTCCTCCTCCTCCTCCTTCTTTTTCTTCTCTCTCGCTCGCTCTAAAAGAAAGTAGGCTTCTTACACCAGCTGCTGCCGTCGTCGTGAGCCTATACACCTCCCCCTCCTTCTTTCTGTGAATCAACTTGGCTAGCGGCGGCGCGCGCATTTGAATTGCGCCGGCGTATATAGTGCCTCTCTTCGAAAGTTATTAGGATATGCGAAGCGCGACGGCGCAAGCGACCCGAGGGGGGAAAAGAGGGACCACCGCGTAAATGAGGACTTGCTGTTGAGCACTTGCGCTGCTGTCGCGCGCAGGCGCGTTCCAGAATTATGTGGATTATCGGGAGGAGGAGGAGAGACGCTGCATTGTTTCCTCGCGCGGAAGTGATGATTGGGAAAGAAGGTGCCGCGATTTATAGGTTGTCATTAATTGACACGTCATATAGAAGTCGTCGCATTATTCGCTTAGTACGCGGTGTTAGTAATAATTTACATTTACATAAGAGAGATATAGAGGTCCGAAGAAAGTCGCGAGCAGCGGGAAATGATGGGTTCGGATAGTGCGGGTTTCTGCAATTTATAAGTGCTTCGCTTATTTAGATATACTTCTCGATTTATTGAATGGGTGGACGATTTATCTGGGAATATAAATTTTGGTTTTGCTTGTTTATGGGTATGTTGATATTTCTGGTATTTCTCATAGTACGAATTTCACACCTTCAGATTAACATTATATACGTATATGTGCGTATGAATCACTTTCATTTGCTCTACTTTATTTTATGCACCAGCTCCTGCGTCTCTTCAATACTTGGAATTCCAAAAGAAGTATTTCAAATAGTCGTAGTAATCGCGGGTTTATCTAGAATCCTTTTACTTTTTTAATTAATCACAAAGTAGTATAATAAGTTACAGCACCGGAATTGAAATGAAGATGAAAATAAAATACACCTCTCAAGTAGAACTAGTGCAAGAAAGAATAAAAAAACACTAAATAAAAACAAGTAGACCAAAATGATTATAGGTATAATAAAGTTAATGAACTGAAACGATCAAGTTTCCACAATATTTACTGTGACGGTTTATTGTTGTATTATTAAAATATCCAGTTCACTTTTCCATCAAATATCTTATTTCAGACATTATAATTACAACACAGTGAGCATATAACTGTCGTGACCATTTGCTTTTATTATTCATCGCCATGAAACGAGTGAAACAAACACGATGTTGCAATTGCTTTTAGGGAATACCTCCGCGCCATTTATTGCTAGAAACTTTTCATGACGTAGGATGCGTACGTTGCTGTAATGGGGAAAGAGGTCGAGCTATTTCTGTGACTGGAGGCGCGCATATGTGCCGATCGACTAGACAGCTGGTGTAATTTTATTGGAGCGAGTGAAAGTGATTTGTTATTTCTTTTAAGTGGTATCGATGAAAATCGGAAGTTAGTGGTTTTCGTTCGCCTATTGATTTACAGCACCGAACCGAGAAAAAGTAAAAAAACATATTGGTTCACGTTAAGGTTTTTTCCCATATTTGGCATGATTAGTATAGGTACCGGTTAACTCTCAATTATGCAATATTTGTTTTGTTGTTTGTTTATATTATGTGGTATTATGTTAAAGCGATTACTTCACTATAAAATTTTTTGGTTTTTTACTAAAGTACAATTATGGAAAATCAAGATTGAAATTGGAACATGTACTTATAACATATTAGAAAGTTATAAATACAAAAATTATATTCATATTATATTACCTAAACTACTTACATGAATAGATGATGACTATTAAAATATTTTAAAATATTTTTGGGCTTTGATGTCAAATTAGAATAGAAGTAGCTCATAAAAATAGTTCGTTGTTTTCTAATACAATGCTGTTACGAAATATTGGAATATTTAACCAGATACAATTAAATAATTATATAGAAATTTACTTCTTACCTATTATTATACTTCAATCGATAAAATGTGTTCTGAGAATATATCAGTTACCGTTAGTAGAAGAAATTGCGAAACCATATTGATACCGATTTGCTATAAAAGTCGTTTTGCAATTACTTCATTTTATATACAGAACCGCAGCACACCTTGTAATTAAATTCAAATTAAATTTACATTGTTTTTCAGCGCGCCCAACGTTTCATACATTATTATGATTCCATTAAGTTTTTTTTTTTCACGCTAAAAAGAATGAAAAGGTTCGTTACGTGATCATCGAAAAAGGTTGCAGAATAATAATTGCTCCGACGCGAGTTTCCTTGTTAAAAGGCGCATTGTAACTTCACTTCTAAATCGAGCGTATATTCGTATGAGAAAGGAACAAACGGATGTGCTCGAAATACCAGAACGTATCATTGTGTATTTCATAACTGCAGCCGTCGTCGTCTCTGCCTGCCAACCCGCCGTTGTTGCTGCTGCTGCTACTGCTACCATCCGGGACTTAATTGAATTTACTAGGTATGTAATACCGCGAGTATGCGAGCGAATTCTTTTCGCGCTTTTCTTCGACGCGCTATAACCGTCTGATAATACGCGCGTACGAACTACGGGGAACTATATATGGCCAAAGTGGTGTCGGGCCAGCGCGTGTTACGACTTTCTAGAAAATTGGCCAATAAAATCTGACAGTATTTTCGACCGTATAATCGCGGAATGAGCTTCCTGGAACGAAACGCCCGAACTATAGCCGAACTACTGTACTGTGTATGTGTGTATGTGTGATATCGCGCGCCAACGGTAGCCGTGTCTTTTCTTTGGTGCGGCGCTCGATCGGCGCACGGGTCACTGAGTTTCTCTCTCGGCAGATAAATCAGCGGCATGAAAGTTTTTGCCGAGAGTGACAAGGAGCTAAAAGTGGGTTAGCGGAAGGGGTTTTCGAGTTTTTAATTAAAAAGCGCGCTGAATCCAATGCTGGTAAATTAAAACTTTGCTTGTTCGAAGGAGAGTCATTAAACATTCTTGGTGGTTGTCTTAACTATAGATTAATCTTTGTTATTTGAATTTGAAGAGAATCAACTGAGACGGTATCTTTCATTAATAAAGTTTTTTAATCAGATCCTGTAGAAAATATGGAAATGACATTAATATAGGAAACATATGTTTTCATTAATTCTGAAAAAATTTAAGATTTAATGTACATTTATAAATAGCCTTGTATTTACTTTTATTGCTGTTTCATTGTTCAAAAGAAAGTTGTACGAGTAATGAAAAGCGTATAAATCACCATTAAAAGATTTCATAGGACAAGTAGTGCAATGGGAAAAGGAAAAAAAAACACATACTCACATTATTGATTTTTCGTTTTTTATTAACTAGATTTCACAAGGACAAATGATGACAGTCTACGAAAAGTCCTTTTATACCTCATAATAATTGAAATTAATTATTACATTCGTAGATGTTTTAGGTTTCAGTTGACGTTTTTAACTTACTTATTTCATTTTTCGTGAGTTTACCTAACAGAGAATATGCCAGCGCAATGATAATAATAATTAAACGTGTTTAGTTTTCCTTAAAGTATATATAATATGACGAGATTATCGGCATCGATAAACTACAGAATAAGTAACAAAATAACTATATCCCATCTAGGACGCCGCTCTTCACACTCTGCCATACCGCAGACAATAAAGGTCTCAAGTGATAACCCCGCAAAGTGTGACAATTAAATTTATAATAAATTTTCCTTTCACTTTAGGTATGTAATCACGCTAAAAGTTCATCGCCGAGGACAATTTACAAAGAATCGAAAGTGAGCCTTTACACGCGAAATACAGCGTTATTATCATAATCGGGACAATCATTCACCATCATTCAACCTAGCAAATTGATAATCGAGTCGCACAAAAGCAGTCCTTATACAATAATCGCCGCACACGCGATCGCTCGCTCGCGCGCGCGCACTACGAATCAATCACAAATTCTATTTCAACTGAATAATGCTTCAACATTAGGCGTATACAGCGGTGACAACATAACATCAAAAGTATGCTCTTTTGCCTACATACGCATCGCGTAAAATTGCATTTCGACGCCTCCGTTAGATATCGGCGAGAAGTGCGCATCGTATACAAAATCAATCTCACTGCGCGGTACCGGACGTTTGTTACACGTACACGCATATATATATATATATATATACATACGGCGACAGCAGCACTCGTGACCTAATGAGCGGGTCTTTCGTCTTCGCAGTGCTGCTGGGAAAGGAGAGACGTTAAAGCGTCCGCGCGTTATATTAAACGACGAAGGATCGTCGTCACCTCGACGTTTAAGTACGCGGAAATCTCTCGATAAAGAGAGATTGCTGTGCCGATGCGCGCTATAAAAATCTCTTTTCCAGGTGTACGCGGGCTCTTCGGTTGTAACGACTCGGTCTCTCCTTTTTTACGCGTTTCGAATGGCCGTTATGTATATAAATAGGCTGGTGACAACGTCCAAGTCGAAAGGATAACCTTATTATATGTCGTTCTTGCGGTTTTAACTTATATATCTGGATAGCTGTTAAGTAGTTTCGTCGATGAATTAGAGAGGGAAACGTTAATCTTAATAGAAATTTTCTCGCACTGATTAGAATGTTAAAGATTTTAGAATCGGATCGAATAATTACGTTCGAATTTACAGTGACACATTTTACACGCCAAGCGTCTCACGGTAACTTGTACCTCTCAAGTGCAAAATTGAGAATATAGATAAAAGATCGCATTGATTGTGTGGGTAATGCCTTTGTCCAAATAATTATTCTGAGAGGAAATTAGGGACAAAATAAAGGTATAATTTTACGAATGACCATCGTACTGCTTTGCGTTTATTACGAATTTCTCAATTAAAATGTCATATGTGCAGCACAAATTGCACTATTTCATCTCCTGTACGTCAACCTTTTTTTCTGCGTGCCCGCTTTTGGTATTTATTCCTTCAATATAATTCAACGGCACATACGGTAACAGTTAATAATTAATCATCTAGAATATTATCGTGTGTCAATAAATGTATATTATTCGCAACAGAGAACATTTCGCGTTCCGATTGAAATTCCTATCTACTCTAACCCTTTTTCTATTATAAATGAGCCTCGGTCACGCGGTATATTATACGTCGATCATACTCGAGTAATATTTTCTCGCTTTATTTGCTTATGCGTAATACCTTTAAACTTAAAACTTTTTTTTGCTCTTTATGTAATATGCGATATAGGAATAATTTCTTTATAGTGCAGTGATTTTTCTCAAAGTGTATTTCTATGTATCTTATTTATATAGCACAAGTCGTTCAGTATCTAAACGGTACTTATATCTCGCTTACGCCTCTAGTTTTGTTTATTTCACATCTACACCTTTAGGCTAATTAAAATTACAATGTTAAGATTCGAGCTTCATTAATAACACGACGATGCCCTTCACTCGGGCTTGATCTACATTTAAAAATGCATATTTTATTGTGTTATACATTTGGAACACGACGTCGATGGATTTCGAGAGGTTGCTTTGTATGCCAAGCTTCAGTGGAATATAAATATTTGCAGGATTCCTTGTCTTCTACGTCAATTTTCAGTTATAATTCGTAATATTCGTAATATAATATATATTATCTAAAAAATTTTTATAATATGCAATTCTGCAATAGAAAGTTATATATTAGTTTCTCTATATAGAGAGAACTTTGGCAACTACTTATTGCCTTTTTCTTTTTTTTTGTAATTGCTACTTATCGAGTGTAGATGCGAGAAATTACATTATGTACATATTACCTAATCCATATAATTATTATATGCGCCTTAGAATTTTCACTATACCTTTAATAATATCTAGTATAGCTTCATAATTTGTTTCCTCAATAAATTTTACAATATTCACAAATCTGTATATAATCTAATACGATAAAATTTGTAAAACAATTATGAAAAACTCTTTCCTCAAATATAGTTATTACAAGGTACCGATCTTCGCGTCTAGAAGGTTTAGAAATATGCCATCATTGTCGACATTAAAAATTTTTACAAAATCACGTTCCTTACAAAAAAGTGCAATATCGTGGAAAAAGGCCCTTAAAAAGCGAAAAAGCGCGCGTGTTGTAAATGATAAATTTCCTCGTGCAATTAGAAAAATAATTCAGACACAATTGCTTCGCACGATAAATCAGCCTATTCAATTCTGCGTTTGCGCAATGATATATATATGTATATAATGCCCTCTCTACGAGTAATACATTCGACTGTCGTCGGGCCTCGGATTATCATATATTTGGACACATGCGAATCGCGCGTATACATGCAGCGATAAAGTGATTTGCGGAAAAAAATTTATACGGTCTGCATTAACGATCGATCGCGGGGTGACCATAAAAGCGAGATTCCCTGGACTGAATAAAAAAAAAAACTGAGACTAGGCAGTCAGTTCGGTGCTCGTTAATTGCAGCTGCGCCCGTGCGTATATATATTTCCCTTTCTCCCGTATATATATTCCCGCGCGTGCACCAAGGCGGCCGCCGCTCGACTGGCATCCGAGCCCGTGTTTTGTATTAGCCGGCAATCGAATCCGTAAATGGATTTCGGGCGTCAAACTGGGACGTTGCGTGCATGCGAGTATAGTTCGTGATCTATTATATAACGGTATGTAGTTAAAGTGCGCAGTGCACCCGAAAAATTCGATCGGAAAACTCAAGTATATTTCGTTAAGCGCGATGTGCATCGTATGCGAAAGTGTAAGTTTGAGTTTTTTTTGCTTGGACAATTACACTGAGAATGACTGCCGTGCGATAAATTCGCGGAGCTAGTCGAATATTATTTCTCGTAAAAATTACTGAGAAATTTTTACAGTGCACGTGATAAACTCCGGGTGATCTGATATTTCAGAAGTTGGTTTATTGTTGGCGATAAAGTTTGATTTACGGCGCTACTACCGAGTAAAAATTATTTATTTTCAATAAAAGTTCTGTTAGAAATGTTCAATATAAGTGGTACTTCGTCGAAAATACTTTATCTAATATAATGACTTATTAATAAATTTTCAGCCTATAAAATAACCAATTATAAATCATTTTGGACGAAACTTTAAGGTACAGAATCAATTTGGTCCCCTGTAGAATATCAATATTGAGTTATTATGATGTAAACCCAAGCACAGTAATAATTCTCAGTGTAATTTTGCGGAATGTATAATCATCTTAAATGCAATTCTCGCGTGAATTTGTATAGGTATTTTATGATAGTAAAATAATCGTACCTTTCGCGATCTGTAATTTTGTCTTTAAATTCTTCCAACCAATAATTTCTCAAATACAATAAAGTCACATACTATATTATCTCCAGTATAGTGATTATAGGAAACGTAACAAGTACAATGTAAGACATATATATATATCCTTAAACTTTCCAGAAAACTATGTTGGTAGCAAATTTAAAATTATCGAAAAGGTATATCACCTTTTAAAATTATTTATTGGGACCTCGATAACTGGAAATGTGACTTCATGTCCTGACACATATGCGGAGAAAAATATCTTAGGATAACTATATACTTTCTAACAACACAGACAAAACTTTACATTATACAAAAACACCTGTAAATTTAAAACAAAAATATTTAGAACACGTTTCAGCAAGTTTTACTGCGATTGTGTCGAATAAATTTTTCCAAACCAAAGAAAGGTATTTATAATACAAGTCTGTTTCTGCTCTATTAGAAAGCCTACATGTTCTCGATTTACTTTTTCTCTCTTGTCCGCACGTGAACGAGAAAACTCGTTCGTCGTAGCGTTTCGTTATATCCTTTATTTATATTTATACGATTTTAACGGAATAGATGTCGGGATTTTCAACACAGTGTAAATCCTCTTTTTCTGTCTCTTTTTCGTGTTAAAATTTTTCGACTCTCTATAGTGTGCAGTGCTCCACTCTATTAACAGTAAGAAGAGCTGAGCAAGTTATTTATATATAATCTTTTCGATACTTATATACTTCTCTAGTCTTTAATAGTATAATATATATTTATGTATATATAATTATTAATAACCTTAACGATTAACAAGGACTATAAACCAACGTGCGTGTAACGCCCTGTTGGTTTTCTCTCACTCTCGACTTTAGCCACATTTTACCCCTCTACATAGTTGAAAGTACTCGAAAAATAGTACGTTTCGCACACATCGCACTTTACAAAAGAGACGTTTGCAACGTTCAATATATTTTTTCATTTTTTCTTTTTCATTTTTTTATCTCTTTGGTTTGATTTCGTTTTTTTTTTGTTTTGTTTAGACTATTGGTATAGCTTAGATCTATAATCGTACATAGTATATATCACACTAGAGTCCCCCGTGCCGGCATTAGGCAGCCGATGCGGTCAATGCTGGGATGAAATGATGTCGCCTCGGAGTTCCGCCTGCAGAACCCTGTAAATCAATCCGACATTATTCCGTTAATATAACTTTAACGATCCGCTCTCGTAAAAATCGTGATATATATCTTAAGACTATAGGTACAGCAAATATCGCAAACGAATTTTCCAAAGTAAATATTATATAAAAGTCAAGCAAATTTATTACTATATATTTTTACTTCAAAGAACAGCTGCACAGCACACTCGCAGCTCGATGTGCCGCAATAACGCGTTACTTTTTTTTTCTCCAGCAGCTCCGCAGCCCGTTCCCTACATTTATACTTTTATACGCATTCCGCGCGAAATATCTTTATTTGCGAAACGAGCGTTTATGACACATTTTTCAATCTTCGGCGCGTTTCCCGCGCGCTCGCGCTAAGTAAACAGACATATCACGCGGCGCGGCACTACAACCGCGTTCGAAACCGAGACAGAGAAACGCGCGCATATACATACACACTCGTAAATATAGGCGGTGTGTGTACGTATAGGTATTCCGCGGAAAACGAGCGGCCGTGTAATGCCTATCCTCCGCTTGGCGCGTTACGCGACTGCGGCGGCGAGCGCGGCCGTTACACGATCGCCCTCGCGCTGCTTTATGCAAATTCATAATTAGCCGAATCCCCATTAGAAAGCGAGCGCACGTTGGTATATTGCGACGATTAGCGCCGGAGAGCGGCAAACAATGCCTGCGCCGATTAAGACTACACGCTGGGCTGAGTTAAGAGAGGCAGAGAGTACGCGTGATTTAGATATGCGTTACAAGGGGCGTATATGTGTAATATACGTGTGTGTGGTATAGCGCCAATCCAGTTAGGCTTGGGAAATACGGCCTTTTTACAAAGGCTATTAGAGGCTTCAACGACTTTGCGCGCGAGTCGGCGGTTTAATGACTTTGCGAGCATTTTGAGAAGCTGCCGGTCGCCTGCGCGCTCTAAACGTCCCCTCTCGTATTGTGTGAGGCTGCGTGTTTGCGAAATTGATGCGCAAATTTGGCGTATTAACGAGGAAGACGGTTATGTATATTCATTTTTATTATCAAACGAAACATTTTAAGACGAGACTACTGCGCAATTTAATGTATTTTCGATGATATCCGGTAAAGACAAGGCGAATATCAATGTAATAAATCTCAAAGCCCCGCCGCGTCAATTATATTGCATTCACTTCCTAATGACTTATTCTCAAGGAAGTATTTACGCCTGCAAAAGTGCTTCTCGCGTCGGCCAGAAGTGTCTGAGAAGTGGAGTGAATTCATTTTCCTCGTTGCGCAATCCCTATGCGCGTTGTAGTTTTTGACACACTCCACTAAGTATCATTACACTCCACGAAAACCAGCGGCGTCATTTTTCCAGCTTTTCCTACCTAATTGCACGGTATCTCTCTCCTTCGTTTTTATGTATATGAGGCGTAAAACCAACCGACGGGATAATGCAATCGGCGGAGCACAAAGAGGATATAAATCTCATACGAGGTGATATTAGGCATAGGAATGCGCTTAGTCAGTGGCCCTCATGGGCCACGATCCACTTTTCATCCGGACATTATAATGAAAACCGATGTAGCAACGCGCGTTCCTTTTGTTTTCCGCGTATGAAGCGACGCGTATACTATTAGAGCGCACCTGTGGGCATTTAGCATGCAGTGCCTCTTGGCAAGCTTATATGTCTATGTATGTATACGTGAAACTCATTTGTCGGGTTTCTTCAATTTGGTAAGAGACTTTGCCCGCGATCGCGGTCTGTCTGGGCTCGTTCCGGGTTTCACTCCTATAACTTGCGTGTACGGTTGGACGTTGATAAAATTCAAAACGCTCGTAAATCGTTTGTTCCCGATAATGCCTTCTAAGGTATATTGCGCCACTGCTGCTTTACTTTAATTCACTTCAACGCGGAATTTGAGAAAACAGACGATTTCTCCTTTCTTTTATCATAAATATCTTTAAATAACTTTTTTTTTTATTATTTTAAAGACGAGAAACTTTTGCTCACGTTTCATAATTGCGAGTACTCTTTATGCTCCTTTTTCCCGAAATGAGATTAAGTACAAATGATGTAACATTTGCGCTTTAGCATTTCCGCGACACACGCTTGCAACACCACCACGCGCGTGCAGAGTATACATACACATTTGCCGCGATCGTACTAAAAAAGGACGCGCCTGGTAAAAAAAAAGGTAATCTCCTTAAAAACCAAAACACGCAGATTCTAATCTGGCCACAGCGATTTTCCTCCATAAATCCTATGACTTTTTGCTCGCCCGACGCGCCCATCGATACACACTGCACAGATTTACACACACGCGGAGTCTAATTCATCCTCTAGTTAGAGCCGAGATAGGTAACGCGCCGCGCTCTTACGTATCTATACCTATACCCGCTCTCCGCACAGTCATTACACAAGCCGAGAGGCGGCGGCGCTCTTTTGGTCTGCGGAGGGAAAAATAGCGCGTGCAACGGCCTGGGAACGGCGCTACTACTCACCTGTCACTTGGTCTTGTATCTGGCCAGCTTCAGCTGCACCGGATTCGAGACTTTCACGTGCAGTGCAATATCCTCGACTGGTGCCTCGCGCAAATCTTGCCCGCCGACCGCCACAACTCTGTCGCCCTTCACGATTTTGCCGCTCTCTGCTGCGCTGCCACCGGCCACCTGCGAAAATTGCGATTTGCACATTCGGATTAATAGTTTGGATCGTGACCGCTGCTGTCCCTATACCGAGGGAAGGGGAGGGCTAAAATTACGCGAGCGAACGTATAGGAATTTATGGTAATCGGCGATATACGTCGATCGCGTGGCGATCGTTTATACGTATAAAGTAAATTGCAGGCCTTTTAATTTAGTCGCGAATTCTTTTGCGTTGCCTGGAAACCTGCAGAATACTTTTCCAATGAGTCAGTGATGCTTTTGCAATTGATAGGTCGTTCAACTTTTACAAAATCCTCAATGGTTAAACGATATTTGTGTATTTCATCATTACATTTATTTAACATTTTTATCTTAAAAATTTGTAAATTTTAATATTCTAAGATCTTTAATAAATTGTAATTAAATTAAAATAATTTCAGCAGTAACAAGAATGAACATTTCAATACGTATACTAAGTAAATATGTAAATACGCGATGCCAAAGTCTCGTTCGAGTCGTATACAATGTAGTCGTTCGAATGCACACTACACATTTCAATAGCGCTCTTCGCTCCGAGTTGTTTCCCGGCTCATTTAAAGATCCCAACGGTAAAGTTCTTTGACATCTTACCACTTCAGATACGTAAGCGCCTTTGCCGCTCTTGTAGCCCATCAAGATGAGGCCAGATCCTTTGCCCGCCTTCTTCGTAAGCTCCACTTCAATCTCATCAAATGCGTTCTCGGCGCGATGAATTGTCATAAGTATCTGGAGCAATGGAAGAAAAACAGACAATGTGAGTGAAATTTGCACGATTTTAACAACTCTTTTATTTTCTTTTTCTTTTTTTTTTTTTTTTTAATGAGAACTTACGGGTCCCTGGGTGATTCTTAAAACTGTTTGATAAGCCTTTTCTGAATCTACAGCCTTGAAGCTTTCTTTGTTTATTTCTACGATGCGATCGCCAGGCTGAAGCCGACCGTCTTTACCGGCAGCTCCGTCGGGAAATACGTCGAGGATGAATACAGCATTCTAAAAATACAAATATGAGAAAGATTAATATTGTAAATAATGGGTTTTGACTTTAAAATAATTATCTTTTACTAAATATTATAGTTTTTATTTATAAAATCATTGAAATTTAGACCCTTTACGTGTTCAATTTTACTTAAATTTCATATAAATTAATCAACTGTATGTTGTAATAAGACTCTACCGAGTAGCGGTCGTGCCTAAAACGTACTTTTTAAGAAACCATAAATTAAAGAACGTACCAATGGTGTATCATTGCCTCCGACTACTACAAATCCAATCGGCTTATCCTTGTCTTTCGGGAATTCAATATTTGTATCTTTGTTGATTTTGATCTTGCACTCCTTGGGATCTGCTGGTGCCTCAGGCTCTTTTGGTTTTTCTGGTTCTTTTGGTAGATCTAAAAAACGAAAATTTGTTGTCCACTTTACAAATTTATTAGAGATAGGATTTTTGAATAACGTGCAACTGTAATCGCACGTTACTGGAATAAAACGTTTTTCGATTGTCGACAAAATTCAGTACAAATAAAGAAATGCATTTCGTTACCTTTCGCAGGTTCTGGCTCGCCCTTCGCCATTCGCTCCAAATCTTCGGCAACTTTCTTTTGATTTGGATTACATACTGTCAGTGTTACCATACCCTCCGCTGCTTTGAGTAGTCCCGTCGCCTATAAGTAACAATTATATTGGTTAACGAAAAAAAAAAAATAAAGATGCTTGCACTAACAAAATAAATTTTAAAAGCTTTCATATTCACCTCATCATAGGTAGCTCCCATCACGCTGTCGGCATTGACTGATAAAATCATATCTCCTACATTCAAGCCGGCCTGTAAAGTTAATTAGCATGTTAGTTCACGGACACGCTTATCATAACTTCCTAAAAATGATTAACTAACTGTCTCGTTACCGGGAACAATTTCTATATTGCAACTTCAAAAATAACTGTTGACGTTTTTGAAATAAAAAATTTAAAAAAATTTTAAATCCGTTATTATTTATTTATTTCACATTTAGGCGGGCTAAGAATAAAAATATACAAAAATATTGAAAAATGTACATAATGGTGTAAAGAAATCTATTCTAAATAAAAGTTATTTACTTTGCAAATTTGTATTCAGAACTACTAAACGTTTGTGAAGAATAAAAAGATTAATTATTAACTTTACTAAAAAGCCCAATTATTTGAATCAATTTGTAAAAATATATCTATCTTAAAATGAACTTATGAATATTTTAATAACTTACACTTAATTTCTGGCGCAGATATTTAAATAATTCGCACATTTTCAAAGAAGAATTAACAATACCGAGATAATTTGAATATTTTAAAGAATCTTCGACCACAACAAAATTATATTATGCGATGAAAAAATGTTTGCTGTCCTCTATAACACTTGCGCGCATTCAATTCATGAAAAACTTTTTCGAAACGCGGACTAGGCCTTTTTCTCTTTAATGGCATTCTATTACAATATACGCAAAGCATTCATACTTGCTCAGCGGCGCCTCCTTCTTGAACGTCAGAAACGAATATCCCCTGTCCGACTTCGGCATGCTTTCCCTCGATGATCATTATTCCGAGGCCGTACGTACCCTGAAAAATTGTAAATGACGCGATTAGATTCTGCCTCGTTCATTTTTGAGCCGCTTATGAATAACGATAGCGACTGACAACGTTATTGATTTGCATTTTCTTTAAAGGAAAATTTACCTTCTTTATGGGAACCTCTCGAACGCCTTTGAACTGGCTAAAATCCTGAAGCGAAAAAATAATATATCATTTCGATTCTTTACCAGATTATCTTGAAAAGTGAGGAATTTACTTACTTCGCCTGCTAGAGCTGATGGGAAATGTATGACTTGTTTAACGGCGCAATTTTCGATTCCAGAGGGTGCTCTAAAATAGTTTAAAAATAATGTTATAGTATTGAAAGTACACGCATTCATTGAAAGAGATATTGAGAGTTGTATTAATCGATTGTGTGAATTTAAAAAAATACTATCTGGGGTTATCAAAATGGAAAATCTTACATAATAATGAACTAATATATAAAAAAAATATATTCCTTCTTTTCCATTTTGAAAAAAAGTTTAAAAAGTTGTTTTCTACTAATAAAACACATAATAAACGAAACACGAAATAGGAGTAGAGTTAAAAATAGCCACGGAAAACTCTTTCACGTTAGTATATAAATATAACTAGCAAACAACTTTTTTGTCCTCCCAGACGCTTTATATATTCTACTGTCAAAACGTCTATAGTATTTCGATAAAATTCATCTACTGTTTACAAGTCATGCCACACAGTATATGCGTATGCTGGAAATGACCAGTTTCTTATGTACACGTCAGTATGAATAATAAATTATTGTGACATATGCCGAAAATATAATTTGAAACGTCTGGAGAGGTAAGAAAATATTATTGTAGAAACTCTTTCTTATGAATTTGAAGTTGTTTCCTGCTTTCTCACATGCATCTCATTATAAAAATAAAAGTTGAATTTTTACATATGATTTGCAATACGAAGTACTACACCAAATAAACACACGTTTTCTATGAAGTCTCGCCGCAAAAAAAAATACTATTTAGTATTTAAATTTTTCAGTGGTGCAATAGATTTTCGACTAAATTTTCAAATGTATAAAGCCTTATCAAATTAAAAATATTTTTAAAAATGGGCGTAAACTATCCACTATATCCTGCACATACTTGTTTTAAATAGTAAAAATTTATTTTATTTGAATCAGATTTTTTGTGTACAATGAATTGTTTGTAATAATATCCTTTTAAAAATCTAAAAGATCTAAACTAAGTTTAGCAAAAAAGTAGAAATACATATACATTAAATCCTAGATACGCATTGTTCGCGAAGTAAAAATTCAATTATTTGCAAACAAAAAAACAACTAATCCACGACACATCTCAATAAATATCGAGTTACGAAATCTCCCGAACCTCGAGCAACAAAATGAGACTTAAAAGGACAACGCATTTCGCGATAATCGAGCGCACATCGCAAGAATCCACAAAAGCCGACTACAACTCGTGTCGTCCTTCGCGTGTCCCATTGTCACTGAATTTACGTATTCCCGTAACGTGTCTCTTGCGCGTTATCCGTTGTCTCGGTTTCGAGAAAGCGCATATAATACAGCTCTCAGGTTGTGCCGTTGTGTAACGCACAAGGCCAAGGTCGAGTTCACCGATCACATACACACACAAAGCCGATCCGCGCGGTACTCCCGAAAGGATCGGGCATGACGTCAACGGCACGCGCATTTGTGCACGAAAATAAAATGCTTTCTACGGTGATAAGTAGTGCTGCGGCGCTCGTACGGATCTGTTTCGAGAGGACCACGTAGCGGCCGAGTAGATATCGGGAAGAGATGGCGACACTTACCGAACAGTGACCATCTTGTAAGTCTTCGCGCCCATTCCTTTGATCATCGCGGATGCGTTCAGGTGACATCTTCCTTGGAATACAGCACCGTTCACCTGGAGGAAAGGGGCAAACGAATTTTGTGTTAATGCGCGTTATAGTTATTTGGGTATCCAACTACTTGGGAAAAAAATTGTTATCGATATTTTGTAATGAAAAGAGTTATTTGGACTAAATTGATTCAACAATTCAATGAAAATTTAAAAATATGCAAGAATATGCAAGAAACTTTATATGAGGAGTCATTTAGTTTATATACGAAGGTGTCAATTTCATAGATTTGTGAAATGTAAATCAAAATTCGTCTGCAATTGTATTACCTCTAGCAATTCGTCTCCAACTTGAAACAGCCCAGATTTACTTGCCATGCCATTAGGATTGAGACCGCAAATAAAAACAGCCATTTTGTTCCTGTCTTTGTGTCCAGCCAAGGAAATACCCAAACCTTTCCGACTTCTCTCCAATGTTATGAAAAAGACAGGCTTTTTTAGATGATGGTATTTTTTCTTGACCTTACCTATAAAAAAGTATTATATTAGTAAACTAAATAGAATGTACTAATGATGTAATAAGAGAGGGAGAAAGAGTGCTTACTAGTTGTGTATCCGTACTCATCTTCCTCTTCAGGATCTGCAGCGATTTCCTCCTTTGTTCGTTTGACATTTCCTGCACTTTTACGTGAGATCTGTCAAAATATAACAAAAGTACTTATAAAAGATTTGTAATAATTTGTTTGAAATCATATATCAAATTCTTTTCCGAAATATGTCTAATGGTAAAAAAATTAGAATTTCTTTAACAGATTTTTTTACTCAAATTAAATTCAAACGTTCTTACTTCAAAGAATTTCGACTTTTGTTTCCGGTCTTAATTGTGCTTAAAGCAGTTTTAAATTTGCAAAACGCATACGAACTTGCCAGTACTTAAAATTATAATGCGATGTAAACAGGGTCGAATCCAAGTTCTAAGAGGATTCACTTTTGTCGGCACAAGCACCTAACAAGAGAGACGGATGATGAAGGACAAAGCAATTAGGGTTAAGTTTATGAAAACTTCAGAACAGACTCATATTGCACGCAAGTTTATCGAAACAAATCTAGCCTTTCTATTGACGTTCTGCAAGCTTCAACATCTAACTGTCGACAATTTTTTTTTAAAGTTTTGATCTTAATTTGCTTATAATTAAATTCCGCAATAATTAACATGCGCATGTCATATCATTTGATTGATAAATTAGCTTTTACTTCTGTTTGTCTGTACGGAAGGTGATGGAAAATCCTAATATCCCAAGATACTGGGTGTTCTGCTTATGCTAACAGTCTATAAATAGAGTCTTTTCATCTCACATTGAAGTTCTGCATCACGTTAAGAAAAGATTCATAGCATCTGTTACAAGAGCAAAGATTGCTATTTACATACGCTTAACAACAAATCCATTCGAGAAATATTTTCTCCAAAAACCATATTCTCAATCGAATTTACACGATTACAAATTCAACGTATACCAAATTTAAATAAATTTAATAGAATTCGATGCCTCAAATTCAATTTCTTTATTATGTAGCTACAAGCAGTGTTTCGTCGACAAAGCGACATTGACTCTGAACCGAAAATTCTCTCTGCAGAAAAAAACGCAAATTTTAATAAGTGCTAAAAGGGGGCCGCGAGCACGCGAGCTGAAGAACTTGCCGCTGAAAGTAAAAACTTTAATCAAGGCCCTTTCCTCCCGTTGCATTATGAAAACTAAAAAGATGTAACAGCCGGCGCGCGTCTCCTTTGCAAAAGGCGAACTTAAAAAGGTCAAGCCCCAGTGGCTTTTAGCATTATGACGCGCGAGTGTACGCCGGCGCGCACGCGCGCTCCTCTCAAAAGTCGGCTGGAAAAATGTTAGCGTTAATTTCCCCTCCCCCGACACGCGTATACGCGCAGAGGAGCCTCTCCCGCGCACGAAAAGCGCGTGTATATAGCTGCGCAGAAAGCGTTTCTATTTCAGGCGGCCGCTCGTTCATTCTTTAAACTCTTTTATGCGGCAGGAACGCGGGAGTAACAGCAGCAGCTTCCGCGTCTATATAGGCATTATGCGCGCGTGCCCGGAATTATTAATCGTCTGAAAGTGAGCGCAATAATTCCACGACTGGCCGGTTGAAAGGCGGTCCGGCAGCCACCAGCTTTAATTCTTAACGACAAGTGTTATATATATACACTTTTATACGTGGTATTTCAAAAGCATGTATTTTCGTGAGTTTCAGGTATACGTGGGCGAGGTTTCGCGCGGACACGACGAGAATACGGCAATGAGCCCTTTTTGCGCTGCTGCAGGTGGAAAAGGAGGCGAGAAATGGACTCTGGCGAGAGAGCGAAGTATAGTGAAAAGAACGAGAAAGGAGTGCAGCGCATTTCCCTCTATCGCGTTACCGATGAACGTGAGCTTTATGACAAAACTGCGCGTGAAAGCAGGGGCGTGACTCGGATCACGCTTTTAGGGCGAAACAAAAAGTTACGCGCAAAATTCCAGGCGCATGGGAGTTCGAAATTCATCTTCGTTTTGAACTAATGGAGAAATTGATTTAATAAAACAGCGTTGAAGGAATGAAGGATCGAATATCCATTGCAGATATATATCTCGTTGAAATTCAATTTTCTGTTATTCAAAGAAACACGTTCACTGCCATTCATCATCCGTGATCCGTAATACTTTCAAAAACTATATATGCATAAATATTTGAGTCATTTTTCAAAGTATCAAAATCAATAACCCGATTACATATATCAAACAGCTCGAAAAGACAACTCTGAATTCGGCGCGCTCATAATAACCCTAATATGCATTATTCTCCGGCATTTCAATTCCCATTCAGAAACCCTCGCTCGCCGTCTCTTTTAAAAACGCGCGCCGAGCCCCAGATATATGCAGGCGCGACAGAGATAAAAGAGAAAGACAGTATAGTGAAGCGGTACTCACCTCGACGCCGGACTTTGTGTAGACGTTTCCCTCCATCTCTCGAGTGTCCTCCTCCTCTTCGGAGCTCTCGCCCGATGAGTACTTGTTCTTCTCGGCGGGGGGCTTGGGAGGCGCTGCCGCGGCCGCTTTCGGCTTGTCCTCGCGTTCCTCGCTGACGCCAGGCAGCGCGCCACCCGGTGGCGACGGCGCCTTCTTGCGCATCGACTTCTTCATCGATGACCTGCAGATGATTGACATCGGACGTGTCATGATTGTTTAGGGAAACGGGGCGCAGTAGTGCAGGTTTTGGATTAAAGTTTTTTAAGTAAGCCCGCGAAAGAATCGCAAAATCCAGAACGATTGTGTGCGTATTGAATTCATGTTGATAGCAGTGTTAGATTTAAAAGGTAATTTACAAGTTAGAACACTGTTCTAGAGGTTTAAGTAATAATCTGGGGACGCATAATTTGCAGTTTGTAATCGTTATGAGGCATACATTGGTCTAATCAAGCTAATCTGACACTACAATATGGTACATTCGATAATGTCTATAGATCTATATACCGTTAAATCTTAAATTTCATGAGCAAATTCGAAATTATAAGTTTATATATACTCTCTAAAGTTGAATTAGTGAAAATTACTCCACCATTTCAATTAGTAGAAAAAACTTCTAATTTATTAGTGAATATTCACTATTTCATTTAGTAGTTTATTAAAACTACTATTTTGATTAGTAGTTTTTACTAATTTAATTAGTAGTTTTTAAAAAACCACTAATGAAATAGTGAATATTCACTAATAAATTAGTAGTTTTTTCTACTAATTGAAATGGTGGAGCAATTTTCACTAATTCAACTTTAGAGAGTATTGACTAATAATTAAAACTTTCAAACTGAGTTCTTAACACCCTCGCTGTTTCGTTCTCGTTCTAGATTTTACGACTTGAACAGAAGAAATAATCGTAAATTATTCTTTTCTGTAATATAACAGTAGTATAAAAAGAAAAGAAATTTTTCTGAAACTTTTTCAGCGCCTGTACATTTACTGCAGCTAAAACAAAAGCACTTCTAAAACAAGGTATTTTCATCGTTGCAGCTTATACTTAAGTGTTGAAAATTTTCTCGTTATTTTTTCATGTAGCACGTGGATTAATTAGAAAGCTCCCGTTACTTAAGCAAAAACACTATAAATAGTAACAAGCTCTACCATTTATGTTTTCGTATAATTTTGCCACTAATAACTGTCAGTTTTAATCAACAGTATAACAATAATCTCACAAAAAACGAACAAATAATCTAAATAAATGAAAAGCTAGTTATACTAACCGTCGGCCGCTCGGTCCAGCTCCATCTGTCGTCCCCTGTCGTTTCAAGTCTGGCCTTCCTTCCTAAAACCCAAAAATTTACGATCTTATAAACCTGCCGTTTTACGCTCTTTTTTCGCGCTTAACGAAAGCTTCTTCATCCACCTTATATTTTTACTCCCGCGACTAATCACTTCTAGACGCGTTCCGTCAGGCTTCTTTCACGTCACAGAAAAGCGCGAGCAAAAGCGTCAACTCGTTGGGGGGAAAAAAATGAAGGCATTCCGCCTCGTCCCTTATTATCCGAGAGCGGAGCTCTCGCGCGCGCGCGGACCCGCTGGAGATGGTTTTTACCTTTAACGAGGCGCAATCTAAGAATAGAAGAAGAGAGAACGAGCCGTATGGTCGACTGGAACGCGATATATAAATTTCGCGCAGTTGGAGCGCCCGCGCGAAGCGCCTGGAATCTCGTCTCATTTCGCCGTATTCCAATAATTACGGGAAACGGTAGTGATTAGTGTATATTGTATTTGGTATAAGTATTGAGATTTTTAGTCAGCGAGTTTATATTATTTTAAATATAATATATGCATATATATCTTGTAAAGTTATATTTAATACCATTATGTACCCTGGTCGAAATGTTAACCAGAAACTAGCTATTTTTCAGTTAATTTTATGGCTAAAAACGAACATTATACTTGTATTTCATAATTATCTACCAATCCGAAATGAATGATAGTAAAAGTAGAACTTTTAGATGAATTATATTATTTTTACATCATGATTTTTGCTAAAAATGCTTCCATTTAATTAATTCGTTAGCTATAAGATATGGTTAATTTTCTACCAGGGTACTGACTATTTTTTTTTATAACAAGAACATATGAGTGTGTGTTACTATCTCTACATCGAATTTTATATAAATGATACACAGACACTATAGCAGTAACGATTATATTAACAAATATTATAGAATACGGTTATATGCCTTGTTTACTTCACTATTAACCGATATTAAAATGAATAATATTTCGAAATTATCCCAACGCGACTTTTCCCGACTTGGTCATAATCTCATCGCGCAATAGATTGGAAATATTTCCTTCAATATAAAACTTTCGTTAGCTCGCAATCCTCCTTCGCGGATCTCAACGAGTCTCTTTAAAGTGGAAGTTACTCGATTGCCATCCTTCATCCAGATTTTCATACTTTGCATACGATATATCGAAAATGTTTGGATTGGCTGATGTACCGAATACCTCCGCCGACTTAATTCGCTAACGTGTATAAATTAAGCCAAACTGTTACCTATATACGTATATACACATCATATTCGTCGCTTTACCAGGTCAAAGCCATCGCCGCGCGTGGCTAAAAACATGAAAGGACAGATAATTTTCACTAACCTGGATCACTTCCGGCGACCTGGACCTCGGCGAGCCCCCATCGCCCATGCGGTTCCTCGTGCTCTGCCTCCTGGCTCCGGCCCTGTGGCCGGCAGCTCCGTCCGGTCCTTCATTGTCGGGACTCTGCACATGCACACAGACACACACACAAAGAAGATTAAACGCGGCTCTTTCACCGAACTATCCTACCGCCCTCTCCCTTATATTAACGCGTGTAACGAAGAGGGTGTGAGAGAGGAAGCAGACTTTGCTACACACACCTCCGCTCTCCCGCTCCATACCCACTGACTTAATTAATTTTCGCGCGCGAAAGCGACGGCATGTCCCGCAGCCAAGCTCTCTCCCGCGCGCGCGCGTCAAAAGCTCTGGTGTGTAATTTGCGCATGCGCAACGCACCGCCCGCCGCCAGTGTATATGCGCTGCTTCTTTTCTTCGCGTGTATATATAAGCGGGGCGGTGTAGTATAAAGTGTAGGGTATATACACGAGGCGCTTTAGTGCGCGCGTGATTGCGTATCGCCCGTTATAATTGGGAGAGGCCTCTGGCATTTTGATTTATACCGCAGCACCCCGAGGGAGTAGATTGCTGTTGGTAAATGCCGTGGGTTGTTTTTTTTTCGAAATAGAGGTGCAGTTTATACAGGTGCGTGAGAGCGAGCTCGCGAGATGTTTATTTTTTGAAATTTCATTAAAAACAAGGGGCAATTTTTTTTAATTAAGGGATTTTTAATGAATAATTTTAATTCTTTTTTATATACGCGACGAGCGTGAAAACTAGTGAAAATACTTTTTCAAAATTTTGTTTTAATTACAACGATTCAACAGTTAGGTTTGTAATCATTGGTCGGAAAATTAACGTAAAGTAAACAAGCATTCGCGTGAACGTGTTGACGGAATAATTTAATAAACGAGCCGCTCTCTTAGGTAGATCGCGTTGTTAATTTCGCGCCGTAATTAAAATCCCGACTAGATTTTGATGCGAATTTTAATGAACCCCTCGTCGGTCTCTATATATCTATATGTCACAAACGAGGGACAATTTCGTTATCCGTCGAGTCGAGGAGGCGGACGAGGTCGACTATGGGACGAGGGAGTTTCTCTCCGCTGGTGAATAACTTCGGACGTGTATGAGCGCCGGCGGCGCTTCGAGCTGTTAGTAAACGGGTCGTCTCTCGAGATATCGGCGCTCGCTCGTACGGATGGCTATACCTCCGTATCTATCGCACTGTTTATTTCTACGGCTATGAATAGCGGTTATATTTTTCGGAACTGCAGCCAGGCGCGCGCGATCGCTGGTTTTGCTCATAGCGATGAATTACGATTACGGTCGGTGCTCTCCGCGGTTGGGATGGAAAAGCGCGATGGGTATGTGCGCGTGTTTGGCTTTTCGGCTTTAAAATAAATTCTTAAAATATCTGGAATAACCCTGGAGTGCAAGACGACTTGACCTTAGCGTATGTATGCATAATAAGGTGGGATGCTTTTCCAAGTGTTTGATGTTATAAAAAAAAATGAGCTTTAAGATTAGAAGTTGTAGCTTTAGCGTGAATCACTGATGCAAAGATATAACATTTTAAATTATTATTTAGAGTTGTAGAAGTTCTAGCTTGAGCTTGAATCACTGATGCAAAGACGTAAAATTTTAAATTATTATTTAAACACATTTAAAACATTACATTATTATGTGTTTGTTTGATAAATGAAGTGCAACTTTTATCTAGATTTATTCAATAAATTAATGCAAATTTTGGCAATTTACTGCGAGAATATAGTTACATTAAATTTCATATTATTATGCGCATATTTTATTTTTGTTAGTACATTAAATTTAATGCAAAAACTTTCTCATATCATTATAGGTATGAAATTTAATGACATTTTTGCACTGTATAATTCAAATAACTGATAGAAAGCTTTCAAAAGCTACAAGATAATTAATTAAAAAAAAAGAGTAACACTTGCACTTCCATTCATTTACCCCATCATACATTTAAATGGGAAGTGCTAAAAGCCCCAGACGTTCAAAAAAATATCCAAAACCATGAAAATTCCAACACAACTGTAGAGGCCTTTATGATTCGTATCACAGAAAAAAAAACACATATTCCAGCGATATATAAAATAATTTATCCGCAAATGTAGCACTCCAGGTGGCTGCCCAGCTTCAAACGAAAACAAATTGCACCGCTCCTCGCGCGCTTTCACGAGGGAACTTTGCTCGTTTCCGCCCCATCATGAATACAAATTCCACGTCATCGTCCCTCAGGTCCCGCCGTAAATCATCACTCGAGCGCATCCTCCCCAAACGCGATACACATATATCACAGCCGCGAATACGCGATCAGCGAAGAGCCTCTCACGCTCTTTCTCTCCCTCCGTATACTCTTGATCCTCCCGCATGTGCGCGCGACTTTTCCCGCCTCTTCGCCCCGGCACCAAAACAACAGCGGCGCGTACACAGACAACATCACTTTTATCACAGCGCGATAAACGAAAGAAAAGCAAAACGTAGGAAGACATAACGTACGAATGTGACGCATTTGCGAGCAAACAGCCGCTGCATCACGGCAGCCCGCTAAAGCCACACTATACTGGAGCCGCCCCGGCGCCCAATAACAATCCACGCCGACGGGGTCGTCGTCGTCGTCGTAGATAGCCGTCGCCGTCGCCGCCGCCGCCGCCGCCGTCGAAAGTTAGAGGGAGTAGGACACACGGGGCGGTAGTGGCGGCAGCGGCGGCGGGGGGAGCACAGGGAGGCGGACCGGGGGTGGCTCTCGTCAGTTGGCCGCCGGCTGCACGCGATGGACCGTGACACTTGCACATACTGCAGCGCCCGTATGTGTGTGTGTGTGTGTGTATGTGCTCGCGCCACTATTTCTTTTTTTCAGATAGAGAGTGAGGGTGGGGGAGGTAGGGAGGATGATCGACCCCTGTGACCCGTGTAGACTCGATTTTACTCGCCCCCCTCCTTCCCCGTACGACTGTGCATGTGTGTGCAGCCCTCCGCGAGCGCCAGATTATTGGAGAGAGCGAGTTGTCACATTGATTGGACGCGCGCACGCGGGGGGGTGGAGAAGAGAGAGAGAGAGAGAGAGAGAGAGAGAGAGAGAGAGAGAGAGAGAGAGAGAGAGAGAGAGAGAGAGAGAGAGAGAGAGAGAGAGAGAGAGAGAGAGAGAGAGAGAGAGAGAGAGAGAGAGGGCACGTGATGGTGATCGCACGCCAACGCGGTTTTTTCGGCCGCGACTTTCGCGCGATTGCGTTCATTATTTTTGCTTCGATCTATATTTATTTGCGCGAGAGGCTTTACTCCCCCCCCTCTCTCTCTCTTTTTTGTCGTTTGAGCGCGCTCGATCATGCGGTGCGCCATTCTGACGCTGTACGTGTGTGTGTGTGTATGTGATTCGTTTCGTTTTTATTGTCTTTCTGTGTTGGCCGCCTTTTTGCGCCTCCCGGGGCTCGCTCGCGCGCGAACTTTTATTCTCTTTCTTCGAGTTTAATTGAATTGTACATGCAGCTTTTTCCTGTCGAGAGGAAACGATTGTGGCTTTTTTTTTAGTTCAAACGTTCTATCAACTGGGAGGGTTAACGCGAGGTAGTTAAAGGCTCCGTGTGTGAGCAAGTTGAAAAGTGAATTTATACGTGTGTTGCCTATGAGAAATTTCGTTGCTCAAAGATAATCATCGACAAGAAAAATGTCTTACTTTTAATCTTGATTGATAAGGGAGTCAGTTTTTGTTAATAAATACCGTCACTGGTTTGTATTTGTTAGTTCGGTTAATTAGGATTATTATAGTTACTTTATGATTTCGAATGTGCACAGGAAACAATCAACACCGGAATTTAATTAAAATTTTTGCATGAAATAATTTCCTATTGAAATTTCAACAATGTCGATGAACAAAGCAAATTGATTTGTCTGTGCTCCCGTGTGAATATGTAATTTCCATTAGATTAAGTGTCGAATTTTGCACACGACTACGGGTTAAGTGGATTTTCAAAATAATTGATCATCATGTATTTCAACTGCTTCGTGCAATCAATGAAAGGATATAAAATTTAGCTTGATTAAAATATTCTATTAACCTTTATATAAAAAGCATCTCGTATTTCCAGAAGCGCTCCTACGCATTATACCCGTCCACAAAAAGAAACAATAATATTTATTATTTTCCACCTTCTCGTCGATGAAATGCTATGATTTATTTCATACGGTCTTACGAAAACGATACACTTGTGGATCCCGGAGTTAAAAATATCTTCCAACTACACACATACACACACACACACACACACACACACAAGACGACTTCATAACTCGTATCGTATCGAGAGAACCGGCTTGCAAAGAAAAACGCGCCCAAGAGTCCACGCGAAATGCGACGCGAATTCTCCCGACCCTTGTATACTGGATATAAAAACGAGCAAAGAATAAAGATACACATACATACGTACGTATAAATCGAGGGAAATAAGAGACGAGCTTGAGAAACTTACCAAGTGCACGAGAGACTGGACCAGCAGGCGCACAGGATTTCCAGCCGCTTGGATAGCTTTGACGGCGCGCTCATGCGTACTGGTTCGCAGATCCACGCCGTCCACTTCGATTATTCTGTCGCCGGTCTGGAAATAGCACAGGAAAGCGTGTGTGTGTGTGTGTAGGTATACCGATAGATGCAAGCCAAGAAAAGCGAATGTATGTAAAGAAAGCTACACGGGAGAGCTCCGCTTTTATCTGTCTTGTAAAGCGTCGCGCGCGCGCGCATGCGAGATAGTCGTTTTTTCACGGTTTTCCGATTCCGAGGGAACGTGTAGTTGTGATAGGGGCGGCTGATTAAATTGGCAGACAGTGGGAACTGTGATTTATCGCTGAGGCGATACGGTGTAGTAATGAGTTTTCAAGGTGTGATAGAAAGGAAAGTATATTGGTATAATAGAGATACACGGGACAAGTTTGAACGGTATAATTAATGTACGAAAAATATCATAGTATGTTATATAACACACAAATTTACATCCTAAAGTTTATAGGTTTATTTTACGAAAGACGAGGGATATCCATTAAACATCGCAGAAAGATAATAAATTCCGAACGCACTCACTACACTTTTAAAATTTTCTAGAGCAAAATCAAATTTACCTATTTTACTGCGTTACGGTAAAAAGGAAGAAAGAAAAGGAAAAGTGTTTTACGTCGCATGACGCGGAAAATTTGAAAAATTTCATCGACAGCCCTGCGCGCGCATGTACTTACATTTAAAAATTCTCTCTGCGCGTCGATGAATACGTGAGAGAAATCCATTTAGCGTTTAGAAAGCAAGCGCGGCGCAAAGATGGAAGCTTCTCGCAAACGCGTTCCCTTCCTCCTTTTCATTACTATTTCGTTTTTCCTCTTTGCCCCATACACGCGTGCGCGCGCGCCATATAATACCTTGAACGACGCACGTGCGCGTTTCCTCGCGCGCAATTCCCTTAACCGCGTTTCCGGTTTATTCGTTTGCTCTCGCGTTAGAGTGTCTATATACGTACATATAACAGACGTGTGAGTGCGCTTGCGTCAGGATATCATACGAGCACATCCACTCTCGTGGCCGATCGAGATTGAACGAAGGCCGATTCCGCGGGAGGATAGCGGCGGCCACAGCTTTTAATACCGATGAGAGTCCATAATCGGATATGCGTTAATTGCAATTTCGAAATCGGGGAAGTTCACGGGCGTTATGCAAATTTATTAAGAGGCCGAGCGGGAATTACCGCTGCTGCGCCGGTTACATTTGGTAAATTGACGTTACAGTGTGTGTGTGTCTGGAATTCGATGGCAAACAAAGAGAGTGGATTTTCTTTCATTTTCATCGTGAATTTGCAATTCAGATCGGCCAATTGGAGGATGGGAGAACGCGTTGGTTACGCGATAGCGGAAATGTATTTAGAATTGATCTTGATTTATGATTGGGAAATAGAATAATCCAAGGGTGATATATTGCCAGTTATTGAACAACTGCGGTGGAATAATTTCGCATACGGTGTATGAATCTTTTTATTTCTTCATTTCTTATTAAGCTTTAGTGCGACACTTTTACTTTTTCTAACTATATAGCATTGGAAATAAATAAGAAAGGAAAATTGATTTCACTCGCTGTTTGAAGAAACAGTAGACGGCAGGAAATTAAAGTTTACATTATCCGTCGAATCTCTTTTTTAATGAAAGTCTGAAGTGATTTATAGATACTATTTCGTCTTTCACATCGTAAACAAAACTTTTCAAGCAATAAAATTGAATTACTGTTAGCATAAAATAAAAACCTATGTTTGGCAAATAGAACAAATTATTATACGCTTATATTTTATTTATTATATAATTTGCAATTCAAACATGTGTACTTAAACCAGAGTACCCTGGAAAAAGGGATCGAATTGGGTGCGACAAAATATGGAGCTCGTTAGCATTTAATGGATATGATAATTAATTTTAACGCGAGTAGGTATATAGACACACTGCACGATTGTGATTATTACCTGCAGACCGCCCGCTCTTCCTGCCGGACTGTTGGGCAGCACATTTTTAATGAAGATCCCAGATACGTTCTGCGACTTGCTGGAGCTGCTGCTGTCTTGCAGGTCGACCTGAAAATTACCGTGACGTGCATCATCATTTTCCTGCGCGTTCGTGTAGCGTGTAACGCAATTGCGCGGGATCCTTCGCGTATATACGTATATATACGAAAGGCTCAAAATATTGGGAAACAGACGCGCGAGATATTGCGTTTCTCTTCCACCTTGTATATATGGTAGGAAATTTTATTTTTACTTTGAAAACTCAATATCATATACGCCGTATTTGGCAATTTAGTATCCGCTGTGCGTATACATGAAAATAGTGCGATGTTAAACAGGAGGTCGAATGACATTTGAATTTATGCACGCAGAAGTGTATAGGCGCAATTTTAATGTGCCAGAGTTGTGCAATGCGCATGAATTAATGGCATTGCTCAAAACATTTACGATAGCGCGATGAAGTTGTAGTTTTTTGCGATACGAATGTTGCAGAAATAAAGTTTTTTATGTGCCAACGTAAACGTTGAGAGGCTGTTTATATACTTTTTAAGTTCGTTGCTATGTTTACCATTTAATTTCAGGCAAAAATTTACATTTAGTTAATTCATAATATCCATTGTTCGTTTCCATTTTAATTACTTCTATATAACAAAGCATTTGCCTAATGAATGCTGATTGTATATTCAGCATATAAAAACGTATAATATAATCAAAACAGCGAACAATTCATCACTCTTGTTAACAGACCTAATTAATTATGATACTGTAAATAACAAAATAATGTATTATCCTTTCATTGAACCACTAACAAACTAGCAAACCATCCCTTAGCTACTAAAAACTTTATTCAAAACAGTAACAAGCTATATCATCCCCGCGAGCCGCATAAATTTCACCCTCGACGCAATGAAAAATTCGTCAGCCTGAAAATTGCAGACGAGGCCTCCGATAAAAAATATAGTGGGCCCCCCGCGTATAAACTCTCACTCGCTCCACCTTTATCAATCCCCTGCAGCGCATTAAATTTGAATACGAGCTAGCCTATCGCTCCTTCGCTTCATCTTCCCCTTATTTGCACATACATACGAATTGTCGCTCACCTTGCCGCCAACGATGCTAAGTCCTAGGCTGGTCTGGGCCTCGCGGTATATCTCGACAAGCCGCTCTGGACCCCAGTGCTTCGCCCAGACGACGTTGCCGTCCTTGTCCCGATGCGTGACCGTCATGTCGTAGGTTGCACCGCCCTTGATGAGCACGATGAGAGGCAGGCGCTGCTGCTGCTGCTCTTGGGTTGGTGGCGGCCTGATTTGATGGGGCGACGACGAGCTACCGGTTGACGAGCTCTCGACCGACGACGCCGAGCATTCGGCGGGCCTGCGGGTCAAGGGCGCGCGACTGGTGAAGTTTCGAGAGGACGGGGATCTGATTAAATTCCGAGATTGTATATGTATGTATGTGTTTTGTGCATTAAAAAATAGTGCGGAAGTTTATTGTTATAGGAAGCGGCTCGTGGATGAATTTTTATTTATTAATTGAGGTTGTTGGTAGGGCTGACCCGCGAAATTACATTGTTAAATATTAAAAGTGTTTTCGTAGGACCTGAATTTCTGAATGAAATTTTCGGTTTTTCATCTTTCTTTTTGGAAATACAACAGATGTGTGATGCAAATTTTCTTAGAAGAGAGACGAGACGCTTTCAAATGTAAAATTTTAAATCTGAGAGTCACGAGCTTTCATGTATACTGTAAATGAAATAAGTTCTCAGATTTCATTTGAAAAGAACGAGATCGAAAATTGTTAAAAGGCTTTTTGAAATTTAATGTTTCACTTGAAGCATTATACTACCAAAAATTTGATAATTAGCCCTTTTATGAAGAAAATTGTAGATATAAGGTACTTTAACATTTCTGTATGAGAAAAATCTTATATTATATTTAATAACAGTCCCGCTCTCATAATTTTTTTTTTTGCAGTATATGTATATGTACCAATTCAAACATTTTTCGAGTTTTCAAACATTTCTCAAGATCCATTTACATAGCTGTAATGTAGTCGTTTTCATAACTTCCCCTCTCCATTCATATGAAATATAACATTTGTTGAATCATCCCCAGAGGAAATGTAGTTGAATATTGTACATTTATGTTTCGCGCAAGTTTGAATATTTTCATACAGAAAAAAGATAGTAAAAATGTAAGTGATATTAGTATAATGTGCAAAAAAAGTAAGTACTTTAGAATTTTCATTTCACTAATATTATAATAAGAATAGCATTTTAAAAATTTTTCAAACTATACTCGTTTATTCAAAGGACGAGCATATTCGATCCAAAGTCTTCAATTACATAACACATCTGAGTGCCGCGGTGTGTACAGGAATCTATTGGATCTCTCGCGCAATTGTACGTGAACAACAGCGATTGTACCCAACGATTTGTGCGGTTAATGCTTGACTGCTACTGTTAACAATCCCTCGGGGGCAGACAATTTCCACAGAAATTAAATTGAGCAATAATCATCAAAACTTAAAGCCTTGCTGTTTGGTCATTTTGTGATTGTTCGTAATACCATTTATTAGCCCTCTGGGATACTATCCCCTTAAGCACAAACATAATTTACAATCAGTGCCAATGAAAAAAAAAGCAACAAAATTTAATACTTATTAACAATTTAAACAACGTAACGACAGCATTGTGTGCGAATAGTGCCTATATTTTTTAAAGAGCTCGAGAAATGAAAAACTACTTCGCTACCTTCTTTCTGGCGGCGCCTGATCGGAGCTCAGCGGCTCCTTCCACTGTACCCTGGCAAGTCCCTCGGTGCTCTCGCTGAATTCCTCGAAGTTGCACTGCGTGCACTTGGTATCCTGGCCGGTCTGTACCTGAGCCTCGCGTCTGGGACTGCCGAACGAGGGCTGCCTGCGCAGATAAGGCCCGAGCTCGTCGGCGGCGGCGTCGAGTTCCTCGCTGACGCACTGTACGCCCTTGGACTCCTGCTCGGTCTGAACCTCGACCTCGCGGCGCGGACTGCCGAAGCGCGCCTCGAGCAGAAGCTCGAGCCGCTCGCGCGAGTCCGAGCGCTTGTCGTAGACGTCCTCGACGAGAGAGACGAGATCCTCGACCTCGTACTGGGTCGACTTGTGCTCGCCCTGGGTCTGGGTCTGGACCTCGCGTTTAGGACTGCCGTATGACTTGCACGAGACGCTGAGGAGGCTCTGGGCGGACGAGTAGTCGAGGGTCTCCGCCTCGAGCTCCTCGACTGCCGCTTGACTGCTCGCGTCTGGAAATTATAGGAGAATTATAGATTTGTTTGGGAAGAGGATTTTGCGAGTGATTAAAAGTAATACTTTTCATTAATTATCAATTTTAAACCCAATTATCTTTATTTATTTCTTTATTGAAATGTTTATCGCGTCAATTTAATCGATCAGCGCGTATTTGAATTATAAGGCGAAAAAGTAAACATCAATTCTGATTATACGGATCGATCTTTTTTTTTTATTTATTTTTTCGCTTGTTATGCATTTTTCTTCTCATCTCCTGGGATCGCCAGAGTTTACTTGTTATACAACTGATAAATAACAAATACTGCAGCAGTGAAAGTATAACACTCGCAGAGAAAGTTCACGCAGATAATTGTTATTCTTATCCAAACATCGAAATTGCTTCAAATGAAAGAGTAATTAAAATATATTTCCATGTTATATTTAGACATTCGCGATATATTCAGGAAGCAGAAAAGATCGACCCGATTGAGCTAATTTATGCTGAACCAAAGTTTTCTATAATAAATTACTCCCATCGAAAGTGATTTCCTGAATGTAACAGATGATAATTGCCATCCACGATAATGACCCGTAATTTAATAGATAATTCCTCCATTCCCCAGCAATCCTTCACAAAAACATCCCGCCAATATTTCGCTCTTCCAGATCACGCACATTTAAATCCGATTTATTCTGCAAACTTCAAAACGATCGATTCCCCATCAATCACTAAACTCTCTCTCTATCCCTAAAAAAGAAATTCTTCCGAAAAAAAAAAAATACAAAATTTATCTCACCTGTGCCGAGTAGGTCCTCGAGGGAGGCGGGGCTCTCGAGGGTCTGCCGCTGATAGCGCAGCGAGTGTTCCCGGCAGATTAGGCCCGCCGGATATCGGCCGTCGACGAGGCGCTGCTGCTGCGGGCTGACATCGGCTGGCTGCGACCGCAGATGTGGCTCACCCTCGGGGACGAGGGCGTGACGAGTGCGGGGAGGCGGGCGGTGGTGCCGTTGCTGCGAGCGACCCTCGCGCGCGGCTACGTAAGCCGAGCCGTCCGACGAGGTGCGACGGAGCCGATCACCGAGCTCTGCTGAGGGGACGTCCTCGAAGCTGAAGCGTAAACGGGGTCGATTAGACAATGGAGATGCGTTATCGCCATTTATTGGATATTAGATGGTTGAGATTAACGAAAAGTTTTTGTATTTATGTTACGATATGGGTGTATTTTGAAAGTTACGACTGGTAAAGATAGCCGTTGCTGGGTAATAAAATTATATGGCAAGTTATGCGGTATGCAGGTTTCTGTAAGCAGCTTCGATCTCTTTTTAACGAGGGCAATAAAAGAAGTAAGAAAGTTTTTTTAATTACATTGTTAGAATATCAAATCTTTATTTCGTGTACTTATCGCGCACAAATTAAAACGTACCACATGGATACGTACATTCTTATGTTCGGATTACATAACTAAAATACATTCTTGATACAATCAAAAGCTATAGTTAATGCTTTATTTTTATTTGATTATATCTAAAACATGAACTATATCGGTAAAAAATTTGAATATCAATATTCCCAAAGTTTTTAAATTCAAACGATACATTTGATGAAATTCTACGAAAACATTTCTATTTTATTTGTTATGTCATTGCAATGATAATCTTACAAGCTGTTTGAGAAACTGCAGAATATTGAGTTACCGTAAAATTACCATAAGTGTTAAAACTGCGGCAGTAAATTTAAACACTGATGAATTATATCATTATTCAATTATTCAATTATTTCACTTTTATGCACCACGAATTGTACCAAAATATGCAGAATAGTATACTACTCTAATATTTCTACGTGTAAGAAACGTATGAATTCAACTAACCATATGACAAAAACCTATAAAGTAAATCGTAATAATACTTTGAAAATGTACAATTATTTTAGCTATTAATGAAGCAATTACAGTATACAGTTGAGTAAATATCGGCAGCTAGAAAAAGGTAAAGACAACAAATAGCTGATAACAATAAATTCCTGGAAAATAACCACGTGTTAATTACAAGTCACAGGACAATTTGACAACTCTAAACGAGCGAACAAAAACTCAACGCACAGGGCTTGAAAACACCTATAACCACACGAAATAAGTGACCTACTCGCTTTATTATACACGCACGAGTACAGTCGTACTGGCCTCGAGTGAAAATCATGACCACACGATATGTATCTACGCACGTGCACGAAGAGAAAGAATGTGCAGCAAGTCGAAGAGCTGAAGCCAATTTCCACGAGTGTATATCGATCCGCTATACACACGCTTCCCCTCTGCGATAATACACATATTACGGCGACTAATAGGCTTCGCGGTTTGATACTCGAAGAACGAGCGCGAGGAATGCGCGCCTATATGCGCGCGCGCGCGCTTTGCGGAATGAACGCGCTTTTAATGGACGCTCCGATCTGACGCGCGTATGTGTGCGCTATATGACGTAGTTGCTCCCTATATGTGTGTGTGCAGGCTAATCGCGGCGAATCACGGCGTAATAAAAGGGTAATAGTCCTTTGTGTAGTGGAAACATTTGCTACCGCGATAACGCGCCCGTAGAGAGCGCCGAGTCATCGGAACGGCAGTATTATGCTACATTACATAGTGAATGCGCGCTTTCGCTTGGAGATTGGCGGCAGTGGGGTGTTTGGTCGGTCGACAACTTGTTTGATGGGGTTGTTGGTAATGAGTCACGGGTTAATTAATCGCTGAATGTGTATTGACATCGATTTATATGCGCGCACTTTAATATCGGGTTCAAAGGGACGGCGGGTGTGGTTCTGCTTTGTTGTTTTGTAAAAATATATGTACATTTTAATGTATGTTTTATGTAGAAATATGTACGTGGAATTGCTGAAGGTCTTGGTAGAACCTTAATGTGATTTATTTAACATTTCTGCCGTAAATATACCGGTTAGCTTGTCATTTTTTATGACTTCCTTTCTTGAGTGTGATAAAGTAGTTGGCTACATTATCAAAGTAATTTATTAGTAACAAAATTTTAATAACACAAATTTACATTATTTTGCACTATAAATAATTGCAATAAATAGTCCTATTCTACAAATGCGCCTAGTATATATATGTACCTCATATGATACTACAAATAGGAACAGATATGATATGGACATAGTGAGTACTGAACTAGGCATCCATAATACATATAATATCGCTAGTTAGTACCGTAATACCATGCAATAGCCATTTCAAGTGCGTATCTGAGAATATGAAGCTGTTATCTGTGAATATTGCTGGCACTCTCTTTGCGAAAATACATACACTGGAATTAATACGTGAGCTTTGAACTTTTTTATAATACTAAATATTCAAAAGACTAAACGTAGAATTTAATGGCATTGTGCAGGGTACGAAGAATACTGTATTCTTTGTTGTGCGATAGAGTCGATTTTTACCGGAAAAGCGATGAAAAAAGTTGACTTTGATGTTTGTAAATCAACTATTAATTAGATGTGTCATAATTATAACACGATGGAGTATGACGTAGCTATCCTTTTGAGAACCGTGTTCCCTTCAACTTATTAGAAAGTGATCAAGCAAAATAATTAAACTCTAAATAGGGTAATTTCCTCATTATAGAGATTAATGAAGTGTATAGCAAGTGCGAAAGTTTCTTAAAATAAGAAGTCTCGATCGTTACGGAATTTTCAAAAAGCAAATAAAACCATACAATTAAGTTATTTATAAGAAAAAAAATTAATTGCCTACATTTTTATTATTGTCAACGATAGATCTAGATTCTATATTTAATAGAAAGTCACAATGTTTTAAATAGCGCAAATATTATATCAGTATGACAAATTCGTTAAAGAAATAAATTTATTCTACATTTTCCACTTGCAACTACATGTTTTTGTGAAACTTGCTGATGGTACGCGGTCCGCTAATATATGTAGATGTCGCGATTGATCGATTAAAAGGTAAACTACGTAACCAATTCTTGAATTTTTTCAAAAATCCCATTCGAATTATAGCTCACACGCAGAAATCTTTACCACGAGATATAATGGCACGACAAATCGAGCACAAGATATGGGCGAATAGCTACATCAGCTTCGGACTTATCTCGCTTTAAGGCCTTAAAGCGCTCGCATTCCTGCGCCGCGCGCCTCGGAACGAGAGAGAAAGAGAGAAAAAAGAAGATCGCGGGCGCGCTCTACTGTAACACACGACGAAACCTGTAAAATATTTCTTTTGGCCCGTTTCCCAGTGTTTTACAGCTTCTCCGCTCATGCGCTCGCTCGCGCGCATATAGAGTCACGCAACAATGACCCACCGAGTTGTTTAGTCTGACGGTGCTTGCGCTTGCACGCGCTTGCGCACGTGGATGTGTACGTGTGTACGCAAGCTTACCAGACTGCACGAGAGAGGGTGTCGAAATTGTTTACACTACATACCGCCCGATGTGTGTGTATGTATGTGTATACCCGGGAAATTGCGCGTCCATTTGGGTCATCCCCTCACCGGCCGTTAGATTATTTAGATATTCAACAGAGGGAGAGAGAGAGAGATACGATGGCGAGGTATTGGTCCGTTGCCAAGCCCAAAGAAGCCGCACTCGCGAGCGCTTTCCAGTGTTGGGATGGGAAGAGAGAGGGGGACCGAGTGGCGCAAGGGAAATGCATCTTTTGCATTAAGGCTCGATGTCTGCGTGCGTGTAAGCGCGTAATGTGAACATGTGAAGTGAGAGAGGGAGAGGGGACACGAGGGAGACGATCGTGGAATGGGAGCGAGGGAGATATGTATACATATGTCGACGACGGATGCGCATACCGGGGATAGTATACACAGTTCTTATATGAATTTTTCGTCTCGGTGAGCGAGAGCGAGTTCTGCACGCGCCAGTGAACACGTGAATTTTCTGCAGGTGTATGTGTGTGGGTCTCGCTCTCTCTCTATATATCTTCGTGCTTCCCTCTCGGGGATGCGATGACATTATGGATGATAATCCGTCAACCGTGATGAGGAAAAACCTACTTTGCATTTCACGAGTTACTCGGGATAATTGCTGTTTCGAGATTTCTCCCCCAATGCTCGTCCGCTTTTCTCATCTCTCTCTCTCTCTCTCTCTCTCTCTCTCTCTCTCTCTCTCTCTCTCTCTCTCTCTCTCTCTCTCTCTCTCTCTCTCTCTCTCTCTCTCTCTCTCTCTCTCTCTCTCTCTCTCTCTCTCTCTCTCTCTCTCTCTCTCTCTCTCTCTCTCTCTCTCTCTCTCTCTCTCTCTCTCTCTCTCTCTTCCGCTAATAAGGATTCTGAGTCGGGTATATTGTAATTTTGTATCGTGTAAATTATGCTAATTAAATGAATACAAATTTGGAATGTATATAATATGACATCTATATAATTATACAGGGATGATTGATAGTGCGCGGTTATTGGCTGCGATGCGGAATTCCAAAAAAGGTTTGTTATTGGATTCTGTTTCTTAATTAAAAGCTGCTTCTACAATGTCGGGGTAAATTTCTAGGGAACCTAATATAGACGGGATCGTGAGCACTATTCGATAACTACTACGGCTTCAATTTTACTGGCAATAACGGCTAATTGAACTACATTGCTCTAGTAACGATTCATATAATGTTGAACCGAAAATAAAATTTTTTATGCTTTCGCTGTCCTAACTTAGAAGTTATATAGTATATGCAAAGATAAATTACTAATATTTTCAGTGATATAAGAAGCTTATAGAGCGACTCGTTAATAAATATTACAAATATAGAAAATGTTTTAATGGATATATCGAACCATTATATTTAACTGTGTGTAAAAAAGATATTAAAAGTTATTGTATAACAATTACACGTTCATTCAAAAAGTTTACGATAGTGATTAAAATCATTCTCTTATTTAACGTTTATGTTAAACGTTTGGGTGACACTCAAACTGAAAAACTCATACCGTTGTCAAATCATTAAAGATAATGAAAATATTAAATATTAGAAAAATAAAAATGAACATAATTTCATATTTAAAGTTATAATCGAACAGCAAATTTTATAGCGCAAAGATTACATTCATTTATCGTTTAACAGAATTTCTTACTGTTCTATTATACTGTTCTACAATATCATTTTTTAGTTCTCGATTAAATTACCGAATCATAAATAGTAACAAGCTGATCAAAAAGTTTAATTGCTGTTCAGTAATAATCTTTATATTATGAACCGGGCCGCAAGTTGAGAGTATGTGGTCTGGCGTAATTGCGCTATGAATATTTCAAAGTCAATGGGTAACTTGTTGTGCAACAAGAAACTTCTTCATCCTCTGCGCGCGCGCACGGCGCATAAATCGAGAGTGCATAAAACTTTAACAGCCGAACAAAGTCTTCTTTAATTGATCTACTTGACGCGATGTTCTAGCGTCAAATTGACAAGGTCATTTGGAATAGCACTACACTTTGCACGCGCCGCATCGCGCTGGCTTCTTTTTTCGATTGTAAATTCATCGATTTCAAGGAAAAACGGGTGGCTCAAAAATGCGTGGTCAACACTGTCGTTGAAGCCTTTTGCATTTATAAAAACTTTTGAAAAACTATTAAAGAGAAAATTGAACTAGTAAAACTAAAGATTTGATCAAACATATACCAGAATTAACAAATAATTTCGGGACGATTTATCGCTTTCGCTTATCTGTTTGCAATATCGGAACCAAATAAAAATTCTAAAGGCTTTTAAAATTTTATAAATTATGATTGTACGTGACGAGATATTATTAATGTATGACTTTTAATTCCTAACTTTGAAGTAGAACAGCCCTATATCTTTAAAGTAAATATGAGTCTTTGCGTTGAAAAAACTTGAGGATAAAGCTAAAAGATTGGCTCGTCAAAAGATTGCTGAAATCTATTTTCATTCCTACCAGCGTCGACAAGATTGATCAAAATCACCACCAGTCAAGTATCAATCAGCGACTCGACAGGTAGTCGTGCCCACCTCGACGTCTTCATGTTCTATTAAGAAAGCGACAAATATAGCGAAACACGCCCGTTCGTTCAATCAATACCATCTGAAAATCAATTACGCCACGCAGCCGAGGCATGCGACAGGGGGACGGCGCAACTCGTACACATAGCCGCGCATTGTAAAATTGCTCCGCGCGATTTCCTAACTCATGATTTCCAATAACGTCGTATACACCGCGCTCGTAAATCTCATTCGAACGTTTTAAAGCATCGCGGTGGAGGCGCGCGCACGCGCGTTTCATCAATGCGAAAAAAAAACAGAACGAAAGTAGCCCACTGCCATTCGTCACATCGGCCGTTCGCGCGCGCTCTCTCTCTCTCTCTCTGCACGCGCATATTCATGCTCGAATTTAACGCCCATCGCGGCGCGCTGCATATATACAGGTATATAGATGTACACAGAACTTCTTTCATTTGTTTCTCTTGAAATACGGCTGCGCATTTCCGTTTCATAAACACGGATTTAACGACGTACGAAATCTGCGCTTTAGGATTTAACTGGTTTGAACTTTTATCGGCGGGACTTTTATGCGCCGGGAAAAATAAAGCTATTGGAAATTACTTTGTCGATTCCTAATTCGAACGTTCTTTTTGTGAAGAAGAAACCTTGACGATATAAACAATAAAAAATGTTATTGCGACCGTTAAACGCCTATATTTTGAAATCAAGGTAGCGAGATCTTAATGCGTAAAAAATGGTACAGTGTTACAATTGATTTTTTTTTTCAATTTTTTTATATTGAATTCGAAAATTTAAATTGCTTGTTTTGAATTAGATTTTGAAACAAATTTTGATTTTTCATAGCTGCTTCAAATATTATAAAGCCATTCATAAAAAATCAAATTATGCACCATTTGAGTATCTTCGAACCTTTTTGTGGGGCTATAAAGAATAACAATTGTCGCTTTAACCTTTCTAATGAATTCATAAAGCTTCAATGTCTGCAATAAAGATTCTTTAACTCAGCCACTTCAATAGAACAAATAATAAATAAAAGCCAAAGTATCAAGAAAAAAATGTTCTAAAATACATAATTAAACACGACATTTTTCAAACCAAAACACGTAAACTTGAAACTTTTCTTTACCCTTTTTAAAAAAATAATCAATAATTTAATTAATATTCCGACAAATATACATCCAGTAAAATAAATATACGAATTAACATCTCTAATCTCACTCAGTGATCCCACCTCTATCATAACGGGAGCAACGTTATACGCAGCACCACAAAGTACCATAATTCCAACTCACATAACAACACCTCCACGCACAAAGACGCTACTAGACGTCTATCTAGCCCTCGTCCTCATAAAGCTCGCATCACCTTACGGACTAAGCCTTCTCCAGAAAAACTACTCTCTCTCTCTCTCTCTCTCCGCCTCCTCTCACCGCATTGCGCGATAACACATAAAGCGCTAGCGGCCACACGTGTGTGAGAGCTGTACATAGATACAGCGCGATTGCGCGCACGGTGCACGGACGTATATAGAGAGACTCACCGCTGCTATCAGCGTGCCGTGTACGTGCGTTATACTATCCCCCTCTCTCCTCCTCCACCTCCTCCTCGTATGTATATACTATCCGCCACACACAGCCACTCTCACCCACACACTGGCGCGCGCGCTATCTCACATTGCGATGCCGCGCGCGTGCCACACGCGCGCACACTGCAGGCATGAGGCGCGCAGTGGGTATAACAGCCGGCGGCGGCGTGGCTCCAAAAACCGACGACGACGACGACGCTCGCGCGGGTGTATCTCCGCACTCTCTTGCTCTCCAGACGCGGCGAAGCCAAGGTACTGGCGGGCGCGAGCTACTCGCGCGTCTCCGCCGCGCCGCCGCCGCCGTTGCCTCCTTCGCCGCGTGCGTCACTGCAAACTGGCTTACGCTGATCTAATAAACAACGCCCGCGCGTCCCTCCAGGTGTGTGGGTCGTCGTCTGTGCTCTGTGCATCTATATGTATATGCGCGCGGGGACGGATTGTATAGATATATGTGCGAGATGCGCGTGTTGGAGATAGCAGCGGAATTAAAGTAGGCGCGCGACAGACTGACGAGGGTTCTTCTCTTGCTCTGATTCGTATGGGTGTTGCTGCTGTATAAGCACGCGCATGCACGTTTCTGTGTGTTTAGAAAGAATGCAAGAGCTTTTCTTCTTTTCAGCGAACGAGATCTTTCCCGAGGATATAGGTATCCAGAGCTTTGTGTGCTTTTCGCAGTGGTATAGAAGCATCGATGCGGAGAGACTTTTTTTCGAGCTGCTCCAGAATCAGTTGTTTGATATATATTTCGAGGGTGGAACAAATATTTAATTCAATAATATTGATGGCTCTTCTCAAATATTTACAATTGGTGGGAAAAGTTATTAAAGTAGTTCGTTATAAATATACAAGTGTATTAATGATAGCCGTACATGCGCGTCTTCTTTGAGAAGTTATTGAATTATAAATTATAAAAGTTTCGTACAAAAGTTAAATCTTCTATAATAATTTTATAAAAAAAGATGTCAATGTTTATAATAACTATATATAATATGAATTTATTAGTTTAATTGAATAGTATAAATATTCTTTTTCTGATCCTGTTGTTACTTTAAATATAGTGTATTAAAGTTTTTGTATATAAGGCTTCAAAAAGTAGGCCAAATTCACTTAAAAAATTGAAAAAATTTTCATTGCAGAAAATGATCGTAAATCGTCTCTGAATTTTTTCAGAATATTTATTCGCTAAAAAATTGGTCTTGGCATTGCAGAGTTAAAAATACTCAAATTAATAGAAATTTTGATGGGTATATGTCGAATTCTACAGAAAATTACCCATAACTGTGGACGAAAAATTGTAAAAATTCAAAGTTGAAGCGTTTGAAAAAATTGTAAAAATTCCAAGTTGGATGAAAAGTGGTCATTGATGAATCATCAACCAATTCTTAATTTACTCTTCTTGCTATTGGTTAATCAACCAATAGCAACCCGCGTAAAAATAATTACGTTTGGCTAAAGTTTGTATCAAGTTGACGTTTTGGATAACTTCTCAGCAACTGTAGCCAATGGGACGCTGCCAAACTTCAAATTTTCATAGTTCAATGTTCGGCGTAACTTTATAATAACTTTATCAGGACTTTACACGAATATCTTTTGCGTAAATTTCTGGGTTCTACGTTCAGCGTAAGTTTAGGATGACTTATCTTGATGTTTATAGTAACTTTATACAAAGCTCTGTGAAATTTTTTCTAAAGTATTGGGGTGCCCAATAAGTTTGGGGCAACTTAATCCCAATTTTAGCCAAACTTCAAATCAGTCAATAATTAATACAATAAGTTTGGCTCAACTTAACCCCCACTTTGGCAATACTTCATGTCAGAAGATAATTATTACAAATAATGTTCGGCAAAAGGTCAGGTAAACTTTTGCAGGGCCTACACGCAAGATATACACGGTCTACTGCCTCGATAACGCTACTGGTGACCGGCCTCTACTAACAAAATTTACAAAGATTTTATACACACTTCATAATTTTCAGGATAAAAATTCGTTAAACAAAAATGCTACTATATAGTATACTGTTAGATTTTTTTTGAAGATTAAAAAGACATTAAATAATAAGAATAGATAACTTTTGAAATTCAAATAAAAATAGAATAATTTAGAAATACATATATTATGTACATATTGTCTTCTCATACCATGATACCTAAATACCGTAAACGAAGCAGGTGGGGGGAGATACCAGCAGGAATACATCTATAAGTTGTACATCTCACCATTCTTCCTCCGGAAATGTAATAAATTTTTCGTTAGCCTTTGTACTTCAAAATAATCTTCGTGCAAAAACTTTAAGTTTCCAGCATTCATGAATTGTAAGTTCTGCAACAACGCCGAATTCATGCACGTATAAACATAACAATTCACAAAGTATTTGCTCTGACATTTTGCTAGAATTTGATTGTAAATTTTATGATTGCAATGTAGGTATGGATACAGTATTATCGGAAGAAAGACTTATCTGAAAATGGTGCCTTTTCCTTTCTGCGGATCATGAAATTGTTGGTCACCGGCAGCATTGTCGAGGCAGTAGACCGTATATATATCTTACGTATAGGCCCTGCGAAAGTTTACCTGATCTTTTGTCGAACATTATTTGTAATAATTATCTTCTGACATGAAGTTTCGCCAAAGTTGGAATTAAGTTGCGCCAAACTTATTGTATTAATTATGGACTGATTTGAAGTTTGGTCAAAGTTGAGATTAAGTTGCCCCAAACTTATTGGGCACCCCAATACTACAGAAAAAGTTTCACAGCGCTTTGTATAAAGTTACTATAAACATCCAGATAAGTCATCCTAAACTTAAGCTGAACCTAATACCCAGAAATTTACGCAAAAGATATTCGTGTAAAGTCCTGATAAAGTTATTATAAAGTTACGCCGAACACTGAACTACAAAAATTTGAAGTTTGGCAGCGTCCCATTGGCTACAGTTGCTGAGAAGTTATCCAAAACGTCAACTTTATACAAACTTCAGCCACACGTAATTATTTTTACGCGGGAAGCTATTGAGTCGGCAAAAACAAATTTCACAAAAAAGCGCTTAAAATAGAAGAAAAGAGCTTTAATTTGATACTAGAATCGTTAAAATCGGTCGATTCTGTGCAAAGCAACGTAAATTTGAAAATTGCGAAAAATGACGAAAAATGACAAAAATTTTAAGAATTACGTGAGTTTGGGAAAAGTCGCTCATTTTTTGTCATTTTTCGCAATTTTCAAATTCCCGTAGCTTTGCACAGAATCGATCGATTTTAACGATTCTAATATCAAATTAAAGCTCTTTTCTTCTACTTTAATCGCTTTTTTGTGAAATTTGTTTTTGCCGATTCAATAGCCTTGCTATTGATTAATCATCAATGACCACTTTTCGTCCATTTTTCCCATGTTAAATTTCCATAAGAAAACTTAAATGTAGCTTTCTCAAAAACACTATGCCAATTTCCTTGGTTCGACACGTTTTTCGTATATTATTTTTGCTACAGAATAGAAAAAATCAGTTGTTTGAGGTGTGCTTCAACTTTGAATTTTTACGATTTTTCGTCCACAAACATGGGTAATTTTCTGTAGAATTCGACATATACTATTTTATAAACAAAATTGAAATAAAAAAAAAAATTTCATGTTTCTAAAATTTATACTCTCACATGTAATAATTAAGTATGTAATATTACTCTTGAATAATAATAATAATAATACGTATAATATATTTTCATTGGACTTTTTGTTGTCGACAAAATTATCAAAAAAATTTTACAAAAACAATAAGCATAGCCATGAATTTTATTCTTAAAATTAGATCGCATGAAAGCTAAATATTAGGTTTGTTACTTATACATTTATAATTTTAAAATAAAATACACGTTATGACATGCACTCCTCTCCATTCTTTTACCGCCAAAATTTTTACATTAGCGTTGAGATCTTAGCCCATAATTGCAAAAGATCATTGTCACGAGTGACATTCAATTATAAGCCAAGTAGTTTAAAACCCTATATAGCTCGAAATTTTTAAGCTTGAAGCCAAAGGTGACTAATACAATTACTCTTAAAAGCGCAGGTTACAGCATAGCATTGTGTTTATCAACTCTTTCCGGTATATGCAGAGACCAGGAACCATTCTTATGACAGCCATTAGACTTTTGCATTACCAAACACAAATTAAACATTTACTGATATAAGAAGCTCAACGTAATTGTGCTCATTCCCTATAATGAAACAACTAAGCTTAATTTAAACTTCGTTAAATTAAAGTTTGTTTCGAACCAGATTACGGAAAAAGTTATGTTGTTTGTAATTAAATTGATGTAACGAACCCAAATTTTCAAGCGACATAGCTTTTTAATTCACGTAAATAATAAACAAGACATATTTTTTTTAATTTAAGAATTGAATTTACATAACCGTCTGTTTTCATTCTATTCAATCAATATTAATTCTATAAATATTTAAATACTGTTGTTTAAGATGATATTGCGGAAAATACGATAATTAAATTAGTTTAACGTTATACTATACATTCATTTTAGGAAAATACATTTGCTAATAATTTAAAGTAATACTCGTAATTTTGTAGGTTCTTTTTTTAAAAGAATCTACAAAAACTAGAGCATGTACTCGCTCAGCGAAATTCTCGTGAAAACGCATATATGCGTGTTAATTATTATATGTGCACAAAAAATACATCCTTTTTACAAGCCTCAGTTGTTAAAATTTCATCTAAAAAGACAGAGAAGCATGATCTACATAATTAAATACATAACTTTAAAATACATTAGCGAAAATGACACTGATAATCAAAACAAAAATAATGTAAATGCTAATATAATGTTCACACAAAGCTAATTATTGCTAAATTATATTATTATAAATAAAGCAATGTCATATTTTCAAAACTAACGTAAATCATAATTTTTATTATGATTATTATTTTTTATTACGTTTCTTTACCGTGTAGTACATGAACTCCGGTGCTATTTCCTAATTTACTACCAACAAATGATAAAATCAGCAAGGAGAGGTAGAGTAGAAACGCGCGCGTTCTTTCGGGAGAGGGGGGAGGCCTAGGACTCCAACATCCCCTTAACGCCCATCACTTAAATTGAATGTCACAAGATACCGAATGTAGGTCGCATTGAAATCGGAGCCACTGCGAAATCACACCCAACTGAGAGGTTTTTCCCATGTGTGCGCTCGCGGGGGGGTCGCTTGCCTATCAAAATAAAGATGTAGATTCGACTCCCCCTCCCCCCTCTCATTCACGTTTTCTTCTTTTCATTTCCTATTACGTGACAAAATAGTGGTAAATAAACATGATTATGCGAAAATATTGAGTAAATTCTCTGAATAAATATGCAGTCCGCGTAATTTAATTAAAAATCAACAGAGCGACACAGGTTTACTTTTTTCGAAATTCCGCGAAATATTTCGCGTGTATTTTCCGATAAATTCATACGTATGTTCCGAAAAAATCAAAATAAATGTAATAATAAATCACGAGAGGAGATAATTCTATATATTCCGAAAAAAAAAATGAAATACAAATATTACAAAATAATAACAATGAACAAAAAAACAATCAAGCTAGTTTTTTATTGCTCAAAAGGCATACTCCACTTCGCAGCGCTAATAAAGGGACGATATTCCTGCATCTCGAATCCGCCACTCATCGTTCATTCCAGCCGCGTGTACGCACACTCGACGAGAAAAAGAACCGAAATTCCCCCGGCACGATCTCTCGCATCGAACCCCAATCATGCGCGACTACCCGTGCGCCCATTACCAACATCAACCACCATTCGCCTGAATAATACAACCTACACCCACGCGCCGTCGCATCTATCCTGCGCGTGTCGCAGTAGCTCGCGAGTCTATTTTCTCCGCGTACCTATTGCCGGTTAATCCCCTCCGGGGATATCCCTCGATCTAACCCTTCCTCGCGATATACCTATACATACATTCCCTCGGCGCGCTCTCGTCTTTGCATATAGATATATACACCTACACGTAGACGCTACTCCTCGCTTCCATGTGACCGGACTCGGCGCGGATTTAGGTTGGATTATGCGCGTGACTTTAGAAACCCCGAGCGGTATTTAATTGCTGCCTGCGAGCGCGCTCGGGGGCGCGGAATCTAGGTCGCCGCGCGGTGGTCGCGACGACGACGTCCGCGTGTGTTGTTGTTGTACAGCGGCCTTGCCGGCGAATAAACGTCGGAATTTCCCGAATCTGCGCGCGTCTACATGATGTGTGTCGTTATATATCGTCGTCGGGGCTTTAACGAATCTCGTCAATGTCCGTTTCCGAGGCGCGCGCGCGTGCACCACTGCGCCTGTGTGTGTGTGTACAGACAGTCGCTGTAGCTTGTAACGCGGACGAGGGAAGATCGATACTTATATACGTGTGTGGGGTGGTTGACGAGACAGCGGCGTCTTTGGCCTTCTTTTATTTAGTGAAACCGCGGGTTAATGGCGTTCGCTCACTTTTTTTTTTCTCTCTTGACCGTCTGACGAGTAAATATTTAGTTTTTCAGAGGGGCGTGGGGCTTTTTGCGCTGATTAGGGCCACTCTTCCTTTTCGGCCACGGCGCGATGAGGAATTCTCCTCGCGCGTCGCGTGTGAAAGCGAGTAATAGTCTTTCGCCGCCGCGAAGAGGATGAAAAAAGCCACGTGTTAATTACGTGGGGGAATGAGGAATGCCGGTGTAATTATACAGTCGCGTCGAGAGAAGTAATAACGGGCGTGTATACGGCAGCCAAAGCAATATATACTGAACGCGATATTAACGATTTTACATCAATGTGTATACGGGATTCGTTTATTTATTATTTATAATTATGATTATAAACTCTGAATTATGCTGTATTTGACATTTCCTCTTTGATTATATAAACTAACGTGTTCTACATGTTATTGCGTATTAATATTTCATGGTATTGTATTATACAATAATTAATACCCACCAATAATAACTAAGCTTTTGATTCGATTTAAAAAAAAAACTACGATAATTTCGTACTGATATAGCCTTTGGTAAAAGTCCATATTTATGGTAATGCGAGAAGTTCGGCACAATAAAGTTAAAACTCTACTTTCCGACAATTCCAGTTCTTAAAACTCCGAAAAAGCGCCCCCAAAAGTTTGATACTCTTGCGCGTAAACCACACTTTAATTTTCTACCGAAAAGGAGAAAAACGAAAATTCCCATTAATCGAATTCAGCAAAGCAATGTAATAATATTCTATATATTCACACGTGTTCCTCCGGGACCGTAACATTAGAATTTTCAAGGATAGCCTCAAGAGTCCAATATATGCATACAGAAACAACGCGGACGTGACGGAAAAGAGGCACGTTTCCAGCATCGTGCACCTCTCTCTATATATATATATATAACTATCCTCGGGCTTTTTCCTCGTTTGCGCGAGCAAGCGAGCGCGCCCTAACGAGCTTACAGACGTAAACAAGCCACGCGATTTAGTTTAGTAACGGCCGAAGCCATTTGTAAACGAAGTCTCTCTCTTCTTTCTCTCTATGCTGGCTCGCCGCATGCACACCCACTGCTCTGATGCGCTGTCGGTTCATCGGCCCCCTTTTTCGCGCGCGCACGCCCGTGCTCTTATTTTCACTATGGACATACCCGCGCGCCTCCTAATTGAACGTATTGAAGTCACACGCGCGCGCTTCAAATATTGAATTTCAATTAGAGAAGAGCGCACGAACGTCGGGCCTGTTGATGGAATATATTTGCATGCGGGCGGAAGGCACGCGAGACGTTTATTGCTTGCTTCTCACTCACTCTCTCCCTGTCGTGGAATATAGTTTATCGAGTGTGGGAGTAAAAGTGGGGGATGAATTGGATTCCACGAAATTTAGAGGGTGAGAGAGCGCGCGCCTGCGGGATTTTTATGTTTCCGGGGGGGGGGGAAGGTGCGGCTGTCGGGGCGATGATTGATTTTTATGTGCTCGCAGCGTGATATTTCCGTTTGATGGAATCCATACGGGAGGTGCGGAGATATGACCTAGCAGAGAATCTGTGCACTATTTTCAACGGGATTTTTTTTAACAATTATTATTACTATTATGCGTTTGATTGCAAGATGAGATCAAAGGTTAGAGTATTTGATATAATGAAATCAGAAAAATTCATTGTTAAAATGTATTGTGTTAATCAGTTATAGTATCATAGAATAGTAATGCTGTTGTATGTGGGGTAAAAATGTGTGTCACTCGGTGTCACGTACATGCTTCGAACATTTTCTCTAGAGTAAACACAGTGAGTGATTCGTACTTTCATTTAACTTACACTTTTTGCATAATGAAACGAACTACTAATCATATGTTTTGAGGAGTGCTTAAAGTTCCACTAATCACTTTGACATTAAAAGTTTATATATCATTTCTTTATAACATTTGCTGAATAATATTCGATGACGAATATATAGACAAACGCTAACTTTTGTTTCTACAAATTACCTATAATAAAAGTGTAATTATGAGTTTTTATTTTTGAAAAGTTTGTTTAATTCTCGTTAATGACCAATATTGATAATATTCACTGAAATATCAGTTGTCTCTTTAATACTATGTATTTAAAAATTTATTTTTATATAAAATTTGATATTAACTGTAATTGTATATGATTACTATTTTTTATGAAACCACTTCATTTAATCATACTTTACACGGTGCATTATTACAATCAAAACAAAAAATTACCCACCTCTATTTCCAAAACCACGGTAAATAAAAATAAAATTCACATCTAATATCCAACAAACAATTTCCCAACAAAATTTACTCTCCATCTCCCAATTAAAACTCCCTCGAAAGCTCGCCTTCTCCACTTACCTTCTCCACTTCCTCGCGTCCTGCGTCTCCGTCTCGACCTGCACGTCAGCAACCCTCTCGCTCTTGTCCGCTTCCCACACGACTATCGCGCTCTTCGGCGGGGTCACGACTGGTACCACCTCGTCCTGGAGACCATAGCGCACGAGGTCAACCTGGGAGTGCCTCGACGACAGCTCGTCGTCGGAAAGGCAGCTAAGATCGCCACCGCCCAGGTGAAACTTGACGACGTCGGGTGCGCGACACGCACTGTCGCTACTCACGCGGCTGAGCTTGCGTTTGTTGACTCGCGGCATGCCCAGCATCATCTCGTCGTCGAAGGTCATGGCGCGCTCAGCGGCGGTCGCCGACGCGTCCATCGCGTAACCTCCGCCCGAGTCGACGCGCGACAGGTCCATCAGGATCTCCGGCTTGATGTTCCTCTCCGAGATCTTGTCCACGTCGCCGCGACCCGCTGTTAGCGCGTTCTCCGAGGCGCTTGTCTTCAGGCTCGGCGAGGGTAACTGTAGCCGAGTGTCGGTCGCCAGCCTCGAGATCAGCGTCGCTGCTTCGTCGTCCTGAGAATGAGACATGAGATGCGCGGTGAGATGGGTGGGATTAGTGTTTAGCTTTAGCTCGCAGCTTTTGATTGACGGGTACATGCACGGAAAAAATGTTTAGTTACGACAACGAACTGATTGGTTAAAACTGTTGCATCTTTTCAGTAAGCAATTGTTTAGTAAGGTATCAATGCAAATAATTATAGCAACGAATAATTGATTGTGGTAACCATTTTATTAGTTTATCTTATTATTAACTGTAACTAATCATTATAGTCTGATTCAGTATAGTACGTCTTTAATCAATCCCTTTAAATAGATTAGTAAAGATATAGTATAAATTTATAGTCAGTTTATACCCTGACTTTATGCTCATAAAGAGGAGAAAAGGAACAGAGAAAGAGAAAGAGAGAGAGAGAGAGAAAGCGCTGGTTTGAAAAGGAGTTCTTATATATAGCTACGGTTGCCAAGATCGAAGGATTTGAAATTGCAAAAGTTCGATAATGAAGTGGCCGTTCAGGGGATTCGATTTTTATTTGCTTCTTTGGTGAAATGGTTTTTGTAGTAGAGCTGCTATATAACCTCTATATTCAACGAGTAAATACATTTCAAAGATTTACTATTAATTATATTAACAAGATTACAACTTATATTGAACCTTAGTAAGCTACATAAAAAGATGTATGAATAATTAAGTTCTATAATACTTTAGCAGGTTCGAGACTATCTAAGAAAGATAATATATGAAAATATGAAAAAGAAATAAATTCCGAAATTTAAGGAATATTGTATTGATTTAAGGAAACGCTTTAGTAAGTTTAGCCGAGTGAACGTTTTCAATGAACGCTTACCCTCATCGGACTCGTTAGGATTCCTTCTCCTCGTCTCGTCATGCTGTCGGCGAGTTCCTCGGCAGTAAGAATCTTCGCTGTGACCAGCTGCACTTCTTGCAGCTCCGTGAAAGGTATAAGCTCGTCCGTGTCGACGGAATCAAAGCTCTCGATTCGGATTTCCTCCTCGACCGAGCAGATTCGCACGGTTTTCTTCGTCGTTTCCGGCAGAGCCGCAGCTTGATCCTTTATCGTTAAAATCAGACAGAGCGAATTAGAAATAAAAGTTTAAAGCTCGGATCGTAGCGCTTTTGAATCAATTTAATAACAGCACTCGGCAAATTGACTTTGCTTCTCTGAATTACTTTTCGTTAAATGAAGCCAATAAAATTATCGTTAAGAATTTCTGCTTTGATAAATCATCGATAGAAATGCAATACATCGAGTGAACTATATTTGTGATTCAATTATTTCTCCATCTGTTGTAGTAATAATCATTAAATTCATATACCTGCTGGTCCTTGACGACGGACTCGGCGGGATCCTCCCTGCGCCTCCTCAGCGAGCTCCTCTTCTTTGCGGCCACCTCCTCCTGCCTCTCGGGCACTAGAAGATCCCTCGCCTCTGTAATCGCCGCAGCGGCTGCCTCACCCTCGCTCTCGTCCTCATCAAATCGCATCGCCGGTACTGTTCTGGGCCAGTCGTCGTCATCGTCGACGTCTCTGAGCCGGCTCTCGTCGAGGGGCAGAGGATAATCGACCGATGCACCCTCGTCTTCGGCGCTCTCGGAGGTCGGTGTGCCGAGGTATCGCGCCACCCTGTCGATGCTCTCCTGGTGTCGGAGACGGCTGCGCCGACGCATCTGCTCCGCGTCGTCCAGGGCGTTGGCGAGCGAGCGCTTGCGAGTCTGGGCCGACTTGGGAATGACGAAGCCGAGGCTCGGCGTGCTTTTACGACGCTTCGGCGCCTCCGCTGCTGTCAACGAGGATGAGCGAAGTTTTAGTCGGTATATGTGTGTATAGGAAGATGATAGTTTTGACAGATCGGAGAGGGGCTGAGAGCGCTCTGCGTTCGCAAGGACGGTCGTGGCACTTGACGTTTTTCGAAAGGGCTCTTAAGGGAACGACGATGAGGTCGGGTATAAGTACTTTGATCGGGTGAAAAAGTTTACCTCGGTAATGTGGGGTTGACGCGGGTTCTCGGATTATGTACACTTTGTGTAGGGGAATATGACGCGTGTGATATTACCATTCTCGTAGATCGAAAAGTTTAAATTCGTAATGCGCGCTGGAATTGTTGTGTACACGTGGCTTACAAAACGCGGAAATAATTTACTACTTATATGGATTAACGATTGAACTGACATGATGGTGATGAGCATCAAAATACAGCTGAATAATAAAGTAAATTGTTAATATTTGATGATATTTGACCAATAATAGGTTTGTTCGAAACGTGTTTAAAAAAAATATTATTAGATTAAGAATTAAATGTATAACTTGTCCAATTTATGTCGTTTGATTATAATCTAATATTATATATAAATAATTTAAGTGTCTTGACATAAATATATATTCAAACTTTTTGAAAGTAAAAAATATTATTGTTAAAAAGTGAGTGTTCGTATTGTTAATTATTAGAAAATGGTAGGTGGTAGGCTATAACATTGTAGCCCTGATGAGGAGAGTACAAATAAAACTCTCGAAACGTCGGCCAAAATATTCAAAATTTTGACTCCTGTTCGTTGACGTCCACCTACCATTTTCCAATAAAAAAATATTAGTATTTAACTAACTATTTTGAATGGAGTAATTTATTGGCAAATTACGAAATTCTTGTAAATAATTTGGAAATTAAGGTGCCTCCATTTATAATTGTTTATTAAAAGTAAACGCTTTATTAACTAGAATTCCCTGTTGATACTTTAGCAAACTAATGAAGAATCCACGTGAGATAATCTGAAATATCTCGTCATACTGACAACCTCTTGGTTCGTGGAAATTGAAGACGAGGACACTTTGGAGGACGAATATTACAAGCTTGATTTAATCAGATATTTATCAAAGGAATAGCAACTAATAGCACTAAAAGCATCAATTTAATAGGCTTTGATCATAGCAAGACCCTTGATAAGATGGAGAAATTCGTCGTGCAGCTTGTATACAAGCTGTAACGTACGAGACTTAATTAAAGATGCATCCAATATCAATGTAGGCACGTATTTGTCAAACAATTTTCAATTTAAGATATATTTCCAAGGACCTTACAAAAATGATTACTTTTTATTACAGTCTAATTCTCGATAGTTCGTAATATAGAGTAAATGAATTTTGCGGTGTTGTCTATACATATAGTAGTATTTTTTCATTGAAATCATTTAGTTATACTTCTAAACAAAGAAAGAGCTTACCAATTTATTTTACCGTTAGATTGTAATTCCCACAATATGGATTCATAAATAGAATTAAGTATAGGTTTGCTACTAAATTTAATCCTAATTATTAAATGAAGCGTTTAACTCTACAAGAAAAACCTTTTATCTTCTGGTCACAAAATCTGTATTTATCCGCATTTGTCCCTTGCTTTCCTAAATATTCAATTCACCCCGATTGATTGGACTTAAGGATCTTGCATGCATCACTATATAAAATACATTTTAACTTAATCTCTCCCACTTGCAAGACCCTCATGACTAAAAGCTCTCCAGCATCCAAATGATATAGACTAACTCCCTCTACAACATTCCCTTCAATCTCGTAAGACGGCAACCTAGTTTCTCTCGCGTAATGAACCCGCGCAGATGCATCCCCTACATTACCGTCAATAAATCATCATCCATCTCTCAGCATACGAGCTAGCCCTGGGCGCGTCATCTCAGCTCCCCCATAAACAAGCCTCAAACATCTACTTAATTCAGCAAGGTAAGGTCCCTCTCTCTCTCTCTCACCTTCGTCAATCCCAGCAATAGCCCGTACCGTCGCCGTCTCTTCGGGCACTCCGGCGACCGCATCGAGCACCTTATCACCTGTTGCTTCTCGTTGGCTTGCGGCTGCGGTGTCGGCTGCGGCTACGTCGTCGGTCTCGCTGACCATAGCTCTACGCTGTTCCTCCGAGAAAGGTGTGAGTTTGATCAGCGGCGAGTGGGGCCCGGTCTCGTCTTTCCGCTTGGCGCGCGGCAGTGCCTCCTCGAACCCGAGCAGCGCGTTGTCCGCCGGCGACAGTCCCTCCCCCAGCGTCGAGGGTGACAATTTTTCTTCGGTGATTTTGTCATCGACGTGGACGGCGGGCGTTGCTGTCGTCGCTCCGATTCCCTTCTTCTCTGCCGACCCACTCGCGCCTGTGAATTTGCGATACGGTTGATAGATCGTATTAGGTGTGCAGTGGTTGAGGATCAGGGCAATATACGCGGGAGAGGATTATGCGTGATGTATGTAGAGGAGGGTGCGGAGGCGAGATAGAGAACGCGAGTGGCCGCGGGATAATGGAAACGTGGCCGGAACGTCTGGGGAAATTAACGCGATGTTGACACGCGGAGCGCGCCGCACGCCGGCTTCGCGGTACTACATTTGCGCGTATGTATACGTGCGTGCAGTCTCCGGATGAGCGGATTATTCGTGTGCGGCTGTCGCTCGTGATCAGCTGTACACTGGCTCGCACCTAGTACCGAACTATGCTGGGAATTTCCGGTCGTCGAGAGTATATCCTTTTGTTGGGATTGTAATGAAATATTGGTGAAAAGTTTGGGATTAGAATTGGAGCGAATTTAAAATTATATAAAAGGTAACGGTTATACTGCACTTGTCTTTATTATATGTTGCAGTATACCTCGACAATTTCGTGGAAAATTTTATTTTCGAGATTGGTCATTTTATTATCATGACGGCTATATTGAATTATCAATTTATTGTAATGTGCGTTACGTGGATATTACGTAAAGAGTGCGCCGAGGGAAGGGAATACTACCGCTCTGCAGGTATGAAAATAAAAGCTAAAAATCGATGGCTGTATTACTGTGGTAGGAAGTTCCGAGAATGAACTCTTTACTGCACATGAATATAAACGTATACTAGCTATATAAATAGAAAAGAAATGCAATACGGAAATTTATTAATTCCGATTCCAGATGTTCTCATTCGGGGACGGACTACTGTACGAACTTTCTACTAAAATGGAAAATACTGCGGAAAATTTAATCATCGAGTAATTTTCATTGTTTAGTGATTATTCCACAATAACGATTATAAATGAAGTTAAGTATAAAATTAAAGAATGCACGTACAAATTTCACGGCCAAATAAAGATAAGAGTGTGACATATATATGCAAAGTCGAAACTAAAAAGTGTATTTTTTCACAAAAGCCGGTACAATTGCAGCGAAAAAAAAATAGCCGGACGCACAAAGTAAAGACCGGATCTCCTGTACTTCATACTATCGCGCGAAATGAATAAAAAAACAAAAGAGGTGTTATAGCGAACTCGCTCTTTCTCACCTGATCGGGACGAGAGAAAGTCGTTGAAATCGTCGGCGTGGTCGGTGGCGTCGCTGTCCGGTAGGCTCCTGCTACGCCTGACTATGCCGATGGGAGTCAGGTGCTGCTCAATTCGCGCGTCATCGTGATCAGATAAGGACAAAAAAGACATTCTCCACTTTAATCCAGCTCTCTCGGCTGCGGCGTTCATGTCGAGCTGTGCTATATAGCTGCTCGCATTCGCGCTTCCCTTTGGCTTTTCTTTACAGTAATTAAGTACTTTCGCTCTCATTCAGCTCGCTTTCGGTCCCCGCGCGCACGTGGGATCGTTTGAAGACGCAAGTTTAAGTACACACGGCAGGCATAAAGTACATTTCATTTTGCTTGAGGGACTAATTTGAGTAACAAATTAGCAAAACAATTTTTCAACATTTATGCAAAGTGATGCGGATGTAGGTAAATTAATTTTATCTAATTTTTCTTGAATATTATAAATATTTTCTTAAAATATAAGTAAAGTTTACTTGAATAAATTTGGATTATGTGCGCTATATAAAAATTCATTTCTAGATTATCTAATATCGTATGTTCAACAAATTTAACGAAACATTTACTTTTATAAAAAAAAAGTGTATAAGAAATATGAAAAATATTTGTCCATAAGCACCGCAAAATATATATTAAAAGTTGCTTTCGTTCTTATAATCTTATAATACACGCAGCTAAGTACTTTAATCATCAGCTTCTTAAAATGCCTTTCCTAAATAAACTGGAGACGACAAGATTAACCACCACAGCACTCTAACAAACATAATCCAGGAAAAATTTAATACCGAATCATTGAAATTGCCTCGACCGTAATGCAAACATTTATCCTTCCTATGAAAAGAACCTTCCCACTCGCGCGCTCGATGAAAAGGCAGAAAAACGACCGGAACGAGAGGTGCATAATTCCGCGCTAAGGACATTACAACTACTTCAAAGCCTCAAAGCGGAGGAAGAATGAGTCTGAGCGGAAAGGAGAGGGGGCAGGAGGAGGTGAAGCGTTTGAATACCGACGAAGGCCTCACCCGCGAGCGTCGCTTATGAAATTGAATAAATTTCTCGCGAGCCGTGATTCACGTGCAATTGAGCGACGTCGTCGGATGTCGCTCGTCGACAAACTTTATTGCGGCTACCCCGCGAGGTGAAGCAGTCACTCCTCCGACTTCGTTTCATTTTCATGCGCGCGCGTTCGATCTGTCTGCCCGCAACCTCGTGGTGGCGTCGAGGTGAATTTATCGGAATAAGACGCGTGTGAGGTTGTGCCCGATGGCTGGGGGAACTCCCGTATACGCGTCTTGCCAAAGAAGTTTTACTCCTCCGCGTGTTTGAGAAACAGTCACGGACTTGCTCGTTGAGTTGTACGCGGCGGTGTACACGTGTATCTGAAAACGAATCTCCGGAAATATGATTTATGGCTAATCGTAGAATTCGAGTTTAGTGTATTGACATAAAATATGACTTAAGTTTTGATAAAATTATATAAGTATATAAGGTGTACATATATATGTTTGTGTATTATATATCGGTAAAGTTTAATATGTACTTAAAGTTGTTATATAAACAAATTTTTTGGTATTTAATATTTTTACATATAGTTCAGAGAGAATGTATGAAGTAAACCCTGTGTCAATAAATGTTATCAAATACGAAAATTACAGCTTCATGTCAAGTACAGTATTGAAATTCATATACACTTTAAGTGACTCTCGAAACTGGAGATTACTTGGCTGTTGACATCATTTGTACGCTCTAGTTGCTCTATTGATACAAAAAGGTTTTATTTCGTTCTCAAGATATTGATTGTCACCGTCATTACTGTATTTACTCAAACACTTGTGTTTGCAAATATTGAATTATTACATATGTTAATGTTTAGTAAACCTTTTTAACATAATTTTATTTTTATTTTGCAATTACTTATATAAAATGAATTATACTTGATCTTATTTGCAACTTTTTGTGATTGAAAAGACAAAAAGACATGTTATTTTACTTATAATATATTATATGGCAAAAATTGTATCGAAAATTTGATAATGTTCATACACTATATATTAATACATGTATTATAACCCTATAATACATATATTAGTACTTGAATACTGCAAAACTTGTTTTTTATTGAATTAACAAAAACGCAGAACATCTTAATAATTTTTCCTCTGCATGGAGAAATAATGTCGAATAATCAAGTGTTTTCAAATTCAGATTAAACCTCACGCTTGTATCCGACGGCTTGCACGCTGTACTGGATTTCCAGCTAAAAATGATGCATTGAATTGAAATACGATCGGAATAAATTTTACCAGTCGAGAAAAAACGGGAATTCTATATATAGGTGCGCCTACAATACGCAGATGCAGCTGTAAAATAAAAAAAAAATGAAAAAACTCTTTTTTAATAGAAAAAAAAAATGACGCACGCAGTGATTAATCGGCTTTGTAACGATTTGACGTTTCCTATCAGGGGGATTCATACATATTTATGGAAATTTCTGTGGTAGGAAATGTGGTCTATAAGTTATTTCGTATGACCTGCAATAAAATAAAAAATATAATTGAAGCCGAACCATTTTTTTACATACTATGATGCAACTGAAAATAGAGATACGTAACTTAATTCTTTTCTGAGAATTGAATTTCTATAGAATTTAGCGTTCTTACACGTTTTCGTGAACTACTTACTTTTAGATAATAGACCATCAGTAACAATTTACCTTTATAATTGTACAATCTTCCTCATAAATTATAATTTTTTTAAAGCAATTTTGTTAAAATACCACTTCCAGTCATTATTTATAGTGATATTATATAACAAATAGAGGATATTTCATAATATTCGACAAAACACAATAGCAGTTTCGTTTTTGGCACGAAAAAAGTGTTAAAAAGACTATGTCTAATCCGATAAGTTACGTAGAGTTAACACATTCTGTAATGGATATATAATACATAAGTATTACGAAATACTATAGTGTAAAGTTATTAAAATTAACCACGGAGCCTGCGCTAGCAATTCATTGCAGCGAAAGTCCGGCATTTCACTGAACATCATTCAATCTCTGTTTTGGGTCCGTTGGAGTGCACAATCAGTTTAAAAGGCTAATCCGAACCAGCGCATCCCTGAAATGCGCTCCTAAATTCCTCAAACGGCTAAGGAGAGGTAGAGGGATGAAAATGCGAGGCTATACGTACGTGCATAAACCTCGACGCCGGACGCAGAGCTGCCTCGTTTTGCGAATTTCAATTGACACGTGTACGTATATATCTACACGGTGATGACGCGACAAGAGAGAGAGAGAGAGAGAGAGAGAAAGAGAGAGAGAGAGAGAGAGAGAGAGAGAGAGAGAGAGAAGGGGAGGAGAGATAGGACAGCACTGGGCTTTTGTTGTTCCCCGTCGGCCATAAATGACAATGCTGCTTGTTACGCCAGCCGCGGCTCATTTGTTTTCGAGCTCCGCTCTCTCTCTCTCTCTCTCTCTCTCTCTCTCTCTCTCTCTCTCTCTCTCTCTCTCTCTCTCTCTCTCTCTCTCTCTTTCTATCTCTCTCCCTCCCTCTCTATCGCACGCACGAACGCACCCCTGCACATCCGAAGATTAGAAATTGTTTTCCTGATTCGACTTCCGACCGTTACATTGTTTTTCTCCTATTCTATTTTGGGGGATGTTTTTTCAAAAGAGGCTTAAAAATAATGCCCGAAACGCATTGTCGTGGTTCAGATGTCGGTTTGTTATGTGATTTTGTATGCAATTTGCGGTGAAATTTTACAGTAATTATTGATGCGTCGATGGAGCTCGGGGTCAAGCCGAAATCACGCTATTGAAAGCGGCTCGGCTGAACGTCCGGCTTCACAATGATTTATCATCACTTTATTCGTCGCTATTACTGCCTTAGGTGTTCGAATTTTGAATGATTGGGCGCGACAATTGAAACATTATTGTAACATTATTTTACTTATCGAACAATATTAAATTGTTCTTATTAATTGTATGATTTATATTTTTCTCTATTGAAAATTGTCTCGTACTGGTTATAATACAATTTCAATATTATTCTAGATTTTTCATGTTTTAATATTCTTGAAAATTACACTGAAAAGTACTACTAAACTATTTGAGCTAAATGTACTGATCTGGGGCTTAAAAAAAGTTTACCAAAGTTCTTGAGCCCTCTTTGCTTGAACGTGAAAGTAAAAAGTGTTGAAACCTACTAAAACGTTATCCTTTCGTTTACACAATCATTGTTTAAACATCTTTATTACGTTATATTATTTTATAAAAGCATTAAATTTGTTTGTTTAAAATGTAGAGCTACTCTTATAGACAGGGGTGTAGATAATTTAAGTATATTTTATCTAAGGAATGTGAGTGTCTATACAATTTATACAATTTCAGTGTATTTTTTATAAGTAGCACATGATATAAGGTCACAAAGCCCGCAGTACCATCCAGCGCCTATAGATCGGCAACCAAGCGTTTCTCATTTTTGGGAATACACGGAGGACCCAGATTATCATTAAATGTAGAGTACCATTTCATCAATCATACTTCGTCCAATATTTTAAATCATATATTGGATTAAGAACAACAATCACATGGTTGAAAGTCATTCTTAAATCTTCTTTTGTTTTCTACACCTGATATTCTTTTAACAATTGTATAAAATATATCTCATAAAATCTCTTTACAGGTTAGTATAATCCAAAATAAAATAATGCCTTTTTTGTTCAGAATCGACCACCCGAGTATTGCCAAAAAAAATGAACATATACACGGAGGACCCAGATTATCATTAAATGTAGAGTACCATTTCATCAATCATACTTCGTCCAATATTTTAAATCATATATTGGATTAAGAACAACAATCACATGGTTGAAAGTCATTCTTAAATCTTCTTTTGTTTTCTACACCTGATATTCTTTTAACAATTGTATAAAATATATCTCATAAAATCTCTTTACAGGTTAGTATAATCCAAAATAAAATAATGCCTTTTTTGTTCAGAATCGACCACCCGAGTATTGCCAAAAAAAATGAACATATATGTGGTAAATCCACATTCTACCATAATTATCATCTACAAAGAAGTTGATTTTATTAAATTTTAGTTTTGTCATAAATATAATATTAGAAAATATTCTAATGATTTTCTAAAAATACTTTTCAAGTGGTTGTACAGTAATTGTTGTCTATTGAGCATAATGATATTTCTGATATAATTAACGTGTCTCGAACCTAAGGGCACTTTTGAAGAATGCTAATGAATCAATTTTTCTATTTTGTCAAGTAATGAATTATTATTTATTTAATTTGAAACAAAATTATTTGTTCTTTATACAGGTTTGTTTAATGATAATTTTCTTTTTTGAAACATTAATTTCCGTTTATAGCATAAAAATATCTATCGGTATTATAAATAAAAAAACTACTTTTAACAATGAAGCACAATAAATTGAATTGTGCTCATATTACGTGTATACCATTTATAAAATTACTACTGACGTTATAGGTACTATTATAACATCATTAGTTTAGGCTTAGATTATTTTGGCACTACGTCCGTCAATATTTGTACGTTTCTTTATTTACTTCTGATCTTTTGCTTTCGACATTTTTATATCAACTCGGATAATTTGATTCGGTTAGGCTCGATACGATAAAATGATACATCTCACGTGGAATTTTTATATTCTAAATAGACTAAATAGATGATTGTATTACAGTAAATAGCACTCTGTATGCACGCTAATTTTCGATTTTTTATTATTCCTCTCACTTGCGCATATCGAACATTGAAAATTTAATAAAAATTTTAAAATACCGATTATCTCGAAAGTAATTTCCACATAAAGGGTGAATAATGGGATTTGTGCATAACTGCAACGGAAACTTCAGATTGATCTATACGTGAGCGAACCGATGTGGATATAATTATGATTGCACACCTTTGGGAAATTGATTTCATTCAATCTTCAGAAGCACTTTCTTGATATCTAAGCATAAAGTCCAGTGCATTTAGTTTAATCCTATAAAAACTACTACGTATGATAAAAGCTATATTATTCAAAACAATAGATTTTTCAAATTATAATTCTGCAATGTACTGCAATAATAATAAAAAAAGTAAATCAAAGTAAAAAAATAGTTTAAATTTCTTTCTTTTTTTTTCCGCATATCAAAAGATATATTTAATCCGAGATTTCGGTATTTTTAGTAATAATGTTAATAAATTTATATGCATTTTTTATCACCAACTTTGATGATCGATAATATAGGATCAAATGCTATTTCCGTCAAATTCAATTTACTTTTTTGATGATTTTTGTATTATAAACATTTGCAGAATTGTGATATGAAGGATAGAGGCGGTAGAAATTGCATTTTTTTTTATCGTAAAATCCATTGTTTTTAATAATAAAGGCGTTATCATAAGATCAATGATGTACGAAATCAAACTAAGGATACTGAGCTTCACTTTTAAACACTAGACACGTGACCGAAGACCGTTTCTCTAAGGTAAACCCACTCCTTCTTCATATGACTATTTGATTAGGACTCTAATAGCCCATAGTAAATCGGTGCTTCGATAACATTTTTTTTCATTAGACGCAATGTATAAAAATTGTTAAATAGTCTTGTATTTATTTTTAATAATACTGTGTAATTCTGAAATAGATAATAAACTAAATAATTTTTAAACCCAAAATTACAAAAAAATTAATGATTCAAATTTTTAACCACGTGTTCGCTAATGATTTCGGAATTTAAAACTCGTTTGAGATTATGCCCTGCGTATTAATTAACATTTTTTATCCAATTATTTTTTAATATTCACTAATATTAAATTTTAGTATATTTAAATAAAACCATAAATTCTACTAATTTGGTACTTTTTAACTTAACAAAAATAATAAAATCTATTATTATTTTTTAATCATAAGAAGAAAACGACTATTTTCACAGGAGACGTGGGACAGATTTGTTATTCTGTAAAATTTACTATATGAAATAGTAAAGATTATTATATTTTCTAGTTTTTCAAAAGTAATCAAATTTTATTTTATTGTTAGCAGTTTTTACGAAAAAATAGAAATTACATAATTTTTATTACTTCAAACTGTAAATTTTATACAGTCCATCCCTCGTGTACAAAACATATAATTATATTTTTATTTTCCTTTGTGTACTCGAATCTGTAAAATTTCGCTGTGAATTTTAACCATTCTTGGTTTTCAGATTCTCGTACAAGTGGTGCTATAAATACATTTTCTATAAACCTAAAATATTCGGGTGATAACGTCTTCATAGGCATTCCGACTATATTTATTTAGTACCTATTTAAAATTATCATTAACTTAAACGATTACAAACTTATACATATTTTTAAATCTATGTTAATACGACATTCACATAAAAATTCGAATAGATAGTAGTAATAACGTGATAAAAATTTGCAAGACATTTATACGTTGCAAAAAAATTGTAGAAAAATCGTCGGTGGTGAATAAAGATTTCATAGTGCACGTACAAACATGCCAGTGATAACTTATAAAAAAAAGATTACTAATTGTAATGAGTTTAAGAAAAGTAAAAAAAGTTATTAAATGAAAAATCTTATATTTAAAATAAAAACAATATTTTTTATGAATAAACGTATATTAATATTAGATAGACATCTCTTACGTAGCATGGGAGTGTAAGTAAGTGAACGTGTACTTACCGATCGTTACCCGATCAGATAATAAATTATCGGGATTTTTTCAAGGTGCACAATTTCAATATAGATATACATCATTCGTTTGTCGCGCGCGTTATAAGTTCAAATATTTTCTTTTATTTATTATTAGCGAATTTAAAACAAAAGGTGAGAGTTGCCTAGTACTTTTCATCTTAGTTATTTCAACCGAAATTTCTTTTTCGTCAACGGAAGTTCCTAAATTGGTTCTTTCAAGAAGCGATACATTTTTTATGTTCCAAACAAATTTCGTCCATTAGTACTTAACTTCGTTTTTATAAAATGTTATAGTAAATACAAAGAATGGCTTTGTTCACTGTGTAGATACTAATGTAAACATTAATCAGAAGAAAATTTGGATTCATTGAAACAATTTAATTGAATTCAAAGTAAAATAATAATTAAATGATAATGATTATATATTACATAATTTATTTATGAGTGTCAGTATATATGCGTCATATACAACTTGTTCGGAAAATGTATGCGTCTGTAAACATAATCCTGTAGAGCGCAAAATTCTAAGAAAAAAGTTCCTTTACTATTTTTTCATATGACTAGTATTTTTTTAGTAACTGATGTGTTTAAATTCTTTGTTTTTAATAGAAAATATATATCTATGTTTATAAGATGATATCTATAGATATACAATTCCTATTAAAAACAAACAATTTAAACACATCAGTTACTAGAAAAGTACTAGTCATATGAAAAAATGGTAAAGGAACTTCTTTCTTAGAATTTTGCGCTCTACAGGATTATGTTTACAGACGCATACATTTTCCGAACAAGTTGTATAGTGCTTGAACAAAACGTAATAGATAGTACTACTAGGCAAAACTCAGTATCAGCTATATACATTGCGGAACATGTAGATCTTTTGCATAGATAAATTTATCGCAAAAAAGCCGGTATATTAGGAAAAATACCGACCCTTAAAAAATTGAAGCAAACACGAAAAATAGTAGGAAACTTTAATTTTCATTTAACGTTTCTGAATTTTATACTTGGAAAACTTAACACGAAAAACATTTGATTGAATCGTAACATACGTCTAAACTTAACAGGCAATAGCCATAATTAGGCAACTCTCTCCTATATCGAAGAGGATCATCGGGACACATTAAGCAAAATATACCATGTTGATATGTACAATGATTTTAGTCTTTATTAACGTGATTTATATTTATATTATGTAGTACTGATAAAACTGACACCATAAGGACATATTGCGTTTATTTGGTCATAGTGGTTGTAATCAAGTTTGATTATCCTTCCGCGATCCGTCTCTGGCGTTTACAAGTTGTTCTGAAAATCAAGAGAATTCCAAAGTTAGGACCGCCAACTTAATGTACGACGTCAGTTTTTTTTTGTTTTCTTTTATTTCTATTTTATTTCATTCGTCATTATTTATTTCCATTGCAGTTCAAATAGTTCAGAAAAAGAGAACAGATTCAAAAGCATAGAGATTACAAAAATCTGAGTTCTTTCTGATAGTCTTTACATCGATCATTCTCTTTTTTCGTAAGTACTATCATTACAAAAATTGAAAAAAAAAGTTTGAAGGAGGATGAGGCAGCGGGAAACTCTTAAGTTTCGAGGAGCGCGCACCCTAAAAAGCTTTGATATATATGTGTTTTAAAACTATCTACTATAGATCGTTCAAAGTACATAGACACACGTAAGTACATAATGCTAAAGAGAAGCGAAGGCGTAGAGTTTTAGAGCTTCAGCCGAATTAGAGTGATAGTGAGATACACAGAAATGCATACGTTAGTATTATAATGCAGTGGTTTATTGCTTATGTTATTAGTAAATTTTAGTAAAACTGAAGAACAATGCAGATATATTTTTTAATGCCATTTATTAAAAACATAACACATCCCGAGGTACAACAACAAATTAACAACGAACCCGCGTTTCGCCGTTAACCAGAGTAATACACAAAGTATCTTTTATACGAGTTTTAATCGACATTTGATTATAATTATGGAAAAGGGGATATCAAACCACTTGTTTCATTTCATACAATTGGTGCTGCTTTCAGACGTATAAATTGAAATAAGTGTACTTTCAGTAATGCATAGTGAAAAATATATATCGCAAATGTTTGCATTCGTTCCAAAGAAAATAAAGAAAATGGAGAACTTAAAAAAGATATGCAATTTGATTTCAGGCATAGATTTAATTATAAATAAAATAAAAATAAAAATTAGCATTAAATGCTTTAATATATAAAATAATAAAAAAACATAAAAAATGTATTTGTGTTCGCATTCAAATTTATTATTTTCTGTGATTTTAATTTAAATTCGTAATCCTTAAGTTTATATAATAATTTAAAAGGTAACAATTTTTATGTAAAGTTTTTTTGCGTGATTTAAGTATAAATAACCAATGCAATTGCTACTTCGTATTGTCTCGCAAACCCAAATCGAACTTTACATACTTAGTTTATAATAAAAGCATTTCAAAAGCTAGTATGACATTACGATGAATTAAATATGATTTAAAGAGGTATGTTTGTAAAATGCTGCACAGCATTTCAAACAATTCAATACTATAGCTATTTTTTATTGGTTCAAAGCGACTATGTTATTTTAGGCATTGTTAAAAGTGTTTTTTATCCTAATTATCACTAACACAAAACAATCTACAAGCGCAAATGTAAAAAATAAATATGATAAGCATCAAAATCTTGACTAAAAATTTTACTTTCAAAAAATTTGTATCACTATAATTTTTTACTAATATTAAAAAGGGACTAGATTTCATGAAAAATGCTAATTATGTAATTTATCTTTTAATTTGTCTGTCTTTGTTGCAAAGTTGTTTAGAGCGACTGTATAATGACTAACACTGCATCTATAAGTTATGGTTTCTTTTTCTAGAATTCACTACTTGATTAATAATACCTACCTCTAAGGTAAATACTCACTGAAAGAATCGCGTATTTTCATCATTCGCTTTCTCCCACTTTCTCTTGTACAATTGTTAAAGCTCTGCTCGTAAAGTAATCACCACTGTTAGCTCGTCAAGCCCGGCAAATTTAATAAGAATTTAATAATTTTTTTTATTTACCTTGTTATCAAAAGTAGCCTAACTTTTGCAATTTCAACAAGCCGAAAAAGATGTAGAACTCGGGTTATTCATCCTCCAAGAATATAATCCAATTTACAGTCCCGAAGTTACGGGCTTGTATGCGGATCTCCCTTTCCCTCCCCCACCCACGCGAGAATCTTTCATCGGTTGACTCGAGCAAAACTCCCCGGGCTCCGTAAAGCGGGCACTTTTTGCGCAGACCTCACACAAACACGGCCATACGACGAGAGCATGCAGGGGAAGTATAGAGGGTGAGCGAGAAGGAGAGAGAGCCAGCTTTTCCATTTGCAAGAGATGTTATCCGAATCAAAGGAGGAATGAGCGAGAAGAGACTTTTCCTTCTCATATTTTCCCTTCTCGCATTATCACTTCTTCTCCCTCCCACCCCGACAGATTGCTCGCGGGCGAAACTCAACTCGCACTACTGGCAAGTGTCTATTATCGATTTGACAGATGCGCGTGTCGGCGATATATACATCATATCTTTCATCTTTTTCTTGCTCCGCACGTCTCTCGAGGTTCGTCGTCGAGAGGCGCGTAGCAGTTCGAAAGCGATTCTCGATATTCGGTCAGCGTATATTCGTTAAGCGCCACTGGGGATTACTCACTGTTCATGTATTATGCTACTTGGTATATGTATATACATAGCTCTACACTACTAACTGGGAGCACTAGCGATACTTTTTCTTATTACATATACGTCTATGTGAATTTGATATTCCTGAGGGGGGATTTTTAAGTTCTCCTTTCAAAAGTTTCGTCCTCTCTCTCCTATTACGTGGCACTTTCAAGGAGTTTATTTGCTTTTTTTCTATTCATTTTATGCATCGTCGGTAATCTTTTTTTATTCAGTTTTCGATTTTATGTTCAATTTTATGCATACGGATACGTCAAACGTTACAAAGGTTATCGGGTAGAACAAGACGGCTTTTTTCGTGAATACATTGATGTTAACAAAAAAAGTAAGAACGCGGATCAATAATTGAACAAATCTATTTTTGCATGAAATCAATTCAACTTTTTATAACTCTGAAATAATGCTATTTGTCTCTGTATGTCACATTTTATAAAGTAGTTATAATCGAAGAATCCATACCATTTTATATCTGACGTGAAATTTTTTTTTATTGTATTGATTTGCATGCAAAAAAAGTGTGCAAAAATAAAAAGGATACAAAATTGGATAAAAATGTGAGTACGAACAAAAATGCATATTTTAAAGTCATAAAAATGCTTCGTTACGTTTCACCAAAAATATGTTGTTCAGTCACTGTAAATTGGTAATCTATATTAACAAACCATGGATAAAGTAATACTTTTTGGTGTATTTATAGTTATTCAAGAATGATAATTAAAAGTGAAAAGGTTATTAAAAGAATTGCTGCATCTGCGGGACAATTTGTTAGTAACTAGATATATATACCGTGCGATTTCAATAGGTGTTTCCCTCTCATTGTAATTCTAGCGATACAGGTACGTACTTGTTATATATCTTCCCGTAGACAAGAAGCAAATACACAGATGTATATATATGTACACACACACATTATAGCGCACTACTCCAAAGGCTCTGGCGCATTAAGGTGATTTGAAATTACGTGACGTTCAATTAAACGATCGATTAGCCAAACCTACATTAATTAGAAGGTAATGTCTACGGCACGACTACGGTATACAAGAAAACTTCGGTAGAGGAATAGTAGAAAAAAAAAACAAGAGAACGTTACGTAAGAATTCTGATACATATATATGTGTATATATGCACTCGACGAGGCGGACTCGAGGGGGGCCTTCATCGCAGTTGCGTAAAGCGCAGAAAAGACCTCTGGAAAAAAACGAAATCGTGCTTCAGCCATATAACATTGGTTACACACGTGTATATACTTTGATCTTTTGATATACAAAAAAAAGCATCAGAAGAAAATTATCATCGCGTCCTGCGACGCAGAGTCGTGAATAATAAGTGATAACAATATGTACACTCGACGCTTTCCTTAAGTGGTTCCCGCTGCTCAGACTTCCTCTGCTTCACGAATAAAAATAGTGTTGAAAAATGTAGCGGACGTTCCTTAACACTAATTAAAAACTTGTATAGAAAGTCAGAATATCTACAATTTGCGTAAAAATCGGATCTAAAATATGTTGACTATCTATTTAATGATTAAGTCTTATTTTAATCTTTGTGATTAGTTTAAAATTATCTAAGCATCCTGCAAAGTCATATCTGATTTTGTACAGGAGAGTTATATTCAGCAAGAAGGGTTTTAGTGGGTTATGATAAAATGTTATAAGGATGGATGATTGCTGATATTAAACATAAAATACAAAACGTGTGTTGCAATTAATAACATTAAAAAACTATTGAATTCAATTAAAAATGTTGTGTTAAAAACATAATAAAAAAATAATGATTATTAATAAATTCAGTAGTTTCTTCGTGTACGAGCGTATGTGTAGGAAATTAAGTAAGGTTTTGAATAAACAAAAGAAAAAAACCTGTGCGACAACCTATTTATTGTTTGGTGAAAAATACAAATTGCCATGAAGTCTCTCCGATGTATCCATTAAGAGCGTAAGTGACTATCACATTGCTTCAAAGTGCTTCAGGAAGTCACTGCGAATGTACATGTGTAATGCTAAATTAGTGGAGACACGCATTAAAGTACGCCCCACTGAGATTAATAATATTAACAATCATATCAACAATCTTGCAAATCATTATATGATTATTCATTAAATTAGCCGTCAATCTTTAAACTATTCAATCTCTTTTTCTATATAATATTACTTTCATTTGTGTAGCAATATTGTATGCACATATTTTCCCTTAATTCCTACAACTACATTAATTAAAAAACTTGAATTAAATTTAAAAGTTGACGGCAATATGATATAACGACAGTATATTTTTCTACAAATATTGTCGATTGTCTTAAGATCGATTTAACATTTAAAAGTCTTTGTTTGCAACATGTACAAGCGGGAAAATGTTATATGCTACATCGAACAGTAAAAAGCACACTCTTCAACAACGATCAGCTCTTGATCGAAGCATGCGTTTCACTAAAAACTAAATACACTTAATAACATAAATTTATTATAAGACTGGAAAACACAAAAAAAAAACATAAGCACAAATAAGAAAAATATATGAAATATTGACTATGCAAGGTGTGATTTGTACAAATAAAAATAAATGTGATTTGATTGATGACAGTGTATCTACAGTTATGAAACCTTTCTTCCTGAATCATTTCTAACATGAATAACATACATATTTAAGTACCCAAAATATTTTTAAGTAGAGATATTCTTTTGAAAATATACTGATTTCTGATATAATTTTGTTAATATACTTTTAAAAATCTAATAAAAGACTATAAAATTTAATTTATATAATTCTTATATTACATGAACTTTAATTATAGTTACTCATTTTCATAGTTTTAATATTTTTTAAATTTATAAAAAATCTAAAATTTGCAATTTTAATAGCAATTTGATCTTGATTATTAAGTCCAATGCAGGCATAATAAATAAGATAGGTTCTACATAGCAAAAGTTTATGTAGCAAAGTTAATCTTTGATTTGTAAAAAAAAATTTATCAACAATCAGTACGTTTGCCATTATTTTTTACATAATTTACTTGCATAAATTTAGTGATTTCATTTAGATCTTCTTTTAATTACTTACAATAATACTGACTTATTTTCTTATAATTCTATCTGCATTAAGTTTCTTATATTTTCTACCAAGGATAGCATGCAGTGAATTTTTCAAAAGGAAATAGAGTAAAAAATGGTGATTAAGAAAATTTGAAAAAATGTTTATAAGAGAATAAGAATAATTCTAAATGGAACTTACTCACGAGTTATCACGCAACATTTTCATCGCAAGCTATCCATGGTGTGTCAAATGATATTATTAGATTTTCTCTTTTCAACAATTGAAATTAAATGCAATTTGGAAAAAACAAAGAATTTAAAGTACTTCAGATGAATTAGAAAATTATAATAACATTGAGTATAATAATCAAGTTCTTCGCGATTGATAGTAATGCAAGAAATATCGAACGCAACTGAAGCGATAAAGAAACGTTCTGAATATTTTTCTTTTTAAAATAAAAAAATATATAAAAATATTTTATTTATCATAATTATTTTTAGTTTTATAGGTACAATCTGATAAAATCAAAATTATTTCTTTAAAATACTTCACCAAACGAAGTAACAAATAATAAACGTAATTATTTGTGTTACGTATAGTTACGCTTTTCCACAAAATTTTCGAGTCAATTTTACTATTTATAACTCATTAATATAGCAATAAGTCAAACGCCTCTGAAACCTTTGTTTGCTTTCGATACTTTTGCAATCGAAAAAAGAAAAATACTTAAAACTAAACTATCAAAACTTAAAAACTCTCCGATTTGACAAGATTATGCTGGTGTTGCAAGCCCTCGATCAAGTCCATGTGATGCGGCGCTTGTATAACATTGATTTTTCGCTCGCGAAAGTACTCGAGCCTCTGCCTATGGCTGTCCATTATCGGCGCGAGACTCACGTCTTTCTTAAACTCGACCCGATCAGCTTGATCGCTCACCTGTGCAATGCTATCTGGTATAGGTAGCGGTTTCGCCACGCCGATACGCACGACACCTTTCGGCGCGCCCTTGAGCGCCTGTACCGCCTGGTCCAGGGTCGCGTTCTCAAGGGCTATGTCGTTGACGAAGAGAAGCCGGTCGCCTGGGATCAGCTGACCATCGACCTGGGCAACGCCGCCCGGCACGAGGGATCTTATAACTATCACAGTCTCATTGGGGTTCATTGGATCCTGAAATATAAAAATTTTACACACGAGATTAAATAAAACTGCGCGACAAAAAAGTCGAAAATAATATTATTGGTATGAAAATATCAGGCACTAATCTAAAATTCACTTCATGCGAAATCAGTGAAGATAAGTATTAAGCGTTTGACACGCCAAAGGAAATTTTTATTCGATTTCTTTTACCTGATAATCCAAAATAGAGAACCCAAGGCCTCTCTCTCCTTTAACCAATTCGATGATCTGTGGCTCGGAGCTCCACATCGCTAGTCCAGTCAAAGGTTCCAAGGAGCGAGATTTCATTTTGTTTAGACTAGCGTCAGTCACGGTCGCCGTCGTTGTCGTCGAAGCTAAGGATCCATCTGATTTCGCTTTCACCAAACGATCAGACGTTGGTAACAAATTTTGAAGGGAACCCCCGAGTATGCTCTGTGAAATAATATTTTTTTTTCAAAGTAAAGTGTCGATGCTAGAAAGTTTGAAATTCTAACGAAAACACTAAACATACCCTTGTTTGGAAGGCCGCTTGATGCTGGGCAGTATCAATTGGACAAAGAGGATCCTGCGAAGCAATGTTTCTTCCGCAGACCATTCGAACGTGTATAGGCAGTTCTTTTAAAACGCTAACTACCTCCATGTGATTGATTCCAAGTAAACGATATCCATTAACCTAAAAAATCATTCATGATTTAATAAGCGTAACTAAATGTTGGGTTGAAAGTTGATTGGAATAATTATTAAAATCTACTCTACCTCTAGAAGCTCATCTCCCGATCTTAAAATGGCGTTGCGTCCAACTGGCCCTTCCGGCAAAATCGAACGAATGTAGTGATGTGGTCGCACCTCATGGCCATCCTCAACGTCCACGGTGCCCTCTAAACTAATACCAAGACCACCGCTTTCCCCAAACTTCTTCAGCTGGGCCACCTGCAACCGATAACAAACAATCGTGAGCGAAACTACTTTACTGCACAAGTCAACACAGAATTTCAGTTTCAAGAAGCATACCACTATTTCGATGTCTGGTCCAACGATCTTTTGCCATTTTGCTTTGATTGCAAGTTCGATCTTTGGTGTGAGCTCAGTGGAAGGATCGCTAAGAAGTGCCTCGACGTTCGTGATCTCGTCCAAATCATCCATTAAAGCATCTCGATCAATCTCCAGCAGGACTGCGCTATCAACCGTTGTGTGCGATTCGCCTTCCGGCTCGATCTCCAGTGTCGTATCGCCATCCTGAAATAAAAATCGTTTGGTCGTTTAGTTGAGAGATTTCAGTGTTAATCGTGATTTCTATTTTCGAGTTTGTAATAGTAAAAGTAAATTTTACAATGCATTTGCTTTATGGAAATTACTTTTATTCGTTTAATGGAAATTGAATAGAGAATGTTATTTAATGATTCATCCTCACTAACGTTGTATTTTACTAACTCGATCATTCATATGGAGTTTTCTTTATAATTATTTGATCAAAAAATATTTTTTATTTATTTATTCTTTAATCTTCTTCTAACTATATAGCAAAAACCAAAAGAATCTTTTATATTACATGTTAGAAAAATAAATTTTGAAATAATTCACTGTATCAATAAATTATAAAAATTTTCTGTATAATATTTTAGTAGATTCTTAGTCATTATGAGTATATTTTTTACGTATTTAACTACTTATTTATTTGATCCTCAGTAACACAAGTTAGATAACATGGTTGAAACCCTCTACCTGCCTATGATAAATCATCAGGTTTCCGTACAGTATCCCCTCGTCGTATTACGTGATTTATGTATGCCCCTATAACTGGAGCATAAACAACAGCCTGCGAGATCAGCTACCAGATTAATTTACAACAACAAAGTTCAATAAACAACTTGTAGGTACTCTGTTAACTTTGCTTTCTTAACATTGTATATATTAGATAAATTTGATATATATTCTATGCATTAAAGTTAATTTGTAAATTATTAAACTTTCTAGCAACCTATTTTCTAAATTATGTTTGAATAGAATGTCATTAATTCGCTAAAAACTAGCAAGAAATTTTCTATTTTAAACGTAATTTTTCTATTTCTTGTAGCGTAATTTTTAAAGATTAAAAAATAATATTTGAAAAATTTATTAGATGAACCACACATTAAAATATAATAAAAACTATTAACTAATTTAGAAAACAATCATTTACAAGAGTAAGCTTGCTCCGACCCAGCTAAAAATAACATTTTTATAAATTTTTCCGTGAAAAAAAGTATTATTATTTATTTATGATATTTTTAAATTAAATATGGTAAATGTAAGTATGTTACTTAATTATGCATTAATTACTAAAAAAGTAACTCGTACGTTCTAACTCAGTTAATGAATCAGCCTTGAAAAGGTTAAAACAAAATGCAAATTAAAATTTTCCTAGTTTTCGAGTGCGAGTTATATTTCATTACAACTGTCATAAAAATTACTATTGCAATGTGTGAAAAATTTTAAGCCGTTCGAGAAAGTTCATTAAATGATGAATCAGTCTGCAGAACTGCAGAAAATAGTAATGTATCTTATGAAAAAAAGTTTCTTAAGCTATTTTTCTTTCTGTATGAAAATAAACTTCCTTCTTGCAATTAATAATAGAATTTTGTTTCATTACCTTATAATCTAATAAAGCAAATTTTAATCAAGAAAAATTCTTTAATAGAAATCAAATATAATTCCCAGAAAATCCGCAATCACGTTCTCGAAGAACGCTAGCAGAACAAACTTCTCCAGCATTTTTGCCGCAGTTTCAGCGCAACCGAACACATAAAACTTTTACGCCCTTGGCAGCCGTTACACGCAATGCGCATACACACACATGTAAACACACACACATACACATATGGAGAGACACTAACCGCGCTGATGGGGAAGGTGGGCAGGCTAGTGATGGAGGGCGAGCTCGGCTGTGGAATCCTCAACTCGCTCGCGGCGATGGCCTGTTGAAGTTGCTCGTATTTGGGGCCGCGTAGGTAGCGCTCGAGGCATAGGACGACGGTCTGGCCGGTGCTTCGTAGCACCTCCACCGCCTCGTGGTTCGAGTAGCCCTGTAACGAGTGTCCGTTCACTTCGACGATGCGGTCGTTTATCTGGATCTTTTGGCTCAGGTCCGCGGCGCTGCCCTCGCTTATACTCTTCACGAAGATGCCCGACAGTTCCTCTGCAATCATGCGCATACACGCGAGTGCATTGTGCAACGTTTGGGAAAGTCGGCGTTTTCATTGTTATTTCATAAAAGTTTTTTTTCAATATCTTAGGAGATAACAATGATTATTATAGTATGTAACGATACAAAATTATTATACACGTAATGAAACAAATCGGTGAATGAGATATGTCCAAATAATTTTCGTTCAGCGATTCTGATTAATTCATTGTTCAGTAGCTTTCTTTATAAAAACATGAATTATGTAATATGCTGAAAAATTATCAGTTATTAAAATCGAATGAGCAATATAACAAGGAATGACCGAACTTCATTTTCAATTATTATTAACCATCATTGGATATTTTCAATAATCAACATGTAAATATTAATACATCTCTGAAACTGAAATAACATTAAATTCAATTTCCTCAATAAAAAGTCAGTCAAACACCAATAATAACTAAATAATTGATGATACGACGAAAACCCGTGATAAAAGCCTCTTACCCTTCTCGCAGACGTAGCCAGCGATGGTAATACCGAGGCCGCAGCTATCCTTCTTGAGCTCGACGGTGAAGCGTTCCATCTCGGGCAGGGCGTTGACGTCGATCGGGTCCATCGAGAGCACGGGCAACTCGCCGATCGGCAGCGAGCCCGCGGCGGGCGCGACCGGTGCCGAGACGGGCAGTGAATTGCGCCCCACGTCCATGATGAGGCTCGAGCGGCCCTGCAACATGCGCGCTCGCGCGCACGCGTGAGAACAATAGCCGGCAGATTGAGCGCGACGCGCCCGAAAATCAACGGCGGCGCGAGAGCATCCCTCCGACTCGTACCTATATATATGCGCGCTAGAGAGAGAGACAGAGCTTGGTACGTGTGTGGCTCGCGGTAGGTATACGTGATCGTAGTGGAAATGCTCTCGCGCGCGCTGTTGCTACTACACTGGCTCTGCTGTCTTATTTCGGATTTTCTTTTGTGCTGGCCCGAGCACCGAATGTACCCATTGTTCCCTTTATTTCGGGTAATATCGTTATCTCGCTGCATTACAGCGCTCGTACGTGATGCAGAATTTTTGAAAATGTTTCGGCAATTGTTTTTTTATTTTGGAAAATCTTGAAGCTTTAATCATTTCTATTTTGTCAGAAAAGTAGTTTTACTGTGTAAGAGTGCGATATAACGATAAAACAAGCGTTTTTCAGACTGAGATAAAAATTACAACTATTGTTTGGTTACATAATGCTATAATACGCATATATTTAGTAAAGTGGATCTAGATTATGAAACAAGTACGCACGGGGTGGCGCATATGGTGCGCTATTAACTTGTACGGCTCATAAGGTAGCTCTAATTTATGTCATAATAAAAATTAATTTAGGATAATATATATAGCGTCCCTTAAAGTTATAATAATCCCATTTTATAACTTTCCCAACTATGCGCTTTTATATAATCCTCGTGTGTAAAACAAGGAGCCAGATTAAATTTATTATCATTAAAATAGTTATGGTTCACGCAAAGCTTGTGAATCCATAATGCGTTATTAAAAACAGCGAAGAGCAGAATTAAAATAACGAAACAAGTGGCAATGGATTCGAAAGCAACATATGGAAAATGGTACATGATGAAATACTCACGTGTATGTCGGTGTCGGAATCCAAGCTGTAGACGCCGCCATTGTCGTAGCTGGTGTCTCCCTGAGAACGTCGGAGATTCGCATCGGAGCCGCTACGCAGGAGGTATCTGTCGAGCTCGTCTGGGTCGCCGAGGATCTTCGTCGGCACGATTGGAGCGTGACTGCCCAGCGCCTGTCGATATATAGACAGCCACGCGTAGCGGAAAAAGCAAAAGTCATCCGTTAATGCGACAGCGGCTAATGTTCATCGAAAGTCGCTAAGTCAGGTACTATCGTATAGAAATAGAATCTATATCAGCTTCGCGGTTTACGCGTAGTTTATATATAGAGCCGTCTCTCTTTAGACAGGTGGAAGAGTAATGTTAGGCGAATGGTTTTCGGTCGGTAATTGCCTGCGTTCGATAAGACGAAGTTTAATCGCGATTGAGCAGCAGCGCAAGCAGGAAGCGAAAGTTTGGCAGCTGATTTTACGCTCTTCCACGATTCTAACGCCGTTGTTATCTAGAGCATCAAACTTTTAAGAGATGTTTCGAAGACGAACAAACATTTCGACTGAGACGGTTTTTCTTTATAGCAATTTCTGCCCAGCGCTAATTAAGAGGTAGCCGCCTAGAGTATATTTCCTACACAAGCTAAAGTTGCAAACAGTATCTGCTATTAGAAGCAAAACTTTTTTCATAATTGTAATTTTGTATTAGATCGATTACACAGCCCCACAAAAAAAGAAAAGGTTCTGTACTTTAGATCGGACTATCATATCTCGGTGTATTTTGGCCCCCTAAGTATGATTCCAAGATCAGAATTCGTCCAGCACGTCTGAATTTGGAGATATCATTAGGTATAAGATTTTTGAGATATCTTAAAAAACAAAGTAAAAACAATTTTTTTGTTAATCTTTTCTACAAAACAATGTAGCATTGTTTGCGCCCTTCAAGATCAACTTTACACCATCCCTCTACAATTCTTTTTCTCCGAGATCTAAATACCTGAATTTTGTAAACTCGCACATATCTCTTAAAATCAAATTCTTTATTTCTATCTCGAAATTTACATATTCAGATCTCCGAGAAAAAAAAATCGTAGAGGGATGGTGTAAAGTTGGTTTTGAAGGGCGTAAACAATGCTACACTGTTTTGTAGAAAAGATTAACAAAATTAATTGTTTTTACTTTGTTTTTTAAGATATCTAAAAAATCTTATACCCAATGATATCTTCAAATTCAGACGTGGTGGACGAATTCTGACCTCGGATTCATACTTAGGGGGCCAAAATACACCGAGGTATGATAGTCCGATCTAAAGTACAGAACCTTTTCTTTTTTTGTGGGGCTGTGCTATCTTTAAATGAAATTAAACCATGAATGATTTGTATTCGGAATATTAAAGTAATGTTATATTTAATGTGATCAAAAAATATGGTGATATGTTTAACAAGTGTTGCTATGGTAGTAAAAGGTGCTTGACACGTCACGTTACAAGTGCGAGTGTATGACATGTATTGTAGTAACAAATGCTAAAATAGATGATGAAAGATTGAAAGCATAAAACAAATTAAATTGATAATGAAAGTTTGTAAATGAATTGTGTACTATTATGTGCTTTTGTGAACCGAAACAAAAAATATTACATAATTTTCATCTTTAACTAATATATAGAACAGAAGCATGAACATTTACAGAAATGTTGAATAAAATAAAAATTTTGCTAGATTTTTTTGTTTCGCTGCATGATTATAGATTAAAAATCGTATGGATTAAGTAACAAAGCTGCATGCAATCTATTTGGAAAAATCCAGATAGATTTTGCTTTGAAATAAAAATGCTTTTGTAACAAATTAAAGTGTATATTGATGAAAAAAAATGTTGACTGTAACTTTGTAAGCAATATTAAAAAAAAAAACATCTAAATTTGTCGAGTACTCTTTATCACAAACTCACTCCATTTTTCTCCCTGAGTACAGTACTCTGAAAATTTTTTCATGTTAAAAAATACGCCCGATTTAATGCATGTATATAATATATTATCATTTAAAAAGGACTGACTTTTTATTTTAATTCCGAATGATGGGCTCTTAAATTAAAAAAGTTATTTTGATATAGTAAATTATAAATCCTGTAATCCAAAATTTCCATCTCAATAATATTTTGAAATTTATTATTTTTAAAAGAAAACCTTTTATTAAATCAAAAAATACCCAGCATTTACATTCTACATTATGCACATTTCAAAGGATTAAAACTTTTTTACATATTTTCTCAAAAATATACTATACAGAATTGCTTCAGTATTCAAACGTGAATTTTCAAATATCGCAAGAACGAAAGCTACACACTTCGGTGACAAGTCTCGTGAAATCACTCAGAATTAAAAAAAAATCTAGTCCAGGTGACGTGGAGTTAAAAGCATGCTCACCTGATAATCGGGTGAAGTGGGTTCGACGGGTCGGGCGACGACGAGGCGCACATGGGTGCCGGACTGGCGCAGCACCGCGGCGACCTGCTCGCTCCCCATTCCACGCAGGTTGACATCGCCGATTTGCAAGATGTGATCTCCGCTCTGAAGTCGATTGTCCTGGAAAATCCAATATGCGCCCGTCAGTGAATCAGGAGTTTCAACGGACGTGTCATGGAATTCTCTCTCACCGAGGCAAGGGTATTTTCAATTCGATCGAAGGGCAAACATTTGGTTTAGATTACGCTCTTTCCGAGTGTAATGGAAATGTAGAAAATGGTTACGAACACTTTTTGAATTTTTGTTCAATATATCTAAGATGATTGTACAAATCGCATCGATCGTAACTCTGTAAGTAAGCCTTCTAGTAATAGTTTTGTGAAATTTCTTTCGACGAAGAATGAATTCTTTTCAATCTAGAGATAGTAAAAATAATTTGTAAGATAATTTTAAGATTATAAAACAATTTACCCTGTCTAGGAATATTTCAATTGTATATAAGTTGTAGATACATCAGGCACACTTCTCATCTAATGTATGAAAATATCGAGCACAACGATATTTGTATGGAATCGAGAGAAACCTTGTAGCGTATGAAACATGCATTATTATCAACGACACTACACGCCTGAATAACGTATTCGAAAAATGTTTTACTACTGAATATAAAGATACCATTATCGGTGACCTTACACTTTTAGATATCAAATTTGGCGATATTTCAAATATAGTAATGATAAAAAGAATTGAAGTCGGATGCATGTGAAATATTGGAAAACCATATTTTTAGTATTTCGAAAAGTATTCAAAGGTAGTTATGAATATTCTAAATATGAATTCAATAGCATTACATTTTTATATTATCTAAAAAGATTCTTATTTATGTATAACAATTTTTTATTTATAAAGATAAAAAATGTCTGTATGCATTTTAAACAAAGACAGAAGAACAGTGAATAAAAGTATAAATGGATTTTGTGCAAATATATTCTTGTAATATTTGAACTCATAAAAAATATTAAAACTGAAGAGCCATTTCCTAAAAAATACAACAAAAAACTTTTTTCTCTGCATTTGACAGAACTAAAGAAGATACTTCCATTTTTCTTAAGTAGCTTTTTTTTATCGGGAAAAGCTAACAAAGAAAGGTTTACAAAGTGGGTGGATCTCTTATTATAGAGAATCATATAAATAATCGAGAAGAAATTAAGGTCAAAATTATAGCATCTAAATTTTTAGACTTAATTACATTTTATGACGTACAAAGAGGTAAATTTTATGATACAGATTTAGCAGATAAAGATTTAGAGCTTATGGAATTAATGAATACAGTAGAGACAGTGCGGAGTATATACCCCAGCAATTTCCCTTAGCGCACAGAGTAATTTAATTTCCTCTTATACGGGATTTTCGGCTTAAAAACAGTTAACCCCTCGAAAAGTACAAAACGGGTCTCTCCAATCTCTGTAATTAGCACTTCGGTAATAAACGCTTAATCCAAGGATCACACTTACCCGATCGGCGACTCCACCGGGAAGAATTGTTTTAACGACAACGCCGGTACTTCGTCCACCGATGATACCGAAGCCAAGGCCGCTGCCATCATTGATCAGGTTGATTACTTCTACTTGCGCCCATTCGGTGTTCAGCTGCAAATAAAATTATTTCTTGCTAGAGTATAGGGGCTACGATATTAAAACTAAGTTTATTAAACTTTGAAAATTGTATAGTCACTGTATTTGGAAATTGCTTTTAAACTTCATATTATTTTCATAATAATAGAAGGTAAATTATAATTACTGGAATATTGCAATACCTTCATTATGCGTTATTTTCCAATTTAGCATTTCTATTCATCCAATTCACATTTATATTTACTCAAACGTTATTGAGCACAAAGGTTGTTATATATGTACGTTAATTTAAACATGCAATCAATATACATTATTAATAATAATTATTATAATTAGACAGTTTTAATTAGTTCTTATAACTTATTTACTTTAAGAAATAATTCAAACAGTATTTTGTTATTTACATATCGTAGAAAATTAGTACGTCGTGAATCCCAACTAATAGATGGAATATCATAAGTCATTAAAATTCTTATCTGTCTGAAAGAGTTAGATCTACTCATATTTCGTTCATGTAATTTGATCATTATTTGTTACGCCTCACGAGCAACGACAGAGGAAAACTCGCGCAATTACTCGTAACATCTAATATCACGGATAAGGTGCGAAGATGAAATTTTTCTCTTTACGACTGCAACACGTTCGCGAAAAATAAAAAGAGAGAGAGAGGGAGCCAAGGGTCGAAGAAAAAGCACAATTAAAGAGCAGTTCCATTCTCCTTCTCTCTTTTTCTTCGTGAAGGATTACTCGGGGATCTCAATTCTAGGATGGGCTGGCATCTGCAGGCAAATTGCACTTTAATAACGTTTAAAAGGGATAAAAGAATGAGCAGTGAGTAGAAGGGAATGAGGAAGAGGAGGGAGAAAGAGAGAGAGAGAGTGGCGCTCGAGTGAGCTATCCCGGAATAGTTCGACAATAAACGTCGCCATTAAAGCCGATGCACGAGTTTACGGGGACAGAGGGGTAGCGGGTATAGTATGAGGAAGCTAGGTGGCACGGAGAAGGATAGCAGCAGAAGCAGCAGCCGCTGAGGGAGAGAACGTTGGACCCGCGCCAGACTTACATCCTATAAACGCGCGAATGGGATACTTAAAAGGGTCTAGTGAGCGTGTGTGTGTGTATGTGTGCGGCTCTATCCGTCTCTCTCGCTTGCACGCGTCCTCTTTGATACCTATTATCTGGCTTGGCTTGTCGCGCTCTCGTGTAATTGATATAAAGCCGTCGCGCGCGCGCGCGCGCGCACATGCGTACCTAGCACCGAGCTATAACGTACGTACCGGAATAAGCCGCCGAGACAGGTGTAATTAAATGTCGATGGCAATCGACGACATGGATACGTACGAAGAGGCGCGTATGGGATATACGTGGGACGAGAGACTTTCTTGGGTTCCTGTCGGAACAGCCACAGTTCATCGATCCGTCTGCAGCGGCTGCTCAATTAAGGGCCGATCGGGGATTTTAATTGGAAGCACACGTGGGTGGGGAAAAAAGTGCGCGACCGTCGGCGCTTCGCGCAACCAACAAGGGTGACTAAGTCCTTTTTTCTCCTCCCTCCAGCCGTTAACGATCGCTGATGTGACGGGAGAATTTTGATGTACGCGCGAAAGAGCCGTGAGCGGCGTGGAATGCGAGATGAGATCGGAAAACTTTCAGAGGAATTCGCTTTAAAGCGAAGTTACGTCGGCTTAAAGCAGTTCGCGCTTTTTTACGACTTCAAATGAAATTTTAGTGTGGAAGTGCATTTGGCCCATTGTCTAAGACGTCAAGTGTTTCGTCTGTTATGCGGAATTTCTCGAACGGTTTAATTTCACATTGTTGAAATAATTATAACACGTTATATGATTGTCTTGGTACCTTCATTTCCAATTAGTACGTTGTAGTTAATTATGCGAACTATTTTGAGATAATTTAATCAATGTATAATGAGCATCAGAAGTAATGACGTGGAAATTGAGGTCAGTAAAATTATTGACAATTGATTTTATTGAGCACTTTTAATGTTTATAGTTTAGTCTAGTGATAAGTTACGAAACAATATTTTTGTATGTTCTAGAAAGTTATCTTGAAAAAATGCAGTATTTTATAATAACGAGATTTAAATATTAACTTGGAAAAGTAATAGGAGATCATTCAAAGTTTAAAAAATAAAGAGTCTGATACGGAATATCGAGTAATACGATCATAATGGGTAAAATGAAATAAAGAATTTACTGCCTATTTTATTTTTAATTCAGTCCGTATACTGGGATTTGTTCGAAGTGTCTCTTTATGTTCTGTAAAATACAAAGTAATACGTTAGTAATAATAATATCATAATTTTCTATATTTCAATTTTTGTCTTAGCAGTTCAAGAACAAACTTGATTTAAATCATCGAAAAAATTCATCAAAGAAATAAAAATGGCACATTCTAATTGAATTAGTTAGAAAATCTAGTCAAGCTCAACTTTTACAACAATCGGGAAACAGATTTAAAATAAAAGTACTCGAAAAGGCACTCCCATGTAAAAAACCTTGGAAGAAAAAACTCGAAGCGCATGTTGCGGCAGCGACCAAAGCTCGTCTTCTTCCTTTTTTCTCCCCTTTCATGCTCTTTTATTTTCCGTAAAAGATTTGCCTTCAAGCATTCATAGTGCGCATCTCTTGTCGCTCGCTGGTGCACGCGCGTATACGTGCACACAGGCAGCCGACGTTTACAATGTTTTTGCCGCCGCTCGCGCCGCCCTTTTTTTCACAGTCAGCACAAAAGAGTTCCAGAGGATGGTTAAAAGAGTTACGCGCAGCGCCGACAATGCTTCGTTATCAGGAGACAACGACGAGGGGAAACGGGTGCTTGGGATGTTGCCGCGTTATACTCTACATCTTTCAGACTTAAAAAAAGCTCGTTCTCTTGGTAAAAGCTAATTATTCCTAGAAACGGAGAAGTGAACTCGCACACCTTTTACCGGGATTTAAATGAGACGTTGAGTTTTGTTGAAACTGAGTCGAATTATCGTAAGAAGATTTGTGGAGCTGGATTCTCTAAAGGCGTTTCCTGGAACCTGCCGATCCAATCACGCAGTACTTAAATAAACGTACTCTACGTTGAAATGAAAGTCTTTTCGAAAAGAGTAAGTTAATCCAATTATTCTCATATCAGGAATGGATTTCTATCTTATAGGAAGTTTAGTGTACAAAAGGGTCGAATGTAGAGCATGGAAAATAAAACTCGCGTAGAATTTAATGCAGACAGAGAGTATAAAAAAATCTTTATAAAAAAATTTCCATAAACTAGACCTAAATTTTTTCGCTATTTGCATTTTATGGTTCAAGTATCTACACAAAACCTACTTGTACATTAAATTTTTGGTTAAATGAAAAAAAAAAAAAATTTTGAGTTTCTTTACAATACTTATAGTTTTCTATAAAATTCTCAAATATTTTTACGTACTTATAAACTTTGGTACTTCTTATCCACTAATGCAACTAAAATTTTCGTATAATTACTTCGTTAAAACGGCTACAGGATCGAAAGCGTTTGGGAGTGGCGCAACTCACCACCATGTCACCACTCTTGGAAGCGTCGCTGACGGCGGAGTTGCTCCTCTCGACGAGGCCCCCGGGGGCCTGGGTCTGGCCGGCAGCAGGGCCGACGGCCGATGTCGCCTGCTGCGTCGCTGCTGCTGTGATGCTCGGAACGGTTGTGGCTGTGGTGGCTGCGGGTAGAGCAGCGCTGACAGACGCCGCCGTCGCAGCTGTCTGCTGTGGCTGGGCGACCGTGGACTTGGCCGAGGACGAGAGCGAAACGGACGACTGGGCCTCTTTGTCGGGACTGCCGGTCTGAGGGCCTGCGCCGATGATCGACGACGACGACAACAACGACGCCGGTGCTCCTGCTCCACCACCGGCCCCTGCTGCCGCTGCCGCTGCGCTTGCGCCCAAAGCCCCGGACAACTCATCCGTCGGTAGGTGAACGTCTGCGAACATATACGGTTTGAAATCATTAGTTGCCAAGTGGATAATGCAAGGTGCTGATGGGTATCATGGTATCAAGCTGAGATTTTTTGGATGTTGAGAATTTTGCATGTGAAATTGAAGGGTTTAGATTCATCTGTCCTTTACTGGAATAGTATATTTTGGAGCGCATACTGTGTGAAGAATGGCAGGAAGTTTTAACATGAAAGGGATAAATGTCTTGCAATATATTGCATTCGTTAGTTGTATAAGTATATATCGGTATGTTTTTATTGAATTATTAAACCACCTTTTAAACTTTACATATTCTCCAAAATATATTTTTAATATTTCGAAAATTATTCGAGATAATTTAGCAACAGCGATATTAAATTTCGAAAATTTGTATATAAAATTACTAAAAGCATAAAATTACTTGAATTATCAGAGGTTTAATATTGAATAATTATTGCCTTAAGAATACTTCGCTATTTAAACAATTTCATATTCCCTCATTAAACTGTAATCAAGCACTGCACTCAAGTATCTAGTAACTAGTTTACATAATAGGCAAAAGTTGCATATCAATTCAAAGATAATGTGCACGTGACAGAGGCGGTAAGTAGTTCCAATCTGTTTCGGTCAGGCATCTTGCGAGCACACTTCCAGAACTGTAATTACAGTTATAGTACTACTGAGAACCTCCCAACGAACGCGTTCGAATCACATTAATGAATATCAAAATTAATGTATGGCATTCATTTCGGTAATAATATATCAAGTTTACGTTCCTCAAGACATATCTTCCCGAAGCACAACGCTGGTCAAACTCCCCTTATTTACGCTTCATACACATCACACAAAATAATCATTTCTAGAAATTCATTTCGGATATTAAATTCAAAGACGCGCTCTTGCAACAGCGTTATATTACCGACGTTTCATTCACAAAGCTCTCGATACTCCGCAACAAATATATCCAGGTCACCCACGCGCGCACATACACACATTCGACAGACGCCATGCAATTATTCATACAGACAACAACACCTGAATAATTGCGCGTGTCCATTTATAATTCCTTTATAGTCTCTTCGCCAATCATTTACAGCGCGCTGCTTCGCTCGAGCGAACATTAATCGTGCCGCGCACCCGCACACATGTGCACGCGACGTGCAATGCAGCACATCTCGCGACGGCGCGTCCCGGAAATTTCGGGCAGCAACAATTTGTTAAATAATTACGCGGCTGTATAATAGGAACCGGCCGCGCGCTCGATTATTTCTGAATGAAATTTTCAACAGTCCAGATTGATATTTACCCACGCGGGACGTGCCCGAGATAGGGCTTGTGATGCGCACGCGCGCGCGCATTCACTTACACACGCGCCCACGCTCTGAATGTATAAACGATGATCTATCGCACATCAATGGCCCGGTGAGATTCGACGCGGATGATTGATAGAACGACGCGCGCGGTCTACATTTCCCAGGTTTTACGCAAAGTAGAGAGGGAGAGTTCGGGATCGGAGGGACAAAAAGAGGAAGAGAAAAGAGAGAGAGAGAGAGAGTATATAAAGAGTGGCTATGGAGCAGGGACATACATACACACGAGGGCGATATCATCGATCATCATTCGTCATGCGGCCGGCTGTTTTTCTTCGCGCTCCGTTACGCTCGGCTCACATCCGCGACCTTGCGATATCCCCCTCCCTCCCCCCGCGTGTAGGGGGGTAACTGTCATTCGCAGTATATAAAACGCTCCTTTTTCCTATTCCGCAAGAACGAAAGAGAGTTCTCGCTAGTTAGCTCTGAATTTTGAGTCAATCGATTACCGCATAACACGCGGTATAACCCAGGTAATTACCTATGTTTTTCTTGATTTAGGTTGTGAAAATCAAACTAAAGGTGTTTCCTTGAAAAGAAGACTTAGCATTACATCCACATTTATACAACGATTTGATGATTGAAAAATTGAAATGCCCTTGGTTAGATGATGCGTGTGTATCGGATTATAGGCGAGATGATTCCTATAAGCTCCGTGGTAAGTTATAACAGTCTATACACTGGTGTGTTTCTTAGAATGGGATTACTCACGATTAATTATGTCAGTTAGTCAACTGTTGTATATTCAGCGGGGACTTTGTACAACTAGATTACTAACGGTGTCATACGACATATCTTATTAGCAGAGTACAGATAAATTGAGGGATGTCGACAGAGAGCTTTTGTAATTTTGCAAGCACGCGACTGGTGAAACCTGTGCTATATCGTTTAAAGTATGAAAAAAAAAAATTAGTGAATGGATTTCAACCAGAATGCGAGTATAAGACCATAATTAACTATTTTTTTATACTTCATATCTAGGATAGAACGAATTTTATAGATTGCAAATAGAAAAATAATACTGCCGGTATTATCCTTAATGGAAAGTAAAATATTTTAAACGAATATTAGGATTGTATGATAAGCGGATTGTCTGGTTTAACTGTGTCTCCTGGATTATTGTTAACATCAATGTTACATTTAATAATGAAAATATGCTGCACAGTTTACGCACAACAAAGCATACTAATAAATTAGAAGCCATAAATACAGAAACTTTTCCAGATCTATGTGGTCCAATGTAACATATTTATTTATATTCATGAAAACAATATAGACTTTGAGGAATTCTTTTCATAAAATGATGGTTAACACGTTTAGTTTTATGACAAAAAACTAATACGATTTGTGTTCCTAAAGGCACATATAAGTAAGGGTGTTAATATTTATAAAATAATGATATTGACAAAAATCATCTAAACCAAATTAATAATAAATAACAATTAAATACCCCATGCAACAAATGATTTCTGCAAACAAATGGACTTTGTTGAATGAACAAAATTTAAACCACGGATACTATTTACGAGATTTGAAAAACTATATTTCAACCCCGTATACGCTAAACGCAGCACGTGGCCATCATGGAAAAATTTTACCGCAGCGCGGCATAAAGGCCAGAGGTTTTCGCATTGTTAAGTATACATTGAGAGCTGGAGAACCCAAAAGCATTTCCAATCGAGTGCAGTGAAGCACGAATAAGCTTTATTCAACCGGACCAGTGCGCGTGCGCGCACTCGAGGAGCGATCGGTGTATTGACCCGCTATAAAAAAATATACTGTTTGAAGCTGTATTTTCGTTTGGATTCTCAAATCCGAAAAACGAGGAGAGAGAGAGAGAGAGAGAGAGAGAGAGAGAGAGAGAACGCGCGAAAAATATATCGGAAGTATACCGATTCCGCACGCGTATACGTTTCTCCCTTATCCCCCCATTCCGCCGAATGCTTTTTCTCCTATTCAAACGAGAGAAATATCAATTTCACGGTGGGTTTGAAAAGTACGAAATGCAGCCGTTGGAAACCGAACCGAATAACCTAATAAACTAATTTTGGCGAAAAATTGCGTTCAATTGTATGGTTCGATTAATTGAAACAGTGAGGGGACTCTTTGATTTATTCGCGCTCCATCGTGCCTGGCAATTCATTATAGGTAAAATTCGGATGCATTTATTCGTAATACTGCTTTTCAATAAAAATTTTTAAAAAATATCCGGTATTGATTAACGTCAACCCAGCCAGCATTCGTGAGGACCATTTTCCTGATTAATACAGGCATGGCTGTAAAATGCATGTGCATATATATATTTATGAAATATCGCAGAAAGGTATTTTATAAGGCATTCGTGGTAAATAAATAAAAGGAATTTCAGATTATTCAAGCTGCGAAAATGAATATTTTATTATCCTTGAATCGCGCTGGAAAAGTATTTCCCGCAAACTTCCACATCGCTGATTTCAGATCAAACGTTAGAAAGTTCACGTTTAAAATTTAGGTTTGATACGGCGCGAGCGTAAAATTATATTCATAAAAACAAGTAATAAAATTTTATTCCCACTATGCAGTTGAGTGAGTGGGGAAAGAACGTTTACGATAGTTCCAAACTCAGCTTTCCGTTCTGTTACGGACGGGCTCGTAAAATATTCAAATGTTTATTCTCTAATGAGAGGCTACGTCGGAGAATAGCGTCATGTTGACTAGCCACTTTTTCAACGCAATTATTATTTCATGCATAAATATAGACTCTCTCTCTCTCTCTCTCTCTCTCTCTCTCTCTCTCTCTCTCTCTCTCTCTCTCTCTCTCTCTCTCTCTCTCTCTCTCTCTCTCTCTCTCTCTCTCTCTCTCTCTCTCTCTCTCTCTCTCTCTCTCTCTCTCTCTCTCTCTCTCCACGGCTCGACTTTTTAAGCGCGCTTATATTTCATTCGCTAATATCCTACTCGGCAACTTCCCCGACGCGCCAGCAAACTTCTGTCTAATTTACTTTCAAGATTCGCGCGCGTCAAATTTAAATGTCCCAGCCCGATATAAACGACGTCGCGGCGCGCTGCAGCCGTACATATATATAAACTCTCCCCCGAGGGGGAGGAAAGATCGTCTGTGCTGCTGCAGTGAACCGTCGCCAAAGTAGTCGACGTAAATTTATTCGCCCCGTCTCTGTATTATACATATATATTCGCTTTTGCAATTTTGCATTCGGCGCGCGCATAAACAGACGTCACAAAGGGGGGCGAGATAGACGCGGAGAGAGAGATGCGCATTTTTCCCATGCAACTTACACCCCCACCGCCGCCGCTAGGAGCAGGTATAAGTTTAGATGGTATATGTACCGGTACGAGGGACTGGCATATACGTGTGCGCGTCCAATTAAAAGTTTGGTTACGCCCCGACGATTGCGGAGCGCGCTATACGCGTCGCGGCTTCCGCGGCGCAGAGGAGCGCCGTGCTGGCAAAAGTGACATAGAAGTCGCTCATGCCTGGCTTTATCTCGCGCGCATACTTCACCTCCCGCGAGCTGTCTACGTTAGATGAAGAATGAGGAAGTGCATCGATTTAATAAGTAAGGGTATTTGCACAATTTAATTTCGAGGTAAAAAAGGATGAATTTTTAGATTATTGCAAATCATTATTGCTTTCCAAAAATTCAGTACAAAAGTTAATATAGAATTAACGTGAATTAATCTAATTAGTATTTATATTATTAAATTTCTTCCTTAATTAAATACCTAAATTATACTAAATTGTGTAATGAAATTTCACGTTTGCCCAATAAATTCCTAGTTGAAAAAAGGTCAGTTTTACTGTTCATATAAAGTAATGATGGGACTTAACCCGATTTACGGAACATCAAACAAGTTTAATAAATCCTGTCTAAACTGAGGACTAATTTTCAATAAAATTCCATTATAGCAGCTTACGAAATTCCGGGAATTTCATAGTAAAATTGAATTAACTTGACGTCGAAATTAGACGCAAAACTAAATCTAATTAATTACTGAAAAGTAAATGCGCTCTTTTCGTTTAAAATTTTTTCGCGTCCTTTTTTTAATTCTTAATATACTGCTTTCAAATTTTAAATATGACGTTTGAACGTATTTATTATTTAATATAAGACAATTAGTGTACGTTGATTTAGTTTGCAATATGCAAACTCAGCTTTTCGAAGTGTCAACATGAGAGTATGGTAAATCTCTGAAAGCAGAATCCATTAGAGTTCTGTATGCAGAGACTGAACTCACTCTAACACTTATGAATGCCTCGCTAACTTGATACGGCATAGTGAGCCGCTGCCGATGTTGTTTTAAAGTTATCAGTTCTACGAAATTGCGAATTCTGATATTGGCTTTAAAAATAACTCATATTTATTTCAACAAGCGCATTTTTCATTAATAGCAATAGATAAACGGGTTCGTTTCATTAACTATCCATAAATGTTCACGACATTTTGCAACATTAATGTATTTGTTAAATATCAAATTAAAATATAAACTTCTATATGAAATACTTGTATTTATCTAATGTATTGAAAATTGCAAATGAATATAAAAAAAATGCTCAAAGATCACGAGTCAATAGAAATGCTCCCATTAATCATTTTTTCATGAACTATAATTTTCTTATCCAACCGCACAGAATTCCAAGTATATTGATCTGCGCTTATCTAATTCCGAGGGAGCTAAGACATCTGTTACTAAACTGTAAGAATCATGATTATACTCAATCATCTCTCCGCCAAAGCTTTCCATCAATTTACCACGGCGGACGTAAACTGTCTGACCATTCCCTTTCATTACTACTTTTCTCACTGACGTAGCGTATATTGACAGACGAGAAGGTAAACATTCGACCTCCACGATTCTAATTCCTACCTTTTCCCTCGGAACGATTTTTCATCAACCTTTAGACTTCACTGCTGCTCCAACACTCAGTCAAAACGTAAATCTGTTTAATCCACAACCAAACAATTCCCAGGCTCTGTAATACACCCAATAGTTACTTCTGACGCGCGCAAATTCAAGCGATCCCCGTATAACCGACAAGAGAGCGTTTGCTTCAACAACAAACTTTCTTAAAGTGCGCGTGAAAACGAAGGCAAAGACGTGTCGCCCCCCGGCCGCCTGGAGTTATTAAATAAAATACCAAATCCCGACTTGATTGCTCGCTGCACACACACACACACACAGCGCGTTTGAACTGCCGAGTCCAAACGGAGCCACAGAGAGAACGGGAAAGATAGGGAGAAACGGGAAATATAAACAGCCGTGCGGATATCGCTCGAGCGCGCACGAGGGTGGGACACTTTCTGTGTATAGCTGTACGTCAGGATGATCGTGAGAATATGGGCCGCTTGTACGATTGCTCAATTAACTACAGGACTGTCGGCTTTAGAGGGACGTCTCTATCTATCTCGTCCCAGCTCGCTCATTTTCTCCCCCTCCCTCTCTCTCATTTTTTTTTCTGTCGCGCCACGACGGATATTCTTTGGCCTTTGACGACAGCCGGGGAGCGCGTACAAGAAATGAAGGAAATTAAGCGCGGAAGGATGTGACTCCATCGAAATGGGGGGCTGTGGACGCTGAGGTTCTTTTTTTTCCCTCGTCGACTGTGATTAATTTGGAATCGTTAATTAACGGCCGTTTTGGGAATTACGAATTTTAGATTGGTAATATATTTTTCACACATGAATTTTTGCTTTATAGTGAGGTTTGAATACTTATTGTGTTCAAGCTTCTTAGACGGTATAATTTTATATCTAATAATCTTTTCTTTTGCCTTTGACTCTTTGTTCGACCTACTTTCGTAAAGTATTTTCGGCTCGCTTTGATGTGGAATTACAATGTGAAAGTTGCAGGTCTTGTGAAAATAAGAGATTTGTACCTTTTTGAAAATAAGTTTTTTACTTGGACAGTAACAAACGATTCTGTTTGCATTGAGAATGTTTTTCTATTCAAAATAGTTTATTAATGGTAACTTTTACTTTATCGGCCAAATAAAATATTAGTATATGAAAAATATATGCAAAGTTGCTTTTTTTATCTATATTTGTTCGAAATTTACTAGTTGGTAAATTGTTTACTTTACCAGAGTGAAAAAGATTTCGAATACATTATCGATTATAAAAATTTATGGAATATGAAACATAAATCAACTAAGAAATATATATAATTGATAATCAATAAAATCGACAAACCCGGTGTTTTTATAGACAGGTGTAATTAATTGTACGTCGAATTAATTAAACTTTAATAATATATCGGATAATCATGATCAACTTTAATTTCAATTTCATAGTAATTCCGCAGAGATAACGTTCATTTATAAAACTTTTGGACCGCATTTATCTTCCCGCGAAAATGTTAATATTTACATTTATATTAATCAAAGTACATTACATCTCTGTCGATTCAAATCGAAGCAATTTATAAAAGATGCAATTTACGAAAAAGAACTCACTCCATTACATGCTTAATCTTACATGAGAAAAGGTACAAGGATTTCATTCAAATGCACGTAGCAAAGGGTCAATAAATGATGGAGGAGAACGCTCGGCAGCGCAATAAATCAAGAAAGGATCCCCACATAATGATTGTCAGACAACAAAGGAACGCTTTCGAAGAGTCATTCTTCTTCTGGACGCGCGCGCATGTTCTAACCCCATTCAGCGTGATGGAAGCGCGCGAGAGCGAGTATCGATCGTGCGCGCGCGCTCGCACATATACATATATATTTATGGAGACGCTGAATTTTGATGAAACGCCAGCAGCAGCAGCAGCACACGGCGAACGTAATGCGCATACGTGATTTTGAGCGCTCGTGCGCGCGAAACAAAATCCTCGTTTTTAATGAGGAAAGCACTTGGGCAGAATGAATTTCAAGCGCCAGCGAACCGAGCGCGCGTTTGTATCTGCGAGCGCGAGAATTCAAAGCGCTCCGGCACGCGAGATTCTTCTTGCTTTCTCGCTCTCGCACCCTTTGCTGCCCTTGAAGATTTTTCCCCGCGAGCCGTTCTATTACGTTCTTTAATGAGCAAAAGAGGAGGATTTTGTTGAGACGGGAAAGCCGGCGAACGCGGGAGAGTGCAAAAATTAATTTCTCCTCTTGTCATAGTTCGCTTTTAAAGCTACGTCGTTTTCTTTTATTTTTCTTCTGTTCCCTTTCTCTCGTCTGTTGTGAACGTAAGCAAATCGCGTCGCGTGACGGGACTCGTTTTGAAAAAAGTGTTATTAGGGGATCGTGAAGTGGAGCAAATAACCCGTTTTAATTTCTGATGCTGCTGCCGCGCGCCGGGACAACAATGCTTGTAACTTTAAAGAGCATTTAATTAGGAGCTGAAAATGCAGAGACACAGTTCTAGATTTATCGTCTGTCGTCGGAGATTTCATTCTGCTATTTTTCTGAAATCCTCTTGTGACACTGTTTACTTAATAAAGAATGAGGTTTTCAAGCGCTGGAAAAAATCACAATCTTTGGGATAAACATATAGGCACGTGTGTGTATTATATGTCTGTGTAAAAATGATTTAAATTGAGGCCTGATTGAATCAAACGATGTCTCGAAAGTCAATAGAAAAGTTGACAATAATACAGAGAAAAAATGGTGACTCGAGTGGTTTCCTGACAGTCATTGTTGTCACGAATTGACGCGCAATGAAGCGCTCCTAAGTTTTTTTCAAACGCTTATAGAATTGGAGTATCTACTATCTATAAATTGATAAAAGAAGTGAGCAAAGCAATAACAAGTGTGTTAATGCCCATTTGCTTTCCTCAATTAAATAGCAATACATGGTTAAAATAGCTTATTACTATGAAAAATTATGGAATTTACCAAACTGTTTGGGAGCTCTCGACGGCAGGCATTTTGGCATGAAAAAACCTTCGAACTCTGGGTCACTGTTTTATAATTATCGCCATTTCTAAAGAAATGCTAAAGCACAGTTTTATTGACAACATGTGACGCTCATAAAAGATTCACTTGGTTCAATCTTGGAGATTTTGGTGAGTCAATTTAAGTATCTAATTAGTGACTATATTTTATTTCTTTAAAAAAATCCTATGGTACATGTTTTTTCACTTATAGGTTCAGTGAATGATGCCAGTATTTTCAATAATAGTGACCTAAATGAAGAAATGCAAAGAGGGCATTTGGACATTCCTCTATCACGTAAATTGCCTAGAACTGATATTACGATGCCGTACTTTTTTGTAGCTGATAATATTTTTGCTTTGCAAAAACACCTTATGAAGCCATATTCAAGAGGAAATTTAACATACTCACAAAAAATTTATAATTATAGAATTTCAAGAGCTAGATTAACCATAGAGAGTTCCTTTGGTCTTTTAACTACAAAATGGGCATTTCTGCAAAGGATACGGGTTTCAATTAAGGGGATGTGCAACCCTAATTTCAATATTTTTTTAAAATCAACATTCAAACATTTATTTGGAAAAAGACGGCTGTCAAGCGCTCCGTACACGCAAACACTATATGCAGATTTTTTTCTGGATAATTCTATTGATATTTGCGTGAGTTATGCTCGTTGGAAAACTAGGTAAATTGTAGATTCCTACTTACCAACAGTACGGTTTTTATTTAATTCAATAAATTCTCATCATTTTTTTCGAAAAAAACATCTGTCAAGCGCTCCGTACACTCAAACACTATATGCAGATTTTTTTCTGGATAATTCTATTGATATTTGCGTAAGTTATGCTCGTTTAAAAAATAACGTCGGTACTCACATCCCCTTAAGTACTTTTGAAAATGCGATCACTACTGTCTTATGTTTACACAATCTGTGTATTACACGAAAACTACAAGAAAATTATGAGCAATACATCCTGTACAAAATGAGGAAGAAAACAATGAAGAAGATATCAATTTACCTAGCTATCGTCAGCGACAACTATTAGAAGAATACTTCTTAATTATTGAGGGGTCAATTCCATGGCAAGATCAATGTATTTGAAAAGGGTAAGTATCAGTCTCAATATAATTATTGAATTATTTTTCTTCTTTAAATTCTTAACTTTTTCAAATATTAACATTAATAAATTACTCTTTTGAGGTATTTAGTAATGAAAAAATTAATTTCATCAATGTACATTTCAAGCAGTTTATTTTTACTCTGTAGAAAAAGAATTACAAGTTCATAGCACTGTAAGGTAAAATTATAAAATATAAATACGAATAAATACTAATAAAATTAATGATTTTTTTAGCGTCCGTACTAAGCCTGATTGTTTCACAAAAGCATTGTTTTAATCTTAATTAGAATTTATTGGTGGGAAATGTACTTTGGTGCTGTTTCGCAAATGTCTAATAAAGCAAGTCACAAAAGCATTGTTTTAATCTTAATTAGAATTTATTGGTGGGAAATGTACTTTGGTACTGTTTCGCAAATGTCTAATAAAGCAAGTACTTTTTCTTTTAGTACTGTTTGCAGCTTCTTTTTTAAATCGTTAAAATATTCTTTTTCTGACATCATGTCCCATGTATCATTTTTTTTTAATAGATTCTTTCTGCTGACTATTATTTTCTTTTACATTTTTCAACATAGCTTCTTTTTGATCTTCACCTTTTTTTTTCAATACATTTTAACGCATTCAATACATCCGAATACTCTAATTCCTCTTCATTACTTGAATTATCCGATTCAATAGGAACTGGACTCAGTCTTAACGGTATATGTATACTTTTCTGTGGGGTTTTTGAAGTAGATGGACGTGAAATACAAGTAGCTTTCTCTTTTTTTGCCAAATAATCTTTCAAAAATTTCAAAGGACAAAAGTAATAAGGTTTCCCTGTAGCCAATGATCTGTTTATACCTTTTCTCATGACTGCAAACCTATCTAGTACATTATCCGCTGTAAAAATGTACATAAAAAATGTTTAAACTTTTATGTTTATTTAGTGAATAAAAAAGGCGCGTCAGAAAAAATTTTTAAATTACTTGATGGTTCCAGATCTAATTCACGTTTTATTCGGTCGGGTATGCTCTTGAACCCCCTTTCTTTTCTTTCTTTTAATGGAATCCCATAAGTGGTCACACTACAATCATATAAATACGGTCTTTTTTCGACCTCTTCAATAATAATCCGGTCGTATCTCATAATTTTACCTGCTTCTTCGTTAGACATTCTGATTATAATGGTTTTAACCTGACCTTTAACCCTTTACGGCGTGGTAGTAAGTATACTCACTACCTAACCTAAATCGAGATTTTGTGTATATAGCGCTTAAAATTAATGTTTTACATGGGATTTTTTGCTTTTTTAGCTGTCTGAGATGTCAATGAACATATACCAATACAAAATTATACTTTTGTATTGCCACTTTTTTTTATAATAAACAAGAAGGGCAAGAAAATGGCAATTTTTTCATTAAAAAATCGGCTTTGGAATTGCTGTTATACTTAGAATCATCAAAATGTATTTCTAGGGGGTTTTTTGAGTCGCTAATTACGAATCTGAAGTCAAAATTTGAAAATCTACAAACCCAAATAACAATTTTGGCCAAAAAATATCGTTTTAAAAAATGTGCGCCGCAAAGGGTTAAACAGCAGATATGTCACCTATATGAATTTTGAGGTTTACTTTGGCCTTCAAACAGCAGATATGTCGCCTATATGAATTTTGGCAGTAATAGAAGGTGTAATTTTCCCGTGCGATCGTCTTTTATTTTAACGATATAGTCGATTGATTATAGTACAGTATATTTTCCCCCGCGATCATCTTTTGATTCAACAACGATATTCTAGATAGAACGTTCGTGAAGAGTATTATTAAATTTACAATATTAATAGTATTGAAAATGGATTTTAATATTAACAAATTAATTATTTCGTTAATACAAAACGAGCCGTTTATGTATAATAAAGCGGATCCTGATTACATAAAAAAAATGAAGAAATATGCAGTTTTTGAAGTTATTTCTCAAGCTCTTTTCGTATCTTTTCATAGGAATATACCTTGTATTTACTTTTTGAACTTTTATTTTTTCTATTTTATAAATTATAAAAAAGTGAATAAATGATATTGATTTTAGATCAGGAGATCGAAGAAAGATGGGAAGAATTATTTGTAAAATATAAGGCAGAACGGAAAAAAATGCTGAAAAAACCTGCATCTGAATCTGGAGCAAGCAATGATGATAAAAAGTGGAAATATTATAATTCTTTTGCTTTCATGGATGAAATACTCCAGCATCGACCAACCAAAAGCTTTTTATCATCTCCGTCAACATCTGGTTTGCAGTCAAAAGAGATCTGTAATTATACTTACTTTTTTGTATGACATATAAGTCATTTGTTTGTTTAAAACATAATTTGTTTAATTATACTAGCAGGTTAATTCGCAAGACCAAAAACTATCCACGAGTCAATCACAATCTGGTAAAAATTTAAAAACAAAGGTAATATAAATTCCTAAAACTTTTCATACTAAAAAATTTTATATTTATTAAAAAAAAATTCCTTATAAAAATTATTTTTTATAGGTAATGCCAAAATTAGATGCATTTGCAAGAAAGAGAAAACTTGCATCGGACATAGTTAATCAAGAAATTGAAGAGATGAAATTGCAGCTCAAGTCAACAATTGCAAGGATCACACAAAATGCAAATCAACCACTTCACTTTTCAGCCGATGATGCATCATGCAATCCGAATGGTCTTGGAGAATGTCCCTTATAAATTTCAATTAAATTGCATGATTGATATACAAGCTATTATTAACAAGTATGCTATAGATAAATAAAATAAATCTAAATAAATTTATTGTATTTAATGTTTTCTTATGTAAATGTAAAAATTTTGTATATGCATTTTCTAAAATATTCTTTCTTTTTTGGTAAATAAATTTATTACTTATAAGTGTTACGAGTATTTATTATAGAAGTATATTAAAAATATTCCATAACGCTTAAAAATGTTCTTAAAAGATAAAAATTATTTTCTATTTTTAACTAACAATTAGAATATTTAAAAATATCATTATTTTTCTATTAAAAGATTAATTGCTAATTTGCTTTTTAATAACTATTTTTCTTATAATAAATACAAATTTTATTAACCATTGATCTAGTCATTATTCTAGCCATGTTTTTAATAATTTTACTTAATTATTAATTTTAATTTCATTAATTAATTATTTGTAATAAATTATGTAACTATATACAACATAAACACAAGCAAGGTCTATTCCATTTAACCATAGAGTATCAAGGTCCATAGACAGTGTACTTTTGTTTTTTTTTTTTTTTGATGGATCACGGCCCACGGCACATGGCCCACGGCACACAATGTGGAAAGTCCGTTAGTGTCTAGGTACCGGAACGCATCGAATACGTGGTCTAGGTGTTTGGGGTAGTCGATGATGGAGTCTAGGTAGTGCGCTCCGTAGCTTTTTGCGTCTAGATGTCCGAACAAATTCTAAAAAAAGAAGACGTTGAAAACTACAGAGCGTACCACCTAGACTCCATCATCGACTACCCCAAACACCTAGAGCACGCATTCGATGCGTTCCGGTACCTAGACACTAAAACCTACGGAGCGCACTACCTAGACTCCATTATCGACTACCCCAAACACCTAGAGCACGCATTTGATGCGTTCCGACACCTAGACACAAACACCTACGGAGCGCACTACCTAGACTCCATCATCGACTACCCCAAACATCTAGAGCACGCACTCGATGCGTTCCGGCAGCTAGACACAAAAACCTACGGAGTGCACTACCTGGTCTCCATCATCGCCCACCCCGAACACCTAGACCACCCATTGCATACGTTTCGACACATCACCAAAACTCTTATGAATTTGAATTTCGCGCCTCTAGCGCTTCATTACGCGTCAATTCGTGACAACAATGACTGTCAGGGGAACACTCAAGTCGCCATTTTTTTTCTATATTATTGTCGATTTTTCTATTGACTTTCGAAATATCGTTTGATTTAATTCAGGCCCCTGAGCGGAAAATACACGGATCGTAGAAATGATAGTTCGATATTATAACATTTTTTTTGGTGGTTTAATATTACGTACATCATCAAGCCATTTTACGAAGTTTTTAATATCACCCGTACAATATAACCTGACCTGAAAGTGTGTCGGATAAGCATTTATTTACCTTTACTTAATCTAAACGCTTTTTCATGTGCGCGTTATTGCCCCTCGCCTTATTATCGCAAAATTTATTAAGCACTTAATAACACGCGAACCAGAAAATACATCAAGTCAGGAAAGAATTTTCATCTTTGACGCAGTTTCAGCAGACCATAAGAATCTTTAACGATGACGCTGTCACTCGAGGGATTCTATAGCTCAAGTGTACTTTATTATAAACTCTGTCAAAGAAAAAGCGCGCTAGAAGCGCAAAAGACGAAAAGAAGATCAAGAACAAGAAGCGTAGGAGGTAAGTGAAGGAAGGAAAGTCATCTCGGAGCCCATAGATAGAAGCTCACTGGATAAAGATATAGAATACCAAAAGTGGGCGTTACGTGTACAATCACTATACCTTGGGCGCTTCTTGCAACGATGAGCTCCACTAGGCCCCGAGCCTTCTGGAGGATGGATATCGCCTGCTCGTGGGAGATATTCGAGTCCAGGGGCTGTCCATCTATCGCCAGTATCTGGTCACCCTCGACAAGTCGTCCGTCGCTGCAAACAGAAAAACAGAAAGACGAGCTCTTTGAGTTCACATTATATACTATATATACAGAAGACCAGAAAGCAAATAGCTCCCTGATATCAGATGTGCACGCGTGTGCGTAACACCAGCGCTTCGATAACCGCCACGTCGCGAAAGCTCCACACACATGTATATATGGTTTCCAGTTACACGCTAAAGTGCGCACACGTGTGTGTGTTATTCCCGCCAGAAATCCCGCCTCCGCCGGCGCAGATAATGGCAGAGCTTTCGCGCGGTTAATGCCCCACTTGGCCGTTTCCTGCCACGGCGTATGCACGGGAAAAATCGCGCGCGCACGCGTCCAGTTGCCGCCACAGAACCGGCCGATCGATAATCCCCTCCCACCAACCTGGCGTTATAAAAGGCTGGCCTCTTGCGCTACCACTTCGGCGACAGACGCGGGCTGAAGTGCTACCGATCGCGATATATACGTGTGCGAGCATATCATCTACTCGCGGGGGATACGAAAATTTTCTTTTTCGTTTTCATTTCGATCGCGCGATGCAATCGATCGAAGTGCCGGCCGTATATATATATATTTGTGTAGCTCGACTGTGTATGTGTATCGTATATAGATCGTAGACGCAATTCCGCCGGATGAAAAAGTGTATTGCGTTTGAAAAAGTAAGTGGAGAGTATTTTAGGATGGAAAAATTCTTAAAATTGTTGCTACGTTTGAAATGCTTTCGATATTGCGACTTTTTCGGGGAATATATAATAGATCGAAATGTATATTTATAATATTTTATATTATTGTTGCCGTATAAAAATGTTTTAAAATATTAATAATACTTTTCGAGCAGGATATCACCCGTACTATGAAAGTTTATTGTTACCCTCGAATATATATGGGAAAAATGAATATAGAGAAATTGGTATGAAATTCATTCTATAAAACTTTTTTTTTTTTAAGAGAAACTAATAAAATGTGCTGTCTGCCTATATGTACAATATATTGGCGAATATGACTATAAAATATAATGAAAAAGCTCGAGTTAAAACTACATACGGGAAATATCTATTTTAAAATTACATTATAATGAATAAAACAGCCTAAATTATTGTTATAAAAGCGCAATATCATTTCGTAAAGTAACATTGTTTGGCTTCGTTGGATTTTTTGAATGACATCAATGTAACCGTCGACCCTTTCGGAATTTAATAAGCGAGACTATAGCAAACAATTTACAATGCAGCATGGATAATCTTCGTATTAGCTAACGCAAACGACCGAGAGATGATTGTTGGCGGGCAACAAAAGCCGACGCATGCCCCCGATAGAATAACCGCATTCCTCGCCCCCTACCCCCGCTCCTCGTGCATCCAAAATCTAAGCTCTTTAGCCTGAAAATAAGGCTGGGGGACTACACAGCGCCAACACACGTTGATATTTATATGCTCTTAATTACCTGCGACCCCTCACACACCCACATCCACACACACACACACACACACACACACACACACACACACACACACACACACACACACACACACACACACACACACACACACACACACACACACACACACACATACACACACAGACACACACGCGCGCGCGCGCAATATTTCTGTAACTGATGTGAAATGCTGAGCGCGCGTACCCATAAAAACGAATTTATCGCGCGTAATTGATTAACGTGCAGTTTGCGCTTTTGATGTTCCGTCCGTGTGGGAACGCGCGTGCGCGTGATCCTTAAAAATGGCGCATTTGCGCTCCTGAGCGTTGCACACGTCATAAATCACACATATAAAAGTGTATGTGTCTATATATGTGTACGAACGCACGGAGAAAGAGAGGAGAAGTTCGCCCTGTTGCGCGAAGCCGCACGGCACTAGCGTGCATCGGGCAAATTATGCCGTCGCGTGTTTCGCGCGCTTGCGGCCGTAAATAACGCGGGTTATTAGCCCCGACAGTACTTGATTTTCCATGAAAACATTATGCGGAAGACTTGATTGTTTCGCAAAATAATAGTAACGGGCATAAATGAGCGGGTGAGCGCGCGCGCACGAGTGTGTGTGTGTGGGGCAAAGGCGCAGCGTTAACACTGCGCTAGAATGGCTTTATCCATGCAAAGGGGTCGATGTACACGCGGCTGTGCGCCAGAGTATGAAAGAATCGCGAACCCTGTGTATATGCATGATGCAAATTGTATTAAACAGCGATGTGATTATTATTTTTTTTTTTCGTTTTGGCCAGCGAACTTTATTTCATTTATGAAGCAAGAAATGATTATTCGTCTACTACTTTTTATAAGGAGCTTATTAAAACTTATTTTTATATTAGTCGATTGTTAAAACAGATTATGTATATTATGCAAACTCTAGAATACTAAGAAAATTATTATTCATTATTGATTCCTCATAGAGGAAGCTTTGTAATAGTAAAATTTTAATTTTCTTTAAATTGCTCTAGAAACATGAATAAAGGTGTTAGAAGTTTGTGTCACATGATTTTAGAAAATGTCTGTATGGATGTGTGTGTGTGTGTGTGTGTCTGTGTGTGTGTGTGTGTGTGTGTATACCGCTTTATTTTCGGATCTACGTGGTCGATTTTAACCGGATGGGTCTCATTTTTTTTGTTTTTTGATTCCGAATTCGGGAAAAAAATAATTTTGTACGACTAACTGATTCGTTTTTGTTTTATGTTGAATTTTTCATTTTCGAAAAATTTATTTTTGATTTTTTATAATGATTGGATTTAAATTTTATAATCGGATAGGTAGCGTTCGAAAGAGCATAAAAAAACCTATATTTTTTGTTATCAAATTGTAGAAAATTGGAAAAGAAATTTGACGTTTATGTATATATGCTGTCTCCATCCTGCAAAAAATAGCAACGTTGTCAAAGTGCCTACTTTCATTCATATCAAAGTTCTACGAGCCAATGTCAGTTGGCAATCGTAAAATTTTACGAGGGTATAATTTATTTGCCGTTAAAATTCAGTATAACTTATACCCAGTAAAAAATCCATATTTCTATAGCAATAGAGACTATGAATAATATTTTACATGACAATGGAATATTTGATTTTTAATGCTATTCATTGCAATCAATCTCAAGCTGCCTATCTCAACATTTCATTATACTGAAAAAGAAAATGTTTACGTATGTTTTATCATATTTTCGCAAAAGATAATACCCTGCTAATACCCGCAGCTCCCCTTATTTTTACCAAATCTGAGCTCACTGAGCGGCGCCTCCCAAACTCGTATCAAAAATATTTCCCGATATCAAAAATTCACATTACATCCTCGAAAAATCGCTCGCGTGAATCTCTCTCTCTCTCTCTCTCTCTCTCTCTCTCTCTCTCTCTCTCTCTCTCTCTCTCTCTCTCTCTCTCTCTCTCTCTCTCTCTCTCTCTCTCTCTCTCTCTCTCTCTCTCTCTCTCTCTCTCTCTCTCTCTCTCTCTCTCTCTCATCCACGCGTTAAGCGCGCCGTGCGCGCACATATGCATCAAACTTCCTCACCTCCTCGAGTTTCTCTCGCCCTCCCGGAGACAGGTTACTGCCGCGTCGATGATCCTACCCCTCCTCCGCCGCTTTTTCCAATGCATATTTTATAAAGCCATCGCCGAGTGAATTCTCCTCCCCACCCCTGAAATCCACGACGCCGTCGTCAACGCGGTAGCGGAAAATATGCAAAAAGACTCCTCCTCCCGAAGCTCGAAGAAAAACGAAAGCTCAAGCGATTCTCTCTCTCTCTCGCGCGCCCCGTAACCGAGCGAGTTAAAAATTCTTCGCCGACTAGATTGAAAGTCGCGCGGAGCTGCGGCGAGCGCGTGCAAGCTCCGACTTTTAGAATCGGATTACGCTACTTCTCCCCGGCAATTCGAACCGACGGTTCTCTCTATATACACACGAGAGGGAGTTGAGATCAGTTCTAAGCGAGGAGCTCCTCGGGCGAAGGCGTAGGAGAGCGCTCGAATTACGATTCCATTTCGGCTTTAATGATTCGCGGATAAACACCGCGAGAGTGAGAGTAAGGCTCTTTGTTTCCGAAGACAGAGCTATATGCACACACTGGCAGCACAGCGTTTCTATTTCCAGGACGGCGGACGGGTGAGAGACAAAAGTCTTCGCGATGCTATATGTATATGCCGGGGAAGAGCGAGATTATATCACTCGGCGGCTGACTTATATACAGCGCAGATGTCGGCGTAGTTGTGCATTTTTAACGACCTATGTGTATGTGGGTGTGTGTTTTCCGAGCCCTCGAGGCAGCGAAAACAAGGATATAAATCCGCGACGGGCAGAGAGAGCGAAGCGGCGACACTACATTAGCGAAATTTCAGTCAACAGGCCGGCACCGGCGAATGTCAAGGGGCACTTTGCCGTGCGCGCGGCGCTCGACTCTTCCTGTGGTGCATGCGCCGCCTCTCCGCTTCTCCCTACTATATCCGCAGCTCCCTCGCGCTGAGGCTATACGCATTCTATCTGCCGCGGGCGAGGCGTCGAAGGGAACCCTTGTATAAGCGTTCTGCTCTCCCTTCTCACCGGTGTCGCGCGAGTTTTCGATGATTTTGCTAATTTGCCGTATGCATAAGACATAAGTCCCCACCATCCCTCGATACTGATTTGCTCTAGACTCCACGTCGTCGCCGAGTTCGCACGGACGCCGGAGAGAGGTAGAGAGAGGTGGCCTGGATTTCCAACTTGGATAGTACTTGTTTGGCCGCGCATATATAAAGTTTGAATTACAACAATGATATAGTTTTGAAAAGTAAACGAAGTCTGGGGGAGCTGGATAACGGGTACGGCAGGTCGAAACTTTTTTAATTGACGGTACGGTTATTGTTTAGAGAAGAGGCTGACAGACTGATTTCGGATATCCAGCGAGCACGCCCGAGTGGAAGTAAATTCGTTTGTAGGGAGATTCAACTGACCGGGGAAAGTCCAATCGATGTTCGGCACTTCATCACTGCTCGCTAACTATCTAAAACATTAATTAGAGGCAACGTAGTTTTCGCGAGTACATGAAACTCGATGGAAATCGTTAGATCTAGATTGGATTGCATAATAGATTTGCTAGTGAACGCAGAAGTATTGGCTTAGGTTAGTGGCTATTTTAAAGTTAAACAAGTACGAATAATCTAAATGAACGTTCATGCCGGAGTTAGAATTACCTCATCCTTTTAAAATCATTACTGCAACTTTGGTCAAATGGACAGTTCACGGAAAAAATTATTAGTTCCAGTAATCGAAAAATTGGGTATTGTAGCCATCTGAATTAGTCAAAAAACATAGAACTAACAGAATAGTTATAGTACAACCAAGAGGATATAGTTAGTATATACGGAGAGAAATTTTGGTAAGCGGATCGCCGAAATCGAAGCAGACGGATAGCTCACGCTTTTGGTAAGCTGGGTTTTAACTTTTGGTCATCCGATGACCAACGTTGGAACTCGGCTTACCAAAAACGTGAGCTATCCGTCTCCTTCGATTTCGGCGATCCGCTTACCAAAATTTCTCTCCATATAAGCAACATAATAGTTATAGCGACGTAAAAATGGTTGGCGGAATCAATATTTGTTCGTTCATCTAACTTCTTGGCTGTATGTTTAGTAACCAACTGGTTGGTTAGAATAACCAATCCTTTTTCCGTGTCTAGTAATGCGTTTAAATTAGTAGAGATTACTTGAATAGAAAATTATACCTTTGTCAGAATAATTGGAGTCATTAAACAATCCTTACAACGAGATTCACGATCTTACAACTTTATTATTTCCTTTCATGAAATAAAATAAGGCGGAGCGTGAGACACAATGCCGTTGGCACGGTACAAACAATCAGACCAGTGGTCAAGTGCTGAAGATGCGTATTTCCTTGAGAATTCTCTCTTGCAATTAAAGGATCTTCATTGTATAACATCCCTTTGTACACGAGAACTGTGGAACTCAAGTAGATCGGATATTTGTATCAAGATTCCCTTTGGACTTTGAGACTTCTGAACAATAATCAACTTTATATTGCAATCTCTACTTCGTTAAGGTTGCTTTGTGAAGACAGTAAGAGCAATTAAAAATAAATATCACCAAAGTGCGTTTCATTTCACAAATGTTTTACACAGACAATATCGATAACGATTTTTCGTATAAAAGCCACTATATCCTATTTGACGTTAACGGGGTCAATTTATTTTTAGCGTTCAAACTGATTAAATTCCCTCGTTTCATAATCGAAATCATCAATTGAATTCAAACGTCAATATCACATACCTGCGGTATTACATATGGACTCGATTGCAATGCTTCTAATGCATTTGCTTTTTAAAAGATTAGTTTATGATATTGGCAATTTCCCTAAGCATGAATTTGCACTTTGCTCGCCATTTTCGTTTAAAAAAAAAAAGAAAGAAAGAAAAACTTTTCCCGTATTTACTTACCGTTAGTAAAATGTACTTCATCGATATACAAATATATGTCAACGCTACAATTATATTGATTCAGTTATAACCAATAAATAAATTCATCGGCCGTACCGAAAATCTCTTAAACCATCAGAATCCTCAAGCCCCGACTATAAAAGTAAGTCTGTTTTATTAGAGAATGCAAAGGTACTACGCAGTTCCCAGTTCAGAAGCAGGTTGGCAAGAAACGGTATTCCTTCTCCTCGAGTCTCCGACTACTAAAGAACGAATGGTGATTGGAAGTCCGGGATGCTTGTAAACAATGGGGGATCGTAAATAAGCGTCTAAATTTGACGTCTCGAGACCACGAAGACCACGCGCCGCCGCTTCCGTCGGGGTCGTATACCTCCGTGGTCACATCCTTTTTGCGGTTTGCCCGAGTTATACGATCGGCATCCCGCAGCAGCCCCGGCAGCAGCAGCAGCAGGCGCGAGTAGTTCTGGTAAAGTCGACCGCGGCGTACTGACGGCTTCATAAAGGTCGCTGAAGAGGGGGGGAAGGGGATTGGTATCTGGACCATGATGTACGCGGCAATAAAGCTAAGAGGATTCGCACGGGAAGGTGGAGGAGTAAGGAGAAGTACAATGGAAAAAAGACGTTTGCCAAAGTGCGTAAAGTTCGAAACTAATCACGGTGCCGCGATCGCGTCCGCTTTCAGAGCACTTCGATGGCTGATTAATTAAAAGTTTCTTTCCGAGCAAAGCGATACAGTGAGTAATCAAAGGAAGATCCATCCGCCATGAATGTGACTGTTTTTGCGAATGGAGTGATATAACCGCCCTTTTTATCGCGCAACATTTCCAATCAGAAGTTCTTTAACGGAAAACTCATCATATCAGCCAATATTTTTTTTCTTTCGCACAAAGGAAAGGAAATTGCCGTGATCAAATGTAATGCGAGTTATTGAGATTTGTTTGTTAATAATCTCAAATTGAATGTAGAAAATATATTACTGAGAAAGAAAAGAAAAACATTGAAAAAACCTGTCGAGATTGAAAGGAAAAAGAATTTCTCCGCGCAAGTATCGTAACTTCGTTAAAAAAATTTACAAAAAAATTCTCGTATATACGGCGCTGTAAAAACGAAGCCACTCTATCCGCTAGAAAAGTATACGGAAAATACAGCTGAAACTCGCTCAATGCACTGAAAATATGAATATGAATCGCGAGATCCGATCCGCTCGGGTGTATCAACGATTTCATATACGAGTGCGCATACACATATATACACGCGCGCCCCACAATCGACAATGCATTAAGTAAATTCTCCCGAAAGACTATGGAATCGAAATATATACCCGCGTCTCCTAAATAAATACGCGAAGACAATATAAGCGCTGGGCGAACGAACCCGAACCGACAATGTACGAAGAAAATACTTTTCAATTTTCCCGTAAGTTATTACATAGCCCTCTCTTTCTCTCTTCTCTCGATGGCCAGAATTGAGGTTGAGCTTCGCTACATCTATACCTCTCTACCACCACCACCCCCCTCGCCCTTCGGATTAGACGAAATTCGATTCGAGCCGCGACGAGGCGAGCTGCGCATGCACGCGCGTCTCTCACTGCACGCGGCTTCTCGCGAAATGGCCAGGCGACCTGCTTGTTCTCCGCGCATCGAAGCAAACAGGAATCGGCGCTTCTCCCGTTTGCGGAAAATTGTGGTATAAGCAGTCGTCGTCGTCATTGCTATGTCGCGACGTTTCTACAGGACTATACTCTCCATCCTCTGTTTCTCCCTGTCTCGCTGTCTCTCTCTCTTTCACTCTCCCGGGGCACAACTCTCTGATAGACATAATGTTCGTGGCGACCTACATGCATCCTCTCATTCTCGCCTTCTCTCTCTCTCGGGTTTATATCTACGTTCCGGTGTATAACGTGTATATATAGCGAAATGTGTCTTGGATCTACAGGGAGCAGAAGCGTAAAAAGGCGCGGATCATTTTTCTCGGTCGGGCGAACGAGCGAGCCTCTCGCGCAGAGAAAACGAGCGCGGCGGAGGACGAGAGGGAATATGAAGATAAATCGAGCGCAAAAAAGTAGACCCGCGATAAGAATCAGTTCGCCGCTCGTTCCCTTTGCTCTCTTTCATTTTTTAACCCTCCGTCAGGCTTCCTTTCTCCCTCTCTCATCGTCCTCCTGCTCTCTCGTCGCTTTTGTTTTCATTTTTTTGCCACGACGAACGAGAAAGAGAGCGAGACAGCTATAGAAGCGCACCCGAGCTGTATTACGCTGCAGCAACGTCGGGATAAACGCGATAGGAGGATTTTATGAAGAGAGCGATGAGCAAGAGCCTGAAGGGAAGGGTTGAGCGGTTGTCGTGAAACTGAAAAATCGCCAGTGTAATGCCGATAATGAGAGTTTCGAGGTGATTTCGATTGCCAATTTAGATAACTCGGGGCTGCGGTTTATCATGTTATGGGGAAAGTATCTATCAGCTCGATTTAGACTTTGTAAACTTTTTCAAAGGACATCAACATGGAGGCAAACAAACGACGAGGTAATTTGATGTTCAAAAAATAATAGAAAAATAACAGTAATTTCGTAAAGGATTGCTGAAAATTTAGAGCACAGAATTTATGTTTCGAAAAGAAGGTTTCTTTTTAGAAGATAAAGAACAAAAAACCAACTAAAAACTTTTTCATTCGCATCAGAGTTTCTGTTGATTCTAAAAGTATAATGGAATCACGAACATCAGATTTTTCCTTATTAAAGATTTGTATAATTATACTATTATTTACATTCTTTAAGTGCAATATAAATTGCTCAATATAAATTTAGAAATTATAATTAAATTAATATTATTATTATATAAGTATTTAATAATAATCATGAAATGTATAATAATCACGACAAAATGTTTTATTCGAAAAAAAATATTTAAATAATAACACATAATAAACCGAATTGCGTAGGTAGAGCTTTTAACGCGCATACGTGCATCAGCATTGCAGCATATCAGGAAGAATAAAAAGTCGAATACGGCATGGACATATAACCTCACATATACTGCAAGCACTTTCTTCATACCAAATTGTATTTTCCCACAATTTATCTCAGGGATTCATGTGCGTCATAATATTATAGATTTTTTAATAATTGAATATCAACAATAAAATGAAAAAGTGGCATTGGCCACATGCGCAATTTATTTTATTATTCTATTATACGTATATCATTCGTGGTTTCAATATTATTTTTAAGCTTTAAAGATCTATATAATTGAAACAAAGCAAAAATAAAGTAATAAAATTAATTTCACCGAAAAATTGAAAGTGCCTAAAGAATAATACTTATAATTTAATCTTTAAACTATACAATCAATCTTTCTACGTAAGTAAATGCTAATTCAAGCTAAAAATTGACGTGCAACCTCTCTCGCACCCTAAAATATTATCTCACTCGTGATGGCAAGAGTGCGCTGTCCCACGGAAGCGCCTTTTCTCTATTTGCATTATTTGCCTTCCTCCTCTCTGTCTCCACCTCCGCAAAAACGCTTTATTTATCGCTCTCACCTCTTCTCGCCCTCCCTCTCGCGCGCGCTCTGCACACGCGCGATGCTTTCCCCCGAAAAAAAACCGCCGCGTAAAAAAGGAAAGCAGTAGCGCCGGCGACCTGCAGAGCGCGCGCATTTGTTACAGCCGAAGTGCGGGGGCGTGCGCGAGAGGTTATAAGAGAGACAGATAGGCCGGGTCAATAAATCCTGCCAAGTGTGCGCCGCGCGTACACGTATACCTATATACACCAAGACGCGAGTCAGTGTAGGCGACGCCTCGAGAATCTTTTCGATACGACACGACCGCGTGTATTGTCCCTGAGCTTCACTTAATATACACCTAAAGAGGATGAAAAAAAATGCGCGCGTACGTGTGCAAGTGGGCTTCGAATGCGTAGCGCGTTCTCGAAATTGCATTAATATTAGGGACAGATAGAGGGTGGCCGCGTGACGGACTGCATCGACATGCCAATAATCGGCCAAGGGTCGAATATCGACCATTTTGGGAGGCGGAGCGCGCGCGAAAGACAGAGAGAGAGAGAATTAGGTGACGCTGTATAATTTTGCGCCAAACAGCCCGCAGCCGTACAACCCGATGACGTATTTCGCGCCGGAGCTTTCGGGGTCATTCGGGAGTTCGCCGATGAGCCGCGGATCGTTGCCGTGGGAAATTCAATTTTGCGCCTGAGATAAAACGGATAAGTTGTTAGAGTTAAATTTTTAATTAAATTGTACTTCTCTATATATACTCGATAAGTTGATTAATAATTAAGTTGAGGCAATTAATACAGCTATTTCAGTGGAGCTATAGGCAAAGCTCCCGTTAGCTAAAAAAAGATTATCTAAATAATATTTATCTTAATTTATAGTGACCATTTTATTTAATTACATTGTCTGATATAGCAATCGCATGCGCATTCCTACATTATAATGGTTATTGATTTCCGCGTTTTAATAGTACGCCAATTTAATTAACATATTCAAATAATGAAATGAATTTATTACCCTACCAAATTTAAATAAATTATTTTCCATTCCATTAGTATCAACTTGAGAATAGATTTACATATTAAGTTGTTGAGTTTATATTTTTCACTGTGAGATGTGTAACACGTGTAGTTGGATAAAGTTTAATATCACATTCTAAGTATGAAATTCTCACACCAGTGATGTAAATTCCAAGAATGTCTTGTCTGAGCTTTACGCGAAATTGCAGCACACTCGAGCGCACTTTTCATCCTGTAGCTTTCAAAATTAGTTTTCTTTTTTTTGGTCGGATGTCACACTCACCAAGATAACATGAGTTTGTAGAGAAATAGAGAAGTCGAATGGGAGTAGCAATACAAAAAAAGTACAAGACAACTCGTAAGATACGAAGCGGGATAAAAAGAGAGCGATAAAGAGCGTAATAAAGTAAAAGGTACATAAAAAGCGAGAGAGAGAGAGAGAGAGAGGGAGAGAGATATAGATAACGAGGAGGTGAGATATATAGAGTAAGACCGAGGCTGAACACGAACGAACGTGAGAGGGAGAGAGACGGGTAGAGCGTGAGGGAGAGGGAGACAGAGAGGATGAGAAGCCGCCGCGCGATTATTGATTGACGGCTACATTCGACATAGAAATGACACACACAGGGATTCTCTTTCGATTTTTGACTAATCTGCGCTGTTCGATCAGCCGCTACAGCTGCTGCTGCTACTGTGCCCCGCAAAGGACGTGTCACACGCGCACATAGCTCGCTAACTGCTGTTTAATAGACTTAAATCGCTCGAACACAGCTAATCGATCTCATCTCATTTTGCGTCGTAATTCATCTGCCGGAAGGCATGCGAGCGCGCACGTCCACGCGGAGGAAAAACGTTTGTAAGTATTTTGGCGAATTTTAATGGAGTAAACGCGAAAGGAAAATTAAATGTGAAATTCAATTAGCGGGCTCTGTGGCGTTGCTGATAAAACGGTGTCATCGAAGCGACGGTAATTATTATGGGTTCCCGTTCATCTGGGCGAATAAAAATTTTATGAAATCGGAATGAAATTATTACCTTTAATTGAAAATGTATGTTGAGGCAGTTATTTTGGCCACGTCCAAATTCTATTGATGACGCAATTAGAAAGCTTCAAAGTAACTCTTATTCGCAATCCTATTGCTGACTTCGTAGAAGAAAGTATTGCAATTCGTTCGAAACCAATAACACCCTGAACACGGCTTTAATAAAAAGAGGATATTAACAGAGCGCATTGATCCCGCTTCAGTTTTAAGTGTACGCGCATAAATCGAACAGCAGCCTCAAATTTTATATTTGTACGTTTGAATGTAGCGTCAAAAACCCTTAACTGGCGAATTAAATATTGATGGTAATCGCATGTGTCATGACATATCTGCAAAACAATAGCAGAAGATAAAGTTGAAACGAGAGAAAATACCGAATGTAGAAACATTATTGACAGTAACAAACAAAAAACGCCGACAACACGGCTATAGCAACAAAGAGTTGTTGAAATAAACGAGAAAAACTGAATCAAGGTTTTTGTTTGAAAAAATGGAATAAACAAACGATTCCGTAGAACTCGAAATTTTTTCCATATCTGATAAACTGCGTAACTACACGGAAAAAATAATTAGTTAATTCTACATTTCCTATACAGTTGATTTAACTGTAAACTGGCGAGTTCATTTTACTTTCAAAAAAATCGGTAGAATTTCCATTTTGAAATGTAAAATCTCCATTCTTAAAAAATAAAATTTCCATTTTTAAAAGTAAAATCCATTAATAAAAAGTAAAATCTCCGTTCTTGAAAAGTAGAATTTCCATTTTGAAATGTAGAATTTCCCTTTCTGGAAAAATGAAATTATTACTTCACTAATTCAGTTGATTTTACTATTTATTTTGTTCTGTGTATTATCAAAAAAGCATCAAAAACAGTTGAAAATAAATGAACCCATAACTATTTTTAGCTTCATTTAATGGTAGATCGAAACATTCAGCATGGAAGCTTTTTCCTTTCAGCGTCTGCCGTTAAGCAGTATGAAACTGCAAAAAAGCTTTTTGATGTAAAAAGGGTTATTATCGTTTGGTATACTTTCAGAATTTTTTCATGGTAGTTTATGTACACTTCTTTAGCGCAAAAACATTTTTCGAAATAAAAAAAAAACTTGCACCAAAAATAAGCGCGAAACGCGTCATAGAAATAATTATACAATTACAAAGCCAAAAACCATTTCATAATTGCAAAAGTTACCCTACAGCCACGTAAACATCGCACGCTACCAAGATGAAAAGGAATGTACGCACGGCCAATAACACCCCGGATCAGCGCTGGAAACTAAACGTCCGCAAAATTTTAAACTCAATTTCGCGGCCGCGCTCGCTCGGATTAAACTTCCAACGGGCACGCAAGAGAGAGTTTCCCCCCTCTCTCGTTCTGTGTCCAGGCAAACATTGCGTAAAACTGTGCGGCCAGGGGCGGCGAGCAAAAGGAGAGAAGAACAGACGTCGATAAAGCATAAACCCGAGACGCCTCAAAGGCCACAGGAGGAATTTTCGTTGCGGCACGCACTGCGCGCGTAAAAGCAAACGGCCAGGGGGCGCGTTGCGGTCGTCATCCTATGCCTTTGCCTTTTCTCCATTGCGGGTATAATCTACTTAATGTGGTCGTCCGCGCCGTTGCCACGGGGCATGACCCGCTCCCCCTCCGCCCAAGAGGGCAATAAGCTCAAATTCAGCCGGAGTAATTTAATTCTTTGAATGAACCCGCAGCCAGTCGGAGCTTCATTAAACGTCGGAAAGTCGTACGCGGTGTGTTCGACGTTCATTCAAGATGCAACGGGACGACGCTTTTTCCCCTATTACCCCTTAGGCGGGCTTGGTAAGTGAAAATCCCGGGACGGAGTGAGAGAGAAAGAGATAGAGAGACAGATTGGGGGGAGGGAAGATTGTATACTATTTACGAATGTGAGCCGACTCTCTCGTTCTATAAGGGTTTTTTCGACTCTTCACCTCCTCGTGCCGCGCGGTAATCCAGCTCTCGGGACTGCAAAACCGGCGGGAAACTCGCGAGTACAGCCGGAGGGAGGGACCGAGAGAAAGAGAGAGCTGGCCTGGAAAATTTCTCAGGCTTGCAGTATTTTATTTCGAGTATTTTATTGTTACTAGCATTGTTTTTTTTTTTTTTTTATTTTCGTCGTATAATAAAAACTGAATTTCGAGCAACTTTTCCCCTTAATTCGCTGTGCGAACTTTCGAGATCAAAGTATCGGGCATTATAGTTACACGAGATTGCTTTTAGCGTCTGTAGATATTAGATTGCACGGGCGTAGATAGGTAAATTTGTTTTCTTCTAAAATACAAGTTGGCAATTAAAATGACTTAAATGGAGTTGACGTACTCGCTGTAAAAAAAAATAGAAAAGGAATATCGAATTATAAACTATTTGAAAATTACTTTAAAATTACAAAAATTATAGAGAGCTAAGTGTACCAACAAGTTGTAACAGTAATTTAAACAGTATCAACAAAAATATTTTTTTGTGTTTCAACTGTTATTTCGGCATTGTTTTTTTCTATTTTCTGTACCCAGATGAAGGAGAGGTTTTACGTCAGTATTTTTCATTGTTTTGAATTTTCACTATTCTTCGTAGTCGCACTGTCCGTACTCCAGTATGCAAATACCAATCCATAAAATAACTTATAAACAATGGCTCTCGTCAGTAAAATAAAGAAACACATGCATTTCGTATTTTTCACAAACATCTCCCATCCTTTACGTCGTAAACAGACAAGAGTAGTTCGAAAGTCAGGAATAGTTGAATGGTCACATGTCAAAAGTTTAAAGTAGTTGACAAACAAATTTCGATACACCGTACGCGCTTCAGAAACTGAAAAGCTCGAGATTTATTACGACCCACTACATACCTACATAGCTCGTCGAATCGAATGCATCACGTTTTTAAAAATACAATTCCATTCTTCAAGCAAGTCACGGCAGAAGTAAAAATACGCTTTCCTCTCTATACCTACCTCGTTACTCTTTCATCCAACATCGCGTAGCATTCAACCGACTTCGCGACATTTAAAAACTCGCTCACGAGACAGCAGCGCGCACAATGCCCCCGATTATTATAGCTCGAATCGATTAGTGCTTAACGGTAACAATCCAACGCTAGCTCTCGCAGCCCTCTTCGCCCTCGACAAGAGCAATCGCAAGCCCTATACTCGCGAAACATAGTCGCTAATAAAAAAATTCAACAAAAGGTCGATAGAAGCGATACCCGCCAATCGCGCGCAACGAACAACAAAAGCCACCACGATGATTCGAGTGCAAGAGCGCAAAAAACCGCTACATGTACACAGGGGAAAATCCAGAAAAAAGGTAGGAAGAGGCAAAAAGGCCACGTGTAGTTCAGCGAGAGCGGCATATACGCAGCTACTTGATTGGACGTGGAAAGCTCAATGACGGGACGCGCGCGCTTGCGTATAAAACGTCCGCTTATACCCACTCCCCCGCGTCGAAAAGCGCGCGCGCGCGCGCGCGGTTGACAAACCGACGCTGGAGCGTTATCCATTCAGGCTACAAACATCGACGCGCGTATATATATACGTACAGAGGAGTGCGCATATATGTGCACGCGGGCGTGACGCTGCTGCCGCGCCGTTAGCCCATGCGCACACAGATGATCGAGGGCAGCAGAGAGGCTACTTCCGCTCGGCCGACACAATTAGCGCTCGCTTTAATCATTCGCCGATGTGTGTGTGTGTGTGTATACGCGCGCGCGTTTATACTCACGGACGGTCCCGAGCAGCAGGGGAGAGATAGATCAAGGGTGTGTGCGCGACTGCAATCGAGCCTCGAGTAGACGACAGTGTGTGTGTGTGTATGGCTATGGGCGAGATTTGCGAGAAAGGTGTACTTTAAATAAAAATGTTTACGTGCTCGAATGCTGGAGAGGTGTATGGGAGCTGGGTATTCGATATTGTAGGTGACGCGATTGCCTTTAAAACTGTGTAAGAATGATCTTTTGAATAAATGAAAGATAGAGATTTAATTATGGAAATTGTGTTATTATGTATGTATGGGAGCAGATTTATGGAGAATGACAGATCAAAAGCACTGTATTTAATGGTTTGATTGAAGCATGATTTAACGTCGGATTACATATCAAAAGGTGGTTTATCGTGATTGACCGCAAATAGAAATTTGGTTTAGGTTTATGGTCACGCATCACCGATAAACCGTATAATACGTCAAAATATTAACCGTTTCATTGTATAAACAGCTGTTGCATTATTTCCGATATTGTTACTCGGAAATCTCTCTAAATACAATGTTCATATATGTTTCCACGTAACCTTCAGCGCTAGAGGTTTTATATCATGAAAATGGGAATTCTTATTACACGTGTCACATGGTAACTTACGCCCTTCATCAAAAAACTTAACCACACGTAACCTTAAATATTAAAGCTCTTTTAAACTATGAAAGTGATGAATGGATATTTTGTGCCTTATATTCTTCAGTGAGCAAAGCTATCCCGTACTTCTGCTGCAATACTACTACAGTTATTTCGACATTAAAAATGTCTACTCTCTCTACGTCCGAGTGCATGCAGTGTAGCAGCTGCAGTTGCCATAACGTAATTGTAGACGCGTAATTCATGCGTCTCTGCTCCTCTCTTCCGGTACGCACTGTCGGGCACAAGGTGCGTTTTATTCCGCTATACTGCGCACACGTCTGTGTGCGCGCGCGTCTCTCTTTGTCGATCCGTTCGGTTTATAGATGTCTATCCGCGTCACGCTCTGATTTTCTCTCAAAGACAGACTTCTGTGTTTTAATTTACGGGAGAGCACGGCAACTTTGACTATACGTCTGTTTGGTGATTTTTCGAAACATAGAAGAGCGCCTTTTTGTGTAATTATTGCGAAAATACACGGGAAGGTGAAATGTAACGTAAGCATTATTTTAAAATAAATTCGCCTTCCATTACTATTACACACCCACTGTTCATGTTATGTGGCAATAACTATGTTGTAAAGACGTAAAAAGACGTTTCAATGGATATATACATAAAAGAATCCGGATATTTATAAGGCATTTCAAAAGCGTATACACGCTAAAAGCAAAAAACGGGTCTTTTGATAACTTTGAATTATATATATTTTTCTTTTAAATAATCGTAGCGAAAGCCTGACCCTTTTAATTCATTTGAACAATGTTGAGCACTGAGAAAACTGTCGTAGGAAAATTTACTGAAAAACTAACAAAAATTACTATATTTGATAGCAACGCGGGGATATAAGCAAATTATAAAAAATTTTGCTATAGTTCAGGAATATTTACAAGGTATCTTAATAATTTTTACTACTACACATAGCAAAAAGTGCCCTCTACATGTAGTACTTATTGCGTGCACGCCGGGAGCACGTGTCTGATTGAGGTTATGTTTCTCCCGCAATTTGAGATTATCTTCCTTTTAAGTTATCAAAAACATCGACAATATCGATTCAGTTGTTTTATTTTTACGTTGTGCAGGTGAGCTATGAGTTATTTCTTTATATTATCATAGTTATTTATTGCTATCAAATAATCATCAAAGTTCTCTCGTAAGCGAAGGTAGCCAATGTATCAGTTCCAAAATTTTGTACTCAAGAAGCTCACGTGGGTAAGAGGTTAGCGCGTCTGCCTAGCGTGCGGAGGGTCCAGGGTTCGAATACACAACCACCGTAAAAAAAAAATTTTTATTTCCTTATTTATTTCTTGTATAGCTAAATTTAATTAATAATATATTAAATATTGTATAAATATTAGGTATCCTATAAAATCATGAAAATCAATTTTTTTTAAGTTTAAGCTTGGCTACAAAAATTACTATATTAGTTAGCAAAAGTACCTAAATTTCCATGATATCCCATCGTTGCTATAAAAAATAGTAATTTTTATTAGCTTTTCAGTAAATTTTCCTACGACAGTTTTCTCAGTGAGTTTAAAATAACTAATTATGAACGAAAAAACTAAAAAAAGTAGGGCGCTACTACTATAGTAACATAAATTCTGTCCCTTAAAGGGTTCATCAGAATTATCTTTCTTTGATTTTTCACATAGATGTCTCAACTTTAATTAAACCTTTTCTCAACTCGACTCTTGCTACCATAATACTCACGAATCGTTTACCAAAAAGAAAATAATACGAGCTTTATTGGCAGCCGCCCACGACTGCTCCTACACAATTACAACATAGTTGCGTCGAACTATTAGCATTGGCCCGTCGACCGTCGTTAATCTCTCCTACATATGAGTAATTCGCCTCTCTTTCTCCCTCAGCTCCGTCTGCGCCCTCGGCTCCCCAAGTTTGGCAACTGATGCAAATATTTGACCTACCGTCCATTATGAGATTGAATCGCGCGCGCGGGGGCGTCGCCGTTACGCTCGATTCTTCAGGCAGACCAACAAGTGACGAGTTGAGTTTTTCGGATGGCCCCCGATGCTTTTTGCGAAAACTGCCGGGAAAATAAGAAGGATCGAGGGTAAACATTTGACTTTCCGGGTACACCTTGGAGAGACGAGCACCGCTGGGGCCGAAAAGCGAGCGAGAAGAAACGTAAATATTTGAGTTTAGAAATCGTGTATATGGGAGAGGAAGGAGGGCTTGGCGATCGATGCTCGAGAGCGATAGGGGCGGGATTAAAATTCTCCGACACGTGTCGATTCGAAAGAGCAGAGTTTCAGTGAGGAGTTTACGGGAGCGAAAGCTGATGGAGAATAAATACCAGTTTGCGTATTAATCACTATCTCTTTTGGTATATCGTTGGCTTGTGATCCAATTAATCAGGTTAAATATTTATACTTTAATGTATTATTGGAAAACAAACTTTGCAAAGCTATTGAGACGTATTACTTCACATTGTGTAATTTGGTTGAAAATAAGAGTCTTCCAATTTTCACATATATTTATTTTCAATTTTCATCATTAAATATATAATAATATTACATTATCCATTTTGTCAATTAATTTAACCGAATGTAACACATAGATATTCCTTTATTAAAATTGCGCAACCATAACACATTGAATTATATTACACAACTCGATAACTCGTCATAGTTGTTAACAATGACACCAACTATGCATATTCATACGCTTCAACTCATAAACGCACTCGTTCGAAACATTGATTTTATCGACCAAATTAACTGCGATACTACGCTCCCAATATATATTGTGTGTGTGTGTGTGTGTGTGTGTGTGTGTGTGTGTGTGTGTGTGTGTGTGTGTGTGTGTGTGTGTGTGTGTGTGTGTGTGTGTGTGTGTGTGTGTGTGTGTGTGTGTGTGTGTGTGTGTGTGTGTGTGTGTGTGTGTGTGTGTGTGTGTGTGTGTGTGTGTGTGTGTGTGTGTGTGTGTGTGTGTACACGCTCATTTTATTCCACCCAATTGAAAAGTTTGCCTCTTATCTTCGCCGTGCAACTATACACTTTCGCGGCAGAATCCGGCTACCTGATAAGCTTCTCCTCTTCGCCTCTCGCTTTTGTGCCCCCAACTTTCACCCTTCTTCTCTAATTTCATTCCCCCATCCTTCTCGGCCGTTCCTTTTGTAATTGCAAATTGCGCTAAATGAATAGTAGCGGGCGCGGTGGACCTTCCTTATTGTCAATATCAATCGCCGTAATAAGCTTGCAAAATAGTAAGCGCGCGCGGGTGTAAAAGAAAAATTGCTCACAAAGGAGCGAGGGGGTAAAGAGAGAGGAAAAAGCAGCGAGAAAAATGAAAATGCGAACATTAAACTGCTCTCCTTTTAAGTATCCCTTATTTCGTCCTTCCTTCTCGCCCAAGCTTCCTTCCGCTTATAAGCTTGCTTCCTTCTATCGCCACACGCGGACAAAAAAATTGCCGGGAAGAAAAAGAGCGAGAAAAAAATATACAATAAAGAAGACTGAAAAAGGTCTCGATGAAAGAAACGGCAATAATACACAAGTTTTTCTCGCTATTATTTTCTCTTATTCTTCGAACGCCTTTCAGCAATACTGTGTATATTATATCCGATTTGTATTCAACGCGTTGAATCTATCGATAAATTTTGAGCTGTTCGTGTATATATTATATATATATATACGTGTTTGAAAAATAATGGACGCGTATGAGCACAGCGAGTTATACGTTCCAGTTACTACGGGGAGAATCTTAAATCAATTGCGGGGGAGAGACCCTAGCGCGCGGATGTTAGTCGACGCGCTGGGGTTGGACGCTTTTTCCGTTGACGCTAGAGAGCGCGGCAACTACGAAGTTTTGCCAATTACGTCGATCGAGTCTATGGAAATTTAGGTTACGCGCACAGTTATGTGCTAAGTCATCCGCATATAAGCGCATAATATTTCAGGCGTCAGGGGGCGAATGGAGAAGCAGCCATTTCTTGTACACATTCCTCATATTTGCTTCCACACAGCCGCCTTCGGCCAAGTAAGACTAATGCGACATGTGACATCTGTAAAAAATCCCATATCACGCACACACCCCAAGTTCATTTGACCCACTTTCCTATGCTCTTATATTTATCGCTGGCAGTTAAATTTCAATCACCACTTATCTCCTCACTGTCCGCCTTTATTTTCTATTACTTGCCGACAGAGAAGAAACATCGTCCCCCTCTCTTTCCCTCTTCCCCAGTTCTCTCGCGGATCAGGGGCCGAGTATTCAAATAAACGCCGTGCCAACTAATCTCTCTCTCTCTCTTTCTCATTTTCTTCTTCTCCCTCTCCCCCTCCCTCCTACTAATTCCCTCGCGTGCGTGTACATTCACAAGGGTGCGGGCGCGGAGAAAGAAAAAAGCGACTACGACGACGACTATGAGGAGAAAACTGCCCGGGAGCCACACACCGGCGACAATTACATACGACAAGCGAAAACGAAACAGCCCTAGCGTTCGCTGAAACGACTGCGCGCGTGTGCGCCGTGGCACACGAGAGAGACCGAGAGCACTGGCGAGCACGACATAGTAAGAGGGAAAGGGAGAAGCTAACCTAGGAGGGCGAGGGTGCGAAGGCAAGGAAAGACCCCCGAGAGAGAGGAAGGGAGGGAGAGAAGTTGCTCGCATGGTTGCCTTGGAGAAGGTGGGCGCGCTTGTATATCGATCTCAGACACGCGCACGTGCACACAAGTGTAACACACGGATACGGCGTCGGCCACACGTCGCTGGGAAAAAAAACTATATTTAAAACAGCTGCGACGAAAATATATATACCGCGTGATGGACGGGACAGGAGTAGAGGATAGGCGCCGCGTGTCGTGAGCGCGACACATCTCGTCTACCACTTTGTCTAGGCGTAGAGAGATGCGCAGTGTCTCAGGCTATCGCGTGTATAAATATAGCTCACGGATAGAAAAAGCTTGCGACAGTTAGCGGGAGAACTCGAGCCGAGTCTTTGCTGTGGGATCGATGAAATTTCGGCGCGCCGAGCATGCTAATGCAGTTTTCGGAGCCGACCGCTCAATGTTTACGACTCTCGTCTCGGCGAATGGCCGGAGGGCGTGAGCGCACGCGGCTGAATTTTACCGTAAATTTAATTCCGGAATAATGGCGTCAATTCTGGCGGCCTTTAGCCACCTTCGCGCGCGCGCTCCTCCCTTTTTCCCGCGTTACGGCTTTCCTGCGCTCTGCGGAAACATCCGTTGTAACATGCATGAGCACTTTGCATACGCTCCGCAATTCTTGTGTCTTTTGCCTCCTGCGCGGGGGATATTGTGTTACGCGATTCCGAAATTATTTCAATTTATTTCGGCGTGTGTTGTTGGATAGTGAGAGAGATTGCGGCTCTGGAAAACGTTTAATATTTGTAACGCTGTTGTTGCAATTAGCAGTGAAACGTTACAATAAAGAAAAAAAAGTTTTGTTTTCATTAGAAGTGTAAATGAAACACTTGTAAAGGACATTTTAATTTTAGATCATTATACGATGTTATACTGCGAAAAATAATTAATACAACATTTTGTAATTGAATTTCAAATGTGTCACCTATGGCGTAATAGAGTATGTACATAAAACTTTGACTGACGGCCGATTTCGCGCAGCCGCGAGTTTTTCCTCCGCGCAAGAAAGGTAAATTAATATTTCAACAGAGCGTTGCGAAATTGAATTTCCCTCTACACAATTTACTCAAACAGAATTTAACAGTAGAAATAGCCTAAAAAGTTCCACTAGTAGCTCGCAGCAAAGATAAGCGCGAGCCCGCCTCCGCACTCAGTCTACCAAACCCAATTGATCCAATCAATCGGCTATTTGCATTCGTCGAAATCCACTTTCAAAGGAGGGTAAAACAAAAAAAAATCAGTGCGCGAAGCCAAATAAATCGGCGGAAGCGCGAAACGAAGTTGAAAGCCAACCGGGCGCTGCACGACCAAAGGGCCGAGTGATGTAACAAAATGGAATATAAAATATACCTATATAGCTACTATAGATAGATATATATGCATGCGGATACGACAGTCTCTCTCGCACATGTGCAGATCCGGCGTCCTAGACACTATACCTACACACGCACACACACACACACACACACACACACACACACACACACACACACACACACACACACACACACACACACACACACACACACACACACACACACACACCCATATATATATACACACTGGACTAGAAGCGCAAGAGTGTACCGCACTACACTAGCCGTACATATATACGCAAAACTCGACGGAGGCATGAAAAGTTAATTGGCAACATCGACGGACTAGCCTCTCTCTCTCTCTCTCTCTCTCTCTCTCTCTCTCTCTCTCTCTCTCTCTCTCTCTCTCTCTCTCTCTCTCTCTCTCTCTCTCTCTCTCTCTCTCTCTCTCCAGCCCTCCTGCTATACATGCATCATCTGCATAGTTTTCGGGCTCGGGCAAAATGTTTGGGCACGTCTGCCGCGCCGGTCCTCGAGGCGTCGCGGAAAATTGATTTTGCAAAGTTTCGGAAACATCAAACTAGTGGGCTAGCTTGCGGGCCACGCCGGGCCGACGAAATCATACGGAGGGTCCATGCAAGCCGCGCCTACACGAAAAAATGTTTGGTTAAGCGAGTGTACTAGTGGTAGGAGAGCAGCGCCCTTTCTACCGTAAAGACTGTTTCTCCTAATTTTGGGAGACTCAAAACACGGGGAGAAACAGTGTAGGGAGAAGCGTTCTCCCACCGAGGGCGAATGAGTCGCCTGAAATCGAGCAACAGCTCCTCAAAACGCGCAGTTAACTAGGGTGACTTCACCAGTGAAGGAACGAATAAGGAAATTGCAACTTTTATTATTTAATTAAGTGGTTTAAAAATGGATTAAAAGTAAAACCCTTTTGAAATTTATATTCTAAAATATTCAAACTTTACGTCGGTGAGCAAATTTTGAATAAAGAATCAAAGTAAAAATTTTATTTAATGAATATCTCCTAAACACCAGTAAAGGAACACGCAATCTTAGTATCTAAATACGTATCACCAGTGAAGGAATACATCGCCAGTTAAGGAACACTTAATAGCGGCGATTTTATGATTTTATTCTTAACAAGATAATTTCTTTTATGCAGAATCTTCATATAAAATGAAATAAAAAATTTCAAGGATTCGAAAATTATCGTCATGTTTAGATAAACAATACATAGAAAGCTTGATATTTTCATATATATAAAGAAAATGTTCGTTAACTGGTGACTGTTCCAAGACTGGTGTAGCCACCCTACTGATTCCTCGCGCATTTGGACGAGCGGTTTCCGTCGCGAGGTTAGTTTCTGATCCAAAAATTTTTCCGTGTATAGTCCGCTGTTGCATGTATGAAGACATAAGACACGAGACGCGCGCGAATGAGTCACAGTTGCCACATGATGACGATCACGCACGCGTGTCAACTATGTTTGTCGAGGGGGAAAGAAACGAGGCGTCGACTATTAGTACGTCGGGAGATAATAAAGTCTGGCCATGGCGGCGACAAATGGACAGCTCTCGCTGCGGGTGGGTACACACGCGTATATATGTACGCGCGATTTATACGAACGCCTGCGAGTAGATTGGACGGGCGGTCGAAATTCGCACGATTAATTCCATTTCGCGCCTCGCGCGCTCTCGCATATACGGCCCGGACAGCTTTTTCTCGTTTTCGAAATTGCTTTGCCGGACTCTTGAGCGAGATCGCGCCGTGCGGTGCTCACGTGTATAGATCGACCGAATTTCCTATTAAAAAGTCACCGTAAAACTTGAGGGACAATATATAAACGTTTTTTTTTTTTATCACGCGTATTTTCCTTCTTTATTGCTGTTATATTGGAAGGGGCACGTATGTGTAAATGTATTTTTGCATTTTTACGTATTTATGTAGTAATATTTTACGAAGGTATGCGCGCAACTATAATAACTTTTACCGCAACTATATAAAATATCCTCGAAAACATTAGCATATATCGCCAAGAATTTAATTTTACTTTTGCTATAAATATAAGAGAACAAATTTGAAGATAAAATTCTGTTAAAGCGCGCACGTACAGAGACGAGTGCGCAGCCTTGTTTTCTTTATTATTATTCTGTTTACGCCGTTAATGAATGGAAACGCATTTTCATTTTTAAGTCGCATTAATTTACGAGCATATACGCACAAAAGTCGCAGAATAAAAATAAAATGGGAAAATGAAATTCAGCCGGCTAACGAAGCTTGCAAAATTAAATGTGCTTTCTAGTGGAGTGCGGAATAAACAGATATGAGAACTACGTTTGTAATTAAAACTTCGGGGACTTGCATTATCCGAGAGAGAAAGAATAATAAGCTGAATTAAAATTTTTCACATGTTATTTCAATATATTATTTTAATGTAGCTGTGGTGTGGACAAAATATCAAGAAACATTTATTTTATTACGAGAACAGTGTGCGTATGGAGCATATTATTTTAAATTTCACCACATTTTATATTAATTTAATAAACATTATGAGCCATTAATGTATTGTGAAATACCTGTAATATATAAAATATATGCAAGAGCAAATATTTTATATAAGTATATAACATTTCGTTCTATTTTATTCAGACTGTAAAATTGATCTTTGCTGAACTGTTTTACCTCTATGTTGTTTTGAAAACTCAAGTTTTTCGCTCAAAGTTTTAAGTATTTCGTGACACTCGCGCCAACTTTTCCGGGAACAAAAATAGAAATTTTCTCCAAAGTGACACTCTACCCTCAATTTGCCCACATGTACGGTACTTTGCGCTAGAAAAATTTTCTTTCCAGTTGTTTTAACGCTCAAATCAATAAAATATGCGCTGTTAAAATCACACGAACGTAAAACCACATAAACTATACATTATTCAGTCTCGCAAAAACATAAACCCCTCCACCTAGTAAACAACAATTCCGCGTATAAATCTTTCATTTACCCCCTATCCAAGACTTTTCTAAAATAGAAAACAGCTCGCGGGTAATCGACCAGTTAAGAGAGAGCGAGCTCCAATTAAAGTAATGGCATCAGTATATAATCACCCACGCGGAATCCTTTCTAATTACCAGTTCCGAATCCCCTCGCCGGCAGTTTTAAAATCTTTTTACAAATTCACTAGAACGGAAAACTCATGCACTACTGGCACACACGTGTGTGTACATATATGCAGCACGCGCCATAGTATACATATAGTTCTTTCATCGCGACGGCGCGATCGATTTTAGCCCCCGCGCAGCAGGTTCAACGGCTCCATTCACGCTTGCACGCCGCTGTATATTACTTAATGGTTTCGTGTCTATAGTTTCGTTACTGCGCGCGAATATTAAACACGAAGTCGGTCAGCCCGTTAAAGGCGCAAAACCGCGCGGGACTCGTTAAATTCGATTGCAGCCGCCGGCCGATGCAACCTTATCTATCGGCATCGATTTCCCGCGCGAGGCAACAAAAAAAACGACCAAAAAAAAAGAACACGAGAGGGAGCGCCGCGGGGGATGGTGTATACGCGGCTTGCGGCTTTTCAGTATCGGGCAAGCGCAGGCGGCAATAAGCGTTGGTGGCTTCACAGTATTAATGAAAACGTAATTAGACGGCGAAATGCTCGCACGAGGGTCGGCGCGCCCTGCGGTTAGCATCGCCACGGCTGGCTTCTTGTCTCGCTTTTGAATTTTAATTTTGGTATGTTAATTACGCGGAGCTGTGTGGCGTTTACGCGCGCTCGAAAAAAGCGTAGTCAAAGCGTGTTTGAATTTTCCAGTCGCTTGCCCTTTTATATTAATAAATAAGCACTTTCTAATTCGCTCGAAAGGGTGCGCTTTTGAGAAAAACTCGAACGCGCGCGAAACTGAGTTATTTTAGTCTCTCTCTCTCTCTCTCTCTCTCTCTCTCTCTCTCTCTCTCTCTCTCTCTCTCTCTCTCTCTCTCTCTCTCTCTCTCTCTCTCTCTCTCTTTCAGCGTTGATCATTTCGACGGAAGGAACGTAGATTGCAGCGTCGTTCGCTGTTTTCCTATTCATTTATGCAGTATATGGGTATGCCACCACCGCGCCGGGACTTCGGCGATTGCCATCACGCGCGCGCAAGCTATTTATATGTACATAAATATAAATTGGACATCGAAGCATTGAATTGACGTTTTTTTTTTGCCTGGAAATATATTGGTATAATGCGTTATTTAAAAAATAAGCCACCAATTCTATTCGAACGGATAAGTGCAAATACTTTTGTAATATTGTATTGAATTTCTGTATAATTTGATTATACTTGAACTTGTTTGCATTGAATTAATTTCATTGGTTGTATATATATCGGTCGCGTACGCCTTTTAGAGCTAGGGCAACTGTTTCGGTAACTGCTCCCTCTCCGCTTAATGTGTATACTCGCTTCCAAATGTTCACTAATTGAACTTTGACGTCTGCTTAAGGGGCAGAGTAGCTATCACTTAGCGCACATACGATGATGTCACAACGTTTAAAAATTAACGATTCTCGATGTAGTTTAGGTACTACATTAAATTGGGAACAAATGACGAAAATCGGAAAGCGTCACTGAACTGCTGTCAATAAATTTAAACTTGTGATTAATTCTTTAATGATTTTACGAAAAAAGAATGTCAAATCTTTTATATAAGGTAAATAGCACGCATATACAGTAGCTATTACTTCTTTCAATATTGAATTTGAACAGTATATTTTAAGGCTTTATGTTTAATTATAATTAAACCGGGATCAATTTTATAACCAATCAAATACTTTTTAAAATTTTATTCCACGAACGAGGTTCGTTTCCATTTATAAAATAAAAAGTACCCAATATTCAATTACTGAGTTAATATTCATTAAAATTTCGAAACTAAAAATTCAGCTCAATATTCCTCTACGAAATGAAAATTGTCTTTAATATATAAGAAAATTACAATAATGATTTCACGTTATATTTTCAAATACGTGTTGGAAAAAATACTTTGCTTAACGATGATGTACGATTTGATGTTAAGGATGCATGGGCTATATTATCGGCGTCGAATATCAGTATTACTAAAATTATTAATAATTAAATAAAAAAACCATATTTGCTACTTTTTTTATTAAGTAAGTTTAGAGAAATAAGTCAAATGAGCAATACAAGCCCCTAAAATAAGAAATCAGACGAAAATTTTTGAAGTATTTCGATTTTTAAAAATCGATTATGCATAGGATTGGAATAGCACAATCTATGTATAATTGATACATAATTTATGTATAAAGATAATTATACATAATCTTAGCATAAACTATGATGTAATACGATAACAAAATTTTAATCGTTCAAAAAAATGTTATCTTCACATAGGTATCGTGATATCAAAAATAAGGCAGTTCTTGTATGTTCCCGATAGAGCGTAAAATGTAAATCGCTACTTCTTTTTCAAAGAAATAGAGGAGGTGTTTTTTAATAAAAAAAAAAGAATGAGAAAGGAGGTATAGGAAAAGATAGAGATTGAGAGAACAGGTGTAGAGAAGGTAGGTGCGAGCGTCTCAGCGCAACAAAGTTGGTGTTGCGTAGGCATGCGTGCACGGCGATAAGAGTGGGTGGTTATCGTCCGGGGCCGCTCAACGTTATCACCGGTGGCAAGAGCCATCGATAAAAGATAGCGATACGGGGCGGGAGAGCCGGTGGCGCTCTCGCGGACGGATAGCCAACGAGACGCTCACTAAGGGTTGCCAAGGAGGTGTTGATAAAACAATTGAAATATCTTTGAAAAAGAAGAAGTGATAGGCGAGGAAAAAGAGCGAGTTTTGTTCATTGCGAGTTGAGCTGCATTACCGTTAAGGTTTGGTAAAGCACATATCTTGTTTAAATAAATTTCTTTATCCGAGATTCTGAGTTTTGGTTTATTCGCGCGCTAAACTACATTAAGTAGTAACATTGTAATTATAACTTTTCGGGAAGTCATTCAATAGGTTGAATCTCACAGCCTTATATCTCCTCGGCCGCTCCAATGTGTCTAGGGGAGTCGCTACGTGTGCGCCGTCTAGCGGCGATAAATGGAAGCTTGTGAGTAGCGGCTCACGAAAACGAAGCTGTGGCTATTGCCCGCTAGGCGGCGCACACGTAGCGGCTCCCCTAGATACATTGGAGAGGCCGAGGAGATAAGTATAAGGCCATGAGATTCAACCTATTGAGTAGAGTACATTAAAGATTACATCAAAGAAGCCGGCAAAAACTTCTACAACAGAATTTCGGAATCAAAATATCAAATCATTAAAAACCTAGGCAACTACGACTCCGACGCAAGAGACAAATACAAGAGACCTAAAGACTTTTTGCATATAGATCCACCCACATAAATCCTAGTAAATAACGCAAATTTACGATGTTTCAGATACAACAGATCCAAGCCAAGGACAAATGCAGACACACCAGATTTACCTTCCCCTTACTAATCATTTTTCTTTCAGGATCACATCAAGAAGACGCACCTCATACACTAAACTCTCTCTCTCTCCTTTCACGCAAAAAGAGACGCAGCGACGTTATGCTGGCGGCTGATATTCAGTGCGCCTCAAAACCGCAACAAATGCCTGACCGGACCGGCTGGCGGATGCGGCGTCTCCCTCTGGGTGAATCTCTTTCCTCTAAAACTTTCTGCCGCATATCACCTTTACCTACCTATATAAATTACTCATCTATTTTTTCTGTCTAATAAAGTCATTCTACGCGTCTCAACAACTAACTTAAGATAAATGGGTTTTTACTCCTAGCGAGGTTTTTCCCCATTCTACACTCCACATAGTAGTCCAGCCATACAACCGTTTTTGCTCTATAACTTCTGATAGTGTGGAAATGCCCTCACAGGGTAACGCACAACTTCCTCTTTTTGATTTCCTTCTTTAAGGAGAAGTAACTGGAATCGCCCCGGCTCCTCCTACGTGGATTCATTTCTACGTAAGGGGCTCCTGGACGGTGATCCGGGCAGGCTTTAACTCACTGGTAGGGGGCGACGGAGGGGGCCCCCACCATCCCTTCTTTCTTCTTCTTTCAACCTATTGAATGACTCTTCTCGATGAGTCATAATTATTAAGAGCTGCCTTGTTTTTGACATCACGAATATCTATGTGAAGATAAAAATTTGTTTTGAACGATTAAAATTTTGTTATCGTGTTATACAAAGTTTATACTACGATTATGTATAATTATCTTTTTAGCACACCCCATCATAAAGTTCGTACTTTATTCCCGCCGAAGTGGGAAAAAAGTGCTACGTTCATTCCCTACCCCCATTCTAGTCCCCAGAGCCACGCACATGTGCCGTCGCCTTCGGCTCGGGCACAAACAGTACGTTGCGCTGGAAACGAGAGTGCGGTTAGGGAATCAATATGCAGTCTTTTTTCCCTTTTCAGCGGGAAAAAAGTACGAACTTTATGATAGTTGTGTTAAAAAGTCGTATATTGCACTCGTGAATATAGTGGGTTGTGCGAACCTGCGCGTTTGTCGCCCTCGCTTCGCTCAGGCGACAACTCTCGCGCTGGGAGCACACATCCCACTTTATTTCCTTGGTGCATAATATACTATTATAATAAATTATGTATAAATTATACATAGCTTATGCTATTCCAATCCTATGCACAATCATCTATGTATAAGTTATGCAAAATCTATACAAAATATTTTTACATGGGATACATTTTTAATTTCATTCATCAAGGTGCCACATCATCAAATTTTATTCGATTCTTGTTTTTTGGTCTTATTTTGTTCAGGGGAGAATTATAAATAGACCTACTAACTCAAAAATAAAAAATGTCTTACATTTTCATTAAAGTTTAGTTTTATAAAAAAGGAACTCACTTTTTAAGTTGACTGTACACTTTAAAATGTTTATTATCTTAAATATAAAGTTAGTTTTTTTATTTTTGAGTTAGTGGGTCTATTAATAATTCTCCCCTGAACAAAATAATACCAGAAAAACAAGAATCGAATAAAATTTGAAGATGTGGCACCTTGAAGATGAATGAAATTAAAAATAAATATATTAGAATATATGATTTTTAAAAGTCGAAATACTTCAAAAATTTTTATCTGATTTCTTATTTTGGGAGCTTCAACTATTGGTCTTATGCCCTCCTACATAGTTTTCAAATAAAAAAGAAAAAAACAACCCCATATAACTTATTATTGATATTTTAAATAAAAACTAACTTTTGACACCGATTTTATAGCCAATACATCCTTAAAAGAAACGATTCAGAACACCATCCTCTCGGAAAGATCTCTGTAATAACGTTACTTGTCTCACGTCAATAATTACATTCCAAGTTTATACCACCCCATCCCCTACTTAGCCCACTCGAATGTATGTATCGATTTTCGAGGCGCACCTCCGGACTAATTAACGAAAAAGATCACAAATAGATGTAACAGTTTTGCAAAATCAAAGTTATTTTTCCTGGTAAAGTTAAAACTATCTGAAAAAAAACAAAATTTCTTCTGTTTTTTAAATTTGCTATAGTTGAAAAGTCTGTTTTTGGTGTCACGCTAATCACCTAGTTCTGAATGTGACAACAGACATACGTATAGATGCGGCCAACAAACCAAAGAACGACGATATAGACATTGCGAATCGGAAGCTCATCGCAGTAATCGGGTATGCATGTACATACACCGAAGGCGCAATGCGAGCAGCCGAAATTAGCGTCGGCGGCGGCGAGCGCCAGGTTACCGCTTGCGCAGGAGCGCGACCGCAAATGCCTTTGACCGCGCAGGGTAATCGATGAGCCGAAGAGAGAAAGAAAGAGAGAGAGAGAGGAAACACGTTCATCTTAGCCGCGTGGTCCGCGCTCGCCTCATTACTTTTCGCGGTTTTGCTAATGAGCCGACGGTCCGATTCGGCACGGAGACTAATCATCCTGATAGTCGTAGTCAGTCGTCATCGTGGCCCGGCGTCCTACTTATTTTAGTCTCTCTCTCATTCTTATTCTTTTTTCTCTTCCCTTCCATTTTCTCCCGGCGAGTGGGCGCGCGGAGACACGAATTCATCCATTGCTACGTGCCTTATCCTTTTCCATCAAAGTATGACGAACCGGTTTGGCTCTGTATGTAGTGTGGGAGGCGACCGTTTGCCAACAGCTGATTGTACTAATGGCGCCGTGATGAAATGAGCTAAGACGATAATGGCTGTGCGGCTATGAGGATATGAAAAAGCTTATTTAGATATGGCAGGGCAATAGAGGTTAATTCAATTTTCGGTCTCCATAATTTGTGGACATTTATATTCAGTTTTGGGTAATTGAAGGTGCAACAAAAGTTATTGTTTAATTGCTACTGCAGAATAAAAATAAATTCCTTATTTATTTGAAATAATGATTTCTTAATAAAACATGCAAGATAGATATAACGTAAATATAAAAGAAATCAATAATTGCGTTAAATTAAGCGAAGCTTTAGAAGCTGCTGTTGTTGAATCATTTTAAATTTATCCTTTCGAATAAAACACTCTCTAGATCACACTCGAAAAGGTGAAATAACTAATATATTATATCAACGTACCAAAGTCAAAAAGTAACCACGCGCATCAATTAAACTTATCTGAGATGTCAAGGTTAAACAAGATGACTTTACAAAAATGATTTTAATAGGATATATATATATATATATATATATCATCACATAAATAGCGACGACATAAATACATTACGCAATGAGCATTTCCAAATAACTCATTCCCACGATACAATTTTAATAATGCACATATGCGCATAAAGCTAAATTATTCAAGCAGCCGTCTACAGAACCAATTCGCTTTTCCGTACGACCACCGATTCCGACTAATATAAATTTTCCGTGCCGTGTACTATTCTTATCAAAGCGCCGCGCCCCACGCGCGTATATACCAGGGCACATTTAAATGAGAATAACGAAACATAATATACACACCCACGCACATATATATGTACACATACAAGAGAGAAACATATTTCCACGCAGACCCCAGCAATTTTTTGAATAGCTAATAACCCTCTTAGAGGGATGAGAGGGCGCGGGTGCGAGAGTCGACGAAATGAAAAAGAGCGTGCGTGCGCGAGTGAGTGCGTCCGTAGCGACAGAGCCAAAGGAGAGAGAGAGAGAGAGAGAGAGAGAGAGAGAGAGAGAGAGAGAGAGAGAGAGAGAGAGAGAGAGAGAGAAGGGCAAGTTTCGATCCTCCTCCCCTGCGTGTCTGGGAGAAATATAACGCCACGTGCGGACACATACACATCACGAGAGGTAGAAAAAGAGGGAGTTTATAAAAATCAGTCGAACGCAAGCAGTCGGATCGAGAAAGAGAGGGAGGAAAGCGAGCGCGCGACCCAATTTACGGCCGAACGGTGCCACACGGCGCTACTGTCTTGAAAAATTCAAATCTGCGCCTTCACAGTCGCTGAGAGAGGGAGAGAGAGAGAGAGAAAGAGAAAGAAAAAGAGTGAGAGAGAGAGAGCGTGCATTTATCGAACCGCGCACACGCCGCGTTGCGCTTTTCTCTGTCTTTCTCTCTTCATCTCTTGCTTTTTCCCTCTTCCGTCCGCTGTTTCCCGATCTCTCTCTCTCTCTCTCTCTCTCTCCCTCCCTCTTTCTCTCTCCCTCTCTCTCTCTCTCTCTCTCTCCCTCCCTCTTTCTCTCTCCCTCTCTCTCTCTGCACGCTTTATTTCTCTTTGCTTTTCCACCGGAAGCGGCGGCCGAAAATTCTAGTGTGGCTGATACGTTAAGTCCCTGATTTCGCTGGGTAAAGGTTTGCCTTCCGAATAATACCGTCTGCAGCGGATTATTTGGTTTTAGTTCTACTCGCTTCTATGTATCGCGAAACGATGAGCATTGTCCCGAGCGTAGGGTTTCGATTATTTTTTCATAATTCTATATAATGACAGTGGAGAAACATAGTAAGACTATTTTGTGAGAATATTTTCTATCAAATTTTTAATCTTTCATTTTAAACTTATCCTCTCTTAAAAAAACGATGGCAGGATGTTGTGAAGCATTTAAAGAAGTGATGTGATTGGCTAATGAATAAATATCTGGTTTGAATGGCGTCAAAATAAGAAAGATTTTTGAATGTGCATTTGAATAAATTGATAAAATAATCATTAAGTTGTGGAATTAATTCAAAGTTCGTATTAGATAATTTCTTTATAAAATAAATACTGTTTTCATTTATTTTATAACCTCAAAAATGAGGAAGCATCATAATCTGTTATTTAGTGTATATACTTTCTGAGTGGGAATGTTCATTAAAGAAAAATGCAATCATGAAGTAGAAAATATTTGTTATTTAATATTATTATGTAAGAAATTTGGGCGGCCGAAGCGCGTATGGATTATGCTAGTGTAATTAATACTTAGGAATAAATACTTAGGATTTATACTTTTTCATATTGGTCGATATAAAGCGTTCCATAAAATCTTAATATAATTCTTGACTCCTGTTATTGAAAAATTATTAAAAAGTTCACTCAAAGACCTAAAAAGCGTGATAAACTCTTGTGTAATTTCATAAGTATAGGCTTCCTATATTACGTGGTAAGAAAAATTATCTGAATAAAATTAGTTTACCTCGTTTTCATGAAATTATTGGCGTAACAATATTGATTTATTTATGTAATCGTAATGAGCATATTTTTATAAAGTTTGTGAGGTATTGAAAATTAATAATTAATTTATAGGTTTATATTTAGCTAGCATGCTATTACAAAACTTAACAAGTACAATGAAAGAACTCAAACTCCTAAGAAAATCATTTTTCATAAACAATAAATGTTTATTACAAAAATCAACGAATCGAACGAATTATGCCCCCGTACCTTCCTTTTACAACGCCAGTGAACATATTTTCGAAACGCGAAAGACCAATAAAATAAACATCCAGCAGCAAACAGCCCTCGTCGAGAATCCAGATCAGGGGTTTAAGACGCTATTACGTCGGACGTATCCTCCCCAACTGCAGCGTCAGGGAGAAACAGCTACACGACGGCGCTGGCGATTGGATCGTTTCTCCGGATCCCAAATGGCTGGGCATTTTTAACAACGTCCGAAAACTCGACGCGTTACGCGTTCGATCGGCCGTAAAAATTTTATCGGAAGCGTTAAAATTTCACGCGATACACAGCGCGCATAGCGAATTCGACTTGCGGGCTAAATCTTTTTATCTCGCCAAATAAGGAAATCCGATTCCGACCAGAGAATTCAATATGCTCGCCATCTCTGTTACATCAGCCAGTTTTTATGCTTTTTTTTTTTTTGTTTTTCAGTGAGGGCAATAAATCGAGTGAATTGAAATTAGAAGCGAAAATCCGACCGATCCCCTGGAGTTTTTAGTTCTATTCTGGCGGAGAGCCAAATATCATTCTAATTAGAGCGGAAATATAGATTGAATTCTCGTTTGTCTGAATTATGTGTATGCACGTAATTCGCCGTGTAGACTTGCAGCTTGTAATTTGCATGTGTAAACAATCTTATAATACTGATGCTTTATTGATGTATTTTAATCCATTAACGCATGAGTCAAAAATTTTGGTGGGGATTTCGAGTGCCAAGAAAACATATAATATAATTTTAATCAATGTTAATACTATGTAACTCTAGGCTCTTAAGATGGTTAATGATTGGTACATTTAGCTTGCTTACCTATTTTAAAATTTGCTGAAATCTTGAAAATACCGATTTTTCCATATTTACGTAAATTTTGTTGATTTATAAGGAAAATATTAGACGTAACCCGACTTTCGAGTACCTTAAAAGTAGATTACTTTTATGTACCTTTGAACGAAATCTCAACTTGATTCCGTATGTTTTTTGATACTAAAAAACAATTTTGTCGGAGAAAAAAACGTCGTTTTTGAGAACCGCTATTTTCGTGTAGTTCAAATATCCCCATGTTCAAACAAAATTCTGATCATACAGAAACAGCATATTCAAAAATAGTAATAAACAATTATATAACGTTTCTTGCCACTCAAATCTTACACAAATTTTAGATTTTAAGGTGTCAATGGATTGGATGTAAATAGCATGACGAATTCTTGAAAGATGGAAAATACCACCGACTGAAATATACTTGGCGAAATAATTTGTAACATTTTGCGAAGCTTCGTCAACAAAATACCTCGCAGGTACACCTCCAAGCATAATCTAATCTGAAACAAGATTTCATTTGGCGCTCACAGCTGCAAAATTGGCATTCGCGACGAGTGAAATTATACATCCCAGACGGAAACGAAATCTCGTTCCAAAACATGTACCAACATGTGTGTGTGTGTGTGTGTGTGTGTGTGTGTGTATATATTTATTCGCGTTGTTTCATTATTAGCACGTCGCAGAGCTCTGAATAATTTGTCCAACATTGGCTGCCGCTTCTATATGCGGGCGTTATACCTCTGTATACGAGTATGTGTGTGTGCGCAGTAAGAGGCGAAAGCGCGGGAGAGAAAGCAAGCAGAAAGCCAAGACAATAATCGCACGCTCGAGCTTCCCTTTGCGCCCGAGCGCTAGCGCAAACTGCTAGGTGAGCCCTTTAATTACTTGCAATCTGCATAATGTAGCGTGTACACCGCGCCTCGAAATGTGGACGCTCATGAATGAAATATACGGAGCGCGAGAGAGAGAGAGAGAGAGAGAGAGAGAACAGACGACCGCACACGCTGGCTCGTTGAATTGAAAATCACTGCGGTCACACGAGACAGGGAGAGTCGGAGAGATAGAGACGGAGGAAGAGAGAGAGAAGGGGTAGATTCCGTAACAGGCTAATGAGTCCCTTTGAACCGCCCGCCGATGCGAGGCTTTTCAATTCTCACCCGCAGGGGGAGGTGGATGTATTTTGTAATCCCGTGCCATCGTCGTTGTATTACATCCCGGGATTTTCGTTGCGCTAAAAGACGAATTTCGCGGGGTTTTGTCGGAGAAAAGTGGGCGGGGAGACGGCGCGAGTGGTCGCGTGCGCGCGGAAAGGAAACCCTACGCGTCACGCTTCTCAAAAGAATGGAGAATTTTCCTTTTTGTCCCCCAACTCAAAAAAAGAGTGTAGCGGCAAAAGACAGGGAATAAGAGAAAGAGAGAGAGAGAAAAGAGTCGCATTATGGGCGGAACCCTACACGCGCTGCCAGTAATTTACTTTGAAAGCTCGTACTCTCTCTCTCTCTGTCTCCAAGTGCTGAAATTTTCCTGAAAATCATAATTTCCCTCTGTGCCCTCGCTATATACTCCGGAGTGACCTGACTCTCTCTTACTTCCTCCACTTCTTTCCCTCGGTCTTTCCTACTTCTTTTTTCCTTTCTTTTCAATCCCGCATAACGAGCGAAGTTGGAAATGTTTTTTCTTAACGCTCGCACCTGTTCCCCACACTATGCGTGGGGAACGTGAAGTAAAAATGATTATCGCGGGCGTTCTATGCCGCGACAATGAGCCGGCGAGAGATTAATTTTCATTTCCCGACGCGCAGGGTCGAAGAGCAGAAGAAAAAGACGGGAGTGACGCACACCTGGCGCTCCAATCAACCGCGGTAATCAAATATTTCACCAGTGCAATCAGGCGCGCGCGGCGGCATAGCTTAGACTTGCAGCACGCGGCCATTATATACTTTCATTTTTCAGCCGCGAAAGCGGCGAAATTACCCGAATCACTATTGTATCCTCGTTTTTCTCAGTGCAATGTATCATCGTCATCGAGCCGGGAGTAAGACGTTTAATCAGAGGTGTAAAATTGCAGCGGTCGGCGGATTTCTCGGTGTAGAAATAAAACTTTGGGATCTATTTTTCATCTCGTGCGGAATTTAATTAATGAAGACTACTCTCTCTCTTATGCCGGCGCCGGGATTAGAGCGAAAAGTTAAGCCAGAGCGTTTCCGTGCGCCGGCAGGAATTGATTTCGCGATAAGTTTGGAGAGCAAACGCGCACGGAAGTTTGCGCGTGGAAACTTGTCAGAAATCTTCATCCCCGTTTAATAAAAAGTTCCCTGTGCTCGCGGAGTTGCGCTCTGTTGACAGTGCGAACTCCCTGTTGCACTAATACACTCTTCACGGCGATTGCAGCCAAGAGCCGAAAGAGCATTTGATTTAACGTGAACACGTGCGCTCATTTTTCCAGCAGCGTATTCGCGCAAACGATCCAACAAAAACGAGCGCTGTTTGCGAAGCACTATTTTTTGTGCTTTTTTTTGTTGTCGGAATAGTCCGAACGAAAGAAGCATTCACATATATAAAGCTCCACGCTGAAATGGCCAATCCGTCGTTGGTATATATAACCAAGGGCTGAAATTGCCATCATATCCAGCTAAAATCAAACACCTACAAAACATTGCGCGCACGCTCAGAGAAATGATATTCATCAGCTCGCAACGTAACTAAAACACGAGGGCAGCAGTGCATATTTTTCCTCGTCATACCGACCGGTCATTATTCTCCGGCGCCTCTTTTTCCCACCCAAAACCGACAACGCTAAAAAAAAAGTTACAAAAAAACATAAACGCCGAGATTTATGCAGGGCAAACACAAGTGCAGCGACTGCAGCTGCAGCGGTGTCGCACGCCTGCTCGACACGGCAAAATCCTGACCAGCGCAGAGCCGTCGCGCCCCTCTCTGTTCAAACAAACGCGGCGGCGGCAGCCGCTGTCCTCCGCAGAAAGAAAGGTAAAAGAGAGCAGGCGCATAACAACAGGAAGTAAGCACGTAAAGCAGTGGGTGGGGGGGGGGGGTTGTGTATACGTAGCGTACTACTACGGCTAGCAGAAAACACAAGCGCTCTCCGCGCGCGCACGGGAGAGATCTCGTAAAAATCGATCCGCGGTGGCGGCGACGGCGGTCGAGCCAAGTGTTGTCGCAGACACACTGCGGCCGCTACAACTCGTGGCTTGTATAGAATGAGAAAAAACCAGCAACAATAATAATAACAAGAACCGCAGAGGCGCAAGGATAAATAGGTATATGACAGTATATAGGACGGGATGTGAGGGTATACGTGCAGGCAAGAAAATTAAAAATAAAACGTGCACCGCACGCGTATAACCTCAACGTGTGCTGCAGATAATATTATTACCTATGTATATAAAAAGAAAGGGCAAAGTAAAAGAAGCGCACCGGCGTGAGCAGATCGATGCCCCGCGTGAGTATATGCGCGTGTCAGAGTTAGAGAGATAAGAGAACGTTCGTTACCCGGCGTGCGGCGTGTTGACCAAACAGCGGCGGCATCTCCTCTCTCAGCTGCTATACATATACAAACACACGCACAGATACACGCTGGTCGTCCTCCTCGTACTACTGCTGCTGGTCCGTTCTCCCCCACCTCCTCAAGGCGAGCCGCTGTTGCTGCTGCTGACGCGGTTGTTGCGGAGTCGAGAAATCAATGGCAGAATTGAAGGGCCACCGCCAGCGCGCCGCAGGCGCGTCTACGCTCGGAACACGATGATGATGAGCGGCGGAGGACGGCGGTCGTCATATCGCGCGCTCCCGCTTAGTTCAGTAGTAGCGGTCGAGCACCGGTCGGACGATGTATTTATTATAAGCCACCGAGCGGCCGCCGCATTCGCGACTTTTTGCCCCGACAACTCGGGAGGATGATCTCTGTGTATGTACCTTCGTCATTTTCCCTCTTTGCCCCGACACCCTCTCTCTCTCTACTTTTCCTTTCTTCGCGGCATCGCCGATCGAAATGCCTCGTCCTTCCTTTCTCTCTGGTTCGCCGAAAAAAATTCGGGGTATTAGAGAGACGGATATAGCGGGGGTGGTGTATACGAGGGACCGACAGATACAGAGAGCGCCTACGAGAGGAGAGACAGAGAGTGAGAGATCGAGGACAGAGAGAAGAGCGGACAGACAGACAGAGAGAGAGAGTCGCCCGGCTACAAGGGGGGCCAGGCGCGCGCGCGCGCTCTCGTACCTCCAGCGGCGGCTACTCGTCGGTAACTACTGCCACCGCTGCTGCCGCGTATACGTGTGCGCGCCTGCGGAAGGAGGAGGGAGGGGAGGGGGAGGGCACTTGGGTGGTTGCCACCACCACGGACATGCGCGCTCCGGGGCGCGTCGCGCGCACCCGACGTTGTGCACACACACACACGTATACGAGAAGGAGAAAGAGAGCCGCTCTCTGTCTTCCCCTAGCGCCGATAGTGGGGGCATACGTGTGAGGAATACTGCGAATTGGCTTATAGCCGGCGCGCGAGGAATCTATAGCTGCGGGTATAGTGTTTTGGGAGGTTGCAGGGGGAGCAACGCAGATTTTTTTTTTTGCTCTCGACGGCAGATTAAATGGATTGAAAAGTTATGCGCGCGCGGCCCGATTGGGACGTGGCGGGCGAGCGTCGTTTGTTGCAGTTGAGAGCACGACTAAGTGGTTTTCGCACGCGGCGCACAAACTAATGGTATATACATGTAGCGCCGAGGAAGAGGAGGCGATCGCGCGGCGTGGAAAAGTTCTTTAGCGAGATTTGTTCTGCGGGAATTCTTTTTGTTTTACGGGGTTGGGATGAAAGAGGGAGATCTGTTATCTGCATCTGCGGCTCTACCCGAGAGGGATTGTAGAAGAAGTGCGCTGCGTCTCTTTCATTAGGATTTTTCGGTGCGAAAACTGGCACGGAGAGACGATTGTCGAGCGAAAAATAGCTGTGGGAGTGCAGTGCTGTGGGAGTAATCCTAAGCTCAAGAGGGATGACGCGTATTGTTCTAAATCCGCGATAAAAATTATTATGGACTCTCGTGAATCATCGCGATGAGGTTGGTCAAGTTTATACTCTCCACTGAGTTATATATCTTTTGCGGTGATAATTTTTATGCAGCTGAGGTTTTGCAAAGAACTTTTGGTTATTTAAATGTTTATTATGCCTAGCATCCTTTAGTTTTATATTAAAATGTTGGAAAGTTTTAAAGATATTAATTTTTTAGGTTTGAGGATTTAGTAAAACACAAAGAATCAACAATGTATTTTCCAAATCCGCAGTCTAAAAGATTCTCATGCATGTGCAATCAGAAAATTGGAAATCACTAAAGTCAATTGAATTTATAACAGTGGGAGAGCTTAGTTTGAAAGATGATCAAACTTGAATATAAAATTGCGAAATTGTGAATGAAAAGAAAACGGAATGTGGAAAAAAAATTATATTAAATATATTTACCTATATCAATTGAAATTATGCAATGATTAAATTATATATATAAAAATTTTTCAATCACTATAGTGTAGGCTAATAACATGAAGCGGTTGTAAATTAAATTATACGAAATATTATGTTTTTAAAATATAATTGGTTAATTTGCCAAATATAAATGGTGAAAGGGACATTCACAGTTAATAATGAGAGAGATAGTTCAGCTGTATGCAGGCATGCAAAAAAATTAAAAGAATCCATTTAATTAAACTGCAGAATGAAATATAAATACTGCTATGCAATTTAAAAAATGAAGGGAAAAACTGGAAAGTGTGAGGTACTTTTGTGCGCTATTTCTCTTTTTCAAATATCTGGTGTACGCTCTATTCAAACAGCTGGTGTTCAACATTCGATATAGTTTCAATTTGATTACCATTGCATACTTTGACATGTTGGAAAATCGATAGTAATGTTTGCGACTTCAAACCGGAAAATCGGTTTAAAATTTTAGAAGTTTACCGAAATGCTGCCACGCGAGTTTGAAACTCCATTATAAAGAGTTTTTGATATGAAAAATTGCTTTATAAATCACCCGTGAAACTCAAAAATGGCAACGATAATTTGTGATCTTTGTAACAATATTCACGTATATCGTGAAATGTCCGATATTATTTTTTTTACAATTTATCTTTTGACTCGCAGCTCAGTGCCCTGAAAAATCTGGGACAACTATTGGAAATTCAAAAACTTTCGAAATGTATTCCTAGATATTGTCGTCTCATTTCATTGTTTTTACGAACTAAACTTTTCTTCAATTTCTTGATGAAAAACTAAATTAACTCGTAAAATACGCCAACGAAAAGTGAAAAAAGTGCAAAAATATACCGTCAACTGATCCAGAGAACAATTTGCCGACAATCTTTTCAGATTTTTTTGTCCACATCGCGACATAGTGCAGTTTTATGTCAAATTTTACTCTCGCCGCGCGTCGCCTTTCCGCGTATAGGACGCGTATGAAAGGCGAGCGAGAGAAAAATTTCGAAAATTTCCCGCTGACTGTGAAAACCTTTCCGAAATTAAAATCATTTCGAAGCGCCAGCATTTTTTTTTACGCTGCAAAGTATTCTTTCTATTTTACGCCCTGTAAAAATCCTTCCGAATATAGAAAGCCCATAATTGTAATACCCTCGGAAGGGGGAAAAGAGAAAGGAGGAAGTGGAAAAAAGCCAGCTGCCAAGATAGATTTTCCGCCGAGAGCTAATCCATGCCAATCTATAGATAATCTCCTCCACACTCCTTATACGCGCATTATATACGTCCACCCGCAGCCTCTTTTATATATACCTTGTACATAACCCACGCGGCATTCTGCTCCGCGGCTGTAGCCCTTCGGCGAGACGTCGACGACGACGGAGACTTTTCTCCTCTTCCTGCTTTTCTCCCTCCCTCCCTCCCTCCCTCTCCCTCCCCGCTCGGGGCTCTATTTTCCTTCCCTTGTCCGTTCTCGCGCGCTCACCGCAGAGCCGCAGCGAGTCTGCCGCGCCTTTTCTCTCGCCACTCGTTTTACAACCCTTCTTTCATCGCGGTCAATCATCTTCGCGGCGCGCAGCCACAGAGTGAGAGAGACAGAGGAAGATAGGGAGAGCAAGCGAGCGACAGCCCCCCGGTGGCTCTCTTCCCGCGCGTCTCCTTCTTTTCTGTACCCTCGGTCTCGCTCGTACACATACACATGCGCGCGCCTCTATACGTGCTGAGCGCTGGCCTTTCCCATCTTCGTCGGCGGCAGCGACGACGAGGGCTTTTTTTCAGGCGGGCTTTTTTGTTTCTACGTTTCTATACGGTCCGGATAAATTAGAAGCTGCCTTGTAGCCGTCGTCGCTCTTTCTACCTCACGTTCGCGCAGCGCTGCTTTTTTCGCGCGACAACGCTGACTGTGCGCGAGGCGCTTTTTTCCTCTCTTCTTCATAGCAATTTGCCGTCGCGTAGCGGAAAAAATGTGATTTATCCGAGGAGCGCGAGCTGTTTCGTGTGCGTGCGAAGGAGATGGATATTCGCCGTCGTTAATTAGCGCGGCTCGTTTAACGCGAATTGCTTTTTGGATAATATGTCTCGTGTGTGACGCGAGAATGAGGGCGACAGTTAATGGGATTGCAGTGAAAGTAATAAGTTTTTATGTGGCTAATAGTTTTCGGATTTTTTTTTTTTTTATGGAAGGATTATGAAGAGAGGGGTTCCGAAAATTTATATGAAAGAAGAACTTGTTAACGCAAGAATTGAGTCGAATTCTCGCGAACACTACTCTCGCGTTATTTTAAAAAAGATGCCTCATAAAATTCATAGAGGCAGGGCAATATCTGTTGAGATTAAATATGCAGAGGATATGTGACACCGTTATACATTAAGTACATCTTTTTTTCTGAAACTTCATTTCCTGGATATAGTTATTTTTATGCTCGTATGCATTAAGTATAATAGCTTGATATAAAGAAAACATACTCTCGGAGAAATAATTTATTATTAAAAAGATTCAAATAATTAGAAAAATGGTGGACTCTAATAACTCTTCAGTTCATACTTTTTATGAGAAAGAAATTAAATTTTGTATCGTAGTGCAAAGCATACATGAAAGAGAAGTTGATAGGAAAAAGATGTTTCGAATTTTCGATTGACACGAGAAATTACCATATTTATAAATACAACTCATGTGGCTGTGCATACTGCTAAGCTCTGAGAGATATATAGGTTTGGAACGGTGATCAAATTATCGAAACAAAAATGTTTAAAAAATGTATATAAACTTTTGGTATAAAAAATTCGTCATTGTTAAGATTTTTTTCTTTATCTTATCGTATATGCGCGCGAGTGCATATATAGAGGATTAAAAATTAGATTAATTTTTGCATCAACTTTTTCTTTGTGGATAATAAATTACGTTTGGGGAACCTAAACGCCAATAAATCACGAAAACAAAAGTTGGTTCGATTAACCGAAAAATTGATACTAACTCGAATTGGTAAAAAATCGCAGTACCAAAGGTGGTAGTGTGAACAACGTAATTGGTGAGACATAGTAGATAGTTGTCGTAACCATTTTATTGCTTGGACTTTTGGTATAAACAAATCGTAGCATTAACTATTGAAAGTTAATAACGAAATACCAATTTTGTGGTTGAAAAAACTATCGAAAATATGGTATAGCGATAAATTATTAAGTTTAACAATATAAAAATGGTTATCGTAACTATCTTTATTGATAGTTTTAAATAACGATACGAGAAAAATGATCTAATAAAAATTATTGTAATACATAGTAACGTTGGGACATAATTGCTATATCAAAATAATTACTATGTTTTATAGTAAAAATTTCTATGTACATAGTAAAAATTACTAAAGACATAGGAATTTGTACTATAAAACATAGTAATTATTTTGATATTGCAAGTATGTCCCGACGCTACTATGTATTATAGTAATTTTTATTACATCATTTTTCTCAATGTAGGTTCGTAAGTACGATATGACAGTGGTTGGCGGAACTACTACTTGTTTGTTAATCCTATTCGCTTTTGTTCTATCCGTTTCAACCAATCGATCGGTTAAGATAACAAACCATTTTTTCCGTGATTGGTAGCCTTTTTGATATAACTAACAGACTTTGTTGTTGCAGGGTTAAACTTTAATTTTTAAAAGATATTAAAAACTATATTCTTTCTAAAGTATAAATATAATATTCTAAAATTATTCTAAAGTATAAGTATAAATATATAAGTGTATAACATATACACTACATTTTTCTGCTTTTAACAAATATCTTGAGAATGTTGCCAGCCAAAAAGAGACAACGCAGTAGGTCAAAGACGTATTAGACATAGGAATGTGCCTGGAATGCTCTATCACGTGCATTGTATATCTCACGTTTTTCTTTGAGTTCTCTGCAAGATTTTCCCAAAAATGAACAATAATCAACGCGAAACAGACAGCTGTCAAACTGCAAGGAAAAATTTGTTTCCCAATACGCAACGCACTGGCATATCACTAGATACACAACATGTTATTTTAGTTACAACTTTGTATACTTGACGCAACTGTCCCGTGCCACAGTGTATATGAGCATATTCAGTTGGAGTTTCATATTGTCGTATCTGTAAACCGCTAACGGCCGTTAGTTCCGTGCGCATTTGCTTGTTCGCTTTTATAGTTAACGTTTACTTGACCATTCAAGAGCACAATTTTTTTAAGAGTATTTTGTTGTTATTAATTAATAGTTATAGTTATATTCAATAAGCTGTTTTAGAAATTCGATTATATTTGTGCAAAAAGTAAACTTAAGCGAAGGTACATAATTTCACAAAGCTTCGTGTGAGAGGAAACGAAAATACACAATCTATTGTCAATATATTTTTAACACTGTTTATATGGAAGAGAAATATAAGAGACGAATCGACTAAAGCGAAAGTTCAATTAAATTCTTTTAAAAGCAAACTTGAATACAGTTATTACAAGACAGAATATTCATCATTGTGCAATAATTACGTAGCATATTAAAAAAGATGGTTAACTGAAAAAAAATGCGACATTCATGGCTAAGAGGGAGTGGCTGGGTAATTTGGCAGGTGGTTGAATAACAGAGAAACTTTCGTTCATCCTCCTTTTTTATCAATGAATCAATGTTATTTTATCATTGCTCCACCAAAAAAAATTAATTAATGCTCGAAAAGATATAAAAATAATTAATTTAATGCGTAAATTTTATATAATCATAAAATGTATTCGAATAATAAAATGTTAATTTAAAAAAATCAATGGATAAAATTCACGATAAATTATATATAGTATTTATACGAATTGTAATTACGGTAAAATATTCATGACATGGAGCTGGGTAAATAACGCTATTTATTGAAGCAGGTAATAGTTAGAGGTAAAGGAAGCGTTTCCTTAACGCCCGAATAATTCAACGCCTTTACAGTTAACTTGACAAATGTTTACTGAGACGTATTTTTCATAATTTATCAGGTACATTTATAAATTAAAATTCTTTCTTCTTTAAAACAGCGTCGTTTTAGCCACAAAGATTAAACACTAAATTTTCTTTGTTTTACCAGTCTTGTGTCCAAAGCCTTTACCATTTCGAAAAAATAAATCTTTCTAGAATCTTGGTAAACCGTTTCCAAAGAATTTCCGCAATCGCCGACTTCAACCGCCTCCCATAAATCGCTGCGCGATTCGAAACTGGAAGCGCGCGCGAGCGAGCGATTTATCGCGCTTAAAAAGGACAGGGAAAAGTGTTTTGTTCTAGAAATAGGGTAGCACCGTGTAACACACCACGCCGCGTATATAGAGTACAGCCCGAAAAAGAGAAAAATCGCGAGCTCTCGTACATCCTATACGCATATACAAAGACGTGCGGAGAAAAACAGGGAAGAGCGTACGCGCGGTTGACGAGTCTCGAGAACCACGAGAGGATAAGAGAAAAGACGCGCGCAGCGGGAAACGTCTCCTCGTGGCCGCAGGAGTATAGTAGTATATAAGGTAGTACACAGAGCGCGGCTGTGTGTACTATATACGCTCTGGAAAAGCGACGGCGACGGCGCGGCGAGGAAAAATCGATAATTCGGCCTCGCACGTATACGCGCGCGTATACGTGTATAGGTATATGTCCGTGCCACGGTAGGTAGACAGCGCGGGTCGAGATTTTTATTGTGGCAGCGGATGGGGGACTTGTTGATGGCGAGAGCAACGAGTGAAATATTTTACGACGCGCTCCTTTATATCGCGTCGAGGGGCGCCCGCGCGCAGATCGTTTTCTCCTTTTTCCCTCCGCGAGGGCTTTTCTTTTCTCTTGCTGCGCTCTCTTAGCCCCCTTTTGCGGCGTCCGGGTACAGTACGGTGCGTATACGTGTCTATATACCTGCAGTGCGGTGCCGCTGCGGCCCAGCGCGGATAAATAATTTTCGACACGACGCCCTATCGCCCGTACCTCTTATATGTGACCTCTCCTCGAGCCACACAGTCGTTGCGGGGGTCGGCTCGTGCTTCCTCCGTGTCTTATCTGCGGCGTCGTTATATCCGCGCGCCCTTACCCTTGCACCCGCGGGCGCAAGATGTCTATTTTGAGTTTGACGGAACGACGAGTACTTTGTGAGCGTGGTTTATATTGAGAATATTTTGAAATGCTACACGGAATCGATAGATATACTTTCGCATGATTATTGTATATAATATTAAGTATAGGGGATGGTATGCAATATGTTAAAATTGTATGTGAAAATGTCGTCGTTAATAAATATTTATACCACTCTAACCTCAAAATCATAACTTTAATATGATTATTCGGCTCTTGTGGTATAAAATACTGTATGACACTGGTGCGTAAGGTGATTTTTACCGCTAGCATTCGATTTGTCTCACTCGCTTCGCTCGTGCGAAAAACATCTCATGCGGTAAATAATCACCTTCCACACCCGTATCGTAATGTACTATTGTCACATACAAGTTAATATTAAATAATGTCCGATGAAAATGGATCGCCCGTTTCATAAATTATTCTATAAATTTTCCTACACCAATTATTTACAGATTAATAATGAAAGTAAGACGTTATAAATAGATGTAGATAAGATGTAGTTTTATCATACACCAATGTCTATGAATGGTATCGATTAAAAGCTAAAAAAAGAAGATATCATTGAATTTGTATGTTGTATACTTATTATAGCCATCAAACAATCAGAAAAAATGTTGATACCTATATATTCTTGTATATTGCATTATGAACTTCTTTCTTCCAACTCATATGGTCACAACGAAATTTCGAAGTTTCAACAATTTACTTTAAAAAAATCTAGTCATAAGTTGTATAACTATAATGTAAAAGTAATAATGAGAACTATCTACATTATTTAAATAATAAACGTATACAAACGGCAGTGTCGGAGCCTATTCAGAATTACGTATTACCGACATTTTAATATATTACGTTATTCTTTTTTAATTTTTGATTTTTACCAATTCTTTTAGTCAACGACTGTTCCTTATCTCATTGCTAACAGTAGATAACTGCAATAATTTTAAAAAATTCAAAAATTAATTTAAATAACGAAAAACTCAGTATAGGAATCTATAATTGGTTCCGAAGCCGATTACATCATACTGATTATTTCATTTTAATAAAATGAATTGATACTTAAAATGGAAATTTTAAACAAATTTTTTTATATTAATAAATGAGAATGTAAATAAAGTCAATTTTGTAGGATAACAGAATGTTCTATAGTTTGAAACATTGTGAAATATTCATGAATAAACAGGTTCTGAAGTTTTATATTTAACTTTTTATAAAGTCTCGAAAAGTTAAGACTTTGTTAACAAGAGCAATTTGAATAAATGAGAAAAATAGCGCTTTTATTTCATCAAACTTTATTTCAAACTAGAATTTAATTATAAGTTTATATCTAATTTCTCCTACCTTCCAGCAATGCCATTCGGTTGGATCTCTTGCAAAAATATTCCCAGTTCCCCCCGATCCTTACTCCGTAATCCAACAACACTGAATCCAAGACTTGTTCCTTCAGATTTGAAGAGCTGCAATGATAAACATAATTAGATTACCAAAACGTTTGACTATGACTATTCTATGCACACTGTATCTGTATAACAAAAATAAATTTACCTGAACAGTGAAAATTTGGCGGCCTTTCGCAGCTGTTTCAATAACCTTTTGAAACTCCTTGGCATACGTTGGTGTCATTATAGGTGGCATCCCAATGACTTCTGAAGTCAAACTAGGACTTGTGACCTGTAATATTAAAAATTGTTGTTGAGTAGCTGTAAAACCTATGAAAATATTAATAGGATGACTATACCAGTATTGGAACAGTCACCAGTTAACGAACATTTTCTTTATATGTATGAAAATATCAAGCTTTTTATGTATTGTTTATCTAACATGACGATAATTTTCGAGTCCTTGAAAATTTTTATTTCATTTTATATAAAGATTCTGCATAAAAGAAATTATCTTGTTAAGAATAAAATCATAAAATCGCCGCTATTGAGTATTTCTTCACTGGCAATGTATTCCTTCACTGGTGAAACGTATGTAGATACTAAGTTTGCGTATTCCTTTACTGGTTTTTAGAAAATATTTACAGATTTTATTAAATAAAATTTTTCCTTTGATTCTTTATTCAAAATTTGCTCACCGACGTAAAGTTTGAACATTTTAGAATATAAATTTCAAAAGGGTTTTACTTTTAATCCATTTTTAAACCACTTAATTAAATAACAAAAATTACAATTTCCTTATTCGTTCCTTCACTGATGAAGTCACCTTAAAAACAAATTATCAAAAGAAAAAACAAAATCTATGGATTTTATTTTGTAAAAGTTAATACTACAGTAATCAATTGCATGTAATGGAATTCCTTTAACAGATACATCTCGACATGACTCAAAAAATCAATCACAAGTTACTTTTAACTAGGTCAAGGTAAATTATATATAACTCGTATGATATTTTCTATCCAAATGCTTAAAACAGTTTTAAAATTAATGAAATTTTTTTAGCTGACAATTTTTTTGTTATATAGAACTAGTAGAAACATTTATGTTTAACAGTGTTCAAATTCAACTGTTATTAATTATTAACTGTTATTAAAATTTACCATTTTTTAAAACTAAGATTTAAAATAATACTTGATAAAATTAAAAATTCTTTGAACTGTTTCAGACCAGTTGAAGAAACTTATTTATGCATTAAATTGGATATTATATAAGAGCTACCTGGGCACTAGTATCCTCACTGCTGCTGTGCAGTAATGGTGCTACTGGAACTCTTTGGTCATCAACTTCACTGTTGTCCTGGTACAAATTTTGATACATTGCCTGCCCAACTGGTTGGACAGGTGTATTAGGAACAGAGAGCTCTAGCTGCCCGCCAATGTTGATGTCAAAGTCACCAGGTAAAATAGAAGGATGTTGTCCAAGCTGAGTATTCAATTCTTCCAATGAGTCTTGTATAGTTACAATACTACGAAATACTGGATCTTCCAGTAATGAAATCAGCGACTGTAGATCCTGAGTCGTGTGCAGTTGTAGCTTTGGATCATCACAATCCTCCACACGCTTGTGCACATGCTCCAACAAGTGCAGAGCCGTTGAAATATCTAAGAAAAACACACATTTTGCTTATTTGTAAATAATTTGATTTTACCGCTCATTACTATTGTACCAAATAAAATGAATCTGATTATTGATAAATAATTCAATCTATTCGTATGCATTTAAGCTTTGAGTCATTTATTTCATACAATTGTTAAATTTATATTATTATTAGTACTTCCTATACTTATTTGTCTAAATTATAATAAGTATATAAATAGTTTCTATTATAAAATGAAATTTAATGTTTATTATAAATAATAACATAGTGGGAACAAAAATAAAATGTAAATATTAGTAGTATTCATTATGAAAATCCAAAGATTAAATGTCATTTTTCTCAGCCATACCTGTATTCAACGTCATTTTACTTCTATTCATGTGCCTCTTATCCAAAAAGAATCCTCAGAGACCTGACTTTGCTGGCAGTCCTGGAAAAAAATGCAAAACATCTGTGTGTTAAACCACCACAAGAGGAGACATAGACTCAACCAAAATGCACGAAATTCCTTCGTCTCTTCCATACACACATATATATACGTATATATGAGGAACAGTGCAACTGCAGCACGGTAAGCACGCGTGCGCGACTGCAGACTTTCACAACACACCGTCGCGTTTTCGGCTAGTATCGCGAGCCATTGTCACCCACCCACACAGCCGTTCAATTGCTATTCACAAGACGGGCCAAATTACACTTGTTTACAAATAAGTAATGTAACAGGCGCGCGCCCGCTCGCTCGCGCAGAGACGATCTTCCTCGGTGCGCGCGTACGCATACGTGTCGTGAAAATCAATAAAATAATTACTCGAAATCAATCGGGCAGCCACATCCGAGCGGACGAGTATGTCCTCGTCCTTCTCGCTCCACCGCTTCCTGTTCCCCAATCCTGCGGAAAGCCTCCACTCTCTCCTCCGAAGCCTGCTCTATCCTCTCGATCCTCTCGTCTTCCTCCGCGCAGGAGGCGATTCGCGATAATCGCGACACTCTTCTCGGCCCGCGGAAAGACCCGAGATATATGATAAACTCGTGCGAACTAAATTGGTTAAGGATAAGGGGCGGTCCACAAGCTTCCATGCTCCACCGCCACCGTTGTAGTTCGCGCGTTTCACTTCGTTCCAATTTTCTTAAGGGTTCTACCTTACCGATCCAGCATGCATATTGTTATGAACTGCGTTCGCGTGAACGAGTAACAGAATATTTAGGATCGGTCTATAATGATAATTTCGAATATAAAGATTGATTTCAAAATAAATATTAAATAAATCAACCAATTAAATGGTAAATGTATTCAAACGTATTTCCATAAATAAAAACCTGTTGGAGATTTTAACAATAAAATCATGAATTTGTTTCATATAAATTATATCAACCGTTTCGAAAAATAAATAAATAATAAACGAATTTACGATAACGCGAATAGGAATAAATGACTGACGATAAATACATAAATAATAGCCGGGCGATCGACGATTAATAATTGATAACAAAATAAACATGATAATTGAATTAACAATTGAATAAGGGAGCTCGCTCAGGGTGAAAAGCTCTTCCAAGAATTATTTACTGCTCTGAGATTCTAGGAAATCCTCAAGGACAAGTAGCAACGGTCAAGGCATTTAGAGGATAAAGAGGGGAGGTAATCGAAGTCAACAATACCGAGAATCCATTAGCAAGGAGCGTAAACACTTCCGAGAATCCATGAGAGAAGAGTGTAAACACTTCCGAGAATCCATTAGCGAGGAGCGTAAACACTTCCGAGAATCCATGAGCGAGGAGCGTAAACACTTCCGAGAATCATTGCGCAATGGCGTAACAGCCCAACGGCCCGAGCCATCGTCAACAACCAATCACGGACTAAGCGGCGTCCCACGCCACTGGAGGGAGGCGGCCCGTCACCCGCTGCTCATCGCTCTCGACCCTATTTTTAGGTTTGAGGTCCCTCCACCGCCGCTCTCTCTACTTCAGAGTGGGGAAGGCCTCTGAGGCAACTTGGCGCCCTACAGCCTCTATACCATACTGCCTCCCACTACCAACCGGAAGCTCCACCCACGATCCAGAATATAAATTGGGCCACACCGCCGGCATCGAGTCAGTCGCTACCGAGCGCATGAAAAGCTCCGTAGTTCAGTTGCACTAGTGCAAGCGCCTTGACTACATCTCAGAGTCAATTGCAATTTCCATAAATCAAAGATCATTTTGAATTGTATATAGAGTCACGGTCGAAAGTCTAATTATTGTCAAAGTTCTAAAGTATTTAATTAATTGAATAAATTCCAAAGTTCAAGTTGATTCTCTCGTCTGTGAGTTTTCATTTGAAGGTTTCCTGCAATTCCTTGCGCTTTAGCGCTTAATCAAACAACGAATTCTACAAATCTACTTGGTCAACCCGGCGACCATTGCAGAAGCGCCCTTCTGCTCGAAGACCCCGACTCGGGTCGTAACAATATCATGCTGGATCGGTAAGGTAGAACCCTTATGTGTTACGAGTTTACGACCCGAGTCGGGGTCTTTTAGTCGAAAGGTATTTCTACAATGGTCGCCGCGTTGACCAATTAGATTGTGGAATTCGTTCGTTCAATTAAGCGCTAAAGCGCAAGGAGTCGCGGGAAATTTGAAATAAAGACTTGAACTTGAGAGAATAAACTTTAACTTGATTTTTATTGAATTAATTAAGAACTTTGTTAACTTCGATAAACAATGAACTTTAGAACCGTGACTCTATACAATTCAATATCGACTGACACTATGACGTGGTCAGGGTGCGTGCACTAGTGCAATTGAACAAACTACGAAGCTTATCATGTGCTTGGTAGCGACTGACTCGACGCCGGCGGTGAGGCTCATTTTATATCCTTTGTTCGTTCCAAGGTGTTTCACTTTTCTAATTACATCGACCCTGACCCTATATCCACGATGTGAAATGGATTGGAACACGCTTGGAACGCACAGTTTGGACGCGCATCTTGACGCGCCCCTAGTGTAGATACTCCCTTTAGGCCCTTCCCACATAAACGCGTGCGTCTGCGTTATGCTTGCGTTCGACGTGTGGCGCTGGCGCGTACAACAGGACGACAACTTAAAGAAATTTGGTTATTGCCAACATCGACGATGTTCACACCTACTTACACAGTGCATCGATATCGGAGCAGTGCTGGTCATATTTAATAAATTAAAGAGAAGTTAAATATTTAAGAATATTAAGCGATTTAGCTACGTAAACACAATTTCATGGTTGGATACAGAAGATTTGAACATATTGGATGGATACGAATTAGACATTGTTTATAAATCATTAAATAAAAAAGTACCGGCAGATCCAAATAAAAACAATGCTAAGGTACCAATGACATCATTTTCTCATAATGATGATATTATTTGTTATTGTTATTATTAGTATTTATTTGTTTGAACATCGTCGATGTTGGCATAACTAAATTTCTCTAAGTTGTCGTCCTGTTGTACGCCAGCACCACGCGCCGGTCACCGAACGCAGACGCACGCGTTTATGTGGCAAGGGCCTTAGACCCTTAGTGTAGATACTCCTTTAGGCCAGGGCCATATAGATGAATACGCTTGCGTATGAATGCGTACAGCGCAGCGGAATCACTAGACGGCCTAAGCGAAACTCGCTAGTGCCAACTGTACAGAAAAGTCAGTATGACTTCGTGAACCCTCTCAACAATAGAAGTGCCTCGCGAAACCATAGTGACTTTCCTGCAAAGTTGGCATTACAAAGTTTTCCTAGTGACTTCACTGCGCTATGCGGGTTCGTACGCAAGCGTATTCATCTATGTGGCCCTGGCCTCAGGGCGTCTGACGCCCCGTCGTCTTTGCTCGTATACCACTCCCTTCCGCGCGACTGCAGTGCACGCGCGGCGTACGAGTTGTTCAAAGCAAGTAGTGTACAGACCATAGAGCTATTATAGATAGAGCAGGGGAGACATAGGGCTGCCCGTAAGTGAAAATGTGCGACCGTTAGAAAGAGAGAGAAGATCGTGAGACGTAGCTATCTCCCTCTTCACGCGCATGCGATGGCGCTGACGCTCCCTTTCTACGCGTACTGCGCACGCGCGAGTAGAGAGAGACAGTTACGTCCCGCGATCTTCGCTCTCTTTCTAACTGCGACGGCCGGAGGCCTGACTTCCCTACTCTATCTATAATACCTCTATGGTGCAGACCCGTGAGGCAGTGCGCGCCCGTGCGCGGATGCGTGGTGCGCTGAAAAGGACAACATAGGCGCCAAACGAACGGCCTATACTCTGTATAGTCTGTAAATGCTTACCGACATTTATTGATTTTTCAAATATCTATCTCAATTTACATATTTTTGCTTATATTGAAGTTGACGCACATTCTTTGAATTATATAGATTGTGCGTGTGCTTCAATAATTTTGATAATATGAAAATTGATTGAGAAATTTGAAAAATCAAGTGCAGAAATCTGCAGTTGTAAGGCTTTCCCTTAACCTACAGCGCACCCGTTAGACTGCAGAGAGCGCTGCCGATGCGCCAATCTTTTTCAGTGTATGTAACTGTTATCTACGTTAACATCTACACTGAAAAGAATTTGACACCTGAGCGCTCCCTAACCCACTCTCAGTACGAAACATAGGTCGCCCTACCAGTTGCGTACGTCTGTTGTGCCAGTGAGGGAGCTCTCACGTTCCTTTTTCGGAGCAGAGACGTGCGGCAACAAGTGGTGTAGCAAACGCCCCGAAAAAGGACGCACTGAAAAAAATTTGGCACAGCAGCTGCCTTCCTCATAGTACTGGAGCGCTCCCTCTGTTTGGCATGGAAGAGCTCCCCAATTTCGGCACGGCTCATGTGCTGTGTTAACCCAACGTTACCACTGGTGTCGCGCGTACACCGAAGGGGGCATGAGCGGTGCGGTGCTGGGATGGGAAAGCTCCGCTACGAGGCAAGAGCCATGCCAAGTCATGAGATCGCACAGCTCCGTCTTTTAGCATAGAGGTTATAACGTCAAGGTCATCTCCTGTGCGAAATTTTTTGTCTGTGCGGGAGACTTCCTTAAGGGCCTTATTTCGTAAGTGTGTCGACTGTCGAGCGAGATATAAAAGACAGAGGAATTAACTAAGCGACAATGTACATAAGCGTGTCCGCTCTATCGACAGCGAAGAGTCAAATGCCAGTCGTTTTTTGGGCAAGAGGCTGTTTGCTGCGGAGGTGGACCTCTGGAGGGGATCATTCCACCTAAACCAGTCACGAGGAACGTTATTTTTGGAGCTTGTTTTTGGCACTTATTTATATTGGAAATCTGACGAGGCTATTCCATTGACGAAGGAGTCGTCCTCCTGTTGCAGTCTGGAATTGGACATATGTCAATTATAGACCAACCTACAAGTTCCAACCACTACGTGGAGGAGTTATACGTAGATACCGCGTATGAGCTTCTCCTAGGGGCTGCAGGACCTTGTCGCGTGTCATGCGGGTGACCCACCTTGGTGGGGAACTCGGGTGGACCGGTGGGGTGGCTTAGTTAGCGCGGGAGGGCAAGGGTGAAGCGGAGCTGTATGCATGTGGCGCCCTATAACCGGGTAGTCCGGGCGAGTGAGGGGCTCCCTATAAATGGGAGGCCTGGTGTGAAAGTGGTGGCAACCTGTAACAGGTTTCGTCCAAGCGTGTGTAGGGTAGGTAAGTCCCGGTTACCGCCTGGCCTAGACTGGATCGCGCTGATGACCAACAGGCAGCCCCCCCATCCAAGGTGGTGGACTGGATGGGTATACTCACCCCCTGATCTGAAGGTGTCATGCGACCCATGCCGATGTAGATTCGTGGCCCTCGGGGTATTGGAAAGTCTTTAACGAAGCCTCAGAGGCACCTGGCGCAACCTCTGAGTAATTTAGTCGCCTTACCGGCGCATGTGGGGCTCTGCGGCGGCGGGCCGTTATTTCCCTAGCTGCTCGTGGGACCAACATGGCAGATGAAATTAAAACGAATAAAGAGGACGGCAAGGGCACAGAACCTGCCACGGAAACCACCGAAAGGGACGAGGCTTCCTCTCCCATGAAGGTGGCGGAGAAGACGTCCGGCGCACACAATAGGCGTGAAATATACCGAGGAAAAGAAGAAGGCGAAGGCGGAGAGGACACCACCCTCGCCTCCCCCTCCTTCGAGGAGAACTGGGGCCAAGCACAAGGCGAAGCTCTTGGTAGGGGCTACTATCCACCATGTGACGAAGGTGTTTATAAATTAGCTAAACACATCAAACTTCAGAGAGAAAAAGAATTCGAAAATCTTATCTTAGTTCTTGGAGGTTTTCATTTAATAAAAGTGATTCTTAGCTGCATAGGAAAGTATCTGAAAAAAAGCGGCGTTGAGCATATGTTTATAGAAACAGGTTTATTTGGCGTATTAGTAACTGATCAAGTATTACAAGGTACACATTATGCTAGATCAATAAAAGCTTTTAATTATTTAGCCGAAGCGTTAAGACGATTGCAATTGAAGGATTTTTTTAAAAAAGAACAACTGTAAAAGTATTCAAATGAAAATGTGTGGTTAACCTTGTTGCAAGAAAATTTTGAAATAAATAATTATGATGAATGTTCCTCAATGTTTGTGCAATTTAAAAATAGCAGTAGTGAGTTATTATTGGAGTTTAATCAGTTCATTGAATCGCGATGTCAAGAGTCTGAACTATATAACTACTGGAATAATGTATTAATTTTAATTCACTAATGCATAATTAGAGCCGATCGCACAGGTGATTGGCTGTTACACGTAGAAACTGTGCGCAATGTGCAACCTATTTTCCATGTCACGGACAGGCCTAATTATGCTAGATGGTGTTCTATTTATCTAGAAGACATGATAAAACTTCAAGAAACTGCACCAGAAGCGTACTGAGAAATGTGTAACGGTCGATTCATAGTTAAACATACAAACAAATCAGTATCGTCTGTAAGCACAGATCAAGTTCTCGAGCAGACAATTAATCGTTCATCAAAAAGCACGTCTGGAATTATTGGTTTTACTAAGAAAAAGAAAGCTGTGATTGCGCGGGAAATTACTTACCATGAAATTTTATCTATACGCAATTATTTCAAAAAAATAACATTTTGTCATAAAGAATCCTATGAATTGAACGTTCATCATGAATATTCAAAAACTATGACACAAAATTCTGAACTAGCAATTTTAAATATTTTAAATTTTTTAGAAAAAAAAAACAAGTAAATCCTTTTATGCCTGGGCCTCAAAGCTTACGTAATATAGTAACACAAGAACTTCTACAACCTTGAATTACGCAATCTCTGCTTACAAGGAGACCTTCCCAACTCCGGAACTCAGATTTTTCCCAGCTTGGAGAAAGTTATTTTTTGCTGAAAAAAATGAACCCCTATATTTTCTTTTCCTCAATTGGGCCTTTTTTCTCAAATTATAGGATTGTTGGGCTTTAAAAATGCTGAAATCCTCATATAATTGATTATAGACTTTTGGGTTTGTACACAATATTTTTTAAAGTTTCCAGGAGATTATGTAGAAAATATGTATCTTTGAATTTTAGTTCATATAATCTAAATATGTTTAGACAAAAACTAAAAATTTGTTCAAAATGCTAATGGCGTTTTACATGCTTCTCCAAGAAACGCATGTAAAATGCCATAAACTCTCAATTTCTTGAAAATGTTACTCTTCGATACCTTACACATTATATTTACCAAAAGCCAAAAATATTTGTTCCTCATTACATCACTAGAAATTCAAAAACATATTGGCATTCAATTAACACATGTATAAATATAAAAAAATATGAGAAAGCCGCAATATACCAGCAATGAGATAAAAATGAGATAAAAATGCTAAAGAAGGCACGAGGTTCCCTTTTTTCACAAAAATATCTATCAGAAGGGTTCCTCTAAAAATTTAATAACAACAAAAAAAAAATCTTCAGGATTGAACAAATATAAAAATCCAATTCGTGGGCATTTCCTTATACTTTTCATTACTTAAAGGTTTATTGAGTAGAATCTATCATAGACTTTAAGAACAAATAGCCATTACTATCTATTTTTGATGATTGCTACCGTAATCAATATCATCATTTGCAAAGTTACCTGTATTAAAAGAGAAAAACAAATATAATATAAATGACAGATCTGAGCTGTATGTGAAAAACTAAATAATAGCCTATGATTTTGAAATAAGCAACGTACCTATGAAGCAATTCTAATCCAATTATAAAGGTTGATTATAACTTTTGACATATATTGGCATATTGGGGCTTTCTCATGTTTTTTCCCATTTATACATTGGTTAATTGAATGCCAATATGTTTTTCAATTTCTAGGAATATTATGTGAAACAAATATTTCTGGCTTTTGGTAAATATAATGTGTAAGAATGGAAGAGTAACATTTTTCAAAAAATTGAGAGTTCATGGCATTTTACATGTGTTTCTTGGCATTTTGAAAAAATTTTTACATTTGTCTGAACACATTTACATTATAGTAACTAAAATTTGTAGATATTTGTTCTAAATAATCTCCTGGGAACATTAAAAAATATTGTTACCGAACCCAAAACACTATAATCGAGCATATGAGGATTTCAGCATTATTAAGTCCCAAAAATCCTATAACCTAAGAAAAAAGGCCCAATGGAGGAAAAGAAAATACAGGGGTTCATTTTTTTTTTTCATCAAAAAATAACATTCCCCAAGCTGGGCAAAATCTGAGTTCCGGAGCTGGGAAGGTCTCCTTGTTAGTTGTTTTAAAAGAGGTATTGAATTATATGAAAAATTTAGGGAAGAACGATATATTCTTAAGATAAAGCCTTTTTCTACACGTATATCAAGAATCAATCTACCTAATTTTGCAACTATTCCTACATCTGAGAAAACAAATCCTAAAAAGAAGAAAAAAAGTCAGACAAATGAAATACAACGAATTTTTACATTAGCTACTGAACAGAATTTTTCCATAGAACGCTTATTAACGTATGACTTAACATTTGAAAATATATTATTTGATGAAAGTGAACTTCTTAAAAGGAAAGTAATAAAAGTGCACTAATTCATGAACTTGAAAAGTTTTTAAATAATGATGAAGGACAATGTATGAATACAATGTAGAAACCTGCGTCATAGTCGATGTAATGTTGGTTTTGCGAAAAATTGGATGGAAAGGTTTAAAAAGTTTTCAAGAAGAAGCTATTCAATTTATCAATAAAGTTAAACAAATAATTGATTCACAGAATACAAAGTGGATTGATTTTATTTTTGATTCGTACTTTAATTTATCACCAAAATCATCTGAACATATCAAAAGGTGTAAAGCTGAAAGTATAGTATATAATGAAATAACAAGGAACACAGTACTGTCAAAACAAGAAGATACATTTTGGAGTTGCACAACAAATAAAATTCTTTTACAGATATTTATATGCAGTTGTATAGAAGAAAACAAACAACATTTTCCCAACACAACGTTAATACTTAGCACTATAAATGTTCATCCCTGTAAGTCTATTAATTTCCGTTTAAGCAACATTAGCTTGCTATCGCTGCAACGTCATGACATTGAAGAAGCCGACGTTAAAATAATAGTGTACATTAATAATGCAATTATAGAGGGCTTCAAAAATATTTATCTTATATCATCCGACACAGATGTACATACTGACGTTTCTAAATCTTATATAAAAATTTCATTAAGAGGCTCCAAAAACATATTTGCATTTGTAAAATCTGTCCGACAAATTATTTTTACGGAAGATCGGTTTTTGTAAGTGAATATACAAATACCTTTTTAAATAGTCTAATGAGAAGCTTTACTTTTTTAACGGACGATGGTACAAGCAAGCTGCAACGTCGAACTCTTGCGTAACTTCATTAATAATTCTTTAATACTCATAACTCTAATGTATACTTGAACAACTATTTGAAATTGTTGTTATATGGGACATGAACTTGGGTGAAAAAGTACTATAGTATCATAACTATGTTATTATACACATTCTTATAAAATAGCAGACAAAAGCTGTCTACGACTGAAAGGTAACTTACAATTAGTTAAACTCTAACATATTATACACCGTAGTACCTTTTCACCCAAGTCGAGAATTCGTATATTATTTGGCATTTACAATTATTAACATAACACTATAATAAATATTTTAAAAATTCTAGAACTGTTCTTTTGAAATTTCGTTGTAATAATTTAATTTCAAGATATTCAAGTTTTCATTAAGTGATGCATTTACTCAAAATGGTCTTCTATTAATTTCAACTAGAGAAAACATGTACAGATTGTGCTGAAGTACTACAATAAGCTAGGATAAATTTGAAAATAGAAAATTTTTGCTATTTAGTAATAAAAAGAAGTGCAACATATATAGATTAGCTAGTTTTATAGTCTTGCAGAATAATTTTTAAAATATTTTAGGGTTCAAGTTACTTTTAGCTCAATATGTTAAAAACTTAATCCTCGAAGATCGATCGCGGGTTCGAGTATACCTCTTTCAGTTTGTGATATTTCCGTTGGCCGTTTTTAAAAATCGAAAGTTCACTAAATACATTAACAATCTCATTCTCATAAGTAACGAAGAAGAAAAAAAATCCCTATGTATAGTTTCGAGTACCGCAATTACAGTTCCGTTTTACGAGCGTATGGAAATCGAGAGAAGTATAATCCAAATTAATTGGATATAAAGGAGAAGGCGCAGAATTTATACAGTACGCGCTAAACAAGGTATATATCGCCAACATAAACCACTCGCTTTTCTAGGCTGTAGCCATAAATTAGAGAAAAAGAGGTGTCCCGCGGACGCTGCACACACACACACACACACACACACACACACACACACACACACACACACACAAACTCGAGTAAAAAAATTACGATTGTAGTAAATCATCGACGAGTGTGAATGTGGGGTAAAAATGCTTACATCATAATATATGATGTCACATATGCTCCCGTAGCACGGACGAGCGCGCGGCCAATATTTAACGGCGCGCGCTGCGTTTACCATCCAGTCCAACCTACCCCTTTTTCCTCATCCTCCTTCACCCCACCCCCGAAAGAACCAATTACACAACAAAATTATGGCTCAACATCCGAATTTAATTTGAAGACGTGCCAAAATCGATAAAAACTATTCTTCACATTGCCGGGGAATATCCGGTGTGTCGACGAACACGGACGAGAGAGAGAGAGAGAGAGAGAGAGAGAGAGAGAGAGAGAGAGAGAGAGAGAGAGAGAGAGAGAGGAGACGGAATCAATAACGACAAATCGCTCTCGCTCTATCTTGACAATTGGTGCGATGACAAATCAATTTTAATGTTTAATAAATAAACAACTTATTGTTCAAACTAACATAAAATCAATATTTAATTTAAATATAAATACGCATGAATAAAAATTAATAACTAAGAAAATATAATATTATTCAAATTTATTTTTACAGATTTCATTTTTCTGACAAAAACACAAGGAACAGCATGGAATTGCTGCTCGAACACAATAACATGAGTTTTTGATGCATGCTTTACATTGGCAGTTCGGCACAAAATCATCTATAGGTGGTAATAAAATTAAAACTTTTTCGGGGACCAATAAATCATCTTCTTCAACAAATCAAAACAGAAGAGGATTTAATTTTATATATCAAATAACGGAAAGTAAAGTTCACCTGTAAAAAACCTTTTATTTAATTACCCCCTATGGGTAACTTTGTGCCGAACTGTCATTATAAAGCATGAATTTAAACCTCATGTTGTTCAATTCGACCAGCGATTGCATGCTGTTCCTTCTGTTTCTATCTTTTAAAAAAATGAACCTATTTGTTATGATATCAATTTATTCGTGATTTGATTGGTGGGAGCATATGGGTTGCTAAGTTACAAAAACAAAAGTGGTGCGAAGTTTTACTAAAATTACGCCGCGCGAAGCGTGCTTAAAGATGGCTAGTTATGTTAAAGAAATGAAACATGTAAAAATACGTACCTACAAAAACGTTCTTGGAACGTTCCCAGAACGAAATGTGCTATGTGGATAGTATATTTAATAAGGTATATATTTAAAAATAATAACAATAAAAATCAGATATGGTAACGAATTTTAGTAATAGATAATAAAATTGCAGCAACTACACGTAAAAGCGAGTAAGTAGCGCATATAATAATTGGTTATTATACAAATATTTAATGAAGTATATGAAAATAATATATTTAATAAGTATATAGTAGGTACATCTACAGTATATTCATTGTTTAAAGAATTTCAAAAAATTTTATTGCGAGCAATATGACAGTCTCAACTCTGTATAAACGCAGGGAGGAATTTTTTTAAATAAACAAACAGTGATACTAAACATGATACCTCGTCATTCATTTAAATTTTTATTACTTAACCCTTTAATTAACTCGTTACTTAACCCATACTTTAAATCGTCATTTTAACCCTTTTTTTAACACTTTTTTAAACTCCTTTTTTAATCTTAATTTATCAATTGAAGCTAATGCCCGAATATTTTTATGTTAATTAATAAATGAAGCTAATGGCTATTACGGGCAATCGATAAAGGATAAGGAAGGTGCGTAACTTATCAATCATCGATTTTATTCTTTTTACATGTGTATACTTACACATCTCTAATTATTCTAAGCTATTAGAGTAAAGCAGTCAAGGATATTAATGCACAATTATTTTAATAATTATAAAGTGCAGTCAAGAATTTTTAAAGGATGAGGAAAGGAAAGGTAAACGTATAGGATGAAAAAATGAGAACGAAAAAAATAACGGCCCAGGTCGGGATCGAACCGACAACCTTCTGCATACCGGGCAGCTACGCTATCATTTGCGCCAATGGGATGACGATTCTATCAGGACCCTAACCGCTTCTTAATCGTTCTCAATTTTTTATTTCCCCAACACCCCCCGTCTGCGTTATTAAGCCAAAGCAGACAATGTTAATTTATCAATTGAAGCTAATGCCCGAATATTTTTATGTTAATTAATGAATGAAGCTAATGGCTATTACGGGCAATCAATAAAGGATAAGGAGGTGCGTAACTTATCAATCATCGATTTTATTCTTTTTACATGTGTATACTTACACATCTCTAATTATTCTAAGCTATTAGAGTAAAGCAGTCAAGGATATTAATGCACAATTATTTTAATAATTATACGTTTACCTTTCCTTTCCTCATCCTTTAAAAATTCTTGACTGCACTTTATAATTATTAAAATAATTATGCATTGATATCCTTGACTGCTTTACTCTAATAGCTTAGAATAATTAGAGATGTATAAGTATACACATGTAAAAAGAATAAAATCGATGATTGATAAGTTACGCACCTTCCTTATCCTTTATCGATTGCCCGTAATAGCCATTAGCTTCATTTATTAATGAATCCTTTTTTAATCCTTTTTTTAAACCCTTTTTAACCCTTTTTAAAACCCTTTTTAAAACCCTTTTTAACGCTTTTTAACCCTTCTTTAACCCTTTTTAAACCCCTTTTAAACCCTTTTTTAACCCTTTACTCAACCCTTTACTTAACCCTTTACTCAACCCTTTACTTAACCTGTTACTTAACCCTTTATTTAACCCTTTATACAAATGAACTACTGGGTAAAGATGGGCGGCCGGACGGACGGACATTTTGGTTTTTTAGGATCTCGAGATATTTTTCGAACGATAAGTCACGCAAATGTGCTGAACTTACAGTAGCTGACGCTGAGGTTCGAAGCTTTGGAGATCGCCCTGCGGCGCAGTAAGGCTGCCGTGCAGACGATCAACGCCATGTACGACGACGCCCTCGAAAAAATCGCGTTTCTCGAAATCGAACTCGACACAACGGTCTGAGTGCTGACTGTCTAATAAGAGGTTCAGCTATAGACACACCGCTAGGCGCAACTATACAGGCGGCACAGCAAGTCGAAGGACAGGGCGTACTCGAGTGTCAAGCTGTCGCAGAAGGAGGAGGAAAAGCTGCTACGCAACTCGGTGTCGATCAAACTCAGCCGTCATGTCGAGGACTGCGCGAAGAATGTCAAGGAGGAGGACAAACGCCAGCAGAACTTCTCCGGCTTTACCAGACAGCTGCGACGCAGACAGACGACGCGCTGGCTGCGCCGCAAAGATTAAGAGTATTCCAAGAAGGCTTTATGGCCTCGCAGGGATGGGCCGTGCAATAAATACGGTGTCAGGAGCCGAGGAAAGCTACTTGCGATTTTATTGCGACTGACCATTTTAATTTTGGGCGAATTTGAATTTTGAAAATTGAAGGTATAAGTGTATGTGTTTGAATCGGACTCTCAAACTAGAAATGGTTTTACTTATTTTGATTTACATAATAGAGATTAAAAGTATTGATTGAATATTGTGATTTCACATTGCTTTGTGTATATTTACAAGTGAATTACGTAATGTTATAACAATATTTTTACGACACATACCAATTCATTGTACATATCATTGAGATATTGTGTTTTATCAAGTGGTGCTCACGTATTTTACAATAAAACGTTTGTGACGTTGTATTTAGTTATACCCTTAATCGAATCACTCGGAATTATTAGTGACTCAAACTAAACCAACCGCCACGATTTCCACTATGTATCTTACCACTAGCGGTCCTCTACCGCGGCTGAAACTCCGCTCTCGACAAGGGGGGTCAAAACCCCAGCAACAACCACACTCGGAAATACCTACGAGGAGGTAGCAATTTGCTGATTTCCCTGCGATGATAAGAGTTTCTTAACGAAGAGACCTGAAAGAAAACTCGATAGACAACACATGGGAAAACAACACTCACTAATAAGAACAACTCTCACAATTAATAGTTATTTCTAAATTTATTTCGTAAGAAAATGACCGCAATGGCGGTTATTCTGCCCATTTGCCTTGGCGTCTCCAAAATGGCTGCTTCCTTCGACTGGCCGGCTCGCCGCTATTGAATCTGAAAACAGTAACACAGACCGCGCTCGAGATATTGCTTGATTTGCAGAAGCTGCTAGTGTTGAAGGCAACCCTGGATAACCATTACTTTTCGATGGCAACTCTATTGGGCTCGATATCCTCCACTAACTTGATTCCTAATACAACACGATACAGCACTACTACACGATTACTTACAATACTCTTCCAACCTTCCGACGTGAATATTACTTACGTGATGCGACAGCAACTGTAAGGAATACCTTTCCACTAGTCCACTACCTTCATACACTCCACAAAAATTCCGACTAACCAAAACAATCTTACTATTCTCACAAGAGAAAATTGTGACTGCTCGCGGTGAACTCCGTTGACGAAGAGAACGCGTTTTCCGGCTTCTCGAAACTCAAACCCTGTGTTTATCCCCTCCCGGCCTTGATTCACGGTTCATTGGTTCCTAGATATGCGTTTTGTCCGAATTCTATTGAAGTCTATGACTCGCTATCTCTTTGAGTCATGATAGGCTAAACTAATAGCATGCGCGCTATCTATCCTGCTCGTCGCGCCACCCACCGGCTTGCTCCCGCGCCGCGTATTCTATCTATTGTTTCACTGCCTCTATGCCATGCTCTACTCTAGTCTACTCCCTCTCCGGCTCTCTCTACCCCCCTGCGCGCCTGTCTCTCTCCTATATTCCCTCTCCCGGCCGGCATCTCGCTAATGCTGCGCGCCCGTCTCGACCGGCACTCTCTCTCCTCCCGCTTGCTCTCACTCCCACCATTTCATATGCGCGAGCGAACTGCGCGGCGCTCAGTCTGTGCTCGCTCCGCTATCGTTCGCATCGTGTTCCCCCGCCGTCGGCTCTCGATGCCGCTCACCGCGTGACTTGGCCCTCTGGTGCGCCTGCCTCCTCTCTCCGCCGGCGCCTCGCGTCCCTCTCCCGCGCGTACTCGTCCCCGCTCGACCCGGCCGCGATGTTAGTGTGTATAGCTGATAGTGCGCTCTGCTGCTTGGCGCGGCAGTCGGCGCTGTGTGTGAGTATATGTGAGCACGCATGCTGCTCCTCGGCAACGACGAACACAACCGAGCTCGACCGTGCCCGAACGCGGAGGTAACTCAGGTGCTCATCGGAGCACCGGGGACAATTGCGTAGGTTGACATCCCTTCTACCACAATTGAAGGAAAAGAAACTCCGCGGTGCACAGCAAGTGAACCGCGTGTGTCCCTTTTGCCAACAATTGAAGCAGCGATCGGGGTCAGGGTCTACCGCCTTGTCCACCGGTACTGGCCGAATATTGCCCAAGAGCACCCCGCGCGTCGGGCAGAAATGGAGCGCGGGAAATCGGTCCGGTGATGGCTCGGTGACCTTCCTTCCAAGCCGGAGGTGGACCGGAGCTCGCAGCTGGTCTTCGCTCGAGATGCTCCTCTTCGTCGCACCACTCGGTGCCTGAGTGATGGAAGGACCCACCGCTCGGCCTCCTTCTGGGGCCGCCATCGGTCTTGCACGCTCCTGGGTCAGGACGGGGGCCGCCACCGGTGCCGTCACCTCACTCTCCCGGCGCCGAGGATTAAAGCCATTCGGCAACTCCACCTGAAAATGGCTCAATTGCTGGAATCGGCAACAATTGGAACGCCTCTTCACACCGCGCCTGTTCAGCCACGAAATGTGGTCTCCGCAACATCCTCGATTCCCCCCGTGGTAACTCGACCCTGGCCTCGACTGTCGAGAAGGAAGAGGTTTGTCTTAGGTCTCCTGGCGGGGACGATGGCAGATCTTGTGGCACGGCTTCACCTCCGCCTAGCCATTCATATAGCTCCGCCACCGCCTGGCCGCTGAGGAGTTCCTCCCAGCCTCCCCCTTCCCCCCAACAAAACTCGACTCCTCGAACTCGATTAATACCCCCTCACTCGCCACCTCCCTCCCACCTTCCTCTGAGCTTTTAACCGACCTCGGAGGGGTGGTCACTTCCATGGATTTTGGGTCCAACTCAAGGCCTAACTCCAAAATCGGCGATGAGGGTGAAGATGCTGGCTTCTTCCGCGGTATTCGCGGTACCCGTGAATCCGCCACCTTCCACTTCTCTTCCGGCTCCATATCCTTTAGCAGATTGCACTCCAGCCAATCGGCGTGGCTACCCTCGGCAGGTGGTGACTTGAGCGGTGACAGGCTCATGGCCGGACTTAAGGGTCGGATGATGGCCGAGGAAGATGGATAGCTAGCTCCTGACATTTTTCTCTGAAACGACAATACATTATACCGATTCCATATCCCGACTCATCATTAACACACCAACAACACGACAGACGACACAACTCGAAATACACATGTAACACTTACTTGCACCATGGGTTAGTATACTACTTTCCTTTACCAATTGCCCGACTCTCTCGATATTTCTTTAACTCCCTTACGTGCACTTTGGGATTTTTCCGTCCACTCTCCATCTTCAAAATATACACATTGGGGGTTTAACCTCTATGATTTCGTATGGACCTCTCAATCGGGTGCTAACGTAGCCGAAAACCCTTGCGGCCCGTTTGATAGCACGTGTGCTTTCCTCATTACCAAATCCCCTACTTGAAATCGCACATCCTGACGACCTTTGTTATAGGTTCTTGCTTGTTTCTGGTGTGCTTTCTCGATATTTTTGATGACTAGGTCACGCAAAGCATCCAACCTTTTCACTCGATCACTCCATACGTCGGTTGATATCGGTATCTTCGGGCCTTTTGGCTCCACCTCCCGCCTTAAACTCTTCACCGGAGAAGGGTGCCTACCGTAATTAAGGAATGCTGGTGAGACTCGAGTACTCGATTGGGCTGCCGTATTCATGGCATGCGGAAGCTCGTGTAGATGTTGGTCCCAGCTCCGATGATCATTCTTCACGAAGGTAGCAATCATCGTCTTTCGGGTGCGATTGCTCCGCTCAACTGGGTTGGCCTGTGGATGATACGGGAGGGGTAGTTACCCGGATCACTCCATACACCTCCTAGATCCGTCCTAAGTCCTTGTTATCGAACTCCTTGCCATTATCGGTTAACAGGTAGTCTGGCGTACCCCACCGGAATAAAACTAGCTCTTCAAAGGCTTTTGCTACGTTTTTACCAGTTGCTGTACGTATCGGACGCAACTCGACCCACCGCGTAAACAGATCCTGAAATACCACGACGTATTTGTATTGGCCTTTACTTTGTGGGAATTCCATCAAGTCCGACGCCACCACTGCCCAAGGACACTCGATCACTCAACCCCCCATTAACCCCTTCGGTGCTGTCTGATCCGTCTTATATCACTGACATTCATCACACTCTTGCACGAATTGATACACATCATGCCAAACTCCGGGCCAGTAATACTCCTGGGCAATTCGTTCATACGTCTTCTCGACTCCTAAGTGACCTGCTGTTATCTCACAGTAGGTATCCCTAAGGACTCGAACTCGATATTCTTCCGGGACCACCAACTTCCAAGTGTCTTCTTCACCCATGACTGGCCCCAAGATGGGGTCATGTCGTTGCTTATAAATCAAATCGTTCTCGATTCTCCAAGACTTGTATTTCACAGGATTATTCTGGATTTCCTCCCTACGTCTTATGTACCAAGGATCAGCCAGCTTCCTAAAGGCTGCAATCTCGGTCTCCTCCGGATCATTCTCCTGGATTCTGGATAATGTATCAGGGACTCGATGCATTGCACCCTTTCGGTGTTCAATCCGTACTTCCCACTGCTGTAATTCCAGTGCCCATCTAGGCAAACGTCCGGTCGCCTCCTTTAAGGTTTGTAGCCACTTCAGAGCACTATGATCTGTGATTGTCTTGAATTTGTACCCTTCCAAATAGGGTCGAAGTTTCTTGATTGCCCAAATTAACGCCAAACATTCCTTCTCGATAGTAGAGTAATTCCTCTCAGCACTCGTTAAGATACGATGTATGTACACAATAGGATGTTCTCCATCCTCGAAGTCTTGTGAGAGTACCGCTCCAATTGCATCATTGCTTGCGTCACATTGTATCGTGAACTCTCGCGAGAAGTCTGGCCTCGCCAAGACTGGAGCCCTGGTGAGTGCCATTTTAAGTTTCGCGAAAGCTTCTTGCTGCTCGGCGCTCCATTGCCACACCTGTGCCTTCTTGATTAACTTTAGCAATGGTAATTTAATCTCGCTCTCTTTCTCGATGAATCTCGAATACCACCCCACCATTCCTAGGAATCGCCTCAGTTGCTTCCTAGTTTTGGGAACTGGATACTGTAGGATTGGGTCCACCCTTTCCGGGTCTGGTCTCAACCCATCTCGATCCAAGAAGTACCCCAAATACCGTACTCTCGAACACCCGAACTCACACTTTTTCCAGTTTACGGTCAACTTTGCGTCTCGAATTTTGATTAGCACAATTTGCAACCATTTTTGATGCTCCTCGAACGTATCTGTTGCGATAATAATATCGTCCAAGTACCCAAATACATTTGGCTCCATCTCTGGGCTAAATAATGCATCAATCATCCTCTGGAATGTAGCCGGCGCATTAGTCAATCCAAAAGCATCCTTTTTGCTTCTAGCATTTAGGTCTCGAAAGTCGATACAAAACCTCCATTTTCCATCCTGCTTTTTCTGAATGACTGGTGCATGACACCATGCACTTGCAGACCTCTCAATTATCCCAGCTCGATGCATTTCTCGAACAGCTTCCTGTGCCACCACCCACATTGCCGGTGACCGTCGCCGAGGAGCGTGACGTATCGGCGTGTAGTCAGTTAACTCGATATGATGTTCCGTGAGATAAGTAGTCGGTAAATAATCCGTAGCCGGCTTATGAACTAATCGATCCACGATCTCTTTAATTCGCTCTGCCTCAGTAGGTGTCATCTCTGTCAAGCCCGCACATTCAGCCATGATAGCATGGCTCGAATCCTCGACATCACTCGCAAAGGGGTGCCACTCTTCCTGCTCTCCGCACTTCCACTGTTTAGCTCGAAAACGCAAGGATAAACCCTATTCGACCCCAAAATCCATATCTAAAATAATATCATGGTTGATTTCCTCAACCGCTCGAAACTCCAACAAGCCCAGGTGACCATCAACGTCAATAGCGATACGAAGGTTACCCTGTACTTTCATTGGCACACCAGATACTCCTTTCACCTGGCCACTCGATGGTCGTAATCGGTCTCGATATTTAACCATAATTCGTGGACCAACTAGGGATATCGTCGCTCCAGGATCCAGTAATGCAAGGTAAAGCTCATTTCCAATCATTACTCGAATAAAGTTTCTATTATCCAGAGCGGTTGCTTCTACGACATCCTCGACTCCAACCCACTCTCGTAACTTTACGCTATTCTCTGGAATAGCTTCCTCCCCCATGTTTAGATCATTGCTACTCCCGCTCGATCTCGACAGCCCCCCTTCCAGGTTTTGCGACGATTGATTACCCTTGCTCACAAGTTCTGCTGCTGTAGCTTCAGATTCTGCTGTGTCCCCCAGCATTATCTCCACGACTTCCTGAATTTGTGGTAGCAGAGCATAATCTTTCTCTTCCTCTGGACTTGGTAACGCCCAATCTTCCATAGATAACTCTAACACTATTTCGTTATGCGTTCCTTCTTCGTTCTCACCCTCTTTTTCGGATCCACTGTCCTCTTCACTGCTCGACGGTACCCAGCTGACCTGTATTTTCTCCTTCTTGGGCTCCGATGTATCCTCTCCACTCTCCTCCACTCGAGCCATAACACAAGGCTCACTCCTATTCGTACTCAACCCACCTAGCACCGTAGCATCAGACTCGCTCTTACTCGTACCCGACACAACTTGACAACTCTTACTCGTACTCGACACACCTGGTACCGTGGCACCAACCTCACCCTTACTCATACTCGACATAACTCGACAACTCTTACTCGTACTCGACCCCGACTCCACTTTGTCAACCTCTCGGTCTGACTTTCCCTCTGCGCTTTGGGCCCCCCTTACTCCTGCGCAGGACGCACGGGCCTCTATTGCGTCCTGGCGGTCTCGTTTCCCAACACCGTAAACAGATGTCGGCAGTTTGGGCACTCACGTACTACTACTCCCTCTTTACCACACCCCTGACATTGTTTTGCCCGCCGTGTAGGACAATCTCGAGAGAAATGTCCTTTCTGTCCACAAGAGTATCACATTCTCTTTGGACAGTCAGCAGCTCGATGGCCAACCAACTGGCAAACAAAACATGGACCCACAAAAATCGATCCCCCTTCCACCAGCGGTGCATTCGTTGTTGGAAGACAGTATGGAGCCGGCGGACTGGTGAAGTCATACGGTTTCCTGGCTTCGCCACCAGTAGGCTTCCCCGCTGCTAGCAGGTTATTCGATGAATGTGGTACTTGGCAGGTTGCATTTCTCCCTGGTTTGCCTATCACCTGCCCTGGTGGATTGTTGGGCCTATCAACCACGGCTACCTCCTTCGGTACCCCCTTTGGTCGTCCCTTCTTACTTTTCTTCTTGCCTCTTCGTTTCTCCGGTTGGTCGCTATCATCATCATTTGACGATTCTCTGACCGCCGCCACTTTATGTGTGCTACGGTGTGGTTCGACATAGCTCGTTCCTGAAATTCTCAATTTTTCTCGACGGGGCGGGGAATGGTATCTTTCTTTGATCGCTTCACGTCGCTCAAATTCCTTTCCATATCTCTCGATTGACTCGAAGCTGTCTAACCTTTTATCCCAGAGATGATCCTGGTACTCTGGACGCAAGTGGGAGAACGCCAGATTCAGTTGCTCTCTCACTGATGGTGGTCTCTTGAGATCGGCAATAATTCTTCGGAATTTGGTTAAGAAGGGAGATATCTTCTCCTTCGAACCTTGATACCGTGCCCTCAACTCTTCCATCACATCGTCTTCATGTAACTCTCCAATAAATTGCCGTTTGAAGGCTCTCTCGAATGTTGTGAAGTCCCATGATTCCATCTCTTCCTGCTTCACATCATACCAGTCACCTGCTTCTTTGTTCAAAACACTTGCGAGGCATGGTAGAAGCTGCTCGTCACAGATGCCAGTAGGACGTTTACATGCTTTCAAGCGTGACAGAAATTGCTCTGGCGAATCCTTATCATCACCTGAATATCTCAATCCCCAACTCTTCAATGTCTTAATTACATGAAGGCTGTAATCTCGACTGATCGGCGGGCTCCCTTGACGGCTCTCTCTTCGTGACCTCTGCTGCCTTGCTTACGACTCATTTCTCCGACTATTTCGAGTGCAAGGAGTTGCATAACCTCCTCTCGAGTCATCACTTTGCGGGCTCAGATCGCGAAAGTCTGCCCTCAGCCTACTTGATGATACTGTAGGTCTGTAATCCTCTGACTCCGAACTTGAACTTTCCGGGAAGATTATTTTCCGATTACGGCGGGGAGTGGATCTAGTCAAGTGTTGTTTATTGATTCTCACAAATCGACCTCCCCTCGGCTCATACGCTTCATCCAAATCCACTCCCCCTGTATATCTCCTAGATTCCTGGCTATTTCTCGACTTGTCTTCTCCCTGCCCCGTTCTCGAAGTATGCAGTGGTTCCTCATCCCTTAAAGGTCCTTGATGGTTCATCTGGTGTGTCATTGGCAGATGCAATGTAGGCATGTCCCGTCGTGCCTTCGCCACCAACGTCTCGTGGTGTGGCTGCGGTAGCGGCAAATAACACCTGTCTACTACATCCCGCAACCCCGTATCATCCCCCTGCCTTGAATTTGCCACCGTCTCGGTATTAACGGCAATTCTAGAGATCGCACCATCATTAGTCGATCCAGGATGAACCCGTATCTCTGGCAATATCGTCCTAGAGTGGGCAGCCATGTTGTCTGTCAGCTGTTGTGTGATATTAATGTCCTCTACCTCTGTTACCCCGATCATTCGTAAGCAGGATCGAAACAACCTTTCCGCTTTTTCCCGATGGCTGCCTCGATGGTTAAGGTGTAATTCACGTAAATTAGCCTCAACTTCCTCACTCGTCTTCTTCATCGTGTCTCGAAACCTGGCTCTATATTCTCGATTATCACTGAGTTCCCTCATCCTGGCCTGGTATAGATCCACCTTCCTTGCTTTTTTTGTTGCCATTTTTAAACTCTGTTTGTCACTGACAAAAATAACAACCATCACGAACACTCGATCCTTGTTCACGGTTACTCAACGTTAGCCGTTACCTAAGCAAACCTCAACCCGCCGATTTAAACCCGTTCAATTTTGTAATTTCACACCCTCGATGCTGAAAGTTCAAATACTCGATCCTGAAAATTCAAATGCTCGATCCTGAAATTTCAAAAATCGATCCTGAAAATTCAAACCTCGATCCTGAAAATTCAAAACTCGATCCTGAAAATTCAAAACTTAATTCTGAAAATCAAAATCTCGATCCTGAAAATTCAAATACTCGATCCTGAAAATTCAAATGCTCGATTCTGAAAATTCCAAATACTCGATCCTGAAAATTCCAAAAACTCGATCCTGAAAATTCAAAACCTCTATCCTGAAAATTCAAAAACTCGATCCTGAAAATTCAAAACCTTTATCCTGAAAATTCAAAACCTCTATCCTGAAAATTCAAAACTGGAACATAATTTTCCTCAGTTCTGAAAATATAACTTCTCCGTTCTTCATTTGAATCGGTTCAATCGTTTCAAAACCACCCAAATTCACTTATGCCTCCCAAGAGTGACCGTTACCCTAACTATTCTGTGTCTTCTACGAAATTTCTTCCCGCTCTCAATTAACCGTTTTTCCACTACACATATAACATAACTCGACACACATACACTTGACCCGACCCACTCGGTTGTTGCTGTTGTTTGTGCATTAATTGGGCGCCATTTGTGACGTTGTATTTAGTTATACCCTCAATCGAATTACTCGGAATTATTAGTGACTCAAAATAAACCAACCGCCACGATTTCCATATGTATCTTACCACTAGCGATCCTCTACCGCGGCTGAAACTCCGCTCTCGACAAGGGGGGCCAAAACCCCAGCAACAACCACACTCGGAAATACCTACGAGGAGATAGCGATTTGCTGATTTCCCTGCGATGATAAGAGTTTCTTAATGACGAGACCTGAAAGAAAACTCGATAGACAACACATGGGAAAACAACACTCACTAATAAGAACAACTCTCACAATTAATAGTAGTCACACGTTATAAAAATATGCATGACATTAATAAATAATTAACAACAACTACAACTATAAATCAGTCTCGATATATATTTCTTTAACTTTCAATTACTTCCTTCAGTATTTAATTATTATACTACGATTCTTTAGATATCAAACCAGGTAAATTAAAAGAGATCGATTGCTTTTTACTTAACAAAATATCATTTATTTACAAACAAAAACGAGTACTTATAAACATTTTTTCTGGCACAACGAATGTCTAGATAATATTTATTCACAAATTTACATCTGTACAATTTTTATGTTTTTGAAAATTTTTAAAACAATCCAAGAAACTTGACCTTTTATCGATTTAACTAATGTTTTATTTTCTCATTAATTTAAAGAAATATTAACAATCAGTGATATTTTACTTTTTAGAAAAGTAAACCTGTTGTTCTCGGAAGTAGCTACTGCTAGATTAGTATACTAATCTACTGCCAAGGCGAGAGTTGGAATAAAAGGTCAAGCTCGACAGGATATTTTTCGACGCCTTTTTCCACATCTTCAAGAATTTCCACCTCTTTTTATGGGCAAAAAATTCTACAGACTCCCTCAACTCAACGACCCCTCAACATGAGTAGCCGGGCGGCATCTCGTCCTTGGTCCACCTGATGTCAACGGTCTTACCGGACTTCGCGGACTCCTCGCAGGCACTCGCGATCTTGCTGACGTTGAGAATCTCCTTGGCGTGGACAGCGGGCTGGGCTTTGCCGAGGGCCACGTCCAAGAAGTGCTCCATCTCCTTGGCGTAGGCGTTTCGGAACCGACTGGCGAACGAGTACCAAATTGGTGGCTTGCGCTGGCCACTCTGACCGTACTGCGTGGTCACGCAGTGGATGGGCTGCTCGTTCGTCGCGTCGACCAAACCGCGAGGACCGAAGACCTCCATGCGCTGGTCATAGCCGTAGCAAGAGTTGCGCGAGAGGTCGACCATCCCGACGGTGCCGGAGGGAAAGTGGAAGATCGCGGCGACAGTGTCGAAGTCGTTGATCGCCTTGATCTCGGGGATGTTCGCGCTAGCGTGCACTGATACCTGCAATAACACGTCAATGTGCATACGCCGCTGAGTATGATGTGTGAATTATTGCAACATAATATTTCATTAATCAAAAATAAACTAAAACTATAAAACTTTTGTGCTATATTTTTAATCTTATTATTATCGATGCAGTAGCCAAAATTATGAACGTTTAATGTTTAAGATCGTGTGAAGTACCGGTACCTAAATTTCATTATTTTTGTTCACATTTCAACAAAAATGTATATGTATACCATGAACAAATTTTTAGTATCAATAACGACGCTGTAAAGCCTCACCTTAGCGGGGTACTCGCCGAGCACCCATGTGAGGAGGTCGATGTCGTGGACCATACAGTCGTGGAAGATGCCACCCGACACCTTGAGGTAGTCGATCGTGGGCAGGGGCGAGTCGCGCGCTGTTAGCCGCAGCGTGTGCGCGTGACCGATTTCGCCGGCGCGTACGCGCGCCCTCACGTTCTCGTAGCTCGGGTCGAAGCGCCTGTTGAAGGCGCAGAAGAGGGGCTTGCCGTTCTGCGCAGCCACCTCGTAGCAGCGCGCCGTGTCCTGGGGATTCTCGGCTATCGGCTTCTCGCAGAAGACCGACTTCTTGGCCTTCAGGGCCTTCGTCACGATCTCCTCGTGCGTGTAGGTGGGCGAGGCGACGATCACTGCGTTGACTCTGCGGAGATAATTAGAGATATAGGGATAGGTTATAGCGAGAATTGCGTTTATTGTTAAATTTTGATAACTATCAATTTTGTTGGCTATATCGAGTGTGTGCAAAATTTATGAGTGCATTGGTGTAAGTGTATGAAAATGATATTACCCGTTTCCGAGAGATGCGTATAATCAACTGTAATGTAATATTTTAAAAGCACTATAATAAAAGTATGTACTTATATGAAACTTTGTCGATTGACATAACTATCTAAAATTCATACAAAGAATAATTTTACAAATATCTCATTTCTTTAGATATTAGAAATGTGTAATACATATAAATAACAAAAACGTACTTTACTCCTATATCATTTCTGTAAAATAACAAATTTTTAATATTGTATAGAAACGCTATATTATAAATGTTAATATTTATTATTTACTAGAATGTATAAATAAAACAACTATATAAGTACTATTTGATACAGTCCAAATAATTTCACCTTTTTGTTACTTTGTTGACGGTTTATATTATCTTGTAATTGTAAAAGATTATCCGGCAAATGTTTAAAAACTCTTTAGAGAAACAGAGAGAGAGAGAGAGAGAGGGAGAGACTTCTTTTTTAAAAAATATTTTTGTAAGTTCACTGCTAAATTTATCAATGTATTATGCACACCAGGAATCAAAATTTATCAAGAAGTATAAATTATTTACTCGCTATCTACTACTTTTTTTGAACGCACTACAATAATATAAATGAATTCTCATGACCCCGCGAAGACATTATAAAAATAAAGAATTATTAAAAAGTCAGCAGATTACTCACTTGGGATCGTTGTAAACTTTATCGGCCTGTTTGCACGTGAGGATCGGAACATTGTCCAGGCGCCAGTAATTTTTCACTTCGGACCATTTAGCCTCATTTTCGTCGACGACGTAAAGAAGTTTAACGCGGGGGTTCGTGACTAGGTTGGACATGTGAATGGTACCGGCGCGGCCCAAGCCAAAAATCGCGACTCCAATGACGGGCTCACGCTTCGCCGAGTCGGAGCACTTCCAGTCCGCAAGATACCTGAAAAATTGTTATAATGGCAAAATTAAGACTTAAAACCCTAATTATATAAAGTTAATTATTGATTAGTTTAGTTACTTTTAAGAATCAAATCTGTGACAGTAACTAATAATTTTACAATACAAGTTTTCAAATATTTGTTGCAGTTTTAACGTTGTTATATAATAAAAGTTTTTCTTTAAATATTATGTATACTATTAATTTCGTTTACTATACAAAATTTGAACCCATCTAAGTATAAAATAATTTAAATCGCCCAAAATTATTTGATAAAGCTAAAAATATAATAAATTCTTAAACCGTATAAAAGAAGTTTTGGAAAAAATCAACATGAAGCGCTACACTTTCGATTCATTTTCTGAGCTACGATTGAAAATCATATTTTTCGTAAATTTTAATAATAAATTTCAACATTTTTTAAAAAAGAATCCAAGTTTTATTTAGAAAAATTAAAACTTACTTTGTGTAAAGGTAGTCTTCGGGCGTTGGCTGGGGTGTGGGCTTCTTGTAGGGCGAGTCATCCTTGAACTTGATGGTGGCCATTGTGCTTTAAGTGAACACGTGAAAATTAAAAAGTTTATAAAAAGAGTGAAGTTTCAAGTCTCGATGCCAAGACCCGAATGGAGGACTGCGTGGCGAGTCGTTAGCTTTTATAGTTCCGATAGACGAGATACGCTTATAAGTGCAATACCGTTCGGTTCGAAAATATTGTTGTATTGGTATTAGCGTTAGCCGAATGATAATCCCGATTTTTATTGTTTTGCCCCTAGTCATTACAAAAAATCATCAAGTAATCCAAAAATCATTGAGTAATACAGAAGGTAATTTTTAAAATGAATTAATTTTTTTTCTTCATGGTACACCAGATATCAAAATTATTATAGAAAGCGATATAATATGCAAAAGTAAATAGTTTTTTTACAATTTGAATTATTTACATGGTATTTAAGTATGTCGAAATAAAAAATCGTAAATATTAAATTTGTGTAGAAATTGTTTATTTTATTCTAAATAGATAAAAAATCATAATCCTTATATATTATTATGAGACAAATATCTACAAGTTGGATCTAAACGTAAACAATATATTTTTATTTCAAAATAGCGAAATGGAAGACAATTTTGTATCTTTCTATGTTACTTTATAACTTAATTTGAAATAAAAATTAAAAATTTATATTTTAATAGACAAAACGTTAATTTATCGGTTTCCTGAACTAACATTTTATTATTCGGCTAATCAACAAAATTATATATTCATCTCTAATATTTAATTAATTTTTTTATAGAAATCATTACTTTACAAGTTTTTATACTTAAATAATTTACTAAAATAAGTAAAGTAAGTATATAAGTACTATTAAGTAAACTTAATAGTATTATTAAGATTATTATTATTATTATTATTATTACTATTATTATTACTTGTAAGTATTATTAAATGAACTTAATATCAAAATTAATTCTCAAATGATTTCTTTACGATGTACTGATTCGATAAAATCTAGTTGATTCTTGTTAATTTCCGAGTCAGAAACAAATACCTAAAAATTTATCACATAATGACGTGAGCGAGAAACCGTTTACATTTTATCATATAAACGTATTGGCAGAAGAAAAGTTCAATGATAAAGTTTTGCACTTTTAATGCAGGTCATGAAAAGCAATCTGAGCTGAGTTCTAAAGTTATTTTGATTCCACGGTATTTTTTATTTTTTAACACAATTATCGGGTATAATAATTTTATTATATCGATAGATCGGTAAAACTACAGTGACATTGAATTTCTGTTAAATTCCACTTTACTAATCTGCAAGAAAGGTCACTACCTCTTATCGCAACTAGTCTGAGCCGGCAACTATTTTATAATCGTTAACCAAGGGGTATGTATATGTCAGAATCTGGAAAACATATATAAAACCATCTACAAGTGTAGTGCGTTATCGTTACTTCATTTGTGTTTCATAATAATTGATGTTTCTGGTGAGTCTCAGTTTTCAAATAGATTCTGTAATTTTCTTCAATGGAACAGTTGTGACTTCAATTTAAGATTACTACATATAACTGAAAAATATTTGTTTTTAATTAAAGATACAATTATCTGTTTTTCTAATTATGTAAAAATATTAGATATTTGGATTTTGTTTATAATATTACCGGAGTTACGTAATATAACACGACCATATATAGCATTGATATCAATGGAAAAAAACCTTGATAATTCAACCAAAATTCAATCTGTTGAAAGTATTATTTATTTTGTGAAAAAAAAGAAAGAAAATTACGTACTTATCGTAGGATGACTAGCAGATTTAATCAATCTGCTTTGCAATCGCATTTTTGTGTCAGAATCGGTTTATTCTTTTATTAAATAACTCAAAGATTTAAGAAAAATTCTTGAACTAGTTATTTGAAGATTCTAATGTCGTATGTTTTGTCTCGTTTGTCACATCGTCAATTAAATGCGAAAAAATTGAAAATTTTCTATTTTCACTTAGAAAAATTAAACTATTTCGCAAGAGCTATCCAAGCGGAAATAATAACTGCAAATAACGGTTAATAACTGCAAATAACTGCTAATAACTGAAATAAACAGTTAGGTTTGAGACAGTATATTAAGTTTTTTGCTGTTATTAGAAGTTATTAACAGTTATTTGCAGTTTCATTAAATATTAACTGTAGAAATAAAGGTGCTATCAACAGTTATTAACAGTAATAAACAATTATAAACAGTTATAAGCAGTTATTAGCAGTTATTTGCAGTTATGTGCAGTTTTGTTAATAATAAATAAAGTTATTATTAGAGCGAAAAAATTAACTGTTTATGACTGTAAATAACTGTAAATAACTGTAAATAACTGCAAATAACTGCAAATAACTGCTAATAATTGTTGATATAGTACCTTCATTTCTACAGTATTTATTTTAAAAACTGCAAAATAACTGTAAATAACTGCACAAAACTGGAAATAATTATTAATAATTGCTAATAACTGCTAAAAACTGATTATACTGTCTCAAACCTAACTGTTTATTTCAGTTATTTGCAGTTATTTGCAGTTATTAACACTTACTTGCAAATCCTATTTCCTCTAGAGTAGTCTTTTTTTATCTGAAAGATTTTAATAGAGATTTTTATTCTCAATAGATAAAAATGTCATTTTACTACAGAAGTAATGTTCACTTAATTTTTCTATTAATTTTTAAACAATTTTATAAATTTTTTTAATAAGAAAATATTACAATTATTAGATACATTTTTCTAATCATTGAATCTCTATGAAAGCAAGGAGTGTGGCAGCACTCTGATAACAAGTTTCGGTATACACAAGGGGATTTTTAGGGTCACTGATTACGAAACATTTATCAGATTTTGCAAATTTCAAAACACCTTGTCAATAATGAATTTTTGTTTTTTCATATTTTTTAATTTTATAAAACTTTTACAATAAATATTTATGTCTTCTCAACCTTTTTCTTACGTTCTTTTATTATTAAGATATCTGAAAATTGCGACAAAACCGGTCCTAAAAGCGTCAACTAGAAAATAAATGTCCAGAACTTACAGAACTTAAGGTAGTAACGTAGGTATGATTTACCACCATGCTTCAAAAGGTTAAGAGTAAATGTTGGTTTTGTCACTCACAATCAGTGTTGCAATATTCAGATTTGCAAATGGCTTCTATCAATCTCTCTGAGTGTAAAAAGGAAATGAAAATGAAAAAAAAAAATGTTTTTTTCATTTCGACGTTTTGGTGGTTGATGGAACCCTCAAGGGTTTTCTTCTTGATCTTTTCAATGGTACTTATATACTGACTAATAAATCTATCTACGTTCAAAATAGTTCTGAAGAGGATGGCATCACCAAAACGTCGAAATAAAAAAAACATTTATTTTTCATTTTCATTTTCTTCTTACACTCAGAGAGATCGATAGAAACCTTCCAAAAATCGAAATGTTACAATTGTTTATATTTGGTCAAAACATAACTAAAATTCGAAAATGACTACATAATAAAAAAAAAATGAAAAAAAATAATAATTTTTTTTCAATTTTCCTTAATGAATGGATTTATATCTATACTATTTGTATACACTTATAATTTAATCACAGTTTTTTCTCTTTTTCAGTCCATTCTTGATTCAAGAAATACTTTAATTAGAATAATTCGATTTAGCCGACTATAAATTGATCTTGTGCCTTCACACGAAAAAGCAGTTTTATATTCCTTCCAAATTTCCCGTTAACTTTTTCAGTATAGGCAATCTTTTATGTCCGTATTCCCTTTTATTCAAACTTATATTGTTTACCTTATCTGCTACACGAATAATGACATTTCTTATTATTATAGTCGGCATCATTCACTGTTTAGATAACATTGCATTATTCAGCCGCAATCAATTTTAATTTGGGCACGACACCTCACAAGCTCTGTTTATTATACTCCCAAGTATATCCTTTGATTACTACTTCTTTATATTTATGCCACTTTCTAAAGATTATTTGCACAAAAATGTACATATATAATATATTTTACTAAAAATGTCGTTTTTCTCAGAATTTGTATTTTTACATACTACATAAATATGACAAGCATATGTTCAGCATCATTAATTTTTTATAAAGGAATGGAAATAAAATAGTGAAGATGGTAATTTTTGAAACAATGTTTTTAATATATTAATATTGGTATAACGTAATAATTAAATATTAAAATTAGATTATCGTGTAAATCGCGTACAACCGTGATTATGTCATTCGGCAGCTTGGCTGCATAACAATGGAATTTAATCCTTTTCAAGTCTTAGACGTTTACAATCTGACGATTTATCAACGTCTCATTCTCACATCTCATTCTTATGTCTTGCTTCATTCGTCAATCAAGTGCAATGTCGACTTTTAAAATGCTTTCTCAAATCGCAACTTACATATCTACAGTAACTTTAACTTATCTATCCACTTTTTTCGTTCATTTTATACAGCGGATATTTAGATTTTTGTCTTGAAAACGAACTATGTTTATATCTAAAAATCATCTAGTTAAATATATTCAAATATTATCTACAATGTCTTACGCTATTTATTTTGAAACTTTTTCTATAAATTATAATAGGAATCACACATACACGCAAATTCACATAGACGTACGGACTCACTACACTGTTGGGTTATTGTCGATTGTCGTTAATAAACATGAATCTTTTTTGCCTCGTAACTCATTGCATTCAGTTATCTATTTGTTCAGCTAAAATGATGCTTAATTCGTAATTCTTAAATTATGCGTGTTTTCATTCTTATTTGTCAAGATTTTTTAATAAAATTGTTGATTTTAGTAAACAATTGTTCACTTATTTCTGCAAATAACAGCTCAATAAAATAATAATATTGAATAAACATTTTAAATCACTTAAATTATCACCATTGCATTAATATTCGGCACAATGATGGTGAAAAAAAATCACACTAAAATTCATATGTGCACCATTTGAATTTTTATACATTTTTTTATTGTCTACAGGTTTAAACTGCATCAAACAGTAACTCGCATTTTTTCTCAGTTCTCGACAAACTTTCGTCTTTTTTATATACACACATTAATATTTATATAAAATGATCTATATATGAAAAACGATCTTCGGAAAGGATTCGTTGAATCACATGCGATACTTTTCGTTTTTGTTGAACAAAAAATCATGGAATGTTTCTCCAAGTACAGAGGATCTTCGTTTTTCCGATGTACTCGCTTTGATATGCGCTGCACATGAATCACAAAAAATTCAAACATGTAAGGTAATAAACGTAGGCGCTTGACACTATTTTTTGCTTAATTCAAAAACTTGCAGTAATAATATATTTATATATAGTAAATATAAAGTGTATATATTATATATTTGTCATCGATGTTATTCGATCGTTAGACACACTTCAGATTCGAAGATGTTTCTTTCTTGCATAACAAAGAAACCCATGTCTTTCTTCATTTAAATATATATTAACTATATTCGATTAAATCAATATATTTTTTATATATATAATGTCTCTAAAATATATGTATATATTTTAAAAGTATCTGCATATTTATTAAATATATTTACGACTACGGAGCATACTCTTTTTTGAGTTCTAAATATTTAGTTTCACTTTGTTGTCGCATTTTCATGCGAAATGTATATATAATATAATTATATATATTTAAGATTGATTTATAATAACATTCCGATATTATATTAAATTATATCTAAGTAATTTCAATAAACGATTTACACAGTAGATGTGCTTTAATCTTAAAATATAAAATCGATCAAAATCTTGTAAAGCAATGCATTCCGAGTACATTTACATTATTTTCGAAAGTAGTCTTTATTACTTTAACGTTATTTCATTTCAAAATATATTATAAAATCTATTAGTATTTTTACATGTATTTTATCTTGTAGAGCCTTTGGCGTATCACGCAAAATCATTATTCCATAATTGAATGGGAAAAATAATTCAATCTATATTATTTCATTTTGTATAAGTTCTATATTATTAAGTGAACACAAACTGGACATTGCTTTAGAAGATTTCGAACCAATATCAGTACGTAAAAATTTGGCAAGTAAAGACTATAATTTGTAATTATAAATGAAAATATTTTTACAAGGCATAATAAATAAAAATTTTAACCTTGAAAAAATACTTTGCATGTTAGTTCATATCACTGAACTTGACTAATCTTACATATTTATAACTACTCAATTATTATATTTATTTCATTATTGCACAAAATGTTCGATGTCTTAAAAGAGAGGCTCTTTTGTATTGCACCGACTTTAAATTTCTACTTATAGGAGAACGACTTATTGAGAATCCCACAAAAATTGCACGTCGGCCACGATGTATTCATCAGAGAAAAGAAATGGCAATTCCGAAAATCAAAGTACACGGAAAACCTATTTCACTGTTTATTCCATATTGGAATTGGAAACAAGAAAAAGAAGGTAATAAAATTGAAGCTATGCTACATTGTTAAACTAACGACTACTAGTCTTGCTACAGAAGATCAAATATGAAAAAGATATTACATATGCTTACATCGGGAAGACATTTGTAATATTTGCTGTTTGCGCACACGATTACAACGTGGATGCTGATAATATGATTGTATTGTGCGAATAACACGTCTTTAATGAAAAATTTAAAGAGCAGTCACGAGCATTAAAATGTTGATCTATAATTTTATAAATATATTCTTGTTTTCATTATATATATATATTATATATAAATGTTTGTTTTACGACAACAGTAGTTAGCATCAAAACTTTTTCGTTTAAAAGATTATTTAAGAATCAATTCTTGCGAATCTTGTGTCGGTTATAATAAATTATAGCCCATTATCGGAAAAAACTTATGGGTATCATATTATTAAAAGTCACTCGAAAATTCGTTAAATTTGGTATGATAACATGAAACGTACTTTGGTTTTACAAATAAAAAGAACCCTCAAGTATTTTCTATATTTTCGCTCGTTTCTGCTCAAAAACGTACATGTCGAACGTCATAAACACTAACGAACATTTATAAAATATATTACATTTATATTAATCTATGACAACACTAAGCTTAAATAAAATCGCGAGCGAGAATTCGCTTATAGTACACACTACGCAGTGTAACAACATCAATAAAATCTATGCGTAATATACATATTCATGCGCGCGAATATAATTCCTGTGCATGAGTGCACCCACCTATCGAGAACTTTTCGGGTATAGCAGCGCGCGCTCCAACTAACTTACGATCCACGCACATATAAGCTAACGAAAAGAAAAAAAAGGAAACAACTTGGAAAATTCGAAGACATGCGACGTCGCGCGATTTTGCGTGCGACACGCCCATTTACGCACCTAGACTAGATGAATCGTGCCCGCGGGGGTGGAGGCACAGCACGTCAAGTGACAAACGCGGTACAATCGTTCTCGCTCGCCATCCAGCTCTCACACATACACACCCTATCTCTCCGGCTTGCTCTTTTTTTTCACGCGTGCTTTGCAATTGGAGGCTCCTTTCTGCGGCTTCTTCTTCGAGAATGTTTGGCAGATTCCTTTGTCGGGGGGATGGAGGGGTAAGGCAGGAGTGAGAGATCGCAGCTGGAGAACTACGAACATGACTCGCTTGAGGGGCAAAGCTGTTGTGAGGAGCCTCTCAAACGATGAAGAGATCGACGTACTGGTTGCAAGGCGGCTGGAGCGACGGGTGCATGCGCTTGTCGACATCCGGCCGCGGGACCAGCGCGTCCACGCGCGGCTCTGGCGGTGCTAGCGTCAGGCACTCCGGGGGCGTTAACTGTCGAGTGAAGTCAATGATTAGTATAAGATTTAGTATAAATGTAAAAAGGTTGGCAAAGAAAATCGTTAATTGATATGTTTATACTGTTTAACGAAAATAGAGATGTATTAATCATCATGCACAAAAGATGCAAAATAATATTTCATTGTGTTAAAGAATCATCTAGCTTATACAATTTAAATGTACTCCTTTATAGGTTTTTTCCTCACGAGTAAACGATTACATTAGGATTCTATTGGATTACGTACGTAATTTTGAATTAAATGAATGGCATTAAAGTAATAACATAGACTTACACAAAAAGTGGTATGTACGAGAGACTAGATCGCCGCATCTCCAATTATTTTACCCTCCTAAGTAGGAATCCAGGGACAGAATTGCTCCATTACGTCAAGACTTTGAGATATCTGAAGTGAAAAGTTTTAAAATATCTCGAAAAACAAAGTTCAATGTTTATTTTATCAATCTCTCCAGCTTGTTTCTTCTCCGTAATATAACTGCACAAGTTTCAAAAACTTGTATGATTCTTTCACTCAAATTTATTAATTCTTTTAAATGCTTGATTATGGCTAAATGACTATGTACCTTTTCAAAATTCGCATGAATGCATCTTGCCATCTTGGAGAAAAAAATCGTAGAAGTTATGTACACATTAAAGGGGCACGCAACAAATAATTTTGTCAGAAAAAAAGTAAAACTTTTTCAAGATATGAAAAAAATGTTACACTTCAGATATCTGAAAATCCTACTGTGATACAATTCTTTCAATTTCTGTTTAGGAAGTTAAAATATACATGGAGATGCAATAATCTACTCTCATTTTTTTCGCGGACCAACGTTATTTTCATATAGAAATAAAAACTATATACATGTCACTTTTGATAACGATTCCTCTCTTGTCAACGATTAGACGTCGCGCAACAAATTTAAAGAGAAAAGATGCACATGCACATAATAATAAAAACCGCTGCCAATTCATTGGCCCGTAGCTTCCTCAACCGTAATTTGTTGATTTCTTTAATTAATTTTTAATAACAAAATTTATAATTTTTTAAAAAATTTATTGCATAATTATAATTAAATTCATTTATGAATATTAAAAATTGTTAATTTTTAAATTTACTTATTTATTTATTATTTATTTATATCAAATTTATATAAATTTTGAGCTGATAAATAAAGTTATCATTTGAAATAGAAGTAAAATATCTATATTTTATAATAAAACAAATAGCTATCACGGTTGTTTTTTTATTAACAAAAACGTGTTTTTTTAAAAAAGTTCATAACTCACAAATAAATTATAATAATGCAGAATATAATGCATTCATAATGCATAATTCATAATTATAATAGATTATAATAGATATCATTTTTAAACATTTTAATTCATTTTGTTACACATCATTGAAGTTATGAGTTTAAAAAAAAAAAAAAAACACGTATTTATTTTTGATGATAACTAAAGAACCGTGATAGATAGAAAATTAAGTTTTGTTTAGAAAATATAGGTATTTTAATTCTCTTTCGAACGCTACCCATCAGATTCGAATAACTCGATCCTATCATTAAAAAAAATCAAAAAACAGTTTTGAGAAAATCGAAAATTTGAAAAAAAAACAAAAACGCATCGCCCCAATCAAAAAACGGATTTTTGACCCGCCATCACGCAAAAACAAAAGAAATGAGACCTATCCGGTCAAAATCGACCGAGTAGAAGCTGAGATCCAGGCGTACACACACACACACACACACACACACACACACACACACCCACACACACACACACATATACACATCCATACAGACATTTTTGAAAAACCATGTATTTTGATTCCTAACACCTCGGAACACAATTATAACATGTTTTTACAACAACTCAAAAATTTACTATCACAAAGCTTCCTCTAGGAGGAAGTAAAAAAGTATTATATTTTATACTCACAAGCGCAGCCTGCTGGGGTATGGGCGCCATGCTGGGTACCGTCGCCGGATTGAAGTAGTTGGTCGGGCTTACGGGCGGCGAGGGATACGGCCAGTAGAGGATGGGCGAGTAGGCGGTGATGAAGGGCGCGGGTCCGCGCGGCAGCGGGAACAGTGCGCCGGGCGGCGGCGGTGGCGGTTGCGGCAGCAGCGTGCCTCCTATTACACACACATCGACCATGGACAGATGGAAAAAAGAAATGCGTTATTCCGGTCGTTGACACACATATATATGCCGCGCACGCAGCTTCTAATAATGCGCCCGCTGTCGATAAGAGACGCGAGCGGACGATAACGCGGATCCACTTCGGTGCGTGTTGTATTTTTAGAATCGACTTTATGTATATATGTATATATACATATATATGTGCGCGCTGTTGTGAAGTCGATTTTCGGTGTTTACACAGACTGCGAGTGAAAAAGAAAGCTCTTTTCTCATTCGATGCCGAAAAGTCGATTGTCGGAGATAACTATATATATGCTGCTGATCATGATGCCGGTTAGTACAGTGGAAAAGCGATTTTCCGTTTCAACGATCATTTTCTGAAATGCTAATCGAATGAGAAAAGATCGATATATATATATATATATATATCTCAGAGTTTAGATCTTTTTGCTTTACTTCCGGCAAATTATATTTTCATAGGAGATTTAACGCGGTTTCCGAAGATAATAACATGTAGAGAGAGAAAAAAATGAACCAGCGATTCGACTCGTGACCAGTGGAAAGTTTTAATACCAGATAGATATATGTAAATAGCCAATCAAACCGTTAACCCAGTGGAATTTCTATATACAAAAAAGTAGTAATAAAAAAAAATAATGCATCTACTCGTTTTTCCACTCATCTAACATGAACTTGCCAATGAGGCTGTTATGTGAAAAATAAACCGCGAAAGACGACACACATTTGTCTCCCGCTACGTAACAGCGTTTTGTTTAACGCGCCATTCGCTCACGATTATCCAGCTCTCGTGCGCGCTCTCAACTCCAAAAGCATTACAGAATAACGGCTGCGCGGCAATTTTATTATTTACAAAATTTTCCAAACGTGCGCACTTCCTGGATTATCGTGCGCAGAACGACGCGCCTGCCAGCTTAGGAATAATGATTGACTTGGCCTACCTGGAAGCACAGAAGTTAGTATTGCACGTAGAAGTCCCGCTACCAAAATTGACACTGCACCATCGTAAACGTAAATGTATACCTTTTCATTTTATGTATATATATATATATAGATATGTGCGCCGCACCACCTTCGCGAGATTCCGCCCAAGTTTCTCGTTTATTTTAATAATGTCACTTTCCGCTTTGCCAAATCACCATGTAAATGTAAACGTACACAACCATACGCACTCTTCCCAACCTTCTTTTTCTTTTTCTCAATTTCTCTTTCTCTCTCTCCCTTAGATGTATACATGTGTGCATTCGTTATAATGTCCATACTACGGTTTTATGAATGAATGATCTTTACAGGTGTGTGAGATCGTCGTTCAAAAGAGAGATAAAGAAAAAGATGACACCTTCTACTGTAATATAATATGTAAATTGCGCGGAGAAGCATTTTGCACCCCCATAGGTAAATCACATCTTCTAATGTATACTTCCCAATGTTGAAAGGTCATTCATAAACATTCAATAAGTCATCATCATATCAACAAAGTCAAAAAGAACAAAATGAGTAAAAAAACAGTAGAATAGGAAGGATTAACCACTATAAAGGCATTGAGCAAAAACTGTATGTATGTACCTGCGCCCCTGCAACATACCACCAAAGTGTGTATACCTTTTGCATTGTATAGTCGCGCTTCTCCGCATCTCTTTTTTTTTATTTATTTATTTTGTTTCGTACGAGCACTGAAGCACACAGTTCAATGTTATGCATTGCATGTACTTCTTGCCAGGCAAGAAATATTCTCGAGCATGAAAATCGACGATTCTTATCTTCGAATTTTCATCCATGCTACAGAAATTACTTTGATTAAAAAGCGTACAATTACAAACCTAACTAAGTAAAATCAAAATCATTAATATTTTGTAATATAGTAAAGTATTTTTATATGAAAAATAAATTGAAACATTTAAATAACGTTTCAAGGTAACTGTGGAAAACAGTCCGATTCTATCATAAATATTATATTAAAACTGTTGAAAAATTGATGTAACTTTAGCGGTATACACTTTAAAGTAATATTGTTTTGATTATTGTACGCTTTGCCACCATTAAAAAGTCTTACAGTTACTTGTTCGTATTATAACAAATAGAACTTGGAACTTAAGCAGGCATCTTTGGTAATGTTATTGCGAAAGTTTAAGTGACCACTCAACAGACAAAACGTGGCTTGAATAAGCATTACGATTTAAACTCGGTGAAATTTTATTACCGTGTCTCTTTTTCCTTGAACCACCATCACATTTTTAGCAATAAACGATTATGCATGTAACACTTTCAAAAGTTGACTTAGCATTTCTTGACAATTGAATTTCTATAATTTAAAATAAGAACTAATTAAAAATGAGATTTCAACATGACACGTTTTAGAATTTTAATAAAAAAGAAGTTGATTATATTCCTACATAACATAAATTTAATAATTTAAAAAACAGTGTTATTAAAAATGAATTTTTTGTGTTTTGAGAAGAAGAAAAGATATTGCGGTTTACCAGTTTCGGAGTCTTGCATTTCATAAATACAAACACAATATAAAGAAAAGATTAAATTAAATTGAAAAAGTTATTCACAAATTAAAGTAGCCTATATATTAGAACACATACTATACACACATTAATATACTATAGTATATTTATAGAAATAACATATAGATATATTACTTACAGGCTAATAACTTTCATGCTTATCTCTCTTAAAAATCTATAAGAAAAAACCTTAAAAAATAATAGAAAAACAATAATGCTAAAAGCCAGTCTATGAAAGCGTTATATGTACTTATAAACAAAATGATTGGTGATAAACGAAGAGGGGCTGAAGTGATGAAGAGCGACGATGAATGAAAGGTGAAAAGATATTATGCAGTGTATGTGTATGTATGTATGGTATGTTTATGTGTAAGGTATAGAGTGATATTAACGATCTAAATATAAATACAGACAGAGACAGGAGTTACAACATATAATAGGAAATCGTCGCGCTTTGCCTCGCGCAGCAGACGCACCAAAGATACCTGCGTGCCCAGTGAGAATAAATGTAAAAACAGAAATCCGAGCGCGAGGCAGCCGTTCGTGCTTGCGAGTCAGCGGCGTCGCGCTTGGATTGGAATAGGAGCGATGACCGTACTTTTATCGCGCTCTTAATGCCCGTCGAGAAGAGAAAAAAAGGAAGAGCCCGACATGAAAATTATTCGTTCGATTATTCTTTCTCTCTGCTGTTCTCGTTCGATGAGCGGTTACTTTTGCTCGATAGAAAGTTCATGCAACCAAAATATATAATGTTTATGACAACAAATTTCTATGTCTCATGCATGTAATAAAGTTCCCAGAAAAAAAAGTTATTTGATACAGCGAAGCCCATAGAATCAAGCGCGATTGCCAATGAAGTGTCAACACGATTTATCGTAATTAGTATTTAAATTTTAACTAATGATTGTGCTGACTAAGTTATGTGCTAACAAGTGTTGGCCTATAAATGCACCGTGTCTTATTACTTTACTCGTAAATCGGCATTGAATCGTTACGGACTTCGGTAATAAATTATAAATACCAAACTAGTGAGCAAAGCTGCGCCAAGTAAAATACTTTAACCTCTAGATATCCGATAAAATCAGAAAAAGTTGTAATAACGGTTACAGTATTGTGCCTGCAAATTAAATGGCGAGAGATTTCAGAAAAAAAATCAAAATAAAAGAAACAAAAAAGTACGACCACCGTGCAAGGAATTGTAAGGAATGTATATAAGAAACCACCAGAACCCACCAAGCGCAAAAGATAATATCCACGAGACACGAGTACATTTATTAAACATGATTATTGATTATTGATTATAATCATCGATATACAGAGAGTATACAGTAAGTAATAACGCGTGCTTTGCGTTTCGTTTTAATATATGTATATATACATATATCCATTAACTTCGTTCTCACTTTCACTCTGCACGCGTTCTCAAAGAGAGGCCGATCGCTCTCCGAGAGAAAAGAAATTCTACGTATAATTTATTATTGTAATTCGAATAGCTCTTTTTCTTTCTCGTAGCAGAGTCGCTCATCACAAATAAAAATTAGCGAAAGAAGTAATCCAATATATAATTATCGTGTATTATATAACGTGTTAACAACGTCTTTGAAACAAAATAATGTAAAGGTATTCCCAACTGCATAATGCTCAACGAGGTTAGCTTTCGCGAGAAGGCAAAGGCAGAAGCTTGTGTGTGAAACCTGCGATCTGTAGAAAATCGTGTGCTCAATTTTTTGCTTTCGATTTCCCACTTTGATAATTAATTCTTTGGACTAGTGAAATTGTTTGCTAAATTATACAGGCTTTCATATTTGGGCATGACTGACAGGTAAGAAGAAGTATGTGACCAAAACGCTACGAGTACCTTTTGTAAGTGAAATAAACCAAGGATTAACTTTTTATTTAAAAAATTATTCCTTCGTAAAATATAAATGAAAAATAAAAACAGTATAATTTTAGTTTTCGAAGCATTATAACTTTAGTAATATCGTGTTGTGGTCACTTTCTCAACCGCGATAAACCAATTGTTAGCCACCACATCACCAGACAACACATCTAGCACAATATAATAATTGACGTCTGGAGTGAGAAGTTAGTACACGTGAGAGAAGTTTTTCATCAAGGCAAACAATAGGAGTAGTCTCTGCACAAGACACTGCCGCGCAGACTCGGCGAAAGCCAACAACTACTTTGGTGTAACAATTTCATTTTCCATTAATCGTTAGCCAATTTATTTCACTGAGAATTTATCAAAAATACCAAAACAATTCGCGATTGAAAAGGTTCAAACTTTACAAAGCGAACGAAATAAAATTGTTACAAAGCCAAAAACACATTGACACCCAAAACCTTTGATTCTGTCGGTTCGCTGGAAATAATAACGGCCACTCTTACTGCTCGAGCGGACAAAATCACTAAGGCGTGCATAATCGGTCTGAAAATTTTGGAGCGCGGGTGAGCAATTCGTTAACAATATTTTTGTCATTTCTCATTTTACGAGACGAGAAAAAAAACTTAACGAATTTGGAATGAAACGCTTAATTATTTAATTATGTACAATTCGCAATTTTGGAGTGATTTCGATTTTTAATCACGCAATCAAAGTACTAATGTGCCGATTAACAAAATTAAAAATACAAAATTAACTTATAAAGAGAAAATTTCTAGATTTTGGATAAAACAATTACATGCAACTCGATCGGTCTTATTATGAAGTTATAAGTATTCATATAGAGATTAGTTTACTCTCGATAACGATCAGAATATTTTAATTGACTTCTGTTTCGATGTCGAGTAAGTTAAAGTGAATTTAGAAATAATATCGATATCTACGCACTTATCTAGGCTTTTCTCACTCATTTATAAATGTTAGAACTTGACAGACTATATTTTTCAAAATGCATTAATATTATTACGAAACGATAACGTTTTTTTAGTTTACTTTTAGTTATTGTTAATATCTTTTGTAAAATAGGGTATCGTTTCGTTTTTATACATCAAATCTCAAAGCTATTATCACAACCAAATTCAAAAGTTTTTGTACATAGATGAATCAAAGGTGTGACTTTGCTTTGAGTTTGACTAAGGCACAGCTTGCAATTTGTCCCTTGTCTGTAGTTGAATAAAGTCAATAAATATCTGAAGGATTTATAAACTTTAGCCAGTAATTGTCATGATCACTTGTATAGTCACAATAGATGCATATGACGAACGCGATTTTCTTATAAATACGTATTCATCGTATACTGGGCGCTGTGCGTATCGATTCTAAAATTAACAGTAAGAGTCGAGAAGCATTGCTTGACCACAATCAATATTCGCGAGTTCTTCGCCGCACTGATGTAAATCTAGTTAAAAGTGAACACACCTCCACATCCCAGTCCATGCATTTATAAGTACCAAATCACAAAGAAGCAACGATGCGTTTTGAGGTCAACTACGGACTGTTAAGGCAAAACTCAACGCATCGCTGCTTTGGAAATGAATTCTTACAGTTACGTCACCACTAAAAATAAAGGCATTCATTGAACGAAAGAAACGCGATTGCAAGTATATAGAACCAAAAAGTAGCTGATTGCATTTATGTACTTCGTGTACCATCATAAATACGATCAGAACTTTGAGCATTCACAAAAAAACGTCCAAACGAGGCTTTAGTATTCTATTAAAAAGTAGAATTCGCGAAGCCTCAAACACGTGAGGCATCCGGTGCAACAATGTTCGGCTGGCAAGGAAATTGCGGTCAAGCATCGATTGGAATGTGAGGTTCGTAGCTGTATAAAAAAGGGATAAATGCTCTACGATCTACTGTTTTCGATCTTATTGGGAGTTATTGCTTTAAAATACCTCTACCTGTTTTACAAAAGTGATCGAAGCTGCGGAAGTACCGGATCAATCGCAGTTAAGTCTGAAACGAACATAAAAAATTAAGTATCGATATGCGCGGAAAACGCATTTGGAAATGCATTGGAGGAATGTTTCTTCGTGCGACCAATCCCGTACTCCCGTTGTCTTGATGCAACCCTTATAAACTTAAGCGCGACTTACAACGTCTATATAGCGTGTATATTATATACTATGGAAAGTAATATTATATGAAGTTTTGCGTCCCTTTGCCTTTGTACTCTAAGTTTAAATGTTTTGCGTCTGTTTTTCTTTTTTTTTTCATTAAGATGTATCATAAGTGGCCATCGTAACACAAATAGATATTACGAGTCAAGTTCCCAGGAGGAGAGGACAAAGGATCGTTTCGAGGGAACGTGTAGAAGCACCTTGGGAAATCACCTTCGGTTACCGAGTGTGTAGCAGGCACAGGCCCAGAGCCCGATATCAGGACTTGCTTCGGCGCGAAGCGATTCGTTTTACGCGCTCTTTTCCGCTTTATTTTTCGCATTCGCGATTACAACAAAGACCACGTCCGCGGATATATATTTATACATCTAGATATAGAAAAAAACATGCGTAGCAAAATATATATATATTTATATAAATTTTTATGCAATATATAAACTATTTAATATACTCATTTATCTATATTTATTTACAAGGCTAAACTACGAGGAACTCCCCATTAGTTTCGAGATAATAATAAATTTGACGATGGAAAACACTTTATATTGTAAAAACGAGAAATCTTTCAAATTTAACAGACTGTTCAGAAGACGACAGTAGTTATAATTCATTTTTTTTGTCTATATTACACAATAATTACATTACTAGCTGCTAGTAAATAGAGACTATCGTAACGATGATATATTCTTAGCTTCATAATATGAAATTATTTATCAACCCTTCACTAAGTACTTCATTGTATCACTATTTAAAAGAATATCGACATGAAAGGCACTTAGTCAGCATTATTAAGTGGCAAAAGCCTTGTGTAAAAAAGAAGAACAATGATTTATAGTAGTTCCAAAAACATCTTATAACAAACGCCAATAATTACTCAGGTAATAAAGTACTTACAAATATAAACTGATCTATCAAAACTATTAAATTATCAACTATTTTATCTGTCGGAAATGTATTACAACTCTCTCTTGTTTGCTTCGGTTCGTGAAAAATGAACGATTAATATTAGAAAATGGTTCTACATAATTCATCATCTACCACACAAAAAATTTTTTATTCGAAAATTCATTGCATTTAATGCATATTTGAATTGAGAAATTAACTGAGAAATTGTATTATCTGACGAATTAAGTACCAGTTCTTTTAATTTTATAATCTTGTTGATAATGGAAGAAATATTTACTTTTTGCAATTGTTAAGTCCAATAGGCTTACTGCGTATATATGTAATGAAGAAAATATTTAACTTAATTCATAATCGATGAATAATCAGGAAGCCATCTACAAACGAATATTTTCGACAACCTTATAATATTTAAATATAGAAAAAAAATCTATTTTAAATAAAAATTGTCGATTGTTGCTTTACTTATAAGCAGACATAATGTTAATAAAAATGACTAAATAATTTTAAATAGAATATCAATAATTGTAATCAAAAGTTGTTTTGAAACTGGGCATAAAGCTTTTATAATCTCGTAATTATAAAATGTAAAAATTTTATAATATAATTTGAAGATATTTCACTATATCCGTTCCCTTCTCACTCGCAGGTCTTCTTTGATTTAATTTGTACATTTTCATTAGAGTCTCTCTCCTTTCACAAGATTTAAGTACAACTTTCGATAAATATGATTTTAACGACCTTGATCAGAAAATAATGTCGACTGCGACCAATAATCACATACATACGAAACTTAATAAATTAAATCTTCGTTTAATTTAAAGTTGAAGAAATTATCAATCATTGCTTGACTTGGCAAATATTTTCGTATTCTTTGATTGCACTTAACAAAATTCTTCGCCGAGGCGTATAATGAAAGTCTAATATTATAATTATTCATTTCACAAAGGAGAAAGCAACCAAAAAAAAAAAACAAAAAAGCTGCCCAGTATCATCATAGCTGCTGACTTTTACCTAATCACTCAGAAGAGCAAGCGAACCTATACTCTACATCTGCGGGAAGAACTGCGCGGGATAGGCGAGAGTCGGTGCGCCGGTTTGCGCGGCACTCGCGTGAAAAGCGGCACCGGGCGTTTGCCAGGTCGCGCGTTTGGGCGCTGCGGCGGCTGTCTCGGTGGGGAAGGCGGATTCCCAGGACCTCTTAAGTCCAATGAGCGCGGCGGGATTGATGGGAGCGCCCGGCATGAGGGGCTGGGTGATGAAGCCAGGCGGCGCATGGGCTCGCAAAAGCGGGATTCTCGCCTGGGGTACGTTGAAGAAGAGCAGGGGCTGGTTCGCGGCAGCCGCGTGCTGTACAACTGCCTGGGCATGCAGCTGCTCGGGTGCGTACGCAGCGTTAAGGGACGGGTGTCCGTGATGATGGTGGTGATGGTGCGGATGATGCGGATGCTGCGCGACGCTCGACGGAAGCGCGAGGGCCTTGCTCGTTGAGTTAGGCGAGGCCGGCGCGGCGTTAGGGTTTGCGTTATTCTGGGCAAGAGCCATTAGCCAGAGATCCTGGTTACGGAGGGCCTGCGCCTGAGCGGCCTGAGCCTGAGCCTGCGCTTGCACTTGGGCCTGGGCTTGCGCTTGAGCTTGGACCTGTGCCTGGGCCTGAGCTTGGGCCTGCACAAAAGCGTGGATGTCCCAGAGGGGAGCGGCGGGCTGGGGAGCGGGTACGGGAACTTGGGCCTGAGCTGGGGGCCCGGGAGTCGGCGCGCCACCAGCGGTAGCGGTCAGTGGACCGGGCGAGAGCAGGGCCTTACCCGGTAGCGGAGCACCCGTCAACACCAGATTCATGTCTTCGCCGCTGCACTGAAAGACCTCGATGTAGCGCTGCTTCTTGCCGAAGATCATGTAGCGGTGGTGGCGCTGCGTGGCGCACGCGTATGCCGCAACCTCGCTGTTCATTTGAATGAAGGCTTCACCCGAGGGTTGACCCTGTTAACAAAATGGTGAATTAATTTTCTTTCCCCGTCAACTAGAAGCTTGGATTAATTTTAATTCCTGCAGAAGTAATTAATTTACCTGAGCGTTATAAACCATGTGAACACCTTGATACTCGATGTTCTTGGAATGCTCTCCCAAAAACTCCAAAATGTGTTCAACGAGAGCCTCGTATGGAAGTCCTCGCAGACGAATGCAATCTTTACGAGTTCCTGATGTGATGAAGTGCTGCGGAAGGATTGGCTGCAGTTGCTGCAGTATCGGTCTTTCGAAAGGTTTTATGTCACTCACTCGATTCAACACCTGTTCGAAAATAAAATGTTCTCTATGTAAATAACCATACGACTTTAACCATTTTACTGTAAGCTTATAACTTCTAAAGAAAATTCAAACTTACAAATTAAAAATTTGCGGTTTACCAACAATCAAGTTATTACAGAACCTTTTTCTAAAATCAAACTCAAAGAACACGCGCATCCGCCTCGTATACAGATACAAAGCTGTTGGATAATTAAAATGGTAGGCATACCTGCTGCACTTCCGCCGTCGTGCTCCGGAACAGTTCAATGTACCGGCTGCCAATGCAGTCCCTGTGCTTGCTAAGGGCCTTCGCCGCGTCCTCTTCTTTGGAGAAAAGAACGAACGCGTCGCCCGTGGCTCGTCCGTCGGCCTTCTTGACGAATAAAACTCCCTCCTCGCCGTCCAATACTTGACAAGGTTTTTGTCCTGATAAGAAGAATTCCAGCTAGAAGAATTTGATTATTGTTGATCAAAAATTAAATATAAATTGTAAAACAGAATTAATTAGTTAACGTCTAATAACATGTTATATTGTCGAGTACAATAGCTTACTAAATATAGTATTTGTGGCTCTAGAAACGCACAAAACAAAAATAATAACCCAATTATCACAACTAATTGTAGGTGATATGCAATTGTTAGTAACTTACGTAGTTTGAGGGAATACAACTAACCACGTACTTAAAAAGTTTATATCAGAATATGAATAAAAAATGTTTTTTAAGATCGTACGTACGTCACACGAATGAAGAAAACATTTTTTAGAAAAACACTATATTTTTTCACCGTGTAACCCCTACTTTATACCGAATAACATAACATCAAAACCACTGATAATTAACACTCACCACTTGCTTGGCGGTGCAGTCGTAGGGCAGACCGCGCATCCGGACGATCACCTGGGCGCCGCGTGATAGGAAGGCGTGAGCCTCGCCGTTAGTGCCCCCAGCTACGGAGACGAAATCCTCGCCAGAGGCTTTATACACCTCGATGTAGCGCGGGCCGATGTGGTGCTTGTGCCTCTTGAGTGCCATGTCTCTGTGCTCTTTGCTCACGAAACGTACCAGTGCCTCACCGTTGCGCCTGCCCTGCAAGCTCAGACACAGAGCCACACCGCCCCTGCGTCGACAAATTTTGGGATTAGTCGTTTGTCGAGTACTTGGAAACGATTGGGTAACATTTAAGGTTGGACGAATGTATTGGAAATAATAGTATATTATGCACCAAGGGAATAAAGTGGGCTGTGTGCTCCCTGCGCGTGAGTTGTCGCCTGAGCGAAGCGAGGGCGACAAACGCGCAGGTTCGCACAACCCACTGTATTCACGAGTGCAATATACGACTTTTTAACACAACTATCATAAAGTTCGTACTCGTTTCCCGCTGAAAAGGGAAAAAATGCTGCATATTGATTCCCTAACCTCACTCTCGTTTCCAGCGCAACGCACTGTTTGTGCCCGAGCCGAAGGCGAGGGCACATGTGCGTGGCGCTGGGGACTAGAGTGGGGGTAGGGAATGAACGTAGCTCTTTTTTCCCACTTCGGCGGGAATAAAGTACGAACTTTATGATGGGGTGTGTTAAAAAATTGCTTATAAGGTCGTGTTTAATATGTATAATAACAAAAAGTACTTTAGGATCGACATGTATCCGGGTGCAAATGACTTTCGAGGAGTTTTGAGAAATTATAATTTGAGTGAAATTTGTGCTCGATAACATGTATTCAACTTCGAATGAGTTGAATTACTGAAAACCATGCAAATAACAACATTGCGTGACGCAGTTAACGCAATCTTTGGGAGGTAAAAAATATTCCGTATTTTTACATTTGAACCTGTTTTTTTTACGAACGAGTCAATACATTTTTTACGATAAATGAGGCCATTCATGTTTCCTGCTCATTACTTATTACACCTGATGTAGAAAAAAAAACTTTAATTTCGGAACGCCAAAAAAACGTCATTATCGCAGAGCGTCACGTGGACAAAAAGCTTGCAAAAGAACTTCCCTAATGAAGTGTATATGCTTTATGACATCAACTAAAACAAACTCGTTTCCACGGCCGTGATAAGCTGGCTGGCTGAGAAACCGCTAATCGTGCATCGGTTCTTCATTAATTTTTTTTTTCGCGTCAACCACTTCAACGCTGACGTAAATGACCATAGCTATATATATTTCGCAGCACTGGATTTGTAATCGCGCGCAATGGAAATATTTTGAATTTATAAAGCGAGACTTGCTATTACGGCGAAAAAAAAATGGAATGTGTCGCGGAATCGACATTATTTCAGTGACAAAACTCGAATGGCTAATGAGATTAAAACGAGACGTGTCGCGGTGACTGGTAAAGCGCGACGTCAAAAAAAAATTCATTAATGTATAGGTAGTAGGAAAAAAGTGCAAGAGGAGAAACGAACGTTAATATTTGGTAAAGTAAACTGATATAGTATATTTCGACACGGGTGGGGAAGTCGATTATTTAGCTGGTGTGACTTTTTGCACGAGCGAAGCGAGTGCGAAAAAGTCACACCACCTAAATAATCGACTTACGCACTAGTTTCGAACGGTATTTTATACCACGAGCGCCGAAAAATCATATCAAAGTTGTGATTTTGAGGTTAGAGTGGTATAAAAATATTTATGATACTAAAGGAATATAGTTATAACCTTTACAGCTATTATATATCGATATCACTCTGTGATCTAGAGAAAAAAATAATTTTTTATAGTATAGATTTTAATGAATGATATATTATACCGTTTATTGTTATCGAGTACTATTAAAAATATTTTACATTGAAATCTTGTTAAAGGTTACCAAATTCCAAGAAAAATATATATATATATACATTTTACAATCAGATATACACAATGAAAAAACAAATTATTGAACCGTTCAAACAAATTCTAAGAGATCATTACTTTCGACAATATGCACTATCTTGGCGAATACTCCAAACCACTTGCTCTCTAAATCACCGTATTTTCACACGATCAAACCCACTTTCAGTCATACGCATTTAAGAATGCGTCACCAATCCGCGTTATTTATACTTTAATCTCGCAAACAAAAACATTGCCAACCGGGACAGACCCGAAAATGTACTAAACAGCTTCGAGTCGTTCCGCACTGAACGCGGGACGATCTACCAGCGGACGCCTCGATGTGGTAGCTCTTCGCGTGGCTGATCCGTGACCCTAGATAAGCGCTTATCGCTCGCGCCACAGTCTCGGCGTCTGCGAATCCTAGGTATAGCCAGAGAAGCTGTGACAAGGACTGTCAGTTGATCGGCGAGTGATCGTCCAATGTTTCGAGCTCGCGATAAAAATAATGTATAAGCTTGTAGTACAAAAAAACTCGCATAGTCAAGATACGTTTATGTTTTTATTATATTCACGAATACTTCTGATCTGTATATTTTTATTTCAGAAAATTTTTACAAGCGCTATAAACCCATTGCTTAAAAGAAATCTAACTTTTTTTTAACACAAACAAAAGGAATTCGTTCGATCTTGAAAACTAGTGCACTTTTGAAAAACACGCGAGAATGCAAGTTCGCACAGTCCACTGGTAGGTATACCAACGGCACACGTTGCGAAAAAAAGCAGTGCCGTGTCAGCGGATCCGATTCTTGTGCGGGGAGTATAGATACTTCCGAGGAGTCGGGTTCGTTGGCACGAACGCGCACCGCACGTCGTGCCAATTTTTTCTCTACTTTTTCCATCGCTTTTGAAATACCGCGAAAGGCGCGTATAAGTACTGCACAGTCCCGACGCCGGAGAAATGTGTGGAAATACGCGGCGCCTAAGATATGCAGAATTTTAAAAAGCATGACTTTTTTGTCCGGGTTTTCCCAACTTTCATTGTTTCGTGGATTGGTGGTGATTTTTTTTCTTTTTTTTTTTTTTACAGAGCACGAGGTCTTGAGAAAGCGACTGAATAATAAGTGTAATAATGCGTATTCGAAATTACTGAATATTGCAATGTAATACATGTACCGAAAGTAAAAAAAATATGTTTAACACTGGCAATGATAAAGGTGCTATTTACGCTTTTGTGGGTTGGATTAAAATAAAGTTGGTGAAATATCGATACACCAAATGAAATTATATCTCGCAACTTAAAAGTAAAAAGTGTGCGCTACAGCAAATTAAGTGCACTGAAGACATGTAAAAACTTTCTAGCTATTCTAAGCACATTGAATAACTATCAAATTATCCTTTACCTGCCGCTGAACCCATCCAAGTGCTTGCATATAAATACGAGAATAATGTTAGTTTTCGTTAGATGATGTGTTGAAATCTTTGTAATTGGAAATTGTATAATATTTCAGGTCTAATTACAGTTTGAATCTCTAAATATTAATACAATATTGTCTCTCATTTCGCAAAGTGAAATTCGTGCCTGCATTTAATGAGATATTAAGTGTTGAAAAAATTTTAACTAAAATAACTTACTTAGCCACATTCAGTCCCCGGAAGAATTTCGCGACGTCCTGGTCAGACGATTGCCAGGGAAGTCCTCGGGCTCTTACTACGCAGTTGTTGTCTACTTTCTCATCTTTAGAACTGTAATTTTAATTGAAATCTTAATGAGTTTTGTGATATGATGAATTAAACAGATATTTTTAATTAAAAATTTTATTAGTAGCGATTTTCACTTTCCATTTTCAATTTATAGCTACACAGACAGATTAATGATGATTCTAATAGATTAAGAAAATTTGAAGAAAGTCGTTTTGCATTAACCCATTAAGTCCTGAATGGACAAATTTTCACTAAAGTTTTCAACGCTTATATTTTATGTGAAAATGAATTGTAAAAAGTATATGGATAAGCGCATTCGATGTAAAATTTGATGAACTTTCAGAATCTTTTGTTAGATTTTTCAAAAAATTAAACTGTCGAACACTGTACATGATTTTTTCCAAAAAAACATGGTTTTAAAAAAAAAAAAAATTATTCATTTCGATTTTTCAAATGGAATGCATTTAAGATTTAATGATCAAAATGCAGAAAATGTGGCCTCGAGACCTAAACTTGAAAATCTAACGATTTAGGTTTTGAAAAAAAATTTTAAAACACATAAAATGGCGGCTGAGACGCAGAAAAATCATAAAAATCTTCTGGAATTATTTATTCGAAAAAGATGGACTTTAGAGAAAAACTTTACTGAAGAAAAAGTTCTTAGAATTGATCAGAGAACATGCTGGAATTTTTCCAGAACCTTTTGGCAAATTTCAGAATTTTTCAAAATTTTCAAATTTTGAAAAATTTAAAAACGCTTCTTATGTTTCTGAAAAAATTCCAGCGTGCTCTTTAATCAATTCTAAGAACTTTTTCTTCAGTAAAGTTTTTCTCTAAAGTCCATCTTCTTCGAGTAAATAATTTCAGAAGATTTTTATGATTTTTCTGCGTTTCAGCTGCCATTTTGTGTTTTAAAATTTTTTTTCAAAACCTAAATCGTTAGATTTTCAAGTTTAGGTCTCGAGGCCACGTTTTCTGCATTTTGATCATTAAATCTTAAATGCATTCCATTTGAAAAATCGAAATGAAAAATTTTTTTTTTTTTTTGAAAACCATCTTTTTTTGGAAAAAATCATGTACAGTGTTCGACAGTTTAATTTTTTGAAAAATCTAACGAAAGATTCTAAAAGTTCATCAAATTTTACATCGAATACGCTTATTCATATACTTTTTACAATTCATTTTCACATAAAATATAAGCGTTGAAAACTTTAGTGAAAATTCGTCCATTCAGGACTTAATGGGTTAAATAAATTGCTTTATACTGCCGTCTCGTTTATTATTGTAACTTGGAAGATTATTTTGACGTATAATTATCAGGACTATATTGGGACTTACCATATACCAGGTTCCAATACAAGGTTAACGTCTTCTGGTTCGTCGAAAACGTGTCCTGCAACAAGAAACATATTTCCTAGTAAGCACTGAGTATTTTTTAAATGTCAAGACAACTAATTAAATTTAAAAAAAATAAATAAAAATGATAATTTTCTTTACAAGTATTATTGGTTTGATAATCCCATTTATATTTTCTTTTATCAGCCTCTATTCCAATGGCGACAATTTTTTAAACAAATCAATTTAATGTGATTGAAAACACTTTATAATAACAAACATGTTCTACAGTTATAGTTTAGTTTAAAATAATTACTAAACTTTTAAACGCTATCAAAAAATCTTAATTTCATTTGAATACCTTGAAACTTTATTGATAAAAAGTTTGCGTATTAAACTGCAACACATCAAATTCGTTTAAATATTTTAATCAGGATCTTGACACAGATGTTCGAAAAGACTTTTATCAGAAGATCCCTAACGAATTTGAGCAAAGTGATTTTTTCCATTCTTCTACAACTGCCTACTATGCACAAATACTTAATTCACAGAAGCCTAACAGAACTCTTCAAAAAAGTCCGTCACATCTTCGCCGACGATCTAGTCGACGAACCGGCCAAACGCGCCCACTACCTTCAAAACTAAAACTGAACCGTACTCGCACTTTTCTCGAACCAGCGGCGACAAACGTCGAGACGCGAAAGAGCCGCGGAATGCCGTTGCAGTTCGCGAGCCCCGGACGACGCGTGCAACGCTTCCCCCGTATACCAGTAACCCTACACCCTCATCCTGTGTCTCGTTTCCATTTTCTTTATTACCGACGCAGAGTGAAAGAAAGAAAGAGAGAAAGAGGCAGAATATGCCACACGGTTACGATTGAGCGCTTTTGGAAGTCGCACCGCTCGAAATACGAGTGCGGCGCCGAAATTGCCGACGCGGCAACGGGCCCCGTCGATTCCTTTCGCAATGACTGACGGGGAGAGGTAATAGGCGGTGTGCGCAGTTTTGATGAATTCTTGGCTGTCTTTTTTTTACAGATGGATCTTTGCAAAAGTGTGTAGGTAGTGATTTTTGTGTATTTTTCGTTCGCTGGAATTCATAATAGACGATTGAAGCACGAATTGAAGCTTAAAGTTAGACGAAAAACATTATAAAAATGTTGTACCAATTATTATAAATATATTTATATGAAACTTTACAAAGATGTAAGTATCAATATAAATGTGCATAATAAATGAAAAATTAGTTATTTCTTAAGATTTTTATTATTGTTCTATTCTCTCGATTAATTTAACATATCGAACGAGTATGCTATTCCTAAACTAAAGCGGCTTTAAATAAAACTGCGCGATAAAAAACTTCTTTATCCGTTAAAACGTCATAAAGTCGTCTCAGCGCGATATAATACAAACAAACTACCTGAAAACTGTTCAAACAGATTTACGTGCTTTCTATGCTGAAATCGGTATCGCCCCGAGTCAACAAAGTACATCGATTCAAGACGCGCCGATGTTTGTACGTCCGCACCGAACAGAGAAGAAAGCGTCGTGCTGATAAGCGAGGATGATTCCCGTCTTTCTCGCGTGTATAATACCTGTGATGGAAAGGAAAGCCGCGGCGCGGCTTAAGTTTTAGGCCGATCAAGTTGAGCACCGCTGTCGATAAGAGCTGCAGTGTAGTGCACCGCGAGCGACTTGACCTCCCACGCGATACCGTATAGTTTTGCATGTGCGGGCGCTCTGCTGTATCTATGTTAATTAGGAGCTAGGGACAGAATAATGGTAAGTCGAATTTTTCGGATCTCCACGGAGGTGTTGTTATGGTAGCTTTACGGATTGTTTGGATTGGAGCGATATAATGTGCACTGATAGTGATTGATCACGTCTTATTGTTATCGTATCCGAAAGGTAATATTTATTCTCAAGGAGAAATTTAACGCTAGATGTTATAACCTGTGCTAAGCCATTAGTTTTAAAACAAAATATTTCCTACTGTAAAATTGTACACTTGCGCCTGTAAGGATATCGGAAGAATTGTTATTTTTATTCTTGCAAGAGAATGGTAAAACAGTAAAACCCCACAAAAAACTTTTTTTTTTTTTTGTATTTATCTAAATTTTAATCGCTTACAGAGCAAATAGAAATGAAACAGTTTTTATATAAATATTTTATCAGAAATTTTTCAAACAAAATGAACAATAATAAAAGATAAGAACTATATATAAACATGGTAAATCATAACATCTATTTACTCAAAGTTTAAGAAACCACGCCAAATGCAATAAAAAAGAGCATTGTAAACAACTCTTTTGAAGAACGCGGCGATTATATGTAGGAGAGAGCAGGTATCACGTACTTGCAGTGCGGTACGTGCGGCAGAAGATCAACAAGTTCTGGCTACGAACGGTTAAAAAACGGTATCACTGAATTTGAAGTTTCCGTGTTTCTTCACGTATCTGTCACTGTCGAAGTTTTCTTTTCTTTTACTCGTTTAGCGATCAGAAAGGTATATTGATCTTGCGTTATCGCAAGATTACAGGTGGAACTTCGTGATTGTAATAATATTTTTTTTAATGTATATGCTCAAAAACTAAACATTAAAATACATCGCGATTGTCATTGATTAACGAAAGTCTTGTAATGATATTTTGTGAATTGAATTTTTTAAAATTAAATAATATGATAAAAACAGGAAATACTAAAGAAACACGTTCGGTAATAACTAAATTTAACCTTCCTCCTACACGTTTGCTTGTATGCCAAAGTAGAGTGTTTTTCATTGTTAAAATGTGCCATTACTGATAATACTGCCTCGTGACCTTCAATAAAATTATCATATAATGATTATGCAAGCATTATCTCTATAGTTATATTTGATTAAAAACGTGTTTTACTGTTATACAATATTACAACAAAATTACGATTGTCATAAATCTTTTTATCAATAGCAAAAATATTTAACAATTTTAATATCCTAAAAAAGTACTACCTTTTTTCATAATTAATTAATAATTGTTAATGTAAACACTCATTTGAAAATAACTTTAGAAAAAACTTGTTTGCATTATTCCTCTATAATGCCTTGTTCCGGCCCTGAGAAAAATTGTGTAGAAAAAATTACGATTTTCTACGTGGGACACACTCAAATTTTCAGGAAAATTTGAGTCTGTCCCACGATTACTATAGAAAATAGTAATTTGCCCTACACACCTTTTCTCCGTGTACTTAGCCGACATTTTTTCGATTTGCGATTACGATTTTTCGACTTACGATTGCAAAGGCACTACACTCAGCTATCATCGTCCGTCAATTTCACTCAATCACAGTGCGCCATCTTCTCTGGCAGTATATATCACAGTATATATCACAGTAGATGATAAAAAAAGCATCTCCTCGCGCTAACGACTTTGAATCATTAAAAAAGTTTTTCCTCATAGACAATCGCTATAGCTACACACCTGCGAGCTATAACCCATTTACCCCCCACACGCATAACACTTGTGGCTAAACGAAGATCGTCAACGAAAAGATTGCTCGTGGCAAAAAAATGTTTATCAATCGGCCGACCGATGAGGTAATATATAGCGAAGCAGGGACTTTTTCTCCCGAACTTGTTACGGCGACGCGCGCGAGAGGCGCTGCAATGACAAATTGCTTCTACGACTGCCTTACCGTCCTTTATCATCCTCTGCATGACGGTGACCATATCCTGGATCTCTTTCACGTGGTAATCGCTTTCCGTGTCGGCCGGCAGGTTGAAGTCTGGTTTTTTATGGTTAAGGATTTTCTAGCTTAATAGATGTGCGCGCATACGTATACTTACATGCATGTAACTATACAGTTACGGGGCTAATGATAAATGGATTCGACATTTCTCGCTGAGGCATATCACTCTCTCTCTCTCCCTCTTTTTGTATTCGCGAGCTCGCCGTGCTCGTACTTGATCGAGCATAACATAGGTAGTACAGAACTTTTCATTTTTTACTTTTTCTTACTCTTTTGAGCTCGTAGCGGCGTGTCTCTCAAAGAAGACGGAAAGACGCTTAATTAATTCGCACACTAGTTATGGCACTCGATGACTCGACAATTATTATTTCTTCTCTTTTTGTGAATCGAGGTGACTGTTCACCCTGTATCTATATATACTTGACATGAAAAAGTACTCTAATGATTGACTTCTTCCTGGTGACAAATTATAGCAGAAGGAACATTTGATTTCCCATAGATGTGTCACGAGTTCGTTTGCCTTATATAAGATAATATTAAACTTTCTCAAATTACAAGCCTGTTTTGAATTTGTTTTTCATTGTGATTAATTGATCAGCCTCACAATTACCAAAACAACAAAAAATTGGGAATAAGATTTAAATAACGAAACAAAATGTTTGAAACCTGAAATGTCATCTATATAAATGTAGAATAAAATCTCGACGATAATCTTAATGTTATCTACTTCCCCACACGAACGAAGCTGCAAGCTCGCCGGAGACGTTAATACATCATAGCGCTTACAATCTAATCGCATTTTTTGCCCCCACCTTACAACATATGTATGAACACATAAACGAGCAGAGAAAAAGCCGTGCGCTTGTATACTTTCAAAAGCCGCTGTAAAACTCATATACCACGCGAGTTGGAGTGGAAAAAAATGTGCGCTCGCGTGCATTTGAAATGCGAAACTACGCCGCGCGGTTGCCGCTGGATTTCGTCAGGAAAATTTTGCGCGCGCCGAGGCGGTGGCGTAAAATAAATATACGGCCAAAGTGGCAGCTCTATCCGTCAAAACGAAGATTTTCTCGGACGACTGAATATAAGCGGTGAATTTCACTTTCAAATTTTCGGTCGGCTTGCAATCGTGCGCACACACGCCTCTGTTACATGCGTTCGTTACATAATAGGTATAATTCCGATCGGCAAGTGGTGCTGGTTATGTACTCGAATTGGCCGGGCGATTGGCCGATTTAGTTGATGATTTTTCGTGGAATGTGTAAAAGGTGGTTTGCTTGCGAGTTGAAAGAGGCGATTCTTACTTTTTAATAGACTTTAAAATGTACATGACTATTAGGCTGATTTGACTAAGATTTAAGCATGGTACTGAATAATGACAAGACAATTTTAAGTATGCTGTAGTTAAGTTGGCATTCCGAATTTATATGGCGAAAAATAGTACTTATATTGTCAATTCTACATTCACAAGTCAACAAATAATGATAAATCTGACATAAAAAAAGTTTTTATAAGTGTATTAAAGAAGTAGCGTCACGAGTCCCAGGGGATAATTTTTATAATCGAATTCCCTCTCCGCTCTTATTCATGCGGCTTTTAAAAAAGTCCGATCATTCATGGCACCAGCAAGACTCGCTAATTCATGGACGTAGATGTAAATTATGTACATTTCAAGTTAAACAAAACGTGGGACGTGCCTTTAAGCAGCGGCACATTTTTTGCACTTGAAACTACGTCGTGCGCGCATATATAGCTACTGTCCTCGAGGGCGAAATTTCGGTTCACCGAAAAGTGAAAAACACAAAGAGAGAAGCGGCCGCTCTTATCATGCGGCGAGTGTGCGTCTTTGAAGCAGACGTTCTCGGGACGTTACGTTCTACTTTCCATTACAGGCGCCTCATTTGTCAGTATACAATACATAATCGTAAGGTTAATATTTCACTTCAATTACTATTATTATTTTTTGAGGTATTATTTTTTTCCGCAATCGCGTATCTAATAATGAAACATGCGGTGTGTACTCATAAATTAAAATAAGTTATATATTTAAATTTAGTTTATGAATCAATAATTATTAACGATCGTTTTAATGTTGGTTTCCATTTGTTTATTTACTTAAAAAAACGCCCAGCGTGTCGATAAATCAATAGAATTATAAATAAAAACCCTCAACGTGTGTTGCAACGCTTTAGTATTGCGAAATATTCGTTTGAAAAAGATATGATAATCACAGATTTTTAAAGGAAATGCAAGTTCGATCAAATACCGAAGAAAACTCTTCACGTATACATTTCTTGAATCAAATTGAAAAACGTATAATTAAAGGCTTCTATAACATACGAACCCTGAGCAATCGAATGTTTGTTTGTCATGTATACATATAAACTCAGTGCACCTTCCATGAAAGCTTAAATTTCGTAATTTACGGAGCATTCGGAGATTTGAAATTCAACTTCTCGATAACCGAGCTTGGGGAGAAAAATAATTCAATTCCCGAGCTCGGTGATTTACACACACAGACACACACATACCCACGCATCTTAGTGACGGCTTAATCGCTCGCGGAAACAGGGGCAAGCTTTCCCATTCCGCGCTTGAATTTCTAAACTCCCTCAGCATTTATCAGCCTCTGAATATTTCAATGACTCTCCCCCTCCCCCTTTTTAACTACCGACTAAGCAATTCAAATAGTCTTCCCCCATGCGGAGGAAGCGCTGTTTTTTGTTCGCAGCCGACGCCAACATCGTCGTCTCCCCCATCTTATCGGAATAATTTTGAAGTTAATCAGCTTACCCGACGAGCCGCGACGCAGCGATCACTCGGTCTTCAACGAAAAATTAACAAAACCACGTACGCACAACAACAACTACAACAACAATAACGAGGGCAGACGGGAAGAAAAGTTTTCGTCGACGCTGCCTTTAAGAATGCGAAACAGCAGCGGCGGCGGCAGCGCACCAGAACGATCGACTGACTCTCTCATATAAGGCAGCCTCCGCGCGCGCGCAAGCCTTAATCGCGCGAGCGCGAGGCCTGACCTTTAAACTGCACCCATAACGCCGGCCGATAACGCCGCTCTCATCGCAGTTGGACAATCTTTTCGCTTTCTTGCAGCCTCTGCGCGCGCGACGGAAAGCTTGCAGTGCAAGGCACGCACACAGTGGGAGCCTCTCTGCGGCCGTTATGATCCCGGAACGTAACGACGTCGCAGCAGCGACGGCAGATGAAGTAATCGCGGAGGAGGAGTATAGTAGCTTTCGGCTCGATGCCTAGAGAACGCATGAGAAGTATTTATTGATAGCTCTCTTATCGAAAGGTTACAATGAACGTATACGGATTTAATGGTATTCAGCGACGTGTGGAAGTGAGAGCAGTGTCTGCGTTTTTTTTTCTTTGTTTATTTTAGAGATTCTCTCGCTGTGAGAACTGCCGTATGTCGTTTACGTTATTTTATGCCTCGTAAAAGAGAGCGAACAGACAACATAGTCATTTAAATTCATTTTCTGTGAGTTAATTATTTCTTTATGCTTTCTTTCTTACTGTTCGTTCTTACCATAAGTATTTAAACGAATGTATCGATGGTACATATTTGTGAGCGGCAACTTTATCCGAGAATAAAATGAAAGTAGGTACTTCCGGAAATAAAATTACAAAAAAAAAAAAAATACTTCGTTACCTACAGTTGTTGCACATAAATTATAAATATGCTGCTAATTTTCAATATAACTGCTAGACTGAAATATCGTTAGGCAAATTAAATGATTTATGAGATAGTTGGCTCATTAGCAATTTCCTGGTGCATGTAAGTCGATGCACTGGGAGCATCCAAAGTCGTTAGAAAGTGAGTCGACGGTGCTTCGAAGAACGAGAAAAATTATGCGCATCTTGTAAATGCGAATATTATAATGTATTTTTGTTCTGTAATCATTCATTGTTCTGCAGACCTCGAATATAATGCAGTAGTCAGCCAGCGACTGAAAAATCATTATGTGGAATCCAATATGTCATTTGGATCATCTATTTATACCGAGAAGGATTCGTTTGGAAAATTACATTGGAACAATTGTAGAAAAGAAACAATAACGAAGAGATAACATGAAAACAGACAATTGATTCAAATACTAATGTGATTTTGTAAATAGATGACTATAGTACGTGAATCAAACTACATTACTCACAGATATATTTTTCTAACTTAATTCAACTATACGCAATCGTTATAATTAATTTCTACTAATAATAATCAGTCACATTACCGTAAGAATGAGTTTTATTTAATGATTTAGCTTTTCGTCAATTTGAAAACCTCTAGCGTTACTTAATCCACGAGCTCCGTGAAAATCTTTCCTGCCTACAGCAGCTTTCGATTAAACGTGAAAAATTGATCATTCAACAAATCATCGACCTTTATATTATACCCGTGGCAAAGCGACGACCACCTCGCTGCGTTACCATTGTTTCGCGCGGCAGCGGTTCTCTTTCTCGCGCGGGAGCGAGCGACACGTCGATCGCTATCACCTGCAACAGGTGGTTTTGTTTTATTAATCGCGTGGCGCGCGTGCGCGCATACTTGCTCCCTCCTCCTCCGTCTCCAGCACACAGTCATGGCTCCGATTCGCGCGGTGTACAATGCCGCGCGGCGACGACTGCGTTGGAGAGGTGCGCGCGCGCGTGGACACGTGTTCGGATTCTTCAAGCGCGCAGTAGGACTTTGGAAGCCGCTCATCTGTATGTCCTGAGAAACGCGCGTCAGCGCATCGGAGTCGATGGGTTTTCGGTTGCCTTTTTCGGGGGAAGAGCGACGAAGTGCCAGCAGCAAGCGCATAAGTATGGTGTTGCCGATGTTTTTTTTTCTTTTCGCGTCGCAGCTGTCGAACGGAGGATCGATGGTCTGAATGCCCAGTTGTTTTGGAATCGGTGATTTCGGAGTGATGGAGAGGTCGGGCGAATTGGACGTTATGCAAACAAGGAATTTCTAGTGATTTCCGAGGCTGGGTATAAAATCGGTGGCTCGCGATAATCCGCAGCACTAGTTTTGCCTCGAAAACTACAGTAATTATGTGGAAATGCCGATAGCAATCAGAGGCCGGATACGCAACGAAGGAAAGTTAAACACAGAAATGAAGAAAAATTGCAGTCCACCTGAGTCGGCTGCCATTATGCTTTTGCAATTCAAGAATCGCGCGATGCACGTCGGTAATGTACATGCGTCGTCAACGTCAAGTCGATTCTTCCGCTTGGGAATACAATCGACGTCGAAAAATCTCATAATAAAGAAAACTACATTTTCTATACATATTCAAACGCACCGATGTATACCTAACAAGTTTTCATATGCACGATTCGGCTATACGCACGATTCCGGTACGTGACAATCTACTGGCCAATGGTTTCTTATCATCGGTAATAATAAACCAACGGATAATGAGCACTATCATATACCTTCTTAGTGTTATGAAGAACGGGTGCAAACTCTTCGCAGAAAAGTCAACTATGCCTTCTCAGCAGCAAAACAACGCGCGCTCCGGTACGCACTTAGACTCTTGCTGTACTCCCACGCGCGTGCGTCTATGAAGTTTTCCTTGTGCCGATGATCCGGAAGAATCCTTCTCCCACCGCCGCACTTATCTCGATCGAAAGAGCTGCAGCGCGCGCGAGTCTGTCGCGAAAAAGTCGAAAAAATGCCAAACAGATCGGCCGGATAAATCACGTTCGGAGGACGCGGCGTGCGCGCGTGCGTATGTCACCACGTCGGTTGAGACGAATGTGCCGGCGAGCACTGTATAACGAAGGGGAGAGAGAGGGAGAGAGAGAGAGAGAGAGAGAGCGTGCGAGCGGCGCAAGCGCCGCCACCGCTGCTTTTCGGTCGACAAGAAAACCGAGAACAGTGTGTATGTATGTGTGTGTGTGTGTGTGTGTGTCTGTGTGTGTGTGTGTGTGTGTGTGTGTGTGTGTGTGTGTGTGTGTGTGTGTGTGTGTGTGTGTGTGTGTGTGTGCGTGTGTGCGTGTGTGCGTGTGTGTGCGCGAGCGAGTGTTTGAGAGTCGAGTTCTTCGAGCTGACGGAGGAGGTATATTATACACACGCGGACGCGCGCGACGCTAGCGCGTGTATATAAGCTCGTTTCGATTTGCGTCACGCAGACGTATGAGAACGCGCTATACGTGCACGCTTACGAATAGATGTGTGTAAGTATACGAGGAGAGAGAGAGAAAGGGAGAAAGAGAGTCGGAGAATCGGCAGCAGTCGGCAGTTTGTAGGCGAGCAGACGACGTCGACGACGACGACGACGAAAAAATACGATGAAGAGTGCCGGCGAGAATGTAGATTTTTTTCTTTCTTTTTTATGCTTTGGTGGCTAGCGCTTTTAGTTGCTTCGATTACAGATGGTTTTCAATTTCGTAATTATGGAGATTTTTTACAATCGATAAGTTGTTCTTATTTCTTTTCATTCGCCAAATTAAAACATGTGTGACTGAATGATCTTGTGTAGTATGTTGATATTACTGGCAAGTTGCAATGTTTGTAATTGTCATTTATAATTTCACCTGTTTAAGCGTAAAGAACAACACAAAGAAAATAAAACGCATGCTTTCAAAATGATTTAGAAGTGTTCAATTAATTAAAATTTCGGAGGGGGGGGGGGGGGTCCAAAGTTTAGACGACTCACTTGAAAATTGAAGTCAACTATAGACGTGCTCGGTTTCGATATAAGCTACTGCAGATTGTGCAAAATTTCGAAATTCTAAATTACGAAAATCATATTTTCGAATGTAACAATTCACCTACTGTGAATGTACCTATTTTTAAGGTTTCACAATATTTTGAGTTAAAAATAGAAGATAAAAAAAATTGATTTTTTCATTAATATAACATGACATTGTTGTTGTACTTTAATTGGGCTAATTTTAAAAAACTGTGGTTTTGTATGAGATGCAAAAATAGTAATGAAATTCCTTTGCCAAATTACAAAGACTGTGACCAGACAAACAATAGTGTAGACTATCAAAAATCTGAAAAATTCAAATTTCGTGGATTTCCTCCATCGAAAGTGTGATAATAATGCATGAGCACGCACGAAACGAATGAGCACCGAAATCCCTCGAAAAGGATATTCATTCCCGCAGGCGCTTTTAACCTGTGTAAGCGGCACATTTGCATTTTCCATATAGGCTCGACGGGTAGTCGGTAAACAATTTTAGTAAAAAGTAAATCAAGGACCGTACAGTCGAAAGAAGCTCTGCCGATTTTATCGGGGCGTTGCTTTGCGGTGAAAAGACATTGTGACAGTGGCTTTCAAGGATTTCAGTAATTATATACTTTTTAATTGTGGACTTGTTACCGTGGCGATAAGGCTTCATTTACTTTTTCAAATTTAGTATCAGTTTTACTATTGGACTTGTGATTTCCTTCGACTTGTGACAGATTTACGTCTGCAATGCATATTAATAAATGAATACGGTAATTTTTTTATTATTAAAATTACATAACTATAACTAATATCACTAATACTGACAATTGATCGTTTACAAGATACAATTTCTAAGCTCATATAAAAATATTATGATTAAAAATTCTTTCATTTCTTTATTAAATATTGTACTATAGCAAAAATTTGTATCCATGCATAAAATTAATAAAGCTAGTATTTTACGTATAATGATAATAATACATAATATTGAAATATTGAATTAATAGAAATTCACAAGATTCTAAAATATTAATCTAATAGTTAGAAAACCTGCGAATTCTCGGGATGCCATTGACCGATTGCAGTGGCGAGAATATACTTTTTTTTTTTTAGAGCAACGGTAACCCGAGAGTCGTAGCGCCAGCGATTCTCAAACGTGCCATTTTTAATACCTTAGAACGTTCTTCACAATGAATTTAATGAATCATTGCTCGCGTTTATAATTAGCGCAATATAAATAAGCGGCATACTTTCCTAAAACCAATGAATACTTAAAAAATACTATAAGATTATTATTTGTTTGTAGTGATAAAAAACTGAATCAAATTTTCAATATAAATCTAAATAAGTGAATATAATATTTGAGTTTAATTACATTGACTACTTAACTGCAAGTGTATAAAAAATGTAATGAATATTCTGAAAACACGATAAGACTTATTTTTACAACTTTGAAATTGTAAATTAAACAAAAAAGAAACAAATTTTTGATAAAAAACTACATTTTCCAATTATTCCATCAACATAACAGACGTCTACGTTTATCGCGTTGATCACATCTTGATTCTAAGTACAAATCGTGTCTGTCAACATGAAAGCGCTTTCCCATCCATCCCAATGCATACACATCTGACATCCCAATCCCTCTTATATACGCGCAAGCATTTACGTATTAAAAAAACCACCAATACGTACTTCAAAGCCCACGCGAGAAAACCCGCGCCGCATACATGTAACCTCGACTCTCGAAACTCCGCAAGGGAAAGAGACAAAGAGACACGCGGCTCGCGTTGGCAGCGCAAACATCATCGCGCCCGCGGGGACCTTTTTGCATTGGTAATCGCCTTGAGAAACTCTGACACCGCTGACCCCCGCGCACACGTCGGACACGTTGCCTATATATAAGTGCTTTCTAGACAACCAATATACGAAAAAAGAGAGGAATTGTCAAGCCAGACAGTTACAATATTCATCCGCCAAGTAAGTACAATGCTAATGAGCTGCATGATTTTCCGGAAACGATGCTTCGCACGCGCGCGCGAACGTGCGAAATCGCACGGCAATATAATAGACATACGTGCGCGAAGATGACAATAAGCGTGCGCTTGTGCGCGAGGGATCGATACTTTGTATATATCTGTACATACGAAGGATCCTATGTATACTTGATTCGTTTTACGGCTATTTTCGCAAATTGCATATCATTATTCGCAGACAAAGTTGAACCTTTGTGAAATATGCGTGCGGCTGAATACTGTGGTTTGCGCCAGGGGGTATGGACGAAAAAGTTTGTCGTTTTGCGCGGGTAAATATTATTAGACGCTTGCTCACGAGTATTAATTTTCTATTCTACTAAATTATGCACCTTCGAGCGATGCTAATAATGGTACCTCTCTTCATCACACTTAATAATGCTATACAATTATTTAAATTTATCATATGGGCGAGTAAGAAAAAGTCAAAAACTCCGACACAACACCCGCAATTGTACGCGCAAAATCTGATTTTTCAACTATACGCTATGCAAATAGCACTGCACCATCTATAGTACACGTATACATACGAGAAATGTCGAACCCTGGTTTATGTATTATATAATATTATTCAAATAAATTCGATAAAAATTATCGAAGCAAGAAAAACGTGAAAGGATACATTGCATCATGTCCTGAATGCTGAGGAGCGAGAGCTCGTCGTTGGTCGAGTAGCACTTGTTGAACTCCTTCCTAAGATCGTGGAAGACGGTATAGTGGGCCGGCAGCTCGATGAGCTTATTGCATGTCTCCGGGTGGAGGCACTGTCGCAGCGCTGCCTGCCCGTCGACGACGAAACGCGGCGCACTACCAGCGGCCACGCAGGTCAGCGACGACCACCACGTCTCGAACTAGAAACAAAACGAGAATTATACTATTAGTCTTGTTTATAGAGAATAAGTATGTATCTTTTTGTTCTATTTTAGTTGTGACATATTTTTTTTTTTATTTATTTAAACCAGAGTAAAGTACAAAAAATTACAAGTTTGTAACCATTATACATAGTTTACATTACAAAGTAAGTACAATGTAATCCAGCAGAGGAAAAATTCCTGTTCGCTGGTCCGGCATACTAAAACTAACTTAACCTAAAATTCATTTGGTTAATATTTACTTATGATTAATAATTTGAGTAGTAGCTATGAGAGTTGCTGCAGCTTAATATTCCTAGGAGTATTAAGCAGAGCCCACTCTCATTTTTGGTATGTGTTTATAAAATTTGTATGAAAATTTAACAGTGTTTAAAATTAGTAACAATTTATATATATTTTTAACATTAATAACTATCAAAATTTGTATACTCTTGATGCATCAGGTACATTCTCGTATCCATTGCTTTAGTTTTAGTTTTCTGCTTAGTTTGTTTCTAATTGTTTTTAAATCATTTGGTAGGTTATTGAAATGTGTTATTGCTCTAATATAACTGTTCTTAATGCTAACGGTCAAGTATCTTTTTGGAATCTGTATACTTCTGTTTCTAGTGTTGCTATTGGAATTTATATATGCTGACTGTAAGACTTCGTAATGATAAGACAGTGATTCATAAGTAAAAATTTGATCTATGCTCATAGGATTTTTGTCGACTGCAAATTTGTTTTTATTGATTATTTTAAGTATTCTGTTCTGTAGTTTAATGAGCAGGTTTTTACTGTTAGAATAAGCTCCTCCCCATGCTATAATTCCATATGAAATTATGCTGTGAAAGAGGGCGTAATAAATCATCCTTAGAGTATCAGTCGTCATAAGTTTTGATAGCTTATAGAATACGAAAATGAGATATTTCGTTTTGTTGTATATATATTGGCAGTGTTCGTTCCATCTCATGTAACTATCGAAGATTATACCTAAATATTTGGTATTATCAACTCTTTTGATTTTTGTGCCTTGTATATTTATGTCTAAATTTTTTGGTGTGCTGTCAACTTGATTCCCAAATTCAATGTATACTGTTTTGTCCGTGTTTAAGGAAAGCTTGTTAAGAGCTAGCCATACTGATATTTTGAGTAGTGTTTCGTTCATTTTGGTTTCAACTTCTTTCCACGTCTTAGCCGACGTCACTACTGCTGTGTCATCTGCGTATGAGACTAGCGTATCTTCCGGGATATCAAGTAGCAGGTCGTTGATATATAGTAAGATATATAAACATATAAGTATATGTTTTCTTTATTTTATTTTATATTTATTGGTGATGGTATAGGTTATTCTAATGTGGGCTAAGTTATTTCTGGTGATTCGTGACTGTACAAACGCGACGTAAACAGTTGTTAAGCGTTTTTAGTATTGTATTATAAACCTTAATTTTTTATTATGTGTATGTTTTCCATAGAGTATTTTACTCTTAAGCGGGATGCATGAAAAGTGTGGAAAGCGTGGGTGAATTGTCTGCGTCCCGTAGAAAACACACGTTATACATTTATTGAAACACATAGATCATCTGAATAGTCAGTCCTTCTGCGAGTAGCGAACGAGTAATACGCTATTACTTCATTATTGTATTAGAAAATTAAAACTCTATCATATTTCTACATTCATTTAATAAAATAATTTATATGTTTTTTAACCTTATAACTACAATATTATTCATAAATAATCTTGAGATTAATTGTTATCAAGACACAACGACTACTAAGAGCAACATTGAAATATGATATAACATCTTAATTATTATGCATTCGAAGTGATTAATTATTAACAAGGCTTAAACATAGGTAAAAGAAGATGTTAAATTATTGTTCATTGACAAGACAGTACATGGAAAAATGGAAACCATTGAACTTCATACTCCATGTTGATAAATTATAGTCAAACTCATAATTCCTATATAAGCATGCATTCACAACACCCGCTGTCGCACAAGTTGAATCTTATAATAAGTAAACAACCCAACAAAACAGGTTTAGGCTAACGTGTATATCGTTAGTACGGCAAAAGCTTGGAGAGCTGTTTAGTGTAGCGAACTTGAAACAATGTTATCGACCAAGCAGAGGCCAAACTTGAATTTCATCGGCTTAGATAGCCGATAACGGCACACGTTACATGTACATGCGTAAAACGGGCCCATACGTCCGTCTACCCCCTCTCTTTTATACGCAGCAACGACAGGTAACAAAGATAACGCCCCTATTGCGCGCGCGTGCTCCGCTTTTGACGGCCGATGTCGATGCACCTTGCCGCCCGCATTGTGTCGCTTTGTTACATATCCGCGACGTCAATATAGTGGGCCTTTCCGTTGATTAGAATCTTGCTTCATTCGTATTTGTTTCTTTATTTTTTTTGTACATGTAACTCGAGGTGCGTACACGTAACGTTGCACTGTCGTCTCGCGAGAAATTAATCGAGGAATTGAAATTTTAACTGAGGTTTAATTGTTACAGCTGCAGTTGAGAGTTGCTATGTGGGTAATAGCGGAGGTAATGAAGATCTAAAAGTGGAGGGTAAGATGCGTATAAGTAAAACGCCCAGAACAGAAGGTATAGTATTGAATTGCTAATTATAATTAAAAGCGGTGCGTATATTAAGTAACGGAGTAATTAATTATACTTTGAATTATGTATTTTTTTTTTCTTCTACGTAATTGTATACCGAATAAGGGTTTCCCCTTTACTGCCCGTCCCGTTAGCAACAGATTGTGAGCGCATTCTGTTGACGTTACAATGAACTTTTAGCTAAATCGGCCAAGCTCGTATATTGCTATAACGCTATTATCAGTTCCTCAATAGCATTATTCATATAGATTTATACGTTTAAGTATATAATTTTTAGAATTTATGGTCTGTTTCATTAAACGGTTTCGTATGGTTTAATGATACCCTGATATTTACGGCAAAATGTATAAAAGTCATTCCAGCTTTATAGTGAAAATATCACGTTTAAGTGTAAAACTATACAGAATTTTAAGTACAGTTTTGCATTGCAACATTTTCTACACATAATTAACACTTTTAATGAAAGGTGTCTGTTTGTGATTGACAAATTAATAATAAAAATTAAAAAGTTCAATTGAATTTGCTTCTTCTGAGAAGACATCAGAAGTTCAGAACACGAATAGCGATTAGCAGTATATCACAATTTGTAAAGACGGAGATGCAAGATATTCGCGATAAAACTTATTAGCAAAGCACGAGTATGCACTACAAGGTATAGATAAAGAATATTTCTCAATCAGCTGACAAACGCTTAAACGATAGTAGCCCATATTTTTCATGCAATCAGAACTAATTATAGTAATTTATCGCGCAGCTTTTATCTTCCAATCATGTTCATCACTTTCGAAACTTTCTATAACGCCAAAAGTTGTGCAATACCGCAAATTGAAACCTTACCGAACTTATTCGTAAAAAAAATTAGCTAAAAATACGTTCAAAAAAATTTTAGTTCCGTATATTCATCAGTGCACTCACAAGAGTGGATATATTTATACCCTTTTACCCTTTTTTATCGTAGTTTATGAGTTAATCCAGTAATGAAAACTTTTTGTTGAAGGTTAATTTATAAATTAATTCGTCAATAATGATAATAATCAAGAGATCGTCTTTCAATGTTAATCCAGCAGTCGCTCAATTATTTTATAAATTCTCTTCTTTAATCTGATGTAATACTTTCACGAATTTCACACAACCTTTTATACACACAAACACGCACAATTTTTTTTCTTTTTCATTTAAAAATAATTGATGTCTGCGCTTTTATCATTGACATTGATATTCAGCTGAACAAAACTGCGCTCGTGAAAAGGTTTGAGATTGAAAAGGGGAACCAGTCAGGCAAAAAACGTGTACACAGCAAAACTCGCAGCGAACCCGTCCATCCAGTCTCGAAATCTCCCAGCATGAATACCCGCACACACGTCATGTATAACGACCAGCGCGCGAAGATTCGCCTATCCTCGAGGCTATAACTGCGAGGAGAGTCCCGGCGACTTCCTGTAAAATTCTCATTCGCCGCGTAAAGTCACGACTCGCGATCGTCTAGACCGCGGCGCGCTTGCGTAACCTTCCGCGAGTCACGGCGCGGCGCACACATAACGAGTGCATGAGCTCCCTCCCTGGTATTACTACAGCCGCACGAAGACTCGTCTGTGTAGATGTACATCGCACGGCCGCGTGCTTTTTGTCCGGCGATCTACTCTTCTTGCACAACTAGTCCTTGCTTATTTTGCCTTGAGAATTAGGGGATGATGGGGTTGTTGTCTGTTATCGACAGGCGCGTGCGCGCGGATGAAGACCGCTTCGGACTTGTTTACGAACGACGAGTATGTCTGTCGTGCGATAGGTGTCGTTGGGCGATAGTAATCACTTCGTGAATGGGTAGGAGGTAGACATGTCGGACGGTTTTTTTTTGTCAGGTAAACGCCGCCGTACTTTAGAGTGAATCAGATAACGTTGTTTTTTCGATGAGATTTTATTGTTATTAGCCGTGGAGAGCCGGATTGTCTTGCGTGGATTTAATGAATCACCGCTGTGAAGTAATAGATGCGAGATTATAAAACCTGTTATGGATTATTGTTAAAATATGTATGCTGCTATTATTGGATGTTGTTGAATCTTGAAGAAACTTTTCTTTCGACGTTGAAACAAAAAATACTTTACATAAATTTTTCGTAAACATCTCAACCGTTGAGACGAATATAATTCTTTTAGTATTTATGATTATAAACTACGTTTTACTTACCCTTTAATAAAGTTTGTTAAAAAAATGTTATGAAAAGATTTTTTAATTATAAGGAAATAAGATCGAAACTTGATGACTTCTAATCGCGCGTAGGTATAATAACAAAAAAATAATAAAGCAGAAAACAAGTCGACACACCGTAATAACATTTCGATAAACCAACATTATCAAACAGCGCAAAAAAAAGCGCCAACACAGGACGCGCACGCACGTCTGTTTTTCCCTCAATTTTTTTCACCAAAACGACCGCCACGTCGCGCCTTAATTGCACCGGCTCGACGCGTCAATTTTTTTCGCAACACGCGTAGGTATGTATACGCATACACAGCGCGCGTGCGCGCGTGTGTGAAAAGGAGCGAAGGAACTTCACGACGACGACGACGACAGCGGCACGCACGCGGCGCGGCGGTAATGCGTATCGCCATTAGATTTCCCAAGGAAAAAGAAGCCGACGGATCATTACGGGCCCTGGGAAATTACAAGGTGCGCACACGAGCTGTAGCCATCGCCTGCACACGCGCGCCGAGGTTCGATTGAGAGATAAGTGCACACACAGAGAGAGAGAGAGAGGAGCGAGGCGCAATAACGGGAACGTCGGCTTTCCCGCGCATGCAGTACCAGTGAGAGCGAACACAAGCGGGAGTTTTCGCGAAAGTGGAGTAGTATCTATATAGAGCCGCTGCTGCTGGACGATGACCCTATGCCGAGTGGGAAGACGATGGGGAGTGGAGTTTTCTCCGATGGATTTTTTTTTGCGGAGGTACTGATTGTGTTCGATGTGAGACGATCGATTGTTGGGGAAAGTTACGGTTTGATTGGTTGGCGCGAAAAGAGATTTTGATTTGAAAAGAAACTTTGTAAGAGTGATGAGGTTTCTTTTTTTCTCTTTAAAATACATTGAAAAAAATGTTACGTTGTAAGAACTGAAAGTACGGCTGTGACAACGATATTGTTTGGCTGATTTTCTTAGAACACGCGGTTGATGCGACGGATTTTTTGACTCCTTCAGGTTATAACATAAACATCGGCCTCGCATTGTAGCGTTTGCAACAAACAAATACAGGCGGCAAAACTTAATCGTACCGTTGTCAGAGCTGTACAAATACATTTTCCGCATCTGACTAATAGTGTCGTTACATTATATAAATAAATAGACTGCTTCAGCCGTCTGTAAGGGTAATTGATCTGTATAGTGCTAATACAGCAAATCGAAACTATGGTGCGTACAACCTAAAATTGTTTTCAGTGCATGTGAATGTCATAATAAAGTTTGGTATTTGGAAAATAAAATTCCATTCATTTTTTCAATAGTTCTTAAAAAATAAAAAAATTTTATTGAAGATGTGGTACGGGTTTTCTTTTTAGAAGATAATTTTGTAAGTATTCAACTTTTATAAAAAAAAATGAGTTCATTTATACGTCACGTAGTTCCTAAATAATTATGCTATCCAATTTTATGATTCATCAAAACATCTTTTTTACTGTTCTTTTTTTTTTAATATTATTACAATATTTAAATTCAGCATCCAATAATAGACTTTAAATTTTATTATACAGTTAAATAAGTGATCAATAAATATTTTTTTTTTTAGGAATGTTTCTAAAGACAGCTGAATTTTTTTGCGATAATTTACATACAAGTCACCGGTGTGCAATTACTTTCGACTTGTCTAGTAACTCTGTCATGCATAAACATTGGATATTACGAATTGTAAAAGTTTGATGCGTTATTACTGACTGATTATGGGGAAAATTACGAAATTGTCTACTTGTACAATTTAGATGTCCAAAGCCATCTCAAGTGTAAGTTATGTACAATGTGCCTTCCAAATTGACTTTTTCCCAACAATGTTTAATGCAAGCGCGCCTTATAGCCTTCTCAACGTTTATATTGCCAATGCCAACAAATTTCTATTTTTATATACCCTTAAAATTTTCTAAAAAAACTTAAAAATATCCTCAACATCATCAACATGAAAAAACCCATCAATCGGAATTGTAATAACTTTCTCCATCTAAAAAAGCTAATTATAGAGGAAGAATTACAAAGCAGATTTCCGATTTACTTTCATTCAGTTGCATTTTCCCGAGCGTTCTCGTGGACATGAATAGACAAAACTACAAGCTCGTATAACTAATTCCAAAGTAGTAACGTCTCGACCATAATCCATTAAAGAAGCATAAGTCATATCTTATCTAACCTCCCGGCTTCCGAAATCTCAGATAAAAGCAACCAGATTATATATATAGTATTATTAGTCCTCTTTTGACTTTGAAAACGCATTACCGCGGCACTTCTACGAGACTGCGTCCCAATTACCCCGGGGCAGTCGCAATTTCGTTATATTAGATTAGGGGGACGCCCACTTATGAGTCATGTACACACCTGTTGGATGGCCTGCTGAAGGGGGATGCCGTGTTCACGGAGCGTCTGCTCGGTGAGCGCGGGCGCGTGTGCGAGGGCCGCCTCGCTGACGACGCCGCTGCTTCCGGCTACCACCGGATTATCGCTTCCGGCTGTGCTGCCGTTGTTGTTATTGTTACTGCTGCTGTTATTGTTGTTGTTGTTGTTATTGTTGATATTATTGTTGTTGTTGTTGGTACCGGCGTTGTTGCTGCTGCTGCTGGTGCTGCTGCTGCCACTGCTGGTGTTGCTGTTCTCCTCCTCCATTACCATCGGCTTCACGATGTATTGCTGCCTGCCCATCACCTGCAATCCATATAGCAATGAATCAAAAGGTGCAAAGGAAATATATAGGGGGATATATGTATATGTAATGTGGATCAAGTCGGAGATATTTATGCGGGGTTGCGATTCGCATGCGAGTCACAGACGAGACGTTAAGAAATCGCGCGGAACTGGAAACGAGATTTTTTTTTTTCCACAATTAGATGTGGAATAACATGCGGCATACATATGTAAATGATTTTTCCTCGGGAACGTTTCATTGAAATGACTGTGTGTAAGCTTCGCGCATTCGAAATATTCTAGAATAAATCACGCCGGGAAGGAAAAATATTTGAGCGCGGTATATGATAATGAGCGCGCGCCTCTCGAAGGCGAAGCCACACATAATTTTCTAGCCATTAAAGCGCGTTACATCTTTTTTAAGTAAAAATGTAAAACTATAAGTAAAAAAAATACTTGTAGTGTATTGCTGTGATCCAGCGCGATTTCAATTAATCGGGAATACGGTAATGTCGTCCGGGGTAAAAAGTTGAACTCGTCAATATTGATATCGTGGAATCGAAAAAATTCTACATATTCTGTAATGTTAATTATTTATTCAATGTTCATTTGAAAAAACACTTCGAAAAAGTTTCGTGCTCCGTAGAGCATGAACAAAATGAATAGAACTTTTTAAAGTGTTGTTTACATATTAAATTTGAATAAATTGCTGACGTCTGAATACTATTGTCATTTGACATTGAGTAGTAGATACTCCATACACAAACTGACGTTTCGCGATAATATATTTTATGTAATTTTTAAGTGGCGATTCATTCAGTCAACAATTCAATTTACCTACCAATCAATTACTACGTTATAACACAAAAAACTTTACTATTTCCTGCAGTGTTTAGCCCCATGCGTTTAAAATTAGTATCGCTGAGGCGGAATTAAATGTTTTTTTGCAGTTATTAAATAAACTAGACATACTAAAAAATGAAGCATTACAACTTGAAAGTTGATAATTTTGAAGAATTTTTTATTGGCAAAAATTTTAATCTGAAATAAGAAAGCTCTTTTATAGATGTGACATAACGGTTAAAATATTTATTACCTTATGAAATAAAAACTTTCATATCATGCAGGTGCGGCAGCACATTAAAACAGAAAATGTGTTAAAAATAACTTAGGTAATAAAGTAATACAATGAAGTATAACTATTACTAAATATAAAATGTTAGGAATTCATGTATTAGTAATAATAGAGAACAAATTTAGAACTCATCGTGAAAATTCTCTCATACAGACAATAAGTCGTAAAGAAGAATTTCGTTTTATTTTTATCATTGAACTATAAGATTGTGTGAAACATTACCGAATTTATTTTTCATCTTAAACAATACAGTATTGAGCATTAGAAATTTTAAAAATATCTTAAACTCAAAAAAGTAATCGTTATTCATTGAATTTCAACATTTATTTCCAACTTTATGATACGATAATAAATTTATGTATACATAAATATCAAAATAAAGGCATATCGCTTAGTTTTGATCTTCCTTAATCAGTAAAATAGCATACAAAGCGTCAAAGTGATTTTCACTTCTTCCACTAATCGAAGTGAAAGTTACTCAGCTGCAAGAGAAAATAATAGGAATCATTTTGCTCGTAACAGCGTATCTACTAAAACATTGAACCTGCGTTCACACCGAAATCAACAGTATAATTATTAAGGTATCCCCTTCAACAAAAATTTGGTCATATCATCGAATATCGCGATACCCTCCAAAGACCTTTTCACCCGCGCATGCTTCTCTTCGAAAGAAAAAAAAACGCTCGACCGTACAAACGGCCACTAGACTTCTCCTCGAACCCCCTTATCACTGAACAGGCGAACGCGTAACGGGCCCGCAGAAGAACGTACGATATATATACGTATACGCGATAACATCGCGCCGCGCGCCGACAATCGCTGGGGCCAATAATAGCGCGCCCCTGCAATTATGCATCCAGCGGCGTCGCGGCCGCGCGGCGAGATGCATATTCATAGGCGTAGAGCGCGCGACGACCCACCGCCGCCGGGGGGGCTAATTAAAAAGTCGAGCGCGCCGCGAATTTCCTGCCCCCGCACTAGCAGCGCAGTTATTTTCTAACTGGGCTATGTGTTGCACGCCCTTGCGGTACTCATCATCCTGCAGCAGCAGGGGAAGGGAGGAGGAAATTTATGGTTTCCGTCGGCTGAAATTGTATACGGCGATAAAATGCGCACGCACGCGCGTATAAGCTGTGTGGGTGCATCGATTAACTCGTCCTTAAGAAGCTGCGGTGCGGTTTCCGATTTCGCGGCTATTACGGATGATCCTTATACAATGTTGCCGATGATGGGCTGTTGGTGTTGAGTTCGCACATGAGAGAGAGAGAGAGGGCTTTTTTCAGGAATTACCGGAAGTATCGCGAGAAAGTCACCCGTTCGAAGAGTATAAAGGCTTTTTGTCGCTTCAGAGCCTTGTCAGCATGTGCTAATTAGCTTAAGTAATATGTTGAGTACAATGAGAGTACAATGAGGTAATAATGACGACGTTGTTTTCAAATGTAATTCTGTACGTTCATGCTCGTTGTTTTCTCGAGTGTCAATGAATATTATAATTTTCACTGTTTATGGTGTAAGTTTTTCATCAATGGTATCTATGACATCGCGTAATATTGCATTTTTCATTTATTACACAATTTTAAACTCTGCATCAAATACATTTACATAAAACACCCATTATACATCGGCAAGAAGAAATGTATGTACAGAGTAAACTTGAGCACTGAAAAATGATCATTAAATATGCTGAAGCACAGTATTTCCATAAGCAATGAGACTCGCTACATCCTCAAGCTCAATTTTGCTGCTTTGAAGCATCGAATGACTGGCAAGTTTTTTGCTGAAACGTTTTCAAATGCAAAATCGAAAAATTTGCTGGTCACCTATATATATATAACGTATACGTTTATAATAAAACAGCAAAACTTTAATGATTTAATGAACCAAGATTCGCTGATATATCAACTTGATTCTCACATAAAATATAAAAATATAATTTGACCATAAAAGTCAAAACTTTTTCATAAATTCCACGAAACAATCAAAACATTTGCCGAATCAGTTAATGATCGCGACACGCGCTACAATAGAATACATCCACCGGTAAAGATTAGCATTATGAAATGCAAGAATTGATAACGGCCACTCAAAATAAAGATTTTTTGTACATTAAAAATCACGCCTCTTAATTTCTAAAATGAAGCACACCACAAAAAAACACCCGTGACGAGCGCTAAAAAGTATCGAAACGACGTCTAATCATCCGACTCTAAATCACTCGTTTCATCATTGCGATAATGTACCCCGTAGCCGCGACCCCTACAACGCGCATATAATCATCCTTTTAACGAGCATCGAAAATAGACATTGAGTTCAATGCGAACCACCACAGCGAGTATATATGTATACATACATACGTATATACACACACGCGACGCGAGACAATGGACGATAATCGTCGCAAAGCTTGTGTAAGTCGTGCCGAAAAAAAGTTTCGTCCCCGGCGCGCATCGATGATTGCACGCGCGCATGTATAATTATCGGCTCTCGACGTGTGCATCTGACTGTGTGTGTGTGCAACGTGTAATATGCGTATATATGTACACGCGGCCGAGAAGAAAATACTGAGATAAGAGTACACACGGGCCAGAGGCGAGAGAGCTGTTGACGATTTCGAGTACATTTATACGCCGGGGACAACAGGCGCAAGGACAGTCGCGTCATTAATATTTCGAATGGCCAACGATAGCGAGCGACATGCGTATAAGTACAACGCACTTTCGTTTTTCTGTCGCGACGCGCTCTCTATTCGACGTTCGGTCATGGACTGTATTTTTTTTTTTTTTTAATGTATGCGTTAGAAGAAGCCGTTAACCCTTGGTTTTTTTTTAAGTTTTTATATTGTATCATGTTCTGGAAGATTAAATAAAAATTTTAAGTGTAACTGATGATGATGATTTTTTGAAGTTTTTCCTTGTTCGAATATTATTCGCAGGAAAATTCTTTTGTGATTTAAGAGAATAGATGAATAATTAAGAATAATATGAGCGATCATCGATTTCAAAGATTTACTAATATTTCAAGACAATTTACAAAATTCTGGGCCTACCTGTAGTTAGATGATAATTAAACTTTTATTTCAAATTTATTACATCGTATTTTAATTTTTCTCATAATCAATATTAATGTCCATAATTCCGCACACTTTCTTATCGCTTGTTAATTTCACACGTAATGCAAAAACTTATCTTGCAGTTTTATCAGTTAATTAAACAATCAAAGGAGTTGACAAAGGTTCAACATAAAAAATATCTAATAAATTAGATATATATAATTTCAATTATTAATATCTACTACTTTATTGTTAAGGATAACGATCGCTTTATCAATATTTACTCTTAGACTCTATAAATTTTTTTCGACTCGTCAACATCTCCTTATCTTACTTCCTATATTCCGAATAAATCGCAGTATATATAACTTTATAATAAGCTAAGCCGCGAGAGAAACTAAAAACACGTGTCATCGTGCCGTTATCTCTTTTCATACGTAGACACAGACACACACACACACACAATCTCCGGCCGCGTTGTCGCACGCGAAAATCCAAACGGCGACGAATTTCGCTGATATATACCGATCGCGACGGTATACATACCTCTGTGTGCCACATCCGCGCGACAATAATTTTTGTTGCATAACGCTGAAGCGCGCTGCGCGTTGTCGCGTAAGCCGACGATTTCGCGGATATATCGTGTAATACACAAATGCAGAGTAAGAATGAAATTGGCACTTGCGATGAATCTTATTTTGTTTTTTATATCGCGACATGCGCTGAGTCTTTGGGCGATGATGCTCGACTCGAGCGTTGACATAATCGTGCGTGCCCGGACTATCTCATACGCGCGCATAATATAGCAAACGGGTTTATAGTTTTCTATATGCAAATTTTACGACACCGTTAAGACGCGAGCCGCATTATGGTCGTTTGTTTTCTCAAGCCTTATATTATAATGGGGATTACGCGATGTAAAATTGAGCTGTAAAAGAAGTTGAGAAAAATCAATTTGCAAAAAGTATAATTTTTCCGGTACGAGGGTGTATAGGATTAACGTACGTTGGATCCGTCGTTTTTCTGTATATTTATATTTTCAAAGGTAATAAAATATAAATGATTTTAACGGCGTTGGTTAATATTAAAATAATCAAATTCCTTACATTTAAATAAATTTTGTTTATCATTCTATATAGATGGCGATTATCTGCAAGCTCTGAGATTTACTTTCGATTCAGTAGTTGAGTGTGTGTTCAATGGGGGGAAACGCACAAGCTCTTAACTATTGCAATAGTCGTACCTAAGAATAGACATTTCCTCCTTTTATCGATGTGCAAAATAGATATGAAATTTTTCAGAAAAAATTACCGTCAGATTAGTCAACATTTTTTAAAACAATTTATCTCTCGTTCAAAATACTGAATATCTTATCAATGACACTTCTCTTAACTTTTTGTAATCATATTGACTTTTATGCAACATATACTTATAAGTCGGAAGATCGACGTATACAGATAATCATCATCAAGTAACGATCTTGACTAAATTATCAGAAAATGTTCAGCGAGCCTTTAAAACACTCACAAAAACCAAATCATTGCCCAAAAAAGCTAGCCAAATTGATAATAACAACGAACGTTACGAAACAGCAAAAATTCGTGACAAAACGCTCTGAGCACTATACTATACTAAACACATATCCGCAGCTCCTAAAGGCACGTATATTATAATGCTTACACGTGTTGCGAGCTGCAGCGGTATAAGCTCGGCTACCAAAAAATGAAAAAGACAAATAACGCGCGTTCGGCGAATAGAGCCGCGCGGACCGGCGGGATTGGTTTTTTAGCATAAAAGGCGTTTTTCTATGCTAATGCCGAAAGTCGTTGCCGACGAAATTCGTGAATGGCATCGGTAAAAAGCCGGCGGAGGTGTTATATATGTATACATCTCGTGAACGCGCGCGTTTCTTTCTCTCCACACTGACAGAAAAAATCTGGTAAAAATTCTTATGTTGTCGTGTAAAAATTACCATGTTGGAATCGTAACTCGACCATATGTCGGATTTTTAGCAGAATTTGCAATACACGTAGGAAAAATTCCAAGTCTAACATGGGAATTTTTTTATAACTGATTTTAAAGAGCGAAAAAAATTATTTCATCTTTTTTTTTAGGAGTGGGGGAGGAGCGAGTATCAGACACATAATTATTATATTTAGACAATACAGAAGTTATTTTTGAATTAAACATGATTAAAGAAAATTTATTAAATAAATTAAAAATTTTTGACGACATCGAGACTCGAACCTGGAACCCTTGGCACGGTAGTCGGGAGCGCTAACCACTTACCTATAGACATATGTCCTACCAAATTTTGGAACTTGTATATCCCCAAACGTAAGATATGCGCGCTAATTTTATAACAAATTATGCTTTAACTCGAATAATACTATTCTCTATTTTAGCGTAATTTATTACAAATGTTATATATTAAGAATATTGTTTAACATTTTATAAATATTACCAATACCTTAAATTAAACAAGCTCATTTATTTATTAATGAATTTGTATTTTCGATATAATAGTTTTTCACAACCTTCCTTAAAAATATTACAAATAAACAATTATTTTAAAAATTGTCTCATCATAAAAAATAAAAAAAAAATAAATAAAAACAAGTATATTGGATTAGAACGGCACATTCAGTTGTTGCGTTTAGCGTTTGTGTTTTGTCTCGATGTTGCCAAGGTGGATTGAGTTTGTTGACATGTATCTGTCTGAATCTTTCCTATTTTGACATTGAAGAGGTCAACTTTTCGTGCACTCGCGGGCTGTTTACGATTGAACGTGTGAATTCTTATTCTAAAACTCTCTCAATTTTTACCATGCTAGCCTGGGAAAATGTACAAAAGATAAAGTTCCATTAGCCACGTGTTAATTTTTACTATGCTGGCATAGGAAGTTTTACTTGTGACATTGGACTTTTTCATATAAAAGATAGTAAATTTTTCGATTTTAAGCAGTTGTGGGCAACTTCCAAGAGCAACATAGGAATTTTTCCCCGGGTTTTTCTGTCAGTGCACCGAAGGCCGCGACGATGAGTCAACAACGAAGGGAAAAACTCGAGTGCGCATATATTGTAATTTTTCATGAAATTATTTTCACAAGGAAAAGATTGAGGTCCGAGTTTGATGGTCAGCGTGTCAAGATCGCGGCGACGATGCACCGCGCGCACATCGTCGAGGTTATATAGTACCAGGCAAAAGACAACGCGGGTAGAGACGTTTTTTCGAGATAATTTATTGCGTTTAGGCAGTTCATAGCTATCCGAGGGAACAAGTATCTAGATAAAAAGAGCGAACGTTTATGTAAAGTGCGCCGGGATTAGACATGCATGTTACATTGGTTAAGTTTATATAGTATAAAATATAAAAGAGTGTGCTCGGCGCGTTACTTAATATGCAAAAGCTTAATGATTGGTTTTTATAGTATACAACGAAGAGAATACATTTGATTTAACAAGACGTTTGAAGGATGTGTTATGAAGTCTTTTATTTAAAAACAACGCGTTGAATGCCTTTTCTGTTATTAGCGTGGTATGTACATACTCATGTTACTAAAGAACTTATTTTGTATATTTTCTATATACAGTGCATAGCTTGACTTGATATTTTTAATAAAACGGGAGAAATTTATTATGAAATCTAAGGTGTGTGAATAAATTCTAAAGTAAACTTTAGAATTCACCTCTGTAATTACGAGTTCTGATCAACAATTTGACATGGTACTAGTAAAGTGAAATGTATGAAAATCCATTGAAGAATTTTTATTTTATCTATTGTGTTCTGTCTAAGTATTGGAAAGGCATAGCTTACTTAAAGGAATGGGAAAAATATTATTAAGAATATCGCATGGAGATTCTATAATTGAAAGGTACTAGAAGAAGAGCTATTAGAAGGCATTAAAAATCTTTAGGACTAATATTAATGCAACACATATATTTATATTAAAAAAACACATGAAATCGTTCTCTTCCGTGAAAAAATGATGATGAACTTTGAAATGAAGCCGAATTACGTGTAATGTGATTGTCTGACTCTGGTCAAGTGATCGCATGAGCAATAAGGTTAAAAAAAATAAAGGCACACAGAGTGAGCTTAGTAATTCAAAATTGATGAGTAGATAGTTAAATAAATTTATTTTACTCAAATAAATCATCCACTATTCATGTTAACTAATTAGCCTATAAATAAACACTGCAAGTCCAATCAATCGTAAACCCACATACAATTTTCCGCAAATTGATACTTCCTCGTGATACCTTTGCTTTCGTAAAGTTTAGTTTCTCGTCTCTGGTAATCGCAATAACAGAGGAGAGCCCGCATTGACCTCATCACATTGTATATACAAAACGAGCAAACATTTCACTCAGATTTCTCTTTGCCTCTTAGATCAGCGCATACTTTTGTAGGCGTTATTTACAAAGAAAGTATTTGTTAAATCTAAGGAATAAGAGATTGAATTCTTAGCTCCTGGCATAACGTCAATTAATTCACTGTAAACGTACCAAATTATAGCTCGACGATAATATTTTTTAAACAATTTAAACAAACTGGCAATTTTTCTAGATGTTTATTTTTTATGCATAAAAGACAATACCTACATATTAAATAAACGGTTTTAGCAACTACATCTAAATGCATCTTTCTAAAATATACTAGCTAAATTTTAATGTCATATTCTGTTTTTGAGGTTAGAAAGATATTTATTTTGTATAATTTTAATAATTTTTCTTTAAATAATAAGATGATTAGACAAATCCTATAAATAAGAAAACTTAGTTTTAATTTTTATACTTTATTTAATTTTATTTATTTTTGAATACTCACATTCGAAACTTTAATTTTGAAAAATTCAAACATAAATTTTTACATCTATTCTATGCAGTCTAATCGAATGCAATCTTTAAATGCTTCAAAACATCTGACCATTATTATTTTAAGATAGGATAGATTATAATAATACTATTTTGAGTTTTATAAACAAATGCTATTTTAAGGTAGATTTTTGAAAATTTTTATCTAACGCAGTACAAAGGATGAAAAGTAAAAATATTTCATGCGCATAATTAAGTACAATATCAGTAAAAAGAAAAAATAAATAAATCATCTGCGACCAGTCACGATAGCTGAATGAGTGACAAATGGCTTTAAACGTAACGCGAGACTTGAACCCGGAAAAAATGCAAGCGATTCAAATACCTGAACGCCATGATACAAAACAGATTGTGCAAAACTTGCGAAACGCCACGGGCACATCCTCGTCGTAAAGCACGCTTCGCCGTAACAATGTCGAGTCACCGAATTTCCCCCCTGTAAACTCACGTCCCATTTCATAATTGTCTTAATTTCTCTACAAAACGTCAACATCGTAAACTCAAACAAACGCAAACCATTACAGATACCTTTTTAAAACAAGCGTATGCGAGCTATGTAATACACTTGAAAAAAGAGATTAACTATACTAACTGGTCCAGTAACTCGGCAACACCATACTCTTTAACAACTTCCGGTCGCACTCCAGCGTAACGCCAGCGCTTCCGCAAAAGAAGTCACGTCGCCGCCGTCTTCTCCCGACGAAAAACCTTTCCGAAATCCGGCACCACATCCCTCCACACACTCGCATACGAATATGTACACTTCGCACTTCCGAGGACACGCGAAAACGTAATTTCCCGCGCGCGCGCGAGGAGGTAATAACCTGATATTAGCATCCGCCGTAGGCGAGCGCGGGCAAAGGCAGATTGCATTTTCCACGAATGCAATTTCACCGCGCGCGCGTGCGCGCTCCGAAGGAGAAACGGAGCGAGTGCCTGGCTTCTGGATTTGCCGTCGACTTTACTCGCGGTCATTGAGAAATTACTCGGTGAAAACTACAAGAACACGAAGAAGCGAGTGCAGGAGGAAACCTTCTCTTTTCGCGCTGTTAACGCACCGGTGCTCGCTCGTATTTATATACGGTCTGTCGACGTGTGCTCGTATAGTATAATGTAAAGATGGTTCACTGTTTAAACGGATTTTTTTAGCGCAGTACTTCACTTATGTTTTTTTTTTTTTTACTTATAGCCGGAAATAGTTGTAAATGGTAAAAGTTCGTTTAACATATGACATACAAATTGTATGAAATAACTATACGTTTAAGGAAGAAAAAAAATTCTTTTATAATATTGATAGCGCAGGTACGGGCTCGTTAGTGTAATTTGCCAGTAGCTACTTCAACTTTATAGTTCTTTACGATAAGATAACAAACATATGGAAAGACTACTACACATAGCTATGCACTATACACTGAGAGAAGAATATTGTTACTGTTAACATATATGTAATAGTTACAATATTTATATTAACTAATAGAGATATTCAGATTTGAAAGTAGCTGATGGTAGAAGTTCTTGTAAATTGTAGTTTTTGAACCTAATAGCCAATTTTCTACCAGGATGATGTTGTTATATAACAAAAAGGTTTGAAATAAGAACTCCATTTAATTTTTTACTCCAACGTTTCGGACATTTTTATTGTTTATGTCCCTTATCAGGATAAACAATAAAAATGTCCGAAACGTTGGAGTAAAAAAATAAATGATGTTTTTATTTCAAACGTTTTTGTTATAAAACAACATCATCCTGGTAAAAAATTGGCCATTAATTCAATAACTACTATAATAAGCATATTGTAACTACTACAATATCAATGTTCTCAGGTAACATATTGAAATTGTTTATGAGAACATGGCAACTTAACTGTTATCATGGCATTATAACTGTTACAATGCCTATATTTGGTCATATTTAAACATACGCATGTTAACAGTTACAATGCCATGTTAACAGTAAACAAATCCTTTTCTCAGTGTACGCTTGCGACTAAAAGCATTGCTTATTTTTTAACGCGGGCAGGGAGCATTACTTGAGACTGTGTTTGCTGTATAGAGAATTTTAGACATATTTGGATAATGTATATACTCATTTCAAGCTAAAGTTTCTCTCTGCACGATTCTCCCACTGATTGGCAAGCCCAAGCGCCTCCAGTTAATTATATTTACATTACAGAAGTGGCGGCGCTAGATTGATGTTTCTTCTAGTCGCTAAAGACACTCTGATGAAGAATAATTGCGGCTCCGAGAGAGCCGCTCGCGGGAGAGTTTCGCTCGTGTATTTTTTCCACGACACCGTGACGTCGTGAAGAGAAAACACGATCAATCAAAGAATATGTCGCTGTGTGAAAGCTCGCCCCGCGCGCTTTATGAAAGCGATCGTCGTCGACGTCGTTTGCGATTTACACCGTTTAATTGATTATTAAATTGACCCATAATAGCCGCTCGCGTTCACGCAAACTGTCACATAATGAATTGCGATAATAATGATTGCGTTTAAAAAAAGAACTTTGATGGATTTAACAGCAGCGAAGGTCGTTAGATGTACACGCGTCGATAATAATAATTTTGCACGCCTGCGTTTCCCCCCGCTTACGTAAACAACGAAAATTCACACATTTTTTTTTAATGCACTCGGCATAAAAGACAAACGATCGCCGTGATTATATATACCACTTAACGAATCGCTCACGTTCCGCCATGCAAAATGAGAATCGACGGGGGGAAAATCCGCCGCGCGACTAATTACCGATCGCCGCGCATGAATAATATTTCGAAAGAGTGCGTGTATGCGACGTTATATGGGGGGAAAAAAAGCGTATAGCAAAAATATACGCTAAGAACGAGTTCGTTACCGCAAATCACCGTCCGCACGGCGGGGAGAAAAAAACGTAACATAATGATCGGTGCGCTGCGCAAAAAACCGGGTTCAATTGACACTTTGATAGATCGGCCCGCAGGTTGGCGATACACGGCGAGGTGCCTTTTTTCCTCGTTACAATCGACGAAACTGTATGTACACCGACACCGTCCGAATTCTTCAGAGTCTATTCTAAAAATAAACTCTCTCGAAGAGCCAAACTCTCGCGAAGATTAGAAATCTGGATCTCGGGATTGCCGCGCGGCACGTCCTTGCAACATAGCGCGCAGCTCCCCAGATCTCGCGGGTTTATAATATACTTTCACCTCGCGCGTTACAAACTCTTTTGTTTTCTCCGCTGCCGATTCGCGCGCCGAGCGAGAGAAGTTTCCTCGAGCGCGTTAATTACAACGCGCGCGGAGTAATTGCGCATGCACACTGTATACAAGCTGATTTGTCTATATGGTCGCGCGAGACTATTACTATATACACATACATAATAATATATATATCTATTTCTTTCCTTCTCTCTCGGGATCGCCTCTGATGAACAGATCAAGGTAGTTGGGTATATGGGAGCGAGCTTGCGGCGTCGAGCGCATTGGAATTACTATATTTATAGTAAGACGCCGCGCGTTCTAAACTCATCGCAGTACGCGCGTGTATGATCTTATTGTGAGATGATAAAATTATGTTAATTGGTTATAGAAGTTACGAGTATTGTTGGTATAAGTTAGTGCTGCATCCTCGCTTTTCTATATGTACGAGTGTCTATTATATAGTGCCGCGAGTGACGGAGTAAAGTACATACTACATACTCTGAGACTCGGTGTGTACTTTGATTTCTATATGCGCGCGCATCGCCGACGTCATCGCGCAGAAAAAGCTAATGCGTTCTTGTGTTAAAAATAGTTTTTATGTCATTTGAAAACATACAAGAGATTTATATGTAATAAAATGAATTTATCTTGCGGTGTGCAGTACTGTAGAATGCTAAATAAGACATAAAAAAAAATTCATTAGTATATTTTTTTAGGATCGTGACTTTAGTGGCGATAAAAACAAACAGTGTAAACTAAATCGCAGAGAATATAATTTCGATTAAAATAATTATTTATACTTTTGTATATAAATGTATGTAAATGAATACACAGATATTGTAGGATTGCGAATTGTGAGCTATATGACTTATACAAGAATTTATTTATTTTACTAAATGAATAATGTTTAACACTGACTATATATATACGAAGGAATTTAATGATGATTAAATTCTGCATTTCTCATTCAATTAATATACAGCGTTAACGAATTAGCCAGTCCTTGAAGAACGAAACTCCTTAAAAACGTATAACCTTACCAAAGGCAATCCTTTTTTTATATACTTTTGCACAAACGCTTTTTTCGCACAAAAATAATCGAATCACCCGAAGCAGACACAGCTCTCTCACGCCGTCCCGGTACTTTTAAAAAAGTAATGCAAGAATTGCGGTGACTCACGCGCGCGTCGCGGATTTAAAAAGCAAAGAGTATACAATATCAGAGGAATTTTTAAGTATAATTTAATCGAGCCGAGGCCTCACGCGCGATCACCTTGACACAACTTTCGCCATACACGAAACTCCCTCCCCTGAGTCTGCATTCACGCGCGCATCGCCCGCGCCGCAGTCTTACAATCGTTCTCCTCCAATTTTTAAACGAAACGAAAACCCCCTTGGCGCACTTCCGCGATGCACCTCTCGGCATTCCGACGACGCTGCTACAGTGTTGTCTATATGTGGGTTTCCCGTGTATACGCGGTACACGAGCGCGTGCACTCATAAATTGCAAATCCGAGGACGAGCGCGCGCGGGGTCGGAGGTCGGCCGCGGAAACGTGCGCGCATATTGTAGCCGCGCGCAAGCGGTCGGGAATACGTAATGCGCGACAGCGCCGAAATTATTGTAGGAGATGCGGCGAGGTTTTTTTTTTATAAAGGTTACAAGTTGGAGAGCGAGTTTAAAGCGTTCATTTGTATGTAGTTTGAGGTCTCGATTCATGCATACAAAGAGTGGTTATTTTATGTTCAAAAAGGAGTGGGAAACTTTTTTGAAAATGAGGGAATTTTTAGAGCGTTTTAAAAATGATTAATGTAAACGAATGTTTCAGAGTCGAATTTTAAATTCTAAAGCCCAGGGCTTTTGAAGTTTGAAGAATTGAGGAGAACTTTGTTGATGGGTCTGAAGTTTGCAACGTTGGAGTCCAACGAAATGAAAAAAATAATTCACTTTACTTCACGTTTATGTTAAATAATAATTTTGCGTGTAGATTTAGTGTTTTATAGTATAAAATAACTTTAAATCAAAGGTTTAAATAAAATTTCCATTGTTTAATAATTTTAATCAATCGTAAAAAATTATTTCGTTGCATTCCAACGATGCAAACTTCGAACGCATCTTTGTTGAACTTTACCTCAGTCTTCTTTATATGCAAATTATAGATCAATTCTATCTAATCTTTAATAGTACATTTCGACACGGGTGGGGAAGTCGATTATTTAGCTGGTGTGACTTTTTGCACGAGCGAAGCGAGTGCGAAAAAGTCACACCACCTAAATAATCGACTTACGCACTAGTTTCGAACGGTATTTTATACCACGAGCGCCGAAAAATCATATCAAAGTTGTGATTTTGAGGTTACAGTGGTATAAATTAAAATAAAATGTCTTTTAAAATATTTCATTAATGTTAGAGTCGACTGTAAAACTTTTTTAAAACTTACAATTATTGGATAAAAATATTTTAGTTGACAACTGTTACATTGTCGTCAAAGGTTCTAAAAGGAAATTGTTATTCTTGACAAGATCTGCAAAAATCACCATCAAATATTACCAAACAGGAAATCTAAAATACTCTAAAATTGCTATTAATTCATTGTCACACAGCAAGAACAGCGATGATAAAATCTCTCAGCCCCAAAATCATTGAAAACAAACCTATTACATGCAAAGCACCGATCCACGCATCAATCGACTTCCAACCGCCGATAAATCCTCTCTCACAGCAACAACTCAGCTCGCGAAATCGGCGCACGATTTCGCGCGTGTGTACATTCAACAGAAGGGGCGAAAAAGCGAGTCAGGGAATTCACACGTGCGGCGGCGGCGGCGGTGCGCGTGCAACCTGTGAGAGAATTCATCGACTTGCGAGAGAGAGACGATAGCCATCGGCAACAGCGGCGCGGTATAGACGAACGGAAGGTGGCCGCCGCGTGCCAATGGACGGATCCCGATTTCGATTTGCACGCCGACCTGACGTGGCATGGGAAACGGACTGAGCGACCGGCTCCATCAGCATACACAATGCGCATCGGGAATCCGAACTACTTCACAGCTGTATATATGTACGGAAAATTTGTACTAGCTCGTATGTAGTGATCGTGAAAAGAGGGATAAGTGGTCGATGAAACGGTTAGTTTAACAAAACATGTGTTTGTTGGTTTTATGGAGATGATAAGCGTAATGGCAATTAGGGCATCTAGGTATTAATAGAAATTCGCTGGTTGATTTATGAACAGAAATTTAACGTATTTTTTATAAAATTTGTTTATAAAATTTATTATTAGCAAGCATTACTTTCGTTTTCTTGGTTAAGGTAGTGCTCGCAAGTAATATTCTAATATTCTAATTATTAAATTTTTTCAAATTCATGGATTTCGTTAACATATTATATAATACATATATTTAAAAAAAGAAAAGAATTTTTAAAGGTAAATTTTTAACTTAAAAGTACTGATATTAAAAAAAAAACATAAGTACAATAAAGTGACTTTTACAGTAGTTTCACAGTAACATTATGCAAGTAATAGATAGATATGTAACAACAGAACGTAAAAAGGAGGGCATTAAACTGAACGTGAATAAAACATTTTATTTTAATCGAAGAAGAACTACCTTCTTGTATGCATAATGTACACATGTATGTTTAAATAAATAAATGAAATAGGCATAAATTTCATCATTTTGTAAGGTTTTGTATCGCGTAACCTTTTGTCACAAATATATTATTAAATGTATAAGTATACATATAGGTTATTTAAAAATTTTTATCGAAAATGATACAAGGAGTACTGTTTAAGTTTTAAAAAGCATATCTTGTTCGTACCGTTAACTATGTTGGTAATTTTTTAGATAATAGTTCAAATTGTAAATGCACAAAGTAAAATACTTTGGGGTTTGTTGCATAGCTAAATAGAGATAAAACAGATGAAATTCATTGCATGTTGAGGACAGACAGGACTCATATCTTTTTACATATCTCCGTAAAGATAATACGGATTAGATTTCAAAAATATGTTACAACCATCTGAAATAAACATTACTCTATTAAAGAAATGTAAGTACGCAAATTCTATACATCTCTTTTTTTTTAAATTAATTCTATTTTTGTTATATTAAATTATATTATGTATTATTAATTACGCGATTTATCTAACATATTTGAGTGAATTCACAATTTGATTACATTACTCGGTCCTTTGTTTAGATCTTAGTTTTGATTCAAATTAAGATTAAGGTTATTATTCCAATTTCAGATCTTATGAATACTGAAGTTTCGCTTCGAAATAAAGTAAAAAGTCTTTGATAAAGTAATCGTCGTTAAGAAAGAAAATAAATCATTTTAAATGTTTATTTCATCTTCGAAGGGCTGAGAACACAAAATGACTAGCTTGTTTACAAAAAAAATGTTTATTTTTACAAACTTGTAATGGTAAAAGCAACTATTAGAACTGTAAAAAAGATCCTAAACCCATAATCAAGGAGCGCGGAAGCGCTCCGAAGGCAAGTATAGAAGAAGCCTAAAGGAGCGACCCGTGCTACATATACTTTGAAATGGGTCTACGAAAAATTCAATGCGCTTTTACGTATATTGCGTTAGTTTTTACTATATAACATATCCCTCTTAATCGAAAGCCATTTCATTGCTCTACTCAAATCAAAACATTTTATTTAAAAAGATTATCTCGTTCAGAAGATATAGAGAGCTGAATTTTTTTATGTGCGATTTCCTTTTATACTTTTCTTCTCCTTATTCCGGCCTCCGGTTTGCAGCTCTTACGACACTTCCGGTTGTCGTCTATCTTACGCTTGTATATCTATATATATATATACACACCCGTATCTGATCGATCTAACCTTACATACAACATGTCAGTATTTTTTTATATACAAAAGTTATCATATCGTGAGTTAGTTAATAACACATTTCAAAGATCTCAAGAAGTTGCTAGATTGTTTAGGTTAAGAACTTGTTCTTAGCAATCTAAGAAGAAGAATTTTTATCTATCTATTATTTTATAGATATACATTTTACAAATGTTATCATATCGTGAGTTAGTTAATTAGTTATGTATTTGAAAGATCTCAAGTTGTCAACTGGTGATGAGAAAAATTGATCTATTCGTCTATCAATCAATGGGGAAAATAACTTTCATTAGATAAGTACTTACTAGCTAAATGTTAAATGGCTAAAATCATTTTTTTAAACTTGATACTTTGTGAGATTTTTTATTTTTACAGATATTATATCAGAAGATTTTTTTCGAGTCATTTTGAAGATATATATAATTATAGCCAATAATGTTGAGGAGTTCTAATTGTACTGTCTGAAAAATCTAATTTTGAATTAACAAAAATGAACGAGTGCCCTCATGACCCTTGGAGTTATTATTAATGAACAAGAAAAAGTTATTTTAATACAAGAACAGACACGTACTACTCAAGATAGAAAAACCAAACCAATATTACTATGGGGCAAATATATTATTATTTACGACACAATATTTTTCAAGACATATCTATAATATAATTATAGTGAAGTCAGTGCAAGTTTTCAGATCAGATATAATAAAATGTTTTGTATAATAAATGAAATAAAGTAGCGGTATGATGTGTTAAATGAAGTGTTTATAACAAATTTAAAACCTCTACTTAAAATCAGAATTTAAAATAATGTGAGACGTTAGGGCCTTGGTTAAGAAAAAGCATTTTTTGTCTATACTTCAAGAAACTGAGTCGATATTAGTGCTGTGCTCTTGTACATATTTACTTAACCACGAATTAAAAAATTATGCCAAATGAACCTTAAAATACAGAAAAAAGCAAAAATGATGTGTTATATATTGTTGTGAAAATTTCAACAAATAAAAGTGCTCAGTTAATCTAATTTTATAATTTTCTCACGGTGGGAGACGTCAAAATGTTTCAGAGGATTTCTCAGTAAATATTTTTCTACGCAAGATTCAGATAACTACAAGATTTCTTGTGTATATCAACAATAAAAATAATCAGATACGTATTAAATGACTAAATATCTATTTTTAAAATATAAAATGTTGGTTATAAAAATGAACATTGACATTTTGTGTTGATTTATTATTTTTTTTTAGATTATATGAGAAATTTCTTACGGTGGAAGACGTCAAAATGTTTCAGAGGAGTTCTTAGTAATTTTTGCATGTACTATAAACAACGGCCTGAACAAATGGAAATCTACAAGCGTCCTGTACAAGAAAATAACTTAGAAATATAATAATAGTGAAGTCAGTGCAAGTTTTCAGATCAGATATAATAAAATGTTTTGTATAATAAATAAAATAAGTAGCAGTATGATGTGTTAAATGAAGTGTTTATAACAAATTTAGAACCTCTACTTAAAATCAGAATTTAAAATATTGGTGAGACGTTAGAGGCTTGGTTAAAAAAAAGGCATTTTTTGTCTGTACTTAAAGAAACTGAGTCGATATTAGTGCTGTGCTCTTGTGCATATTTACTTAAACACCAATTAAAAGATTATGCCAAATGAACATTAAAATACAGAAAAAAGCCAAAATGATGTGTTATTGTTGTGAAAATTTCAACGAATAAAAGTGCTCAGATAATCTAATTTTATAATTTTCTCACGGAGGGAGACGTCAAAATGTTTCAGAGGATTTCTCAGTAAATATTTTTCTACACAAGATTCAGATAATTATTTGAAAAAGTATACAAGAATGTTAAGAAAGCTTTTATTATCAGTAATTATAGTTCATAAACTGATTGTTTTTAATTTTACAAGATGTGTGCGGCAATCATGAGTTATTAAATTAAGCTGTTTTATACTTTCTACTATAAAAGAATATCGAGAAAGCTTTTTTCTCCCAATGATTCTTAGTTCATAAACTTTTGTTTTTAATTTTGCAAGATGTGTCTGATAGACTATTAATTCAAGTGGTTTCTAGTGAAAACTTCAACGAATCAAAGTGTTGAAAATAATGTAATTAATGATTGGCTTATGGTGAGGGGCACCAAATGATTCATTTGTTCTGTGAATATACAGTACATGAAACCATAATATAAATTACTGTAATGGCTACTTTTTGAATCTGCAACCAACATTTTAATTTGCTAGCTGATTGTGATGCAATAGTATGATTATTAGATCTAGTACCCTTGCAAGTCTTTGATAAAATATTATGAAAAAGAAATATGTGGATATCAAAATAATGAAATGAGTTCCAGCTTTAGAATCTGCAATAAAAGGCTAAAGGTAAATTTTAGCACAAATTTAATAATGTAATAATAATTTGTCAAAAAAACAAAAGCAAATGGATGCATAAGAGTGTTTTGTAAAAAAACTTAGTATCAGGTTCTGTTACGTAAGGGTAGTTAACTTGTCAAACTTTGAGCTTCGCATTTTGTAAAGGCTAGAGGATTAGGTGATTTCAGAGAAATAGATACGAAAGAATAGTTTTTAAAAAACTTTGTACCGCCTGCTGCTATGGAAATGGCAGTTGACATGAGAACTCAACTTCTCAGCCAACTTTGAGCTTCAAGTTTTATAAAAGCAAGAGAATCAGGTGATATAGAGATTTGAATTGTAATTCTGCGAACTTGTACTTTTTTCTTTTATTCCTTGCGATAGCTACAATAAATACTTATAAAAGTTTAATGTTTTTATCCAAACAATCTTGCTCTCAACAACTGTCCAACTCTCTACAAAGAACTTGACTGAAAGCTTAAATGTTTTTTTGAAACAATTATAATAAACACTTTTAAAAACTATTTTTTAAAGTATTTTCTATCTGTAAATTATTCATTATTATATTTTCTTTACAAAATATCTCAAAAAATGGTCCATTTCTATATCTTTTAAAAAATCCATTAATAAATTATTTTACAAAACTTCTACAATCCTTTACAAACTTTTGCAAGCAATGAGAAATTCTTTTCCAAAACCTTTACAATCACTTTACAAAAACTTTTACAAACGATAAGAATTTTTTCGTAAACCATAAGAATTATTTTCCGAAACCTATACAATATCCTAAAAAATTATTTACGTTTTATTTTATGAAAAGGAATTCTACGAATAAATAATAAATATTTGCGTTCTAAAGTCGAAATAAATTTCTTTCACGCGGATACTGAACGTGAAACCCAAAAAAGTTGTGAAATCAATTAAAGTGTAGTTTTATACTTAACAGACATTATTTACAATGTAGTTTTACTCTTAAAAAGTTGTGAAATCTCTTTAAAAAATTATTTTACAAAAGTAAAAACTTATAGGCAAGAATAAGTTAGGTTACTATTCTACATAGTTTGTACTTAACAAACATTATTTACCAAACTCTCCCACCCTCTCTTCCCCCTCTCTCTCTCCCTCTGTACCAAAAACTTTAATGAGAGCTTAAATATTTTTTCAAAATAATCAACACGTTCTTTAAAAAACTAATTTTTTAAATATATTCTATCCACACCATTTGTCTATAGTCCTTTTATTTATTCTGATCTCATATATTCAATAACCACTCTCTACAAATGGTAAGAATTTTTTTCATGACTGTACAAATAACTTTTATTTATTCGAATCTCATCTATTCAATAAGCACTCTGCAAATGGTAATAATTTTTTTCATGTCTGTACCAATAATAATATTGTTAATATAAAACTTTCTACGAAAGTATAAAATAAGGCAGGTATAGACGGTTTTTCTGTATAATCTATAAAATAATAATATTTATGTTTTTTTAAAAGAAATCAAATAAATGCCAGTGAAAAAGTCTTTTACTTCTTTGAGTCATTGTATGCTGAACAAATTATATGTAAGTACATTCAAATTGTTCATTGCAAATCAAACAAATGAAAGTTGTGAAATCAATTATCGATAGTCAAGTAATGCAAACAAGTCTCGGGAACAACTGTATGACTATTCTCAGAAATGTACTAAAATTTGTTCATCCTTCTATACAAATTAAACACAAGAAAGTACTGAAATCAATTTATTGTAGTCAAGTACCCATAAGTTAACTTGACTGAAAAACTACTTGACTGAATAACAACTTTTCGTATACTTAAAAATATTCAGTCAGCGGGCATAAAGTACTACTTAACGCCTAACAGGCGTAATAGCTCCCATACTCCTACCAAACTTTATAGAACCTACGCACTTAACGCTCGTGTGGGCGAAAATTATTTTAATTATATAACTACTATGCCCTCTTTTTATTTCTAAAATTCATAAGAATTTTATCAGATATTTACGAAAAGTCAAAGCCTATATAAAAAAATTATATAGTTACCACCACATCTCCATTTTTCATTGATCTTTCTCAATTTTGAAATTTCTATAATATTACGCATCTTGGGAGGACAATAGAAGTCTATAGAGCTGCTCTAGCAGGGGTGGTCCTCCAATCTCCCATACATACTTGGCGGGCCCGACGGTTTGCAGTTTAAGGTCTAGACATGGTCATTTTCATATAAATATTCATATGTTTAAAGATCAGATAAAATGTATAAATGGGTTGCTTCTAAATATTACATAGGGGTCAGTATTGAATTTATTACTCTGTTTTTGAATAGAAAGTGCAAACCCGCATGAAAATATCATATGAGATCTCATATGAGAATATTGGACATCAGATCTCATTTGGGAATATCGGACATCAGATCTCATAGAGAATATCGGGCATCAGATCTCATATGAGATCCCATAATATGTAAAATTGCAGATGACATCACACATATGATATCTCATATGAGATCTCATATGATATTTATACGACGGAAAAGAATAAAAAATAGGTGGCTTACAAAATGGTTAATAAAACCTAAAGCACTTTTGAGTAGACAATAAATTTATATGCATTTTTTATCCCATTCCCGTTTAAAAAAGACGGACACAAGGAAAAATATTTTCGGTAATGAAAGTAAATCATGAGATTCTGCACATGTAGGGATATTATATTTAAACGGTATCAATTAAAAATTAGAGCCAATGTAATTATTTATAATGGGCTTATAGGTATAAACATTGTTAATGAATTTATGTAAAAATTTAGTATTCTACATTTACAAAGCCCACCAGTAAACTGGAAACCGTCGGGCCCGCCAAGTATGTATGGGAGATTGGAGGACCACCCCTGCTAGAGCAGCTCTGTAGACTTCTATTGACCTCCCAAGATGCGTAATATTATAGAAATTTCAAAATTGAGAAAGATCAATGAAAAATGGAGATGTGGTGGAACTATGTAATTTTTTTATATAGGCTTTGACTTTTCGTAAATATCTGATAAAATTCTTATGAATTTTAGAAATAAAAAGAAGGCATAGTAGTTATATAATTAAAATAATTTTCGCCCACACGGGCGTTAAGTGCGTAGGTTCTATAAAGTTTGGTAGGAGTATGGGAGCTATTACGCCTGTTAGGCGTTAAGTAGTACTTTATGCCCGCTGACTGAATATTTTTAAGTATACGAAAAGTTGTTATTCAGTCAAGTAGTTATTCAGTCAAGTTAACTTATGAGTACTTGACTATAATAAATTGATTTCAGTACTTTCTTGTGTTTAATTTGTATAGAAGGATGGACAAATTTTAGTACATTTCTGAGAATAGTCATACAGTTGTTTCCGAGAATTGTTTGCATTACTTGACTATCGATAATTGATTTCACAACTTTCATTTGTTTGATTTGCAATGAACAATTTGAATGTACTTACTTACATATAATCTATATACAACCGTATTCAAGCAAACAATGAAACAATATGTTCCAGAAGAAATTAATTAAGATAAAAGACAGCGAGATTACTTTTAAATTGAAGCATAAAACTTATATCTACAGGTACTCGAACAACTCAGATCTCTGTACACGATATCGTATATTTGAATGCAAGAACATGTATTTATATGTTTTAGATTCTCACTCGCTTACTTCTCATATTCATGCATCGCATTTAAGCTAAATTTCATAATGAAATTTTAAATAAAAGGTGTTTGAAATTTCGAACGTTCATAGTGAACGAAAGATTTTTGCCATTTTCAAATTTAGCCGAATTTGGCTACTTAATACATTTAAAATCGGATAATAACTGTATTTCTTCACTTCTCACTCTTGCAGTCACCAGTAAACCACACTCCGGGGAATTCTAACCAGAATTAGAAACTTTAAGTTAATATTTCGTTCATTATGAACGTTCGGAATTTCAAACACGTTAAATAAATCTTTTCCTCGCAAGCTCTGCAAACTACAGTAGCCTTTGGCATTTTAATATCAATGCCAATAAACAATGTTGTCACAACCAAAACTACCCATTCGATTCAACAATTGCCAAATAGCAAAGCCGTTCTCCGGGTGTGTATCGACCATTATATCCGAATCTAACGAGTGCGTCAGCTGCCAAATTTCCATGACTCGCGCGGGGGGGGGCCGCCATATAAGTCGACAACGCACGCGCACCACGTGTTCTCCGAGCCGGCGCGAGCGAAAACGACCTTCCGAGGGCGTGCGACGACGCTCCGCCTCCGACGGATCGACTCGCGCGCGCAAGCGCCTGAAAAACAATGGCAGCGCCGCGCGGCGATGGTGACGCGGGTGCGAGCGACTTCTTGTTTTTGCGCAAAGCCGGCTATACGCACCGGGCGAAGGAAAAAGTATGTATACACGTATATATAAGTACCTATACAATGAATTTGTGTATGTACGTATGTATATATTGCGAGCGCGAGCGGTGTGTTTTATGCCGCGTAAGCAGGGACGTAATGACGGTTAATTCTAGCCTGGACTATATCTATGCTTCTGTCTGTGTCCGTGTGCGTGAGAACAACGTTTTCTTTTCTTTTTGTCTAAGAAGGAGGTTCGGAAAGTGGGCTTGGGTAAGTATGTTTTTTTCGCGTTTTCGGTGTTTGTGTGTTTGTTCGCGACAGTGATGAGCTTGTTTGGATTTTTAAGCGTTGTGTAATGACACAGTCTAGCAGCTAGTAATTTAAGAGGTTAATTTACTCTGACGATCTATTTTGACTTTCAACTTCTCATTTTTTAGGAAAAAAGAGACGTTTTATGGTTAATTGAAATCGACGAAAACAGCATTTAATTTGAAAATAAATTGTTGATTAGGTTTACATTATGCATATAGTTTATCAGGTCCAGTCGAATGACATTTAAAAAGAAATCCTTATCAACGGGATAATGTTGGAAACATTTTTCAGTTTCAAATATTTAATATAATTATCAGTTTTTGCTAAAATAATATTTTACAAAAACTTTTACGGAAATTACTTCAATTTTGATAAAATTAAAATGATTAAATATGTGTAACCGTGTTAAAACTTGCATTCATTTATTTGTAATCTAATAAACCACAAATTTGTATACAATTGAAGTATGCTATCCAATTAATTGTATGATAATTATACACTCGTATTCTTTTGGCATTGCAAATATCCGTTTTTTCTAAAGAACCTCATTCGAACCTCATATTTTGACTTTTTTCAAGAAAAAAATTGAATAATTGAAATATAATATATAACAAGGAAACTTTTGATCTGAACAATGCAGACGAAATTTGATAAGCGCATTAGCATTACACGCTTTCGCTCTTAAACAAACGAGCCTTATCAAGTCCCAAACACTCCGTTACATCACAACTGCAATCTCATTACAGCACTGCGCTCCGAGATTTCCGAATATCCGAGATATAATAAATAAAACTTGACAATTATAAAAAGTCTCATATTTTCATTTACACCGAAACCGCAACAGTTCCTGGAGCCCGGTTATGTACATATCCCCCTCTCTCATTCTCGAGCTTGCGGCAACAACCCGGAATCTTTCATACACCGAAACATTAATTTCCGATCCTGAGAGCCCATCGTAAAGGCGAAAACACGCGGCGCAGTTGCCCAACGCTGCACAGCCTGCCAGCGCCTGACTTTCGCAACGCGGGCGTCTCTCGCGCCGCCGTAAAAGACAAAACTCTCCCTATCATTCTCTCTCCTCCTCTCGACAATTAAAACCGATTAGAACCTCCGCGGCGCCATAAAATCCAGCGGCGCGTGTGAAAACGACGACCTCGCGAAAAGAGAGAGGGAAGAGGACGAGGGAGAGAAACCTTCGAGTACTCGAGCTCCAAAAGAAAAAAAGTTGGGAGGACCGGTCGACCGCACGCGAGATTTTCGAGTGCATCGTGCGCTGCATGCGAACGAGCTGTGTGCATGCGTGCATGCAGTGTATGCGTGAGCGCGCACGTGCATTCCCAGTTTTCGCGGCGGCGCTTTTGGAGCGCTGCCGAGGGGGAAGGACGTGACTCGTTTTCTTCATCGTGGAAAGTCGCGATGCGAGTAAGTTGCCGAGCGAGCCAAGGGGCAGTTTCCTGTTATACTTCGGTACGAAGATTAACTGTCGAGAAATTCCTTCTTCTTCTTTTTGATGGGAAGGGGGACGCGGCAGCTTTGGTTTGGTATATACTCTGGATATATTTGCTTTTCGTGCTGGTAATTAGAGTTTTTAAAAAATACGCACTTGCGATTGCAAAAAAAAATGCGCGCTTAATCGTTTCGAAATGAGAAATGGTTTGAAATTATTTTTTTTAGGTAATGTTAATTATATTCGAAGATAATTATAAAAAAAAATTGCTTTTAAACTTAAGTATAAGCCTCGCAAGAAACGTTTTGAATGGTTTTTACATTTTTTATAGTATTAATTCGTATGGAAATTCGATTTAGACTTGCATACATAGCTTTTGATTCATTAACGAACTTATGAACTATGTCAGTTCAATATTAATAATTCTGCATTGATTGATTTATGAAACTGTCCGGAAATTTTTATGCTGAATAATTTTATACTAAAAAAATACGAGGCAGGTATTGCGCTCACAGCGATGGATATAAGTAGTCTCTCACGTATAGTTTATTGTATTTTAACAAAAAAGACGCCATCGAACCCCGGCGACGCGACACAAAAGTTACACGATGGCTAAGTGAGATTTCAAGTTTTTACAATGCCAGCCTCCTCTTGATCCATCGTTTCTACCATAAATTATTCAGCGCATTATGTAATTCTTTGAAACTTTAAACGTCATCGAAGGCCCGAGTCCTCTGTACTCACCATTGAGCTGTCCCAAAAATACTTATTTCACTCGATTTTAACAAATACACGCGCTTAACATGTACGTCATTCGCCTCTCTATACACAGAGAAAAGAAAATCTTAACTGTTAAGGACGGACGTTTGGATGTGGACAAATGAAATGTTCATTTATAGTTAGACAAATTTGTTAACAATTAAGTTTGATTTGTTACTCAAACGATTCGTGACTTAACTGTTAACGAATTCGTCTAACTATAAATGAACATTCCATTTGTCTATATCCAAACGTCCGTTCGTTAAGGGGATGCCTTACTCGTACTATTACCGACCGAGCAATTCACACAGTTTCAAGCTGATTAAAAATAAAATACGTCGAATCACAAAAAATCAAGAGAACACTCTTCTGTGTTTTTTAACGTTCTATCATCCAGTCAAAGTTTGGAGTCGAAATATCAAGCCGTTTTTTCAAAAACTTTGAACGAAATTAAATTTCGTTTGTTCAAAGTTTTTGCAGAAATGACTTGATATTTCGACTCCAAATTTTGACTGAATGATAGAACGTTAAAAAACACAGAAGAGTGTTCTCTTGATTTTTTGTGATTCGACGTATTTTATTTTTAATCAGATTGAAACTGTGTGAATTGCTCGGTCGGTAATGGTAGGACTATGGCACCCCGTTAACAGTCAAGATTTTCTTTTCTCTGTGTACGCTTCGCTCCGCGCATACCGCATCTGTGCGCTTAGACGAAAAAAACACGCGTTAGCTCGCGCACTTCTACGAAGACGACAAAACGCGTCTTTGCCCTGTCACCCATTGAAAATAATTCAGCGCGCCCGCGCGCTGTCCATCTATCCGCGAAGAGGCAATAATTTATGAATGTGGAACGGCGGCATCCGCTCGGGCAAGGTAAATAAACACGCCTCATCGTAATAATTTCGTCTGTCAATCTTCATCGCCGTCTTCGGTGCTGCCGAGCGATTCTCTATACCTCTCTTTTTCTGGCGCGCGATCGCTGATTTTTCAACCCACTTCTCGATATATAACGTATAGGTATATACCTACGCGCAAGCGGCTGAAATTCCGCGATGCCGAGCGGCATAGAAAAATCCGTTACGGGTTCCGTTAAAAGCCGGCGCGGTAGCGTATACCTATATATAAGTACATCCTAGAAGTGCGAATTCTACTCGGCGAATTTAAAGCGCGACGAAGGAACAGACTGATGGCGAACGGGTGATATATTTTTATCGCAATCGCGCGCCTTGAATTTGTCTTTAATCAGAAATTTCGATCGATATAATATCTCTTGGGAATATTTGGTACATGTCGCATGTCGTAACGCGTTTCACGCGAGTTAAATTTATGTACAATTTCAAATCAAAAATATTTTCAAGGTTATTTTCACTTTTGCTGTGGTGAAGAATGTTGCTGAGAATTGGAATGTAGATGAAAAATGGACTCTGCACGGGAAAATATATGAGCTGTACTATGTTAATGATAACGGATTTCATTCGACTTGCGCGTGACATATCATCTTATCTATATGTTTATCTACACATTTATTTATTCTACCGTACTTATCAATCGACGCTGTCATCGTGAACGTTATTTATTCTTTCTTTTTTCTTATATATTCATTTTATAAATGAAAATTAATTCAATTGGTTTGAACACATTAGCTGAAGAGTCATTACCGTCAGCATTTATTCTGATTCATATTTCTTTTCGATACACGGAGAAAAATGTTTGAGTAAAAATTACTATACTGTATTGAAACCGGGGGACAGACTCGCATTATCAAAAAGATTAGTATACTTTCTAGTAAAAATTACTATATTTCTAGTAATTTTTACTACATTTATAACAATTTTTACTAGAAAGTATAGTAATTTTTTTGATAATTTGAGTCTGTCCCCCGGTTTCAATACAGTATAGTAATTTTTACTCAACCATTTCTCTCCGTGTAAGAGTAGCATTAATTCAATGGACATACGTCATACAATTAGAAAATCTTTATATAAAAACTTTCTACCCGTAAAATATAATATAAACTCTCGTTTCTTTAACATCGTGTGAAAAAGCAAATTTGATCGTAAATCATTCTAGAATTCGAGTGTTTATTCAAGATACCGCGACGAACGCGTTTAAATCAACAGGTGCACACGCGCGAATGTTAGAAAGGTTTGACTTTTTTTTTAATTTATATATGGACTTTTATACGATATCGTACTGATGTTGAGTTTGTTTTTCGTGAAGGTAATTCAAGTTATCAATAACGCTCAGAAATATAAATTACACAACGCTGGCCTGTCAAAGCGTCCAGCGAGCTTTAATGTCTTTAAAATTACCGCTTTTATCACCATTTCGTGTTATTCAAGCGTCTATATCCCGAACTGTTACAATAGGTTAACGAACAACAACTTTAAAGCCACAACTTTAAAGAAAAATTCACCCGAAATTGCAAGTCATACACCCTTCTGGTCCTCTCCGCGCGTCGTGCAGAGACTACCCTTACCTACACACGTATCCATATATACACACACCTATACAGCGAACCTTCCAAACGACCACCAATAAACACAAAACAACTTGACTGGCTCGCCGCGCAGACGACGACGAGCAAAGCCGTTCGTTAGGAGCCGCATCGCCGCGATTGTTTATCACTCTCCGCGATCTCCGACTTTCTCCCGCTCCGTAACTCCGTAAACTTTGCTCGCTGCGCCTTCCACGCCGCATTTTACAGCGCGCAAAGAATATAAATAAAGCTTAGCTTTATACTTATAATATATGTTACAGGTATACATAAAGAAAAAACGCGCGCACTCACTTTATTCTGAAGAGCGTCGATGAGGACGTAGACGAGCAGGGTGATCTCCTCCTCGTCGGTGCCGAGCGCGTTGCCCTGCTGTCCGGCCGTAGCCACGTACAAGGCGACGAGGTGCGTCGGCCCCATAGCGCCAGCAGCACCGGTCACCTGCATCGTCGACCGCTTCGTCGTGTCGATGTGGTTCTATCTCCCCTCGTATTCTCGAACTGCCTCTACTCTAGCCTCGGCTGTTCCTGCAGCCTCGTTGCCGTCGTCGCTGCTTTCGTGGAACAACAAAAACACTCGCGCGCCCCGGCGCGACTAGGACGTTTATATACGACTGTAGTAATAGGCGCCTGCTGGCAACAAACTCTCACACTGTGCATATACGTCGTTTCACCAACAAAAATCACTTTTTATCCTCTCAGGTCCTCGTCGTCGCCGTCGTCTATTATCCTCGAATCGTCATCATCGTCTTCTCACCGCGTCGTCGTCGTCGCTGCAGCGTTATCTCGCTCTTGATGGGCGCCGCTCAGGTGAAGCAGCAGGTAGCCAGCCGACAACTCGCCGACTTTGAGGTTATGATCATCCTGCGCGCGCTCGGGCTACCTTTCTCTCTCGCTCCTCTTTCTTCCACTCGGGCTCCGCTATGCTTATACTCGCTCAACCCTCCTCCTGCAGAGTAAGTACTGCTAACGACGTCTCGGCTTCCTCGACACGAAGGTACTCGCGTGTCTAAATGCGTGCACGCAGCACCTGGTGTCGGACGTTCCGAAAAAACGCGCACACACACACACACTATACGCGCGCAGATATAGGCAGTTACAACTTGCATACGCGTACGCACACTGCCGGGCCAACCAACGCGCGTGTTCGAAACTACTCTTCTGTCTATATCACACTGCTCCGTTGCTACCGATCTTTCGCGGGTTCAGATGAGCAACACCGATGTGTAGAAGTATATTATAAAAGTCTGCAGGGGTAGCCTATGGGTATATCTGCGGGAGAAGCCGACCCGTACATCTGTGTGTGTGCGCGTCTGTGTATGTGTACGTGACTCTTTAATGGTGCATAAACTACTTCTTCCCTCGCCCGACTCGCGATGCTCACCTGGCGACTGCGCACCGCCGACTGCGGCGGTCGAGGCGGCGTTCTCTCTCTCTCTCTCTCTTGCTCCGTTGCGGCGCTACGGCTGAATATACGTGTATAATACGCGGCGCGCTCTCGCTCCCACCTTTTACCTGCGCGCTCGCTCGCTCTTACCTGTGCAGAGAGAGCGCCGCAAGCGCTCATGCCGAGCTACGAGCCGCACGGTAAAATGGTCGACGAGAGCGTCGAGAGCTGTTGCGCGCGCGCGCAAGAGAGTTCCATGTCCTCTCTGCGCAGCACTGTGCTCCGATTTTTCGACAGGGGGGTTTCGATTATATTTCGGTCGCGGGTATACAGCTACCTGCCTGCACGCTTGTACAGCAGCAGCAGCAGCTTGGGAACGTGTGCTGGCAGGTGCGTGGGACTCGGGGGGGAGATTAGAGGTAGCAAAAGCCGAGGGCGGAGGGGAGAGTTAATGAACTACTGTCGTCATTGACGCGCCGGGAGAACCGATCGGAGTGCCTGTTGGGAGTTGTTTTTGGATTTAAAAGGATGTAGCTATTGTTGTCGCTTTTTTATATACTTATAGACGGAGAAATTCGCAGCGGCGAGTGATATACTTGTAGCACCGAGGAGATTCTCAGCTCAGAGCAACAAGTGCGCGAGAAAGTATATACACGGGCTCGCACATGCCTCGCATATATACGGCGCACGTATATAAGAAAGTAACTCGGCGCGAGAGGGAAGCGACTTTATTATAAGAGGGTAGGGCTACCACCTCTCTTCTCTCTCTCTCTCTACACACGCGGAATTCGGATGTTGAGGTCGTTGCCGCGCGGCAGAAGCGCGCCGATGAAAATGCCTGCGCGCGAGCGAGACGGAGATAGTAGGTAGTGGAGAGGAGGAGAGTATAGAGCGTGGAGACCCGAAGAAGGGAAAGGCTCTCGCTGTGAGCTCTCTTGGAAACACGCTGCAGAAACTCCGTTCTCTCGCTTGGATAACTGCCCGTCTCTCTGGCTGTGTGTGTAAGTATACGAGAGTCTGTGTGGGTTGAGTGCCGCAGCAGCGACGGCGGTAGCGGTCTTCCTGGTCCGGCGCCGTGGCCTCGTTCTAGGACGCGCTCTAAGTCTGTGTATGTGTGTCTTGAGTGTGAGTGTGCGGGTATGATTTGAGGGGGTAATTACGGTTTACGGGAGGGCTTTTTAGTTTTTGTTGAGCTGGGAGATCGAAGGTGTTATAGAATGGCGATGTGGGTTTGGGTTGTTGGGATGAATTTTGTATTATTGTTAGTAAGTGAACTTGCGAATGAGAAGAAAGATTAGAGAAAATTAATCATTTTATTTGATGATTGCAAAGGCTCTAGTGTATAAACTTTATCTCTTAAAAAAAAAATAGTACGCAGTACTAGAGTTTATTATTTTTAAAGTCGGCTAGTTTCGTATATACGATAAAATTTTAAAAGCTTTTTAAGTTTAATAAAATTATATACTATTATCGCAGGTTGTACCATAATTTCTTTTTATAATATGGTTTTTAAAAGATAATTTGATAATTTGATACTTTTGTGAATATTGTAAACCCATGGATTCCATCTAGAAATTAAAAGCTCTATATTTTACTTTCAAATCGCAAAATGTTTTAAGTTTTTAGATAAATTAACCCTTTCGTTCGCAAGGATAACATACGTTAAATAAAAAGTATCTTCCATTATGTTTCATTATATTTTTCAAAGTCAAGACAACAAATCGTATCCGGTACCTCTATCATACAGATCAGATTTACATTTTATTTTATATAGAATATATATTTATAAAAAAAATGGATTCTTATAGGTTGTCGCATGAAATCCCCGCTAAGTCAAGTTTCATAAATATTTTTCATACTTTCTTACCGAGATTTTGAGGCATACTTAACTGCCGTTACGAAGTGGCAAACAAAGTATATCAAGTTTTGTCTCTCTGCAACATAGTATAATTGGTGCATTTTTTTAAAAGAGAGGCCGGCCATAAAACATTCCATTCAGTGGCATGATGCTTCCGGCCGGTTCACTCATTGTTTTCAACGCACGCTTTGACTTCGCACGTGACACATTTTGCTGATTTTTTTTAGTCTAACCAATTAGCCAGTGATATATTTAAGGAGTACCTAATTTAACGATTGATTATCCGGGTACCTTTCCTCACAATATTTTTTTAAATGATTTAAATTTTCTTTATAAAGGATTTGATCAGTATCTCATTTCTTTTCGCAAAAATAGCGGTACTTGCCGATGTATTTTTATACAACTGCATAAATATATAAAAACTTTTTATTTCTCTTTCATACATTAGTTTATACACTCTGCACACATATATACCGAATCTCTCATCGACCAATATTTCGCACTAAAGTATTACCTATATCGAACGGACCCCACCTCCATTAAAAGCGCGCTGTCAAATACTTCCTCATAACCGCTCTCATAATTTTCGCTCCGCAGCCCGGCTCGCAGCAGTTATCCTCGCATATCTTCGCGCGGCCATCTCTCGATGAACCTGCGCGCTCCCATCCAAAAATATCTCCTTCTCGCCAAACGACCTCGCGCGCACGTGCGCCTCGTTCTCGATCATCTTCGCCCGGCGCATCCTCCTCCTGTACATATACATACATATAGATACACTTCGATATATAACTTTTTTTCTCTCTCAGTTGCTCCGCGCGAGGGCAATTTCCTCGCGCACGCGCGCGCGTGTTCCTTTGCTTTCTCTTTCTCGGCTGCCGCCGCCGCCGTGGTTTCGCTCTACCTGTTCCCATCTCTCGGCGTTGGCTGCCCTTATGTAAGGTGTACAGGCTCGATCGCTTCAGTGTGTGTATGTCTGTGTAGGAGCCGAGATTCCGGGACTTTACGAGCGGCTTTTGATGGGGGAGCTATACGGATTGTATGTTAAGGCGAGGTTTGGATTTTTGATTTTTCGCTGCGGACGGTCATAGGCCGTGGGTGTCAAGGCATATGTATTGTATATGCTATGGGAATTCATGGCAGGTGCGAATAATCAAGCGTGCCGCAGCTGCACTGCGATAAATCATGCTTATTACTTAAACGTTTTCAGTAGTGATAATCACTGGTTCCTGTAATGTTTGTAAGTTATATTATGTACATGTAATAAAAGTATTATTAGCGAATCATCATGGTGAGATTCTATATAACATAATTCTGTATACAAATCTGGAGCTAAATTATTCTGTTCACAAATATGATGATTAATCTGCCTTATTATAATACTTACATGATTAATGTAAGAAATAATAATTAAAATATTAATTTAATAGACGTTAATAGGTTTCTTCTAATATCTACAATTTAAAAAGTTCTCGTATGAGAATGATAATAACTATAAAACGTTACACGTGGAACGAGACTACAGTGTTCTCCGAGATCTAAGTATTTTCGCGGTATACAGAAAAATAACACAATCATTTGTTTTGACTGTTTGATTTTAATGACTGGTCGTCCATTAGAAGCGCGAAGTGTATATGCTTCAAGGACTACGTGACTTATTGATGTTGTTGATGGAAATGCCCCTTTTTTGCCTGCTGAAATACTACATAATAAGCGTTTAAGACATTCAATAAATCATATTTCATTTGATTTTTTGAATCGCTTTATAATTAACATTACGAATTTTTTTTTTTATAAATTTTCGTTAATTATAATAATATTACGCTTTTCCATTTCAAAAATTTCAACTGATACATTTCAATAACAATGATACTTAGTAACTATACTCCTAAAATACAAATCACCGCTGACGAACACGGCGACATTCGTCCTTCATCCTTACACACCGACGCAATACCTACAACGATAGCCAATCTCCGGCACATTCTTCTCCCAATCATTACGAATTACCTTGCGCACCGAACACTCACCTTCCTCCATGCCCCCAATTCGTACCTCTTCTCTCATTCCGTGCCTCTCTTGTCTGCGCCGGCTTTTCTTTGCTTTATCGTCCATCCCTCTCTCTCTCTCTCTTTCTCTCTCCCGCGGCGCAGATCCTTCTTTATACTCGTTGCGTTTCTTACATTCGACTCTCCGTATATATCCGCGCTCCTCTCTCGATATCTCGCGGTGAGAACGCACCCGCCGAGAGAGAGAGAGAGAGAGAGAGAGAGAGAGAGAGAGAGAGAGAGCGAAAGAGCGAGAGAGAGGATTTATTGGGACGTTAACCCCTGAGCCACGCAGAGCGTGTGCGCCTGCGCGTGTACGCTCGGCCTAGAGAAGGTAGGATGGTGTTTATTTTTCCCTCTCTCTCTCTCTCTCTCTCTCTCTCTCTCTCTCTCTCTCTCTCTCTCTCTCTCTCTCTCGGGGGTTTTTAAACGCGTCTCGCGCTGGGATTCATCGGGATGAGGATCGAGCGGTGCAGGTTGAGCACGATGAAGGTGGGTTGGAAAATTTGTCGGGATGCTGTTTGTGATATTTTTCTGGAAATCAAGGATGACCCGTGTGAAGTTTGATTATAAAAGTTTTATGTTGCGGAGATGAGGAAACAGATTCTGGCGAGACTTTGATTTGAAGAGTTGATTTCTAGTACCTATAAATAGCAAGCCTATATAGTGACTAATTTTAAATACGCATCATTTCATAACAAAATTATGTAGGAATATTAATTAAAGTGTTAATTGGTTAAAAAACGTCGATTTCCTATCAAGTTATAAGAAATACAAAATAGAGCAAGAAATCTGAGAAAATTGTTGAAAAGGAAAATTTTTAATCATTTTCTTACTCTATTTTTTGTTTCTTATAACTTCTTAAGGAATTAAAATTTTTTACTCTGACTTTTAAAATTTTTTTGTTTGTTTTTGTAACATAAACTTTATCAGATATATAACTAATAAAGAAGATATTATTCTTTTTTAAATTTACTCACATTTGACACTAGGTACCATAAGGTACCACATATACCTCGATAAAAAGGGTTGATGAGAATGACTCATAGAGTTCATTCTCAAAACGTGTGTACGGTTTTCGTGATTTTCAGAATATAAAGGTACCTCACAATTATAAGTAAAGGCATGATATTAAACATTTATAGGCCTATCTCCGCACATAATGCAAATATATAACTAACTAACTCATGTTTGTTACAGCAATCATTTAGAAAAATATTTTTCTTCTCATTAACATATATGTCTTTCAAGTGCAAAATTCTCCTGTCTCATTTGATTCTCAAAACTATGTCAATTTCACAGTCATTTTCAGTATGAACAAACAAGCAAATTCCGCATTAAAAATGAATACTCTATATTTTATATATACACTAGCAAAATCCGAACGCGCTGCGCGCGTACTATTTTGTTTTTTGGGTTATGAATATATAATTTTTCATTATGATTTCATTTAAATTGGTTTAAATGATATAGGATAATCAGATCATTTTTTAAAGCATGACAAAATTAATCTTTTTATTCTAATTTGATTTAATTACTTAGTTTTAAATAGTTGAGAATAAAAATTCAATTCCAAAAATTCAAATGTAGCGGAAGCAGCGAATTTTCGCTCCTATTCCTTACAGACCAATCAAAATCACTCTTTAAGTGCTTCACAACATTCGGCCATCGTTTTTTTAAGAGAGAGGATTAATACGAGCGACGCCATCCAAGATTATCACATAGCAAAAAGCACAATCACGCGGAAACCGATATTCCAATACCAATCAACAGCGAAAAAAGGCCGATCCTCGTACGCGATATCATTTAAATAATATACAATCTCGACATTTACCCAGTCCGCCTGATAGGAGACAATATTGAGCAGGAATTAATTCGCGCGATAACGATTACATCAAGCGCGCGCAACATCGCGCAGTCGTCCTCGGGTATCAGCGACACGCCGCAAAAAACCCCACAGGCATAAGAGGGGAGGATCTGCATTAGCAAAGTTGTCCCGCGTGCGCGGCGATTCGAAAAACAAGACTTACTCGCTTTGCATCGCGTCTCCGCCTTTTTTTACTCTCTTCCTCTACATATCTTATTATAATCACGCACACGTCCTCGTAATTCCTGACACTTTTTATGCTGCCATCGGCGAAGATTCGCGCCACGTGTCGAGTTCTCGATTTCGATATTTCCAGAGTACATACACACAATTGCTATGTATACATATATACCGAAAAATTGGAAAATCAGCGCTCGCGCGTGAATCGTATCTCGCTAATTGTCAATTAAATCTAATTGGCTGGCGTGTCCGTGTGCCGTATCAACGTGCACGTGTGTGGATATACGTACGGATGTAGCGAAGGTATTTAATGAACGCGCGACGCCTCGGCTGCTCGGGAACGGGAAATAACGCTAGACCGAATCGGCGGCTATAGAGGTGAGGCGCAAAGGAGAGAAAGAGGGAGACTAAACTAAGGTTAATTGGACTTTTTCTTTCAGAAGTAGTCGACGCTGATGTTTGCCCCGCGCGAGAGGAGACACACACACGCGAGTTATGAAAGGATTTGCTTTATCTTTCCCTTGAGTGCCGTATCATAGAAGATGCGAGCCTCGTACCTCCTGCAGCTGGTAATTATTTTATGGGTGTAATTTCCGGTGGTGTGCGAATTTCAATTTATATTGAAATGGAGCGGCTGATTTAATTTATACTTTATTAGGTTTGCGAAATTATTAATAAAGCCGTAAAGATATACCTATTCGCACGATTATCGTATCTAAGGCGTGTGACGATTGTTAGTTTTATGGGATTGGCTGACACTTTTTACGAATAAATATATAGATGCGTTCGAAAAGTCGCACTTTGGCAATGAAAACAAATTTTCTTCTCTAATGTCTTTAAAAATTATCATATTTTACATCAACTTAATGAGATACCTTGTTTGGTCTAAATGATTAATGCCAGTAGGACACCTAATTATATACTTTTGTTATAGACAAATATTCAACGACACGAGATCCAATGTTTAATAATCGCGTACATTTTACACGAGTACCATCCATTATTTTCGCAAGACGAATACCTCTTGGTTTTTCGAAACCAAAGATAATATATAATTGAATACGCGAAAGCCTCGCGTCCCAATCGTTCCTTCTCTCTAAATACACCGCTACCACCACTTCAACCAACATCATTCCGCCGCAATAAAAACATCCATCCATTCATTCGGCCAATAATTACGATTTCAATCAATCTCGATCCTCGCGCGCCAAAACTTTCGACAATAATGCACGCCGCAGACGCGCTCGATCGATCTCTCACGCACGCGCGTGGTATATTCTCTCATTATGCGAACGCGTTGCGCAATATATGCCGCGGGCGCGCGAGCGCGCGGGGATTCCCGTATATACATACAGACTCAAGCAGCGGCCTCGTCGTTGCGCGAATGGCCAACCGGTTTTTCACACACGCGCGGGTTTCTATATATATTAACAATCCAATTCTACGGGAGAGAGAAAGAGAGAGCTTCGCTGCGCGTCCTATACTTATGGTTTCTACGTATACGTATATAATGTGTATGTAAAAATCGCCGGACGCGCCGATTTCTATGTAGGATGACTGGCAGAACGTCGAGTTAAAGTCGGACTTTGGACGGTGCCTCGACACATCACGTGGCAGCGTTATAGAGAGCTGAGGTGAACAAATTCGCCGCGTGTCGCGCTGAGACGTTAATAAATCGTGGACTTGAGGTTGTTTTTTATTGTTGAGCCCTCCTGCAGGCGGCGGTGCTGTGTAATGATGGTGGTTTCGGAGTATATCGGGATGAAGAGTGTGAAAAATAAGCTTGATGCGATGTTTATTTATTGATTATGAAAGTTTCCTGATTAATGGGGCGAGGTTTTTTTTTGGGGAAAGCTGGAATTAAGCTTTAAACTAACCGTTTCTACATGTTTAAACGTATAAATACCCCTTGGTAGAAATCTTAACCATATTCTAGCTATAAATTAGGTAATTTTCAGAATATCGTTAATTTTTAGCTAGAAATTAGCTAGAAATCCCTGTAATAACGTTACGTTTTTTGCTTGAAATCTGGCTATAGTATGCTTAAGCCTTGGTAAAAATATTAACCAGAAATTACCTAGTTTTCAGTTTAGGCGTCGGAATAGCCATCCCGATCACCTAGGCCATGCATTCGATGCATTCTGACACCTAGACACAAAAGCTTATGGAGCGCGCCACCTAGGCTTCATCATTGGCCACCCCGAACACCTGGACTATGCTATATGCGTTTCCATGCCTAGACTCATTTCTAAAGAAAAATCAATACTTTTAAAGCTTGACCAATTGTTAGCTATAAAATTTAGTTAAATTATAGCTAACGAATATCGCTTGTCAACGGTTAAGCAAAAATTAACGATATTTTAGCTAGTTTATAGTTAACAAAGTAGCTTATTTTATAGCTAAGAAATATCACTAATTTATAGCTGCTCAGGCAGAAGTGCTGGTTAATTTTCTATAACCAGAGACATTTTAATATAAATAAAAAAGTCATTTGTATGCCTAGTAGAAAGTTTACTAAATAAAAAACGCTCTTATCAATATTATGTAATTTAGAAATTTATTTCTTCACAACTATCATTTTACATATGCATCAGTTACAAATTCTTTTGATTAATGCATACAAGAAGTATCTTTATGTACCAAAGTTTTATGTTATCTCATCACAAGGATATACGAAAAATATATACATTTCCTTAATTCGTGAAAAAGCTCGAGACGATATTTCCTGCTTCTATATTTAAAAAACTTATCGCTTATATACCAACATCAAAGAGAAAAGTATATCTTATTACGCATAACATAAATTGCGAAATGTTAAATAATCCTGAATTATTCACGAAAATAAACGTGCGAAAGCCCCATACTCATACACCGCAATTTACCATGCAAATAAGTTTTTTTCCCCCCTCGGATATATGACATAAGCTTTAATTTTAGTAAAGCACCTTTTATTACCGCATTAACGTAATACCCCTTGCATAATTGCTCGCGTTACAGAAAAAGAAAATAAGAAAAATAATATAGGAGTGCACTTATACTCTAAGCGACGACCGCACACGACAAAGTGAAAAACTCCGCATACCCGTGCGCACATTATACATATAGTGTAAACACACAATAAGACGACGCGGATTATTTCTCCCCCGCGTGCAATTGGAATCTTACGCCTATTTAGTCACACGCCTCGTATAGTACATGCCCCGCGTACGCGCACGGCCGTAAACAAGCCAATAACACTTTTATCGCCTGCTCAGCTTCTTCGCGAGCGCGCGAGAGAGTAGGAGAGAGAGAGTGGAACCTTTACCCATGATTTCACAGACACGCGTAAAGTTCGCCTCGCACTGCGCAGTAAGAAAAAACGCTCGGCGCGCGTACGCTAATGTACCGCTGCGCATCGAAAAACTCGGTGTAGGTACCTATAGAATAGAAGCGCTTGTATATAGTGTACGAAGGAAAGCCAATTCGACACGCAACATAAACTACGGCGAGAGCGTGGAATGGCTCGCTCACCCTGCTTTAATTAATAAGCGATTACCCCTGCGGCACTACACGCGCGCGCGCGCGCTGAACAAGCCTCTCTTCTTATATGTATCGGGCTCTACCTCTATAGCTCGCTTATAGGTATATATACGGCGCGTACGGAGAGAAAAGTGCGCGCTGAGAGAGGAAGCCACCGCGCAAGAAGTATAGTATAGAGAAGGAAAATAGAAAAAGTGCGCTCCGGAGAGACTTATACATACATATACGAACATCCTCTGCGCTCGCGGTTCGTTACGCGCGCTCGCGCACATATACAGCCGGCTCGGTATACCTATATGTATAAGCGAGCGAGTGTAGTCCGTATAGGCACTACGGCCGGTTAGATTCCTCGTTTGTTCCGCGCGACGGCATTGCGGCGAACGAACTCTTTGCGCGCTGCACACTGAGAAAGAGCGAGCCAAGAGAGAGAGAGAGGGGTCTGCTTCGCGGAGGATACTTATAAGAGGGAGCGAGAACCGGGGGGTACCGTTAGCACCGTACGGTGAACCAAGTCTTTTCTGGAATCGTCGCTCACTCGCTCGCCCCTTATTCAGAGTTTAAGTGTGCAGCGCGGAGAAGGTGGATTTGCCGTAATCAAGGTTGGTTGCGCGCGCCGCGCGGTGTATAACGCGCAGGTGCGCGCGCCTCTGGAAATTGAAAGGACTGAGAGAAAGAGACTTTATGTTTGAATTGTATGATGTAATATGAAGTTGTTTGATTATGCGCCGTGACTGAGAATCCTTACTTGGTACACTAGCTCGGTGTAAAATGGGTTTCGGCATATTTTTTCAATGACGTTTTGAGGCAGCTCTGTAGTATTAAGGCAACGTTGTCTTGAGTGGACGAAACTTCTTTTTTTTTTTATTATGGTTATTATGCGCGGCTGATAATAGGTTTGGCGTATGTTAAAAGGGTGAAAGCTGGCGCGCTGCGCGCGCGAAGTGAATTTTGAGTGCAAAAACTATCCTGTGGCCCGTAATTAGATGCAGAAATTTTACTCGCTAATTCGGTCGGTACACTGACAGAAAAACCCGGGGAAAAATTCCTATGTTGCTCTTGGAAGTTGCCCACAACTGCTTAAAATCGAAATATTTACTATCTTTTATATGAAAAAGTCCAATGTCACAAGTAAAACTTCCTATGCCAGCATAGTAAAAATTAACACGTGACTAATGGAACTTTATCTTTTGTACATTTTCCCAGGCTAGCATGGTAAAAATTGAGAGAGTTTTAGAGTAAGAATTCACACATTCAATCGTAAACACCCCGCGAGTGCACGAAAAGTTGACCTCTTCAATGTCAAAATAGGAAAGATTCAGACAGATACATGTCAACAAACTCAATCCACCTTGGCAACATCGAGACAAAACACAAACGCTAAACGCAACAACTGAATGTGCGTTCTAATCCAACATACTTGTTTTTATTTTTTTTTTTTATTTTTTATGATAAGACGATTTTTAAAATCATTGTTTATTTGTAATATTTTTAAGGAAGGTTGTGAAAAACCATTATATCGAAAATACAAATTCATTAATAAATAAATGAGCTTGTTTAATTTAAGGTATTGGTAATAGTTATAAAATGTTAAACAATATTCTTAATATATAACATTTGTAATAAATTACGTTAAAATAGAGAATAATATTATTCGAGTTAAAGCATAATTTGTTATAAAATTAGCGCGCATAACTTACGTTTGGGGATATACAAGTTCCAAAATTTTGTAGGACATATGTCTTTTAGGTAAGTGGTTAGCGCTCCCGACTACCGTGCCAAGGGTTCCAGGTTCGAGTCTCGATGCCGTCAAAAATTTTTAATTTATTTAATAAATTTTCTTTAATCATGTTTAATTCAAAAATAACTTCTGTATTGTCTAAATATAATAATTATGTGTCTGATACTCGCTCCTCCACTCCTAAAAAAAAAAGATGTAATAATTTTTTTCGCTCTTTAAAATCAGTTATAAAAAAATTCCCATGTTAGACTTGGAATTTTTCCTACGTGTATTGCAATTTCTGCTAAAAATCCGACATATGGTCGAGTTACGATTCCAACATGGTAATTTTTACATGACAACATAAGAATTTTTACCAAATTTTTTCTGTCAGTGTATGATTGATTCGAGATATATTCATCGCAATATTCACATCAATCAGACGAAAAAATGGGTATGCAAATGAGTATAGGTATATAGTTTTGAAATGTTTATTATGAGCTGTTGAGAGTTTCGCCAAATACGTACACTGAGAAAAATGTTTTATCAAAATGTTAATAGTTAAAATACCATGTTAGTATTAAACATATTCTTCTCTCAGTGTATAGTGTTATTCCACTGCGTGTATAAGCTGAAAATTTGATGTAATGCGATGAACAGCCTTAAATAAAGTCATTCTTTATGAAGCGTTTAATACAATCCGTAAAAAATTAAATGCGCATGTGGAGGGTTCCAATGCCATTCGATGATCTTAAGTAACTGACTGTACCAAAAATATTACATCTTTTGTTATTACAGCGAGGAAACGATATTGATGAATGTATATATTTTTTTTAATAAACCTTTTTATTATATTTACGATGGACGATGCATACGATTATATCCCTATTTCTAATATATATTAAACTACAATACTTATACTCTGCAAATCCATTACACTTTTCCCACACAAATACCTCGTCCAACCAATTCTCAAATATATACCCTGCCAACTCCAAGTAAGCGCCCTCTCCTTACCTCCTCCTTCATCATACACACACGCGTCCATATAAGATCTACAACCATCCAGCGACTATATGTAAGTACAAACTCGCGCGTAATCTGTTACGCACCTGTCGTTGCGCGCGTTGCGCAAGGAAAAGTCTCGCGCGGCCGTGACCTTGCGCGCGCGGGCGGTATGGCGCGTCCTCAGCTTCAACCGCAACATGCGCATACACGTGCATATATATTCCCCCGGGAGCCTCCGGTAGCGTAAGTATATAGTAAGACGAAAGCAAAAGACAGAGAGATGATACGCATATAGTGGGGGTGTCGTTCGCACTTTCTCGCTGCGAGCGTTAGTGCGCGAGTGACGGCAATTTCGCGCTTCCGCCGTCGTTCGCGGAAGCAGCGAGCGAGTTGCGTCACTCTCTCGTGTATATATGTATGTTTTATTTATCTTGGTAGCGGTACGAGTGGGGGCTTGATTGCGAGGTGCGTGTGATGAGGTAGCGTGTATATAGTGTAGTATTATGTGTGAGTTGGATTTTGAAGAAAGTGCGAGGTAAATTTAAGTGGGTAATTTTCATTTGAATATGCAACGCAGTGTTTGAATTGTTCACACATATATACCCCTAACGAGAATACGGCTAGTATAATACACTTGTTAGTGAGCTTCGAACTTGAGCGTCGATTTATTTGCATCTTTAACGAAGTACACCTATGCCTGAAAACTTTTTGCATATGGCTCGATGGTTTTTTTTTTTCTTCATACCCATTAGTAAGAGGAAACTAAGCTATTATATACGTTCATTAATTTTTTATACCAACGTCTCAAAATATACCACTTTGCACCTTGTACGTATATATATACGCTCTTATATACGAAGCCACTCAACAGCCTTTTTCTTCCATCCGCCAAACTGGTCGTCATTCGCAGTCAGAATAAATAACAACAAAACAAAAAGTCTCGTACGAAATCTCGCAAAAATCCACGTACACAGGCACCACCGCGTACTTGTTTTCGAAAACTTTTTACGTCGCAGCTGATGATAACCAATATACGATAAAAAAAAAAAAGAAGCCGCGCGCTCACCTCGTGACGCAGTCTCGCCAGAATTAGCGTTTGAAAAATCCCATTACAGGCGACGGGTATAAGAAAAAAAGTGAGCGCAGAGGCCACCGCAAGCGGTTCTAATCGCTTTGTAAAAGACGCGGGTAAACAGATCTCGCGGGAGAGAGGAGAGACCAGCTCGAAAAAGGAAGGACGGGAAGAAGGCAGCGCTTTTCGCGCAAAAAGTGTAGCCGTCGTGACGAGGAGCGTGGGTCGAGACTATAGGCAAACTTGAACTTCAATCGCCGCAACTATATACAAGCGGCGACTTTGAGGAGGTTGCTGCTGTGCAGAGAGGATAAGAGAAAACTCTCGCGGTGAGCGCGGCACTGTATAGGAAAAACGCCGCTTCGGATTAATCTTATCTGCGCGCTGATCTCGCGAACGTCTCTCACTTTCTCTTGCTCTGTTCTTTCGTTGTCGTACTTATATAGTGTAGTATAGTGTCGGTGCCGGATAAAATGACTTTTCACTTGTTGTTTTCCTGTTGTCTATGGTCGCCGGTGGTTGGAAATTTTTGGCGCGGATGAATGATTAAGCTGGGATTATTTCTGTTTTTTGTAATTGATTTTATTTTATAAAAGTATAGAAATATGTATGTGGTTTAAACACTCCATGATGGTATTTTGTTACATTATTGTTTTTTTACGACAATTTAAAGTATTACTAACAGTTTTGTCGTCGATTGATTGTAATTGATGAATTGATCGCTCGGTTTTCTGTAAAAGTATGTATTTGAAGAATTAGTCGATCTTTCTGTATAAAGGGTAAACAACATTTTGGTGGTGAACCTCGTCAAAACTATGGAATATAAGTATATACAAGACGATTGGTTTATCGTTTTACTTCAACCAAAAACTTCGATAGAGACATCGATGTATTCTTCAATATAAACATTATTAATTTTCAAGCGGACGAAAATTTATTAGTAACATATACATATAGTTAATATAACGCACAGGATGTATTGGAGTCGGTCCAGACTTGATGCATTAACATATTCTTGTCAAATGTTTTTTTTTTAAATTATCATTGTTGATATACGATTCAATATCAAAGCCAAATGTGTCAAAATATCTACAGGTAATGCAATTTTTGTGATTTCTGATAAGTTATATACTGATTTTAAAATTTTAGTAAACATGATAAAAATGCCAATGAAAAACAAAACATAATTTTTTTATTATAACGAAGCCGAGCGTTAAATATTGGACGCATCCTCCGCATCTCCATCCAAAATAAACAAAATCAAACACGTACAGCAACATCTTATAACGTCCTTGTCGCTCACTCCCGTTTCCTCTTCCTCAAATTCCCCCAGCCCACACCGAAATATAACCGACTGGGCAGGTATAATCTCTTCTCGAATCCTCAAAGAATCTCATCCTCTCCCCTCCTCCATATCTCTCTCTCTCTCTCACTCTCTCTCTCTCTCTCTCACAAAGTTTTCCGCTGCAGCGTGTGAAAGGACTCGCTCTCTCGCGCACACCAGCAGCAGTGACTTTATACTACACACTTGCACGCGGCCGCTCGATAAAGAGTATACCAGTATATATTTATAGGGGGGGAGAAAGAGATCTGCGCGCAAGTGCAGCAGCAGCTTCTTTATAAGAAGAGGACGGCGCGAGAGGCGGCACGCGCCGATTGGCCGGCCACCTGTTGCTCCGGCCGCGACGATTGGCTGCGAGACGCCAGTAACGGACCGCGCTGCCAAGAGACAAGTGCACGAAGAAGAGGAGAGAGAAGGTTGAGGGGGATCGAGAATGATCGACGACACGTCGTCGGCGACGGGGGATGCTGTGCGCGTGGGACGGGGACGGGATGAGAGGAGAAGAGAGAAAGAGGAGAGGAGGATGGAATGAGGAGAAACGATGAAGAAAACAGGAATAGACGCTGGTTGAATGTGCCTGTGTACTTACGAAGCGAGGTGGGGTTTTTTCGGATTTTGGGATAGACGGTTTTAGAGGTTTTGTTTTTTGTTACTTCGGTGTATAAGGATGATCTAATACTATATACATTTCAAGTTACGTAGTCAAGAATGAATAAATGAACGCTATTAAATGAAAATGGAATGTTGAAACAGCATTTATTCGTTTGCAAAACTCGAACTTTTAAAATCAATATTTACAGAACATTAGTTGAAACTAATTTAAATGACGGGTATTAATTAATTAAAAATACTGAAGAACACTTTTCATTTTCAATTATACACTTTTGATTTATAATTTTACTGATGCAATGCTTAATGCATTTTATAAATATTTCTTCGTCAATTTCTATTTTAATTAACATTCGCTTTAAGGCATTCCAATTTAGTAGCGGTATATCGTTTGTATCAATTTATGAATATTTAAGAGTACGGAAATCTTAGGTATTACATTCTGTATTACGTGAAATTATGATACGTTGTAAGCAAATGAAGAGAAATCTTTTACTTTCAAGCTGTGTTCTAACCCCGTGTATAATAATCTACAATATACGATAATAAATAATGTATTTAAAATTAATGCATAATTACGAGAACTAAGAAAGTTTATCATTAGTTCATTAAATATTACATAAAGATCTTAAAACACTCGGTAATTGACAAAATTAAAGAAGTACTTACAATAATTGAAGCTTTATATTTTTTCAACCTTACATTTTTAAGCCAATACGCTGGAATTTGGAAATAGAAAGTAAGTATTAATTTAAGTCAATGTAACTTATATGTAAAAACTGAACATTAATCATCGACACTTTAATTGACAATTAAAATAAACCCATTACACCGAATACACAACAAGTTTCTTACGCCAAACAATATCCAACTATTATTAAACAATTTCGCCCCATCACCGATCCCCGCGTAACCATTCGTTCGCGACTGCTCTCGCATCTTCACCGTAAAAACAGCAAATAACCGATAAATCTTATACCTCCCAGCCGCTATGAATATCCGACAAATATATAAGAGGAAAAATACACGCATATGAACTCGGAGCGGCTGGCAAAGCTATACACACACACACACAACTATCTCTCCTCCGCAGCCAAACAGCCATGGCGATATAAAACAAAACGCGCGAAAAAAGATGGAGAAGAAGAAGGAGGAGAAGGAAGGCAAACAGGATCGCCAATTGAAAAAGAAACGACTGCGCGGCGTCTGACGTCCGCAGACCTTACGGTATATCTCTCTGGCGTGCCATTCAGCGCGATTTTGCTCTCTCTCTCTCGCTCCGCGCAAAAAGCCCACGCGTTCCATTTTGTTCGGCCTCAGATAGAAGAAGAAGAAAAAGATGAGGCTGACACTTCAATAGGCCGCGATATCTATGAAGAACGCGGGACGCGGGGGAGACGCCGAGCTATTCGATGCTTTGATATTCCCGATTCTCCATAGCGTTCTTCTTCTTCTTCTTCCTTCGCTTGTGTACGCGCGAGCATGCCGAGTCCATTTTGCGAGAGAAAGAGAGCCTCCGGCGCAAGAGAGAGAGCTTCTTGCGAGAGGTGATGGCAAGGATCGGTATATAAGAGAAGAGGAATACTTCCGTCAGATCAAACTGCGAGCTATATAGTGGCTTTTTACGGGGCGAGGCTATACCCTATCTGCAGATGCTTCTGTCTGTTATAGGCATATTTTTAATCGATTTGCTTTTTATCGAGGTGGATAAGAGAGCGATTCTATATATGAATAGAGTATAAAAGATTCAAATTGGTTACGTGAATGTTAGAAAATCGCTGGAGCTTATGCGATTGGTATAAGGCAATAAATTCTATAAAGATTTGTTTTATTTTAGTACAGGAATTGCAGTCCGAATATTTATTAATAATATTTCCTGGTAGAAATTTTAACCATAAATTAGCTATTTTTTAACTAACTTTATATATATATATATATATATATATATATATATATATATATATATATATATATATATATATATATATATATATATATATATATATATATATATATATATATATATATATATATATATATATATATATATATATATATATATATATATATATATATATATATATATATATATATATATATATATATATATATATATATATATATATATATATATATATATATATATATATATATATATATATATATTAAATAGCTAAGAACTTTATATATATTAAATAGCTAAGAAGAAGATGGTTTGTAAGATGATTATTCATAATTATGTAATAAAACAGAAATAAATGTTGGTATTTACACTTCATAAAATTGGTATTTTAAATAAAAGTAAGAGTTTATTAGATGAATTATATTACTTTTATATATATTTATATTTGCTAAAAGTGCTTCCACTTAATTAACACGTTAACTATAAAATATACCGTTAAGTTTCTATCAGTGCTAATATCCTTGTATTCAAATAAATTTTTTATAAATTAATGACATTAAGATATCTTTTATATAGAACCTTTACACTGAGAAAACTGTCGTAGGAAAATTTACTGAAAAGCTAATAAAAATTACTATTTTTTATAGCAACGATGGGATATCATGGAAATTTAGGTACTTTTGCTAACTAATATAGTAATTTTTGTAGCCAAGCTTAAACTTAAAAAAAATTGATTTTCATGATTTTATATCTATAGGATACCTAAATATTTATACAATATTTAATATATTATTAATTAAATTTAGCTATACAAGAAATAAATAAGGAAATAAAAATTTTTTTTTTACGGTGGTTGTGTATTCGAACCCTGGACCCTCCGCACGCTAGGCAGACGCGCTAACCTCTTACCCACGTGAGCTTCTTGAGTACAAAATTTTGGAACTGATACATTGGCTACCTTCGCTTACGAGAGAACTTTGATGATTATTTGATATCAATAAATAACTATGATAATATAAAGAAATAACTCATAGCTCACCTGCACAACGTAAAAATAAAACAACTGAATCGATATTGTCGATGTTTTTGATAACTTAAAAGGAAGATAATCTCAAATTGCGGGAGAAACATAACCTCAATCAGACACGTGCTCCCGGCGTGCACGCAATAAGTACTACATGTAGAGGGCACTTTTTGCTATGTGTAGTAGTAAAAATTATTAAGATACCTTGTAAATATTCCTGAACTATAGCAAAATTTTTTATAATTTGCTTATATCCCCGCGTTGCTATCAAATATAGTAATTTTTGTTAGTTTTTCAGTAAATTTTCTTACGACAGTTTTCTCAGTGTAGAAACTCCTTCTCCCGTACTTTTGTACCTTATACTCAAGACTATTATGTTTGCAGATCCAATAATAACCACGATTCCTAGCTCATCTTCTCGGAACTCTTTCCAATTTGGCGAATACAGATATTACACATATATAACTACGAGTCAACAGCAGTCTAACATATACGAATATCCAGCGCATTGAAATTCAAAAGACTTTTTGCATTTCTCATTTGCGAATCTTATTCGAGTTATACCTCTACACGAACAAGCTCGCAGAAAAAGAATTAGCCACGTAGTAGTATAGTGCTTGTGCACACCTCTAACAGCCAGTACCTATAAATACCTATATACAATCCATTTCGCCATTCCACAGCGTCTACCTACACACAGCGCGTCGATCGCATCGGATGCTCTCCTCCGCCTCGCGAGAAAGTCATTTCATTCCTCCTCTCGACACGACGACGACGACTCTCCCCTCTCGCGCAAAGAACAGTGCAGTGCACGCGCGCGCACACATATGCATGCGCGCTTCCGGCAACACGCGATGTATATAGCGTCGCGCACGAGCTGCTGCTACAGGTGGGGAGAGATAGCTGCTGCTGCTGCTGCTGCTGCACTTCCGCGTTCGCGTTCGCGGATCGTCGCACGCTAATGCGAGGAATCTCGGGAGGGAGAGAGAGAGAGGTGGTCTCGAAGGAGAGGAGAGAGACTGTCGCTAGCTGCGAGTGTCGAGGTCGAGATTTGCAGTTTGAGGGGGCGGATTCTGCGCGCAGGTGTATAGGATTAGATTCTTCAGGTATGACAGCGTGGATAGGTTGTAAAAGATACGGATAATGGTTGAGGTAGCAATTTTTTGGTCAAGGATATAGGTGAAAACTATTTTTTTTGTGAAATAAGGTAAAGAAGGGAGTACTGGGACAAAGGCAATTTTGGAACTAGTAGTAAGACAACAGTAAAAAGTCTACAATAAACGGTTAAGACGATAACAGCATTAATTTATTCGCATTCTTTATGGTGTTAACTATGTAGTCACTTTGTTATTTTGTTGATTTGTTTTTTAAATTAGTGCATAACATGATACAAATTTTTCGAGGCTAATTTTCAGAAATCTTTGTCTCAGTTTAGGTGCCTCTTGATTTCTATATCACAGTAGTGGGACCCTCGGTGGGACAATAGTATAGTCCCACTACTGCATCCGAACGGGCGTCCCACTACTGGTTCCAAATAAATTAGCGTGTCCCACTACACCAGCAACGAAAGAAAACATTTTCATGTATGATGCTTAGTTTTGGTAGTAGAAAAGATTATATAAAAAATGTATGGTCAAAACTGGTCCACTACTGCCTACTTTACTTTATAATAATTTATAGAGATTTGTATTTGTTGTATTTTACGTGTACTAAAAGAAGATACCAATTCACCATTCAAAAGAAGATACAATTATGCATTTTCTCATTTGAATTAAGTTTTTGAACTTAAATAAGAAAGATCTCCTCATGAGTTGGTATATTTTTGAAGCGGACTCCGACTCCGATACAGCTGTCGAATTAAAATGACTTTCCAGCTCACTCTGCACTATTCCTCCTGATTATTATCTGTCATTATTACTGCGACAAATTATCAAAAAAAATAATCAACGCACTTTTATTGCTTTCTCCGACTTCAATTTCAACAAAAAAACTATTAACAAATAATACTGTTTGTATCAAATATACACTCTAGGCAGTGATTAATCTATTGCCCGACGAATAAGAAAATCAAGTATATGATAATTACGTCTATATACACCCAATGTTTTTTACAATTTTGTTTTTCAGTCCGTCCAATCTAACGATCGAACGATAGAGGACAAAAATGATTGATTGCCAGCTAGATACTCAAAAACAAATCTAATGCTCGACACAGCGTCAAAAGTAGACCAAAGCTAAGTTGCAATTTCGAAAAAAAGCGCATATCTAATCTCGGCGTATATCGTGCCGCGCGCGCTCACGTTCGCGAATCAACGTCCCGTGCGCAGAAGACATCATCTCCGCCTCCGATATACCGTTAGGGCTGCCTGTATACGTTTCGCCTCTCCCTATCTTCTCTCTCGCGCGCGCAGGAAGCTCATAGCGCGCGAGATGAAGCGAGGAAGATACAGACAGCCGCGGGGGAAAAAGATATCAACGGCGAATCGGCGCGCGTACATAGCGCGCGCAGAGGAAAAAAGCCGGAAACGAGAATCGCCTCGCCGCGATGGACAACAAAGGGAGACCGAGGAGAGAAAAGAAGCTGCGTGATAGAGAGAGAGAGAAGGATTGAATACAATGTAACAAAAAAAGCGAGGGGTAAAAGGAGAAGGTGAACCGGTAAGGGGAAGGAGAGGAAGGGATGTTGTGGCATGAAAATAGTGTGTAAGAGAAGCTTCGTGGTTGGAGAGGTGATAGAACGGGAGTCGCATAAATTTGCGAGCATTAGAGGATGAATAATGTAATCGTTATTATATGCGTAGTATTTAATAATATAATTTATCAGCTAGTCAGCGAACTCCATCTTAGTGGTCAAGTTTTGAACATTTTATAAGACTCACTCTAATCACTTCTCTTGAGCTTGTGAAATAATATGAATAATAAAAGTTAATCATTATGAGCTTGTGATTTACTTACGAAACTGTCAATCTTTAAAACTGTTATTATTATTGCCCTACTTAAGAAACCTTTAATAGTATTCACAAAACATTTCAATTAATTAATAACTTCTACATCCTGGTGCACGAGCAACACCCGCATGCTGTATTTCCGCATCCATAAGCTCCGCCACGCGGCTGTCCTCGCGCGAAAGTCCGTATAGGAAAGTCTCGCTGTGTACCTACTATACACCTATCGGTGTCGATGCATAAACCTCGAATGGAGTCGTAGTACCCGGAACGCGATTCGTCACGTGCTTCTGCCTCTCTTTCTCTCTCGCCCAGTCGTTATAATATGTACCGCTGCACTCGCGTGAAGTATAAGTGTATAAAGCGGTAGCGGTGGCTGTCGCCCACGCGATTCTATGGCTTCTTTATACCCGGTCCGCGTGATATACGGTGAAAGAGAGCGCGAGCAGAGAGATAGAGAGGAATGCCACGCTGCAAGTGCACTGCTCAGAGCCGACTTTATTATTTCGAGCGGATTCATGCCGGGACCCGATTATTCTGTCTCTCTGTGTAGCTGTATACATACTGTACAGGTGTAAATAGAGAGAGAGGCGGGCTGTGTTTCGCGGACGAAAGCTGTACGCGCGCGGCCGATTGTTGCAGGTGACATTTGAATTGTTTTTCCGGCCCACGCCGTTTCAATTCGGGGTTGATGGTATTCGCGAGCGGGATTGAGATTTATCGAAGGCGTTTATAGGTCTATTGTTTGAGAAGTATGCGGAATTGTGGCGCTGAAGTTGAGACAGTTCCTCGCATATACATAGACTTCTGGCTTATTACTCAACCGTTTTAGGAGAAATTCACGAGATTGGTTTATTTATGTAGCTGCGGACGTTTTGTAACTTGCTTTTTACGTTCATTGTTTCTATCAAAAGTCCTTTTACTGTAAAAGGCGCTTTAAAATTTAATTGTAATACAGAAAGCATTATAAAACTGAACTTTGCTACAATGTAGCTGTGATGAGTGTGATTTGGCTTTATGACACTTACAAAATCGCAATTGCTCCTGTCATAGCTGCAATTAGCGATGTTACAGGCCTAATTGAGATTCTCGAAACGGGCTAGCGTTGACTCATCATAAAATTCTCCAGTCACAATGTCTTTTCTAAGTACTATTTCGTATAAAAAAAAATAGCAACATGAACTCGTGTTTATGTGCGGAAGAATTTTCAATACAGATTTTTTAATAGATTGTTACGCTGAGAAAACAGTTTAGTCAAAATTACGGACCATTTTGCAAAAATCATACCTCTAATTTGTAATTTTTATGAAACTTTTTCTCTCACCGGCTCCGTTTTAAAATAAGACTTTACACATAAAGTGTAAAATACATATATCACTCGGAGATTCTCGACGCAGAAAAAAGCCCTTGTACGAACATAATTAAGTACACCGCGCTCTTGCGCAGTCGCGCTGAACTGATTTGGTTAATTCTAGTCACGTATAAGCGCTCGCGCGCGCTCACGCCCCGACGACTAGAAATCCTCGTACTCTTTTTACATATATCCGCGGCGACTCGGCTATACATTCTTTTTAGCCGTAATTTAATAATTCATCGGCCGCACATTTCATTACTGTATTTACAAGTACATTCCGTAGTTTTAACGCGGCGAAAAAAAAGCCACGGCTACGGAGCGCGACGTTTTTGCATTTTCCTCATTAAAATTCCGCTTCGCCGCGGCGGTTATCATTTTTTTTTCCTTCCACATTCACGTTGAAAATAATTATCTCCTTAAATCGCAAACTGTGCGCGCGCTGATATTTTTCTTGAGCCATTTAACATTAATAATTTATAAATGCGGCGCTGTATACAAGTGTGTATAATATAAAGTCCGCGAGGAAAAAACCTTTTCGAGGTGTTTATGAATTTACTTTGCGCAAAACGACAGCAGCAGGTTGTTTTCTTTTTCCCCGCGAAGCCCCTTAACACCTGTTTAGTACCATGTGGAAACTACTCCTCGCTTATACCCAACACAACGCGTCTTGGTGTAATATACAACGACGAAAGGTTACTCGATACCCAAGCCGCGTGGTACATCTTCCATAATATACCCTTACCTCCAGATATACTCATGAGTCATCAATCATTAAGGGTAATTATCTATTCCTCCGACCGAGAGAGAAAGAGAGCGCGCTTGCGGAATGCCACTCTATCATAGCCGACTTCCTGCTATATAGGCCCACCTATAATGCGCCCTACCCCGGCGTTTAATGGAATACCGACGATATATATACACGTATATAATAATACGCGCGTGTACACACACATGCGAGCGGCTCTCGCTTACGCAACACTTATCGGGCGTGCAAAAAAGCGGTCGTTCGAAAAATCTCCGACGGCCGCGGCCGCTTTCACGAAAGATCGATATATATGTATACATAAGTGTGTATATGTGCAAATCCGCGGACTACAGACAACAACTGGGGTACAAAAACGGAAAAAATTTTTTTTGAGGGCACACCTACCACATAAGGTTTTTTCGGTTCTTTGGGGGTCCCCACTCCCCCAACATGAAAATACTCGTGTACACTCATTATCCGTTGCCAAACTTTTTTTCCAACGAAATTAATTTTTCTTATGGAAATTTAACATGGGAAAAATGGACGAAAAGTAGTCATTGATGATTAACCAATAGCAAACTATTGAAGAGGTCAAACCAAATTTCACAAAAAAGCGATTAAAGCTGAAGAATAGAGCTTTAATTTGAGATGAGAATCGTTAAAATCGGTTGATTCTGTGCAAAGCTACGTGAATTTGAAAATAGCGAATAATGACAAAAATTTCAAGAATTACGTGGGTTTGAAAAATATCCTCATTTTCGTCATTATTCGCCATTTTCAAATTCACCTAGCTTTGCACAGAATCGACTGATTTTAACGATTCTCATCTCAAATTAAAGCTCTATTCTTCAACTTTAATCGCTTTTTTGTGGAATTTGGTTTGACCTCTTCAATAGTTTGCTATTGGTTAATCATCAATGACTACTTTTCGTCCATTTTTCCCATGTTAAATTTCCATAAGAAAAATTGATTTCGTCGGCAAAAAAGTTTGGCAACGGATAATGAGTGTACACGAGTATTTTCATGTTGGGGCCTTGGGGGACCCCCAAAGAACCGAAAAAACCTTATGTGGTAGGTGTGCCCTCAAAAAAAAATTTTTTCCGTTTTTGTACCCTAGTTGTTGTCTGTATTCCGCGGATTTGCACATATATATAAATACAGGAGCGTCGGCGAAGGTATGTGCGTCATGTGCGTGCCAGGGGTATGATTTTATGGATGTATGTCGATCGAGCAAAATGATCTCGAAGGTGCGCGTGACACGCGACTGCAGGTATAGGTATAAGAGTTTTTGTCGGCTTTCGCGCGCTCCTGCGTGTATATAGGTGGAGACGACGTTGCGCCGAGCGAGAGGAACATTTTTGCAAAAACTAGCGATGATTTGCGCGCTACGCGCGCCAGTGTTCCGCCATCTTCATTTCACCCATAGCGAGATTCGAGTTCGATAATTCGAGATCAACTCCCGAAAATAGATTCTCTCGAATGCTCAATTTATATAAGGGATTACAGCTCTCGCGATGCGGTCGAGGAATAATTAGTTTTTGCTAGCTGCTGTATATTATATATAGAAGTAAAAAGTTGTGGTAGTATAATTAATTACTGAACGGTGTGTAACGTGACAAGTCATTATTTAGATTGTTTGACATCAACGTATAATATCGATACGTCATCGTATAGGCTATCATGTATATGGGAGCGTCCAGCAGAAACGGGCCACCGAGCGCGCGCGGTGCCTTTTTTCGCGTAAAAGGCGCTCTGTTTAACTCGTTCATAATCGTATGCTGCGTCTTTAAAAAAAAACCAAGGACCTATATCGATAGATTTTTTCCTGCTCTTTCCAATGGTGCCATTGTTTTTATTGCGAAACGCTTTCTTCCGGACGAAAACTCGAGTTGAATATTGAAAGCCATTTTTCTTAAAGTATATCATGTTTTTTTTCAAAATAAACTACACCATTGGAAAGTACAACTCTTAAGCTTCAAAACTCTATCTTGGAGAAGTTGGAGAAATAAAGGGTTTAAAAGTAACAACATGAAAAAGACAGCGCCGAGGGTCCGCGCGAGCCCCTCGCGCCCGTGCGTACGGCACGTTTAAGTGCGCGCTCTATTCAATTCGCTAATAATCGTGTACCAAGTCTCTGAAAAAAGAACTAAGGACATATATCGATAGATTTTTTCCTGCTCTTTCCAATGGCGCTATTATTTTTATTTCGAAATGCTTCCGAAAGGTAATATTGTTATGTCAGATTAAACAATCTATAAGGTTATTTTAAATTTCTGTTTCACTGCTTTCAGTGCGTTCATGGATATTTTTATGTTTAATATATTATGTTTTTCAAATTTTGTTATATAAATGAACAAAGTTCATTGTAATATTATACTAACTGTTACAACTAGATCCACAAAATTATGTCCACGCATTGGCATTGTAAGTTACAAAACATTTTATATTTACAAAAAAGAATGGGCGAAATAGCACATCGCGTGTATTAATCCACCCTTGAGCATAGCGTAAAAAGTTCGGGCAGCCGCTGTCCTTTTGATCTTACTATTTTTGAACTTTTCATGTTTCAACTTAAAAATATGATATTTTATAGTTTAAGACTTGTACTTTTGAAGAATATAATTCATTTTGAAGAAAAGACTGATATTTTATTGAAAAAATAGAGTTTAAACATTCAAATGGAATTTTCAACTAGAAGGAAGCATTTCGGAATAAAAATAATAGCACCATTGGAAAGAGCAGGAAAAAATCTATCGATATATGTCCTTAGTTCTTTTTTCAGAGACTTGGTACACGATTATTAGCGAATTGAATAGAGCATGCACTTAAACGTGCCGTACGCACGGGCGCGAGGGGCTCGCGCGGACCCTCGGCGCTGTCTTTTTCATGTTGTTACTTTTAAACCCTTTATTTCTCCAACTTCTCCAAGATAGGGTTTTGAAGCTTAAGAGTTGTACTTTCCAATGGTGTAGTTTATTTTGAAAAAAAACATGATATACTTTGAGAAAAATGGCTTTTAATATTCAACTCGAGTTTTCGTCCGGAAGAACAGGTTTCGCAATAAAAACAATGGCGCAATTGGAAAGAGCAGAAAAAAATCTATCGATATAGGTCCTTGGTTTTTTTTTCAAAGACGCAGCATACGATTATGAGCGAGTTAAACAGAGCGCCTTTTACGCGAAAAAAGGCACCGCGCGCGCTCGGTGGCCCGTTTCTGCTGGACGCTCCCATATAATATATGTCATGGTAAAAATAGCTTTACATCACTAAAATAGTATTCGTAAAATTATATGAAAACCATTATCCACGTAAACAAAATTACTTTCGGAAGAAGTTTGGGAAAACTTATGCAACGAGACAATGCCAAACTTCCCAATTAAATGGTAGAACTTCTTTGAAAAGTTTAGCAAACTTTTTCTGAACTTTTCACCAATTAATTTTTTTAGTGAAGAAGTTTAAGAAATATTTTCCAAAACGTTGGCCAAACTTTGTAAAACATTCTATCGAAGTTTATCATTGTCCCATTGCAAACTTCATCCAAACGTAATTGTTTTTTACGTGGGTAAACCAATGTAAATTAATTTTTCTCTTCCTTAATAGACAAAAACCAACAAAATTATACATTTTTTCATCAATATCATTAACTTTCTTCATATACACAATGACGCAACGAAGGCTTCCCCCCTGCGATGCGAAGGTAATATGAGAACATATTGCGCGCGGTGTCCGCGCGAATATCTCCGCGTACAAGTTTACAATACCGTTCACATGAACGATGCTCCTGCGTACGCGCACGCACGTGGGAGTTTTGCGGGAACGCGCGCGCGCATGAAAAGTGAATTATCGCACGCGGGATCTTGCATGGCGTGCGGCGGATCTGTTTACGGATCAGCCGTATACGTATTATGACGTGCACAATGAGCCGCGCGCCTTATTAACGCGCGCCGTAATGAGATTTATGGAAATCATTTACATTCGGGGCCGGATGTGCGATACTCGTGAAGTTGGCGGGAATACGAGCTTTCGCAATATTTAGATGAAAGCTAACGCCACTACCTTTTGTGCGGCGCATAATTTGCATAATGTGAAATATCCTTTTTTAGGGGCATATAGTGCAGATGGTCTACGGTATTGGCCATTAAGTATAAATAGACCTAAAGATATAAGCTGGCAAATTTTTTTCGTCAAATATGAACGAGTGCATAATATTTCTTACCGTGATAACCCTATATTTATAAAAAATTCTTGAAAACATAATTTTCCATCTATCATTTATTATCTGCGTTCATTATATATCCATAAAAATCATTCGATCACCACCCTCAATCACTTCCTCCATCGCCAATTTGAACAAACTGAAACATTCATCCTACTCCAACTACCACCATAAAACCCTCAAGATCATCTCCCCGCGGGCTTCACGAGCAGCACCAGCGATCACAAAAAGACTGCCGCTCCGCGCGCAGGACGTACACGCCAGTCAGGCAGCGCATACTAGAATCTCTTTGTAATCTGAATGCGGGGCAAGAAACAACAACGCACGCGGAATCCCTGGAATTCCTAGATTCCGCTACCATTTTACAGCTAGTCCACGAGCGCTCGCGTATCCTGCGCCTCCGGGGCCAGCCATAACCGAGGTAGGTATAAAAGGTAGAGGTATGTGGTGCGCGCATAAGTACACGGGGGACCCTTTTACCATCTTGTCCTCGTGTAAACAGACCTTTGTTATTTGCATAACCGAGGAATCGCGAATGTGGACAGTATATAGCGACTGAAAACGGAGAGAGAGGGAGTGGATCGACCGCGAGATGAGGCGCAGGGCGGTGAAAATTAATCGCGGCCGGTGTGTGCCGGCGAACGAAGGGGAATTATATAGGAAAATATACTTTTTTTTTGTATGCGTATTTGTTCGTGTAAGAACGCAGGAGTAGCCTTGCGTAATAGGATATTTCCTGTGCACGGTTCGTAGAGTGGCGATTATGTCATGTGTACAACCGACGGTTTATAATTGCTTCTACGTTTTGATTGATTATATTACTTACACTGATTACCTTGTGGTATACAGACATTTCGCGAACGGTTGTTCGGATATGCAATTTGGACCATTTGACAAACAGATACATATATTTCGAAATTTCCATTTTCTTAAAATAATTAACGCTTGAGTATATAAAAATGCAAGCCAAAGAGCATATAAGTAAACCCGTGAAATGATGGAAAGAAAGCTGTAGGTAGGATATTACAAAACTACGCCTAGCCGACAAAAATTTTCTCGATTATACCATTCTCCACCAAGCCAACTCTCCCCCCATTTCATTCATATATACACTATGTACACCGGGCAAAAAGCCGCAAACAACTTTTGCAAATCCTCGCAAATCGTAAAAGCCGCAAGACCCGCGCGCTCTCTCTTTCTCCCTTCGACGAATCACACGAAAGCACCTGGCGAAGAAAAACGCCGCGGTAACTCCCACAACTGCCATGCGCGCAGCTTATACCTATATCAAAAGGCCGCGCGAATAGCGCCAATTCTTTTCCCGCAACTCTCACCGCGACGCAACTTTGCAAAAAGTGCGTGTATATACAGTATGTATGTAGACGCGCGTGCAAAGGGGGAATAACGGTATTATAAGCGTCCGCGTAACGGTCAGTCGCGAACGTTCAAAACACAATGCTCGACTTTTGCTCGATATCGCGCTCGATTATTTGCTTTCCAGCGGGGAGCTGTAAAACGCGCTCCGGCTTGTAGACGAAGAACTCGCCGAACTTTCGCCGGGCGCGCATTAAAAGCGCGCGCGCAGCGCTGTGTGTGTGGGTATTATATATATAGCACAGGAACGACAGGTGCTCCGCGCCGCGCGGCATTACGCAGGAATGCCATATCGTGAACAGTTAGAATCGCCAGAGCCCCGGTTCTTACGATAGAGAAGGGAAGCTTTTCTCTTTCTCTATATATACTGGTGCTCTCTCTCTCTCTCTGTGGTTCGCTTTTCGCTTCTCGCCATTCATTTCTCGATGCGAGTACCGCTTCATCGGATATTGGCTGTACTTGGCGCGAAGCGAGGAAAAGTTTCTTATATATACGCACGCCGCGGCTATTGTTGCGCGCTTTTTAGGAGGCGCTCGCTGTCGAGCGGATTCTCGAGGGTGGGAAGGAGTTAATTGCTTTCGTTTTGTTATTTCGAAGCGGAGGCAAAAATTGCACGCGGCCACACCTTGCGCTGGAATGAGAGCAGGGTACGCTCAATTTGGAGGAATGAAGGAACGATTGGTTTTTCCGGCGCGCGGTAATTATTAACGCCGATTGGGGGAAACGGTTTGTGCCTGAGATCTGAACGCCCGGGAGATAGTTTTCGATTATTCGAATATTTCGTTATGACAGTGGTAATACTGTACCTGAAAGTTTCAGGAACAGTATAAGGTTTGAAGAAAATTATGTAAATGGTGTAGCGTTACGTTTCCTTATAGAGATTTGGGTATTCGTAAATATCGCATATTCCAGGAAATGAAAATATTAAGGATATATAGGTAATGAAAAAAATGTTGCACGAACCATTTTTATCTTCGCTTAAACTTAAAGTCTGTCTGTATTATTGCTTAAAAGTTTTTTCCCACACAAGTTACACGTCTGTTTATGTGCAACAAGATTATACTTTGCTTAAGGGGATGTGAGTACCGACGTTATTTTTCAAACGAGCATAACTCGCGCAAATATCAATAGAATTATCCAGAAAAAAATCTGCATATAGTGTTTGCGTGTACGGAGCGCTTGACAGACGTCTTTTCCCAAAAAAATGATGAGAATTTATTTAATTAAATAAAAACCGTACTATCGGTAAGTAGGAATCTACAATTGACCTACTTTTCAAACGAGCATAACTCACGCAAATATCAATAGAATTCTCCAGAAAAAAATCTGCATATAGTGTTTGCGTGTACGGAGCGCTTGACAGCCGTCTTTTTCCAAATAAATGTTTGAATGTTGATTTAAAAAAATATTGAAATTAGGGTTGCACATCCCCTTAAGAACTGTGTCATTTCCATCAAATATTATAGTACAATAACTCCCATAAATAAATCGTTTTTTTATAGATCATATTAAAACCTCAAAAAGAAAAATACATGACTACATCCTAAACGTATACAACACGTATACATACCTCCAATTCGTCGAACGCACATGCATTGATAAACTTACGTAAAGCAGTGCCTGCTATTATAGCACGCGGTCTAACAAACTCCGCGAACGGTGGATATAAGTGCGCACGCGCGCGTAAAAGTACAATTCGCAAAGTGCAGCGCGGCGATTGATAATTTGGCGCTCTTGCTTTACGTCACCGCGACAGCGATCGACGTTTTTATGGATGAAGCTCTATTTTCCACGTGCAGAGGGCAATGAATTATTCGTGTTTTTCGGAAGCTTGTCACGTGGTCTCTGAGAAAACGTATACCTATACGAGCGCGGATAGTTTAGTTTAATGTTCCGCTAGCGGCGAAATAAGGTATATGTATATACAGGTGGGGTAACACGTGTAATTTGCAAAGTATTAAATGTCGGTATAACGCTGAGAGCGAATGGTGGTTATAGTAAACGATTATTTAGACATGTATTGTTGGCGATTAGCTGGGCAAAATAATTAAAGACTTTTTGGAGAAATTATATTCATATTTATCGAACGTATTTATTACAGCAACGTATAAGTATAACGACTCGCGATTATCTACTCATATATTCTTTCTAATTATTTTGGTTACTAATATCTCTGTGTATAATTACACAATTTATTCCTCACTTCCTAGTCCTTTTTCTACGATCAACCGCGCTTTGCATGTAAACGGTGAAAGTATATACCTACTTGTCAATCAGACTTGTCTCCTAAATAAACCTACATAAAAGTCATGCAATTCTCAAACTTGTCGCTCGCGACAAATTTATAATAAATTCATTCGGAAAAGAAGCGCGTCAAGAGGCACAATATACCACACGACTGGTCGCGCGCTATACACCTGTCACACGTATGTGTATACATGTACGAGGGGGCGCCGCGCATCTGTTTTCCGTTCGGCGAAACCCTATACTCGGCCACCCGAAAATTTACCTGCGAACAATGGGCCCGAAGATTGGTAGGAGTGTATATAAGCCGTCATCCCCTTCGCGCAAAGTTCCTGCGTAATAATCGTCCGGCCCGCGTGTGCGCACCAAGAGAACGGGGATTATGAATATAATACTGTTTTGCTGTAAGTACTGTTTCCGTATGCTTTTCATGCTTGTAATGGTTATATGGTTGTGTACGTACAACCTCAGTGAAATATTAATGTTTTAAGGGAAGCATACTGGGAAAAAAAGTATCTTCGAAGTAATTGGTATTTACTGTTTTAAACAGCAAAGCCAAAAAGGGCACAGAGTAGCATCTTGATCGATGAGTATATTAATAACGAAGCCTAAGTTAGCGATAATTTTTCGGAGATAATTAATATTCTTCGGCCTTCAGTTATTAGTGTAATGTAATCTATACTCTTCGGTCAACGACTATTAATGATCATCAATACCATAAGGAATATAAATGCATCTGACCTATAAACAACGAACTATTTTTCATGTATATATAGGTTTACATTTTATTTTAATTTTAAGAGAATTCTCTTAAAAGTTACTGAACAGTTAGGTAATTTTTACTGAAAATTCTATAAAAAGTATAAAAAGTCAAGTAAATCCGCTCATTTTGGCAGTCTGTTACCACAGTACCGAAAAGTTCAGTAAAAATTGCGGAACTTTTTGTAATTTTTACTGAAATTTTTCTCTCCGTGTATACGTAAGAATATCTATATAGAATATCCATACATCTTCCGTAAACTAAGTATGAAAATTTATGACTCATTTTCTGCTAATCTTTCAAAGACCAAGATATTATTATTATCTGTAATTATAAGTACCGATGAGTAAAAAAGGAAATCTGCCGCAAATCTCGCTTGGAAATTTTCCATAAGCCCAATAGAAGTTTACCTATATATAACCATTTTTAGCAAGGGTTTCCCGTAAAAATAGACTTTCACCAGATTTACGCAAAATTTCTAAGCCAGATTACGCCAGAATATACCTTCAAAAGGGAATTGCTGTGCAGTCATAGTTTTATAGTTGGATTTATCCATGAAAAAAATAATTGTGAACAAAAAAGCAGTATCGAAAATAAAAAACGCGATTGAATATTCCCAACGATAGTGCACGAAAGAGTTGAGTAACTAAATTATTCACATATTTAACAAAGTTTTTGTGAGACAGGTTTTATAGGTGTGAATTTATGAATAGATAAAATTTTGCCGAAATACTATGCAGTGATGTAATAAAAAAAAATTAAAAAAAAAAAAATTTTTTGCTTCATTAATTGTAATGCGCACACTAAAGCAAATCAGAAACTTTCCTATAAAGTAAATTGATAATTACATACATCTCTGTAGAACATTTTTCAACAAATTTGAAAGTATAGATCCACAGATAAACCAATATCTATATAAAAATACGCTTGCGCGAATTGAAACCTTCTCATTACACGATTCGCAGATCTTCGATAATATCCTTATAATTTACATAAGCCGCGCGTTCCCATATAGCATTTCCATAAATTAGGACAATCGCCGATTGCAAGTGGAATCGAGACAAAAAGCCAAATACCTCGCGAATAACGATTTCACCGATAACGCGCCCACCACACCTCGCTCACTACTCTATACATATATATACATGTATGTACAGCGGTGCGCGGGGGGAACGGAAATCGACGCGTTTTCACACACACACACTGCACCACCTCATTTACTATTCACGCGGCTTTTTCAACAACCCCCCGATTTAAAAGCACCTGCGCGCGCTACACATTTCTGTCGGAAAATCCGCAGCCTATGTACGTATACATACGTACGTGCGAGTGAGTGCCGTCGGCTTATAGTAAATATATACGTATGTATACACACATAACGCAACTTTACGAACCTGCGTGAAAGCCAATATATACGCGAGCGTGTGTATAATTACGGGCCGAGCGACTTTTAAACGCGGAAACGGGGCAGCAGCGCTGAAACGTGCAATCGCGGCGGCGGCGGCTTCCTTTTCTTGCGCGCATCTCATTCTTTCACTGCAACACACGCGAATAATTTCAATGTATGTAGAGGTGGGGCAATCGTATGCATCACCGTGTGCTTGCATAGGCTATGTGCGTGTATGCCTTGATATATGATAATAAATGATGTGTGATATCAACTTATCTATTATAATGGCGTTCGATGTAACTATTATATTATTGTAAAGAAAAGATGATGAGTATCATTGCAAAAAAACAATATTTTGAAAAGTATATTATCATTATTTTCGCTCTTCTGATTAAAAGGCTAATTCCAGTTCAATTTTCGCTCACAGAAAGTAGTTAACGTATTATTAGGCAACATTCGATGTACATTCTGTATAGTCGAATATATTCTATACATATTCTTTAGTAAAAAAAAAAAAATATTTTTAGAATTCTCAAAAACAATCTTTCAATAACTTTCACATCGGAATATTCACTTAAAAATATTTTATCGTTTTATTTTTCTGTCAGGTTTCGAGACAAATATATTACACAGTCGAGCGCGAATTAGCGCAGCAAGTTATGTCCGTCGTCGGGCGCGCTCGCTTTTAAAAACGTACTTGTATTCTATTATGACCCGTCGAGCTGTCAGGCGTGCAAGCATAAGAAACCCGCGCATTCCTTTTACGGCTTCAACGACACCCTTGCCTTTTTTATGCATTCCCGCGCGCACACGCTCCAATGAAAAGTGGGATAGACACATCTCCGCTCGCTCTCCGACTGTAACGATTATTGCGGTTTTCCGTTATATATATTACCTATAGAGGAAAAATCACGTCGCCGTTTTCTATGTCCCACGCGAGTATCCGCAATAGATATAAAAATCAGACATATATAAAAAGTTTGAAAATCCAAGTATAGAAATCGAACGTGTGCCGTTAGAATTTTAACTTATGGTCTTTCGAAATAGATTCGTTTTCTCTATATAAATATACACGGAGAGAAATTTTAGAGTAAAAATTACCAAGGTGCCTTGGTAGCGCATGGATAGACTGTCAAAAGCCGTGATATTCCCAGGTTTCTAATACAATTTATAAGTTTCCCAGGAAAAACTACCATAACCACTTAAAAAAAATACCAAATTATCGGAATAAAAATTACCAGACACACTGATAAAAATTGAGATCTAGTCATTTTTACAAGGTAACCTAAGAATTTTTACTAAGAAAACTGATAAATTTTACCAAATAACCTGGTATTTGTGTATTCGCGCATGCGTACTGCGCATTATTGTGTTTCAGAAGATTGATACTAGAGGCGTGCGCGACGTTAAAATGAAAACAATACACATATTTTCAGTAAGTAATAACGGCGATTCAAATGACTGTTGGTAACAGCTTCCGTGGCGCAGTCGGTAGAACGTCGGACTCTCAACCCAAAGATCGTCGGATCGAATCTCGCTTCCGTAAAAATTTTTTTTCAGTTAAATGTTTTTTCATCCTTGTTTCTGTTTCTATTTCTATATTAAAATACTATATATCCATCAATATGGATAAAAAAAGTTAATTTTTTTAATTTAAATTAACTAAAAAAAAATTTTACCAAGGCACTTTGGTAAAAAGTTTGAAATTGTCAGTCTGTCCATCCATTACCATAGAAACTGGTAATTTTGTCTCGAATATTTGTAATTTTCACTACAAAATTTCTCTCCGTGTATTTTCTACCGATGAACATAATAGGGCAATGGTTAAACGACAAAATTTTTCATAAAAATTTACGCAATCATCTGAAAATTTGTTTAAACAATTTCTAGTACGAAAATTAATAAGTAATATGCATATAAATATAGTATGAATTTTTCTTGCAAAATCCATCAAGCATAAAAACGTGTCTCTCTGCAGTGTCACAAACAACTGTCATTACCGGGTGAGAAAAAAGCCTCCGTTGCGCAACTGCAATCGTTGTACCGTAAAAAACCACGCGCTGTCTACCTAGTGTCAAAAGTATACACGTCTCATTAAAATTTTCCTCGATAAATCTTTCTCACTCTCTCGCACGCTATCGCTATTACAACTTCCCCTGCGGATTGCATAGGAAACCCAACCTCGCGATTACGCCACCACCTCGATACTTTTCAAAATCCGAATCCTACACGTTCGCAAAATATTCAACAAATAAAAAATAAAAATAAAAAAGCCACTCTAATCACGCGGGGCAACAAATTGGGTATATAAAGGTGAAGTCGGCACGTATATATATAGCGGCGCATTTGAATTTCCAATGCCGCTCGGGCGCACGCGCGTACGTGCATAAAAGACCTAGGCTCACCGGACGTACGATTTCGCGATTATACTGTGTCATCTTTCAAAAGCAATCGTCAATGCTAATTTTCGTCGTTGCCGTCGTCGTCAACGTCGGTGCGACTGCGCGGCCAAGCAAGGTCTCTTTTTTAGTCGCGCCGATGCTGGCGTCTGCGCGCATCTTATGCTTTTTTCTGACTCTTTGGATCTGCTTAATTTATGGAGAGAGAGGAAGAGAGAAAAATTGCACACGTGATGCGAGAGCTATGCGGTGTAATAGGTACAGACTATTTTTGAAGAAGGGAAAAATATTTGCGAGCTGGGAGATACATTTTTGGTAAATTTTTAGGAATTGATCAAGCTTCGGAATTTAAATCCTTAATGACTAATTAAAATGGTTTGGATTAAGGTTATACGTTATCTATTTGTTTTTCTCATTTACTATTGCCTGTGTAAAAGAGAAAGTATCGATGAATTCATTATATTCACAAAATTTATAAATATACGTATTTTGAGATACAACAAAATATAAAATTTTCCTTTTTTTTCATTATTTACGCTAAATAAGGTAAACAGCCATTATGCAAATAATAAGAATTATAAAAACAATTAATATGTCATCGCGTTTTTATTTCACTTCACCTTCTAAGTCTCAGATGTTTTTCTATTTGTGCTTTCAATGATTGAATTCATTAATATAAAAAACATATATCTGTATTTTTTAAATATAGCAAAAAAATTATTTTACATTATTTTTTAATTATACATTAAAGTTGGACAAAATATCCTATAGCATTAAAAAAAATATTCATTAAAAAAGTAATGCATGACATAACATTGCGACTAATGATTATTGGATGAATTGGAAACCGGATAACTTAAAATCATAATTAACGTTATCAAAAAATGTATTTCAAGCTGACCACGCATTTTATTTGTGATTGAGGCCAAGGCCATTATTAATATGTTCCATCGAGATTCCCATTAAAGTCAGCTCAATAGTTAGATGCTCTTTCATTACGAGAACTGGCTATATATATATATATATATATATATATATATATATATATATATATATATATATATATATATATTCCTCGAGAGCCTCGTTACAAAGCACCGCGCAATATAATTACAATAAACATTGTAACAGAAGAGTAACACTATACAATGTCCGCTCGAATATAACAATAAAATACTCGAACGACATAATTTTCCTTGACTCGACAAGGATAGCCGACTCCTACATTATATACGCTCATACTTACCTATGCTTCTTCCAAAACAAAACGGGACGAAAAAATTACAAACCCGCACGGCGGTTCGCAACAGTAAATCACGCAATATATATAAAAGACAACTGTGTATAACGGTTGGTTTACGAGTCAATTTATTGTTATTAAAAATATATAACAACAACAACGACGTTTCGGTGGCTAGTTTGGCACCCTCGTCAGATCTACAAATTATTGAAAAACAATTATGGACACACTATTTTATACAATTATACTATTATTAGCCAAATCGACTACTACCTTTAGTTATAACAATTTAATCATAATACCCAAACCAGATTCGTCATATACATACTGCTTGTATCTATAAAACATTAGAAACAATATTAAACATCAAAAATAAACAAATTATTGCTGAAAAGTTGAAACAAATTATGTAAAAAGTCATCATGATCTCACCTCATAAAAACATTTATTAATTTAAGATAGACAAACTAATAATCTTAATATCAATATATGCAATGTATAACACATAAAACAATAGCACAAAAAAACATAATTCAATAATAAAAATATAATAAAAAATTAAAAAAGTAAAAAAGTAAATATTGCACAAAGTGCACTTATCACAGTTAGAAGAATACTACGAATGACTAGAAAGTTTACACATAGATCGAAATAAAGCGTAATCTATGTATATAATCAAGTACTATTAATCAATATACTATCGGTAATACAGAAATTTCTATTGCCTTCATCAGAATACCGTATATCAAATCAAAATTAAATAAGGTGGTATCATTGTGACTTTTTTTACACTATTATTTTTTATTTTTTAATCTATTAATAATGGGAGCGTAACTACTGTGTAATTTTTTGGTATCCTCTTTCTTATTAATGGAATTGGTTTGTAAATGAATATGGATCATTTCAGACAATGTTCTTCTATGCCAATTAGTTTCTCTATCAAGTATTTCAAAATTTTCAAAGTCAAACAAATGGGATTCATTTTTCAATTTTTGTGTATTAATCACCAATGTAGCGTCATTCTTTTTTGTATTACGTTTGTGTTCTGGAATTCGAGTATAAACTGTTTTTTTTATTCACCCACGTATGTAGCATTACAATTTTACACTTAATTTTATAAACTATATTACACTGTTCTTTAATTGAAGTGGCATCTTTACCTCTTTTTATCAAATAACTAAGATTATTATTAATTTTCGGTAAAACTCTTATACCATAATTTCTAAAAACTGCTGTAATTTGTTCGAAGAAATTTCTTATATATGGCAGACTGACATGAGTCAAATATCTATTTTTTGTAAACTTTTTATTGTTGTTATTACTAATATTATTGTTATTGTTATTATTATGTGTAGCAATCCTTTTATTAAGATGGAATTTAATAAACTCATAAGGATAATTGTTACTTATTAGATATTGTTTAACCAGCTTAATATTTTTGTTATGGAATTTTTTGTTTGCCAATACTATTGCTTTATCAACTAAGGAATACACCATACCCCTTTTATGTGATAAAGGATGACTAGAGTTAAAATTGAGGAATTTACCCGAAAAAGTAGGTTTATGATACCAATCAGTAATTAATTTACCATCTTCTCTAATAATTTTAATTTCTAAAAAATTCAAAGTTTGATTGTTTTCCATTTCATAGGTAAATTTTAGTCTATTGTCATAAGTGTTGAAGGTGTCCATTACATAATCTATTTTATTCTTTGATATAGTAATTTGTAGATCTGATGAGGGTGCCAAACTAGCCACTGAAACGTCGTTGTTGTTGTTATATATTTTTAATAACAATAAATTGACTCGTAAACCAACCGTTATACACAGTTATTTTTGAATACTACACGAGTGTTTGGATAATATCATATATAAAAGACGTTTACGAGTACGCGGTGCATATATAGAATACGCATACACGCGCAATTAGACAGTTCCGTTGCTCGCTTACCTGGAGAAATGAAGCGCATCGCGCGAACCGCAGCACGTACGGAATTTTGCATCCTGTCGCGCACCTATACGGGAACCGTGATAGGTATATGTACCTAGGCCTCGGTCGCGGGAAAAATCGAGAGAAAGAGAGAGAGAGAGAGGGAGAGAGAGAAAAAGATTTTCGCGCGACACCGCAAAATTCCTGTGGGAACGTAATAACGCGCGGTTTGCATAATTTCATCGTTGCGATCCTCGCACGCGAGTAATCGCCAATTACGGAACTTAAGTGATTTTAGCCGGAGGTAAGGGAGTCGTGAGTATGACCCAGTTAATTAATGAACTTTCTATATCTATAGGCGTGTGCGTGTAATATGTTTTACTATGGATATGGATTGGCGAAATCGCTGATTTGAAAACCCGATACGACGCTTTGTTTGCTTTCGTTTAATTGGCGATTTGTTAGTGCGCGAGTCGTTATCGAAGGAGAATCGTGTAATAATGTTTTTTGTGTTATTACGCTATTGCGGAAGGTGTTTTAGGCAATAACAGATAAACTCGTATTGAACGAAAAACAAATGTACTGTCGCAAGTTTGTGTACATGTAATTTATGAGGAAAACGATACATTTTCTATACGTGACAATGATAAATTGATAAACTTTTCTAGTGCAAAGTCAGCTGCATAAAAATTTTCAAGGTGCCAAATTTATTTTCGCATTTTACACGAAATCTTAATTGTACAATGCGAGCTGTACACGTTGTGTTCGAAGCAGGGCGCTCCCGCGCTTGCCGATAACCTTCCGCTACTTATAGAGCGAATTTTGCTATTATACTCGTGGTAGGGTGAAAAGTCCCAGTCTCACGAAAGTGAAGCTACAGATTGAATCCTCGTGCGCAAGGTTATGAGAAGATGCATGATCTCACGCTTATTTTCTCATTAAAACTTATAAAAATATTTTACGAGTCGTTGTTGTGTTCATAGATGTATGTCTTTAATTATCATTAAAATTAATAGTAATTCTGCATTTAAAATATTTTCTTTTAACTATGAGAAAGTTTTTACTTTCAAACAATTTTCATTTCTCTATTAAATAACAATGTGTATTATCTGTTTAGATTTGAAGGATAACGTGATGATGAAGAACGATTTTAATATAAAACAATTATCTTTAAACAAAATTATTTATCAACATTATTATCGTAGCATTGAGTGCATTTTATCTTGTTTCACAGAAAGTTTAGCCACTGAATTACACAATTTGAATTATACTGAAAAAATTACACACAGGCAGTAAATTATTATGGCGATGTAAGCGATAAATTTGTTTTCCATCACATAACGGTAAATTTCATACAGCATATTGCTCGGTAGCAATATCAAGATAAGGTTTCTGGTTATATTCTACAAACGTTCGCGGTTTAGTGTAATTCTCATAAACCATCTACGCTGTACCACAAAAAACGCATTATTTTTATACACAGAAGTCTAAGTGCGTAAAAGTACATACAATTAGTTTTTAATTTTTGCTGTGCTATTAAAGAAATTTTAGAATACACATATGTAGGTCTTTGACTGTAGAAGTTAATTCACATATGTTGCTGTATATCATTAAATTGAATAACATTATTCTTAACCAAAACTAAATCGTTATTCTGCTTCCTTCTAGTGTAAGCTTTATAATAGTAAAAAATTTCAGTTTATAGGAGACGAAATAGCGTCAAAGAGTTGAGCGAGTCAAAAAGTTATTTTTTAAAATTTTAGAATCGCTCAAAATTATTACACGCAAGTTTTGTATTTTCGGCCTTCCAATGTGTTTAGAGGAGTCACAACCGGTGCGCAGCATAGCGGTGGCAATAGGAAACATTAGATGGGCGGCTCTCGACTTGATAAGCAAGTTTCCGTCACGTGCCGGTATGTGACGCACCGGTTCTGACGCCCCTAAACACATTTATAAGCCTACAGTATATAAATCGCGTAATTCAACCATTCTAACAAGTTTACCACTCGTTTTTTCCTTGGTTTTCTGAAAAAGAATAAAATATTATTTATAGAGCCGTAAAAAATAAAAGAGAACGTACCAATAGTATACATTTATTAGGGTATATTTACAACATTTAATTACTTAGCAATCGATTTCGACGCTTTAGAGCAATTAAAGCCTCTTCTTTTGGTTTGGTTCCTCTGAAAGACACTCCGATGGCAATTCCCCTTCGTAATTTTTTTTCGTATAATATTTAAGGGATCAAGGAGCGCGAGAGTGCTCCGAAGGCAAGTATAAAAGCCTGAGGAGCGAGACCGCGTTCTCCTATTATACCTTGAAACGGATTATCCAGATCTTAAGAGTTATTGTTACTTTTAATATATAACTTAAAATATATATATATATTTAGTTGGATTAAAAGCTATTTTAATTGTACTTCACAAATCAAAAAGATTCATTTCAAAAGAATATCTCAATGTAAAGATATCGGACATAGAACAATTTTTACGGTCATTTACGATGAACAATAGTCATATTGTAGTTTTGCAAAGCCATTGCCCAACGCGCTAGGCATCCAATGGGATCTTTTAGGTTATGCAACCACAATAGACCCGAGTGATCAGTTATTACGGCGAATTCTTCACCGAGAAGATAGCCTCTATATTTCTGAACAGTCCATGACCACTGCCAGACATTCTTTTTCTGTTACAGTGTAATTTCGTTCCGCTTTTGTTAGAGTTCGACTAGCATACGCAGTTGGGTGTTTTTCCCCCTCGAAATTTTGGGTTGAAACCGCATCGAAAGCGTAGCTGCTTGAGTCAGTTTGGACACAGATGGGTTTAGTAAAGTTAAGAGTAACATCTCAAAGGCAACATACAGTTGTTTGCTTAAATATCAACTATACGTAATATCCAAAACAATTACGTTGCAGATGTTTTTAAAATTATTTCTTACAAATCTTGTAACACGCGGATATCAATGTATTTTATTTATAAAAAACTATCCAGTAAATGTATGAATGAAACATATACAAAAAGCATGGGTCGATAAAGCCAATTCTACTAATTAGTTGGTGGATACGGTGCTATAATTGGGATTAAATAAAAGCCAAAGTGCGGTCTGTAACGGAAATGTCCTTAGGTGTTTGCACTGGTTGGAAGTGACACCACCCACATACGTTGTATTGGGTCCTTGAATAAGTTCTCGCTGTTTCCTAACAGATAGCGTTACCAGGACTAAGTGTATGTAATTTCAGATGCTAACGCATCTATAAGGAAGTACTGTCGGTAAGCTTGAACTTAAATGTATGTTAGTTCGCCATAGTGTAAACAGCGTTTTTTGTTCTCACTACTAACAATGTCAAGTTTTGTGCCAAATAAAGAGTATTTGCGGGGAATTTTATTGCACTATTTTATTTTAAAAAAATCTGCAGCTGAAGCGCACAGGATTCTTGTTGAAAGTTACGGTGACCATGCTCTGTCGGAAACGACATGCAGAGACTGGTTTCGACGCCTCAAAAATAACGATTTTGATCTTGGAGATAAAGAACGTACTGGTGCACCAAAAAAGTTTGAAGATGAAGAATTGGAGGAATTACTAAATAAAAACTCATGTGAGACGCTAGCTGAACTTGCAAAATCATTACGAGTAGATCAACAGTTTCGAAGCGTTTGAAAACGTTAGGAATGATCCAGAAGCAAGGACATTGGGTGCCGTATGAGTTGAAGCCGAGAGACGTCGAACGACGTTTCCTCACGTGTGAAGTGCTGCTTCAACGGCAGAAAAGGAAAGGTTTTTTGCATCGTATCGTGACTGGTGATGAAAAGTGGATACAGTACGATAATCCCAAGCGTAAAAAATCAGGGGATAAGCCCGGTCATGCATCAACATCGTCCGCAAAGCCAAATATCCAAGGTTCGAAGCTTCTCCTCTGCATTTGGTGGGATCAGCAGGGTGTAATTTATTATGAACTGCTGAAACCGAACGAAACTATCACGGGAGATCGCTATCGACTGTAATTGATGTGTTTGAGCCGAGCCCTAAAGGAAAAACGGCCGCTGTATGAGCAGAGACACGACAGGTAATTTTTTTACATGACAATGCTCGGCCACATGTTGAAAAAGTCGTCAAAGAAACTTTGGAGGCGCTTCAAAGAGATGCCCTATACCTCACCCGCTGTATAGCACAGACATTGGTCCTTCCGACTACCACTTGTTCTGGTCGATGGCTCATGGCTTGGCTGAGCAGCACTTCTATTCTTATGAAGATGCCAAAAAATGGGTCGATTCTTGGATAGCTTCAAAAGACGAGCAGTTCTTCCGAGATGGAATCCGTAAATTGCCAGAAAGATGGGGGAAAGTAGTACTAGAAAGTAGGACTAGTGGATGGGTAATATTTTCAGTGACATGCTTTTTATTAGATACTTTAAATAAAGCATCAATTTTCATAAAAACACAGCGAGAACTTATTCAAGGTCCCAATAATTTATGAAAAATTTACTTTGAACACTACGAGATTTTATTTAAGAGTGCCACTGTATCGTAAATCAACTGCATTTACAAAAATCAACTAAAATTCCGAAATGTACCCTACGATGAAAAAGATTTAAATGTTCAAATCTAAATCGAATGTGAAATAGCTTTTATCTTCCAAAATTTACATTCAAAATGACAAAAAGAATTTAAATCTATAACAAGATTTATTCATTCCAGCAATAATTCGAAGTTAAAAAGTTTATTATATTCTATTTATTTATTCAATTTATAGGAACGCACGGTGACCATGGTCCGAATCGAGCAGCGTGATAGTTGTCACTACTCGCTTCGCTCGTACGAAAAATGTCACATGAAGTAAATCATCACCTTCCCAGTGCCGAAATGTACTATTTCACCAGTGCGCGTGTCGAGTGTCGCGCACGTTTTGAAGATTTACGAAGTTTTACGAGGTACGAATTTCGATGCACTAGGTACTGGGCATTATTCGAACGAAAAACTCGTGTACATTTCACTCGGGTTAACAAAGAGTGTTATTATAGGGAAATTATATTTGGGAGGAAAACAAGGAAAGGCGATTTCGGAAAAGCGCAGAATAAAAGTATACGCGAACACCAAATTAAAATGAAAAAATGAAGACACTGTTTATTTAAAACAAATTTCACGCGTTGTTGGTTGAGCACCAGCTGCACATGCAGCACGAGATTTATTTAAATCCAAAACGCGAAGCTCGACGCGTACTGAAAAATATTGAGTTGCCGACATAGGTAAAAGGAGATAACAAAATCAAAAGCAAACCTTGTACTCGGAGTCTTCGTCATGACTTACATATTTTCGGCCTTCCAATGTGTTTAGAGGAGTCACAACCGATACGCAGCATAACGGTGGCAATTGAAAACCTTAGATGGGCGGCTCTCGACTTGATAAGCAAGTTTCCGTCACGTGCCGCTATCTGAAAAAGAATAAAATATTATTTATAGAGAATGTCCATAAAAAATAAAAGAGAACGTACCAATAGTATACGTTTATTAGGGTATACTTTCAACATTTAATTGCTTATTAGCAATCGATTTCCACGCGTCATCCATCTCTATTGGATTCCTGCAATCTAACGTTTTATCCCACAGTATTGGGTTTTCGAACATTAGCGCAATTAAAGCCTCGTCTTTTGGTTTGTTTCCTCTGAAAGACACTGCAACGACAATTCGCCTACGTAATTGTTTTTTTTCGATAATATTCAACGGATCAAGGAGCGCGGAAAGGCTCCGAAGACAAGTATAAAAGCCTGAGGAGCGGGACCACGTTCTCCTATTATACATTGATAAAATCTGGATCTTAAGAATTGTTATACCTTTTACTGTATAACTTAAAATATACATATTTAGTTTGATTAAAAACTATTTTAATTGTACTTCACAAATCAAAAAGTTTCATTTGAAAAGAATATCTCAAATTCTCAATGTAAAGATATTGGACATAGAACAATTTTTACGGTCATTTCCGATTCCGAATTTTTTCTTCGCTTTTTTCTTCTCCAGTATTATATTATTATATCTATATATACATACATCCGTTTCTTCTAAAATTCACTTCCGAATTTTTTCTTCGTTTTTTTCTTCTTCAGTATTATATTATTATATTTACCTGCAACTGTTCTTTCCGGGATGCGAAACTGTATATAACTGTTTTTTCCAAGACGCGTTCGTTTTGCTTAAGTTAGTGTTCTTCTTCCAGGTGAGACTTGACATTCAGTGTGGCTGTGTACTCTCGCTCGACCCCATCTCTATTTGCATTTGACAGATGGTTGTATGTGCATCAACTATCGTTCCAAGGACTTCTTCCCTATGACATTCAATATCTAATAATTGTGAGTAACTTACATCCTTAAATAATTGTTTCTGTTATGTGTTTCAGCTGATTTATTTTCTAAGTGTGAGAAAGAGGTACTAGCAAGCATGGTACCGAGAGGCGTCAATGGGACCTTTGAGAGGCTGGGACAGCTAAGCCTCCTACAGACTACAATTTGTCGCTGCTCTACTAGATCTTCCTTCGTATGTTTATAGAGAGTTCGCATACTCTGTTGTGGGAAATACTGCTATGTAGGGGTAGGGAAACATATAAGTACTGTATTTAGAGGGGCGTTTATAGGCTGCCTACAACCTTTTCGTCAATCTAGGCTTTTTACGATGACATCCTTCGAATCGTTATCGTCCGGTACTGAAAGAATAAGACCAAAAGAATTAGAAAGAGAAATAGTTTGCTGACTGCATGCAAGGAGAGCAGCTTCAGCAGCAGCATGCTCGCTATATAAGGCTTTGGGAGTGGGAGGAATATGAGAGAGATGCCTAAGGTGGGATAACTTTTTAAGGGTTTCCGGGTTAGAGGGGAGAGGTGTAAGAGCGGGATCATTAGGGTGGTTGTAAAAGTTATAAAAGTTTAAAATAGAGCATCGAAAATGCACTGTTTAATTCCTAAAATTAAACTGTTCGACTGCCGGCATATTTTGATGCACTTTCGATGCTCAATTTTAAACTTACATAATTTCAAGAAGAGCTTTTTTTCAAGCCTTTTTTCAAAATAAAGCTAAAAAGGCGCAGAACTTCGGTTTTTTGAGCGTTAGGATCTAATATTGCAGCTTTCTTTATATTTCTACATCCAAAAACATATCGCAAAGTTTGAGCCGAATCCGTGATCCGGAGTTCGCGGCCTCTCCTAGTGAGTAAGACACGCTGGGCCGTTGCCGGGGAACGATAATTCCATGAGGGCTATGTAAAAATTACACTATATTAACAATTTTTTTTTTGATAATTAGTTCGGCGACTTAAATATTTCTTTTTGTAATAGTTACTACGTCACTTCGAAAATATAGTTTAATTTTTGTATGATTTTTTAGTATTTTAGGAAAGTCGCTCATGTTATCTTAAAATTAAGCCTTATATGTTAATTAATAAAATTGAAATTTTCAGACTATCTGTAATTATATGAAAATATATATTATATAAAAATTTTGTAATTTATGCAAAATTGATATATAAGTTCATTTCTGTGTAAAATCTATACATAAACTTTATGTTTTATACTTTATAGAATTTTCATATACAGTTTGTATGAAAATTTTTTACATGCGCGGATTCGAGAAATCGGAGAGAAACTCGCGGGGATAATGCGGGAGAGCAACATATCCGGATTCTCTCAGTCTTTCCGCTGCTGCGCGCTGCTTGCCCGACGAGCCAATTTATCCAGAGCGATGTTTTCCGCGCCGACAGGGAAACTGCGCGCTCGCGGGCCGGAAATCCGGCGGTGCCTTGTTTTCTTTCGCCGGTGACGTTGCGCTCGCGGCACGTCGCCGAGGAAAGTTACACAGCTTTCCGTTTATTTTTCGCGCGTCTGTAAGTGCGCTCCACTCTGTCTTTCGCGGAAATGAAAAATCTCGATGGCGCAGAGGCGAGGAAATAAGGAATGGCTGTGTAATTGTCGAGACGCGATGGAGTTGCTCGGTGATTGTCAACGAAAGTGTTGGTTGTTGGAGTGCGTCTTCCGGAGATAAAGTTATCGTGGACGTTATACCGCAAATATCTTATTTCGAAACAATATTATTTTATAACAATAAATATTTTTTGTATGAAATACGTGCTTCGAAAAAATTGGGTGTTACAAAGAGGAAACACAATTTGAACCTTGGAATATAGCGGATTAAACAAAATATTAATTCGATACTTCTCATGTGATCTCATTTTTGTGAAAAATAAAGTTAATTGCACCGCTGAAACTGCACTGATGAAATATTGCTATAGCACTTTTTTCTTACATTAAAAGAGAATATTTTTAGCGATTTTCCCCAATTCGATTTATATTTATTACCTTTCAACTGTATTAATAACGCAAGAAAAACTTACATCTTTAGATAAAAAACCTCAAAATAAATTCGTTGAATATGAAAAAATTATGTACAAAAGCAAGCAATGTTCAACAATTAAATTGCCCAGAAGTCCTGCGGTGCGTACATCCGAGATCATATCATTACAACATCTTCATATCCTCTTCATATCATCACAACCTCATTATATAATAACCCAAGAATAAATACGTCTCACCATCTGTATAAAAGCCACGCCCAACTACCGCCGCACTATAGTTTTTTCCTCGTGACTCGCAATCACCGCGAGGGCTGGACTCTCGAATATATCCGGTTTTACGCTCTCGCGCGTCCTTATTACATAAGAAATTTTCAGGCGCGCATACTTTTTGCCACTGGCGTTCAAACCCATCGCCGTGATTTATATGTGCCGATGAGCATGAAAGAGAATCCATGCGTGGTATAGCGGCGTCAATGTATAGATAGCGACGAACGTGGAAGGAATGAAATTGCATTGAAACATTATATGCGGTCGTATATTATTTTACGTGTGATAGTACTGAGAGAAATGTTTAGGAAAATTTACTATAAATGTAAGAAAAATTACTATGTTCGATAGGAACTTTGGGACAGACTCGAATTATCATAAAATTTACTACAATTTATAGTAAAAATTGCTATGTACATAGTAAAAATTACTCAAAACATAGGAATTTTTATTATAAATTGTAGTAAATTTTATGATAATTTAAGTCTGGCCCACGATTACTATAAATATAGTAATTTTTGTTACACCATTTTTCTCCGTGTATATATGGTTGTTACATAACCGTTTGTCATATTCCGGCGTTGCTGAATCCTGATATTTTTTTTAATAACTGTATGACACACTTCGTCAACGTCATCGAAAACAGTTCAAAAATTAGTCGAAAAATAAATTAGTTGTGCAAAGTAAAAAATTATACATGATTCTAGTACTTTCATCTCGTGTGAATAGTTTGATGTGTTTCTAATTTATAGCTCGATACGATCCAGTAGTCCAACCTGCTTTAAACACTTCAGCAAAATTTCACTACTTTAAACTGATCTAGCTACTTCAAGTATCCAAGTTCAAGTAGTTTTCTATTTCTACGAGCACTTTCTATCATTTTGAACAGTGTTGAAAGTGCCGATTCAATTAAGCTTTGGGCCAAAAGTTCGCTATATCCGTCAAAAACACGACGTATCAAGAATACGTATACATCCCAAATCTCTTGACTTTCTACACCTACAAACTACCGCATACATCGATATACCGTCACGCGTTCGCAGAGCGAAAATCCGTCACGTTGTATCGCCGCACAATATGCCGCGCGCGTGAACGACCTCATCGGTGCTCGGGCGACGACAATAGCCGCACGCGGCCTTGTCGTCCCCGTTATATCTCTTCTGTGTCTCTTCACCGACGCGCGTAAAATGCAACTCTCGAGGCGCATGTCCTTGAGAATCCGGTGCACATAATACGCGCGGGGAGGAGACGCGACCGTCGCAGATAAAAATGCAAATTTGTATTGCGCGCGGCTAGGACAATGGACGCGAGGAGAAATTTCGATCGGACATGCGAACGCGCGAAAGTCGTCGATCTTGCGGTTGCACTGTGCGCAATTTATGAGCGTAATTGCCAGCTGCTTTCCGGTTGTGACTTGTACTGTGAGTACGTGACTCATTGAGGTCCTCGGTGACACCAAAGTATTTTCTTTTGTATTGTACTTTGTGTTTTTGGTGAGTGGCTAGTTTAATCATTAATTGAACATTTTTATATACACATTTTATAATGTCCTAATTTGATGAATTGTCGGAAAATTAGAAGAGAGATTTATTTCGAGAATTGGACAGTTAGCTGTCTAGCTAGTGAGTCTCATTATGTTTGTCAATACATTATATACAAAATAAACTACGTGACATAAGTAAAAACATCAAGGAAGATAACCGATTTATTTTAAAAATCATCCTGCATCAGGCAAATCATTTTTCTGAGTGTACATTCATAATCGATTAAATTATCATTACTAGTAAAGTACATATCGCAAACAGTTTTGGCTTTATGACGTCAAACAATAAGCGATAAAAATTCATAAAAACCACCTTTCTTACAAACTTTCCAATTTTTTTTTCGATAACTATAATGAGTTCTTCGCATTTGTTTATAAAATACTGTTAATTAAAGATTTATTTATTAATATATTAATAAATGGGTATACGTTTTTTTTGCGAACCACATACGCCACTGAAATCAGCAGTCGAGATATAGGGGCATTTGCATGCGCTTATTAAAATTCGAGTGTGCATCGAGACGGTCAATGATTGTAATTGTAATTAGGCCTTATTTAGCGAGGCTCGAGTTTGGCGCTTTATGAATCATGTATATTCCCGCGTTAACGAACGCTGGAGAAGTATATCGGGGCGGCTATGTAGCATTGATTAATTCTTTCCCGTTCGCGCACATATACATGTGTGCAATCGGAAAATAATTATTTTAAACGCCGATGCTTTATAAATAATTGAAGTACCGTTAATAGGGAATGCTTTATTTGAAATCTATATATACATAGGCTAACGTTATACTGCTACTATTTTTAGAGTATTTCTTTATCAACTTTAACGTTTATCGTAGGATGTGAATTAAAACTAACAAAATTTCAACGCACAGTGTATTTAGTTACTGCTCAACAAGGAGAAGTTGATTAATAATTCCATTGTTGTAATAACAAGAAATTTGATGTTACTTTTGTTTTGTTTTAAATCGCATGCAAAAAAAGCATTTATTTTTGGCATTTTAAAATCTCGACTCTGTATACCTGGCAGTCATTTGTGTATTTAAAGTATGTCGTCGCCTGGCTGTTTCCGGGTTAAAGACCTTTCAGTTTCATTTTGAAAACTTAACGTGCTGAAACGTCCGTGAAAGTTTAAACGAAATTAAAATACGCGAAAAACCAAAATAGTATGATATATACATATGGTATATTTTTATACGATCTTATCACGAGTTATAAATAAGTTATATAATAAGTTATAAATAACGTTATATATATGTAAAATCACTCTGTATCTGAATAAAACATTCTTAAAAACGATTTATACACTTCATAAACCTGCGACTAATAGTAGATTTAATTGAAAGCAAAAATCGTAAGTCATATCTACCACATCTCTAAATCTATTCAAGCGATGTTAGGTGGACGTAGCCATCATAAACTCTTTCAAATGGATAAAAACGCGTGATTTACCAGCGAAAGAATGCGTGAAGGCTAAAGCACGACTCCTGAAACTCTCATTAACACGTACTCGCACATGTCTGTGCTTCTCTCCTCCTCTCTCTTTCTCTCTCATCTCCTCTTTCGGCTTCTAATGAAAGCGCGCGGCATTCCTCGGCACACGGTTCAATCTGAGCAGCGCGCGCGTGCGTAATCGTTAATTATCCGAAATAAAAGTCCCGGATGGGGCAAATCGACGGAGCGGAAAAATTAATGTCAATTAGCGAGTAGCCTAAGCGATATGTGGACTCGCTGTGCGGAGCTTTCGAGGCACGCATGCATGCATGCGCAAGGTATAAGACGAATCTGCGATGAGAGGAAAAGATGGTGGAGTGCGGAAGAGGAGAAACGTGTCTTCAGGTGATTATACTTATGTGCGGCTGGATTGGATTTTAGAGTGCTTTTGATTTTATTTGTAAAGACAATAAATTTTGGTTTATGGTCCGAAAAAAATCGAATTCGTATTAATAACGCATGCAAGAGCATAATGTTATTGAGCTGTAACCTACTTTTGTATTAATACTTGTATACATGATGTATAATGCTTTTAGATAAATGTTGTGAAAAAAAAGAAAATTTTGTTAAAACACTTATTTGATTAATTATGGTATTTATAAGTACCGTTGCTAAATGATAGCAATGTGCACATAATGCGAAAGTTTGTGTTCCAAATTCCAAAAAGAATTTTGTTCGAGATTGTAGTACCCTAAGTGCCCGCTAGATGGCGAGCGCCAACGCGCTACCTTCAATGAAAAACATCACCCCGAGTGTACAAGAAGGGGCTTGCGGCACCCACTCGACCGGAGAAATGAGAGAGATCGATTGATTCTGTCTCTGATAGTCGTCGCGATCGCAGTGAGCATCGTAATATCGCGATAGTTTTCAATTGTGAGTGATAGTGATAGTGATTGTGCAGAGAATCAGTTTGATCACCTGCCCTTCTGAGGGCAATCACACGGCTGAGCACAGTATTGTGATATTCACCGCTTCCTTCCAAACTACAAGTCGACAACAACAACAGCCACCAGAGAGCGGACCTCGGAGAGGTGACCTCCAGGGTCACCATGTCACACTCATCGGACAAAATGGACCAGTCGGAGTCCCCAGAGGGCTCAACGCTACAGCACCCGAAGCGAGTGAATCCAGACAACAGCGATGACGAAGGATTCAGCGTCGTATCATCCACTAAGAGGAAGAAGGCTAGGACCTCGACAAAGGCCAGGATCTCAACAAGGGCCAGCAGCAGCACCACAACTAGCACCAGTAAGATAAACACACAACCATCTAATGTGACCCTATCGAATAAAACTAAGAACTACTTTGACACACTCGCTAACGATACTGAAAAAACGGTACCAACAGGTTGCCTAAATTCAAACGACACACTGACAAACAACGAGACAGACCCTAAGACTAAAAAACAATCGATCAAGCCAGTGACAGTTAAAGTAGACGAACTCAACTACCCATATAAGATGCTTAAGGTTGTCCTTAGGAAACTTAAGTTTCCACCGGTAGTACAAACTATCGACAGCACCCACATGTCAGTTGGGGTTAGTACACTTGATGACTACCGGTTGTTACTCAAGGGTCTTGAGGAAGCAGCCTTTCAATATTCCCTGAGACGACCCGCTGATTCCACCCCTCCTGCGAAAATTGTAGTGAGAGGCCTCCCCTCGTATACAGAAACCGACGAAATAAAAGAAGAGCTGACTGAAATAGGGCTAAAAGTAGAAAGCGTGGCACAGATGAAAAGAGGAAGTGGAAGAACAGCCACGCCGCTCCCTCTTTTCCTTTTAACTGTAACTAATGATGAAAATATAAAACTCTTGAATGAAGTCAAATAGATTAATTACTTCAAAATAAAACTTGAAAAATATAACAAACCTAACAAACCTGTGCAATGCTTCAACTGCCAGGAATTTAATCATGTCTCTAAATTCTGCCACATACTTCCCAAATGCGTTAAATGTGGAGAAATCCACAAATCAACTGAATGCAAATTAGATTTCTCGGATAAAACAAACAACCTAAAATGCGCTAACTGTAGAGGAAACCACACGGCAAACTACCAGGGATGCCCAAGATATAAAAGACAACACGATCTAATCAAAATCAGGTCACAAAAACAAACAAACGCTAAACCTACACAACAGGTAAAAATTTACGCGCCCAGACAACAACCGCCACAAAAACAACAACAATCACAACAACATAATTACAACGCAAACACTAGCTATGAACGTAACTTCCCACGACTTATCAATAAACAAAACGCAAGTCCAGCGTGGACACACACACAAACAAACATGATAAATAATAATGATAAAATACAATCTAAAGATGCTGAAAACCTAATGAACATTATAAACGAGGCAATCGAGTTAACACTCCAAATTACAACAGGTACACTCACACTTAAAGATGCTACAATTCAAACAGCTAATCTAATAAAACAACTTTTCTCTACAGCCCTTAATGTTAGCAATGGAGCAGGAAAATAAACAATTAAAAATCTACGCATGGAATGCGTGTGGTGGATTATATGCCAAAAGACTTGAATTAGAATCCCTCTTAATAAATAACAAAATAGATATTTGCCTCATAAGTGAAACCTTAATTAAAGATAAACAAAATTTCAATATAAAAAATGATAAAACATATAAAAACACTAACAAAGGCACGGCTATTCTCGTTAAAAATGACATCAGTCACTACGTAATTCCGATTGATCTCGAAAAACTAGAAGCCACGGCTATAAAAATTAAAACGCGAGGCCAAGAAGTCGCGATAATATCCACATATAACTCCCCTAGCGTAAAATTCCATAAAGCCGACTACACTAAAATCTTTAAAATAGCCCCGGTTGTTATTGCAGCAGGTGATTACAATGCAAAACACACCATATGGGGTAGTAGATCTATTAACACACTTGGCAAAAACATTAATAATTTCTGTTTTAAAAATAACCTTTCAGTTCATGCACCCCCGGAATTCACGCACTATCCATTTAACAAAAGATTAAAACCGGACATAATAGATTTCATGATCTTAAAAAATCTTTATTTTACTTCGGATGTAAACACAATTCACGAGTTAGACTCAGATCACTACCCCATAGAAATCATAGTTAACTTGAGCGCTAAATTCACCACTAACCATCCTAAATATAACTTAGCAAAAGCAAATTGGAATTCATTTCAAAATCATATAGATAACGCGATTAAAGAGCGCCAAAACGACTTAAATTCAATCAATAATATAAATCTTGCAATCTTAAATTTAACTAACTAACTCAATCTCGGAAGCATTAGAAATCGCAGTACCTAAAAATGAAAATAAAACCGGTGAACCCCCCCTGCCACAAACAATACTTGATTTAATTAGCTCCAGAAATAAAAACATACGAGAAAACCATGTCAGGCCAAATCCCCTACTAAAACTAGAAATAAATCACCAACGGAAAAAATCGATAAAATGATTAAAGAATTTAAATGTAACACGTGGAATAACACAGTTAAAAAATTAAATATTAAAGATAACAGCCTCTGGAGAATGACAAAAGCTCTAACGCGTAAACAAACAAATATTCCAGCTCTTAAAAACGAAAATAACGAAATTAAATACTTTTCTCCAGAAGACAAAGCTAACGCATTTGGAACGCACTTCGCTAATACATTTACCCCGCATAAAAACGAATCCGAAGAAGCAAAGCTCTTCACCACAGAAACAGACCGCATGGTTTCCTCGTACTTAAACCATCTGGAAATTACGGATCCTAAATATAAAGCCAAACCATTCGAAATCAAAACCTATATTAAAAGAACTAAAAACAATAAAGCTCCCGGACCGGATAAAATCACTAATTGCATGCTTAAACATCTACCCTCCAGCGCCATAAGTTATATTTCGAAAATTCTTAATGCTTGCTTCGATTTAAATTATTTCCCTACGGAGTGAAAAAAAGCAACTATCTTAGTGTTTGCTAAACCCGGTAAAGATCTAACCATGACCACCAGCTACAGGCCCATAAGTTTACTAAATACAATGAGCAAAATTTTCGAATCAATCATAATCGATAGACTTAAAGACGAACTAAACGATAAACTTCGACTCCGAGCAGAACAATTTGGTTTTAGAGATGGACACTCGACAGTACAGGCCATACTTAGACTAACAGAAGACATCACGAAAAACTTTAACTGCAACAGAAACACAGGCGCGGTTTTTCTGGACGTCGCGAAGGCTTTTGACAGCGTGTGGATAAACGGTCTAATCCGCAAGCTGATCGAAGCCAAAATAAATAAAAATTTAATTCACCTACTAGCATCATATTTAAAAAATAGAAAATTTAAAGTAAAACTAAATGACGTAGAATCTAAAGAATTTAAATACGCGCAGGCATACCACAAGGTAGTCTACTCGGTCCTATACTTTTCATCATTTACATCAATGACCTTCCAACCGTTGAAGGAGTAAAAATAGGAATTTACGCAGATGACATGGCCGCGTGGGCTACCTCGTGGAGCAATCTCAAAATAGTAAAACTTTTAAACGAATTCCTTAATAAAGTAAAAAACTGGACAACATTATGGCGCATAAAAATAAACGCTTCTAAATCAGAATCAATCCTTTTCTCGCATAAAAAAAACCCAACACGGGATCTAGATCCGCCTAATCTAAACAACGAGTCTATAGAATGGGAAAATAAAGTAAAATATCTAGGAGTAATGCTTGATAAAAAATTAAGTTACACAGCCCACGTTAATAACACGTGTAACAAAGCAATAGGAGCCACAATGAAACTCAAACCAATCTTAAATAATCACTCAGCACTAAATATAAATAACGGAGTAATGATTTATAAAATGATAATAAGACCAATCTTAACCTACGCTTCGACGATCTGGGCCAACACAAACAAATCTAATCACCAAAAAATACAAACGGTACAGAATAAAACACTCCGCACAATTTTAAACGTCCCTAGATACACTAAAAACACTCTAATTCATAAAGATTTAAATGTAGAGTACATTAAAGACTACATCAAAGAAGCCGGCAAAAACTTCTATAACAGAATTTCGGAATCAAAATATCAAATCATTAAAAACCTAGGCAACTACGACTCTGACGCGAGAGACAAATACAAGAGACCTAAAGGCTTTTTGCATATAGATCCACCCACATAAATCCTAATAAATAACGCAAATTTACGATGTTTCAGATACAACAGATCCAAGCCAAGGACAAATGCAGATATACCAGACTTACCTCCCCCTTACTGACCTTTTCTTTTCAGGATCACAACAAGAAGACGCACCTCATACATAAAACTCTCTCTCTCCTTTGACGCAAAAGGAGACGCAGCGACGCCATGCTGGCGGCCGATGTTCAGTGCGCCTCAAAACCGCAACGAATACCTGACCGGACCGGCTGGCGGATGCGGCGTCTCCCTCTGGGTGAATCTTTTTCCTCTAAACTTTCTGCCGCATATCACATCTATCTACCTATATAAATTACTCATCTATTTTTTCTGTCTAATAAAGTCATTCTACGCGTCTCAACAACTAACTTAAGATAAATGGGTTTTTACTCCTAGCGAGGTGTTTCCCCATTCTACACTCCACATAGTAGTTCAGCCATACAACCGTTTTTGCTCTATAACTTCTGATAGTGTGGAAATGCCCTCATAGGGCAACGCACAACTGCCTCTCTTTTGATTTCCTTCTTTAAGGAGAGGTAACTGGAATCGCCCAGGCTCCTCCTACGTGGATTCATTTCTACGTAAGGGGCTCCTGGACGGTGATCCGGGCAGGCTGTACCTCACTGGTAGGGGGCGACGGAGGGGGCCCCCACCATCCCTTCTTTCTTTCTTTCTTTCCACTCGACCGACCCATTATTACGATATTATTTTGCCTATTTGCCTAATCGCCAAACACTATAATTTGCCTACTAATGCCTTTACTACATTTTACAAACTTTGTTGATAATATGAGAGGCTCTCGTATCTATGATATTACTCTTGCTATCAATCTCACCTTAGGGAACGGTTGGTATAAAAACTCTTAAATTCCAATTTATTTCTTCTCGCTGACAAACCCTGACAATATAAATTCTCGTATACGTTCAATCGTATACAAATTTCTTCTTATTTTAAAATCTGCAGGAAATTATAAAGAAAATTTAAATATTCTTCGTACATATATATCAACGAGACAATTTATATACATTTTATTATAACAGAATGTTTTTTTTAATCCAATATTAAAACTCATCAATCATTGCAGTACCTAGAATTTCTCTTAATAATGTTTCTCCCTCATCAACGCCAGAAAACATCTCATTAATGAAAAAACTCAAAAGCGATTCCATTTTCCACAACACTTCAAAACGGAAACTACGAGCAGACCTTTCCCGCACCTCAGCATCCGAGCAAACCCTCCGTTACTACTACTACTACACTAGAGGTGGGTCGGTTGCGGTGCGCAAGCGCAAAAAGCGAACGCCGCACGCGCGCGACTAGAAGTATACAAGCGCGGATTATACTTACCTGTACCAGTATACACGTATACTTATATATACGGGAGGAGAGAAGCGAGCGCAGGAAGTCGCGGGACGCGCTTGCGCATCGGGATTCGAATTCCTGGGGGAGGTGCAAGCGTGAAGCTATTCGAGCGAGCGAAAGCGAGGGATAAGAAGAAGAGGAGGATGCCGCGCGCGAGAGAGAGAACGAGAGGATGAGAAATGGAAGGGTGAGAGAGAGCGAGAGAAACCGAGAGACGCGAGAAGGAGACGAGAGAGAAGAAATCAAGGGAGAAAATGAGGAGGATAATGGAGGGGAATGCGACGGAGAATAATGCCGCCTTTCCTCTCTCTCTCTCTCTCTCTCTCTCTCTCTCTCTCTCTCTCTCTCTCTCTCTCTCTCTCTCTCTCTCTCTCTCTCTCTCTCTCTCTCTCTCTCTCTCTCTCTCTCTCTCTCTCTCTCTCTCTCTCTCTCTCTCTCTCTCCTGTGCTCGCGGCACGTGCAGCGCTTTTTCGAAGGAGAGCCGCCGAGCGGGTATTTCGGATTTTTATACAGGTGCCGACGAGAGAGCACAATGAGTTTGTTTATGGCTGCGGAGAGGATCGGCGCTGCGACGAATGTAAATAACTTCCTTGGAATTCGACACACTTCGACTTGTCCCTTTTAATCCGCAGCTTCGACACACTTGTATCCTGTTCTCGATTATGATTGTTTTTTTTTCCCCGCTTCTTCTTATAGATGACTTTGAAAGAGGAAGTGCTGAGAAAAAGTTAAGTATTCGAATTTATACATATATAAAATCGAAAATCGACTCCCGAATTGTTATACTAAACTACCGTGAAATAAGTACTGCATTAGTATAAAACCTTTACATTATCAATTTTTTTGAAATATCATATTGATCTCGAATTTTGTTCAAATCCTATAACATTTAATTTCTATTAACCGATCAATCTGATCATCCATCCCCGCTCATTTAAAACAACACATCCACAGCGCCGACAGGAGCGCGCGCGCACCCCCGCCATACATATCGCTGCCGCCCGATCTTCCCGAAACCTCCGAAACAACAAACGCAGGCCGACCAAGTGGCATTCCTATATATATACCGAAACCGCGGCGCGCCTCTCTCAAAAATCAATTACGTGTATCTCGATTGTCAGCCCCCACACGCGCGTATATATACCTATATAGAGAGAGAGGGGCAAGCGAATAACCGGTGCGCGAGAAAATAAAGACAATATAAACGCCGCGGCGAGCGAGCGAGAGAAAGGTCGGCGCGCTTGTGTACTTATATATAGGCGCAGTATATAAGCGCGTGTAGCTATATAAAAGCAGCGAGAAGGAAGCGAGCGAGCGAGAGGCGGAGGCACGAGGAGGAGGAGGAGGAAGACAGGCCCCGCGCGAGAGATAGTGGTCGCTGACCCGCTCGGAACGTTGACTCCGCTCGCTAGCTGTCTTTGTGTGTGTGTGTGTGTGCAGGGTATAGCATACTTGTACTATACAGTCGCCGGCCCTCGCCTTTCGCGCGGCCTTACAGGTACACGCGTACTGAGCATGCACGTATTACACATATACCTATACGCAGAGAGAGAAAAATATATATATACGCGAGCGAGCGAGCGCAGCCTAGTCTATCTCATTCTCCGTTTCGCTTTTTTTCTCATTCCTCGCGCGGCTGTATGTAAGTATCTCTCTGCCTCTGCTCGCTCGCGCAAGGCTGCTGCTGCTGCCTCTGGACTGTGTATATGTATATACAGGCAAGTGTATGTGTGTGTATATACAGCGAGGGAGCGCCGTTTGATCTGGGGGAGAGCCTGCCCCGCCTGCGCGTATATATACCTGTGCAGTGCAATGGAGAAAAATCATAGCGCGCGTTCTCCAGGTAGCAGCGGCGCGTTTTCCTTTCGGCTCTGTATATTTGTATATACCTACACGACGGCGTCCCTTACACGATTTCCACGCCGGATTCCTTTTGTGTGCAGAGAGAGGCTTTTTAGGCGGACGCGCGGCGCACCTTTTTGTCGGTGATGGGAGACAGGGGAGGTCGGGAAAATCGCTTTTCTTTTTCGGCGGCGTGGTCGGGTTTGGAAACGAGCCGTGTGATTGCCCCTCTTGACTTTGGCTTTGTGAGGCTGCGGTTGATTGGAGGTTTCGGTAAAAAAAGGTGATGCTCATTTCCGTTCCTGTGCGAATGTAATTTTTTTTTTTTTTTTTTTTTCAGTATCTTGGATATTTTTTACGTTTTTTTTATTGTATTACTTTTTGATATAGTTTCTATACGCGAGTGATGAAAGAAATGAATCGTAGAAGGAAACTTTAAAATACTAATTGTTTGTGTAAATATTATATATTATCTTCACTTTTGCATAATATTGTAATGGAGTTTAGTTGAAGACTGGGATGAGAGGTATATATTATAGCAAATTAAATAAACATAAAGCTTTGAAATAATAACCTGAATATAATTAAAATAGAAGTTTGTTGTTAAATGACATTACTTACCTTACATGCTACTGAATAATGAATTCGGCAATAAAATTTATTACGTAGTAATAAGTAATAAAAGATTAACGTTTTATATATTTTCCAGTAAAATTTCCAGCCTGCTAATTTAAATAAGTATCGTTATAAAATTTTATATAACGTGTATATAAATTTTGCAATTGAAAGAATTTATCGATTACAAAGTTATATTTAAACATCATGATAAAAACTACTCGTTAAAAACTAATGGTAAAATATATTTTTTTTCCTTTTCGTTTCTAACTAGCTATTGTTGTATGTACAATAATTTATCATATATATCTTTTCTGTAAAAAAACCAACAAAACCTACATCGTTTATAACTCTTAACAATACCTCGTAAAAATACTTCGGACGTAAAACCGATTATACCCATCATAAAAAGTTATAGGAAAAGACTATGAAAAATCTCGACTTCGAAAACACAAGAAATGTATATAGGTAGTATCGCTTTCCCATACCCACGAAGGGCCTCCCGCAGGTGGAAAACTCGGCAGGTATACGCCCTCGCGCGTAAAGTAGCGACAAGTGTGTATTATACCCACGAGGGAAGGGATCGAGTCTCGAAATTTATATACGTATACACAGGCGACGGATTTTTTCGAATCCCTGGCATTATGATCGCGCACTTGTTTGTGTGCATATACTTTATTGCCGCGAAGGAAAGGAGGAAAAGAGAGACGGAGCCGGTTTCGTTCATTCCGTTCGATCGGATTAACTTTTTACAAGCCGGTCGGGGGAAAAGGAGCTGTGTGTGTGTGTAACGCCGCGAGGCTCACGGATTAAAGGCCAACTGATTCTCCCGCGTGAGAGGGACGCATATATGAGACCCTGTCAGTACGTGTATTATCTTCGTATAATAAGTATAGCTATGTAGGAGTTTTCTGATTTCTCGGACATTTGTAATTTTTTTTTTATTGTTATTGTTATAGAAATGGTGTTTTTAAAATTATAGTTAAATGGAAAAAGAAGTTGCGTTGTGTTTACATAGGAATTGTTTTTGTCTTAACGGTATATGATAATTGACAGTTTTTTGAGCTCCATTATACTAAAACGTTGAACGTATTAAATATGAAATTAAATTTACATTACAACTGATTATATAAAAATAATTCACTGATGCTCATAGAGAGACGAAGCGTATAAGGATAATATGTAAATTACATTCGAGATTCCTACGCTCGACTCTTGCTAGTAAATCTTCTGACATTCAACTCTATAGGTTTTGTCATCGTATCTCACATGTATTCATTTATCTGAAATTAAGGTGGCTCCAGTGTTGGGTATCGTATCAATTAAGCGGAGGCCCCGCAGGCGCCTCAGTTAACATTTACAGTTTTTCGCAGAATTAAAGCTTTAAATTTAAACCTGTATAACTGCAAATGATTTATACGCGTATAACTTATAAAAAAATATCACCAATAATAAAACAGAATAAAAAGATTCATTTTCGCCCCATGAGAGTGCCCCCAAAAAGTAAAATTACATACTTTGACAGTTAGTTACTCTCTAAATTGCATGTTGACCTACAATTTCTTTTATACCGTCAGAACCGCTGTTTCAAATTCTATATAACCACATACTTTTTTACTCAAAACACATTTTTTATTACTTTAAATATGCGATTTAATTTTCATTCTCGATCAAATTCCCATAAGCTGCATGTTCAAAATGAACATTTTGCGTTCATCTTAATCTATAATTTTAAGTAAAGTCGCTGGAGTCATCTTAAGGACGTTTTACAGTTTTCCTTTTCAGGGACGCATATAATATATGTATAGTTATTAAATAACTTGTCAAAGAGTTTAAATAAAACAAGGACAATAATTCGCAGTTATGTCAAAAAAGTTACGAGAATTAGAAAAATTAAAAACAAAACTCTTTAATTTTTGCATAAATATTCAACGTACACATCAATATATAATCTTTCCAACTATACCTCAAAAATCTCACAATCAAAAGACAAAATCATTTAGATAACCCAACCAAAGCGCTGCATAGCAGGAAACTTGAAATATTAGAATTCGCGCAGCGCGTGCCGCTCGCTCGGCGAAAGCACACACCGGCTGCGCGGCCCAGATTTTCGGTCGACTTTCGCGCGCGCACGCGCGCGCATGCAGGAAGGGTTGTTCAACCCGCGCGTGCGAATAAGTTTCCGGACGTGGCGCTCGCTCGCGGCCAAGTCGGCTGATTTGGAAAGGTCCAGCGGAGCGCGTCAGTGTGTGTGTGTGTGTAACGTACCTCTGAATGTAGTCCCGCACCATTTATTAGATCCTCGCGCTCGATAAGCCCGCCGCGCGAGGTGCTGTTTATTAAGTATATCGAGAGAGAGAGAGAGAGAGAGAGAGAGAGAGAGAGAGAGCGAAGCGGATGCGCGCGAAAAAGACCGGAGAAAGGGTTAATTAAGGTTGAGTGAAAATTTGCGGCGCTTTGGAGCTGTATACTTGCCACATTTATATATTTGCAAATTTGTAGTTTGGTTTATTGAAGTTTTGAATTATATTTGCATTGGAAATGATGTTTGCCTGTGAATAAAAGTAAAAAGACGCTATGCAGATTTGTACGTATAATATGTAATAAATTATTTTATGTTACTTGTAACTTTTCGCGTGGGAGAAAGAAAGCATTGTAAATCACAATAGTTATGTATAGAAATAATATGAATCGCCAATAAGAGAAACTGTTGGGATTTCTCCTTTAAATACAAAGAAATCTAAACTACAGAAAGTTTTTTTTATAAAAAGTAACAGGTATACGTGAAAGGAAAATCTTATCTCGCGCGATATTTTTATTATAATAGCATCGATACACCATTCGACTTTTATTATTAGCCATTGTGCTTTCTCACAAGACTTCGGATATTTTCTATTGTAACTGCACTTTCTTCAATGGTAATTGTGGTAACTTTACTAGAGTTGTCTTAGCAAATATTTAAAACAATGTGTTGTACAATAATATTGTATTATAATCCAGAACTTCATAATCTAAGAAAAAGAAATCTCTAACTTTGCATCATTAGGATAAAAATAGAATGAAGTAGAAACACAAAAAGTACAAAACTTCACTTCAGGAAATTGAACAAAACCGCACAGCACCAGAATCCAGAAAATTTTAATCGTCGCCGCAACGACCGTCACGCAACACCAGCGACAAACACTCTCTCCAACCATCATCCATTATATATATATGCACTTTTTCTCAGCATCATCTCAACCGCGCGCCAGAAATTTTAATTCGCGAAACGACTCGCGCGTCTAGTACCTATCTCTCGCGGCAATTTTCACGGCGCGTTTATTGTGTCCGAATATAATACAACTCCACATCTCGCTCTCGAAATCGCGTCGCCGCCGAAACACACTTCTCTCTTGTCGCGCGCGCGGGAGAGTATAACTTTCACGCTTGTGTCACATAAATTGCGGCTAATTGCGAGCGACGCGAATTGCGAAGGTGAGCTGCTGCTGTTGCCCCGACGTAATTGCGCTCTCTCTCGCAGCGTCGGTGAGATTAGCAACGCGCGCGGAGGATGACGGACGGACGCGAGAAAGCATCGCTGCGACGATGCTGCGAGCCTTAATAAGAATCCCTTGCCGGCGGCGCGCAAGCTTTTTATTTTTCACCGCGCGAGCCGCGAGCATGAAGTTTAGATCCGAGGCGTGTAATGTCCTCGTCGTTGGTCGCTGTGATGGAATGCCGCGTGCGATGGCTGCCGAGCGTCTTACGGCCATCGGGGCGTATAAGTATGAGTTTCGAAAAAGCGCGTATATATAATAATGAAGCTACTGTAGTTGAGCGTTTTATGAAGCGTTGTTGGTTCAATTGGATTATACATTTTCATTGAATTAAAATGAATTTTGGTATACGAGGAAATTCAGAAAAAATCTCCACTTTACGCGTCCCCAAAACCGGTCAAAATTTTTTTTGAAGGCACACCTTCCGGACACGGTTTTTCTTCTTTCTTATGTCACTACATACGGGAAAAGTCGTGTACAATTAAAAATCACGTTTGTCTCACATTTTTTTTAAAGTTTGAAATTTTTGAAGAAAATGGCAAAAAAACTCTTTTCTTAAACCTCTGTCATTTAGCCCAGAAACGTCCTACTCAAAGTTTAAAAAAAGAAATTGAAACTAGAAAGAAAGAGTTTTCATTGTCTTTTTTGAAAATTAAAAAATGTTGATTCCTTCAAAAGTTATAAGAGTTTGAAGTTGAACGTCGAAAAGGCATAAAAATGCATAAATCGCAGGAATCGGCAATCCCGACTTTGAGAGCAGTTTTATACACTGACAGAAAAAATCTGGTAAAAATTCTTATGTTGTCGTGTAAAAATTACCATGTTGGAATCGTAACTCGACCATATGTCGGATTTTTAGCAGAATTTGCAATACACGTAGGAAAAATTCCAAGTCTAACATGGGAATTTTTTTATAACTGATTTTAAAGAGCGAAAAAAATTATTTCATCTTTTTTTTTTTAGGAGTGGGGGAGGAGCGAGTATCAGACACATAATTATTATATTTAGACAATACAGAAGTTATTTTTGAATTAAACATGATTAAAGAAAATTTATTAAATAAATTAAAAATTTTTGACGACATCGAGACTCGAACCTGGAACCCTTGGCACGGTAGTCGGGAGCGCTAACCACTTACCTATAAAGACATATGTCCTACAAAATTTTGGAACTTGTATATCCCCAAACGTAAGATATGCGCGCTAATTTTATAACAAATTATGCTTTAACTCGAATAATACTATTCTCTATTTTAGCGTAATTTATTACAAATGTTATATATTAAGAATATTGTTTAACATTTTATAAATATTACCAATACCTTAAATTAAACAAGCTCATTTATTTATTAATGAATTTGTATTTTCGATATAATAGTTTTTCACAACCTTCCTTAAAAATATTACAAATAAACAATTATTTTAAAAATTGTCTCATCATAAAAAATAAAAAAAAATAAATAAAAACAAGTATATTGGATTAGAACGGCACATTCAGTTATTGCGTTTAGCGTTTGTGTTTTGTCTCGATGTTGCCAAGGTGGATTGAGTTTGTTGACATGTATCTGTCTGAATCTTTCCTATTTTGACATTGAAGAGGTCAACTTTTCGTGCACTCGCGGGCTGTTTACGATTGAACGTGTGAATTCTTATTCTAAAACTCTCTCAATTTTTACCATGCTAGCCTGGGAAAATGTACAAAAGATAAAGTTCCATTAGCCACGTGTTAATTTTTACTATGCTGGCATAGGAAGTTTTACTTGTGACATTGGACTTTTTCATATAAAAGATAGTAAATTTTTCGATTTTAAGCAGTTGTGGGCAACTTCCAAGAGCAACATAGGAATTTTTCCCCGGGTTTTTCTGTCAGTGTACCTTTTCAACGTTCAACTTCAAACCCTTATAACTATTCAACCTTTAAAAAAAGTGTGAGACAAACGCGTTTTTAATTGTATATGATTATTGTATTATGTGTACACGATAATTGTATTCACGTATATTTAGTGATATACGAAAGAAGAAAAATCGTAGATGTGCCTTCAAAAAAAATTTTGACCTGTTTTGGAAACACGTAAAGTGGAGATTTTTTCTGGATTTCCTCAAATATATAGTGTAGCGTCGCCTGTTATGCATAATATTATGCCAATGTCATTTATAAAAGCAGTTTTTTCGAAATAACAACCATATCACCGTTCTTTCGAAAGATTACCAGGAAAAAAGCTATATACGATTGTGTGCAAAGCGAGGACGTAATTTGGTGAATCATACACCAACTGCATTATCGTTACGATTATTAATTATGTTAAGGCAGATTAGAAAGTTTAGTCCATGTAAATGCCATCGAAAGTATATATCTTTCTCAACGGGCATTATCGCATCGAAATATACGCGCATTATTTCGCAAACACGTAATACGTATCAATAAAAATGATGTAAAAACGTTTAATGATAGAAACAAAAAAATTGTTATAGAATGTGTTGCCCCAACAAAACAACGGGTCCCGCGCGTGCTGAGCGACCCCCTTCCCCCCTGCATGTACAGGTTGTCGCGCAGCCGCAGTGTCTCCCGTCGTCGTCGTCGCCGGGAAAAATACAGGAACCGGCTAACGGCACCAGCTGCGCATCGCTCGCTGACGACGGCTCGTCAACTTTTTCGCCTGGATGTAACCTTTCTTTCGCTTCCTCTCTCCTTTCCTCCCCGGGCTCTTTATATATCTCTTCATGCACACCGCACGCAAGCCGCTGCGGCGTGTCTTTCACCTTACACTACTATCCGCGGAATTTAATTATTTCCGCCATTACGCGTTTCTGCGGTTTAGACGCAACTGCAGCTTGGTATGTATGTGCATAGACGGTATATATAGATATGCTTATACATTGAGTCGCTGATTGCGGTGCGCGAGAACGCGGGAGCTGTTCGGCTGGATCAGTGCGGACGGAAGCTGTTCGGCTGGTGTGTATATCGTAGGTTGCGGATATTATAATGCGAAAAGTAGATCTCGCGAGTTACGAGTGATTATCTCAGCGGTGGGTGAAATTCATACGGCGTTATTTCGTAGCTTTCGTTATAGCGTTAGGTAATTCGTATAAAATATTGGAATGCGTTCGTTTTTGAGATTAAGATTGTAACGATTTTTTTTTTCTGATATTAGAGATAGGAGACTTATATGTGGTGTAATGCGTGTCATTTTATTTGGAAATGAATTCATCTTATATGCACCATGCAAATGAAAAATGATGCAGAGTTTGGCTTTTCGACTTGAAAATCTATACTTCTCAAATGAGCAGGTTTATGTATAGCCTATATATGTATACGCTTCAATATAAAAACTCACCCTGTATAATGTTACTAAACGTATAGCACCTGCAGGGAAAGCTGGAAATCTCTTACGCAATAAGAGGTCAACTGATAAGAATTTTTTCATCGGTCTTACAGTCTTACAAATTAAATTAAAATAATTAATATTTATGGCAGTCAGATTGCCCTTGTTTATAATCACCCCCGCAGAATCTGAAATAAAAACTTAATTAAAACCTGGAAAAAACTTTGTTAGCAAAGGACGATCTGACTGCCCCTCACCATCAAATTGCCCACCGTAGTGGTGGGGGGCAGTCAGATCGTCCTTTGCTAACAAAGTTTTTTCCAGGTTTTAATTAAGTTTTTTATTTTAGATTTTGCGGGCGTGATTATAAACAAGGGCAATCTGACTGCCATAAATATTAATTATTTTAATTTAATTTGTAAGACTGTAAGACCGATGGAAAAATTCTTATCAGTTGATAGTAAATTGCAGTCGACATAAGTAATATTTTTAACAATAAGAGGTCCTTAAATAAAAAGAGATATTATAAATTATGACATTTTAAGATGTACACATAACATACTACAGTGCAAATTGTTCCTAATTTATCTAGTTATGGTCCTAAGAGTTGCAATTTTAAAGTTTTCATGTTTAAGTACCCTTTCCATGCTAAAACCCGTAAAAATTTAAAAATGAAAACTTTAAAATTGCAACTCTTAGGCTCATAATTACATAAGTTAGGAACAATTTGCACTTTGTCCTATGAAAATCCATCATGCAGTCTCAGAGAAAGGTTACGACAAACTGTTTTACTTGAAAATGCTATATCTGAGAATAAAATGAGTTTAAGGACCTCTGCCTTGGCTCATTTTATTCAAAATAAGTTATATTTACAATATATTTTCATTATTTTATTATAATAATATTTTTTATCACTTTTTTAGGTAATTTTGTCCAGAAAGGCCTATAGGTGTAAGACCGCCTTAAAATCGCACCCTGTAAATGCGTGAAAACCAGCTAGTGAACTGCAATATAAACGCCCAAGCGTACTATATAAATCACTAGCATTTATATAGCACTGGGGGTTCCCAATGTTCCCATAACACCCATCTCCAGCCAAATTATTTAGGCACTTGTTATGTTTTCCATGCTGCTCAGCATAATTATAAAGATGTCAGTGTCAGAATATCATATTAAGATATTTACATCCGTTTGAAGATTGCCCGCATGGTATACTATTTTAGTATCTGCCTCTTTGAGCTTATCACATTCAAAATCATCTAAATAGTTTTACCTTGTTTTGGAGGATGGCGGCTGAAGTAACCGCTCATTTGCTGCTGTATATTGCTGTATCTTTGCTGTATTTTTGTTGCTGTAATAAATTATGTAATTTAGATAATAAATTTCACAGTAAGAATTGCTTTAAATCAAATTATGAATTATAAACTTTAAATTTTAATATAAAAAATAATACAAATAAATAACTGAATAATTATTCTATCGATTATTAATGGTATCATTAAATAAAGGTTTTTTCAACACTCGGGGCGCAAAATGGTCATTTTGTGCACTGCTTTGCGGGCACAAAATGAAATTTCCCGCACTGCGGGCAAAAAAAAAGACGAATAACGCGTAACCTTTGTTGTCTAATGAACAGCGTATCGTGTTTTGTCTTCGTCGGTCTCACTCTCATCAGTTTAGTGACTACACTTAAACGTCTGTTGATGTAGGTACGAAAGAAAGGGAGAGAGAGAGAGTGAGAGAGAGCTAGCTGTGTAGACGGCATAGGCGCTGTGCCGCTGTACGTTGTGTAGATATCGTGCGCGTGAAAAGAAAAAAAGCGAATGAGAACCAAAACAAAACAGAAGAATAAACTCACTTGTTTTTGGAATCTTATACATTAAGAATTTTCCTAGAATATCGAATATTTTTTCTTAGAAAACTAAGAATAAAATTACTTGGGGCAGTCTGTCTCGACATTCCCATTGATTCTAGTAATTTTTACTATTAAATTATACAATACGTGCAATCTTGCTCGCTCAGTCGCGTCGTTTATATTATAGTGTTCACACGTACGTTATTAATCTCTGTTTATCTTTTGATTAAAAATGAGTGGCGAAAGTGAAAATGAATTTGACGATTCGTTACCCGTAAGCATGCTTGTAAAAGCTCGTGAAATCAGTGAAAAATCTATTCCAGATAAATCAGTTATAAAGTACAGGAAAGAGTACGATAAATTCAAGAACTGGCTTACGAGTAATAAAACTTCATGTTTAAAAGAAGTGTTCATGGTTTATTTACAAGAATTATCTACAAAACTATCATCAGCGACTTTATGGGCGAAATATTCGATGCTTAAAAAAACGATATTAGCTTATGACAATCTTGATATATCAAGTTACAAGAAAGTGTCGAAATTTTTAAAAGACTGTCATAAAAACCACGTACCAAAGCAAGCGTTGGTTTTTACATCGGAGGAAATTACACGTTTTTGCAATGATGCACCAGATAGCCAATATCTGGATATAAAGGTAAATTCTTGTTTCCTGTTTTTTTTTTGTTTTTTGTTATTTACTATTTTTTATAGTATTCATTTTTTCGTTATTCTATTGTTTTCTAATATTTTATTTATCTTTTTTTGTTTCTTTTTTATTTGTGTTTATATAGTCATTGTGTATGTTTTTTTTTTTAATTTTTCGTTTGCTGTTTTATTGTTATTTTTTGTTATCGTTCGTTGCTTTTTATGTTAATCTTGTTTTTATACTATTATACTGTTTTTTTTCTATATTTATGACGTTAATTTATTTATTTAAATATTTTGATCATTGAATCATTTGCTCATTTTTTTACAGTATATTTTTTGATGAACGATCAATTTTTTTTTAGAGGCGGGGGGCTCCGCCCCCCGAACCCCCCGGTGGGGGCTTCGCCCCCTGCTCCCCTACCAGGGGCTTCGCCCCTGGACCCCCTCTGCGCCCTCTCTCCGTCTCTGAGTCATCTCATTGATAGTTTGTGTTTTGTTTTACAGGCAATTGTGACAATGGCAGTTTGTGGCGGCTTACGTACATGTGAATCGACCAATATGAAATTTTCAAATGTTACGGACCGTGATGGAGTTTTATTGGTCAAAGTACCAAAATTTAAAACTAATTGTCAACGATCATTTGTAATTGAAAATGAATTTTACGACATCTGCAAAAAATACATGGCTCTTAGACCACCAAATACGGAGCATAACCGCTTTTTCTTGAATTACAAAATGGCTAAGTGTACAACACAACCAATAGGACGAAACACAATGTCAAAAATGCCACAAGTAATTGCACGGTTCTTAGATCTACCTAATCCTACATTGTACACAGGTCATTCATTTCGTAGGACATCTGCTACCCTCCTTGTTGACGGCGGAGCCGATATCCTTGCCTTAAAGAGACACGGTGGGTGGAATTCTGATAGAGTTGCCCAACGATACTTAGATGATTCGGTGGCAAATAAGAAACAGGCAAGTGCTATGATTACCAAGACACTAAATATTGTAACATCTACTTCCGGCTCAGTTTCCACTTCTACATTTGTTCCGCTGCCATCTTCATCACGAAAACGAAATAATGATGTAAGTGTACAATCTGTCGCTTCTGCTCCATGTACTATTACTTCATCTTCGTCGCGTCAAGAAAATAAAAATTTAATAAGACCATGTAAAAAACCAAAAATATCTGACACGAATGTAACTGATGTTGTATCCGACCTTCATACAAGTGACACACAAAACAATGAAGAAAATTACGACATACCAGAAGAATTATTTTTTGATAACTTCGATGTAAGTTCAAACTCAGTAAAAAAGAATGAAAACTTAACATCGGTCATTGCACAAAGCAATCTCAAACCAAATGAAGTAATTGATGTCCCAGATAATTTTTTTGATGATGAAATGGAGCCGCTTATCAGAAATTCTAAGAATAACAAACAAGCTTTATACTTTAAAAACTGTAATATTAATATAAAGTTCAATTAAATTTATAATATACAGTGCGTTCTTACAGTATTTAATTAACAAATGTTTGTATCGATGTTATATTTATCTAAATAAATTTTATTTTGTACCATTAAAAAAATTAGCTTATTGTTATAACTTATAACAAAATTTATTTATATTTATGTTTAAATACTATTTAAAATTAATATGCAGCGCCCCTCGTGTTAAAAAATAGTATATGCACCGCGTGCGCAATGTACTTTCGCACTTGGTGCATAAGGTACTATTGTATTTCATTTTGTCTTACCTTTTCTGTTGAAGATCTTCTCTGTGTTTTTTGGAAAGCTCAGTAAACTTTCGATAGCACTGTGAATGGTACCCATGGTATTTATTTGGACTCCGAGGTAATTCGACGGCGACTCAGCTTATACTAGGTCGTGCTTATTCCTTTTGTTTTTGCTTACATCTTTCGGGAAAATATTTTTGTTTTGTCAAATTTTATTCTCTTTCATTTTATAGCGATTTATAGATTTTTGATATTTCATTTTTCCATTTTGTAAGACTTTAAAGCTAATATTCTTGATATATTTTAATGCCCATCAATTCGCTACAATTAAACAACATAAAATACAGATTGGGGAACGGCGGCTCAGCTTATACTAAATCGTTGGCGCGTCGAGGCGTGGCATGCGCGGTTCTGGCACTGCCGACTGTCCGTGTCCCAAAAACATGATAGCTGACGACTTTTTTCTTTTAGTTTAATAAATAAGGAAGCGAATGCAGTATGTTTTAAGCTGTATAAAATGGTTGCACGGTATACTATTTTTCGACATGTTTGGTACACTGCCGACCGCGTTTGTCCCAAATATGGGCCTGCCGACTTCGTCTATAAGTGATTAATATTATAACAAACGTGTGCTATCAGTTTGAGATTGTATAAAATGCTTTCAAGATACTCGATTTTACGACACGATTTGAAGTGCGTGGGCGTCACATGTCCCAGCGCCCAGCTTGCCGGCCGTAGGATTGGCTTTTATTCATGCCAAATATGCATATCCTAAAACATGAAGCTGTATAAAATGGTTGCACTTTTGGACGTCGGGCTCCCGAACTATACTCTCTAAATTTGAATCAGTAAATTCACTGAAAATCAGTTATAAGTATATCAAATCAACTGACATAGTCAGTAAAAATTAAAAATTAACTGAAATTTCAGTTGATTTGGTATACTTATATAACTGCTTTTCAGTGAAATTTACTGATTCAAATTTAGAGAACATATTTCTAGAGTATCGCGAACACTAACGATCGTGAATGTTACACAGAGAAAAGAAAATCTTAACTGTTAACGAACGGACGTTTGGATATGGACAAATGGAATGTTCATTTATAGTTAAACAAATTCGTTAACAGTTAAGTCACGAATCGTTTGAATAAACAAATCAAACTTAATTGTTAACGAATTTGTCTAACTATAAATGAACATTCCATTCGTCTATATCCAAACGTCCGTTCCTTAACAGTTAAGATTTTCTTTTCTCTGTGTATATGGCGCCAATTTTTCCACCAACAACTATCACGTCTTTTAATTCCTTAAAGATCCTAACAAATTTAGCTGCAAACTGACATTATATGTATTTTATTGGCCTTCATCAATGCAATAGTAGAACTATTAAAATCCATATATTTATAAAATTATAGTAGAACTATTAAAATCTACATATTTATATAATTATAGCCCGTGTAAAAGAAAAAGTCTGGGCGAAGTCTTGCAGAAGTCTGGCTTGAAAAGTCTGGCCAAAGTCTTGCATGTCGGACGATCCCAGACTTTTTTCCGGACTTTTTATATTTTCTATTAAAAGTCTTGGAAAAAATCCCCAGACTTTATTCAAGACTTTTCACTAGATTTTTTCACTTTTTTTTTTTACGTTAGATTTTTTTTCACTAGAAACTTAGCACACTGCATAAAAAGTCTGGGAAAAAATGCCCAGACTTCATCTAAGACTTTTTATCAGACTTAGCATACAGCGCCAAAAAGTCTTGGAAAAGTGCCCAGACTTTTCGCCAGACTTTACCCCAGACTTTTCACCAGACTTTATGGTCCGCGCATGGAGGTTATACACGCCCGACATCTCCTACATGAAATCGATGCTCACACTCTTCCGCTGCAATCCCATGATCACTGCTGTCATCATCGTCGTTGTCGCTGTAATCTGCAGACCTAATAATTTTTGGAGTCACAAAGAGTCGGGCTTTGTAAAACTCCAACCTACAAATCGAATTTCTCACAAGCATCTCTACTACAGCGCAAGTAAATATTTTATAGAGAATTTTAACTTATCTGATGTTATCTCGGTGCTGGCACTGCTGGCCATTACAGTTCCTCGTAAAAAATAGTTGCCATCACTCGGGATTCCGGACAAATTTTGTAATCTAAACGTGTACAGCAAGATAAAAATACTTTGAAGTTCAAACAACATGAATTGAACGACAATCGTGTGAACAATGTGAACATAGAGTATTCTGCCACTAGTTTCAAGTTATTTATGGACCTCAAAATATTTTCAGCTCGCTACATATTTTTGCTATTCAGTTCTTCTCTATATGTATGTGTCTAGAGAAGGTGCGAAGATTTTCCACGAGAAACTGTAATGGACAACACCTAGATAATAATCAGATAAGTTCCAATGTTCTATAAAATATTTACTTGCACTGTAGAAGAGATGCTTTGTGAGGACTTCTATTTGCAGGTTGGAGTTTCACAAAGCCCGACTCTTTGTGTCTCCAAAAATTAATAGATTTGCAGATGACAGCGACAACGTCGATCATGATAGCAGTGAGTGACCATGGGATTGCAACAGAAGACTATGAGCATCGGTTTTATGCGGGAGGTGCTGGGCATGTATAACCTCCATGCGCGGACCATAAAGTCTAGCGAAAAGTCTGGGATAAAGTCTGGCGAAAAGTCTGGGCACTTTTCCAAGACTTTTGGCGCTGTATGCTAAGCCTGGTAAAAAGTCTTGGATGAAGTCTGTGCATTTTTCCCAGACTTTTTACGCAGTATGCTAAGCCTGATGAAAAGTCTTGGATAAAGTCTGGGGATTTTTTTCAAGACTTTTAATAGAAAATATAAAAAGTCTGGCAAAAAGTCTAGAATCGTCCGACATGCAAGACTTTGGCCAGACTTTTCAAGCCAGACTTCTGCAAGACTTCGCCCAGACTTTTTTTTTACACGGGAGTGGATTTATACTCATTTTTATGATATACCTATCATTAATTTCTAAAAAACTTGTTTTGTGAATAGATTCTGAAATAATTGCTGCAGACGCTATAAAATTCGTGGTATGTGATGAAATAACCAATTATTAATCTATTGAATTCGTTTTAAAAACTATTTATTTATTTGATCATTAAAATGCCATTTGTAAAAGTCAAGAGCAAGACTTCGAATATAATTTCAGTCTGTTTAAGGTTATGCTATACCTACGCTATTACTCAAAATTGGGTTCCCGTTTTTCTCATTCAATTTTTAATTTTAAGGAAAAAACTCTTTGATACGTTATAGTTCTTTATTAAACTTAAAACGTTTCAAAGAGTTTTTTTCAAAAAGTTTAAAATCGAAGGAGAAAAACGGGAACCCGGAATTGGGTAATAGTGTGGGTATCACATCACCTTAAAGCCCCAATTTCGCGTACGCGAAATGTGAACGCAAATATACGTAAACCGCTTTCGTGTAAGAGGAGCCCTGCTGGAAATCGTCCATTTTTCTCCCATTTATGACACGATTTTTCGAATATTTTCTGGCCATTTTATGGTGATTTCGGTCAACTCGCCATAAAATGGCTAGAAAATGTTCGAAAAATCGTTTCACAAATGGGAGAAAAATGGACGATTTCCAGCAGGGAGTGTATACTAGAGAAACTATAATCCGTGAGATTTGACTAGTCACATTATGTACACGGAAAAAAATTTAGGATCTCCAGACCTCCGGTATATATGGACTTCGTGCAATATACCATCGATCGTCTTAATTTATGACGAATTTGGAATTAAGGCGTATCCAAAGTTGAACCTGTAAGAATCCAATATCTTCGGAGTCTTCACGATTCAAAAACGTATGTTCTGAACTTCAATTCGGTCATCCCCAGACGACGAGATTTTCGGTATTGTAGCGATTCCACTTTGGACGTCTGAGGCCCCCATCTCTGGTATCGTGGCGCGACAGCGTTGAGAGAAGGGGAACGGTCCGCATTTGCGCGCGTTTTTCTCATATGTATATGCGTTTCATCATTATATATCAAAGTATTATTATAGTATAATATAGCACACACGTTTTGAACCGTTTATATATATTATATTATTATATTTATGAAGCGGCGCGCGTGAAATACGTCCGAATGTATAGTCGACCCGCCGAGATACCAAGAATGGGGGCCTGAGGACTCCATCGGGCGGATCCCGACAGTACCGAAAGTCTCGGAGTCCCCGCCATTCCAACATGGCATACACATAATCCCATTTTGAGATCTGTACACAACCGAAATTGTTGGAGTCCACGCAATTCAATTTGGAAGTGACTACATTCAATTTTGGACGCGTACACATACGGTATTTTTTGGATTTCTGTTAATTCCATACGACATCCCAGGCTTCCAAATTTTTTTCCGTGTAGGGAGTATTCTTTGTTTAGTCCATCGTTTAAAAGATACTATTTGAAAGTGTACGAGAGATTTTCCGTTTTCAAGTGAGAAATGTTGGTCGGTGGAAGGGATTTACGTATTTTGGCTGCGAATTGGGGCCTTCACCCTTCTATTATATTACAATTTAAACATGAAAAGTACTTTTCAAATAAAAATGGCGCGAAAACTAAAACTTGAATGAACACTCTTACTTAACATTCAATTTTCGCATAAAAGTAGATCTTTTCCCAATTAGAAATACTTACAAAGTTTTTTCAGTGACTTCGAACGACATCTGAATTTAAACGCTCCCACTCGGCCAACTCAAGTCCTTCAGACTTCAGACCCCCCGATCGTCGGTAAAATAGAAACTTTCAGAATGACACAGCTGATCGCGTGGCTGCTATTGCGTCTGCTGATAGTAAAAGTAGACAACTGCTTTCGAAATATAATAAAAAGTTATTTATATATTATTTTTCCTAAATTTTAAAACGCATAAAAAATTTTTTAAAAAATTTTCAGTTTTAAAATATTTTTATATGAAAAAGAATCCTTTTAATAAATATTTATTATAATATTTTAATAAACTGTCGACTGTAGGGCTTTCTGTTTTGTAATTTCTTATTTTTGTCATATATTTTCATGGTTTTTACACACTGCCTGAGCCACCCATCCTGACCTTATATATATATACACACACACACACACACACACACACACACACAAACACACACACACACACACACACACACACACACACACACACACACACACACACACACACATACACACACACACACACACACACACACACACACACACACATATATATATAGTCGCGCGGTACGAAGAAAAGCTAACTTGGAAGTTACAGACGAAGAAAAGCCAAAAATGCGTCTAAGACGAAAAAAAGCCAGTTTGGGTCCTGCCAGACGAAGAAAAGCCAGTTTGACTTCTCAAACGAAAGTAACATTTAGTTGGTATCTTATAGATAACTTTCAGATAATAAGATAAGATAAAAATAAAAAGATAACCAAAAAGATTAAAAATCTTTTTAAAAAGATAAGAGAAAAAGATGATCAGTCAAGATAATAAGATAACTAGGAATTGATTAGATGCAGTCAGTTGAGGGATTTTTCCTCCGCAGGAACGGTGCAAACTGGCTTTTTTTCGTCTGAGACAAGTCAAACTGGTTTTTCTTCGTCTGGGAGGGCACAAACTGGCTTTTCTTCGTCTAGGAGGATCCAAACTGGCTTTTCTTCGTCTTAGACACGTTTTTGGCTTTTCTTCGCCTGTAACTTCCAAGTTGGCTTTTCTTCGTACCGCGCGACGATATGCTCTATGATCCTAGTAGAATCAACCAATCAACTGAATGCTTATACCACGGCGCAGACGGCGTAGAGCACGGAGCAGGGCACGGAGCAGAGCACGGCGCCTATTGTATTTCCTCCCTAACAAGGCGAATTGTTGAGAGGGTTCATGAAGTCATACTGACTTTTCTGTACAGTTGGCACTAGCGAGTTTCGCTTAGGCCATCTAGTGATTCCGCTGCGCCGTACGCATTCATGCGCAAGCGTATTCACATATGTCAATATGTGGCCAGGGCCCCGGAGATTCCACAATAAGCTGCTCTGCTTGCTCTGCTCTGCTGAACACCCGCGGGTTTTAAATATTTTAAAAACAATTTTACATGATTTGTTCCTTAAGAAATGATTATTATTGATTATTTGTAAATTTTTTTATTTTTAATATAACTTCGTTTATTTATCTAAATTAATGAATCCCAAAACATAGATTTTTATTAAATCAAATTTTTATTGATAAGTTTAAAAAAAATACAAATACAAAAATATAAATTACTTAGAAAATAAGTACTAGCCTCAATGTTTTTAACACAATATATTATTATCACCTTTCATTCTTTGAGCGGGTCAAAAAAACTAACTTATTATTATCACAGACCAAATTTCAGACAAATGGGCTCAAAATGTTTGAAAATGATAATAATAATGCATTGATTATAAACAGAAGTACATTGAGGCAATATATTACTTATAGGCAATTATATTAGATTTTCAGATAACTCGTGCCCACTGTGCCGAGCTGTTATTGTAACGATCCTATATTGTGGGACGATTATTTCTTTACTAATAAGAATTTTTTATTATATTTTTATAAAACTTGTGTCCACTGTGCCGAGCTGCTATTGTAACGATCCTATATTGTGGGACGATTATTTTTTTACTCAAGAAATTGTATTAGATTATTTCGTGCCCACTGTGCCGAGTTGCCATTGTAATCGATTCTCTATTGTGGGACGATTATTCCTATACATACGGACGGTGTTCATACTGGGTTTTGGGCTTTGTATGCTCTGTAAAAAAAAGTCCGAAATCAAGGAGCGCGGGAGCGCTCCGAAGGCAAGTTATAGAAGAGCCTTAGGACGACCGCGCGATTATTACATTGAATCTAGTATACTTGTGACTCATGGTAGAAAATTAACATGTTGAACTTCTGCCATGGGTGTTACGAGTATGATACATTTCGGACAATGCTGTTTTTTACGGATCATACAAAGCCCAAAACTCCAAGCTATGTATTAGATTATTAGATAATGTATATATCTGCTGTACTAACCTCAACGTACTTCTGTTTATAATCAATGTATTATTATTATCATATTCAAACATTTTGAGCCCATTTGTCTGAAATTTGGTCTGTGATAATAATAAGTTAGTTTTTTTGACCCGCTCAAAGAATGAAAGGTGATAATAATATATTGTGTTAAAAACATTGAGGCTAGTACTTATTTTCTAAGTAATTTATATTTTTGTATTTGTATTTTTGTTAAACTTATCAATAAAAATTTGATTTAATAAAAATCTATGTTTTGGGATTTATTAATTTAGATAAATAAACGAAGTTATATTAAAAATAAAAAAATTTACAAATAATCAATAATAATCATTTCTTAAGGAACAAATCATGTAAAATTGTTTTTAAAATATTTAAAACCCGCGGGTGTTCAAGATGGCTTCTGGTAGGTCTATAGTTCCTACGTTCCTATGTTCCACACTAAAGTCCATCTGAAAACATCGCCCCTGGTGAGAGAGTCTCGACGGTGAGACAGCCTCATGATCCCGCCCATGATGTAAAGAAATAAGGTGTGCTCTCGCGCAGCTTTCCTAATCAACCAATAGCGTGGCCTTCCCAATATCGTCCATCTTGAATTTCCAGCCAATAGGCGCCTCAGAATAACCTTAGTAAATTCAAATCGAAATTTTGTAATTATTGTGATAAGGCAAAATCATAATGAAATAATTAAAAGGCAACATGTTTATTATTATAAAACAATTATATTAAAATAAATATATAAAACAACGTATTAAATAAACATAAAATAACGCATTAAATATCATTACATAAATTAAATAACATTAAATAATGTTTTATTTAAATGTTAACATTTGATGATTGAATTGCACTATTACAAATTAGATTGATAGATGGAATAGCAGTCTTTGATAATTTGAAAATATTAACATCTCCAGGTACAATCAAATGATCTGGCTTTTTTTCAACTCTGTAAAGTGGACTGAGCATACTCGAGCTATAAACATAATATAAAACAATTATTTAATAAACTCCAATTTCTGAAAAAGTCGTGGAATACTTAATTTTTTGTTTTTAGAAAAATTAATTACCGTTTTGTAGGTTAAGCTTATTGTTGTTGCATGCTTCTATCCATCTCTTACGTATTTCGGGATCGTTAGGAAATCTAAAATACTTTATATTTGTATTTTTTGTGTTTCCGTTCCAATTTTTGCAATTTTTTATTGAACACCCAGGCATTTTGTCATTTCGGAGCAGCCAGAGCAACAATGTAAACATACACTACCGGATTTCAAGATGGCGGAAAGTGGGAAGGCGCAGTAGGAGACGAAAATAAACCTAGTGAGGGAGCACACCTCCTTTCTTTACATCATGATCCCGCCCCTGCTCCGCTCTGCCCTGCTCTGCCTTAGGGTGTGTCCAAAATAGGACGAAAACTGGTCGCGCAAACATATGCTTTAGTAATTACTAGTGAAAATTTCCACATTACGTGCCATGAGCTTTGTGCCATGAGCTTTGTGCCATACCAGAAAGAAAGTGTTGTTCGACATCTACATACTTATTACCACAGGATAAAGAGGAAGGGCCTACTCTCATATTGAACAGAGCATAGATGTCAAACATAGATAACAGTTACATAGATGTCGAACAACACTTTCTTTCTGGTATGGCAGAAAGCTCATGGCACAAAGCTCATGGCACGTAATGTGGATTCGCTCTTAAATTACCAGATATTCCTAAATTTTCACTAGAAATTACTAAAGCATATATTTGCGCGAGCAGTTTCCGTCCTATTCGGAGCTTCTAGATAGATGCTTTTCAGGCGCGTTCGGCGCGCGTACGCCGCTTGCGTTAGTGCACTGACCAATAACAGCTCAACTCGAGAGGATCAAGTCCGGTTAAGTCGAGCTGCGATAAGTCAGCGCAACGTTTGTGCACGCGCGTTTGAAGCATCTATGTAGACGCAGCCTTCTGGACGCACCTTTATATGCGTGCGCGCGCATGCAGACGCATATGGACGAAAATAAAAAAGAAAAAACACGCTTAGAGCGAGAGAAGAGGGAGACTATACTATAAGTGCGACGGCTGACAGGCAGCGACGTGCAACTGTTTCCAAATACTATACGCTTCATCTCTCTCTCTTTGTCTCTCCGCCTCGGGCAGCTCGCTCCTCGCTCACGTTGTCTCTCTCTCTGCATCGCCCTCGTATGTGTGTACGTTGCGTGCTGCGCTTATGCGCGTTATTATTGTTGTCCCAGTAGCAGCTAGCAGCAGCAGTACTCACGAGCCTCCTCTACGAGGTAGAGACTCTCTAGTTGTGAAATTTTCCGTTTTAACATCAACGACTCGCCATGGCCGTGAAGGAGAAGCAGGCCGACTCTGCCGAGGAGATCGAGTGGAACGTTGAGAACGAGATCCAGTTGTTCTTCGCCATGAATGGTCACAAGCCAGTGGGTGAGTGAGTTTTCCTCGGTGACCGAGTTTCCCACGCGTTGAGGTTATGTTGGCCGTTAGAACTTTTATTTATGTAACACTGGCCTAGGGCTGGGGTGTTTTCATTGCGATCGACCACGGATCGACGGGCCATTAAGAATGTCGATCCTCGCGTAACGTAACCTTATTGGTTTTGTTGTGTTTCTGCAGGGGTAAACAAGTACTTTCATATGGTTTGCATCTGGGAGAAATTCCGCGCTGCAATCCACAAAGATGTGTCCTTGAAAGCCATTTGGGATCATCTCAAGTCAATGTACGATTTGATGACTTTGGTAAGCTTTGCAATCATTATCAGTATTTTCATATGTTCGTTTTATCATATGTTCGAGACAAAGGATTGACAATCAGCCTAATGTATTGCTATATCACGGTTGTGTCAACTTTCCCTTTCATTAAAATGATACATCTTCTAAAAGTCTAACACTTTCTCAACATATTTTATTTACGTAATCTAAAACATGATTTTTTTATTCAAATTTTAGGATGATATGGAAGATGTGCCTTTTCCGAGCAATGAAATAGACTTTGTTTTGCCTGATAGCGAATTTTCAGACCTTATGAAATCACGTAAAAAAGAAGAGACTGAAACAAAGCCAAAAGAGTTGAAAGAAAAGGCTAAGGAAGTCAAAAAAGAGAAGGAGGTCAAAGAAGTCACTAAGAAAGAAATCATTCTTCGTGATAGTAAGGCTGTTAAAGAAGTCGAAAGGAAAAAAGAAGAAGTAAAGAAAGTTGTTAAAGAGCCTGAAGTAAAGAAGGATGTCAAGCAACGTGAAACAAAAGAAGTAAAAAAAGAACAGAAGGCTACCAAAGGTCGTCTGAAAGGAAAAGAAGATTTGGAAGATAGTGGTATGTAAATAACAATTACAATTCTGATTTAACAACCATAAGTACTATTTGGTCTAGCATTAAATTAACTATTATCGTAATTAAGCATAATTTTTATTTTATTATATTCTCATCTTTTACATTTGTATTGATCATGTTCTGAAAAGCTATTGTGATTATACATCAACAAAAAAGGGTTAAAATTCTAAAAAATCTTGAATTTTGAAAATATAAGACTCGGACAATTCGCATTATATTGCCATTACTTACAATTCAAAAACATTTTTACTAATTTTTATATTGGAAAATTATTAATAATTACTGATTATAAAATTTAAATGTTTGTAGTAATACACCCTTATAGTCAGTGATAGATATATATTTATTTCTATTTTAAATTAAAAAATTGTTTATGTTCTGTTTAAAGGTCCCCCGCCAAAGAAAGAACGCAAGGATTCTGAGTCAAGCCGAGAAAGTTTGAAGAGAGCACCAAAGAGACCAACAAGACAGAGCATTGATAATAATTTTAAGGCCTCATCAAGTCCAAGAGATACTCCACCTCCAAAACGTAGAAGAACATAACCTTTCTTTTTTGATATTCATTAAATTTCTATAAACATTGTTTAATTTCGGTTCCTATAGGTCTCTCAACACTTTTCTTATAAAACAAAAATTAAAGCGCTGTTACTATTACTGTGAATATTATCATTGCATACCTTCATCATAAAAATGTAAGTTACATTGTAAATAAACTACCATAATTTTTCTAATCAATTTTGTTTATTATTTTTATTGACCCAGTCTAAATATAGTAGAAATAAGAACTATCAATAAATAATTAAAAGGTTTTGGAGCTACTAAACAAAACTTGTAAAAGATAAGTTGCAGACAACAAATGTAACAATATCTAAAGATCAATTTGACAAAATAAAACGGTATAAAATATAAATAAGGGTTTGTTGAGGTAACGTCAATAAAAGAATTCGATTTATGGGTTACCAGCAAATGTTTATTCCAGATAGTATAGCACTAGTCTTGCAAACTCTCATTGTATATAGTCACAAAACATTTTATACAAGCAAACACTGAAAAACCATTAGTTTCACATCCACGTTTCTCGTCGCGCCTTAAATTCAAAAATATGCAGTCGCTGGTAACGGTCTTCCATAAAAAAAATTGTACATTAATCTGCAACAGAAAAACATCCACGTTGTTATCAACACAGTGTTAACCTCAAAAACATACGTCACAGAAACACTCATCATTCCCGCTCTCGCAAGTAAACAAACACCATCCAAACCTCGCTCACCCCATCAACAATCGAAAAATTATTTATAAGGTGAAAAATACTCACATAAAGACGTAGTAATAAGCGCGGAGGTACTCATCGTAACCTTCTAGCTTCACGCTCAGACTCGAGGAGGGTGAGGAGATCGCCCTCGCGGACGGGTCCCTTCACATTCCTGATGATCTGTCGGTTCTCCTCGCCGAGGAACTCGACTTTGACCTGGGTACACTGACCCTGGGAGCCAGTGCGGCCCAAAACTTTGATAACACGAGCCAAAACGACAGGCTTTTCCATGATGAGAGTCTCACGTGGCCACCGTCTAGAAGCAAAAGGTTCGGCGGAAGAAGTGAACGAAGCGGCTGCGCGCGTTTTCACATGATGGCCACCGCGTCAGTCATGTGAGAGATGCGACGCTCGCACGGCAAATGGCGGAAGCACAGCAATGGTTGTCATGGCGCGCAATTTAAAAAAGTTTTGACGCTTTACTATTTTCCAATCTTTAATTTTTATGCTACTTTTACAAAAAAAAAAGCAAATTCTTTATTTTTTCAAGCTAAAAAAAATTTTTCAACAATTATAAATTCATTACGACTTAAATAAAACGCTACTATATAGTAGAAATAGTATAATTATAGTGTTTATGCATACGGCTATGTAATAATCTTTTTAGGAGTAAGTTCTTTAGAAGTATGAACAAAGTCAAATATTTTATTATTAAATAATTTTTAATTTTAACTTAGATTATTTGTATGCCAATAAAATAATCTATTCATTGCTGTGTTTTATTTAACTCCAACAATTACTATAAACACCAGCTTTTTTATCGTTTTTGTTAACAACATTATTATTTCCTAAAATGTGTAGGAATATACAAAAAATAATCAATCAAAAATCAGCCGTAAATCCTAACGTTTCTCAAAAAAATTATTTTTTTTTTTTAATAAGACTATAGGTGTATATAATGCCGTATGTAATTCATAATTGCTAGCTTATTAAGTTATAATGATGATATGCTTGCAATGTGCAAAAAAAATAGGGAGAATTCACAGGTTCAGATTAATTTCGAATCAATACCAAACTAAACGTTGAAACGTACTACATAAAAGACGCGTTATTTCATTAAATTATATATTATACATATAATACAAATCTTTATATAATTATTATTGTATAAGAATCTAAAAATAATAATAAAAATTTCTCCAAAGTCTACATATATATGCGAATTATCGTTGCACAGCCATTGATTAGCATATCAATGTCAAAAGTAACATACTCTAAAAATAACTTGTAATAGTCACTACAAAAAGAAATCAGCATCAGACTATTTTAAATTTCATAAAAAAAAAAAAACATAGTCAAAGGGAAACGTAGAGAATAAACCTAGTCGCAACAAAAGCTCTGGAGCAGCATTGAAAAACAAAGGAAGTTGTGGAAAGTCGGCCGTTTCGAGTTTCTGCACCCTTGTCCTTGGGGCGCGCGCGATAGAAAACTAGAAAGTCTCGACCTTCGTGCTCTCGGTACATACGCCGCCGAGTGCGTTAATAATGAGGCAGGTGCAAGGAACCCTCTTTGTAAAATGCATTAACTTCTTTGTCTCTTATTCAATACTCAAAATATGTCTTATACATTGTTACTTGTTACAGTAGTTGTCTTCTCTTTTCTTTCTTTTTGCCAATATCAGAACATATAAGTGGCGGTGTTCGACATTGTTAAATTATTGTCATTAAATGGTTTTTCGAGCTCGATTAATTTTGTTCCTTTACAATTTTTCATACAATTTAAAATGTTTCTTGGTTACATCAGGTTCTAACGAAGAAAATTAAAACACAAGGTAATAAATAAAATGAAAGTTGTTCAATAAAGATATTAATAATAGCCAACTGTAGTAAATAATTAATAATACGGAATGATCATAACTATTAAAAAGAGTTCATAATAATATGGACGGTTCATTCGAAAAACTATAGGTTTTAAGTTCATTATTGTTCATTTCGATTATTTTTTAATAAAAAATTCTTCACAAGACCGTTATAAATATTAAAATTGTAAATACTGTAGACATTCCTGTAATTTTATTTATTATGACACTAAGGGAGGATGTGACTAAAATTTCTTTTCCTAATTTAGTCAATAAAAACAGTAAAACATGAATTTAAATTTTAATAACTTTATTTATTCGCACTTGGATTCCTAAGTTATCAAAGTCCAAGTTTTGAATTAATACATTAATTTTATCAAGATATAAACACAACGTCCATACTTTCACAATGAATTAATTTCCAATAATACTTTTCAAAAACCAACACTAGATATAATAAAACTAATAAGTATTAAAAATCTATTTCTTACGCATCTTTTCATTTGAATTCTTTTCATACTTACATGTCTTATACGTCTGCTTATAAAAATTATTGAAAGACGGTTTTTTCTTCCATGATTAAATTTAACAGATGTTTCTAAGTATATACCGCAAAAGTAGCTTATTTAAATATTATTATACATTCACTTGTTTTTCGCATCCCCCCTTAAGTGTAAGAATAACTTTTTCCTAATCTTAGCTTTACAACGTAGCACCATGAAGGATCGACTGAAACTTGAAAAATTTTATTACAAGCTAAAAATGCTCGAACAATTTCAGTATTTTGCTACTTAAGCTTATACTATTTTATATATGCAAACAGGAGGCAATGATATCTTGAATTTCCGGAATAATTTACATTTTTTGTTTTTAACCGTTATATAAAGACACAGTAGCAACAAGATGACAAAGATGAAATGTCATCTGTCATTCTGTTTACTTGACACAAAAGTCAGCAGTCGGTATACGCAGTCTAAATTTGAGGAATAGCTATATTATATATAAACGATTAGTCACGCATCGCCGTCATCAATAAAAAAAGGAAAACCTAATTAATTATAAGTTGCTTGTCCTTAAAATTGTCATTCGATGTTTCGTTTGGGTTTTCCACGAGCTTCATTGAACGTCGGCGTTGGAGGTTCATGGGTGAACATATACACGCTGTATCCTTCGGCTTTTCATTGGAAAAATTAATAATCTATTATGCGACAATAAATTTACATCTTACACATTTCATGTTAAACATGCGGTCAAATCTCGTGATGCATATTATACATAGTGTTGTTGCTGTTTTCTCGTACACGGAAGATATATAATCCGCGTTGCTGCTATATGAAGAACAATTGCATCGAGCAAAACGGAGCTCACCTACGAAACAATGTCATCGTCCAACGCATGGCTTTCGCTGCGATCCTTCGACAATGATACTGAGAATATTCGCTTTCAATTTGAATTCTTTCACGTACTTTTGTGTGATTGCGACACTTTTGCATGCCCATTTTTAGTCACTCGCGAGGAGTTGAGTTTCTTTAACTTTTGCTTCTTCGTTATAGCGAGCCACGTTACTTTTCCTAAACTTTGCTGGTCGACAGAGAGGTAGACCAGCCAATACTAGCTTAAAAAACACCAAACGAACGCACTAAGTCCAAAGACCGTTACTGCCACAAATTCGTCGAGAGCGTTTGACCTGGTATTGACGTCGGAGCTGGTTTTCCTGCGGTGGGAAAGCTCATCCCTCCAAGAGACATTTGAGACATTTGTTGGGGCAACTAAAGAATAATAAACAATAAATGTAGTAAATTTAATGAATACAAACTATGTAAGGCTAAGAATAAAAAAAGGTTTTAATAAACTACCTGGCCAAAAGCCTGAGTTGGCGGTTGCTGAGCACCCAAATTCAGAAATGGATTACTACCTGGCGCAGGTTGCAAATTCTGCGCGGCTACCATTCCACTCCAGCCGTTATTACTACCTAGAACCATCTGCGAACCAGAATTTGTCACACCTTGCTGCTATAGCAAAGTTGTGATAACATTCCAACATAAATTGTCTATCTCTACGGCATGAAATAAGAACTAGCGATGACCTACAGCAAAGCATGATCCAGGCATTGCCGAGAATTTAATTGTCACTTACCATTTGAGCTTGCATAGCCATGGCAGCGTTATTAGCCATAGGATTTCCCGAGACGGCACCAAACTGATTAGGATTCATTTGATTGGGCGCGACGTTCATTTGATTAACGCCGGGCATGCCCATCTGTGATTGAAAGGAATGATTTGGGAGCTGATTAAACGGGCTCACGTTGGACATTGTCTGCTGGAATTGCTGAGCGGGCATTTGTTGATTAAACATACCCCCTGTAAATTATTTCATAAAAATGTCTTCTTTAGCACAAGAACAATGATATTGAATAAACAATATCTGTCAGCAAAAACTCAACAAACCTCCAAAAGGTTGACTTGGTTGCGTCCCATACAGCGCTAAAATACTATCCTTCGTCATTTTGCTCTTCTCTTGTGGCGTGGGGGCAGGCTGATTGAAGAAACTTTCTTCTTCGGACTTGCTAGCCGTGCTATTTGTACTATTACTCTCAGTCGTAGTTCCGTTTGTTGCTGCACCGGACGATGCAGGTGGCGCGGACAGAAATGAAGTGAATATATCGTCTCCGGACGCGGAACCGTTGGTACTATTTTGACTTTCCGGAGCATCTGTAGAAAAAGAAAACGCAAAATTATTAAATAATAGCAGCGATGATAATAATGACACCTAAGTTGTATCAAATTAAGCTTACCAAGTCCGAGCAAGTCTAATGTAGCCGAATTGGTGGCGTTAGATCTGTTGGGTTTCGGGCTCACAGAGCTACGGGGTTTTGGAATTTGAGGCACTACTTCTGGCTTCTTCACAGGTGGTAATGCAGGCGTGGTAGTCTTTTGAGAGTCTTTTTTTCGCCTACGTTGCCTCTCCGCTTCTTCGTCTAATTCTTTGTCCCAATTTACCTGCGAAAATACACATTAATATAATTGCATAAAAGTCATTGATTTTTTAAAGACGAGAAATGATTATAGATTTATTTGTTACCTTTGGTAATGGCGGTGGTACCCATTCTCTGGCAATGTACTTCTTATGTTCGTATTTTGCCCTAATAAAGCTCTCTAAGCTGCAGTCGGTTTGAGGTCTTCGGAAACTGTCCGGAAGATTAGCTTCATATACAGCCCTTGCACGCGAGTTGCCCATTTGTTGCAGGCTCTATAAAAATATAAATCATTATGACTCTATGTTTAATAATTAAAAATTATCAAAAAATATTGCCTAATTATCGTTTAAATTTTCGTATAAATTGGAGAGCAAGAAAAATGTATAAAAACAAAATAAAAAAATTCAAAAATATTAAACATTTCATTGACAGAGAAAAAAGCTAAAAACATTGTAGAGCAGCCGTATACAATTGACGCCGCTGGCTTACATTTGAAACCACTACTTAAACCAGAAGATTGGCATTAATTAAATTTCAAAACGTCATTGATACAGCTCTACACAGTAACTACACACGGATCGGAAAGCTCTTCGCGCCTCTGCAAACTTTTGCTCGCCCTTACGCGAATTCTCTATATTTCGTGAGCTTTTTCTCGAATCAACAACAGCCTGCCATTTTTACATTTAATTGATGCCTGGACAAGGCACACTCGTGTACATATACATATACACGCGCAAACATCGCAAATGTTAAACTTTATTACTCAAGGACAATAAAGCCTATGAGTCAGTTCGCAAATAGAGCCGCCGCTAGATAACGCGGCTGCAAAATAAAGTCCAGCTAGGCGGAATGTGTCGCGCGCGATCCGCGGCTACCGCGCAAACTCTCGTCTATGCGGAGCGCAATATTTGAGGCCGCGCGCGCGCGCGCGAACTATGGGAAATAAAATAAATAGCGAGAGTTGAGAGACTGCAAGATTAGAATGGATATTTCGGGCGATTCGGGCGCCTTAGCGAGTACGCGACTATAGGAGAGTAGGGCTATAATTACCACAACTTGCTCTGGAGTCCAAGAATCTAAATTGACAGACTTGACTTTGCTTATGTGAACGCCAAGGTTCCTGTGTATGCCGGCGCATCGGATGCACAGAAATATACCGAGATTCCAGCTGGCCCATCTTGGTCCTGAAAAATACAATGGATAAATGTTAGTTTTTCGTATAATAAAGAACGTTTGGGTGCTACTGTGTTATGTTAAAATATTATAGTATTGGGATATATATAGAAGATTTATTTATTTTTAGATGATTGAACCGGGGTTTATACTTGTATCTCTATATAAGTCTATAAAATATTATCCTACTACATAAAAGTCGGCATTGCCGATTGGATATAATGATCAGATAAAAATATCTTTGAAAATATTTTTGCGTTTTATTTCTCAACTGATCAATATAATTAAATATTTGTTATTAACTGATAAGGAGTTAAACAAACATACTTTGTTTACATAACAATAAAGTATTAGTATACGGGTTGCTAAATAATACAATTTCGTAGAGGCAGGTACAGTAAACGTTACTGTCAAAAGCTTCGATAAAGAATTTATTTGCGCCTTATCGAAGCAATATAGTTTTTAAAACGTGAGATAAATTAAGGCGATGGACTATACATCAATACTTGCATATACTGATTGATATGTGTCGCGCGTTTAATCAAATTTATGACAATCCATCGAGAGTATATATATTATATATAAAAACATTCAATAGCACATTTAATTGAAAGCCTGAAATGTACAATACAATCGACACTGCCACCGTAAATCGTTTTAATTTGAAGAAAAAAAATGTTTGTTTATGTAAATATTGACGTATCGACGTCTTTTCTTACAAATATAGTCCATTCATAAAGTTATGTTTTTATTGTTTTACTATACATGAAATCTCACACCACTGTGGTAAATGCGTTATAATGCTTATCCAGTCAGCAAACGCCTACACAATCCTAAATAAAAAAAATCTTTCTTCTTTATTTCTGAAACCATATAGTAAATCAATTATTCGGTATATAAAAAAAAAAACGAGGAAAAATTTTACAACAGGTATACTTTAGAACGAAAAATAAACTAGCCTTCATCCTCCCTAATCCCACACTTAACTCATACTAATTTCATTCTAAAACCATCGCCCGACTCGCTCATCCGCGGCGCCGGGGACGACAAACTTTCAACCCTCCAGCACCCCTCTTAACTAGATGCACTTCCCGCGAGCGAGTGTCGTAATTAACTTCGCGACCCGCGCGCACGCGTATAACTTTCGCTGCACGTATAAGGGACAGAGCGGCCGGAAAACCCACAAGTGAAAAATATCGAGTGCACGAGGTGTGCGCGCGCGCTGCTCTCGTTATTACAGGAAACCCGACCTCGGCTGCACTTGAAGGCGATTGATTGCGGCCACGTGCACTTTCCTTTCGCGCGCTTCACCTTAACTTCCATTTTCGTGCACCCCTGCGGTACATGCGGATGTATAAATGAGGTGCGTTAACGATGGTTTTTTTTGGTGTTTTGGTGGTTTTGAGTTCTTTTGTTGCATATGGTGTAGAAATGTAAAGCTGTGGCTGCATTGTGGAGGATTTTGCAGTGGAATTTTTAAGGACTGGCTGCGTATGCGGATCATTACGACAGTCGGTGAAATATAAAGTCGATATATTCTTCGGCTGACCTTGAGTTATCAATTTGCGATTGCATAAATGTTTTACGTTATGTTTTCATTTCCAACTGCGCTGCTGGACGTTAAGCTTGTGTATTGAAGAAGGATTTTTTTTTCAGTGTTTAAATAATTACTTAAAACGTTTTGGGTTACGGTAGTAGCGTGGTTCAAATTACCTTTACTCGTAATTTTAATTGTTCTATTCAAGTTTACAAAATTAATGTTTTGCAAAACGTTGTGTAATTTTGTCATCGGTAACGTTATTACATCTTCACGGTATTATAAGCTTCGATAAAGATTAAACGTTCTTATATCGTTATTGAAAATTTTATAAATGTTTTCTTAAACTACTGTGAATTTTGAATTTATTATAAAAGCCAGAAAATCAATACTTTTTATTCGCAAACCACACACAAACTGTTTTGATCAATTTTATGTATCTCATTCAATATTCACTGAAAAACCTTTCCAAACCCCAAACACAAGTAAAAAAACCTCCCAACCTGCACCACAAACGCACTTTCATTTCTATACCACCGATTAAGCATACCGAACAACCCGCGTGCTCGAGCCAAATATCCGCGCAACGGCGGCGTCAAGTCCTTTATACGTCACCCGCGCCTGGCTTAATACGCGCATCCCTTTATCTCTCTCCTCGTATATTCGCAATAATGGTCCGAAAAGTGGAAAGAGGGAATAAGCCGCGCGCGTGCATGGAACCCGGCCAAAAAGTCAGCAGCGCGTGCAACTATCCTTGCGCTGTCTTGTGCTACAGAATATCCTGTGGGTGGATACGGGAGGAACAAAGGAGAGAACCGAGACAAAAATTAATTGAGCCAGCGGAGGGGAGGAGAGTATAATCCATTACTCGACACGGTAATGGATTTTGCCAGAACGTTGCTATGAGCGTCGGTCCGTAGAGCTTTATCACGGGAAATACGGGTTTTCGTCGTGATAGAATTGCAAATGGATTCTCGGTATAGTTTGGCGTGCGGAAATAAGAATCAAAAAAATAGGAAGGTTTAGCGAATATTGGATTTTAATTTTTTTTTTTTTTTTTTTTTTTTTTTCGTTTAAAATAGTGCATGATTTAGGATAAGAGGAATACCTATACTTCAGTAATTGGGAAGCTGTCAAAGAGAGTACAAATTTTCACTTCGAAATTAATTTATTTAACAGTCCTGATAATTAATTTTCAATTTACATATCGGTGTTACGATAATCAATAAAACAATATACGCTGACACCTAGTTAAGATTAGGAAACAGTTTACGTGATCGAAAAGTTTAATTATATTCAAAATATATTCCATTTCCGACAAACGATAATAGAAACAACCTCCATGCATAATATACGTCGCTAGAGAGATTTGTTGGGAAGCCAATTCAAATTTCAAAAACGGACAGAGCGACGCAAAAATGGATAAAAGGTAATAAAGCCCGACAGATAAGAGGGGAAATTGCGTCAGGAAATTTTATGCCACTGGACGAAGATTAAAATAGCAGACTTTTGCGACGCTAAAGAACGCCGGTTATAGCGCGCCTACAAACATAATTGTCCCACGCCACACAGTAGTGCAACGAAATATTTGATTGCGATTGATCGGGAAAACCCGTTTCCTCCTCCTGCTCTCTCTCCAGCAATGAAAACAATCGGTCGCGCGGCGAGCGAACCGCGAACTGTGCGATTTGATTGTTTCCTCGCAATGTGTAGGTATACAGCTAGTTTAATTTATTTTTTAGCGGTATGGCGGGCAGAAAAAACTGTAATTTAATGAATCTTTTTTGAGGTCACAGAATTTCAAAGAGTAATAATGGAATTCATCAACTGTAAAATCGTTCGATAAACCTATAAAAAAACTGTCAAAGTTTATGAAATTTTTTTCTCATTTAGTCACACGCAACCCAGTGCGATACCGTGTGATATAAAAATAAAGGTAAAAAATTAATAAAACTTGAATTCTTTTTAATTATTTTCGTCGTTTGAAATAGAGTTTAGAATATCGAACGAATTAGCATATACCGCGAACGATGGCATTGATATGGATTATGAAGGAAAATCAATTAAGAATATTGATTTTGTGTATAATGTATGAAACAGAATTCATAGCTATACGATGGGTAACAATATTCTGCTGATTTTACATTTCTCGCGTTCGTGTATGAAAACGATGCAACAGATTGCCCCTTGTCACAGAAATATTAATGATAATTTTCATAATAATATCGTGTATGTTCTTCCCTACTAAATTTTTTAAAAATAAGTTTCAGAAAATTCGTTTGAATATTAAATTACAACGTTCGTATTACTACAGGTAAGAACATAAAACTATATATGTTACATAAATCTTAAATTACCGTTTTTAATTACAACAGTTATATTCACGTTAAATAATTAATTTCTCGAATTTTCGAAATAACAAAACTAATTATCCACTGTACGTAATTTTACTAAAGAATGCCACGGATCTCATTTTTAACAAGCACGAACACCATATTCGTACACGCAACTTTAATTAATGTGGTAAGTCTTATCGCATTCCCTTTCATCATCTTCAGGCCACTCGTTGAAGCTCCACCCGTATAGTAAAAGGTAAAAGTATAGTGGCTTTTATAATTTACGAAGAACCGCAGCAAAAAAAAGAGCAAAAATTTTTTTTCCAGTCGTTAAAAAACCCCACTTCGCATCCATCGCGTGCTCACGGAGAATCCATTTCGCTCTCAACTCCGACCTTAATTAACGCCTTAATCAGAGCATACACCGCGTTAATCTCCTCTCACTCCGAATTTCAACGCTAATCCACCCCAACGCTCTTTCCCGACGGCAAAAAAAATCACCAACCCCGTCCCAACTTATCTCCTATAAACCCAGACTCAGAGAGGCTCTCGTGTAAACACAGCTCTCCGGCAAATTGATACACATCATCGCAAGCAACCCCCCGCGCGCGTACATCAACGGCTCGTCGCGCGCGTGAAGATACATACATATATACGGGTGCTCGCGTACTCACCCCCTACCCCACACGCACGCAAGAGAGAGAGAGAGAGAGGCAAGTGCGCGCGTCCCGGAGTATAGGCCCTGTATATATAGAAACTGTACAACTCGCTCGCCGCCCCCGCGCGAAACTGGGTCGCGCGCCGGCGGCGGACTCGCGCACGCGGCCAATCGATATATAGGATAACGAGACTCGCTATAAGCTAGCTAGCTAGTTGGCTATATAGGCAGAGCCTATAATACGCTTTGGGCTTGTACCGCGACTGGCTTTTAAAGGGGTGCTCGTATATACCGAGATAAGGGAGACAGAAGAGAGATCGAAGTCGCGGGGGTGTCCTTTCTTCGAGGCGACGACAGTGGGTGAAAGATAAGGGCCGCGCAGAGGGGGAAGATGGGAGATTTATGGCTGTCGCGCGCGAGCTTCGATCCAATTGTTCGGCCGATTGAGATTGATTCGAGGGTGATTCGAATCGCGGATTTGAGAGATAGAGAGGGAGATAGTATAGAAGCATGCACGAGTACGCGCGCGGCGCGCCAAATGTTTTGCAACGCGGGCGAGCGCGTATGCAGGAAGTATGTGCGTGCGGAGCCTGCATTTTTGTTTAAATAATACTTAGTCGCTGCGAGCGTCAAGCGTTAATTGTTGACATATACGCGCAGAGGCAAACAATGCGTGACTATCATTATTCCATAGTCTTATCACGCGAGCGCCTGTGTTACAATCAATTTCGCGGGACATCGATCACGTGCTTGAAAAGTAAAAAAGCTATCAGTCAGAGAGGGAGAGAGAGAGAGAGAGCAATATGCCTTATACACGCGTATAGGTAACTTTGACTCATCCACACCCTCGTACTCTATCTCGCGCTTATCCTAACCAATAGATACGCGACTAGCTGCTCGCGCCGATTTACAATATATGACGATGATGAGCGGATACAAGAAGCAATCGCGCGGAGGCCCACGCACGCGTGTCTAATCAGCCGTGCGATAGATATATATATATATCTACGCATTGACAGTAGCTGCGGCGAGTCGATAACGACGACGGCGACGACGACGATACGGTGCGGCGAACTAGGAAGCGCGATAAGAACATCATCGGCGAGTCTGCCCATCAGCTAGCGGAGACGATGGAAGAAACGCCGAGTATGCCCAATGTTGCCTTATAAACTAGCTGGAGGAGAATACGAGAGAGGTGCATCGGTCGGCAGTTTCCCCGGCGATGACGTGGATCGAGATCGAAGCGCATCGCCATCATCGTCGTCGTCGCTTGTTATTCACTGTGTAGCATACGCGCGCACGTAGGACGTATTATGCATGGAAGGAGGTGCGGCGAAGGAGGAGGACGCAGGCGGATAAACAAAGGGACGGCGGGGTGAGAGAGAGCGCTCTCGCGCCTACCTTTGGCATCGCAGTCGACGCAGTACTTGTTGTCCTCGTCCCGCAGCATCTGCGTCAGGAGTGCCTGGCACTTATCCTGGATCTGCTTGCTACGCTCCTTCTCCTGCCGCGACATTTTTGCCTCGTTGCTTGGGGGCTCCTCTGTTGTCTTACTCGGACGATGCACTAACTCGCTCCTAACCCCCCCGTCGCCCGACGGAGTTGTATTAGCCGAGAAGGTAGATTAACCCGCGGCAGACGTGTCGTACGATATGTATATATACATATAAATATACGCGACGCGCGCCCACGGCCACACGCACTGGCTCTCTGAGCTGCTTTGCTGCTCGAGTACGCCACCCTCTCGCCGCGGCGGCGTTGTCGCTCGCTCGGGAGGCGGAACACACGGCGCGCACGATGCACGCGCTACGAGGAAGAGAGGAGAGGAGAGAAGGGAAAAGGATGGCTGCGCGCGCTCGCGTGTATCTCTCTCTCGCGCTTACTCTCTTCGTTTCACTTGTTTCCGAGAGGGAGAGGAGGCGCTCAGGAGAGCGAGAAGAGCAATGGCCACCCGTGACGACACGGCCGACGACGACGTTACTTTCGTCGTTTTTCAGTAGCACAAGCGCCCAAAGAGAGATAGAGAAAGACTGTGTATGACATTGTCGAAGGGGAAGGGGAGAGAGAGAGAAAGAAAAGAAGCGACAGTAGCTCCGCTCCGTCGTCGCGGTTCGACTGCTCTCGGTATACTCGCGCGCTCCGAAACGTGTTCATCCAGTCCCGAGTCTTGCGGGCGGATAGGTATAAGGTGTATCGTGTATACTTATACGTGCACACACCTGCGTGCGAGAGAGGAGAAAGAGCGAGAGACAAAAAGGGAGTCCGACCGACAACGAAGAGGCTCGTTGAAAAAAAACAGGAAATCATGCGTGGCTGCTTTCGATTTTGGAGTACGCGAGGGAGAGGGAGTAGGGATAGACAAAAGATGACTAGTTTGAATATATGCTGCAAGGGGGCAGGAGAATCCACGCGCGACCTGCGTACGAGCAAGCGAGGCGATTTTCGTTTATAACAAATATACTATGTAAATCGACTTGACTGGAGTGAGAGATTGGGATCTGATTCGCGTGCGTTTGCGCGCTGGTCGTATGTAGTGCAGTATATATATAGAGATAAAAGCATTTGATAAGGGCAATTATGGTAATGAAGGTTTGACGGAATTCCCGTGGAGCACGTGGGCAGGTTATTTTCAACAAAATAAATGGAAATCAAGAGATTTATTTGAATCTCATTTTGTTTATGCTACATTTTCACATATAAGAATTATGATTTTAGGCAAAATGGATTTCATGGAAAAGTTGGCGAAGGGTCAAATGAATGTTCATATCAACTTTTACATTTTACACCTAAAGGGAATGTGCATATGCACATACAAATAGAAAAATTATGCAGCATCTGGTGTGAATCATCTACAGAATTTAATATGAGAATCTGCATAATTTCTTTCACCCTCCCTGTCGTAAATTTTAAATGTTAATAACAGTTAATAACTGTTAAAAATTATTTATAACTATTTAGCACTGTTTAAAACTGTTTATAAGTGTTACAAAATGTATGATTTTGGACACATTTTTTCTAATTATAATACTTTGTAACAGTTTCAAACAGTTTTTAATAGTTTTAAACACTTTCAAACAGTTTCAAATAATTTTAAATTTGATATATTTCAGGAAAAATTAATAATTAATAAATTATTATTATTATTATTATTATTAATAATTAATAATTATTTAATAGCCTCATTATAATCATGAGAATCAAGGAGCGCGGGAGCACTCCGAAGGCAAGTAACAGTCAAACAATGCAGAAGAAGGCTAAGGAGTGTTTAATTATACTAATAATTAATTATTACTATGTTAATAATAATAATTAATAAATATTTAAAAGTTATTAAATAATTTAATAACTCTTACAAACTGTTAAAAACTGTTGAAAAATGTTACAAACAGTTACAAACGATTAATAACGTCCAAAATCCTACATTTTGTAACATTTTGAAACAGTTTATAACTCTTTCTAACAGTTTTTAACATTTTTGAACAAAAATATTTCCGCTAGGGCTCGTCTCGTAAAATACGTCGTAGTATGTAAAACATTTTATTGGATTGTAAGGGTCTTTTTGTTGTGTTTTAACAATGGCTGTTCATGTGAAAAAGAAAATTATTTCGTCACTTTCAAAGTATGTCACTGTAGTGTGGATTGCATTCCTTTAAATAGATACACTATGAATATTTATGAAATTAAAAACTAATTTAAATAAATAATAAAGTGACTATGCATTTTTATTAGTCTACAACAATCGTTTGACGTAAGCTACGTAATCTACACTCGTATTTTAAAATGCAAAATACTAATATTATACAAAAATTTAAACAAGGGCGTATGGATCTGAATGCCAATCGAATACGTATCGAATAAAAATTGTTACATTAAAATAAAAAGTGTAAACATAAAATATTGAAAAATATTTATCGACAATAAAATAAAAACAATGAGCATTAGAAATTATAAAGATACACCGTCTGTAGAAAGTTCTAATGAAATAATAAACATGAATTAGTAACCGATCTTGTCAGGTGTATGTAATACATATCAATAAGTAGGAAATCGATGTACCTAAAACTGGAATTTATAACATGTTTCTTACTTATGAATCCACCTACCTACCGTAATCAGAAATATCGATCACAACTCATCGTCTTTCCAACAAAAATCCTACCTACAATCTTATAATACATTCCCCGAAATTCTCACTATACCTACTTCCGTCCATCTATCTACCGTGAACCGAAACACGTAAAAATATCGAGCTCCCACAGAAAAAAAAATGCGGAGCAACCGAGAAAGCAACGATCCGTCAGTTTAATTCTAAAAATCCCGCTGTCTCTCGAATAGGATCCCCTCCCACGGAGCACGCATGCACATAATTCAGTTCAACGACCGCGACTCTCCTTGCGCTCTCTCTATACACGTATAGTACCGATATACCTCGCGTGATAAGCACAAACAGCTGTTTACCAAGCCGCGTTCGAACTTTCGCGCCGCCGAGTGTCGCTCCGCCTATGTATTAATGCGCATGCGCGCGGCGCACTACAATAATCACGGCTTATCATTTGTTTTTTTCCTGCTCGCCGACCAATCAGCGTCGTGCCCCGGTACGCGCCCACACTCGCGTCCCCCAAGCCCCGCGTCCGTGCAGCCCGCCCGCGTCTTTGTGTGGGTATGTGTACGTTGAGCGCGCGAGCGTCAAGAGAGAGAAAGACGAGTGAGTGACGACGACGTTTCCCCCGATAAAAGCATCGGCATCCTGGCTCATCTTCGCTCCCGCTAACGTTAATCATCACTGAGATCTCGCGCAGTTGGAGCATCTAATCACTTTGGAGCCTGTAGCAGAGCCTACAGCTGTTTGAGTTTGGTACACAGCGACTGGAAGCTGTTGTCAAGAATCCCGGGGAGGAGGCAATGCAGCTACAGCGACAGCGGCAATTACAACGGCGTCCAGCGCCTGGAAAACGGAGCAGCGAGGAGCCCCCGAGTGAACTCTGACGCAAGGCCTATAGCCCGACGCCAGGATTATCTGGCCTGCGACGCGCTCGTCCCCTAACCTTGTCTCAAGGAGCCATATAAGAAGGAGAGGGAGAATCCCTGTTTTGTTGTTATATGATGCCAACTGTTTTTATTTCTCGACCACTGCTCTCTAGTTTTCGTGACCAAGGGAAAAGCTAAATTTGAATTCGAGAACCAGCAGTTGATGGTTTTACTTCGCGATGGTCACTCTGCTCGACGAAGGGCGAAAATCAAAAGTTTTCACCCAGAGGGGCAACTCGCTGAAGGCGATCAACGCGTCCTCGAATCGTGCCTGCACACCGGAAGATGATAAGAAGTAGGCATCTCGACGCTGAATTGATAGAATTACAAGGCTTTACTTTTAGTTGTATGTTACAAATCTGTCAGACTTGAAGGTTAAAACGCGCAAAAGATGTAACGGCCATCTATAGTGATGCTATTGAGTGTAAATTGTGTATTTCTTATAAATAGCTAGATTTTATATTTTTAGTTCTTAAGGCATTTAGCGTTGAGTGTAGAGAATTTTAGTTTACAAGTACCGATTATCCAGTGACAATGAGTGGAAATAATACCGGGCAAGAGGGTAGCCAGGATAAGGGCATACCCGAAACTATACAAACGGTACCTCAAAATTTGACTACCATTCAAAGCATACAAACTGTACAAAGTATACAAAGTATACAAAGTGTACAGAATGCCGTTTCGAGTGGTATACAAAATATACAGACTGCACAGACTGTCACAGGTCAGGCAGCAACACTTGTGGGGAAGTCGATATCCTTGGAGCTCAATCCAAAGCTTCTCATGAAGCAGTCTATTCCATCCAGCATTGGTACTTCTTCAGACAACAGTAAAATAACAACTAGCACAGTGTGTATTACTTTACCTTATTAGATTTAAAATTTTGAATTGTCAGATTTACAGTTCAGATACTGAAATTTCATAAAAGTTGGTCTAAAATAATTTTTGGACAACGTTTGCATTATATTCTCATTTATAAGTAATTTTAACATTCTGAAACAATAAACAACTGTAACTTCTTAGAGGAATTTTATTTATTTAATAATCTCTATGATAAAGAAATGTTACAAAGGTTGAATTTAATAATAAAAACTTTTACTTTTTGTCATGAATTGAATCCTCTTAAAACTGTTCTAATTGTAATAAATAATTTATACATCTTAATCTTAAGATTAAATAAAACTGAAAAAAATAAGATGTCATAGTTTGTAACAATCATTGTTTGTCTACTTATAGAAACCATTATTTCATACTAATACAAATTAGTAAAAATTATATACATTTTAGTTCTGTTCTGTTGGTTCAACTGTTCGAATAATTGCTCCAAGCATGTTAAGTACAATTGAGCGTCAAACTCAACCTCAAGTTCAGCAAACTGCTCAGCAGACACAGCAAATTGTGACCAGCATTCCATCAACGTATCATGTGCCTCGTGGACCAGCAGCTGTTGCCAATATTTCTACACCAAGAGCCACTGTTGCGACTCCACTTGTCAGGGCTATAAGTACCGGGCCAATACCAATTTCAAGAACTGGGTAAATATAAATTCAAAATTTCTGATATACATAAAATTGGCTCACTGCACTTGACTTGTTTTTTTAATTACACCAACCTATTATCTTTTGATTTTTTAAATATTTCTCTTTCTCTATAATAGCAGCTTTAGACAATTTTTGCTACTTTGCTTTTTTGCATGAAGAATATTATGAAATTTTTCTTATTTATGGTTAAAATGTACGGAATATAAATAAAAGTTTCATTCAATCTTTTGAAAATATATAATTATACTCGAACAAACTATTCACTCATTTATTGCTTTTTAGTTTAGCATGCATGTACACACATTCATTCTATTACTCTTCATGCATTTTCTTAAATTAACTGAATGTAAATTCTAGTTTATTTTCAATTTTTCAACATATTTCTAACTAGTTAATTATTCTAAAAAAATTAAAGTTTCATTAAATTATACACAAATTAAAACTTTATTTTTTACTCTTTTCCAAAATATAATTTTTAAAACATACATATGATACAAAAGTCAGATGATAGATATAACTTCTTTCATTATTCATGTTGAAAATTACTAAAAATTTGTATTTTAAATTCTAGATCTGTAAAAATGTAATATTACCTATGTATTAATACTAAAAAAAGACTATATTCAGATTTTCTACTCTGAAGACACAGATCCACAACGGTCTAACAAGAAAATGCTATCCCCTGAAAAATTTTACAATAATTTTCTTCTAGAATAACAAATTTAGAAATTGAGCCCTCTGATTAAATAACGCGCCAAGCGCTCGAACGCGAGGAAAAGTTTTCTTCAATAACTTGAAAACAAAAACAGCTAGAAAAATGGTTTACTCACAAAAACAATCGCGCAATAAAATTCTCTACAGGTATCAGTCGTCAAAATCCAAATACGAGTTATTTCCAAAAGCTCTGTGGACAATACGCGCGTTCGAGCGCTCAGCGAGTTTGATCCCGAGGCTCAATTATTATGTAATTTTGTATTTTTATATTTGAATTATTATTAATTTCTTTTTCTCAGAAAATAATATTTATAGTGAGCAGTAAAATTATATAATTTATGTAAAGTAATTAGAAAATATTTAAATTTGATTTGCATAATTTAATGTGGTAAAATTTGTAATGTGCACTTGAAATAGCTTTCTTAAATGTGAATGAACAAGTATATGTGTAAAATACAAAGATGAAATAACGATATTATTTTGATGATATTTAATTGACTTCAATTGCATTTTCTCTTTTTTTTTATTATACTTTCTGCATTTATTTTTATTTAAATTATGTGTGTATATGTGTGTGCGTGTTTGCTTGCTTGCGTCTAGTACTCGGCCGACTAGTATTGGATCTCGCGGATCGTCAGTGATCGTCGATGTTTCTACGTCGAGAGTCGCCACCACCTCCTCCTCCGATGCCTCAACATCTTTAACTCCCATTGATTTTAGTAAACGAGTAACTATTACAAAAACCCGGTAACTAGCAATTTTTTTTACTTTTTTTATTTTTATTCTATGCTTTATACACATACTTTCATTTTTTTTTACTATTTTTTAAAATTTTTGTACCATTTCCTGCAAGGGCTAAAAAGTATTTATTTTTATTTGTGTGTATGCGTGCTTGTGTGCGTGCTGCGTATAGTGATACCAGTTCACGGAAGGACAATGTACAATGTCGGCCGAATGTTATTGTTAAGGCAGTTAGGTCAACTTCTGGTACTATTTATGATAAACCATCACCTCCTATTCCTAGAACTTGGTAAATAAAATATTTTAATATTTATAAGAAGATTTGGCCAAACTTTTAAATCGTACCAATATCATTACTTTTATCAACACTTTCCCTGTTGTACGGCTCATAAGATACGACTCGTTTTGCGACTATTTTTTAAACTTTAATGTTCTAGAATCGATTACTATTATAGAAAACATAATAGGAATGTGGATTTTCACTCATTCTATAAAAATTTTCTCAATATAACTACGATAAAATACTTTTAAAAAAATGTAATCATTTTTCATGTCAGCAGTGAAAGTGTTAAGTTTTTTTTTTTAAATTACTGAAAAATTTATAAAAATATTTATTTTGTATTTTTTAAATCAAACGTTATCTGAATCGCTTACGAGATTATATCGGCCAATCTGTAAGCCATACGTAAAAATCGAATGAAAAGAATAGAGTAAAATAAATTAAGTTCCTCTATTGATATTCTACGTTTAGTCTAAATATTTTTAAGTATCGAAAATTGATGAATTTTTTTTTTAATTCCTTACTTGCCGTGGCTATATAATGGTATATGAAAATCCTATTTTCAAATGCTTCGCCACGGCAATTAAAGGGTTAAACATCACACTGAGAAAAAAGTTGAGTAAAAATTACAAAAAGTTTTTCAAAAATTACCATACCGTTTTATAACGCTACAACAGACTGTAAAAATCTTAAATACCACCATAATTCATAAGGAATTTTACTAGATATACGAGAAAAATTACTACACTGTTTTGCGAATTTCTTCGTGATTAGTCTTTTTTTTTTTTTTTTTTTTTAATAGTCTGCGATAGTTTTACGAAACAGTATGATAATTTTTGCAAAACCTTTTGTAATTTTTACCAAACTTTTCTCTCAACATAAAAATAAACGACACAAACGAAGACTCGAGAATCTCAGCAAGACATCAGATCTGCGAGTGCGCAACGATCGTCAACTGAAGATTTGTATTGATTAATTCTCACACTCCGCGACACGAAAGCGATTTAAAAACGATTTGAAAGTTTAGCCGCCACCTCATCAGATCCACGAGGCAAAATGTGTAAACCTAATCGGCTAGCGACGGCCGTTCCAATGCCCATTACTAATTACCCTCGCGCTCTGTACACTTGCAGCGCCAACACGACAGTGTCCAACGCCCAATGGCAGCCGAAGACGACGTCGGTCGTCTACGCTCAGCCTCAGCGTCACCCGGTACCGGTGGTCAACCGTCCACTGACGAGGCCCATCGCCACGGCCGTCTACGCGGGTCAGCAGCAGCCTCAGCAACAGTCGCAGCAATCACAGCCGTCGCCGGCGTCCCAGCAACCCCAGCCGCGTCTCATTAGTCCTGGCCAAGTTGGCGTGGGCCGACCTATGCAGGCAACAGTCGTTACGGCGACGCCCTCACGACTCATAGCCCCAGTACTGCAGGTGCAGAACAACAGCATAACGCGGTTGCCCGCGCCAACTCGACCCTCGACGCCCCAGGTGGTAACGAGCATACCGCAAGTGTCGCAGCCTGGCAGAGCCGTCGCCCAAACGATACAGGTGAGACGAGATCCTGATGTGGAATCGCGTCGTTAAAATAAAGCTGTTTATAAGGGTGCAGGTGACACATTTCGACGCTTTTCTCATATACTATTACTGATGCAGGTCAGCCAGGTCATTAGTTTTCTTCGACCTAATGGATTTTTTAATTATTTTGACGATTATCGTTATTCCAACGGCATACTCGTAAATGTTTTGTCGATATTATTTATACTAGAAAATTTCGAAAATTACACACATTTTCACCGGTATTTTCGTATTTTATATTATTCTTGTTTAATATTTGCTTTCTATTTTTGTGACAAACTTTTCTTTTATTTATTACAAAGAAGGTACGATAGTGATAATTTTGAAAAAGTAGAAACAAATTTAAATAACGAAAAAGTCAATGTAGAAATCATTTACAATAACTCCGCATCTCCATAAGGGGAAATCAAAATCAAAACTTATTAAAAATTTAACACAGTTTAATGTTTTATTGCTTGTTCTAATTCCCGACCCAAAAATTGTTGACAACTTCACGCTCGTTAAACTAACCATAACTTATTTTACCGAATCAATAAATTAATAAATAAATATAACTTGAATGACTTTTGTATAACATGATATTTAAAGTAAGTTATTTGCTTTGTACTTGAATTAGTTCAACGTGCGGTTATTAATCTGCTCAAGTTAAGCGATCATCGTTAATAGAGTTGTTTGTTTCTCAGCATTTTTTTTTAATTTTTAACAAAATCCATTGCTTTTTTCATTATAGCCTAATCAGACGAGTAGACCTCTCGGTAGTACTCCTTTAAAACACATAGCCGTATCAGCTTCGGTGATAGGGGCACCGAATAGAGTAGGAACCGTAACTTCTGTACAAACGAACGTTGGTCGACAGCTAACCATTAACACTGCCGCAGGTGCATCCTCTGGTACTGTTAGCCGCATTGTTATTCCTCAACAAGCCGTAAGTATATTTATTTATTATATAATATTTTCTGTCAATATTGCAATATTTTTCGCTTAACAAAATAAATTGGTTCTCTTAAGGGGATGCCTTACTCGTACTATTACCGACCGAGCAATTCACACAGTTTCAAGCTGATTAAAAATAAAATACGTCGAATCACAAAAAATCAAGAGAACACTCTTCTGTATTTTTTAACGTTCTATCATCCAGTCAAAGTTTGGAGTCGAAATATCAAGTCATTTTTTCAAAAACTTTGAACGAAATTAAATTTCGCTTTGTTCAAAGTTTTTGCAAAAATGACTTGATATTTCGACTCCAAACTTTGACTGGATGATAGAACGTTAAAAAATACAGAAGAGTGTTCTCTTGATTTTTTGTGATTCGACGTATTTTATTTTTAATCAGCTTGAAACTGTGTGAATTGCTCGGTCGGTAATGGTACGAGTATGGCATCCCCTTAAGGGGGTGCCATATCCGTATCATTACCGACTGAGCAATTGGCACAGTTTCAAGCTTATTAAAAATAAAATACGTAAAATCACACAAATCAAGAGAACACTTCGCTATAGTTTTGAACGCTCTATCACCCAGTAAAAGTTTGAAGTCTAAATATTAAGTGGTTTTTGAAAAAACTTTGAACAAAACAAAATTCGATTTCGTTCAAAGTTTTTGCAAAAACAACTTGATATTTCGACTCCAAACTTTTACTGGGTGATAGAACGTTCAAAACCGCAGCGAAGTGTTCTCTTGATTTTTTGTGATTTTACGTATTTTTTTTTTTAATAAGCTTGAAACTGTGTCAATTGATCGGTGGGTAATGGTAGGAATATGCCACCCCGTTAACGATGTTGTGTCTGGCTTACTTAAGTGCAAATAAATTAGCCCACTAAATTTTTAGATACAGCAACAACAGCAGCAGCAGCAGCAACCCCCGCCAGGAGCACAGCGCGTCGTCCAGACGGTCACGCCCCTGGCCAATTTCAGCCAGGTATCTCGGGTGATCGCGACGACGTCGACGAATGCGGCGGTGGCGGCAAATGTGACGCGTGTTGCCCAAACAGGCCCAACCTCTGTAGCGCGCATCACGGGTATGTCGTTGCATCCCCTACCACTGACGCCAGCACGAGCCACCTCGACGCCCTTAAAAGTGACAGCGCAAGCTGCTGGCATTCAGACAGTTCAGTTGAAGCAACCAACTCCAACTATGCAGTCCCAGCCTCAAATTCAGCAGCAGCAGCAGCAGCAACAACAGCAGCAGCAGCAGCAGCAGCCAGCGTCACAGCAGCAACAAGTCCAACAAGGCCCACCCGGACTGCAGAGGACAATGAGCGCAATAAATAACGCCAACGCAACGGCGACGAGCGCGGTGGTGAGCCAACAGCAGCAGGCTCAAGTGCAGGGACAGTACTTGCATCAACCGCACACGACCTACTATTCCATCGATACTTCTGGTAAGTTTGAATAATTCAATATATTACTTGGTGTCGAAAGTTTACGATTTCAATTTTTAATGAATTTCGTGTAATCTTTACAAATATTTTAGGTACATACTCGCAGTATCGACAAACTGCAGTGCAACCAGTTAGATTACTTGTGGAGCAAGGGTTTGAAGAGCCAATTGGCAAACCCAATGCATCTCCACGCCCTAGCATATTAAGAAAACGAGATCACGACGGTTCTCCAATAAAAGGTAAATTATCACAATTACTTTTTATATCAATACAATGTTTATTTTACTTGAAAATCAACTTTTTTGTGTAAAGATTAGTTTATAAGACAAATAATGACAAAATTAAATACACAACAGGAAGTATAGCGAAAAATTTGGTTCCTGTACTGGCTTCTCTGCCGGGAGTATCTTCCGTATCTAGTCCACCTGGCTCCCCTAAAGCTGATAGAGACGGAAGCGGTAACCGCAGCTCAGGTTCTACAACAGTTTCGGCCACATCTTCACCTGGCTTAGACGAGGAACCAGAACATCGGATTCCTATGAATCCTACGGTCGAAATGTCACCCAGGAAAAAACCGCGTAAACAACAGCTTACAGGGGTCGAATTGACAGAGTCTAGATGTAACGATGAAGAAATGCAATTCATAACTGAGGAGAAAATTAAAAGGGAAGTGAAAGATGAGCCGAGAGATAACTATAATGAACGAAAACGTGGACATTCACATTCTCAACAAGATCCCAAACCTGCAGAAGTGACACCGAAAGCACGACCGAGCATAATGGGTAACTTGTAATATTTATATTAAATATCCAATAATTTATTGCATTAGATACTTTTTCATATGAATTCTATACCATCAAATTTCATCATTAGGTCATACATACTTTCACGTACTTATCCTTTATATTTTGTCTCAACAATTTATAAATACAGAAATTTTGGAAAAATTCAAATTTTTAATTTTTACTACTTTCATTAAATATTTGAATTGTTGAAAATATTTTAGAAAAAAAAAAAATAATTTAAATATAAAATCAATAAAATTTAATTTCAGGTGGCGTATCTTGGAAGACCCGAGGTTCCGGCAGTAAATTAAATCATTACAGGAGACCAACTGACGTAAGACCTCGTGAAGAACGTAGACCAACTGTTCAAGAACTGGCCCAGATAAAGGATGTAATACAGAAATGTGAAGGCTGGAAAGTTCTCCATTTCTCAACACAGATGGAAGATTTGGCCGATTCAGAAAACTTCGTAAGTTCTGCATACAAATTGTTATAATAATGTCATTGTAAAAATTTCAAAACTATATTTTAATTATCCTTTATTCTTAAAGATATCCGATAAGTTGAAGTCCACATTAACAATCATAGAAACAGAATTGAAAAACAAAAAAGACGACAGTATGGAGAAAGCGGTTGAGTTGATTAAAGGAAATGTGCAAAGAAGTACTTTAATAAGTGAAGGTATGGTGGAGGCAAGATCACAGCTTACTGGAATATTCCAACATAAGCCTCACGTGACGAACTTACTTCAAAATAGTAGTGGTAGCAAACGTTCACAGAAAAAGAGAGATAATAATAAGTGAATTTTATTGTGTACAAGATTAAAATGTGTTTATAGATTGACTATGAGAAAAAACAAACTGATTCTGAAAAAATGTTATTTTTATTAAAAATTATATTATAAAAAAATAAAAAAAAAAAAAATTTCAAATTTAAATCCTGAATGTCTTATGTATTTCACTACACACCTTTTAGCAATAAATTATATTACTGTAACCTCGTCACGTAAAACTCAATAATTTTAGGATTATAATTAAAAAATATGAGTATTATGTTTTAAATTTAATTTATTTTTACCATTGGCATTTTAAGAATATTTTTTGTTGCTAATTGATTTAAGTAAATTTAAATAATTTATTATTAAATTAGACTAGTGAATATCAGGTAGGCTTTCACTAGTTATTAACTATTTCACACCGCTGATAAAAAATTTCACGATAAAATAATCTCTGAGAATGAATGCAGTTGATTCTGTTAAAAAAAATCACCTTTTGCGTTCTGTACCAAAAGATACTTTATAATAGTATCTTAAGTTGATTGGTAGTAGTATCTACAACACATTCTACAACACCAATCATATTTGTACAGAGTTAATGTTTTAGATCACTTAAAATCCGATTTTCCTAAAATCTTAAAGGACATGGTAAATGCTTAAAAATACAAAACTATTGTACGTAATAAATACCAAGTATTTTATATAAATAAAAAATTTGTTGTCCAAAAAATATATAAATGGACTTTAGTGAATGCTTGATTAAAGCTTTAGCCTTACGTATGCGTACGTTTTTGAATCTGTAAAAATCTATTGTAGCACATTTTAAAGCTTGCATTTGTTTTTATTCTTTTTTTCTTTTTTTTTACAAAAATTGATTGATGACTGTGTAAATATATATTTATATTAGAAATTGCCCTCCACATTGAGAAGCATGGACGTTTTTCTCTGGTTTAAGGCTTCTATTTTACATGTGCACTGATTTTATTCATGCTGGCAAAAGTCTACTATTAGCACACTTAAAGGCTTTTGCATATCTTTTTTATCAAAATTTCGTGATAATCTATATTATAGCGTCGTAATTCAGTGCGGTATTTTTTTAATTATTACTTAACGTCGTTGATTACAATGAAATATACAGTTTCGGGCAAAGTAATTGTTGTGATATCACATAATTATTAACATATTAATTCAAAATTCGTTAATTTCTTTATTAATTCGTATATGAGTACGCATGAATTCTGCATTGCTTATAAAAAAATGGTGTCAAATCGAATGTACAATAAATTAATTTGCGTAAAAATGATAGCATAGATTATTTTTTAGCATTGTGCAAAACAATTTTTTTATTTGTATAAAAATTGTATATAAATTGAGTCTTGACTTTTCAAAAATTATTTCAGTATAAATCTGTAGGAATTAGCTATTAATTATGCTAAGCTTCATTGGATAGAAAAATCAAGGCTCATTAGACAATAAGTAAACACGTATTCGGCTTCATTTTCATGCTTTGTGCAATAAACAAGATTACGAAGGTTGTAAATACATAAAAATAGCGCTGTGTGATATATAAAACAAAGACGCATTAATATACAAGAATAATAAATTTTTACAAATTTATCAGTTTATAATATTTGCGATAACAATATAACAGTTAATATATAAGTTTCATCATTTCAACTCGACTGTTTACACTCGTTTTTAAGTAATTTTGGTTATAAACAATGACTCACTTTTTTTAGTAAAATGAGGAACTATAACGTGTGACTCTCCGCGACCAAAGCGCAATCCGACGACCTTATTGGACTCACTTTGGCTTAGAAGCATTTTTAGAGGGTGAATACGCTCAATTTTTTTATTAGGGATACGAAAAAGAGCGTAGCAAATTTCTTTTTGGTCCCTGAACCCATACATTGTACGTAAGTTTAGCACCTTATATTCTTTTAATGAACCGTCATTGTAAAAGTGTGAAAATAAAATTAAATATCCAAACATTTAACCAATATACGGTATATTATGAACAAATTGAAAAATTAATACAATTACCCTTAGTAAATGTAAAAAAATAAATATCATGGAAATTGTTGAAAAAAAAAATATTTCAAACTTATGAACAAATAGAAAATTAACGTTGCCAAATGTCAAATTTTCATTATTTTTTTATTTTTATAACGAGTGTTACATTTGAATATTCAATTTTTTTACTTCGAAAGTGAAAATTGCATTTGAAATTTCAATTTTTACGTAAAAATACCAAATATATTATTGTATATCAAAACCACTGTAAATAATTATAAAAATTGACATTAATTAAGAGAATGCCAGTAATCGAACTCTTTATTTTTACTCTTCATACTTTTGCAATTTTCACGTATATGACAATCATAACCGTGTCGACATTTTGGAACAGGACTAGATTCTTGATATCTAATTCTAATTGAAATCGATAATTTTTTTAAATATATCTATTTTTAGTAAATAATACATGAGGTTTCAAACAGTTTAATGAATCTCATAAACAATGAGTAAAGGCACTAGATGTCAAATTCATGTTAAGCCAGTCTTGTACTAAAGTAGTAAAAACTGTGTAAAAAATTGATCTTTTCATTCTTTTCTAAGTGTCCAAGTTTCGAATAACGTAATTTATTTGTTTTTATACTGTTAAAGTATAAACTTTGAAATAATGGTTTTGAACTTACGAATGTAAATATAAGTAAAAAGACATAAAACAGTGAACTATAATATACGTAATTACTTGTATAAAAAAAAAATTTAAGTGGCATTCATAAAGCAATAGTAGACTAGGCCATTTTAAATCCTAATAATTTTTAATAAAACTTTTATAAAATTTTGATAATTTATGTAATCTACAAAAAATGCTGTAAATTGTTAAAAAATTATTACGTGGAAGGTACATAAAATTTAAGGCACGTCGCGATGAATCTAACGGAGTGAATAATTGTTTTATTAATCCTTTTGTTCGCAGTTAGTTATAGAAATTAAATAAATGAATATTAAAAAAATTAATTTCATGTATGTAAAAATATATTTTAGTTATATAACAAATTCATATGTAAAGATTTATGCTTTCAAAAGCATTAGTTTTGACTGATGTGAAAAGTTTGGTTGAAATGCCATGCATAAACAATTAAAAATACTAAAGTTATACTGATTGGTACCAGAGACACTGGTATAAGTCCAATGGTACCCTGATTTCGCAGATATCAAGAATATTAGTCTAAAAATTATTATGTAAATAAAACAGAACTCTTGTATCTTTAATTTTGTCATTGATGAGCACAAATCATCATCTAAAACTATAGTTTTAAATTATCATTAAATAAATACTAATAGTAACAGGTATTTATTTCTTAAAAATTATGAAAAGATTTTCTTTAGTAATAATTTCGACTAGGATCCATTCAAAAAATTATGTATGTATTGTAAAATAGTGATTGAATAAAATTCTACAAAGCAAAAAATCTAGTCCTGGTCCATGTTTTGGTCAAGCGAAAATAGCTTAAATGATTGACAATTTGAAGTGTTCTATGAATAGAAGGTTCAGGGAAAATTTACGCCGTGCAAGCACGATAAAATAGATTCAACTTTGCGTGCATTTCATGTTTTGTAGCCGATGTAAGATTAATATTTTAGCTCGGCAATATTTTTGAATGCATCGATTAATCTTATTTATAAATTTGTTTGTAAACATCATCATACTTATTATAAAAATGATTGCATAGGCAATGTTATTCGCTATTCGTTATTTAGAAACTCATTAGAAATGTTCTAATTACAGCGGATTTTATACATTGCATACGTATAAAAATGAAATTACAAATGGAGATAAAATATTAATACAAACTTGTAAACTTCTTTGGAAATTGAGATTTGCCGTTTTCAAAATAATTTTTACTTCCCTATTATTTAGGCGTGAGGTTTTGCAAATTTACAAACTTTTTCGATTTTATCGCCGATTTTTAAATAGTTACAATTTATGTAACTAAGATATCTCGGATATCTTTAGCAGTTCTTGAAATCATTTCCTTTAAATTCTAAGGCCAAAGTATCAACACACCTACTTCATTTAATTCATACATTTTCAACGATTATACTCATACAGTCTTTTAAGGCTCTTTTACGAAAAATTTCGTTTCACCCTAAAATACACTCTGAAAATCTTATTGCGCCACTCTTATAGAGCATTTAGAGAATACTTATATCGGCTTTACGCAGAACCAATACAAACGAAGAAAGTGATAACTTCGAGAGAGAAAAAAACGAAAACAATGATGAAATATCGTCTCTAATACTAGGAAGTCTGTAAAAATCTTAATGCAAAAGCATTGTTGAAAAAAACGTAGACAATTTGTCTGTACCTCAAGAGCGCTTCTGGGCCCACTTCATGTCGTCGGCCCGAGGCCTGCAGCCTGTTACCAGTTCAATGATACATTCTAAAATGTACCAGAAATGCAATTTCTCAAGAGGCCAGTTCAGCCAGCCGGTGGTGATACAAAAATACGTCTCGTGAGGTGCAACGTGATGGACGCGGTGATGTCGTCTGGGCAAGATTATTCGATGGTCTTGCAGCCAGACAACATATGGAGGCAGTCCAAAGTATGTGTGAGACCACTTGTGAATCTGAAGAAAAAAAATTGTATTAATACCAATTTAGTGTCTTTTATTTTACATCCTAAAACAACAAATTTATTAGAAAAATAGAAAAAACCATTTCATTTTCATTTTAGTTTTCTTATTAACTCAATCCTACAGTTAAAACTAACTTTTTATGAACTGTTTATTTCACAGAAATATGGGTTTTTTCGATGTATACTTGACTTTCATGCAACATCAAGATATTGCAACTTGAAAAGAGCGAAAATTGTCAAATTAATTTTTTTTAAGTTTTACAAACTTTACTTATCAAAATATATTGATGAGTATCTTGAATAATATCATTAAATAATATAATAATCTTATTCATAGTATAGACGTATATGTTGAATGACAGGCAAAATTCCAGCAAATTTGTAGTTATATTAAAACAAAATTAAAGTACATTAATGTTGATAGCTTCCCCAGTGGAAATCGTTTCTGTAAAAAACTATAAAAAACTGAAAATAACTGAAAATAACTGAAAATAACTGTAAATAATTGTTTGGTTTGAGGCAGCAATAACAATTATTTACAGTTATAGACAGTTAATTTTTTTCGCTATATTGATAACTTTATTTATTATTAACAAAACTGCAAATAACTGAAAAAAAATGGTCCTACCATTACCGACCGAGCAATTCACACAGTTTCAAGCTGATTAAAAATAAAATACGACGTATCATAAAAAATCAAAAGAACACTCTTCTGTATTTTTTAACGTTCTATCATCCAGTCAAAGTTTGGAGTTGAAATATCAAGCCGTTTTTTGAAAAACTTTGAACGAAATGAAATCTTGCTTTGTTCAAAGTTTTTGCAAAAATGACGATATTTCGACTCCAAACTTTGACTGGATGGTAGAACGTTAAAAAACAGAAGAGTGTTCTCTTGATTTTTTGTGATTCGGCGTATTTTATTTTTAATCAGCTTGAAACTGTGAGAATTGCTCGATCGGTAATGGTACGAGTATGGCACCCCATTAATAACTGGAACTATTATCAGTACCTTCATTTCTACAGTGACTATTTTACAAAACTGTAAATAACTGTAAAAAAACTGTAAATATCTGTAAATAACTGTTAATAACTATGAATAATTGTTATTACTACCTCAAACCAAACAGTTATTTACAGTTATTTACAGTTTTTTTACCATTTATACTGTTATTTACAGTTTTTCACAGTTATTAACATTTTTTATTTCCGCTATAGGCTTTAAAAAGTAATTCGATAACAATTTTTTTTCAAGTACTTACTTGATTAGTCAATGCTACGAAAATTGTAAGTTGATACCAAAAACAGATCCAGAAAAATTTTCTTTGAATTTCGATTTCTGGCAAGGATACAAAGTCCCACGTTAATTTGCATAGTACTGGTATGGTAACTGCAAAGGTATCACCGTTTGTTTCTATAAAATCATGCCTTGTAATACTTGTTGGATCTATGTGATGTTCTCTAAATGGCCTGAGAAAATTCTGGAATATAATAATATCAGATGAATGTAAATTTATTTTTTAAATAAATACGCTAAGTATAAAAAAATTTGATTATTATAAGAATGGTACAAAGTAATGAATTTTAAACAACAATGTACATTTTTATCAAAATATAATTCTAATAAAAATTGTATTTTCAAATGATTGCTTCTTAAATTACATTGAATAAATTTTGACATCTACATTTGAATTTCATGAATTACCTTCCCTATGATTGGTAACTCAATGGATCCCCACGTGTCTGCTGCCCAGTGAGCAAAACCAGAAATAAAATCAGCTGTAATAATTCCACATAATGCTGCAACTATTATTGAGCTCAGAGTTTCCAGCCTTATTCGTATGAGGATGAATAATAAGTTAATGGACATAAGAGCTATGCAAAAACATACACAAATTGTTTCCTGTATTCTTTTGCCTGCAAAAATGATACAGTATTAAAATAAGTAACTATGGAAAATCTAACATAAATAAATTGAAGAAATAAACAAATATATTACCTCTACTGTACAAACTTGCTAATTCTTGGGCACCTCTATGGTTTGGCCCCCACCTCGGTGCACTTGTGTCTTCTGGTGAGGAAGGTACCACTGAATTAGCATTGGGATCATCTTCTAACATAGAATTTTCATAAATTTGACGTTCTGTCTTTACAGGGGCCAGAAAATTTGTGGCCATAGTACAAGCTGCTGATGCTGCTTGACCTAAATGTGGCATTGCTGATGCTTCCATAACGTATATATATTTACAGCCTCTTTAATTTTAATATAAATTAATGCCCTTTTGTAGAATATTCTAATTCACTTTAAAATTGAAATCACAAAGTAATGGTATATTTTGAGCACTCAAGTATGTTTTGATTTGTAAAAAATTATCAACCACCTGCACATGCATCCATTTGAGCAGAAACAAACGCGCTTTCAGCGCGTATTTGTAGGTACTAGACTCGGTTTTTGATCCTGTAAACTGCTTCTTTTTTATTTGCATCTGCTGCAAGTGTGACAACTGTTGGGCTTGCCAGTTCAATTGGTGTTATATGAAGAAAAGAGTGCAGTTTGTGCATCGAGTCAGAGGTCTTCATCCTGTTTTACAAAGGATCAGCCAAATATAATTTGGTGTAACATTCACACTTAAACAATCATATCCATGAAGTTATTTATTATATTAACTCTTCAGCCAACACTTCATACGAAGATCCGTCACACCTCTTATCTAAAATGAAAAATTAGTCGTTGAAAATAAGTTGCTTGCCTTATCTTTGTAAATTAAGATTACACTATTTATTATTGTACTTTACAAAGTATACAATTGCAGGTAATCATATAACTGTCAACCCCCCTTGAATTAAAATATGTCAGTTAAGACCGGTTGTTCACAGTTCATTCCCCTTTCAAATTATACAATGAAGTCAAGTTGGAACTGGATTAAGGTTCAGTTTTGCAATCTGAGAGTAACTGCAATTGTACATCAAAATTCTCTGAGCTGAGTTCTTACAAAGACATTGTTTAACGTGATCACCAATTATTTAATTATTATGCTATTAAATTTTATCTTATCTACTTCCTGTCTTGTACTAAGTACTGTACATTGAGAAAAATTGTTTAAACGTTCTGACATCATAAATGTTGCGATGCAGTTATTTATTCCTCTTAGAAGCAATAATTTACAACACTCTATTTCAACTTGTTTAAACAATTCAATCTCAAATTGTCCACATACAAATTAAACATGCAAATATAACGTTTAATTGCAATGAAGAGAGAAAAATAAAAAAAAACCACTGGCATTGATTTCCACACTTTCACAAAATATCTATAAATATCCAGTTCAAGAATGTCGGCTCAGAGAACTTCGCAATTTTACGCTAGCGCGTGAAATTCCTCGCAGCATCATCAATGAAAGCCCCCCGCAAATTCACGCCTTCCTTCCCGATGTATCCTCTAAATCTCGAAATAGTGCACCGCGCACGTATAGGTACCACTTACAAACACGGGCGTACAAATGCTCTTTCCTCACTCCCTCGCACTCCGGCACTCCTCGACTTTCGCTATCGCGATGTCATCCCCGCGTCCTGCACTACACTTAATAATCGCGCCGCTCACTCGGATTACACCGTGGCAACGCGCCTGACTCTCGTCAAGGCAAGAGCCAGAGAAAGAGAGAGAGAAAGAAAAAAAGGCTGCGGCAACCGCTGCTCCGATTTGTCGCAGCGCGAGCGGCAAGTGAGTAACTCGGGCCGGCCTTTTTTCTCGGAGCTACATACAACTGCTACTTCGACTGTTGCTACAGTCTCTCTCTAGACAAAGACCAGGATAATAAAAGAGACAGAGAAGGAGAGAGACAGAGAGACAGAGAGAGACAGAGAGAGAGAGAGAGAGAGAGGAATGACACCTGCTCCATACACCTCCGATTTGCGTGCGCTTGCCAGAGAGCAGAGATAAGGCACTAAAGCATTCCGCGAAAAAATTTATCTCTGATACGATAAGACGGGAGGCAAGACACGTAATCACCACATAGTCGTCGTCGTCGTCGTAGTAGTCTTTTTTCTTGGTGCCTCGGCGCTCGACTCGCACAATTCACACACACGCGATTGCAGGCAATTGTCACGTAATTTGCGCGAATAGCAGACGACTCTCGGCGGACGCAAGAGAGAGCCACAGAGAGCCAAGGAGACGGGCGTGCAAGTGACTCGAGTCTATAAGCGAGCCACTGCGCGCGGCGACTACTACTTACACAGTCGAGCTAGACCGAAAAGGAGAACGCGCGCCCATCATCATCATCATCGCTCACATGCCTTTTCGCAGAAAAAAGGAGAGAAAGGCGATCGCGGGTTTGTTTGACGTAGCGACACACGGAGAACACCCGCACGCGCTCACGCGTATATATGTACACACAACACACCGCCCCGCTCGCGCGCGGGGAGAGAGAGCAACAGGAGGAGTATATACAAGAGAGAAAGCAGCAGCTCGCGGACGACACGCGATGCGACTACCTTATAGCGCGCACACGCAGGCGACGTAGCGGCGGCGGCGGCGCGATCGAGTGACAGAAGGCGCGCGCGAGTTCGCGGAGAGATAAAAATAAATATGACAGAGAAAAGAATCAAGAATTAACGGCGCGGCCTAGCCTCTCTCGCGCGCACATCACACTCTCTTCCTTCTCGCTCGCTCTTGTTGTTGTATCACAGCACGCGCGGGAACCGAGGTGAGCTCAGAGCTGCTGCCGCTGATTCCACCGCGCCGCGAAGGCGCCTCCGAGAATCGATCACTATAATAACGAAACCGCGCGGGGCCGCAGAGCACGAGCACCGGTACTGCACGCGAATACGTAAGGTAAGTATATATAATAGGCACACACGCATGCAAACGCACAGAGGCAGGCACGTTTATATCTAAATTCGTAGGCAGAGGTATGCGCATATAAGTATACGCACCGCGCTCCACACTATCTCGGGAGGATCCGAACTGCGCGCGCTCTCCGCCGGAGGAAAGAGGAGACGACACTGAGGCGCGAGTGAGTGTTATAAGCGAAAGCCTCCGCCGCCTCGACGTCGACGACGGCGGCGGCGGCAAAGTGCCCCCCTCCTCCGGAGCACGTGGTTCCGCGGCGACCTCCCCTCTCCCGCGAGCGTCAGCAGAGCAACCCCTTCGTATATATATTGTCGTGATGATGGCTTTTTGTGAATGGGGTTGTTTGGTGAAAGGGTGAGCGCGCGCAGTGGGTGGATTTTTTTTTCAAGGGGCGGTATGTAGAGCTTACTTTTTGTACGGCGCGGGCTGCCGTTGCGCGTGGGCTGCAGGAACCTGTTATAGGTAAGTAATTATTAAGTCGCGTGTAAGTAGGTACGCGGAAGGGCTATACATACTTTTTTTTTTATTATAAGTATTGTTACTTTTAAGGTTCGGCGCGCTCTCGTTTCGCGTTGACCGACCTCACCGAGGTCTATAAGTATTTGAAATTGCCGCGCGCGAGAGTCAATTTTATTTGCTCCGTATTTGTTTTGTTCTCATTTTCTTTGTCCGCCGTGATGCTGAAAACGTTCACTATGGATTCCAGTGAAATCCAGCTTGAATCCAGACGACGCTTTTATTAAACTATTAAAGTAATGTCGTCTTTAGTTTATTTTATGCGAAGCGTATGACATCTTTCGTGACAATGAAAAATTTCGTAATTAATGAGATAAAAATTAAAGTGCAGGAATCCGTGTCAATATTGACTCAAGCTTTTTATCAAGAACGCATGATTCAAATATTTAAACGATTGACGGATTCACGGCTACATTTGTTGTAATACATTTTTAATAACAAATTCTTTCTCTTTGTTTGATTATTTGTGGTAAAGTCATTTATTATTGGTTGTAATGAATTTACATATGTATATTATATATAAGATACAATAAGCATTTAAAATATTTGTAGTAAATTCTTTAGTAATGCTAATTTACTATTACTATGTAGCTTGAATATTTCATACAGGTGTTATTTCTGAAGTTATTTTGAATTGGAAATGCTTGTTTTACTCTGTTATGTAAAAGCTAGATTGTTTAACATGAATCATTATTTTTTATCTGACATTTATTCTTTTTACTGGAATCTTAAATTTTGTCTTATACTTCTCTGAGTTTCACAGTACTAAGTAATTGCTTCTATAATGTCGATAATGTTATAGTTAGAGGAGACTGGGGTAAAACAGGATACTTTTTGGAAATTGTTTATTAAAAATAGATAACAAAATAATAACGATATTTAACACTAGAATTGTTTTTAGTTTACATCCAGGGAACCGAACAGTGACTTGGTTAGCCAAAAAATATTTGTAAAAACTGTTATTAGAAATTTACGAAAGTATCCGATTTTACCCCACAAAAAAATTGTCGGTTAAAACTGAATATTTTCATTATTCTTTACCCCAAAGTTAAAAAAAAATAGTAATTATCATTTTTTACAATAAAAAGAAAAATTGAGATACGGAATTACTCCTACTTATTCAGTATAACATAAGTATAAATAAGATTATGGATTTACTGAAAAAATACGTTGCTTACAGGAAGATTATACGCACTATGAATCTTACGATAACACGGTCTTACGAGCTAAGAAATCTTTTACCTCTTCTAAAGCGAGAGTAAAGTCAACATGAGTTACTCAACACATCGTATACTTATTCAAAATAATAATAGGAATGTTCTCAAAGAAATACCATAACTATTATATAAGTAGATTGCACTAGTAGTAACCGAGAACTTTAAAAATTGGTAAAGTACTGTTTGCACTGTTATAAAATTCTTATGAATTTTAGTTATTTTTCTTATCAAGTTCTATTTAGTTTATTCATAATCATACTTTCGCAGGAAATCATTTACACTGCTCAATCGAAAAAATTCATTTATTCAAATATAAATCATATTATTTTCTAAATATCTTTGTTTTTTTTATTTGTCATTGTTATCCTAGAATATATCTACTTTATAGATTTTTTCCTATACTTTTCACAGTTAATTTTTTGTAAATACAGTTCTCACAAACTGCGTTTTTATGACCTTTACCTACTTTTTATCTGCAAATAGGTTTAATGTAACAATCTATAAACGTTTTCTTTTGTAATCTTTTTTATGCAATTTATGCAATTCTTTTTTTTTAAATAATTTTACTAATTTTTATTAAATTATATTACTTATATGTATAAAATTTGTGTGTATGTATTATACTTTTACGTTGTACCCGAATTCTTTTGCTTATAATGTTTGCTCGTTAATTAAAGTGTACTTCATGTGAGTTACATAGCAAATATACCCATTAAATCAACTATTTGCGATATTTCAGATAAACGTATGCCATCTCAAGTATTTATACATAGACTTTATAATTACAGCACAGAAGAAATGTATACGTAAAAATATTGCATAATCGTTTGAATAAAATATATCGAATGGCTATATTTTAATTAGGAATAAAAATACATTTATAAGAAAACCTACAATGGTAGGTGAAAAAATGCTTTTGTCTGTATCTTTTCAAAAGGAAACTCTTTATTTTCGCACAGATTTCGTAAGTTCTATCTATAAAATTAAATTACGACATCGCAGTCTGCATCACGTCACATTATACACGGAAAAATTTTGTAGTAAAAATTATTGTTTGATATTAAACGTGGGACAGGCTCCTATTCTCATTAAAATTAAAACAATTTATAGTAAAATTGCTATTATATTGTAATTCTGACTTGTATATGTATAGGTACATATAGTAATATAATAATGTTTACTACAAAACTTTTCTCCGTGTAGTCAAACACATTACGGATTTGAAAATTATGTCAAACGTAAAAAAGTTGTATATCTATATAAAATATCCATACTTGTCAAGAAATACTGTATTAAAACGAATTTTCTTTACTTCTTAAAATTTTGAGACTGTTAACTAAATAATGAACGGGGGTAAAGACAATTTTATTGCGACGTTATAGTTCTAATTTTTAAGAAAATTAATATTTACGGCATTGTAAATTAAAAAATCAATATAATCTTGCGCAATTATTGCTTAAGTATAGTTGGTGCGAATAAATAATTATTTAGCAAATTAAAAGGATATCATGTTCAAGTAATTTTGTCATGATAGGTTGAAATGTTTCACGAAATCGATTATTACGATGTACTTCAACTTGCGTATATGGTATAATAAGAGCTAATGGTATATTTATATACTATGCTAATGATATATACATATATGTACTAGGAAAAGTACGTAAGAAATTTTTCATTAATTTCCAAAGAAATTACGTCGGTTATCTTCATTGGTGAAGTCGTAAGTGTTATTGATAAATGATTTAGATAACTAGTTTTTGCTAGTATACATGAGGCGTTTCACGTCAACTCTCCCAGCGCGGCGCGCGAGCTCGAAATCTTGCTATTTCCAACTCATGTTTGTGATAATTAAATGTACTTTAAAAAATTTTTGATAAGCGTTTCCAACGTATTTTTTCCTCAGCTTTCTAATGATGTAGGCAGTTTTTCCGAAATTTTCCATTTTCATCTTCAAAAACTACAAAACATCTTATATCTCAAAAAGTATATTTTTAATATTTTTTTTTTACCATTTAAATCAAAAGATGAGCATTTTTTACATAGGAAATGATTTTTTTCAAAATTTGCTCAAGATATTTTCTTCGAGAAATAGAACCCAAAAGAGTATAGATTGAACCGCAACGTCATGCCTGCGCCCGGTACCGTGCAGTACGTCGCGTGGACTAGGCCTGTCTCGCTACTTAATAACCTTTAATCATAACCTTTACCTGTTCTTTCGAATTCTTTATAATGCATTAATATATTTTATTGGTTATTTTATAAAAAAATAGAGTTTCATAACCAAAGGCAATATAGTAATTATACCAACGCTTCTTTCTCAGTGCAGATCATTTTTCTTTGTTTTTTCTAACAATTATTCTCGGAAAGATATGATATTCAGAACTTAAAAATGGTTTTTTGAATTTTAATATACACTGAAAACAAAATATAGTATATTTTCATATAAAAGTACTATAAAGTATAGTGGTATTAGGCTAAATATACATTTTATAGTGACAAAAACAACAAAATTATGGTAAAGATATCTAAAAATTCGTTATTGTGTATTATATTATATAGTAAAATTTAAAATACCTAAAGATTTCGAATGGAAATATTATATTATATTAAATAAATATAGTAAACTTTAATGGAAATTTAGTTAAATAACAATAATTGAGTTACTGTAACTGTATAGTTGTTTGAATTATGTGGATATGACAATAATTGAGTTATTATAACTGTTTAGTTGTTTGAATTATATGAATATATTTATTATTAACATATTATAATTGATTTAAAAAAATATATAGTAAAGACAATAATATTCAGTTGTACTGTGCAATATAGTTCACACTACAAACGCCATTTTCCTCAGTGTACTTTCATCTATTAGAATAATAGTATTGTATTGCAACGTGCCTGATATGGCTATAAAATATATATGTAGCCAAATACCACTATATTTGATAGTACTTTTATGTGAAAATATACTATATTTTTTCTGAGTGTACATTAAAGTTAAAAAACCCATTTTTAAGTTCTGAATATCAAATCTTAGACCTAGAATAACTAGAATAACTTAGAATAACCTAGATACCTCTATATATATAATACCTAGAATAACCTAGAATAACTGTTAGAAGAAACAAAGAAAAATTATCTGCACTGAGAAAGAAGCGTTAGTATAATTACTATATTGATGTTTGTTATGAGACTCTATTTTTTCTATAAAATAGCCAGTAAAATATTATTAATGCTTTATAAAGAATTCGAAAGAACAGGTAAAGATTATGATTAAACGTTATTAAGGACGTTCTCCGGGTCGAAACAGCAATTTTAGTTTTTATATTTTTAAATAATGTTTTATTAAAATACGATCCATTTAGTCGGTTGAAATGAAGACAAATTTTTAACCATTTTCGTACCCTATCTTTGATTGCTTGTAACTTCCTGAAAAATCAATATTTTTTAATAAATCAGGGCTTAAATTTTAGCTTTTACTGTCTAGTTTTATAACTTTTCTTCCTCGTTTTCGTATCTTAAATATTTGCAATGTGACAGTCAATAAAAGAGACATAATTTTTTGACGAAATACTCTCAAAAGTTGAATTAGTGAAAATTGCTCCACCATTTCAATTAGTAGAAAAAACTACTAATTTATTAGTGAATATTCACTATTTCATTAGTGGTTTTTTAAAAACTACTAATTAAATTAGTAAAAAACTACTAATCAAAATAGTAGTTTTAATAAACTACTAAATGAAATCGTGAATATTCACTAATAAATTAGAAGTTTTTTCTACTAATTGAAATGGTGGAGCAATTTTCACTAATTCAACTTTAGAGAGTAGACGATATTTGAGATTAAATTGCCCATATCTCAAGAAAAAGGGCCCATTTGACGGAAATGTGAGCACTAGGCTTCATTTTTAGATACTAGAAATCGACTCTCCAATGCCCGCTAAAATCCGTTTCCCGCAGCTCAAACCCTCTCCTTGTTAGTTATATTAAATACACTTTATTTATAATACATTGACTATCTCTATCATTTTAAATAAATAAATCACATTCAACTATGGTTTTTTTAATTTTAGGTACCCTCTTCATTTAGCACTGCTTTGATTAGGGATTCACGAAAGAATCACCTTAAGTAGCGAGACAGGAAAACGTTGCATCTACTCTTTTGGGCTCTATTTCTCGAAGAAAACATCTTGATCAAATTTTGAAAAAAATCTTTCCTATGTAAAAAATGCTCAGCTTTCGATGTAAATGGTAAAAAAAATATTAAAAATATACTTTTTGAGATATAAGATGTTTTGTAGTTTTTGAAGGTGAAAATGGAAAATTCCGGAAAAACTGCCTACATCATTAGAAAGCTGAGGAAAAAATACGTCGGAAACGCTGATAAAACAATTTTTTAAAGTACATTTAAGTATCATAAACATGAGTTGGAAATAGTAAGATTTCGAGCTCGCGCGCCGCGCTGGGATAGTTGACGTGAAACGCCTCATATTTATAAATTACAATTATATTACTATTGGAAACCAACCTTAAAAGAATAACTGTAATTGTGATTATTTTATTAAGTATTACTAATACAATTTAAGAGAGAATAACTGTAATTGTGACAACAGATTATGAAGTGTTACTAATATAAAATTTACTATTAGTTTTAAGGGAATTGATATGCAATGCAAGTTTCATGTTTCATAAGTATATAATTTTTCTTTATAAATATTAGCCTGTGTTCTAAAAGTTAATATAAAAAGGAAATAATTATTTTTACGATAAAGTTATCTAATTTTACGATACGATGAATTATTATTAATTAAGGCACGATACTGCACTAATGAAAATGTGTCACTGTTTTCTACTTTCCATTTCTTATTTATTAATGAGTAATAGTTTATTTAAAGTACTGCATAAGTAAACTAATACTCAATAACAATATATGAGCCATTGAAAGCCACATGAGGGCAATGCATGGGCCTGAGCGCCTGAGACGAATTCGAACCATTATCCCACATATATATAATCTCCATATTAGTCTCATATTGTGATGCGAAACCCACGCTATTACTCAAAATTGGGTTACCGTTTTTCTCATTCAATTTTTAATTTTAAGGAAAAACTCTTTGATACGTTGTAGTTCTTTATTAAACTTAAAACGTGTCAAAGAGTTTTTTTCAAAAAGTTTAAAATTGAAGGAGAAAAACTGGAACCCAGAATTGAGTAATAGTGTGGGTATCACATCACCTTAAGCATAAATCTGAATGGTAATTCTATTACTATGGTACTAGCTTAAATCATTTCTTTTAATTTTTGATATCGTAATTGCATTCAATTCGAACAAAGAGAAACGTATTTTAAAAAACAATTAAATATTTTTCCGCTGTATGACTTGAAAGTGAGATAAAAGCTATTGTAATAATAATTTTGCTTGATATAATTTAAATTTAATAAAAATAATTTACAATTAGAAATTGAAGTTCTGTATATTACTTTTTTAACTGCTAAATGTTATTGAAAATCCTTGAATTTTTAATAATTAAATGAAAGAATAAAAAACAGTTTCTACTTTGATATATTTTTTAATTTTGCATGCATTTATGTCAATCCGAGCATTAGTTCGTATTCGACAAAAATAGCATGCGTCGTGAAACTATATTGCAGAGTTATGCGTGTGATCGAATTCGATAAAAGTAAATGATGATGCGCGTGAATTGAATTTTATCACGTGAACGAAACTTTCAGCACTCAAAGATATAATAGACGTATACATAGAAATCAATTAAATGCCGTAGGAAATAAATATTAAAATAAATTATATTCTGAGAAAAATCTTCATATTATTTTTAGATATTATTCAGAATTATGTAAGCGTTTCCAAAGATTATTGTGTCAGATTATTTCATATATTTTTTAGACTATTTTTATTTTCAGAATATCAGCTCTTGTAAGATTGAGTAAAAAGCTTATCCGCTAAAATACGGAATTACATTTCACATCTTTTGTCTTCTTTAAGTATCGTGAATTCTTATCTATCAGATAAGCTACACGAAGAAGCTCTATGGGGCAGTTTATTCAAGACCGGGTTTGTACTTCCTCAACAAGTAAAATCTATATTAGGAGTTGCCTCCTTTCATATGCAGTTTATTTAAAAACTTGAAATAATTAAAAGCGTTAATTTCATATACTCTTATATAAAATGTATGATGATATTAATCCATCATAAATCTAAATAGCGTTGTTATATTTTTTTACATTTTACCCTTTTGTCGGAGAAATACCATTTGTCAAAGTATTCAATTGTCACAGATAACAGTATGTCATATCATTCTTAAGTATAAGTGCGTCATGACTTATTCGATTCACAGAATAGTTTACGACTCGTTTTACAAAAATAACAATGAAAAAGTTATTCTATTCTCAAGAGCTGTATAATAAGGATAATACAAATAAATAATACAAAGTTACAAACATCACATGAAAAATAAAAAAAAAATCGTGAAAATAAAGAAATTGTTGTTACCTATAGTAACCTCAAATGTTTTGGAAAGCCAGCACAATATATTGTCACAACAAACGTCAATATGAAGTTTCGACCCTTATTTAATAAACCGCATACAAATTTACTCAAATAAAAGGACTAATAGCCGCGGCGAACAATCCAGACGAATTCGAGCCTCATGAAACATGTATCGCTTCCGCGTAGTACGCGCGCGGCAAAGAATTAACTAGGTACCTAGCTATACCTCCGAACGCGTCTGCCACCACGTAGCGTAGCAAACGACCTTTTTTTTTATTCCTCGTCCGAAACACCACACCTAATCCAGCTCAATTAACGCGCTCTCTCGCTTTGCCTATATACGGTTCAACATATATACATCATACAAATAACGCTCCGGCGTGCCATTAAAATTGAGTCGGGCGAGTGATTGGGCAGCCACTTGCGGCCAGTCCCGCAAGAATCTTCGCATGTATACCCTTATCGCGCGTATATAACCGCAAACGATATATAGTCGCGGAAAACCCGACGGACTACTCGTGACAATGAGCCGAGGTTGCGCTCGCGCGTTCTTATGTACACGACCCCGCCACTTATGTGTCCCGCGGCACGTACACACACGCATATATACGCGCGGGCACTATCCACTCTACATTTATAAATAATGTCGATCGATCAAGACTAGCCGTTATGAAGACCCCCGTGATGGTAGTAGACCTGCTACGGCGCAGGTATATTATATGTACTATAATATATCGCGCGCGATTTTTGTGCCGCGTCGTTGATGTTTATTTCAAGTTGCTCGCGTGCGCGAGTCCGCCTTTTTCCCCTTTCTCCACAGGGCTCCTTTTTCTTTTTTACTTCGCTGCCAATATTGTGTGTAATATACGTCGGCCGATTGATTTTTCTCGCGCTCTCCTTCCTCGCTAAGTTTGCTTTTCGTGCGTCGCGTGCACGTAGGTATATGAGGAAATCCAGAAAAAAATTTCAACTTTTCGTGTCCCCAAAACCGGTCAAAATTTTTTTTTTTTAAGGCACACCTTCCGGACGCGGTTTTTCTTCTTTCTTATGTCACAAAATGGCAAAAAAAACCCTTTTCTTCAAACCTCAGCCAGTTAGCCCAGAACTGATCCACTTAAAGTTTCAAAAAAGAAATTGAAACTAGAAAGAAAGAGCTTTCATTCCCTTTTTTGAAAATTACAAAATGTCGATTCCTTCAAAAGTTATAAGGGGTTATAAGGGGTTGAAGTTGAACGTCGAAAAGGCATAAAAATGCACAAACCGCAGAAATCGGCAGCACCGACTTTGAGAGCATTTTTATGCCTTTTTGACGTTCAACTTCAACCCCTTATAACTTTTGAAGGAATCGACATTTTGTAATTTTCAAAAAAGGGAATGAAAGCTCTTTCTTTCTAGTTTCAATTTCTTTTTTAAAACTTTAAGTGGATCGGTTCTGGGCTAAATGGCTGAGGTTTAAAGAAAAGGGCTTTTGTACCACTCTAACCTCAAAATCATAACTTTAATATGATTATTCGGCTCTCGTGGTATAAAATACTGTATGACACTGGTGCGTCAGGTGATTTTTACCACATTCGACTTTTCTATCTTCGGTAAATATCTTCGGTAAATAATCACCTTTCACATCCGTATCGTAATATACTAATTTTGCCATTTTCTTGAAAAATTCAACCTTTGAAAAAAATGTGAGACAAAGACGTTTTTAATTGTACACGATGTTCTCCGTATATTTTGTGGCATAGGGAAGAAGAAAAACCGCGTCCGGAAGGTTTGCCTTAAAAAAAAAAAATTTGACCGGTTTTGGGGACACGAAAAGTTGACATTTCTTCTGGATTTCTTGATATATGTATATATGCGTGCGCGAGCTCCTGGAACATTGTATTTTAACGAAATTATTGTCGGCTCGTGAAGGAGGCGAAACGTCAATACTTTCATGTACCTCGCAGACGATGAGTTTTCTTTTTTCGCGTGGGCGATCGAGAAACTATAGAGGTGGCAGGTGAAAAACAATTGTTCTTTTGCGCGGTACGGTTCGTGCGAGCCCGAGAAATCACGGCTTTATATTCTTAAATTGATTTCTTTTCTCGAAAACGACTGCTTTTCATTTGATTCGGATAAAAAAATTTTATTGATGAATTGTATATAAATAAAAAATTATTCATTATTTTTGCATAAGATGAGAAAGCGACACCGCAATTAATTAAATTAGCAACAAAGTAATAATTGCTCGTATAATATAATTATAATAACGCCTATTCCAAAAGTGTTATCGAATCACACGCGAAACTTGAAACTTCCTGACGCTGAAGAAAACGAAACAGGAGAAGTGGGTTATCGTGGAAAGAATTCCAAGTCACACAGAGATAGAAGCAAGAGACACGCAAACTTTAATGCAATAGTAGGTTTCCATCGGCAAACTTACTTTAGCTTCCATCTTTCGGGTCACAGTTTGGATAACAAAAATAGGGGAGACGCGTTTGTATGTTAATGATGTTATAAAACGTGCAAATTAAGTTGAATAAGTATATTATATATATTATGTAAAAAATATCATTAAATTAAATGCATTTTTAATGTACACAAGCACATTAAATTTAATGTACTTGTAACAAAATGATATAGCAATGTGTAAACACGTAAATTTTATTACGTTTATGCATTAAATTTATTGAATAAATATGAATTTTCCAACAAAAGTAATGCATTTTGCATTAAATTTAATTTATATTTATATTCTATTTAAATTTCCTTTTTTTTTAATGTACATGCTTGTAATTTTGCTTCCGTTACATGTACATTAATTTAAATGTAGATTTCTTTTACCATATATAGTAAAAACTTAATACGTACTTATCTGTACTTATATTAAAATACTTATTGAAAATGGCGCAAACGAAAATTTACAGCAAAAGGAAAAAGACTCAATTAGTACAGAGGTAGCATTATAGCGTTAGCAGACAGGTTAGTGAGTTCATACGTATTGCGTCGATGATATGACACAAGAGAAGTTAAAACTCCACACATAGTTGACTACAGTTCTAGCACAATTCGTACATTATACTTCCTCAAATATGCGATTGCAATGGAAATGACCTTCTAAAACTCGTTACTTTCATTTATAAGTACCATATAATATATATTTTAGCTGCACACGCTAAGTGCATGATTAGCCCGTTTGTTAATTTTTTGTTTCAAGATTCTACTTTTCTTGTGCCAAAATCTTATTTTTTAATGTCACAAATAGGTTCCCTTTTAGACAAAATGATGTCCTCTTGCTAAATGAGGATTTTTCTCTTGAGAATGGACCATGTTCATAAAGTTTTTACTACAAAATGATTTTCCTTTTGTCACAAGAAGAAATGAGAGTAATCACTACAAATAATTAATCATATAATTAATTACAATACAATTAAATATTAGTTATACTTATGGAAAGTATAAATATAATATTTAATGAATAAAAGAAGAATTATCTCTTCAAGTTAAGTAACTGTCGAGATATGAATTTTTAAAAATCAGTTGATTCTTCTGAAATATATAAAGCCTTTTTTGATACTCCCCGTCAGAAGCTTAGTTAGTCGTGTGGTTAAGGTACCGGCTTTCCAATCGAAAGGTCGAGGGTTCGATGATTTCCAGTCACTGCACTTCCAGAGAACTATCCTCGAAAATATTTTTTCTTCGGGTTTTTCACAAAGTTAACCAATCTTAATTAATTATTAAAATAAAATAAGTTAAATAAAATATATTAAAAATATAAATAATAAAATACATAAAAAATATAAATAATAACAAAAGTTAAAATAAATAAAATTAATAGGAGTAAATTTTTTTTTTATTTAAATGGAAAATCAGTTTAAACTTTTTTTTCGGGAGACAAAAGGTTTCTTCTTCACACAAAACGATTTTGGTTAAAGAGGATTTTCCTATTGGTCCACTAGACCTTCTATTTCCTTGAAGAGGTATCCTTTTTGTACAAGAATAATTTGCCAGAAAAGGATTTTTCTCTTGTGGCAAGAGGAATTAATTTTGACAACCAAAACAAGATTATTTTCCTCTTGGACCAAAAGGATTCCATTTTCTATCAACGAACTTTTCTCTGCGTGTAGATAATATTAAAACAAAACATTTTCCTATTGAACATTTTTTTGTACAATCAATTCCTGACGAATTAAACCCATAAAAACGATTTTTAACAACGCCGAAATGTAATTAAAATAGTCGAGTTTCGCTTATCATTTAATAGGATTTGATTTGAACATTTTTGCATAAAATAATCTCTAGTAAGTTAAACCTGGAAGAACGATTAAAAACGCTTAAATACAATTAAAATAGAAATAGTCTATTTTTTATCATTACATGTAGAGAAAAGTTGAATGGTAACAAATGGAATTGTTTTGATCCAAGAGGAAAATAATCTTGATTTGGTTGCCAACATTATTTCCTTTTGCCACCAGAGGAAATCCTTTTCTGGCAAATTATTCTTGTACGAAGAGGATTCCTCTTGAAGGAAATAGAAGGTCTACCTAGTTGACCGATAGGAAAATCCTCTCTAACCAAAATCGTTTTGTGTGAAGAAGAAACCTCTTGTCCCCCGAGAAAAAAGTTTAAACGTATTTTCCATTTAAATAAAAAAAAAATTTTACTTCTATTAATTTTATTTACTCAAACTTTTATTTTATTATTTATATTTTTTATGTATTTTTTATTTTTTTTTATTCCATAGTCCTACCCGTATACCACTATGCAGGGTTTCTACGGGACGCCCCCACCGCCTTGGCGTGGGTGCGTTTTATCCTAACACCCTTCCCCCTATATCCCACACCTCCTGCATTCCTCCCACACCGCCTACATTTCTGCATTCGCCCAGGGTTCGCGTTTGCACACGCCTCCCGTGGTGTGGGAAAACCTCAATACCACGAGGGAAAACCCACACCAGAAACAGCGGGCAGAGGAGTCAAACTTGAGTATGTTAGAGAAAACAAGCTCAGGTTATCCTCCCCTGCCTACCGACTTAAAAACACCATTAATGTTCTCTGTCGGTACGGCAGAGCGGTTGCCATCCAAGTTTTAAAAACTGCCTATTTTGTTACTTGGATGTTCACTCTGCATTAATAGGCCGCATTAATAGGCCGGCTGCGAGCCGCGGTCTTACCGAGGCACATGATCAATTTTTTCATTCGAAAAAGAAAGTCAGAGGTGCCCGGACGGGAATCGAACCCGAGTCTCCCGGACGGGAGGCCGGGCTCTTACCCATGAGCCACCGCGGCTCTATATTTTTTATGTATTTTAATTATTTTATTTATTTTGTTTTAATAATTAATTAATATTGGTTAGCTTTGTGAAAAACCCGAAGAAACAATGTTTTCGAGGATAGTTCTGAAAGTGTAGTGACTGGGAATCGAACCCTCGACCTTTGGATGGGGAAGCCGGTACCTTGAAGACTAACTATAAGCTTCTGACGGGAAGTATAAAAAAAAGCAATATATATTTCAGAAGAATCAACCTCGGAATCAACTGATTTTTAAAAATTCATATCTCGACAGTTACTTAACTTGAATTCTTCTTTTATTCATTAAATGTTGTATTCATACTGTCCACCCTGGTAGAAATGCGAACCAACGGTTGGCGAACCGTTCGTCAATTTTTAAATTAAAAACGTCATACCATGATTATTTTGCTATTGTCGACGAAGAATAACTATTTATACATGTGGAAATATTATATTGTAGATGCTTTAAAATATAGTGATAGTTTTAAATAGTTTTAATTAAATTTCGATGTTAATCTTAAATAGAAATGCTTCCATTTGATTAACATGTTAAGGTTGTATTGTCCGTAAGGTCTCATTCAAAAATTTAAGACAAATATTTTGGTCGTATAATTCGTCGAAAACAGTAATATTCTACAGTACTAAGAGTAATCAAGTATGTAAAATATTTTTTAGTACTATGAAGAAAACTTTACATCGGTTTTAGAACATTTTAATGCTCATTTTTGTCACTTTTTGGTATGACTGAACGCCTTATTACACAGTTTTTATGCTATAAATTTAATACTAGCTCGCAAAAGCAATTCATTTCAATTGCAATCGATTACAAAGGGTTTCTTTTACGTATACACAAATTTATAAGAACTAAACACTATTTTTTCAACTTAATTTTTGCTTCCTCCTAGAGGAAGCTTTGTGATAGTAAATTTTTGAGTTGTTGTAAAAACATGTTATAATTGTGTTCCGAGGTGTTAGGAATCAAAATACATGGTTTTTGAAAAATGTCTGTATGGATGTGTGTGTGTGTGTGTGTGTGTGTGTGTGTGTGTGTGTGTGTGTGTGTGTGTGTGTGTGTGTGTGTGTGTGTGTGTGTGTGTGCGCGCGCGTGTATACGCCTAGATCTCAGCTTCTACTCGGTCGATTTTGACCGGACAGGTCTCATTTTTTTTTGTTTTTTTTTTTGCGTGATGGCGGGTCAAAAATCCGTTTTTATGATTGGGGCGATGCGTTTTTGTTTTTTTTTTCAAATTTTCGATTTTCTCAAAACTCTTTTTTGATTTTTTTTAATGATAGGATCGAGTTATTCGAATCTGATGGGTAGCGTTAGAAAGAGAATTAAAATACCTAGTTTCTAGCTATCACGGTTCTTTTGTTGTTAACAAAAACGTGATTTTTTTTTTTAGAAGCTTATAACTCCTAAACTTAACGGTCAATTTTTTTGAGAAAAATCATGATAATACAGAATATAAATAGCTATAATCTGTTAAAATTTGAATATATTCTGTAGGCTAGATTTTGAGTAAAACATTGAAAAATGAAAAAAATCAGTTTTGTATGTCCAATGATTACAAGAGTAAAATTGACTTAATGGCTTCAAAATTCCTTTTAGAGGTAGATTTTTTATAGTTGTCGGTCGAGTTCTTTGGGCAAAATGATTGGTCCATAAATTTCAGAGATATTTGAGGTTAAAAATTTTTTGACATTTTTTTAAAATCATAATTTCTCGAGAACGGCTCTATGTATCTGAATGGGGTGGGTGGTATTCGAAAGAGAATTAAAATACCTATATTTTCTAAAAAAATTAATTTTCTATCTATCACGGTTCTTTAGTTATCATCAAAAACATAAACGTGTTTTTTTTTTTAAACTCATAACTCCAATGATGTTATCATCAGTATATTATAAAAGTATATAGTATTAGAACATATTTTTATGTAGGAAAACGCCGAAAATCATTCATGTGTTACAAAAATTAATTTAATCTCTAAATTAAAAAAGATTTATATTTTATTTTTAAAAAACGCGCAGTGATATCTACCGCTAGGTGGTGTGGAATGAGGAAACGTCATTGAGTAGGCATTCGATGATTTTTTTTTAATTTTTAAAAAACCAACCAACAAAATGAATTAAAATGTTTAAAAATTATATCTATTATAATCTATTATAATTATGAATTATGCATTATGAATGCATTATATTCTTCATTATTATAATTTATTTGTGAGTTATGAACTTTAAAAAAAAAAAGTTTTTGTTAATAACAAAAGAACAATGATAGCTATAAATTTTTTTTTTCTTAAAAAATATGAATTATGAAATATAAAAAAAAAAGTTTTTGTTAATAACAAAACAACCGTGATAGCTATTTGTTTTATTATAAAATATAGATATTTTACTTCTATTTCAAATGATAACTTTATTTATCAGCTCAAAATTTATATAAATTTGATATAAATAAATAATAAATAAATAAATAAATTTAAAAATTAACAATTTTTAATATTCATAAATGAATTTAATTATAATTATGCAATACATTTTTTTAAAAATTATAAATTTTGTTATTAAAAATAAATTAAAGGAATCAACAAATTACGGTTGAGGAAGCTACGGGCCAATGAATTGGCAGCGGTTTCCAATAACTACGATAAATATAGCTATATTCAGAGAATCTCCATAAGAACCTACGTTAATTTTAAACTACAATATCTCGAAAACTAGCTCGCAAATCATATTCAAATTTGGCAGAGACGTTTATAATGATATTATTGACCTATTGACGAAATTTTATTGATCTGACATTATTTTCTACGTATAGCTCATACAACCTTAACCAACGAAGTTGGTATATTTTCTACCAGGGCATAAGTATATAACTAATAGTTAATGGTCTTGTAATTAATTATATGATTAATTATTTGTAGTAATTACTCTTATTTTCTCTTGTGATAAAAGAAAAATCATTTTGTAGTAAAAACTTTATGAGCATGGTCCATTCCCGCGCAAAAAAATGAAGACTGGCCAATATATTGCTCGGAATATGGGTAATACATGGGATATGTCACTTCCCATACATGGCCAAAATTTCTTCATGTTGCGCTCCGTGCCTTTTTCCCATACTTGGGATGTAAAACACTTGCCCATGTATTGAGCAAGTGTTGCTTTCAGTTCCTCGTTAACAACAAATTTTGTAAATATATACATATACAAGCGAAGCACTGGTCCCGCCCACCCACTCCTGTGTCTCATACTTCCTTATATACCCGCACGGTTCCTATTTATCCATGTGTTACGCCATCAGTGCGCCGCCTCGTGGTGGCTTCGGAACTACATTATACATATAGAACTATAGAAGTCCCCAAAAGTTTCCCCATATATGGGAAAAGCGCACGGAACGCAACATGGAGAAATTTTGGCCATATATGGAAAGTGACATATCCCATATATTGTCCACATTCCGAGCAATATATTGGCCAGTCTTCATTTTTTTGCGCGGATTCTCAAGAGAAAAATCCTCATTTAGCAAGATGATATCATTTTACCTAAAAAGGATCCTATTTGTGGGAGTAAAAAATAAGATTTTGGCACAAGAAAAATATAATCTTGAAACAAAAAATTAATTTTTTTTCCTCAAGAACAATACTAGATTTATTTATATAATACACTAGATTTAAAACGATAATCGTTTTACTGCAAGAGGACTTTGAGAAAAGGATTTTCCTCTTGCCACTAACAGATCATTTCTCTTCATGTATAGGAAACAAATAATTTTTCATGAATGCGTTACAGCTTTTGTCAAAATATATATTAGTATTCGAGATGTAACAGTTTTTGCAATGTCGAAGATATAATGTCGGTTCTCCTGAATAATAGCGGTCGTGCCTCATATGTAAAAACGAAGTTTTTATATAGACAGCGGGGGTTGGCGTGCGATAGCGTGCAGGGGGGCGCGGCCCCCCTAGTTTTATTTAGTTCTTAGGGTTAATGCCATGTTTGGAGTGTAAGACATTTTTTTTCTAGTAAAAGATAGATTGTATTTTAATATTGTATTTAATTCTGCCTTGAAAAAAAAATGTAAACACTTTTTTAGATTAAATTGACTGAATTAACTACAAATGACGAAGCATAGCCGAAACGGTCGCTTTACATTTTGGCTTCGTGTGAAGAAAAATATGACTTCTAGGGCGTCCTAAATTTTTTTTCTTCGTATAAAACGTACTATATTTTCATATTTCTTTAACAGTTTTTTCTATAAATATGCTTGCAGATAACATACAACAAATTTTCTGCTTAAGGTAGTCCAATCACCTCGTGCTACCTTGTATCTGGGTTGTAGATACCTAAAGGTTCCAGGATCATCCAGTTGACATTTTTAGGACGAAAGCTCTTACCTAAATATCAACTATGCGAATCCAAATCCATGCAATAATACAAGATCGAGTACCCTTAGCGTTGACAATGAAAAAATTGTCAGCAGTACCTACCCGAACTCTATGTACGACCCAACACGGGAAAAGACAACGTGCAAGCTCGCCGTCACGACGTCCCCGTGCGCGCGCGCGCCTCGCGTATAGCGGTGAAAAATCCATACCCGTATATATAGTATACGCATATATACACATTATATAGACACAGATAAAGTGACGATTGTCCGCAGCTATATATACTAATACACGCATCAGCCGAACATCGCATCAATCAGCGCGGGCGAACGCATAATCAGCGCTGCCTATAAAGGTCGTTCAATTTTTCAACCGGCGCGTCGCATATATACATCGCACACAAGCGTGGAGCACAGCACACGCACGTGTAATACATATCCACCTCCACAGTCGAATATTAAATTAGCAGGTCACAACGGGAAGGGAATCATCGATCTCCCCCGCGCGCGGCGGCACGAACAACAAAACGGCAGCAGCAGCAGCAACAAGGCGGTGCGCGCGGCCGGCGCACCCACAGGTGTGTGTAATATACGTGCCCGCATCGCTCGTCGCATATATATCACCAACCCGCACGCGATGTAAGCGGATATACACATAAGGTGCGTGCGTACAGATACATAATGCGTATATAATAGTACTCTCTAAAAATGAACATCTGAAAAGTCGTTCACTGGTGCGCGAATACGTGAAAAAATGGACTAATTCTTGAGTGAATATTCACTTATTGAAGTCGTGGAATCAAATTTTCACTGCATAATAAGTGCGAATATTCACTAAATAATTAGTCAATTTTTTCACTTATTCGCACGAGTGAACGACTTTTCACATATTTATTTTTAGAGAGCATATAGTTTGCACTTACATGTGAGCTTTCTCGGAAAGCTCGACCGGTGGTTCCCGCACACACCCACGCTATAGTTATATGATAGTCGCGCGCGGGTAGGAAACAATGAACTTGAATATCGCGCCTCGATCCGTGCTTTTTACATGCGTGTGCGTTATGATGCTTTTATTGCCGTTCAGCGCGTCGCTGCGCCGTATAATATATATAAGCGTATATATATAGCATTGAGCGATGACACGTCGCGGCAGCTTGCGGGAATAGGCGAGGTTGGCCTCACGCGGATAGGCTGTAGTATATAACTCAAGGTTGTACGTGTGGAGATTCGAGGTCGAGATCCGCGGACTTAAAAGAGGGAGAGATCCTTGTCGAGCTGGGGACAATTTCACGGTGCTTATTTTTATGTTTCGAGTTTATAGTTTAATTGAATTTACGAAGGATTATACGATAAATTCGGATGCGCAAGCGACCGAGTCGGTTGGCGTAATTCCTATGATGAATTTGCAGCGCGCGCCGGAGTTAGTCATCAGGCTGTGCAATTATTATTGGTTTTCTGGTATCGCGCAATCTCGTCATATAATCATTCTTTATAATAAGTGCGTTTTTTCTGGCATCGTAAAGATACAAAAATATACAATTAAATAAAAATATATATAAATAATAATTATTAATAATAATATATAAATAATATATATAAAAATATAATACATATTTAAAAAATATCAAAATATACAATTTTATCGTATATTTAAATTCGAGTTTAATCGTTAATCAATATCATGCGTACACGGCGTGTTCATCAAACACGATAAATAAGGTGTGAGACATGATAAATATGGCTTAATTATAGCTATAATGAATGCTTTACGATAGGATATAAATAATTGTAATGTAATTTTGCTGAAAAATTATATTTAAGGCCAAGACGTGACGTTTTGAAATAACAGAGAAGTCGCAATAAGTAGATAATGACTGAGATTGGTACGACATTCGGATGACTCACGATTATGCGAGACGAACAATTATAGACATCCATAATCACTTTACATAATTTTAGATGATTCTTAGCTATTTAAAACAGTTAAATGACGTTACGGTACATAACAAGCGAAAACAATAGTATATTACTAACACGGGCGGAAGAGGATTATTTACCTCATGCGACGTTTTTCGGCCGCGCGAAGCGAGGTCGAAAAGTCGCATGAGGTAAAAATTCTCTTACGTCCACGTTTCAGTAACGTATTTTTCCGTCCGAGGCCGCAAAATGACATTTAAGATGGCATTTTGAGGTTAAAGGGCGGAAAAGTAAATTTATTGCAATTCATACATTAATTAAATATAGTTAGTAACTCGAAACTAAAGTGTTCTATTAAAAAACTAACATTTATGGAATTCGGATGGCAATTTTCAGTATCTAATCGTAAATAACGTTTTATTGAATTTGTTCATTTTTTACACTTTAATACCGTAATAACTTATCTTCACAGAGAATTCTTTCATCCCATCGCGTGCAGTGATCCTTGAAAGTTTTTAACTTGATTATTTCGTTTACGTAACTATATATGATCGCACTTAAATATTTCTAAAAATAAACGAGGACATCTTTGTACCATACATTCAAATTTAAAATATGCCTAAACACATACTACTTTGATATCTAAAATATCGAAGAATATAAATTTTTTATTTTTATTACCTGATTATTTTGATCATTCTCAAAACAATTCAACAATTCAACATTTGATATTATGAATTAAAATATTTATTTTAAATGTTTATCTTCAGATTGTTAAATTGTTTTGAGAATGATCAGAATAATCAGGTAATCGAGAACCCATAGTGGTGGCGGCTCGAGGAAGGTGAAAAACTATTATTCTTTTGCGTAGTATGATTCGTGATACGAGCCCGAGAAATCAATGCTTTATATTTTTAAACTAATTTCTTTTCTCGCAAAAAACTGTTTTTCATTTGATTTGGATGAGGAAATATTATTGATGAATTATAAATATAAATAAATGTTTTCGAGTATCGTTGCGTAATAAAAATACAAATTAATACTCCGGAATTAACGAAATCAGCAACAAAGTAATAATTGCTCGTGTAATATAATTATAACGCCTATTCCAAAAGTGTTATCGAATCGAATAATAACGAAACTTGAAACTTCCTGGCGATGAAGAATACACAAGAGGGGAAGTGGGTTATCGTGAAAAGAATTCCAAATCGCACTCAGATAGAAGCAAGAGACACGCAAATTGTAATGCAATAGTATGTTTACATTGGCAAACTCGAAGTTACTCCTTAGATTCTACCGAGCCTCAGTTTGGATAACAAAAATAGGGGAGACACGTTTGTATGTTAATGATGTTACAAAACGTGCAAATTAAGTTGAATAAGTGTGTGTGTGTGTGTGTGTGTGTGTGTGTGTGTAAAAAATGTCATTAAATTTAGTGCATTTTTAATGTACACAAGCACATTAAATTTAATGTACTTGTAACAAAATGATATAACAATGTGCAAATACGTAAATTTTATTACGTTTGTGCATTAAATTTATTAAATAAATATGAATTTTCCATCAAAAGTAATGCACTTTGCATTAAATTTAATTTATATTTACATTCTATTTAAGTTTCTTTTTTTTTAATGTACCTGCTTGTAATTTTACTTCCGTTACATGTACATTAATTTAAATGTAGATTTTTTTACTATGTATAGTAAAAACTTAATACATACTTATCTGTACTTATATTAAAAGACCATTATTTCTGAAAATGGTGCAAACGAAAATTTACAGCAAAAGGAAAAAGACTCAATTAGTATAGAGGTAGCATTATATAGCGTTAGCAGACAGGTTAGTGAGTTCATGCGTATTGCGTCGATGATATGACACAAGAGTAGTTAAATAAAACTCCACACATAGTTGACTACAGTTCTAGCACAATTCGTACATTATACTTTCTCAAATATGTGATTGCAACGGAAATGACCTTCTAAAACTCGTTACTTTCATTTATAAGTACCATATATAATATATATATTTTAGCTGCACACGCTAAGAGCACAATTAGCCAGTTTTAGGGACGACTGCTGCTTGGCAGAGCCTTATCATTCCACCAGCGCGGAAATTGTCGGACTTTGTAAACTAACAATTTGATATATAAAAAAACTATTTTCCACCCAAAACGAGTGTTTTAAGCGTTTTCTGAGATGTATGTATATGTCTGTACATATGTACTCAAATTTCTCGATTATCTCAGCGAAATTTCGACGTATCCACACGAATTTTGAGCCAGATCCATCGGAAAATAAAAAAAACGCAGGCAAATAAACATTGAAAAATCAGATTTTTAAGTTTAATATATATACATTAAATATAAACGTAAGTTTTTGAAAGAAATTTATATATGTATAAATAAAATTGATAAGATGTGATTTGTTACTATCTTGACCTGCGGACATCTGATTTTAGCTTTACTCGCTTGTCTATATGGTTGATTCTCCAAATGCAAGGAAATGTCATTCTCAGCTACATATCACATTTAAATTTGCAGTTTTGGAATAAAACAAAAATTTTACTTCATATTTCAACCCCATTTTTCTATAAAACCACTTTGAAACAATAAAAATATTCTCTTTTTATTGCAAGTAAAAATGATAAAAGAGCTGAAAACGTAACTCCCTCGACCCTGGTAGAAAATTAACCATAAGTTGGCCAGAATATGCTTAACCAACATATGGCTTAGCCATATTCTGGTCAACTTATGGTTAATTTTCTACCAGGGGAGTTCCCCATACCAAAAACGAAAATTTGTTTAGCTGATATATCTCGTACAGTGAGTCGAATACTCCGACAAAAAAGTTTTTTATACTTGTTTTATTGTGGAAAAACATAGTATAAATTACCAAAGATTCAAATAATTATCTTGGTACGTAAACATATAGTCAATATAATCGTTGTCCTGCAAGCAAAAAATGTCGACGCAGTTTTATAAATACACATTTCTATATATTAAAGGACACATAAGAGGCAAAAATGATACTTGTTTGTCATTGAAGAGTATTATTGCATCGCAAATATAGTAAGTTCAAAATTAATAAGACAACAAACAATAAGATTAATAGACAAAACTATATAAAATGTATCGCGTATTTTAATTACGCGTAACTCCGTCAACATAGATTTTTCTCTTATATGCTAGTATTTAAAGTGGAATAAAATACACTTGTAATTTGGATAAATGTACGTTTACTGCAATTACACTATTTTATATGATTTATTCCGTCATTAAAAGTTGAAGATTGTTTTATATTTAAAAATTCAGTAACTCCGTCAACACAAAAAATTTTATATAAAAAAGAAAATACATATATGTCTACTTTTATTGATAAATAAATTGAAGTTTTTGTATAAAGGAAGAATTCATTATGCTCATTGTAGATAGCTAACCTTAAATCTTTCATTTTGATCTAATAATAAATATGTAACTCCGTCTACTTCTTTAAACGTTCACCTTTAAAGAAACGACGTTCTATAGTAATGATTAAGCTCAACTATTTATCGATTTTTATTCTACAGCTCAAATACGAGATAAAAAAAACAAAATTTCAATAATCTTAATTATTTCGGTAAAAAAGTCTCTGGAGATATTTTTCGACTTATTTGAAGAATCAATCATATGTATGTACACACCCGCTAGTAATGCATGCTGTTGAAATTTTATTGGAAATTCTCTAACACGAACCCGTTAAACTGTCAAATTTGAATTTTAAATAAGTTTGGACAAAATGTGGAGTGGAATGTAAGTGTCAAGATAATTTTACAAAACAATTCCTTTTTAAACAAATAAACATTTAAAGGCACATTGTTTAAATAATTATTAGATTAATAACTTATGCTTAAACATTTAAGGTACCTGGAAATTTAAACAAATGAAATTATATGTATAATGTACAAATTTCGTTAAAATATTGATACTGCTGAAACTATGCCCTAATGGTTAGAAAATTATAGGTGTAATAAACAGTTTTACAACCTCATGCATTGACATACTTTAAATCCCTGAAAACTACAGTTAATTATTGTTATTTATGGACAATTTAGCGCGCTTATCTTGATTCGAAATGCAGTCGCTTTTTTAATGACAGTAATTTTCGTAAACACCAGCTTTTTCGAAAAAGAAAACGAAAAAAAAAAGAACAAATAAGTATATAATACACTGCTTTTGAATATTCAAACTTCGCAAACACGTTCGCTCATTCGGTTATTAATAATTGATAAGGGACTCTCCCGAAGTAAGTATATATACCTCTAAATTACCTCGCGCACGAATTCCACGAGGTAATTATCACAACATATCGACGTGTACAGCCGCCTGCGCCACACCACACGCGACTTATGTGTTCTACATCCATGACGACACGTCTGTAAATGCGGCGAACACGTAAGCTCGATCGCCGCCACTTATCAAACATTTCCTCTCTCACTCCGACTTACGTGCGGGGTATTACGTAGACGCGTATAATCGATCCCGCGAGACACGCTCCAACTGCATCCGACAATAATACAATTTATTTTCGAGTACGTCCGAGCCCATCACGACGGCTATACTGTTGATTTTTGGATCGGACTCGATGGGCGCACGATCGATCCGTTGCTATTTAGGCGCAGGATATATAGAACGGACGGCGAGTTCCAGTTCGAACCAGAATTTTCGTGAAAGGGTTTAATTGCCTGGCGGGAGCGCACTGCGCACATAGAGCTGTTGGAGAATGCGCGCGTTGCGCGTATATGCGCGCGTGATGATGGATATGTACTTGAACTGAATACAATTTTGTATATCTAGGCACTGTTTGACTTCGCGGTTGAGGCTGTGTGATAAGCAAAGAGTTTTTATTGAAAATGCGCTTATCAAATTGTGTTACTGGTATAATTGTACAGTGGGTATAATGTAATATATGACTGCGAGGAGGACGATAACTGTTCTCAAGGATGTAAATGTCGTGGACTTGAGGGTTTCAACATCCTTTGAATTCTGTGTATTTTAACATATTTTGAACATGAATAAATTAATCGTAAATTTATTTAAAAAATATTATCAAAAAGTTACGATACAACGCGTTCATATGTTTCAAGTATTATGTTTAATCACATGTAACTTCCATTCATACTTTTCATTTCATTTCGACATTTGTTAAAATAATATTGAATATTGAATAAGTGTACTCAGGATACTTTACAACGTCGTCTGACCACATCAGATCTTTTCTACTGCGCGGCAATGTTTTTATAGAATCTGTATGTACCAATAATGTTATAGTAAGAAGGTATTATTTCCTCACACTTGATCTTTTTATTCGACAGTTAAATGGACTTTATCGATTTTTTATACACGGAATTAGTCTCTGGTGCGTTCTATTGTATCTTTGTCAAGAATTTGATGAATGCATGTATAATTATTACGGGATTATAATGTCTCGGTATACGGTGGTTCTTTACAGTTTCAATATTGTCTCCAGTGTACTTTTTAGAATTTATATAACATTTTTGTGTAGTAGAAAAAAAAAAATTATATTACATTATACATATCATTTAAACATACTTTATAAATCTGTGGCTTCCAGGAATAACGACCTAACCCACTTGGGGGTCAAAATTGAGTTAGCACCGGAATTTATACCTTCTAACTACCCTTTTTTATGTAGACTTGGTCCAGAAATCTGAAACGCGTTCAAAGAGCAAATATCAGCTAAGTGCATAACCACTTAACTGCACCTGTGCCCGGAAGAACGACTTAACTGAATATTTATATTTAATTACAAGCACCGTTTTGAAGTTAATACAATCAATAAACAGATTATGACATACCTATTTTTATAGCAACAAAGATCAACGGCAATACATAATAGAAGGTAACACAACAGCTTTGATTGTCGGGCGATGGAGCGTGTGTGCATAAACAGTAACCAAGTAACGTTCGGTATTCGGTATACCGAATTCCGTTGACTAGACGCATATTCCGTTGGGAGGCGCATGCGTGGGAATGAATATTTAAAAAAGAATTCGTATTCTATGTTTTAAGTGTAGAAATAACTATGTTATTTATCTTATTTGAACAATTTCCCTAAACCGCTTAACTGCACAGTTACCGGAATAACTACTTAACTGCATTGTTTTATTTGTTTATACAAACCCTGTCGTAAATTTGAAATGTTAATAACAGTTAATAACTGTTAAAAATTATTTATAACAATTTAGAACTGTTTAGAACTGTTTATAAGTGTTACAAAATGTATGATTTTGGACACATTTTTTCTAATTATAATACTTTGTAACAGTTTCAAATAATTTTAAATTTGATATATTTCAGGAAATATTAATAATGAATAAATTATTATTATTATTATTATTAATAATTAATAATTATTTAATAACCTCATTATTATAATCATGAGAATCAAGGAGCGCCGGAACACTCCTAAGGCAAGTAACACTCAAACAATGCAGAAGAAGCCTAAGGAGTGTTTAATTATATTAATAATTAATTATTACTATGTTACTAATAATAATTAATAGATATTTAAAAATTATTAAATAATTTAATAACTCTTACAAACTGTTAAAAACTGTTGAAAAATGTTACAAACAGTTACAAACGATTAATAACGTCCAAAATCCTACATTTTGTAACATTTTTAAACAGTTTATAACTCTTTCTAACAGTTTTTAACATTTTTGAACAAAAATATTTCCGCTAGGGAAGAATAAAAATGTATTCTAGCAGCTGATAGTGGAGTTCGAAAGATACTCTATACCTTTGTAAAAGTCTACATTGTTATGACTCATCTCGCGCAATTCGATCTGACATATGAAGTGTCATGACAGAAATTTTAAAACGTCGATTTCTCGAAAACAAGTACAAGTGGGTTAGGTCGTTATTCCGGGAAGCCACAGATATATCCTGCGCCTAAATAGCAACGGATCGATCGTGCGCCCATCGAGTCCGATCCAAAAATCAACAGTATAGCAGTCGTGATGGGCTCGGACGTACTCGAAAATAAATTGTATTATTGTCGGATGCAGTTGGAGTGTGTCGTGCGCGATCGATTATACGCGTCTATACGTAATACACCGCACGTAAGTCGGAGTGAGAGAAGAAATGTTTGATAAGTAGCGGCGATCGTGTTCGCCGCATTTACAGACGTGTCGTCATGGATGTAGAACACATAAGTCGCGTCTGTGGTGTGGCGCACGTGGCTGTACACGTCGATATGTTGTGATAATTACCTCGTGGAATTCGTACGCGAGGTAATTTAGGGGTATATATACTTATTTCGGGACGGTCCCTTATCAATTACTAATAACCGAATGAGCGAACGTGTTTGCGAAGTTTGAATATTCAAAAGCAGTGTATTATATACTTATTTGTTCTTTTTTTTTCGTTTTCTTTTTCGAAAAAGCTGGTGTTTACGAAAATTACTGTCATTAAAAAAGCGACTGCATTTCGAATCAAGATAAGCGCGCTAAATTGTCCATAAATAACAATAATTAACTGTAGTTTTCAGGGATTTAAAGTATGTCAATGCATGAGGTTGTAAAACTGTTTATTACACCTATAATTTTCTAACTATTAGGGCATAGTTTCAGCAGTATCAATATTTTAACGAAATTTGTACATTATACATATAATTTCATTTGTTTAAATTTCCAGGTACCTTAAATGTTTAAGCATAAGTTATTAATTTAATAATTATTTAAACAATGTGCCTTTAAATGTTTATTTGTTTAAAAAGGAATTGTTTTGTAAAATTATCTTCACACTTACATTCCACTCCACATTTTGTCCAAACTTATTTAAAATTCAAATTTGACAGTTTAACGGGTTCGTGTTAGAGAATTTCCAATAAAATTTCAACAGCAAGCGGGTGTACATGTACATATGGTTGATTCTTCAAATAAGTCGAAAAATATCTCCAGAGACTTTTTTACCGAAATAATCAAGATGATTGAAATTTTGTTTTTTCTATCTAGTATTTGAGCTATAGAATAAAAATCGATAAATAGTTGAGCTTAATCACTACTATAGAACGTAGTTTCTTTAAGTGAACGTTTATTATTATTAGATCAAAATGAAGGATTTAAGGTATAGCTATCTACAATAAGCATAATAAATTCTTCCTTTATACAAAAACTTCAATTTATTTATCAATAACAGTAGACATATATGTATTTTCTTTTTTATATAAAATTTTTTATGTCGACGGAGTTACTGAATTTTTAAATATAAAGCAATCCTCGACTTTTAATGGCGGAATAAATCATGTAAAATAGTGTAATTGCAGTAAACATACATTTATCCAAATTACCCTGGCGGAAGTAAAAACTGCACATATCTGCACATATTTGCACATATATGTACAATTATGTAGATATCTGCACATTTTTGTAAATTTCTGTACATTTCTGCACATTTCTGCACATTTCTGCACATTTCTGCACATTTCTGCACATTTTTGCACATTTTTGCACATTTTGCCCACTTATTAGACTTCTGTACAAAAATGTGCAAAAATGTGCAGAAATATATAAAAAGATGTAGGTACAATTCAATATAATTATCAGATGAAAAATTAATGAGCTTCATAAATGAATAAAAACTTTGTTAATCATTAGTATAAATATTTTGCATGTTCATTACAAATTGTTTATTATCAATTAAATTGCATTTTAATTATCGCAGAAAAAAAACCGCTGCCAATTCATTGGCCCGTAGCTTCCTCAACCGTAATTTGTTGATTCCTTTAATTAATTTTTAATAACAAAATTTATAATTTTTTAAAAAATTTATTGCATAATTATAATTAAATTAATTTATGAATATTATAAATTGTTAATTTTTAAATTTATTTATTTATTTATTATTTATTTATATCAAATTTATATAAATTTTGAGCTGATAAATAAAGTTATCATTTGAAATAGAAGTAAAATATCTATATTTTATAATAAAACAAATAGCTATCACGGTTGTTTTGTTATTAACAAAAACGTGTTTTTTTTTATATTTCATAATTCATATTTTTTAAGAAAAAAAAATTTATAGCTATTATTGTTCTTTTGTTATTAACAAAAACGTGTTTTTTTAAAAAGTTCATAACTCACAATTAAATTATAATAATGCAGAATATAATGCATTCATAATGCATAATTCATAATTATAATAGATTATAATAGATATAATTTTTAAACATTTTAATTCATTTTGTTACACATCATTTAATTGAGTTATGAGTTTTTAAAAAAAATACGTTTTTGTTTTTGATGAAAACTAAAGAACCGTGATAGATAGAAAATTAACTTTTTTTAAAAAATATAGGTATTTTAATTTTACGAAATTGAATATTCTTATTAAGAGCTTGAAGATCAAACCATATATAATTGTATGTACAGAAACATGGAATTTACCCAATCCTCACTTTTTTGCAATACAGGGATATAAATTATACTACAATAACGGTAACTTAAATCAAAATGATGGTGTCGTTGTATATATAAAAGATTGTGTATCAGAAATTACTGAAATAATCGAAATTGGTAGACTCAAAGTATTAAACTCACGAATAAGTCTAAATAACAACAGTAATCTTGAAATTTCCTCATTATATCGATGCCATGATTTACCGCGCCTTGAATTTATTTTGAATGTAAAATCATTTATCAATAGCAAAAGAAATATAAAAAACCACCTGATTATTGGTGATTTTAACATCGATATTATGAAAGATGATGAATATAGCTTAGAATTATTAGACAATATGATGGAAAAGGGTTTCTTCCCGGGCTTTATACATACAACTAGACCAAATGATAGTGGCGGAAGCGGTACATGCATTGACAACATTTATATAAAAGCTACATCTATAGACACTAAAACTTTTAAACTCTCGATTCCTTTTACTGATCATTATCCACTTTTCTTGAAACTGAATAAGCCACCAAAATTAAAACAAGAAAATATCCAGTATCACTATAATTACTATAAATTTTCAAGTATAGCCATTACAAAAAATTGGAATGTTATAGAGGCAATGCATGATCCCGATGAAGCTACCGCATTCTTGATAACTGAAATACAAGACTGTTTTGAAAAGTCTAAAGAAGCGCATAAAACAAAAAATAACAAGAGTATCCAAGGAAGGATTGGATATCTAAAGCAATAATGATCTCGTGTGAAAAGAAAGAACAACTATATATTAAAATGCGCAATGAACCAAATAATAATCTAATAAAATTAGAATATAAGAATTACACAAAGAGGCTAGACAAAGTTATTAAAGAGGCAAAAATAAAACATGAAAGAAATTTAATTAAGAACAATATCAATAATACCAAGCAACTTTGGAAATACATAAACAAAAAAATGGGAACCAACTTGAAAAAGAATAACACAATAAATAAGATCATTTTAAATAAAAATTGCACAATAGAGGATCAAACACAAATTGCCAATCATATGAATTCGTACTTTTGTAGAATTGGAAAAGATCTAACTAACACCATTGTAAAACCCCAGGGTAAGCATTTACAATTACCAGCAATGAACATGAATACAATTTACATTAAACCGACTAATAACGAGGAAATTCTTCAAATAATTGATAATATGAAAATAAAAAATGGTGGGGTAGATAACATTACTACCAAAACACTAAAAATACTATCATATCAAATTGTTAATGCACTAACACATATCTTTAATCTTTGTATTGAAAAATCAACATGGCCTCAAGCGCTTAAAACAGCTGAGGTAGTTCCTATTTTTAAATCGGGTAGTAAAATGGATACATCAAACTATAGACCGATATCTCTAATTTCTAACGTAGCAAAGATATTTAAAAAAATTGTATATGTTCGTTTACAATCATTTTTGGACAATAATAATTTGTTAGCGCAGAATCAATTTGGATTTATAAAAAAGAAAGGTACCAAAGATGCTCTTAGTTACTTAATGAACATAATCTATAAGAAATTAGACAAAAGTAAACCAATAGCTATTGCATTTTTAGATCTAGCAAAAGCTTTTGATACTGTCAACCATGCTATTCTTTTAGACAAATTATATAATTATGGAATAAGAGGTAAAGCGCATGCACTTATATCTAACTATCTTAGTAACAGAAAACAAAAAGTAAGAATAGGAACAACTGAAAGCTATTATGAAACGATAACTACAGGTGTGCCGCAAGGTACTATACTAGGGCCACTCTTATTCATAATTTACGTAAACGATTTACTAACAAACAGAACAGATAGTACCATCTCATATGCGGATGATACAGCTATTATTTCAACAGATGATAACTGGGAGAAAGTTGAAAATAAAATGAACAAGTACTTAGAAGATATAAATATCTGGCTAGCACTTAACAAACTATCACTAAATATAAAGAAAACTGTGTACATAACTTTTGGTAACTATTGTGATAGTGTTCCCGAAGATATGAATATACGCATACAGGGTACTAAATTGAGCAGGGTTGAATACTGTAAATATCTAGGTATAATTATTGATTATAGGCTAAAGTGGGATAAACATATTGAACATATAATAAAAAAAACTAAATATATAATATATATACTGTACAAGTTATCAACATATATGCAATCTGACACACTTAAGATAATATATTATGCAGTTTTTCATAGTGTCATTAGCTATGGAAATATTGCATGGGGTGGTGCATATAAAAACAACTTAAAATTACTACAAAACATCCAAAATAGGATTTTAAAAATTATAAACAAAAATATTTTCAATCGAGACAACCCCTTGAATCTAAAACAAATTTTTGCTTACGAATGTGTAACGTATCATTATAATGAACTTAGAAATTTATACTTAACATCGACTAGCAAAATTAGAAATAAACTTATAATACCACCAAAGTGTTCGAAAACTGTTAGTGATAAAGATAACTATGTCAGAGCGATACAAGTATTTAATTGTCTTCCAAAATCTAATCCAAATCTTAAAGTTCTAGATATCGCAAAAAATTATAATAAGAAAAAGCTAAAAATTTGGATTGGTACTAATATATTCTAGAATTAAAAAAATAAATAAATAAATAAATAAATTAAATAAATAAATAAATAAAAATTTAACCTTCCAGTATGGGTGAGATAATCAATGTGGACAAAATATATTATTTATAGTGGAATCTTTGATTCCATGCCTAGTTTATAAGTTACTTAAGTTTTTTTAGTTTTAAGTACACCGGACCTATGTACAGGTAGCTATGTCTACCTCTATAGGATGTTTGCTGCTTCAGACATGTAACTATGTCCTGAAGTAAGCAATAACATGTAATACAACATGTACTACTCTGGTTTAAATAAATAAATAAATAAAAATTCTCTTTCAAATGCCACCCACCCCATTCAGATACATACACGGAAAAAAATTTAGGATCTCCAGACCTCCGGTATATATGGGCTCCGTGCAATACCATCGATCGTCTTAATTTATGACGAATTTGGAATTAAGGCGCATCCAAAGTTGAACCTGTAAGAATCCAATATCTTCGGAGTCTTCACGATTCAAAAACGTATGTTCTGAACTCCAATTCGGTCATCCCCAGACTCCGAGATTTTCGGTGTTGTAGCGATTCCACTTTGGACGTCTGAGGCCCCCATCTCTGGTATCGTGGCGCGACAGCGTTGAGAGAAGGGTCCGCATTTGCGCGCGTTTTTCTCATATATATATGCGTTTCATCATTATATATCAAAGTATTATTATAGTATAATATACCACACACGTTTTGAACCGTGTATATATATTATATTAGTATATTTACGAAGCGGCGCGCGTGAAATACGTCCGAATGTATAGCCGACCCGCCGAGATACCAAGAATGGGGGCCTGAGGACTCCATTCCAACATGGCATACACATAATCCCATTTTGAGATCCGTACACAACCGAAATTGTTGGAGTCCACGCAATTCAATTTGGAAGTGACTACATTCAATTTTGGACGCGTACAGATACGGTATTTTTTGGATTTCTGTTAATTCCATACCTCCGACATCCCAGGCTTCCAAATTTTTTTCCGTGTAGAGCCGTTCTCGGGAAATTACAATTTTAAAAAAAAGTCAAAAAACTTTTAACCCAAATATCTCTGAAATTTATGGACCAATCATTTTGCCCAAAGAACTCGACCGAGAACTATAAAAAATCTACCTCTAAAAGGAATTTTGAAGCCATTAAGTCAATTTTACTCTTGTAATCGTTGGACATACAAAACTGATTTTTTTCATTTTTCAATTTTTTACTCAAAATCTAGCCTACAGAATGTATTCAAATTTTAACAGATTATAGCTATTTATATTCTGTATTATCATGATTTTTCTCAAAAAAATTGACCGTTAAGTTTAGGAGTTATAAGCTTTTAAAAAAAAAACACGTTTTTGTTAATAACAAAAGAACCGTGATAGCTAGAAACTTTTTTTTTTTTTAAGAAAATATAGGTATTTTAATTCTCTTTCGAACGCTACCCATCAGATTCGAATAACTCGATCCTATCATTAAAAAAATCAAAAAACAGTTTTGAGAAAATCGAAAATTTGAAAAAAACAAAAACGCATCGCCCCAATCAAAAAACGGATTTTTGACCCGCCATCACGCAAAAAAAAACAAAAAAATGAGACCTGTCCGGTCAAAATCGACCGAATAGAAGCTGAGAGAGATCCAGGCGTATACACACACACACACACACACACATCCATACAGACATTTTTCAAAAACCATGTATTTTGATTCCTAACAACAACACACCTCGAAACACAATTATAACATGTTTTTACAACACTCAAAAATTTACTATCACAAAGCTTCCTCTAGAAGGAAGCAAATTACATAAAATTTTCTCCCTGACCGAGAATCGAACCCACGACCCTTGGGTTACTACGCACGCACGCAAACCGTTACGCTATCGCTCGCATTAAAGAATTTGGGCATTTTCATCTACATAAGGTGCATTATCCGTATTTATTTAATTGATATTACATTTTGATTATTCATTTAATATATTAATGATTTTTAATAATTTTTTATATTTACACAATATTTTAAGAAAATGAATAACTTAATAATAAGACATTAATTAATTAAATTCGATTTACTTAAAAAATTTAGTGCCGGTAAAGTAGAAATCAGACCAGTACTGAAAATATATTCTCTAAATTTTCTTCTTTGGTATTAGCTTTATTCTAGAGCGCTATCAAAAAAGAAGTTTATATTTTTCAAATTTTCGTTCTGTAAATATTTTCTTACTTTAAGAAAATACTTTTTGAATTGAAGAAAATTAAATTCTTGTTTCGTTTAGTATGATAAATAAACATTCATTTGTACATATTAGAGTACATTTCTGTACATTTATGTACATTCCCGCACATAACCGCACACTTCTGCACATTTCTGCACATTTTTGCACTTTTTTTTACAAAAGTCTAATAAGTGGACAAAATGTACAAAAATGTGTAAAAATGTGCAAGAATGTGCAGAGATGTGCAGAGATGTGCAGATATGTGCAGAGATGTGCAGAGATGTGCAGATATGTGCAGTTTTTACTTCCGCCAGGGTATAAGTGTATTTTATTCCATTTTAAATACTAGCATGTAAGAGAAAAATCTATGTCGACGGAGTTACGCGTAATTAAAATACGCAATCCATTTTATATAGTTTTTTCTATTAATCTTATTATTTTTCGTTTTACTAATTTTGAACATACTATATCTGCGATGCAATAATACTTTTCAATGACAAACAAGTGTCATTTTTGCCTCTTATGTCTTTTTAACATATAGAAATGATCAGTATTCATAAAATTCCGTCACATTTTTTGCTTGCGGGAGAACGATTTTATTGGCTATATGTTTAAGTATACCAAGATAATTATTTGAATCTTTGGTAATTTATACTATGTTTTTCCACAATAAAACAAGTATCAAAAAATTTATTGTCGGAGTATTCGACTCACTGTACGAGATATATCAGCTAAACAAATTTTCGTTTTTGGTATGGGGAAGTCAACGGAGTTACGTTTTCAGCTCTTTCATCATTTTTACTTGCAATGAAGAGAGAATATTTTTATTGTTTCGAAGTGTTTTATAGAAAAAGGGGACTGAACTATGAAGTAAAATTTTTGTTTTATTCCAAAACTGCAAATTTAAATGTAATATGTAGCTGAGAATGACATTTCCTTGCATTTGGAGAATCAACCATGTAGACAAGCGAGTAAAGCTAAAATCAGATGTCCGCAGGTCAAGATAGTAACAAACCACATCTTATCAATTTTACCTTTGTAAAAGTCTACATTGTTATGACTCATCTCGCGCAATTCGATCTTACATATGAAGTGTCATGACAGAAATTTTAAAACGTCGATTTCTCGAAAACACGTACAAGAATTAGGTCGTTATTCCGGGAAGCCACAGAAATAAGAGTTAGACTATTGTTTATGTCTTATTAATTATAGACTTATTAATATTACTCGAAACCTTAAAAAAAATATCTTTTTGTTTCACGTGAATATCCACTTAATATCCACTTATTAACTTTCGCCCTGAAATTTTTATTGCTTTTCTACTTGCTCATCATAAAAAGCGTATTATCGTCTAGGTGTATATGTACACTTATTACAATACGTATCAATTATTACAATCGTCGAAGAACTAATTTTCAAATGTAATTTCTACTTACAGCTCGCAAATGCCTTTGGCGCACGCAATTTCATCGCCCGCAATTCGAATATATGCGCGTGTTGCCGAAAAATCGATTCATCGAAAGTCGAGAGATTGATGCACCGTCCGCAGGCCGCAGGGGCCTTTCTACATATGTGTGTTCTGTGTGTTCTGTGTGTTCCCGACAAAGACAGATAGATCTTTTCCGTTTATGTAAGACAGAGACAGACATAGAGAGAAGTTGTCTAGAACGGACAGAACACACATATGTAGAAAGGGCCTAGCATAGGCGGCGAATGCAGTACGCACATTTGGTTGCGAGCGAGGTTATCACCATTACTTCATGGTTATCACGTTGAAGGTAAATATTTTAGTTTTCTAATGGAGAACAAAGTCGATTTTACTTATTAATTTTGATTTATGTATAATTATTGCTGCAATTAATATAAATAGTTTATTTTTCTTTATCGTGGATATTAGTCAGTAAAAAATTATTTATCATTCTAACCTATAACATCTCGTTATTAAAATGCATTAGATAATATTTGAGAATAATATGTTAAAATAGCAAATACAAATTTATATTCAATGATATTTTTTTAATTTCACAAATGTTATGTTCAAATTAAATATAATAATCTACTGACCTTAATTTTCTTAGCTAATGAATTTTTAAAAAATGAAGCTTTCTTTATTTGCTGATAATACAAGGGTATTACTTGTAGGTGAAGGAAATTTTTCCTTTGCCGTTACACTTGTAAAACATAATTTGAATATTAATCTCACTGCCACTTGTTATGAAAGCAATGTACCAAAAACTGGAAAGAAAAACATAGATATTTTAGAAAGAAATGGTTAGTAAAAATTTGTACCAATGCAAGCAATATTTGTTCGATATAAAGACAAAAACTATGGTTTTCTTTTCAGGTATTCGAGTTTTGACAGGTGTTGATGCAACCAAATTAGAAGAACATAAAATTTTAAGCAGTGAAAAATTTGATTTAGTTGTTTTTAATTTCCCTCATGTCGGAGGAAAAATGAGAATAGAAAAGAATAGGGAATTATTAAAAAAATTTTTCATGTCAGTGAGATATATTTTGCAATATAATGGACAAGTTTTTATGAGTTTATGTGATGGACAAGGTGGTACACCTGCAGATAGAACACTTAGAAAATGGAATGATTCATGGCAAGTTACAGAAATGGCAGCTTATGGTGATTTTATTTTAGTTGCTATAGAACCATTTGACTCATTATTATTTGAAACTTATGCAGTTACTGGATATAGAAGTTTAGAAAAACAATTTAATACTCAAGGATCTCTAACGCATATATTTAAATTAGCAGAGAAACCTAATATTAAAAATATTGCACCCAAACAGAACATTGATTTAAAAAAACATTATGAAAAACAAACAAATTGGAAAGATATATTTGAAGAAAATAGAATTAAAATTTGTGACAATGGTAATTTTTTATCATTGTACTCTAATAGTTACAAATTTGACATAACATTTTCTATTAGTCCAGAATTTAATGATATTAAATTATTTGAAACTTTGTACAATTATGCAGGTCTGATAATTAACAATGTACAATTTCTTAATTCATATGTTTTTTCTGATTTAAAAGAAACCAGAACTTTTAGAATAACATATTATTCGAAAAAATTTCCTTTATATAGAAAACTGGTAATAGAAATACATAAAAATATGATAGCAAGTATCATAGAAAAAAATTTAAATGTAGTTGTTACAAGATGATGTTATCTAATGCATTTTAAACATACACAAATAAATATAAAATATTTTAAAGGCCAGAGTAAGTATATAATATAAACTTTTAGAATAATTTGAACACTATTACATTATTTTTTTCTTTTAGATGCAACCAATTCAAAGTTGGAGATTTCTTTCTTTAGTTTCTACAACTGTAAAAAATTATAAAAGGATACAAAAAAACATATTTTTATCAAAAAAAAGTCGAATTATCAGTATCTACATGTGCAAATCTTTTCATAATGCTCATCAATTACAAGATGACCAAAATATTCCACAAGCTTTGAGAAATAGAAAACCAAAATCTAAAAAAGATACTTTACAACATTTTGTAGATATAAAGCAGGTACGTTTGACAGTGTAACATTTCATTTGAGCAATCACCGAATATATATATATCTAAATTGAAATTTGTTTATATCAGGTAAGAATTAAAGGAGGTAAAGGAGGCGATGGAGCTATTTCATTTTTGCGCTTGTGGGTCAATGATCGGGCTGGACCTGATGGTGGTGATGGTGGACATGGTGCTCATGTAATATTTGAAGTTGGTAAAAAATTTTAAAATATATTTAATACAAATTTTCATTCATTAAATATTTTTATTCTTATAATATCGATGAAATTTCTAGGTTTCAACTGATGTTAAAGATTTATCAAGTGTAACTAGTATTGTTCAAGCTGATGATGGAGAAAATGGAGCAACAAAAGACTGTTTTGGTAAAAATGCTAATCATACTGTACTAAAGGTTCCAGTTGGAACTATTGTAAGAGATGTAGATGGAACAATATTAGCTGATTTGGATCAAAAAGGAATGATGTATATAGCTGCTCGAGGAGGTGCAGGAGGTCATGGTAATGCATTTTTTAAATCCAATATGAATCAAGCTCCAAAAGTTGCTGAGTTTGGTGCAGAAGGAGAAAGTAAACAATATGTACTTGAAGTAAGAAGTATGGCACATGTTGGATTGGTAAGCTTATTTTATTTTAAATGAATGTTAAACATACATCTAACATATATTTTATTTTTATTCCTAATCTATTTCCAAAAATTAAAATCATTAAAGTTGTAATCAGACTTTTATGTAAAATTTTGAAAATTCGAAAAGTATAGTGGAAAAAAATATTAGAATCTAAACAAATTAACAAAATTAATCCATATTCCTCTTCTGTAGATATGTGTAACAATTTGAATATTTTTTAGATCGGTCTTCCTAATGCTGGAAAAAGTACATTACTTAGAGCTATTTCACGAGCTAGACCAAAAATTGCTGAATATCCATTCACTACTTTAAAACCACATATTGGAATGATTCAATATGATGATTATGAACAGATTGCAGGTACATATTTATAATTTTCTTATTAAATATACTTGCGAGAAATTAATAAAATACGCTAAACTAATATTTTTTCTCTAGTTGCTGATCTTCCTGGTTTGATACCAGATTCACATAAAAATAAGGGTCTTGGAATTACATTTTTAAAACATGCAGAACGTTGTGCAGCTTTATTATTTATTATAGATATCTCAGTAGAAGAGCCATGGACTCATTTAGCAATATTACAATATGAAATTAGCCAGTTTAATGATAAACTAAATGATCGACCTCTAATTGTTATAGCAAATAAAATTGATTTACCAGGAGCTGAGGTATTAATATTTATTTTTGTTTTACGATTTACATTGAGGAAAATATAATTTTTTTAATTATTTCCAGGAAAATCTGAAATTAATGAAAGAAAATATTGAGGGGACTGTTATACCAATTTCTGCAAAAGTAGGAACTAATGTTGTAACCCTGTTGAAAGAAATTAGGATCCTATATGATAATTTTATAACAGGAAGTGAAAAAAACAACGAAGCACAGACAGATACTGCGTAAAATTTATTTAATAAAAAACATTTAAAATTAGAAAAATCTTAATAATTCATTTCTTTTCGTAATAGTTAAAATTAGTGATAATAGATTTAACATTTGACTGTTGCAAAACGGTTTCAAACCATCTATTAACATTTTGATATTTCTCTTTCAATTGAGAATCGAAAACATGTTCATAAGCTGGTAATAGTGCAGCAAAAACTGTAATATCAGCTAACGTAATTGTTTCCCCAACTAAAAATGTCTTACACAACAAAGTTTTATTCAAAACATCCATTATTTGTAATAAATTGTGTTTGGCTTCTTTGATAGAATCTTTGGAAGTTTTTGTTGATCCAATAGATGGAAGGACCCAACCACAAACTGATGGTAATATATGATTATCTGAAATGCTCATCCACTGTAAAATTTGACTTTGAGTTAGGATATCGTCGCCTTTCAACTGAGCATTTGCTAGATAAAAGGCAATAGCACTGCTATCACTTAATTTTATATCGTTATCTTTATAGATTACTAAACCTTCTTGTTTACTTTCAGTTGTATGATTTTGAATTTTAAGGCACTTTCCAGTATACTTTGCTGCTATTTGCACTATATACCCCCTAACACTTCCGCTGTGTAAATAAAGAGTTGGCTCTGTTGTTTCGGAACAAGGTGTATTATTACTAATTGATGGTTCTGAAAAAATTGCGATAGGGTTTTTCGTTTTGTACAATACAATATACACATTTATACACATTGACAGTGTTAAATAAAATTTTATTGTATAAAATTAATAAAATTTTACAGGGTTGGAAAAAACAAATACATTGCAAGCTAATAAATAAAAATTTTCATCATACCCCGGTCAAAAGTTCGCCAAAACATGCTCGTTTTGCGGCCGGGAAGTTGCATATTACAGTCACGTGTTTTTAGTATATGACGTGATTATAATCTGCAATTTCCCGGCCGCAAAGCGTGCATATTTTGGCGAAATTTCGAGCCAGGGTATGAAGAAAAATAGTATACGCACCTCGACCGTAAAATAGAATATCATATTCGCATGTTTGCCGTCCTCGGCTTCGCCTCGAACGGCAACCTACACGCGAATGTAATATCCTATCTCCCGGCCTAGGAGCGTAATATACTATTCATGCAGAAATTTTATACATGCAAGGGTCTTTCTAAAATTTAATAAATTTCAAGAGATAGTGCTAAATAAAAACTGCTTTAAAATAATGCAATTTTTACAATTATTCCTTGCATTTTTTCATATGAAACATAAAACACAAAAAATAAACCATGATTATGTTAACTTTTGTATATACACACAACAATACATGCAACATTACGATGTACCTTGCAAATCCAATGCTGAATATGCAAAAGTTCTAGCAGTAGATTGAACTTCTTTCAAACTTGAAATGTTTGGTCCAGAAGCTTGTGCTGCTTCCGCTTTACCACCTCCCTTTCCTCCCATTAGTGGAGCTACTGCTGCTATCCATTCATTAGCTTTCAATCCATTGCCTATCGCCACCTAAAAATGTTACATAAATCAATCATTTTTCTAATTATTTAAACCTAAATAAAACTGTACTAAATAAATAAAAAGCACGCGATTTATATTGTAACGTGTGCATACACTGCACAACATGACGAGGCGGATTTGATTGCAATATCAGTGAGGACGACTCGAAGAAAGACGCGCATATAGGCATCGATAGCTCAGTGGATAGAGCACCCGTAGCGAAAACGGAAGGTCCGGGGTTCGAGTCCCCGCCGAGTCACGCCGTGCGATTTTTTTATCGAGTCTTCCTCTATTTATTTGCGAGTTCTCACTCCGTAACAAAATAATAAATTAAAATCTAATAATAAATTACTCTCGATACAGAAGTAAGAGCGAATATTCTCTTTTCATCTTCATCAACACTTATAAACATAACACTTGTGTCTGGTGATACGACTTTAACTTTTTTCAATGCAAAATCTATTGCTTTTGTATTACTGAGAGCATTCAAGACTTCAACTATGACAGGCGCTCCCTTTTGTTTCAGAGCAATTTGGTTTGCGGTTTCAATAACAGAATTGGTAATGACAGCATTGGCAGCACGTTCTTTATCATCTAACTCCTTTTTCAGAGCTTTTAAATGCTTTCGCATCTCTTCCTTTAATAAAAAAACAGTATTGTTGTATATTATGCAAAAATTATCATCAAATATTTATTAGAAACTAATTTGTCTACTAACTTTCTTCCAATATGGAATCAAAGCGTGCGAGACGTCATCTGCCAGTTCGACGATCTTCTTAACAACCTCTTTGGATTCTGCAGGGTCTTTGACCATTTGGACGCTGCTTTTGAGCTTGTTTAAATTATTTTGCAGCAGCTCTGCCTTTTTCAAGGCTTTCAATGCTTCGGGACCAGTAAGCGCGACGATACGCCTAATGCCCTTTGCGATGGCCTCCTCACTCGTGATAACGAAGTCGCCAATGTGGCCTGTGCGATGCAAATGTGTGCCCCCACAAAATTCAACGCTGGTTGCCTTTCCTGCTGGGCTAAGCGGATTCTTTTCCAGATCCTCGACGGGGACGCCCTGGCTAACTACTCGCACAGGATCGGGATATGTTTCACCAAACATAGCACGCAGTCCTTGGATCGCTTTGGCAATTGCCAAAGGACTTTCTTTCGCGAAAACCTGTTTATCTGCAGCTACAATTTGATTCGTGAATTCTTCAGTCTTCTTTACTTGGTCAGCAGTCATAGCACCTAAGTAATAATATGTTAATAATATCTAGAATGCTTGGGATGAAACCGATCTCTCGTTAACTCGAGAGCTATGTATATTAACGGAAAAAGTGTAGGAATCACAGGAATCAACATATTTTATTGTGATCTTGTGTTTGACCTTAAAGTTCGCTTTTTTCGAAGTATCTTTCCTCTAAACGCACAGATCTCGAGATAACGGTAAAGGGAATGTCCATTTCTTTTAAAATACCCCGTGTAATGGTGTAATTTACTTGAAAATAAATGTCTTTGATTCTATCGGCAGGTACTTGTAGATATCCAATACTTATGTAAGAAGTTGATGGTGATGCTGCCCAGGGACATTCAATAATTGCAACGTTGGTTAAAAAGGAATGTTGCAGTGCAACAACTATATCTTGTCCAGCACATCCAAATTACACTTGCATCAAACTTCACCTCCGTACGATGGCGATATAAGTAATTGTGTTATGCATAGAAACCCGAAAGACCTTGTCTTTGAGTTAAGATGATGTGATACCCACACTATTACTCAATTCTGGGTTGCCGTTTTTCTCCTTCAATTTTAAACTTTTTGAAAAAAACTCTCTAACACGTTTTAACGGGGTTCCATAGTCCTACCATTACCGACCGAGCAATTCACACAGTTTTAAGCTGATTAAAAATAAAATACGTCGAATCACAAAAAATCAAGAGAACACTTCGCTGCGGTTTTGAACGTTCTATCATCCAGTAAAAGTTTGGAGTCGAAATATCAAGTTGTTTTTGCAAAAACTTTGAACGAAACCGAATTTTGTTTTGTTCAAAGTTTTTGCAAAAACCACTTAATATTTCGACTTCAAACTTTTACTAGGTGATAGAACGTTCAAAACCGCAGCGAAATGTTCTCTTGTTTTTTTGTGATTTTACGTATTTTATTTTTAATCAGATTGAAACTGTGTGAATTTCTCGGTCGGTAACGGTACGACTATGGCACCCCCTTAACGGGATTCCATGCTCCCACCATTACCGACCGAGCAATTCACATAGTTTCAATCAGATTAAAAAAAAAATACGTCGAATCATACAAAATCAAGAGAACACTCTTCTGTGTTTTTTAACGTTCTAACACCCAGTCAAAGTTTGGAGTCGGAATATCAAGCCGTTTTTTCAAAAACTTTGAACGAAATTAAATTTCGTTTTGTTCAAAGTTTTTGCAAAAACGACTTGATATTTCGACTCCAAACTTTGACTGGATGATAGAACGTTAAAAAACACAGAAGAGTGTTCTCTTGATTTTTTGTGATTCGACGTATTTTATTTTTAATCAGCTTAAAACTGTGTGAATTGCTCGATCGGTAATGGTACGAGTATGGCATCCCCTTAAGTTTAAGGTGATGCGATACTGACACTATTACCCAAAATTTGGTTCCCGTTTTTCTCATTAAATTTTTAATTTTAAGAAAAAAACTCTTTGATACGTTGTAGTTCTTTATTAAACTTAAAACGTGTCAAAGAGTTTTTTTCAAAAAGTTTAAAATTGAAGGAGAAAAATGGGAACCGATAATTGAGTAATAGCGTGGGTATCACATCACCTTAATAAAGAACTACAACGTATCAAAGAGTTTTTTTCTTAAAAATAAAAATTGAATGAGAAAAACGGGAACCCAATTTTGAGTAATAGCGTGGGTATCGCATCACCTTAATGACAAAACGCAAAGACACAAAACCTAATGTCAATTTTGTATTTAATAATGATTTCATTTGGCTTCGATCTAAGAAAAACTCTCTACAATTTGTCAAAAGTAATGTATGATGACATGACCTAGTCCCTGGACAGCATCACCATTAACTTCATATATACGGGGGATTTAAAAATAGTTAAATTAAAATCATCAAAAGAAATTTATTCTATTTTTTTTTGTTAAAAATAAAAATTATGAAATCAAACATTATAACTATTCAATCAGTAGTATACCTCTATTAGTAAAATCAAATCTCAATCTGTCAGGAGCAACCAAAGATCCTTTTTGATCTGTTTCTTCTCCTAGAACGATCCTAAGGGCATGATTAAGAGCGTGAGTAGCAGTATGATTGCTCATTATCAGTCTTCTTCTCGGGAAATCAACATTTAAGTGTAATTTATCGCCTTTCTTTAATGTTCCTTCGCAAACAGTTCCAATATGTAAAACGTATCCACCTTTAACTTGCACATTCGTCACGCGAATTTCCGTGCTCTAAAATTCATGTTCAATTTCATATTTAATTATCAATATTTGAAAATAATGTAAAATGCTCAATGTTTTATTACCTCATCATCAATTTTTACTAAGAATCCTTCGTCATAAATTTGACCTCCTTGTTCCGCATAAAAATTAGTTTGATTTAATAATACTCCAACTTCGTCACCAGAATGCACTTCATCGACGAACTTCTTATCCTTGCGCAGAGCGAGGACGGTACCACTACAAGGCGCAAAAGAATATTCTGCGTATTTTTCAGATGACACCACTTTGTAATTATACTTTGGTGAATCATCGGTTGGTTTAACATCGCTATTTTGTAATTCTGTGATAGCATGTACATCTAAATTAATCTGTTCGTTTACACCACCAACTTTACCTTGAGATGTAATCTAAAAAAATTACAATGATTACTGAAAATGCATTTACGATGGGATAAAAACATGAGTAATTAACCACCTAATTTAATAGTCGGGCATTTCTTCATTTGATTTACCATAGAACAAATCAACAATTTTTAATTTTGATGATAGCGATCATGAAGTAAATAATCTCTACTTTACTATAACACTTATTAACGAGAACAATTTTATTTTACAGTAACTATACTAACCAAAATGCCCGACTACTATAAAGAATAATCGAACACTTGTGTGCCTACATCCTAAATAAAAAAAAATCAAAATTAAAAAAAAAATAATTAAAAACTAACTATAGCTAGCCGTTTAGCTTCTTCATAACCAGCTACATCAATTGCTAATCCTTTTTCTTCAGCCATAAGTTGTGTTAAATCCACGGGGAAACCATATGTGTCATACAATCGCCAGGCAATATTACCTGGGATAATATGCGTCGATTCCAATTTAGCTATAGTCCTATTAAGTAAATTACGGCCTCTGGTTAAAGTTTTCAAAAATTGTGTCTCCTCTTCATTTACTATATCAATGATAGATTGAGTATCTCTGGTAACTTCGGGAAAAATGTCGCCTAAAAAAATTTATTATGTAATTCAAGGTTTAAAATATACCTACAATATTTTATTATTATTATGAGACATTTGCATAAATAAATTTCTACTTTTTCGTTGATATTTACCAAGAAGTTCCACAACAACGTGAACAAGCGTGGCAAAGAATCCGGGTTGGGCGTTTAATTTTTCAGTAGCATACCGAACAGCTCGTCTTAAAATTCTTCTAATTACGTAACTGTAAAATAATTACAAAATGTCAAAATTCTAAAATAAATTTTTCATTTGTCTTAATATATATCTGTTAATTACTTATTTACTTTGATACATATAATAAATTATTCCTAACATAACTCGATCGAGATATATATTTCGTATGAATCGAATTAAATGTAAGTTTTGATTTAAAATTGTATTCAAAATGAATTGCAGGTATTTTACCCTCTACCAGTGTTATCAGGAACTCCACCATCGGCTAAAGCAATAGTTATTGTTCTTGCGTGATCAGCGAGAACTCTATAAGCCATATCAATACCATCCTCGTCATCATTTCCAACGCGTCCTTGATATCTAGGTGCACCCGTGCCTTTTTGGATCGCATCAAAAAGGGGCATAAAAAGATCGGTATCGTAATTGGAACGCTTATCCTGTATTACAGAAACAAGACGTTCTAAACCTAAACCACAATCAATGTGCTTTTTCGGAAGTGGCTGGAGCTCACCATGTTGTTCTCTGAAATATATTTTTGTTAATTCAATTATTCGTTCATTTTATATATTAAATGAATACATTAAATAGTAAAATGTATACCTATTATACTGTATAAAAACTAAATTCCAGATTTCTAAAACATCAGGATCATCCATGTTGACTAAATGAGCAGCTTCTCTACCTCCAATTCTATCATAATGTAATTCACTGCAAGGACCACAAGGACCAGTTTCACCCATTTCCCAAAAGTTATCTTTCATACTTCCTGGTATTACATGGCTTGCAGGAACACTATATCACAAACAAAACATGTTAAAATTTATTGGGATTTATAACAAAAAGACATGTAAGAGAATTTTTAAATATTTGATATAATAAAGTTATTACTAGAAAAACCACGAAAAAATGCCAATTGCTATGATTTTGTTTGATAATACCATTAAATAAATGATAAAATAAATTATCTTACCCAAGAGATAGCCAAATATTTTTACACTCTTCATCTGGCTCCAATTTAGCTTTCTCATCACCACCAAAATAAGTTACATAAAGTCTATCACCTGGTAACTTCAACACCTCAGTCAAGAATTCCCAAGCCCAAGTACATATTTCTTTCTAGAATTTAATTAAAAAGTTTAATAGTAAACCAATATTTTAAATTATTAATGTAATATTGGGTTTTTTAAATTTAATAAATTAATTCCATGTTTAAAGTATTGGTTCAATCTACCTTAAAGTAATCTCCAAAAGACCAATTTCCCATCATTTCAAAAAAGGTATGATGATATACATCTTTTCCTACATCATCCAGATCATTGTGTTTTCCACCAGCACGAATACACTTTTGTGAGTTGACAACCCTCACCCATTTGGACATATCACTGCATGGATCAACTGTTCCCAAAAATATGGGTTTAAACTAAAAAGAAAAATATATTTAGATAATAAAAAATTATTATAATATTAAAAATGATTTTAATTAAATATTTTACCTGGTTCATTCCTGCATTTGTAAAAAGTAATGTAGGGTCATCATGTGGAATTGTTGAACTAGAGTGAACATATTGATGCTCTTTAGTTTTGAAAAAGTCAATGTAGGCTTGACGAACTTCCTTGGCAGTTTTGTTTTCATTCATTTTGAATGCTCAATCTAAACTAAAAATATTTAAATCATCAACCAATAAGAACACAATTAAAAAGAAAATAAAAAATAAAAAATTTCAACCAAATAATTTTATAACTTAACAAAGTTATTTTATATATATTTTCATTTATTACATCATCTATAAAAGAATAATTTGACTTCCATATGGCGAAATGACAGTATTGAAAATTGCATCAGAATCATCGTTAAAAAAATCTAGAGAACAAAGTGCAAAGCCGTTATAAATATTTCAAACTTCGCAACGAAAACACTACAACGCACTCAACACTTTTTCCCCAACACTGGAAAAAAAAAAACGGTTCACGTGGAAGTCTCCACGAGCAGCATACAAAGGCATGCGAGTCCTTTTACCTTGATTGTTCATAACATATATCTGGAAGCAATTACCGCGTGTGCAGCAGCAACAGCAGTAAAACAATCCAACGATGACCGAGGGGTGTTCCAACACCAACAACGATATACCTAGCGATGGTTTGACTGCTGTGATTTTCTCACAGAAATTAATACGGTATGCGCCAGACGGCTCGTTGCCAGCTGACCGGCGTGAAAGTGCACCCTGTGCGTGATCGATATGATTGGATCACGGGACACGAACAATCCGGAGCGAGTTTGTATATCCGTTCTCCAAAAAGAACAAAATTACGACATAACCTACCTCTTTCTCTTTTGCGTGTGTGCTGCCCGCCGCTGCCCGCAACGCAAGACTATTGCCGCGTTGATACTGTAATGTGATCCCCTCCTCTCTCCCCCGCCGGCCGACGCACGAATAGGTAGGTACGTGCGAAGTGCGACGATGCGATGCATGCGTGAACACGTCTTTTTCCTTTTTCTTTTGTGGAACTCTTTTAGATGTATTATATTACTTATCATATAGGCAGAAATAAACTTGATGAGAAAATTAAAATAAAAGACTAAAATAATTACAAAAATTATTACTCGCTTAAAAGGGGAGAGATATCTTGTTAGAGTGGTAAATTTTCAGGTGGATATTTTTGAGATAATTCAGAAAGCGAATTAGAATATATTATCTCATAAGCGTAAAGTTTTTGAATAGTTACAAATATACAATCTTATATAAAAACTCGAAAAAAATAAGGCAGGTCGAAAGCTAAATTTTTATTGAACTATTTTTATGTAATGATCGAATGATATATAAATATTTCGAAAACCATTTTCTTCTATAGCAATTCAGACGTGTTCTTGTTTATGCACATACTGATTGTGCACATATTAATTGTGCACACTTTAACATTGGTATATATCTATATATATAGATCTGTACCAATGCTATCTGTGCACAATAAATATGTGCACAAACAAGAACATGCCGCAATTCACATATCGAAAATAAAAACTCAGAAAAGTCACAATGAAAGTCAGGGCCTGTACCGGTGCCTGATCAAGCTTTAATTTACAGGCCCAGGGGCTCTTGTATACATTATAATTTGCAGGCAGGTTACGCGGTTCTAGGCCGGGCCTGGACAGGTACCCTCACTTTTTAGGCACGACAGCTGCTCGGGAGAGCCTTATAATTTCGCCAGAGCGAAATTTGTTAACGTCATTAAAACTGAAATTTGAGGTATAAAAATGATTTCCCCCCCATCCAGAATCGATTTTAGGCACTTTCCACAATGTGCGTGCCCGACTGCTGTGCTGAGGACCCAGGTTCAAATCTCGATGTCACCGAATATTTTTTTATTTCTTTATTTCATTTATTCTTGTCTTAAATTATTATTTCCTTAATAAAATTCAATTTTAAATAATTAATAAATGTTTAAAATATAAATAAATATTGTTATTCATTTTGTTGTTGTTAATACAATAAAATCCGATTAAAACCGATTAAAACTACAATTTTCTGGTCATAATCGGTTTTTATTGTGATCAATCGGTGCAATTGTTAGCAATCGGGAAATTGCGGATCAAGATTTCCGATTCATGCCGATTAATTTTTTATGAATTGGTTTGAATAGGTCGTTTTCAGCAGGGTACTAAATACCAAATTTCTTTTAGAGCCTAATATTTTTGTATTCCTTAGCAATTAAACAAATTCTCTGCTGCGAATGTGGTACTCTCATCGAACCTAATCCAACCAACATGGGATGTCTATGCACACGTGTAGACATAACAGAGGGTATACCTAAACAAGCAACTCTCTATATTTCTATAAAAAGTGTGAATGTTATTTGAAACCACCTGAAGAATGGGTTAAAGCTGTACTGGAATCCCGGGAACTACTGGCTCTGTGCTTATCAAAGTTAAAGGGCCTAAACAGAGTTAAACTTGTTGACGCTGGTTTTCTCTGGACAGAACCATATTCCAAAAGAATAAAACTGAAAATCACAGTAAATAGTGAGATAATGTCAGATACAGTTTTGCAGCAAATCTTTGTGTAGAGTTCACAGTCAATTATCAAGTACAATAAGTTAAGAATAATTGATATAAATCTTTAAATTATTTTTGTATGATAGTTAATTTTTTTCATCTTACAGTATAAATACAACAACCCCAACTGCTTTAAAAACTGTAATGAAACGAGTTTCAAGTATTTTAAATAACAAAGCCAGTCACGTGTTACATGTAAAACAAGATAAAATAAATGAAATTCTGTCAAATACGATTGGTAATGTTCGAAGTGCCCTTTTGAATCTCATATTTGTTTCATTAAAAGGTAATAATAAAAATATTCTTAAAATTTAAATTATTTAAGAATTCTTGAATTATTTTGATTTATTAATTACTTGCCCCCTTAATTACAAAAAAGAACTAAATTTGATTTAATAAAATTTATGAAAATTACTTAATGTATGAATCTCACACTCTGAGCGCAATATACTATTTTCTTCATCTATGTAGAGGGAGCAAAATAACTGTATTACTCCCTCTATATAGACGAAGAAAATAGTATTTAGTGCTCTTCATATGAGAAAATAGTTGCACAATATACTATTTTCTGATTTAATAATAACTAAGTTAGATGTTCCTACAGACTAGTAGAGAATATTTTTTTAATATATTAGTCATTAATATGATTTTTATTGTCCAGTATGTTCATAACAGATAGTAATTCATGGCGGTGTGTTTTCGCAAAATAAATAAATACAGACGAAAAAAGGCTCAATAGAAAGTTTGATCAAAGTAATATTTTTAGGAATAGGTTGATAGATGAATATTTTTCATGCAGAAAATGAGTATTTGTAATTTTGAATGTTATTTGTAGAAAAAATATCGTTTTTATTTAGAAAATGTAATATAAAAATGAGCTTATAAAAAATGATATAAAATTATAATTATGTAAAAAATAATCAACAAACAGTATCATACAATGATATTAATTTGATATATAATAACGATGATACTAAACACTATTTCGCTGCCTGCTTTAGTCGTTCCAAATCATCGTTCGTGAGGTAGCTTAGTAAAATCTCAGCGCAGTCATCAGGCAACCTAGTGCAATAATTCTCGACGAGTTTTCTGATGGCAAGCACTGCCACCGAAGCCATCTGGCCCCTCTTCCAGCCTCGCCGGAACTGCAGCCGCGCCAGATACCCATAAATGGGAAAATCATCTAAAGCAGTTTTCTTCTCATTCTCGGAAAGTTCCTCTTTGACGAGGTGCTGAAACACCTTGTTGTCAGCCGCTGATCCCCGTTGCGAATGCGGAGCACGTCGCGCAGCGTTGTCCTCCCGTCGAGGCGCACGCAATCCATGCGCTCTAGCTCCTCCGAGCAACGCGTCTCAAAGTCTTTGCCGACGTGATCAATCACACGGTCCCTGTTTAATGCCAGGGCCATTTCGTTCTCTTTACTTATCGGACAACGCGCCACTTTTAATCGGAGCGCGTGCTCTATCATGGGAATCAGCAGCTCACTGGGCGCACCGGGATCGTACATATCCGCGGTTATGTGTACGGCAGTCTGGCCGCATTCGTGCATAAGGTCGACGTCGGGTCCGGCCTCGAGCAGAGCGTCCACCACTGGACGCAGAAGGTCGCGACGGCAGGCAGTTCGCAACGGCGTTGCGCTGTAGTAATCGCGGGCATTTACATTCGCACCTCCATTCTCCACCAGAAGCTTTACCATACTCTTATCATCATCCTCCAGGACCTTGTACAGAGGCGTGCGCTGGAACATGTCGGGCGCGTTCGCATCCGCGCCACACTCCAAAAGTAGAAGCACCACCTCCCGGTGAGCGGTGCGCATCGCTGCGTGCAAGCCTGTTTCATTGATCCACGTCTCCCCGTAGAATTCAAGAGAGTGAGGTCTTCGAGTGCGGATATCGGGGTCGATCCCGCGGTTGAGAAAGGCCTTGACCACCTCGAGCTTGTTGAACTGGCAAGCAATATGAAAGTGGGAAAAGCCACAGCTGCCGAACGGGTTGTCTTCGAGCAAGAAAAGTCTTGTCATCGAAGTCGGGCATATATAACTCATCAGTCCCCGTATCTATTGAGTCTTTCAAATATTTCATTGACATATGCAGCGGGGTGTCACCCTCGACGGAGCGCGTCGCGGGATTGGCGCCGTGATCAAGCAACATCTGAATCATCTTTACGTCGCCGTTCAACACTGCAAAGTGCAAGGGTGTAAAACCTGCGAACAATCCACACGTCGAGTTCAGAGCAGAGTTCAGGGCAGAATCCAATGCTATCTGATCTTTTACGCAATGATCAACGATGTCTCCGTTGTCATAAGAAATGCATGCCGCGTGGTGAAGATTAAATTCTAGACCATCGAACGTTATGTATTCTCTTTTGTAAACCTCTATTAGAAGTAACATAATTTTTCTGACAGCATAGACAGTTTCATCATAGTTAAAAGACCAGTTCTGAATTAAGAGATCAAGAGGTGCCAAGCCCTGTCTGTTCTTTATCATTATATTAGCACCATAGCTCAAAAGCTTTAGGAGCACTTCCATGCACATGTGCGAAGCAGCCATATGCAAGGGCGTAAAGCCTGGATATTGAAGCGAGTCCTCGCTTACGGCAGTGTTGACATCAACGCCGACATTATCCAAGAACCAGTCGACTACTTTTTCTATACTAACACAGCACATGCTATGTGGAAAAGTGATAAGCCTTCTATGTCTGATACATTACTTTTGAATTTTGAGGGATCTTTCACGAGCGATTCTATAATATAATTTTTTTGAAAAACGACGTGTACACGAGTAAGACCTCGAGCATCCTTTGTAGTGACATTTGCGCCCTTCTGTACAATTAAACCAATCATTTTTTATATAAAATTAAAGTCGTGTGCGACGAGTATATGCAATGGTGTAGCTCCTGGAAATAATAGCGAGTCCAGTGGCAATTGCTCGTTAACTGGCGCACCTGATGAAAGTAACGATTTAATCTCGCCTTTATCACCTTTAATACATGCTCTGAAAAACGGCTTTAGTGATATTTTACTGCTGAATTCTGTTGCGAATAGACTCTTATTTCTAGACGTAATCAGATTGATGATTTCAGAACTTTCTGTTTTATACACATTAAATAGAAATATTTCAGATTTGTCTTTTATAAGATTATCTTGGCTTAATAATAATTTAACAATATCTACACATTGATGTATAACTGCAAGATGCAATGCAGTATATCCTTCCCATGGTCCAGCCTCGACTGTTGCATTTATATTTACACCGCATTGCAAAAATCCATAAACAACTTTCGGGTTATTTCTTGTACATGCTATATGAAAATGTGATACTTTCTCTAAATTTTTTGGATTATAGCTGTTATACCTGTGTTCGAATAATAATAAATCAATTAATGATTTATCATTCAAGTTTGATGCTAGATGTAAGGGAGTATTCCTTCTTCTATCTTTGGCTGTAATACTTGCACCACATTTTAAAAGCAGTTTAACTATTGCTCTACTTTGGAAATCAACAGCGAAATGCAGTGGAGTGTATCCAAACCAATTTATAAAAGATAATCCTGAACAAGTATCTATAGATTCTCCTAAACGCAAATAATTTTTCACTGCATTTGTACAGTTTCTTGCACAGGCAATGTGGAGATGGTTGGCATCGGTATTAGAATCAAGGATACTCTGACCTTTATCAAAAGGTAGCATTAAATCTGTTAATTGGTATTTTTTCATAAAAAATGAAAGCTGAATAGGTGTCAGCTTACTTGTAATATCTTGCACCTCAACAGAAGCTCCTTTTTCTAAAAGCGATAATACTACATCTTCCCATTCTAATTCCACTGCTATGTGCAATGGGGTTGTATCTGCATCACGTATTGAAAATTTGTTCACTCGAAAATTGTTTGCAATAAAAAACTTTGTAATATCTTTGTGTTTATAAGTTCATGCTTTTTTCAACAAATTGTAGTCGTTCCATTCTGAATCTAGTTTCAAATCATTTGCATTTACTACAGCTTTGATACTTTCCAAGTTTCCATCGATAACATATTTATCGAGTAGATCCATTTTAGAATCTCTAATCAATATTACTGTTGTTACCAATTTAGAAATTATCTGTAATTAGAAGTGTAAGATTATATCATTGTATGTATCATGTAACTTTACTACTTAATAAAACATACTACAGAAAATATAAAATCACAAAAAGGTTAACTATTACATTATCTTGACAACAATTAAACATGAATGCGATATGACTTGATTAATAAAACCAGTCAGAATTACTTTTCATAAATGCAAGCTATTGTTGTTCTCGTATTTTTCAAAACATAACCTATGCTCTATCAACAGTCAACAGGTAGTTTCCACTCGCATTTCTGAGAGATTTTCTGACATCTTTTTCGGTTTATCCGATAACGCCTATATTTTTTTTTCCAAAAATGGATCTTCTTTTCTTAAGCTATTTATACAACTAGATATAGATATATCATATTATGTCCTTTACTACGGCCGGGCGAACCACTAATGATGTTTCTTTTTTCAGACCTTTTTTCTGGGTATCTGCAATAGGCTATGTCCCCAACACTAATGATGTTTACATTATTATGTTTATATAATACCGAAAACCACGCGGTCTCTAAATGCCAGCTGACTGCATGTAGGTAGCGCCGCCGGGGAAAATTGCGGACAAAGGCGAACTGCTCTGCATCCAGTAGGATCACCATTCACCATACGTAGCAACTGGCATACCGGGGGGTTGCTCTACAGTGATATACGTAGATGCGTATTTATCGCGTATCGGCAAACGAGTATTGCGAGCTGACTACAATGTTTTTAGGAAGTTTAGTACAAATGTCAAAATTCAATGATGTAATAAATTTGGGAACTTTTAAGTATATTAGTGAAAAATATGTAAATAAGAGTGATTTCTTTTTCTCTACAACAATAAACGGTAATAACGAAACAGAATTAATATTAAAAGATGCGAAAATGTCACAAATGTGAAAATGCAGCAATATAATAAATACAAAAACTTTGAAATCCCAATGAAAAACTATGAGTGAATTTTTATTACTCTATAACGAACAAGAATAAACATTAAAATATTTTTCATTTTTTCACACATTGTAAATTGAATTTTGAGAAAAGAATCAACAAAGTAAAGAAAAAAATTAAATCATAAATTCTAATAATCAATATCTAAATCTTAAAAATATATTTTTTAAAATAAATATTTATTTTCTTTATTTAAATATACTTAAATTTTCTTAAATCAAGTAAAATTTTCTTCTTTTAAATAAATAATTACTTGTTTCAAAAAACAAATTTTTAGAAAATGATTTAAATAAACAAACTAGAAGTTTTTTTTCGGTGTTAGTTAATTCATTTTATTAGTTTTTGACTAATAGAATGCATTATCTTTCAATATATTTACAATGTGTGAAAAAAACGTAAAAATATTTTAATGTTTATCTTTTTTTGTTGTAGAGTAATACAAATTATCTCATAGTTTTTTATTGCGACACAAAAGTTTATGTATTCATTATATGGCTGTATTTTCACATTATCTATACCTATGTTGTCAAAACTTTTAATGTTCATCCTTTTTCGTTATTATCGTTTATCGTTATAGACCCAGGTGGAAATGATCTTCTATAATAAAAGTTAAAAAAAGTTTATAACTGATATTAGCAGATTATAAAGTCAGGATTTGAGACTTTTATAAAAGTCTAAAACTATTATAAATAGTTATAAATAGTTATTTACTTTTTTAAGTTTTTTGGATTGCCGAAAAATGTGAATATTTGATCAGTAAAAAAAAGTAAATAACTATTAATAACTATTATCAATTTTTAATAATTGAAAATAATTATTTTAAACTTACAATTAATAATGATTTCATATAATAAGAATTTTAGAATGATTTTAAAGTTTAAATTCATTCAAAACTATTTAAATCTATTAATAACTATTATTATCAAATAAAAAAAGTTTATAACTGATAATAACTTTTTACAGATTGATTTTATGGTTATCCACTGCAGCCCAAAAAAGTAAATACAAGTTTATAACTGTTATAAACTTTTTTTAGCTGTTCATAACAGAAAAAAACTGTTGATAACTTTTATAAACTGTTACTATAGTCTCAAATCCTATCTTTATAAACAGTTATAAACAGTTATAAACTTTTTTTTTAAATTATAAAAAGTTATATATTGTTATTAATAATTATTTGTAAAGTTTTATTTCCGCCTGGGGAGTAAAAAAAATCGCTCATAGTGATATGTTTTATTCCCTGCGATATAAAGGTTTTCGGATTCATTATATCGCTGAATTTTTACATATGTACGATGTATGATATAAAGGTTTTCGAATTTATTATATCGCTGAATTTCACATTTGTACGATACATCCTAAAAACATTCGAGTCAATTCGCCATACTCGTTTGCCGATACGCGATACACACGCATCTCCGTATACCACTGCAGAGCAACCCCCCTGGCATACGTTCCAATTTTTTTTTTTTTTGAGGGTTCTGCCAATTGAACGAACGAATTCCACAATCTAATTGGTCGAGTCACCGACCATTGCAGAAGCGCCTTTCTGCTCTCAGATCCCGACTCGGGTCGTATCGTAACAGCGTAAAGATAATATATTCTATATTCTCTGTTGCGGTTGCGAATGTGATATCGTACCGTCAACGACAGTGTATTTTGCATCGGATTTGTTAATTTATAAAACAGCTTCAAAATGCCATTCATGATAGGAAGGGAGCCGATTCGGCGCACAGTGAAATATCTGGAGGCTGGAAAATTGGTTCTGAAAAATTCCATTCAGATTTTCATGATCAATTATAATACGCACGGAGACCACCACCAGGGAATAAGGTTAGGGAATAAAAACGTGATTGTACATCTTTTTGTTTTTTTTTATTTATTGTAGGTATTATAAAATTTGTATCAATTTGACAGAACATGTATCTTAAATTAACCTGGCTTCTATTTTAAAACAATATTATTGATTAGAAGATAGCAGTTATTTACTTTTTATTTAGTTTAAAAACATATGTAAATGATAATTAATTTTTAAATAACCATATTTATTAATTACAAATTTCTTTATTATCATATTATAAAGACGATAATATAATACATTTTTAAATAAGTGATATTACTTTAGTTTCTTGACGATCATTGCATTTATATAATCTTTTGAATGATTATTAAATTTCTATTTTTGTAATATTTGCTTGGGTACTAATTTTGTATTAAAACTCAAATTAAGGTATTGAAATTTGAATGTAACATTATATTAAGTAATTTATGCTTCTTTATTTCTTAAATCAAAGTTATTATTTTTGCTAATACAGAATTTGTTTTACAGAGATTTTGTTTTTTGGCATTTGCCACAAGTGTTGTATAAAAACCCAGATGTGCAAGTAGTGACACTGAAAAATCGAACACCATCACCATATATATGGTGCTTTTATGGTATGCATACTTGTTTAACTATATTTATCATTTATCTTTAATTTACTTTAATTATTTATAGAAAATGGCAAAAGAATGCTTATTGATGTTGACATGAAAAACAAAGATGAAATTTTACAACACTTATTAAAAGTAGTTGGAAAGTCAAAAGATGTTTTGTCACAAGAAGCAATAGCAAAGGAGAAGAAAGATAATCCAGCCAATTTTGGATATGGTTGTGAGAAAAGTTGCATATGTGAAATTCCTGGACAGTTACCTTGCCCTACTGTTGTCCCACTTCCAAATCATATGAGAGGAAAGTATAAATTTGCCAAAGCAGATGATTAATTTACTTGTAGAATTTACTATCAGTAAATTGTTGGTCATATTTGTGTAAATAAATTTTTATAATATTGTATGATACATACTGTCATTATTCATATTAATAAACTTATTGTATATGATGCACATTTTTTTTTATTGTACATAGAAATATTAGTTTTACAAAAATACTACGCAATAGCAATAGTTTGTACATAATGCAATCACAAAACAATAAATATATGTATATACATATGTATAGTTAGATTAAGTTTGTCATTGTCATTTTCATAGTCATTTGATAGAATGATTAGTAATACTCATTGACAAAAATCAAAAGTACATTTAATACATTATAATTTTTTAATTTTATGGCACTGAAACCTAGTTTCTATGCAAAAAGATCATAATTAATTTGTCATTAATTATTTATTACTATAGTTAAGAAGCATATCTTGGTTTAGACACACATAATGATGGAATCAATGAAATGGAATTATCAAAATGCATTTGTTATACAATATGAATAAGTTATATCTTTTATAAATATAAAGAATAGTAATAACTGTAGCTGTATGGTAAATAGACTACTCAATAATATTTAAATGAGAATGTTTGGCGATGTCTTATTAATAAATTACTGAAAATGAATGCTTATGGAACTGTGATACTTTCTTATGCAGAGATACAAAATATCTGAATCTGTAAAAAAATGTAATTATCTTCTTGGTCTTGTACGATTGTAAGGTTTTCTGTTATGATGATTTCCTCGATTAAAATGTCGTAGAGATGTGGACGGCTTATTGTTTTCTGGTTTTTGATATTGGTAAATTAAAGGAGCACCAGTTAATGGTTTGTTTAATTGGAATTCTTCTTCAGATTCTTTCATCATTTTCAGCTTAGCTTCAATAGCTTGTATTGCAGTTTCTCGACTGAAATAAATGTCATTGACAACATTTGTGAAAATATATATGTAGAATAGTTGTATAAGGTCATTAAGTTAGTTATATACTACCTTATTTTCTTGTCTTCCTTTTTTGCACCAGCCAGAGCAGGTATTTCAATCTTTGGCTTTGGTTTGTCTAGTTCAGCCTATAATTACAATAATGATTTCATAAGATTACAGAATTTGATACATCTTGTGAAAATTATAAAAATAAAACTTACTTCATTTATACTGTGAGCATATCTTACTACAATATTTTTAGATCCAACTTTAAGATTCTGTAATGTTTCCATTGCTGTTTCGGCATCTTTTGCTGATTTGTATGTAACAAATGCATAGCCTCTGGGTAATCCAGCTTGTGGTCCAGACCGATGGAATAGAAGATCGAACTTCTCAATAGTTCCATGTTTTTGTACGAGTTTGAGGAATTGATACCAGTTGATAAATATAACGATTAGATTTTATAGATAAAACTAAATGAATAGAAAATATTTACTAATTGGGATAGTAATACTTACTCATTAATTCTTAAATCTAAGTTGCCAACCCACAGTCTTCTTTCTTCAATATTATTAGTTTTGATAGGTTCCAGGGGCAGAGGGTTTTTCGAGTCATTCTGAGGATACCAAAATAAGTCACGAGTTAAAGCGTGTATCTGTCAAACGCACGGTCTGACGCTCGTATAATAGCTGGGAGTTATTTTCGGTGCACAAGGTGGCTTTATCCCCCAGCAACGAGTCTCGGTGAAAGTTACAAAATTCACTTACCTCCATCTTTTACGGAAATGTTAATTTCCGTATTGGAGGCGTCGAAGCCTTAATTTTATTAGGTAGTATCGACTTTTAATTACAACAAAAAGCTCTGTGGTTGAACTGTACATGTAACTATTTTTAAAAGAAACCCCACGCACAAAAGACGCGCATAAGCACGACACTAGGTGTAGCATATAGCCTACCCGCTTCGGAACATCATGACAGCATAGGAACTGACGGAAAACGATATGAGAAGAGAGTTATAGATTCAGCGCCCATATGAGCGGGTGCTCACTGCTCAATTCTTGTGAAATGATGAAAGGGTGGGGGAAGTTCATCAAATCGATAGCAGGAAACGGCGAACTTCACTTTGTTCCTTAGTTCACTGTTCAGCTATTCTGCTCTTGCTGTTGCCGCTTGGCTTGGCACTATAGGGACTGTCCACATAACACTCAGCGGTCAGCGTCTGTTTTCCAAAAATCCCAAATACAACTATATACTTACTTTTATTTACTAAAAATATCCTTCAAGTATTGACATTCTTTAACAATCAAAATGTTGACTGTTTATTTGGGCAACGGAAATCATGGAAAATTCAAAGTTATGGAAGTTTGTTCACCCGTCAGTGGTAAAAAATTGACAGAATCATTAATAAGTACATACGTAAGTATGTTGTTGTTATAGTTTCCAATTAATACTGCACTTATTTCACGAATAATTATTTATTATTAATCGATAAAGAAATTAATTTTTCTTTTTTATCTATTATTTGTTACTTAATAAACGAAACTCAAAATTAAGGTTACGTTTTGAAATTTACAGGGACTTGATAGTAATAGATACTATTTCAAGAATAATGGACGATTGGTAGAATCAGATGACTTTGTATACAGTGGGGATATATCACTGGAACAAAAATTATGTGGAGGCAAAGGTGGCTTTGGATCTATGCTGCGTGCCATTGGTGCTCAAATTGAAAAGACAACAAATCGTGAAGCATGTAGAGATCTAAGTGGTCGCAGATTGCGTGATATTAATGAAGAAAAGAGATTGAAAGCTTGGCTTGAGAAGCAATCTAAAAGAGAAGAAGAAGCAGCTGAGAGAAAGAAGAGGAAGTTGGAAAAACTTTGTGCTGAACCCAAACATGAATTTAAAGATAAGACGTATGAAGAGCAGCGTTCTGTATTAACTGAAAGAGTTGAAGATGCTGTAGAAGTTGGTTTTGCAGTAGCATCTACATCAGCTGTTAAAAGAGCAGCAGATGAAAAAGCTAAAACAAACTTGAAGAAAAAGAAAAAAACCATACTAGATTTAGATGATGACATTGATTCGGATGATCTTGAATCTTCAGATGAGAGTGGAGATGAAAAAGAAGTTAAGAAAAAGGAAACTACAAGTAACAGCAAATCAGATACTGAAAATTCCTCAGATGTTTCTTTAAATACTTATGAAACTAGTAATGATACTACAAGTATTAAAGAGATAAATGCAATTAGTAAAAAATCAGATATTGAAAATTCTTCAGATACTAGTTCAAATGATTCTGGAAATGTTAATAAAGAGGAAAAAACCAAATCTGCAAAAGGTTCATCCAAGCACATGAATGATACTAGTAGATAACTGATAAATTATGCTTTTAATATGTAATAAGATTAGTTTAAGTTTTGTGATGTAATGAATTTATATTAAATGATTTAAATTATAGACTATTATGTATTTACTACATAAAATACACGTTAAAATTGTTCATTATTGTAAAAGTATTTTTTACACATTCTAGAATAAAAATAAAATCCTAATAAGTATTTATTGTATTAACAAAATAAAACCATTTTAAATTATTTTTTATATACGACTATTATTTAACCATTTACTTAAAAATAAAACAAATCATTTTCACGCAACTTTTATTTCATAATTTACAGAATAAAACAAGTATCATTATAAAGTATTATTATTATTCAAAGCACTTACCAAGCATTATCGAAACATTAGCGTGAGCAGTTGAGCGCTACGTAAATAATACGTATTACATCCATATAAGTAGTGTACTATCTTACCTACCATTGGCATGGAAAATGGGTCATGCAGCGCTATCCTGTAAGGCAGTTGTTTCCCAGAGTTGGGAGCTGTCAAAACACAGAGGTATAACGACGTAGTTAATAACAAAATGAAAGGAAAAGTTATAGACAAAACTTACTAAATATGGATTGAAAACGACCGGTTTTACCTAAATTAATCTATTGATGATAGTATTATTTACGATATCGTAATGTTTCGATAGTAATAATCAGTTTTAGGTTAGTATTTTTTTGTTTAAAGTGTTTTTATAACACTTGGAATATACATACTTACTTGACTATTATTTATTAATGGTAAATTTAAGTAGCACTTATTTTCGTTTTTACAGAATATAAAATGTTCAAAAACTAACAATAATTCCGTAAAGACAACTCGAAAATAACACGTAAATCATTGACCAAGCGATTTCTTCTTTTGGTAAAAAATGAATACTGATCTAACTGCAGAGCAGCGACGCGTCCTAATGGACAGTCGTGCTGCTATAGAACGTTCTAATCAATCTGTAGTAAAGTCACAGGCTATAGCCATAGAATCGGAGCAAATTGGAACTGAAGTCATGTCAGAGCTAGGCACACAAAGGGAAACTTTATTACGTGCAAAATCAAGATTAAGTCAGACTGACCAAGAATTAGATAAATCTAGAAAAATAATTAATACAATGAGGAAAAGAGTGTTGACTAATAAGTTTGTATTAATATTAATAATAATACTTGAAGTGGTTATTCTAGGATGTACAGTTTATATAAAGTACTTTCAAAAATCAAAGAAATAAAAGAAAACAAGTTTATTAATATATATAAATATAATATGCTTAATTATTTTTATAAAAAGCAAGTATCCTTTTGAAAACATCTGGATTGTAACCATCCAGTACTGGTTTTCCTTCAACATAACCACCTATTTCATAAAGATTCATTTTTGGTAACGTCCAATAATAATTTTTTATACTGTCCTGACCATCTACATTTAAGGTGTTCAACTGATAAACAGAAAAATAAAATGCTTTTCCATCAGTTTGAACACATTGTACAGTTATTGGTTCAGGTAACTCTTTTATTTCAACACCAAATTTGTGTCTTGCTGTACTAGTAGTGGCAGTGAATGCTTTCAACAAAGCTCTGGCAAATATTTGTGTTTCTGTTGTTTCTAATTCTGTTAAATTCTTAACTTCCGTTTTATCATGGTACACAAAAATTGTATGCAAGTTTTTCATATGATATCCAGAAACTAATGCTGTGAAAAGAAAAATATATAATTTTCATATAGTTTATAATTAAAAATAAGCAAAATTAATAAAATAGTCTATAACACTCTGGCGTTTTATATACTTACGATATAAATTTTTAAATTCATAAATATGCTTTTTTTTCAAGCCTATTAAAGGCAGCAGTGGATAAATGCTTGGTAACTCCATAGTACTGTGATCTTCTTTATTGACTTGTCCAGCTGGCCTCAGAGGTGTATTAGACATCAACATCACATCCATTGTTAAAGTAAATTGAAGAAGGTCAAATTCTCTTTCTAAAATAATATTTTTATAACATGAAACTTAAAAAAAAAAAAATTTTTTTAAATAACTTGTTTATAACATACGAAAAGGATAAGACAATAATGCATTATCTATGACACTTTTGCTATTTGCAGTTTGTGGCCCACAGATACAGTCACAAAGTTGTATCAACTTTTTAGTTAAATTTGATCTGTAAAAATAAAAAGATGTTAAAATTCAAATTGTACTCATACATAGAATGATATAAATCAAAAAAGGTTTACGCTTTTCTGGCATCAGTTATCCCATATTGCCTTGGGAAATTCCATGCAGGCCTATTAGGATCCTTTAACTTTGGTAATAAATTTTGATTTGCATCAAATATAACAGAAGTCTTTGCAATTCTATAAAATTTATATTGATAAATTTATTTGAAATTGATATCTTATAAAATCAATGATTTTAGCTGCACATATTGTACCTTTGTACTAGTTCATTCACCTCCTTTCTAACATCAGTAGATAAAGATTCTACAGCATCAGGAAGTGTATTTTCAAAAACTACTGTGTTTGTAATAACCTGAGCTTGTGGAAGTCCGTCCACTAATAAATCATTATCTTCATACACAAAACATGGATTATCTTTCCAATTGGGATGTGTGTTGTCCTCTAGTAAAGGTTGTGGCTTGAAGAAATTAAAATTTTTAAAGCTGAAAAAACCAATGTATATGGGTAAATACATTATAAGCAATACTTTGAATTCAATGTTTACATAATTAAATGTATTTTATTAAGTGACATTACTCTAGTTTCTTTCTTTCTGGCTTAAAAATTTCTTGTGCATCTATTACTGTTATCCCTTTGCTAGTCAATGCTTTTTCCGTATGCATATCAATCGGCGTACATTTTCCTTGGATATACCAATGTCTTCGAGCTTGACGACCAATGTGTTGCTTTAAAAGAATTTGTGAGAGCCTCATCTTGTTTTTTTAATAATAATAAAATTAATTAGACCCAGAATTAACGACTGTTGAGGTTACGGTACACACCACATGACGATACCAGAGAATATAGAATATATTATCATTATTCATAGAAGGTCGGATCGCGGCGGGGGGGGGGGGGGTCGTGAATCCAAAAATAAGCGTTAGTTTAGCCCCCCAAGAGGCAGGCGGCGCTATGTTCAGTGATATAAGCTGGTCAATTGACCAGTCAATTGACCGTCATGACCCTGACCTGACAAAAAAAATTTTGACTGAAAATTGACCCTGACCGGTCACACTTCTGCATGACAGTCAAACCTATATCTATATAGAGTATAGATTATAGACAAACGGGGAAAAGTGTGGTTTTGCTACCATGAATGGGCTGCTTCTTGCATAGAACACACGTTTTCGTCCTCCTTGACTTATTATTTAATATAGACTGTTTTGTACGAAAAGACTGCTCTGTAAAACGTATGATAGGGTAGATGTCCGTATTAGTGTGGGTTTAAGAAACTCTTCAGTTTTGTCGCATAATAATAGACTATTTAAGTTGTATCAAAGATTCCGAGCAGGTTTATATAGATAATAAAAGTAATAATCTACACGAAACAATTTTTTTTATAGAAAAATATTAATATTTACGAAAGTTACAAGCAATATAAAAAAAAAATTTGTACGCATTTGTGTGTCCTAGCAGACAACAAAGTACATTTTTGTGTTCCCCGTATTAATGTGGGTGTACACGTTTGTGTGAACCACATTAGTGTGCCTTGATAATATTATCATTGCCAACAAAATTATTTTGTTAACTGTAGTGCATTTAGAATCAAGTTCTAACCCTTGTTTACATTGAATGTTAATTAATTCCAATACGGTAAAAACTACTGAAGGTTGTCAATGCGATATGAAACGTTTTTGCGCCGACAACCTAACCTAACTTTTCTGTTCAAGCGCCGATACGAGCATGCTCGTATTGTATTTGTGCACACATAAATCTGGACAAGTCGTTTTTCACTGCCCTATTAGTAGACCCCATTAATTAAATATTAAAATCAATTGAAAACCTTTATATTAAGGTTTATTATATAACATAATATTATTTTATGATATAATCAATTGTATCCCACATTAAAATCCTTTCGAAATATTATTTAATGTTACTTTTAAAAATGTCATTTCTTAGCAAGTTTGGACAAGGAAACACCGTGACACACCGCAAACCGTGAAACATATTTTTGTAAGTTCTTTTTTAATGTTATAGTAAATGAAAACAAATTAAGTAATTAATTCTATTTAAACTTAATTAACTATACTTTATGAAAAAAAAATATTTTAGTGTTACGTTTTTACTCGTTCATTTCTAGGATATGTTTTAATAATAGGGCACACAAATATGGACAAGCACACTAATACGGACCACTACCCTAGAACTGTTTTATCAAAATTTTGATCGTTTTTTTTATTTTTTTAAACTTTCTGACCAATGACCGGTCAGAAAGCTCACTGACGGTCATTTTTACATTCAGGGATTGTAAATTCTGACTGTCAATGACGATCAACTTTTTGTCAAAATGACCGTCAAGTCAGAAAATTTTGTCTGACCGGTCAATCCACATCACTGGCTACGTTTGCCCATGCTTAAGGAGCCTTCTACACCTCACGCAAAAACTGTGCGTGCACACAAATTTCACTAGATTTCACTAGAATAAGAAGTGCAACCAACCTTGATTAAAAATAAAAACTGTTTTCTAACCTCAAACAAACAATTCTTGGATAGTTTTCTGGAGACAAAGTGTGGCAATTTTTAGTCAAGGTTGGTTGCACAACTAGCTCTAGCAAAATCTAGTGAGATTTGCGTGCACGCACAGTTTTTGCGTGAGGGTGAATGAAGGTTAAGGCTGTGTCTACAATAGGATGTAAAACACTTGTGCAAATATCGTGTATGTAGACATAACTAAAAATGACAACTTGACAAGATGATATTTAAGTGATAAACGAACAGACTTGAGAAACGGAGGAGGAAGAGGACAAGGAAGAAGATGATTCTGACTCCGATTCTGATTCTGCTATAAAGATAGTGAGTGCTTATTATTTTAATTTAAAGTTATTATGTTAAATTTCTATTAATAATTTGTATTCCTTTATTTAGTCTGAAGGTTTTGTTATTGCATTCCCTTGCAAATGCAACTATTCAGAGTCAGAATACTTATTTTGCAATGGTTTAGAAATTAGGAGAGCAAGTATTGGAAAAAATGAAGTTTTTAAATGAGTTCGTGTCTCATAAAAGTCTTGTTACGGAAAAAACTAACATTCCTGAAGAAATAGACATTATTGAAGTAGGTAGTTCTAATGATGATGAAGATAGCTCGAGTATTCTAGATTATATTTTAAAAACTGAAAAAACTGATCCTAAAGAGGAAATGAATAGTATAAACATTGAATACTTGGATGAATATAAAGATATTGTAATGGAAAAAAATGTTCTCAGTGATGTCCATATTGTTAAGAAAAATAAAACCAAAACTAAGATTAATGAAACTTCTAATATTGATACAGATAAAAAATATTTGGATAAAGAAAATAAAAACAGCAATGAAACTTTTACTGAAGAAATAGAAAAAAAAATGTTTACTAGACATGTAAATGAGACTAAAAATCAGATCAATGAAATTTTTAAGAATGGAACCGCAAAAAAATGTTTGATTGAGTCTAGTAACCATAAAAATGATCTACATTACATTATCACTGAGTTTAAAGAAGCTGAACAAAGAAATGCTGAAATGGAAAACATTATCAATCGAACAAAAATTATTTGTTCTTTACTCAATAAATTAGTACCCGAAGAAATGTGTGAGGCGCTCATTAGAATAATGCATATATTTCAAAAGTTTGCATAATATCCTTGTCTTTTTTTGTACAATTATCTAATTTTTTTTTATAATCCTTTTGTAACTTTTTTTTAAAGCGATGGAAGTGAGTTGAATGTTCGCGACTTTGCGCTTTGCTTTGTTACTGAATGTTTTAGTTTATAAGATTTCAGGTTGAAATTAGGGAAGACGTTATTTGCTGTAATGCTTATATTTGATGCGTTAGTTTATATTATGATCTATTTTGTAATTCTTTAAGGCTATCTTATTTTTTTATAATGCTTTGTAATTCTTTCTTATAGTTTGTATTAAGAACTTTGGAACAAATAAAATTTAATAAAATTTATTGGAAGATTATTCGTATTTTGTTTCTTTTATATAAATAACATTTAGAAAAGAATTAGTTGAGTAGGGTTTATGTTTCATATATAGACTAATAATTATAAAAAGCTGTTGTTTATATTATGTAAATTTATTATTTAAACAAAAATCATTTATAACATATTTTATGAAAATAGTTTATATTAATCTTCAATAATATAAAAACAACATAAATATCTTCCTCGTCCTCTTCCTCCTCCGTTTCTCAAGTCTGTTCGTTTATCACTTAAATATCATCTTGTCAAGTTGTCATTTTTAGTTATGTCTACATACACGATATTTGCACAAGTGTTTTACATCCTATTGTAGACACAGCCTAAGTCCAGAATAGATGCGTACGTGCGTTTGCGTTCATGCGTTTACGTTCATGCAGCTACTTCGAGCAGAAGTCAGGAGGGTGTACTCTAGCTAGTGCCAACTGCGGGAAAAGAAAATGCGCCAAGTACGTTATAGCGAGATACCATTTGATTTTTGCAGTTTTTTTCCCGCAGTTGGCACTAGCTAGAGTACACCCTCCTGACTTTTGCTCGAAGTAGCTACATGAGAGTGAATCTACATAAGCGCCGCGCCGCGCTGCGCTGCGCCGTGCTGCGCCGGGCCCTTTATATGTGTGTTCTGTCTATTCTAGGCAACTTCTCTCTATGTCTGTCTCTGTCTTACATAAACGGAACAGATCTATCTGTCTTTGTCGGGAACACACAGAACACAGAACACACATATGTAGAAAGGCCCCCGTAGCCTTGTTCAGCCGTTCCGTTCTGGTCCGGAACAAGTAGGCTGTTGCATATCTTATACTTATATAAACCATGGACGAGGTGCATATGCTCCAAAATGAAAATTAATCTTTTGATCTGGTTTTCTTACATTGTAAGTGCATGTAAGGGGATGTGCAACCCTAATTTCAATATTTTTTTAAATCAACATTCAAACATTTATTTGGAAAAAGACGGCTGTCAAGCGCTCCGTACACGCAAACACTATATGCAGATTTTTTTCTGGATAATTCTATTGATATTTGCGTGAGTTATGCTCGTTTGAAAAATAACGTCGGTACTCACATCCCCGTAAGTGCACTCGCTGCCGCTCGGGCCGCAAATCACCTGCAGGCGGCGCTAGTCGGCAGAAAATTAGAGAAACGCGCATGCGCATCGCAGTTTCTAGCCGTGAGAGAATGTGGCACTTTCGGCCGTGAGAGCAGGGTGGGAAGACAACACTTTCCGACAGGGTATGAGACAATAGTACATTACGATACGGGTGTGGAAGGTGATTATACTCGCTTCGCTCGTGCGAAAAATGTCTCCTGCGGTAAAAATCACCTTACGCACCAGTGTCGTATCGTATTTTACACCACGAGAGCCGAATAATCATATTAAAGTTATGATTTTGAGGTTAGAGTGGTGTAAAATAGTATAGTACGCACCACGGAAGTAAAATTGGTCAGCCTCCAGATCGTGTTTCCCACCCTCGCCTTCGGCTCGGGTGGCAATTTACACGAGCTGTGAACTGACCAAGTTTTTTCCTCCCATGGTGCGTAATATACTAGTTCTGGAGAAGATGAATCAAAATATAATCATCATTTATTGTGCACTTACGGTGTACTATACTTATGGTGTACTATTTGTATGCAAGTGGCACAAGCAAGGGTAGTTCATAATTAAATTTTCACAGCTCCTGATATGATTACAGTGCACAATAAATGATGATATTTTTATTCATCTTCGCCAAAACAATAAATAAATACACCTTTCTTCGAGGATTTGCAATAAAGAATACAGCGTTGACAGGGTAATCGAAAAGAGAGGCAGTCGCGTTTGTTATTCTTCTGTACTCAATCGGTAACTTGGTATACGAGGGGGAACGGAGTGGAACATCCGGACTATGCATATGGTGGGGTGTATTGTAGTGGTGTGTGGTGGCGTGTAGACGGACCCGATGGGGCATAAGCATAGATGAACGTAGCGCCGCCTGCCTCATGGGGGGCTGAACTAACGCTTATTTTCGGTTTTACGAAAAACCCCCGATTCGACCTTCTATGCATAATGATAATATATTCTATATTCTCTGACGATACTGTGCGTGTGTTCTGCGCTTCTGCAGTCTATCTATAGTCAAGTCAGACGGTCAGACACTCAGACCGATCGACCACCCCCCTTCCAGCCGATGAAAATTGTCAAAATCCAATAAAAAAAATACCAAAAGATAGGATTTAAACTGCTCCTTCTAAAAATATTAGTTATGATATCTGCTCCCTTTTAATTATTACAACAAAAATTAAATAAATTAACCATTTTTTTATATCTTTAACAATGATATAAGTGACTAAAGAAATAATATCCCTCTTAGTGTCGATATTTATAATTTCCATACTAAGAGAGATATTATTTCTTTAGTCAATTGTGTTAATACACTTGGAAAAATTCACAAACTTAGAAGAAAGTTGGCGGCAGCTTTGCCATATAAAACGCTTTTTATTTTTTATCTTGAAAACTTAAATGATTTTAAAAAATCTGATGGTGGAGCAATTTAATATTGATTAGGAGCAGATTACTGGTATTTTTATTGTATTGAGAGCAGTTTTATTAAGCAGGATCGAGTTAATTAAAGATGTAAAAATGATTAATTTATTTAATTTTTTTTGCATTAATTAAAAGGGAGCAGATACCATAACAAATACTATTGGAAGGAGCAGTTTAAATCCTATCTTGTGGTATTTTTTTTATTGAATTTTGGAAATTTTCATCGGCTGGGAGAGGGGTGGTGACCGATCGTGTTGGTGCTTGGTGTTAGACGTAACTATATACTTCTACTTTATTATGTTGGTTGCACTTGTTAGCAGGAACATATCGTTTATAAGTTTATTAGCTTTGTAAGTTTAAAAAATCTTATGTAATTGTCTTGAAGAAATTTCACGAGCTTTTTTTATATCAAGGAACGCGGGAGCGTTCCGAAGGCAAGTATAGAAGAGCCTTAGGACGACCGCGTGAATATATACTTTGAAATGGATGTATTTTTATACTAGATAATTTGTTGTAGGTATACTATTTATTTCAATACGTTCACAAAATGATGTGTAGGGACTTGTATGGATTTTTAAGCAATTTTCAGAGCATGAGAAGTAAACTTATGTCTGTACAAAGCATCTATTTTCACTTAAAAAATTTAAGCAACATTTATTAAATATTATTTTATGTTTCTGTAATACTTGCATGAATTTCAAATTCATTAAAGGATATATATATATATATATATATATATATATATATATATATATATATATATATATATATATATATATATATATATAATTTTATCCTGGGATCCTTTTGAGGATTTCATAAAGGTTTTCTACAATAGTAGTGACACAAATATAAACATTGTTATAAACAATCAGGAAACAAGCGTGTGACTAAAGAAATAATGACCCTAAGGTTATTGACTAACACCACGACGCCTGCGGCGCCCGCTTTTACGGAAAAATATTACGGAATTTCCAAAATCGATGTATTAACACATTATTGTGGACGCCGCAAAAAAATCCTCAAAATGCTAAGCGGGTACCGACGACTTTTGAGGATGCTCCTCAAAATGCTAAAAAATCCTCAAAAGTCGGTATTTTTGCCAAATATAATCCTCAAAATGCTGTAGAGCTGTGTGTGTGTGTGTGTGTGTGTGTGTGTGTGTGTGGGTGTGTGTGTGTGTGTGTGTGTGTGTGTGTGTGTGTGTGTGGGGGTGTGTGTGGGTGGGTGTGGGTGTGGGTGTGTGTGTGTGTGTGTGTGTGTGTGTGTGTGTGTGTGTGTGTGTGTGTAGCCATTTTTAAGATAACATTGAACGACAAGCGGCATACTAATAAATTCCAATATTATTTATAGTCATCTACAATTTTAAAGATAAAATTGATGATTCTATGAACTTCTATCTAGTTTAAACAAATACCCAATGTAATTCTTAAAGGTATTTCCTACAGACGCATTTTAACTTCACGAAGCCCATACGCAAACGAAGAGAAGTCAATCAAAAGCAACAGGAATTTCGAGTTACATCGTCGCCGTGACCTTCGAAAAAGAGTCGCTGCAATCGTATATAGTCTCTCATCTGTCTTTCTCTCTCCCTATCTTTCTCCTCATCATATGCAGAGAAAGAGAGAAAATCCTGAGCCGAGTAAACGCACGGGCGGCAGCAATAGAGTTTTAAAGGAAAAGAGAGAAAGAGAAGACGTCAGGAACACGCACGAGCGTATATATATCACATATTTATATCGCAAATTTTCTCCGTAAATTCGTTGTCTGGACAATAAAGCGCACACGGAAACATTCCGTCGTCTGAAATGCCCTTCATTGTAATTAGAATAATATGGCACTGTGGCAGATACACTTGTAAGAAAGTGCGAATAATTCAGCGCATGAGATGAAAAATGACTCATAATACTCTTATTATATTAATTCGGCTGCACTTCTAGTACGCGCATTTATATTATCTATTTTATTATCATTCAATGATTAAATAGATATGTAACATGAATTTCATGCACATCCAAAATAGTAAACATATAAACATGTAAGTTTGATGTTATCCAGAGTTTTAGTTTATAGCTCACAATTTTCATATTATCATATTACAATAAACAGAAACATGCTGATATATTATAAAAACCCTTATATTTTTTTAAAAGGGATCGCAAACTACTGTTCGAAAAATATGGCGATGGTAAACATAAAAATATAGGTGTAGCTTTCGCAGAAAATTGTACGAGAACCCTGAAGAAAGTTCGAAAAATCATGGCGGCTTTCGCATATAGTCTTTTCCGAAAGCACGCAAAATTGTCTCAATCCTCGCGCAGCTACATGAAACTTAGTCCTGTCTGCTCCGTTTTGTTTTGACGGCTATCTCCAACTGCAAACACTGAAAATTCGCATTATAGCGTTATAACTTTCGCCAGAGTCTCCGCATACATAACAATTCACCTCGAAAGAGAGTCCCAGACGCAGCGAAGTCCCTATATACAATTATTGCAGCTACGCCGTAACAACAGCCTCTATAGCAAGAGCAGCAGCAACAGCGTATTACACCATATATACATTGAGCCACGGTGAACGGCGTCTGCGCGTTCGCTCGCATATTATCATATATACCTACCTCTACTTATAGGTATATCTCGCTCTCGGTCTGCGCGCGTCGTTTCCCGTCATATCAAAGTCGTACCTCTCGGGCTCGCGCATGAAGCAGCAAGCAGCACGTTTTTCTCACTGGTGGTGGTAAACTTGACGATCCGGCGCAGCGGCGCTGAATACTGTCTCTCGACGCGCCCGCGCACCCGCGAGAGAAAAGGACGGACGGACGCCGCCGCCACGACGACGAGGACGGACAAACATATCTGAAGCCATAGGCAGAAAGAGAAAGAAAGAGACAAGAGGCGAATGAAGCGGCGCGCTCTCGTGTGTAGACCTGTAGACTTGTAGTGTGTTGACGATATGGAGCTGCCGCCTGCCGCCAGCAGAGCTGCGCGCCAGCAGTAGTAAGTACGTAGGAAAAGCGGGAGTATCCATAGCTGCCAAGACACACGTATACACGTACAGAGGAGAGCAACAGCCTGCGGAGCGGGAGCACACGAATATCGCCAGGATGAGCGGAAACAGCGCGGCAGCGGACGTCTGCGCCGCGCAACTGCCGACGTACAACTTTGAGCCAGGTAAGTGCTCAGTCGCGGAGTAGTAGAAGGGGGGGGGTTATACGACTATACGACGATGACTCCAAAATGCGCTCACCACGCGACCGCGTGTTTGTGCGCCGCTCGCTTGCGACATACAAAGAAAGTATATCGGCGCACATCTGGTTTTCCCGCTGCAGGCTTCCGGGAAATCGGAACCCGGAAAATTCGCAAATTAACGACGCGCAGCATACCTCTTCCCGGTGGAAGGAACAAGGAGCCGAAAATCCGTCTGCTGCGCCGCGTCGTCTACCCTGTGCCTGTGCGCCTCGGCGCACGGTATGGCGTCTGCTAGTTTGACGCCGCAGCAGCAGTAGGCATAGCGCTAGCAAGCAAAGAGAGAGCGTATATATGTACGCGCTTGCGGAGCCTCCAGCAGTCGCCAGTCGCCACAGGCCGCCGACGCGCTAGCGTGTATACATATACCTACGAGAGGGCCCACCGCACGCGAGAGCTCAGATCGCGCATACGCACACCTATATAGACGTATATGCGGATTGCTGAGAGCCCGCAGAACGCAGACAGCCGCGTGTGCAAAAACGTCAAACGTCGGACGGACGCTCGCCGCGCAGCGCGTCTTTTTTCTCCAGCAGTGCGCGAAAAGTGTTCGGCTCCCGCTTGCCAATCTATACATACAAGTATCGCGCTTCCGGGGGGGAGCGTGTAATAGTTCGAGCGAGGCACTCGGAGAAAGAGTAGCAAGAAGACCGAGCATCAGCAGCGCACCGCGGCACCCGGGCGGGCGTCGCCGAGGAACGCGCGGGAGATTATTACATTTTCTGCGCGCGCCGATAGATATTCCTTTCTCCACGCACATATAGTGCGCATATATATGTATATATAGGCGAATGTGAGAACGTGCAAAGGGAGGAAAATTCGGCGAGAACCATAGAACGGCGTGTCTGCCTGCCTACTTGCGCCTATGTGTTCGTGCGTGTGTGTGTAGCAGTAGAGAGCAGCAGAGGCCAGAGCAGCACTCAGTAGCAGCCATAGCGTGCGTGCGCGCTCTCGAGGACTAGGTAGCTGCTCACACTCTCGGCTGCTGCGCGCCGCCGCTTCCTTTCTTTTTTAGCGCGGCCGCGCGCGCCGCCGCAGTGGCTTTGACAAAGGACTTTCGCGCGGGTGTTGGTGTGTGCAGCCTACGCGCACACGCAAGAGAACAGCCGAGGCAGCAGCCGCGTTGAGCGCGGGGAGGATATACACGGACGGACACGGGCCGCGCGCGGGGACATCTAAATGTCGCGCGAGCAAATGTCGCAAGCGAGCCGGCAGTGCAGCGTGCAACAAGTGGACAGCAACGCTACGGCCGCCGCTGCCACTGCCACGAGCGGGGGCTTTCACCTCACTTGGCATCAGCAGCCGCCCGACCCTCAACGCCAGCAGCAGCAGCAGCAGTCCCCACATCCCTGTTGTACGCATCGAGATTTTGTATACCTGCGCCCGACTATATTGCGATTTTCCGAATTTGCAGCGATCCCTCGCCGCAGAGCGCTCGACCCGTGCGATCGAGATTCCTGGAAATGATTTATTTTTGTTTTCTGCTAGAGGCTTTTAGGTTTTTTTTTTGTTATAAGTAGCCGTTCGGAAATCTAGTTGTTTTGTTTGTTTTTTCTTTCTTTCGATCGATAAGTTTTATCGAGCGTAGCAGAAGGGATTTCGTGTGTATTTGTTCCGAAAGTCAGCGCGCTCTTTAGCTGCATATTATAATCGCTCTTTGTTGACGAATTCTATAAATACTTTCGCTGATTATTTTTAAAACATTTTTGCCTAGTGACTCGTATTCGTTGTTCATCTGCAAAGTTAACAAATTTTCGTCAATTAAAATGCAATATTTTAATTAATTTGTGTAAAAATTAAATGATTTTTTTATATACATTGAAAGATTGTTCTTAATGTACATTTGTCTTTTATTACAGACAATATGGGGAGAGACAGCGCAGGAGCTTTGCTGGATATGCTAGCAGAAGTGGCCTCACAGACTCTACACTCAGAGAAGAAACTTATAGAAATGGATAATACACCTCCTCGTCAGGTGCATGACGTACCAGTACAACAAGTACATAGCCAACCAATACATGTCATCAGCACTCCCATCAGACCAATACAACAGATACAACATATACAACCTGTAGAAACTACAATCATACAACAAGTGGATAATATACCAATACAAGTAGAGAACACAACGAGGCAAAATGAGACAAAACCAAGGGATACAAAGCGCAAAAGTCAACAAGTTACATATAACATACAACAATTGTTGACCATGCCAGCTACTCAAATGGTCAAACTTTTTACAAACTTTAATAGTGATGAACTTAGGAAGCAGTATTCTTATATTTGTGCATTAGTCCCAGGATGTGGACAATGTTATACTAGTTTTGCTAGTGAAAACAGAGCTAGGGTGTGTATTAGAGCACATCTTGCCGAACACTTAGAATTTTTGAAAAATAATGCAGAAACATGTAAGTTATTAATATGAATTTTTATAGCATGCAATTTTTAACAGTTTCAGTACTGACCATGTATAAGCTTTTTCTACTCCCCCAGCCTACACAATAAACTTGTTAATGATAATGCATACATCAATGTAAATATGAACTATTATTTTATATCATGGGATCAGTATCCTATTGAATATAATAACTCTTAAAATCCTACAGAATAACAAAAACATGATTTTAAATAATTTTATTGAATTGTCGAACCGTTCGATTTCATAAAGTATGGAAAAACACACAAACGGCATGAGTCATTTTTTGATCATGTAGTAGCAAACCAGTTAAATAATAATTAATACCATAATTATTATGTAATAAAATTTGCAATATATTTATAATTACAAATTATTAGATTTAAAAAATACTTTTATTTTTCATAAAAACTGTTTTATATTAATTATATCATTAAATGTTTGCAGATTCCTCTTTCACAGCAACTGCTGTAAAACCTGCCAGACCAAAATCAACTGTACAAAATAAAAAAACTAAAGTTCAACAGACTAAGAAACCTCTCAAGGAGACATTGAATAAGGAAAATAAAGACACTACAGCGGGAAAAACAACTAATTATTTGCGTAAAATATTATCTAACGAAGTAAATTTGAAAGACTTAGAAAATAATACTGCACAAGATAAAGTCAATGATCTACAAAATTTAAATGTTTTTGAATTAAAAAAAGAAGTATTAGATGTAAAAGTTTTAGGAGATCACAGCTACTATGAACCTGTAAAAGAAGATAGTATAAATCAAGAATCTGCTTGTAATATTAACAGAGTACCTGTCAATACAATGACTAATGAAAATGTATGTATATTATTTTTAAAAATATTTATGTATTTTAAAAATCTTATTTGTATTTGAAAATTGGGACTAAATACAGACATTAAGCCCCATTTTCATTTAAAGTGACAAAAAAAGAGGGAAGGGAAACTTGGATTACATAATACTCAAATGCTCTATTTATAATTTTCAGATCGTGGTAATGGTAGTTGAGAGTAATGGCGTTTGCCGTGGTCTAAGAGATCCACTTGAAGTCCCGGAAAATTCTTTGAAACAATCAAAACTTAATGATAACGAAATAGACAGTAAGTAGGACTATTTGGTTTTTATATATTTTTATTGCTTTTGTGAATGAAATGTGAAAGATTAATTTTAGAATCCGAAAAATAACGTTTGTTAAATCATACAGCATTAAATAACAGTGCTATAAAAAGATCTTCATTGTTAAAGTATTTTTAATTGATTAATACATTTCTTGTTACATTTTATTTTATCTAGATAAGCAATATAATAAATTCATAGCTTATATTTAATTTAATTTTTACTTTTTATTTATGTGTAGTTTATACAAAATTTTGAAACATTCAATTTTACGAAATGAATAATCTTTCTTGATATAAAAATCATAAATATTAAAATTAACAAATATCATCTTTTTTCTAGACATGACTCTAAGGAAAGAAGAATCATTTATAACTCCAGATAATTTTGTACCTGCCAAACCTAAGGGAAAAGCAAAATTCATTGGTACTAGTAAAGAAGAAAGAGAAATGGCACTTATATTGATTGAAAAAATTCGAAAGAAAGGAAATCCAACAGGAAATAATTTACAATGCCGCATTTGCGACCCACCTCGTAGCTTTACTGCTCCAACAACTTTAGTATCACACTATCGAAGTCATGCTGGAATTAAACCATATGAATGTCGAATTTGTAGAGCCGTTTTTACTCGAAGGCACAGTCTTAAATATCACATGTTAATACACCAAAATCAAACTCGTTTTACTTGTTCTGACTGCGGAAAAAAATTCAGACATCCGTCACACTTCAGAGAGCATCGACGAAGACATACTGGAGAAGCACCATTTGGCTGTGAGGACTGTGGACAAAGGTATGTTTATATAATACTCGCCAAACAGGGCGCTTTTTTACAAGTAATCGAGAAATAATTTCTATTATCTGAAAATAACGCCGAGCATCTGTAATTCATGTAAATAGACATGTTTGTCTCAAAATATGATCTATGTAAATTGCATTATTTTATTAAAAAATTATATTTTTTTTATCCACCATAACTATAAATATTTATTTATTCTATAAATATTTATCTAACGAAAACAACGAAAAAAACTTTAGAAGACAAAAGAAAAACTTTTAAGCTTTTTCTGATAAAAAAATGTTTAATTTTACAAAAGCATAAACACTCGAACACTTGAGGGTGTTTATGCGCCAAAATCGACGTTAAAAATAAAAAAAATATTTTAGTATATTTTCGTATGTTATGATGTGAGTTATAATGTAAATGGAAAAATGGTTACTTCAAATAAAGAAAAACATTTTAAAAAACCAAATTTAATAATTGTTAAACTTGATATCATCATTCAAAAAATAAAAATTAACAAAATGTGGTATAATATTTTTCACTTTATTAGGTTTCAATTTGAAAGTGCTCATTTTATTTTTTCTGACGTTACAGGGTTAATCTTGTAAATGTAAAATATAAAAATTGAAAAACTACCAAATCCTGCAAAGTTAAATTCAACTGTTTACTTGACTGTGACTACAACTTTGCAGATTTTGGTAATTTTTCAATTTTTATGTTAGTACCTTCGCTTCAAATTGCAAAAAGAACAAAATGAGTCTTTCCAAAGTAAAATAATAGGATGGAAAGTAAAAAAAAAATCATATATATAAATAAAATGATGGCATCTATTTTAACAATGATTAAATATATGGTATAAAAAATATTTTTCTTTACTTGAAGTAGGCTTCTTTCCATCTATATCATCACTTACATTACACGTACGAAAAAGTTGTAGAAAATAATTTCTATATTTAACTTCGATTTTGGCCCATGAGACCTCTTAACTCGCCGGGATGTCGGAATCAATTGCTGATTTCTATATCGAATTCACGTTATTTAATTTTAAAGTTTTTCAAAATTATCGCAGTCATCTGCTATTCATAATATAATCAGTAGAAATAAAAAATAGAAAATAAATAATGAAAAATATGGGGATGTCGGCAACTACATGCAATTCTATATAGGTTCAGAAAAAAGTGAATTATAAACTACTTTTGCAAAAATAATTTTTATTTGGAGTCGCGTAATTCCTATTTCTGGAAAAAGCCCCTTATTAGAACAAATTCCGAGTATTTTATTTCATTTTAAGGTACTTACTAGAAATCGATTTTTCAATATTCCATCAAACTTCGTTTTCCAAAGGACATAAATTCTCCTTGTAAGACTCAATATTAAATATTTTTATATCTTCGTTCGAGCATTTGTTTTTTTTTTTTTTGTACTTTAAAGTAATTTAGGTGGAAATCGTGAGTTATATGTCTCGTTTCATAGTGAATCTACTATTTATAGTAAATTTTTATAATTAAATAAAATTTATTTTAATCTTTGTTAAAACGAAATTTCTGCAAGAAGAATTATAAGCATGACTTAAGTTTGATAAAATATTTTATTTTTAGATTTAAAACAAGAAACACATACAAGCGTCACTTGAAAACCCGTCATGGCAAAGTTCTCACAATAACTGGTGAACTGTTGCATCTTTCAGAAGAGGATTCAAAGAAAGTGAAAACTAAGAGCCGTAAGAAAAAAGAAACTCCAATTAATACGATTGAGGCAGTAAATGCAACTGAAGTCATAATAGATCACACACAAAATCAAGGATTTACTTGGGAAAAACAACAGATTTGTAATAACGTAGATGAAACTGGGGTCCAACAATGCATAGATAATGCCATATGGATGTATCCAAATCAACCTACCGTTGACACTGAGGAAAACTACAGCGAAATTCAAAACAAATCGCCAATTAACAAGACTGAATATAACGAGACTGAAATAGAAAATAATTTCGAAAATGGTGAAGTAGTCATTGCACAAACTGATTCTGATGGCACACTGCATTTTGAGAATTATAATTATGCACAAGATTCGGTATATACAGATAGTAACACAATTGAATTTTCTTGTGAACAAAATGTATGCACAGAAATAATAGCAGAGGAGACTAATCAAGAAGAAACTATTGTCGAATATCAAGAATGTACTGATAATTATACTGAAGAAATGAATCCTATATTTACAGCAAAGACAGATTCTGAAAATAATGTTTTTGTATTGGATAACGAAGAAATAATAACGCCTCATTCAGTTGAAAGTACAGAACTTGAGGAATTTTCTACACCTAATACTACATCAATAAAAATTGAAAATCAAATGGATACATCTGAAGAACAAACAATTATACCTATAATACCGTATCAATTAAAATTGAATGACAACAATGGTACAGCTATGGTACAGTTGCTTAAAAACAGCAAATTTGCTTTACTTGGAAATAAAGGGCAAAATCTCAATCTTGTGCAAAATGGAAAGCAGCAAACTATTTATTTTGTGACCAGTGGTAATAGTAATAATCTCTTGGAAATGCAAAACGGTATTATCGAGGGATCGAAACCACTGCCTGTAATTGTCCCAACTGAATAAGTAAGCAATACACATAAGATTTTTGATATTCAACGTGGATCTGCGAGTACAATTCTAAAAATAATTTCGGAAGCGATCTTTGTCACTTCGATTTGAAGTTGTATGTATAAGATTCAGTAAGTTTTCTACGAAGTAACATTAATATAATATATTGCATAAAATATGTTCATGATGATGGTCTGATGATTAGAATTTTAAACTTACTGTATTTAATTTACTTCGTTAGAGTAGTATGTTTTTGAAACAATCGGTTTATTTAAGATAAAGTTTACAAATTCATTGTTTGTAATATTCTATTTCAGTAGCTCAAATTTGTCTTCCAAATCCAGTAATCTGGAAAAAAATATGTTTATTTTGCGAAAGCCTATTTTTTGTACTAAATTTTAGAAAACTTTCAAAAAGCAAATATTGTGAACCGAAAAAAATTACTGTTATAAGGAAATATACTAGAATGTATATATTTGAGATTACTTTGGTCGATTGCCAAATATTCAAGCAACGAATTCGACAAAATATTCGTATCTATATAATGCCTAAGCACTGTTCTCGTGAAAATTTTTCTATCGATTTCTACCAAATATAACGTGAGATAAGCTTTTCTTACGATATTGTCGATGCGCTAATTTTCATTCCGTACGCGATTACAATCGCAACAAAAATTATAATGCTTTATATTACACAAAATGTGCCTTATTCTAACAAGAAGCAATTGTGAAAAAACCTATTTGGTAATAATTACAGCATTCTTGATATAAAAACAGTGTAAGAATACATTTATTTAAGTCACTTATGCATTAATAATTAAGAACTGTAGGGTATCGTAACCTGCATACATGTATCGATTTATAGCTTTTATCATAAAAAATGTATGTAGTCATTGTATTTTTATACATATTTTGTACTTATATCTATAAATCTCAAAAATGACAAAATTTTTTATTTCATTTTAACACGGCCATCCTTCCTTTCTGCTTCTAATCTCCTTTGTTCCCATAATTTCATTTCTGTAGAAGTTTGACAACAACAATACAATACTAACAACAATATAAAACTGCCTTTCCAAGACTCTGAAAAGAATCTATGCATTTAATCGTGTAGCTTTTGATTTATTTATAAAAATAGTATAAAATATGTTAAAAAATGTAATTATTTTTTAATGAAAATACCTTTGAAAAATCTCCAAATATACATATGTCCTATTTCCTCTCCTGCAAAAAAATAGAAATTCGAAATCGCGGAAAGTGCTAATAGAGGACTTGCTAATGCACATTCCAATCTCCGTTTATTTTGAAAATTCAGACTATTTCGCAACAATCCTTGATAAATATATGGACTCGTAGATTTAACTATGTTTTCAATCGCAAGCCCCAAAAAGTTGAGGAACGACCATATAAATATATACAAATGCATGCCATGCCAGAGGTATATAAATGCAAAAGATAGTGCCGAAGCGAAGACTTTACCGAACGATGATTTAGGATTGCACGGAATGTAAATGTATCTGAAATGAAAATTTTATCGTTAAAATGTTTTGATAATCTACCATTTTTAATTATTCAATCACCTCAAAAGAAATTTGTACAGTCCTCTGTCGAAGTGCTTCCACATATCGGAGTACAAGTGTATGCGGCCGATGCACTTCGGCTGAGGTGGCGCGTCAATGTCTTCAGCTCTGCACAGTGTCGACGTGAGACCATAAACAACTACGTATTTGTTTAAGAAATACTGACCCATACAGTAACCTAGGCCGTAAAAGGGCCACGGCGTAAGCTTCATCACAGCTTCCGGATGGAATCGTAACGCGTTAAAATACAAAAAGTGTAAAGAATATTCTGTAAAATACATCCAAAATACGTAACGAGCTAAATTTAAAGATATTCTTAATATTTTTTCCTTGTCCCACACTGTAAACGGTTTCTTTATCTGAAATTCAAACAATAAACAAGTTTATTTTGTAATAGTTTTCATTATAAAGAATTGTTGAAAAGTTTTTTAAATTTAAACGGGAACTTACACCACTGGTAAATTGTTCATAAATAATAATTGGTCCCAAGAAAAGAGTGGGCAAGTGAAGGCAATATGCCACATTTTGAAGCAGATCTTTGAAAAATCCACAAACGTCGACGTGTTTGTAGCTTTCGATACTGTCAATACTGTAACTAATACTCTTGAGTTGTATCCAGCAGATCGCGCCTGTCAACATGAAATATTCTTCATCTTCCAGCGATAGCCATTGGCGAAATACTACGTCCGACACTTTTGCCCAGTAAATAAGGGCCAGGGTAACAGTGTGTATTAACCATGAGATCGTCTTGCTTCGCAAAGATGTCAGCAGACACGATATGCACGGCAGCAGCAATGTGCACAACGTGCTCAACAATCCAAAGTGGTAACACAAAAATGTGACTGATACTAAAACGTACCAAGCGCAAAGTAACGTCTGAAATATGAGAAATTTTTTTCAACTAATTACAAGTGAGACCATTCGGTTTCATAAAAAAAAATTAAGTAATTCATGTATATGATGATAATGTCGAAGCTATTACAGATTTCTACATCTAAGCTCGTTATTTCAATTGGTTTTTAAGTTTTTCAAATTTTTCTCAATCATCTCTTCTTTATATTTATATAGATGAAGAGTAGCGGATGACAAAAATAATTATGAAAAGTCGAAAATAAAAAAAAGTACCGGAAAATACAAAACTATCGGTTTAAGTATGTAATTTCATATAGGCTTCGATATTTTTCGGATCCGGTCGAATAAAAAAATCGAACCCGGTCTTTACGATACCAAAGGACTTTGCCTATTTCAAATGTTTTGGAAACAATGGCAAATATAAAAAATTCATCTTTCATAATTTAACAGTATATCTATTAAAGAAATATTTAATAATTAATTACCGTATTATGAAAAAACTTCTTTATACATTGCGTTAGCAAAACTTGTACAATGATCCAAGGAGCTAGCCGATAAGTAAGTGGTATCCACATTCTCCATTCTTCGTCGGAAACATCAAGTTTCCGATTGACAAAAAACCATCCGGGACTGAAGTCGTTGTAGGCATCGTCATAGCCCGTGAAATCTGTAAAAACAGCCTTTTTAATAATGCAGCTATATAAATAGTGGTATCCCGCGTGAAAATATTATATGAGATCGCAAATGTGATCGTAATTGAAACTAACAGCGATCTCATAGAAGTTCATATAGTAGATGAGATCGTTTTACAAATTTCAGGCATATTATGAGGTCTATATGAGATCTCGTCTGCAATTTTAATTCATTAATAAATAATTTATTTTTACTGTAAAAGCATGTTTTATTAAATATTTTAGAAATAGAATGAAATAAAATATTAACATTAGTAAAATTTATTGATAAAACTTAATTGCTTTTTTTCAGATTCATTAAAATATACTGTTATTCATACATTTAAATTAAAAATAAATTACTTATTTATTAATTAAAATTGCAGATGAGATTTCATACAGATCTTATATGTCTGAAATTCGTATAATAACGATCTCATATCAGATGTTATATAATATTTTCATGCGTGATGTATTTAATTAGCTTCGCCGATTATAACATTTATCGAAGGTAGGCTAATTTAGATACTATACATTTGTCGAAGCTAGGCTAATTTAGATACTATATATTTACTACTCATTTCCGGAATCCGGGTACGTTAATTTCAAATAAGGATAGAATTAATTTGAAGTTCGGTAAATGAATTTCAATGCTTCTACAAAAATCGTGAGCAATTTAATTGAACAATTGAACTATAGATAGAGTAACAATATTTATTTTCTTATAACTCTATAAAAATTTAATTATGAAGTTTTTAACTTGCAAATTTAAATTTATCGAGCTCCATTTCTCCACATAGGTAGGTTTAGGAAAAAAAATCACTCACACTTATCAGTGGCTAGATAAACACAATAAATGGAGTAGAACACAGCGCCGGTCCACGTACCGACGTACAACCACGTCTCCAGCCAGCTGAGCTTCGCCTGCTTCTCCATCGTTCGAATCTAACCCGCGCGGCCGGGATGCACATATATGCAGCTCTGTATATATATATATATATCTATACACCTCCGCGTTTACGGGCTTCGCTGCAGCTTCAGAGAGAACTATTGGTTGCGCGAATTATTCTGTGCATCGTCCTTTCTCGCTCGCGCCAAGCAACGCCGCGCTGCACCCATACGCGCCCGCGCGTTCCGCTAGTGGAGGGGGGTATAGGAGGCACTTCAAACTATCTGGCAGCGGTGGCGGGAGCAGTTGCGCGAGCGCTGCTGCGTCGTTGCTAGAGCTGTTCTCCGTCGCGGGCGATCTCTCCTCCTACGCGCCAGCCAGCCACACGCACGCACGATAGATATAGGGAACGTGCATCAACAATAACAAGGCGAAGGTAGCAGCAGTAGCAGCACGCAGCTGGACAGATCAAGCAGCAAAAGAGCTCGCGCGCGAAGCGAGGCTTGTCCGGGAGTCAACAGCTGATCGCGAAGACTTGCGCGACGTCGAGATGCCCGCCAAAGTGAGTGTCGTCGCGAAATGAAACTAGGTTACGCTGCGTTGCTCGCTCGCTCGCTCGTTGGTTCGCGCTCTCTATCTCTCTCTTTCTCTCTTGTACTCCGATACTCCTCTCTGTCGCGACAACAGCTGAGATCGCGCGCTCCTCCTTTGGCCCTGCATATCACGGCGCACACGCGTTCCTTATTTTCTCGCGCCAACAGAACAAGCGTGCGCGCGTATTAAGTACGAAAAGAGCAGAGGGAAGAAAGCAAGATGAGAACCCCAGCTCAGCTCTCTCTGTCTCTCTCTTTTCTCTCTGTTGTTAGTTTTTACCTCGCAGCGAACACAAACACGTACACACGCAGGCGCACGCACACGCATGCAAATAAGGAACGCGCACAGAACAGCTACGTAGATATAGAACCATCACACAGCAATAACACGGCCTTTGTTTTCATGCTCCCTTCTTCTCCCCCCACCTATGGCTGTTCTCTCTCGCTGTCGCCAACGCGCTCGCAGATTACGGAGATCAAGTGCAAGCGGTGCCGCAACCTGCTCTTCACGGAGGAGGCCTCGCCATCACTGACGGCCCACGGCCAGCCGATCGGGGCCGGGGTGCGCAACACCCGCTGCAACAGCGACGTGCTCGAGGATTGCCTCTATCTCGCCGAAGACAGCATGCCCGACTGGATACATGAGGTCGTCGATCGGGTAACGATTTTCTTTTACTCTAATCTGCGCTTTTCGATGCAGGTGTGGTACCGTATAACCGTACTGTGCGGATCTCTGTCGAAACTCGGATCGATGTGCTAATGGATGAGTTTTTGTCGAATGCTAATTTGCGCGCGAAATTTGACATTTCGATTGAAGTCTCGGAAAGAACTCTTTCTCAGAGAAAGTTTCTGTTCTCTATTATTCTTAGAATACTTAATGATCCTACAATACCTTATCAGTGAATCTTTATTTTTATAATGAATAGCTTTCTCTTTAAAAGATTAAACATTTAGGAGTCTAATTTTTTACATAAAATATCAATATTAATAGGGACTTCTTAAGGTTAATACATTTTTTCAATGTTTATTTTGCACTTAAAACATTTTTGTTACAAAATTATATAATCTTAGTTTGCAAGTCTGCAAATACTTGACCTTTTTATTACTATTAATATTAGACAATGTTTGACTATCTATTAATATTTTCATAAAAGCATAAAAATACTTATAAATGAAATAAAATTGAATTAAATGAATACAACTAACTTAATTTTATTATCTTGTATATTTATTTAAGTTATTAATAACTGTTGCATTTATTTTTAGGAGAATTGGATAAAAGGAAAATTGTACTGTCCCCTCTGTCATGCAAGAATTGGCTCATTTGACTTTGTCAGTTCAAAAAAATGCAATTGCGGAGAATATGTGCCACCACCAATTAGAATAACATACTCGAAAGTGGATGCTCCACATCGGTGATGCTGCGACGATACACATTAATCAAACTTCAAATTGTCATTACATACGCATATTAAAGTTTACAGGGTATATTTGGTGAAAGGAGACATAGCTTCTTAGGCATGTATATTATAGATATGGTCTAGGTCGCCTTTCACGTACCCTATTATAAGCTAATTTGTTATTATATTAGAGCAGAATATATTTATTTCTACAGTTTGACAATTATTAGATATATTAAGAATTAAAATTTTTTTAAATTGATACTATAATTATGTTAGCAAGTAAAAAGCAGTGTCTCATAAAATATTTAGATAAATATTAATTGTAAATTTTATTGAATAATGTTGAAAAGAAAATGGAAGTCGTCATGATCAACAAAATGGTACAAATAAAATTACAAGCTCTACTAAATTTACTAAGAGCTTATATTTTTTTATTCAATGTTTTATTCAAAATATCTCATAAAAAAGTTAAAGAGACATTTTATTAGATTACTGTCATTCCCTAAACATTAGATCTTTCCTATATTACTAAATTATTCCTTTTTATAGCATATAATATACTCAAATCTATTTTAAAAAATTCCTTTTTAATATGTATATCATTAATGAATTTTTTGATTGTGAGACACGTTAAATTTGATAAAAATATTGAAAGTATATAATTAGTTAAATCATGTTGTACCTAAATATACATAAAAAGTTTATCTTGTTTTACAAAACAGAAATAATTGGAGATATATTGACTTTCACTGAATAATTGGTTATAAATCTGTTTGGTACATTTATTTTAAATTAAAATTACAATTGAATGTTGAACTGTAGTTATTCACAGCATATATTACTATATGAAATCACGGCATTAATTAAAGTAACAATAAGAAAGTGTTCAAATACTTTTGTATTTTTACTTGTGATAAGTCATATGACAAATCATATTGTACAAAATACAAATATGTAGTAAATAAAACTTGTAAAAAATTATAAGATTATTTTATAATTTTTTATCTTTTCTCAAGTACTTAAGGGGATGTGCAACCCTAATTTCAATATTTTTTTAAATCAACATTCTAACATTTATTTGGAAAAAGACGGCTGTCAAGCGCTCCGTACACGCAAACACTATATGCAGATTTTTTTCTGGATAATTCTATTGATATTTGCGTGAGTTATGCTCGTTTGAAAAGTAGGTCAATTGTAGATTCCTACTTACCGACAGTACGGTTTTTATTTAATTAAATAAATTCTCATCATTTTTTTGGAAAAAGACGTCTGTCAAGCGCTCCGTACACGCAAACACTATATGCAGATTTTTTTCTGGATAATTCTATTGATATTTGCATGAGTTATGCTCGTTTGAAAAATAACGTCGGTACTCACATCCCCTTAACGGGGTGCCATAGTCCTACCATTATCGACCGAGCAATTCACACAGTTTCAAGCTGATTAAAAATAAAATACGTCGAATCACAAAAAATCAAGAGAACACTCTTCTGTGTTTTTTAACGTTCTATCATTCAGTCAAAGTTTGGAGTCGAAATATCAAGTCATTTCTGCAAAAACTTTGAACAAACGAAATTTAATTTCGTTCAAAGTTTTTGAAAAAACGGCTTGATATTTCGACTCCAAACTTTGACTGGATGATAGAACGTTAAAAAACACAGAAGAGTGTTCTCTTGATTTTTTGTGATTCGACGTATTTTATTTTTAATCAGCTTGAAACTGTGTGAATTGCTCAGTCGGTAATGATACGGCTATGGCACCCCCTTAAACAAGTACTTAAATTTGTAAAAGTTTCATATAATGTTTTCAACTAAAGCAGCCCTAACATACACAGTAGCATACATAAAATTTGTAAAAAAACAGTACTTATTAAACTCAAAAATTATGAAAAAACATTTGTATAATTTCTCTTAGGGAGTCGCCACAAATGACCCGTGGCGTGCCGTGCAGTTTTGGTGTGGATTTGAGATAATTACAGCGCCAAAACTGCACGGCACGGCACGCCACGGGTCATTTGTGGCGACTCCCTTATTCTAAAAAAATGCAGCCACTAAATTTGTTGAACAAAAAATGCTCAACACGTGCTGCCCTCTAAGAAGATAGTTTACTAGCATGTGCTGCCCCCTATAACGAATTAAAAAGTATATGATGTCGGATGCAGGGTATGTTCCGATATTGGAATCGTAAGTGAATTTGGCAACCGCGCAATCTCACTCTGTTATAGACCAGCAACAGTTTCTGACCATGTAGTACGTCCTGAAACGGTCAATAACGGTTTTTGACTACCGAAGCTGTGTTCCGTAATTTATAAACAAGATTCGAGATGCAGTCATTTCATGAGTACTTAATCAGCTGATTCTTGTTTACAGATTACGGAACACTGCTCTGGTAGTTAAAAACCGTTATTGACCGTTTCAGGACGCTAAACGGGGTCAAAAACTGTTATTGGTCGTCACTGGGATTGCGCGGTTGCCGAATTCACTTACCATTTCAAAATGGGAACATACCCTAAGCGTCGATGCGTGTATTTACTTTCACATTTCACGCAGAGGTTGTGCCACACCACACGTACGTTGTGGACATTGTGGTCAGTGTATGCAATCAACAGCGTCGCATCACGCCGTGAATTCATGAGTGTTAAACATTCTTCAGGTGTAGTCAGCTTTGCGTTTCTGTGTTTATTTTGTATTAGACTTCAGTTTTATTTATAGTAGTTTTAGAAATGTCTTATCAGTTGTACAGAAATACAACTTTAGGAAATACTTTACAAGAAAGTCTTGATGAACTAATTCAAGTGAGTAAATAAAGATTTCTCAACAATACTTTCTTATTTTGAAATATAGGTTGTTTGTATTGTTTATACATTACTTCCTTACATTATTTTGAAATTTTTTTTACAATTACGAATTACTATTTCAACTTTCAACTATTTTTCAGTATGGACAAATCACACCTGGACTTGCAGTTAAAGTGTTATTGCAGTTTGACAAAGCTATCAACCAAGCACTAGCAACAAGAGTTAAGTCGAGGCTCAGTTTTAGAGTAAGTAGATAATTACTGTGTAATTTTATTTTGTCAAGAATAATTAAAGCATAAACTATGTTAACTGAATATTTTGCTTATGTTATTCTACAAGTATCAACTTTGTTTTATTTGACTTTGATTACTAGACTTTAAAGAACTTGTAGAATAATTTTTGTATTAAGATTTCCATGTTTGCACAATATTTATGTTTTATAACATTTATCTTGATAAATAATAATGTATCTTTGTTATCTTTGGTGTTCTATTCAAAATCAAAATTATTATTTTCAGGCTGGTAAATTAAATACATACAGATTTTGTGACAATGTGTGGACATTCATGCTTAACGACGTGGAATTCAGGGAAGTTCAAGAAGTTGCAATTGTTGATAAAGTTAAGATAGTTGCCTGTGATGGCAAAAGTAAGTTTAATTTAATTTTTTTTAATTGTTTTTCATTTTATTAAAATTTTATTACTAACTTAACTTTCTATATTGTAGCTCTTGATGCAGATGTTGGACCAAAGCGGTAACAGAATATTTTCTTATTCAACTTAAATCTAGGATGAATTCTTGGATAAAGATATAAAACTTTATTTATTTGTTCATATTTCATTTATTTGTGATAAAGCAATCAATAAAAAAATTATGAAAACTATGCTTCTAAAAACTTTCTATAAATTACCAGTACCTTAAACTATCGCGATTTCTTCTTATCATGTACATCCAATATTGCAGAGTTAAGATTATTACTAAATGCTCGAAAACTAAACTTTTCCACAAAACGTTGTTTACCAGCTGCTCCATATTGTAACCTAAGAGGTTTGCTTTTTATTAAAGGGGCCAACTTTTCGGAAATGTCTAAACCTTTGAAAAGATAACCATTAACACTATCAACAACGGATTCCTTAGGCCCTCCAGAATTATGAGCAATAACAGGTTTAGAAGCATACATTGCCTCTAAAGGTACAATACCAAAATGTTCATCAGGTGGTGTATATATTACTATATCACAATTCATTAAAAGCGAAACTTTTTCAATATCTGTTGGTGATCTTAAAAAGTACACTTTTTCTGAAACTCCTAATTCATCAGCAAATCCAATTAATTCTAGATAGTATTCAACATTCTCTTCTACTCTTTTATCATATCCACCAGCCATTATTAGGTAAACTTTATTATACTCTTCTCGAGTTAAAAATTTCTTTACCTCAGCTAAAACTCTAATAGCAGTTTCTAATTGTTTTTTACGTTCGTACCTATTAATTGAAAGTAAGAAGCACATATCTGGCAACAGTCTTTTATCCAATATTCTGTCTAATGTAAGTACATGAACTTGATCAAAGAAAGCTGTATTTATAGATGGATATAATACTTCTGTAAGTTCAGCATTTAACCTTTTGAATGTTTTCTTATATACTGATTTGGTATAAAGACTGTTAACAAATACTTTGTCAGCACAACCAGTTGTAACTTCTTCAACATAATCAAGTGGCATGCGGTAAAGTTTTTTACACATTGTTTCACATGTTGTTAAAAGTTGATCTGGATGATGACAGTAGAAGACAACTGCTGGTATACGTAATTTGAGCACTGGAATGCATACAGAGACTAAATCACAGAAGACAACATCAGGACGGTCAGCTCTAAAAATTATGTAGAAGGCTGCATATATCTGCAAAAATTTAGCAAATTTAAATACTTAAATCAAAATTATATGAGTCAGTATTTTATTTTACATTTGTCTTTTTATTTATAATTTGTTTTTAATTAAATATATTGTACATTTTAGAAACTTTTCATAATCTGAAAACAATAACTGATATATTTTTTATCAATTTTCAAAGATAGCCAGGAATACAAAATAACTTTACTAAATGAAATAATAATGAATGACAAACGTTTTTTTTTCTATTCACTATACAAAAACTTCATTAGCTAACTGCACAGTAGAGAATGAAAAATTAAGCTTTAACATTGAAAATTATCAAAATGTTTTTTGAAATAGCAAAAGACTGGGAAAAGTGGAAAACAGGTATATCAGTATTCCATTATGGTAATTGCATCAGCGCGTAAAAGATAATCGTAAGCCCGCATTTTTTTGTTTACCATCCTAAAGTAGGCCCAAAACGCGAAGAACTTGCCGGCGATGTGTCGGGGCAGCCAGCCGCCCACGACCGTAACTCTAAAAGTACCATCCTTGGTCTCGGTGAAACAGTGGTTCGGATCGTGATGAGTCGTCACGAAGTCGACGTCGTGGCCGTTCTGCTTGAGTGCCAGAGCCGCATCGACGACTAACCTCTCGGCGCCTCCGATGCCCAGGTCCGGGTGGAGAAACGTCACGCGCACCATCGTCGCTTTTTCCTCTCGTCTTGTACAGATTTATGAATGACAACTCATTCTATTGTCAACAATGCGGCACTATCAGTTGAGTTCCGCGCGCGCGCGGATGTGGGACGCTGCTGCAGGACGATCCCGAAAAACTGGAACACGGGGATGCGACGATTACTATATAGGTACACAGTGATTCTTACAATAACGGATAGAACTGGTTGGCGCCACTGTTGCCACGTTGCTCTCCTCCGGGCTTGTTTACTTTTTTCAACGACGCGTCAAGTGCAATGCATGGAAAAGAAGTCTCCCGTGTGTGCGCGCACGAGACAGTCGTCTGCAATTTTTATATCACCGACCTATAGAGTTTATTTTTAGACGTCGCGCGTACTATAGGTGGTGTCACGCGCCGGATACTTTTTGCGCGAATGCATAATGACCAAAAAACTACGCGAAGCTCCGTCATTGCTAGAACTTTTTTATGACTTACATACATCTATTCAATTTTTAATTTTTAAGTAAATATTTTATTATTGTTTTTGTATTTTGAATATTATAACAAGTAAATTTATGATTATCAAGTAAAGAATTCAAAACATTCTGACAGATAATTATTTTTTGGTTTCCATATGAAATTCGTGAAACCTATGTCGTCATCACTTTGAACTTAGTTATAGAAAAGGTTTTATTTTAAAAAGATGCGACCTCTTTAAGAGGATCGCAGAGTCTCATAAAAACCTGATAAAACTGCGAGCGCCGATAAAAAGTAAATTGAAAGAGGCGTATTTATGGTCAGGTCTATATAAAACGTTTATTTAAATTGATTTCATTTAAACTTTTCCGTGTATAATGAAATAAATAAAAATAATTAAAGTTTTTTAATTTTGAAAGCGCAGATCAACCAGATCAAAGAAAGAAGACAAAAGCGATGCTTTCCCGCTTAATTACTCAGATGGGCAAAACACGGCTGTCCTCGCTCTTCGATACAGCCCAAGGGCCAAGCGCCGAGAAGCGATGCTACCCTTTTTATTACCGCGTCCCTGTACTTTTCCGGATTAGGGTTAAACCTAAAAAGGACCAATCGGTATACGGGCAAGCCGGATTACCAAGCATGTGCACAAGACGAGGAATGAGTAAAGGCCGATATCTCGAGCGTCGGTGGCGAGCACACCTATGTAGTCGGAAGAGTATATTTACTTTTAATTACGGAGTGCAGCAGAAGAATCTTTAATGAAGTTTTTGGAACAATTTTAATAATTTTAACATTTTTTATTTGTATATATATATACACACACACACACACACACACACACACACACACACACACACACACACACACACACACACACACACACACACACACACACACACACACACACACACACACAAGCTATATATATAGCTTGTCGTACTGCAAGAATAAAAACAAATTTTAATTTAATTACTTTTAAATTTTGAGTGATTTTTATTTTACAAGTATTCGCTATAAACAACTTCTAAGTGACAGATATATGTAATGATAAATATGATATATCTTATATATCTTTAATTATAACAATGTATATATTATTGTCGGCCTGTAATGACGCATTATGTACTTGCGTATAAATGTTTAAGTATCAGAAGGAATTTTGTTACACGCGGATAAAAGAAATAATATGCTACTATACCTCTTATCTTAGAACACATAAATTTCTTAATCTTATCACTTTTCGTCATGCCATAATATCGATAATATATTTTATAGCTGTCTTTCGAAATAATTATGGAAATATTGATCAGCAAGTCAGCCTATATGAAATATATTTAAAACTGCATCTGTGAATAAGCTACTAATTACTCACTATTTTGGCTACTTAACTTACGGAGGTTCATGCGCGACTTCCTATAGTCAAAGCAGTGCTAAATGAAGGAGGCTACCCAAAAATTAAAATACCCCTAGTTGTAAAATGATATAGACAGTCAATGGACTATGAACAAAGTGTATTTAACATTACTATACTAACCCTTTAGCGCCTACTAGGACGCATTCGTCCAAGCACTTTCAGACTACAAAATTGATTATACTGAAATAAAACGGATTTGAAGCCTATCCAATCGTATTATGCGACCTGAAAAAGAATGACTAATAAAATTAAATTAAAATAATAGTAATACTAATAATAATAATAATTGTTTTTATTCCCACAGAGTTTGTCTTTAATTTAATGATTGGGCATTCATATTCTTGCGGGCACTAAAGGGTTATGATAAAAATTTTAACAACAATATAATTAACATAACTTTTCACAAAATGTCGATATTTTACAAACAGATATTGTCAGTACAAACAATTATTGATAAAATATTGGAATCTTTTTTGTTTCTCAACCGATTTTACTTTTAAGGTTTTATTTTGTTCCAAAAATAATTTCATGGAGACTTATTGAAGGAAAAATTCTAAAATTATTTAAAATCCAGAAAGTTATAGCCAATTTAAAAAATATATTTTTATAACCCCGTGCACGAATTTATGACCAACTAGCTATAACTTTCTGAGTTTTATAAATAATGCGACGCAACAAATAATTAATTTTTATTAAAATTTGTTACGGTTTTTTAAGTTTAAACATAAACTTTACGTGTTTATTTTTTAAATATTTAAAAAAATTACTTTAATGCTCTTAAATATTGAATTATTAGGTGTCATATACTTCTGTGGAATCCCGTAACAATAACGTAGCTAAGCGTTAAGTTATCGCAGATTTATCTATTTCCTCTAGTAGGTATTACGAGAATTTTTATTCTTCATTGATAGGACAAAATGTACAAAACTGAAACGTGAATGGTTGTTCTTAAATAATAATACTCTACAGTTTAATCTAAATCAATAGCAGTATAATTATTTAATTTATTTTGTGAAACTATATAAATTTTCAGTAAGTATACTTGTGCATTATTAATACCTTAAACTACAAAATAAACGTCAGGGTTTTATTTTATTAAATTAATCAAGGTAAAACTTTTTTTCATATGCTTTTCAGAAAAAACATAGCAAATAAATGAAATATTGAAGAAGTTATGAATAATAAAAATGTTTTATCTTTATTAAACGTAATTGAAGTTCAGCGAAAAAATCAATCGCCTAATCGATAACAGCTTACATATATCGTTACAGCAAACATTTCTTGTAAAAAAAAGAGTAAGAAAAAAGGCAAGTAAGAAAAGTAATATAAGTATACCAACCCCCACGCGACAATAATACATCTTTATACACATCCCCAGAGCTCCTCCGATCCAACCGAGACGGCGTCGTAGCGTCGGCTCGCTCTCCCCTTATCTCTCGAAAGCTCTCCAAGCGAGCGGGTATAGTAGTATAAGTATATAGGAAATCCTCGCCTGCCGCGCCCACATTAATCTAGCCGTCGGTCTACAGAAAAATATAAGCAATCGAAAAGCGCATGCTGATGCGGCCGCACAGCGGGGTGTCCGTGATAAAGTAATATAAGCGTCGCAGGGGTGTCGTGGAGTTTTGGGGGAGAGTAGAGAAGTGCGAAGGGGAGAAAAGCGAGTTTGTTTTTCTCGGTTCGGAACGAATTTTATACGTTCGTAGACCTCGCGTGCTGTGCTTTGGGCGGCGGCGACGACGATCTCGCCCGAGTGATTGTTTACAGAGCACAATTACGATATGTTTTGGCCCTCGTATAAATAACATCGAAATGACTGTTATCTCAAATATAATTTACTTGTATATTTTTCTGAATGGCGATGATTTGAATATTTTATATATTTTTTCGAAATTAAATTAATTACGTAATCAATAATATAGTTTTTAGAAAAAAAACCGCTGCCAATTTATTGGCGACTAGCTTCCGCAAACTAAAGTTATTGTTCTAATACATTGATTACTTACATCAATATATAGGTAAATGATTGTTATTTATCAACATGCATGTGTTTTACATATTTTATGTTTTTAGGTGCTTGAAATTTCAAACGTTCATAGTGAACGAAAGATTTTTGCCATTTTCAGATTTTGCCGAAGTTGGATACTTAATATATTTAAAAAATGATAATAACTGTATCTCTTCACTTGTGACTCTAGCAGTCACCACTAAAACCACTCCGACGAATTCTAACCCAAATTAGAAACTAAAGTAAGTTAAGATTTCATTCATTATGAACGTTCGGAATTTCAAATACGTATTTTTTCAAGCTTATTTTTTAAACACTGGAAGATAAAATCGAAAAATAGGTTAGATTCTTCAAAATATCTTCCGAAACGAAAAAAATAAGCTTTGTCCGATGAAAATCGGTCGAATGGTTCAAAAGTTCACACACACACACACACACACACACACACACACACACACACACACACACACACACACACACACACACACACACACACACACACACACACACACACACACACACACACACACACACACACACACACACACACTAATTTGGCAATTAAAAACTTTTAACAACATTCTACTTGGTTCGTCTAACGTCCGTCTCTCTTACACCTCAATGTTTTGTAAACATTTTTTGTCTCGAAATTTTTTTTCATCGTTACAAAGCTCTCTCTTTGAGGATGCAAAATTTAACTTGATTTGTCAATAAAATCTCTTATCGACTTGAATGGTGAATCTTAATTCCATTTTCTGCATTAGAAATTGATAAAATGCGACAAAATCGATATAAGTCAATATCGTCGCGCGGTACGAAGAAAAGCTAACTTGGAAGTTACAGGCGAAGAAAAGCCAAAAACGCGTCTAAGACGAAGAAAAGCCGGTTTGGGTCCTCCCAGACGAAGAAAAGCCAGTTTGCGCCCTCCCAGACGAAGAAAAGCCAGTTTGACTTCTCAAACGAAAGTAACATTTAGTTGGTATCTTATAGATAACTTTCAGATAATTAGATAAGATAAAGATAAAAAGATAACCAAAAAAGATTAAAAATCTTTTTAAAAAGATAAAAGGATAAGATAAAAAGATAAGAAGATGATCAGTCAAGCTAATAAGATAACTAGTAATTGATTAGATGCAGTCAGTTGGGGGATTTTTTCTCCGCAGGAACGGCGCAAACTGGCTTTTCTTCGTCTAGGAGGATCCAAACTGGCTTTTCTTCGTCTTAGACGCATTTTTGGCTTTTCTTCGCCTGTAACTTCCAAGTTGGCTTTTCTTCGTACCGCGCGACGATATATGTCGATAAAAATCTATAAGAAAAATTACAATTGAAATCAATAAATAAAATTACAATTGAAAGCAATAAAAAGATCATCTTGAAATTTCATCGATTTCAATTGTGATTATTCGTGTTGTTTTATCGATATATATTGACTTATATCGATTTTATCGCATTTTATCAATTTCTAATGCAGAAAAAGGAATTAAGATTGCCCATTCAAGTCTATAAGAAATCTTATCGACTTCTATATCAACTTTTTTCAACAGGGTGACCCTTATACATGAAGCCTTAGATCAGTTCTTTATATGTATACCTATAGGTTTAAAGACGATATTTTAAATGAAATTCTTTAAAGTCTCATATCCATAAGCATATACGTTAATAAATTCCAAGCTGAAATGAGAATAAAATTAATTGCGGTAATTATTTTGCCGACGTGAATAAAGTTACTGTGAAATTAGTAAACACCCGCGTCAAAATATTATGAGACTTGAATGTCGCGATCCAAAATATATCCAAAAATTAGTTTTCGAGATTTTTTCAGTAGAGGCCTTTTTCGGGCCCAATATAATTTAGGAGCAAAAAATTATTTCGCGGTTGACTTTGTATCGTATTAGCCTTAATTTTGACATGGAACAGAAAGAGGTTGGACCTTAGATGGGCCTGATTGCGTCACGAGCTACCGACAAATTTTTTAACCAGAAATTAAACTTAATTCTTACGGACAATACAAGTCAAAGTCGACCACGAAATAATTTTTTTGTAACACAGGCACGATTTTCGCGTTTTTTAAACCTAAAAGTAGGGCAAAAAGTGAACGGTTTTAGACCAACGGGCGCAAAAGTAGCTAAGTGGGCGCAAAAGTAGCCGAAGCGGGCGCAAAAGTAGGTAAGCGGGCGCAAAAGTAGCCGAAGCGGGCGCAAACCCGAATGGAAATAAAAATCGTGCGATCCTGTTACATTTACGTAGGTATGCATACGTTCGAGTACGTTCGCGTACGTTTCCTACGTTTGCGTACGTTTCGGTTACGATTCGGACATTTTGTACGCTAACGTACGTGAATGTACGCGAACGTACGCGAACATACGAAAATCTGCAGTAACGTGTAAAAAACTACAAAAACGTACATTTACTAAAAAAATTATTTTTATTATGAAAAAATTCCATACTTTAACGTACGGAAACGTACGCCATCGTACAGATACGTACGGAAACGTACGCGAACATACGTAAATCTACAGTATCAAGTACAAAACTACAAAAACGTACCTTTGCTAAAAAAAATTTTTTTTTATTATTAAACAACGTACGGAAAACGTACGCGAACGTACAGAAATCTACAGTATCGAGTAAAAAACTACAAAAACGTACTTTAGACGCAAAATAGTACATTGTGTAACAAGGGGCGAAAGTAGAAGATTTTTCCCGCAGGTGAGACATGTTTCCACGTGCTGTGGACTGGCCAACTCTTTACCTCCCTAGTTTCGTAGTATACTAATATTATTCCACACTCGACCGTGGCCACCGTTTGACTCTGAAAAGCGGGGCTGACACGTTTTTTTTTGTTTTACACTAGATTTTCATGGATTTATTACAAAATAAATATTATTATTGTAAAAATTGTAAAAAAAATATCTATTTTTACTTTCGCCCCACAAATGAGATTTGCGGGAAATATATGCGACTTTTGCCCCGATTTTCGGAGGTGAAAGGTGGTCATTTTGGTCGAGTGTGGAATAAAATTATTTTTATAGCTGCAAAATTTCATACTTCAACGTACAGCACAGTACGTTCGCGTACGTTGGCGTACAGAACTATTTTTTATCAACATTTATTTCATGTTTAAAATATACAAAGGCGTACATATGCGTATATATATTTCCGTTCGTTCGCGTACGTTCGCGTACGTTCGCGTACGTTCGCGTACGTTGGCATACGTTCGCGTACGTTGGCATACGTTGGCGTACGTTGATGTACGTTGGCGTACGTTGGCGTACATTAGCGTACAGAACTATTTACTTATCAACCTTTATTTCATGTTTAAAATGTATAAAGCCGTACATATCAGTATATATATAAGTATGTTTCCGTACGTTTGAGTACGTTCGAGTACGTTCGCGTCCGTTTGCGTACGTTCGCGTACGTTCGCGTACGTTCGCGTAAGTTCGCGTACGTTTCCGTATAATACTGTACAAAATGTCCGAATCGTAACCCAAACGTACGCGAACGTACGCGTACGTACGCAAACATACGCGAACATATGCGAATATACGCAAGCCTGCTGGAACGTACGATAATTTACGTTACAGTACTGTAAATTTTTTCCATTCGGGAAAGTAACCGTTTTCAATAATCGTTCTTCTATTTTTTTTCTTTATCCGCGTGTCTTACTTTTACTAATTACATGTTTTAATGTACTTTAGATTTAGTTGGTAATAAATCCAACGATACGATTTCTGCGAGATTACAAATTTCAGGCGGCGTGCACTGCGCGTATTCTTCAATATCACTTTCACTCATCGTTCAGGAAAAATTAAAACTTTTAAATACTAAATACTAATTACTAATTTAAATAGTACTTTACTCTTATAACAATATTCTAATACTGTCGAATTATATACGTCGCTAGTACACGTCCGCTCAACTATATTTTTGAACTAAAGAAAAGCAGCGCATTCGAGCGCAACGGTCCAATGGTCAGCTGGTATGAAAAACGTGGAGATGGCGCCACCGTCCGCGCCGAAAACATAGATAACCGAGTCTCTTCTCACGGATTCCACGGATTTCAACGTCGAGAGTGTTTTTTGAAAGGGTACAAAAAGTAAGAGTGAGAACATATTATAAAGTGGAGAGTTTTGTTTGGTTCTTGTTGGAGTGCCCTGGTATTTATATCAATTGTAAGTTTTGTTGGAACCCGCCCGTAATGGGCTCGCTGAGCCTGTCGCAGTGAGTGAGGTTAGAATGGCATCAGACGTGAATAAACCGGTTTTATCCGGCACATCGGGTGATACGAATTACATGGATTGTGAGAACACCAAACCAATCAACAAAAGAAAAAATGAAGACATCGATCTATACGCTCTCACTAATAATGTAAAGAAAAGCTTTTCAAATAGTTCACAAAATATAGCATCCTCGATACATAGCTACGGGGAACACAGCAAGGGCCCGTTTGAAGTATGGGTGAAACATGCTCAGCAAGACTCATCCCCATATCCGAGTTTCAACATTTACTCTGTTGGAAAAATTGTTAATAAGAGATATAACTCTATAATAGAAGTCAGAAAAGAAGGGAAATCTAATGGTGTAATTATTTTCAAGGATAGGAAAGAAGCTAATGCTGCTTTCAATGATAAAGCTTTTACAGACAATAAAATGATTACATTTATTCCTAATTTTAAAAAAGAGAGAAAAGGTGTACTAAGAGGCATCCCTATTGATCTTAAAGAAGAAGAATTATTAGAAGCCATCGTTTCACCTATCCCAGTTACTCAAGTGAAAAGGCTTAATACTAAAAATAGAAATCCAACTTCAGAAGAGGATAAATGGATTCCCTCCACTTCAATTTTAGTCAATTTCAGCGGTGAAGTTTTGCCAAAAGAAATCTCTATATATTTTGTAATGTCGAAAGTGCACCCATACATTAGACAGCCAACGCAATGTTTCAAATGTTTTAGATATGGTCATGTGGCAAAGTTTTGTCGCAACAAAGAACGTTGCTCAATGTGTGGCGAGAGCCATAAAGAACAGGTTACTACATGTGAAGGCATTGTTCCTAGATGTGCCAATTGCAAGATGTCTCACAAATCAGTTAGTAAAGAGTGCATTATTTATATGAAAAACAAACTAGTTCTTGAAAAAGTGGCTATAGATAACATCTCACTTAGTGAAGCTCGCAAATTGGTTTTTGGCCGCTCCAATGCTCCATTAACGTCAACTATTGAGTTCCCTAGTCTACAAAACCAAAGAGAAAAAGAAGCGGCTAATGTAAATTTTAATTCTTACAGTAATGCTGTAAGAGATAGTTCAAGAAGCCTAGTCTTTACTAACTTAAACAAACTAGTCTATGATGAAGACTTATTCTCTAGTTCGCCCTTGTTAGCTGATGGTGTTTATGTTCCTGATAATGATAGGCTAAGCAATAGTTTTAAGAAGAATTGCAACGCCAATACACAAAAGATAACCCTTTCCCACAAAGAGGGTTCACTCAGCAATCAATCTGGTAAAGGAATATCTCCTTTACCGTTAACTGCTCCCAGTCACTTAAAAGAAATAACCAATAAATTATCTGATAGATTACTAAGTAAGGACAACAAAATTGACAATCGTATTAAACCTAAAAGCATTGTTCCAGCGAAAAAAACTAATAAACAAAGATAGACTATGAATCTTAAAATACTTCAGTGGAATTGTCGCAGCATCAAGAATAAGTTTGATTTTCCCGTTTTAGCCAATGATTTTGATATCATTTTATTGGTAGAAACATGGTTATGCGAGAAGGATTTGTTTAGTCTCAAAGGCTTTTCAGTAGTGCGATTTGATAGACTTGATAGAGGTGGTGGCGGATTAGCCATTTGCGTTAGAAATGGAGTATCATATGCAGAAACCACTCTAAACTTTTCAAACAAAACCTTAGAAACAGGCTCTGTTGTAATTGTCTCAGATATGGGTGATATATTAATCACAGTTTGTTACAGGTGCCCTGATAATAATAACAATATCACCACGCTTGAATGGAACCAGTTTCAAAAAGCAGTAACGTCACACGACGCCAGTCATTTTTTCGTCGGAGGCGACTTCAATGCTCACCATTCCCTGTGGGACAGTAGGAGAAATTGTTCCAACGGAAATATTATAGCTGACAACCTAGATTTTGAAAATATTATCCTTCTTAATGACTACAGTCCTACATACATGAAAACTTCTGCTTCAGAGATTAGTTTTTCTAACATAGATTTATCCTTTTCTTCTACAGGTTTAGCTATGTTAAGCAATTGGTATGTCTCTGATGATAAGAGAGGAAGTGATCACTTCCCAATTGTTGTAGATGTTAATACTAGACTCACACCATCGATAAAACCAGACTATAGATATAACCTCAAGAAAATGGATTGGACCAAATTCTCTGAACTTTTGAGTAACAAGAAACCTTTTTTCAATTCCGATGAATTTCTTAGACTTGATCCTATAGCCAGGTACGATTCCTTTATAAACTTCATTAATGAGTCAATACTTCAGTCTCTACCAAGAGCCAAAGCTAACCTATCTGCCTCTTCTAACAATATCAAAGTGAAAGCCAATCGGGGTAATGTCAAATCAAATTGTGTTTGGTGGAACAAAGAGTGTGACAAGGTGGTCAGGCAACGAAAAGCTGCCCTTCTTTCTATTAGACATAAGTTCACTATGGAGAGATTCATTGAAGTTAATAGAACTGAAGCTTTAACGAGAAAAACTCTGAAAGAAGAGAAGAAGAAATCTTGGATGCAATTCTGTGAGTCAGTATCACCGAATACAAAAATTACTGATTTTTGGAGAAAAATTAAAATGTTTAAAAATGCAGCTAATAGGAATCAAGAATCTGGCAACCTTAAAGCTCAAGAAGAAAGCATCATGAGAACGATTGAAGATCTTTGTGCCTCTAAACCAGATATAAGGCGGCCGTTAAAAGACGTGGTAGAAATTGAAAACGATACTAGTTACAGGAATTTTTTATCAGACCCTTTTTCATTCGAAGAGTTGGATTTTATCTTAGATAACTTGAAAGTTAAATCGGCCCCCGGCGCTGATAAAATTAGCTACGCCATTCTGTCAGCTCTGCCTGAATTTTACAGAAGAGTTCTCCTGGATATATACAATGATTTTTACCATTTTAATCTATTCCCCAATCAGTACCTAGTCATTTTTATACGGAAAGGTAATTCCAACAAAATGAGACCGATTAGCTTGGCTTCTTGCCTGCTAAAAGTTATGGAAAAGCTGATTAAAGAACGTCTGCTGTGGTGGTTAGAACATAATGATATGTTAGCTAAAACCCAATTTGGATTTCGTCGTGGAAAATCATGTGTGGACAACCTCAGTATCCTTACCTCTGAGATTCAAAAAGGATTCTTCAAGAAGCGGCCTCTGTCAGCCCTTTTTTTGGATATTAAAGGAGCTTATGACAACGTCATCCCGGAAATTCTCATCGACGACCTCATCGAGCTGGGTCTCCCAGCCTGCATAGTCTACTTTATTAAAAACTTGATATGTGAACGCAATGTTACCTTTTGTACTAATTTCTCTTTAATATGTAAAAGTATTGTCAAAGGCCTACCTCAGGGAAGCATCTTAAGTCCTCTACTTTATTCAATTTACACTAGAAATCTAGAAAATTTACTCGATAACAGTACTAAAATTTTGCAATTTGCGGACGATATTGTCATTTATAATGAAGTCGGTATTAATACTCAAGATCAAATCACGAACTTAGAATCTACTCTAGATGTTATCTTGCCCTTTTAGCAGACAGAGGTCTCGCGATAGCTCCGGAGAAATGTGTTCTAATGTCCTTTGACAATTCTTCCAGGCGGTTAGATAAGAATTTAAAAATTTTAGTTAATAATAATGAAGTGAAAGCTTCTGAGTTTGTAAAATTTTTAGGTATGCATTTAGACCGACACCTTAATTGGCAGATACATGTAAATAATACTGTTAATAAGTGTAAGTCCTCTATGCGAATTCTCAGTTGCCTCAGAACAACGTGGTGGGGAGCTGATCCTAGATCCTTGAGACAGTTATATATTGCACTAATTAGGTCGAGAATAGAGTATGGTGGATTCTTAATCTCCCCGTACTCTCACAATGTCTTTCATAAATTAAATAAGGTTCAAAATTTGGCAATTAGAATAGCGTTGGGATATAGGAACAGCTCACCCATTAATGTTATGCTAGGGGAATCTAAAATTCCCTCGCTCGACTTAAGACTGAAAGAATTAGGATTAAAATATGTTCTGAAATGCCTCGCAGTCAATAACAGTCCAATTATTAAGAATCTAGAAATTATTTCAAATCTCGCTGAGAATTTTACATATGAACTCAATTTCGAAAAGCCTTTATTAGTTAAATGCTACGAAGATACCTGGTTTTTGAAAGATTCGATAATTAGTTTTGATAAACCTTATTGTTATAATGGAGACTATAGCCTGTCACTATACAATCCGGTTATCGATTTTAAATCGGGGCGTAAAATAAGAAAATCTAAAGATCCAAATATATTGTTCAATAAAATCTTTCCTTCTAATGCTAACAGCCCAATTCACATTTTTACTGATGGATCTAAAATCATAGCTAATAACAACAACCAAGTCGGTTTTGCAGCCTGGAGTGAAAATGTAAACCTTAGTTTTAAATACAAAATTATCGACTCCGCGTCTATCTACACAGCCGAATGCTTTGCCTTGCTTTACACTGTAGATAGAATTTGTGACAACAATGTGAAAAACGTCGTGATCTTCTCCGACTCAGAAAGTGCGCTTAAATCGTTATCAAGTTACAATTTTAATAGGAATAATTCATTAACCTTCGAGATTAGACAAAAACTAGCTTATGCCAACAGTCTAGGGTTTAAAATCAAAATTGCTTGGGTCCCAGCCCATGTTGGAATACAGGGTAACGAAATCGTTGACGCAAAGGCTAAACTGGCTGCTAAAGAGGGTAAGTTGCTTAATGTCCCCATCCCCACCTCAGATCTATTTGAAAAAATTAAAAGGGATTGTAAAAAAGAAAACACTATTAGACTTAGGAATGCAGCAGAAGAAAAAGGATCATTTTATTTTCAAAACTTCTTCCAGGAGGGTTCCCCATGGTTTTTTGGTTTTAATCTCAGTATGAAGGCTATAGTCTCTATTAATAGGCTAAGATGTAACCACTCCTCGCTTAACAGCAGTCTTTATAGACAAAAAATCAAACAGTCGGATCTATGTGCTTGCGGTAAAGACAGTGACACGATTGATCATATCTTATGGTGCTGTGAACTTTATAATCAAGAAAGATCTGAACTTTTGATCAAAATCCGGAAAGAAATTAAATATGGCCCGTATTCAGCGGTGTCATTATTATCTTTGTTTAATAAGAATGTTGTCCATTGTTTAGCAGATTTTATTACTAACATAAAATGTAATATTTAAATCACTCTATTTAGTTTTAGTCTATTTCTAATAACTATCGTTAATGTAAAAAGTATTATAATTATTTTCATATTATAAAAAAAAAAAAATTGTATTTCGCGCCAGTGTAATACCTACGATGTTCTTGTTCTATGGCTGTATACTTTTGTAACTTTGGCCAATAAAACTATACTATATACATAGATAACCGATTTTAAATATGTTGAAATAAATTGAAACCAAAATGTAAGTGTCATTCAATTTCCAGGTGGGTAGTTGGTGTAACAGAAATTCGTTGATGTTGTTTCCCGTTTTAAGTGGAAAAACGCGAAAATCAATACCTGTGTCACAAAAAATATGGTGTGCACCAAGGGCTTAGTGGGCCTTTTGACCTCGTGTGATTGCAGTACTCGTTTACGGCTCGCAGACGCACTCGCCTTCGACTCGTACTGCAAACTTCCCACTCGGTCTAAAAAGGCCAACTTTACGCCCTTGGTACACAATATACTATTTTGTACCGCAAACACGATTTTCGCGTTTTTTGAACCTATTAATAGAGCCGAAAGCGATTGCTTGCCGGAAAAAGTTTTTCCCGCCCGCTGCTCGCCGTAGCGGGCGGTAAAAACTGAAAAACGCCCGCTGCTCGCCGTAGCGGGCGGTAAAAATCGAAAAACGCCCGCTATCGTTTTTAAATGGAGTTTTCAAGATTGTTTAAGAAAATCATCGATATTTTGAAAAAATAGCAAATATTAAAGCTAAAAATATTTAATTCAATCTTGGTTCTTGAGTTAAAAGTAATTCACGTTAGCCACACTTTAGTAAATTGAAAAAAATGCAAAAATCTATACTTGCGGTACAAAAAATATGGTGTGTACCAAGGGCTAAGTGGATTTTTTGACCTCGTGTGGTTGCAGTACTCGTCTTCGGTTCGCAAACGCACTCGCCTTCGGCTCGTGCTAACTCACCTTCGACTCGTACTGCAACCCCACACTCGGTCTAAAAAAACCCACTTTACGCCCTTGGCACACAATATACTATTAAGCTCCAAAATGATGTCGGGCCCGAAAAAAGACTTCATTGGAAAAATGTTGAAAACTCGTTTCAGGACATAGTTTGGGTGGTGGGATTTAAGCATCGAATAAAAAGGGTGGTATATATGGTAACAAAATAGACTTTAGCATTACTGGGTCTTAGTAAGGCTCTGGCCTAGATAACAGAATAATTCATCACGTAGCCCCTTTAATTTCCAGAAAATATATAGTCTTATGAATTTATTCCATAAATGGCTTTATTACCGAGATATTTTAGAGTGCAAGTTAAATATAACACCCTGTATATATGAGACCTATAGGCCCATGGTATATGGGTTTTGAGACTTGGAGCCAAACAGTTAAGATTAAGGAATGTCTAAGTTATGTGTCCTTTGGATCAGAATCTTTCCATTTAAGTATGGGTCCTACAAAATTATTTTTTCAATTGACGCTGTACTATGAGGCGCTTTCTGGGTCTTCTTTTATTCAAGAATTAAATTACTGCGATTATTTTAGGCAGTGATATGAAAATAGTACATTTCGATTCAAGTATGAAGACCACCTGCTTGGTTTACATTTATCGAACTTTATTTTTTTACAACGGCGTGAGCAAAACTAGCTTTTTCCCTGCTAAATTTGTTAACATTTCAAAATCTTCTCTATATTAATTTTATGAGTAATACTTATCTATAGTATATATGCTTAGAATGTCATTGTCTCAATAAACAGAATAATTACAATATTGAACATTAAAAAAAAAAGAGTAACGGGGTTGAATACTCACGAATAGTAAATAAAATACATTTAATTGTAGGAATTTCGAAATGACGAAAGTGAAATAAACGACAATGAAGAAAGTGGCAGTGAGCGTTCTGCATCCCCGATGGCTGATGATTATACAATTCAATCGGAGCATATAAGATAATGAATCGTCGTCTAACTTCAGTGACTGAAGTGAACACAGATGACGCGTTTAATAAAAAAGTGCATGCCCATATACAGATAAAACTGTTGCCGAAGGTGTCTATAAAATTCTTGATTACCATTTAAAGACCATTTAAAGACCATTTAAAGATTACCATTCAAGTCAAAAAGACTGTATTTAATTTTATAATCTGCCGAAAACGAAATATTTTCTAATGAAATTTATAGTTTCACTTTTTCGACATATCAACCCACGTGAAAATAATATAAGTCAACGATCTCAATGCGAATTCCAGACATATGAAATCTCATATGGGATCTCATAGTATTTCACGTGGGAAAGACATTTTTCAAAAACATCGTATGTAACTGCGATGAGTATTTAGGAGTTTGGGATACAAAACCCTCAATAACGATGTGTGCCACCTGCACAAGATGCTCTTAAAGTCGTCGCTGCCGATTCCTGCGATTTGTGCATTTTTATGCATTTTCAGCGTTCAACTTCAAACCCTTATAACTTTTGAAGGAAACAACATTTATTAATTTTCAAAAAAGGAAATGAAAGCTCTTTCTTTCTAGTTTCAATTTCTTTTTTGTAACTTTGAGTTGATCGTTTTTAGGCTAAATAGCTGAGGTTTAAAGAAAAGGATTTTTTGCCGCTTTCTCGAAAAAATTTCAATTTAAAAAAAAATATGAGACAAAGACGTTTTTAATTGTACATGATTTCCTCCGTATAGTTGAAAATGGCGAAAAATGACAAAAATTTGAAGAATTATGTGGGTTTGAAAAAAATCGCTCATTTTCGTCATTATTCACCATTTTCAAATTCACATAGTTTTACACAGAATCGACCAATTTTAACGATCCTCATCTCAAATTAAAGCTCTATTCTTCAATTTTGATCGTTTTTTTGTGAAATTTAATTTGGCCTCTTCAATAGTTTGATACTGGTTAATCATCGATGACTACTTTTCGTCCATTTTTCCTATGTTAAATTTCCATAAGAAAAATTGATTTCGTCGGCAAAAAAGCTGGGCAACGGATAATGAGTGTTCACGAGTATTTTCATGTTGGGGGACCCCCAAAGAACCGAAAAAACCTTGTGGTAGGTGTGCCCTCAAAAAAAATTTTTTCCGTTTTTGTACCCCAGTTGTTTGCTGTATAGTCCGCGAATTTGCACATATGAAAGAAGAAAAACCGCGTCCGGGAGGTGTGCCTTCAAAAAAAATTTTTACCGGTTTTGGGGACGTAAAAAAATGAAATAAATTCTGGATTTCCTCATATGCCAATTTAAAGTCGAATTATTATAGGTCGTAGATTTGACGAATTATAAGCGACTAAATTCAGTGCGCTCGTGTGCAGCCGCGCTGCTAGCTAAATTTGTATTCCGTATGAAAACTAATGTTTTTAAACAATTAGTTCACGTATGCAAATTGCAAAGTGGTTTTTGTGAAACCTTGCAGAATAAAAATCCAACGGAAAACAATCGACATACAGTTCCCGAATGCAGAGATGCTTTTAATATTAATTTCCAAAATTCACTAAAATTAACAATAAAATAAATTATTAGTTCGCGTATGCCAAATAATTATATCTATGAAAAATATTAAAAACTACTTTGCATACAATATACCGACGCCGCGGCCATGCGCCGCCTCCCTTCCCCTTCGGGCACTCACGATTTGCAACATCTGCGTGCTTTTTTAAGCTTAATTTTATCAAAAACAAAAAAACAGATAAGTTATTCTTATGTCAAATTTCATGTTCTACAGCTTTTGTTTGGGACTTTTTTCGATATCTCCGGTCGTTCTTAGTTCTTGAGTTATAAGCGAGAAACCGTTTTCGAGGGTGTTTTTTTGCCAAATTAGGGGTGATGCCATTATTTTTTAAAGCTGCGTTTTTGACAAACGGTTTTAGACGGTATGTTTTATCAAATATAAAAAATGTAGCCATTCCCTCGAAGAAGTCGATTTCAGACCTTCGTTGATTGGCCTATATAATATTGATGGCTGAGCGGAACAAGGTCGTATCTCACTGCGCGGATGAAGAACGTCGTATCTCACGCTCTTGCGGCCAGTACAAGGTCAGTATATACGGCGAGATACGACGTTCGTCGTCCGCGCGCCGAGATAAGTACGACGTTCGTCATCCGCGCGCCGAGATACGATGTTCTTCATCCAAGCAGTGAGATACGACGTTCTTCATCCGCGCGGTGACATACGACGTTCTTCGTCCGCGCGCCGAGATATACGACCTTGTTCCGCTCAGCCGTCGATGTACTGTTAACGAACTTGCGCTCTAATTATTCTATATAAGAAAAAAATTTTCCGGTATGAGTATAAAATTATTCAAAATATCAGTAATTGTTTTTCTATAACGAACAATTACATTTTTTTTATTCTGTCGAAAACGTTTTAATGTACTTTATAACTATAACTGAATAATTGAATTAATGTGTACCCACCCTAGTGGAAATTTAATTTGGGCAAAACGGTTTAAAACAATTCGTAACTGTTCAAATCTGTTTAAAACAATTCGTAACTGTTCAAATCTGTTTAAAACTGTTTATTAGTGTGAATTTTTGGACGTTTAAAACAGTTCTAAACAGTTATGAACCATTTTGAACAGTTTTGAACAATTTTGAATTTTTGTATTGAAAATGTACTGAACAGACATTTATTTGATCAGTTTAAAACAGTCTTAAATAGTTATGAACAATTTTAAACAGTTCTAAACAATTCAGAATTATTATATTGAAAATGTACTGATCATCAGGAAATTATTTGAAATAGTTTAAAACAGTTTTGAACAGTTTACAGCAGTTTTGAGCAAATTAAATTTCCAGTAAGGAAGCGACTTTTCGTCATATCTGCGACGACGGCGACATTAATAACTGTTCAAAACTGTTCAAAACTATTCTAAACTATTCTAAACAAATTCATATTGTTCAAACGAAAGTTTAGAACGGATTAAAACTGTTCAAAATTGTTTGAAACCATTCATAAATGTTCAAAACCATTTAAAACTGTTTAAAACAGTTCATAACTGTTCAAAATTATTTTAAACTGTTTTAAATAAATTCTTATTAATTAATAATATTTTAATACAAAAGTTCAAAACAGTTTTAAATTGTTCGTAAATGTTTAAAAAAGTTCAAAAGTGTTCAAAACTGTTTAAAACTGTTCATAACTGTTTAGAACTGTTTTAAACGTCCAAAAATTCACACTAATAAACAGTTTTAAACGGTTTTGAACAGTTTTAAACAATTTTAAACAGATTTGAACAGTGACGAATTGTTTTAAACTATTTTGAGCAAATTAAATTTCCACTAGGGCACATAGCACGTTACGCTTTTGAAACGTTTATTTAGAAACCTACAAACGTTTCCCTAAAAATATAGGAACGTAACAGAAACGTTTCAGAAACGTAGAAGTGTCCTAAATCTGAAAAACTTTTCATAAAAATCGTGTTTAAATCGTCTCAGAAACGTTTCTGAAACAGAACTCAAACGTTTGTACAAAGTTTTGGAAACGTCTCTGAAACGTACATAATCGATTCGACAAAAAACTTGCAGGAAAATCATTCACGTTCCAGATTCGTCTCAGCGACGTTTCTGATTGAGCCGGAAACGTTTCTATGCCGTTTCAGAAGTGCAAGGTTACTTTGTAAGAACGTCTTAGAAACGTTTGTGAACCATATACAAACACATTAAGATTATAAAGTATTCGATATCCGACCCGCCGATAGATGGCGTAGTTCAGTCCATAAAAGAAGACATTTCCAGGGTATATATAAGGAATGTCTACTCTAGCAAAGCGTACCATGGGTTTTTACTCCTAGCGAGGTTTTTCCCCATTCTACACTCCACATATAGTAGTTCAGCCATACAACCGTTTTTGCTCTATAACTTCTGATAGTGTGGAAATGCCCTCATAGGGCAATGCACAACTTCCTCTATTCTGATTTCCTTTTTCAAGGAGAGGTAACTGGAATCGCCCAGCCTCCTCCTACGTGTATCCATTTCTACGTAAGTGGCTCCTGAACGGTGATCCGGGCACCATCCCTTTCTTTCTTGCAAAGCGTACCGAATATACTGTTTGAAGTAATATCAATGTTAATAACTAACAATGTAAATTATTATAATTTCGTTGTAGAAACGATTCTTAAACGTTTCGTGCTATCTGGGACCCCGATGAAATTTTCTAAATTTGTTGATATATGTTTTAGAGACGTTTCAGAAACTTTTCTGAAACGCTTCCAATTAGTTTTGAAAACATTTTTGAGACGAATCTGGAACGTTCAGTAAGTTTTTTGTCGAATCGATTATGTATGTTTCAGAGGCGTTTCCAAAACTTTGTAAAAACGTTTGAGTTCTGTTTCGGAAACGTTTCTGGGACGATTGAAACACGTTTACGATTTTTATGGAAAGTTTTTTCAGTTTTAGGATATTTCTACGTTTCTGAAACGTTTCTGTTACGTTTCTATATTCTTAGGGAAACGTTTGTAGGTTTCTATATTTTTAGGGAAACGTTTGTAGGTTTCTAAAGAAACGTTTCAAAAACGTAACGTGCTATGTGGGTAAATAATGTCCTGCATTTTAGAAAATCGATTCTTTAATTTTGTTGTTTGTTTAAGTAAAAAAAAGTAAACAAATTAAAATCAACAAAAATGTAAAAATACTAATAAGCATGATAAAAAGTAATATGGATACTTTGAGCTATAATTGTAATAGAAACAGGGCCGGTATAATGTCACAGGAAAAGTTCTGGAATATGCATATTAGAAATCGATTTTCATTTTTTTTTTCTTTTGTTTCATTTGCAGCATTTAAAAATCTATAATTATATCAAGTATCCGAATACTTACTGAAGTCGCAGTAATAACAATTTGTCATATAAAGCTGCCACTACAAACCTATTTCCAATTACGCACATTATTATCTATATCTGTCTCCCTATTCCCCCAGCCCCTTCGCACGACGCATCACCGACAGCAGCAGCATCTCCTTTGAGTCTCTCCGCGGGGCCAGCTCGATCATCGTAAACGATAAGAGAACTTTTGTGATACGAATCCATTGGGCAGCGACGCAGCGTCCAGCACACACGCGCGCAATTCGGTTGGCGGCCTTGCGCACTCGTCACTATATACGACCGTGTATAGAACTTACGATATTACTATAACTATATAGCGAGCTAGCGGCGCACGCATACGCAACAATCCGCATCCCCTCCTCGTCCGTCTCGCTCTCAGTACAGAGACAGAGATGGAGAGAACATCAGAGTATCATTTCGCGTAGAACGGCGGAGAAGGAAGGTCTGTTGAGAGCGAGAGAGAGGCGACGGTAGTCGACAAGGACGAGGACAACGACGACTACACTACGACGGCGACGACGACGCTGCTGGGGCACCTTGGCGTGTGGCAGCCGCCGCCGATGGATGGAGCTCAATGGAATGGCGGCGACGAGATGGAAGAGCGCAGATCCATCCGGGACACGGGCAGGGCGCCCAAGCGCTACGGTAGCACGGCAAGGCACGTGACGCGCAACGAGACCCTGGTCAAGCACCCCGTCGCCAAGACGGATACCCTCCAAGGCATTGCCCTGCGCTACGGCGTCACGGTACGAATCGAACCACACCACTGCGCGATTATGATTTTGCTTCGGGCTGCCCCAGTTGACAGCGCGGGTGTATATTGACCATCTATACCTACTTAGCATTGTGACTTTTCGCGCCTACACACGCGCTGTCCGTGTACAGTGCGCTCTCTTGCATCTTGTAATAATACGTATCTCCGCACGGCTCTCTTTAATAGAAGCCTGGATACTTCTATCAATTGATTTTCTTTCCGTCTAATGCGGCCGGAGTGCTATTGCTCTCCTGAAAGTGGATTGCGGGATTATAGCTGTCGAAAGCGTTATACTTGTCGGTGAACTTTTCAGATCTGGGATCATTCCCCTGTGGGAATGATTTTCTGTCGGATCTCGGTGATATTCACATGAGATCACGAGTGTTCTTTTATTATTTGAGTTTCTATACAGTTCCAATACTGAGTACCTGGCTTGGAGCTAGAATATATCGTTTTGGAAGAAAAAAAAAAAAATACAGTTCCAGTGGTCAAGGAATTTTTACTTATAATTCAGTGATTGCAATTTTGGGAACTTTCACTTTGTGAATAAGACTTTCTCTTGTCTTTTAAATGTTTTTGACAATCATGTGACACCTCTCCAGTGATCATATTTACTTACATCTGGAATATTTTTTATTTTTTTTCTCAACATTTATCATATAATTACTAATTAGAGAAATGTTTTGTAAAAATAAGATGTTTAATTTATCAGATTCAAACATTAAAAAATTAAATATATTTTTATCTATACAAAATTCATTATTTAAAATATTAACAAGTTAAGGAAATACTAGCTATTGTATATAATTTCCAACTTGAGATAAATACAGTCATAATTTTATGACATGTCCATTGATTACTTATATACTTAATTAATAATTGTGTAACCTGAAATATTGCTTACATAGTAGTTATATATATTCATATACCTAAAATGCTTTTTTCTAATTTATAATTTTATTTTTAGACAGAGCAAATTCGAAGGGTGAACAGACTTTGGGCCTCGGACAGTTTATTTTTAAGAGAGCATTTACTAATTCCAGTAAGTGCCGATAGCCCTTTATCTACGTCAAGTACAGTAACCTCCATTTCTGAAAGTTATGATAGCACTAATAATGTAAGTAATAAGTGGATACATTTTACTGTTTAATAATCTTGATAATATATAAAACAATATTTTTGTATTCTCTTAGGCTTCTAGTCCATCGTCAGTGTCTTCTCCAGTAGATGATGAAAACTCATCAGTTAATGACTTTTTAGCGAAAATGGACTCCTCCATAGCAAGTGTGAAGAAAGAAATTAAGAAAGTACAAGGTAGTAGCGAGTAAGTTAAAATTAAAATTTTTTTTCCGATTTATTGCTAGTATTATACTGCAAATCTATTACTCAATGTGGCATAATTTTTCATTCTTTTTTTTAATCATTTCTAATTAAGCAGTCTTACGTTTTAAATAAGTAACAAATTTGATGTTATTACACTGAAGCACTATTTACATACAAGTTTATTGATTCCTTTTTATTCTGGTAGAAAAGTGAGTCATCTGTGACTCATTAATTTGTATTTAAATTTGCTTGAAATTTGGTAAATTAAAAATAAAAGCAATAATTTTTGCTTTTAATAAAAAATAAATATAATATATATTAACTTTATAATTTTAATTCTTAATATGACTAATTTTTTATAAAAAATTTTTAATTAAATTATTTTGAAAAGCAGCAAAAACTCAGATTATTCTAAAGATAATAAAAATAAATTTGACATGCACATACTTAAATAAAAAAAAAGGAAAATAAATTTTTTATCAGATAACATATATTGCTTCTATTACTTAATGTAATTAAATTATCTATACTGTTTTCTTTAAATAATTCTTCAAGATTAAAATTTCATTGTACCAATCATGATTAAAAATTAATTATTCTCTGCTCTTTAAAGTCTATTTTTTTCAATAAATATAATCAATACTATTTTTAAATTCAGACTGTTTGAAAGCTTAATGAAATTGGAACTTCGAAGTTGAAATTTTCTCAGTGAATATATTAAAATTAAAATTGTTATTGTTTGTTGCTTTTTTTTTGTAGGAATAAAAATTAGTTTTTTTTTTCAGATTTCTCAGTGAAGGAGATGATACATACGTACAACGACGAAGAGCTACAGCTAGGTTAAGAAATTCTCATCCAATCACTTCGAATTCTCATTTGATTTCTGTAGAAAACCAACGACCTTCATCATCTGGAGAAATACAAAACTTACCTTCAGCAGTGGTCATGACACAAGGCAGGAGAGTTAAGACATCGTTACAAAGGCTACAAAAGGAGCAGGATGAAATGTTCCAATTGTAGCAATTAACATTTGTTCACTAACTCTAATTAAGAAATTCCATTGAAAACAGCAATAGTTATGGATCATATTTTGGTTAAGGTTTTACAATAATTAAAAGATTTGGATCTGCACAAGTCTGAGTTTATAAATATTTTTTTATTATAAATAATTATACGTTCTTGAAAGCTCAAAAATATCTTACTATTATGCTTTATCATCTAAACTGCTTTAAATTTTAAAAATTTATGGAATGCATTTAGAAAAAAAAAATCAGAAATATTTTTAATATTTTTGAGTGCAGATCGAAGTCATAATACTATGAATAATAGTATAAAATTTACGAAATTTGATTGATGAATTGCTAAAAATGTATTGGACTGAAGATATGCATAATATAATTATTGAACAAAATTATAATATATTGTTAGAACAAAAGTTTAGCTAAAGTAAGCGTATGGTATTTAATTGTTACTATAGTAATTCATCAATTAGCGCGATTCTGGCCTTAACCAAAAATTGATGGAAATAATTATTTGATATATATATATATATTAAATTAGGTTCTTATATGAATTTTTTTTTGTAATTACTGAAAGATTATATTATTTAATTGTAAAATGTAAATCTCTTCTTTAGAAACAAGTCTTTTAAAATATTGTTTTAGTTAAATTGTGATACTCTTTGAATACTTTAGTCATTTAAGTCTATGAGACTTAAAGGCTACAATTTTTCGTATGCTCTTAAATATAAAATGAAAAAACAAAATTGAATCAAGATAATGGTTCATTAATATATATAATATATATTTATGAATTAGAGAAAATACGTGTAAAGACCTACTTGTTTTCGGTGAAATATTCTATCTAGAGAATATACGTAAGGTACTAAATTATACTCTAGAGTGAACGCTGTATAGTTGTTGAGTAAATTATATGGAGTTGAAAAGGTTTACGCAGTGACACGAACATGAGCTATAAAAGTTGAATGAATTACGATTCACGCGTGCCTTTGACTGTATTGGGTGACGCGCTGATTGATCACGTTTTACCCTAAATTATATTTCTTTAATTAAACTATATGATGACTTGATTATATTAATGAAAATGTGTATTTTCTCCATAAAAAATAGCAGAGATATATAAAATGCTAAAGGAATAATAATAATAAAACGTCCATCGTTTCAAATATGTGTAAAAATGACGGGAGATGCATGGCAAGTGGTTCTATGTACGAATTGATTGGCCATTGTTAGCAATATCCTGTACAATCTTTATTGTAAAAACGTTTTGCCAGTTAAATTAACTACGCGACATAGAGAAGTAATTAGCTTTACAAATTTTTACTACGATAAAAATGTTTTGTGTCACAAACATATTTTTGGTGAAAGTACCTTTATCAAGAATATTTACTATGTTTAAAGTACATAATGCACAATCTATGAAACTTGTTGATTGTTCTACCGTGATAATGTAACTCTCAATAAGTCTATCTTGTTAAATATGTATGAAGAATTTTATTAAAAGTTGCATTAGGTTATATTAATGCGTCGTTTGTGACACTGCGAATGTTGAAAGAATGATTATTAGTTTTTGTTTCAATTGCCAATAATTTTATTTATTTATTTTTTCTTTTTTCATGAAAGCAAAGTAAATATATATTATTTAAAATTATAATTCACTGGACCATCACATTTCCGCTAGCAGCTGTGGAATCGAACAATGTATACTATGTAAAGATGATACATTCTACAAAAATTCTATGTCAGTGACTAAGTGACTCGTAATTAGATGTGTAAAAAATCACTGCGGCTTTTAGCATAATATTAAAATGTTCTTAAGAAAAATTATCTTATTCTATTATCCATATCTTTAAATTTTTAATTATTTTATTAAAATCAATTACAGTTATCTATTGTAGTTATTTTTATTTTCAAAATTATTCACAAGATCATAATTATGTTGATATGAATACATTCTGAAATAATAACATTGGCTACATTTAACAAATCATTATTTAGATTCGAAACGTAGACTAATGTGCTATTTTTGTTTCCTTTTTCTGGTAAATATACACTCTGTTTTTTCTTGGACAAAAGTAGACAAGTACAAAGGTAAAACAAATCTATACATTTGACTCAAAATTTGTTTTGAGTCCTCTAGCAGTTATTATCTAAAGTAGATAATGTAAAAGTGGCTAAATTATACGCGGCACCAGTGCAGAGATCATCTGGGTTTTACAGATCAAGCGTCAAAGTACGCCTTGAGAAACGCAGACACTCTGAATACAGATTGCATTTATAGATTTACTTTTTCCGACCTGGATAAAATTTTATTCGAGCTAAATATATTTATTCATAGAATTAACATGAAAGACGATCGCTAACGCAAATCATAGATCCTTACATTGATAAAAGTAAAGTAACTGTGCTTTCCCAGCCTCTAAAAAAAAAAAAATAAAATAAAATAAAAAAACAAACAAAAATTAAAGACGAATACTTAGTCCGTTAATATTACTTCGATGTTGTTTTTTCATCGAATCGCTTCGCTGAATCGTCTTTGTACGCTGCAATACATTTACAGTCGAGTCTCTAAATCTAAAGGGCTGTCAAACTTCCAGGTCTTAGATTGCTTAAAATTGTTTTATCATCTCTTTTCTTATAACGCTTTTTTGCGTTTTCTGTTTTACAGAATATAACTCACATATCCCCAACAGACACATACATATAATATTTGTACATGGGTAATTAATTATATCTGATGAAAAATGTATGTTTTAAGCCCAATCGAATCCATACACGATTCACTTACAACATCAAAAATAGACTATCGCCAAAGTATGCTCTAATGCGCGACACACCCTGTCGATTGTTCTGCTGCTCGATAGGAAAGCATAACTTCAGTTTTGACGAACACTTTCGAGCTTTCATTTGCATCGCTTCACAGTCCTAATCGCAGTAGATTTTACATATTTAGTGCGAATGTTTGCTCTCATTTCTTTTCTTTTCTTTTCTTTTTTTTTTTATGTACATTCTTATATCAGACAGCCATAATATTCATTTTCATTCTTTTTTTCAAAAACACGAGTGTCAACAACAAATCAAACAGCTTTTTTTTAAATTCCTTGTTATTTTCCAAATACTCAAAGAGAGAATGTTAATGCACTAGATATAATTCACTTTTTTGTATTGGTTTCTTTTTTTCATTTTTCTTATTTTTTTGAAAATCCACACACGACGTATAGACGTTACCTACAATGCAAACGCTGTTGTACGCATAGCGGGTAGTTGAGGTGAACGCGATGTCGCTTTACGCACGGCCACGCGGTTTTTTACGCGACGAGCTTTCTTCATTTGATGCTGCTGCGACCGTTGTGGTGCTGGCTACTCGTTTGGGACGGCCGCCTGGCGTTGGCTTGGTCTCCTGCGTTGGTGCTTGTGCTGTAGCGCCTATTAATGAACAAGAACTTAATGAAATGCCTGATCCCATTAACTTGTGCTTTGTGGGGCGAATTGACCATTAAAACTAGGGAACAAATTATAATACCATCCAATAGTTGTAAGGAGACCATAACTTAACGCAAAATAAAACATTGTAATTTTTACGATTTAAAACTGATATCTCATATACAATTACAGACCTTTTTTATGAAAAGTTTTTGGGTTTCTGAACGAAACCACGTATCTAAGTAATAAACGCAAAGTTCAACTATACTTTCTAGTTATTTTATTTTTTATTAATGTTTTTAAAACGTATCTAAATAGCTTTTATAAAATTTCTTAATTTGTTTAAAATAATGATCTCCAATTTTAAACACCTATTCGAATTGGTTTTACAAGTTGTCATTCTATTTTTTAAAATATAAATTTAAATTAAGGATGAAAATATTTTTCAAACAAAATTTAAACAAGATTTACTAAAATGCAAATACTTATCATTGAAGGTTCATAGAAGATACGAAAATGCAGATCTTCATGAAATATTAATATACAATTCTTTGAATTATACGGAGGACTAACGACTTTTTTTCCATATTTATTATCGAACATATTTTCAAAATATTTGATTCGAATGTTTGTCGTATATACACGGGATCTTATATGAGACTCGGTTAAAAACAGCCGATTGATATAACCCCCTTCACACAGCTCTAAGTTACAGTTAAAAAAGTAGAGATACAGTTGAACAAGAAAAAAAACATTAAAAATGAACTCAAATAGTTTTATTTTAATTTGTATTTTTTTTTAATTTATCGCTCGTGCAATAAGTAAAGTAATTAAAGCAGTTATGAAAAATTCAAAAATTATACATTCATCAAACGTAAAAAGAAAGTGGAATGGGCATTAATCTAAACTAAATTCTGAAAAATCGTTCTTACCTCTTGCCTTTGCTCTCGACTGTCCGGGCGTGCTGACGGTACTAGTACTAGCTGCTGCTGGTTTGGCAGGTTGCTTCTTGGCTTCTACAGCCTTTTTGGGTTCGGCAGCCTTTTTCGGTTCAGCGGCCTTTTTAGGTGCTGCTGCGGAAGTTGTTGCTGTGGATGTGCTGGGTCCTGCCACAACACCTTTACTTCTATTAAGGGCTCGTTCGGCTCTACTTGGGCCTTTCGGTGTTATAGGGGTTTGCGCGATTGCAGCTTTGATTCCTAATCGCTTCTTAGCTTGACCCCTTTTTGCTAAGATTGATTTTATGATTGAAGAATCAGAATCAGAAGAGTCATCAGAGTCATCCTCGTCTTCGTCTGATTCGTCATCATCATCATCGTCATCATCTTCAGAATCGCTAGAGTCTTTATTAGATTTCTTACGTTGACGTTTTCCTTTACCGCCTTTGCCCTTTCCTTTTCCTTTCCTTTTCTTTAGCTGTGCTTCATCTTTGTACAGTGATAGGTCCACTGAAATTTATAAAATAGTTATGATTAGTGAATTTTCGTTTTTTATGCTCAAATTTCTACCTTTCGAGAAGCTTATGAAAACACTGTCTCAATTATTGACACAAACAGAAATATTAATAAATGAAATACGTACATCCATCTGGATGTTCTTCAGTCACTGGTGGTTTTTCAGAAACTCCAGCTTCAACATCAATAGCCCTCTTCAAGATGTTTTCTGTTCGTAACAACTCGTATTTAGTCAGTTGATACTTATTTTTCTCCACTTTGTTTAAATTAAGATTTGTCAATATACAGTCAAAATCTAGAAACAAAGATTTTAGGTAAATAATAACGTAATAATAGAGATAAAAATAATTTCATTATTATAATTAAATGTACCTGTAACATCATAGAAGTCTGGAGAATAGATTTCTCCATTGTTTTTGTCTTGTGACAACCAACGTATGCGTATGCGTTTACTAGATTTGTAAATATTCTGTAACGCTTGACAAACGTAAAAACTTCCTTCAGTGTTTCTCACGGCTAGGAATTCGTTCTTGTAAAAAACAATAAGTTTGTCGTCAGCTGCTTTAGACGGTGTCTTTGATGAATTCTTCATCATCATTGTGTATTCAGGTAATGGACTCTGGTATGGAGTTGTTTGGACTCTAGTTCGTCGTGATCTAGGTCCTCCTTCCGAACTTGGTGCCTTCTGTTCCTTTAGTTCTCGAGATTTTCTCTTTGCAGGTCGTGAAGAAACTGGAGTTTTTGGTTCTGCCTTTTCGGGACTTTCAGGTTTTATCTGTATTTTCGGCGATTTTTGCGCTGGAGTGTCTACTTTAGATGAAGCCTCCTCAGTTTTCGGCGTTACTGGTGGTTGCGATACTTTCTGCGGCGAAGTGACGCTAGGTGCAGTAGTAATAGCAGCAGCAACTGGAGGAGCAGTACTAGAAGCAGCAGTAACAGTAGCAGCAGTGGCATTTTCCTCTTTTGGTCCACTAGTTACAGTTTTCTTCTCTTCAACTTTAATTGGTGCTGTGGCTGCTGGTAAAAATAAATTTATTCACCATTAATTAAATTTTTATACTCAAATATAAATATACTCATATTTTATAAAAACGATAGATAATAAAAATACTTCTATAGTATTGATTATAATATTTTTTGAGATTTTAGGAAATTGAAGTAATATGAATATTCTAATATATATTCAAAAGTTCAACGTGTTGTAAAATTCGTAATAATTGCCATATGTATTAACCACATCAGAAAAATGAAATGAAAATGTTTATTTACAGCAAAATTTTCAATAAATAAGTGCTCATTATTATTTATCTTCAATATACTTTTTCAAATATTAAAATGTATTCCTTTTAATATTTTTGCTTTATTTTCTAATTAAATAAAAATACGTACTTTGCTGCTCAGCGGGTTTTGCATCGGAAGTTTCTTCTTTGGGCTTCTGCACAGTCTCGGATTCTTTATTCTGCTGTGGAGCCGTTCCGTCCGTGGTTGAACTGTTCACTTTTGGTTGCTCTACAACTGGTCTAGCTGCCGCTGGAGCAGCCGCTGATACTGCAGTTCCAGTCGCTGATAGAGCGGACGTCGTTGTCGCACCGGCAGGTACGGTATTCGTCGTGGTAGCCACAGTAGAGACAACATTTCCAGGAACACTGGGTGCCGGTGTTACTGGAGCCGCCGTTGGCGCTGGAGTTGTAGTAGGAGGTATAGATGTTTGAGTTGGTGTGGGAGTTGCAGTTAGGGTTAATGCGGTCACGGTACTTGCTGGAATTGCCGACACGGGTCCTGAAGGCGTGACTCCATCTATTTTATCTTTTTCAATCTGAAAACAATGTTAAAAAATTATTAATATACAAGAAAAAGAAAATGAGCTAATTTTGAAACTTTACATTTTTCAATAAATTGATGTAATGTTTTAATGTCTTATATTTTAATATTTTGGCCTGTATTTATTACCTTAGACTGTTCTGTGCCATTTTGAATAAGTTTGTTGGGATCTTGTGGCTGTTCTGTCTCTTTGTGCGGCATTAGTTGCGATTGCTGTGGGTGTTGTTGAGATAATTGCTGCGATTGCTGTTGGGGTTGTTGCTGCTGTTGTGATGGTTGCTGTGACTGTTGTTGCTGTTGCTGCTGCTGTTGATCTGATGGAATGTTATTGGGAAAAGGTGCCTGATATGCAGGTACTCTGTGCTCCTGAATCAGACTAAGAGGCTGAGTTGGTGGTTGGAGAGTTACATAGTTTAAATTAGTTCCTTGTAGTGGTTTCATACCACCACTCGATTGATCAGAGGATGGTACCACTTTTTGGGCAACCATGTTCATTGGCAACATGGTGTGACCTGTTGATGCAGTTGGCGTCCCTACTCCGGGCATGGATGACTTTATGGCAGGTGCACTCATGTCCCACCTGACACTAGGAAGAAAGTTTTTTGGCTCCTCGAATGGCCAAAAATTTATTTAGCACTCAAGTGTAGATCATTCAGTACTTTTCCAGTTAATCTCAATGTCTTATAGTCGATCAGAAGGAGGAGTAGTTATTTACACCTGTAATAAAAATATAATAGATAAATATCAATTAAAAAATAAATAAAAATTGTTTTGAATAAGACATTCTTAAAATATGTTTGATATATGACTATGATAATAAATTTAAGTTTATGACAATAAGAAAATACAGAAAATTCCAAATAATAAAAATTATACATAATTTCACAATGTTTATATATTATGTAATAAGTAATGTACTAGCTTTATTAGGCTTAACATGTCATCATACAAAATCATATTAACCACTGTTTGTAATGAGGGCAACTAGCTTTAATTTACTTAATTTGAAGCAGTTTTAATTGAAAGACTTGATTTCCTTTATAATGTTAACGAAGAATCGATTTTTATAAAACGTACAAATGGTAAAGGTTTATTCTATTATTCATATACATTTTTATTTGTTTGCATACTTTTTTTAATAAAATTAAAATCTATATTAAAAATGCTAATGGAATAAGTCTTTCAGAACAATAAATTTCATAATTTGCATCATCAATAGAAAATAATAAATAATTTCTTTTTAAATTAAATTTATTTTTGAAAGTGCTTTCTTTATAAAATAGCAAGCTTAGTTTTTAGTGTATCTTTTAATAAAAAATGTATGATTTATACTATTTGCATACAATAATATATCAAAAAAATAATAATTTATAATATTCAGACAATAATAATAATAATAACAACAACAACAATAATAACAACTTAATAATATTGAAATTAGATTATAAATAACAGTAATGAATTTAAATTTAAAAATGCAGTAAAGACATAATTAGTAAAATTTTAAAAAGACTACGATTTATGACCTTTTTTTATATTCGTTCATTTTATCACATACTTATTGCTTTAAATGTTAATTTAGTTAGCTTAAATCTAGTTTGAGCTAGTTGGAATTAGTACTCTTTTAGGCTGATCAAGTCTTTCGTCAAAAACTAATGATTTACGCAACACATATTGCACATTCTTATACATCGCATGCGACAAGGCGATACTCGATTGCAAATTTCGCAAAATTCGTATTCATTAAGTGAGTAATTAACCCATGCCATGTTTTTCGGCAGGACCACTCAACAGTCAATAGCTAATGGACCGACTCATTCAACGCGCGATCCACCTCGAAATCCTCACAATGACCCCCAGCAGCGGACGGCCGCTGCCTGCCCCCTTCTCTTTCTCCCTCGCTCTCCTCCATCTCCTTGTCAGCGCATGCAGAATGTAAAAAGGCCTGCACGGAGAGAGAGGGACAGAGTCCGGCACTGCGCATACCTACGTGCACTAACACAACTACGTGTGGGTCCGTACGGTACACATGCAAGTGCACGGGCGAACTAAAGAGAGACAGGGCGAATGGCGAGTCAGCCCCTAGCGCGCGTTATTGCCGAGCGAGAAATCGCGAGAGCTAGAGACTACGAGAGAGCGGGGAAACGAACGCGAACCGCGCGCGGAAGAACAGAAAGGCGAAGGCGGCACGGCGGGACTTGCGGGAAAGAGAAAAAGAGAGAGACGGAAACAAGTGCAAAGGGAGGAGTAGTAACGCGGCGGGAGCGAGCGCGCGAAAGAAGAGAGAGGAGAGAATATGTACGCGCGGTCGCGTACATAAAGGGGGCGGCGGCATATCCAAGCGAGAGAGAGATAGACAGAGGGGACAATTTACGAGGGGTGGCGCGCGAGCGAGCGAGGGCAAGCGCCGTGGGGGAGGGCTTCCAGTAAACATAAACACGAATCGAATTTTGTCGACTGCGTAAGGAGTCGGATCTCTCGCTTTCTCTGTCTCGCTCTCCGCCCGTCCGTATATATGCGCGCGCATGTGTACGTAGCGTCAGCTCTCTCTATAGTCGCGGCCGAGTTTTATCGCGCCAGCGAAAGAAATGTAATGTACGTGTGTGTGTCTGTGTGTGTGTACCTAGCGCTAGCGCATTCCCTTTCGTTCACGCCAAGATCGTTCTAAAGTGTACTTGCAGCACTGGGAGAGAACGCAGAGAGGGACGCGAGCGAGAAGTACCTACCTACGTTTACCCGGGAAAATTTGCGCGGAGTCTCGAGAGCGAGAGTGCAAGAGGAGCGTGCACACAGCGAGAGAGAGACATAGTAGGCAACTACACACGACGAACAAGACAATATATAGATACAGGCTATAACGCGGATCATGATTTTCTCGTCCACTCTCTCTCTCGCTCCGCTCGTTCGTATACGCCGAAGCGCGCGCGGCAACGACGGCAGCGGCAGCTCTCTTGCCGCGCTCGCTCCTCCCTCCCTCTCACCTTCTCTTTCATTCTCTTTTTCTCGCGTGTTCTTTATACTTTCTTCCTATTCAAGCTCTCTGCCTCTCTTTCTGGCGCGCGTTTTATACACACGTAGCATTTCTCCGAAGGCGCATTCGAACGTCCGGCACATTCCACCCTGTGGCGGTGCGGCGCCAGACGGCGGCGGCGTTGACCCCCGCGACGACGTCTCTTGATTTCTGTTTCCTTCTCTCTCTCTCTCTCTCTCTCTCTCTCTCTCTCTCTCTCTCTCTCTCTCTCTCTCTCTCTCTCTCTCTCTCTCTCTCTCTCTCTCTCTTCTTGCATATGTGTATTCGTCGCGTAAGTGCATATCGCATGATGACGCTCGCGCAACTCACCTATATGTATATATATGCTGTATTTGTGTGCGCGAATCCAGCGGCACAGGCACGCATACACTCGCACGCGAGCGAGCGTGTATAAGTAATAATCTCCTCTTGACTTTCACCTCTCCTCGACGCCTATCTCCCTTCTCGCTCTCTGTTTTTCTCTCCCGCGCTTTGCCGCCGATGCTGATCTGGTGGTGATGCCGCATCAACTCATCTTCGGAGACGCCGAGAGACACGCACGCACTCACGCGCACGCACACACACTGTTGTGCATACGCTATTATGTACATACACCGAGCACACACACACACACACGCCGCGTCGACTTACTAATGTAGCGGGCGGGCGGGTTCGGTAATAACGAACTCACGCGGAAGACGTCGAATCCGCGCTGCTGCTCAGGAGTCGGCTAATGGTGCTCTGCTGTAGCTACTACGAGCGGTGGCGGCGGCGCGCCTTCGACATAACATCGGCTGCCTTCGTCGTCCGTGTGCACTCGCACATTCGCGCGCTGCGATTATTGTACACCGCACTTCGCGCAACACGGCCGCACGGCACATATACGAGTGTACACACTTATGTGCACACACACCGTGTGTCCTCCCGTGTGCGTGTGATGTGCGTTCCGAGCGCTGCCGAGCACCGCGAGGAACTACTGACACGAGCACTGTATATCTGGCCCGACGCCGCCGAACGTCCCTCTGCACTACTGGCTCTCTGTCCTTTGCCGAGTCGCTCTATTTCGTTCTGCCGCGCGAAAAGGCACGAGCAGTACGCACGCAGGCGTGCGTAGCTTACGCAGAAGCCGACCTGAGGAAACTACGGAATACTACTGCTGCTGCTGCTTCCTGCTGCCGTCGTCGTCGCTGTGCGATGACGAGTCAGCAAACATGCACGGCACACACTGCGTTCTTCCCGCTTGGCTTGTCTTTCCAAGTCCGACGGCGGCGAGTAATACGAGGTCGGCTAATGCGTGACCGGTGCTATAGGTAGCGGCAACGATGACGACTACTAACTGTCTTGACGCTTACTTACAACTGAGGCTTTATTGCGCGCAGCCGAGAGATCCGAGGGGAGAAAAAACGGGAATGCCAGACGTTAGATGGCGTCGGTCGGTTCAAGCGGCTGCGACGGCGGTACGGCGGTTTCACGTTTCCCTCGCCTCTCGTCCGTTTCGCTTCGTTCCGATGTCGAGCGCGCGCGCGCGCGTTATTCCTGTCTCTCTCTTTTCTCTCTCTGTCTCTCCCGCTCTCTTCTCCCGACGCTCACGCTCACCTTACGTCCTTTCCACATGGAGTGCGTCATGCGCCGTGCGTCGCGTCGTGCGCTGCGCATGTATGCGTGATGTCTGCCGTCTTCGTTCCACGTTCGTCTTTTGCACCTCGATCCGTCCTGCTCTCTGCGGCTAACAACAGACAAGCTACTGAGTCCTGGACGATGACCAGTAGCGATCTGCGCGTCGGGTTTCGCAATTTCGAATGCTCTTTGACAACTTCCTGCTGAGTATTTCAGAATTGAACTGTGGCGCCCCTGTTGGCCGTTACCTTTTTACCTACAATGTTAACACACACCACTCTGATCCTCTACTGTTTGTGTGCGTAGGTGAGCCGGCGATTGAGCCGTGTAGGCGGTCGCTGCTGTTTCCCTCTCGCTCGGACAGCCACTCTTGACGACGCCGCGGCCGCGCGCTATTTTTCCCGCATGCGCACTGAGCGCGGCAATATTGTCTCCCCCCTCCCTTCACTTTCCTGTGTGCGCGCTCACTTTTGCCGGTTTTCTTTCTGTTTTACGCTATACGTAATTTCATCGGCCCTTGCTGCATTTATATTGGCCAGCGAATGAATTTTAAAAGTGATTGGTCTCCTTTACTCCGTTGCTTGTTTAATCGATGAACAGACCTGCAGTACTATGGATTTTTTTCTGAGTACAATACTTACGCGAATGGCGCAGGATAATGCAACGACTGCGTACTTATAAGTACTTGAATTTCGAACTTTCGAAGATAATGTTCGAATCGAAAATTCGAAGATGGTTTGAATTTTATTGTTCATATCTTTCAATGTTTAAGGATAAGTTTTTGATTTTTAGTACAATACTTTGTCTAATTCTATTATAATAATTGTCTTCAACAAGTAAAAAATGTTTGCTTTTTGTAATATTTAAATGGACGTGATCTTGTTTATGCACATACTGATTGTGCACATATTAATTGTGCACACTTTAACATTGGTATATATCTATATGTATAGATCTGTACCAATGCTATCTGTGCACAATAAATATGTGCACAATCCTTATGTGCACAAACAAGAACATGCCTTTAAATGAAAGTATATGATTTTTATACACACTAAAATAATAAGAATATCTTACTAATCATTATTATTATTATCTACTGTTTATTCAAGGAAATATCAATTGAGAAATATAATGATATATTTACAAGTGATAAATATTAAAAAATTATTTATTAATCTGATATTTGAGTCAGATCATGATTCACAGCAAGATATAAAAATATGAAAAATCATAAAAATTAAAATTATGCAATATGTACAATTCTCAATAAATAAGGTAATATTTTAGTCATTATCGAGATGTAGGTTGAGAATAAAAAAGAGCCATTGCTGGATCTTCACTTTCACATGTGATCAACACATCTCTAAATTTGTCTAATATTTGTAGTAACTGAGATCTTCTAATATTTTCTAGATACATAATCTCTTCCAAATGATGTCCTCCTTTAAAATATCCCATTCGACATAATCTCTCAAGCAATATTACATCATCTGATGGGTAATCATCAGATTGATAGGAATATAATTCATCTGTCTTATCTAAAGACATATCTGCTTTAGAGTCATTAGGGGTGCCTTTGGGAGTATTGTTTAAACTCCATGTACTGCCATCTAATGCTGCAGCAGAATCATCTTCTGTTAACACATTAGGAGGAGTAGATCCATTAACAACTTCTCGAACATTCTGAATTAAACAAAGTAAATTCATATTTTTAAATGCTAAAAATACTAATGTATAATTTTTTCATTCAAATAAAAATTATTCAAAGAGATTTAATTTCCTCATTAAGAAAAGTTATTATAATTAAAAGTATTCATGAAAAAATGAAATATTGTAACTGTCATAATAAATACATACAATAGATGAACGCCCATGAACTGTTGGCATGTACTGAACATAGGTGTGCAATTGGAGTAGAAGATGATTTTTTAAAAGCCAAATAATCATCTTGACTAATTGTGTTTGTTGTTGAGGTTGACTTAAAGGATTTAATTTTTGACTTATTGAAGTTGGCAAAGAAAATTCACTTATTACCTAAAAGAATTACAAAGTTTATTAAACAATAAAAATAAATCATTTATTCATAAATGTAATAATATTATACCTGTAGTAAACATGTTCCTGGGAATTGCTCAGAAAATGCTTCTAGCATGCGACTTGTTAATACTGCATCAGGAGAGACAACATAAACATTACTTTCACACAGAGGGTATATTATTGTTGCTTTGGCCCAATATACCAAATGACCAGTTAACTGAAAAACTTGAGATAAAGCTAAATCTGAATCTGCTGCCAATGTTTGTAAGCTCTTTAATGGGTTGTACATCTGTATTAAACGATACAGAGCTGGTGAGTGATCAGTTGGTAAAGAATCCATCAAATCCATTGGCTCAGTTAGAAGTAGTAAACCATGATATGGCCGTAGTCTGTTCAAACACCTGTCAATTATTTCAGGATCTACCATAAAACCTTTTTTGTGGGTTTGATGAACTTTTTGTGGTAAGCAAAAGCTTACTTGTATCCACTTGTCAATCATTATATTAATGATTCCTGAAGTACTTAAGCTATTAAAAATAGATTTTAAATCACGAGCAAGTGAGCTCTTTTGTAATATTGTTTCATAAGGTGATTCATCAGGATCACTTTCTTCTTCTGACCTAGAATTTAAAAATTTAGTCTTTGATTTTTAAATTTAAAATAAAAAAAAATCTATAAAGTATCTAGAGAAAATGTACGTGCATTAAATAATATAGAATTTTGTACACAAGTAAAAGATTTCAATTACCTAGCTGCCACTTCATCATGCGTTGACACCATTATTTTGATTTCTTCTGTAAGAAAACCACATCTCTTTTCCTCATGCCTTAGAGCAATCCCTAATCTAAGAGGAAAACTTGTATGTAATACAACTCTAAAATAAAAAACATCTTCTACCTACCTTTTACTTAAATCATAGTAACACTTTACTACAGAATGACTAGCTTGAGCTTGCAAAGCAAAGACCACATTGAAGAGCATAGAAGAATTTACTTCTTTTGGCCCTCTTGATGGGAGTAATGTTGGATGTCCAACAAACCGTACTTCATTGACTTTTAATTCAAATTTTGTTTCACACAGTTCCGGTTTAACAGCAAAGAGTGTTGATAGAACTTCATCCGATAAACCAGTGAGATTTCCATTAGTTAGTTTTGGGAATGGTATAGACTGCATCATACAAAATAAAGTTCAATAATTATAACTGTTCATTTATTTAACAAAATTGAATTGTATTACAAAGAGACCTGTAATGAATCCTCTGCAATGACCATTGAATAAGGATTTTTTCTTTTCATGCACTGACTTGAATCTCGTTGATGATTTGTTGCATGTGGATAACGAAAAAGCATTCTGTCGCCTTTACTGTCACTTTTGACAAGTATTATGCTTAAAGGATTGATTTCCATGATACTTTTTGTTTATTTATTAACTACATAACTTTATAAAATTGGAGAGTTGTGTTTATCAGCTGTTTGGAAATGTCAGGTTATGTTATGTTTTCTACTTTCTAGTAGTTATATATTTACATACATGTATATAAGAATATATGTCGTAATTGTAACAAGAACGTCACTACCGATTGAGAGTTATAGCTAGGATTGTGAAACCAATGCAAATAGATTAAAGTTTTAGTTGTATCTATTATTATTCCATGGATGTTAACTAATTATTATCAAACACAGTCAAACCAAATACATGTTTTTTCTGTAATTTGTAACTATATGATTTAGTAAATTATTAGTTTAATAGATTATTATTATTATTATTAATACTTTCCATAAGATCATTGTGCTTTATAGAAATATTAAAGTAACTATGATAAAAAGAAATTTAAATTTTACCCCTCACTTATATAAGTATGTTACCGATTGCGCTAGTAGGTAGTTATTGCACCCACAACAGGTAAGCACCTGACAACGTAGGTTCGATACGAACTGCCATCTACTTATATAAATCTTTAAAAAAAAAAATCAAATTAAATACTGTCGATACACGTCGGTTCTGAGCTCAACTAAAAAGAAAGTTATCAGGTTATCACCACGCGTATCTTGGACAGAGCGTTAATTAGTATAACAATGTTGCAATGCAGTTTTCAGTTTAAAAATTCGAAAGCAGCCGATTGAAATCCCTGAAATTCGCCGTGAATCATCCATACAGCTGACTGTTTCCGTTTCGCGATAAGACCGCGCGGGCGCCCGTAATCTACTATACTCTCGCCCAATATAGCCTAAAACTACAAACTGTCGTTCGGGTCTAATAATTAGCGGAAGCGAGCGGGAGAAAACGTGGAAATAGCTGGAATATCATATCGATGATCGGGACGGCCTCGTCGGCGGCGATGGCTCCCGGCGAGAAAAGAAATCCGTGAAAGAGATAGCGCTACTCAGTGCGCGCGCGTGTGCTCTCGAGAGAGAGCCGTCGTATAGCATAGCAGCAGGGCGGGAAGTAAGTAGCAGCGGCGTCGGCGGCGATGAAGAGGTAGGGTAGGCCCGCTGAGAAGTGCGAATAGTCCGGCAAGGTAAGGGAAGGCCGCGCGTGCGAGAGGAAGGGGTTTTTCGAGCGGCGACCGATACTACTCCTATACACCTGCACCTACCTACCCACAGCGCCGTTCACGATTGATTCTCGCTCTCTCGTGCGCGCTCTCGCTGCTCGCTCTGCGCGGCGCTCGCTCTCGGCCGCTCGCGAGAAGGGAAACGCTTCAAGGTGGGGACGGCCAGTGGGACTCGCGCGCGACTCGAAAGTACAGTCGTCGTCCTCTCATCGGCTCTCGCGCATAGCTCTATTAGAGGCGGGTGCGCGGTGCTTTACACTGCCAAAGGCACACACAGTCACACAGAGACACTCTGCCAGCTCTGCGCTGTGCTGCTGCTGCTGCTGCTCGTCTCGGATCATCCCCTCGGCCATGGCGTGTCTGGGCTCGACTCGGCGGCTCTGCGCCGCCCGCGCTGACAAACTGTGCCACCTGCGTCGCGGCAGCAACGTCTCGGGGATCGCCGGGAACCTTATCGCCGACCAGCAGAAGACCGGAGTCGCAGCAGCCGCCACTGCCGGCAGGCTATTTCTGCAGCGCTGTCAGGTGAGTGTCCCCCCGCCCTTGCTTTTTCCTCGACCGTTTAGCCGAGCTTGCGCGATTTGTCAACCCTCCCCCAACGTGTAATCGAGTATCATTTCACTTCTGCTGCTCGTCTCGAGCTCATTTTCTCTCAGAACTTTGCTGGCAAAGGTCATATATCGCGCGTGCTCACGCGTGACCATAGCCGTGTCTGCGTCGACCTAACCTCTCCCAGATGCGCGTAAGAGTGCATCTAACGCGCGCGCGCAGAATTACATAACCCGTGGTTGTTGCACGACATGCCCGGGTCAGAGGCGAATCGGGTAATTAAAAAAAGCTGCTGGTGTGGCACGCATCTGCGGCGCCGTTTGCGCGCGGCCGTGAAATCGAAAGTTCCGATTCACGGCTCTCTCGCGGGCCCGCGGCTCTCTGCGCACGGGGGAAAGTAGGGAAATCGCGGTCGCGCGCGCACGGCGAGAGCATGCTCGAAATCCACATCGTGCCGCACGCCGCCGTCAGCTGAGAGCCACGTCTTTATGTGTATGGGTGTGTATATGTGGGGGGGCTCTTGCTGCTGCTGCTGCTGGGCGCAGTAGCAGACGACGGCGGAGACGGCGGTGTCTGCTAGCTGTGCGACCGTGTGCGCAGGCGCGAGGACCGACGCGCGAAAATTCGATTTCCCGCGAGTATAGATTTAGTCAGAGGGACTGTGTATAAGTAGCGGAACGTGGATAGTGTGAAACCGATGCGATTTGTCTTTACGCCAAACGAAAAGGTGTGTGCGCGAGCGCGCGTATATGTATATATATACGCGTGAGAATGGAAAGGGAGAGGAGTGGTCGGGTTTTTAGCAACGGCAATCGCAGAAAAGAAGACATTACTTACTTTCTCCCGCGATTCTTGCTGGACGCGCGCGCGTGTCTCGACCGCTCGGCAAGATCCGCCTCGTGCCTCCGCATCCAGGTGTCTGTTTATCGCTCGCGGAGGTGTCCAAAAAAAAAGGAAAAACGAAACAACGACCGACCGCAGAGACGAGTGTCGCGAAAAATAATGAAGAATTGTTGAAAAACGTCCGATGATCGCTGACAATGTCGATTCTAATGGTGCTCATTAGCTTTCAACGCCAATTTAACGCTCGATGAATAAACAACGATGGTGACAACTGATGCCACCTGCTGCTGTAGAGTATAATAATATCGTCTCGAGAGAGCCGGTTATCATTACGGGCACGTAGAGTGACAGCCGTGGCTTGTAATTCAAAACCTATATGTCGCGCGCCGCGAGAAAATTGCGAATGCGCCGCGATGTGATTAGCGCGCGTGCACGAGCGTGATGGTTTATTTGATTGGTCATGCGCGCAGTGTCGCGGTTTTCGGACAGATTTTCCCTCCCGCGACGACGCGCATCCCAATCGAGTGATTCACGCGGCGATTGCGCTTAATTTTACGCGCACGGCGAAGGCGACGTTGTGTTATATAGCTCGTTAGCGGTGGAATCGCTGGAAATTGAGTGCTATGCACTTTCTTGAGCCGCGTGAAATGTGGAAGGAAGAAGTTGCGGGAGAAAAGTTCTATACTGTGTATGTGTGTGTATGTGTGTTCGGCTTCTCTCTCCTGGTGCACGTGCCTGTAAAGCTGCTGCTGGCGGCTAGTCAGTCCCACTTTTTTTTTTCCCGTATTTCTCAAGACTCGTCTACTATATAGCGCGGCCGCGGCAACTGCTCGTCTAGCCGCGCGGTGAGGATATTTCTCAAGCTCCCGCTCTCGCGACGGCGCTCTCCTCCTGTCTCTTTCGCACGTGTGTCTCTTCTTTTCGGGTAAATCTCTCTCGGAACCGCGCTTCGACATTTGCATGCGAGAAGGAGAGAGAGACACAGAGAGAGAGAGAGATAGAGAACACCTGACGTAACGACGAAATACCGAACGCGTAGCATCGATTAGCGTTCGCTTGCTTACTCGCGCGCGAGTGAGAAAGATAGAGAGAGAGAGAGAGAGAGCTCGTAATCTAGAAGGGGGTTTCTCACTCTCTCGCGCGCGGGCGACTTGAGCAAGTGGGCGAGGCTACTTCCTTAAGGCGAGATTTCAAAATCGCGCGCGCGCGCTCACGCCGAGAAGCCACTTTCGCAAAGTCCACTTCCAATTCATTTTTCCCGCCTCCGGTCCGCGCCGCGCATTTTTCCCCGCATGGCAGGTTTATATATCACTATTTACATGTGGCGCAGCGTTTCGGGGTAAATGTCGAACGAATGGGCAGCAGCAACAGCCTTTTCTAGCGCGTGTTGAAAGTATATATAATATATATATAGAGAGAGAGAATGTTGAGGCTTTACGAAAATTTAAGTATGTCATATCCATCGTGGTTTTCAAGGTCTCCCCTTGCGCGCGTTCGGCGGGTCAACGAGGAAAAAACAGTTTACGACTGGAAACAAAGTAAAAGTTGCATATGCATTATTTATTAATGGTGTTGCTTCATCTATATTATACGAAACTTTCTGCGTTTTATGCCCGTACGTGCGTATATGTGTGTGTATGTGTGTGCGCGTGTGTACCTGCCGATATATCACGAGAACGGTATATAGAGAGAATAATTTGGCCGCCGCATAGAAGGATATTTTTGGTCTTTTACGCTCGGTATAGGACGCGCGCGTGCGCGTGCGCCAATGGGCCGTGGTCGGCTACTGCTGTTTGCGCATTCTTGCATAGTATGATAAAATTCGCTCTCGTCGTCGTCGTCCACATCACTTTCCATGAAGCTGTATAGCTTCGATCGATTAAACGCCGGTGCGACGCGTTTAATATTGCGATTATAAGTATATAAAATATCACGTGAATTTCATTAAGTATCTATGTCAGAGCCATGATACTTTATATTGGATTTTCTTAATGCAATGAGTATATTACAGTGATATAATTTTTGCTATTATATGCCGATACTTTGTGTATTTAGCATAATAAATTGCATATATTCAAATTAAAATAGATCCATATATTTTATAAATATATATGGATACGCGTGCATATTCATATACGCGCGAACTGTTTAGCTTTTATAATAACTCGATGAATATGTATTACCAAATCTCTTCATTGACGTAGTGCGTACGACTTAAAAAGTTTAATTGGACAAGAAACAGCTGCTCTCCCGTCTCGCAACGATACTATATTCTATCGCTGCCGGAAACAAAAGAAGTGTCGGGAGTTACACATTTTAAAGACAATTTTGCGCTAATGTCGTCACTTCTCTCTCTCTCTCTCTCTCTCTCTCTCTCTCTCTCTCTCTCTCTCTCTCTCTCTCTCTCTCTCTCTCTCTGGTAATCCTCGCAATTCAGTTTCATTTGAAATCGCGGACATGTGCTATTATACAAACGCGAAAAGACTCCGCCTTGAGCGTACACATAGAGTCCGACTCGCGCTGACTGTTAAACTAACTATGTCGCATTATAAAAAATACGCACTATCTCGTAGCACAAATTACGTGGGAACTGAGGTAACAAAGACTATATACATCATCTTTCTTATCGGACAGATAATCTACTAACAAGCTTCTAAGTAATAAGCAAAAAGGCTTGTGTCGTGAACTTGCATGACGGTCTATAAGTACATCCGATGCTCTTCAGCAGTCATTACGATACACGAATATAACGCATCGTTTCGAATCCTTCGCGTGATGTCGATCCGTCGAAACCCATAATAGCGCGCGGAGCGATTCATAAACGACTCGGGCGCAAGCGCGTGTAATACCTCTCGATTGTTGATTCTTCTCCGTTCTCCCGCACACAGCACTCACATGTATATCCATACATGTATGACATGTGTGTGTGCGCACCTTTCCTTCAAGGGCGTCAGTCTCACACCCGCGTGACTCGCGGTTTAACAAACCGAGGCGCCGTCGTTTTCACACGTCTATATATACATACTCCCGTGTGTGTGTGTGTGTGTGTGTGTGTGTGTGTGTGTGTGTGTGTGTGTGTGTGTGTGTGTGTGTGTGTGTGTGTGTGTGTGTGTGTGTGTGTGTGTGTGTGTGTGTGTGTGTGTGTGTGTGTGTGTGTGTGTGTGTGTGTGTGTGTGTGTGTGTGTGTGTGTGTGTGTGTGTGTGTGTGTGTGTGTGTGTGTGTGTGTGTGTGTGTGTGTGTGTGTGGTATAGCCGAAACGAAGAAGAAGAATAAAAAGTTGACCAACTGAAGATGTGCTAAAATTCTCGGAAGCCCATCTGACGCAAATGAATGGAGAATCATATATACTATCTCATTTGAATGGGGCGCGCGCGAGCATAGCTGCGTACGCGCGGGAATGCGCGCATGAATACTTTGACAATGCAATTATTAACGCAACAAATTGCCCGCGGCGACGCGCGCAAGCGCTTCTCTATTTACATAAAATCGAACCGCCGTCTCGTCCATTAAATTTCATAACCGCGAGAGCGCCTTCTTGGGAATAAATTTTAAGGGCGGGTATATGTATATATACAGTTTTACTTGTATACACCCGACGCTTTCAATTAGGATTCGCGGTGCTGTCGAGCGGCGCGGAAAAACTTCCGGGACCGCCGACACTCTGGTCCTGTTAAACTGAAACGCGTAAGCTGCTTGTATTAGGGGAAGATTAACGGGGTAAGAAAGTCGCGACAAAATTATAATCAAAATGGTTTAAATATAGTGTATTTTGACAATAGGTTGGTTATGGTGTCGTTTACAAAGTTCGGGAATATAACCGAGAAACAAAAATATGTGTTAATATATAGGCATCGGTGGATACTATGTAGGTCTATGCTCGCATATACTTTTAATCATTCGAAGCGACTGACGATTTGTGACGGAGTGTGTCAAGGATAAAGGTTGCATTGCGGTATTATTTTTTTTTTTTTTTCTGCTTAAGAGAGTGCGATGCCACCTCGAGAGCAGAGACAGGTTTTACCTTTGTTCGTTATGCATAAAGTAAACAATCATTTAAATCCCTTCCTTTTGTAATTCAAATACCTCGCTTATATCCTCCGCGGATATTTGAGATACGCGTTTTTTTTCTTCTTTTTTTTCTCTCTCTCTCTCTCTCTCTCTCTCTATATCGTCGTGGACTAGAATTATTTACGGATCAGCGCGTAAATAATAAGCGAACAATATTTTACGCGATTGTGCAAACACCATATCCCTGGCGATAATGCAACGCATAACTCGCACGTACACTCCTGCGCGCATTAGTTTCGTGACGCAGCGTACGCTTGAAGATGATTTAAAACGTTGACGAGAGTTAACTGAACTCTGGCGTGGCGTTCTCGAAAGGCCGGCATGGAATTCACGCCGGTATATATATATATATATATATATATATATATATATATATATATATATATATATATATATATATATTTGTATTTGGCATATTGGAAAAGTTTAGTTCTATTAGGATTCAATTTCTCCCGTGTAAAAAATCACTCGATGCGCCTCGTTCCTCGTAAATAGTAAGATCTCATGTATTCTCAAGTGAATTCTGATTTATCGCGCTGGAACTTCATTCGCATTATATACGTCTATTCATATTTCTATTTTAAGATTTCAATTACTTATTGTGCGCATGCTTACGAGTTTCTTGCTCTGCTGAACAATTTCTTTACTTAATATATAGTTGATAATGTGTTCATTCTGCAGTCAAAATTAATATTATTCTTCAACGTATTATTATAAACAACACAAACGGAAAACGTTAATTTTCCTCGTCAATATATTGTCTCAAGCGCGGTCGATCAGCTGTATATAAAATTGTAATTTTATCGACAACAAAGACATGTTTTTTTTTTTTTTCAGCGACGTTTGTATATAAAAATTTAGCGAAAATGGGTCAACGAACTCTCGTAGAAAGTAACGAACTTTTGCGCTTCACGTTTAATTTACATTCAATGTCATTGCCTCGGATGATATACTCTCCGCGTATGCACGCTAGCCAGCTGTAATCTTCTTGTTCGCGCTGATGATAGTTTTATTAAAATAAACGACCTAACGCAATATTAACTTCACTATGATCCAGCTGTCGAGTGAGTGCGATATTATTTATGCCGCGCTCGTATATAGTCCCCTCGAACGAAATTGCATCAAATCAATAATACACATAACGTTGATCTAATTTACTTCTACGAGCACGCACCTCGAAACCTGCGGACGCGCGTATGTATACGTGCGATTCGCGATCAATGAAGGCCCATTATGTATAGATATATAACACACACGCCAGTTGAGCTTCGAAGAGATGCTCTGAAATGATTGTGCAAATAATTGCATACTTTCATTTTTATCTTCGAACTTGTTGCTGCTGCTGCACGTTGGCACGTCTGCAGATACTCCGCGGCGCTCTTCAACAGCAGCAGCTCGCTCAGACTTTCGCGCCGGTGAAATTTCGATTTTTCATATAATTACGATTTATCTCTTCGGGGCATAATGACCGCAAATGGGCCGATTTGTTTTCATCGCCTCCCTCCCTCGCTCCTGACGAAAACCTCCTCGGTATATAGTGGGTCGAAGCGAAGTATGTACCTACGAGTCCGCGTAATTATATTTGAGCGCGGCTATTCTGCGCACGAGGCCAAGTTCCAGCGGCAATTATTGTTTAAACAAAGTGCGAGAAACAGACGAGACGAGGCGTCGCCCATACACACACTCTCTCTCTCTCTCTAAAAGAACGCGCTTCGCCTCGGCCTTCGCTTATACACTACGACATTTAAGTGTGAATCCTCTCCTCTCCTCTTACTCAATCGTAGTGTAATTATCGCGCGGAGGATCCGCGAGCGCGCGCGGTCTTGAATGCTCTCTCGCTCCTCTCAGCGTTTCGCACGTTAACTCGATAAATTGATCGCCTCCGGAGAAACTCTCGCGCTACTGCCGCGCGAGTAGTAGGTATACAGTCGGGCGCTTCTGTGCTTATATACGAAAAGAGCGAACGAAAAGTCTTTCTTGGCTTTTGTTTCACCGCCGCCGCTGCTGCTGCTACTACTGCTACTGCACCTGGTTTCTTGTATATACGATCATTTGGTACAGCATTATGTATATGAATCGCAATCGTTGTGGTATTTGCGTAACAGTGAAAGATTTGTTATTAATTTCCGTTCGATATATATATCGGCCTATTTGAGCCGACCGCAAGTGTATATACTAAATAGTAAAGTTTATGATGAAAAGTGTATTTTGTAGTAATGTGGTATTATAGCATGTGCATATAGGTGTAATTATTCTTGCGTTATACTAGACTGAAAGATAGATATTATTGCGGGCTCGATGAAAAGCCCCAAGTTTTAAAAGCCCACGATGAAATTCCGATCGATTATGATCGATTAGCCGCGCATTACTTAATGAAAGGGTTGCGACAGAGCACAGTGATCAACACGAATTTTGCAATAATATCTAATTATAACCTTGTTATGCGCTATTATTTTCTAACTCGATCAATGTTACGAGAATTTGCAAATCATTTGCGTATAATCTATACATTCCTCAAAATTGTCCTCGAAATAAAGTTTAACACTATGGTGTTATTATACTCGTAATGTTTTTTTTTATAATGGGCATTTAGATTTATAGTTTATTTTATTACTTTCGTTTAGTTTAATTACTTCTGTTATGTAAATATGAAATCCACTTTCTAAATTGTTAACTATGCTTTAATATGATTTACGCGAGTGTTATAAAATATATAATGTAATCTTTATTTTCATTGCTATATATAAATTACACACGATCGTAAAAACTCAAGTATTCCCATTTTTCCGCAATATGCCCATACACATTACGATTCCCACGAACAAAGAAAAAAAAATCGTATATGAAATTACATAAAAATCATATCGTACATCAATTCAGCAAATTTTATATATACACACCGTCCGACAAATCCTAATTTCAAAGCCGCTCCGTGATGGCATCACCTCTCAAACACTTACTCATCGCGCTATATACACACAGTAATAAAAATTCGTTCGAACGAAACTTTGACGACGACCCCGTTCAAGGATGTTTGTTACTGAAGTAAAAAAGATAAGATCATTCAAAAAATTTAACATGTTGCTCTTTAATCGATGTCTTATAAATCTGCGAAATTTCAGATCGTTTGTCAACTCGCTTATGGAATTATTCAACTCCAAAGTTCAACTGTTATACACGGGTTCTTATGGAAGTACCTTGGTAAAACACAAAACGCTTAGGAGATGCGATTCTTTAAAAATGATAAGAACGATCCAAAAAACTACCGGTAATATAGAAAATATACAGGAGAATGTTTATACGCTATCTGAACGCGGTAGACAAGACCGATTCCGAGTACTACGGCAAAACGCAAACACACGATCGAGTTCGTAGGCTGCGGGAGGGGATGCGCGGTAAGCGGGGATCCTCTCCCCACACCCCGCGAGCTGAGAGCTACCCAATCTCCTTAAACTCGAATTTCGCCTTATAAGCGGCAAAAAACGCGCGTAGCCTCGCCTTTTTCCAGGAGATTTTTCGCGTCGCGTCCCTATAGCCACAGCTATTTATATACAATCGGAGATTCCACAAAGTCCGTCCGCGTGATCAAACCACACATATACACGCGACGACACAGTATACCGGTCGTTGACCATTCCCAGCAGCAGCAGCCGTAATTCGGTTACGCAATCCACGCTACATGTACACGTGCGTGCGCGGGAACACGCGCGCTGATCGCGCTATACTATACCTATAGTCGCGACACGGACGAACCGTTGCGCATTTGTGTAATAGGTGTAAGAGGGAGAGAGAGGAGGAAGAGGGATACCCGATACACGTGCGCGCAGGGGAATAGATATCTTATCCGCGATTGTTCACTGTGCGATGGTGCGCTATTAGTTATAAGCCGTGGCGAAATTCGCCGTTGGAGAGGATCGTAGTATAGTTAGTATATATAGATGGTCGAGGCACAGTAGGTTAAGATTGTAATGGAGTGGAGGAGATGTATAATAGGGTTTTTATTAATCTCGAGTCTGGCAGCTGTATCGGATTGCCTGGCGCTGAATGTACACAGCTTTATGGTGTTTTGTCTTGCATTACATGGGAAAATCCCTGTGTATGCCCGTGTACTACTGGCTTCGTACCATTATTTACATCGTATGCCTCTTTTTTTTTATGTAAGCGGTCGGAATTGATTTATTTAATTAGATACTTAATCTGGCACGAGTGTAATATGAAAGAATGAAGATGTTTTGCAATAGGTACATATATAATGTAATGGGTCTGAAGTTCGCAACGTTGGAGTGCAATGAAATAAGAAAAAAATTTATTTTGCTTCATGGTTATACTATAATTAATATTAATTTTGTATGCAGATTTATAAGTGTTTTATAGAATGAAATAACTTTATAGCAAAGGTTTAGATGAAATTTCCATTGTTTAATAACATAAATTAATTATAAGAAATTATTTCGTTGCATTCCAACGATGCAAACTTGAGCGACCCATATAATGTAACGCTTTTTCAGTATCAGGCTTACAATTATGCTTATAATAGAAATAAGAAAAAAAAGTTTATTAGTTTTTAAATAAAACAAATTTTTAATCTAAATTCGGTGCATTATTCCCGGACACTTAAGATAAAAACGTCAATACTATGTTATTGGCACTGTATAAATTACCGGCGATAACGAGAACCGTGTCAACGTATAATACAGGCGCACTAACCGAGATCGCACGTCACACAAGCAGCTCGCGGCGAAATCTGCATTCCGGTGTACACTCGCGATCAGTTGGAAAGTCTCGAAAAAAAGAGTTCTCGAAAGGCCGCACGTGTAATCATTCGTCTGTCCTGATCCGAATTTGGCTGAGGCCTATACATGACGTCTATACTCGCGGGGGAGACGTATTACAATACGAATAGGTATAAGGTATAGGTATACGCTAAGTGTATTGATAGCCGAACGAACGAACGAAAGAAAAGAAAAAAAAATTTCAAAGCGCACCTTGCTCATCACTTACATGTGACACCATGAGGCACGTCGCAGTGCTTTATGCTATAACCTACACCGATGGCCTTGAGAGCGTCGTTGTGCGCGCGTGCGTCTCGCCTCGTCTTCCGCGCGACGATGCCGAATACAAATCAAGAGATGCGACGGACGCTCACTCATCACCCGATATCTATATATATACGCAACCGATTCGCTATTATATTATCCGTCCTCTCTACTATTGCGTACACGTTATATCGTGCTTTTTCACCGGCCGGACGCGAGATTTTCCGTGTATTCGGCAGCGCGCGTGCGCGGCGCGAGATAATCGAACCCCCGAGACACGGTTAGTTTATTGCGCACTCACTCGGTGAGTGCTGCGCACTTAAAAAAAAGAAGAAGAAAGAACGCGCGCAAGTGTCGCAATAGATCCCCGCACGCATATACGTACGCGTACGCGCGGTGGCTATATCGCCATGTAAATGAGCGTCACACAAACAGTGTGTTGATGGATCTTTGACAGCTTCGAGCAATGGTCAAAGAGAACAGGGGCTTTTATTGTCTTTAAAACGAAGCAATTTGACTTTGCGGCCGCAGACCGGCTGCCGTCGAATTTCAACGGAATATATACATATATACACTTTCAGTGTTCCGCGATGTTCGGGCTCTACATAGGCCTTGAGGCGACGACGATGAGAGCTGGACTTTCAAAATTGTTACCTATTGTCAGGCTCCTTTTCTTTTTTACTGTTCTTTTATGAACCGCGCCTCTAAAAAATCTATGAATTTTCGTGAAAACAAGAAAAAAAGGAACGAACGTCGAACGTATTACAGTCGCGTAATGCTCGCCTTTTACATTCAAATTTCTATCCTTAACCGCGTTTTTTACGCGAGCGAAACAAATTTGTTATTCACATCATTCGGCTTCTCCAGAAGTCAAATATTACAATTTTTCCATTCTTATAAAAGTTCATTTAAAAAAAATCTTGAGTATCGATTTTTATAATCGCTTAACCCGCGGTTCGTAATTCGAGTTTGCACAGCTGTATTATCAATCGATCGGGTTGGCAAAACGAGGAAAAGTGTAATACGGAAAAACAAAAACATCCTGGCGAGTAATTTATAACATCGCTACTCTCTCTGTATAAAAAAATATTTCTTTAATTCGAATATATTGCTGCAAGTTATTGGCTGGATTATTTTTTAACGTGCAACTCGTTCATAATAAATTTTATTTGTTTTTAAAAATTCAAACATTTGTCCAGATGTATATTGTGCGTTTTATTTGTAAACCGACAAAGTTAAACTGGTACGCACGAGATCGGTTCTTTTCGAATCCGCGCCGCGCATAACGACTGAAAGTCACGCTTTAGCGCAACTGAAGTCATGAACTCTTTCATACGTAAACTACAAAGGGGTCAAGTGAATGTAGACAGAAGATTTTTTTTCTCCGTATATAAATTCGTTATTCGAATGTAAAATCGCTTCTTTTCTTAAGCGCTTCGCATAAACATGTGCACAGAAGTCTAAGAAATCTCCTGATTACATTATCAAAAAGCACTCACAGCCCATTATCACATCCTCATGCTCCTACAATAAATACGCCACGGTCGAGCCACCTCCGTCCTACTTGCCATGCACTCGTACACGCGAAAATAAATATCCCCGTAGGAAGGACACGCGGATGTCTCAAAACGCAGCATCGAACGGTCACCTCGTGATGTATTGCACAATTCATCTACAACCACCGCGACCGGCACGCAAATATATATATGCACAAAACTCCTTTTACCGCAAGAACGAGAGCCGCAGAGAGAAAGAGATACTCCGCTCATTGCCTTGGAAATAACCATAAACTTCCGCCGTCGTCCCGCAGCCGCGGGAAAGTGACACAGCGCAACCGAAAAACGCCAAGGTCCTTCCGCGGAGATTCCCCGCGAGTGAGCGTCAGGAAGAGGATTTCGGATGCGCCGCAAGGACGCGCAGCGGCTGATGATAGCTTTCTCGCACGCGCGCGTATATATCAGCTGCGTTCGTATTATACATGCGAGAGCGCTCCGGCTTTTCAGTAGCTACATCGGCGATTCGTCAGACCTATATTCACGCGCGGTACAAGCCTTGTACGTATAGACGTAATCTGTCCGCTCGCTCGGTTCTTTGTCGCCGGGGGTAGGACTATATACGCTTAACAAGGAAGGTTTTACAAGTTCGCGGAATCTGGTGATTTTAAATTTTATGAGCATCCGCACGAGCGCTGGTTACATTTGCATGGACAAACGTTTAGCTCGAAGAGAATCGTTATACGCGCGCGCTGTAGATGTGTAGGTCGTGAGCGAACCATCGGTGTAAGCATATACGTGTGACGTACGTTGTTAACGGAATTGTTTAAATTTCGTTAGTGGAAAATTTTAATTTTTTAGTTAGTGTATAGTAATCAGCAGTGCGCGTGATGTTGGCTGTAGGCTGAAACCATCGGTTGTTCTGAACGTAATACTTTGCGAATAAAGTATTTTTCATGTGCTTTTGTAAAATCGATTTAAAATATCAGAAACTCATGGGTTTTAATTGCGACGACTAATTTTAAGAGATATTTCAGACGGTTTATTACATGTTCCTTGAAATAGGACATCTTCATTTGAATAGAGATGAGATTTTAGTAATCATTTAAAGTGAATCGCACACAGATCAGTTTTGAGACCTGATTTTGGTGGGATTTATTCTCTGTGGAAAATGATTGGCCATTCCATATATATATATGGTAATTTAAACAGTTAAATCATTACATTAAATCAATAAAAATGCTGAAAAACATAAAATACTCACGTGACCCAAAATACCCATTATCTCACGCGTTTATAAAATATACAATCAACATTTTAAAATACTTTAAATCTAAATGGATTTTAATCGATATTTATGTGGTATAATTTAATTTTAATTATATTCTACATAATTATGCGAATGTAGCAAGAATTCACTCAACGTTTCATAATGATGACATTGTTCGTTCTAAAAGCTCGAGAAAATGCAGTTAATTTTGATTAGTGATGATAAAAATATTAATTAATCTTATCGTTGTATACCGTCAATTTTACTTCACCAATATAAAATAACTAAAATGAATTTTAGTATTTGTTGCTAGTAGTGTCAATTTTAAATTACTACTACTTAAAGATTGTGTAATCATTTGGAGCCACATGCAGTTGAACAAATTGTATTTATGGTACTGATGATTAATGAGCAGCAAGAGATAAATTGTTCTTTAAGCGTTGAGAAATCAAATTAAGATTAATACAATTTTATTTCTGTCATACAAATTTGCATGCTTACGAAACAAATGTGTGTATAATCAATGACTATAAAATTTACGTAGAACAGATAAACGTCGCAACATTCCGATGAATAGGAATTAAATAAAATTAGTCCGATTTGAAAGTGGCTATATCCGATATGTTTACTAAGTTGTACGTTTCGAATTCTATAATTTTATTCAACCCGCTGCAATATTATTACTTATATAGAAAGTGCGCCATTATAAATTTTTGTCTTTCTCTCAAAGTACGGCGCAGATTTCAAATTTAATAAACTTCTACATAGCTGCGCTATAAATTCCGTATATTCATCGAAAACCAAGCCTACAAATATTTTCTCTCAATAAATGTGTACCCACCAATTAATAACACGTACCGCGTAACCAATCATTTTCCATCGACCACCCATACGAATACGTCACACTCTACATTCCCAAAATTTCTACAAATCCACTTAAAAAACAAAAAAGGAAAAACGAAGCCTAATTCTTAAAACGGTTACGCTTTCGTATACTTACATATGCATATACACACACGCGGCGACCGACGAATCTTTCAAAATCGAAGAAACGAAGCGCGTCCGCGAGAGCATCTCTCTCTCTCTCTCTCTCTCTGCTTATAGCGTGCACTCACGCCGGCAGCGGCGCGGCTCGGCTGGCCGGCGCGGAGAAATGGGTCACGTTCAAGGAGATTCTTTCTCTTTCGGAGAGCGCGACACACGCGGGGTATACAACGGGGGGGGACTCTATACTGCGTGAAATTCCACGATCGCGGTTCGGGACGTATATAACGCACCTGTTGAGAAGCGGACTTTCTGCGCGCGCCGAATTCTGCGTATATCACTGCACGGGAGTTTGATTAATTACTTTCTCCCTCGGATTCGCGACGGCTTCGCGGTTCTCACACGGCTCGCCGCCGCGGCGATGATTTATATCCAGCGCGTGATTGTAAGTGGATGCATGACTCTGTTACGAGATGTCGAAGATTCATAAATATAGGCACAGTGGGTGACCTGCTTCTCTCCGATGCTTACAAAATCAAGCTGTCTCTTTGGTCCTGCATGAGTCGATTATATGGTTTTGAAATTTTCTGGATTTTTATCGGTTATAGAAGCGTCTTCGGAATCACGTTTTAGAACGGTAAACGGGTACCGCGCGAGCTCGCTTCCATATTATACACGACGCGTCCTTCTTCTTCCGGCCTAAATCACCGATCCAGAGCTACATACCCGATCGAGGTCGTGCGTCTATCACCTCCCATACTGCAGGAACGACGTAATCAAACACACACATGCACATATGTATGTATGTACGCGTACCCTCCCTATGGCGCACAATTACACCCATGAAAGCCGCTCACCATGTACTCCTGCGCGCTGGCTCGCTCGGAGAGAAAGTTTTCTCCGATTTTCGTAATACACCTATACTCGGCGACGACACACGCGCCTCGCGCATGCCTCTCTCTGTCCCCCTCCGATCGCGCGCGGCGACAAAAGCCCCCATCAGCCGGTGCATCGGAGCGCTGCAGTTACTGTATACAACGCACGCGTATATGTATTCGTACATCTGCCGGCGACGAGGGGTTTTTCATCGCGGTCTTGAAAATGCACACGCGTGTATATATATATATATATATGCGAGGCGAGCGAGGAACATGGAAACGCACTTTCTCGATCGTTGGCACGTGCGCGCCGATGCGCGCCGCTGGCTGTATATACCTGTGCGATGCGAGAGCCGCTCGCTCGGGAAAGTGCAGCAGCGCTTCGGGCTCCCTCGTGTATATGTATGTGCGGGGACTACTCTATGTAGACCTGTAGAAGTACGTCTGCCGGTCCCAGCGAAGATGTTTGCGCAGCGAATTAAGCGAGGAGCCGGCGTGCGAAATTTTTCCATGTGTACTGTCTTTCGCGTTCGAGGGGTATTCGGCGGTATATAATTGGGAGTGCGAAGGATTGAGATTTAACGGGCGGATGTATGTATGTGCTGCGAAAGTTCGGTGTATTTCGGTGCGAAGTGAAGGTATATACCTATACGTGCTTTAAGAGCACGTTTACGTATGTAGCGTTAAAATCGTACAATTATGGCCCGCACACAAACCCGACTGTTCAAAACTTTTTTTTTAGTTCTCAGTGCGTGTGTCTCGTCGCGCTTTTCTAAAAAATTCAACTATTGCCCATTTAGCGCGGGATATATCTATATACTTACGCGTTGGAAAAACGAGTTTGGAGAACATATAAAGGGCAACGATCTCCCCGCATGAATAAGTCAAGTGCTTTTCAAACATATTCGCGTTTGAAGTGGCCGCGACGGTAATTATCCGAATGTGACGCGGCTCGTAAATCCTCAATTTCCTGGCGGAATGGAAGACACACACCTCTCTTCGGTTCTTCTTCGCGAGCGACTATAGTTAGCAGCGTTGAAAGATGTGCGCGACTATATACTCAATGTATAAGAGTTAAGGTCAGCGATGCCGCGCAGATAAACGTTGTATTGGGGATTACATAAAAAGGAAGGAGGCGCGGATTGTTCGCTAATTTAGCAGCGTATGAGTAACTCAGCGCTTCGGCGCCGCATTAACGCAAGGATATACGCGAGCGCGCGCGTCCTTATTTTTAATAACGAGAACGATCAGATGTTCCGGCCGCGCCAAGTTTATTTATCGAGAAGACTGATCCGCTCTGGCAAAGGCCGTTGAAGATTCGCCGTTCAATGTTACACATAACGCGCGTAAGTGAAGACAAAAATCGCGATACGCAACTCGAGCGTCTAATGCGCGTGTAGAGAGCTATAAAATAAAATAACGGCTCGCGTGCGCGCATCAGTTAACCATTGCAAGAGCGCTGCGAGCTAATGGGCGGCGCGTGCATTAATATATTAAGGCGCGCGCGATGGAAATCTTCATTAATCATCGTGCTGCACCGCGCGGTTGCAGTAAGATGTACTTATATTATACGCAGGCTTTGTTTGGACTACCTATATGCGCCAATGATCGATGGTTTCTCAACCTCCGGCGCATGGCGCGCTTACCTTGACTCGTTGCGTAGGTCACGTGGACCTAGACTCGGTTACGCGGGCTCTCGAAAATACGTTATCACAGTAAGTGTGTAAGTATGTATAAGTATATATACACACGCGGTGTTGTTTATACGACGGGCTGCAGCAGCAGCATGCGAGCTGCGACAGCGATTTTTGCCGTGCCCATATAACGCACAGGTGCGTAACAAGCGCGAGCGCTCTGGAAGCTAAACAAGTGAAAGTTGTTCTTAACATTCGGCTTTTCTCGCGCTTTATTTATAAAATGTGTTTACGCCGCGTGATACGGCTGGTTTTGTACGTATATTATACACAGTGTGCGGGCCGTGCTGCTGCTGCTGCTGCTCTTGACCGCTGTAAACTGACGAAATCGCCCTTTCCGAAGGGAACTATCGATATGTAAACACGTGACGATATGAGTCACCTGGAATTCAACGGCCGTCCGCGTGCAATGATGCTATACGCGATGAAAAAAAAAAAATTCTCTCCAAGGATGTTTCGGTGCGTGTTTCGCAAGTTCCATCGGTGCGAGCGGGGTCGGTCGAGAGAATTTCATTCGTTTCATGCGCGCGAGTGTATAACATAATAAAGTCACGCGCGTAAGTACCTATAATCCCGCCGGTGTTATCTATATTATAGAATAGCCGAGCGATTTTACTTTTTGCCATTATTATTTATACATGCAGAGAATAAAGCGCGCACGTACCTCTGTATGTGTACATAATATATGGAGTGTCGTAATAATCCGCCTGATATATAATTCTGCATCATTTTTTTTTTTTGCGCATTACGCGCACTGCGCACTATTGCATCTTCTCCTATAATATTAAACGCACTTTTTTTATATAATAGCAAAAAAAAAAGAAAAAAAAACAGCGTGCGGCTGCCAACACCTATGTAATAACGTAACGGTCGCGTAATGATCGTAATCGGCCTACACACCGCGGGCCGGTCATTTGCACACAATTCTTGAGAGGAAAAAAAAACGGCGTCATGTCGATATATCGCGAAAAAAATCCTGCCGCATCTATCATCATCTGCGTCGTACTACACGCGTATACTTGTAGCGCAGAACGTTGACCTTCTCACGGACGCACTCGCGCCTATATATATATATGAGTGTGGTAGCATAAAGCGGCGTTTTCCCGCTTTTCCCCGCACTGCAACGACGGCTCTCTGTCTCGATCCGGCGATCGTTGTATGTGCGCGCGGATTTCTCGTATTATATTTCTCGGAGGTCGATGCTCCAATTGTGGAAGTCGCGAGTCGACCGCCGCCCGCCTGATAAGGCTGTACAGGAAATCGTGCATGTATACGTGTGCAAGCGCACGTAGGGGGTGACGCTGGCCAGTGACGATTGCGTAGGGGGGGGGCCATTCTATGGTAAAATTTCCATGCGTCTGTAAGAGAGTAACAATTTTTATTTAAAAAAAAAAAAACCATTTATGTACATGTAGAAATGGCTTTGGTTTACTGACACTTAATTTTGGGTGAAATTCGCATCATGCAATCACCAACTATCTTTATATCCACAGATATATATAATAATTATATCACTCGAATCTGCGGTAACGAAGCCAAATCATGGGACTGAAGTTTGCATCGGTGAAACGCAACGAAATAATTTTTTACGATTGATTAAAGCAAGCTGTAAGCCTTAGCACATACTCATAGTCCGGACTCTGACGGGGGTCTGAGTGAGTCATTTTTAATATAGGAGATCGCCTCGGTAACCAAACGTTTTTTAATGTATTTTGAGCCGTAGAATCCGAATTTCCTGGTTTCCGGGCTTGAAAATGGTCATTTTTTTTTTATTTAACAAATTAGTGCAAAAACGATTATTTTTATGGAATGTATATTATGTGTGATACATAAATTTATTTCAAGGCCTAGAATCTGAATTTCGAGGTTTCTAGGCGTGAAAGTTGTCAGGTTTTTTTTATTTAATAATTTAATGCAAAAATGACGACTTTTGCGTATTCTCATGGAATGTATACGTGTGATACATGATTTCATGTGTATTTTGATTGTTAATTAGGCTGAAACCATCAATTTCGAGTTCCGCGCCTCAAAATACATACACGGAGAGAAAAATTTCAGTAAAAATTACAAAAAGTTCCGCAATTTTTACTGAACTTTTCGGTACTGTGGTAACAGACTACCAAAATGAGCGGATTTACTTGACTTTCTATACTTTTTATAGAATTTTCAGTAAAAATTACCGAACTGTTCAGTAACTTTTAAGAGAATTCATTTAAAAGTTACTGAACAGTTCGGTAATTTTTACTGAAAATTCTATAAAAAGTATAGAAAGTCAAGTAAATCCGCTCATTTTGGCAGCCTGTTACCACAGTACCGAAAAGTTCAGTAAAAATTGCGGAACTTTTTGTAATTTTTACTGAAATTTTTCTCTCCGTGTATGAATTCATGTATCACGCGTATACATTCCATGAGAACACGCAAAAATCGTAATTTTTTTTATTAAATTTAAAATAAAAAAAAAACCTCACAATTTTTACGCCTGGAAATCATAACATCCAGTTTCTACGCCTCAAAATACATATAAATTTATGTATCGAACATACCTACGCATTCCACGAAAATACACGAAGATCGACGTTTTTGCATTAAATTGTTAACTAAAAAAAAAAAACTGACCATTTTCAGGACCGAAAACCAGGAAATTCGGATTCTATGGCTCAAAATACGTAAAATAACCGTTTGGTTACCGTGTCGATCTCCTTATATTAAAAATGGCTCTGCACTCAGAGCCCCGCCAGCGCCCGGATTATCAAGCTTACAGTCTACTGCAAAAGTATGCGCGCCATTAACCACACGGCATTCCTCCGTCTACAAAAATCCCTAATCTCCTCAAGATAATAATTCCTTACATACCCCGGGGCATAATCACCTTACCTCCCTCTTTATACTCTTATTCGCGGGCGCGTCGCCTCTCTTCTCCTCGCATCCTTCTCCTCTCATCGCGGCATCCCGCGGCTGCAGACTCTCCGCGCGCCGGCACATATATATACATATACAATCACAAACGGCCGGCGGCGCTGACTGACAATGAGAGGGAAAATACACTTTCTCCTTTCGTTCGCGAGACTATCGCGCCTGTGTGTGTGTGTGTATGCTGCTATATAGCCATATCTACCTGCGAGACGGCGCGCGACCCACATTTCCAATCCGCGCGCGCAAAGGCCCCCTGGCCGCGATAAACGGATGCTGCGCTCGCGCGGATCCTCGCGCGCGCCCGAGCGTGAATCAAGGTCGCTCTCACGCCGCCGCCGCGCCGTTGATGGGAGAAACAAAAATACCTGCATGTATAGCTTTTTCCCTCGTTCGCTGTACATATATTTATGTATGTGTAAACAGAGGTGTACAAGAGGAGAGGCACGTATGCACGACTTTGCGAGGGGAAGATGCTGTGGTCCTTTTGCGTCGCGGGCCCTTTTCGTTATCGCCCCTCGAGGTAGAGTTTCTCGGCTATAACGGGTACGTTCGTCGCGCTTTTATTGTACGTGTGTGAGGCTTTCAGCGAGTGCTGATTACAACTGGTTTTAGATCTCTTTCATTAACTTGGGATTCTATTTTAAATTTCAACTTTCTTGGATATACGTGCGTGTGTGAGTGCCGTTGATGCACGCCGCGGCGAGTTTTTCCAGCGCGCCGTTAAGTATAGTATATATTAAACGTAAGAAAGTGACAGAATTGTTTACAGAGACGTATTGAGGCTTGGCGTGGAGGAGAAAAAAGCTCGTTTATTTATTATTAACAACGCCGTTCTCGATGCGCGAACTTTCACTGAGAGGTATAAAATTAAATTTTATTGTTTTTTCGACAAAGTTTCGCTAAAGTTAACGTTCGTGAGTAAAAAAATTATTTGTTGTGAATTCTATTAATTACATCAAACTATTGTGGTATCAGTGTTTTGCATCTCGGGCACATGGCTTTGCAATTTGTTTCTTAATGAAGTTTCTAATAATCTTCGTTATGAAAAATAATGATAATGAGCGCAGCCTTTGAGAAAAAATGTAAACACTTTATTCAATTATTAGATACTTTATCTTGTTCCGAAATCCCCCCATATTAACCTACAAACTAAATTGAACTTACCAACTTAATAATACTTAATTATATACGTACATACTAATCTTTTTGTTTTGAAATAAGATTAATAAATGTGAAAGTGTAGCGTTGCAGCGATCTCGATCACTTATCAGTATAGATGCGCTCTGAAAAATTTTTACGTTACTGTATGATATTTTTAGTTTTTCACTTTATACTTATAGAAATTATTATTTGTTAATCAAATATACTTATAATTTTTTCATTACTGTCATTCGATATACTTCATACGTTATTAATTATTATAAATCTTTCGTTTTTATTAATTATTATTTTTATATTAAAAAAAAAACTATTCTTCTTGTATAATTACCGAAGAATATTACCTTATATTGAAAAATGTTTCATAAAGACAGCTCTGGAGCTTAAAGTGTAAGATGCAAGTGACGGCTTTTTCTTACGGTGTGATGACATCTTCGAATGTATGCAAATTTAAAATTCCCATCTGCTTAACTATATAATCAGCGTTGCGTGTTTAGTGTTTAGCGAATTCCAGTGACTCAATGGTCCGTGGAATATTATCATATATAAGATATCGTATCTTATTCTGATTTTGCAAAGTCACGGAGTGTAAGGACAACTCGGTTCGAGTGTCCGTTTCGAAGCTAAAAATGCGTTGATTTATTAATAGCTTTTCTTCTTATCCCAATAATCGCCGCGTACCCATATCTCGATGATATTCAATTTTTCTATTTTTCTCGCAAACTCTGCGATATACTTTTACGGTCGCCGCAACTATATATAATTACAGACTCATTATGACACAAAGTATAGAATTTTATTTAAATAACTGGGACAATTATACCTTTACAAATATTTTTCCACGTCAAAACGATATATATCTATCATTTGCTCGTTACGCGCGTTCGTTCATTTTCACGCCCACAGCTAATTATTATATTATACGGATACCGTGTACTACTAACATAATTCGTTCTTTTTTTCACCATATGGAAACCCCGTAATCCAGGTAATTGATAGCCCCGACCACCCGAGACGATCCAAAATCTCTCCATTACATACCTTTACGTACAACCTTGCTTCGGTCGAAAATTAATAAAGCTCGTTCCACTTTTCCTTTATCCGTGAGGATCGGATCCCGCATCGATTAGAGAAATAAAAAGACCCATGCGCAGCAGCGCTAATCAGCAATTCAAATCACATCGGTATGATGTCTGGCCCATCTCCGGCGCGCTTCGATACGCTCCGCGACCGTTACAGCCGAAAACCCGTGAGTACACTGAGAAAACTGTCGTAGGAAAATTTACTGAAAAACTAACAAAAATTACTATATTTGATAGCAACGCGGGGATATAAGCAAATTATAAAAAATTTTGCTATAGTTCAGGAATATTTACAAGGTATCTTAATAATTTTTACTACTACACATAGCAAAAAGTGCCCTCTACATGTAGTACTTATTGCGTGCACGCCGGGAGCACGTGTCTGATTGAGGTTATGTTTCTCCCGCAATTTGAGATTATCTTCCTTTTAAGTTATCAAAAACATCGACAATATCGATTCAGTTGTTTTATTTTTACGTTGTGCAGGTGAGCTATGAGTTATTTCTTTATATTATCATAGTTATTTATTGCTATCAAATAATCATCAAAGTTCTCTCGTAAGCGAAGGAGGCCAATGTATCAGTTCCAAAATTTTGTACTCAAGAAGCTCACGTGGGTAAGAGGTTAGCGCGTCTGCCTAGCGTGCGGAGGGTCCAGGGTTCGAATACACAACCACCGTAAAAAAAAAATTTTTATTTCCTTATTTATTTCTTGTATAGCTAAATTTAATTAATAATATATTAAATATTGTATAAATATTAGGTATCCTATAGATATAAAATCATGAAAATCAATTTTTTTTAAGTTTAAGCTTGGCTACAAAAATTACTATATTAGTTAGCAAAAGTACCTAAATTTCCATGATATCCCATCGTTGCTATAAAAAATAGTAATTTTTATTAGCTTTTCAGTAAATTTTCCTACGACAGTTTTCTCAGTGTACAGTGCAGTGTAATACGCGCGCGAGTGCGCGTTTCATTGAAATTCGAGCGCTCGGAAGAATGTTTATACAACGGATTGCTATTTGACGCGCGACGCGATTGCCACAATCCACCATGCGGCCTCTCCTCCTCCTTCTGCGTACGAGAATGCAACTTCTCGCACTTTCTCCTCTTACGCACGTTTGACCAGCCGTTATCGACCCCGTATACACACACACACGCCCATGTGATCGCATTAGCCTGCTTTTTTTTTTGTTGTCATTTTCGTTTCCAGTTAAAGGCCGGTTTTATGGGCTCTCATGCGTTCTTTAAATATTGTTTCGCGGCATTCAACTTTTATTATACTATATATGATGCGTGAATAGAATTTTTCGAACGGTGTTTGACACATAGGCACGCGTTCAAAATATATACAATGTCAGAGACTCCGGTAATTTCAATGACAAATACATCATTTTCAAATTAGGCATTATATACTAATACGACCACTATACGTTATTCTACTATATACAGCTGCGGTATTGAAGTGTTAATTGCTTTATTATCATTGAAAATCCACTTAACGTCAGCTAAGTGTAAGTTTTACGTCAAGTATATAACGCATACAGCAGCAAACATTGTTCTCTCACCGCGTGTATGATGCTATACATCTATTGCGCCGAGTATAAACGCACCGACACGTTTATGCGCGTTTCATAAAATAAATCACATCCTTGAGAGAGAGAGAGAGAGAGAGATCCTTTGTGCTGTTGCCTAATAATGAACTCCCCGCGAGAGTATGTCCCGCGCTGCATGACGCGTCTTCGTTTTTCTGGAACGGCACAGCCGGCAAAAAAGTCTCTTAATCACCCTATTTTCTTCATCCGCGCGTTCTGTATGTGTGTTTTTTTTTTTCTTGGTTTCGTCTATTTGCGCAACGAGCCTTAATAACACGAATTAGAGCTGTTATAGTTTAAAAACCAATGCCGATCGGTATCATCGACCCCGCGTATACACATATATATATATATAGAGTCGCTTAAAACTACAAGACAACTTATTACGGCCAATTAAGCATTATAAATCGTCGGCGTAGCGCGCGATAATTACATACCCAATATATACCCACGCGAGTGCGTGTTATATACCTTGTAAAATAATTGCCGCGCCGTCGGCAGCTGTTCTCGCGCGTCCTTTAACCGTGCCATACTTACGCGCGTGGCCAGAAAAAGTCAGCGTCACGCAACGTCTCTCTCTCTCTCAGGGGGACGAGCGGAACTGCGCGAATAACGAAGGATGCGCGAGAAAAATCTAATGATTATTATAGGTGCAGGTGATGTGCGCATACTCGAGCGTCCCCGCGTATATATCTATATCTATACATATGTGTACGAGTCTTCGCTCTCGCGTTGTTGCGACAGGCTGTGCAGCGCTGCGCGATCTAGGCGTTGCGAAAGCCCGCGCGCGCGCACTCAGCGTCTGCCTCTCCCGCGTGTGAGCAAGCGCGAGTACTTCTTTGGACTTGCGAGCGCTTCGCACTTTGGCTGCTCTATACGACGACGATTCTATCTGTCTCTCTCTCTCTCTCTTTCCCGTGAGAGACAGGGAGAGCGTTCCCCCGCCAAGGACGACTGGCTCTCTCGATCGTAATCGTTTTTACTCTCCGCACCGGCGCGGCCTATATGTGCCTTAATTCAGCCGCGAGGGTATAGTGTATACCTGCGCGCGTGCAGCATCTCTCTCCCGAGCGCTCGTTATTATACATTTCCCCCCCCCCCCTTCTGGGAGAAGGTGCACTGTCACGATCGCGCGTGATCTCCCCCTCGACGCGGCGTGTGCAGACGTATAAACCACGGCGCGCGCGTTTTTGTACCCTTTTTGCAAGCACGCGAGAGGTGGCGTGAGTATGTATATATCTGTATATATACTCCGATCCTCGCATAAAGTAACGCGCCTCAAGGTTAGTCCCATTAGAGGTCTGTGCACCCCGCAACCTTGGGGGTTTCCTGCGCTTTTTGTTGCCGGGAGGGGGTGGCCGGCGGGGGTTTCCAATTGTAACCGGTCTGCAGAGGCAGTCGCGCGGTATAAGTGCACCGGTCGCGAGGGGGACGGAGGTGCCACTGTTGGTGTACCTGCATACCTGCAGCGCTGAGTAAACTTGCGCGATGCGTGCACCGGGGAGAGCTTTGAAGTGGGATGGGGAATCTGGTTTCTATATATAGATCCGCGCGTCTGAGTGCATTGTTAATGGGAAGAATAAAGAAGCTCCGGGAGTTTGTGGTGGGGATTTTAATTTGAAAGAAAATTTTTGTTACCCTTCGGTGAGGTGATATTTCTTCATTCTCTGATTTATGCGTTCTGCGTGGAAAATGAGCGGCTTAATTATAGAGATTTCAGCGGTTGATATCTTCTTCTTTTTTTTAGTCATCAATTATACTTAGGTATGGATTTTCCTCATTAGTCTTAGGTATATAGCGACGCGGAGACATTATAGTATATTACATACCTAGGCCAGTAAAATAAGAAATGTCTCAGATCACATGTAATTGTCGGCCGAGGCGAAGCCGAGGTTGACAATTACATGTGATCTGAGACATTTCTTATTTTACTGGCCTAGGTATGTAATATACTATTTCTGCCCGACGGCGCTGGAAAGCGGCAACTTCGTTTCGCGCAGCGGCCGTAAAGTTGGCGCTTTCCGGCCGGAGGACAGAAAAATTATAACTTGGGTTAATTAACCGAAATTACAGTGATTTCGGTAAATTTTTTTGTAAACAAAATTTATACTCGGTAAACAAAATTTTACGACAGTTTTAAACTGATTAAGCAGTAATAAAAATTCCAAGGCAGGTTTCAATTGCACAATCGTCGTAATATTCGATTGAATAGAACTCCCGAAATAGTAATGTATCAGTGTATATAGTAGGGTATCTCATTTTTGTACAGTATACATAATTAATTTCCATAACTTTCTTAACAACGTCAATAATGGCTGTTGTTTATATATATAATTTATATCGCACCGTAAACGAATTTCGACTCTCATATTCACCTATATACACCGAAAAAATCGTTTAATTTAAAAAACTTAATTCACCTCTATACTTTATCATGATCGACAAATGACGATAAGGATAAATTTTTTTTATCCTATACGAAAAGATTAGCCTTTCTCGCCACGCTGACCAACCTCTTACTCAATGTCCGAGAAAGGCTGCATAATAATAATCTGCGCCCATTCGCGACTTACACATAGCGCGCGGGCGAGCTCGCTACTTCACGCTTTTTCAAAAGCCAAAAACCGTGAATGAACGAATGACACGCGGGCCTCATCATCGTAGTATACATACAACATAAACACGGAAAGTCACGGCGCGCGTACGCGTACATCGAGAGTCGTATGAAAGAGAGCGCGAGTCGTCGTTAAAGAATGTTTGCGGTGCGTTCGCGGCTTCGTGGTCCGGTTCCTCGCGTGTATTTATATACACACACACATACAGAGACACGATGTGTCGCCCGCCGCCTCGCGCCGCTGCTGCCGGCTGACGAAATGCCGGACGAAGCCTCGGGCTAGACCACTTTCACATTCTTCCTCCGATGTCTCTCTCTTTCTCTCTGTGTTCGTCTGTCCCTGTCTCTCTCTCTCTCTCTCTGTCTCATCCGCGTTCTCTTATTTACGAAATTTCTAGTAGAAAATTTTTCAATTCCCAGGAATTTTGGAACGGGGGACCCGCGCGTGCGGTCCTTGTGTCGAGGTGATTAGGTCAGTTTTTTCTTTTAATGATTCGTTCGGTTGACGTTTTTATTTATTTTTATTTTTATTTCATTGATGAAAATTTTGTAGCTTTGCATAACTTTCGAATGAACTTGAGTTTGATGGGTGTAGTTCGTGCGACGATTGAACATTGATAAGATAATTATGCAGATGCACAGAGCGGTGATATCGAACGAAGCGTGTTTGGAAATCAAATTGAAATTTATTTAGTGCAATTGATTAAGAATTCTTTTTAAATGACTTTTGAGCGCAATTTTTTACATATTTTAAAACAGCACGTATAAATCGTTAAAAATAACGACAAACCACAGCTCTGCCTATAAAGTTGTAAAGGCGAAGGCGCGTGCAGAAAAAGTGATTTATTTTCATGCGGCTGGGAATGTTAAATAGCAAATGCTACATGTAAATTGCATTAGTAATAACAGTTATAAGTAGGTTACTATAATATTAAGACAACAGTCGCGTCCCCCTGCAGCCAATAATTTTATTTTCACCGTTCATTCAAATTAATAACTAAATATGCGCAACGCCGATGACTTCAGTCGCATCTTACATATTATATACTTTACGCGCGTTTACCGCAAATCGCTGCCGATTTCAATATACGAAGCCCCACGCGCGACAGGGACAATTCGGCGGCTAAAAGTGGTATAAATTATGCGACACTTACTCCGCGAGACTGTTTTTCATCTTCGCCGCGAAACGAGAGACAACACATACATACACCGAGACGAAAGTTACGTGCCTGCGTTTCCAAAATGTTCTCAGGCCCGTTTCTGCCGTTTCCTCATATAATGTATACGCGCCTGCCGCAAAAGAGTGTGAGAGAGAGACAAGCTTGTGTGATCTGGCTGCCACTTCCGATCAGTGAAAGTCGCATGAATTCAAATAAGTTCAAATAAACTCTAACGCGGTGCGCGGCTTCCTTGAGAATTTTCGAAATCCGGTCTCGCGTTCAATTCCCCGTAATATCATTAATTGATCTTGTTACTCGGCACGAGCATAACTCTATTTAGGCAAGTAATTAGGCTTAATGGCTCGGGAAGGGAAATATTTATAGATGAAGCAATGCAGGTGGTTTTGTTTTCGTAATTTTTTTTTTTATCTATTGTTTGCGTGCGAAGGTTATTCTTACGAATCTCTCGTGATGCAATGCTTTATGTATTCGTCCCGTGTAACTAATAGGATTCTCTAAAATCTGAATAATAGTTAAATTTTCGGGTTTCTTTGTTGCAACTCTCGCGTATGTATATACATATATGTTGGATAACGACATACCTTTATTTATTCGCTTTTCTCTTCCTCAACAAATTCATTAAGGTAGTTACGTAATTTTGAAAAGTTGGCATAAAAATAACTGAATAGATCGGTAAAAAAAAGTATATAAGTATAGAATCAAAAGATCTTGTCGGCTGATTAGAGTAAACTTTACTTCTACATACACCAAAAACGAAACGTTGTTGCATTTCTCGAAAGTCATGAATAATTTTTCAATAATTTATGACTTATTAACGATCTGAATTACATGATACGTACATATATATCTATATGCGGAGCCGCTTTTTGTTCTTAATGTCAGGGGTAAACGCGAACAATCGGCATTCTTATATCTCCGCCGATGTTTATATGGCAAGCCGCGCGAGGAGACTCGGCAAAACGTCAGCTGTTTAAATTTTCGGCTTCGTGCGCATGCGAGTTGCCATGTCGATTTCATTTGATTATTAATTAACTCATTACTTAGTCATCGAGAGAGAGAGAGAGAGAGAGAGAGAGAGAGAGAGAGAGAGAGAGATAATGTGTTATACTTACGTCCGTTACAACTTAATTGATATAAGAAAGTTTAAATGTGGCAGAGCTTTTTAAATTCTAGAAAGCGCAGCCTAAATGTGGGCTAAATCTTCGCCAATTGAAAATTCATAGCGCTGATGAAGTTGCTGCGGCCCGTTGTATATTAAGTAATTCTAATCGAATATATATCTATAAGATACTCAAGTGATGTAATTCTTATAACTTCAAAATTATTCAGCCAGCGGGCATAAAGTACTACATAACGCCCAAGAGGCCCAATAGCTCACACACTCCTACAAAACTTCATAGTACCTACGTACTTTACGCCCGTGTGGGCGAAAATTATTTTAATTATATAACTATAATGCCTTCTTTTTATTTCTAAAATTCATAAGAATTTTTTCAGGTATTTACGAAAAGTCAAAGCCTATATAAAAAAATTATATAGTTACCAACACATCACTATTTTTCATTATTCCTCCTCAATTTTGAACTTTCTATAATATTACGCATCTTGGAAGGACAAGAGAAGTCTAAAGCTGCTCTAGCAGGGGGGGTCCTCCGATCTCCCGTACATACTTGGCGGGCCCGACGGTTTGCAGTATACCGGTGGGCAACTTAAATGTAGAATACTAAATTTTTGCATAAATTCATTAACAATATTTATACGTATAAGTCCACCATAAATAATTACATTGGCTCTAATTTTTAATTGATGCCGTTAACTACAACATATCCGTACATGTGCAGAATCATGATTTATATTTGATTACTAAACATATTTTTTCTTGTGTCCGTCCTTTTTAAACGAGAATAAAATAAAAAATTCATATAAATTTATAGTCTGCTCAAAAGTCCTTTACATTTTACTGATCGTTTTATAAGCAACATATGTTATATCCTTTTTCCCCGTGTAAATATCATATAAGATCTCATATGAGAATTTCAGACAGCGCATATCTCGTATGAGATCTTATATGTGATGTCACATGCAATTTTACGTATTATGAGATCTCATATGATATTTTCACGCGGGTGTATACTTTTTATTTAAAAACAGAGTGATAGATTCATAGATCAGTAGTTAATGTGTAGAAACAACCCATTTATACACGGATAGAATTTTCCTGTAAAAACTACCGCGAAATTCACGGTAAAAATTACCGTGAACATTGTAACTGCGGAGCACCCGAACGTTCCGGAACTTTTTATCATGCACACAAGAAAATTTGCCGTGATGTCACGGTAAAAATTTCGGTTTTCAAGAAATTAGTACTAAACTATTTAATTGCATTGTTTTATGCTTTTTAATTCAATTGTCTCCCAATATTATTTATAATTTTAGTTTTAAACAATATTTTAGTTTGTATTTGTCAAAAAACATATAATAATGAATCTATTTTAAATTCAATGATCTAAATATTTATAGGTTATGTGTATAGCACGTGCCAGTCGACGGCGGCGCGAGCAGCGCCACCGACGTGTGAGTTTCGATATTCCCTTCATGTCAGGGTAAAATTTGTACAGAAGGGCAGTAAAAATTACCGTAACAGTCCGGCAAAGAATTCCATAAATCCCTATAACTTTTATAATACTTTCGATGGAAAATTTATTAAATGCAAAATTTACCGAGTGTCCGGTAAAATTTAATGTACGGATATTAAATTTTTCTAAGACTGCAGCAATAATTATAGAAAATACGCGTAATAATTTCCAGAAAAATCGGTTGTACCTCGATTGACACGAATTTCACGGTAATTTTTCCAGAAAAATTCTATCCGTGTACATTTTATCTGATCTTTAAACATATGAATATTTATATGAAAATGACCATGCCTTACACCATGCAAAGCGTCGGGCCCGCCAAGTATGTACAGGAGATCGGAGGACCACCCCTGCTAGAGAATATTATAGAAAGTTCAAAATTGAGGAGGAATAATGAAAAATAGTGATGTGTTGGTAACTATATAATTTTTTTATATAGGCTTTGACTTTTCGTAAATACCTGAAAAAATTCTTATGAATTTTAGAAATAAAAAGAAGGCATTATAGTTATATAATTAAAATAATTTTCGCCCACACGGGCGTAAAGTACGTAGGTACTATAAAGTTTTGTAGAAGTGTGTGAGCTATTGGGCCTCTTGGGCGTTATGTATAGTACTTTATGCTCGCTGGCTGAATAATTTTGAAGTTACAATGTGGGCGTAAAATGTAATTTTACAGGCGAGGTACGAAAAGTTCTTATGGCCGGTACTTGGCTATAATTAATTGATTTCAGTACTTTCTTGTGTTTAATTTGTATAGAAGAATGAAGAAATTTGAATACATTTCTGAGAACATAGTCATACAGTTTTTCGGAGAATGGGTTTGCATTACTTGACTATCAATAATTGATTTCACAACTTTCGTTTGTTTGATTTGCAGTGAACAATTTGAATGTACTTACATATAATTTGTTGAGCATACATTGATTCAAAGAAGTAAAAGACTTTTTTACTATAGTATTTATTTGACTTCTTTTAAAAAATCATAAATATTATTTTATAGATTATACAGAAAAAACTTCTATACTTGCCTTATTTTATACTTTCGTAGAAAGTTTTATTAACAATATTATTATTTGTACAGTCATGAAAAAAATTATTACCATTTGTAGAGAGTGCTTATTGAATAAATGAGATCAGAATAAACAAAAGGACTATAGACAAATTGTGTTGTTAGAATATATTTAAAAAATTAGTTTTTTAAAGAACGTGTTGATTGTTTTGAAAAAATATTTAAGCTCTCATTAAGTTTTTGGTCCAGAGAGAGAGAGAGAGGGGGGAGAAAGAGAGGGTGGGAGAGTTTAGTAAATAATGTTTGTTAAGTATAAAACTGTGTAGAATAGTAACCAAACTTATTCTTGCCTGTAAGTTTTTACTTTTGCAAACAAATTTTTTAGAGAGATTTCACAACTTTTTAAGAGTAAAAGTACATTATAAATCATGTTTGTTAAGTATAAAATTACACTTTAATTGATCTCACAACTTTTTTGGGTTTTAAAAAATACTTTAAAAAATAGTTTTTAAAAGTGTTTATTATAATTGTTGCAAAAAAACATTTAAGCTTTCAGTCAAGTTCTTTGTAGAGAGTTGGACAGTTGTTGAGAGCAAGATTGTTTGGATAAAAACATTAAACTTTTATTAGTATTTCAACAGAGAATTTAAAGTTCTTAAAAAAGATAACAATAATATATTTTTTCTTTGTAGCTATCGCAAGGAATAAAACAAAAAAGTACAAATTCTCAGAATTACAATTCAAATCTTTGTATCACCTGAGTCTCTTGCTTTTATAAAATCTAAAACATCTTAGTTGTAGCTTAATGTCACTACTTAATGTCAGCATTATTATTAAAATTCTTGGCCATTCTTAGACGCATTGTAATAATGTATTAAAAAATACTTGAGCACGATGCACTTCTAATAATCTGAGAAAATTTTATCTAACTTAAACTACTAACATTAAAGTTATTTATGAAAATTATATTTAGTAGTCATTGATGATTAACCAATAGCAAACTATTGAAGAGGTCGAACCAAATTTCACAAAAAAGCGATTAAAGTTGAAGAATAGAGCTTTAATTTGAGATGAGAATCGTTAAAATCGGTCGATTCTGTGCAAAGCTAGGTGAATTTGAAAATGGCGAATAATGACGAAAATGAGAGATATTTTTCAAACCCACGTAATTCTTCAAATTTTTGTCATTTTTCGCCATTTTCAACATCACGTAGCTTTGCACAGAATCGACCGATTTTAACGATTCTTATCTCAAATTAAAGCTCTATTCTTCAACTTTAATCGCTTTTTTGTGAAATTTGGTTCGGCCTCTTCAATAGTTTGCTATTGGTTAATCATCAATGACTACTTTTCGTCCATTTTTCCCATGTTAAATTTCCATAAGAAAAATTGATTTCGTCGGCAAAAATTTTGGCAACGGATAATGAGTGTACACTAGTATTTTCATGTTGGGGGACCCCCAAAGAACCGAAAAAACCTTATGTGGTAGGTGTGCCCTCAAAAAAAATTTTTCCGTTTTTGTACCTCAGTTGTTGTCTGTAGTCCGCGGATTTGCACATATAAGTATATATACCATATACGGATTCTCTCTCCCTCTCGCTCTTCTCTCTTTCTCTCTCTTGCTCTTCTCTCTTTCCCTCTCTCTCCCTGTCCCTCTCTCTATCTTCTCTTGCCAGTTGGACAAAAATGCTATACTATGTACCGGTCGGACAAAAATGTATAGTTTGTGCATACTGAAGAATATGGAGAAAAATTCGGAAATGAAACCGTACATAAAAATATTCAGATCTCTAAATCTTTTGAACGAGACAATCTTTTTAAATAAAACCTTTCGATTTGAGTAGAGCAATGAAATGGCTTTCGATTAAGAGTACATGTTAATATAGTTCAAACAATTTTAATACGTGTATAGGCGCATTGAATTTCTCGCACAGCCATTTCACTGTAATATAAGTAGCACGGGTCGCTCCTTTAGGCTTCTTCTATACTTGCCTTCGGAGCGCTCCCGCGCTCCTTGATATTAACTTCAAGCGATGATATTAAAATCACGCGAAAATGGCATTAGAAATCCATTTCCACACACCTTTTTTTCTCTCTCTTGTAAGTACGATTCATCGTGAAATAAAATTTTTTAATTATATTTTCTTTTAGCAGGCTTGTAAAAGCCAGTTTTCATTGTCCTTCAATATAGTGCAATATCCGGGATGTAAGCCAAATTAATTGTCTTCGCGATAAAAACCTCACACTTGCTTTTCGTGCTTTCTATACATATAAAGATATTTTTTTAGATATTTTTTTGAAAGCTAACAATCCCATGCAGTTATTAGTGCCGCGCCGCTGCGTCGTTGCACGTGTGCGCGGCTATATACACGTAGGGAATCAAAAAAAAAAAAAGAACTCGAACTCGTTCACTTGGGAGCACTAACATTTTTATGAAAAGTCGTAAGAATGTTTCTGCAATGATTTTCAAAATTTCGCACAATAACGGCTGTGTTGCCAATCGACGTTCCATTATTATTCAAAAACTTATTGTTGTTGATTCTCCTCGTATATTTCCTATCAGAGCTTCTACACACCAGTTGCATAATTATTATTTCTTATCGTCGAGTCTTTTTTTCCGGGTCTATCAGCTGAGATAACAGTGTGGGCAAATCCGATGACGGAACTGCGCGACTTCTCTCGATGACAATCGAAATTGCGATAACAATTAAGTATATATCAACAAGATCGCACACACTGAGAGAAGAATATTGTTACTGTTAACATATTTATCTATTTGAAATACAACTATTTGACATGTTTAAGGATAAAACGTGATATGGTAATAGTTACAATATCTACATTAACTAATAGACATATTCAGATTTGAAAGTAGCTGATGGTAGAAGTTCTTGTAAATTGTAGTTTTTGAATCTAATAGTCAATTTTCTACCAAGATAATGTTGTTATATAACAAAAAGATTTGAAATAAAAACTTCATTTAGCTTTTTACTCCAACGTTTCGGAGATTTTTATTGTTTATGTCCCTCATCAGGATAAACAATAAAAATGTCCGAAACGTTGGACTTTGGAGTAAAAAATAAATGATGTTTTTACTAAATACTACTATAATAAGCATATTATAACTATTACAATATCAATGTTCTCAGGTAACATATTGAAATTGTTTATGAGAACATGGTAACTTAACTGTTAACATGGCATTGTAACTGTCCCAATGCCTACATTTGGGCATATTTAAACATACGCATGTTAACAGTTACAATGCCATATTAACAGTAAACAAATCCTTTTCTCAGTGACAGGAAAAGCAGCTGCACTATATATACTAATCACACCGCGTTCATTAGCCAAAGCGCGACACATTAAAATGTTTCTTTCCAGCACCTCTCATGTGATCTAAGTATACTAATACGCCGCGCTGTCGCTATGCAGCGCGTGCCACGTGAGTGTGTCAGGAGTCACGCTCTCCCCTATATAATAACCCCGCACTTATTACCCAGCTCAAGCATCCGCGGCAAATAAAACCAATCAATCATCTCGCACGCCGCAGGCACGCGCTCGCTCACTATATCTTTATCTTGCTGCACGAAATAATTGCCAGTCATAGAGTGCGCGCACGCGCGTATTATAATATATATCTATACATATCGGTAGGGTGAACCAGACCCTGCGCACATACGGCTTTGAAAGTCGCCGCCGCCGTGGCACAGAACCTTCGCTGTTGACCCACACGCGGCGCTCCCGAGACCAACAGGTGCGCGCGTGTGTCCTGCTCGGTAGGGGGGCCTATTATAAATACCTACACATAAATATACAAACAGCTCGCAGGCGCGTTGGGCAAGACTCTCGAGCGCGCGTCCATATGCGTGCCGTGCAATTTTCTACGAGCGGTATATACGTATATATCTACACCTTCTTCATTATCCGCGGCCTTTCAGCGGCTTATATATTCCTCTATTGCTCGCTCTGTAGTGGTTTTCTCGCGCCGACTGTACAGTGTGGGAACGTGGATGTACAGGTAGGTATATGCAGTGCGGATGAGCGACCGCGCCTTCGAGCCCATCATCGGCTGGTATAGAGCAACTTATAGACACTTCGAGAGGAGTGAAAGATGGCTCAATGGGATTCGAAAACTCTCACGCGCGAATCCGACGCTGTCATAAGAACGTCGTCGTTGCGACATTGTTAGAGCGACATCACAAGCGGAGAGTAAACAAAAATGTGGATTTTGATGTTACGCATAGGGCTGTTGAGAAAATCAGGAGAGCTACTGTGCAGGTTTTCATGTATACATAGTATGCAAATGCGCACCGATCGGTGTATGTGCTATAACGATCACCCCGCGTCTCAATCAAATGTGCGCCTCTTTAACGAGATGATGATGTTCGCCGTTACGACAATTGCGATAAATCTTCGTTCACACGCGTGGATTCGTTAAACGATGAATATACATTAAGATCCGGGTGTCGTAATATAACTCACCGCTGAGAACAGAGAGGTTACGAGTCCTTAATTGAGTCCCGAACAAAAGTGTAACACTCGCTACTATGTTACACGAAATCGAGAGTAAAATGTTATACGTGTGTGTGTGTGTGTACATATATACGCGCAGGAGAGGAGGGGCGATGCGGTTTGCGTTCCACCACGATTCATGCCGCAAACGCGCGTGAGAGAGAGAGAGACAAGTTCACTCTCGCACTTGCGCGCGCTGACTTTTACTTTTCCTCTCAAAGTTATGACTAACGATCGGGCGCGCTTTTCGCAGCCTCTCCCATTGCACGAGTGCAAAGGATGTTTCTTTCTCGTTCTTCTTTTTCTATCTCTCTTCATTCCGCAATGAAGAATTCCAGCGCTCGGAGATCGGAGGAATCAATCAAATCCGCCGCGACGCGCGCGAGTAATATACAGATTGCTTCACGCGCGATTATATTGATACTCTTCGCGCGCGAAGTGAGCAATAATTCGCGGTAGTTGAAAAAAAAATATAAGAGTTAATGTCGTATAACTAATTGTGATTTTAAGTGTGTGAATGCACGCATATCAACTGGGACTATAAATAAGTAATGGATGATGCGTGTATATACGTACTTCGCTCGCACGCTGCTCAACATCATCAATAATTATATATAAAACTTCATTCGTCTTCTTTCACAACATTTCCCCCCGGCTTATATATCTTATCCTCTTGCTATCGGCGAAATTCTTTTAGACCGCCGTTTTTACATCTCACGCGCTTGGGAATTTCATATATATGGTGTTTCTCTTTCCGACACTGTATAAGGTAGAGATAAAAAGAAAAGAAAAAAATAAAAGGTCAACATATAAAGTTTAAGTGAGCGTCGTTAAAACTGATTGCTGGCGGCGCGTGGAAAGTCCATTAGGAAAGAAACCGCTCGTTAGACACTTTTCACGTCGAGAGGGTTGCATGTGGGGTCGCGTCGGTATGACGAAGAGAGACAGCACAATTCGAACGTTCGAGTTTTTACGGCCAATTGTGGAGGAGAGAACCGCGCGTAACGACGAAAATTCAATGGTCTTGGCGGGCATTTTTGAGGTGGAGGGTAAGGTGATTTATGGTCAATTGACATTTCGCAAAGTCATGCGCTTCATGCGACAATGACCATATCCATTCGGGAAAATAATTTCGTTGGTCCATTATGAGAACCTGTTTTAATCGTTTATGGTGTACTCGTTGTTTTGTCAAACAACGACATTTTACGACTGGCATTATAAAACAATTTTGCTGCAAGTATAATGAATCATCATTTGCATAAATGAACCACCGGCAATCCTCGTTACTAAAAAAAAATATAACATTTTTTGTTTAAATAAACACTCGGCGTATAATGCGCGGCGATTCGCCGGCATAATGTATTCCGCGGTGAAAATCTACTGTCGTCGGCAACTTCACCGCACCTGCGCATACTCGCAAACCTCAACGCTTAAGCTACATATGTGTGTACATAACACACAGCAACTCGTATATATATACATATATAATATACCTACACTCAACTATATTTCCCCTGGGCTTTTCCTCTCCACGCGCGTTATTTTTCTCTCGCGCATATCTTAAATCATGGATGATATACCCGCGCGTCGCGCAGACACAATGGCCAGTAAAAGAAAAGTTTACTCCGCGTATTTTCCTCAACTTTATTCAGCTCGCGCGCGCGCAGACGAGAAAGCGCACGCGCGCAGCGGCGGCGCGTCTCCGCGGCGAACCGTGACACGAAACGGCGGCGCGCCCATTCCGAAAAAGTCGGATCGCCGATGCGCAGCTTATTTGAATGCGCCGCCGCCCTGGTCTCCTTTCGGCTGAGGTATCGCACGGGTTCGTGATTTTTCGCCGGGTTTTGGAAAGAAGAGCGTGGCGTAATTATACGTTTAAAGCCACTAGTTTTGTGGATTTCGAAGAAAGTGAAAAGCAGCGATGATTTTTTACGTTGAGGAAAACAATATTTTCGTGGGCACGAAAGCAGAGAAGAAGTCGAACAACAGTCCATAAACTAATAGAAATTTGAATTCTGTATATTAGCGGCTAGCGCGCGCATACTTTTCTAATCGCGTTCTTCCTTTAGTATACAACCAGGAAAAAAAACAAGACGTGAGAGCTGTAATGTCACGGATACACTTACACTTTTTCCCCAATATTTTATATGTATTTTTAAACATATCTCTCGCGGACACCCGTGCGCCGAATTTCTTGTCGTCTCACCCCGCATACATTACAAGCCATCACGCGCCGGTTTCGTAATTTCGCGCGGCACGCGTTGTCCAACAATTTTATTGGTCGAATCCTCGATGTATACAGTAATTTATGTCACATGGAAATATCCCGCCGTTTCTAGCGAACGTGCGGCCTTGGCATTCCCCGTAATGGCCGGACAGTTTCGACTACTATATTCGCCGCGCCAATATTTATACCCTCTTCCTATGTATCTATATATACTGGTATATTTCAATTTTGGGACACCTGCACGGCCGGTTAGGTTACAACCTATACTTCCCCTCTTCTTTCCTCGAACGGAACTGAAAGATTAATGGAATGATTGGGTTATGAGGTGAATTCGAAAGATTTTTTGTGCATGAGATTTATGAAAGTGACGCATGTATTTCTTATCGATTATAATGGTGCCTTGAAAAGATGTATAACATCGAAAAAAGTATACAGTATGTATCGAATTTTTTCAATTTTCGACATTGGAAATTTTTTCTTTAGAAAATTTTTTTTTCCCCTTACAGTATTAATTTTGTTACCGTTTCTTATTTTACAATATCGATACGCTTCGAAATTAATAGCTCGAGCTGACATTTCAATTTATATAATAAATAATGGAAATTTTTGTTATCCTTTGGTTTAACTTTTATTGCCGCGGGAGCCATTAACTTCAAAGCGCTAAAAGCCGGGCATAATAATCATAATCATCAGCGCGCCGCACGGATGCTGATTTAGGAAATCTAATCCGCAAAGAATTTAACGCCGATGATCTAACCGCGGCACCTATATTTCAATTTCCATAAATATTCTCCTAAAACCCGCGCTACATCTACCTATATACAGCGTTGAAATACCTCGAGGAGGAAAAATCCGTGCCTCCGAGGATAAATAAAAATCTCTAGCGGCGCGTATACTTAACCGCTAATTAGTTCGCCTTTACTCTTTTCGCAAACGCTGCGTATATGTGCATAATATAGCTACACATACACACACACACCCATCATAATGTGCATCTACATACTCTGAGGAGATAAATCTAATACTTTCTCTTTGTCTGTTTGCAGAGCTCTCGAGTAGGAGCCGGCGGCGAGCACAACAACAATTGTCATGCGAGCGTGGCGGCGCGGGCGATGAGCTCGATGCAGACGCAACAGCCGGGCTCGCTGCCTGACTACCGAGTCGACCCCTATCAGCTCCTCGAGGATGATCTCAAGGACGTGTACGAAGACATAAGAAAGGTAATCGACCCCCCACCGCCTGACCGCGCCTCATATATCTCATCTTGCACACATAGTCTCCTGCCACATTATTCATATATGACTGCGCGCGCGCACATGCGTGCATTGTGCGCGATGCTAATTCGCGGCTTCAACAACGCAGTCACGAACGTCACACGAGAGGGGTTAGTCACTTTGCTCGGAAAGATGCGCTTTTAGCCGTAAGAATTAACGCGGTTCTTGGGGTTTGCGCGGCTTTTTATCGCGGCGGCCGTGCTTTTCATTTCGATGGGACTTTCTTCAAACTGCATGCGCGTAAAAATGAAAATTCGCTGTAACATTGCTTTTCTCTCATTCTATATTATATCGTCTCGGCGGATCTATATTATCTAATTTACCGTCGTTTAAAGAAATAGCGGGGAATTTATTAGCACCCGTTAAAGCGCGAATGCGTGGTTTATATTATGGCTATAAAAAAAAAAAAAAAAGAAAAGAAAAGAAAAAACTGACGCAACCCGGTCGATTTTCCTCGCGGCGGCGGTCTATAGAGCGGGAGCGACCCGATGGATATAGATATTACAAGAGCCTTTATTTAACTGTTACGCCCAATATAAAACTAGATTCGCTGCTCATAAAGCGCAACAGGTACTAGAGAAAGAGCGTCAGCCATGACGATGGCCGAGCTGCCCCGCCGCCGCCGCCGCTGCGCGCTCCATAGACTCTGGGGCGGCGGCGTTCGACGATTACGCAAGCTCGCGCGCGCGTTCACGCAATTGAACCGATGCTCCTGCGTTCGCAAAAAGGAAAGAGATGCGAAGAGAGGCTGAATAAAAGAAGTGAGGAGAGAAAGAGAGAAAGCGATAACAGGAAAAAAGGAAGAAGCTCGCGCGCGCGCGCGCCAAAGTAGGCTTTGGCCGAATTCCAGCGCGCTCGCACGCGTGGACTTTCGTGCCTGGGTGTGTGTGTGTGTGTGTGTCCCGCGCGTCTGGAATTCAAAGAGCGAAAAGTGAACGCGCATCGCTCTTGCAACTCCTCCGCGTGCGTGCACACACGCACACATAGGTATGAAACATCGATGCTACCCGATTATTTAGTGCCGTTCGATCGGTTAGAAAGGCGCGCGCGCACGCTCGCGATTTTCCTCGCTGCTACCCGCTACACACACACACACACACACACACACACACACACACACACACACACACACACACACACACACACACACACACACACACACACACACACACACACATGTCCGTGGCATACACACACACGCGCTCTCGCTTTCTCAACGCCTTTAATTTATTAATCACCCTCCCCGCGTGCATTTTCCCGATCCTCTCTCTCTCTCTATATACGAGCTGAAACCTAGCTTTTGCAACGTGTGTGTAGCAGCTCGGGCGCTTTATGATTCATATATATGTATATAGGCGTGCACTCGGCTTTTCTCGGTAATAACGAGTGTGGAACATTTGCAGGAACTCATGTGCAACACAGTCAACGAGGAACTGAGGACGATAGCGACGTACTACTTCGGCGGGCAGGGCAAGGCCCTGCGGCCCATGTCCACGATACTCGTCGCCCGAGCCGTCAACTATCACAAGAAGTGGAAGTACGTGCGAGAGGCAGGATTCATTCTGTTTGTCTGTAATTAGGGGCGCAGCTGTCGCGTGCGGTTGATGAATTTCGCGTGGTTCGGAGTGTATGTGTGATGACTCGCTTAGTCGCGTTGCGTATGGTGTTTGGTTGGGCTTTACAGTAGTAGGAGAAATGTTTTTTATATAGATAATTTGAAATTTATTTGCCGTTCAAATTTTATCGTGTAAGCTTTATTTTGAATATTATAGTAGGCTGTGCATAATATCAATAATACGATCTAGAATGTTTCAAAGATATTTATGTAAGCTGATCTTTAGTGGAAAAGCAAGTGTTCGAAACACAAGTGAAACGGTTTTCTAACTGGCAAACGTATCTACTTTACAAAGATTTCGATTGAAATGGCTAATGTCCAGCTTTAAAAGTGCTTGATAAATGATTGAATTCTTATAACGAAAATCATAATTAAATTTCGGACAAATTTCAGATACGAAAAATTGCACTCGCTAACCACTATATTGGCATAATCAGATCAATTTACGTAAAAGCGTAATCATCGTCGTAAAGCAGCCTCGTAATTTCGTCGTCCAATAAATCACTCGGAAAAAAATGCACTTGACCAAAAAAAAAAAAACATAAAAGAGATGATACTCTGACAATACATAAACACGACACTTGCCAATATACACGTATCTGGCCATAAATAATCGAGTGCGTAACGGGAGCATAATTTCTCCTTTGAGCTTTACGTAACGGTATATATATATGCGCAAACGCGGAATCGATGCCAGCCATAACTCACGTTGTGCTCTCTTTTTGGTTTTCTTGCTTGTCCTCTCCGCTCGCGGCGTCCAGCGGTCTCCTGCCGTCGCAGCGACAGGTTGCGATGATATCGGAGATGATCCACAACGCCTCGCTGATCCACGACGACGTGATCGACCAGTCGAACTTTCGCCGAGGGAAGCCCTCCGTCAACGCGCTCTGGAGCCAAAAGAAGGTATGTATATAGCATATAAGTCGCACTGTTAATTGTGTGAGAGAGAGAGAGAGAGAGAACCGGTCGATCCTTAGAAGCGCGCGCAGTTCCTGTATTGCGCTCGGCCGACCAATTTGGCAAGTTGGTATGCGCGAGCGAGGAAGGAAGAGGTGACGAGCGAGTGAGAGAGAACGAGGTTAATGCGATTCGCTTTCTTCCGGAAGTGGCGCTCTCTCGATGCCGATTATTTTATTCGCACGCGCGCCGCCACCTGTGCGCGTGCTCGACCTCGTGTGCGCACGCACGAGGCCTTTCATTTTCATCCTGCGACGCCGTGATTATATGCGGCACGCCCTTGATCGTGATATGGAAGATGCTCAAGTTTGCTCGAGGGCGATGTGTGCTAGGCGCCCCGGAATGCCGCGAGAGTTGCACAATGGCCAATGATTAAATCGCGTTTTACATTCGTCTCCGCGACGGACTTTCTCCCCTTATTGCTCGGGACACGACAACTGCCCTGTTAAAGCTACACAACCTGTAGCTTGTTTTGTTCATTATGATGGATAATTTATACGTTCCGCGAGTAGCTTTGTGTATCGCTGTTGTATCGATATAGGCATACTTCGAATAATCGAGAATGTGCGGGAGAGTTCGGACCACGCGCCGATACTTACCTCTGGTTATGTACTTATACGTTTTTTGATTTTCTTCGACGCGCGACTAATTCCTCCGATTCGATGATTTAACGATCATATACTTGCTCACCCCCGTTGCGATCGGCGATTCCTAATAAAAAAGCGCACGCGCTATACGCTCTCGAGTGCGTGCTCGCGCGGAGATATTTTGAAAAACTCGCGCGCACGCGCTTATATCACATAACGAGGTGTAGGTATGTACGCGCATAACGCATAGATTCGAAAATCGCTCTTGAGTAATTCGTGCGGCTGCTGCCTGCTCCTTCCCATTTACGCCAAACCGTTTATCAGGCTGCAATTGATTAGAGTCGGGGCTATTTATGGGATTTACTTTCCCGTTCTGCGGAGCGCAAAGAAAGCTACATACCAGCGTCTGATGCACGAACGCGCTTTTAATGGGGTAAACACGCACATATATGTGTAACCGAAGGTAAATTAGCCGTGATGATTTTGAAAATATTCACAAATTTTCTTGTCGAGTTAAATTAAACTGTTTCTAATTTCACGATCGAAAAGTGCTTTAGAAGTTGTATAATTGTGATTTATTGTTATGTTTGCTACTGCGTATTTGAATGGTTACCTTATAATTCATTTTGCATTTTAATTATCATATTTAATTTTGTCCAGTCAATGTGAAATTGTTATACAATTTGTAATGATTTTTGTTGTGTAAACACGTACTACTTTTTTTAAATGAACTTTTTTAGAAAAGTAATTTGAAGTTTAGCTGAAAGGTATAATCATTTACGGTACTATAAGCCTGCTAGAAAATTAACGATATTTTGTAGTTAATGTGTTAATCAAATTCAAACATTTTTAATAAAAATCAATATGTAAGAATATATACAAATATTACTAGAAGTTGAATTATCAATGTTGTTTAATGATGTAAATGCCAAAATTCACTTTAAATTGGTACATAATTATCAAATAAAAGCAGAATATTGTTTTTAGCCATAAAGTTAACTAAAAAGATAGATGATTTATGGTTAACATTTCTACCAGAGAAGATATCGTAGAATAGAAAATTTTAAATTAAATATCGCACTAAGTTAGCTATTACCTTAATGGGCCATCACGGTGAAATGAGAGAAACACTCTACAAGAAAGAATTATTGTTTGCTTAAAAAACTAAGAAAGTTTAAGTTTACCTATCCAATTTTACATTTCGATATGACGCTGAACTTGACATACATTCATATGTTAAGTGAACAATGTGTATATTTTTTCAATTATGGGTAAAAAATTTGGTTTAATTCTTGCTAATTTAAAATATAATTTTAAACTAAAGTTTTCTTTGTGTGTGTGTGTGTGTGTGTGTGTGTGTGTGTGTGTGTGTGTGTGTGTGTGTGTGTGTGTGTGTGTGTGTGTATATATATACACCTACTATTCTCTAAGTTATTTAAAGTATGAAACTATACATTTTAGTGTACTTTTATATGTACAAATAATGTTATTCATTGGAAAATAGCGAGAATTGTAAAATTTTGTGACAAATTGTCTTATAAGGTACTAAAAAGAGAAAAAGTAAAAGTCGAAAATTTGTCTCGAAAAGACACCGTAAAGAAAAGGGAACTCGCTAATCAGTTGCGCAATGGTTACGGACTGCAACATAATTAGCACATCACTGAAGCTGTTACTTTACGATCGAGAGCAATATACCAGGCGAAAACAAATCCTCTTTCTCTCTCGCTCGTGCTCACACACTCGCTCACTCCCTTTCGTATTGATTCTCCGTCATTTTTATTTTTCGAGAGCAAATACGCCTTTTTGTTCGCAGTACTTACGGCGTTGACGCGTCGCCGCGAAATCACCGTATGCGTTGAAGAATATACGCACCTAAGTTTGCGACTTTAAATTTATTCACTTTCAAATAGGTGACGCTACTGAATATAAAAATCCGCATGGGATTTTTCGTTTGCAATAGCGATTATTATATTAGATTAAACAGCAAAGAAAATGGTTATGTCAATGGCTTTAATTGGCTGGCAGAACTGCGTAAGAATTGGAAATTTGAATTTAAGACCGTAACACTAGATTGCATCATATTACCAAAGTTGTATAACACAATCGGGGTACAAGCTCATCGCTCGTAGTGTGTAATGCGATTTAGATAGGGATCGCTAAGGTGTCAATTAAGTATGTCGATTCGGGGCCCCGCGAAATCAGTTTCGACAGATGTAGTTCAGACAATACTGTTTTCTCCTCAAACAGATGCATGGCCTAAAATGGACTTGAAAATTAAAAAAAAAAAAAGTATTTCAAAGTCAAACGGCACAATTTTTCAAAACCGCGTAAATACGCTATATACGCAGCGTCGGCGGTGCGGTTGAAAAAGTAGATTATTAAGTTAGAATGCAGTTTCTTAAACACAATTCCTCGGCGCGGCCACTTATGGTCATCGCGATTTTACAAGTCTACAATTACGCCGAGCGATTATATTCCTTTGACTTTTACTTTCGACGCGTGCGCGCATATAGTACGTTATACGCGCGGTTTAGAGAAGAAAAAAAAAAGACTCGCACGCGGCAACGCTCAAGTGCACCATAAACATGCGCCGCGTGCTCCCGCATCATTCACATTTCTGTAACGCACAATCGTTAATTTTGCCGCGATTTATATGGCCATTCTTGCGATATTATCCTCCCGGCGACGGAGAGAGAGAGAAAGAGAGTATATAGTAGGGCTTAATCACGGCCATTCCCATTCGGACAGGGATCTCGGGCGTTATAAGCCTATATAATATAGTCGGAACTTTGAGGCTGAAAATCTACGCGAAATGTGTAATAGAGTATCATAATGGCGCTTGTTATTAAGGTAGCCGCTGCCAGCGTCGCTCGCACATAGCTACTTTGCATATAAAAGTCCAGTGCGTATGCGTTTGCCAACTTGCCATATAATGGAATGTAATTGGTGCCGGTTTGTTTTAAAATGTAGAACTAATTCGTGTGCTCGCTGTTTATTGAATGGCAACTATAATCCAGCCGATAAATATTACGAGCGGCACTTAAATAAACACTTAATAGTGTTAAGTACTTGCATATACTTTGCACTTATTCGTTAAAAAGAGTCGAGATTTTTTTTTCTATCTCTCTCTCTCTCTTCTTTTTTTTTTAAAAAGAGCCCGTTAAAGCGGCACTACACGTCTCGCGCGCTGCAGTTGTCGCTCGTATATAAATATAAAAAAGCGGCGCGGGCAGAATAAAAACAAAAATAGGTAAAGTGCGGCCGTTCTCCGTTTCGTTTTTTATCGCGAGAGAGCGCGTCACCGCATTTTCTATGTAGGTTAAAACCACATAGCGCGCGAGCGCGTACATGCGCGCGAAATACAAAGGCGCGCGATGATAAAAAATTTACTTAACAAAACGCCTCTTTTTTTCCCCGTCCTCTTGCTTGTTTTTTCTACAGGTGACGATGGCCGGGGATTACATCCTCGCAGTAGCATCGATGATGATCGCACGCCTGCGGAGCGACGATGTCACCCTGGTTCTCAGTCAGGTTTGTCTCTTATCTTTTGACTTTCGAATTTTCGGCGGCCTTTCCCGTTATAATGAATGCGTCGTTCATGGCTCGCGCGTCACCTTATCGTCCGTTGCGTTTAAATATACTAATAGGAAACGAGGTTTCGTGATGGCCAAGTGCCGTAATTGCCTTGAGATTTTCAGTTTTTTAATAATTATATATGCGACGAGTTGAATGGTATTTGTACATATCGTATACGTTTTGTAATGACTTTATGCTTTCTTTTTCTATTTGAAACTGTGTTTAAATAGTCCATTGAATTTTTTTTACCTTTGATGGTTTTAGAAAAGTTTATTTTACGTATTAAAATAATGTGTAGCGTATAAATATTGGTAACACGCTCATACGTTATCGAATAATAACACTTAATTAACGATGAGTATATTAATGTGTGTATAACTTGTAGTGACACCGAGGATACTTGAAAATCATAAGGAGTCTAAATACTTTTATAATCAATTACAATTTGTATTTTATAATGATATAATTTCAATCAGATTCATTACTTAGTTTTCTAATTTTTCTCTGTTTACGTAAAATATATATGTGATTGCAAATGAAGAATTTGTACTTTCTATTCGATGGATCATTCGAGAAAAATAAAACTTCAGAAATGGAACTTCTAAGATAATATAGGTATTTTCGGTTGATACACACAGACTAACCAATTATTGGTAAATTAGTTTGCCTCGCTAATGGGTAACACGTGTCTATGAGGAATTTCAAGCATCATTAAACAAGAATGCATTCCTTCCACAAATCCGTTTTTACATCAACTTCTAAGAATAGTCTCAAAATTTTGCTGTAATTAAAAGATCGAGCAAGTAGTAAATTATAATTTTATAAACTGTAGATGTAAAAAACGTAAGACAATTTTTTTTTTTGTTTACTTTTACAATTCCCAAAGGAAAAAGAAAATATTTTGTTCCAAATAATGAAAAGTTTTTTGAAAAAATCGTGATCTTCAATAAATAATAATTTTTTTATATAATTGTGAGCATGCTAATGTGAAAATTTTGTTCAAAGCTAACGAGGTTTACCATCTGCTGTACATGCGAACACGCGCTGTTGTCCGATGTAGTCTGCAGAGGGCGTTAGGTCTCCAACGCCCGCGGAAAGTTTTAAATTACATACACGTGCCAAGTGAAATTTTATGGGCGTGCAGAAACGAAATGTACCTCGAAATTCTTGTAGTTTTATTGATAGCGCAAAAAAAAACAGATTTTACATTCGTGAACTAAATTCAAGCCGCCGGTCAAAAGAATTCGAGCCCGGGCCATTGCATAAAGGCATATGAATATATTATACGAGAAACGTATCTCCGAGAACAAAAAGACATCTGTTTATATTATTACGTGATGCATTGAATAACGTGACATCTTCGACTTATGCGAATCGCACCAAATGAATCCATCGATCCAGAAAAAGAAAGAAAGAAAAGAAAAAAAGCGCAAGCCTTCGTATAGAATTTGACCAAGCTAAATATATATGTATATATATGCATTCGATTTATAGCTTTCTCTTTTTAGGAATGTATCCGCCGAATATCCTTTCACTTTCTACAGGTGGACACAGAGCGGCTAAATTGACGCGGGAATCTCGTTTTTATATTTTTCGCGACATTTTTTGTCGGCGCATTGTGCGCGCGCGCCGTAATTTCTTGTACACACACAGATATATACACATACACAGAGAGATCACAATAATAGAGACGCGGTGTAAGAAATGCGCACCGGTGTATAGAGAGAAAGACAGCGTAATGAGCGGCGCGTGAAATGCGCGCTCCCGCGCTCTCGGGCGCGATTAAAGGCGAATAAACGCGGCGAATAACGCGAGGCGAGCGATCGCGATGAGATACGGGCGAAAGCTAGCACTGGCTTGGCCGCTTGGCGTAAAGTTAGTTTAGCTCCTCTAACTCTCGTTGCGTCTCTTCGCAGGTCGTCACGGACCTGGTCCAGGGCGAGTTCATGCAGCTCGGCTCCAAGGAGACAGAGAACGAGCGGTTCGCGCATTATCTCACCAAAACCTACAGAAAAACGGCCAGCCTCATCGCCAATTCCGCGAAAGCGGTAAGTTTACTTTGCACATGATTCTTCTGTTCGAAGCGTTTTTTTTTCGTTAACGAAAAATCCTTTTTTTTTGTTAAACTGGATTATCCGGGTATTTCGTCATTTGGATTTTGCATTTGTAAAGTTTAGAAAAGAAAGGAACGGAAGATATGACTTTTGGTTTGAATTTGGAAAAATGAAAGTTTCAGTAATAAGAATGGTTTTTAAAAGTTTTTGTATGTATTTTTTTTTTTTAGATATTATTTTGCTGTTTGAAAATCATCAATTTGTTCATTTTAAGTGAGACGGAAAAGTATGAAAAAGTCATTGTTTGTAATAAGATAAAATTTTAAAACGCATAAAAAATGTGGCTATGTTATAACGATAGGCACATATTAGTACATCATACAAAAGATTTCCTGTAAATTCTTCTCACGTAATTTTTTTCTGATTTTTTAAAATATTGATCTTTTGTGGTTACGTTCATTATAAATGTATGAGGTGTAGTGAAAACATAAAGTTATTTGTAGAGTATCGATGACATTGAATTTCAATTTCAAATTATTTTCAAATAATTACATAGATTACTCGGGTTTTTACACCGTAACGAGAATCTGCAAAACTTCTTGAAAATATACGGCGTAGAATGAATATAATGATACTTTTAATAAAGAAAATAACATTGATTTTTTTCCATGGATATTAAAGTTACATGTAATTAATGCATCTCGATATTTTCAGGTTGCAATGTTGGGAGGAGCTGACGAACGCTTGTCGGAAGTCGCTTTTCAATATGGTAGAAATATTGGATTAGCTTTTCAGCTTGTTGATGACTTGTTAGATTTCGTATCGTCTTCCGATGCAATGGGAAAACCAACCGCTGCAGACTTGAAATTAGGCCTTGCTACTGCACCAGTCCTCTTCGCTTGTGAAAGAGTAAGTTTCCAAAACACTTTTTTTTTTAACAATGAGATAGAAATTAAAAAAATATTTGTAATTGGTTGAATACTAAAATATGTTTTAACGATTTACCGACAAATTTACCAAAAATTCTTATTTTTCATTTGACTTTTCAGTATCCTGAGCTGAACCCCATGATCATGCGCCGTTTCCAAGAGCCAGGCGACGTCGAGAAGGCCTTCGAACTCGTTCACAAATCTCAGGGATTAGAACAGACGCGGTTCTTGGCGAAAAAGCACTGCATCGAGGCAGCTAGGCTTGCCCAAACATTGGCCGAGAGTCCGTACCAGAAGAGTTTGCTCGTAATCAGTGATTTTGTCCTTAATCGTATCAAGTAATAACGACTTATTGTGCCTTAGCAAGGCAGCGCCGATCAGATACAAAGGGAGTAGATTGTTTTGTTGAAATGATTGAGGGGGAGACGAGAAAAAGACATGGAAAGTATAATAGCAATGGGTCATAGATGAAAAAGATTAAAGGATACGTTAAAGTGTGGTAAAACGTTCTGCGAGAGAATGTGCAAGAGAGAAAGAGAAGTATTGAGAAAAAATATTAGACTATAACGATATAAATATACAACAGGTATGTTACGACACGATAGAGCCGAAAATATACGAAAATGTTATCTACCCGATGTGAGTCGAAGAAAAACATAACATTAAGTCAATGGCAATAAGAACGAACATGAAAAAAGCTGCAATTCGATGGAGAAAGTGCCTAGAAATAAAATACCACTGTAAATACAAAATATCTAGAGATAATAAGACGCTAACATTACACGCGTTAACACATAAGCACAACTTTTGTTTTGTATTTTAACAATGACGCGCTCTCTCCAAATGAATATGTCTTCTTTTGCACCCTTCAAATAAAATAAAAATTGTACACACGTTTGAAGGTAATGCTAAATACTAAAAAAAATATCATTAAAAATATGAAAAGAAGTTAAAATCGTGTTTTCGGCAACATGCAAGCTCGTCGTTTTTCGACCGACGATTCAGTTGCTCAAGTTATTCAGAATTTGTACACATTAACCAAAATCTCAAGGATTTCTGAAAGTTTTTTTTACAAAAGATTTGAAAAAACACATTTCATTCGCTTGGTCCAGGTATGAGGTTAATAAGTCTTATTACCGCCAAATTGATGTTAGTTGTTTTCTGTTAATTTAATTTTATATTTTCTGAACATGTGTTTTTTCATGTCTTAGAAAAGTTTAAGGATAACTTTGAGAAATCACTTAAGAATAACTTAATATAAGAAAACAATCGATTATGTAATATAAAAAATGTCATAAATTTATATATACAATGTTATAGTTTAATTATTATAAATCAATTATGAAAATAATGATGAATATTATAGCCTAGCATTAAGAAATAACTTATGTTTTCACACGAATTAATGTATATACCTAAGAAAGCGTAATGCCTGTTGTTAATATACTTATGTTTCATAAATGTTTAAGACTTTAAAGTATGAAATATTATTAATGAAAAAATTTGGAAAAGTGTGAGGTTAAATATCAGTGTCATTTCTTTTAAAGACCTGCTTCAAAAACGCAAAATGACGCCGCAGCAAAGAATGAAAAAACGAGGAACTTCTGAGATTTTTAAACATTTTTTATAAAATAATCGTACCTGTTGATTAACCAACGTTCATGGATTTTGAATAAGATTCGAATATTATAGAATGCAAAATTAAAAAGAGTTTCTATCGAACTTATGATACTGTAATTAAATATTTTGTTGCAATTGTGCAAGCGTGTAAATATTAGATAGATTATAAATATTGTACCAAAGGCCATTAAAGAGCCTCAAAATAATGGTGGGGGTGACCTGACTCAGCGATTCTCCTTTGTACGAAGGATCATTATTATAACGAATGATGGCTATTATTTTATTCGACAAAGTCATTGTAAGATCATTGTATGTAAATTTCTTTTTTTAATACAAAAATTACTAAAAGTCAAAAAAGCAACATGTGTTCTCGCTAAAAAAAAGTCCGTTTTCCCCTTCATTTCCCTTGGCATCTCCATCGTTTTCACACGTTTCCTCCTCTCCGTGGCTTTTTCCATAAAGTCGACGACCTTGCGCGTGCGCTCGAAGCCTAACAAAATCATCACGTATATGTATACTCGTATACAATGGGGCACGAGAAGAAGACGCGAGCGCGTGCGCACTTGTCGGAGGGGGCGGAATCTGCGCAGCGAGCGCGCGCTTCCGTGAGAAATTAAAAGCAAAAGTGAAAATAGGTGCAAAAATAACGTCGAATCCCCGAAGGCGCGGGGAGGGTAGAGTGGGAAGCGCGCGCGTGAAGAGAATCGACTAGCCGCGCACACTTTTGCTTTTAGTTTCAGTTAGTGCTTTGCTCCCAGGGCTTTGACGCCAAGGTAACAGCTCCAAGCTTCTATCGACGCAAGCCTTATCGCGCGGCACCGCTTTTTAAGCTCAAGCAGTTGCTCTCTGTGCAATTAAAATTCATCGTTTTTCAATTGACGGCGTTGTTTGTCTTCGCGAGAGTCTTTTCGCTTTGCTTTATGCGCCCACGTAAATATTTCATTCATTTTTCGCAAATCGGCAAAGGCCATCATTTTCGTAACGATTTCTTAACGATTTTTCAACACACACTTGAAAGAGCATAGCTTGTTATTTAATAAAAGCTATTTTTTATAAAAAAATTGCAATTTATGATTTGCTTTTTTTTTATTTTGTATGTACAATTTTTCGTCAATTTTTATTTTTTTGTTACAAATTATTACGCGGACTCCCCGAGAATCCAATTTCACGTAACGCGAGCCAACAACGATGCCGCGAGATATATTCGGAGGAATTTCCTGGTTAAAATAGAAGCGTTCGCTGGATCGCTCTGCTTGCCCAATGCTTGTTCGATACTAAAAAAAATCGCCGCGATTTTTTCGCGCGATCGGATAACTCCTAACGCAATTATTATTATTTCTCCATTATATAAATTTGTCGCTACTCTCTTCTCGATTTACTGAATAACACAAATTTTTCGTCCTTAGTGGTGTGAATTAGTTAAGAAATAATTGTAGTGCCAAAGATAAGTATTTGGAAGAATCAAAATGATGTCCGGTCCGAAATTGGTGAACAAACAGTTCAATTCACCGATTAACATGTATTCGCCTCAATCGATCCAAGAAACATTGGAACGACAGTCGCAGGTGTTGTCCAACGGTGCAGTCGGGTAAGAATGGATTAATTACCTACTCATTGGTGCAGAAAATGGCTTAGTGGCCGTATTCATAAAATGAAAATACGATTTCACACACATTTATTTTGCTAATGTATTTTTATTCCAGTAGATAAATATTGTAGACAAATTTTATTTTGAATATTATATTTCAAGTCAATGTCAAGGGTGAAGAGAAGTACGGAAAACCTTGAGTATAGAAACATCATTCTTCCGAAGCGCGTTAGGATTTCCTTCTTATTTCACAATGCATAGTAGACACAATACTGCTTAGAAAAAGTATACATGATGCAGAATTTACAGTTTTATCTTTTTTTATTTCTTTACGTCAAAATAAAGGAACAATTTTAATTAAAAATCATTATTTTTCGTACAGTTTAGCTAGTTTTATACAAATTTTGGCTCCTTATTATACATTTAAAAAATTAAGCAAGTAACATACAGTTGTAGTTTTTATCTATGATATAGTTTTCATATAAAAATAAAATCATAGAAATAATTTTAGATCGACAAATTAATTATTTTAAAAATAAAGCAAACAACTTGCTCCGTTTACACGCGTTTCTATGAAAATATACAAAGAGTCGCTTCTACGAAAACCAGGGCGAATTAAAGTGTTTAACAATCCATCATATTATAAAATTATTTTGGGAATGTACAGTTATTTAATAAAACCCTAAATTCAACATCTAAACTATTTTTGCTTGTTTAGAAGATACGTCATGGATGTTATCAGTAAAACGATTTTAGTTTGTTTTGAAATAACTTAGGAGAACTAGAAGCCTCAATTCCAAGCGTGTGCGTCTATTTAAAATTTTCATAAGCTCACGCATGGGTGAGTAAAGCTGTGCTGAATTTAACGTGTTACGCGAACTCGAATAGAAAATTGCGCGAGTATTGGAAATGGCTTAATTAATAAGACGACATTGCTTTGTTGCAAACAGGAAGAACAAAAGTTTATTTTTGTTTTCTTTATACAAATACTCTATTGCGAAACGGAAGAAATAAAATTCTTCATCTGTGCGAGTAAAGTACCTCAATTAATCATTTTGACTTTTGGTACATTACGGGCATGAAACAGATTCATAAATAAACATTTTGTAAGAATGAAATGGTATTTATAAAAGTGATTATAAGTTTTTGAAAATTTCAACTTCTGGTTTTCAACGTGAATGTATATATCCACGTGCGTACAAACAAACGTAGAAAAACAAAAATAACCGCGCAAAAACATAAAGTAGAAGATTTAGAAATATGTTGCACTATACAAATTCTTTAATGTTTCTTGCTCAAAGTATATTCTTTCCTTATTTCAGAGTCTGTGAATTGCAAATATGATTTGAAAAACGAACTGTTTACGTCTCAAAAATAGTATTACTTAATTTTTGTATAATTATAGAAACGATCATTAATAATACATATTTTTTCAAGACATTCTTTACTTACCGACAGTCAAGATATTTTTAGGGGCTTATCAAAACATATCTCACATTTCGAGCGCACTAAATTTGAAGCATGGGTTCGTGAGAGAACGACCGATCTATAGCTGTTTATTACTTTACGGGATTGTTAAGAAACAATTTGAAATTTCAAATAACAGTAATACGTAGTGATTTTGATCGACAAAATTTCCATACCCCCAATCGAGCGTTATAAATGCAACGACAATAACACTGAACCATTATTCACGTTGATTATTTCGGTACATAATATCGTTGCAAATAATTTCGTACCCAAGTGCAAGTCACTCGAGCGTTAATTTACCACATCGTCGCGGCATTGTGCTTTAAATCAAACCTGCCCGCAAGTCGTTCGGAATTAAAACACGAAATAAATCAGTATCTCGATGTCGGTCGTACCTATATACGCATTAGGCGCGACTTGAAAATATTAACTGCGAAGATGCGCGGCAATTTAACGGATTACAGCTCGAGCCGGTAAATAAATTGCGGGATATAGGAGCGGTGCGACCCAGAAATAATCAGTCGGGAAGAATGTGCCAATTATTATTGCTTGCGCGCCCTTGCAGCCACTTACTAGCGCTCGACCACCTTGCGCTAACTCAGCCCTACTGCGACACGTGTGAGATTATGCTTTCAGGAAGCCCCGACAAGGAAGAGAGAGATGTGTGTCATTCAGCCCGAGAAGAATTAAAACGCTCGCAGGCGGCGGCGGCGGCGACGACGCGGACGTCGTATTTTCAGAGAGCGGATTCATCGCGCGCCGCCAAAATAAACCCTCCTGCCTCGCGTGAAAAGGGAGAGAGAGAGAGAGAGAGAGAGAGAGAGAGCTTTCGCGCCCGTTGCGCAAAGTTCCGCGCCTGCTCTCTCTCTCTCTCTCTCTCTCTCCCGCGCGTACTTGACTTAGTTTGAAAGCCGCGCCCGCTGCGCCGCCAGTCTATCGCTCGTCTTGTTACGCAGCCTATCGGACGCGTGCGCGCGTATAAGTGCTGTTTTATCCGGAGTTTAGTGCTCTCTCTCGCTTTTGAGCATTTCGTAGTTTGTTTTGCCACTGTGTAAGGATCGTCGGTCGAGTTGTGCCGCGGTGCTTGCTATATAATTGAGGAAAATGATTCCCGACCAGAGGTACTTATAGAAATCAGTTTATTTGGTTGTGAGGTTTTTTTTTGTCGTGTGTTAGGAAGGGTAGTTGAACTTTTCCGTGAAAGTGAATAGCAGCGTGATTATTTTAAGTGTACAAGAGCTGAGATAGAATTTCGAGGGTTTTGACGATACGGCAGATTTTGTTTCAAATATAGTGGATAAAAACTTTAAATTGTCTTGATCGTTATTCGTGTAAAGTCTGAGAAAATTTAAAAAGAAATCATTCTTCGTAATCAATTTTTCGAATAAGAATAAGGAATATTGGGTTTTTTTATTCAACAAATAAAAGGGATCCGTGATTTATTAAAAGTTAGCAGCGGACGACGAATTTGGCTTAAGTAATGTAGGCGCTCGTAATGCTCTAATAATTTCTTACAATACGTTTCAGAATCGATTTCAAACAGTTGGCAAAGCCGGCGAATCTACAAAATAGCGCCGTTCTACGGATGCTCGAAGAGGAGGAGGATAGAAAGCGGGCCGGAAAAGCAGGTATTTACATTTATACATGTCATAAACCCATGATATTCGTCATTTTTAACATGTATTTCAAATATTATACTCAATTAAGTTCTACTATTAATATTATTACATAAGGAGAAAATGCATAGATGAAATCTAAAAATAATATCTGCATATTATTTTAAGAAGCGCGTATAAATGTGGTATTATGTGATGTGTATTTTTGTTTTAGCTTATTAAGCTTTTTTCAAATTAATTATCTTAAATAATAATTTTTTGCTTATATTAACAGCTTTTATTTACGAGATAAAAAGTCGATGGTTTCTTGTAATTCGCTTGGCTACCGTGACAAATAATATGTATTATCAAGACCAAATTAATTTAATAAATATTGCATTTAAAATAATATTGCAAGCAAGAAAATCAAACTGCCTATATTCGCGTTAAAGAATGCAAGATTTGTTATCTCTCCTGCAAATATTAATGATGCGGCTTTTTGGCAAGTTGTTGAAGATAGCAATTCGAATCACGAAATGCGCGAAATAACGATTGCTGAAGTCCATCGCATACTGAGACCCCGAAGTCGAATTAGAGGCAGTTGGCCTCCCTTGCGTCCTCAAGAAGGAAAACATTGTCAAATAGTTTTCCGTCCCACGTCAGGTAAAAATGATCGCGAACAACGTGTTGTAGTTGACATTTGTCCGAATAAATAAAGGTTTTATGTGTACATTGTTTATCACATTGTATTCATTAGTATGTAATAATTGAGTGTCACACGTGACGATAGGAAGATAGAAGATATTCTTAATGTACTTATCTGATTTTTAATTGCATGACATTAGCCTAGGTATTATATTACAATTCAAATCCATAACTTTACCATTATTTTGTGTGTTTAATTTTACTCGACTTTATACGATCCTTATTTTGAAAAATGAACGATTTTAAAACTTTTAAATATACTTCATTTGAAGATAGGTGTTCATAATATTAATTAATTATATGGATGAGAAAATTACTATTTAACTGCATTGCACATTAAACTTATAATAATTAATTATATGTTATTAGCACTCACACTGAATAATGAGACAACCTTTTAATTAGATTTGATTTATGGATATCATGTATGAGATTTTATAGTTATATACTCAATCAAAGATAATTGATATGTATTAGTAATAAAACGCCGGTAAACAAATTTAAAAAATACTTTTAAAACGTTAAGAAACTTAATATAAATAAAGAACAAAAATAAATAATATTAGAAAGAGATTGTAAATGTCAGAAAGATAAAAATAGTTTTTGAAACTTCCAGATTGACCCAAAAGCACTTTTAACGCAACATATATAATTTGACAAAGAAGACGTTATGAACTATTTTTCGTAACGAGTTATTTAATTTTTAAGAGCGTTATAGCTCAAAGTAAAAATGTGACTTTAAAATCGACATCCTATTATATTGATATAAATAAAATAAAAGTAATGTTTCAAATTGGTCCACATTTATGATAAGTGGTTTTAGAAAAAATTTACTTATTTAATGCTTTTGTGACGTATTTATTTATCTACTTCATTAAGTTTTATGATAAACACTAAAAATGTAATACAAATTTTCAGTTTTAGTTTTATTTAATATTTTTAAATTGTTATGTTATACATTATTGTAGATAACAATATTAATTTCAGAAAGAATAATTTTTTGATGTTTTACTTAAAAAAACATAAAAAGTATTTTAATTTGGATCTTTTTGGCTGTAATTTACATTTTCTCATCTATAGGTATAAAGCAACAATGTACTATAAAATATACCCTTATTGTACGCTACTTTTTATAGAAAGATGTTCTTTATTGATATCTATATTGACGCAGCTTGTACGTTATAAAAATTATAACTTTAACTAGTAAAAATTAATAAAATCGTAAAAAAATGTTGAATACACGGACCTTCTTGTAAAAAAATGCTTGCGAGATTTTGAAGAAACTAATGCCAACAAATGAAAATTAATGTTATATCCTTGAATATGATTTCGGACTATTGGGCTGAATAGTCAAGGTATTCCCTGACGTAGTTTTCAGTTTATTTTTAATATGCCCAGATTTTTAATGCATACACTCCTACTAATTTTAACTTGTTTCATTCTGTGTGTGTAATCTAGGCTTTCTCTATAGAGGCGAGGCAGAAAAAATCTTTAAGAAAGTAAATTTAACTCTAGTAAATCTTCGCAAATTATGTGTTATTCACGCATCAGACAATTTATTTTCCAATGGTTAAAAATAAATATTTTTTAATATTTACTTTTTTTTCAACTTTGATTAAAGTAGCATTATTATACGTTTCCACTTCTTCTTGTTAAATAAAAATCGATCTATAACAAGAGAATTGCAATAATTAAATTCAAATGGAGTTTTCAATAAATCAGTATAAATTGCGTGAATCATACAAAAGTTATTCCGTGAGTCACTTGCAAGAAGCGGAGTCTTACATCTTCCCCTCATTAAAATAGCATTTACTCATACGTATTGCCAAACATCTGAGAAATAGAACAATTCAATTAACATATGTGCATGATCAATAATTATATTTTAGTAGCCAGTAAATTGAGATTGTGATTTTGGCTTTTAGTTTTATCGTCTTGGATTATTTAATTCTCTCATCGTACTCTAAAATAGTAACGAATTATAAATATTTACTCCAGAAAAACTAGAGAAAGTATGCTGTGTTTGTATTAAAAGTATTTTTAGAGCACACCCGCGGCAGTGTGTATTCTTTAACACTGTTGACAAGTATATTGAGGGTGGTTGACTCCTGCGATTCCCGTTCATTGGTCTAAGCCAAAATATACACTTACGAATTTCATTGCACGCAGGCAACCATTTCCACTTGATATTATTGTATATTATCTTATTAATCGGGATTATCAAAAATATGGAAAACGTCAACTTTCTATCGTTTTCCTAATTATAATTATAAAGAAATTAGCGTTTGAATACAAAGATGATTTATAAGAGTGATATTATATCGTATTAAAAATACACATGTTATTGTACTTGCTACTCGATTTCGACATGTTTAAGAGTTTAAAGTGAAACTCTAGTATTTCGTTCTTTGGCATTGAACACAACTAATAAATAAATCACGGCCAATGCATTAACACCCTCTTAAACTTAGATAATTAGTGTTGAAAATGTTTGTGACTAACTCGAATGCATACACATTTTAGAAAAGATGACAATTTGGCTTTATAAACGAATATTAAATATATTATTTTATTAAAAAGACTTATTGATTACACTACGACGTTTCAAATTATTGTAATCAATATTTACTCTCTAACACCGCGTTGCCGTAATTGTTGCTAAATAAATTTATTGGTTATTTTAATATAATTTATATTTATATTTTTCCAGATAATAAATCTCAATATAAATGATTTATAATATTGCACAATTTTGCGACAAATCGAGATGAGCTTTATTTCTGTCACACTATATCTAAAAGTATTTTTTATAACCTTTGGGTTGCTGAAATATTGATTTTTATTTTTTAATGTGTTTTAAATGAGAACGAAATAAATAAGAACCATGGGTTACAAGTTTCGTCATGTTGTGTACGAAAATACTTCTTGGAACTTCACCTAAATCCGTAACCACGGAATTTAAGAATTTCTTTTCAAATATCCAGTTCATACATTCAAAATATTTGTTTCGATTTTACTGTTATTTTAATCAAGGTATTGCAATTTTAATAATTTTTATTTTATGATTGCAAGTGAAACTTTGTTTGCTCGATAAAATTTTATGCATACGCTAAGTGAATTTCTGCGCAATTTAAATTGTGTTATATGTATAAGATCTAAATTTATATTGCTGTTCATTCTTTTGACTGTATTCTTGTAAATAAATTTATACCCAAGGAACATTCGCAAATGTCGGGTAGTAATAAAATTTTGAAAGCTACTTTTTATCGCCGGAAGAATAGATTAATATTTTTGAGCAAATAACGTTTCAACTATATGCAATTACTATGCGTAAAAAAACGCATGTACAATATATGTTCAATATTATGAATTAATTGCATGGCGATAAATCAATATCGCAGGGATGAATGCAATTTCGATCAACAATACAAAAGCTTGCCGATAAAATCGGTCATTTGCTCCGCCGGCCATTATCACGATAAAAAGTTTAATGAACAGCCTCGGGGTGAAATTAAGGCCGGCGGCACAATTAATTCGCGCGGATATACGTGCGCGATGCGGCCGCGAAAATAGCCGAAATCGCGGATCGACCGGTGGAAAATGCGAGAAATCGGCCGCGGGTATTTTCTATTTTCAGCCGAAAATCTCTCTCGCCGGTTGTGCGCGATGGCCAAAAACCGTAAAAGCGATTACGCTCATTTTTCGTCGCCGTCGTGCGTGTGTGTGTCTCCTTGGGTCACGTGGTCCACGTCGCGCGCCTCTCCTCCCGTGCGAGATTCATCCCCGTCCCCTACCTTTTTCCCCCCTCCCATCGCGAGCGAGGAGATTTTCCTTTCGGATTCTCGAAAAACGACTAGTGAGAGCTGCTGCATCCCCGTGACTCGAGATTAGTAGTCATCTAGCGCGACAAACGTGAACATTAAAGCGCGATTGCGAAGCTTGACGTTTTGGTGAGCGACATCTCTATTTTAACATCTTAACGCTTCGTTATCTAATTAAAGGTGGCTCTCGGTTTCACGCGCTCCGTTTTATATGAATTATTTTGTGAAGTGTAGTTATTCGAATTTGTGGATGTCGATGTACCATTTCGATGATTTTGAGTGCTTTAAGTGAGATAGGAGAGGTAATCGCGGTATAACAAGTAAATTGACCAATTGTATAAATTATTCATTATAAAAAGAAATTATAAATTTTGTATTAAATGAAGAAAATAGTTTAAAAAGTTGAATAATAATCTATTTGTTTGTTACTCATGCGAACAGTTAAATAAGCGATTTGAAACCCGCGTATACTGTATCTGACCTTTATCTACTTGAAACGTAATACAATGATTCTAGCCATTTCTTCTTTGATTTAAACAATATTATAATAAAAATAACGTAAATATGGGAAGTAATAATTAATACTAATATACAACATATAGTGAATAAACAGCCAGACTTACAATTAATCGGATAGGATTCTTTATCAACCATTTAATTAATTTTTTTCTTTAACAAATAAAAGCATTAATCCATGTATAAATTTTACATCAAAATAGATAAGTAAATGTACTGTAGAAGTTGCAAATATCTTCTTTTCAACAACATCATATTTCTTCTTTAGCAAGGTTTCACTTGACACAAAATGAACTATTCGTATTTTAACAGTACTATTAAATAAAGTAAATACAAAAAGGAGGTAAAAAAATGTTAAATGGTTCTAAATAAATTACGAGTCTAAATTGAATCAATGTAATTTGATGTAATTAAATGTACTTATATAGATTAAATAAATAAAATTTATATGAACAAATTTTTAGCAAAATATATTGTTGTTTATTATCAAGGCAAAATGATACATGTGTTAAAGTGGTAATATTTTACGAACTTGTCAAAATAAGAAACAATTAATTTTTTGTGCCAAAATTTGATGCTATAATGCTATACTGTAAAATAAATATACGTTTAATAATAATGACTTTAAAAATGACCTTTTTTTATAATAAATTTGCAAAAGAACGTGAAAGACGTTGCGTTATTTCTATCAACACTAAAAATTCACCTATGAATAATACTGCAATACCGAAAATTTGTATCGACTATTAAAAGTGCCTCGTGATTTATCGTACACTAAACTATAAATAAGCGCACCTAAATAAATTTTACGTTATTAAGGTGATGCGATACTCACGCTATTACTCAAAATTGGGTTCCCGTTTTTCTCATTCAATTTTTAATCTTAAGAAAAAGGCTCTTTGATACGTTGTAGTTCTTTATTAAATTTAAAACGTGTGAAAGAGTTTTTTTCAAAAAGTTTAAAATTGAAGGAGAAAAACGGGAACCCAGAATTGAGTAATAGTGTGGGTATCACATCACTTTAAATAAAAATCGCAGTATAAATATAAATAAAAAGTTGCACTTTAAATTAATAATAGATTTTTCAAAGCTCGATATAAAATTTTCAGCAATTAACCTTATCTATATATAATACATGCGCAAATAACGCGCATATACCATAAAATTGAATTTCTGCCAGAATGTCATCGCTTGTGTCCTTTTTCTTGTCAAGCAACATGAAAAACAAAACAAAAATCGCATCTCGGGGACATCCACACGTTCGATGTTTACGCGTTCACGCTTCCCCACGTTTTCGGGCCCTTATTCGTCAGCCTGTATTCTCAGTTGAGGCATAAAATCGCGCTTACACAAAGTTTCGCGCGCAGACGTGGAAATCGTCGCTTGAAATAACGCGCGAACACTCAGCATCTACCCAAATTTAATGCCTCATTCTTTTTCCCACCTTCTTTGCAAAACCGTGCGCCCGCGCCAGTCATTCGCGACTTGTGAAATCACTTCTCGGATCCAACTCGCGGCTGCCAAGTGCTTCCGTGTTTATCGGGTATTCATGCGCTCTTTGGCGCGCCCGCGAGAGATTTAATTCATACGACGTACAATTTTTATTGGCCGCGTTGAACACCGGCCAGCGTATACATACATATATATTCGTGTGTGTTTTAATGCTCGCGCTCGTTTAGCATACAAATTCGAGGTTCTTTATAAATGTGTTTACGATAATCGTCATCCAAACTGTCGCTTGTAATTGTATTTAACGATACTATGATTAATCGGGGCACCGAGGAGAGTGGAGGGGGCGACGTTTCTTATGATTTGACTTTTTGTTTGTGCAGGATTGAAAAGAGTTGCTTGGCCACCACCTCCAGAGGAGCAAGCCGCTGACTATATCGAACAGGAACCTATCCAAGTAAAGGTAATTTTCTTCTCTGATTACTTTTATGAGGTATAGTATGTACATGTATAGATACCATAATTATATATTGATCCCTTATACCATCACATATTGGAGCCCTTCGAATCTTTATTAGACGCGAAAAGTATGTTGTACTTGTAACGACGAATTTTTGTTTCCAGTATCGTTTCACTTTAAACTTTGCATTCTTCTAGAATTTTGTATACTTATATTATAATAATGTAAATGAAATAACGAATTATACGATTGGAAAAAATAATACAGTATTACACTTCACAGTTAAAAAAAAACTGTTATGCGTATATTATTATTAGGAATAAGAAGAAAAAGCGAGTACACATAAAAATGTGAAATATATTATTTGTGCTTGAGATTGTAAATATAATGCGACTTTTATTTTTAATTTATTAATGATTTAATATTAGACAAAATAAACAATATTTCAATAGATATATCGAAAAAAATGAATAATATCTATCTAAAATAAAATTACGCACTTCTTTAATGTACTCTCTTTATTTTGATATTTTTAATGTTAAATTAATTTATACCAACTACCAACTTGTAAAAATATTTGTAAGTTATTACTATTAATATACAAAGAACATATTTAAGGAATTTGAAAGGATAATAAAAGTTTACTTTCAATAAACTTTCACTTAATAAATTGTACAAAATATTATCATAAATTCAATTGAATTATAAATTCGGACATGTTAAAAATTTATTTTCTTACATAAATCGAATTCAATAGATTAAGGCTTCAAACAGGTAATAGTAAAATATTTAATTTGTGTACTGACTTTAGTAAATTTAGCAGCGTATCTATAAATATGAATTTATGATATTTACTTAATTCGTAAAATTATACTTTCATATTCCTTTAAATGTTATACCTATGTTAATAAATTAAAAATAATATTTTGCATTCTAATAATTTTATAAATTCAAGTATCCAATTTAAAGTTCATGAAACTTTTTTACCTTAAAAGAATTTTTGACAATATTGCGCGATTAAGAAGGTAAATAAAAAACAATATTATAAATCAAATGGAGTTTATATCTCAAAAACTTTACATGAAAGTTAAGTTAACAGTACATAAATAAATGTAAGACATAATGGCCGCCTATTTTAACTGACATAAAAAATGAGTCAACTTAAATTTAGGAAAGTTAAGTTTTCTTTTTTTTAAATCTTGCTTATATATACGCTGTGGTCGTTATATTTAAAACAAGCCTGACAAGAATGCATACAAATGAAACCTATTAAAACTCTGAAACATTAAAAGATTTCCACTTGAAATAATTCACTGCCTTTATTTACCAGGAAAGTTGAATATAAAGGTTCAATTTAATTACCACACGCACCTTTATATTCTTAAACTATTTTTATATTAAAAGACTCATACTCAAAAGTATTGTATTTGCAAATAAATTTTCTCTTAAGGTCGAAAAGCTATATATATAAATCTTCAATTCCAAACGGTCTATTCACGCTCGATGAAAAGAACATTGTGTCCGTGAAACAATAGACGAAGTTCGTTTGGTAAATTATCTGGCTGAGATATATTTTTCTCTATAGCCACTTCACAAGTGGGTGGCGGCGACTCTCGCCGGTGGAGCGTGACACAAATGAGCGACTAATGAAAAAATGTGATAGCCTGTCACGGAGTCAATGTCAGAAAAGTTATTTCGAAGACAGCGACCACGTCGCGCTCCCCGCGAATGCCGCCCCTCATTTTCAAATATAAAATCGAAATTTCGAAAATAGAATGCGCTCAGTAACAAATGACCGTTAGCTATACCCCACCTCTATCTCCCTCTCGAGCTCTCGCAACGCGCATTCGCGCAATAAATAACGATGTGAAAAACGAGTGTTAAAATTGGTCTTTTGTCCGTGATGAAAAAAAAAAAACTACCACGTCCCTGGTCACGCGCGCGCGCGAAAAAGACGCGAGGCACGGGGGAGTACGCAACCTACCAGAGCCAGAAGAGCCCGGCATCGTCCGTTCGCGCGGACAGTCCGGCCATCGTCCAGCATCAGACTCAGCTGCCACCTCAGTCGCCGCAGTTTCAGCCTCAACCACCGAAGCTTCAGCCTCAGTCGCCCCAGCCTCAGCAACATACCTTCGGACTCCGCACGCCCTCGGCCTTCCAAGCGCAGAACCCGACACCCAAGTCCTGGGCCCCCGTAGCCACTCCGGCTTCGCCGCAGACTCTGCTTCCGAAGACTTGGAACGACGTTCCCGTGCCGCACGAAGTAATAACGACAACAACTGCTCCGTTACCGCCGCAGCAGCAGACGGTGCTCCCGCCGTTGAAGACTTGGAGCGAAAAACCCGTTCAACAGCCGATATCAACGCCACCCGTTGCGAAGCAGCCCGGCGAATATATTATTCCGATTAAGATTGCCAATGGTACTTCACAACCGCAGACGGTGCTAACGCCGTTGAAGACTTGGAACGAAAAACCCGTGCAGCAACAACAGCAGCAACCGATATCTACACCGCCTGTTGCGAAGTCGACTGGCGAATATATTATTCCGATTCAGATTGCCGGTGGTACTCCGGTGGTACAACCGCAGCAGCAGCAGACGGTGCTTCAGCCGTTGAAGACTTGGAACAACGTACCTGTACAGCAACAGCCGATATCCACGCCGCCCGTTGCGAAGCCGACTGGCGAACATATTATTCCGATTCAGATTGCCGGTGGTACTCCTGTGGTACAACCGCAGCAGCAGCAGACGGTGCTTCAGCTGCTGAAGACTTGGAACAGCGTACCTGTGCCGCATGAGGTAACAGCTGCAGCAACTCCGAAACCGCAGCAGCAGCAGTCCGTGCTCCCAACGTTGAATAAGACCTGGAACGAAAAACCCGTTCAGCAGCCGATTCAGCAGCCGATTCAGCAGCAACGAACAACGCAGTCGCCGACTCCTGCGAAGCAGCAGCAGCAGCCCGGCGAACATATTATTCCGATTCAGATTGCTGGTGGCGCCTGGAACAGCCAGCACCAGGTGAGCCTTTCGATTCGAAGGACTCCGAAAGCCGACTTTAATTCTTTCATATTTCTCTCATGCTTTACTCTCTATGGTTTTTCTTATTCGATGTTTCACCAAGTTTCTTTGTTTTTTTCTTCACTTCTAGCATTGCACTATTGTTTTATATATCATTTACAAATTCTTTCTTCATTTTCAGCATTAAAGAGGACTTTTTACAGGTCGAGCCAATGCTTTTAATTGGCTCGTGATAAAGTTTTCTTACAGTATATTATATGTGCTTTTTAGCGTGTACAAACTATAGTCGTGTAATTAAGTTTTACTATCATTTATACTTTCGAAATGTTTATAAATTAATTTATTTTAAAGTCAGGTTCAATTTATAATCATTTCGCTATAATATATACTTGATATTATACTTCGGCATTGTTCAAAATCTTTCACGGCTTTACTGCTTTGAAAACATCGATGTATCAAGCACATTCTTATCATTTTTACATACTTTTTTTTCATTTGGATCAATATTCATTTAATAAATCCAATTAAATTCCTTTTTGATAAGTTAATTTGTACTATTGTTGAATATAAGTAATTTAGTTGTGATTCAATAATCATATAAAGAACTTACAAATTATAATACGTAGTAAACTAGTATAACAAGTAAAATACTGTTTTAATTATCATTGCTAAGTATTCGTGTAAAAGTAAAAGAACATCACAATATAATTAATTAAACAACTATTCCAATGTTGAAAATAAAATTGTTTGTCGTAACATAGATATACACTTTTTATTTATACATTTTTTTTTTATATTAAAAATTAGTTACGCGTAGAAATCGTGAACATTGTCCCATTATAATGTACCTACAGCTCAAATTAATAAATATTTTCAATTAAATTCACCTGCAGATTAAGTTTTCATTCACTAAATCTTTTACACGCAAAACAGATCATTTTATGAATGACGCACGTATATCGAGGAATAGCATTATCAAAAGCTTTACATTTCATCTGTCATGAAATCATTGAAACTGTGCCAAAAAAATGAGATCATTGCATCTTTTATTTATATTTCTCTTTCTTCAAAGCTTTTTTGTTACATATACGGCAACTTTATGTCTTCAATCTTACTATGAAAATATATTTGTTTCAAATGATATGGTTGAATAGTATGATACAAATATAAACCAATATAAAATAAACATTAAAAATATAAAGTATTTAAAAATAAATAGTAAGAGAAGAAAATAAGATTCTCTTAGATAAATTATTGATGATCTTAGAAAAGCATTAAAGTTACCGTACATCGATTGTAAAAATATTCGATTTATTATCAACAATTTATTAACGCCGTTTATATGTGTTACGTATTTTGTTATTATGGAAAAGAAAATTGCATGTATATACAATGAAAGCGGTGTTTCCGCGACCCCTTAGACAGTGACTCATATTATCTAAAACTTCAAATGTATGCATTTGCATACATTATAAATTAAACTTGTAAAGGATACTTTACTGAGGAATTAGGAAAACTCGTACTGTACTACGCATTGAATAATAGTTAAATTCAGTAAGGTGTTTTTCTTGGCACAATCACAAGTTTTGCTGCGTGTTTCGTAGAAGATATAAAATATATAATATTCACAAATTCAAAAGACAAACTTAGTTTTATTTTTATATCGTAAATTTTGTGAATTTCTTACGTTATTTCACTTGAACAGATTTTACCTGATTATTTTCCGTTAATACATTAATACAATACAAGAAATGATCATGCTTACGTACATACCTACTGTGTTTGTATCTAGAAGGATACACAATTTTGATAAACTTTTTTGAAACTTTACATATAAGGTATAAGCAAATTTTTCTGCCCCTCGTAAGTGGTTTATATTTTAGGGACTGTTACAAATTTTGAAATATCTATTGAGTTTCATAGATTCAACTTTAAATACGGAATCAATAAAAATTACATAAAAACTAATATAAATGCGTCGAAAAATATGAGAAATAATGTACGAATTGATTAATATAACAAGCGGTGCTGTTTTCTAAACATTAATAACTATAATTACTTAAAGAACAACTTATGTTATTCTTAGATCAATATAGTAGTATTCTGTATAAATACGATGTATTTGAAGTATCGTTTTTATATCGGCATTTTTTCACTATAATTTGTCTTAAACAATTCAACCAAAAGCTTTAAGACAATTAATAATTAAATTTATTTACGTGTATGAAATCGTAGCTATATTATTGTATTTTTTTCTTTCATACGCCAAGCACTGTATTAATTGAAATTAATTTACATTCAATTAAACTAAATATTTGTAATTAATTGTTGTCAATAAGTTCATTTTTGAGATCTGGAAGAGCGTTCATTATGCGCATTCGTCCTCAAAACCATTGCTCATATGAATAGATCCTTTTTAATTTTATTTATTTTATTTAATTTTATAAACAAAACTCCTTCTATGATATACGAAATATAGTTTTGCTTATAAAATTAAACAAAGTTATATGCTAGTATAATAATAATAATATATTAATAATACAATGATATCTTATTAATATAAAATTTTAAAAACTGCATAATATACAACTATGTATAGGGTACAATATCTTTTCATATACCATCGACATACAGCTACAGTCATTAAAATAAAATATATATCTTTGGAATTATTTTTCATGTACTCCAACAAATTTGCTTATTGCCAAATTTAATATGATATAAAGAAATATATATACGAACGATTATTAAAAAAGCATTCGTTAAGTAAACGACTCAAAATCCTATTTTTAATTTACAGGGTCAAAGTCCACAGCCTCATAGTCAACCACACAGCACTACAGCACCACATTTTGAGCCACCGCCTGCTGTTATAACACTGAGACCACAGCCCCCGATTTCACAGGTAATTCATCTTTTAGCAGTAAAATGCATGACTCACAAGTTGCAACAAAATTTTACTACCTAGACGTGTGAAGTGATTCTGCCATCAAGGGTAAAAATAAATTTAATGAAGTACTAGGGCGCCTTCGGCTTTCCCAAAATAGCTTGTCTATGTAATTAATTTAATATCGCGATGAGTCAAAAACTGATTCGCACGAAATTGTGTAAAATAATTGCTTGATTATTCATTTATATTTTTATAAAACGTTAAAGTTATTGCATGATTTTTAAATTTAAATAAAATTGGTTCAAGATGATGTTCTGTAATTTGATTGAGTATATACAGACGAATATAAAAAAATACGTCATATAATATAAAGTTCACAATAATTATATAGATTAAGTGTAAAAAAGAATTTGTTTAAGAGAATATCGAACCCTATGTTGTTTTTTTCGTTATTTTAATTCATTATGCAGTTTTTTTTTCAATGAATTTGATTATGCTTTATTTGAAAAAACGTATAGAAAATTTGAAAAAATCTACGTAAATGAATTTGGTTTTGCTCGAAATAAAAATTGTTTTCGTCTCGACTCTTCTACTTTGATAATTTAAAAATGGATACATATTTTAAAAAGTTTTTCATGTATTTTGCTACAAGTATTTGTATTAAAAGGCACTTCTTAAACTTTTTCTGGAACGATACGTGAATTATTTTTAAAAAAAATGAAAATAAATGCCAGAATGTAGTAGTTTACCAATAATTTTATTAATGTTTTCAATATATCTACGCGATTACCCAGTAGCAAAAAAAATTATGAAAAATTATTGCTAGGATTGCGATTGAAATTTTTCAAATTATAACAAGCAAAAAATATATCCGGTAGCGGAGCCACCTTAAGAATCCAGGTACTAAACCTTGATCCTGCATTGTCCCATAGGCACCATCTCCGGTGTTTGCGGCTCAACCAGCGGCGACGAATCCGAACAGCGGCAGCATGCGCGGCGACATGAAGTGGCCACCGCAGACGGTGCGTGACCAGGCGGCGGCGGAGAATCAAGCGCGCCTCGAGCTGGCCAAGGGTCCAGTCTGCCGGCCCCGCCGCGTCCAGAAAGACTACACCAGCTTCTTCGCCCAGCACGCCTCAACGAACAATTATCCAGGCTACCGGGTGCCGCCCGGCACGCAATATTTCACCCCCGCCTATCAGCAGTGATGAACCGAACCTCCCGCGTCCGCTCGCAGCCGCCTCTGTATTACAATATGTATAACAATAACAATAAGCGCACGCATCGCACACGCCATCCTCTAACCGCAGCAGCGTGCTCTCCATTATTGCGACCCGTCGACTCATGAAATGATGGAATTCAAACAGAAAAACCAAAAACGACGAAATACTTATATACGCGTATTATATTTAATATGCACCGAGGGAACGACGCCACACGATTATCCCTCTCTAATGCGTCCACGATCTTCGACACATTTTATCTTTTTCTTACGACTAACGAACCACGAGACTATATTTATCATCACGATCTTGTGTACTGACTATTTTTAACGATGTAAAATAATGTACATTATTGTCTATCGCTTTCAATAAAAATAGACATTTAAGAGTATGCAACGAGGCTTTTCTTTATCATACACAAATAACAAGCATTTCTTTTTTTGCGGAATAAAAGCTTTTTATTCATCTCATGCGACTCCCCCCCGTGACCACAGCTCCTTCATTCTTTTCCCTTGTACAAAAAATCTTCGACGAAATCGCTTAACATTGAGTATAAAGTTTATAACTAAATATACATGCCTTTTAATTAGTTAGTATAAAGCAGCAGTTAAATAACAAGTTACTTAATAAATTAAAAACATTAACGCAGTTTCCTTAAAAAGTCAGACATTCTTATTCTAAAATTGTCGAATTTCAAAACGAATAACATTTTATTATTTGAATTAATCTGAATTACAATGAAAAAATTAAATTGATACTCCATAATGCGCAGAATGCTACGTAGAAATTTAATGTCTCATAATTTTTTCGATAAATAAACTGTAAAAATATTAAAAAATTTAAATGCAATCTTATATCTGACAAGCTATACAGTAAAACTCATAAAAATACCGATAATGCGTTTTTCTACAAGAATATCTATCAGATTTATTACAATATCACAACTGTTATGCGCCATATGTTATGGTAATCGGAAAGCTATTAATTAGCTATTAATTATGAGCCAGCAACTAAAAAAATTTTTGTACAAAAGTTTTGAATGAATTTTACTGTATAATTTAAATCTCTTTAATCGAGACATTTTTGCGTAAAACACACAGTGTTTGTTTGCTTACAGTCGCTATTCTACCTCAAAGGTTCGATCAACGAACCATCAATAAACAAATTTCTTTAACAGCAAACAAATTTTTTTGGTTTGTTGTTTCAATTTTTAGAAAAAGATATTTATTTCCTGTATGTAATAAAATAGGGTAAACTTTTTTGTACAAACGCGCTTATTTTTTACAAGTTCACAGTTTTAAACTAATGAAAATCCCTGAGTTTGTTGTATCGCTTGTAAAAGTTTGTATTGGAGTCTTTCTCTTGTTTGATATCGCGGTAAATCCAATAGGTTAAAGCAAGTATGAGCTACTGGCAAGAATCTTTCATCTGACATGGGTTGTATCGTTATCTAAAAGTAAACCAAAATTAATTAAAAAAATACTATCACCTTATTTGTAAATTTTAAAAATAACTATCATTAACTTTAATTTAGTACCTTAATAGCCTTCATACCCTGCAGAGGGATTCTGTCACTACCAGTCAAAAATAAAAGAAACTTTTTTTTCTGTTCAAGTGATAATTCGCGAAAAACTTGCCAGAAAAGTACGATAGTAGGATCGTCCTTTGTATACCCTTCTTTGTAACTAGAATTTTTTTCAAGCTCCTCCCAATCGTATTCTTCGTTACCAATTACTACAGCCATCAATTCATCACTATGAAATAGTTCTAAAACTCTCCCTCCACACACTTTATGAAAACCATTATAAAACGCATTAAAATGCGGTTCAACCGACTTATTTAGGATATTGTCAACATATAAGTCAACAAATTGTTTCCTGAAATATAATTAATAATTTATTATCTTATATTTGTTAAAATTTTTTTATTTAGTTTTTAAAAACATACTTATTCTGTATTGTCACCGGTCTTTTACTGCCATTTGGAATGAGTTCGTACATCCTCTTTTCACCAAAAACTTCCCGGATAACTTCAAAATTCAAACAAAAAACATTCTCTAAATCTTGCTCCTTGTAATCTAATATATTTTGTAAACTCCTTAAAATAATTAATTATTAGTTTTATAGAATTAAAAAGCATTTACTTTAAAAGTTGTAACATACCTTGAAAGAACAGGCGACATATCTTTGATGTCTGTAAGACCAACTGGTTCTTTGAGTAATTTTTTATAAAGTGCCAGTGGGAATGGTAATGCAATTATAATAAAATTATAAATGGCAAGGCCACATAGTAAACCGATGAGGAAATACATTGTCTCATCTTCAAATGAATCTTCACTAAACCAAATCGTTCTTGTTTCTTCATATTCTTTAAACATTCCATATTTTGGATCTAAAATCTCTTTTAGTAATAGCATGAAGAATTCTTTTTTGACACCTCCAGCATCTTCCGCTTCTTCACCATGGAATTTAACCTTTGAAATAAATTTATAAATATTAAAAATATACTTTGATGCTACATTTTAATTTGAATTAGCCGGGCAGAATTAAGAAACTTTTCATAAAATTCTGATTGTATCATTGTTATAATGCATATATCTATTGACATTAACAATAAAATAAAGAGAAATATCTAATCCACTTTTTAAACTTACCCTTAAAGGCTTCTTTAAATCATCTGATGTATAATCTGATAATTCTCTAAAAGTATCTGTAACTATATTTTCTCTTGATACTGTAAGTGTGACGAATTGATGATGTTGACGAGCATCTGGATTCATTGGAAGAAATGAATGAAACAATATGTTAGATAATGATCTGCTAGCAGCTTCATTCATTGCTGATTGCATCTAATATACAAAATAATAATTAAATTAGCATGTAATAATCATTAAATAATAATTTTATTTCTCTTTTATAATTATATTACCTGAAGTGCTTGATCAGTTTCTAAAAGCATTGTTTTAGCTTCTGCATCAAATAAAAATGGATAGTTGCAGAAATATATTTTATGATACTGTAAAAATGAAAAACGTGTATATTATGATTTATAATAATAATAATGTATAAATTATTTAAAATTTATGCAAAAATTTATTTACAGAATTTTTGTTGATTTCAGAAAGCCAACGACAATAATCCCCTCTGACGTCAATACATTCAGTTAATTCACGAATATAAAAAACGTTATATGCGACTTTCTTTTCGTCATCAGAATTATTTAATTTATGTAAAAATTTCAAAGTGTCTAAAGCAGATTGAAGAGTGGAATTCCACGAAACAATCTATAATAATACGTGATTTTTTATTTTGATAGTAAAAATAGTTTTATACCACATTGTTTTTTGTGCTGCACTGTACCTTTGTTTCTTTAACATTAGGTTGATTAATGAAATATACAACAACAGCTTTATATATTCTGACAAGTCTTTCAAAATAATGCTTTGATGCTTTGGTCAGCCAAGCTTCAAGAGCTTTTATTTCTTCGTGTTTTAAATTTAAAAGAGCTACAGAGAATGGTTTATGTAATACAGTACAATGATCAGGGTTTGCAAAGCCATGATATAAAGGTAATATTAAGTAAACTCTTAGGCATTCTATGTCTGGTGGTAAGGTTGTTAAAGATGGTAGCAAAGATTCAGTTATACAGGTAAAAATCTAGAATAAAATAATTGGATTTTTTATTATTATTATTAAAAATTTAACGCAACATGCATTCCTTTCTTACCAATTCACTTATTGTTGTATTCACAATTTCAGATATCATTCCAAAACAACGAGCAGCAAGTTCTAAATCTACACCATGCTGTCGATGTGAACAATTGTAATGTGCATCATTAGCCAATAAAAACGAAGCATTTACACAAGCTTGACTTTTGAATACTGTTTCTATATACCTGCAAAGTTATAATAAATTATAATAAAAAATTGAAAGTAAATATACTTTCGAAGTTTCACATAAATAAATATTTACATCATTAGATCATGATCAACTGAAGCATTGAGTGGAACTCTTTGACAAGCTATAAGTTGCTCTTCAGATATAGTTAAAATTTGAATAATAGGAAGATATGAACGACAGTCATCTGGTTCTATATTGTCCTAATTAATGATACATTGAGTTTTATTAAAAAACTGTAGTGTACGATATCACTTTTAATTTACTCTTCAATATGATATATACCTCTTTTTGTGTTACTGTAGCAAAACAATGATCCCCACCACTATAAATGTGTTTAACAACACAATCTTCAGAAACAGGACTTGTAGAATCTGTTTCCATTGCAAGTGTGCCATTTTTTGATATCCAAGGTCCAAGAACAACTTGAGGAGTGGAAATACTTCTAGCTATTCGACTTCCAAGTTGCCCAGATCCTCCTAAGCCCCATGCATATACTTTTCCTCGAGATGGCACCAAAGCAAGGGTATGCCTTTTTCCACAAGATACCTTAAAAGAATGATAAAAACTTTAACATTTGAAAAATAAAATTAATTTTTGCTTAATATTTACCTGAGTAACAACACTACCCATGAGTTCGATGATTTGCCTTGGTAACATTTCATTGCTATTAGCACCATGACCAAGTTGCCCATACATTCCAGCACCACAAGTAAAAACGCCGCCATCCTGTGGAATATATTTTATTTGGTCTGCAAGATTATACAAATTTAACAAACCATAAGAGAATTAATGTAATTACCATTGTTAAAAAAACTGAAAATTCTTCTCCACAAGCAACATATTTAACTCTTGCATTTCTAAGAGTTTTTAGTAGACAAGGAACATACTTATCCTTACAATCATTCATACCTAATTGTCCAAAAGTGTTTCTACCCCAGCCAAAGATAGCTCCTACACAAAAATTTTTAATTATTTTTAGTTATAAACAAAATCAAATTAGAGATAGAAATAAATATATATTATAATTTAAATAAATCCACCTGATTTTGAGACAACAATGCTGTGATAGCCACCACAAGCAATAAAGGCAATAGGCACTGCTTCTAAACTTGCAATAATTCTAGGTCTTGTTTGAATCTTAACATCTTCGCCTACTCCTAACTGTCCATCACTATTTGATCCCCAAGCATAAAGCTCACCATTATTAGTTAGAGCTAAAGTATGTTTTTTGCCACAAGCAATTTGAACAACAATACTTGTGCCTAATGCTTTAACCATTCTAGGCACTTGTACTATTGTCAAAGGTGTACCCAAACCGAGTTGACCATCAGTATTACTACCCCAACAGAATAGTTGACCCCAATTATTAACTGATACAGAGTGGGTTGCACCACATGCTGCTTGTTTAAATATAAATGCATCTAATCCTGGTATGATTTCTGCAATATGATTAAAAACAAAAATTAGAATAAAATTTAATGCATTCAATCTAATATGACCTATATATGACTCATAATTTTTTTATATATTACATTATTCTAAAAACAACAAATTTATAAAGCCTTTGTATATAAAGTATAATAATAGCAATCATTAACAATAATTAAAACTAGATATATTGCTTGCTCAAAGAGGAAGCTTTGTAACGGTGAAAAAAATTTTTGAAACAAAAAATGTTCAAAAACATGTTTTAAGACTTTTGGCACTAAAATCCGTTGTTTTGATAAAAAAAATTTTCGTGCTGCATGGTGCGCGCGCGCGCGCGCGCGCGCGTGTGTGTGTGTGTGTGTGTGTGTGTGTGTGTGTGTGTGTGTGTGTGTGTGTGTGTGTGTGTGTGTGTGTGTGTGTGTGTGTGCAGGCGATAACTTTTGAACCGATCGACCGATTTACATCGGAAAAGGCTTATTCTCTTCGTTTCGGAGGAGAATAGAGAGGGCATAAGCTACTTTTTGATTTTACCGATTTTTTTTTTATAACCAAAAAACGATTTTGAATTTTTCGTTTTTTTGATTTTTTAATTTGTTTCAGCCAATATTACTTAATAATAAACTAAATTTTTATTAAAAAGTCTTTAAATTACCTACAATTTCTTCTTTTAAAATTTAAATTATCTTTAGCCTGTCATTTGTTATTAATGAAAATATGGTTTATATTTCTTTAATTAATATCTCAAAAACTTTTTCATTTTTCCACTCAAAATTTTTACCACTTATTACACTTATCGAGTACAACATTGTGTTAAAATTTGAAAAGGTTATGTTGATTTGTTTCCGAGAAAAAAATTATTTTTGAAAAATGTGCGTTTTCTTTCCTTTACGATAGCAGGAGTAAAAGTCAATGAATCGTTTTGAAATTTGGCAGAGAATTAGCTTTTTCACATCTAAGGAGTTAGTTCTTTGCCCAAAAAAATCTGACTGTTGTGACCAAAGATATTTGAGGTTAAAATTTTTTTATAAATTTCTTATATTTGCATTTTTAAAAAGAATATTCGATTGATTGATTCAAAATTTTTACCACTTATTACACTTATCGAGTAGAAAATGTTAAAATTTCAAAAGGTTATGTTGATTTGTTTCCAAGAAAAAAATTATTTTTGAAAACAAATGCGTTTTCTTTCGTTAACAATATCAGGAGTAAAAGTCAATGAATCGTTTTGAAATTTGGCAAATAATTAGCTTTTTTATATCTAAGGAGTCAGTTCTTTGCCCAAAAAAATCTGACCGTTGTGACCAAAGATATTTGAGGTTAAAATTTTTTTATAAATTTCTTATATTTGCATTTTTAAAAAGAATATTCGATTGATTGATTCAAAATTTTTACCACTTATTACACTTATCGAGTAGAAAATGTTAAAATTTCAAGAGGTTATGTTGATTTGTTTCCAAGAAAAAAATTATTTTTGAAAACAAATGCGTTTTCTTTCGTTAATGATATCAGGAGTAAAAGTCAATGAATCGTTTTGAAATTTGGCAAATAATTAGCTTTTTTATATCTAAGGATTCAGTTCTTTGCCAAAAAAATCTGACCGTTGTGACCAAAGATATTTGGGGTTAAAATTTTGTTATAAATTTCTTATATTTGCATTTTTAAAAAGAATATTCGATTGATTGACTCAAAATTGTTACCACTTATTACAGTTATCAAGTACAACATTGTGTTAAAATTTCAAGAGGTTATGTTGGTCAAAATTTTTTTACTCATTCCAAATTGGCCCCAAAACACAAATATAAAGTTTTAGAGCAAAATATGCAATAGTTCTATTTAATTTGTATATCATATATAAATAAAATAATTATTGTGTACTAGGGCATATCCCCGAGAAAGTAATTTCAGATTGAGTTCCGCAGCAACGTGTACTAGGGCAACGATAATAATTGACTTTCAAAATATGAATTTCTTAAAAATTTCATAAAAATATTTCATAAAAATATCGATTCTTAAATATGAAAAAAAACTACCTATCTGTTTAATTTCAAAACGATTCATTGTCTTTTGTTAAGAAGTATAACTAAGTTATTATATTTGTATGATTGTTACAATGATGGATTAACTTTAAACCACTAAGTCGAGCAGGATAGTAATTAAATACCTGTTTCAAAACAAATATTTATTAGATTATTGCCAATACATACTTTTCTTTCTCAAACTAATATATTTATTTAAAATTTTTACAACAATAATTGTTTGTATAGGATGCATAAATGAAAAAATAAAAAAGATATTTTTTATATTCAGTCAAATTGTTTAACAAATAACAAAGAACCACAAAGAAAACAGTTTTATTTATTAATAAAGTTTTGTTGTGAAAAATTTACTTTTGTTTTTTAAATTTAAAAAATGAAATCGATAAATTAGTTTGAGGAAGCATCTTGCCAATGAATTGGCAGCAGTTTTTTTATTTCATTTTATATTTAGAAAAAAATAATATGATTTTTCTTATGTATCAAATTGAAATAAACCTGTAAAAGTCACAATTACAAATTTCATAAAAGAAAATATTTTATTATTTTACTTACGTAATCTTTTAGTTGGTTTTTCATGACCCAGCTGCCCACAATCATTATTACCACATGAGTAAACTTCCCCATCTTTAGTAATCAAAATTGTATGATTTTCACCACAAGCAACTATTTTTGGATTACAATTACAATTTAAAACATATATGAAAAATAGTATTGTATAAAAATTAATTCAAAAACTGAATTTTTAAAATGCAATTTAATAGACCATCATACTTTGTTCAACTTCTGTTGCCTTTGGAAAATCTAATTCTCTTGGTGTCAAGATATTTTCATCTTCAATTCCTCCAAGTCCTAATTCTCCGTGAACAGTACTACCCCAGCAATACATGTTTTTATCATTTGGTACAAATTTCAGTGGTAAGTGAATAATATCACCATTAAGACAGCGTCTCTTCGACCAAGAAGCCTAAAATATTATTCAAGTGTTACTGTCATGTTTAATATAAATCAAGGATAAAATTATAAATAATCTTCCTAAAATAGTAAGGGTATAGATAAGACAATAAGCAATATATCTGAATACCCAAGTCTAACCATTTCAATAAAATTTTTTCATTTTCATTGAAGGCTTAAGAAAAATTCATGTGGGATGTGAGAGCTCTATTTTTGTAGGTAGTGATGATTCATCCTATAAATAAGTGAGACTTTTTAAATTTGGGCAACTATGAATCATTAGTTTAAGAGTTGCTTCCTTCTTCATTTCAAAAGCATTTTTTTTTTCATTATTAAAAAATTGTTTTTACTATGATAATTCATTTTCTTAAAGAGGGAAACATATATTTTTTGTTAAATTATTTTCTTTTGTAGAAAATAAAATACAAAAAGCATTGTGAGATCAATTGCATTGGTTAGATACAAGCCTCTATAAAATTAATGTCTCAGCCAAAATTAAAAACGTGAATATTAATTAAAATAAAATAAAATATGTAACTAGAAAATAAAAATTGTAACATAAAAGCATAAAAGTGACAATGTTTATCGTGAAATATAGTTTTGATAACCAATTATTAACATTACATTAGATTATAATAATCATATGAAACCTTAAGTAACAAAGATTGAGGTTAATTGATATCTTCACTTCTTCGATTTCATTTTACTATTCATAATATTATTAAGAAATTAAAGTGTTACTAATTACATTATACTAATAAAGATCATAAAAATAAGTAGAAAAAAAATGTACAGAAGAAAAATGGAATCTTCATCACGATCGTTAGCGAGTACAGTAAGTTTATATTCACCTCATCAGGAGCTAACGTTACGAATCTATTTCACGTGCATTTTTTTGAAATGAAGAAATTAGCATCATCTTGTACACAAAAGTTTTATCAATTATAAAAATGTGACAAAGATAGAGATGTTGAAGGAAAATATATGTAGAGGTAGAGTGTTGGGAAAGTCTGGAAGCAGACGATTGCTTGTCATTCCGCAAGAAATTTTCTTTGGCGACCCTAACCTAACCTTCAACCTCGACTGTCAGGGACGTATCACGTATCGATTTTAACCGTTCAAATTTGCAGATGCGTAGGTAATAAAAATTATTTGCAAAAGACCGATATTTAAAAAGTGCGTAAACAATACATAGTATAATTTTCTTGAACAGTATATACTTTAGTAGGACTAAATTTGTTTTTTTTTAAACATTGTTACTAATTTAGAAGTAATGAATGTGTCGCATGTTGGAATGTTGTTAAATTTTGACAGGTTTGAAAACAAAATTTTTCTAGATGTTTACCGATTGATCTTACAAAATTTCAATAGACGCATTCTGAATTATGTTTATAATTTATTTATAATTTCACATATCTATTTAAGAAATAAATGTAACTTTTATCAGTTTCGGCTAAAAATTTTCTGTTATACGTATCTATCCATCAGTATATTTATACATACCTTTAACGTATTCTGATATCGCATGCATGCTGTGCATGCAAACTACAAAAAGATTGTAGGTGTAGGTAGCGGACGTTGCGGTCATAATAACACACAATACGTATATACTACTTATAATCAAACAATAAGAACTTTCATTTTACATATTCATCTAATTGTAGAATTAACAGTTTTAATATATACTAAAAATGAAAATATACATACCTATATAAATAGATAATATACATATATCTTGTCTACCGTTAGTTATAAAATATACTTGATGATACGTACAACTTACAAGACGTTACATTAATTTGTCTCATTCATTTGATTAGCACGTTCATCCTTGAGATTAGCAATATTAAGAAATGTAGAAGAAACTGTGCAGAACGCGCGTATCTACATGAAAATAAACCTAAATTTAGCTTTAGAATGTCAATACACGATCCCGCTTTTATTTGTAACGTAGAAGTATAGAGTGGTGAGCTATATAGCTTTAGTCAGACGAACATTCGGGAACTTCTCGACGGGAAGACTTACATACTTACCATAGCTAATTTTTTTCAATTTTTTCGTGAAACTAAAAAGTGACAAAAGTAAAACTATATGAATAACCATTTATCGTTTATGTTGAAAAGTTCAGAGAAAGCAGTAAATCTTACGAAAAATTCAACACTTTATTATTTAATTATTTAAATTACATATTTTTATTAATAACGTTGTATTTATTATTTAGAAAAGTTGACAAACTTATTATGTAGAATTGATTTTCATCCAATTATATCCCTATTAGAACCGAAACGTTAAAAAACGTTTTAAAAAGTTCTTTGAAATACTTTAAAACGTTTTAAAAACGTTTTAAAAACGTTTTAAAAACGTGGATAATGTCCGCTTTTTAAAGCATTTTCACGTTTTTAAAACGTCCCGTATGGAAATAATAAATGTAGGAAATCATAGAAAACCGTACGAAATTGTACGAAATTGTAGGAAAGTGTAGGAAACAGTTGGTTTTCGGACAAAATTCGTACGATTTTGTACATTTTTGTACATTTTTGTACATTTTTGTATGTTTTTAAACGTTTTCATACGTTTTCATACGTTTTCATACGATTTATAAATTTTCTCAAATTTGTCTGTAAAAACTTAAATGTATGAAAACGTAAGAGAATGTAGGAAAACGTAAGAAAGTGTACAAAAATGTAAGAAAACGTACGAAAACGTACATTTTCGTAAGATTTAATGAATCTTGCAGTTTCGTACAGTATTGTACATTTATTTACGGATTCGTACGAGTTTATATACTTTCATACATTTTATTACGATTCGTAAAATTTTTGCGTCTATAACAAATTTTTCCTGTCGAAATAGTAAATGTAGGAAACTGTACAAAACTGTACAAAACTGTACGAAACCGTACGAAAACGTATTAAACCGTATAAATTAACCATGCAACCTGTCCGAAAACCAACACTTCTGTACAGTTTTGTACAGTTTCGTACGGTTTTCTATAGTTTTGTATAGTTTATTACGATTTACTACACTTGTTTTTTTTCCATATGGGGTTTTAAGGATGTCTAAAAAATGTCTTTAAAACATTTTAAAACTTTTCAAACGTTTTAAAAATGTTTGTAGAACGTTTGTATAATCTACAAGGTATGTTTGAAATAAATTTTTTCGTTTTTAAAACGTTTTAAAAATGTGCTAAAATGTTCTAAACACATTTCGTAATACAACTATTGTCGATAGGTGGCGCACGACAATATATGGGTAAAAAATGTTTGGTTCAGGTTATAAGTCAAAGTCAGGGAATAAGGGTAGGTGGGTGGGTGGGAGAGGCGGTGATCGAAGTTTGATATTCTCATTTTAAATTTCTTTTTTTTATGAACAATGTCTTTATAAACGTTTTAAAAGCGTTTTAAAAACGTTTATCATTTTTTATGGATTACTTTCTTTATAATAATTCAAAAACGTTTTTCAAATGTTTTTTAAACGTAACTGCAAAGGTCCAGGATCAGTTTGGCAAGTTTGGGCAACGTCATAAAAACCTTTTTGACACGTTTCCTAAAACTAAGAACTATAGAATTGGCTACATCAAATAAATGTTTTAAAATGTTTTAGACATTTTTTTAGACGTTCTTAAAACGTTTTAAAAACGTGCGAATGCTTCAAAAAGCTGACATTATCCACGTTTTAAAAACGTTTTTAAAACGTTACAAAGTGTGTCAAACCAAGTTTTAAAAACGTTTTTTAAACGTGTTTTATTAGGGATGCCATATAGTCGATTTTAAAAACTTATAATTGTACTTAAATACCAATTTTTAATAACAACTTTATTTGTTTTGAAGGTAATTATTTATTTTAAAATAATGTATAATTAGAAGTACACTCTTATAAACATTCAAATGAAAAAGATTAATGTTTAATACTGATGTTTAATGGACATATTCAATATTTTCGTTAGAACCGCACAGTTTATGCATAAACTTTATCAGGTGAAAATTTTTTAATTTCATTATAGTGTATTCGAAATTTATGCCGACTTTTTTGTTGCAATTTTGATCTAACTTTAAAAAGTAAACGTAAAAGGCATCAAGATATAATTTTAGGATTTATTCTACTAGTACAGGATTATTTACAACACAATTTTCTTCTGTTTTTCACTCTTTTCGACGACATTTAATATTGCGTATAAAAAATATATATCAATTAATATATATTTGTATATTTTTAAAACTCACTAGTCTATTAAATGCTTAATACATTATTTGCATTATAAATAAATACAATTGAAAAGAAAAATATTACCACCAAACATGTTAATATGTGAACACATTATTTTTTTAACATTTAAATGCGGAAGTACTTGTTCTTTTTTAAAACCATTAAATATTTAAATTTCCAAAAGACGAGTATCACAATCAAAATACTTTACTATACTGAACGTTCAAAATTAAATTATACAAATCGTTACTAGCAACCGTACAAATAGCTTATAAAACTTATTGAAGCTTACAACCGATCAGTAATAGTATATATATTATAATAATATCGATGCGACAAAAGAATTACTTGACAAATCGCTGATCTAATCTATACAAAACAAACACAGCAGGTGTTCAGGGCGAAACTATCGCATGTCCGCCCTACATCTCACGCTTTCTCAAGCATAGTGCATGAGAGTGTGATACGTCTGATAAGCGATGACACCGTAGCCAACGAAGTAGCAGATTGCACGGGCGGGCTGAGGTAACGGCACCACGGCGTAGACGATCGTGTGAGCGATGCGGCTGAGGCCAAAGACGCGGATCAGGTTGATAGCGAGCTGGGGCTCGGGCGACGTCGTGAGGTAGACGCATGTGCTGATGAACCAGGGCAGGATATTCTCGAGGTCGTTGAGGAAGGCGCGCCGCGGTCGCTCCACGTCCGGGTCGTCCAGGGTGACGCGCGCACTCTTGCCCACGAACGAGCAGTCCTCAGGCGTCAGGAAGATCTGCACTTGTCGTAAACGTGGTGAGTTAGAGTTTATTTAACGCAGCTCGGTCGATGATGGTAATTGCTTCGACGGTGTTTGCAAGGCAAATGAGATTTTTTTTCAGGTGTGAGCGCGGTGAATATTGGCTTTTGTGTAAGTAATAAGAGTTGTAATGCGATGCGATAAGTATAACAGGTTCGGCGCAAGTTAATGCATATGAGCGGTCGAATTTTCCTAAATTTTTAGTATCGAAAAATCCTGCTTTAACAATTTAAATTTAAAGTATTTTTTACGTTATACTATATGAGCAAATCCAGAAAATTTTTCAACTCCCATTCATAAAATAATATACAAAAGAAAAAATTTCCGACCAATCCCTGGTAAAAACGAAAACCATTTTTAGCACATAAATTGTTTGTTTCACTAGAAAAAGGTTATAAAATGTATCTATTAATTTTTTCACCATATTAGTAAAACAAGTATTCCGGTCACATTCTCCTATATTTATCAGCCAGGAAAATTAGACTCAATTTTAATTTTCAAGGAGAACCCGATAACAAGCTATTTATTATGGCGAGAGTGACAGAATCGTGTGGAATAATTATACTGTTTTAGCTTAAGTATATCCCCTAAAGAATTTTACTCCATTATTTCTTATTTATTCTTTAGTAATTACTACTATCGTTTTAGACAAACATTTCTCCATTAAATGGGGAATATGACAAAAATTATCGTTTCATCGCTACCAAATAATTGGCTATTTTTCTTATCTATTTACTAACTTCGAAATTTCTATTATAAGGGATAAAACCCCTATCGAAAAAGGTTCTGTGGTGAATAATTGTGTGAGAACTCGTGTGAGTATACTTTATACTCACGTGAAAAATCACAGGTGGCCATAACAGATGATATCATCCGGAAGATGATAATAATATTATAATATGATAATAATGATATAATAATAACACGTATTATGGCAACCTCGTTTACCTGCAACTATATTTTTAAACCTCTCGTTTTGTAAACATTTTTTTGTTTTTCGATTTTAACATACCTCACTCACGTGAAAATCGTTAAAAACCTTACGTAATCTCCCTACTTCAAAAGTAAATCATTCAGTTGAAATGGCGCGTATAGGTATACAAACTTTTAATAAGAGAAATAAAAAACTAGAGAAAATAGGCGTTAATTAATTTTTTTCGAAATTAAAAAATGTTAGTTCTTTCCAAAGTTACCCTAGTTTAAAGCTGAGCGTCAAAATCCACAAATGATTAGTTGAACAGCTCTGGTCCCGGTTAAAGTACTTGGATAGGTGACTACTACCTATAAGCAGCTTCCTTCATTGTTTCGATTATTTTTCGCTCCAAACGAAAATTCGTAAATCTGTGTATGACATTTTGTGTATTTCATACTAAACTTCAAATCAGCGTAATTTCGGAATCAATCAAGATTTTTTGATTCCGAAAAAAGCCAAAACTTGTTTTCTCTAGTTTTACTTTTACCTTCTTTTTGAAGTGTACGTATGTGCAACCCTTTATTAATGATTCACGATTTTAAAACAGTTTTTAATAGTAATGTGGACCTTTTGTTTGGACATTTTTCTCGTATATCATTTAATAAATAGAAGTGCGAAAATCAAGTCCCGCAGGTGAATTTGCTCATATATGTGTTCTGTAAATGTAAAACATTGACGGTTCATTATCGTCGTAGTGATAAGTCGGTCACTGTGCGCTTACACTCATTTTAAATTTAGAAAGTATTACTATATATATAATTAGTAATAATATTTATTATTTTAAGACATTAGAAAATAACTTGTTATTGGTAGCATATGAAGTGCACCGAACCTGATAATAATAATAGATAAAATGAAACTTGATAAAGGCAAGTATGACGATAAAGATTCTTTTAAGTTTCCAAATGAATAAATTTTAAATGCACACATACTTAAGGCGATGTGAACCTCAAAATCAACCCAATTTCATTATTTAATTCATAAACATTCGAACGTTTATTTGGAAAAACAATTCTGTCAGGCGCTCCGTGTATGTAAATACTATGCTCAGATTTTTTTTTGTGCGATTCTATCAGCATTTCCATGAGATACGCTCGTTTTAATACTGGCAAAATTCGAAGTATTACAGATCCCTACTTATCGGCATTGCGGCTTTTATTTAATTAAATAAATTCTGAGTAGATTTTTGGAAAAACAGCTCTGTCAGGCGCTCCGTATATATAAATACTATACTCAATTTTTTTTTTTAGTAATTCAATTATTATTTGCAAAAGATATACATGTTCTAAAATTTGTCGGTAAGTACACATTATCTTAAGTTATATCTAGTGAAACTTTTAATGTAATTATGCGAACAATTTTCACGTCGAGTGACTTTTATTTAAATATAATTTACATTTTTTAAGATATGGCATTATGAAAAATTTATTTTAACATAAGAATTAACAAACAATTGCGAACTTTAAAAAAAAACTTTCGAAGATACTAAAACGATTGCATCGAAGAAATAGAAATGAAAATTACTGAGTCAAGTTAGTCGTTGAATTAAAATATCCATTTTATAATTTTCCATATTGTCATTCATTTTTAAAGTGCATAAATTAGTGTACAAAACAATATAAGCAGCTGGTATTATGTTATTAGACTTTTAAAATCTCTAAAGTATATAATGTCTTATCTTTGTTCTCCAAATGCCTTTATCATCATGACTACTCATTTTTTAAACTTCAAACTATTGCATAACGGCAATTATGCACTTATGAAAAATGCATCGGAAGGCATTTAAACCCGCGAGAGCGAGAGACATTCGCGGAAGAGAGCTCTTTCCCGCTCTCACGAGCTTAAATGCGTTCCATTCAATTTTTCCAATGCAACGCAGATCTTTCGAGAATGTATACTTAAGTATAATGTAATTGAAATGCAGTAAGCGCACCTTCTTACGGAACCGCTGCCGGCCAATGAGCGGCATCATGCACAGCATTTTCGCTGACATGGCAGCTGACCACCAGGCGAAGTGCCGGAATACCTCGTTGCTCTGCAGTGCCAAGAAGTTCGACATCCTTGCTCTTATATTATTTAACTGCCTGGCGAAGTAATAAAACGAGACTGGACGCGACCGGTGATATATAGTATAGCGTCTGCGCGCTCGATGCCTAGACAGAAAAAAAGGCTCTTATACTAGTTCGAAAATTCACGATGATGACGTCCTTACGTAACACGTCGTGTGTTATTATATAGCAACTATGTGAATCGCTGGACGGATATGTGGGTTTTTTTTTGCTCTTTTCTTCACGAAACTCCGTGGTTACGGGTACAATATTATTGTTTATTTCCATCAAATCTGAAACCGATCTCGGAGTATATACTCCGAGTATATACGCGAGGCGATTATTAGCATATATCGATCGCGGCTTATCGATGCGAAGGACCTTAGCGGAATATTATAATATCTTGGTATTTAGGAGTGTATATATTCATATATCCGTCGCGTTTACTGATTTAATGGAATTAGATAGCAATGTTTAATTGATCTTTTTTACTTTTCTGTTTTTGTAAGTTGATGTTCTGGAGGCTTTTACAAAAACAAAGTCATACATATAGTAACAACATATTTTTGTAATGTCATGATTTTTTGTTATTCTTATTGAGTCAGTGATATTACTACATTCATAAGTGGATAATAAATATAGACTCTGATCAAATTATAAACCGATTAAAATAAAGTACAATTATACTAAAATTCATTTAATTCTACATATTCAGATTCTATATTGTTTTGACTGAATCTCTAGATCTATAGTATCGACTTTACTAGAATTTCATTTTTAATATATATGCGCGCACCTATATCTTATATCATGCGAAATAAGATATTTATGACGTATAACAATACAGACAAAATTAAATAATTCCAGGAGGAATTAAGAGAATAGATATAGGTATAAAAAACTTGAAATGTCTTGCGATATTTGCTTTATTTGTAAATATTTGAATATAATTTTACTTTTGTTCTTGTAAAATATTTATTCTTTAATTTTCTTATATTTAATATTTTATGGTGCAGTATAATAGTATATAATTAAAGATAGTTACATCTATAAGTATTTACATCTTTCGCATATTAACTAATATTAATATCTACATTACATTAGTTTTTTATCTAATTTATTCACTAATTATATGCAAGATTTTAAAAAATAATTCCGGTTTTATTGTTACGTACTATGACATAATTTATTGTTGTGATCATTCATTGTCTATCGTCTTCATCTGCGCGGGGCGCGCACGCGCAGGTCTATATCGCGAAAAGTGCAACACTTTGTAAACATATAAGATATACTTATATACTGTCGACCTTGGAGCCTCGGTTAGCAGACTAAGCGCACATCACATGTGACATGGATAGTGTGTAATATGTGTCGGAGTTGTACACAAGTTGATAATATTATTTAGAAAATATTTTTAATAACTTTTTCTGGAATATGAAAAGGATCAAATTTATTACGTCTAATTGTTTAATATTACGTTAGGTGAAGGATTCGGTATTTGAGAAAATAGGTTTCTTACTGTCGGTATAACAAAATAGTAAAATCATAACAATAAACATAACCTGTTTGTAAAAAGGCGATGATATACTTTAATTTAATGCTGATAAAGTTTCTATAAGAATATAAAATTCTGTTACTTTTTAAGTTACTTACAACGTGTATCAAAGTTTATATACAATTTTGTTATATAGAATTTGATTAAAAATATTTTGATTTAGTTTTTGCTAATTTTATTTAAATTAATAAAAGTGATTCCAGCACTATACTTATTAACACTTTGCATCTTCAAAAATTTCTCAAATAATAATAGCTGTGTCTACTATATTTGAAATATTCAAGTAAAGTTCTCTTACATTAATAAATTAAATTAAAACAATAGATTGAATAATGAACAAAATCTTGAACATAACATTTATATATATTACAGGCTTCAAAATGAATGGAACACTTTCAAAAAAGTTAAAAACTTTTGATTTTATTAAACAGTTAGAAGAACAAAGAAAGGATGTAAGTGCTATTGAGAATTAATAAAATACCATTAGTTTCTATATTGTATATAACGTTTTTATTCACCTTTAGGCTGCAGAATCTATAATGGAATTTAAATTTAATAAGAAAAGAGTTAGAGTTCTAGCAGAAATGGATGAAGTAGCACCTAACAGTAAAGGAATTGTTTACTGGATGTTTCGAGATGCTAGAGTTCAAGGTAAATGTGTTTTTACATAAAAATTATTAATTGAGTTTTAAAACATTTGCATTTTTTTGTTTGTTTAGACAACTGGGCAATGTTATTTGCTCAAAAAATTGCCTTGAAGAACAAAGTGCCTTTACATGTATGTTTTTGCATACTTCCAAAATTTCTTGATGCAACATTACGCCATTATAAATTTTTACTAGAAGCCCTAAAAGAAGTTGAAAAAGATTGCGAACCTCTAAATATTTACTTTCATCTTTTACATGGTGAACCTAATACTGCAATTATAGATTTTGTCAATAAATATGAAATGGGAGCAGTAGTCGCAGATTTCTTTCCACTGAGATTACCTTTATATTGGGTGGAGGATATAAAAAAGAAACTTCCAAAAGATATTCCTTTTTGTCAGGTAAATAATTCAAAATATAAGCTAATATATTAAATTGTAATACAATAACAATGGATTGCAGGTAGATGCACATAATATTGTTCCATGTTGGGTTACTTCTGATAAATTAGAGTATGCTGCGCGTACCATTAGAAATAAAATAAATTCAAAATTAGGAGAATTCCTTACTGAATTTCCACCTGTAATAAAGCACCCTTACACGCCTGATAAAAAGTTTGAGAAAAATAAATGGGACACAGCACTGGATGATACATTAATTGATAAAACAGTTGATAAAATTACATGGGCCCAACCAGGTTATAGAGGCGCCATTGATCAATTAGATAGTTTTATAAAGAAACGACTTAGAATCTATTCTGACAAACGTAACGACCCAGTTTGTGATGCTTTGAGTAATTTATCACCATGGTTTCACTTTGGTATGATATCTGTTCAACGATGCATCTTAGAAGTTGCAAAATATAAAAGCCAGCACAAGCAATCAGTAGAGGCATTTATGGAAGAAGCTATAGTTCGACGAGAACTCAGTGATAATTTTTGTTTCTACAACACAAATTATGATAGCCTTAAAGGTGCATATGATTGGGCTCAAAAGACATTAGATCAACACAAGTAATGTCATTTTCTAAACTAAATTTTTTTTATAAACAGTTTCTGTCAACTTAAATAATGAAACCTTTTTTTGTGTAAAGCAGGGATGATAAGAGAGAATATGTATATACATTGGAAGAGTTAGAAAATGGATTAACTCATGATGATTTGTGGAATGCTGCTCAAATTCAATTAGTAAAAGAAGGAAAAATTCATGGTTTCCTTAGAATGTATTGGGCTAAAAAAATTTTAGAATGGACTAAAACTCCAGAAGATGCTCTTAAGTATTCTATTTATTTCAATGACAAATACAGCATGGATGGCCGAGATCCAAATGGATATGTTGGTATGCTAATTATAGATATACATGAAACTTCATCATTTCAATGTTTAAATGTTTAATGTAAATTTGACAAAGTCGTTCTTGTATTCAAAATTAATGTGTTATTTATCAGGTTGTATGTGGTCAATTTGTGGAATACATGATCAAGGCTGGAGAGAACGCCCAATTTTCGGCAAAATTCGTTACATGAATTACAAAGGTTGTGAAAGGAAATTTGATGTCCAAGCATTTGTCATGAAATATGGAGCAAAAGTTCATATTAAAAAGGGAAAGAAAAAATAAAATGTTGTAATTTCAAAAGAGAATAGAATTCATTTGCTTGAGGATTGTTTTAGCCATGACAACTTACAGTATTTTTGAAATGTATTTATTCATAAAAATTAAATTTATTTTTTTTTATAAAATTTAAAAATAGAAAACACTGTCTTGGTTCTTTTTTTCAGATTTAAGAACTATAAAAATCTTCATTTACAGGCAATGAAATAAGCGTAGTTGGAACGGTTTCATAAGAAATAAGAGATTCTTTAGCTGCATGAAGGCCTAGTGATACACAGCTTGATTCTTTCCACCCTCTGAGAATTCCAGTTATGATTCCAGCTGCTAAGCAATCACCACAACCACTTACACTTACAACTTCACCATTACATTTTAGTGGAGGGTATAAACGTGAATGAATTTCTTTAGTTGCAATTAATGTATTATTCTTATCAAGAAATGGTTCGTTTTCTGAAGATTTTCTAGTGATCTAAAACAATAACAATTTTTCATGTTATATTGAACTGCAAAACTGAGAGTGAAGAAGAAACTTTTGAGTATAAATATAAAAAATGCTTACCAGTAAACCTTCTGCACCCAATGTAGCTATGACTACTGGTATTTTTTTAACTAAATGTTCTGTAATCTGCTTAATAATTTTAAAATCAACTTTGGATTTGTTAAGCATCACAGGTATTTGAAAATATTTAGCTATTGCTATGAGTTCATTTACATTTGGTGATACAAAATATAATACTTTTTCCCATTGTGATCCACTCTCAAATATTGTCAGTGCTTTATGTAGATCTGTTGGCTCGTACCAAACTGTAAAATGAGAAATTCGAATTGAATCAAATTAAATTTGTAAATAATAAGTTATTCAGTATATAGTAATTTAGTTAATAATTATGCTAGAATATATATTTAAATTTCCCGCTCGAAGGGATATGAGTAACGAGATATATACGACTATCCTCTACAGGCATAATATCGAATTAACTAAAATACTCCATTCCGCCATTTTCATAGTATACTCCGATTCAACATGCATTTAGTATAGAAGGGACTCTTTTATGTTGAATACGTATGGCACGAAGGCACCTGTGCGCAGAAATTCCAACTGTAAACTTGAGTATGCGTCTGGACTAGCATGCAGTATGACTCAATCTATAGTGCAGCCCGTACTTCGTGGCTTCCGTTACTTGTATGTATCATACTGGAGCATCATTAGTTTATTCTTTAATCGTTATATTATTGTTGCCTCTTTAACAAGTGAAATCGACAGAGTGGTTTTTATATATTAGCAAAAAAGGTGTGCGAGAAGGCAACGGCATGGGGAAGTCACGCACGGGAAAAGCCGCCGCCTTTCTCACCTTTTTGGCGTTCATATTCGTGGTGATTGCCTTCACCACACCCAACTGGCTTGAAACTGATGGCAAATTAGAAAAGCCAAGATTTATCAAAATTGGTAAGTATGCATATTATTAGTCTTTTATATTGATTTGATTTGTTTATCTTTGCAATCAAATGACCTAAAATTGTATTAGTCTACATATGTAGCAGAAGTTGAAATATGTAAATAATGAAAACAACATCTGCTAATGCAGATTAAAAAGTTAAATTTTTTGATTTTTACTTTAAAATTTATTCAACTTTTTAACTCCTTTATTTAAATCATCAACACAGTAATAAATATTTAAAACATTTTTAAGAGCGATATAGAAAAATATGATCTATGAAAACATTGTTGTTATTAGTATATGCAGTTAGGTTATAAATTAATTTTTTCATTCGGTGGTACCACTGGTTCCCATCAAATTTGATTATTTTACAAAATACCTATATTATAAAAAAATGTATGACAATGATGATCAATGATTTAAAAATTCATCTTAAAAAAATATTCAATATTTATATACATTCAAGTGAAAAATGTCATATTTACAAAAGATTAAACTGCTATAATTAAACAAGTATAAAAAAAATACAAATTAATAATTTAGTACTATTTAAAAATATTTCTTATAAAATGTATTAATTTTTAGGTCTTTGGCAAGTTTGCTTCAATGGGTTTCAAGATATACGTCATTTATATGATACAAGCTTTTATGGGTGTTGGTGGGTTTTTGAAGAAGAATACTATATCATTCACGACATTCTGTTACCCGATTTCTTCGTAGCAACACAGTTCTTCTTTACGCTATGTTTTACTCTACTGTTGATCGGTAGCTTTTTGACTGTACTCTACACTTGTTGCTCGAGACAACATGATAAATACCAGTTGCTACTATGGGCAACTGGTGCAAATTTGACACTTGCTTCTTTTTGTGGTATTATATCAGTAATTATATTCGGAGCCAGAGGTGATGGCAGAGATTGGATGCCTAACTGGGAACACAATGATGTTGGCTGGTCATTTGCTTTGGCTGTAGTAGGCAGTTTCATTATGTTATCTGCAGGAATTCTCTTCTTAGTGGAAGCTCGAAGATACAAGAAGAAGATCGAGAGAATATTAGGAGAAGATAAAATTCATTCCAATATTTAGGATAGATGCATGTTTCAATATTTGCTAAAGAAGAATATACATGACTATCACATGCTACTTGAAAAACTGCTATAAATTTGGGAATGTTTACACATTTTTGTGTAAATAGTAGACTTTTAAAGACTTTCTTGGATAGTGAATATAAAGAAAGGCCTAATTTTAATGAAGATCTGATTTTTTTTACAATTATTTTATTTTAATTAGTATTTTTTTTTTATATTCTGACACCCAATATTTTAATCGAAATGTTATTTTATGGGAAGATTCCACAAGCATATATATTTCTGTATTTTTATTAAAACGTAGCGAGTTCGCGAGATTATTATTATTATATTTACGCATGATTGTTTTAAAAAAATATACATATGTTAAATATCTATGTAACAAAGTAATGAAACGTAATCCGTCCAAAATGATATACGTTGTGTAAGTGTAATGAATGTAATATTCGTCCAAAATATTATATACGTTGTATTGTCTAAATATAACGAATATAATATCCGTCCAAAATATTACCCGCGAAATTTTAGAAATGCGATTGAAGCACTTGTAAATATCAAGCGATCGTAGGTATGCGTACTATGACAGAATGAGCAGTATGCATTAAAGTGCCTTTTTAACTTTTAGCATACATGACTAGCTATTTCAGGCAGTATTCTCTGCGTTCGAACGAATCTCAAAATCTGTGTATTAATTATTTTTTTGTACGAGACGTTTACAGATTTTAATAAAAATGTTTATTTAACGCTGACCGCAGCCGCATCACAGAATCATTAAGCGATGTACACCTACCTTGTCTTCATTTCACACTTTTCTGCTTACAGACATTACTGCAGGGATGATGCATGGAGCGATGCATAACTAACGATCTCGCGTGGCCTATTAAGAATGAGAATTTGCTCATATCGGCGGTTCGCACGCCCCGGCGTTGTACACTGCGATCGCCGGCGGCACTCGGAGGACGAAAAAAAAATCATGGTCGCGCCTGTGGAGAAGCATTGAATCACCTCGGGATCGACCTTCAGCTCGCGCGTGCGCTCTCTTTCCATTTTTTCCCGTGGTATATACATATATGTAAGCGCGGGGGGGCTTTTGTTTTCTCGGCGACGATTCGAGAGCAATCGGCAATTTCTCGTCTTGTGTTTCACCTTCGTTTTTGTGAGTCGCGCACGAGCGTGCGACGGTATACTTCCGTTATTATACGAAGAAAACAGTGTCGGGTTTCGTAAGTTTCTCTAATTGCGCCAAATTAAAATCGCGCCTTACCAGTATAAGAATAAGTACTTGTAGGCCGTGCCGCTCGAGTTCAATGATAGAGGCGCAGAACAATAGGAAGTAAAGTCATTTTGTAATGAAGTGTTAACGTTTAGGAAATGAATGAAATTTCGATTTTTTCTCCATCTATATATAATTAACTACTTGCAGATCATTATTTTGATGGCAAAAAGTCGGCAGAGAGGAAGTAGGCAAGAGATTCCCGTAATTCGTGCAACTTTTGTACTCTTTTTAATATATTTTTTGGAAATAGGTTTATTAAATTTTTCGCAATCCAAAAAGTGAACCAGAAAAAGTTTTGTCCAGGTAGAAAGTAGAAATTAAGAATTTAAAATTTCGCGACGTTTTTATAGCCCTGAAATCTCATGAATTTGCAAATAGGTGCGTTAAATTTTAATCGAAATTCTGAGTTTCTGTCAATTTTCTCATTCTACCTATTCGCCATTATAATGCAATTTTTTTCAGAACCCACGTAAAAACAAAGTATCACAGTTATAATTACCGTATGACCCGTTGGACTAATCAGAATTGATATTTAAATGTAATTCTTCGATTAATCCGATAGCACACTTAATAATCTCATCGTGCATATAAAATGCAGTGCTGCGATTGTATCAAAAGCAAATCTGAAAAGATGCGTAATAAGTATTCTTTGACTAAATAACATTTGCTAAATACAAAAGCCAACATAAGCACAGCACGTACGTAAATTAAATAGCTGATTAAGTAAGAAAATGAAAACAAGTGTTCTCATCTGGCTCTGCTTGAAATCCCCATAAGGAGCCAGGCGAATTCTTGCCTCGTCGAAAAATCGAAAGTGGAATTTCTAGGCACGTACACGCAAGTTGACTAAGAATCTAGAACATGTCATTGTCGGTAAGTGTTTGCATCTTCCACCTGTTCAGGTATGCATGTGTGTAGTCTCGCGGTGTATACACAAGTACACCGCGCGATTCACGTCTGATGCGTATATATTATGAGCGCTAAAAGTGAACGCGCTCTTTATGAATCCTTTCCACCTGCTCCTCCTCCTGCATTTTCGGAAAACGCTAGGGCTATAATTACGCTAAAATGCCTCGAAACGAATAGCTGCCGACGCAAGTGATTCGAAATCTCATCGACGTGAGAAAACCACGAGGTTGACAAAAGAGAGGATCAGATCGGAGCGCGATAAGGGATCAACAAGTGGAAAAGCGTCAGCAGTATAGTAGGTAGCCACCCACCGCCGCGGCCACGGTGAATAGCGCTCTCACACACATGCATCACACATACAGGTGGGGTCAGGTTAGATGAAGTAACGCCCGTTGGCGCGCGCTCACTGCACACACATCAAGAATGATATTACAGCGGGAGAGAAAGAGAGAAACAGAGAGCGAGTCAGCGTGCGAGCGCTAGCCCAAGCCCCTGTCGCAGTCTACGCAGAGCCGTTGGGTGTGGTTAACGTGGGAGCTTTTCCCTCGATGACTCCTCTGTCATGACACTCGCATCCCAACGCTCGGCCGCAATAGATAGATAGTTACGCATTGAGATAGATACGGAAAAAGAGAGTGAGCGCGCGCGCGCACACAGGTGTTCACTCGGTCGAGGCGCATCATCTACGACGACGACGACGGCGGCGACGCCTGCAAGCCAAGATGACGACGAAGCGCAGCCTGGCGGGGAACGTGGCCATCGGCATCTTTCTCGTCGCCCTCATTTGCGTCTGCGTGGCCTTCAGCACGCCGGCATGGCTGGTCAGCGATTACAGGATCACGAATGCGAGACTGGACATGCTGGGCCTGTGGAGGCACTGCTTCAGGTCACTGCCTAACCCCAGGGAGGCGGACGCGCCGACCCGATTTTTCGTGGGCTGCCGATGGGTGTACGATCCCTTCACTACCGGATACTCAGAGATCAGGGGCTTCCTTTTACCACGTAATTATTCGTTTTGTTTAATTGATTTTTTGTACCTGTTTGTAATTGTTTGCACGTTGTTTGAGTACTTATCAGGTATGTAAACAATGTAACCAGATTCCTATTTTTTTTTATAGAATATAAAGATATTACAATGTTTACTGTGCCTATATAATATCAATATAATACAATAAATTTGTACATAAATTTCTTTGGACCTAGTTTCCTTATAAGAAAAATAAAATAAAGTAGGCCAATAATTTATTTAGTTTGATAAGCATTAAAACTTGGTTTTGAAGACTTTTTTGCAATATAATCATGTCAACGTTATGATTATTATAACCAGTTTCACGTACTTCTTCAAGGACTAGTCAATTGGATAAAACAAAAAGTAATGTTATTAGAAATCAACATTGTTATTAAATTTTGTACCACATTTTCTTTTGGAATTATTTTATTTCTTACAGCAATAAATAATTCTCCATTTAAAGTAACAAGTAGAAAATGAATATGTGAAAGTTCATTTTAAAGCATTGCAGAATGTTTGTATTCTTAACAAGTGCTAAAAAGTTAAGAAACGCGTAATATATTCTTTAGAAAGATTCTTTTTTTGAAAGGTAGAAAAGTGTTTCACTCTGACTTATTGTTCACTGTTTTTTCAGCTTTCATGGTGGCCACTCAGTTTTTCTTCACTGTCTGCTTTTTGGCATTCCTGATAACATTGGGCCTTACAATACTTTATGCTACATGTTGGGATCCAGAACAAAAGCACTATTTGAACCTCATTCTAGCCATTGGAATTTTCCTTACAGTTGGATGTATCTGTGGCTGTATTGCTGTCATTGTATTTGCATGCTTGGGTAATACAGATGGATGGATGCCTGGTCATACTAACAATTATTTTGGCTGGTCATTTGCTCTGGGTGTCATTGGAAGTGTTCTGGGTCTTATTGCCAGCCTTCTTTTCTTCGTTGAAGCCAATATTCAGAAAAAAAAGCGACAGAATCTTAAAGAATCTCAGACAAGATTCCAACTTGAGTCTCGAAACTAACAATTTTTATGACTGCTTAAGAAACAATTGTGTTGATCTGTCGATTCCGTCCATTTTAAAAATGATATTTTAAAAAGTATTAATTAAGAAAAACGAATGATGAGCTTTTGCTGCAAAAGTAATTTTAATGAATTGTAGATTTATAAAGAGCATGAATGTTTTGCTATCATGCCACTTTCATGTACAATTATTGTAAATTGTATTTCTACAATGTATTCGTCCATATGTTATAAATATTAGTACAAAACTTTTAAGTTAGTTATTAGATAACTAAAAGAACTTTGTTAATAAGTATTTACTTTATATCGTTGTACAAACTTTTTTACAAATAAAATCTGTATCTATTATAGTAGCGTTGCTTGTTATTTGAACCCTTCATAACTAGTTCAAAAAAGTATTAGGTATTAGCATAATAAGTAATTAATATAAGCTTGTATCCACTTCATCGTGGTTCTTGTAAAAGTAAATTTTAAATCATCATTGTTGCATTAATGTTGAATTTGTAAAAATCGTATTGTATATAAATTTATAAATATATGCGCCAAAAACACTTACACTTGCCGCCCTCTACAGGCGAAAGATTTAAATCATATATGAATGTGCCATAGGGAGAGCGAGTTGCCGTGTTGCCGAGTTCAGCGAAGCCGAATCGTAAGAAAACTGAACGGAAGAGCGTTATATCGTTATATGCCGCACTATACAGTTCGTACGTAAGCGCCACCAACTAAAGGCTGAATCAAACATATGAGGCGTGGTCGCGTTAGTTGATGACACTACTCCGAATTTCGACGTGTAAACAATTGGAGTAATTCTTTCATTCTAAATCCGTACTTATTTGAATAACTATATCTGCCAAAATGTTAGATTACCCTAAAGCGTCCAGTGAGTAAAAGTGTTATAACTGCTGTAAGATATAAACTTAACCTATGGATGGCTTATGTGATAACATTTATTTTTTAGATGCCGTTGTATTCGGAGCAATTATTACCTATGTAGCAGGTATCCTCCTTGTTATGTCTTTTACCAGGTAAAAATTTTTTAATATACTATTCAAATTTCAAAAATTATTGGTAAGTCAGTTATTATTAATGAATAACTTTTAATTCACAGTCCATACTGGATACAGTCATATGTAGAGACATTTAGCAGTTTTAAGCACATGGGCTTATGGGAGTATTGTTTTGACAACTTCCGTTATCCATATTATCAGTTTGACAAATTATTCAACGGCTGCCATCATGTATTTTCTCAAGAATATTATGTTATTCGTGAATGGCTACTTCCTGGATGGTTGATGGTGGTACAAGCATTTGTAACGTTAGCTTTACTGCTTTCTTTCTTTGGACAAGCAGTACTTGTATTGATTTTAATAAGATTTCCTCTAAAATTTGTACTAGAAAATGAATGGCTACTCTCAAGCATTGTTTGTGTTTGTAATGGTATCGCTGGTGAGTTATATGCAATATAATTATAACAGTATAGTGTCTGAGTTAGTATAATCACACCTATTATATTTTGCAGGTGCATTACTATTCCTTTCAGTTTCAATTTTTGGAGGACAATGTTGGAGAAGAGATTGGCTAATGTATCCAAATTTCAATCATTTGTCCTGGTCATATGGATTAGCTGTTATTTCATTCTTTTTTCACTCAGCAGCCGCATTTTTCCTTTACTTAGATGCCCGATCTGGCTATAAAAGGCGTAGAGAATCTCGTAATTTAGTTATGCAAATGCAACCCAACCCGCAGACTCACCATGGTTTGCAGCGTACCAATTATATTTAAAAAAGACTAAGTTCAGATTTAAGTCTGATTAAATTATTATTTTATAACATTTTTGTCATCCAATCTTAAATAAGATTTTTACTTGAATCTCGAAACTAACAACTTTTATAAATATTTAAGAAACGATTGTTTAGTCCGTCCATTTTTAAAATAGTATTTAAGAACGTATTTAATAAGCATTGAATGACGAGCTTTTGCTGTAAAAGTAATTTTAATGAATTGTATATTTATAAAGAGCATGAATGTTTTGCTATCATGCCACTTTCATGTACAATTATTGTAAATTGTATTTCTACAATGTATCCGTCCATATATTACAGATATTAGACCAAAACTTTCAAGTTAATTAAATTAATTCAAAGTTTTTGTTTACAAGTATTCTACTTTATATTGTTGTATAAAATTTTTTACAAATAAAATTTGTATCTTTTATAGAATTATTGTTACTTGTTATTTCAATTCTACTCAAATATTTATAAAGATACATTATCAGATATGTCTTTATCAGTATGTTAATTAAAAACTAAAAACTGCCTTTTAGGATTAATCAAAGTACATTTTTCACTCCATCCATTATTATTAGATATTAATTTAGATATTTCAAAGTATTATATTAGAACAAAATGTTGTAGGATAAGCGTGCAAATTGGATGACAAAAATTGTATGATCTAAATCTTCTATATTTATAAAATAATATAATATTCTATATTTATAAAATTTTTAAGAAATCTTTAGAAAGTAAAATTTTATAACTCTATTATTGCTTTGGTTAAGTATTCGACTGCATTTGAAAGAAAATGTATTTTTGATAACGAATCTCCGCAGTGATTATGATTTATAAATACTGATTAGGTATATTTTCGTTTTTTTTTAACGGTTTATCGACATCACTTTTTCAGACAGTTTACAATGTAATGTAAATAAGTGCCTTTACACATTCTGAAGTATTTTACGCAATATTTCAATTTTTACAAATTTTAAACATGAGATCTCAGGTGAGATCTCTTTCACTTTTCAGTAGGGTCCCCTTGTGCTATACCAGCGGTGCGGCGGCTCCATGCACACGATAGATAGGCGAGCGAGAGAGATGGATAGACCCTCCTCGACTATATCGACGGCTGAGCGGAAGAAGAACGTATCTCGGCGCGTGGATGAAGAACGACGTATCTCGGCGTGCGGTTGAAGAACGATCACGTATCTCGGCGCTTTTACGGCCAGTGCACGGCCAGTATACGACGAAATACGTCGTTCTTCATCCTCGCGTCGAGATACGTCGTTCTTCATCCGCGCACCGAGATACGTCGTTCTTCATCCGCGCGCCGAGATACGTTCTTCTTCCACTCAGCCGTCGATATATAAACTCCTGCAGCGCAGCACTGGATATATGCAGTTCTCTCGAAGAAAAGCTCGCAGCAGATCCTCCATAAGCATTGCGCTTTAGGATCTGACGGTAGGCTCTCTCTCCGTTCCGCCCTAGATTAGATCCTTTATTGTATATATGCGTCAGTCAATATAAAATCATCTTTTATAATAAATGTTTATGAAAATTAATTATATTAAAATTTTTGTCAATTAAAATCACACCCCATTTATTTCCTATATATACCTTGGCAAAGTAGCGGGGACATTGCGCATCTGCTATTTTTCTATCCTATCTTATCGCTGAGATAGTCAAGACGCTACGCACTGGATATTTCGCCGCGCGGTACGAAAAAAAGCCAATTTCTTAACTCGGACGAAGAAAAGCTAGTTTCGCGCGAAAAAAGCCATAGTATGGGATCATTTTTGGCTTTTTTCGGGCGATCTGGCTTTTCTTCGTACCGCGCGACGATTTCTTCGACTCCATATATCCCCTCCTTAGTGTAATAATATAGTTGGGATACTGCGCACCGGCTATTATTCCAATATACGAGGTACCTACTAGGCGACTAGCTGCAACATTGCGTACCAACGAACTTACCTATAGATAACGCATCTCTCCTGGCCTTCCATATTGTGCGTTATAGGGGCGCATCTTACAAGTTACACTATTCGTGTCCAGTACACGAACAGCGGTTTTCCCTCAGAAATAATAAATCTAGCTCTAGTTTTTTGATTAAATAATTAATTTTGATTTTTCGTTTAACTCTAACGTAATTTGATACGATCTATACAATATCAAAAACATACTTTTATGACTGTATACTTATAACATTTAATAATGAAAAGCGATGAGTAAAAAAATTAGATATTGGAAAAATAAAATGTTAATAAATACCTGGTATTTGATTTTTTACGGCAATATCCAAAGCAAACTTCATCGCATCGAAAGTTAGATTTCCGTCTACTACTAAGAGAGAACTAGTTTTTAGAACATCTGCATTTTTTTCAAGTAATTGATAATCAATTTTCGTAAAAGCTTCCATTTCACCAATGCCAAAGCAACAGTCGCCTTTATGATTCACAACAGCAGTGTATCTAAAAAACATAAAAATCGCAGGTTTATTTAAAAGAATTTTCACATATTACAAGTATATAGTGTGCAATTAAAAACTATTTATAACGAGAAACCAAATTAAGATTTAATTCCTTGCTAAACACAGCACTTATGGACATTCCATCTGTTAAAATTGCAGATTCTTTTTATGTTATAATTTTTCTTAAAACTGTCTTATCTATTTAAAAAACCGCTGCCAATTCATTGGCCCGTGGCTTCCTCAAACTTAATTTGCTTATTCCTTTAATTAATTTTTAATAACAAAATTTATAATTTTTGCAACAATTTATGACATAATTATAATTAAATTCATTTATGAAGATAAAAAAGTATTAATTTTAAAATTATGTATAAAATATGAATAAAATAATAGGTATGACTTTTTTTTTTAAATTATGTGTGAAAAATAAATAAAATAATTGATTGTAATATTATCGTCAAAACCTTTTAAAATTTCTAAATAACCTTTACTTCAAATTATATTTTCTTTGTGAAATTTCACACATAGGGTACTTGTCTCTAGTAGTATGTCTGTCCGTATTTGGGTGCTCTTTCTGGAATTTCCGATGTAACCCAGGCGAAAATGATCTTCTATAATAAAAGTTTAAAAAAGTTTATAACTGATATTGGCAGATTATAAAGTCAGGATTTGAGACTTTTATAAAAGTTTAAAACTGTTATAAATAGTTATAAATAGTTATTTACTTTCATAAGTTTTTTGGATCGTCATACAAATTTCAATATTTGATCAGTAAAAAAAAGTAAATAACTATTAATAACTATTATAAATTTTTAATAATTGAAAATAATGATTTTAAAGTTCAAATTAATAATGATTTAATATAATAATGATTTAAGAATGATTTTAAAGTTTAAATTCATTCAAAACAATTTAAAACTATTAATAACTATTATTATTAAGTAAAAAAAGTATATAACTGATAATAACTTTTAACAGATTGATTTTATGGTTATGCACCGCGGCCCAAAAAAGTAAATAAAAGTTTATAACTGTTATAAACTTTTTTTAGCTATTCATAACAGAAAAAAACTGTTGATAACTTTTATAAAATGTTACTATAGTCTCAAATCCTACCTTTATAAACAGTTATTAACAGTTATAAACTTTTTTTTTAAATTATAAAAAATTATATTTTGTTATTAATAATTATTTGCTAAGTTTTATTTCCGCCTGGGAAAAAAATGGTTCTAAGCTTAAAAATAATAAATGGCTATTACAAAACAAAAGCAGGCACACAACACTGGCGCATAGTGCATAGCGCATGTCATTTCCATTTTCTAGTATACATAAATGCATTCCCGAATAATTACGATTTTAAAAGAGGGCTAAAATATTTTTAACCTCAAATATCTCTGAAATTCATAAACGAATTCTTTTTCCCTAAGAACTCTTCTAATAAATAATATATAAACTCACCATCTCCATCAAATATAATCTCCATCAACTTTCAAAGTAATTAAATTTTACTCTAGTTATTGTGCGACATAGAAAGTCATTTCCAGAAATACCAAAATTTTAAATATCAAATATCTCAAAAACTAACCATATAATCTGGATGATATTTTAAATACGTATTGCCTACATCACATACAAAATAGTCTATAAATTTCAAACTGATACATGAAGTCGTCATTGAGAAATTACGATTTTGAAAAAAACTTAAAAAAATTTTCACCTTAAATATCTCTAAAAATTATGAGACAATTCTTTTACCTAAAGGACTTATACAATATTAATATATAAACTCTACATCTCCACAAAATTTCAACATGATTAAACCTATTTTTTTTCTCTAGTTATCATGCGACAAAGAAAATGACTTTGTAAAATACGAAAATTTTAAATATCAAATATCTCAAAAGGTAATCGAACGATCTTGATGAAAATTCGCACATATATTATGTATATCACACACAAAATTGTCTATAAATTTGAAGCTGATACGTCGAGCCGTTTTCGAGAAATTACGATTTGAAAAATGGTTAAAAAAAATTTTGACCTCAAATATCTCTGAAATTTATTGACCAATGAAATTAGCCGAGAGCTATCAAAAATCTACCTCTACAAGGAATTTCAAAGCGATTAAGTCAATTTTACTCCCGTAATCGTGCTTCATACACAATGCATTTTTTCATTTTTCAATTTTTTTCTCAAAAACTAGTCGACAGAATGGATTTAAATTTTTACAGATTATAGCTATTTATATTCTGCATTATCATGATTTTTTCAAAAAAATTTACCGTTATTTTTGGAGTTATAAGCTTTAAAAAAAAAAAAACACGTTTTTGTTAATAACAAAAGAACCGCAATAGCTAATGTAATTATTTTTTATTAAATATAGGTTTTTTATGCTCTTTCGCATGCTATCTGTCCGATTCAAATATCTCAATGTTATCATTAAAAAAAAACGCAAAAATAAATTTTGCGGAAATCGAAAATTCGAAATAAAACAAAAACGCATCGGCGAATCAAAAAGAGGATTTCCTTCTCCCATTGACACAAAGAAAAATGAGACCTGTCCGGTTTAAATCGATCGAATAGATCCTGAGATAAAACGGTAGACACACACACACACACACACACACACACACACACACACACACACACACACACACACACACACACACGCACGCACACACGCACACACACACATACAGAAATTTTCTAAAATCATGTGATTCGATATTTTATCACCTCTATTCGTGTTTCTAGAGCGATTTAACGAAACTTAAAATTTTACTATTACAAAGCTTCCTCTAGGAGGCGGCAAAAATTGTAATGCTAATATTATGGGAAATTAACAGTAATTATTTTGTTTTTGTCAGATTACGTTATTACTCAACAATTAAGTACAAGACTACAATTTGCATAAAAATTGTTTTACGTCATTTAACACATTTCAAATACCCACTAATGCGTTCACACTGTCACTCAGAAAGTCATAAATCTTAAGAGTTTTTCCCAGATGAACGTAATATACGACTAAAACCGAAATACTTATAGAAATCCCGTAACATCGACATATTTAAGGGCAATTTGTCTACTTTCCTTTATTAGGGAAACGCAGGCGTCGGCACGAACTAATACTTACCTGCCCGTAACATCGACATACCTAAGGGCAATTTGTTTACTTTCCTTCATTAGGGAAACGCAGGCGTTGGCACGAACTAATACTTACCTGCCCGTAACATCGACATACCTAAGGGCAGTTTGACTACTTTCCTTCATTAGGGAAACCCAGGCGTTGGTGCCAACTAATACTTACCTGCGTACCTAAGGTTGTCCTTTCTCTTGGCCCACGTAGATCGAGGCGTCCTATATATAGGGCTGGAGGAGCCCAGATGAGCTCAGTCAAAGGACATACGTTTTAGCCGACAGTTGCTCTTCCACGGTTACAGGAAAAAATATGAAGAGTTTAACTAGGGAATTGTGGAAAGCGACGCTAGAGGGCGACTACGACTTGGCGGAGTGTATTATCTATAGAGGGGCGGACGTGAAGAAGCCATTTAATGCACAATCTTGCCTTCGGAGCGCTACCGCGGTCTTTGGTTTGGACCCTATGACGACGCTGCTGCACTTGGCAATGTCGTCTCGTAATGTCCAATTCGTGCGTCTGCTTATAAAACACGGTGCAAATTGCAATGCGCGTGACAGTCGGAAGCAAACACCACTGCACATCGCGGTATTGACCAAGGTCTATCCCAAAATCGTCGAAGATCTCATCAACGGAGGGGCCATCGTGGATGCGCGGGACGAGAATCAGTTTACACCGCTACATCTGGCAGTGATGCATGGCTTCAACGAGCTGGCACTAAAGCTTATTGCCAGAGGAGCATCTATTGAGGCGGTAGAGGCGATAGGTCGGAATCCACTTCACTTGGCGTTACTCTCCAAGAACTTGACGATGGTCAAGGTGCTGATCAGCCACAAAATAAATATAGATGCTGAGGACCTTTTCGGGAATACACCGCTGCACTATGCGATTAAGTGTACGGACATTGTGAGTATACAATAATATATACAAATGTTTTCGATCATTTTCACTTCCTTCTGGAAAAACCTCCGTAATACTATATGTTTAAGTTTTTTTAAAAACATATTAGAAATGTGTTTTAGACATATTGAGTGCGTTCGTGCGTGCGTGTGTGTGCGTGCGTGTGTATGTGTGTGTATGTGTGCGTGCGCGTGTGCGTGCGTGTGTGTGTGTGTGTGTGTGTGTGTGTGTGTGTGTGTGTCATGGGAACACTTTTTTTATTGTTTGTACTTTCACAAATAATTTATCAAAGAAATTAATATACTCGAATTTGGATGCAAGAATGTATTAATTATATCAAGTCCCATAATTATATGAGACTTACAAACAATAAATTATAAGGAATTACCGAGTTGAGATTGAAGAAGTGGAGTGCCAATGAATTGGTAACGGTTTTTTGATTTAATTCAACTTATAGATTCAACAAACGTTTTGTTTTCCAGACCAAGATTCTTCTTGACAACGGTGCAGACATGGAGAAAAAGTCACGAGAGGGCTTGTTCCCCTTGCACTTAGCCGCGTTGAACTGTCCAGCATCTCTCCATCTCCTGCTGAAGCGTGGTGCCCGCATCAACGAAAGAACAAAAGGGGGTAAGACCGCACTGCATGTGGCCTGCGAGTTTGAGATCGCTGAAGCGGCGGATTTATTGCTTAAATTTGGAGCCGATTTGAAGGCATGCAACCGACAGGGCAAAACGCCATTCGAACTGCTCCCAAACCGCCCATCCAGCGAAGCTACCGCTAGAGTCATCATCCGGGAAGCCGTTAAACGTGAGGCATTGGGCGAACCCTTTTATATATAAAAATGGCACAATCCCGAGAGAAATACTCGATGTTTCACCAAGAATCCCATGAAGAGGTTAAACGAATGAAAAGTGAGAGAACAGTATAGAGGACAGCGCCGCACAGTGGTCTATTTCGCAAGAAAGTTGGCCAAAACATTTCATTCTATTTCCAGTTTAATCAACATTTTTACATTTGTTTATTATGTTATATACAACAAATATATAATACAATAAATATTTTCAAATAATTATACATTTTTTGTCTTGTATTTGGTATACTTAACAAACATTATTTGCTAAACTCTCCCATCCTCTCTTTCTTCCCCCCCTCTCTCCCTCTGTACCAAAAACTTTAATGAGAACTTAAATATTTTTTCAAAACAATCAACACGTTCTTTAAAAAACTAATTTTTTAAATATATTCTAACAACACAATTTATCTATAGTCCTTTTATTTATTCTAATCTCACCTATTCAATAAGCACTCTCTACAAATGGTAATAATTTTTTTCATGATTGTACAAATAATAATATTGTTACATTCACACACACATACAATAATTAATAATAACCATAATTACAAAAGAATAACATATAACTTTATTTAAGATCATAAACACACACAATAAAACATGTTATCAACAACAACGCCTCGAATCAACTAACTAACTCGAATCGAGAACAACAAACTAGTCGCTTGGCAACGCTTTTGTTCTTGTGTTCGATGATGGTAGACGAACACATAACAATATTGTTAATAAAACTTTCTACGAAAGTATAAAATAAGGCAAGTATAGAAGTTTTTTCTGTATAATCTATAAAATAATATTTATGATTTTTTAAAAGAAGTCAAATAAATACTAGTAAAAAAGTCTTTTACTTCTTTGAGTCAATGTATGCTCAAGAAATTATATGTAAGTACATTCAAATTGTTCACTGCAAATCAAACAAACGAAAGTTGTGAAATCAATTATTGATAGTAAAGTTATGCAAACCATTCTCCGAAAAACTGTATGATTATAATGTTCTCAGAAATGTATTCAAATTTCTTCATTCTTCTATACAAATTAAATTAAATTAAATAAATTAAACACAAGAAAGTACCGAAATCAATTAATTATAATCAAGTACCGGCCATAAGAACTTTTCGTACCTCCCATGTAAAATTACATTTTACGCCCACGTTGTAACTTCAAAATTATTCAGCCAGCGGGCATGAATTACTACTTAACGCCCAAGAGGCCCAATAGCTCACACACTCCTACAAAACTTTATAGTACCTACGTACTTTACGCCCGTGTGGGCGAAAATTATTTTAATTATATAACTATAATTCCTTCTTTTTATTTCTAAAATTCATAAGAATTTTTTCAGGTATTTACGAAAAGTCAAAGCCTATATAAAATATAATTAAATTCATTTATGAATATTAAAAATTTTTAATTTTTAAATTTATTTATTTATTTATTATTTATTTATATCAAATTTATATAAATTTTGAGCTGATAAATAAAGTTATCATTTGAAATAGAAGTAAAATATCTATATTTTATAATAAAACAAATAGCTATCACGGTTGTTTTGTTATTAACAAAAACGTGTTTTTTTTATATTTCATAATTCATATTTTTTAATAAAAAAAAAATTTATAGTTATCATTGTTCTTTTTTTATTAACAAAAACGTGTTTTTTTAAAAAAGTTCATAACTCAAAAATAAATTATAATAATGCAGAATATAATGCATTCATAATGCATAATTCATAATTATAATAGATATAATTTTTAAACATTTTAATTTATTTTGTTACACATCATTGGAGTTATGAGTTTTAAAAAAAAAAACACGTTTTTGTTTTTGATGATAACTCAAGAACCGTGATAGATAGAAACTTTTTTTTTTTAGAAAATATAGGTATTTTAATTCTCTTTCGAATGCCACCCACCCCATTCAGATACATAGAGCCGTTCTCGAGAAATTACGATTTTTAAAAAATGTCAAAAAATTTTTAACCTCAAATATCTCTGAAATTTATGGACCAATCATTTTGCCCAAAGAACTCGACCGAGAACTATAAAAAATCTACCTCTAAAAGGAATTTTGAAGCCATTAAGTCAATTTTACTCTTGTAATCGTTGGACATATAAAACTGATTTTTTTCATTTTTCAATTTTTTACTCAAAATCTGGCCTACAGAATGTATTCAAGTTTTAACAGATTATAGCTATTTATATTCTGTATTATCATGATTTTTCTCAAAAAAATTGACCTAAGTTTAGAAGTTATAAGCTTTAAAAAAAAAACACGTTTTTGTTAATAACAAAAGAACCGTGATAGTTAGAAACTTTTTTTTTTTAGAAAATATAGGTATTTTAATTCTCTTTCGAACGCTACCCATCAGATTCAAATAACTCGATCCTATCATTAAAAAAAATCAAAAAACAGTTTTGAGAAAATCGAAAATTTGAAAAAAAACAAAAACGCACCGCCCCAATCAAAAAACGGATTTTTGACCCGCCATTACGCAAAAAAAAACAAAAAAAATGAGACCTGTCCGGTTAAAATCGACCGAGTAGAAGCTGAAATCCAGGCATACACACACACACACACACACACACACACACACACACACACACACACACACACACACACACACACACACACACACACATCCATACAGACATTTTTGAAAAACCATGTATTTTGATTCCTAACACCTCGGAACACAATTATAACATGTTTTTACAACAACTCAAAAATTTACTATCACAAAGCTTCCTCTAGGAGAAAGCAAAAACTACTCTCCTTCTCAACTCCTTGAAAGCACATCCCGCGGGAAAATATTATAGGATATAGCAATTGGAACCTCCCACAATCTCATATGAGATCTCATCTGCAATTTTAATTACAAAATAAATAAAATTTATTGTTAATTTTAATGAATGAATAAATATTGTGTTTTAATGAATACGAAAAAAGAGGAAATAAAATATATGAATAAAATTTCATTTGCGTTTTTCTTCATACTCATGAAACACTATATTTATTCATTCTTTTTAAATTAACAATAAATTATGTATTATTGTTAAACGTTTTATTTGAATAATAAGTACCTTTTCCCGCGATATTTTGTTCAAGCAAATACAGTTGAATCTAGCAAGCCACTGAACGTGAAATAACCTTATTTGAATATTTAAATTTAATTATTATTTTTATAAGCTTAAATTAAAAACTATAATTCGATCTCCACTTTAAAAAGTCGAGTAAGCCAAGAAATAAAACATTCCTGTTAAGAAATAAGGTAATTTTGGAAAGTTCACGACAATATGACAAAACGCGATCAGACTTCCAGCGCTTTTCTAGACAATAACGTGCAATTTACGAACCTTGCCGTGCCAATGTCAGTCGAGGTACGGATCGTCGTGGCAGCGCTTCCCAGGCTCTGGACAATCGCTCGGCCGGCCTCGTCGTCGCCAATGACGCTCAGCAGTTTCGTATCTGTCATACCGAGACTCATGAGGGCCGCTGCCAAGTTTCGCCCGACGCCCCCGCAGCTGCGGCTGCTCTCGCCTCTGTGAGTGCTACCGTTGAACTGCAATGATACAAAGATATTTGGGCATGAGTGCAGGTATACTTGTAACAAGCTAAGCTGCATCAATGGTGCTTCAAGATTATAGCTATCGTTTAAAAGAAAAGTTTTGTTATTCAGATAATGATGATGAATTTTTAAGCATGACTTGAAGTTCGTTAATTAGAGTTATACTTTGGTATACTTTTCATAACAAGAGCGTAAAATGGAGTTTTACGAGAGTGCGAATTCTATACTCGAGTTACGAATATTATTTTTTGATATATCGTCGCGGGGTACGAAGAAAATCCAACTTCTAAACTGGCTTTTCTTCGTACCACGCGACGATATATACATAGAAGCGTAAAATGCTCATTGTGTGCGCTTCGTTTTGCGGCACGAATGAGCATTTTACGCCTAGTAAACACAAAATATTCATTTTGTGTATCATTGACGTGATGAAAAAATTTATATTAAATATAGATGCATTTTTTCTTATATTTTTGGGAAAATGTAAGTTATTTTTACTTAAAGTGTTATAACAACTTTCTTTTCATATTTTGAAATTTCAATTGAAAATTTTCCACTAAAAAAATCACGGGCTCAGCCTCTCATACGTAACAACAGCTAGTAATACCTTTTATTATGTAATTTGTAGTTCGAAGTTATACGTTTCTTCTAGTCTTCTAGTGTTAAATTCATTTTAAGAGAATGTACTTACTCTCGTACGCTATTTGTTGCCTAGTGCGAGTCGGGCTATATGAATTTTGCAAAACACAATTTCATCTATTTGCTCTTCCGCACAGCACCTTGCCACTATCATTTGAATTGCGAATCGCAATACAATTATATGTATTAAACATTTCGTTGCCACATCCATATGGGATTATTTATATGTATACTTTCGTTTTTTATTAGATTTATTCATTGAAATCTCTACGAAAATTGAAATAAAGCATAATTTAATTTTTAGAAGAACCTACCCTGTTGAAAATATCCATATGGATTTTACATTGATTTCCACATGGAATCCATATGGAATCCATATGGAATCTATACGGATTCCATATGGATTCCACGTGGATTCCATGTGGAAATCAGTCCCAAATCGTCCTGTGGATTTCCACATGGAATTCCATATAGATTTCTATATGAATTTTTCTACAAACATTTGCAAAACAAAATCCGTATGGATTTCCATGTAGATTTCCATGGAGAAATCCAGGTAAAAACGATATGATCCATATAGATTTCCATATGGATTTCCATGTGGTAATTTAAATGTTTATTTATAAAATTTTTAAATTTTTTTACTAGGGATACGTTTTTTATCATATCAGTAAAGCATACAAAATTATAAACTATAATTTCCTCTTATGTAATTCTTCGAAAAGATTCTACAGTACTTGTTGTCAAAAATATGTATCCTAGTAAAAAAAAATATAACAATTTTATAAATAAACATTTTTATAAACATTAAAACTACCATATGGAAATCCATGTGGAAATCTATATGGATCATGTCGTTTTTACCTGGATTTCCCCATGGAAATCTACATGGAAATCCATACGGATTTTGTTTTACAAATGTTTGTAGAAAAATTCATATGGAAATCTATATGGAATTCCATGTGGAAGTCCACAGGACGATTTGGGACTGATTTCCACATGGAATCGACATGGAATCCATATGGAATCCGTATAGATTCCATATGGATTCCATATGGATTCCATGTGGAAATCAGTGTAAAATCCACATGGATATTTTCAACAGGGTATCTATACATGCTTCTATTAATATCATATTAAAAATAAAAACTCATTATCAAAGGTATATCGAAGCTGTTAATTATCGATTTTTAATTATAATGTATTTCTAGTTATACTAGAGTAAAAAAAAGTCGATTCCCTTTTAAGACATTTTTTTTTTTTAATTTTTAAAACTTATTTGACTGAATATTAATGATTCCCCGCGCAAAAAAGTGAAGACTGGCCAATATATTGCTCGGAATGTCGGCAATATATGGGATATGTCACTTCCCATACATGGCCGAAATTTCTCCAGATTGGTCTTCGTACTCTTTTCCCATATATGGGGGAACTTTTGGGCACTTCTATATATGTATAATGCAGTTCCGAAGTCGCCACTAGGCGGCGCATGCCTGATGGCGTAACACATGAATAAATAGGAACCGTGCGGGTATATAAGGAAAACACCAACGTCCTGTCCATACCCGCGCTGCTTGACGTGGAGAAAGCATTTGATAGCGTATGGATCAACGGTCTTTTAAGAAAACTAATCGATTTAAATACCCCTAAATGGATGATATTCTTCCTAAATTCATACCTAAAAAACAGGACTTTCTCAGTTAAATTAGATAATACATACTCCAGGGAACTTGACATAAAAGCGGGAGTCCCCCAAGGCAGCCTAATCGGTCCAACTATCTTCAACATAAACATAAATGACATACCTACAACACCCGCGGTAAATATAGGAATATATGCAGACGACACAGTTCTGTTTACCTCCTCAATTAACAATGAAAAAATAGTGAGGGAACTAATCAAGCTTTATCCTTAATCAATGAATGGTGCGCAAAATGGCGGATAAAAATAAACGCAGGAAAATCGGAAGCAATTTTTTTCAGTAATAAAAAAACAAGCCTTCAGACAATCGAGCCACCGCATTTTGGAAATGTTAAAATAGAATGGAAACCACATGTTAAATATTTAGGAGTAACACTCGACCGCAGATTAAAATTTAATGTTCATACCACTAATATTAAAAATAAAGCCACGGCTGCTATCAAGCGACTAAACCCGCTCCTAAAAAATCACTCAGCTCTAAGTGTTGACAACGGTTTAATAATTTATAAAATGCTAATTCGACCAATCATAACATACGCGTCAACAGTATGGGGTGGTACCGCAAAATCCAACCTAAATAAAGTACAAACAGCCCAAAATCGAGTCCTAAAACTAATAACAGATGCCCCGCGTTACACCAAAATATCGCGACTACACTCCGAACTTAACGTCGAGTACATTAAAGACTACATTATAAAAGCACGCAAAGACTTCTACCAAAAATCCAAAAAATCTAAATACGACCTCATTAAAAACCTCGGCGACTATGAGTATGAATATCGCGACAAACATAGAAGACCTAAAGACTTCCTTGACATCAATAAATGACAATAATAAATTCTATTTCCTTTCAGGTAACAACAACACGCTGCAGTTCCAGAGCCCAAGAGAAAAATCCCCCCATCAAACCTACTGATTCCCTTCACCCCTTCTATACACAACTAATAACGCTTCCTTTCAGGTACTCTCCAAGTGGGTTTTCCTCTCACGAGGTTTTTCCCACCAACGTCCTGTCCATACCGTCATGTCCCTATCCTGTCCGATCGTGTGATAACGTCCTTCGAGGCGATGCACATCAACTCCTAGCACCTAAACATCCAACCTCCCAATCCCTCAGAGGAGAGGTAGCTCGGCCTTCTTCATTTCCCTTAAGAAACAAAGAGAGGGAGAAAGTCGAGAGAGGGCGCAAGCCTAGTGGCGAGCCTCACTGGTGGCGGCGAAGGCAGGAACCCCACCATCCCCCCCTTCCTATCCTATCCTATCCTGTCCATATCGTCATGTCCCTATCCTTTACGATTGTGTAATAACGTTCCTACGGAACGATGCACATTAACTCCTAGCACCTAAACATCCAACCTCCTATCCCGTAAAGGAGAGGTTGCTCGGCCTTCTTCATTTTTTTTAAAAACAAAGAGAGGGAGAAAGTCGAAAAAGGGCACAAGCCTAGTGGCGAACCTCACTGGTGGCGGCGAAGGCAGCCCCCCCCCCCTTCCTTCCCTTATAAGGAAGTATGAAACACTGGGGTGAGTGGGTGGGACCAGTGCTTCGCTTTTATATATATATTTACAAAATTTGTTGTTAACGAGGAACTGAAAGCAACACTTGTCCAATACATGGGCCATAGGTCATCTCAACTATGGGAAAAAGGTACGGAGTGCAACATGGAGAAATTTTGGCCATGTATGGGAAGTGACATTTCCCATATATTGCCCACATTCCGAGCAATATATTGGCCAGTCTTCATTTTTTTGCGTGGGTTTATCAATTGCAAAACTTAATTTATTCCACACTCGACCAAAATGGCCACCTTTCGCCCCCGTAAATCGGGGTAAAAGTTGCATGTATTTCCCGTAAATCTCATTTGCAAGGCGAAAGTAAAATTTACGGGGTGAAAGTAAAATTTGCGGAGAGAAAGTAAATTTTGCGGGGCGAAAGTAAAATTTGCGGGGCGAAAGTAAAATTTGCGGGGCGAAAGTAAAATTTGCGGGGCGAAAGTAAAATTTGCAGGGCGAAAGTAAAATTTGCGGGGTGAAAGTAAAAATTGATATTTTTTTTTTACAATTTTTATAATAGTACTATTTATTTTGTAAGAAATTCATGAAAATCTAGTGGAAAATAAAAAAAAAACGTATCGGCCCCGCAAATAAAATACTATATATAACACGGGACGAAAGTAGATTTTTCTCTTGGGTGGTTACTGCCCTCGCTTCGCTCGGGCGTAAACAATCTTCTCGTTCGGGCAGTAAACTCACCCCCGGGAAAAATCTGCTACTTTCGCCCCTTGTTACATAATGTACTTTTTAACTGAGCAAGATTAATTACAAGGACAAAATTACAAAAAAAATAGTTTTCATTATTTCTCTTCCCTTTTTTCATCTCAATTTATAATAATAAAAAAGCTATTTACATTTTTCAATTTAATTCAAATGTAATTATAATCCATAACGCCGACTTTCAATATTCATAAAATCTCCCTAAAAGACGAATGACGATAGGTACAATGCCCATTTTACAGAAATAAAAGTTCTATATGAAAGCTCTCTCGTAAAACACTTTGTAAGTAAGGCTGGATTCCTTTACAAGCTCCAACACCCCATAATGATTCGTAAATTAGGAAAGCGACTGTATTATAGCCAACACGAGAACTGCCGGCGACTGACTCGCCCATGATGTTTGTACAAAAAGCATCGATTTTTCATCCATCATGAATTTTTATCAGGCCGTTTCTCTCTCTCTCTCTCTCTCTCCCTCTCTCTCTCTCTCTCTCTCTCTCTCTCTTCCTACTATAAAAGCGCGCGCAAGCAAGACACTACCACAACGTACATAGAATAGAGCACCAGAGAGAAAGGAGATTGGAAAACCGGCAGCAGGAAAAAAGAGGTTACACAAAAGATCGAGCGAGAGGGAGAGAGAGAGAGAGAGAGAGAGAGAGAGAGAGAGAGAGAGAGAGAGAGAGAGAGAGAATCAAACTGTAAACGCGGGGTGTGCGCTGGCTTTCGAAGAACGATTTCCGGCAACGACACGGGCGAGTATGCACCCGATGACTCGCAAATAATTCCGGAAAATGATGTTAGCTTCGGCTCTGGCGTATTATTCTCTCTGCGGACGGCAACGGCTGTAAGGTTTCCTTATACGAAAGAGCGAAAGAGAGAAAGAGAGAGAGCGGGAGAGAGTGAATTTATCGGAGTAATTTTTGGCTTTTGACGCATGGCTCTTGGGTTTATTGTGCGCCGACTGCTGCGCTTCGATAAGAGCGCCGTATATATGCAGAAAAATCGCATTTGCTTGACAAATGCGAGCGGGGGGCAAAGTGGAGAACGATTTCGCTTAATTTTCAATTCAATTCGCTGGCTGCTTCTCCGACGCTTCTCATTATTCGCCGAATCAGTTGATAATCGACATTATAATGTTTGCAATTTATCGACTCTTTATAATATGTTCTTGGTATTAAGAGCAGTTTATTGTGAACGAGCTTTTAAAGGAAGATTTCTTAAATATATTTTGTCGTGGATCTCATGGTAATAGCCTTCCATGCGCAATACTGCTGAGGCAATGATATCGGCTGCTATGTAAACTGTGCAAGTAAACATGGCAAGGGATCCATGGTGTTGAAATGTTGATCTTTATGGAAATAAATAGAGTGCATGCTAATGGTTTAGTATGTTTTACTTGTTTTTAGATGATGATACTTAAAGATCGTAAAAGAGAGTAATCTCGAGAGAAAACCTTTTAATGGGCGATAAAGCGGTGGTACTTACAAGAGCTTCGTCATGAAATATATAAATATTTCTTTTCCCTTGTGAAACGTTATCGGAATATCGTGATAAAAGAAATAATTTTTTAAATAGACTGAACTTCATTTTAGTGTAAGGTATTATCGTATATTACGATATATTCTTATTTGTTTTAAAGTGGGATCTCTTATTGCGGCTTCGCGCCAGTCGTAGGCGTGTGAAATTCGAAAATAGATGCCTGATATATTACGAAAATATTGATCAACATCTAAAAATACATGATATTACAACAAGGGAGCAACATATATACACGAATTTCCAGTCGATAAAAGGCGCAGCAGTTCGGGTGCTGGGTTGGTGAATCAGTGAGTAATGAAGAACGTATTGGACATCTTCTTGGCATGTAAATATAGATAATTATCGCAGCTAGAACTATAGACATTTTATTGGATTTTTTAAAATATTTTAATTTAAGGTAAAAAGTTACTCATGAAAAAGAAAGTAAAAACAAAAAATTAAATTCCCAATATAAACCGACGTCTGACCATACTTTTTATTTACCTCCTTACATCGCTTCAGTTTCATATTAAATGTCGTCAATGTCTTTTTCGATGTCTCGGGTGTTAGTGAATCAGAAATTTTGTTAGATGCAATTAGCGCAGGATCACATGAAAAAATTGATATATTCAATAATTTCCTACAAAATATTAAAAAAAAGCGATATTTTAGGTAAAGGTGATGTCTTACAATATATTGACATGAGAGGCTTACATAGTTGTAATGTATAGAGTCGAGCGAGTGTCAATCGCCCGACTCAATTTATGTGTCTTAAACTTCAGGGCGTGTCAATCACAAGTGACTTTAACTATAAAATAAGATTATTAAGATCAAGCGGAAACTTTAACGTTCGACTGGTGTCTTAATTACAAGTAGTAAACGCCGAGTATAGTTAGACATCGCTAGCTGCTGTCACGTTGATATCATACACTCCTCACTTTTCTCCGCGTATTTTATTTTTCACTAGAAACCAAATAACCGCATCAGATTTCTAAAGCGCTCCCAAGGCGCCATGAAACTTTAATGCATGTAGTGAAGAAGCCTTTCAGAGGGAAGCCTCCACCCCCCCCATACATCATACTCACGCAGCCACGCGCTCGTGCGTGTTAAAATGTTAAGCTTACGCAAGAGCCACGTGGGAAAAAAAGAGAGAAAGAGAAAGATCCCTCCCTTCTTTCTCTCCCTCTTACGCATCCGCTGCTTATCCGCAGTCCGGCCAGGCGTGCCGAGGGTCGTCCCTCCCGAAAGCGCAAAACAAACGCACGCGCGTGCGAGCGGCAAAGTCAATTTCCGCCGCCGGCGCGCTCTTTCTCTCCCCGTGCGTCTTTCATACACATGTATTATAGATGTGTCTACGTCTGGCTGTAAACGACTGCGCAAACTGGCGAGTATTTTGGCCGAATGCGAGGAGCAGCGCGGGCAAATAAAACGCTTTTCCCTAGCTTAAACGCACGCGCGTGTCGCTCACAGGGATTTCGTGCCTGCGCAACGGTTGCGTCGGAGAGAATTGTTCTCGCAATTAAGAGTGGGCGTTGCCAGATCGTTTGGAAGAGACAGGGCGCGCAAAAGGTTTGGGTCACGCGCGCGAGCTGCTGATTATATTATGGCTTGGATATGAAGTGTAGGAGTAAGAAGTGTATTGGGCTGCGTTTGATATGCTTATGGAGAATTATCGCGATTTAAATTTGGATTGGAATTTGTGAAAAGACTGATTATTGAAAAGGTGAAAACAATTAAAACACCAGTTATATATAAAAAATAATAGTATACTATATATTACTTTATTATATTATTATAAAAAAACCTCATCCTACCGTATCGTCGAACTTTAATTAAAATATTTTAGCATATCAATATACTGTCGTTATATTTTCGCACAATAACAGCATGTGAGACGCAGACAATGCCATGTGACCTAGATTTAACATTTTATACCGAAGAGTCAAGGTATATTCCTCGGGATCAAGTAAAATTTAATTTTTAGTCTGATTCAAAGTAGTACAATGTGTTGTTAGCGTCGAACAGATGTACAAAGCACAATCAGTCATAGGATTCAGGTTTCAAAATTTGTGGTGCAGATACATTAATTCTCGCTGTTTATTTAAACAGTAGTATACGGTACTGGTCCCTATTAGTGTGTCTGTCCGTATTTGTGTGCCCATTTTGGATATTCCGATGTAAGAAAAGGGTTCTAACCTTTAACATAATGAAAGGCTATTACAAGAAACAGTAAAAAGACGATTTATCCCATAAATTACTCAACAAATTACTATCACAAAGCTTCCTCTAGGAGGAAGCAATTATGGACACTTTAAAAATCAAATTAGCCTTGCCGAGAGCTGAATTAAAAAACTTTACTTACACGCTAAGCGTACAGAGAAAAGAAATCTTAACTGTTAACGAACGGATATGGACAAATGGAATGTTCATTTATAGTTAGACAAATTCGTTAACAGTTAAATCACGAATCGTTTGAGTAAACAAATCAAACTTAATTGTTAACGAATTTGTCTAACTATAAATGAACATTCAATTTGTCCATATCCAACCGTCCGTTCCTTAACAATTATGATTTTCTTTTCTCTGTGTACAGCTAACGTACGCTTAGTGTCTGTATAAGCTAATACGGCCACTTTTCGGATTCACTCTCCTACGTTAACAAGTGAAAATGAGCCAGAAAATTTTTAAATAATTTATAAATCATATATTTGATATTTTTAGCTACTTATATGCCTAATTAAGCTTTCCCATAAAGTGTGGCGCGAATTATACACGTGCGTCATGATGAACTTCAATTTTCTACTTCATACACTCAGAAAACAATCTTCTTGTACCAAAATAAAATTCCTCCCGAAAAAATCTTCCTGTAATAAAGAGGAATTCCTCCCGCGGGGTAGTATCGTTATTTGATTACAGGAATCGTGGTGTTCTGTTATAGGATGCGAATCCTCCTATGTTAGGAGGATTTATAGATAATAATATAAGATAAAATGTAAAAGGATTTTAAAAAGATGAAAGTATCTGTTAAAAAGATGAAAAGATGAGGCAAAAAGATGAGGTGATAGGATGGTTGGATAACCAGTCAAAAGTGAGTTAAACTGCTTTTAATTTTTTTTATAGACAACCTTACGAGGAATAAACATTTTGATAAAGGAGGATTATGTGCTCCGATATTTGAGGGTTATTCGTAGGATATATACCTTCTTATGTTATTCCCAGCCAAAGGCATTGGTGATCTAGTGGTTAAGAGCTTGGCTTCCCAACCCAAAGGTCGCGAGTTCGATTCCCTGCGTCTTGGACAATTTTCGAGTTTTCGTCAAACAGTTTTTTTCAAATAGTCTAGGCGCCAGGGGGATTCCCGTGGCCGATGGATGTCCACGCCTCCACCAAAGCTTTTCTTACGTATTTTTGTCTGCTGATTCCGAATTTCGAAGGGGGACAGTCGCCAGACTATTAGTTTCTTTGTTATGAACAATTTAATTGTTTAAATTGCTGCCAAATCAATATGATTAATTATAACTGAATCCTAACTGTATAAAACTAGTAAATTGATCTAGAATAATGCTCGTTTTTTCATAATTGAAAATTTGTTATTAGAACCCGAATTATTGCAAATTTAGTGCGATAACTCGCGAATTCGAGCGCGGGCCAGATTACGCAGTCTACATTGCGCTGCACGCGGAGCTGCGCGCGGCTCCGCGCACGCGCTCGAATTCGCGAGTTGCACTAAATTTGCAATAAATTCGGGTTCTAATCAAAATTTTTCAATTCTGAAAAAACGAGCATAATTCTAGATCAATTTACTACAGTTTTGTACAGTTAGGATTCAGTTATAATTAATCATATTGATTTGGCAGCAATTTAAACAATTAAATTGTTAATAACAAAAAACTAACAGTCTGGAGACTGTCCACCTTCGAAATTCGGAATCAGCAGACAAAAATACGTAAGAAAAGCTTTGCTGGAGGCGTGGACATCCATCGGCCACGGGACCCCCCCTGGAGCCTAGACTAAAAGTTTTGCTTCCTCCTAGAGGAAGCTTTGTGATAGTAAATTTTTGAGTCGTTGTAAAAACATGTTATAATTGTGTTCCGAGGTGTTAGGAATCAAAATACATGGTTTTTGAAAAATGTCTGTATGGATGTGTGTGTGTGTGTGTGTGTGTGTGTGTGTGTGTGTGTGTGTGTGTGTGTGTGTGGGTGGGTGTGTGAATGTGTGTATACGCCTGGATCTCAGCTTCTACTCGGTCGATTTTGACCGGACAGGTCTCATTTTTTTTGTTTTTTTTTGCGTGATGGCGGGTCAAAAATCCGTTTTTTGATTGGGGCGATGCGTTTTTGTTTTTTTTTCAAATTTTCGATTTTCTCAAAACTGTTTTTTGATTTTTTTTTAATGATAGGATCGAGTTATTCGAATCTGATGGGTAGCGTTCGAAAGAGAATTAAAATACCTATATTTTCTAAAAAAAAAAGTTTCTGGCTATCACGGTTCTTTTATTATTAACAAAAACGTGTTTTTTTTAGAAGCTTATAACTCCTAAACTTAACGGTCAATTTTTTTGAGAAAAATCATGATAATACAGAATATAAATATCTATAATCTGTTAAAATTTGAATAGATTCTGTAGGCTAGATTTTGAGTAAAAAATTGAAAAATGAAAAAAATCAGTTTTGTATGTCCAACGATTACAAGAGTAAAATTGACTTAATGGCTTCAAAATTCCTTTTAGAGGTAGATTTTTTATAGTTCTCGGTCGAGTTCTTTGGGCAAAATGATTGGTCCATAAATTTCAGAGATATTTGAGGTTAAAAATTTTTTGACATTTTTTAAAAATCGTAATTTCTCGAGAACGGTTTTATGTATCTGAATGGGGTGGGCGGCATTCGAAAGAGAATTAAAATACCTATATTTTCTAAAAAAATTAATTTTGTATCTATCACGGTTCTTTAGTTATCATCAAAAACAAAAACGTGTTTTTTTTTTAAAACTCAGAACTCCAATAATGTTATTATCAGTATATTATAAAAGTATATAGTATTGGCGTCAAAATGTAATATGTTTGAATTTTCATGATTGAATTCTTGAGTTTAAGTATTCAAAACTGATGAATAATTAAAATAGTATAAGAGTAGGTGGCGCTCCGATCGGGGTAGCGTGTAGTGCAGTATGTATTCCGGCTGGGTCCAACAAGCTGTGGGTTAGTCACGAATCCCGCAGTACTGCATACACGCCTACACGGTGCGGTGCGTCGTGCAAGGGATTTTCTAGTGCTTTGATAATTTGTCGCCATATTGGAAATTAAAGGAAATTATATCATAGGAAATTATGGATTAGTTTGTCCCCATAGGGTAGTGGTCCGTATTAGTGTGCCTGTCCATATTTGTGTGCCCTTATTAAAACATATCCTAGAAGTGAACGAGTAAAAACGTAACACTAAAATATTTTTTTTCATAAAGTATAGTTAATTAAGTTTAAATAGAATTAATTACTTAATTTGTTTTTATTTACTATAACATTAAAAAAGAACTTTCAAAAATATGTTTCACGGTTTGTGGTGTGTCACGGTGTTTCCTCGTCCAAACTTGCTAAGAAATGACATTTTTAAAAGTAACATTAAATAATGTTTCGGAAGAATTTTAATGTGGGATACAATTGATTATATCATAAAATAATATTATGTTATATAATAAACCTTAATATAAAGGTTTTCAATTGATTTTAATATTTAATTAATGGTGTCTACTAATAGGGCCAGTGAAAAACGACTTGTCCAGATTTGTGTATGCACAAATACAATACGAGCATGCTCGTACCGGCGCTTGAACAGAAAAGTTAGGTTAGGTTGTCTGCGCACAAACGCTGTTTCATATCTCATTGACGACCTTCAGCAGTTTTTACCGTATTGGAATCAATTAACATTCAATGTAAACAAGGGTTAGAAATTGATTATAAATGCACTACAGTTAACAAAATAATTTTGTTGGCAGTGATAATATTATCAAGACAAACTAATGTGGGGCACACAAACGTGTACATCCACATTAATACGGGGCACACAAAAATGTACTTTGATGTCTGGCTAGGGCACACAAATGCGTACAAAATTTTTTTTTTTATATTGCTTGTAACTTTCGTAAATATAAATATTTTTCTATAAAAAAAATTGTTTCGTGTAGATTATTACTTTTATTATCTATATAAACCACCCAGAATCTCTGATACAGCTTAAATAGTCTATTATTATGCGACAAAACTGAAGAGTTTCTTAAACCCACACTAATACAGACATCTACCCTATTGGGAAATATAGCATTTATCTTTTCTTCATGACATTGATATAAATTTGATATAAATAAATAATAAATAAATAAATAAATTTAAAAATTAAAAATTTTTAATATTCATAAATGAATTTAATTATAATTATGCAATAAATTTTTTAAAAAATTATAAATTTTGTTATTAAAAATTAATTAAAGAAATCAGCAAATTACGGTTGAGGAAGCTACGGGCCAATGAATTGGCAGCGGTTTTTTTAGCTGCTATAGTACTTTCTAATACTCCTGAACAATTAAAAATAACTCTAATAAAAAGTGCATACATAGGTGCAATTACATAATTAAAAATTTTTTTTTTTCGCGAAAAAAATCTTCTACACTACTTACTGTGCGAGAGGAATTCCTCCTACTGCAATACAACATGGCACGGAGAGTATATTCCTCCTCTTACAGGAGGAATTTCTGTTGGTTCTATTTCTAACTGAAAATCCTCCTCCGACAGGCAGATTCTCGTTGATACAGGAAGATTGTTTTCTGAGTGTACTTTTTAAGATACAAAAACTGATTTTTTCTCAAGTTACCGTTACTCCTTTAATTACAAAAGAAGTAGAAACCGTTACAAACAATCTTAAACGAAACAAACACCATTCTGCTTGATTCCTCAACACACACTCAGAAAAACGATCCTCCTGTCTTGAAATAAAATTCCTCCCCAGAAAATCTTCATGCGGCAAAGAAGGATTCCTCCTGTTAAAAAAAAATTTCCTCCTGCGCGAAAAATCATCATCCCGCTGCAGGAAGCTTGACTTCCTGTTGTAAGATATAAATTCCTCCTTCCATAGGAAGATATCCTCTTGGCCCTATTATTAGCGAAAATCCTCTTCCAACAGGCAGATTCTCGTTGATACAGGAATATCGGTTTCTGAGTGCAAATAACGACCACCAATATATATAGCCTCACCCCGAAATATTGCGCATGAAGCAAGCAGCGTACGAATATATACATGTATACATGCACAAGCCTAAAAGAAAACTTGCGCGACTCATATTACACTTACCCACGCGCGCGCGCGCCCCAGCCATAATTCTGTCTCTCGGATTCAGCATAGCGCGCGTGCTCTCGGCCAGAAATAATAATGTAACGCGGCGCCGGCATCATGAGCATGAATTTCCAACTAGAGACGCGGACTCAATATGCGCTGAGAAATTTTAAATTCCCAAAGGGGGAGAGTAGGAGATCGCGGGCCAACGCGTACTATATAATAAGGCCTCGCGTGAGCTGCAAACGTAGATCCGCGTGTACGTCGAGTCTTTTAATGGAGCCTCTACTGCAGTGTGCTTGGGGAGCTTATATATAAAACGCATCATAAAACGCACACGTAGAAAGAGAGCGCGCGCACGTGAACGTCATAAAAATCAAACTGTCGACGCAGCCGCCACCGAGATAGGTACGGACTGGTGGAAATGGTGTTTGCGGCGCGGCGCGGCCATTTTAAGAATTTTTAGCGCGGCGAAGTGTTGCCGTTAAAGTAGATTAACACTAATCGCTTCAACGCTGTCGGATATATAGTGTATTGATGAGCTACTTTTTATTATGTTTATTTTTAATTAACGATCATCGTCGTTATATGTTTGAGTACACAGTACGACGTGTGAATAGGTATTATCATCTGTTCTTGTTACAGTTTTTAATGAACTTTATTCTTATAATGTTAGATATATATACACGTTTGACAAAATGAACGTATTCATCATGATTTTTAATTACTTTTTTCCATTATACATAAAAAACAATGATTATGCAATATATTTCCGTATCAAGGTTCACCTAGAAAAAATGAGCAAGTGAAAATGTTAACCGGCGCAAGTAGATAAGCGATGAGTACGGTCAGACGGGCAATTTATACTTTAAAAAAATACTTTCTTTCTTTTCATACCTTAATAAATATTACATATTCTATACATTATTGCAAACTTAGTTTCTTTCATAATACAAATATGCGCTTTGTCTATATATTACAACCGTAGATATATTACGACTGTAATGTAGCATGGAAGTAAAACTTTTCATATGAACAATAAACCTATAAGCCGCACCTACACTAACGTGCACTAATAAACCCATACGAGCTAATTTTACCCAAACAAATCTCACGTTCGTTAAATAATTCAAAATCAAGCTGCGAGTCCAACTCCTCAATTTACCCTCTATACCTACGCGCCATCGCGAATTAACCTGTCCTGAAACTCTTGGCAACCACGAAAACGCGGGTAAAAGCATTGCCGTATACATATATGTGAAAATCCGCGGACTACAGACAACAACTAGGGTACAAAAACGGAAAAAATTTTTTTTTGAGGGCACACCTACCACATAAGGTTTTTTCGGTTCTTTGGGGGTCCCCCAACATGAAAATACTCGTGAACACTCATTATCCGTTGCCAAACTTTTTTGCCGACGAAATCAATTTTTCTTATGGAAATTTAACATGGGAAAAATGGACGAAAAGTAGTCATTGATGATTAACCAATAGCAAACTATTGAAGAGGCCAAACCAAATTCCACAAAAAAGTGATTAAAGTTGAAGAGTAGAGCTTTAATTTGAGATGAGAATCGTTAAAATCGGTCGATTCTGTGCAAAGCTACGTGAAGTTGAAAATGGCGAAAATCGCTCTTTTTCGTCATTATTCGCCATTTTCAACTTTACGTAGCTTTGCACAGAATCGACCGATTTTAACGATTCTCATCTCAAATTAAAGCTCTACTCTTCAACTTTAATCACTTTTTTGTGGAATTTGGTTTGGCCTCTTCAATAGTTTGTTATTGGTTAATCATCAATGACTACTTTTCGTCCATTTTTCCCATGTTAAATTTCCATAAGAAAAATTGATTTCGTCGGCAAAAAAGTTTGGCAACGGATAATGAGTGTACACGAGTATTTTCATGTTGGGAGACCCCAAAGAACCGAAAAAACCTTATGTAGTAGGTGTGCCCTCAAAAAAAATTTTTTCCGTTTTTGTACCCCAGTTGTTGTCTGTAGTCCGCGGATTTGCACATATACGCATCGTAGACCTCTACATATATACATACCTCTGTACACACACTGACTGACTCACAGACACGACGACACTGCACACGCTGGACATCCACCCTAAAGCCGCGCGCGCGCACCTCCTCTCCGTTCGCGGCTGCCGCCGCGTGGCGCTTGGTCTTCGGCTCGGGGCGCAGGCTCGGAGCGGCGTCTCCCTCTCTCTCTCGCTCGCGCCCCGCTACCGCCGCTACTCGTCGCCGCCGTCGTCAGTCGCGAGCGGCCGCGCAGCAGCAGCACGTCTGCGAAACAGCCAGAGAGAGAGAGAGAGCGCGAGAGACAGCAGCAGCGTCGTCGTCGGCTCGCTCGCAGCCATAAGCTCCCGTCGTTCGCGAACACGCGCGTGTGTGTCTGTGTGTAAGTGTGGTTATCTCTCTCTGTGATCGCCTTTCATCATCCTCTTGGCGAGCACGCGGGTGTGCACTGCGCAAGGAGAGACCCGAAGAGTGTGCAGCGGAGGAGGAGAGCTCAGGCATCTGCCGCCGGGGGGGAGGCCATGGCCGATCGGCGCTGAGCCCTCGGGGGGCGATGCGAGGCGCGCCGTCCGCCCTCACAGCAGCAGCAGCAGCTCCTGCACGCCGCCGGGAGGTGGTGCACGAGGAGGAGGTTGTAATAGGCGCGTGGGCCAAGCGGCGGCAGAGAAGAGAACGCGGAGGACGAGTGCCGAAGTCGAGGACGCTCCTGGGACTGGCATCATCGAGACCGCCCGCGGCTGCAGCAGCACTGCCCGAGGCCCGCGGCTCGCGCTGACCGACCCTCCCGCGCCCACGGAGATCTCCGCCAACATGATCGACGTGACGTGACACCCAGGACTCTCTCCTTTCTCTTTCTCTCTTCCTTCTATCTCCTCTGTCTCTCTCAAACACCTCTATCTCTGTCGTCCTCCCGTCTACCCACCTCCTTCCTTCCTTTCTTCTCTCCCTCTTTCTTCTTTCCTGTCTCTTTACCGCCTCATTACTGTATTCTCTCTCACCTGCTGCTCAAACCATTGCTCTGGGCCCCGGTGAGTCCTAATTCGGCTGTCGCGAGTGCGTTCGTTGATCCCCGGTGCTTCTCGTCTGCAGCAGTCTGCCTCTTATTCGCGACGAAGACGAAGAGGAGAAGAGGATAAAGATAACCGCCAAACGAGTGTTCCGCGTGACGCATTAACCGCGCGCGTTCCAAGAAAGAGAGAGAGAATAAAAGCAAAAAAGAGTGTGGATAGTCGCGCGTGTGCTTTAATATAAAGTGTGCCTCTGTGTGCAGCACGAAGGGCGACGCTGCGAGTCGACGAAGGAGAGAAGAAGAGCGGCACGTAACGGCTAGCTGCCTAGCTCCTACTACTACTATTATATACACTGCTGCTGCTACTACTACTACTACTCCGATTCGACGAGCTTTTTCAAGGTTGGTATTATCAGAAGGCGGCGGCGCAAGTATATAGCGCCCACATTTCTCTTCCACTCGTTGCTGCGTACAGATGTAATTTGACCTGCGGAGAGGGAAGGGGGAGGTAGAAGTCGCCGAAATTCCGTCACATGCGCGCGCGTGGGTTCTCGGTATACCTATAATGCGTGTATAAAGGAGACAGAGGACGTGTGTCGTCTTAGCTCCTATCTCGTCCCGATCATCGGCGAGGGGGGCGACTGGTCTCCACTCCCCACCACCCCCGCCGCGCGCACGGGCGAGCTTTATACGTGCCCATTTGCGGGATTTCCGCTCTTCCTCCAAGAGCCAAGATCACGGTCTTGGCGAGGGGGGGAGGCAGTTGAACGTTTTCCTTTTCTTTTCCTCCCCCGTTATACTCGTACAATGCCGCACCGGTGATGATGATCGAGACGGCGGTGGTGCGTCCCGCCGTGTCGAGCGTGCTCCTATTAGCATCGGCATCGGTCATCGCACACGACGAGCATCGGAGCGGGTGTACAAGAGTGAGCTATATGATGGCAGCTCGCGCTCGGCGGCGAGATATAGTTTTGCTATCTTGATAAAACACTTTCGTCCCGATTTATTATCACAGCTCGTCAATCACGCGAGTAGTAGGTATTATTATAGACGATAGATCTCGCGGCTGCTTTCGGGCTGCATAAGCGCCTTTCAATTATACGATCCGACAGCTATCAGGGCGCAAAGGGTTAACGAGTAAGTATGTATATAGTGTAGTAGACATCGCGAGTGAGGGAGAGAAAGTGGAACGCAACATCGCGATAAAACAACGCCGAAATCAAAGTCCAAGTCGGGTCGGTTTTTAGAGAGCGCGGCGTATAATACTTTCGCAAACGCGAGTCTTGGCCGTAAAACGGCTCCCGCGGTGCTGCTACTGCTTGCTCCCGCGATTCAAATCTGCCCTCGTAAAGTCTAATAAAGAATATATAACGACGCGACGGAGGGGGAGAGAAATTCTGTAAAAAGACCGTAAAAAGACCGCCGCGCGTTGTGTCGAAGGCGGCGGTGTATATTATACGCGCGCGAGATTAGCGACGAAATTGACGTGGCATTAGCGGTAGGGGTGGGCTTTTTTTTCTCTTTCTCGTTATACAACCTGTGTACCCCAGCTGTAAACCGAAATCCAACAGGCTCGCGTGTATATGTGTGCAAACGAGGACGCCGAAGGTATGTACATGTATATAATGCACACGTGGCACGCGGATGTTATGTAGTTTCGGTATAACTCATTAAAGAAAGTGAGTCAGAAGATAAACAGGCTCGCGTGCTCCCTCCAATTCTCCCCGTTATCTCCAGTCTCATAAACGTCAGGCGGCCCCGAGCTGGAAACAGAAAAAGAGAGAGAGAGAGACAGAGCTACTAATTGTCAACAGTCACGTGAAGGAAGGAGAGAGAGGGAGAAAGAGAGTAGCCGATCGCGATCGTATATAGAATCGAGACAAAGACGAGTTGGACGACGGCAGCGGCGATAAATTCCGCGAACTAGCCTCGGGAAGGTCGGACGGGAGCGGAAGGGAGAGCGAGGATTGCATAACGGCGCGCGGCTCGCGCTCCCCTCCGTTGTCGGCCGAGCAACTAACTATACACCCCTCTCTCTCTCTCTCTACCCCTATGATGTTCTCTGCACGCGGTCTTTCCTCCCTTTCTCTTTCACTCCCTCTCCTCCCATTTCTCAGTCACTCTCTCCTGCGCGAGCGGCTAATCTTTCTACCTGCACATTGTTTCTCGATTCACTCAGATTCATTCACACACCAGTAGCCGTCCGCAGCGGGTGCCATCCACGCGCGTGCCGAGACTTTTTGCGCGCACCTTATTATTCTCGCGTCCCGTGTCGTTTTGTCTTCATTAACAGGATGCCGCCCCCTTCATCCCCGTCTCACCACTCTCTCTCTCTCAGCTGTCTCCCTCGATTGCCATCTGCGCGCGCTTATTGCCTTTGGCCGCGAGCGCCGCCTCCGCAGCAGCAGCGCGATCCCAAACTTTCCTTTTTTTCCCCGCTTTTCCCTCTTTCTCTTTATATAGCCTGCGCGTACTGTGTCTCTGTTTCGCGCTTTGTCGCTGGGGCTGCTGCGGGCTCGCGGCACCTCTCTCTTGTATGCTACTTATTTGTTTGCGAGAAGCCGCGCTATATCGTGCGTTCTTTTCTTTCCTCTATTTTTGCGCGCTCCCGTGCCAACTTTCTCCGCGCTATACCCGCTACTTAGCTTTTATGATAGTATAACAGTAATAAAGTATATTCTCCGAGCGAGTTTATGTTCTCCGCCCCCGTCGTTATTTGCGCCGCACGCGAAAGCGTCTCTCTCGCGCAACACAATATGCCGCCCGCGGAAAATAAACAATCTTTCAATTGCGTTCGTACTGCTTTTATGGATTATTTCAACATTTACATTTTTTCCCTCGACAGAGCGCAGCTGAATAAGGCTATTCTTAGTTTCTTTTTCATCCATTCTCTCTGTAGCACATTTATATAGTACTAGCAAAATCCATACGCGCTTCGTGCGCCCAATTTTTTTGCATAATAATATTCAATAACAAATACTTTCCACTTCATAATTGCATTTTTCTTTAATGAACATTCCCACTCATAAAGTATATACATGTTTACACTAATTGATTGATTGATAACACATTTATTTTTGCTAAGGTTCAATTGAACCGTATAGCAATTTACAAAAAATTTTACATTTGTAAATTAAATACAACTTAATAACATAATAGCGCACTAATATAATAACTCAAAAATAACAAGATTTATAACAAAATTTTAAAGATTTAAAGCTCTCTCTAAACAAAGTTAAAAAAATATAAAGGAAAAATAATTCAATGTAGAGCAATATTTAAATAAAAATGTACAAACACTAAATAACAGATTATGGTGCTTCCTCATTTTTGAGGTTAGAAAATAAATGAAAACAGTATTTATTTTATAAAGAAATTATCTAATACGAACTTTGAATTAATTCAATAACTTAATGATTATTTTATCAATTTATTCAAACGCACATTCAAAAATCTTTCTTAATTTAAATCGAAATATTCATTTTATATCAAAAACATTTTAAATTTTGGTGCCATTCAAACCGGATATTTACTCATTAACTAATCACATCACTTCTTTAAATGCTTCACAATATTCTGCCATCGTTTTTTTAAGAGAGGATGAATAACGTGAATAAGCGGATTATAACGGGCCTCAAAAGCTCGCACAACACAAGTCACAGCTGTAATATATATCATTTTTTTTAAAGACAATTTATAACCCACCATTTACATGGATATTACCTTGTCTCCATTACAATCGTCTCTCGAGCTGTAAATATATAGGTAAAAGAAAAAGTTCCGTAAGAGAATCTCGATTCCGCACTCACCCGCTCGCGAAGAAAAACGAAACAAAAACAACAACCGGTCTAATGTGAGAGCCGCACGAAAGGGAGCAAGACCCGCGGCAAATTTGCAATTTAGGCACTATTATTGCGTATATTTCAGGAAAAGGGATCTATACCTATATATCTGTAGCTTCCAGGAATAACCACTTATATCCACTTTTCATGATTTCGAGTAAATCGATTTTTTAGTTTCGCATCGGTGTTTTAAATCAAGTCAAATGAGATTGGATGCAACACTGCATCTATGAAAACTAATCTAAATAAAATATTTATTACCATAGTAACTAGACCAAATATTGTTTTAGAAAACAACTTTCACTTATGTGGTTATTCCGGGAATAAACAAAAATTTCAGTGGAGTTACGTGGGTTTTCCGTTCTCAATGGCAATTACATTGTTATTTCGGTAACTATACATGAACCCATTTCGATGTAAGAATAGCGTAGTCGACCCTCAGGCTTATTCTATACTTGCCTTCGAAGCGCTCCCACGCTCCTTGATAAATATGAACTATCGCTCACGAGAACTTGAAGAAGCTGTTGTTTTCATGTGTAGGGGCAAATGTGTCTACTCTTTCTAATACAGCTACTTTTTTATGGGTACATTTATAAGAATAAGGAACGTATGTCTCTCTTACTGGAATAGTGGAGTTGTATAGTTTTTCAAGGATATTGGATGAAAAAAAAGTGGAGTTATAGCGTTTTTCCTCGTTTTTATTCAAGACGAGAGCACTTTAGTAATTTCTGTCATGATTACGTGATAGAGGACTGCTCGAAGATAAGAAATAAGGCATAAAACCTATTTTGAAAAACATGTCACTTACGTGGTTTTTTCGGGAAGCCACAGATATATAGACACCATGCACGATCACGTTTCTCCATCGAGCGACGCGTGCGTACGGTATATATAAGCGCGCGCGCGCGAGGACGTAAGATCACCGTACACACGTGCAGCGTTCGAGCATCATATACCTACTACACTAGCTCTTTATTTGCATTAAAATTACGTGGCGTCACCGCGCCTACGTATATACATACGTACGTAGGCGCCCTAGCGCGCGTACGCCAGGTGGTACGAAAATAGCCTCGTACTATTTTTACAGGGAGAGGGAGAAAGTTGCATAATGCGACAAGCGGCTTTGACAGTTTTAGCTCGTTATTCATATGAGAACTGGAACACCTGCGCGTATATAGACGAGCGCGCACGTGCCGCCGAATTTTTAACCGCCGGAGAAAGTATTATACACTTTTTACGATTCAAAGTTCAGCCGCATAATGGGGTTTAATGTCGAATCGTGCGCACTGGCTTTATATGCGACACGGGAACGAAGAAAAAGTTTTACGACCGCGATATATGAATATGCACGATGTCGACAGTTTTGAGGAAACATGTTTACAAGTGAAACCAATTGGTTAAAAGTAATTTTACGCACAATAGCATATTACGATACTAGCGCCCGAGCGCAGCGAGGGCCACTGAAGGTACTAGTGTCGTACGATATTTTATAGCACGTTTACCTAAGTCCGCTGTCACGCCTAGTCGTACTTTAAGCAGTCCATTTTTGCACCTGGAGGTTAGCGCACGGGTGCAGCGAGTGCGATAAACACGGTGCAATAATCAACTACTTAAGTCACGGGTAGGCGTGATCTAAGTGCGGACTTAGGTCATACCGTGTTATAAAAGTATCTTTCTGAATCTAAATATTTAGGAAAATAAAACTTGATATTTGAGAGAATATTCACGTATTATATTAAGGTACATAAAAGGTATTGATTATAGGCGTGAATTAATTGAAATCGTTTGATTGAATATTCGGTTAAGTTTTAATTTTTCGTACTCGTATCAACAAAATCATAATGGAAAATTATTGATATCAAAATCCAAGTGGCATTGAATTTTTATGGTCTATAGTCGAACAATTACCTGTATATATATACACACTCGCGTGTACATTTATAGCCGCTCGCGTTGTATTTTATGGTGCGTGCTTACTATTTTCGGTATCGGTACGTACGGCGAGTTGACATCTCTGTTTATTAGGCTATCAGTGATAAGGCGCGCGCGCGCGCGCGCGTGTGTGCGTGTATATATATATATATATATATATATATATATATAGATATATATATATATATATATAGATATATATATATATATTTATATATATATATATATATATATATATATATATATATATATATATATATATATATATATGTGTGTGTAGTATACGCGGCGGTAAATGAAATCCGTTGTCCCGTGTCCAGACATAAAAATTAACTGCGCGATCGACGCATAAATGTTATCTCGGTTTCGCGCCGCGATTCAAAGGCAAATAAGATCGCTTTTTTAACGATATTCGCGTTAACGCACATTATTAGTGCAATGATATGTCTGATGACACGTATCTCGACAAGTTAATTTTAAAAATAGCTCCTGTAGTTTCGAGAACGGTTGCTCATCATCGGGTATATTAAAATAAAAAAGAAAGCTGAGGCCCTGAAAAAAAACTAACCTCAGTGAAGGTTCATTAATACAAAAATCCATTTATCACTCGTCGTGTTACAGAAATACCATGTTTTACGACTACGACAAAGTATGAATATGTATAGGGAATCCATATATAAAAATAGTCCATTCAAGTTGTTTCCGAATGAAAAGTTTACTTCCAACACAGTCTCGCTGCAAAGCCAAAATAATCGCTTGTACATTTCTCGGTTTTGACAGTTATAGTAATAAATTAAATACTACTTATATCTGTAGTCAATTTGAAACTTCGAAACTTGAATTTAATTCAGATTTATTAAAGGAAGAAGGTACCGATTTTTGGCCAAAAAATCCATTTTTTTTTATCGTTTTAAACTATTTTTTAGCCATTTTTCTACCGGGAAACCTACTCCTAATGTCATAATTTTCATATAATTATTTCATTTGATTTATTTTAACATTTATCGTTAGAATCGCAATTTAGCGTTTTTTGCATTTATTATAATACTTTTCTCTTTTTGACAAATCCAGTTCATGTACAATTATACCTCTTTACGGCGCTAATTTTCCTTTGAAATTACACAATTACTATTCAATTTTCATATTTAAACTTAGTTTGCTCATATAATTTTATAAATAAATCGTCCAGCTGTTATAATAAACTCCATTTGAATCGAGCCATCTATATCGACCGTCTTATCGACTACGGCCCGTTCGTTACACGCAATAAGGAACATGGAACAGGTGTAGTACGTGGGCACTATATCTATACACAGAAGATACGTGCTGTTCCTCATATACATATAAAGATATACTAAACTATGTTACTTGCTGTATTTGTTCCATTCCTTTTTGTACATAGCGGGCCTAATTTCACGTTTATTGTGTTTCTGAGTTGATACAAAAATCGTATATATTATCCTCAAAAATTTGTTTAGTTTTGCTGCAGTAAAATTGTAATTAAAATCCATTGAAAAAGTTTCATAACACTTACCACACAATATTAATATTTAATTAATAATTAAATAATAATAAAAAATCATTATTAAAAAGTGTTTGCTTCTTGCAATATTCAATTTTGTTTTGAAAATGCACATTTTATCCAGTAAGTGGCATGTACCAAGAAGCAAATATGTTTCTAAAAAAAAAGAAAAAACAAATGCAAATGATGGTGGATAAACCAAAAATTGATAGTGGCCCTGAAACGACAGCGGTGAAAATAAAACTAAACAGCCCTGTTGATATAAGTGAAAGTGATGAATTCATTCTGGTTCACACAAGTTTCTTTTGTAATTTTTAAAAAGAAACAATTTGTAATGCTGGTTCTAGACAATGTGATAGTGCTTCAATAACTGAGACAAAAGGAATTGTGTGTAAAACTAGTGTTATACTGTTAAAATTGTAAAACTGTTATCAGAAAAAATTTTACAAGTCCACGAATGGAACCTACAAATAATAGACAAACAGCATTTGTGGTGAACCGAAAAGCTCTAGAATCTACCAATGATATCTAGAATATAACTTTTGGTTTGAAGCTCACAAGAGTAGTCAAGAGTGTAATGCCAATTATGAGGGTGTTTCTGGTAGTATGGAAGTCCAGGCTGCTGTGATCACTTGGAGTCGCTTGGTTTGAAAGAATGGTATGAGGTATTTAACACTTCTGCCTGATGGAGATGCAAAAACTTGGACTCGGCTAAATAAACTGGTACCTTATGGAAAATCTATTTTTATAAAGAAAAGAAGAGTGCATTAACCATGTGCAAAAGCGAATGGATAAAGACCTCCGAAAACTTGCTACGAAAGAAAAGCTTGGTGGACTACAGTAGATGTCCATAAGGGTTCTTTGTCGTGGTGCTTTTTTAATAAAGGAGAATGAAACAAATCAAAGAGAGTATCGGCATTCCAAAATATCAGAGAAGCTTCATTGTGCAAAGAAACCAAAACAAGCCAAGTGTATGCAGGGGGGGGGGTCCAGAGTTTCGACTATTCACTATAAAATTGAAGTCAACTATAGACGTTTTTCAGTTCGACATATGGTAATGCAGATTGTTCTTGATTTCGAAATTCTAAATTACGAAAATCATATTTTTGAATGTAGCAGTTCACCTACTGTCCAAAACATCGAATTTCATCAATACGATCTCAAAGCAAATATAACCTGTTTCTAATGATTTATTTCGAAATGTCCATATTGTACCCCTATTAAAATTCTATTAATGAAATTCGATGTTTTGGACAGTAGGTGAAGTGTTACATTCGTAAATATGATTTTCGTAATTTAGAATTTCGAAATTAAGAACAATCTGCATTATTATATGTCGAACTGAAAAACGTCTATAGTTGACTTCAATTTTATAGTGAATCGTCGAAACTCTGAACCTCCCCTGTATGCACTACGGAGCTGGTGAACATTAACAGGTAAATAATTGTTTGATACATAATCTATACAATTTTCCATTAAAATATGTTCGCTTATGTTTAAAGTCATTTTTAAGCATGATTAGTTTTTGTAATTGTTTGTATTGTTTTACGCAACCAGTTTTGATGTACGAGTTTAGGTTTTTTAGGTTCATTTTCTAGAATACATTTACTGCAAAATTACATTGAGACTTTTAGGTTACACCTTAATTTTCAATTCCACCATAAAATCATTAAAAATACAAGTTTTTTAATCAATAAAAAGTAACTTATGACTTGTTAGCAATAGAAAAAATAAAATTAGCTTTTGATTAATATTACAATGTAAATCTCTTTATTCGGGTGCCAAAAATATATATCTTCGAACTGGCACACATTGATCGAAAGCCATTGCGTAGAATGCTAACTGAATCTATACCTTTTTACAGGTGTTTTGGCCAGTGCAGCTTATAAAATCTCTAAAATTGGACCAGCAGAGGTGGTTTTGAGCTACTTTTTTATATATTTTTGTATATATTTCAATAAAAAAAAAATTTCCCTGAATAAAAAAAATTGGACTCTCCTGTACCTTCTTCCCTTAAATGTCAAATTTAATTTACAATTACGCGTCCAAAAGTTTTATCCAGTACGAAGCGTTTAACACGGAAGCATCCAAGTAAGTTTAATGAAGTAATTATAGTTTTTCGTGTTAGATATAACGTTGCTCCTATTTATCAGAACTATTCCGCCGTTAAGTTCTGAAGTCACTTAAGCTGTCTTCTATGCGCATGCACGTACTTACTTTATTAGGTCTGTCGACAAGACTTTATACTCCATTAATTTATATACCAAGCTCAGAATAACTGTTAAAATATTTTATCTAAAAAAACGCGGATGATGGCCTTTTGCCAACACCTCACGTTTATAACATACTAAAAAATTAAAACCGTATAAAGGGTCGCTATAGATTTCTCGCTCGATTATTAATCCCCAGCACACTACCATATATCTTTCACTTCTCTTTATCGGCATTTTTCTACAGACACGGCAAACTTTTCACATTTGTATATATGTACACTCGCGAATGGAGCATCTGTTGTCTTTTTCATGCCGTTTTCCATTCGCGGTCCTCCTGGAATCCTTCCCACTTCGAATTTAAATTTCGACTATATATCTCGCTTTTACATTACTTCCCCGCCCCCGGCTTTCCGACCGCCCGCGTTTGAATTCATTTTTCATTGACTGCTGCATGCACTGCGCGCCACCGCGGCATATTCACCTTTTAGGCGGCTAATTGAAAGCTCGGGAATTTACATGAAAAGAGGGATAGGGGAGAGAAGCAAAAAAAAAGTTGGCCCTCGCCGAGAAGAACTCATTGCCTGTGAGGTTCTTTGGCAATTGTTTTCACCGGCGGCGGGCGTTCTATATACGTGCTTTCTTTTTGCGCTGCTCTGCGCGCCGAGCTTTTTTGATCAGAAAGCGCGCTGCTTACTTTTATACAGTCGTCACTCTTTCTCTTTCGTACATAACGTGGAAAAGGCGCGCGTGCGCGACAAAGAGGCCTAAAGACCAAGTTATTATAGAATCATTTTACATTTATGTTTATATTAAAGCCTGGAAGGTTATACATATGTATAAGCGCGCTTTAACGTGTACTATACCTTACGCCGCGCTGCCTTTCCTCTTTAAAACTTTTTACATAAACGTTGGCGCGCTCTTAAAACAGCTCGATGATGTTTTGTTTTCTCACTAATCACTTGACTTGTTCTCTCTCTCTCTTTCTATTCCGAGAAAGAGCTTTGTTTTCGTTTTCGTATAGCTTTTTGTGTTTTAAAAATATGACGGAGCTTCTTTTCAATACAACTTTTTACTATATATTCTTTTTAACTGTACTTTTTATAACCGTTTTGAAATACTCGGAATTCTTCACAGTCGCACTTTTATTTCACTTGTGTTCATTCGACAAGCTAAATTCACTCTTTATGTTTTTAAAAGTGTTTTATTCTAAGAATATCGTTATTTCCTTAATTACATAATGAAAATTTAAAGAAAAATGCACGAAATATAAAATTATTTTTAACACTCTTGAAAAAACGATGGCCGGATGTTGTGAAGCATTTAAGGATTGATTTTGATTGGTCTGTAAGGAATAGGCGCGAAGATTCGCTACTTCCGCTACATTTTGATTTTTGAAATTGAATTTTTATCCTTAACTGTTTAAAATTAAATAATCAAATCAAAATATAATGAAAAGATTCATATTTTGTTTTGAAAAATTATCTGATCATTCTATCAAACTAATTAAAATGAAATCATAATGAAAAATATATATTCATAATCCCAAAAACAAAATAGTACGCGCGTAGCGCGTTCGGATTTTGCTAGTTGTATATTATACAATCCATGGAAAATATTGACATTCAAATCAACAATAGTGAAACGTACATGCTCTTATGAAAAATACCGTTTGCAATGTCAACAGAAAAGTTTTAACAACTTTTAACTTCGCATTTCTTGATTACTTTAACGGGAATGAAAGCTTCTATCTCGATACAAATTTGATAAACCCGCTATTGCCGAACGAAACCTTATAATTGACGGTTATTATTACATCATGAAGGCTATTTTATAATGACGTCGAACGTCCGTGAGCGCTTTACCAATTGAAGTTTCATTTTCATCGAGGTATTATATTTCTTAACAATCCTCTCTTCCTCTCTCATCTTGAAAAAGTTCCATCTCTCTCTTCCTCTCTCCGTTCTGCATCGCGGCGCTTTCTTTCTCCTATATATCTCTCGGTTAAGCTCACCGACTCGGCATCATCAGCCTTCGCAAAAGCCGGTCGGCAGGGGGGGGGGGGGGGGGGGGGCAAAAAAAAGAGAGCGCGCGCGAGGCTTGATTCACGAGCCCCATTTAATTAGGCACGTGTACCTCGCAATTAGTTCGATTGAACCGAGCGACGGGGTTGGCAGAAGAGTGGGAGAGAGTTTGGTGAGCGAATAAAAGAAAGAATGAGTGTAAGTGAGCATCTGGCTTGTATAGACACGCTAAAATAATCCAGGGGTTTTTTACAATCAACTCCAACGGCTCTATGTGGATCGCGCGCGAACCGAGTATGCTGAAATGTGGCGGGAAACAAAGCAAAAAAAAATAAATAAAGAGTGCAGAAGGTAAAGCTAAACCGTTTTTACACTTGATAAAGGTCTATAGAGTTGACGTGCAGGAGTAATTTGCTGATTGGCCGCACGTGACGCGTTGCGCGCAGTTTATAGTGTCATTGTGCGTTAATTTTGCATTTTTTACCTGACGGTGTGTGTCTGTATGTGTGTGTATGTGTGTATGTGTATGTGTGAATTGACTGAAAGTAGGAATAAACGTTGCGAATGTACGTGGGTCTGTGTATGTACGCGAGCGCGCGAACGCGAAGCGGAACTCATCGATAAAATTTAAATTAGTCGCGAAAGCGAGAAAAATAAAAACTAGAACCGGAAGCGCGTGCGCGCACCTTCCGTGCACACATTTAAGCTGCCAGCGAGACTAAGTCATAAATTATGACTGATGGGTGTACAAATAGAGAAATAATTGAGAACGAACAGTTGGGGTAACACACTGAGAAAACTGTCGTAGGAAAATTTACTGAAAAACTAACAAAAATTACTATATTTGATAGCAACGCGGGGATATAAGCAAATTATAAAAAATTTTGCTATAGTTCAGGAATATTTACAAGGTATCTTAATAATTTTTACTACTACACATAGCAAAAAGTGCCCTCTACATGTAGTACTTATTGCGTGCACGCCGGGAGCACGTGTCTGATTGAGGTTATGTTTCTCCCGCAATTTGAGATTATCTTCCTTTTAAGTTATCAAAAACATCGACAATATCGATTCAGTTGTTTTATTTTTACGTTGTGCAGGTGAGCTATGAGTTATTTCTTTATATTATCATAGTTATTTATTGCTATCAAATAATCATCAAAGTTCTCTCGTAAGCGAAGGTAGCCAATGTATCAGTTCCAAAATTTTGTACTCAAGAAGCTCACGTGGGTAAGAGGTTAGCGCGTCTGCCTAGCGTGCGGAGGGTCCAGGGTTCGAATACACAACCACCGTAAAAAAAAAAATTTTTATTTCCTTATTTATTTCTTGTATAGCTAAATTTAATTAATAATATATTAAATATTGTATAAATATTAGGTATCCTATAGATATAAAATCATGAAAATCAATTTTTTTTAAGTTTAAGCTTGGCTACAAAAATTACTATATTAGTTAGCAAAAGTACCTAAATTTCCATGATATCCCATCGTTGCTATAAAAAATAGTAATTTTTATTAGCTTTTCAGTAAATTTTCCTACGACAGTTTTCTCAGTGCAGATAAAGCGGAAATTGCTGTCAGTTCCCGTTGAAAAGTACGCGAGCAGTGAATAAATAAATCTCGAAATTTTATAAAATTAAGCCATATAGTATGTGATGGTCAATCTTTTTCAGTTGCAAAGTATTACGCGATATTTCATTCGAATGAGAAAGTTTTACCGGTGAAATATTACTCTGCGTAATTATAGATTTGAACGTGAAATTTTGCCATTACTTTATCTACAAACAATTTAACCATACCATCAACAGCTATTGCTTGCAGAAATGTATATGTGCTTTATAAACCTTTACCTGCAATCGTCATATTAATTATATTGAACGCGTATCCGTGTTCTATTATAATCCGCTATGCCGTTATAAGCATTTTCAAGTTTTTACAAAGTTAAACTGCTCAGAAAATAACTGTTTTCAGAGAATAGTAAATGCAGCTTTAGCCACTTTAAAAGTGCTCGTAAAGCTCTAATGGCAATAATAAAGGTATGTAAATGAGCGGAATAGAGAGGAGAAAAAGTAAACGACGTGAAACAAAATGTACATATGAAGTGCTCTCGTGAGCTCTAGCGAAAAAAAGAATTACATGGAAATAAGTAGGGCATGAAGCAATGCAGTCGAGAAATTCAATCGCAAAGACTCGAAGTGACGAGCGATAGTCGATGAACAACCACTCGAAACGAAGGAATAAAGAGAGAACAACAACAACAAGCCGAAGCACGAGCTCTCTGTAACAAATATGTATAGTATTGACATTTTCGAGTATAAAAAAAGAAACAAAAGCCGGCGGTACGTGACTAAAATTAGAAAAGCCCCCGCGGTCGACAAGCGAAAGCCAAGCGGAGTGGGGATCTGGATATATCTTCGCCGATGTGTAAAGCTCGGCCGGCGGCCGAAAATCGTGATCACCAGTGTACACCTATGTCAATGTGTGTACATGTATATATACATGCCTGTGTGTGTGCGTGTGTCTTAGTCGCGTTATATTCGCGGCCGACCGAGCGCCTATAGGCTCGCGGCGCGCACGCGAGGGGAGGAAGGCGCGCAGCATACACATGCGGCGGAGCCGACAACCGTACATGACTAATTGCATTATTTCTGAGCCCGAGCGAACTGCACGACCAAGATAGAACGAAACGAGAGGCGAGTATTATACGGACTGGCGGAGAAAGCTCGCGGGAAGAAGAATGAGCGAGGGAGGAAGAGAGAGATGATGACCTAGCATGCTTAGACGACAAAGACGGCGACTGCGAGCTGTGCCAGCTGCTATTTCACCTTAATCTAACTAGCGTTAATCAGCGCGCTACGCGCGCCACTATTTCGTCTTTTGTTTCTCTCCTTTAGAGATTCGAGACGGATTCGATTATTCGAGATTTCGAGATCGTTCGAGTTCAAAATAGATTATCTCGAATGCTCAATTTATATAAGGGATCATACCGCCGCTGGCCGGCGAGCTTTCTCCAGCTGCTGCTTTGGATGCGGGGCTGACGCGACAATTTTCAACGAATATTGGCTTTTGGTTTGTTGGTTTCGTTCCGGTTCTTTAATGGCCGGGTATGAATCTCGATGAATGCAGTTATTTGAGTGATGGTATTTCTATTGCTCGATTAATAATTGCTATGTGTTTAGAAAATGTACAGTTCATAAAAATATTAAATATTCTAGTTGTTATTTAACAATGTTGCATATATAGTAAATGTATATTTGTCCGCACGCACGAACCCGTACACTAGCAATATGTAGAAGAAATTTTTACCAAAAATTTTAAATTCTATATGTATGAAATTCTTGAATTATTATTCTTTCGTTAAAAGTATTTTCTTTCTTTTCTTTTTGTGCTTTTAGACTTATTTTTAAGACACGTGGAATACTGTTTCAGAAGCACGTGATACACAATTATTTACCCTGCCGGAGTCGTAAAATGTACGCAGAACCTGAAATATTCGCGAGTCGTATTTTTTAAAAATTCAAGTGTTACAAAAACACGAATACCACGTGCCTCGGATCTTTGCTCAAAAGTGAAAATTGAATTTAACCATTTGTTCAAAAAAAAGTTTGCGGTATTTTACAAACAGTAGCGTAAATTAAAACCTTATAAAATTACTAAACCATAGTTATAGACTTATTTAAAAGTATAATATATCTTCAACTTTAACTTATTCACGTTCTAAAAGTTTTGCCAACAAGTTACAACCAACCGGACAAATCAAATTCAAGTTAGATTAGTTTTTGTGTGATTTCTTTTTACAATTTTATTGTGCGGAAAGTTCTACATTGTCAATTTGTACATACGTCGACATAAAAAAAATGGGTTTTCTATACTACCAAAATGATCAATATTTACAAAACATTAAAAAATTTGAAAAGCTGATGTAAAAAATTTATTTACATAATAATATGAAATAGTTACGTATGTTTACGTCACGTTCTTTATGTATAATTATTTATCACGTATAAAAGAATAATATTTTAGGTCATTTATAAAACAAATTCTTGCATTTTAATTCTTCAATTGAATGAAGTATTGACTAACAAAATTACGTTCTCCAAGAGTTAATAACTTAAATGAATTTCAGTTCTATGGCATGAATTAATTCGGGTGTGTCTGGTTGTAACCATAAAAATCTCTATAAAAACATCGTCCACCTCATACATAAAAGGTGCCACACATTTTAGTAACGCACAAAGTAAAAAATACCTATACCATTTCCATTTATTGAAAAATATATGGATAATAAATATGAATAAATGTTTATTAAATAATGAATTAAATATTATAACAAGGAAGAATTTATTGTTATTTTTTAAAAATGAATCCCTTACTCTGATAAAAACGAATATGAAAAGTACATCAATTTTTTGCCTCTGTCATGTGCATGTACCTATAGGTGTAGGTGCGACGGTTCGTTAGTCATGTTAACGCCTTGCCAACTTTTTTCTCGCCTATCACGTATAGGTATGACGCTTTTCAATCATTAGACAAAAAATTAGGGCAATACTGAAAAAAAGGCAAATCAATAGTTATACATTGTTTTCAATATAACGAATTCGCCTCTTAACAATTACAAAATATTTGCTGATTTCAATAAATAGAAACTTTATTACAGTTTTAGTATAAAATATGGGTCTGAAGTTCGCATCGTTGGAATGCAACGAAATAATAATTTTTTACAATTAATTAAAATTACTAGACAGTAAACGTTTTTATCTAAACCTTTTTCATTAAGTTATTTTATACTATAAAATACTAAATCTTCAGGCGAAACCAAAATTAATCAATATAACTTTTGAAGTAAAATCAATTTATTTTTATTTCGTTGCACTCCAACGTTACAAACTTCAGATCCATTATAAAATAAAGTACAATATTTTGAAGAGTACTGGTAGAAGCTTGTTTATGCACAATTAAAATACTATACTATTTTAAAATTATTTTCACAAGACCAGGAAGAGGTAGGTCTATATTAGAGTGAGCGTATATAGAAAAAGTATAAGAATAAATATAGAGAAAACATAAACTGCATGCATGCCAAAAATGGACACTTCTTTTTACTTATGAGAAAAGTACTAAATGTTTAATTTTCACTTTTTTAGAAATGTAAAAACGGATTGTTTGAGATTTTTAAATGTGCTTAATTCTAATAAAATGTGTGCGTCAAATTTCATTAATATGAATATACTATACTGTCTAAGCTAACGGCAGAAGTTTTTCGTTTCGTTATAATTTTAAAATTATTAATTTATGAGAAAATTCAAATCTGAGTTTTCTACATAATTGCCGAGCTTTGAAGTGATTTAAAATTTGCAGAACTCCGTTATAACTAAATGCAAAAGACTAAATTATGTTATAAATGTCAAAGGAGAAAATTTAGTTATACAATGTTATTAAAAATTCATAAAATAAAATCTACGAAACAATCGTGACGAAAATCTACTGGGTAAGTTGCATGAAAAAAAAAGTGCAACGACACATTCCCGTTCTAAACCAGAATACCTCTGTAAAAGCCTAAGCATTCTCGAAATCCAATTTCGACTAGCACGCGCCTGTGTATATGTATGTATATATATATGTATGTGACGTGTGCGTGCGACGGTCGTTGGCGCGGCAGTGAAAATTAGCTTTCGCAGCGACCCATTTTAGGGTTTCTCTGTCTGTCTCTCCTTCTCGCTCTCGACGCGTATCATGAAAGGGCGCAGTTAGGAGTTGCGACGGGCGTGTCATTACGTGGCGTATATTGCTTTGTGATGTCCTCCCACGCTCTGGATACGTACATACTGATATATATATATATTTCCTCTGCTTGAGATATATCTCGTTCGAGAAAAATACGCGTGCGTACCATTACGATTTCCCGTGATTAATCGTAAAAGGCGAGATACAGAGATAAAGAGAGGGAGAGAGAAGGTGAAGAGTGACAAATCTGCGATGAGTGCGCATGGAATAGACAAAGGCAGGCGCGCTAGCTCACGTTTGGGTATAAAAAAAGAGTATATAATCAAGTAATAAAGGCCACACGCGCGCGCGCACGCAGGCTACACGCCAGCGTGGGTGGAGAGGAAGGAGTGAGAGAGTGTGAGAGGAGAGAGTGGAGGGTGAGAGCGAGGGAGAGAGAGAGAGGGAAGGAGACGCGCGCGCAGCTTCTAAACGATCGATGGGGCCCTTAAGTTCCTCCCTCGTGTACACCCTCTCTCTCACCCACACACTCAGACCGTTGCTCACACATATACATGTATATGTAGACATACTCGGGAACGTTGGTCAGACAGACCGCAGCTGGGGCTTCTCTCCCTCTCTCTCTCTCTCTCGACGTCGCTTTGTTAAAGATTTCCGCTCTCTTTCGCGGCTAACTATGCACACAACCGAATTCGTCCGCCCGGCCTCTCTCTCACTCTCGCTCTCTCCTCTCTTCTGTCCTCGATCGATAATACACACGGAATGCCTTATTGCACGCGAGAATGACCTCCTCCCGCGGCAAGATATACGATGCCGAATCCTTTCGCCTTATCTCTCTCTCTCTCTCTCTCTCTCTCGCTCTCTCTGGCGTTGACGTCGACATCAATAGAAGAGGGCGTTATTATGCGCGCGCGCTATTTTACCGCACTCTTACGCAGATAACGGCTGAATCCGGGCCATGTATTTCACTTGCGTTTCAGAAGTCAGAGACTTTGAACGGTGCCGAGCTCGCGATCATAAGTTAACGGTGCACTGATTTCGGGGAGTAGGTCGAATTGAACTTTCCGTAGCGTATAATCGAAGTAGTGAGAATAATTTCTTTTCGTATCTAAACAGAGAGGGGAGAAGTAATGAGTTTTGTTTTTTAAATTATCGCGTTCAAGTAGCTTGATTATTTAAATAGTTGTTGATTATATGTTATGGTGTAATTAACGAATATTTAGGTTCTCTGTATGACATAAAAATTGTAAAGCCTTTTTGTGGTAGTTAGTAGTATACTGAAGTTCTTTAATATAATTTTATATACTTATTTTCTCGTGAGAAAATTAATTTATGTAATTTATAGAACGCTTTGTGGAACGTAAAATGAAAGTTTATTAAGGTTTTTGCTACTTTAATTAACTACTTTGTTCTCTTTAACGCCAAGATTAATGAAGTTACCGGAACATTATTAACGTTTTCCGAGAAACTATTCTAAATTTTACAAAATGCATTTTTACACTGAAAAGACTGGATGTCCTGTTTTTGCGATAAAAGAAACCACGCAATTGCAGTTAAAAATTGTAAGTTTTATTTTACCAATTACTATGCTTCTCCCCTCTATAAATGAAAAGCTATAAAACAATGTTTTCATTCAAATCGGTTTGCAATGCTTCACCTTTTACAGCCCATAACATTATTTTTAATCGGTATTTAATGTATTTATGACGTATAAAGTTATCACATTAACCGCCTTGCGTAATGCTTCCGCAGCGCGACATTCGTGGACCGTTATACTGCTCTTTTCTCTCTTTCTCTCTCTCGTTCTCTTTCTGTCGGTGGCGCTTTTATTGCATGACCTTTAGCTACGCTCTGTGCCAGTTTGATTTATCATTTCGAATCCTCACAATTTCACAGAATCATAATAATGAATTTATGCAAATATAAGGCGTTGTTGTTCTACGCTACATATAGGCTTCTCCGGTATATTTTCCGATTACAGCCGGGAGGCTGAGTCTTTGGGCGCAAAATTTACTGTCGGCTAACCAATGATTTATCATCTAATATCTATATATATATTAATTGCGAAAAATATCAATCATCCGGTCGTGCCGTACCCAGACAAATATTTGTCATAAATATTTATCGTCGGTTCATTCGTGTTAAGGTCACGAAATATTCGGCCGACTTTGGACGAGATATAAATACACGCGTAAATGTAGTTTTCGTCGGTATAGCTTTTATGAGTATCCTGAGAGTATCCATCCCGTGAGCTTTAAATTAAAAATGATTCATTATTCAGCACCGTTTTCTAGTTCGACAAATCAAAGGCTGAATTCACGTGAAAAGATTATTAGAGCGCTGACAACGCATCTGTTCGTTTGTATTCCAAAATTATTGTTTCATTTATTTCTGTTTACAGAAACATGAAATTGTTCAGATATCAGTATAATCAATTTTACTTAGATGTAATAGTAGTAACATGGGCGTAAAATGAAATATTCACCTCGAGTGCAATGCAATCCCGCGAGAATGGAAAATTTTACGTCTGCGTTATGAACAATATTTTCCAATGCTAGGAAATGGAAAATTTGTTTAAACTCCTTCTTTTGCCAGTTTTGAAATGCTGTTTTACAGATACGAGGGCGCAAATTTTATTTTATGAGTACGTGAAAAACAGTATTGTGCATGTATTTATGAACTTTGGTTTATCCATCTATGCAGGTGGATATTTTCATATTTTTCTCAACCGAAACCTTTTTTACTTGGAAAACACTTTCGCATAAACTTAGGCATACCGATAACACGTTCAAATCGTTAATCGTATATTTCGTTAAAAATGCTCTCTACCCCTGGTGTTGGCATCAAATCTCTTAAAATACTTTCTTCTCTTATTTTCACCTATTTAAGATATTTAAAACTGCAAAAACGGAGATCTAACACAATTAACAAGTGGTAAAGATTCCCGTAAAGAAAATTGTATTAGTCACAAAAATGAAATAAAACCGTATGTAGTATGGTATTTTGAAGTTCGTCACCATTATTTGAATTTTCCAGTGTAGGTAGTAAAAATGTTTTACAATAAACTTTGATGCTTCTTACGTGAAAACTTCACTTTTACTATTTTAAGCAAAGTAAATAGGTGAAAATAATAAAAGATGGAGTTTTAGGAGACTAATTGGCGACACCTACGATAGAAGGCACCCTGGAGAGCGAAAATTCACCTAAATTATCGCCTAAGTTGCATAGATATTCTGATGAAAAATAAGTAGCGTTTGATTTACAAGGGGAGCACCAGGAATAGGGGATCCTAGATTTTTATGAATCTCCGGGAAATACTTTTATTTGCAAAATAAATGGACACATGTCTCGGCGTTTTTCGGAATGGGCTTTAGTAATAGAGATATGGGTATTTTTCAAAAAATCCAGGGGAAATGGACGTTTCCGGAAACTTAAAAAGCTTTATACCTAAAAGTCCTAAACATAGCTAATCGACGAGGTCAACGTATAAAGTAGGAGCTTCAATTAAAAAGCTTATTCGGTTGAAAAATCTTTATACTTTCAATAGATACACGAGATTAAAGTATCCCAATAAAATTACTAAAAGATTACCTGTTAGAAAAAGGTTAAAATGCACGTAATTTATTTACTGATTTTGAATCACCCATAAATTTGTAACAAATCAAGATCTTTTAAGGAAACAATCTTTAATTAAAGTTGTTAGTTTGAACTCTCACCTTGTCTGTGGTGGATATTTTTAGGACTTTTATGGACTTTTAAGTTTCCAGAAATATGCATTTCCCCTTACATTTGTCGAAAAATGCCCATACCTCACCGCATAACACCGAGACACGTGTCCATGTATTTTGCAAATAAAAGAATTTTCCGGAGATTCAGGAAACCCCATGACCGGCATCCCTGGTGCTCCCTTTATTAGCTAAACGGAGATCCCTTTATTAAACTATTGGCAATAAGAAATTTAAGACCACACATATGCTGCGACATTGTGGGTTAAAGACGTTCTTTTAATCAGTTCAGATAGCTTATACGCTTAGGATGTATTGTTATGTTTGATATCATGTAAGATAATGATAGTTATTAATAGTTATAATAATAAATTGAAAATTATAACCAAAAAATTTTGTCATTTTATAACGTTATTTTCGTGTTACTGTAATAATACAAGCACCTCTTGTCATTCATTTTGAGATTTCAATGAATACAAATAGCCTTTCGACCACCACAATAAACTCTCGGGGCTCACCATTTCATTTGAACCGACTCGAGATGACAGATGCCCGTATGTATGTGCGGAATCGCCGTTATCACAATGACACACTCTCTCTTTCTTCTTTTGAATACATTACACCGTAGCCTTGATTCAATAAGGATCAATCCCATGAATGAGAAGGCGAGGAAAAGAGAGAAGAAGCGAGACATTTGTATCGAGGGGAGTGTACACGGTCCATTACGGAATGGGCACCGCACCCGTACATGATTAACACTTTTGGGATGAGTTCCATGTGCGTTCGTAATCGCACAGCTTTGTACCGGCATAATTCGTCACCTTCGTCACCTCACAGGACATCCGCCGTAGGGATCTATATTTCAATTAGTGTCAATCTGCCTCTGAGGAATTGTCCTCTTTTTTATTTAATTGCATACGAAAGTGGTGGTTTTCTTGGGAGGATAGTAAGTAGCTGTAACAAATGGTACCAAGATTCTAAGAATATTTTTTTATGCTCTATTAGAGAAGAAAGATTTTTAAGAAAAAGAAATTATATATGCAATGTGCGTCAAGAAATTAATGTATTCCAATCCAAATAAGTTTGGACAAATGAGTCTCTGGTTTTGGTTTTCTAAAAAAAAGTCTTTTGACAAAAAGACCATTGCTATAAACGTACACTGAGAAAACTGTCGTAGGAAAATTTACTGAAAAACTAACAAAAATTACTATATTTGATAGCAACGCGGGGATATAAGCAAATTATAAAAAATTTTGCTATAGTTCAGGAATATTTACAAGGTATCTTAATAATTTTTACTACTACACATAGCAAAAAGTGCCCTCTACATGTAGTACTTATTGCGTGCACGCCGGGAGCACGTGTCTGGTTGAGGTTATGTTTCTCCCGCAATTTGAGATTATCTTCCTTTTAAGTTATCAAAAACATCGACAATATCGATTCAGTTGTTTTATTTTTACGTTGTGCAGGTGAGCTATGAGTGATTTCTTTATATTATCATAGTTATTTATTGCTATCAAATAATCATCAAAGTTCTCTCGTAAGCGAAGGTAGCCAATGTATCAGTTCCAAAATTTTGTACTCAAGAAGCTCACGTGGGTAAGAGGTTAGCGCGTCTGCCTAGCGTGCGGAGGGTCCAGGGTTCGAATACACAACCACCGTAAAAAAAAAATTTTTATTTCCTTATTTATTTCTTGTATAGCTAAATTTAATTAATAATATATTAAATATTGTATAAATATTAGGTATCCTATAGATATAAAATCATGAAAATCAATTTTTTTTAAGTTTAAGCTTGGCTACAAAAATTACTATATTAGTTAGCAAAAGTACCTAAATTTCCATGATATCCCATCGTTGCTATAAAAAATAGTAATTTTTATTAGCTTTTCAGTAAATTTTCCTACGACAGTTTTCTCAGTGTAGGTCAGGTGAAATCGATCAATTGCTTAAATGACCTGGTCGCGAAATCTCGGCTTAAGCCGATTAGAGAGCTTATTGTAAATAGCCACGTAAATAGTCTACTGGTAAATTCTTTTAAATATTTTAACCATTTGTTAAGTAAAATATTGCTAATTAGTCTGCAAAATCTAATCTAAAGCATGGGTTGTATATGCCACGTCGCTTGAAATGTAACAGTTTCATAGCTAACTCGAAAAATTGCAGGGTGACTTTTTTCTCTAAAAACTTTGCATTCTACAATATGGATAATTAATTTTATATTATTATACATTTTTTATATTTTGTTGATAAGTATTCTATAGAAACATTTTCTTCAGAACGTAAATATTGCTGACTTTTGAGGAGGCTTAGAAGGATACTTTATAATGTCAGCTTGGGGCACAACATAAAGTGTTTATTCGACACATTATTTGTGGATGACTAAAAGCCGAGACACACGTTAAATATTGGGAGAGGTTACTCCTACAACAGCAAACAATAAATTATTTTCTAGTCTACTCCATTTCATAAAAATAAATGGGGATATAACTCAAATTGAAGTTAAAAGCATTGTTAGTTTTTTATTCGTGTTCTAATTCACGTTGTTCGATTTATATTTATGTAAGATAAAAAACGTACAGAACCAGTGATACACAAATATTCATACCTCTTCATAATACTATATGTTGCTTCATACACAGGTATATATTTTTTAATAATAGAATTTATTGTTCGCTCGACAAGGTAAAAAATATTTTTGACTCTCTGATCCTACCACACTCGCTCGCACTTAACACGCGCGCGACACAGTCTAAAGATTACAAATTCGCCTGAACAGCAGCAGCGTGGCGCAGAGAGCACACACAGGATGAAAAAAAAATACCGTAATCTCGAGCTTATTCTCGGAAGCACGTTCCAGTATTTGATTAACCACTTCTCTATCTCTTCATCTCGCTCTTACACCTCTCGCGCGCGCTTGATTTTTCATTCTCTAGCCCCTCGCGAAGGCCGGCCGGCCTCGTGTTTTATTTCGCGATATTTTCCTCCCTCTGTGAGTGTACACGTGCGTGCTTGTGTATAAAAGAGAAATTTCTATCCCGCGTTAAGCTCGGCTCCTTCCGACGTCGTTTGGGTTATTCATAAAGTGGGCTACTCCTTTTCCAAATTCCGTTGATATCTCGAATTTTTCAAACGAATTTTCAGCACTTTTTTCTAAGCCGAAGGAGAATATATATTCTTGAACAAAAAGGGTTTCTAAAGTGCGTCCGGAATCGGAAAAACATTTTACGTTTTTTTTTTTGGAGATAAATTTCCGAAGGAAAACCTGTGGCTTACGTGCGTGGATTAAAGTAGATATCGCTAAACTATTTTATAAAAGAGTGTTGCAACAATACTACCGCACAATCAGAAAAATGTATAAATATACACATACCCACATATCGATATTTATACGATAGAAGAAAATATCACAGTATAATGCATATAGGCGCAAAAGCGAGTACAGCCCTGTTATTGATCCAAACTTTGCCCGGCTCTCCACTATTGGCTTTGTATTTTTAATTAAAGGATTTTTTTCTGGTATCTCCCGCAAACGACGATATTTCGCCAGTTTATCGTAACGAATGTTTAACCTTTCCTTTCTTTCTCATTCCCCTTTCGCCACGGGTCGCGTTGTTCTATTTTTCATCGCGGTAATGGAAAAGAAACCATAAATACTAAAAAACGTATATGCAACGTGTGTCCCCGCGCTAAAAAAAGGACTCTCGAGGTACCTTTACAGCCCACCCCCGAAAGCCCACAGCCTGTGCTGCGCACGCGAGCTCTTACAACGTATCAAAAGCCTGTTTCTCCGGGCGATTCGAATCCACGAAAGGAGTCACGCGAGCGTGAGCCCCGGCGATAGACCCGCACCACCCTAGTAACAATTCCTCTCTCTCTCTCTCTTTCTTTCTGACACGGCAGGATTATACGTGTCGATTCGAGCGCGAAGCATCCCTTCGACGTCCGATTCTACGGCTCGCTGAGAGTGAGCGATAAAAGCAAGCGAATACACGCCCGAGAGGAGAAAGTCAGAGACGACGCGCACGCGGAGGCGTTCCCACGGAAGAACGGCTCCTTTATGCAAATCGTCCGTAGGTATTTTACGAGGGCGGTGTGGATCGGTCGCGACGCGACCTGCGATGTAACCTTTGCGCCTTGAAAGGCCGCGCAGTTGTTTTATATGTATACACTTACGCGCGTAACGCACAGCCACCCCCAGCTGTTTACGAGTATATGTGGGTGTGTGTGTGTGTGTATGTATATATAGTGCGTCACGAGTAACCTCGGGAACGCTCCGAAAAGTTTTGATGCGCGACGGTCCAGCGCTATTATACTACGGTGTGTATGAAATCTGGCTTTTCGGGCTTATCGCCACTCCGGATCGCCGTCCCCATTCTTTGGAGAGAGAGAGAGAGAGAGAGGGCTTTTACGACGGATAAGGATCGGACATTTTTTACCGCGGGCCCTTGTCGCACGCCTCGTCGTCGACCCTCTCTTTGTTGTCGTGTTGTGGCGCTAACCGACGAAATTAGTCCGAATTAGTGGGTAAATATATCAGTGATTCTTTTTCTCCACAACTAGCGGACCTTTTTTCTTTTTGTTGACATTGATGCTCGCCGCGTAAACTTATCGTTGCGGCGGAATGCGCCTGAAATTAGGTTTTTATATACGAACTTGTTGACGAATAATAAGTATATAATGTAATACGAGCGCAGCTTAGTATATTTTAGTGGAAATATTAGTTGCATGTGGGTCAATTGTAGATTGATAAACAGCTCGCTTCACGAAAATTGTCGTTTAATCGCATTCAGCGCGCATAATATACATTTACAATTATGAATGTACGATCGTGCACGGAATTGGGTAATAGCTTTGCGTGTTTGAATTTTGTGTATTTTCGTGACTGTTAAAATCCCTGTTGTGTGTATATACACGTACACAGCCGCAATTCCCGACCCGCACGCGTGCGCTCTCCGGAGAATAGCAGAAACTGCGCGCGAGGTCCGCGAACGCCCGGCAAAGTTGCCCTGTTGATAAACGCTGCTTTAGATCCCATTAGAGATATTACTGTCAGAATGTTTGCCCCGCTTAAAAACTTTATTAAAAATAGATGCTCACTTTGACAATTTAAATGGCTGTATACACGTGTACGGCGTTTATAAATAATTGCTACTTTCTTATTTTTGTGGAATTTCAAGCTGTAATTTTAATTCTGAGAAAAAAGTGGATATAATTAGCGTTTCAAATTTTAGATTCTAATTTTATTGAAATTATAAAATAATTTATGGAGTTCTGTCATTTAAAATTACCAATAAATCAATTAAAGCACGTGAATCCTGTCGGAAATTTGTAAAATTAATTTCATCAATATTTTATTCTTATACTTTTCAATTATTATCACACGTCGCTACAGCGATGTATCATCGTGAATTGAACGTTGCATAATTGACAACACACGCGAAATAAATTTACAATATTTCATATTTTATAGTAAATATTCATCGAATTCCACTCAGTATAAGTTAGATAAAACACCTGGATAAACACGCGGTGAAAGATAAACATTGTTGCGTGCTTGTGTGCGCACTCATTGTACTGTCATTGTCGATCTATTTAATGTTATTAAAATAAATATTTTAAAATAGAAATTCCAAATTTAAAATATAAATTTTAACAATTGACATTGCTTACAATAATGTTTTATACTCTGTCTTTCAACACCTATGCACCTTTTGTGCAGATAATATATATATACTTTTACAACAACCACGAACGTCGTACACGCGTCTCAGTTTCACTCTATAAACTTCACCGACCTACAATTCAGCAAAGAAAAATCTAATACAAATAAAAATCTCTTCTGTCAGCGCTGAAGTGTACAAACCGCGACTCATCTATCTCGGGCGCAGAAGATATTAGAAACGTCCGCGCTTGCCTCACTCCTCTCCTTTACTCTCCGAAAAACAGTTCTCTCTCCGCGCACGGGCTGCGCACGCGAGCGAAACTGAAAAGGCACGCTCGGGAAAATTCCCCTTACAACGCATCTTTCTCTCCCTCGACATTTTTCATCTCTCAGTCTCTCTCCTCACTCTCTCCATTCTAGCTCTCCTTCTCCCTCGCCTCACTCTCTAACTCTCGAAGCTCTTTCATCAGCTCTACACCGGGAATTATTCATAAAACCCGAGAGGAAGCGCACAAACCACAAAGAGATTAAATTCGTGCGGATGCTCATTCACTCCTTCTCTCCCTTTTTCCTCATCCCTTTTTTTAGCTCCTACCGCAACTCCTCTCTCCCTCTTTCCGTTCTTTTTTTTTAATCTCTCTTCGCTCACGTGTCCACTCGCCACCGCCACCGAGGACGAGATTTATGCTCTGGCAGCGACTTCCGGCTCGCCGAGTCCCGGTTTGGTGTCGTCGAGTCTCCGGTATCGACTCGGCACGCGGGAGAACGAGCGAGATAAATAGACGCGCGCGCGCGTACAAAGGACGACACGCGAAGAGGAGACGACAGGAGGGAGTGAGAGAGAAAGATCGATGCGACTGGACGCTTCCAAGGAAGTGGTTTATTAAACCCTCCCCCTGGGTTGGCTGATGCTATTGGCCGAGGTCTATAGAGTTCTTTAAGCGGCGAACGAGTCTCGACGGACCGAGTAATTAATTTCCATCTAAAAATCAGAAACGCCCGCCTGTCTTTTTTTTGTAAGCGAGGTACTTAGAATATGTAAAAAGTACTTTGATACTAGCGCGTGTCCGAGGTGGACTGCGCTAATGGAAAGAACCATCATGCCTGCGAATTATGGAAATCCGGATATTATTAATGATCGCGAATTGAAGATATAAACAAAATTTTATATTGGGAACAAATTAATTTTACACACACGTAAGATAATTTTAACTGTTGTATTATTAAACCCTTTAAAACGTACGGCGATAATATGGGTACAATATGCATATATCCAGAATACGTGTCACAGATGTATAAAAATAAACGTATATGCTTCATTCTATTTTCGCTATTTTTAGAATATTCAGGTTGTTCTTTGAATCCAGAATATGTTTATATTCAGATTCGCTAGAGATTTTAGAAATCTGTTTCAACTATAATTAGTTAATTTGCATATAACTTTGTTTCAAAGAAATCCTACTTTAAGTATTTTCAAGTCCAGTAATCCAGAAAATACCTTACTGTTCGTACAATAAAATCATCTGAATTACATTTTCTTAATTAAAAAAAATTCTTCTTTCATTAAAAATGTATTTTTCACATGATGAGATCTGCATAAACGTACACGTATTTAGAGAAAATTTTTTTATAAAGGCGTACTTTCAGACCTGCTCTTAAAAGATTAACAACCAAAGCAGCTTATGCTTTTAGTACTCTTGCTTTTATTGTGCAAAACGTGTCCACAAATTTTTCGCATTATATCGTTATTAATTTCTCGTGACATGAGTTTTCCTTATGTATACGGATCATTCCTTATACCTAACGAGAAAAGTAGATTATAACATTACGAAATTTCGACAGACCTCGTAAGCAGCATTAATTATAAATATCGGCATCTTTATAGGCCTCAGACGTGGCGAGGCTTTTTACAACTCGCTCCCCATTCGCAGTGTAACTTCATTGCGGTGGCTGCGGTCGACTTTATTAGGAGCGCTATATATACTCTCCCCCGCGTCTCCAGGACGTTGCTGCCTCTGTCCATGACACAGTTGAAACCACGGAAAAGCAATGTCGAACGTGTGCGGCGAGAAAGTTCGAGACCCCTGACATCAAATTTCAGCGCTTTGACCGCGACAATGGTGTTTGACTTTGTCACCGCTGCCTCTATACTTCCTTCTCTCGCTCTGCCTCTTTGACGCGTGCGCCCCCTTGCATTCGAATTCGGAATTCCGAGGGAACCCCCGTCGACGGGGGAAAACTTTCGAATTATCGTTTTTCAAACTTTGATCAATGCTAAAGAGGACGCGGAGGGGGAGGAAGGAAGGTAGACGCGTTTGTATATATAACCCGAGGGGAGAGCTCATCCATGCGGCTTACACCTTTAGGCCTCGGTGATCGCTCGCTGGATGAGCCGTACGTACGTCCTCTGGCGCCGGATTATATAAATCCCAGATATTAAATCACAAAAACGATTTTCCAAATTCGTGCGAAATTAAATTTTGACGTGAACGCTGAAAGCGTTTTTATACAGCTCGGGGAAAAGTTTATCTTGCCGAGAGGGATGAATTTGCCAAAATTAAAATCCAGTTTTTTAGCATTTAATTAAGTAGAGTTGGTAAAACCGTGAGACAGACGGAGGCGAATATTTTACGAAACAGTGTAATGGAAGTCTTTGAAAAGTTTATCAAGGAAAGTTTTACTTACTTCAATATATTGATTTGTATTTAAGCATCTTGTAGATTTAAGTCGAAGAAAGTTGAGAAACAAATATATAAAGCAATGTGCAAACTAACAGCAGGATTATGAGCCAGTTACGTAGAAATGATTTATCTTCGATCGTTTTGTATATAGGTAATAGAAATATAACAGTATCATAATAACAAACAAATATATATTACTTTTTTAACTATATAAATAAAAAATATATTTATTTGTAAATGTGCCGTATTTATAATACAGTTATTAACATTTTTAAATTAAAATGCAACGTAAAATTCTTGATGTTACGTCTCCCTCCACTACGTTTTTTCGCATTTAATATGTCAGAAAGCCGCTCTGAAATACTCCCGGTATTTCAGAATAATAAATTTCTCCACACAAATATTTTCTTGACATTATGTGAAGTAAAAATTATTAATCGTTTATCATCTCATAAAATCCTTTGCAAAAATACTATACAATTTTGCGGAGTCGATATACTTTCATTCGGATTTTACGTACACGCCGACAATCACTAATTTCCACTATAGTTTTTGGTTCGATAAATATTTATAGTATTTCCAAAATACTATCTAAAACTAAAGAATGTAATCGATCAAAATTTACGAATCCTCCATACCCAATCTCCTCACTACGTCATTTCTTCAGACGCCATATCTCGCACAACCACATCCCATAAAATTCCAAATCCAACTCCGCCTCCCCTCGCATCGCCAGTGGTGAATTAAACTGATTCTAATTATTCTCATCTCGTGAAAAAAAGGAAATAAGCGCGAGCGGGTTTCGCGCGGTCACGGCAAAGCCGGATCGAAGACCCTGAAAATCGCTAAGTCGAGTGTGTATACTATGCGGGCCGCGAGCATCGATTACATGCTCGATGTGGCAGCAGGCGCGTCGAATCCCCAGGAGCAGAGATACCCCAGTCTTTTGCGCGGAAAAATGCGTTCGGATGCGCGCCCGTGTACGAGTGTTCGACACCTGGCGCGTCTCCCGTCGGATGCGAGTAGCTCTCGAATTTATCGCCTCGCGATGGGGGCAGAAATTTCGTTCCGGCAGTTTTAAGAGCTCGGCCGAGCGTATAGTGCTGCAGGTCGCAGTGAATTTTTCTCTCCGATTATTTTTTTACACGCACGGAAATACTGGTTGTCTATGAAGTACGAAAGATGCGTTTGAGTTTTGTAGTGGGTTTAAGAGACGCGGAAGTTTTGATAAACAGTTCGAAACTTTACATGGGTCTGAAGTTTGCAACGCTGGAGTCCAACGAAATGAAAAAAATAATTCATTTCGCTTCACGTTTACATTAAATAATAATAATTTTGCGTGTAGATTTAGTGTTTTATAGTATAAATTAACTTTAAAACAAAGGTTTAGATAACATTTTCATTGATTAATAACTTTAATCAATCGTAAAAAATTATTTCGTTGCATTCCAACGATGCAAACTTCAGACCCATAACTTTACCGCATTGCTCTAATAAAGTTTCGTAATAAAGATCATAAAATTGTTATCAAGTACGTGGCAGAAAATTAACCAGCATTTCTACCTAAGCAGCTATAAATTAGTTACATTTCTTAGCTATAACTAAGCTACTTTTCTAACTATGAAACTATATAAACTAGCTAAAATATCGTGAATTTTTGCTTAACAATTCCTTAATTTAAAAGTATCGATTTTTCTTTATAAATTAGTCTAGGCGTGGAAACCCATACAGCATCGTCCAGGTGTTCGGGGTGGCCAATGTGAAGCCTAGGTGGTGCCTTCCATAAGCTTTTGTGTCCAGGTGTCGGAATGCATCCCCGAACACCTATAGACCCCGCGTTCGATGCATTCCGACACCTAGATGCAAAAACCTACGGAGCGCACCTCTTAGGCGCAAACTTCTACATATACTATTTTGCTTTTAACCATGAAATAAACTAAAAACGCGATGTATTACTGGGGGTTTCTAGCGGAAAAATTAACGATATTCTGAGAATGAGCTAATTTATAGCTAGGATATGGTTAAGATTTCTACCAGGTATGCGATTGTATAAAAGAAAAATCTCTACGGAGAATAATGGTAATGTTCATAGGAATACCTTTGAAGTTGTTCTTTTTTATACGTTCGAGTAAAAAAAGCATTCAATTTTAAAATCAATTCGACTTTCGTACAAAGTGAGAAGATTTAGTAGAAATCCGATTGTAACGTAATGCTGATTAAATAGCAGTAGATAAAGGCCGTGTTTAGTCAGACAGTGGCGATCAATTGACTTTTTCGTCTCTTTTTCGTTCAGCGAAAGAATTAAATCTTCCTAATGGAATTTCTTTTTTTCTACAATACAAACGAGAGTTTATCGACGAAGCGAATATACTTATATAACAAAAAAAAATGTTATTTTCAAACCACGGACGACGTTCCCCTTTGCTTCTTAAACACTTTTCGCTCGCTCGGCGACACAGAATTCTCATTTCGAGAATGCTCTTCATTCCGAGAGAGAGAGAGAGAGAGAGAGAGAGAGAGAGAGAGAGAGAGAGAGAGAGAGAGAGAGAGAAAGAGAGATAGAGATAGATACGATTTATTTGCCTTCGCGGCAAAATAATTAATACAGAATTTATACAGTGTATAACTTAAAATAAAATACAGTAAAATAAGATATAATAAAAATATATAAAAATAAAAGTAATACAACCTGATACAAATATATAAATTATACATAAAAATATGTTTGTCTACGAAGACCTTCAATTACGATAAAAAAAATAATAAAAAAGAACCATATGATAAAATAAAAATAAAATACATAAAAATCATTAAAAATCACGAGGACCCTTCATTAAGACAAAATAAATAAATAAAACTAGAGAAAATATCACAGCTGGTACTATACGCTAAAAGGAAAATATTACAGTTATACATTAACCATTTCATAAAATATCACAGTAAGGTATCACAGAGAGAGAGAGAGAGAGAGAGAGAGAGAGAGAGAGAGAGAGAGTGAAATTCTAATTGGAATCGTGACAATGTCTCATCTTCAGTTTATATCCCCGGCGCGCGCGATAATGCGCATTCGAAATGTTGTGTAATGGCAGTTTATTATACTACATAGAGTGGGTCGGGTCAGTGGATTCCGCATGCACATAGAGAAACGTTATATTCCATTTCAATTAGACTCATAGAAATTATATATATACCTGTCCATTAAGTGCGCCTGTAATTAATAACTTATGCCGGCCGCGGATATATCCCGACTAATGAACTTATAATTAGATATTGACGAGCTAGGCCGCGGGTAAATGTGCCGTATCCTGTGATTTAATTTAAATTTAATTAATAGATACGAATTAGCGGAATTCATCGGAATGCCTCTTCTCTCGCGGTGTGAGTCCGTTCTGGTTAGAGTTCGAATATTCGGACTAATGGAGAACTGCGGCGGGCGGAGGGAAAAAAAAGAACGCAAACTGGCACTCAGACCAACAAACTTCTAATGAAATCATGAACAAAAGGCATCATTAGAAGCTTAATAGAATTTCGCTGGTTCAGCGAAACCACACATGACGAGGGTGGGGGGAAGAAGTCTATTAATCCCACACACACACACACACTTTCTTAAAAGCAGCGCTCTAAGTAGGATATTAATAAAAGTTGTATCTAATCTCGTTTGTCCTACTTCCTTCTTTCTCTCTTCCTTCTCCAACGTCTTCGTTCCACTCAATCGTACGCTGCTCCCCCGAGCCGACCACAAGAGCACTCGATCGAGTGAATCCGCGGCTATAACACTCGAGTCTCTGCGCAAACATTCGGCTCTATACTCTGCTGTTACAGCTGCAGCAGCGCAGCCTAAGCTCGTTGTCGATTGCCTTCTTTTTCTCTCTCGAGCAAGGAACACGATTACTCGCCGTAACACGTATCGCTATACTCGCTTTTCTTCCCTCTATATATACTATACCTATATACGGCGTAAAACTTTTTCCCCGCAACGACGTAACGGTCCGAGAGACGTCTCTATTCTTTTCTCGGCCCCCGCAGGCGCGGCCACTTGTCTTTTTTCCTGTTTTTTTCGTACAGGAGGGGGTTTGAGGATTCGCGTGTATAGCTCATGGATTTGTATTCCAGGCGCGTAGTTTTGCGGTCTCGGGCGTAAAATAACTCGTAAAATTGTTCACGCCTGCCAGCGCAATAAAGTACAGGCGTCGGAGTGCTCAGTGCGTGAGTGAGTAAGTGTATGTATGTGTGTGCGTGTGTGTGTGTATTCGACCTTTTTCCATTCCACGCGCTGTTTGCTGGAAACTTGTTCTTTCAATTATTACGCGTAGAGCATGCTTACATCTGTGAAGAGAGAGAGAGAGAGAGAGAGAGAGAGAGAGAGAGAGAGAGAGAGAGAGAGAGAGAATTTTCCAGTAAAAGTTATGGCGACAGTATAGCAAAAACTGCAAAACAGACGACTATCGGAGTGCATACAGGACAGTAATTATCAAACGATCAACGTTGCACTTGACGGTTTTTACCGTTGCTTTTTAATGCATACGTGCGGATGGATTTCTATTGCGCAATGAAATGTGAACATTTAACAATGATGAAAAATATCCACTAGCAATTCACAGTCTATAGAGGCTTAAATATTGATGATGTACATTTTTTTTAACGAGCAGCAATAATTCTTCAATACAAACAACCCATTCTCCTATTGTATATTTTGTATGATTCCCTTTTTATAAGATTATCCGGCACAATGCGATGCCATTTTAAAATGAATGACGTTCCGAACATAAATAAAAAAGTCCTCGCGTAAGGGAGACCTCGCGTTTTATCAAAATCATTTTTTCCTCCTGCTAAAATCAATTAGGAATCCGATATCGGAGATTCTCTCGGATGCGCCGAGAGAAAAAAGAGAACGAAAGAGTGAGTAAGAGAGAGAGGGGGGGGGGGGAAATAAATGAAAAGATGAAAAAAGAGAACGCGGTGGAAAAGTCAAGAATGAAAGAGCTTCTCGAATCAACTCAACACTCGGACGGGCGGGGGCGGAAGAGGGAGAGAGTGACAGCTCATTGTTTGGCATCGCTGGGGAAGGGACGGGAACTAGCGCGAGTGAGCGCGCATTCTGACGATTCAGACCCTCAGGAGTGACAATCACTCATCTTAACACGCTTTTCCAGAAGACAAGAGAATGACCGATTACGCTACTCTTAGTTTCTCTCTCTCCCTCCGAGGCTACTCTCGCGGGATCCTCTCGTACATCCTCTCTCTCTCTCTCATCTCGTTTCTTCTCCGGCTTTTACCTCTCCAATTTTTCTTCCCGCTTTTTCGTCATTCTGACATTGTAGGCCTCTTAGGCCATAAGACGACGTTTTGCCTATAAATCTCGAATTTATATTTTTACCCAATTTTCTTCGTCTCGGCGTATTTTCTCTTTTCATATAATTGTGCGCTGAATTAGGTGATATTTTTCATTCAAGAGTTTTTCCAAGAATTCAAATTATTTTTTAATAATGAATAACTACTTAATAGCGTGCGACAGACTGATGCATCATAAAAGTCAGCTTCTTTAGAAACTTTTTTTTTCATTAAGGTGCTTTATAGCAATGTAAAAAAAATGTTAAAGAGTATAATACAAAATGTTTCGAGTTGTATGATTTAAAATAAATTCGCCTTTGTAAAGGGAATATTTTTATGTTAGATGTGTCTCAATGAGTAAACTTTTACCCGCAGTTGTCTCTTTTTATTGGTGTAGTCGATTTCTACTTTATAAGGTGCAGTTTCACATGCTTTTAAAAAATGAAAAGGCGAGCTTTTTATTAATTTTTCTCTTTTATAGACTTCGATCTAAAAAAATCATTTCTCATTTTTTCTGAATGCCAATTCTAATTTTTGTATAAATAATTACAACAAATGAAAATGAAACTTCAAAGCCAAAATATATTTAAAATAATTAGTAATATTAATTTCGTTTTTCGCATACCACGCGTAAAGTATTGTGTTTACTCCCTAACATTAGGGAGTAATACGCCACATACACTCCCTCCTAAAAACTGCGCCGCGCATGCACGTTTCCCTACTTTTTTTCCCGGCTAGCGCCACCTGCATGTAGCTGCCCTCGCTTCGCTCGGGTCACAAGTCACTACCGGCGGTACTAATCGGGAAAAAGTAGACACACGAGCATAAGCATCGCCATTTCTAGGAGTGAGGTTATGTGACGTTTTCGACCCTGAAATCAGGGATTAAGCACAAATAACTTACCGGGCATGAGAACAAATTGTATATTGCCCTCGGAAGCAATAAGGGCTATGAACGTCCGCGAGTTGCTACTTTACTCCGTTGGTGCATAATCTACTATTTTAAAATTGCTCGGTTTGAATCTGGACAGCAGCGATTGATCAATAGCTTTATGTACCAAACTTTCTGAAATATAGAATTTTCGTGTGCCAATTCCACCGCAGCTCTGGCGAGTCGATATCCAACTGTTGTTCCCCACGGCAGCACGTATAATAGAAGTTGTCATTGCACATACATGATGCATTTTATTGACGTTCTATTGAATAATAATTGTACTGTAATGCGCTTAAATGAATTTATGATATTAATATGTTGGAAATTAATTTGAATTTAAAATAAGTATAAAACACCTTCAAGCAATGATAATACAACCAAAAACTTGTATTAAAATTAATTGAACGACGCAAATTCTTATTGAACAATTTACTCATAGTTCTAACGCAGATCTGTGAGAAAACAGTTCTTTCGTATACCCTCTGCTATCGCTTACCTAAAATGCATCTCGTCCGAGCGGTTAATTCTCTCACGACTACGTGCTTGATTCTCTCTGGCCCCTCCCCGCCCCCTACCTTTTTCTTGCATTACGCGAACGCTCCTCATATCTCACGGACGGTTAAAATTCAAGACACGTAGTTAAGGCGGAAGAATCGTTTCTTAAGGCAAATTTACAAATGACATAAACGTGGCCGTTAACCGTAACCCGAATTGTATAAGCACTGCAATGCGCGAGGGTAAGGAAAACCCACGAGGCGAGGTCTGAAGAAGCGCGCCAGCGCACGTATAATGAAAGCAAGAAGAAGACAGGGAATGAGGGAGGAGAAGAAGGGAATATAACAAGCGAATAGCGGGAAGAATGCGCGACCCAGTGTCAAGTAATTATTTCGACTGAAAGACGATGATTTTCGGAATGTTGTACATATACATACACACACACACACACACACACACACACACACACACACACACACATATATGTGTATATATATAGTATGGGTTAACTGGCTTTATTTTCGAATGTGCACGTGTTGCGTTTGCGTTTTCGTTTATACTTCGACAAACATAGTTCAGAGCACATTTTAGTTAAATGAGAGAGAGAGAGAGAGAGAGAGAGAGAGAGAGAGAGAGAGAGAGAGAGAGAAAGGGTTTTATATTAAAATGATTATAACACGTGCACATTTTCGAAAATAAAGCCAGTTAACCCATACTATATATATATATATATATATATATATATATATATATATATATATATATATATATATATATATATATATATATATATGTGTGTGTGTGTGTGTGTGTGTGTGTGTGTGTGTGTGTGTGTGTGTGTGTGTGTGTGTGTGTGTGTGTGTGTGTGTGTGTGTGTGTGTGTGTGTGTATATATATATATATATAGTTCAGAGCACATTTTAGTTAAATGAGAGAGAGAGAGAGAGAGAGAAAGGCTTTTATATTAAAATGATTATAAACTTTAAGAACCATCACGTTCCAGAGTTAAAGATTTTATTATATATAAATCAGTAGAATGCTCCTTTAAAAATTGTTATAAGTATCCGCCGCGATTATATGCTTGCGTTCGGTGTGACACCTCAGCATACTTAATGATAAGAAGCCCGTGATGCGGTTGAGCGAGCACGACATGATTAGCTCAGCGGTATAGCACGGAACTGGACTTCCCGGGTTCGCCAGCTCGAGCCTCGTTCGTTTCATACTTTATCATGTGACTTACTTTATTTGCTTATTTGACGCTCTTATTTTCTGATACGTGTGTGTGTGTGTGTGTGTGTGTGTGTGTGTGTGTGTGTGTGTGTGTGTGTGTGTGTGTGTATTTCATTACCACCGCAGCCTGTTGGCCTAGCTGTCGGAGGCCTTCCACCACCTTGGTGTGGAAGTAGTGCCCAATTCTATGTCCTCACTATTTTTTTTTCTCTTTTTTTTATCCTACCTATTTCATAACCCTCCTGGAAGACATTTCCGGTGAGGACATATTTCAGTCTCGCACCGTGTTGGTTAAGCCAACACTCTCTGCCGTCGAGGGGGCATCGGGTCCGTCTTCCAAGGTAAGCCTCTTCGGAGAAGGTCCATATTTAAGGGCCAGCTCCCCGTCGGTAAGGCCGGCGTTCCCTGTCTAGTGCATCGGATCGGCCTACCTACCTTATCGACCTTTCTATTTCCCTAACACTGCTTCGCATTCGCCCAGGCTTGCGCCTGAAAAGCAAGGGACAACAACCCGGAATTCCACTAAAGGGAAATTCCGGGGGAAAACTCGCCTTAAAGCAGCCGGTGTCTTGGTACTTTTCCCGCTGAAAAACAGCTCGAAAAAAAATCCGAGTGATTTCACTGGGAATCGAACCCACGACCCCTGGAACGACGTTGTTTCTGTGACTAGCATGCTAACCACTGAGCCAACGTCGCTCTAATATACTTCTATATATTATATTAAGGTTGCTGTCTCAATTGATTGCAAATTTTATTTTAAAGAGAACACAACGAGGCAGAATCAAGAATTCAAAAAGGTTCGTTATCTATAACGATTATGGTGCTAAAGCTGTACCACTTAAAAAAAAAACAGGCTGATGCTCACAGACGGTTTGGTAATTCATTGCAATAACAGAAACGATCCGGGCGAAGTATACGAAGTGACGAAAATTGACGCTTTTATTGAGAAGGACGAGAACTCGACATTATACTATTAGGCAGACAATTACAAAATCATTAAGCCTCCAAGCGCTCTTAATAATGGGCTGGCTTACAAGCACACTTAAGGGGGTCTCACCAACGAGGCCCGAACCCACAGAGCACGGCGCCCCGTGCGACGCGTACAGGCTTTCGCATGCGCTCCCCCTCTCTTTCTGTTGAGAGTTGCTTGCTACGAGACTGAGCACAGACACCGAGAGACACCTGTCTGTGTCTGCGCAGTAAGCGTGCGGGCCAGCGGCGCTCCCGCTCTCTCTCCCCTCGCCATACATGCGTCTCACGCGCGCGCGAAATCTAACCTGATATTCCGCACTTTCAATTAACGTATCTCACGAATGAGACCGCTGGGCTTTCTCAGATTTGAATGTCTTGTTCTAATAGATGTCATTAATAAGATTTCGGTTTTTAGAAAAATTGCTAAGAAAACTTTTCGAGTTACAGACGAAATCGTTCATTTCGCGCGGGCCGTCCCATAAGGCGCTGTGTTAAAATGCGCGAATTTGATGTTTAATATCTTGAGAACTAAACCGCTGGGAGTTTTTAGATGGAAATATCTTATAGACAATAGTATTATCAACACCTGGTCAAAATTGAGAGAAATTTCTAAGAAAAGGCGTTTTGGGTGAAACCCCCTTAAGGCATACATGTTCCGTTCAACCCTCGGATCATATATGCTCGCGCTTATCTCGTCGTTGACGCATATGAACGCTCGATAGAAGACTTACTTTCTAAAATATAAAGCCTGATGCGCGCGTCCGCGCGTGTTCTTACGTAACCGAGATGCCGTCGATAATTTACACTACCTACCACAATTTCCATTGCGATTTGCAAGTTATTCGCAGGCGTCATATGTAATTAAGAAATATTTTTAATTAAAATGTCAAGAAATCTTCTGACCTAATTACTGTGGAGATGGGTGTTAATTACGACAATAATAAGTCCATTAACAGTTCATTTCTACTGCATTTAACTCGAATTATCGGATTTATGGTTAAAAAAATGTAAACAAGAACATTTTTATGAAATAATCATAGCATGCCCCTGGTAGAAAATAGACCAACTTTGTTGGTTAACATGTTAATAAAATGGAAGCATTTCTACTTAAGATTAACATTGAAATTTAATTAAAACTATTTAAAACTATCACTATATTTTAAAACATCTACAATATAATATTTATTCCACATGTATAAATAATTATTCTTCATCGACAATAGCAACATAATCATGGTGTGACGTTTTTAATTTAAAAATTGACGAACGGTTCGCCAACCGTCGGTTAGCATTTCTACCAGGGGCATCATGTAATAATAAATAAATAAATAATGTATATAAGTTATAATAATTTATCACATTTCCTGAAATCACAATTATTTATTTATGTTGATAATAATCATTTATATTTCTAAATCTTGAGTTATAAATAAATAAAATTTAAAAATTTTTGTCGGGTAGCTATACTGTGAGTGCCTTTGCCTTGCACAATATACATAAATGCATGGGTTAAAAATTATGTACTGTACACAACACTCGAAATTTACGAGTTATACGTAACCCGTAACACCGTCAGCACATTAATAGTGAAAGCAGCCGCTAACTGCAGAGTCCATTCACTTAAAAGCCAAATGCAGTAATAGTTTGTCTTCTTTCCTACTGCTGATGTGCGACGTTTGAAATTTATTAAAAATTATACTTTCTTGTTTGACATTTTCATATAGCATATTTGCTTGAATTTTTTTACTCTCGTCCCTTGCAAATAAACTCTTCCTCTTCTTACCCTTTTTTTACTTTCTTTTGTAGATGTGCGCGATAAGATAGTAAAAAGCCTAGGAAACAAATTTGCGTCTGTAATATTTTTTCGCTACAGTTTACGGAGAATTAAGTTTTTTACATCAATAATTGGCTAAAAAAAGCTGTGCCCTTCGAATGACCAAATCTTGTCGTCGGCGGTAGCTGAGAAAATGAAATTTATGGATTTTGGCCGTAGAAGACATGTTGCACCTGGTATATGAGCAAATCCATAATACCTTTAACTATTGTGTAATACTTTTTTAAAATTTGTTATTGCTGCTATTAGCATGGCCTGCGAAGCACATAAACGAGACAGGGTGCAAAATCTTTCATTTTTACGTAGAAAACCAGTTCTGCCATCCATATTAGTGTGCCACGCAGGCCGCAACCTGGAGATGTACAAAACTGTCTAAAAAAGTCGCTAAATCTATTACAGTGACTTTTTAGACAGTTTTGTACATCTCCAGGCTGCGGCCTGCGTGGCACACTAATATGGAGGACAGGACTTGTTTTCTACGTAAAAATGAAAGATTTTGCAGCTTGTCTCGTTTATGTGCTTCGCAGGCCATGCGAATAGCAGCAATAATAGTACATTACGATAAGTGGCCCATTATTGCACGGCGCTAAACGCCGTGCAATAATGGGTCACTTAAGTTACGAGTATCGTATACTATTTTATAGCTCGTGTGACATAAATCCGCCATATTCTTATTTTATTTATTTATGCATAGTTAATTATTAAAATTACATTGATGTTTATATTTTTTACAATAAGCATTAAGTGCGTAGACCACCTTGACCGCTATTGACTGTCACGTTACGGTTTTTCTGTATGATAAGCGGACTGTCTCCACGTGCGCGCGGGCTGCCTTTATTTAATTATAATTGATTATAGTTCTTTTGTACTTGAGATAATAAATAATAGTCGGAAGTTGGGATGAGAAGGGTGGGGTGGGGGAAGGGGGGGGGGGGTTTACATACCCGCCTCTTTTCTGTATGTTCGCTGCTATGCCGCTATGGGGCGCAGCAGTCGGGACTCTCATAAAAACACATTGGAACCGCGAGGGTATGTAAAGCCATGAGATTCAACTGTTCGAACGACTCTTTACGGAGAGTCAATGTGACAAGGATTACCTTGATTTTGATATCTGAGCTTACTGGGCTTAATCGATAAGGCGCCGGCAGTCGTGGCAGTCCCTGGGTGCAACTCCTTACCTAGGACTGTTTGCCACTGATTTGCCTGTGCGATGTTACAGCGCTAAATAAGATGCTAAACCTCTATAAAATGTTTTCACGAAAATACTCTAGAATTCCCTGCAGGATTTTCCATGTAAAATTGTCTACAGTTTTTCCTACAGAATTACCTACAGAATTTCCTATAGGATTTCCTATAAGATTTCCTGCAGGAAAAGTGCGAAATTCACGTAGGATTTCCTATAGAACTGCCAATATAGAATTTCATATAGGACTGCCTATAGAGTATCCTATAGGATTCCTACAGGATTTCTACGGGATGCCTACAGGATTTCCTATAGCATTTCCTACAGTATTTTCTATAGGATATTTTTATAAGGGTATGCCCGTGAACCATAAACGTTTAAACTTTAAAATATTTATCTCAAAATTAAGTGACGGTAATTCTTACTATATTCACTTCTTAAATCGTGATTATTCGAAAAATTAGTTCAAACAAGTTTAAACTTTAAAATTTTTATCTAAAAATTGAGAGAGAGAGTAATTCTTACTATATTCACTTCAAATAGCCATTATTCGAAAAATTAATTCAAACTTAAAATAATTGGCCAGCGTATTTGATTAATTTCATGTTTCTGCAGAGCTCGCTGTAAATTAACTTCAATAAAAAACAAAAGCAAGTGAACAACACGCGCGCGCATCACACGTCATTTCCATTTTCTAATAACATATACATAAAACCGTTCCCGAAAAATTACGATTTCAAAATAGGGCTAAAATAGTTTTAACAGCTTTAACCTCAAATATCTCTGAAATTTATAAACTAATTCTTTTACAGTAACAATCCATGTCATAAATAATATACAAACTCTACAGCTCCATCAAATCTACATCTCCATCAAATTTCAAAGTAATAAAATTTTACTCTAGCTATTGTGTGACATAGAAAGTCATTGCCAGAAATACCAAAATTTTAAATATCAAATATCTCAAAAACTAACCATATAATCTGGATGAAATTTTACATAGGTATTGCCTATATCGCATACAAAATAGTCTATAAATTTCAAACTGATACATTAAGTCGTCATTGAGAAACTACGATTTTGAAAAATACGTAAAAAAATTTTAACCTCAAATATCTCTAAAAATTATGAAACAATTCTTTTACCTAAAGGACTTATACGATAAACATAAAAACTCTACATCTCCATAATATTTCAACATGATTAAACAATTTTTTTTCTCTAGTTATCATGCGACAAAGAAAATGACTTTGCAAAATACGAAAATTTTAAATATCAAATATCTCAGAAAATAATCGAACGATCTTGATGAAAATTCGTACATATATTATCTATATCACACCCAAAATTGTCTATAAATTTGGAGCTGATTCATCGAACCGTTCTCGAGAAATTACGATTTGAAAAAAAAGCTAAAAAATTTTTAACCTCAAATATCTCTGAAATTTATTGACCAATCATTTAGCCCAAAGAACTTAGCCGGGAGCTATTCAAAATCTACCTTTACAAGGAATTTCAAAGCGATTAAGTAAATTTTAAAAAAGTAAACGTGCTTGATTCAAAACGTATTTTTTTCAGTTTTTAATTTTTTTCTCAAAAACTAGTCGACAGAATGGATTCAAATTTTTACAGATTATAGCTAATTTATATTCTGCATTATCATTATTTTTTTCAAAAAATTTGACCATTTATTTTTGGAGTTATAAGGTTTTAATATGAAAATGACCATGCCTTACACCTTGAACTGCAAACCGACGGGCCCGCCAAGTATGTCTAGACTTCTCTTATCCTTCCAAGATGCGTAATATTATAGACAGTTCAAAATGGAGGAGGAATAATGAAATATAGTGATGTGTTGGTAACTATGTAATTTTTTTATATAGGCTTTGACTTTTCGTAAATACCTGAAAAAATTCTTATGAATTTTACGCCCACACGGGCGTAAAGTACATAGGTACCATAAAGTTTTGTAGGAGTATATGAGCTATTGGGCCTCTTGGGCGTTATGTAGTACTTTATGCCCGTTGGCTGAATAATTTTGAAGTTACAACGTGGGCGTAAAATGTAATTTTACACGCGAGGTACGAAAAGTTCTTATGGCCGGTACTTGACTATAATTAATTGACTTCCGTACTTTCTTGTGTTTAGTTTGTATAGAAGAATGAAGAAATTTGAATACATTTCTGAGAACATAGTCATACAGTTTTTCGGAGAATGGTTTGCATTACTTGACTATCGATAATTGATTTCACAACTTTCGTTTGTTTGATTTGCAGTGAACAATTTGAATGTACTTACATATAATTTGTTGAGCATACATTGACTCAAAGAAGTAAAAGACTTTTTTACTATAATATTTATTTGACTTCTTTTAAAAAATCATAAATATTGTTTTATAGATTATACAGAAAAAACTTCTATACTTGCCTTATTTTATACTTTCGTAGAAAGTTTTATTAACAATATTATTATTTTTACAGTCATGAAAAAAATTATTGCCATTTGTAGAGAGTGCTTATTGAATAGATGAGATCAGAATAAATAAAAGGACTATAGACAAATTGTGTTGTTAGAATATATTTAAAAAATTAGTTTTTTAAAGAACGTGTTAATTGTTTTGAAAAAATATTTAAGCTCTCATTAAAGTTTTTGGTACAGAGGAAGAGAGAGAGAGAGAGGGGGAAGAAAGAAAGGGTGGGAGAGTTTAGTAAATAATGTTTGTTAAGTATAAAACTATGTAGAATAGTAACCAAACATATTCTTGCCTATAAGTTTTTACTTTTGTAAAAAAATTATTTAGAGAGATTTCACAACTTTTTAAGAGTAAAAGTACATTATAAATAATATTTGTTAAGTATAAAATTACACTTTAATTGATTTCACAACTTTTTTAGGTTTGACTTTCACTATCCACGTGAAAGAAATTTATTTCGACTTTAGAAAGCAAAAATTTATTATTTATTCGTAGAATTCCTTTTCATAAAATAAAACGTAAATAATTTGTTAGGATATTGTATAGGTTTCGGAAAATAATTCTTATGGTTACCGAAAAAATTCTTATCGTTTGTAAAAGTTTTTGTAAAGTGATTGTAAAGGTTTTGGAAAAGAATTTCTCGTTGCTTGTAAAAGTTTGTAAAGGATTGTAGAAGTTTTGTAAAATAATTTATTAACGGATTTTTGAAAAGATGTAGTGATGGACCATTTTTGGAGATATTTTGTAGAGAAAATATAATAATGAATAATTTACAGAAATGATTCTGTTATTGAAAGTACTCAACTTTAATTTAATGAGTAATACTACAGATAAGAAAAATGATTTTTGTAAGAAAAAGAAAACATATTCATAGCAAATACATACAAACAAATATTGTAAAGAGATAAAGAGATAATTTAAAAATGAGAATAATTACTGCTAATAGCAAAAATCAGTTTTGTGAGAAGTAGAAAATGTTTTTTAAGAATTATAGAAAATACTTTTAAAAATAGTTTTTAAAAGTGTTTATTATAATTGTTTCAAAAAAACATTTAAGCTTTCAGTCAAGTTCTTTGTAGAGAGTACGACAATTGTTGAGAGTAAGATTGTTTGGATAAAAACATTAAACTTTTATTAGTATTTCAACAGAAAATTTAAAGTTGTTAAAAAGTATAACAATAATATTTATTTATTTATTTAATATAACAATAATATATTTTTTCTTTGTAGCTACCGCAAGGAATAAAAGAAAAAATTACAAGTTCTCAGAATTACAATTCAAATCTCCGCATCACCTGATTCTCTTGCTTTTATAAAACTCGAAGCTCAAAGTTGGCTGAGAAGTTGAGTTCTCATGTCAACTGCCATTTCCATAGCAGCAGGCGGTACAAAGTTTTTTAAAAACTACTCTTTCGCATCTATTTCTCTGAAATCACCTAATCCTCTAGCCTTTACAAAATGCGAAGCTCAAAGTTTGCCAAGTTAACTACCCTTATGTAACAGCACCTGATACTAAGTTTTTTTTACAAAATACTCTTATGCATCCATTTGTTTTTGTTTTTTTGAAAAATAATTATTACATTATTAAATTTGTGCTAAAATTTACCTTTAGCCTTTTATTGCAAATTCTAAAGCTGGAATTCATTTTCATAATATTTTATCAAAGACTTGCAAGGATACTAGATCTAATAATCATACTACTGCATCACAATCAGCTAGCAAATTAAAATGTTGGTTGCAGATTCAAAAAGTAGCCATTACAGTAATTTATATTATGGTTTCATGTACTGTATATTCACAGAACAAATGGCTCCTCTGAAACATTTGGCGCCCCTCACCATAAGCCAATCATTAATTATATTATTTTCAACACTTGGATTCGTTGAAGTTTTCACTAGAAACCACTTGAATTAATAACCTATCAGACACATCTTGCAAAATTAAAAACAAAAGTTTATGAACTAAGAATCATTGGGAGAAAAAAGCTTTCTCGATATTATAGTAGAAAATATAAAACATCTTAATTTAATAACTCATGATTGCCACACATCTTGTAAAATTAAAAACAATCAGTTTATGAACTAAGAATTACTGATAATAAAAGCTTTCTTAACATTCTTGTATACTTTTTCAAATAATTATCTGAATCTTGTGTAGAAAAATCGTTACTGAGAAATCCTCTGAAACATTTTGACGTCTCCCATCGTGAGAAAATTATAAAATTAGATTAACTGAGCTCTTTTATTCGTTGAAATTTTCACAACAGTAATACATAATTTTTGCTTTTTTCTGTATTTTAATGTTCATTTGGCATAATCTTTTAATTGGTGTTTAAGTAAATAATAATGACAACAGTATTTCTTTTTTTTCTACTACAGGAGGTTGCGTGCTTTGACAGACTTGAAATTAATCTTTTCGTGGCCTTAACGCATAATAATAATGATTTTGATTCACACCATTAAACAAGAAATTTGTAAAGAATACTAAGTAATAATAACATATGTTCAACTTCTGAACTTTTCTATGTTACAAACTATTTAATCATGATCTACTTGTCAATTATACTTTTTCTGATATAACTCTGTAACAATAAAAAAACCGCTGCCAATTCATTGGCCCGTAGCTTCCTCAACCGTAATTTGTTGATTCCTTTAATTAATTTTTAATAACAAAATTTATAATTTTTAAAAAAATTGATTGCATAATTATAATTAAATTCATTTATGAATATTAAAAATGGTTAATTTTTAAATTTATTTATTTATTTATTATTTATTTATATCAAATTTATATAAATTTTGAGCTGATAAATAAAGTTATCATTTGAAGTAGAAGTAAAATATCTATATTTTATAATAAAACAAATAGCTATCACGGTTGTTTTGTTATTAACAAAAACGTGTTTTTTTTTTATATTTCATAATTCATATTTTTTAAGAAAAAAAAAATTATATCTATCATTGTTCTTTTGTTATTAACAAAAACGTGTTTTTTTTCCCAATATGGGGACAAACTAATCCATAGTTTCCTATGATATAATTTCCTATAATTTCCAATATGGCGACAAATTATCAAAGCACTAGAAAATCCCTTATATGTACGCACAACGCACGACGCACCACACCGTGTAGGCGTGTATGCAGTACTGCGAGATTCGTGACTAACCCACAGCTTGTTGGACCCGGCCGGAATACATACTGCATTACACGCTACCCCGAACGGAGCGCCACCTACTCTTATACTATTTTAATTATTCATCAGTTTTGAATACTTAAACTCAAGAATTCAATCTTGAAAATTCAAACATATTACATTTTGACGCCAATACTATATACTTTTATAATATACTGATGATAACATCATTGGAGTTATGAGTTAAAAAAAAAAAAACACGTTTTTGTTTTTGATGATAACTAAAGAACCGTGATAGATATAAAATTAATTTTTTTAGAAAATATAGGTATTTTAATTCCCTTTCGAATGCCACCCACCCCATTCAGATACATAAAGCCGTTCTCGAGAAATTCCGATTTTAAAAAAATGTCAAAAAATTTTTAACCTCAAATATCTCTGAAATTTATGGACCAATCATTTTGCCCAAAGAACTCGACCGAGAACTATAAAAAATCTACCTCTAAACGGAATTTTGAAGCCATTAAGTCAATTTTACTCTTGTAATCGTTGGACATACAAAACTGATTTTTTTTCATTTTTCAATTTTTTACTCAAAATCTAGCCTACAGAATGTATTCAAATTTTATCAGATTATAGCTATTTATAATAACAAAAGAACCGTGATAGCTAGAAACTTTTTTTTTTTTTAGAAAATATAGGTATTTTAATTCTCTTTCGAACGCTACCCATGAGATTCGAATAACTCGATCCTATCATTAAAAAAAATCAAAAAACAGTTTTGAGAAAATCGAAAATTTGAAAAAAAAACAAAACGCATCGCCTCAATCAAAAAACGGATTTTTGACCCGCCATCGCGCAAAAAAAAAATGAGACCTGTCCGGTCAAAATCTACCGAGTAGAAGAAGATCCAGGCGTACACACACACACACACACACACACACACACACACACACACACACACACACACACACACACACACACACACACACACACACACACACACACACACACACACACACACACACACACACACACACACACACACACACACACACATCCATACAGACATTTTTCAAAAACCATGTATTTTGAATTCTAACACCTCGGAACACAATTATAACATGTTTTTACAACAACTCAAAAATTTACTATTACAAAGCTTCCTCTAGAAGGAAGCAATTTATTCCTTATGAGTTGAACATCTTTTTCTTTAAATTTTAATCTGAAAAAATGAATGTAATGTAAATTAAAAAATATTTGAGCATGATGCACTTTTAATAATCTGAGAAAATGTTATATCTCACTTTTCCCGAGTTTTAATGATGCTAGTTTACTTTTAGAAATCATAGGGCCAGTAAAGCATCCATAATTAAAACACCATAAAATAGAACGAGGCTCTGCTAGAGGAATATTATCTGCAACAGTATTTCTTCTTTTTCTACTACAGGAGGTTGCGTGCTTTGACAGACTTGAATTAATCTTTTCGTGGCCTTAATGCATAATAATAATGAGATTTTGATTTGCACCATTAAACAAGAAATTTGTAAAGAATACTAAGTAATAATAACATATATGTTCAACTCCTGAACTCTTCTATGTTAGAAACTAAACTATTTAATCACTATCTACTTATCAATTATACTTGTTCTGATATAACTCTGTAACAATAAAAAAGATTTCACAAAGTAACAATACTTATATTAATAACATATTTTTTTTATTTTATAATAAAAGTTTGCTACTTATGTGTACACACAGACAGACACACACACACACACACACACACGGACACACACACACAGACACACACACAGACACACACACACACCCACACACACACACACACACACACACACACACACACACACACACACACACACACACACACACACACACACACACACACACACACCAAGTCAATTTAAAATCGAATTTCAATGATGTAAAATGTCTTGAATACTTATAACTTGTAAATGATGATCAAGGAGCGCGGGAGCGCTCCGAAGGCAAGTATAGAAGAGCCTTAGGAGTGACCGCGCGATGACATACATTGAAATGGATGTACGAGAAAAAAAATCAATGCACTTTACCTATTGCGTTAGTTTCAATATATACATATCCTCTTAATCGAAAGCCATTTCATTGCTCTACTCAAATCAAAAGATTTTATTTAAAAAGATTATCTCATTTAAAAGATATAGAGAGCTGAATTTTGTTATGTCCACTTTCCGATTCTAAATTTTCTCCATAGTTTCAGACTCTCATCCGGTGTTGCGACTTCCTGTCACGTGATATTATATATATATATATATACACACACACACACACACACACACACACACACACACACACACACACACACACACACACACACACACACACACACACACACACACACACACACACACGCGCGCGCACACCTATAGTATTTCGGTGTCGTATCGGTGTCAGGCATACCGTAGAGAATGACTCTATAGTAATAGGTGTGTGTGTGTGTGTGTGTGTGTGTGTGTGTGTGTGTGTGTGTGTGTGTGTGTGTATATATTCGTTTCAATAATCATCAAAGATCTGAGGAAGTCGACTGACGAAAAGAATAAAAGATTTATTTACGAGCATCAATGAGGCAACAACATTTTTTAGATAAGTATTAAAATGACTAAATGTTAAATAGTAATTTTTTTAAAGAATTGATACTTTGTGAAAATTTTTATTTACAGATAAGTAGTCAAGAAAATTTTTTCGGAGTCATTAAAATTTGATGAGCAGCTGATGTATCAAACTATGAGGAGAAAAATTTAATCTTATAAGGTAAGGTAAAACAGCATTATGTCAACAATTTTTTTGTTTAATTAAAATTATAAAATTAATTTTATTTTTTTATTCTAGGTTAGGTTGTGTTATTTATATAAATCTAAGTGAAATAGAATAGGAGTGTGCCATTAATATTACTATCACAAATAAAGAAACAGTGATTTTATTGAAATACACAGAGCCAGAGGTATTGAAGAACAGAAGTACTGGTTATAGAAAAAGAATAGTAAATGCGAAAGATGAATTATGGCGTACGAAATTTCTAAATGAAATATATAAAAAATACAGTTTTCAATGGAGTAGAAGTATAGTAGATATATATTTTTTATATATACTACAATATAATTTATGATGCCGATTTGAAATTATATACTACAATATAATTTATGATGCCGATTTGAAATATTGGTCTGAGCGTTGGTTTAGAAAGCATCGTGTCATCTTTAAAAAACTTAGCCGATATCAGTGTTGTGCATATTTATTCAAGTGCCAATGAAAAAATTATGTCTAATGAACATGGAAATACGAAAAAGGGTAAAAATGATGTGTTATTGTGAAAATTTCAAAGAATGAAAGTGCTCAGTTAATCTGTTTTATGATTTTCTCACGGTAGGAGATGTCAAAATGTTTCAGAGACGTTTTAGTATATATTTATTTTTTCTATACAAGATTCAGATAATAATAATGCTTAATTCATCAACTGGTTGTGTTTGTTTTTAATTTTACAAGATTATGTTAAAATATAGTAGCGGTATGATGTGTTAAATGAAGTGTGTAATTTAGAACCTCTACTTAAAATCAGAATTTAAAATATTGGTCAAAGCCTTGGTTAAAAAAACAGGGTTTTTGTCTATACTTCAAGAAACTTAGTCGATATTAGTGCTGTTCTGTTGTAAATATTTACTTAAACACCAATTAAAAGATTATGCCAAATGAACATTAAAATACAAAAAAAAGAAAAAATAATAGGTTATTGTTGTGAAAATTTCAACAAATAAAAATGCTCAGTTAATCTAATGTTATAATTTTCTCACGATGGGAGACGTCAAAATGTTTCAGAGAAGTTCTCAGCAATTCTTAGTTCATAAACTGATTGTTTTTAATTTTACAAGATGTGTGGCAATCATGGATAATTCAATGAATAATTATATTAAGATGTTTTACATTTTCTACTATAAAAGAATGTCGAGAAACCTTTTTGGCTCAATGATTCTTAGTTCATAAACTTTTGTTTTTAATTTTGTAAGATGTGTCTGATCGGTTCTTAATTCAAGTGGTTTATATTGAAAACTTCAACGAATCCAAGTTTTGAAAATTATTATTTTATAACTAATGATTGGCTTATGGTGAGGGGCGCCAAATGTTTCAGTGGAGCCATCTGTTCTGTGAATATATGAGCAAGATATTGTTATTGAAGAACAGAAGTACTGGTTATGGAAAAAAAAGTGAATTGTACAATGCTAAAGATGAATTATGGCGTATGAAATTCATTTCTAATACAGTTGTCAAAGTCGAATAGAAGTCTAGATATTTTATATTAACTTTATGTCACAAGTGCACGTAGTGTATTTGGAACGGCTGATCAGAGGAACATAATATTAAATAGAATTAGAATATATGATATATGCCATTATTATAATATTTGAATAAAACATGAGAAGAATAATGATTTAAAAACTCTCGGAAACTACTGTATGACTGTTCTCAGAAATGTATTCAAATTTGTTAATCTTTCTGTACAAATTAAACACAAGAAAGTACTGAAATCAATTTATTGTAGTCAAGTACCCATAAGTTAACTTGACTGACATAATACAACTTTTCGTACCTACTCATCAAACATATTCAGCCAGCGAGCATAAATTACTACTTAACGCCCAAGGGGCGTAATAGCTCATATATACAGCTCTTACAAAACTTTATAGAACCTACGCACTTTACGCCCATGTGGGAAAAATTATTTGAATTGTATAATATTATATATAAGTACATTCAAATTATTCATTGTAAATCAAACAAACGAAAGTTGTGAAATCAATTACCGATAGTCAAGTAATGCAAACAACTCTGCGAAACAATTGTATAACTGTTCTCAGAAATGTATTCAAATTTGTTCATTCTTCTATACAAATTAAACACAAGGAAGTTCTGGAATCAGTTTATTGTAGTCAAGTACCCATAGGTTAACTTGACTGACATAATACAACTTTTAGTACCTACTCATCAAACATATTCAGCCAGCGAGGATAAAGTACTACTTAACGCTTAACAGGCGTAATAGCTCACATACTCCTACAAAACTTTATAGAACCTACGCACTTTACGCCCATATGGGCGAAAATTATTTTAATCATATAACTACTATGCCTTCTTTTTATTTCTAAAATTTATAAGAATTCAGATATTTACGAAAAGTCAAAGCCTATATAAAAAAATTACATAGTTACCACCATATCACCATTTTTCATTATTCTTTCTCAATTTTGAAATTTCTATAATATTACGCATCTTGGGAGGGCAATAGAAGTCTATAGAGCTGCTCTAGCAGGGGTGGTCTTCCAATCTCCCATACATACTTGGCGGGCCCGACGGTTTGCAGTTTACCGGTGGGCTTTGTAAATGTAGAATACTATATTATTGCATAAATTCATTAACAATGTTTATACTTATAAGTCCACTATAAATAATTACATTGGCTCTAATTTTGAATTGATACCGTTTAAATATAATATCCCTACATGTGCAAAATCTCATGATGTACTTCCATTACCCAAAATATTTTTCCTTGTGTCCGTTTTTTTTAAGCGGGAATCTGATATAAAAAATACATCAAATTTATAGTCTACTCAAAAGTGCTTTAGATTTTACTAACCATTGTATAAGCCACTAATTTTTTATCCTTTTCCAACGTGTAAATATCATGTGAGATTTTATATGAGTATTTCAGACATCAGATCTCATATGAGGTATGATATATGTGATGTCATCTGCAATTTTACATATTATGGGATCTCATGAGATCTTATATGAGATCTCATATGATATTTTCATGCGGGTTTGCACTTTCTATTTAAAAACAGAGTAATACATTCAATACGTATTAGTATTTAATATGTAGAAGCAACCTATTTATTCATTTTATCTGATCTGTAAACATATGAATATTTATATGAAAATGATCATGTCTACACCTTAAACTGCAAACCGTCGGGCCCGCCAAGTATGTATGGGAGATTGAAGACCACCCCTGCTAGAGCAGCTCTATAGACTTCTATTGCCCTCCCAAGATGCGTAATATTATAGAAATTTCAAAATTGAGAAAGAATAATGAAAAATGGTGATATGGTGGTAACTATGTAATTTTTTTATATAGGCTTTGACTTTTCGTAAATATCTGAATTCTTATGAATTTTAGAAATAAAAAGAAGGCATAGTAGTTATATGATTAAAATAATTTTCGCCCATATGGGCGTAAAGTGCGTAGGTTCTATAAAGTTTTGTAGGAGTATGTGAGCTATTGCGCCTGTTAAGCGTTAAGTAGTACTTCCTATCCTCGCTGGCTGAATATGTTTGATGAGTAGGTACTAAAAGTTGTATTATGTCAGTCAAGTTAACCTATGGGTACTTGACTACAATAAACTGATTCCAGAACTTCCTTGTGTTTAATTTGTATAGAAGAATGAACAAATTTGAATACATTTCTGAGAACAGTTATACAATTGTTTCGCAGAGTTGTTTGCATTACTTGACTATCGGTAATTGATTTCACAACTTTCGTTTGTTTGATTTACAATGAATAATTTGAATGTACTTATATATAATATTATACAATTCAAATAATTTTTCCCACATGGACGTAAAGTGCGTAGGTTCTATAAAGTTTTGTAAGAGCTGTATATATGAGCTATTACGCCCCTTGGGCGTTAAGTAGTAATTTATGCTCGCTGGCTGAATATGTTTGATGAGTAGGTACGAAAAGTTGTATTATGTCAGTCAAGTTAACTTATGGGTACTTGACTACAATAAATTGATTTCAGTACTTTCTTGTGTTTAATTTGTACAGAAAGATTAACAAATTTGAATACATTTCTGAGAACAGTCATACAGTAGTTTCCGAGAGTGGTTTGCATTACTTGACTATCGATAATTGATTTCACAACTTTCATTTGTCTGATTTGCAGTGAACAATTTGAATGTACTTACTTACATATAATTTGTTCATTATACAATGACTCAAAGAAGTAAAAGACTTTTTCACTGGTATTTTTTTGATTTCTTTTACAAAATCATAATTGTATATACGGGCTAATGCGTATATTGAAAGTAATGTATGAAAATAACAAAGTTAGGTTGATACCATATGCGGATTCTCTCCCTCCCTCTCGCTGTTCCCTCTCCCACTCTCTCACTCTCTCTCTCTCGCTCTTCTCTCATTCCCTCTCTCTCGCCCTCTCTCGCTCTCTCTCTCTCTCTCTCATTTGCCAGTCGGACAAAAATGCTATACTATGTACCGGTCGGACAAAAATGTATAGTTTGTGCACACGGAAGAATATGGAGAAAAATTCGGTACATAAAAATACTCAGATGAACATGAAACTAGCTAAACAAACTATACGTATGGAAGCTGCATATTCGGATTATCGACATAACACATTATACGACACGTTCACGTTGTTTGGACTTTGAAATTTTTTCATCTTACGACAGCAAGGAGTACCTATTAACTATTTTCGGAGTAAATACAGACAGGCTTCAATAATCGAAGAAGAGTATCAATGGAAAACTGCGTATTAAATGGCGATCTACGACGTTATATTTATAAGAGCAGCGGCAATGGTGACGACGGAGACAAATGCACGAGTTTAACTTTTATTCTAACCTCTCCTTCGATGCGGACGTCCTGTACACGCCACTCTGTATCGTGAGCAGGGTCATCGCATAGAGCGGTAGTTCCCTGAGCCGCTATTACGATACTCTCGTCGTCCACTGCGCATCGTCGAGGCCACGCGCCGTTGGCAAAATCTGGCTAAAAGTCTGGCTATAAGTCTGGCTAAAAGTCTGGCATTTTTGCCAGACTTATTAGGAAAAACATTATAAGTCTGGCAAAAAGTCTGGCATTTTTGACAGACTTATTTAAGAGGAAAATCACAAGTCTGGCATAGTGGCCGTAGCCAGACTAAAGCCATACTTCAGCCAGACTTATTTAGCCAGACCACTCCCAGACCAGTGCCAGACTAATTTTTTTTTACACGGGCTAGAAAATGGAAATAACACGTGCTATGCGTGCGTGTTGTTCACTTGCTTTTGTTTTTTATTGAGGGTAATTTACAGCGCGATCAAATTTTAACCATTTATTATACTCATTGAAGAATATATTTGGTTGAAATTTCAAAAGATTATCTTTATTTTTTACTCAAAATATCGAAATTTTTTGTATAGAACATTGATTGGGAAAAAGTTTGCATTTTATTTGCAGAATATGACAGTATTTTTGTTGTAACCTTTTTGGAAAGTCTCTTGACTGATTGACTTGATTGGTGACTTTATAATAAACATTCATATGTGTAATAAACGAATATATGTAATACAGAGTTTGGTAATTTGTTCGAATTTATTTTTAAGTTTTCAAAATATTATGGATTTAAAATATTACCCAAAGTTGCCCAATAAAATCGAACTATTACGACGAAAGATATTTGAGGTTTAAAATAAAACTAATTGAACATGTGATAATATTTTGAAAAAATTGATTTATAAAAATATCGGGTTGTCGCACGAGAAAAAGAGTAACAAGAATGAATTTTCGAAAAATATATATTAATTTATTACGAATATTCATAAAGAAAATTGGGTATGATACAATTAATTATTGTTATAAAAAATTGAAAAAAAATGAATAAATACATTATTTTGAGGAAGCTAAGTGCCACTGTATTGGCAGCGGTTTTTATTCCATATTCCTACCCGTATACCACTATGCAGGGTTTCTACGGGACGATCCCACCGCTTTGGCGGGGGTGCGTTTGATTCTAACACCCTTCCCTATATCCCACACTATTCCTGCATTCACCCAGGGTTCGCGCTTGAACACGCCCCCTGTGGCTGTATGGATGTCTGTGTGTGCGTGCGTGTGTGCGATATGTCGAGAACCATTCCACCGATTTTCGTTGGACAAGGCTCATTCTCTTCGTTTCGGAAAAAATAAACTCGGTACCCTGACTGATTTAAGTTTTTATTCATTTTCTTGTTTTATAATTGAAAAACGATATTGAATTTTTTGTATTTTTTTGTATTTTTTTATATGTTATAGACAATATTACTTAACATAATAAAGTTTTCTTGAAGGATCTTAAATTACCTATATTGAATTTTGCAACTTAATTGTTTATTTAATAATGATAATGTTGTTATACTGCGATCTATTTTGTTTAATATTATTTCTATGTTGACGATAAATAATCTCGTGAATTTTTGGGCAATTCCTACTTTGCGTTTAAAAGTTAGACCAAAGATATCAAAACGGGTGCTTCACAATTTATTTATGATTATTTAATTGTAAAATAAATTAAATTGGTATTTTAGCAATATAAATGATGGTTGTTTCGATTATATGATACAAATTTTCTGTTATATTACTTCTAATAACGTTTTTTTAAATATTTTATTTTTTGGTATTGTGACTATTACGGCTGCTACCAACTTCAGGTTCATAAATACTCAGTCTGGAGGGAGTGTTCGGAAACGGTAACTAGGAAGGAAGTATACCTATACTTAGCGTTTCAATCACCTGCTTCGAGAATTAAGTGTTTGATAATAATACATTACGATACGTGTGACCTAAGTAGCATTTTTTTCTACGACGTGAAGTTTGGGCCCGAGCGTAGCGAGGGTCCCAGTCCCGCCGAACAGAGTGCTACTTGGGTCACAAGTAGTGTTGTAAAATGACACGTCTTTTTCAATTTGGTCTTATGACACAAAACATGACCGTCTTATGACTAAAATGACCGTCATAAGTGAAAATTTCAAATTTTTGTTGTGAAATGACCGTCACATTTTCAAACAGTCATATGACAAGATAAGTCATAAATAATCTTGTTAATTTAAACTTCCTTCAACTATATAGTTGTAAAATGACGGTCATAAAATTTTTGGTCATATGACCAATAAAAAATGTTTGTCGCAAAAGTAGAAGCTGAGATTAAGCGCTTTAAAGTACGCACGCGGATCTTACCTACTTCAAATTATAAATAAATAAAAGCTTTAAATTTTCTTAACTTAAGCTCCCTTCAACTACATAGTTGTAGAATGACGGTCATAAAAATTTTGGTTGTATGACCAATAAAAAAGAAATTAATATTAAAAGGGATTTGGAATTTATGACGAAAATGGGTCATATTTTGATGAGTCTTGTGATTGTCATGTGACGGTCTTATGACGGTCTTATGACCGTCTTATGACGGTCACAGCGGTCACGCTACATCACTAGTCACAAGTGTCATAGAATTTTATAGTACTGCCTGCCCTGAGCCCGCTGTCACGGATAGGTATGACCTAAGTGCGGACTTAGGTCACACAGTGCTATAAAAAATGTAAATAATATGTGTTATACAAATATGAAATATTTTCTGCAAGAATTTCTATACACACGTGTCCTATGGGCGAAAACTTTGTAGAAATTTCTTACAGGTAGTTCTGTAGGATTTCTTGTAGAAATTTCTTACAGGTAGTTCCGTAGAATTTCTTATAGAAATTTCTACAGAAATTTCCTATAGATATTTTTCCTACAGGTCCGGTTTGTTTGAGAGAGAAATCTCTAGTGTTATGCGAAGGTGCGAGGCGTTCAAGGCCCGTTCCGACAATACGGCATCCCTTCCTCTCGTCCTCAATCGGCACCCTTTGCCCATATACCTGAATGCACAGCGGCTTTATCAGCCTTTATTCTATACACCTATCATTCAAGCGGGGAGTGGAAAAGCCCGATGGAAGAGTCATGTTAGCCCAATGTACGCAATGCTTTTTGGGAGTCTCGAAAAAGACTTTCACTTTCAGAGCAATGCATTTTAGACCAATAGCGTCACGCTTTCCAAAATTTTCTTCCCCTTCCTTCCCTTCTGCTGGGGGGTCCGGTGGTGAGAGGTATATCTTCACTTCTAAGACCGTGGCAAGTCAGTCGTTTCACTCGTCTCTCGCCTCCAGACGCAGCAGTTCAACAATCCAGGCACAATGGTTGATGTCAGACCGTTCATTCCCAACCCCTGGCATCTGGGACATATGCTGCCCAACGACCGTTGCGATGATTGTGGCTATGTATGCCAGTGGCCCGAGTCCACTCTCAAAGGAGCAGCAATGAAGAGGGTATTCATTGAAATTAATCGTTTGAAGATGAAACAGTTGAGGGAGTACGAGTGTACTGGCACCAGAACTTCTGCGATCGCTGATGGCATCAACAACTATCTCGAGGAATCGGGTGTTCCTCATATTTATACAGACATACGGTTTGATTACGCGTATGCCCAACAATTGAACCATCGCTATTTTACAAGTGAACTGAAGCACAGATTTGGGGCCGATCTCTGCACCCTTACGCAGGATCTCCGGAACGAGAGGAAGTACAATTTTAAATTGATCGATCCATCGAAATCGGCGATCGAGTGCGAACAAAATGATGAGTTCTGGACATGGATCTGCCCAAAGTGCTGCAGTGAAGAAGAACAAGTGCTGTATGATACAAAAGGCGAATATTATTGGTACGTATAACACATTTGCGTCGTAAACTGCCACTTTCATATACGTTGAGAAGAGCGTGTGGCGAGAAAGTATCTGAGTGCTGGAATGTTTACATTTCGAAGGCAAATGCGTGTGCAAAACTGAATTTGGTGCACGATAATAGGAAATAGTATATTAAGATCCCAGTTAAGAAAAGTTGAGATCACAAAAAGATCGCTTTAAGATATGTCTCGATTATGTCCGTTTTTGTTACTTTTTAGATGACAAATCTCAACGAATAATCAAGATGATTTTAATATTTTTTTAATCATCGCTACATTCAGGCTTTTAAAGCATTTTTAAGATGGTTTTGAGACATACGAAATTCATTATTTAATATCATTTTAAGATAAATTTGGGATGGTTTTGAAATGAATTTGAGACGAATTCGAGACGAGCTTTCGTACTGAATTTAAGATGATTTTTAGATTTTTTAAGGTACCCTGAAAAATATTTGGTGTGCCTCCTAACCCTCAAACGGAGTAGCACCGCTATTCGGTGTAGCCTGTGCGCCGAAAATGCGCAACTGTTGTACTTTTCACACGCTTTCTGAGAGGTTAGGTGGCGCGCCGACAGGCTGGCGCTGTGGCTACACCGAATAAGTGTAGCTCCTACTCTTAAAAGAGTAGCAGTTACTCTTTTCGGAGTAGCAGTTACCCCAATGGAAAGTATAGCCACTAACCCCTGAAATTGGCGCTGCACGTACACCTGAAGAGTAGGTGGCGCGCCAAATTTTTTTCAGTGTGATGATAAGATTAATTTGAGACAAACTTTTATGACAACTTTAAGATGTCTGAAAAATGAATTGATTCCAAAATTTAAAAGAAAATTTTTTTAATCACTTCTTTAAACCCGATTAAGGGGTTTATACCAAAATTAATGCAAGCCTTGAAGTTTAAACTCTTGTTAAAGAGTGATTTAAAGGAAAGAAAAAAAGAAGGGATGGTGAGGGCCCCCTCCGTCGCCCCCTACCAGTGAGGTACAGCCTGTCCGGATCACTGTCCAGGAGCCCCTTACGTAGAAATGAATCCACGTAGGAGTCTGGGCGATTCCAGTTAGTGATGGGCGATTCTACTCGATACTTCTAGAATCGACCGATACTTTTTGAAACGAATCGATTATTTAATTGATTATTTTTATAAGTCGATTCTGGAAGATCGATTCTTTTTTAAGCAAGAATCGATCCAAGTTGAGATCAGAACGGTCGGAATTGGAATGACGGGAAAATGCGCGACTGCCGCATCAGAAACTCAGAATGACACGGGCCGATCCGCCGGGGCGCCAGTGCCTCGAAACTTTACTGTAGTCTGGCGCCTGCGCACTAGAGGCCTTCGCCGATTGGGCGCTTGAGCGGCTCTACGCGGAGAAAAGTGGGCAGGTCCAGGGATCGAGCAAAGCGAGCGCGCGAGCCGTGTGCTGTTTGCGTCGCCGAGCTGCGTGCGCGCAGGTCTATACACGAAGCATTTGACGCGTGCACGGAGAGAACTAGTCATGCATGTCGACAGTGTTGCCCTCACAGCCCACGAGTTTGACCCGTTTCACCGCCGGGCGGTGTGGCGTACTGGCGCGTGCCTGTGCTCGCACATCTGACGGCCGTGCTCAAATTCATGCTCTGTGGCGTGTACTCAAGTGTACCGTTCACCTTCCACGGCCGTGAACGCATGGCTGTAACGCGTGGCTACCGAAAACCGCGCGCGCTGCGCTATTAGGGACGCTGTAACAAACGTGCGTTGTTAACGATAATTGAAGAATATGTCTTATAATGGCAAAATGCGTGTTTCAATATAATGTAATTACGAATAAAAAAAAAATACATTATTTATAGTTAGAGAATACATTTTTAGAAAAAGCAATACATAACCGGTACTCTAGTAATTTTTTTTTTGTTAAATAAATCATTTTAAAATAATAAAAATTACACCTTTAGTGTAATAAAATTATAAAAAATAGTCATAATTGTAATAAAAAATTATGTAACGTATAAAATAACAAGTACACATATAGCAGATTTGAAATACTATTCAATTTATTATAATTGTAAATTTTACAAAATATGGCGTGTAGCTACCACATTCGCACCATTTCTTACAAACATTAAGCGTCTCCGACAGCGTTCTCGCGGCTTTGCCACACGTTACGAACTAAAAGTATATAGGTTATGATGGCGCCGTGGCGGGCTGTGCTCGCAGCGTCTTGTCAGCGTCAGCGGCTATGCATTCACGCCCGTAGGAGGTGGACGGTACACTTGAGTACACGCCACAGAGCATGAATTTGAGCACGGCCGTCAGATGTGCGAGCACAGGCACGTGCCAGTACGCCACACCGCCCGGCGGTGAAACGGGTCAAACTCGTGGGCTGTGAGGGCAACACTGTCGACATGCGTGACCAGTTCTCTCCGTGCAAGGCTATACGGCGTGCAAAATGCAGCTGAAATCCACGCGTCAAATGCTTCGTGTATAGACCTGCGCGCACGCAGCTCGGCGACGCAAACAGCACACGGCTCGTGCGCTTGCTTTGCTCGATCCCTGGACCTGCTTTTCTCCGTGTAACGGCATGAGTATAGCGCGCGCGTTCAAATAGCGAGCGTACGAGTAGGCGGGTCACGCGAGGACCAAACATACAACGAAGTTACATAGACGTGCGAAACTAATCGAGACAATTATTAAAATTATTTCTAAATCCAAGTAGGCGGGGGATGTGTGGTCCACGCATATAAAGGAGACATGAAAAAATAAGCAAAACGATTATTTAAATAATTTTTAAACCCAATCAGACAGCGGATATGAGGTTCACACATATTAGGGAATTACGTAGACGTACAACAATAAGCAAGACAATTATTTAAACAATTTTTAAACCCAAGGGACCTCATATACTCCGCCTACTTAGGCGTCTACGTAATTCCCTAATATGCGTGAACCTCGTGTCCCCCGGCTACTTGGGTTTAAAAATTATTTAAATAATCGTTTTTCTTATTTTTTCATGACTCCCTTATATGCGTGGACTTCATATCTCCTTGCCTACTTGTGTTTAAAAATTATTTAAATAATGGTTTTGCTTATTTTTTCATGTCTACATGACTTCCTTGTACGCTTGGACCTCATATCCCCCGCCGACTTGGGTTTAAAAATTGATTAAATAATTGTTTTGCTCAGTGGCGGATCCAGGCCCCCCCCCCCCCCCCCCAGACCGCACGCAGACGGTTGGGAGGAAGCAAGTTGATTATGAAATAAACCCAAATAGCCGGAGGATGTGAAGTCCACGCATATTAGGGAATGACGTAGATGTGCAACAATAAGCAAGACAATTAATTAAACCATTTTTAAACCAAAGTAGCCGGGGGATATGAGGTCCACGCATATAAGCGAGTCATGTAGACATGAAAAAATAAGCCAAACGATTATTTAAATAATTTTTAAACCCAAGTAACCGGGGGGTATGAGGTCCACGTATATAAGGGACTCATGTAGAGATGAAAAAATAAGCCAAACAATTATTTAAATAATTTTTAAACCTAAGTAGCTGGGGGATATGAGATCCACGCATATAAGGGAGTCATGTAGACATGAAAAAATAAACCAAACGATTATTTAAATAATTTTTAAACACAAGTAGCCGGGGGATATGGAGTCCACGCATATAACGCGGCGCATCGATCGGGGCACCCCTAAACACATTGAAACGCCAAGAGGATATAAGTCCGAGAGATTCAGCGTTTAAATCAAATTCTTTCTTTCTTTGTAAAAGAAAAAATGGGTTTTCACTTCTAGCGAGATTTTTCCCCATTCTACACTCCACATAGTAGTTCAGCCATACAACCGTTTCTGCTCTATAACTTCTGATAGTGTGGAAATGCCCTCACAGGGCAACTCACAACTTCCTCTTTTCTGATTTCCTTCTTCAAGGAGAGATAACTGGAATTAGTGATGGGCGATTCTCCTAAAAAGTATCGATACTTTAGAATCGCCTTTGAAATTTTATCGATACCGAATAATCATCGATTATTTAAAAAAAGTATCGAAGGATCGGAGAATCGTTGCGGAGCACTTGTCACGTGTTACGTCACATAACGTCAGTACCAGCCCTTTTATCCTATTATCCTATTATAAAAGGGAGATTTATTATCGAATTGAAGTTTGGAGCCAACTTCAAAGCGTTATCAAAAAATGTGATTGGCTAATCTAGTAGGGAAGATAGGTTACTGTCTAAGTATCTACCGGCACGCGTAGTGCAGTGCAAGCCTTGAGTAAACAATCAGTGCAAGTGCAATACTTGGTCTCATTTTTATAACGGCGATTTATCTTTTGTATTCTCCCAGTTCGGCGGGGGATATGAAGTCCAAACATATAAGGGAGTCATGTAGACATGAAAAAATAAGCAAAACGATTATTTAAATAATTTTTAAACCCAAGTAGGTGGGGGATATGAGGTCTACATGACTCCCTTATATGCGTGGATATAAGCAAAACTTTTGCTTATTTTTTCATGTCTACATAACTCCCTTATATGCGTGGACCTCATATCCCCCGCCTACTTGGGTTTAAAAATTATTTAAATAATCGTTTTGCTTATTTTTTCATGTCTACATGACTCCCTTATATGTTTGGACTTCATATCCCCCGCCGAACTGGGAGAATACAAAAGATAAATCGCCGTTATAAAAATGAGACCAAGTATTGCACTTGCACTGATTGTTTACTCAAGGCTTGCACTGCACTACGCGTGCCGGTAGATACTTAGACAGTAACCTATCTTCCCTACTATATTAGCCAATCACATTTTTTGATAACGCTTTGAAGTTGGCTCCAAACTTCAATTCGATAATAAATCTCCCTTTTATAATAGGATAATAGGATAATAGGATAAAAGGGCTGGTACTGACGTTATGTGACGTAACACGTGACAAGTGCTCCGCAACGATTCTCCGATCCTTCGATACTTTTTTGAAATAATCGATGATTATTCGGTATCGATAAAATTTCAAAGGCGATTCTAAAGTATCGATACTTTTTAGGAGAATCGCCCATCACTAATTCCAGTTATCTCTCCTTGAAGAAGGAAATCAGAAAAGAGGAAGTTGTGCGTTGCCCTGTGAGGGCATTTCCACACTATCAGAAATTATAGAGCAAAAACGGTTGTATGGCTGAACTACTATGTGGAGTGTAGAATGGGGAAAAATCTCGCTAGAAGTAAAAACCCATTTTTTCTTTTACAAAGAAAGAAAGAATTTGATTTAAAGGCTGAATCTCTCGGACTTATATCCTCTTGGCGTTTCAATGTGTTTAGGGGTGCCCCGATCGATGCGCCGTGTAGCGTCTAACGACGGTAACAACCGATCGGAAGTAACCGAACTCCTGGTTGTCGTTTGCCGCCGCTACGCGGCGCATCGATCGGGCTACCCCTAAACACATTGAAACGCCGAGAGTATATAAGTCCGAGAGATTCAGTCTTTAAATCACAGTGGGTTTTTTCCTCTCACGAGGTTTTTCCCACCAACGGCCTGTTCATACCGTCATGTCCCTATCCTTTCCGACCGTGTGATAACGTTCCTACGGAACGATGCACACCAACTCCTAGCACCTAAACATCCAACCTCCCATTCCCTAAAGGAGAGGTTGCTCGGCCTTCTTCATTTCTCTTAAAGCAAAGAGAGGGAGAAAGTCGAGAGAGGGCGCAAGCCTAGTGGCGAACCTCACTGGTGGCGGCGAAGGCAGGGGCCCCACCATCGCCCCCCTTCCTTCCTTCCTTCCTTCTTTAAATCACTCTTTAATAAGAGTCTAAACTTCAAGGCTTGCCTTGCTTTTGGTATAAACTAGAGGTGGACAATAATCACTGTAAATATCGATATTGTGATATCGATAATATCGAGATGATGAAAATCGATACGAGAGATATCATGCATTTATATATCGATACTTCAAATATAGATATCTAAATATCAAATTTATTTAAAGAAATGTATTAGGAAATTACGTAGACGTGCAACAAAGAGTAAGACAATTATTTAAACAATTTTTAAACCCAAGTAGGCCGGGGATATGAGGTCCGCGCATATAAGGGAGTCATGTAGACATGAAAAAATAAGCAAAACGATTATTTAAATAATTTTTAAACCCAAGTAGGTGGGGGGCGCGAGGTCCACGCATGTTAGGGAATTACGCAGACGTGTAACAATAACCAAGACAATTATTTAAACAATTTTTAAACCCAAGTAGGCGGGGGATATGAGGTCCACGCATATAAGGGAGTCATGTAGACATGAAAAAATAAGCAAAACGATTATTTAAATAATTTTTAAACCCAAGTAGGTGGGGGACGCGAGGTCCTCGCATATTAGGGAATTACGCAGACGTGTAACAATAACCAAGACAATTATTTAAACAATTTTTAAACCCAAGTAGCCGGGTGACGCGAGGTCCACGCATATTATGGAATTTTGTAAACGTGCAACAATAAGTAAGACAATTATTTAAACAGTTTTTAAACCATAGTACGCGGCGGATATGAGGTCCACGCATATAAGGGAATTACGTAGACGTCCGACGTAAGCATGACTTTTATTTCAAAAATTTTTAACCTGTATAATTCAATTCCTTTATATGCGTGGACCTCGCGGCTCCGGCTACATGGGTTTAAAATGGCATGGTGTGGTTTGTGCACATAAGAATTATGCACATATTTATTGTGCACACTTTAGCATTGGAGTATACACATAGATATAGATATACACCAATGCTAAAGTGTGCACAATAAATATGTGCATAATTCTTATGTGCACAAACCACACCATGCCTTTAAAATCATTCAAATAATAGTCTTGCTTATCTGTTCATGTCTACATGACTCCCTTATATATGCGTGGACCTTATATCCCCCGGCTACCTGGGTTTAAAAATTATTTAAATAATCGTTTTGCTTATTTTTTCATTTCTACGTGACTCCCTTATATGCGTGAACCTCATATCCCTCGCCTACTTGGATTTAATAATTACTTAAATAATCGTTTTGTTTATTTTTTTCATTTCTAGATGACTCCCTTATTTGCATGGACCTCATATCCCCCGCCTACTTGCGTTTAAAAATTATTTAAATAATCGTTTGCCTTATTTTTTCATGTCTACATGACTCCCTTATATGTGTGGACCTCATATCCCCCGATTACTTGGGTTAAAAAATTATTTAAATAATCGTTTTGCATATTTTTTCATATCTACATAACTCCCTTATATGCGTGGACCTCGTGTCTCCCGCCTACTTGGGTTTAAAAATTATTTAAATAATCGTGTTGCAGTTCACGTAACTCTTTTTTTCTATCTTTTTTCTTTGTAAATTTTTCTCATCGATATTCTATATTTCGTTCTTGGATATCGATATCCTAATATATCGCTTTTGAAAATATCGATTCAAATATCGATATATTTAAGAAGAAAATATCCATAATGAAATTATCTATATATATCGCCCACGCCTAGTATAAACCCCTTAAGGCCATGTGAAACCGCGAATTTCAATATTTTTTAAATCAACATTCAAGCATTTATTCGGAAAACAAATGTTGTCAAGCGCTTCGTACACATAAACACTATATCCAGGAATTTTTTGAGTAATTCTATTAGCATTTTCGTTAGATATGCTCGTTTGAAAAGTAGGTCAATTGCTGATTCCTACTTAACGACAGTACGGTGTTTATTTAATTAAATAAATTCTCATATTTTTTTTAAAAAACACGTTTGTCAAGCGCTCCGTATATGTTAATACTATACTCAGATTTTTTTTTATGATTCTATTGGTATTTTCATGAGATGTACTCGTTTGAAAATTACGTCGATATTTAACATCACCTTAATCGGGTTTAAAGAATCGATTAAAAAAATTTTTTAATAAATTTAAAAATTTTCAAATCAATTCATTTACCAGACATCTTAAAGTTGTCATAAAAGTTTGTCTCAAGTAATCGTATGTCTGAAAATCATCTTAAAAATGTTTCAAAGGCGATGATTAATAAGATATTAAAATCATCTAGATTATTCGTTGAGATTTGTCATCTTAAAAAGTAACAACTAGGGCGGCCGAGCCCCCCTGCGTGTCTCGCTGCACTCGACACGCCAACTCCCCCCCCCCCCCCCGCCTCCACACACACCTGCTCCTCGCTTCACTCGTCGCCCGCCCCCTCCCTATGTAAAAACTTCGTTTTTACATAATAGGCACGACCGCAATGCTCAGACAAACCTTATAATTTTATTATTGCATTAATTGTAATACTTATTTTCATCGTTATTATCATTAGAATACGCATAAATACATCTCTGCAGTAAAATTTAAATGGAAATTATGCATTTACTATTACATATTTATTATTTTTTTGTAGAAAATTTACCTTATAATTCTACAAATATAGATATATGCAGATAACTTTTCAAATAGTCTATGATTCATATAAATTAATTAAGTATTATTAATTGATATGATTAAAGTACACATACGAATATTAAATATATAAGTACTATGATTGCAATTATATTTAAAATTAAAAACACTGTTTTCATTATTTCTATTTGAATTATAATAATAGTTTTTATTTTTATTTATGCAAATGTTGAATAGAGAAAAAGTTTTATTTCAATGTTATCAACAACTTTTGTATTTGATATTTTTGTTTTAAGTAAAATGCTTTTGAATAACATAAGGAAAAATACCGTTTCATTACTTCCGATTAATACAAAAATATAAAGTTAAATTTTACACAGTTTAACGAAAACTGTAGACTAATCGCTCACTGATGTTCGTATAACTTATACATATACACACATGCACACATACACTAATACCCCGAATAGGAGAAAAACAAATGAGAAAACGCAACACTGGTACATTCCTCAATGGTAATCTGGCTTGGTGCTGTGTGCGTGCAGAGTACATCAGCCGTAACGGCCATCTCGGCTATAGGCTGCGCGTAGTGCGTTCGCACCAGCGGAAAAACGCATGCGACCCACGTGACCGTGAGCGCTCCCTGTATACAAGATATGATATGTGTGTGTGTGTGTGTATGTGTGTGTATGTGTGTGTGCGCGTGTGTGTGTGTGCATGTGGGTGTGTGCGTGTGTGTGTGTTTGTGCGTGTGGGTGTGCGTGTGGGTGTGTGCGTGTGTGTGTGTGTTTGTGCGCGTGTGTGTATATATCGCGCGCGCGCGCTTTCTGTTACTAGCTTGACTGCGGCCCTACGGCGCACAGTGTGGCAAAACCAAGGAAAAATGCTCAAAATTCCGCTTCCACTCAATTTTGCATAAAAAAAATATTTGACAGCATGTTTTACTTCGTTTTTTAGTTATCTATGACTTACCGTTTCCTCCGATATGTCCAGATTTGTTTATAAACATGTTGTTGGTGCATGTCCATGCGTGTTTCATGAATTCGATTTAAGGGGGTCCGAAAGTCAATTAAAAATTCAAATTACGCGCCACAATATAGCAGACGAAAAAATAAGTAATTTGCCTATAACAAATAGTATAAACAATATTACGAAAAACCAGGACTGCATTGCCCTCTGTTACATTATTATCTATCATTTTACAAAGTTTGAAGTTTCTATATAAATATTTCGCTGAATGGCATTTGAATAATGTCTCAAAATCAAGTAATTCAAAAATGCCATTCAGCGAAATATTTATACTTTCGGACCCCCTTAAATCGAATTCATGAAACACGCATGGACATGCACCAACAACATGTTTATAAACAAATCTGGACATATCGGGGGAAACGGTAAGTCATAGATAACTAAAAAACGAAGTAAAACATGCTGTCAAATATTTTTTTTATGCAAAATTGAGTGGAAGCGGAATTTTGAGCATTTTTCCTTGGTTTTGCCACACTGTGCGGCGGCGTGCGCGCGCGTATGTCCATGGTGTGATGTCAACAATCGCATCGTCTGGCTCCCGGCGTTCCCAGTGATGACGGTGGCTGCTGGAATACGCTGCCCTGGAGAATGTCGTCCCTTTCATCGTGTTTACTGGGGTTGATGATGATATTCCTCAGAGACAGGAAAGCAGCGTGTCGACGGCGAGAGCAAATTTCGTAAGCCCTTTCTCGTTCCTAACCTCTCTGATAGGTAAGCTGATGGTACTTTCAATTGTTGCAGGTATCTGGCGACGAGAGTCGCTATGGGTACTGCTGCAGAATGTTTCTTGAGTGTGGTGATGTTGCTTGGCTCATTTATTTATTAGTCATGTGGTTTTCAGACACTCAACTTTCCATGTGTGTGTTTGACTCTTATACTAGTGGCTCTGTGTACAGTTAATCTGCTGCTGGTGCCTTCAGCGACTCTCAGGATGGAGGTGTTTTCAGTAATGAAACAACAAGTGAAGGTTCCACCAGTCTTTCCCCTTTAATTATTAGAGGTAGCTGGTGCAACGAGAATAGTGAACAACAACCATTGCTACAGTATTTTCTTTTATATGGTAATGTTTTTTGTGTCATATATTCATTAGTCATATGTGGTTTCTAGTGCTCAACTCTCCTCGCTTGTCTCCTAGATCAGTAACTGATCTACTCGTCTGTTTTGTTCATTCCTACGGTGAGGCAGTTCTTGAGATTGAGACACGCATGTTGGTCTCTATAGTATTTTCTTCTCTGATGGCTATTAGATAATTCTGAGCAGACTGGCATCCATGGAGTAGTGCCCGCCCTGGGCCATCCAGCCTCATTTTGCAGCTTCCCCAGCTCTACAATGATCTTCAAGTGTTAGTGCTTTAGAATGTGAGGGGATAGATAATTAGGAACTGGGGGATATCATAAAAGTGCTGTGTGTGTGGTTAGATGCGATACGGGTAAGCAGTTGTCGCTGGTCATATTAGCTCATCTAGTTAATTTCTAAGTTTAGTCAGGGTATAAGAACTCATTTCAAGATATCTATTGTATATATAAGTGAGCCTTGCCTATTTAATAGTTTTCATTTTAATTCTTTATACATATTGAACTTTACTATACTACAAAATCTATAACCCATACATTACACTAGAGTTTTTTTGTATAATATGATATTACTTTAACATGTACTTTTATAATATTAGACAATTTTGATTCTCTTAGTTCAATCGCTTAGGTTCTGTGAACATAATTAACAGGTTAAGCTGTGTCATTTTATATGAAATTTCTATTTGTTATCAAAACAGTGAGATAACATAATTATAGATTTTTAACAACGCAATGTTTAAACATTTTTTTAATTTTGATTTTACTATATACTAAGTTCTCTAGATCATGACAAGAAATTGTAAGTTTTGACAGCTTTTATGTAACAGTTAGTTATTGTTTCGGTTTTTTTATTGGAATTTAAACGATATCTATATCCTTTGTATTTAAGAGTTCTATTGGAAATCAATTCTTTGTACGATAAGCAAAAATTGTCTATTTTATGTATATTTTGGCGTTTAAAATCGTTTTTATAGATTTAACTCGTCAGGTATTTATTTTACATAAAAATCTTAAATGGGAAAAAGTTTTGTTTAACTATTATCTAAAACTTATGTATTGAATATTTTTGTGTAAAATTAAATACTGTCGAGTTACAGTCGAAAATCATTTATTTTATATGTATTTTTTGGCGTTTAAAATAGTTTTTATAAGTCTAACTCGTCAGGAGTTGATTTTCCAAAAAAATGTTAAATGAGTAAAAGTTTTGTTTCAATATTATCTACAACTTTTGTATTTAACATTTTTGTGAAAAATCAAATCCTGACAAGTTATAGCCGAAAATCGTCCATTTTTGGAAGTTGTCTTGGGAAATATTGCTCGTAGCAAAAAATGTTCAATAGGAAAAATATGTCTTTTTTTTGCCTAGCGGGCCACTTTTGCTCCCGGCGCCCGATCGCAAAGGTTGTATTTTAGGCCTCGCCAGGCAAAAAAATCATATACGCACCACGGGAGCAAATAAAGAATGCCTCAGATCGCATGTTTGTCACCCTCGCCTTCGGCTCGGGTGACAATTTACATGCGATCTGGGACATTCTTTACTTTTGCTCCCTAGGGGCGTATACTATTAATTAGTTTTAGCAGATAAATGGGTCAGATTTTTACTACAAATTAAATTTGTATACATTAAGCTTAAAAATCGATTTTTTAACATTCTTATTTGCTCTTGCATTTTTGTAATTTTCGATGGATTTGGCTCGGTAGGGAACCATAAGTTACATATAATTAGACGAGTATCTGGTCCAAAATTCGTTTGGATCTACCGAAAATTCGTTGAGATAATCGAAAAACTTGAGTACATACGGACGTACAGACATACATACATCACAGAAAACGCTTAAAACGCACTCATTTTTGGAGGAAAATATTTTTTAAGCATTAAATTGTTAGTTCTTGAAGTCAGACAATTTTCGCTCTCGTGAAATTATAAGGCTCTCCCGAGCAGCGGTCGTGCCTAAAAACGGCCATAATCGAGTTGTATCTTTAAGCGATCTTTTAATCATCTCAATTTTTTTTACGCGGGATAGCAGTGCGCAAAGTATGTGATCGCCGGAGGAGTGGAGTTTGTCGCCGGAGCGAAGCGAGGGCGACAAAAGAGCGAGTGCGGGGTATTCGCCATGTGAAGCGAGTCGTGAGACGTCTGGCGGATAAATCTCAAAGCTTCAAGTACCCGTCGAGAAGCGAATTAAGTGGATGTGAAAGAGGTGCGTAGATCTCTACCATACCGGCAACACCATTTTATTTTTTTTTTCGTTAATTCTAAAAACTTTTTCGAAAAAAGAGGATCGTCTTGCCCTCCGCAATGATGCAAGCAATGTCTCATTAAATTTTGAGGTAATTTCATGCACTACATTTTCCAGAAAACGTGTTTGAAATCTTCTAATTTTCGGAAATCGTGTTTAAAATTTTCGAACACGTTTTCTGGAAAATGTAGTGCATGAAATTACCTCAAAATTCAATGAGATATTGCTTGCATCATTGCGGAGGGCAAGACGATCCTCTTTTTTCGAAAGTTTCTAGAATTAACGAAAAAAAAATAAATAGAATGATGATGCTGGTATAGTGGGGATCTTTACGCACCTGTTTCACATCCTCTTACACAGGCATGGTCTTTTTTTTTAATTTTTTTTCCGCCCGGCTACATCACACTGATCCCCCAGTTGGAGCTCTCACATTTCCAGCGTCGAGTTACAGTATATCCGAGAATTCTGGAGGTTCTGCATGCCCACTCTTGAGTTCTGTCGCGCTGCGGCTTGTATCCAGCGCACTCAAAATTTCTTGGAGCTATGGTAACTCCACATTTCTTTCCGTATTGCAGAAACTCCAAGTGGGAACTCTCACACTGACAACACCGAGTTACGGTATATCCGAGAAAATTGAAGGTTCTACATGTCCAATTTGCAGTTCAATCGCGCTATGGCTTGTAGTGGGCGATCTCCGGTTTTCTCGGAGTTGTAGCTATTCTAATTTTTTTTCTGTGTATAGGATGTCAGCTGTCTCAAGTCAAAGGACGAATCTTTGTATACGTTTGTGAAATCAGCGCTACTAGCAAGTACTGGAGATGCCCCAAACTTCTTTCAGTGCGCTGTCTTGCGAATAAAGCGTAGATATACATTTGATATGTTTTTTAAAAAAAGTATTTGATAGCTTTTTTAAGGGACAGGTATTAAAATATTTGAAATTCATGCAATTATGGATCTAAGCGTTGAAAATATAAGATTTCCTAAAGCAAATATTTTTTTATGGAAGAAACTACTTTTAATTCATTAATTTTATGAATTTTTATGTTTTTTGTGGTTCTTAGCATTTACAAGTTATTTGCTTCGGAAATCTTATATTTTCAACTGTTACATCCACAACTGCATCAAATTAAAATGCTGTCGAATACTTTTTTTTAAAAAGCTGTACCAAAGCAAAAATCTTGGCAATGCAATATCTCTGAGAAAAATTAGTCTACAAATTATATCTCTGGCCTTTTTATCAGAAATTGTCCATACTTATAATATATTATTAGTATGTATAACTAATTATATTTTACTATATTTTTCCATGTGATTGGGGCATCAAAGGCCTATAAGGTCTGTGGCTCCCTTAATTAATTTCATGGGGATTTGCCGAAGGAAAAATTCAAAATTATTCAAAACTCAGAACGTTGTAGCTAGTTGTTCATAAATTCGTGCGTGTGGTTGAAAAAAATACATTTTTTAGGCACGACCGCTACTCGGGAGAGCCTTATATTTTCACCAGAGTGAAAATTGTAACTTCCCGAAAACTAGCAATTTACTGTATAAAAACTATTTTCCTCCCAGAAATAGTTCATTTTGAGCGTTTTCTATGATATATGTATATATGTACGTTCGTATGTAATCAAGTTTATGGATTATCTCAGCGAATTTTCGACCGATTTCATCGGGATTGCGGGAAAATACTTCTCTAATTATACCTAAGTGCTGGTTCTCTAACGATAAAGATCGATCAAAAATTTTCAAAATGCGGGCACAAAGAAAAATTGCAAAAAATCGATTTTCAAGGCTTATATATAGAAAAATTAATTTTAAGCTAATATGTACCGGTTTATCTGCTAAAACTAATTAAAATACACATTTTTTCTGTTGTACACTTTTCTCTACGAGCAATATTTGCCTAAGATAACTGCGAAAAACGTTAAAAAAAGTTAAAAAATGGATGATTTTCGGCTGTAACTTGACAGGATTTGATTGTACACAAAAATTTTGAATACAAAAGTTGTAGATAATATTGAAATAAAACTTTGTCCTCTTTAAGATTTTTGTGTAAAATCAATTTCTGGCGAGCTAAGCTTATAAAAACGATTTTAAACGCCAAAATATACATAAAATAGACGATTTTTGCTTATCGTACAAAGAATTGATTTCCAATAGAACTCTTAAATACAAAGGATATAGATATCGTTTAAATACCTATAAAAAACTAAAACAAAAACTAACAAAAACTGTTACATAAAAGCTGTCAAAACAATTTCTTGTCAATGATCTAGAGAACGTAGTATGTAGTAAAATCAAAATTGGAAAAATGTTTAAAAATTCGGTTTTTAAAAATCTATAATTATGTTATCTTACTGTTTTGATAACAAATAGAAATTTCATATAAAATGACACAGCTTAACCTGTTAATTATGTTCACAGAACCTAAGCGATTGAACTAAGAGAATCAAAATTGTCTAATATTATAAAAGTACATGTTAAAGTAATATTATATTACGCAAAAGAAACTAGTGTAATGTATGTCTTATAGATTTTGTAATATAGTAAAGTTCAATGTATAAAGAATGCAATGTTGACCTTGTCAGTCTTACAGTGTGCTGGAAAACTATTAAATAGGCAAGTCTCACTTAGTAAAAGTCTGCGAAATACATAAGGATGTACTTTAAAACAACAGATGTCCTGAAATAAGTTCGTAAACCCTGACTAAACTCAGAAATTAACTAGATGAGCTAATATGACCAACAACAACTGCCTACCCGTATCGCATCTAACCACACACACGCCACTTTTATGATATCCCCCAATTCCTAATTATCTATCCCCTCACATTCTAAAGCACTAACACTTGAAGATCACTGATAGAGCTGGAGAAACTGCAAAATGAGGCTGGATGACCCAGGCTGGGCACTACTCCTAGGATGACAGTCTGCTTAGAATTATCTAATAGCCATCTGGGAGGAAAATACTGATAGAGACTGTCATATGTATCTCAATCTCAAGGACTGCCCCACAGTAGGGATGAACAAAACACATGAACAGATCAGCCACTGATCTGGGAGACAAGCGAGGAGAGTTGAGCACCTAGAAACCACATATGACTAATGAATAGATGACATAAAAAAACATTACCATATAAAAGAAAAGTTTGGTTGTTGTTCACTATTCTCGCTGCACCAGCTACCTGTAACAATTAGAGGGGAAAGACTGGTGGAGCCTCATTGGTTGTTTCATTGCTGAATACACCTCCAGCCTGAGAGTCGCTGAAGGTACCAGCAGTAGATTAACTATACACAGAGCCACTAGTATCAGAGTCAAACACACACATGAAATTGAGTATCTGAAAACCACATATGACTAATAAATAAATGAGCCAAGCAACATCACCACACTCAAGAAAGATTCTGCAGTAGTGCCAATCGTTTACACTACTCTCGTCGCCAGATACCTGCAACAAGAGAAAGAAAGTACCATCAGCTTACCTATCAGAGAGGTTAGGAACGAGAAAGGGCTTACGAAATTTGCTCTCGCCGTCGACACGCTGCCTTCCTGTCTCTGACGAATATCATCATTAACCAGTAACACGATGAAAGGGACGACATTCTCCAGGGCGGCGTATTGCAGCAGCCACCGTCATCACTGGAAACGCTGGGAGCCGGCGATTGTTGACATCACACACCATGGACATACGTATGCGCGCGCATGCCGCCGTAGGGCCGCAGTCAAACATCTCACTACTCACTAGGGCTAGTAGCAGAAAGCGCGCGCGATCTACACACACACACACACGCACACACACACACGCAAACATACACACACACACCATATCTTACATCAGGGAGCGCTCAAGGTCACGTGGGTTGCATGCGTTTTTCCGCTGGTGCGAACGCACTATACGCAGCCTATAGCCGAGATAGCCGTTACGGTTACTACTCCTGTACTCTGCACGCACGCAGCACCAAGACAGATTACCATTGCCGAATGTACTAGTGTTGGGTTTTCTTTTTTTGTTTTTCTCCTATTCGTGGTATTAGTGTATGTGTGCATGTGCCTCGAGTATTTTTTCGTAATTAAGATTGTATACGGTATATGTATAAGTTATACGAATACCACCCATATGGAAAAAAACAAGTGTAGTAAATCGTAACAAACTATACGAAACTGTAGAAAACCGTAAGAAACTATACAAAACTGTACAAAAGTGTTGGTTTTCGGACAGTTTGCAAGGTTAATTTAGACGGTGTAATACGTTTTCTTACGGTTTCGTACAGTTTTGTACAGTTTTGTACAGTTTCCTACATTTACTATTTCAACAGGAAAAATTTGTTATAGACGCAAAAAATTTATGAATCGTAATAAAATGTATGAAAGTATATAAATTCGTACGAATCCGTAAATAAATGTACAAAACTGTACGAAACTGTAAGATTCATTAAAACTTACGGAAATGTACGTTTTCGTACGTTTTCTTACATTTCCTTACGTTTTCGTACATTTTCTTACGTTTTCATACATTTAAGTTTTTACAGACAAATTTGAGAAAATTTATAAATCGTATGAAAACGTATAAAGCCATACAAAAATGTACAAAAATGTACAAAATCGTACGAATTTTGTCCGAAAACCAACAGTTTCCTACAATTTCGTACAATTTCGTACGGTTTTCTATGATTTCCTACATTTATTATTTCCATACTGGCAGTGAGCGATTAGTCTACAGTTTTCGTTAAAACTGTGTAAAATTTCACTTTATATTTTTGTATTAATCGGGAGTAATGAAACAGTATTTTTTACCGACATAATTTTAAAAAGAGTACATCTCATGAAAATACCAATAAAATCATCCACAAAAAATTCTGAGTATAGTATTTACATATACGGAGCGCCTGACAGACGTGTTTTTCCAAAAAAATGATCAGAGTTTATTTAATTAAATAAAAACCGTACTGTCGGTAAGTAGGAATCTGCAATTGACCTATTTTTAAAACGAGCACAGCTAACGAAAATACTAATAGAATCACTCAAAAAATTTTCTGAATATAGTGTTTACGTGTCCGGAGCGCCTGACAGTCGTCTTTTTCCAAATAAACTTTTTTTCTATTCAACATTTGCATAAATAAAAATAAAAACTATCATTATAATTCAAATAGAAACTATGAAAACAATGTTTTTAATTTTAAATATAATTGCAATCATAGTACTTATACATTTAATATTCCTATGTGTACTTTAATCATATCAATTAATAATACTTAATTAATTTATATGAATCATAGACTATTTCAAAAGTTATCTACATATATCTTTATGTGTAGAATTAAAAGGCAAATTTTCTACAAAAAATAATAAATATGTAATAGTAAATGCATAATTTCCATTTAAATTTTACTGCAGAGATGTATTTATGTGTATTCTAATGATAATAACAATGAAAATAGGTATTACAATTAATGCAATAATAAAATTATAAGGTTTTTCTGAGCATTGCGGTCGTGCCTATTATGTAAAAACGAAGTTTTTACATAGGGAGGGGGCGGGCGACGAGTGAAGCGAGGAGCAGGTGTGTGTGGGGGCGCGGGGGTTGGCGTGTCGAGCGCAGCAAGACACGCAGGCGGGCTCAGCCCCCCTAGTTAAATTGGCTATAACTTTCTGGGTTCCGAATAATTTTGAATTTTTTCTTCGGCAGGTCCCCATGAAATTAATTAAGAAACAAAATGAGACCTTGAAAACTAAAATAATTGTTTGTGTTGACGATATATGTTTCTAAAATATCGAAAATTGTTAAAAAATGTTTGCTTAGTCATGCTAAATGCCCTTTATTTATAATACATTGAGTATATCATTTTAAATAAATAAATTACATTACAACTATGAGTTTTTCAAACTTAGGTATCTTCATTTACCACTGCATTGACTAGAGAGTCCAGCATGAACCTCCTTAAATTAAAATAATCACAATATATATTTATATGAATTGTATTCTCTGTTTTTATTAGGACTGGACCGCCTGTTGATATCGAAAAGGAACAGGAGGAGTGGGAAAATAGGCTGAAGATGAATACAGGATAGAGAAGATAAGACAAGATTAGTAGAGGCTTCGCCTCGGCTGTCATGTCACGTGCGTACGGAAGTTCCATTTTCCTCCCATGTAAGAAATAGTATTTTTCTCTATCCCAGGGCGAAAGTACGTTCACTACTTAGCCGGAAAAAGTTGAAATCATCGTTGCTATGACCTTCCAGCTGGCAGTTGCATTGCGCGGCCATGTTGTTACTTTCGCCGTAAGGCCGGCTGGTAGCACCGCAGCGCTCGAGGCCATTCCACGCAGTGCTTGCAGATTAGATGATTCGCCTGGTCTGCTTGTCTGTTCTTTCCAGTTGTGCGCGTTTATGTGTGTTTGATACCTGCCCAATATTTGCAGGTTGGGGCGGGCATCGAAAATTGTTACGTACACATGTGAGTCAAGAAAAGGGGGATCGAGAGAGAGGATATTTCCAAATAAACATGAATTTATTAATAGTTTAATTTTCAGTCTCTATTTTTATAAAAACATTTATCCACCTTCATGTCAATAAAATAGTCACTTATATTTCGACGGCTGGGCGGAACAAGGTCGTATCTCGGCGCGCGAACGAAGAACGTCGTATCTCACCGCGCGGATGAAGAACGTCGTATCTCACCGCGCGGACGACGAACATCGTATCTCACCGTGCGGATGAAGAACGTCGTATCTCACTGCGCGGGGGGCTTATTCCATAACTATCTCACCGAGTGACACGCATGAGATAAGCGGTTTAGACCAATCAGAGAGCTTCTTTAAAGAGAAAACTGTCTATCTCACAAGTGACACGCTTATAGAATAGGGGCCCGGATGAAGAACGTCGTATCTCACCGCGCGGATGAAGAACGTCGTATATCGGCGCCTATTCTTTTTCTTGAAATTTTTTAGTGGCAGCTTTGCGCGCTCGCGCGGCGCGTGTGCATTGTCTCTTAGTCTAGGCGCAGGCTATAATTTCGTAGCCGATTGAGTGCCATTGCTCTACTCAAGGTTTTTATACGTATTTTTTCATCCTGATTACGAATTTTGGGGGTAGAAGTCCTGAAAGTGGTCAGATAAATTGTTATTAACAATATAATTGTTTAAATCATTATATCTTTAATTCTTTGATAGATATCAAAATTTTGCTTTTGCAAAATTGTTGGTTTTTAATTCAGAAATATGCTCGATTTTGAATTTTTAAGAAAACTCAATTAGAAAAAAAGTTATAGCAAATTTAGTGCAAAAAAGTCCCGTTGTAGCTAAGCGCGATAATTCTTTTACTTGCTTCTGGCAAAAATTTGTTAATTTTCAGCTAAACATAAAATATTATTACATTAATTTATAATTATTATCTATAATTTAGTATAAAAAAATTAAGCGCCACAATTTTAAACTTCAAGTAAATAATATTGATTTATTTGATGTACACGCATAAATAAAAATGACATTGATATTTTATCAATCTATTATTCGTTTTTCAACGTATTTCCACATCTCAAGTTTAATCTGAAAATTAATTTAACAAAACCAAAATATGCCAAATGTAAAATTTAAAATATTATTTATATGTTTGAATTTGAATTACCGCGTTATATGCGATGCAGGGTCGCAGCGCTCATAAATACAATGATTAAATTAATATAATTTAGAGTTCTTAATTACATATTTTTATGAAGTTTTATTAAAAAAATCTTAGTAAAATATGTGTATTGATTTTATTAAAATATTTTAATTTCATTTAACAAATAAAATCGACATTTTTTACAGAAATTTTTTGGTTGAAGCGCTGAAATAATTATTTAAACTAAATTATAGATAATTATTATAAAGTAGCTTCATTGAATATCAAGGAGCGCGGGAGCGCTCCGATGGCAAGTATAGAAGAAGCCTAAAGGATAGAAGAAGCCTAAAGGAGCGACCCGTGCTACATATACATTGAAATGGGTGTACGAAAAATTCAATGCGCATTTACGTATATTGTGTTAGCTCTTAGTATATAACATATCCCTCTTAATCGAAAGCAATTTCATTGCTCTACTCAAATCAAAAGATTTTATTTAAAAAGATTATCTCGTTCGAAAGATATAGAGAGCTGAATTTTTTTATGTGCTGTTTCCTTTCCGAACTTTTCATCTTGTTATTCAGATATCCGGTTTGCAGCTCTTATGACACTTCCGGTTGTTGTCTATCTTACGCTTATATATCTATATATATTTATAATATATATAGTTATAGCATATCGTATACTAAATAAATCTCACTCGACTCGAAAAGAAAGAGAGTATATAACAACAACAAAATTTTGTGATTTTGTGACTACAATAACCTCGAAATATCGTATGGTATTTTTATTCTCTTATATAGACTCGAAAAGAGAGAGAGAGAGAGAGAGAGAGAGAGAGAGAGAGAGAGAGAGAGAGAGAGAGAGAGAGAGAGAGAGAGAGAGAGAGAGAGAGAAGATATGATAAAACGAACAACTGTAATTCTAAAATAACCTCGAAATATGGTATGGTTATATATATATATTTTTATAATTCAAATCAGCTGATGGCATGGCATCATATACTTTTATATATAGATAAGTATTATTTTTATACTAGAAGATATAACATGTAAAATATAATACAATAAAACATCGATACTTTGTGTAACCTTTTTCATTTTCAGATTATACAATTCTCAGTCTTTGGTGAATTTTACATATCATGTTATATTATAACTAAAGATATTGAAAATAATGAAATAAAAGAAACTGAGTCAAAATTGACTTTAGCAGAGAATATTACTATATATGGAGACTCAAACTGATGATAGTCATTCCCAGAAATTTTTTATCTGCACCATCCAAATTTTTCAAATTTGTATAAATTTTATTGTTGGTGGTATAGCATGCTTTGGATGTTAGATGCAATTTTGGAATATACTACTACTGGACAAATTCCATCAGTCTTCATAAAGGAAGAAAATAGGATTAAAAACAAAAAAAATATTATGGCATTAGGTGCAACAGCCCTTCCCAAACGCATGGAAGATAGTCACCTCAATCGTCATAGCAAAGTATTAGAACCACCAGGTTCAGACAAGGTTTATCGAATACTTCCTTTGTGTCCAATTTCAACTTTGGCCACACCAGAACCAGTTAACGAAACTACACCAGTGTATATATATTATTTAAATAATCAAAGGTCTCAGGAAGTCGACTGATTAAAATAATTTTTATCTATGAGCATCAACGGAGCAAATCATTTTTTTAGATAAGTATATTAAATGGCTAAATGTTAAAGGAAATATTTTTGGAATCATTAAAATGTCACAAGTGGATTGGAAAAAGAATACGCACACACACACACACACACACACACACACACACACACACACACACACACACACACACACACACACACACACACACATACACACACACACACACACACACACACACACACACACACACACACACACACACACACACACACACACACACACACACACACACACACAGATATACAGCTTATTTCATTTTGGGTTTTGGAGTTGATTGGAAAAATATAACCTATATAAGCAGCTGTGAATATCAATGGGCAATAGCAATATATTATAATCAGATAAGTAGCAAACTTTTATTATAAAGTTATAAATCAATAAAGTTTATAATAAATATTGTTACTTTGTGAAATCTTGTTTTTATTTTTACAGAGAATATAAAAAAATGTAAGGATTATTACCAAGTAAATAGATCACTGTTAAAAAATAGTTTTTAACAAAGAAGAGTTCATTAATTATTATTAATTATTCAAGTTCATCGAAAATATTACGACACAATATTTTTCAAGATGTATCTATTTATCTCCTCAACATGAAAATTTTTCATATGAGATATAATTTCAGAAGAATATTAAAAATATTTGACAGGACGAATAGAGTACGTAGATGTCAGTGAAGAAAATGACAGTTTCATTGCTTTCAATGAATCACACATAAAACAAACAACAACTAAGATGTTTATTTAGACAGTATTGGACTCAAAGGACGAAAGAAGTATTATGTTTTGAAGTAAGTTTTTCAAAATAAGAAAAGAAAATTGTGATTTTCATAGATCGTCTATCTAGTTGAAAATTATATTGATAATAAAAATGTCCAGATCTACACACAGGCAATAATATTTGCCTCAGTAGGATTTACTTACTTATGTATATTTCGTATATAATAATGTAATGTAAATATTTTCTGGAAATAAAATAAATAAATGTGATTATTAAAAAATGACATCTAACCAGTGTTTTGTGTAATAAATAAAATAAAATACCGGTATGATATAATGCACGAAGTGCACATATAATTCAAATGTTATAAATAACAAATAACATAGTGATTAAAAAATGACATCTAATCAGTGTTTTGTGTAATATAAAAAAAATAAAATACCGGTAAAATGTGTTGCATGATAATTTTGAAACTTCTACTTAAAATCAGTTTGAAATGTTTTGAAAATAGCACAAGTGTGTATTAATAAGTAATTACGTGTTATGAGGTTCATAAACTTCATAATACACTTTTGCATAGAAGAAAATATTGCTGAGTGATACGCGAGGTTATAAATATACAATATAATTTTCAGTGTTTTGTGTAATAATAAATAAAATATAGTACTGGTGTGACGTGTTACATGAAGTGTTTATAATCAATTTTAAAACTTCTATTAAAAATCAGTTTCAAATGTTTTGAGAATAGAACAAGTGTGTATTGAATAATTATGTGTTATGAGGTTCATAATCTTCATAATAAGCTTTTACATAGAAGAAAATATTGCTGAGTGACATACGAGGTTATAAATATACAATATAATTTTCAGTGTTTTGTGTAATAAATAAAATAAAGTACTGGTATGATGTGTGTTAAATGAAGTGTTTATAATCAAATTTTAAAACTTCTATTAAAAATCAGTTTCAATTGTTTTGAAAATAGAACAAGCGTGTATTAATAAATAATTACGCGTTATGAGGTTCATACACTTCATAAGAAGTTTTGGCATAGAAGAAAATATTGTTGAGTGACACGTGAGGATATAAATATACAATATAATTTATGATGCTGATTTGAAATATTGGTCTGAGCCTTGGTTTAGAAAGCATCTGTCATCTTTAAAAAACTTCGATTTAAAAAAAGTCGATGTCAGTGCTGTGCTGTTGTACATATTTATTCAAGTGTCAATGAAAAGATTATGTCTAATGAACATGGAAATACTGAAAAAATTAAAAATGATGTGTTATTATGAAAATTTCAACGAATAAAAGTGCTCAATTAATCTAATATATGATTTTCTCACCATGGGAGACGTCAAAATGTTTCAGAGTTCTTAGTAAATATTTTTCTAGACAAGATTCAGATAATAATTTCAAAAAGTTTTATCTATACAAGAATGTCAAGAAAGCTTTTATTCTCAGTGATTCTTAGTTCATAAACTGGTTGCATTTTGAATTAATTATTATCTCTCTAAACAATTGTTAAGTCGCTTTTAAAAAAAATTGAACGCCCCCCCTTTGTCTCTCTCTCTCTCTCTCGTCTACTCAACAACTGTATAAGGACTCCACAAAAAACTTTAAGAAGAGCCTAAATATTTTTTTGAAACAGCCAACAAGACGTTCTGTACAAGAATAATATACTAACAAACTTTATTTTGAAAGATCTACAGAACTCCTTAAAAAACATTCTAATTTAAAACTTTTGGGAATAACAATACTACCATTTAATAATGATATTAAAAAATTAAAAATATACTATAATAAATTCTTATAACGTTATCACACAATGTAATTATTATCATATGACTTTATAATTAACTGTATTGTTAATTAATCATCATACCTAAGAAAATATAACATATTTGATTATATTCCCGTATGGAAAAAAAGAAATGTATGAAACCGTATACAACCGTACAAAACTGTATAAAAACGTATAAAACCGGATCTAAACATTGGTTTTTGGACAACTTTATACGTTTTAATATGTTTTAATACGGGTTCATACGGTTTTTAACATTTTAATACAGTTTTCTACGATTTGCAACGATTTTATACAATTTCATACGGTTTTTTACGTTTTACAGAATTTATAAAACGTAAAAAACGTAAAAACGAAATTAAGTTTTTATAAACATAAAAACATAATTTATTTATTTATTTTTCTATTTATTTTTTTTTATTTTGTATGAAAATGTATTAAACTGTATAAAAATGTATAAAACCGTATAAAAATGTAATAGATTTGAAAAAATCTACGGAAATATACAGAAATATACATTTTTATACGGTTTCCTATGTTTTATTACATTAACCTTTTTACAAAGTTGACATGGAAGAATTTCTGAATTGTAAGAAAATGTATTAAACTGTATAAAAATGTAAAAAATGTATAAAAATGTATAAAGATTCATTTTTATACGTTTTTATACGTTTGCCTACGGTTTCATACATTTATTATTTCCATACGGGTTATTTTAAAAAATTTTACAATCTAATGATTTTATCCAGCTCCTTGAAGAAACGTTCAAATTTAAAACTTTTGTGAATAACAATACTACCATTTAATAATAATATTAAAAATATACTATAATAAACTCTCATAACGTTATCACACTCTGTAATTACTATTTTCTCTTAAAAAGTTGTGAAATCTATCTAAAAAAACCGCTGCCAATTCATTGGTCCGTAGCTTCCTCAACCGTAATTTGTTGATTCCTTTTATTAATTTTTAATAACAAAATTTATAATTTTTTAAAAATTTATTGCATAATTATAATTAAATTCATTTATGAATATTAAAAATTATTAATTTATAAATTTATTTATTTATTTATTATTTATTTATATCAAATTTATATAAATTTTGAGCTGATAAATAAAGTTATCATTTGAAATAGAAGTAAAATATCTATATTTTATAATAAAACAAATAGCTATCACGGTTGTTTTGTTATTAACAAAAACGTGTTTTTTTAAAAAAGTTCATAACTCACAAATAAATTATAATAATGCAGAATATAATGCATTCATAATGCATAATTCATAATTATATTAGATTATAATAGATATAATTTTTAAACATTTTAATTCATTTTGTTACACATCATTGGAGTTATGAGTTTAAAAAAAAACACGTTTTTGTTATTGATGATAACTAAAGAACCGTGATAGATAGAAAATTAATTTTTTTTAGAAATATAGGTATTTTAATTCTCTTTCGAATGCCACCCACCCCATTCAGATACATAGAGCTGTTCTCGAGAAATTACGATTTTTAAAAAATGTCAAAAAATGTTTAACCTCAAATATCTCTGAAATTTATGGACCAATCATTTTGCCCAAAGAACTCGACCGAGAACTATAAAAAATTTACCTCTAAACGGAATTTTGAAGCCATTAAGTCAATTTTACTCTTGTAATCGTTGGACATACAAAACTGATTTTTTTCATTTTTCAATTTTTTACTCAAAATCTAGCCTACAGAATGTATTCAAATTTTAACAGATTATAGCTATTTATATTCTGTATTATCATGATTTTTCTCAAAAAAATTGACCGTTAAATTTAGGAGTTATAAGCTTCTAAAAAAAAAACACGTTTTTGTTAATAACAAAAGAACCGTGATAGCTAGAAACTTTTTTTTTTTTAAATATAGGTATTTTAATTCTCTTTCGAACGCTACCTATCAGATTCGAATAACTCGATCCTATCAATAAAAAAAATCAAAAAATAGTTTTGATAAAATCGAAAATTTGAAAAAAAAAACAAAAACGCATCGCCCTAATAAAAAGCGGATTTTTGACCCGCCATCACGCAAAAAAAAAACAAAAAAAATGAGACCTGTCCGGTCAAAATCGACCGAGTAGAAGCTGAGATCCAGGCGTACACACACACACACACACACACACACACACACACACACACACACACACACACGCACACACACACACGCGCACACACACACACACACACACACACACACACACACACACACATCCATACAGACATTTTTCAAAAACCATGTATTTTGATTCCTAACACCTCGAAACATAATTATAACATGTTTTTACAACTCAAAAATTTACTGTCACAAAGCTTCCTCTAGGAGGAAGCAAAACATTTTACAAAAAGTTTAAACTAAGGCAAGTATTAGTCTCTCTCTCCCTCCTTCTCTCACCCGCCCTCCCTCTCTTTCTCCCCTGTCTCTTTCGCCCTCTCTCTCCCTTCCTCTCTGTTCCTCCCCTTTTTCTCCCTCTCTCAACATCCGTCAAACGGAGTACCAAAAACTTTAATGGGAGCTTATATATTTTTTTAAATAATCAACATGTTTATTAAAAGCTAATTTTTAAGTACGTTCTAACAACACAATTTGTCTAGTCCTTTTAATTCTTCTAGTCTCATCTATTCAATAAGCACTCTGCAAATGGTAATAATTTTTTTCATGTACCAATAATAATATTGTTAATATAAAACTTTCTACGAAAGTATAAAATAAGGCAAGTATAGACGTTTTTTCTGTATAATCTATAAAATAATAATATTTATGATTTTTTAAAAGAAATCAAATAAATACCAGTGAAAAAGTCTTTTACTTCTTTGAGTCATTGTATGCTGAACAAATTATATGTAAGTAAGTACATTCAAATTGTTCATTGCAAATCAAACAAATGAAAGTTGTGAAATCAATTATCGATAGTCAAGTAATGCAAACAACTCTCGGAAACAACTGTATGACTATTCTCAGAAATGTATTAAAATTTGTTCATCCTTCTATACAAATTAAACACAAGAAAATACTGAAATCAATTTATTGTAGTCAAGTACCCATAAGTTAACTTGACTGAATAATACAACTTTCGTAACTACTTAAAAATATTGAGTCAGCGGGCATAAAGTACTACTTAACACCTAACAGGCGTAATAGCTCCCATACTCCTACCAAAATTTATAGAACCTACGCACTTTACGCCCGTGTGGGCGAAAATTATTTTAATTATATAACTATTATGCCTTCTTTTTATTTCTAAAATTCATAAGAATTTTATCAGATATTTGCGAATATAAAAAAATTACATAGTTACCACCACAGCTCCATTTTTCATTGATCTTTCTCAATTTTGAAATTTCTATAATATTACGCATCTTGGGAGGACAATAGAAGTCTATAGAGCTGCTATAGCAGGGGTGGTCCTCCAATCTCCCATATATACTTGGCGGGCCTTGTTTCACTGAGCCATCGATTTATTATAGTTTTTTAACTTTTTCTAGAATCATCTTATGACTATTTATTGCAATTTTCGCACGAATACCTTGATACAAGCATGCGCGGTGTGTCCGGTGTAAAAATTCAATGGAAAGATTTAGCGAGGGAGAGGTTTCTTTCGTGAATGTCTCTATTGCTCTCACCGGCTTCAATGGTTCTATTTAATTTTTCGGAACGCCATGGTATAGCACCCTCACAGGCTTAAATGCGTTCCGCCTAATTTTTCGGACCACCATGGGATAGCACCCTCACAGGCTTCAATGCGTTCTGTTTAATTTTTTGGAACGCATAGTATAGCACCCTAATTTTGAGAGCGCTATTTATCGGTGGATATAGTGACCATCCTTCTTTAGAATGCCACGCTCCCGATGCGAGACAGTTGGGCACCGAAGTCGCACTATCTCGCGACTTGCGCGTGGCAACTGTTTCAGGTGTTTCAGCAATGGGTAAAAGTGCTACTTCTTCTAGCCTAAGCGAATGGCAGAATTACGTACTTTCGCTCAAGGGATAGAGAAAAGTGTTTTATTCACCTTCGCGGCAAAAATAAGATTAATACAGTGGTTTACACTTAAAAATGATCAACAATGAAAAATGAAAAAGCGACATTAATAATTAGATAATGGATATTTACAAAAACAAAATGTGTCAGTATAGTTGCAATAATAAATCATAAATAAAAATTATATTATTTGTAGAGTACGTGTTAACATAACAAATAATATATACAATTATTATAAATACGAAAAAATGATATATAAATTTAATAAAAATCTGGTTTTATGTTGACTCACGCTATGCTGCATTAGTTAATAGCATGGAATCAACCTATCTCGGAATCCAGTTGAAAAAGGCCCTATCTCGGAATCCGGTTGGAAAAGACCCTATTTTAGAATCCTGATGTTTATGAATAATAACGCACGCTGGAGCGTGTTTTAGAGAAAATAATACATGCTTCAGCGCGCACGAAACGCCCTCAACGGTGTACCGATGGTAAAGAGGTTGTAAAGATTGTATCCTCTCCTCACAAGCATTTTTTCGCACACCGAGAAAAATTCCATAGTTAAAATTATACCAGAGTGCTCTAGTAATTTTGTCACAGACTGACTCAAATGGACTTTTTACGAGATTTTTAACAAATTTTACGAGGCACAAAATAATTTTCATGCTTCACTTTCGAAAAATTACAATAGTACATGGTAAAATTTATTTTGTGCCTCGTAAAATTTGTTAAAAATCTCGTAAAAAGTCCATTTGAGTCAGTCTGTGAAAAAATTACTAGAGCACTCTAGTAATTTTAACTATGGAATTTTTCTCCGTGCACTTGTGATAAAAAACATTGTGTGTAACTAGTGCGGTATGTTGACAATAGCTTACGCGAGCGACATGTCGCACTCGTTGCACAATGTACTATTAGTTGTTTTAACTCGTAACAGTCACATGAGGTCCAGAAGACCTCACGCTGACGAGAAAAAGACAGAAAAACGAAAATGCAGTGTGCTTCTTACCTGCAGCCGATGTGCAATAATTGCCGCATGTATTTACAGTATACATACGTAGTATGTATGTTTTTACAGTGTACCTACGTACACTGTAAAAAAAGTTTGGTAGATTTTTCACCAGATATATACAAAATCCGGCAGCTCAGCGATGTACGGTTACAGAGTACACGGAATTTTCCTCTGCTGAGCATTGGCCTCTGTTATTACCGTTGCTAAGCAGCGAAAAAGTCCCAAGGAAAGAGGGCAATTATAACTGACGGAATTTTACCACTCCGTGGTACTTTTACCCTTCTCTATACTAGATCGAATTCACTCTTTCCTTAGGACTTTTACACTGCTCAGCAACGGTAATAACAGAGGCTACTGCTCAGCAGAGGAAAATTCCGTGTACTCTGTAACCGTACATCGCTGAGTTGTGGGATTTTGTATATATCTGGTGTAAAATCTACTAAACTTTTTTTACAGTGTATGCACCAATTGCGGCGGTGAAGAGTAGTATAACAAAATACACTTTTTTTACTTTTGTATTATTATTATTATTAAACTAAAGTTCAGAAGATTTGAGTCGTTATCTTCATGTTATTTTGTCCAGGTGTGACCTTTACGGGTTAAGTAAGTTTAGAAAACATTTGGAAAACGTGTGAGTCCTCGTGTATAGACTGTCTTATTAAGTTGTTTAAATATCAATTAAGTTTTTTGCAAATTTTTTCTCTACCACAAAAATTTCATGATGGCCCTATTATTTTACAAAAGATTTGCTAGATATTGTTCATAACATTGCTGCAATCAAAACGATTAATGGGAATTTATCATAATTATTCAATTTCTGATATTGTATATATAAAGATAAATTGGTTAAAGAAATTACGAGTTTTTTTTTTATGAAAAAAATGCAGATTTAGATATGAATAATAAAGTTTATTGTCATAGATTTATATAATTCATAAAAACAAAGATGAATATATACCTACATAGTGTAAAAGTCCCTATTAGTATGCCTGTCTCTATTTGTGTGCTTTTTTAGTTAAACCATTCACACAAAAAAGTATATCGAAATAAGTAAATGAAATAATTTTTATAGTAAAATTAAAGTACTTTTACATATTGAAAAAAATATGTGTTTCAAGACTTTTAACGCATACCTAGTTTATACATTTCTAAAATCATCTTCTGATCTCACGAAATTTATCGCGTTCTCTTACGAAAAACTCTGAGAAATCATAAAACTTTTTATAAGTGAATAAATAGCTTATTAGAACTATTTACTTCAAATAAAGTGTATGTTATGCAATAAAAATAATTTATTTAGTAATACATCAATAAAATAAGTATATTTAAAATTTTTTCTTTATTTTGTAAGTGAATCTACTAATAGGTCAAATTTTAAGACTTGTCCGCATGTGTGTGCCGTCATGCGCCCCTTCGCAATCGCGAACCTAACCTTTTTTTAGCCTGAACATGATGACTACGTCTTTGATTAAAATTAATCACTCACCCTAATTATTGTTGAAAAATTTTAAATTAATCATAAAATAAATTTATACTACGCCATCTCTTTCAAAATTTAGAAAAACCCTAACCTATAATTCTCTTAATAATTTCAAAAGGCACATTAATGCGGAGCTCACACACAGGCACACAAATACATTCAGTGAGAGCTGTCAGGGCACACAAATAGGAACAAAATAATTATTTTTTATTTGATGTTTATTAAATATTTTTGTACTCATATATAAATAAAAATACCACGAGCAAAAGAAAAAATCTAATTATATGGCTAAATTTCCAGTTAAGGAAATAAAAATTATATCGGTGTGTATTTCGTCTGTAACTAAATGTTTTCACTTTACTAGCAAGATCACGCACGCATAATTTTTATTTGCTACATATATCTAATTTAAAATTTTAAATTTGCTAAATGATAAGTTTCAACTTTTTATATTTTAATTAATACTTATATTAAATCTTATATTTTAATTACACAACTTTTGCAATTACTTACTGACTTCAAATATTTCAATTATAATATATTTAATTTTAATAATACCATTTTATACGACTGCAAAGACTAAGTAATTCATGCTGTGAGATATATCTACGGTGGTTACGGTAGGAGAGATAAACATCGTCGCTTCTGAATAAAAAGGCCCTATCTCGGAATCCGGTTAGAAAAGACCCTATCTCAATCGCATTCTATCGCAAAGTTTTTTTACCTTGATTTAAGTTGACAGCATTGCCAAAAATTTTAATATTTAATTTGAAAAATATTTTATACTGTTCCCTTCTTAAAAAAGTGATGTGCGGCCATGTTGAAGCATCTAAAGGCTTGATTTTGATTGGTCGATAAGAAGAAGGCGCGAGAAATTTACTGTTTGGAATTTAATGTTTGAATTTTTTAATGGAATTTTTACATTTAGAGTAGTATAAAAATGATTAAGTTCTGACTTTGAAAAAATTCTTAAATAAGTTAAAAGTAAAATGTAATGAAGATAGCATACATAACCTTAAAAACAGAAAAGTGCGCGCGAAGCGCGTTTGAATATCGCTTGTATAATATATTTTTGATGGATTAAGCAATCAATTTAAAAATTTGTGGGTGAGATAAAATCTTCAACTGGATTCCGAGATAGGGTCTATTCCAACCGGATTCCGAGATAGGGCCTTTTTATTCGGAAGAGACGACATATAACTCCCTACAGGCGACGCTTGGGCTGGCTTCGTACGGACTCTCGCCGTCTTTATTTTGCTGCCATTCTCATGTATAGAGTTATACGCGGATGAGAGAACCTGGATATTTAGCAGCGTTCTTCATGAGGCATAAGCCCAGATCTACCTATAGAGTGTCACCGCCGGAACTCCAGATCACGCGTGTCACCTCTGAAACGGGAGCCCGCCGTTTCAAGTAAAATGTGCGCGTTTTTTTAATTCTCTTCCCTCCGCTCTGCGACATCTTCTATCACTAGCGTCGTTCAAGAGAGCGATAGGTAGAAATACCTTCTCGACCTCGATCCGTAATTTCCTTTTGTGAATAAAAAATGTCATCAGTGCGTTCATACCAGCTGTTTATGTGATAATTTGAATGCTTCCATGCTATTAACTAATGCAGCGAAGCGTGAGTCAACATAAAACCAGATTTTTATTAAATTTATATATCATTTCTGCATATTTATAATAATTGTATATATTATTTGCTATGTTGACACGTACTCTACAAGTACTGTAATTTTTATTTATGATTTATTATTGCGACTATACTGACACATTATTGTTTTTGTAAATATCCATTATCTAACTATTAATGTCGCTTTTTCATGTTTCATTGTTGATCATTTTTAAGTGTAACCCTCCGTATTAATCTCATTTTTGCCGCGAAAGCGAATAAAACACTATCTTATCTTATCTTATCCTTTCTATCCTGTACTCATCTTCAGCTTATTTTCCCACTCCTCCTATTCCTTTTCGATATCAACAGGCGGTCCAGTCCTAATACAAACAGAGAATACAATTCATATAATAGTATATTATGCACCAAGGGAATAAAGTGGGCTGTGTGCTCCCTGCGCGAGAGTTGTCGCCTGAGCGAAGCGAGGGCGACAAACGCGCAGGTTCGCACAACTCACTGTATTCACGAGTGCAATATACGACTTTTTAACACAACTATCATAAAGTTCGTACTCGTTTCCCGCTGAAAAGGGAAAAAATGCTGCATATTGATTCCCTAACCTCACTCTCGTTTCCAGCGCAACGCACTGTTTGTGCCCGAGCCGAAGGCGAGGGCACATGTGCGTGGCGCTGGGGACTAGAGTGGGGGTAGGGAATGAACGTAGCTCTTTTTTCCCACTTCGGCGGGAATAAAGTACGAACTTTATGATGGGGTGTGTTAAAAATATATATTATGATTATTTTAGTTTAAGGAGGTTCATGCTGGACTCCGTAGTCAATGCAGTGGTAAATAAAGATACCTAAAATTTGAAAAACTCATAGTTGTAATGTGATTTATTTATTTAAAATGATATAGATAGTCAATGTATTATAAATAAAGGGTATTTAACATGACTAAGCAAGCATTTTTTAACAATTTTCGATATTTTAGAAACAGATATCATCACCACAAACAATTATTTTAGTTTTCAAGGTCTCATTTTGTTTCTTAAATAATTTCATGGAGACTTGCCGAAGGAAAAATTCAAAATTATTCGGAACCCAGAAAGTTGTAGCCAATTTAAAAAATGTATTTTTTTCAACCACGCGCACGAATTTATGAATAACTAGCTACAACTTTCTGAGTTTTGAATTAAGGGGGCCATAGACCTTACAGGCCCTTGATGCCCCAATCACATGAAAAATATAATGAAATATAATTAGTTATACATACTAATAATATATTATAAGTAAGGACAATTTCTGATAAAAGGGCTCGAGATATAATCTGTAGACTAATTTTTCTCAGAGATATTGCATTGCCAAGATTTTTGCTTTGGTACAGCTTTTTGAAAAAAGTATTCGATAGAATTTCATGGGACAGGTCTTAAAATAGTTGAAATTCATGCAGTTATGTGTAATTGGTTATTTAGCGCACGGAAAACGCGTGATAATAGCGCCCGAACAACATTACACAACTAGTGTATAAAGTAGGCGGTTTGTCGCCTGAGCGAATTGAGGGTGACAAATTATTCGTGCACGATACGCCTACTTTGAGCACGTGTTGCGTTTACTATTTTTTATAATTGAGCGCGTGAAACTCTACGTTAGATGCCTGTTCAGCGTGCGCAAAGTACCCAGATTTTCTCACGAGTGCGTAAAGTGAGTACTTTACGCACTGAGTGCGTGACCTCCTTACTTTATGCACTACTTCACGCACCGAGTTCGTAAAGTAAGCACTTTACGCACTAGTGAAAAAAGGAGGACTTTACGCACGTTAAAAAGGCATCAAAAGTCGAGTTTTACGCACTCAGTTATAAAAAAAATATAATCGTATTGTTTGAACCATTTTGAGTAGAAAAAGGTACTTATACGTCTTAATGTATGATCTATTGTAGTTTTCAAGTAAAAAATTGTTAAATTTTTTGAAATTGGGCATTTTTTGGAACTTTGACAATTGCTTCCTCAAAGAGGAAGATTTGTAAGGGTGTAAAAAATGTTTAATAGTATATTAGGCACCTAGGGAGGAAATAGTACATTACGATACGTGTGACTTAATTGGCCCATTATTGCACGGCGCGAGGTTAGCGCCCGAGCGTAGCGAGGGCGATAATTCACGTCGTGTGATGGGCCACTCAAGTCATAAGTATCGTATATTATTTTATAGCACGTTTACCAAGTCCGCTGTCACGTCTATTCGTGCCTTAAGGACGTTTTCCGAGAAAACGATTTTCTTGTGATTTTCCTGAAACTTGCAGAGAATGTTTGATTTTGTGTGCTTAGTACATGCTTGAAAGCCCCACGTCCATAGCGGTATTCAAAATAGAAATATTTAACTTCAAAGTTTTTGTGTTAACACGGGATCCCTATCTAAGCTAGTTTTAAAATTACATTTTAATTTACTATAAAAAAGTTTCTTTGTGTTTCTTTTTCAACCGTAAGCCATAAAACTAAAAATCGAGAGGAATAATATGGTATAATTTTCAATATAGCGAGCGATATTAATTTCAGAGATATAGCAACGTAAACAAAAACTCCCATGTTATTTGTATATCTATATATAGTCACCCTATGTAAGTGCTATTTATTTAAATATCATATTGACACCTTTTATCTTACACTGATATTTTTTTTTTATTTTTGGAGTAATGTATAGAGACTCATGAAGGGTTTTCATTGTAAATAATATTTTTAAATCACAATTTTCGCGATATTAATGAATTTGAGTCGGAGAACGTCCTTAAGCAGTCCATTTTCGCACCGTAAGGTTAGCGTGCGAGCGCAGCGAGCGCGATAAACACGGTGCAATAATCGACTAAGTCACGGATAGGCGTGACCTAAGTGCGGACTTATTGTTAGGTCACACCGTGCTATAATAGTATATTACATACCTAGGCCAGTAAAATAAGAAATGTCTCAGATCACATGTAATTGTCGGCCGAGGCGAAGCCGAGGTTGACAAAAATCGGATGGGTAGCATTCGAAAGAGAATTAAAATACCTATATTTTCTAAAAAAAATTGTCCAGCTATCACGGTTCTTTTGTTATTAACGAAAACGTGTTTTTTTTAAAACCTTATAACTCTTATAACTCCCAAACTGAACGGTCAATTTCTTTAAGAAAAATCATGATAATGCAGAATATAAATAGCTATAATCTGTAAAAATTTGAATTCATTCTGTTAAATATTCATAAATGAATTTAATTATAATTATGTAATAAATTGTTGCAAAGATTATAAATTTTGTTATTAAAAATTAATTAAAGGAATCAGCAAATTAAGTTTCAGGAAACCACGGACCAATGAATTGTCAGCAGTTTTTAATATGTTACAGCTAGTATTACTTAACATCATAAATTTTTATTGAAAGATCTTTAAAAATTATCTACATTTTCTTTTTTTAATATTTAAATTATCTGCAGTCTGTCATGTTATTAATGAAAGTATGGTTTATCCCTTTTTAATTATGTTACGAGTGAGAACTCGCAGATAAATAAATAAACGGAGGAGGACTCGATAAAAAAACGGCACTGCGTGACTCAGCGGGAAATCGAACCCCTGATCTTTCGATTTCGCGACGAGTGCTCTGACCACTGAGCTACCGATGCCGGTGCGCGTCTTCCCCCGAATCATCCTCATGTTACTGCTGCTATATGCAACCCGATCCGTCTTGTCTCGTTGTGCATACTATGCACACGTAACAATTAATTTCTAAAACAATATTTTATTTATCGACTCAAAATTTTAAGAGATTATCTTCATTTATTTTCGAGAAAAAATTATTTTAGAAAAAAGTGCGTTTTCGTTCTCATACGATGACAGGAGTAAAAGTCAATCAGTCGTCCTGAAATTTGGCATAGCGATAGCTTTTTTATCTCTTCGAACTGAGTTCGAAAAATTAAAAAAAAAATCAAAAGTCAAAAGTTAATTTTGTAAAATAAGTTTAAAAAAATAAAATATGTAAAAGACATGCACGTTAATGAATAACAATTATTTAGCTATGTACGGATATGGACAATCAATTTAGTAGAACAATAACTTTATAGTTTGAGGAAGTTAATTGCCAATGAATAGGCAACGGTTTTTGTTATATGTTTCTAATTTACGATTAAATTAATGTGAAATATGTAATCCGAACCATTTTAGTTTACGTAACTAGCGTTCTGACTATTAAATAGGGAATGTGATGAATATTAATCGTTTAAACACTATCGAAAAATTAGCTATTTTTTTAGCCATTTACTAATTTTGCTAACCATTTTTTATAAAGAAATTTATACCAGGGAGTTGTTGAAAGTAAATAAACAATATTTTTTATATAAAAAATTTATGTCACAGCAAATTAAGCTATATTATAGATGAAAATTGGTGATGGTACTAACCATGAATGTACTGTCGGATTTACAAAACCAGCTACCCCGAAAATTTCTATATATAAATTCTAATTAAAATTAGTATTAATTCGATTTTGCAGCGTTTTTTTTTTAATTTTTAAATTTTAACAAACTCTAAACAATTATGTTGGTTCCGTACGTCTACCGATATCTATCAAATTCATATATTTATGTGGATCTCTTCGTTTCAATTTTTTGGAATATTCAAGATTTGTTAGTTAAATTGATGATCTTTTCTGGAAATAAACTTTAAAAAATTAGTTCATCTGACTATGTTAGCACGAGTCAGTATTTTAGAGGTATTGATGAAGCAAGAGGGAAATGTTTTGCATAAAAAGCACATGCGACAGCACTTGTACATATGCAGTCAGGCGAAGAAAGAACTAAAAGGCACGAAGAAAAGCTTTGCTCTTCTGCGCGAATGGTAAAAGCTCCACGAACTGTTTCGTCCCCTTCATTTGCGGTTATGAATGTACTAAAGAGCCTAAGTCCGGCTTTGTTACGTCCGAACTTTCACAGTGCACTGTCTTTCTCCGTGCCCGCTTTTACTCCCGCGTAAAAGCTCATGATGTGCTTTATTAACGCTCTCTAGATTCAGGATACCTCTCTCACTTTCCCCCTTTTTTCTTCACAAAAGTGCAGACTTTGTTATTGATCCGTCTTCGCGATCCCTTGCTTCCTCGAGCTCGTGCTTTATATTTATTTTCGCCACCTGTAATTTAAATTTATGGTGTAAGAAGAGGGGCGAAAAGTTTCTGTAAACATTGAATTTCTGATTTTGGAATTTAATACGTCCATAATGTGAGTATTATTTGCCGATATGACTACTCTATTGATCAAGCTTTTTGGCTAAAAAAACTGACAGCATAGATAAAAACGTAAAAACGGTATGCAGCAGCAAAAAGAAAATAACCGAAGTTTTCAATTTTAGTTTTGGGTAATCTATCTAAAAAGTAGGGTAGTTGTTCCGATTAGTGTGAGTTTAAGGAAGCTTGCCGGTTTGTCGTGATTTGCTGAATTCACTTAGCCATTCACAAACGTGCAATCAATATATGTCGATAGTTTAATTTTTAATCTAAATATAGAAATTTTTTTTCTATAAAATATCAACCCTATCTAAAGTTATATTAAAAGTAAAAAAAAATCATTTTTGCCTACATTTGTGTACCCTAGCAGACGGCGATGAACGCAATTGTGTTCCCTCGATTAATGTGGTTGTACACCCGAGGGAAGTTGATTCTTTCCGAACGTGCCGGGTAAATTTCAAAATCCTGCAATCCCATTGGACAATTCAAGTGTAAACATTAACCCTCAATTGGAATCATCCAATGAAATTACAGAATTTTAAAATTGACTAGGCATGTTCGGAAAGAATCAACTTCCCTCGAGTGTACATGCCTGTGTGCCCCCGATTAATGTGCTTTATCATTATAAGAAATATCATTTTCAATATAATTAAACCTACAAATATATAAATTATGATAATACATTAACGTTTCACGTACTTATTATCAAAATATTAATTTACCGGTGCAGCGATTTGAAAGTTGATCGATATATTTTGCATCAGCTTCTCTATTGCAAATCTATTGCCAGTAAAAGTATAATTTAATAACAAAAATAAGTTTACAGCACACTTTTCTATAACGTGGTAAAAGATTTCTGCACGCAAAAACGTAGTTTGCACAACTACATATGAGCGACGTATAACCTAACAAAGGTTATGTTTACGCTCTATCGGCACACACAAATATGTGCAACTGTTGATTTCGTGCTGTATTAGTAGACAAACATTTAAAATATGAAAAATATCTTAAAATCTTTTTATAAATGTTTATTATGTAAGAGTTGTTTTATAATATGGTAAGCACTTTTTATACTTTAAATTACTATTATACATTATTTTTTTTTACAGTAAAGATTGTCGTTTCTTAGCACCTTCGAGTAAGGAAAAGTAATGAATCTTTCCAAATCACATATTGTACTTTTTAAAGCATTATTGCAGTCTTATTACTAACTAAAAAAGTTTGACACTTAAATCTTATAAAAGCTAAATAGTCTAATATTTGGAAAAAAATTATTTCAATGCTATTTTCGTATCCGCTTATTTGTATATCGCGATTAAATAACAGAGCACACAAATAGGGACGGGCACAAAAATCGGGACAAGTACCCTAGTGTACATTCACTACCACAGATATATCCATAGAAATTCTTGGAATTTTTTTTTCGATTTTCCGATTTTTACTGCCCGAAAAAATTTAATTTAATTATGAAAAGATGTAGATAACCTTTTTCTATTAGTAAAACGGTTACGATTGGTTCATAAATATTTCTCTTTCTTTTCATGTAAACATTACCGCTAGCACGAAGGCCTGTTATTCATGATTGTTAACTACAAAAGGAGAGACATTTTGCAAAATCAGTTTTAATATGCTTATGTACTTGATTAATGCATTTTTACATTAAATTTGGTTTGTTAAAATTATAGTCGATTACTTGAATTTCTGCAACTCTCGAATAAATAAAGCTGGGCTTTAGGTACGACGGAAACAGAGAAACGTGCGCGCACGCAATCTCGAGTTAATATTTTAAGAATGAAATTCGTACACATCATGTGCCTTCATTTGAATTATAGTATTTCGGAGTTTCGGTCGTGTTGGTATGTCTCGGTTTGCAATCCAATTAACCCGGCACGTAAATAGAATTCTTGGATCTTCGTGTTTTACGTGATGCATAATTTACTCTATACCCTATTCTGTTCCAAAACATAATGTAAATACGAAAATAGTTGAAATAAGATTAAGATGGAATTCTAGATTTTCTGTTGTCCACTAATGTAATGTTGTTAATGTTGGATTTAACATAAATTCAAATTTTTGCTGGAAAAATATATATTAACTAGGTGTAGTGACATCCTTGCGAAAATTTTTTATATTTTGAACCTCTCTGCAATGAATCAAAAGTGGAAATTGTGATATTATACTTACACAAAAGTAAAAGTGCATATATTTGCTTCGTCTATCGCGCATATTTCAAATAAGGACGCGTCAATATTTTTCAATTCAAGCGTGATTCTCACTTAAAACTACTATTTCTTCATGAAAGCATTCATTTACTCTATAAAATACTGCATATCAGTTTTATCGATTCTAAGAATAAAAGTAGAGAAGAATTGATTTTTCTGTTCGTATTAAAATAGTAATTTATAGGTCTGGTCTACACGTACTTATTTGCTTAAACTATTTAGCACTTGAACGTTTGATTACAAATTTACAAAGCCGTTTTTAATGATTCTATATTTTTGTTGAATTTTATAGTAATAATACAATAAAGACGTGAAGTGAACTCGCAATGAGAATCAAACTGCATGAAAAAAATTAATTAAAGCTATCCACAAGGAATAAATATTCCTTTAACACATGAAGATTATTTCAATAATGTAAAAGCAGAATAAACGACTAAAAATAGGTCGATAAAACAACAGTTTATTAAAATAGAACGACCTTTATAACATTTAATTATATGTATAACCTAAAGTGTAGAAGGGTATAAGTTTATCTGAAACGTATTATCTTATAAATAAATTTTTTTAATAATAAGCTTCCTGATACAATCTAAAATACATCACATCTTATTTAATTTAATATTTGCAGTTATATTACGTACAAAAGTTTCAATTTCTTTCAAAAACATTTACAACGAAATATAATACCGGATGTTTTTAACGAAAATTTTGTTATTAATTGATACAAGATATAATTAATCACCCCTCATTTTAGGATTAATTAACCTTCTTACTCATTAATCTTTAAGATTATTCCAGTCTGACCCTGGTGGAAATCGATTCTATTATTTACCTAATAAACAGCTAGTTTCCCTAATAATCGTTAAAAACTAGACACTTTTCTTGGCCATTTCTATCCATCGATCAAACGATCTTTCCGATCATATTCGCCATTTAATAGGCAGAATAATAGAATAAGTTTTTTCACAAATTTACATTAGCTTATTTATGAGTATTTAAAAGATATTAAAGTTGGCCAATTATTTAGTCAGGAAATGGCTAATAAGAGGCTTCCTATAATGGCAAGGTGTGAGAGAGACAGAATCAAACGGGAAAATCATTGTTTTCTTTCGTATCCCCTGAAACAGTACTATAAACGAATTAAATACCAATAATTCGTGTTTACATTTTCGTTAGCTATCTTTTTTTAATAATTGTTTTTAAGTAGATGATCAAATTACAGAGAAAATTTAGTAAAAACATTTTGAGGTTGTGTTATCTCCATTAAATAGAAAATATGACCGAAAAAATCGTTTCATCAGCTACCAGGGGAGAAATCGGTTCAAAGTGTATCTTGCAGTAAAGATGACGTAAAATGCCGTTATAAATATTTGTGACCTTTTCTAAATATATATTACGTCACTAAAATACGAAATCTGTTCGTGCTATCAACACTTTTCAATATAATAATAGTATTATCAATTCGTAAAATTATCATTCATTTTCTAACATGAACTGTTATTTCATTATGAAAATATTATCGGACCATCCGAGTCAATTGTGTACCAACATGAGAGCTACACTGAAAAAAATTTTAGGCTGTAGAAAGCATAGTTTCGATTTGCTGTACTAGCACTATTTATACTGATCATTTACCCTTACAGACGGTTGAAGCAGTCTATTTATTTCTATAATGCAACGGCACTATTGATCAGATGTGCAAAATGTATTTGTACAGCTCTGACAACGGTACGATTTAGTTGACAACGCTACAATGCGAAGCCAACGTTTATGTTATAACCTCAAAAAGTCACAAAATCCGCCGATCAACCGCGTGTTCGCAATCCGCTTTTGCGTATTTCATCTGTAATCCAGTGTATTTATCAATCGAGATTATTTTAATGGAAAATATGTACGTATGTCGAATCATAACCTATTTAATGCTTCGACAAAAGAACTCTATACATTAGTGCTTTCAGTGTATCTTGTACGGCTCTCACAGCTGTACCGATACAATTACTGTACCTAAAAAATTCAGCGAAAAGAAAATCAGCCAAAAAGTATCGTTGTCAGAGCCGTACTTTCAGTAATTCTCACAACGTAAAAATTTTTTCAGTGTAAAGTAGGAATTCTGGATGAGTCCCTTCAAAGGCAATAATTCGTCTGGACAATTTGAGTGGACGCTTCAGTAATGCTCCAGCAACACTCTTTTTCATGCATTAGTAAATTATTATATTATTTATAAAATTTTTAATATAGTAATATTGATGAGTTTAATCGATTGACAGTCGTTACAGCATCAAGGAAGTAAAAAATCTATACCTCTGTGAAGAATTTCAAAGAAATTGTTGATTTTAACCCCTGTTATTGTTAGACAACAAAAATGTAATTTTTTTATAAAATTGTTTTAAGTCTATTAAAAATTTCGTTACATATTCCATATCTGTTAAGGAATAAATTGTAGAAAAAGTGGTACATTCTCATTAATAATGGACGACAGATTATAGATATATTTTAATTTTTCACATTTATTTTCTTACATTGATAACAGCTGTTACGTTCATAAAGATATGAACCGTTGAAATAAAAAAAAATAATTTATCGATTACCTCTGACGCGCAAAATATGCCCTTATTTTTCAAACGCAACTCTAAAGTTTGAAAAAGAAATAAGAGAAATTTCGATATAAAATATATAAACGTCAACTCCGTGTGTTCCAGGCTATGGGCAGAGAGTAGCATCGGCAGCGACGGCGGCGGCAAGGGACTCAGTCGAGCGGAAAGTCGAAAAAGTACGACTGAGCTACGTACACACGTACATAGCCACTCGAGCGGCGGCGGCGGCGGCGGCGACGGTACAGCAGCATCAGCGAGAGAAGTCTACTCGGGCTGGAAAAACAAGGCGAGGAGGCATCGGAGCGAAAATCCGAGGAAATCGCGCGAGGCGAGCGACCGAGCGAGCGAGAGAGCCTGGCGGGAAGCGATCGCGCCTCATCTTCATCGGGGCGCGCGCCAAAAAGCGAAGAGGCGCGGCTGGAAAAAAGGCTAGTGAGGCTGAAGAGGCGGCGGCGACGGCTGCAGCGAGCGACGCTCAGAGAAAAACGGGGCAAAAAACGGCGAAAGTGCTGTGAAAGAGAAACGAGGGAGAGAGTGTGGAGGAGAGGGCGAGAACGAGAGAAAGAGAGACCTCCATACCCCGAAGGAAGCGCGAGCTAAGGGAGGCTTGATAGTATGACGGTGATGCTGCTGCAACGTTCCGCCACCCCGCAGTTGACGCATAGCCAGAAGACAGCCGACAACAATAATAGCAACGAGCCGCCGTTTCTCATCCTCCTCGACATACAGGAGCACGCGGAGCTCGATCGCGCGACCGGCGGATACGAGCAGCTCAATCTCCACCACCATCACCACAACAACAACAACAACATCAACAACAACAACAACAGCGTCAACAATAGCGCCCACGGTGAGAAGAGCGACCACAAGAACGTTGCAGTCATCGGACGCGGCAGTACTTGTGGATCAGGTATACATCCATATATATTTATACGTATATAACGCGACTCCCCGAACTTTCGCTATCTCTCTCTCTCTCTCTCTCTCTATGTACACGCGCCCATGCACACCGAGCTACCGGCATTCTTTGGCCAAATTCCAAAATTCCGCCGGTCCAACTTACTAGCGCGTTGCTCAATTAACCCGCCGCATGCCTCAAAATACAGCTCGCTACAAATTATTCGATCATTGTCAAAGTGTATTTTTAACTCGAGCCTGCGGAGGGCCCGCGCCGTCGTCTGTATTGGAAAGAGCTTTGGCACGGTTGTCTATATGAGGAAATTTTTAATTTGTCCACACTTAGAGGGTTCAAAAAATTAAAAAAAAACAATTTGAAGACATTTTTTGAGTGGGTTTTCCTGAATCCACGTAATTCAATCATTTTTGGTCATTTTTCGCGATTTTCAAATACACCGATTTTTGCGATCTTTAGCTTAAATTAAAGCTCTCTTCTTCTACTTTAATCGCTTTTTTGTGGAATATTTGTTGGCACATTTAAAAGCTTACTATTGGCCCATCATCAGTGACTACTTTTCGTCCATTTTTTCCATGTTAAATTTCCATAAGAAAAATGGATTTTTTTCTAAAATGGTGTCACAAAATCATTTTCTAATGTTCACGAGTTTTTTCGTATATTTTCTGACCTATAGAATGAGAAAAAACTTGTCGCGAAGGTGTGCCTTCAAATTTGTTTTTTCAATTTTTTGAACACTCGGAGTGTGGACAAATTAAAAATTTCCTCATATATTCGAACATGGATGACAGAAAGAAAAAAAAACTCTAGGTGACGCTTTCAATGTTTGTATATTACAAACTATGCGCGGTCGAAAAGAGATAAAAACTGGGAGAGACTAAAAAGTACAAATTCCGCGTAAATAAATCGCGAGGACTGAGAAAATTTTCGTTCGTTTTACGGGTTTCCGAGAATGTCTCCTTTTAACGAGTTTCTCCGGCGAATGAAATAAAATCAGACAAAATCTATTCGATTTTATACCGTCGTTGACCCGAATATATACGCTAGTTTGTAGATTTCCCAGAACTTCTGCAGCACAAGCGCGTAATAGTGAAAATAACTCGACTTCTATTGTTACACTGTTAGTTCGAAGTAACCATAAAAAATCAAAAAAATATGAATTTAAAGAAAAAAAAATTGAAAAATTCTAAACATATTAAAACCAATGATTGATATTTAGATAAAGAAAATTTTACTTACTTTTATGAAAAAGAAGCCTTACAAACAGTTATTCAAGAAACATTTTGACAATAAGAAACCGTGAATGCGATGTCTATATAATATTCTTTCTTTTCAACTCTTGCATACACTTTTTTTTTGTTTTCTATATACACATAGTTTTCTGTTTGTGGATTTTTCACGGAATTCAGTAGAGTGAGATTTTCCGGAATACCGATTACGAATCTAAGGTCAGAATTTTCAAATCAATAATCTATTGTGGGTCATCCAAGATGGTGGATGAAAGATTCTATATTTCTATATCAAGTTTGGAATAAATAAAAAACGGGTATAATTTACGCAGCTATGTTCTTGCACAATATATCTATGCATAGACGAGAAACGAACAAAACGTTTAAAAATGTCGATTTTAGATACTTCGATCTACACGTTCGAATCGACCATTTTTCATGTTATTGGGGTTTAGCTGTTGCATTTATACTTACAAGGAGAGTGGTCAATCTTTGTGCCTAAATATTATTCTTTTATTTTCTGCACGGAGGAAAATTTTTTTGTAACCTACTTTTTTATAAGAAAATTTACTATTTTCTACAGTAGCGCTCCGACACACTCGTCATATGAAATTTTCACTTTTTAAAAAAGGTTAAATTGCCAGTACCTGGACACTTTTTAAGTACATTTCAAATGAACGATGTTTTTAAAATCAATAATCGAAATTCGTTGGAACTTTTTTGATCTAATTATCAATTCACGTTCTATTTAATAAATTTATCTAAAACAAAGACGATTGCCTGCTCTTTTATATTAAAAAAGTAAGTTTAAAACATGTGTATAAAATTGCTATAGCTCGACACCTTATGTCCAGTTAATACTAATACTTGGACATGATTTTGAAGCAGTACTTGGGCAATATTATTAAAAGTGTCCAATTACTGCTTTATGGTAATTGAGAGTTGCCTAAAGTTGGACAATGTTCAACTACGCCCGCTTCAAAAACACAACCTCCAAAACTTTATACTTCTTATAAGAATAAATGTAAACACTAAATTAAAAGCATTTCGATGTCAATAGGTTGTTATTACTGTAAGCAATGCTAATAAAATCGACATTATTCTCATATCTATCAATAAAAGTAGTTCTGTTGTCCAAGTATAGGTCGGATTTTTGGTTTTGTCCAGGTATTGGGCATTTTATCTTAGTATTTTTTAAATAAAACTAATTTTTATCATTTCCGTAATCGGCTGTGATATTTCGTTTCAGCATGCAGTCATGAAAATTACTATTTCAAAAAGTAAAATTTACTAAAAAAATCATAAAAATTATGATTTAAAAAGTATAAATCCCATATGACGAGTATATTTTGAAAAGTACTGTGAAAATAGTAAATTTTCTTATAAAAAAGTAAAGTTTAGAAAAAAATTGTTCTCTGTGTGTAAGTCTGCAAGTATTTATGCTAGGAATACGAACAAAAAAGATTATAAAAGTAGTAAGAAAAAGCTTTAATTTAAACTTTATTTCATTGGAAAATATTAATTTCTCAAAAAATGATAATTAATCTAAGATACCGTAAGGAAATGTTAAAAAATATACTCCCTATAAATCGTTAAAAAAAGGGAAATTTATAACAATTTTCTTCCGCTTTCTTCCATTGCTTATAATTTTCTAAAAAATTAACATTTTTCAACGAAACAAAGCTTAAATTAAAGCTTTTTCTGACTACTTTAATGATAAATTTTGCTTGTAGTTGTAGCATAAATACTTGCACACTTACCGGCGATAAAAGAGACATCACTTTTAAAAAATAACTTATCCATAAGATTAAGTAGCCCATATCTCAAGAAAAAGAGCCTATGAGAACCTGCCAATATTGAGCTTCATTTTCAGGCACCAGAAATCAACTCTCAAAGCCCAGTTAAGATTCTTTTCCCAAAGTTTTTAATCTTTTTCTAAAAAAAGGGGCATTTTTATTAAATTTGTTATATAAAGTGTGAGATGATGACTCGTACGTTCCAAAGTGTAAATTTTGAAGGAGGTTGCAATAAAACGATCAACGAGGAACCAAGAAAATTCATTTAAAACTTAGTTTATTGGCCGACGTTTCGGTACTGATATTAATACCTTCATCAGGGCTAAGAAGGAAAAAAATACATACACTGAGAAAACTGTCGTAGGAAAATTTACTGAAAAGCTAATAAAAATTACTATTTTTTATAGCAACGATGGGATATCATGGAAATTTAGGTACTTTTGCTAACTAATATAGTAATTTTTGTAGCCAAGCTTAAACTTAAAATTGATTTTCATGATTTTATATCTATAGGATACCTAATATTTATACAATATTTAATATATTATTAATTAAATTTAGCTATACAAGAAATAAATAAGGAAATAAAATTTTTTTTTTTTACGGTGGTTGTGTATTCGAACCCTGGACCCTCCGCACGCTAGGCAGACGCGCTAACCTCTTACCCACGTGAGCTTCTTGAGTACAAAATTTTGGAACTGATACATTGGCTACCTTCGCTTACGAGAGAACTTTGATGATTATTTGATAGCAATAAATAACTATGATAATATAAAGAAATAACTCATAGCTCACCTGCACAACGTAAAAATAAAACAACTGAATCGATATTGTCGATGTTTTTGATAACTTAAAAGGAAGATAATCTCAAATTGCGGGAGAAACATAACCTCAATCAGACACGTGCTCCCGGCGTGCACGCAATAAGTACTACATGTAGAGGGCACTTTTTGCTATGTGTAGTAGTAAAAATTATTAAGATACCTTGTAAATATTCCTGAACTATAGCAAAATTTTTTATAATTTGCTTATATCCCCGCGTTGCTATCAAATATAGTAATTTTTGTTAGTTTTTCAGTAAATTTTCCTACGACAGTTTTCTCAGTGTAGTTAAAACATATATACAGAATATTTTAAGCAATATATATATATATATTGTTATATTGTTATATAAAGCTTTTGCGATAAATTAAGTATATTAGTTTAAATCCATACAGGCACGTAGCCTATAGATTTGTATAATACATACACTACGCCCTCGTGAGCACATATACACACACTCAGGCACATACCAAAAGATGCACATATCCTAACAAAATGGATAATACAAAATACAATGAAAAGAAATCTGTAAAAATTTTGAACAAAAATGGCTTAAACGGTTACCACGTGCATGTAACGGTTAAAACTACTTGCTTATTTCGAGAAGTTTAAATTTGTAAAGTGCATATGGAAAAACAACTCTCTTTTTTTCTCTCTTTCTCGTGCTAAAAATTGTTGTAATAACATTTCCGGCCAGCTCGCGCAACCTTCTCTCTTCCAGTCGCGTTTTTACGTCCAAGGCACGCGCAGATTCCACGCGAACCTTTACGACCTAACAAATGTTGCGTTTGTTAAATGCACACTGGCGCCGCCACGTACTATGACCCTAAAAAATGAAGTCAGTCGCGGGAAAAGCTCCGTGCGGTTCACGATTCGCGATGAATCGCCGAAAGCTCGCCCGGGCACAAGTTCATCGCAAAATGGAGAGTTGTTGCGGACAAGGGAAAAAGAGGCAAAAACCCGCGGGATTGGGGATAGAGAGTTCGAGAGGGGAAGGGGGACGGGAGGTATAGTTGTGCAGAAGTTATACGGCACAAATCAGAAACTCGTTCGCGCGTTTCGAGGGCGCCCGCTCCCCTGGAATTTCCGCTGGTCGAGATAACTTTTTCCGGCTAACTAGTGTAGTGTCGTGCGCGGGAGGGGTGAGGACGGGCTGAACTATATCTTTTTATTAAGGATCCTCGAATATAACTGCGTTATTTTATTTATGCTGACGCTGATTAATTCGCCATCTTTTATTCATGACTCTCCCGCTGGCTATATACGCGCGGGTGTGTGTGTGTGTGTGCGTACTTTTTGGCCTATTTTCAACGGGTGAGCTGTACAGCAAATGTTACATGCATGCTGGTAAATGAATATTGCAGCGGAAAAATTATTGTTCATTCGTGTCGCCTGTCTACAATATTTATAAACGTCCTTTTACTTGTTTATGAGGGGATAATACTTATAGAATATACGGAACGAATACGTGAAAACTACATTTTAGTGAAAAAAATCAATTTGAAAATTTTAAACGAATAAAAAGATAAAGATTTCTATAAAAGTGAAAAATCTTACGTAACGAAAATATTAAAATCTAAATCAGAAACAATTTTTGTATGACGGTATAAAAACTTAATATCTTTGCTTGAAAATGTTATAAAAGTAAATTGCTTCGAGATTCTTAAAAGATCTTATAAAGGTAAAGGAGCACTATAAAAAGATGACTTTAAAACGGCAATAAATTTGCCCTGGATGCATGCATTAATATACGTAAAAAAATTTTTAAATTTATAATTATATTAAAATCAGACTTTAAAATTACTGTATATTTTAACTGGAACGTAAGGGACGAAAATTCAATATGTATCCGTTAGTAAAGTTAGAAAAACAAAGAGTATGTTGAATATATTTTCGAAATGGGAATGACAGATAAAAATTACGACTTTATTTTTTAATTTATATTTACGCAATATTTTCACATAAAAAAAATTATAGACCTTGCTTTATTTCTCGCTGAAAATAAACGTATTTGCCACGATAACTAACTGCGGCATGCATTTTCCCCTTCAATATTGAAGAAATTTACATGTATGCAAAATAGAACTCGTAATCTTCCATTCGATTTGCTACTTTCTTGTTTCATAAATAAATACCTAGTTCCCCGAATCTACATCTTAATGATGTATTTTCAAAAGATATTAGAATGCATTGTTAGGCCAATTAGTCAAGGGCATGTATAGACAAAGACCATGATAAAAATCGATAACGGGTAGTACACAGAGGAAGCGGTATTGTAAAATCATAAAAAAAATAACAATTCGCACAATATCTATTATATATTTTTTAAAAATAAAAAAAAATTTACGAACTCGTAGTTATGATATTAATTATTATCGAAAAAATGAAATTTTTGCTTTTTATTTAATGAAATTCAACTTACTCCCGTTTATATTGATTTGACTGCAGATATTGCAAACGGGGTTTGGCATAAAACATTAACGAATATATAAATAATTAAATTGAAAGAATTAAAAATGCAGTTGGTGTAGATCATCGCGATCGCAACAACATTGAAAAAAAGCACGTGTTTTCAAATAGTCAATAATATTTACATACTGGTCAGTTACACAAATAGAACGACTTGAGAATAAAGTTACATAGGAATGAAATTTTTCGTCTACCACCTACTATATCGATTCGTGCAAAAAGAGAATTTACAACGAAGGGGTCGAGAGGGGGAGGGGAGCGATCAGCCTTTAAAGGCTTACACGGTTTGCCCTCCGAATGGAAATTCGCCCATGAATCTTGTAGTACATAACTGTCGAGAGAGGTAAGCTCTTCGCGCGACCCCGAGTGTATTACTGAAGGAAAGGTCGTTGCTTTTGATGATTCCAGCGTCGGCGTGCGGGGTCGGAGGCGCGCCGTGGGACAAATCGCCCCTGGGTCGAGGGGGTCCGGCGCCGGGTAGCATCGCGATGCGATACTACCGGCTGTGGATCTACGCCTGTAACATTGTACTGCTGGGCAGCGCGGCCGGCTTCGCCGCGGCGGTATCCCGCACTCTCCTCTTCACCGGCGACCCGCGACGTTACCTCGTCCCGGGCGTCCCAAGGGCCTACGATCCGACCGCTCTCTACGCCTACCTCGCCCTCGCCGTCCAGCTGGGCGTCGTCCAGCTGCTCGGCTGTATTGCCGCGAGGCGGCTCAGCGCCAAGCTTCTCAACGCCTACTGGGTGCTACTGCTGGCGCTGCTCTTCGGCGACGCGGTTATCGGCGTCGCCTGGGTCTTTCGCTTCGAGAGGATGCGCGCCGATCTCAGGCCTAGCCTCAGGCTAAGGCTACAGGTCAGTTTTCTTCTTTTGTTTTTTCTTTCACGTATATAATATGTAGATGTACATCTGACCCTTTTGCATAGAGAATCGACCTTGGATTTTTATCCTTTTGCGAAAAGTGTAAAAATACGATTTTACGGAGAGGAGAGGGTTCTTTATATAAAATTTATTTTAACTAACAATTTTCCTGAAAATTCGGTAAGGCTAGAAAAATTGAAAATAACAATCAATTGTTTCGGTGTTTCTGTTTCACGTAATCATAAATTTTATATTTGAAGTAAGTATACGTGTTTGAAATTTCGAACGTTCATAATGAACGAAATATTAACTTAAAGTTTCTAATTCTGGTTAGAATTCCCCGGAGTGTGGTTTAGTGGTGACTGCAAGAGTGAGAAGTGAAGAAATACAGTTATTATCCGATTTTAAATGTATTAAGTAGCCAAATTCGGCTAAATTTGAAAATGGCAAAAATCTTTCGTTCACTATGAACGTTCGAAATTTCAAACACCTGTAAGTATGTGATTCGTTCAATGCTAATGATTGATTTTCTCTGTGTAACTAAAGATTTACATTGAAATTATTTGCTGCACACTTTATAATTTTAAAATTGGATGTATAAAACTGTACATTTTTAAGGAAAAAAAAAAATAAATGAGACTTTGGAAATGCTTCTTAGTACTTTTTAAAAATGCAAGCCAACATAAGTATAGTCTAACCTCGTAAGATCTTGCTATTAAACATGAGCTGTTTACAAAATATGCATTACCTACTTAATCGAAAAATAATATAGGAAAGTTTTGGAGAGAATTCTGAAGAAGTCTGAAATTAAAACTTATTGCATTGATAGAACATTTTCATTTTTTTTTAATTTCAAAAGTCTATATATATATTATAAAAATAAAATATTGCTTTGTCTTAAATTTATTTAGATTTTCTTTATTTTGAAGCATAAACCACATACTTCGATATAATAAAGAAGAAGGATGTCCGTGGCGCATAAAACTTTTGCCTCCTTATAAAATAAAAAGTATCGTGTAGAATACAAAGTAGTTCATTATTCAAACAATATAAAATCTTTATGGAGAAAAAACGTCAGAAGTTTATATTCAAAGAACTGTTCACAATATACCTGTAATAAGTAAAAACCGGAAAATTTTTGAAACTTTAAAAAATATATCTAGTCTTCTTACACTTTCATTGATTATAAAGTAACGTTTTCAACTGGTTAAATATTATAGAAAATTTTATAAAATTTTTCAACTTAAATATATATAAATGCAAAAGAAAGCCATTATTTTTTACAGAAATATCGTTAATTTGGAAAAGCATAGCTCGTATCTGGAGTATAAAAGCGTATAAAATTACTATATAGCTGTGCTCGATTTCAATGTTAGGTACCTTCCGCGAATGGTTTCTGAAAATTCCGTCGGAATTCATTCCCTGATAATGATGCACTACTTTTACAAACTCCATTATGCGATCCACGAGGGAAAATATAAAAATAATTTCAATATCTATCTTTCACGATTCACAGAAAGAAAATAAATATTATTTTGTACCATAATCTCATTCCAAGCTTAATCCACGCAACAAACTATTAAAAAGAACTGAATAAATCATAAATGAAAAAACGGACTAAAGCTGGATTAAACCAATTCACACCACGCCGGAAATTGGATAAGTATAAACAGCTAAAGCCACTTATGCATTTTTAACGTCACATTCGTTATACAATTCGTGACGTTCTACGTTTTTTCCCTGTTTCCCTGCGTATACAAAGTACAAATGCATTATTATAGATATAAGCAATTCATGCATTAAATGGTGACAAGTTTGCATGTCTCTAGAGGCACGCATAATACGCGCCTGTAATGTACATGTACGGAATTGCAATGGTGGCATGCCATTTATCATCTACTCGGATATATACAATACAAGCGGCTGCTTCTGTTGCTCGCGGGCGCTGAAACAAGATAGAAGTTCGAGATTTCTAATGTTCTTTTAATCTTCTCGGCGAAACTTTGCCAAAAAGTGGAAACGCGACGAGCGCGGAACTTAAGGCGAGGAATTTTAACTTATTTAACGACGGTTTGATTAGCTTTTACGAACTTTCATTTGATACATATATATGTATATATAAATGAACTTCTGGATTTTATGATTCGGAACTAACAACTTTATCTAATTACTAAGCTCTCTGCGTTCTTTCTCTTCTCTTGTAGTTGAAAAAGTAATTTGTAAGTGACCTAATAAAACTGTAGTTAAATCGATTTCATTTAAATGAAGGAAGAGTTACATTAAAGAACACGAACTTTAATATTATTAACTCGTAATTGTCTCGAATGAATAATTATTTTAAACGCTATTTAGTAGGATAAATCTTGCCCATACCCAAGATCGCTTCTACTTTTAACTCATCATATTTAATAATATGATTATCATCCAGTTGCACAGAACTTCTTATACAGATAAAAAAAAAGCAAAATTAAAATATTTATTTATTTATTTATTTATTTAATAATTTAACGGGCAAATTGCCCTTTACAAGAATATAAACAACAAATAGAGCCTTTTAGTAATATTACAACATATTACCTCTTTTAAAGAACTTTGTAATTATATATCATTAGAACTACAACTAAAGTTAGTTCTTCAAATAAGATTTCTATTTTTATAATAAATTTATAGTTTTAATTAATAGGAATAAAATTTAATTTTTTAAACCAGAATGAAACTTTCTATGATTCCATCAGAATCCGCATTACAAAGCATATGCACTCCTTGTTAGTCAAGCAATTATACTACACTACTGTAGAGTTGCAAACAAAAGTTTACTTGAGGCTAACTAAACTTTAAGGTTTAAAACAAATCCGCTATTTTCAACTACTTCTATTCGCATTAAAGCTAGTTAAAGCTCAACAGTTATAAACAATTCGTTATAACTGCTTCGTTAACTTTTAAGGTAGTTATCACTTAAAACAAATTAATTCGATTTCTTTTTTAAACTTTCAGCAAAATTAATTTAGATAGTGATAAGTATAACTTTAAAATTTGAGAGCGATTTACCGTTTACTTTCTGAGATTACATTGACACTTGGAGCTAAACTAGTTCTAATATTTTGAAATTAATGTAATTTTATTTTCAAACAAATAGGTCCGATGGTTGTAATTAGACCAATTATACTTACTACCACTACTTAATAATAATAAGCATACGCATAAACATTCATTTAGATAGAAAAACTTTGTTACTTCTTTATACCACGTTGGTCAAATGTCGAACATTGATGTTTTAAATTACATAGTTCGGATATAACTACCTTAAAAATGAACAACAATGTAATTAATATTAATTTTATAATCAGACGGCTTAATTTTTCATTGATTATATAGGATTTCATGTATATTTATTTTACGACAAAAATATGCTGTTACAATATTTGTATAAAATACATGAACACAAAAATAAAATTATAAAAACAAGAAATGATACAAAAATTTTGGGTTATAAAAATATAAAAGTAATAAATTTACATTTTTTAGATCTATTCCCATTGGTTCTGTAAAAACCAAGTCTATATCTTCAACATAAAAAGTATTTTGAGTAGGCAATCCATGTATGTTTAAACACAAAAGGTTTGTTCACTTGGTTATTTTACGCGGTAGAAGTCTTTTTTATAATTTTTCAAATTCTTTTGATGTAGATGTGACGAGGGTAAGTACTTAAGGAAGTGATTAATTGAACGTGTATTGAATAAAAATTAAGATAGCAAGACATACCTACATGATTAATGATCATTTAAAATGCAAAGCTACACATTTATAAATTATTAATGAGTGCGGTGCACTTCAAACTTCCAGTTTTAATAAGAAACTGCAATACAATATCAATATTCATTTTGTGGTTTCAACTATCTTAGTTTTAAAACTATCTCGTATTTATAAACTAGGGATCTTCTAAAGTTATAATGATTATTACCATGTAATATGAATAAGTAGAAAGTAATGAATACATTAAAATGGTTGCTAAATCTCTGGTCGGGTAGAATTATATTTAATCTCATTATGAAAATAAGGTTAGCTATTCTCGTAAAGCGTACAAAATCTGATTTTCTATCTTAATTAAATCTAGCCGACTCATTTGACTAGTGTATTGTGTATTCTAAATTGTGATGTAGTCTAAATTCTATACACACAGAACGGCTATATATTTAGTTATTACGGTAAACAATTAAATGTGTTTATTTACTGCGAAACTGAAATATCTTGACATTATAATCTTTTCATTACGAGAACTCAATACAATAAGATAATTTAATAAAACTGTTAACGCTCAAAAGATCGATGAAATTGGAGTAAAAGTTATAATAATGAATTAAAAAAAATATACGAAAATATAAAAGAAATTAACGACAAAACTGCTCGGGACACATTGTAGGTGGAGTACGGCAAGGAACCGCGGTTCAGCGAGCAGTGGGACCAGCTGCAGCGCGAGTTCTCCTGCTGCGGCGTAACGGGCCCGCTGGACTACGGCGCGAACTGGCCCGAGAGCTGCTGCCCAATCAGCAGCAGTAGCAGCACCACGGCGGCGACGACGACGACGACGACGACGGAGTCCGTGGACAGTGTAAATAATACGAGTGTCGGTAACGTGACGAGTAACGGTAACAATACGACGACGACGGAATCGCCGTTCGCCTGCATGGAGCCGTACAACGAGGGCTGCGAGGTGCCGATACTTCACTGGCTGAGGAAGACCGCGGACCTTCTCTTCGTGCTCGGCTTCTGCGTGATCGCGTTCACGAAGCTCTGCTTCCTAGGCATACTGCGCTACGAGATACGCGAGATGATACAGAAGATAAGGCTGCTGAGGGAGCCACCGCCCACCACCGTACCCTTCATAACGTCCTTCTATCCGGCTGGACAGCCGCCCGGTGCGCCCGGCCAGACCCAGCAGCTGAGCCAGGCCCAGCAGCTCGTCGAGATGCCCATGAATAACGGGAACATCGGCAGGAGGACGACGCTGCCCATCGTCACCGCCCACACCGCTACCGGTGAGTCTAGTTCTCGCATATTATGTAATGTGCAATTTTCCCGAAAAATTCCCTTTAATCGCTCATAAAAATGACGAAAAAAAAATGTTGAGGTACACCTCAACATACAATACACAAAAAAACTTTGGAACACCGGAAAACGGTCTTGTGACACAGTTTTAAACGCATATAAATTTTTTTTTTATGGAAATTTAACATGGGAAAAATGAACGAAAAGGAATCACTGTCATTTTTCGCGATTTTCAAATACACGTAATTTTGTACAGAATCGACCGATTTTAATGACCTTTAGCTTAAATTAAAGCTCTTTTCTTCTACTTTAATCACTTTTTGTGGAATATTTGTTGTCACCTTTAATAGCTTGCTATTGGTTACTCATCAGTGACTGCTTTTCGTTCATTTTTTCCATGTTAAATTTCCATAAAAAAAATTGATACGCGTTCAAAACTGTGTCACAAGACCGTTTTCCTGTGTTCCAAAGTGTTTTCGTGTATTGTGTGGTATATAGAGCAAGAAAAGATGTGTTGAGGTGTACCTCAACATTTTTTTTCATCGTTTTTGTGACCGGTTAAAGGGAAATTTTCGGGAGAATTGCATATATATATATACATCTGTCGCTCGTTTGAAGTCGTGGCGGATGGGGGTGGGGGTGGGGGGGGCTTCGTTGATATCGGAGCAAGGTAATTAGAAACTTTAATTATCGAAATTTCATTTTCTTAGATCAAAGAGAAATGGTTTGATACGCAGCCTCCTTAAGTAATTGCATTTACGTAAACTATTCTGTAAATTGCATTGCGTAATGGAAAAACAACAATATCAATCGCAGCTCAATTAATTTATATATAGGTAATAATAATTGTCTGTGGCTATGTATTCGCGCGTTTTCATATTTTTCTCGCAACTGTCATTCTAATCAATGATACAATATTTGACAAAAATAACTGCTTTGTACTACATTTGCACAGGAAAATCAATACTAATTATATATCATTTACGAATATTGAACGGCTTTTGCGAACCCAGATTTTTTAAAAGTATACCTACACACGCAACACAAACACACTGCTAATTTGATAATGATCTCGAGTAAAAATAAGTTTCATCATCTAAAATTTATTTAAGCAAATGGAGATAGAAAATCTACTACTTACTTATTACTGCACGCCAGAAAATTTGAATAAATTACAAGAACGCGACTGTTATTAGAATTTCGATTAATAAAACATTTCCGTGAAATCAGTAATGTTCGTATACGATGCACAAAATATATCAAACTCAAACGAGAACGGGAATCTCCTTTCCTAGAACATGCCGTTTTAATGTAAAGTATAATTCCACTAAAAGAGACTACAGGAGCAAACAAAATCGGAAATTCCAGTAAATTCAAAATCAATTTGCTTATTGCAAAAAGCGAAAGGAAACATTGTGGAGAAAAGTGTGTAAAGTTCTTTTGCAACAAAACAACTCACTTTCTACCTCAAATCATTATGCCCGCGCAAGTAAAAGCTCGATATCTACATCGCGCCGGTAACACAACCCAACCCCGGAGTTGAAAAATCCGCGTCAGCCAAATGATAATTCGCAGGCAGTCGTTAAAAGCAAAAAAAAAGAAAACTACCACGCGGCGGTCAGCCGAGCAAACCACCGGCTGGCGCGTGATGCACGTACGTCGGCAATCTTATCCAAAGCTCCTCGCTCTTCCCCTTACCCCCTCTCTCTTTCCCCACGTTCTCTTGGCATTACCAGCGAAGAAGAAGCCATTCCGGCAATGAAAGCAATAACCCCGTTGAATCCTCTACCAGCCGCTGTCCAGCATATATATAGCCTCTCGTGGCCATGTGCCAGGGCTCTTTTTGCCCTTTTTTTTCGATGTCGGCTGGCCAACCGGAATCTCTTTCACACGTCGAACATCCGCTGCTGCCAGCTGCTTCTTATATGTACTTCAGGCACGTAAAGGGCTTCGCGTTCGATGCCTGCGCGTATAATCCAGCCCCTTCAAATTAGAAAGAAAAGCAGAGCGCAGAGAGAGAGAGAGAGAGAGAGAGAGAGAGAGAGAGAGAGAGAGAGAGAGAGAGAGAGAGAGAGAGAGAGAGAGAGAGAGAGAGAGAGAGAGAGAGAGAGAGAGAGAGACAATATGTATATATACGTACGTGGCTGATGGGTAGGTATAGGCGCGTGCACTTAGCCCTTTTCTCTCTTCTCCTCGGGCCGCGCGCAATCAGGTCTGGCTGTCTACTCAGTTCTTTCTCGTTTGGCTGCCTGCGCGTACACACACACACAGGCACGCAGACACACACACACACACACACACACACACACACACACACACACACACACACACACACACACACACACACACACACACACACACACACACACACACACACACACACACACACACACACAGGCGTACTTGGGGAATCGTTGGCCTAGTTCCTCTCTCGCAAGCGCGCGTGGATCCATTTAGCCGGGGGCGACACAAAGCTAGACTATATAACCGCGGCGTTTCCAGCCCCGCGGCACACACACACACACACACACACAATCGGACGGGGCCCACTCCATCTTCTCCTCGCCAAGATTGCGCGCGTCCTTTATTCGATGATATCGCGAGCACACGATTCTCCCCTGTGATGTGTGTCGCGATATGTATACGCTCACGACAATGTTGCGGATTTTTTTCCTTTCTTTCTCTTTTTCTTGTATTTTTCTTCGCGCGGATGTCTCGAGGCTGCGTCGCAGTTGCCCCACGGCGCATGGAATTAATCTCCTCAATATATTTCTTCTATCTCTCTCTCTTTCAAACGCTCCGCTAATTCCGTCTAGCCCACGCCGCGCGCTTCATTTGATAAATTGTCCCGACCCGAGAGCATCGGGCTATTGATCACCCCGGGGCGTATTTTTTATTCACTCTGACGAGTGGGAAAGAGAGAGAGAGTGAGAGAGAGATGAATCGATTGGGGCTAATTTATTAATTGAGGGTGTATCCATCAAACTTGTGAATGAAGCCTCGTCCGCCGATAAATTAATCACGTATTTTGTAGTCGCTTTTTTGCAGAAAGGAAGAAGCTTCGCTCGATTAATCTTGTCTCGTTAAAAAGTCTCTTGAAATATGCCGATATAATGAGGTATTCGTCATAAATATACGAATCATTAAGGTAGTCTTTGTTTCTTAATGCTTTTTTACTTTGTTATGATATTAAAATTATATTGCTTTTATTATTGCCATTTCTTAGAAAGGAGAGTAGCTTCTTTACGAAACGATATTATCGTGTTATATATGCTTTAATCTTTAAGCACTAGAAAACATCTTGCGAAGCTTTATCAAGATTCGAACACAGTTGTAGCGTACTACCCTTGTCAGTTTTATGCGAAACTGTGTACCAAAGTTGGATACTTACTACAGCATTATTAATTACTGGCTCCATTTACTTTATTAATGATAAAAGGAAAATGAGGATAAGAACCTTCATTAAGAGTAATTGAAATTTGATACGCGTTGTTTTAGTGTATAAACGGAATCTGTTTTTTGCTTTTTCCTAAAGAACACTGATATGTGGTGAAAAAATAATACAAAAAGATTATAATCAAGTATTGAAAAAATAAAATATTCTTTGTAAAAGAAAGAAAGATGGCCTTGCGTGCAAGTAAAATTTTTAATGCACAACATTTAATAAACTAAAACTATAAAATTTTAACTTGTTTGAAAATGTAAACTTCAAAATATGTATTTTAATATGAAACTTGATAAGAAATTTTAGAATAAAATTCAGTTTAGCTATATCCATTATTGATTCAAAAAAGCTGAATAGAAACATGTTGTTATCTGTTTCGAAAATATTCTACATTTTTTATTGCTGTGATTCAAATAAGTAGTATATTTTCTTCCACAAAAGATACACTTAAAAATAGAATAACTCGAATTGTATTAAAATATAAATAATAAATTATTGTTAAAAAGAAAATTCCATTTTCATGGAATTGCATTACGCAAGTTAATTTCTTAGCTAACGTCATACTACCATTCAACTGACATCGCGTGGGTGCATAAGACGTCACAGTAATAATCAATAAATTGAAGTCTTTATAGATTATTGTCGACAACAGACAATAAAAAATAATGTACCGACAAATTATTCAGTTGTTCGAGATAAATACCTACTAATATTACGTTTTCGCATGTTTTTGCCCTTTCAAAAGATTAGTCACAGTTATGAATATTCTGATCATTATATCAAAAGGGAAATAATCACAAGTGAAATCACTATGAACAATAATATAATTTCAGAAATTTTATTATACGTTATCAGACTAATAATCGTCGACATTTTAAGAGTCGATTTTTTGCTAAAAACGAAGCACAGTACCCATAACCCCTCCAAACGGGTTTTTTTTCGATATACTATACTATATACCTAATACTAAATAATGTTCGCTACTTTATTAAAGCAGTTCTCCTCGGACTCCCTAGTCAAAGCAGTGCTATATGTAGAAATTACCTAAAATTTAAAAAAACCATAGTGTAATGTGATTTATTTATTTAAAATGATAGAGATAATCAATGTATTATAAATAAAGTGTATTTAACATGACTAAAATAACTTTTTCACAAAATGGCGATATTTTAGAAACTAGATATTGTCACTACAAATAATTGTTGATAAATCACTGGAATCTTTTTTGTTTCTCAACCGATTTTAATTTTCAAGGTCTCATTTTGCTCCTTAAGAAATTTCATGGGGACTTGCCGAAGGAAAAATTAAAAATTATTCAAAACTCAGAAAGTTATAGCCAATTAAAAGAATATTTTGTTTTAACGACGTGCATGAATTTATGAACAATTATCTATAACTTTCTGAGTTTTGAATAATTTTTAATTTTTCGTTCGGCAAGTCCCCATGAAATTTCTTAAGGAGCAAATTAAGACCTTGAAAACTAAAATCGGTTGAGAAACAAAAAAGATTCCAGTGATTTATCAACAATTGTTTGTAGTGACGATATCTAGTTTCTAAAAAATCGCCATTTTGTGAAAAAAGTTATCTTAGTCATGTTAAATACACTTTATTTATAATACACGGACTATCTCTATCGTTTTAAATAAATAAATCACATTACAACTATGGTTTTTTTAAATTTTAGGTAACTTTTACATTTAACACTGCTTTGACTAGGGAGTCCGAGAAGAACCACCTTAAAAGCAACAAAAGAATATTATTGAACATAGAAAAAAAGTTTTAATTTAGGCTTTGGTTCGTTAAAAAATGTTGATTCCTAAAAAGTTACAAATAATCTGTAAAACATTATCGAGAAAAAGAGATGAATGTATAGAATCGTTTTCTTACATTATCTTTAATTATTTATAACTTTTAAGGAACCAATATTTTTTAACGAATTAAGATATGGATTCAAGATTTTTTCTCTATTCTAGTCATTTGCCTTGGGTATATTATAGTAAATAAATTTTGCAAATTTATCGTCAATATATAAGAAACATCATTATTTAAGAAAACAACGCCAACTTGGGATTACTTAGCTAATGCCTCGAGGAAAAGGACCCACGATAACTAGTTTCGGATACTGTGCTTGGTTTGCAAGTACCAGAAATCAACTCTCAAAGTCCCGACATAATCCGTTTCCCGAAGGCTGGGAATTCTCCTTGTAGTTGCCAAACATTCTAAAGCATATAAGAGCATGAAATTTGTAAGCTTTTATAAAGAAGCTATAATTTACTGTTTACATTCAAAAGTACTTAGCATATCTTGGATTAAAGATAAATCTTAAAATATAAAAATTATTTTGAAGGTACAGGCTGTGATTTAATAAAAAAACTTCCCATAAATATGTTTGGCCATGTTTACTCTGAAAAATGTGTTCCGATATGGAAATACGATTCTGGCTGCAGTAATTTATCATTTTCATTGATTCATCTTTTATGACTTTAAATTTACATATATAGATTTGATATTAAATGATTGCAAAAAACGCTAACACGTGCATGGGAGCCAGCCGGTAAAAATTCGATGTTTGCGAAAGTCACACAAAATATATAAGGAAGTATTTCATTTTGTTTAAATTATTTTCTCAGGAAAAATTACAGAGTAATATTATCTTTTTTAAAGAAAAATGAATAATCTTTTTTAGAGAAAAAAATAATAACGTAAGATACAATAAAAATAAAATTAAATACTTAATACACACGCCATGGGTTTAATTAGAAACGTGATTGTATCACGAAGAAAAGGTATACACAGAAATCCTACATCCAAAAACGATGCCTGACTATACTCGTATATAACTACTTATATCGTATCACGAAGTAAATACTCGAATTTAATTTAATTTCTTTGCTGAAATAAATAACAATAAATAATATTGAATTTTAATGAACAAAACTATCGATTTTATTGACATCCTTAACGGAAATAAAAAATGGCAATAACTGTAAAAAAACTGTAAATACCTGTAAAAAACTGTAAAAAACTGTAAAAACTGTAAATAACTGTTAATAAATGTTTGGTTTGAGATAAATATTTTTTACAGTTATTAACAGTTATCAACAGTTATTCCAGTTTTGTAAAGTAGTAACTGTAGAAATGAAGGTATACTGATAAAAGTTATTAACAGTTATTAACGGTTATTTATAGTTAATCACAGATGTTTACAGTTTTTTACAGTTATTTACAGTTATTTACAGTTTTGTTAGAAGAAAATAAAGCTATTATTATAGCGAAACAAATTAACTGCTTATAACTGTAAATATCTGTAAATAACTGTAACTGTAAAAAACTGTTAATAACTGTTAATAACTTTTATCAATAATCCCATTCCTGTAGTTTCTGTTTTACGTGATTGTAAATAACTGTAAATAACTGTAAATAACTGTAAATAACTGTAAAAAACTGTAAATAACCATGAATAGCTGTTAATAACTGTAAATAATAGTTATTACTGTCTCAAACCATACATTTATTAACAGTTATTTACAGTTGTTTACAGTTTTTTTACAGAAAAGATTTACGCTAGGGATAACATGTCATCTTATTATATACAATCGTTAATTATCATCTGACAGCAACACGTGCATTTGCTTACAGGCACGACGTCGTTGTACGTGCAAACGGACGACTGCACGAACAGCAAGCACCCGCTGCTGGCGAGTAACCTGCAGGACGGCGGCGCGGACAGCGACACCAATAGCCACTGCGCGTTGATCCTCGAGGAGTCGACGCCCCCGGCCCAGCACCACGCGACGAGCACCAGCGCTGCTGCCGCCGCCGCCGCGGACGGCAACCGCGAGAAAAGCAACGGCAACAACAACTACGAGATGCGCGAGTTCAACAGGCGGATGCTCTTCTCCAACGGCAGCGGCAACTCGGCCACGACGTCGAATCCGAACGCCAGCGCGGCGGCGACGACGACGCCGCCACCGACAACGACAACGACGGGGACGACGACGTCGCAGCAGCAGCAGGTTGGCAGACGACAGACCTGACTATGGACGCTCTTGCGCCATGGTAGCAGCTGCTTCCGGAGGACTAGCGACGGCCGCCGCAGGCGGCGGAGGAGAACGCGACAGGAGCAAAAGCATCAGCAGGAAGCGTACAAGTGACTAGCCGCGCCGGCGTCGCGGTGGCAGCCCTCCATCCAGGGCAAGGACCACTACTACGTGTACGCGCGCGACGCTATGACGACGACATCGGCATGCGCGACGCGACCGCTGGACTCCATATGAAAAGTGCGCTCTCTCTCTTTCTCTCACTCACTCATTCTCCCCTTTTCTCTCTATTATACTCATACGTTCTTTCCTTTCTTCTTCTTCTTTCTCTCGAGCGAGCGAGTCAAGAGAACAGCCACTCTCAAAGAGTCTGCCAGCCCTCACCACGCGTTATATATATATATATTATACATACAACAGACATATAAAGACACAAATTTATTATATATATATATATATATATATATATATATATATATATATATATATATATATATATATATATATATATATATATATATATATATATATATATATATATATATATATATATATATATATATATATATATATATATATATATATATATATATATATATATATATATATATATATATATATATATATATATATATATATATATATATATATATTACATACGAGAGCGCTCCAGCTTTGAGGAGAAGTGCGATAAGACGATGACTATAAACTGCGCGAAGAGGCGAACACCTATATATAGTGAACGCACGCGTTATACAAATATATAAATATATTATATATACTGTATACTGCTCTATTTTGTTTGTTTCGTTGCGGGAATACAAATATATATATATATATATATATACACCACAAGATGAGAATATGTAGCCTACTGTATATCGAGATAGGAGGAGAAGCGACAAGAAGCGGGCAAGAAATATAAGTAAATCACCGAACGAATATTATATACACACTGCCGGCTCAGTTTGCCTAAACGTCCACACACAAAAAAATCACACATACACAGACACGTACTAGTACACACGCAGTGTGCGGCTCGATAAGAGAGAAGGGGAGAGAGTGAATTGTTACATTCTCTCGTAGTCTCTTGTGCGACCACATGTGCATTTTCCCTTCTGTATGGTCGGACGTTTCATGTCGCACACGTTCCGTCAGCAGCATAAAAAAATAAAGAAAAACAGAAAAACATTCGCTGTCCGTTCTCCTTCTATAGTATAATAGCGGCTGGAGAGTTGTTCGCGTGTGCGCGTATATAATACTATACCCGGGGGTAGATGCATCAGTCAATGGACGACTTGGATTTATGTACCTAATTAGCCGAGATTTTTACCGCACGGTACACGAGTAATGGTTATAGAGTCGCGCACTCGCCAACGGGTCGTGCCGCAATTTACAGCCGACACTTTATGCTTTATAAAGTTTGAAAAAAAAGTAAAATAAAATAAAGGCGATGGACGAATTTTGAAAATATATTTTTAACCTTTTTCAGTATAAGGGTAATTATATAGACACTGTATATGTGTGTGTGTACATTTTTGTAAAATCTGCCGGACAAATTATTTTTACGGAAGATCGGTTTTTGTAAGTGAATATATAACTTTTTAAATAGTCTAATGAGAAGCTTTACTTTTTTAACGGACGATGATGCCAGCAAGCTGCAAGTCGAACTCTTGCGTAACTTCATTAATTGTTTAATAACTCTAATGTATACTTGAACAACTATTTGAAATTGTTGTTATATGGGACATGAACTTGAGTGAAAAAGTATTATAGTATCATAACTATGTTATAATACACATTCTTATAAAATAGCAGACAACAGCTGTCTACGACTGAAAGGTAACTTAGTTAAACTCTAACATATTATACACCATAGTACCTTTTCACCCAAGTCGAGAATTCGTATTATTTGGCATTTACAATTATTTACATAACAATATAATAAATATTTTTAAAAATTCTATAACTGTTCTTTTGAAATTTCGTTGTAATAATTTGATTTCAAGATATTCAAGTTTTCATTAAGTGATGCATTTACCCAAAATGGTCTTCTATTAATTTAAACTAGAGAAAACATGTACAGATTGTGCTGGAGTACTACAATAAGCTAAGATAAATTTGAAAATAGAAAATTTTTGCTATTTAGTAATAAAAAAAAGGTGCAACATATATAGATTTGCTAGTTTTATAGTCTTGCAGAACAATTTTTAAAATATTTTAGGGTTCAAGTTACTTTTAGCTCAATATGTTAAAAACTTAATCCTCGAAGATCGATCGCTGGTTCGAGTATATCTCTTTCAGTTTGTGATATTTCCGTTGGCCGTTTTTAAAAATCGAAAGTTCACTAAATACATTAACAATATCATTCTCATAAGTAAAGAAGAAAAAAAAATCCCTGTATATAGTTTCGAGTACCGCAACAGTTCCGTTTTACGAGCGTATGGAAATCGAGAGAAGTATATCCAAATTAATTGGGCATAAAGGAGAAGGCGCAGAATTTATACAGCACACGCTAGACAAGGTATATATCGCCAACATAGACCACTCGCTTTTCTAGGCTGTAGCCGTAAATTAGAGAAAAGAGGTGTCCCGCGGGCGCTGCATATATATACATGCAAACTCGAGCAAAAAAATTACGATTGTAGCAAATCATCGACGAGCGTGAATGTGGGGTAAAAATGCTTACATCATAATATATAATGTCACATAAGCTCCCGTAGCACGGACGAGTGCGCGGCCGATATTTAACGGCGCGCGCCGCGTTTACCATCATGCCCAACCTACCTCTTTTTTCCTCATCCCTCTTCACCCCCCTCCCCTGAAAGAACCAATTATGCCACAAAATTATGGCTCAAAATCCGAATTTAATTTGGAGACGTGCCAAAATCGATAAAAACTATTCTTCACGTCGCCGGGGAATATTCGGTGTGTCGACGAACACGGACGAGAGGGAGAGAGAGAGAGAGAAGAGACGGAATCAATAACGACGAGTCGCTCTCGCTCTATCTATCCGTTTCTCCATTAAATCGCGATTCGCGCGCACGAGCGGTAAAAAAGCAACGTCTCTCACACCGCTTGTATAGCACTTATATACTTCGGCAATGCGTTGTACACGTGTCTACGCTCCTGAGTGTATATACTGTGTGTACATGTGAAGCGAGACGAGGGGGAGCATATTTTTCACCTCGAGCGAAAAAGTTTATATATACACACAGACACCCGTACGCACCAAGAGTCATCTCTGTTATTCGATCGCGCACGCGTCGTAATAATAGGGATACTTTGCTAATAAAAATTCAAAGAATAAATAAGAAAGCGGTAAAAACAGTGGAAAATAACTAAAGTATATAACTAAAGTTTTTGTAGAGTCTTAAAAACGATCAACTAAATGAAAACAAATTAAATTTTTCCTTCGATCGGCCGAGCGCGCTATAAACGAGGGACAGAATATTGCCACCTTATAATTGCAAAACTAAAAATGTAAAAGAATAAAGTTTTGAAAGACTTTTCTCAAAAATATAACTCATACGCTCACACATTGTGTATAGTAACGGATGAAGCATTAAATTTCATTAACCGATGACTATACCGCTGAAAAACTCACCGATTCACACTCGCATAAAAGAAATACTGACACGACCAAGTAATATAATTTTACGTAATAAAAATATTTAAAAAGCTTACAAATAGTTCGATTGCTTTGAGGAATAAGTAAAATATATACCAAAGAAGTATGAAATAGAACAAAAAAAAGTCTAAAATATCGTTAATGAGATAAGTCAATAAAATGTTCCTGTATATTACAAGTTATAGATCCGCTTCGACGACTCCATCGCCTCCATTAAATAATTAAAACGTATCTCCAGGTCTCCGCAAAAGAGGAAAATAAATTACGATAAACTTTTCGATATTTACGTACGTTATGATTTATAAAATGCTTTTAACATTAAAAAGAATTTAAAGCAAATCGTATATATGTAATGTTACATCGTTGAAACAACACTTGTAAATATTAAATTTTTTTTTATTAACGTATTACTTGCGTCATTTGTAAATTGTTTATTCCATTTAACGATCTTGCGAAAGCGACGAAGGTCGACAAGGCAGATTTCTTTCCCTTGAAGCTTGGCTTATCCTTGATTAAGAAATTCTCCGCTCAAAGGGGAAGGCGACAAAATCTAAGCGCGCTTTCTTCCGTTCTTATTTTTCTCATCGCGAACGGATCTTATCTCCGCATCACAGAATACAGAGTACACGTGCTTCAGTTAGCGAAACACAAAGGAGTATATATAAGGGGGTGAGGGAAAGAAATGCCGCCCGAACATTCGCGCAGAGGGGGAAGGGATAATGTGGAGGGGTTAAGGAAGGGGGGAAGGCGTGCATACATATATATATTTCGTAGCGATCACATATTTTCCGGAAATCGCTGTGTAATTAAGCAAACGAGAAAAGGCTGCGGAATCGACTATTGGGGAATGGGCATACATACACATACACACACACGCGCACACACGCACACACACACACACACACACACACACCCACACACACACACACACACACACACACACACACACACACACACACACACACACACACACACACATTCATATAACTTCATGTACACATGTGGATGGGGAGAGAAAGAGAGAGTTCGTGGAAATGCCGCGCAGAGACTGAAGATATAAGCGGGGAGAGAAAAAATGAGGCGCGCAGAAGGACGGCGACGGGAAGTATTGTGATGAGGGAGAGGCTACACATATACACACGGAAAAACAAATCGACGGGGAATCCGTAGTATTATCCTGGTCCGTCCGTGTGGGTTATATGCGCGCGGAACTTCCAACCACGCTATAGCGTCGTCTCTCTCCCTATATATATAAATATGTTCTTGTTTTGGTTTGCAAAGCGAATGGAAAAATTTTACGACAGAATGAAAAAGTGGATGAAATATCGGAGGACGGGAGAATGTATAAAAAGGAGACAGTTAAGAAGGTGAGAGAGAGAGAGAGAGAGAGAGAGAGAGAGAGAGAGAGAGAGAGAGAGAGAGAGAGAGAGAGAGAGAGAGAGAGAGAGAGAGGATGTTATACTGCGAGAAGAAAGAAGAGGGCGATGCAGCGGAGGGAAGGGAGGACGCGAGAATTGTATTAGATTGGATTGGAACTCTTGCGAAAAAGGATGTGAGAGAGGGAGAGAGAGAGAGAGTACGACGAGCAACCTTATAACCGACCAAACAGTCTCGCGAGAAGGAAAAACTTTTGCTACTCTCGGCGAAGTAGCCTCGGCACTCCTCGATTATATTCCGCACGACGACGACAGCACAGCCGAGCTTTTCACTCGATTCGATGCGTTCTTGTATAGCGAGCTTTCTATGTATACATGTGTGTGTGTATGTATAAACAGGCGGACTCACATACTGTATGTCGCGCGAATATCGATGCTCGCGCTTGCAATGCTTTGCATAAAGAGTAACGTGGGAGGGTGGAATCGTGAAACTGCATCAAGACTTGCAAGAAATAAAAATGCTGCTCTCGAACAGGGACCGCGAAAGACACAACACATCCAACGATGTAAATTTCTTTGCCGATATTTCGCCGTTATTGCCGTGACCTTATATAACATATAGTCGAATGTGTCCCCTATAATATATACCACGTCAGAGCTTTATCCTCATCCATGTCGGAAAACCGAAGAAAACATCACGCGCTCTTTCATCCTATGTAAGTACTGTACACGTATAAGTGTGTCTGTACACGTATGCGCGACGTCAGCAGCAACGTGGCTATATACTCGATATAACTCATTAAAGAGAGGTGTCGTCAGCGCCGTTCATACATCGGATCACGTGCACGGAGCTGTTCCTTATCAAATGCTTTTTAATAAAGCTTCGATGAAATAGTGGATATTTCGCGACGATGTGTACGTGTCCGTGATATACGCGGATGAAAAATGAACTTGCCATACACTGATCACGAATATACAGTCGCGGGCGCGCGCCCTCGGTTCTGACCTCTGCTGCCGCGACCGTCGCCGGTCAATCTGGGTCAAGATCAGCGCCATTTTTCCAGTTTTTTGTTTTTTTTTTTTTTTTTAATAAAGATACTCTATGTATTCTACGCGAATACGTCGATTAAAAACTATTTTTGCCGGGGTTAGGATTCTTCTGAAGCGAATTCGATATCGACGCGGAGGGAGAGAAAGAGAAAGAGAGAGAGCGATCTGAAATTCAATGTGGACGTGTATCGGTGGGTGTGTGTGTGAGAGTGATATTGTGAACGGAGAGATTAGAAATTGCAGGGCCGAGAAATTCAAGGCGGTTCTTTGATGTATACACCGATGATGTTTGGCTGAAGGATGTGTAAAATAATTGATATATTTTGTTTTTTTTTTAATAAATCATGTACTTTGGAATAAATATTTTCCACCAACATCACGTTATTACATATAAAAAGTGGCAGCTGTTTGTACAAGTTTTAAATTATACTTTCTTGCACCGAATCAGTGAATTTCACTGAGAACCAATTCTATAAAGTATTCCAAATTATCTGGAATTCCAATGAAATACCGGGTTTCATTGGAATTTTCAGTTCAATTCTACTGATACCCATTTAGAGAGTTCGAAATGCTATTGGAAAATTGATTGATTCTTTGTACTCGAATAAACTAAATTTAAAAACGAATCATTTAAAGAGTAAATTCCTAACAATAAAATAATAAGTTTTATCAAAACAATTTCATAGAACAATAGTCATATCTGTTACCGAATCATATTTCAAAAGGTCTGGTTAATGATACCTGCAGAACAGATTCAAAAATCAAAACAAAATGCATCATATCTGTTCCCAAACGCAATTTCACACCACCCGCAAGCAGCAGGGGAGTACATTCGTCAGTAGTGACATAATGATGCAACAAGCGCTCGATAGCGCCTGACGTCACGAAAACATCATGCATAGGCAGTCTTCGTGTATGTATTTTAAGCGGCATTCGCAACAGCTCGCGGTGTAAAGTTCGAATGTAAAAAGGCCACAGGATATCCGGTTATTGTCGCGCGGCGGCGGCGCGATAAATATCCATAATGGATCGCGATAATTGAATTGGGGAGGTCGCGCGCGCAGCTCGGGAAATGTCGTTTTTATCAATCGCCGCAGCGACGCGTGAAGTATGCCCTTGCCATTTTTTTAAGCAAAAAAAAACTAAAATCAACTTTCGATTCTGATAAATTTTTCATTTTCAATTCTTTGAAATTATTAAAAGATGAAAAAAAAAATTATTCGAAATTATTATTGATGTATATTCGCGAGAATTTCAACTCGCGTATAGAATTTGATTAAAACGCATGCAAATTAATTTACCGGTAAAATCAACGCACGCGGCGAGACTGCGAAATTTTCACGAACCGACAATTAACTCCGCCGAACGCACGTGAGTATATGTCGAATCAGTGAAATTCCCCGATAAAATTGAGTGAATACGTGCAGCGTTTTTTCCGACAACGCACGATGCATGTAAATTATCGATTTTCCGAGAATATGCCATCAACTCAATTATAGACACCACATCGACGCGTAAATACATTATGAATTTCCCGCATCATCTCGATTTATGTCTCTCAAATTTACCCTCCCCCGCAAAGATCCGACCACAAAAGCGACCTGACAGCCAAAAAAAACCTCTTCTTCCCATACCCTTTCGACAAAATGCTCGAGATCATTACCGTCGGCTGCGAAGACGTGCGCATTCAACCCTACACATGTCTCTCTCTCTCTCTCTCGTACAAGATCTTACAGCCCATATATATACACACATCATACATCATCCATTCTTCGTCCCGGCGCGCTCACCGACCAAAAGAAAAATATAACGAGCCGCGCGCTCTCGAATCACCGAAAAAAAAGGCGAAAAGCTGCGAGGGGCAAGAGAACTCCGGAACCGAAGGTATTTCTGCTGCGTACCTATATACATATACTCATATTCATCCCGGTAATAACGAGATCGCGTATATACAAAGCGGAGAAACCGTCGCGAGATATCAGTCGATACACGTTTTTCGTTTCGCGGCGGCTAGAGAGCGCAGGTGAGTACCAAGCATTATACTCTCGCGGGCGAGGGAAAAAGCGAGGGCAGGAAATAGCCGCTCGGCTCCTCGATGCGAGCGAGCGAAATAGAGAACGTGCTCCCGCGGTTGTCGCGTGTACGTCCCTCCCTCTCTCTCACGGTTATATAGACCAACAGGAGGAGGACGTATTAGTGTATGTCTATCCATATATGCACCCACATACGTTGTGTTGCGGAGTGTATATCTGGGGGTCGGCAGCGAAGTCTAGCATCAATCGATATTGATATTATCTTGCTGTGCTGCAGTAAGTTTTAGCGCGCGCGGCCGAGCAGTCTCTCGTATTGATTTATGCTATAGTCGAAACGCCACCGTCGCCGCCGCCCTTGTGCGCGCGAGAGAGAGAGAGAGAGAGAGAGAGTAAGAGAGTTCCGTCATCACCACCACCGCGCCCCGTTCGCCATTCCATACATATAAGCAGCCATACACCGTCTTCGCTCTAATCTCCCGACGACTTTCGACAGACATGCAATGCATACCGCTGAGCGGATAGACTGGAACTCTCTGATATTGTACGCGAGAGGGGCTAGAGCGAGGGGCTTCCATTATCCTGCTGGCATGGAAATTTGATTTACGGCGTTTTTCAACTCGCCGAGGGAGTGCGTTGAGGGAGAGAAGTTCTCGCGGAAAAAGTTGGAGCTTTAAGCCATTAGCAAGGTGGTCCTGCTGCTGACATGTACGTTGATGTCGGGGATTATAAATTTCATCGCTTATCGGGGCGCGCGCGCGATGCTTTTGACGTGTTTTCGTGATTTTTCATACACATATATACATATATGTATAAAGCAAGTTGCTTATCCGAATTGTCTATTGAAGGAAAGGATGACAATGGAAATTTTTCTGAATTCTCGATGTTCCGTACGCGCGGGTTTGCGAAATTATCTTATCCCTGCGAGCGGGAAAGTATTCGGGCTCGTATAAGTATAAAAGAAAATTTCTATTGTCTGGGGAAAATTTAGAACGCAATTTGGCAATACATTTACCGAATATGGTAATTCTAAATTGCAGCTGCCTGTGTACACGTATAGTTGCTTTGCAAACCAGTATATGGTATAGTTTACGTAAAAGTATTTGTCAACATCTCGCGTCTTAGACAGTACACATGTTCCACTACATAGAATTCACTTTTAAAGGACAAGCTCAATGGCCAATCGGAAAAGGCCTAAATTTAGAGGTTTTGCCTTCGTACCTTAAGAAATTTTCATCCTTATTGCATCTTTAAAAAAAGAACTCTTTTACAAATGCTTTACCAACTATTTTAGGCTCTTATTCCTTGTTTAGTATTCGAAAATATGTTGTCAGATTGAATGTGCCTACCTTTAAAAAAAAGTGCATAGTATTATCTCTGCGAAGCTGTATTTTGGTAAAAATAAAAAATAAACTTTATTTGTCGATTAAAAAAAACTTTTGTGTTTTTTCAACTTTCTGGGGCTTAAATTACTCGTCTTGGAAAGTCGAATAAAATGTGACTTTGGTTATAAGTGTGCCTCTTATGGAAAGTGAATTATGATCTACTAACGCACACGGTGTCGATGCACCCCTCGCCTAAAAAATTATCATTATTTGTCGATTAAAAAAAACTTTTGTGTTTTTTCAACTTTCTGGGGCTTAAATTACTCGTCTTGGAAAGTCGAACAAAATGTGACTTTGGTTATAAGTGTGCCTCTTATGGAAAGTGAATTATGATCTACTAACGCACACGGTGTCGATGCACCCCTCGCCTAAAAAATTATCATTTTTTGGTAGCACACATAAACAACGGTAAATAGGCCTAATTTGAGTATTGCTCTTTTTTCTACATACATTTTCTTGAACTAATTCACAGGGTGTCTAACGAAATTCGGATTTATTTAAAAAAAAATCAAAAAAGAAAGTGATTGTAAGGCAGTTTTACATGCATTCGCTCACGCTTATTCGTACGTGCCTATAAGCATACAATATTAAAAAACTATGTTTAAAAATGAGGAGCACACCCTTTTTATTGTTATTTGGGATACCTAGAACAGAAAAAAATGGGTTTTCTGAATGTACCTCAACATTAAATTTTGAAATTTCTATTTAGCTAAAAGTTAAAAGTTCCAGAGAAATACTCGTATACGATCAATTGCTAAAAAAAAAGATGGGCAAAAAAGTAGCTTCGAATGTGAAATAAAAATTATTCCCCACTGAAAATAGCAACGTTTTCCCGGAACTCCGCCGGAGATGTTAGTTTCTGGAAACGAACGCCCGCCACTCGGTCCATTCAAGCGTTAAATATTGTAGAATTATAAACGTCCCACACGACGACACGTGTATATACATTTCTCGAGACGCCCTCGCATTCCGCGAAACAATTAAACCCCCCCTATTGGAAACATCTCTGCCTTTTCCGCCGGCTTCTCACTCCTCGTGTGCCTTCGCCATTGTTTATTTAACCGGAAATTCATTAAACCACGCCGTCGATAATCGATCATATATAGCGCATGCATTGTGCATTATAGGCGAAAGCGCTGAGACGGCGACGCGGGGGCTCTCTCGCAAATTGGGCGAGCGTGAATTCGGGTTAGGATCTCGAGGCTCCGCGAGCACAGCTGCAGCTCGCCGAGGACCGGAGTGGAGTGTGATTTCGGAAAAACTCAAAGGGAGAGGCGAAAGAGAGAGTTCAAGTTTGGCCTCTCGCGGCTTTCTCGAGGGGCCCCGTCTCCCCTCCTCTACCCTCTTTCTCTCTGCACAGACCAAAGACAATGAGTTTTTAAAGAGGCTAAAGAGACCCTCCAGTTTGCCACCTCTCTACCTCACTCCCCCACTCTCTCTCACACATACACAGCCATATACACGTGCACACAGAGTGTGCGCTGCACATGCAGGGGAATAGGATAAAATAGATTCGCGGAGAAAGGGGGAAAACGAACGGCGGCGGTGTCGGTCGATCGATGAGAGCGCGCGCGCAAGCTTCCGAGCGAGCCGAGTCCGAGATTGGAAAGTCAATGAGACGTTTCGCGCGAGCAGCACACAATGTGTGTGTGTGTGTGTGTGTATATATGCCCCGCGTATATATACTTACCATGCTTTTCTTTTTTCCCACACCCCCGTCGGCCGCTTTTCTCTCGCCCCGCGGAGCGCGAAGGATTTCACGCGCGCGAACGATGACTCTTTTTCGTATAGCCGCGGCTTTGAATTCGAGCGTTTGGTATGGCACACGATAGAAAAAGTTTCAGCCGCAGAAGCTCCAAGCGATTACTCGGGGAATGTATATGTGTATATGTGTATATATGTAGGAAGAAACGTATGATGCATGTATAGGAACAACTCGCGGAAAGTATTAGGGATACGGTGGCGGAAGGCTTTATTTTTTTTTTCGTTGGCGGATGGTTTTTGAACGGATGTAAAATATATATAAGAGTTGTTGGATCATGAATCTTGCATATATAGATTGTTCGGTTCTAAGATGCTATAGATGATTATTTGATTGACAAAGACAAGTATATTACTCGTTATAACATGTAAAATGTATATTTAAAAAGTTATAGGATATTATGATGGAACTTTAAACTTTGAAGGAAAATAATAAAAAAAAAAATAAAGAATTTTCTAACGAATAAACTTAACTTTATAAAAAAAAAAGAAATTGATAAAAGTGTTGATTCGCGCATTATCGAAACTTTTTATATATGTAATTATATTTTTTTTTATTAAATTTTTAATTATGACAAATTATAAGATAAAAAAATTGTTGTGTGGAGATTATGGGACTTAAATTATATGAGTTTTCAAGTAATTAGAAGAAATGTATTATTCGGTGAAACAAAAGACGAAAGAATTTATAATAGTACTGAAAAATTATGAGTATATACCACTAATAAAATAGTCGATGACGTAAAGCGTTTAGAGAAATATGTTTACGGTGTTAGAATGATAATAAATGTCTTTTCGATGGCCGGGACTTAACAATGCATCATGTAAATATTAAACTAATTCATCATCATGCCACTATTCATTGATAAAAAACGTCATTAACATTGCGCGCAGTTGTTGAACTAATAAAAATATTTAAAATTTTGTATACTATATTGAAAAATTAACAATTATATCTTAAATTTATCCAGAACTATAAGTACGCGCAGAATTTCCTTTTTCCCTTCTATATACTTATCGAAACAAACGTGTCAAATATTATTTAAAAAAACGAAAATTTTGTCGCGTTCATTTGAAAAGCCGCGTCGGTCGAATAAATCAGCTTAATTGACGATTTCTTATCAATGAATAATTCATACGCGCGATCAATGTTAAAATGTCGCTAATACACCTGTAATAACTGCAAAACCTGCGCGTTAAATTGAAAAGCAAGGCTAGCAACGCGATAACGTCTTTTATACAAACTGGAGAAAGAATCCTAAGTAGTCGCCAATTACTCATTCTCACGACAACGAATACTAAAGACGCGCGACAAGGGCACTTGACGTGCGCGGAAAGCGATACTCACGGCGAGAAGCGATGAAAGAGATACTTCAAGATGAATCTGACCATATATAACTACGATAATAAGACACAGAGAATTCAAACTATTGATTCGCATAATATGACGATACGTAATCTTGTACTTCTCGAACGTTGTCACGATTGAAACTTGTCTTGACGTATAATTTGCGCTTTTTACTAAACACATGGGAACAAATAGGATTATTTAAAAGGAACGACGGAACGACAAATTTTCAACAACAACAAAATATTAATATTTTTACAATTTTATAAGAGTCGATTGAATGGTTCCCTCGTCGGCGCTATTTATTTATTTATTCGGAGCACGTCTTTCTTGCAGGATTGTTTTTTTTATATGCTTACGATGGAATCGTGCGATCGACTTGTCTTTAAATTTTGTGAAAATAGTAATAGTAGGAGATTTACGAACAAATTGCTTATACCAAATGCTAATAGAACCATTGCGGTGTAATGAATTTATTCATTGCCATTGACAAATTATCTTCTTGTGTTATGCTTAAAAGCTTAAATTAGCTAGCTTATTATAGTTTAGTATCAATGTATGAATTTTAAAATAAAAGTTATACGTTATAACTTAAAAACACTAGAAAATGTTATTATATGTAAGAGTAATAAAGTTGTATATACTATTAGAAAATATTTTGGTAATTTATTAGAAATTTTAGTTATTTAATACTTATCTATATTGCACCTTCAATTAGTTTCTCATTTTGTCATTTAAAATTGATGTCAATACAGTATTGACACCGTAATTTTTCATTGCCATCTTACTATGAATATAATGACATTTTCTATCGCACATGAATTTTTATTAAACGTTAAGATTATTGATGAATATTTTGAACCAACAAACTATGCTAAACTGTACATTTAAATAATCAAATAAATAAAAAAGAAATGAATACAAATTACTATTACAAAGAGCAACAGTATGTCCAACAGCTTACACCTCGCAGCTTCACAATAATCAACAACTGTAACTCTAATTTATTATCGTATATCTAGGATAAACATTTGTAAAGTAAGAAAAATCTACGGATAAAGCTGCAGTACCAAAATTGAATGTTTATATAAATGGAATGAATTGGAAGCGTACGATGAGACAGAGTAAAATTATTAAAACTATTAAAAGCTTTAAAGGCATTATTAAATTTCACGTTTTTTATAAAGGGATGCGAAATGTTATTGGAAATTCTATCTGGTATACACACGAACATCTATTGGAAATTCAATCATCGTGTTTATATAATTTTAGCATTCAAAGATGTTACGTATAACTATCAGCAAAAGAAAACATAGTTTGTAAAGTTACGTTGTCTTTTATATACCTTTCATAAAGCGATAATCTTTAACTGTACAAAGTTTCCTGAGAATATTTTAGATCGGGAATAAGTTTGTTTAGCAGTTCGTTCTAAAAAACAAAAATTTTGTAATGTTCATTTCTAGATGAATTAATAATCATTACACGATATTTTCTTATCTATCAAATAACTTTATAAATTTCTTATGCAAACGTCATATACAGAACCTTGGAAAAATAGAGAAAAAAGCAAAATTATATACCGAATGAATTTAAGCAAGACTGCAGTGAATCGCTAAAAATATAAAAGTCATAACTGTTGTATGTTACGTTAGATAGAAAAAAATGTGATTATGTTTATGATGCTATGTGTGCGTCGTATATGTGCACTAAGATCTCGAATTATAATGAATTTCGTTGCAAGTTGGACGCAACGCTTGACAATGAATAACCGAACATAGGTACTGCGCAAACTTTTCCGAATAGCATTTTTAGTTTCCTTATAGCCAATGAAAAATGTTCTCCGACTTCGACGAAATTGTATTGAGGTTGTTTTGTCCAGAGCAGTGAAAAACCAACGGGAAAGTTGATGCACTGACTCCACGAAGAAAACTCGAGAAATCTAACATTCAACGAATCACTTGAAAGTTTTGAAAAAAAAAAAAGGTAGTACGAAAATCGTTTGAATGCGACCAATAAACCAAGTGGATTTTCGTGTATAATTATATAAAAAAAGATGATGCATTTTGGGCCTCCGATAGACATTTCGAAGACGAATGTATCCTAAAAAAACACCATGCACAACCTGTATATTCGTGCATCAACTACGTACTTTTTATGAGGGATCACGATGTCTCGACGTAAAGAAAAAAAAAATGAAACAAGCTATGTAACAAAAACAAGAAAAAAATTCTCTCCTTCGATATACCTCATGCCTATCGATGCACTTAAAAGTCTTTCAGATTACAATAAACATATTAAGCAAAAGCTAAAGAGAACTATATAGTGAATACGATCTGTCATTGGGACCTCGTTCGCAACTAAGGAGTTGTATAACATAAGTTAAAAGAGAGGGAGGAACATGCAAAAAAAAAAAATGCTCAACCATATAGTCTATATCTCGTTGCTCCGTACCTAATAATGTTTTTACTTTTCACACGGGAGTACCCGAGATTCGTTGCGCAATCTCCAGTCAACAAACAAAAAAAAAATGAAAAGAAAAAAGAGAAAAAAACACAAGCGACTCGTTCGGCCACCTCATCCTCTGTAATGTATATCCTCGCACGTGCTGCGTTCACACACCGGCGAAAGACAGGCCCCCGAGCCCTCACACACAATATTCGACTGTTTGTAAACCGATGTATACATGTTCTTACACACTTCATATACACACACACACACAGCGAAGACGAGTGTTCGACTCTGATTTGCAGCAGCTCCAGCTCGCGTGCTCGATCATCAACTTGAGTGTGTGCGTGTGTGAAGGAGGCATAATGAAACAAAATTGCGGAGAGGTGCAGCGCGAGTCGAGTCGAGCGTCTTGCTCGCACACAGCCTATACGGAGGTTGAACGAGAGGTGGAAACGAGAGGGAGCAAATGGTGCACATTATTAAAAAAAAAATAATTATATAATATATATATATATACACATGACGATTATACTTAACAGAGAAAAAGCGAGCGCGAGAAAAGTGCGAAAGATCGAGAATGCGTGCGCCAGAGCGAGAAAGCATCTATAAGTACGTGTGAGGGAGAACGAGAGAGAGAGAGAGAGCGTGCGCGCGAGCACAGAGAGGGAGCTTCAAATAGTGCCTGCTTAATTACCCGTATAGCTTAACTATTATTATGCGAGAGAGGGAGAGACGAGCGATAAAAGCAACAAGTGGCATTTAGTTGATCGATGAATGGAAGAGAGAAAGAGAGAAGAAAAAGCGTACGCGCGCGCGTTAACCTTAAGCGGCGCTTACACACACACACACACACACACATACACACGCGCAGGCACGCACATACACATACATATATATTATATAGTCAGAGGCAGACACGTGTCGAAGGGATCTCGCGCGGAGTGATAAAAAATATATAATGTGCGGAGAGCGCGCGTGATGCGGACTACTCCATCGACGTTGTATGTGGAAAATCTTCCAAGATTGTATACTCATCGATATTTTTCAATATTGACTCCGTCACTTAGAAAGTATATATTGTAAAAAAAAAAGTTATTATTATTACCGACGCGCGAAAGAATGGGAGCTGTAGAGATGAAAGGTATGTATAGGGAGGAAATTATAAGCTCTCTCTATATATATATATACAATATATCCAAGTTTTCGTCAATCCTTGGGTGGATGGACGGTAGTTTTCTATCTAGGCGAGTTTAATGAGCGTTTCATATATATATATTATATATATATTTAGAGACCATTACCCCCTGTCGCGTTTACATGCGCATAAATACACACGATTACACGAGTACACGCAGAGAGAGACGCGTATATGTACGCACTGCGAACCTCGCGTAATGAGGTTTCGGGAAAGTGTTATTAAGACAAAATAAAGAAAACAAAAAACACAAAAAAATATATATGAAATAACGATCGATGAGCTTTGACGTCCTGCTGATGTATACTTGTGATGTTACGTACGTTTACGCAGAGACCCCATCCCCCGTCCCTCTCCTTCTCCTCGTATCCCACCTTGCTACCCCTTTCCGTATGTACACACACAGACCGTTGAAAATAACAAAAACCTCTTCTGCCCCCTTCCCTCGTCGTCTACCTTCATTTACATACTGTATGTCACTCTATTGCCTGTAATGTGCGTATACCACCGATCGGTCCATGTTATTATTACTCGATGCTCGACACCCTCAATTAACTGTATATAATTGACTAACTGTATGTCGTTCTAATTATGTGTAAATACTGTTAAACGCAAAAGAGACAGCGATGCGAAGTAGAAACAAGAGAAAAAAAAACCAAAATGATGCTATTGAGAAAAATTTAAACGAGCACACAAAATGCGATAAAGAGAATCAGTTATTTAACGATAATCTGACTATACTTTAGTGCGTTACTCACTTTGATTTCCGGCTCCTTCACCCGCAGGATCGTATCGAAAGTCGCTCCACCGATCACCACCTTTATAGATGAACAAAAACTTTTTAAAAAGAAAAAAAATACACACACACAATCATTGAGAGACAACATGAAAACACGGCAGAAAATATATCAGATGATGTATTATACGTAGCTTGTAAACGCATGAGTATTAAAAGAACAATTCATTGAGTTGTACAAAAATGAAAGAAGAACTTTTTTTACATTTTTTGAGATCTATTCATAAGGAATTACAATTTAGAAGTAATTAAGTAGTTATATGACAATGAAACGATATGTTAATCCTTTTTTAAGTTTAATTACAAATTATATGCTCTTCATTCGAATATCCTTTGTAGATCTTTATTATAATAAAAGTTATAACTTTTAATTGACAGATTTTAAAAATTATTTGTTCACGTCAATCCACGCAAATAATAGAACAGTAGCTTAGTTTCAGCTTACAGGATTGCTTTTCTTTTTCGACGAATCCGAGCAACTGCCAGCAGACACGGAAACATTGTTTTGGAGCTTGGTAAGGTGCAACGCTATTTCCGCCGCTACACCAGCATTATTTTTAATAAGAGCCTTGTCTGAAACAATACAAAAATCCAAACCCATGAGGAATCAATATATCGAACAAAAATACTTTTCCAAGAAAAAGTTAAATGTAGTATTTTTTTGCAATACGATGTAAATAACTATTGCGCATGTTTCTCTAATAAACAATGATAAAAAATATTTTATATCAGATTTAATTTAATAATTGATATATTATTATTTTTTTTTTTATACAAAAAATATATATATTTTTGATAGATTAGTTTTATTAATATTAACTAACAATTTCGTGTTCTAGGTGTATTTACTTAAAGAAATTAATTATTTTATTATTTTACTAAAAAGAATTTGGCGAATCAAAGTTAAAATAAATTTTCAATCCTTGTTACTTTTATATATTTTCTTACTTTATATTATTAATTGTATAGAATTTTGTTGAATATACATCTCTAAGTTATGTAAAAATATAGAAGATGCGACTAATAATCTTTTTGAGACTTTGTCTCGTTTTCTGCAGCTATCATTAATATTTTTCGATTTTCAAATAATCAATTTAGTGATAAACTTTTTCTGATTCTGTGATTCCCGCTACCGATTTTCAGTGAATTGCTATCAATCTACTTTTAGAACTACAGCAAAGAACTTCGATCTTCGTGAGCAAAAAAAAAAAAAAGAAAAGAAAGTACGTTAAAAATAAATCAGTATACAAAGAACATTATTGCCCAACTTCGCTCGGATCGTCGAGAATGGTAAAAAATTTTCCTCTAATAAAAAAAAAGTTCGTCTTATCGATAGCCCTTCGATTAGATTACAAGGTAAGAATCCTGCCTGGGTAAAAGCTCCATCCGTCTTTGCCGAGACATTAGAGCCGAAAAAGGTAAGTAAGCAAAGAAAGGGAGCGTTGAGAGATCTCTCTCCCGTGTATGTTAGCCTTAGATAAAGTTAACGTACTAGAGTGAAGAGAGCGGCCGGCGGTGAGCCTCGACAGTTCCCCGAGGAGGAAGGGCGTCACGCTCTTGCCCCTCACGTTGCTCCTGCGCGCCGCCTCGAGGGCTCGCTCGATGCTCTCCTCGATCTCTCGCGGGTCCAGCGCCTCAGACTCGGGGATGGGCACGGCCAGCAGTATACCTGTGCGGTCCCTCGCGTCGAAGAGACGCGCCTGCGCGGCGATCAGCCTGGCTGCTGAGGCCGGATCGGCAAGTCTCATGGGGGCAAGTAGTCCGTCGCCGGTGCGCCGGCTGTAGAACGCCGGAAACTCGCCACTCGGGCCGAGCGTCGCCACGGGCACTCCCAGGCTCTCCTGCAAACGACCGACAGAGGATGTGTAAGGTAAACTTTTATGTGCTTGCGGCTATATAAGTATATACACTTGCTTCGTTTCTTCGAGAGAGATGGAGAGACAAGACATTCGGCAATTCTAGAGTACTGAATTTTTTTAATAAATATAAGTGTCAAGCTCTTTGTCAAATAGAAATATATTTATTGCATCTGATGTAGTTTTTTTACAGTAATTTTATATAGCACAATATGTATAAAATAAAACATTTGCTTTTAAATTTTATTAAAATTGGTACACTGAGAAAACTGTCGTAGGAAAATTTACTGAAAAGCTAATAAAAATTACTATTTTTTATAGCAACGATGGGATATCATGGAAATTTAGGTACTTTTGCTAACTAATATAGTAATTTTTGTAGCCAAGCTTAAACTTAAAAAAAATTGATTTTCATGATTTTATATCTATAGGATACCTAATATTTATACAATATTTAATATATTATTAATTAAATTTAGCTATACAAGAAATAAATAAGGAAATGAAAATTTTTTTTTTACGGTGGTTGTGTATTCGAACCCTGGACCCTCCGTACGCTAGGCAGACGCGCTAACCTCTTACCCACGTGAGCTTCTTGAGTACAAAATTTTGGAACTGATACATTGGCTACCTTCGCTTACGAGAGAACTTTGATGATTATTTGATAGCAATAAATAACTATGATAATATAAAGAAATAACTCATAGCTCACCTGCACAACGTAAAAATAAAACAACTGAATCGATATTGTCGATGTTTTTGATAACTTAAAAGGAAGATAATCTCAAATTGCGGGAGAAACATAACCTCAATCAGACACGTGCTCCCGGCGTGCACGCAATAAGTACTACATGTAGAGGGCACTTTTTGCTATGTGTAGTAGTAAAAATTATTAAGATACCTTGTAAATATTCCTGAACTATAGCAAAATTTTTTATAATTTGCTTATATCCCCGCGTTGCTATCAAATATAGTAATTTTTGTTAGTTTTTCAGTAAATTTTCCTACGACAGTTTTCTCAGTGTACGCATGCGAGTATACAATCGTTACCACATTTTATGTTAGCAATTATTAATGCAATATAATTGCATATAAGATAGCTCGAGGTAATTCGGCCACACACCCAATTCTTAATTAGAGGATAGCTTAATAAGTATAAGACACATAAGTAGCTAAAAAGTGTAAAAAATATGAATTATAAATTATTTCAAAATTTTCCGAATCATTCTTACTTGAAAAACTTTGTTACAAGAGAATTAATTCGAAAAGTGGCCGTATTAGCTATACGTAAGCTAACAAGGAAAGTGCAGACTGTCTGGGAAACGGATTTTAGCGGGCTGAGTCGATTTCTGGTTGTGAAAAATGTAAAGATGAGGAGTGTGTAGTAGAGGTATTGGGATCTGACATGGGGGCGTGGCCAATATATTTTTTTTCTTCCTTATGAGGTATCAGCTCCAGGCAACGTCCTCGTGGCCAATATATATAGATACCTTAGCCATAGCCAACATGGCGCAGAATTAGAGCCCGTTTTGTACAGCGTTAGCTCTAGTTCACCGCGCCACCACGAAGGTCGCATGACCGATATCAGATCCCAATAGGTAAAGGTAGCGGGGCGACTTTATAATTTGAGACGAGCGCGCGAGAGATGCGTGGCGCTGCTACTAGGATGAACAGTGCCTATATTAGGGACCGTCTCCATAAGTGTGACTCTGCCTAGGCTCACGGACTTTGACTCAACAATGAACCAATCGGAGCTAAGCCTCCACGCTCGAGGCTTGACTTTGAATACTCTGATTGGTGTAGAGTTGAGTCAGAGTCAGTGAGCCTAGGCACAGGCACACTTGTGGAGACAGTCCCTTATGTGTATTCTATGGGGCGTCACGCCGTTGAGGGCGCTAGTGCTCTTGGTCCCATGGGGAGAGAGAATTCAACGGCCCGACTGGCAGTTGGTAGCGTGAAGTCACACGAGTATGGTCCAATAAAGAGCATGTTTAATGAGACCGAGTATTACCTTTGATTTATATCCTTTCTCACCAGTTCCTATTTAAAACACTGGTATCTAGAACTTGGCTTCAGTCAAGTGTTCCTAAAATTCCATCTCATATGCCCTTTTTCTTCAGATATGGGCAATCTAATCTCAAATATGATCTATTTCCTTATCAATTATCTCTCTACTATTATCCGTGTCTTTGCAAGTATTTATGATATGGAAACTAGCAAAAAAGATTATAAAAGTAGACAGGAAAAGCTAAACTGTAAGCTTTGTTTCATTAATTAATATTAATTTTTCAGGAAATTTCAAATAATAAAAAATGGCGTAAGAAAATGGTTAAAAATTTGCCTTCCTTTTAAACGATTAAAGAATGGGTTGTATTTTTAACCATTTTTTATGCCATCTTTGATTGTTTGTAGTTTCCTGAAAAATTAATATTTTTTAACGAATCAAAGCTTGCATTTTAGTTACATATCTCAAGAAAAAGGGCTTATGAGATGGAATTAGGAACACTGGGCTTCAATTATAGATACCAGAAAATCGACTCTCAATGCCCCGCTAACACTCCTTACACATGCATAGGTAGCCACTTTTTAGGCACGACCGCTACTCGGAAAAGTCTTGTAGTTTCACCATCGTGAAAAATGTATCACCTCAAAGCCAAAATATGTTTGGACCGATAAAACCCCCGTTAAACCATTTTTGACGATGTATGTATGGATGGACGTATGTATGTAATCAAGTTCCACTGAGAACTCAAAGAAATTTCGAATGATCGAGCTCAGCTTTGCAGAGATTACTTGTTATATTATAAGAAGGGTCTGGTTCTATTTGGAGACAAATCCATTGTAAAATGTAAAAATTGCAGCACAATTAAAAATCATAAAAAATTGTTTCTTGAGTATAACTTGTACATATGTGATTTCACATGAAAATTTTGTTAAGGTGGTTTCTACCTAATGACTCATGAGGCAAAAATTATCAGAAAAAAAAGAAATTTAAATATAATTACTATAAAACAAAGTTATATTATTAATATAACGTATTTCTAATATTGTAAAAAATCCCAAGAGATAAACTCACTTATAAACTCACTTTATGCAGAATTATGTCATTTTAGAAAAATCAACTGGTGTGCAAGTTTTCTTGGCAGTCACTCGATGGATTTTGACGAGAATTAGTCGCAAATTACTTGGAAAATATGTACCTATGACACAAAGCTCTAGAATTAAAAAATTTCGTGACTAAGTATTTTTTTAATTGAAGAAAACGATAAAAATTCATAAACATTCATAAAATTAATAAAATAATACGATTTTTTTAGATTATCGCTTATATCTCGCTTATTATTGATTATAGTATAAAAAGTTCAAGAGAAAAGTTATTCAGAATGAAATTTCCCATAAAAATAGTAAGGACCGAAAGAAAAAAATTAATATTTTTATTGCAAATATATACTGCTCGGTCGTCAGCATGTCGGCGGAGAGCTCAGGTGTGTTGCCCGAGCTCCGTGAAATAAGTTGCAAATATCATAAAAATACAAAGTCTCAATCAGTATTATGTCTATTATGTGAAAATGCATAGAATAGAAGTGACTTTTCAAGATTGAAAGAATCGAGATTCCTAAGTGATGTTGGAATCTGCTCTCATCCTAGAAAAATGAATATAACCTACAATGACTACTCAAAAGAGTTAAGTAACGAAGCAAAACTATTCATCCACCAAATATTAAGTAGTTACTTTCCGCTTGAAAATATTATATGAGATCTCATATGAGATAGTAACTAAAAATCTCACAAACATCTCATATGAGACCTCATCTGCAATTTTAATTACAATGATACTGGTGATTTGGAACCCAAATAAAACTGCAGGTCCCCATTGGTTCGTGAGTTACTATAAAGATGGACACATTGCATCCAAAGTGCTCACTATCGCAGCAATGCAGAGCCATATATAAGACTCACAAAGAGGACTTCAGATAGCCAGTGCCGTCTTTAAGCATAAGCTCGCAAAGCCAGGGCTTAGGGCCCTACCCGCTTGAGGGACCCCCTCAAATATAAAAAAAAAATATTTTTACCCAAATTACGTAATTATTGATCAAATTTTTTTGGTAAATTAGAGGATATATATTTTAAAATGACAAATTTTTTAAAATTTCAGAATGTACTTAAATCTGTTAGTATTTATACATTTTATTTTTTTACACTAAATTAAACGCCTAAATCTTACAATTTACTTCTACTCTTTTTTAATATAAAATCAGAAATAATATCATCAAAATCTATATTGTCTAGAAGATCAGATTCAATATAGAGCAGAGACAAATAATTTAAACGCTCATTCATCATTCTGTTCCTATGATCATTTTTTAAGATCTTTAACGCAGAAAAAGATCTTTCTCTGCTACAATTGGTCACCATTATACATAGAAATATACGAAGTGATATCTCAATATTCGGAAATGTCGTTTTGAAACTTGATCTGTTAACTAGGAGGGAGCATGCGCAAAATAGCGTTTGAGAGTGCTTTCCTATTGGGCGGAATAATCCACGCGGAACGTGTCTAAACCCGTGAGAGCGAGAGATTGGCGGAAGCTTCTTCCGCAAATGTCTCTCCCGCCCTCAGGGTGAATGTACATAAGCGCCGCGCTGCGCTGCGCGGTTCTCTGCTTGCGCTGGTCCATAGTTCCGTTTCTATATTCCATTTTTAATGGTACAATTCTATAGATCCATGTCGTACATCTATCATTTTCATGGTCATGATCATGATTGAAGCCAAAATAAAAAAATTAGAAAAATGTATAATTTCATTAAAGTTATTGAAATTGTTAAAAAAATTAAAAAAAAGAAACAACAATCTTGTAAAAGGTGATGGGTTCGACCACATTTAGCAATACCTCAAAGAAATATTCATAGTGCTTATACTACTTTATTTAAATATTGTGCATTAAAGGATCATGAAGAGTTTTATAGACTTATTAACATGAGTTTTAATCAATTTCATCATTTATTTGAACTGGTTAAAGGATATCCCATTATCTCCTAATTCCATCTTATTCATCAATAGCTGCATTTTCCAATGTTCTAATCAATTTTATAATTCATAGTATATCGTATCAATTGGGTCTTGTGTTTTCTTTCTCGGCTTAAAATACTTTTGTTATCTTGAACTGTCCGTCATCTAAACTATCCCTTCATTTATTTAACTTTTCATTTTGGAGCATATAAACATCGTCCGTGATTTATAAATATCATAGACATGCAACTGCTCATTTTTTTGTAAGAATATACGAATGGAACTGAACGGCAGAGTTAAGCTTCAGGGCCCTTTCTACATATGTGTGTTCTGTCTGTTCTAGACAACTTCTCTCTATGTCTGTCTCTGTCTTACATAAACGGAACAGATCTATCTGTCTTTGTCGGGAACACACAGAACACACAGAACACACATATGTAGAAAGGCCCCAGCGCAGCGGCAGCACGGCGCAGCACGGCGCGGCGCTTATATGTACATTCACCCTCACGGGCTTAAATAAGTTCCGCGCGGATCATTCCGCCGCATGTGAATGCACCCTGAGGGAGAGCCGATCATAGCGGGAACATTCAAATTCAAAACTGCAAATTTTCTGCAAAATATTGCTGATTTGATATTTATAAACGAAAAAATTATATTATAAATTATAATCAAATAATATTGAGTATTATGATTCCAGATTCCTATTAATAAAATAAATTGTACAACCCTGACATCTCATAATTTCATAATTTATTTTACCGTTAGGACTGTACTCTATTTCTGCAATCTAAAAGATTGTTTATATGAACCTTTTAAAGTGTTATATTAAACGAACCATTTTGAAGTAACATTTTTTTATAATTTGAAGCCGATCTTGACGCGGCGGATTTGTGCGTATTGTCCTTTTGGCCTATTATCTGACGGGTTCGGGTGTTTGACTTATTATCTAATCGAAGATCACGGAAAGGGCCACATGCACAAATCCGTCGCGCCAAGATCTACTTCACAATATAATTAACTATCGAAATTATAAAACAATTTTATTATAATTTCTCATTTAAATTTTAACGGTGTAAATGCCACTGTTTTAAAATTGTTGTAAATAATTTAGTAAAAGTGACTTCAGTTCAGTCAAAAGTTTGTCGAATCCCGGTATTGAAATTTAGATTTCAAAGATGAATGTTTTTTTCTTAAGAGGTATTAACAAGACCAGGGAATAAGCCTAACTCGAGGGCGCGCGTAGCGCGCCTCAAATATCCAGCTTTTTGTATAAAAAGAATCCCTTAAGTGGGCCCCGAGCTTTTCGGGCTTCGGGCCCTACCACTGCTAAAGACGGCACTGCAGATAGCTATAAAATAAAAAAAAAATAAAAAATAAATAAAAAAACAAAATTACGATCATAAATAATTTATTGTTAATTTAAAAGGATGAATAAATATTATGTTTTAATCCCTAAAGACCTAAAAACACTAAAAACACTAAGAACTGTTCGGAAAAATATCAAAATCAAATTAAGTGTATGGATGAAAAACCGCTGCCAATTCATTGGCAATTACTTTTCTCAAACTAATTTATCGATTCCTTTCATTAAATTTAAATTCCCAAATTAAATTTTTCACAAAAATAATTGCTAATGAATTTCCATAATAAAACTTTTTTCTTTTTTTTTATTAGTAATTAAATAAAGAGATTTATCGCTAAATGTCATTGGCTAACTTTGAACCGATGCGGAAAGTCTTATATCTGACATTCTTGGAAGCTGTTTTGGAAATCGTACTTCGTGCAACAATTATTTTACCACTATCAACAAATGAAGATTTAATTGACCGATTTTTTTGGGCAACCAACTCGATCTAACGATATATAAAAGCTACATCTGTGCCAAATTTCAGGACCATTAAATTTCAAGCTTATACATGGAGTCATCATTTAGAAATTATGATTATCAAAAAAACGTAAAAAAGTTTTAACCTTAAATATCTCTAAAAATCATGAAACAATTCTTTTAGCTAAAGGACTTATCAATAAATATATAAACTCTACATTTTCACAAAATTTCAACATGCTTAAACCGATTTTTTTTCTCTAGTTATCAGGCGACAAAGAAAGAAACTTTGTAAAATACGAAAATTTTCAATATTAAATATTTCAAAAAGTAATCGTACGATCTTGATGAAAATTCGCACACATATTGTTTATACCACATATAAAATTGTCTATAAATTTGGAGCTGATACATCGGGCCGTTTTCGAGGAATTACGATTTGAAAAAAAAAATTTTAACCTCAAATATCTCTGAAATTTATGGACCAATCATTTTGCCCAAAGAACTCGACCGAGAGCTATCCAAAATCTACCCCTACAAGAAATTTTCAAGCAATTTTTAAGTCAATTTTACTCGAGTTATCGTGCGATATAAAAAAATTCATTTTTTTCGGCTTTCAATTTTTTTCTCAAAAACTAATCATCGACAGAGTGTATTCAAAGGACACCGCAGGATCCTTAGGAAAAAGTGGGACGCCGTTAATTTTTCTGTAACTTGGTGAAATGATAGTTGACGATATGCTGATCAAAAGTTACCATTGCACCGATTCCATCCTACGAGCTGTTTAACCCCTAGAGACAGTTGAAGATCATAGCACTAGGATGGGGCCGTGAAGACTGATGAATGTCATCATCGTTTTAATCAATCTACGAGTTTAGAAAAATGTCTGCAGCTATGTGTGCGCGTGTGCGCGTGGGCGTGTGTGTGTACGTGTGTGTATGGGTGTGTGCATGCGTGTGTGCGTGTGTGTGTACGTGTGTGTGCGTACCTGTGTGTATCTGTGCGTGTTTGCGTGTGTGCGTGTCTGCGTGTATGTGTGTAAAATATAAAATAATTATGTATGTTTCTTGAAAATATCTATATTGATTTGTTGTTTGGTCGGTCGGTCGGCCCAGTCGGTCGGTTGGTTGGTTGGTTTATTGGTTTTAACAATTTCAAAATAATATACCGTAGATAGGTACATTTTTCATTTTTGTTAATCTTTCAAATGACACACACGCACGCGCACACACACACACACACACACATACCTGCAGATATTTTTCTAAACTCGTAGATTGATTAAAACGATGATGGCATTCATCAGTCTTCACGGCCCCGTCCTAGTGCTATGCCCTTCAACTATCTCTGGGGCTTAACCCATTTCTTCCCAAGCGGCCATTTTATAGTCGATTGGTTTTTCGTCTTCAGGCGGCCATATTTAATTTTTGGTGAAAAATTTTTCAAATCTGACCTCAGATTCGAAAAGAGCAGGTCTTTTTACTTCAGAATATGTTTTTCTCTAATATTATTTTGTTAGTTTTAGGGTTTTTAGAGACAAAAAACCAATCGACTATAAAATGGCCGCTTGGGAAGAAATGGGTTAAACGGTTCATAGGATGGAGTTGGTGCAATGGCAATTTTTGATCAGCATATCGTCAACTATCATTTCACCAATTACAGAAAAATTAACGACGTCCTTTGTATAGATTATAGCTATTTATATTCTGCATTATCATGAATTTATTCAAAAAAATTGACCGTTTAGTTTGGGAGTTATAAGCTTTAAAAAAAACACGTTTTTGTTAAAAACAAAAGAACCGTGACAGCTAGAGAATGTCTTTTTAAAAAATATAAGTATTTTAATGCTCTTTCGAATGCTTCCTATCCGATTCAAATATCTCAATGTTATCATTAAAAAAATGAAAATTATTTTTTCAAAAAGTGAAAAATCGATATAAAAAAAAATTATTCAAAAAACTACATAATATTATTATTTTCCAAAAATCTTGAAAAAAAAAAAAGAAAAATGTTAAGCGTTGTCCAAAAACGATTGGATAAAAATTGAAAAAGTTAAAGCGTCACACACACACACACACACACACACACACACACACACACACACACTCACACACACATTTTTTAAAAATAATATATTTTGATTCCAAATGACACAAAACATCTTTCTAACATATTATTTTGAAAACTTTTTTTCAGCGTCACAAAGCTTCCTCTATGAGGAAGCAATACTGACATAAAAGTCAAGGAATGGATAAAATCGGGATTCAATAAAGAAGAGAAGACAAAGCTGCTATAGTCAATTCCGAGAAAAGGCATACGCGACTTAGAGACGCCCTCACTAAACAAAGAAATCGCAGTGGACCTTCAACCCAAGGCGCAGTCAAAGGACGATCACTTAAAGGATTATCAAAATCTCGCGGGAGTGGCGCTCTCATCAGCTTTGTCAGCAATAAACGCGATACTGCACGATGGCGACACCCCATTAGTTAGAGATAAACTATTAAGCGACATGTCTAACTCTGTAAAACTCATTGCTGACCTGTTCTACAACCTAAACCAAGCCAGGAAACTCTTCCTAGCTGGCAGGTTCGAAGAGAAGATTTAAAAAATCTTGAAGAAGCTCGAATCTACGTCATGGCTATTCGGAGATAACCTCAGAGCCGTAATTGACAATGCCAAGGCTTTGGAGAAAGTGTCTAATAAGGAGATGCTGAAACCAAAGACTCTGCTGAAGCCGCTCCGCTGAAGTCACTCCGCTAAAGTTGTGTGAAATCACAAAACACCAGGCTTTAAACTGGGAGAGCTCCTCCGGCAAACGAAAGGGGGCACGAGGGAGCTCCAAGCCCTACGAACACAGACCGAGCATCTCCTGGACGTCGTCGAGCTCCAGCTCCAGCAGGAGCCAAGAGAAGAAGTAATACACTCAAACACAACCGCACCAGAGCAGACACTAGATCAGGTAAATACGGCTAGACTAAAGTACTTCATGGAGGAATGGGTGAAAGTCACTGACGATTGGTTTGTCTTGGAAGCTATTCACGGTTATAAAATTGATTTGGAGAGTACACCTTTCCAAATGGAAAATCCACCTCCACATAGGACAAATTCATCGGATGTAGTGGAATTGAAAATCGCGGTTGATAAATTATTGTCCACCAAAACTATTGAAGAATGCAAATCGGTTGTTGGCCAATACGTTTCACCCTGCTTCCTTAGACCTAAACAAGATAGGATCTCAAGGTTCATTCTTAATCTCAAACGATTTAATCAATTTGTAAAAAAAGTACATTTTAAAATTGAGGATTTAAGACTAGCCCTTAACTTGCTAGATAAAAACGATTTTATGGCTAGGCTGGATATAAAGGATGCTTACTTGCTAGTTCCCATGGACCAAAGCTGTAAAAAATATCTTAGATTTGAATTTTCGGGGAAATTATATCAATTCAATGCGTTACCATTTGGCCTATCATCTGCTCCATACGTGTTCACTAAAATCATTAAATCGGTTGCGAATTTTCTAAGAAACCAAGGTATTAAACTAGTAATATACCTGGACGATTTCCTTATTCTAGCCAAATCTAAAGAAGCATGCAAGAAGCAAGCAGAACAAACAGCGGCCCTGTTGATATCGCTGGGGTTTGTAATAAGTTGGGAAAAGAGTGACCTAGAACCAAAACGGGCCTGTAGATTTCTAGGAATGACCATCAACTCGCGAGTCATCTTAGTCGAGCTGTGAATGGAAAAACGGGCTAAGATAAAAGAAATATTAGAATCACTGCTTTCAAAATCGAGAATACAACTAAAAAATTTAACTAGTACTATGGCATCCTAGTCGCAGCGTGCCCGGCCGTAGCATACGGTTGGTTGTTTTATAAACAGCTGGAGATCGTTAAAAAGAACGCCCTGATTAAGTATAATAAAGATACCAATAAATGGGCTACACTCTCAGATCGAGGTTTTTTGACTTAGACATTTTTGACTTAGACTACGTCTAAGGCTGGGGGCGGTCGATGGACGGTTAACAGCACACGGATTCTGGAACGAAGGCGGACGCGAAAAACACATCAACACCTCGAAATCAAAGCGGCCTTCCTAGCTTTAAAAACGCTTGCTCATTCATGTTTCAACAAACAAGTCTTACTGAGAGTGGACAACACCGCGGCCCTTTCGTATATTAACAAAATGGGTGGCACCAAGTGCAGTAACTTACACGAAATAACAAAATCACTTTGGGAGTGGTGCATAGAAAGGGACAACTGGGTGTTTGCCGAATACTTCCCGTCTGGGGCCAACCCGCTGACAAAGGGTCCAGGATAAATAACTTGGACACGGAATGGGAACTAGCAAGCGGGGAATTCCATAGGACATCTGCGAAAGATTCGAGCAACCAAGCATAAACCTTTTTGCTTCAAAGATTAATCACAAATGCAAAAAATACTGCTCTCGGACGCATTTGCGATTAACGCCCTCATATCTTGGAAAGACGAATTCTGGTACGTACGGGTTTCCACCCTTTTTTTAATTCCTAGAATCTTAAAGAAGTTAAAAGAGGAAGCTTCGATAGGCATTCTAGTAGTTACACCCAAGCTAGGTTCCCAGAATTCCAAAATTTGCTAGTCAGCAACATTACTAGCTGGAATCCGTAGTCTAACCTTTTCATTTCACCTTGCAGACAAATCCATCATCCGCTGTGTTGAGTTGAAAGTTATATTCATGTGTAAAGTCGAACGGCCTTGTCTCTGCTGCATAGAGGGAGTGAAGCAGGGCGGGAAACAAAAGAGAAAAGAGCCGCGCGAGACGAGAACGAGTGCGAGTCACTGCAAGATCGACTGGTACGCAGGACGGACGTGTTTTTTTTTCCTTTCTTACATTCTTGCTACGTAGAGGCGAAGTAGCGTCATTTTTTCTTTGATAAAGTCGTCGTCGACAGCACAGACAACTGCTAAAAGGGAGGAAGCTTCTTCTCGAATAGCCTCTCAAAAAACGCCCCGTCCATCCACGTGGAATCTGACATTGAGTGCGACGTTGCGACCTTTAGGTTAGAGAGGTACGTACGAAACACGCGGGACGTTCGACGCAACGTTTTACATAATATTCTTTGGTGATATCTATGGGTCTCGAGAGAGACATGGAATCGCATATTCTCGCGCGTTGACGCAAGGCGGGATGCCGTGCATCCTCAGCCGTGATTCAGTGAGAGGTCACTGCGTAAAGACGAGGTTGAGGCAGGATGTCGTGCATCCTCAGCCGTGAGCCGAATCGCATTGACCGCACGTAACAGGCGGAACACCGATTCCCAGCTATTTCCCAGTTTTGAATGGGAAGATTCGTTGTTGAAGGTCGTTACTTAAAGGCAGTAATCGGGTCTTGTCCAACTCACGGTCGGGCGGGCGTTCGCGTGGGTCGACTAAGGCGAATTACAGACAATGACATTGATAGTCGAATTGTGGATTCATGCGCACGAATCTATTCTCGTTCAACTGTAACGGCCAGAGTCAATGACTATATACAAAACTCGATAAAAACAAAATGTATTTTAGTATAAGGCAGTCATCCGTAGCATTATTGTTTCTTTATAAAGATAAACAATAAAAATTTGAGTAAATAAATTACATTAATACACACACACACACATCTGTAACTGTTCTTTCCGGGACTTTTTTTAATATATAACTGTTATTTCCGGGACTCGACTGTGTTTTCCGGGAAGTCCCGGAAAGGAATATTTAATATAACTGTTTTTTCCGGGACTTTTCTAGAGTCCAAACTTTGAGAGTCGGTACCCTGAGGGATATTATTTCTTTAGTCACTTGTCCGAACTCTGAGCGAACTGGGGTTGAGATCCCGGAAAGCACAGTTATATACGTGTGTGTGTGCGTATGTATACACACACACACACACACACACATTTCTCGAAAGGGGTTTATAAAGCCCATTTTTTTATATATAGGGGTTTATAAAGCCCGATTTTGATTATGCGGCCCGGGCTTCATAATATTTCTAAATATAGGGGATTATGCGGCCCGACCTAGAGTCTATAACCCCAGGGTCCATTATTTCTTTAGTCACTTGCCATAGGGAACTCTGGGCTGTAGGTACTAATATACAGTCTTGGGCTACATAAACCCCGATAAGTGTGTGTGTGTGTGTGTGTGTGTGTGTATATATAACGTGTATAATTTCATTTGAGTATTAAACCCTTTCAATTTCGAATAAAAACATCGCGTCCAAGAATAGGTAGGAATACATGAGAGAGTTAAATCTAACGTGTAATTTGAACTGTGCAGGTATTTTTCTCTATTCAAGAAGAAACATCTGTGACCACGATTCACGCTGTCTACCAGTCTTACCCTGGCTGGAGGCATTGTATCCGGCAGGCGCACAAGAAAAAGAACCTGCACGAGAATACCATAGAAATCCTGATCGCCTCCAACACAAGCAGCACGCTGAATCAATACAACTCAGTACTGAAGTACTAATAGGAATATTAAGATGTCTAACGAAAAAATTCGAGGAGGGTGCAGCTATGGCACGCTGAATACGCTGAGATCAGCAATCGCTCTGATAAATAATAGAGACACATCAGGTAGCACTCTGATCAGTCGCTTCTTCAAAGGAGCCTTCAAATTCCGACCCACAGCGCCAAAATACACTTCAACTTGGAACGTAGGAGATGTGCTCAACAAGATAGACAGCTGAGGTTCAACGGAGACATTAGATTTAAAAAAGCTCACCCTAAAATTAACCATCATGCTACTGTCACGGAATGCTACTGTCATGGAAAGACTAAGAGACGGAGTGAAAATAAGAATAGTTGATCTAATCAAAACGTCTCAACCAGGCTCAAACCAACCATGCGCTGCTTTCCCCTTCTTCGATAATGCCAACCTATGCATAGCCAAGACACTGATCAAATACATAGAAGTGACAGAGTATTTAAGAGGGGAAACCAATCACCTGCTTATATCATTTTTTTAAACTGCATGAAAAAATATGCGCTCAATCAGTCAGCAGGTGGTTGAAACTAGTTATGATAGAAGCGGGCATCGACGAAGTCTTCACACCCACATAGCACATTTCGTTCTGGGAACGTTCTAAGAACGTTTTTGTAGGTACGTAAGAACGTGCCGGCCGAAAGTTCTTAGAACGTTCCTGCGACGTTACTAGAACGTTAAAATGTCCGTAATTTGGTTGATGCATAACGTTCCTGTAACGTTTCTGAAACGAAATAATGGTTCGACGAGCAAATGAAAAATAATATCGCCACGTTGAGTAAACAATATTAGAACGTTGATAAAGTAACGTTGTTTTTAGAACGTTCCAAGAACGTTTTTGTGACGAACACAATAGGTTTTTTGGTACTTTCTTGGATGCTCTGCCTACGTCGGAGCAACGTGCTCGCAATGTACGTGCAACAATGGGATCAATAAAAACGTTCTAGGAACGTCAATGCGACGTCAAAGAAATATTTTAAAATATTTGTGGTACATTTTTCCACGTAAAGGAAACGTTGCAACGACGTACGCCATACAGTTACCGATGGTGACATCGGTAACGTTGTAGGAACGTCGAAAGAACGTCATTAGTAACCATCCAACTAGTGGATGTTTAGCATGTGACCTGACACGATACCAGGCATCTATCTTTTTATGTTTTATTATTAAAATTATTTCATGCAGATATTGCGTAAAATTTTAAGCCCCCTATCTAAAGGGGGATACCAAAAACAAGGCAAGCCTTGTAATTCGGACTCTTCGTAAAGAGTCACTTGAACGGTTGAATTACACGTCTTAGGGAGAATGTACATAAGCGCTGCGCTACGCTGAGCTGCGCTACGCTGTCGCATTGATTACTTGTAGACAACGTCGCTGATTGGCTAACATTTAAATATTAGCCAATCAACGACGAGGTCTACAAGTAATCAATGCGACAGCGTAGCGCAGCGCTTATGTACATTCTCCCTTATATACTCTCGGCCTTCCAATGTATCCGCAGGAGTCACAAACGGTGCGCCGCGTACACTTTCGTACACTTTTGCACATTTCATAAATTTTGTAAAAATACGTAAGAATTTACAGTTTTCTACACTTATTTATACTTTGTTGCATTTTTTTACATATTTTTTTACATTTTTCTACACTTTCCTAGAATTAATAAAATTTTTATTAACCATAAAAATCTATAAATATAAAATAAAATGTAAGAAAGTGTAAAAATGTATAAAAAGTGTACAAAAGTGATAAAAACAGTAAAAAAGTGTAAAATAGTACATTACGATACTAGTGGCATAAGTTGCACTTTACGGCATGGCGTGTATATGGCCGTTAAAAATTGTTTAACAAAGTTAAACAATAACTTTATACCATTTCCTTCTTTACATTCATATGACTTATACTAAAAACTAAAAAACACTAGTTTTTAAAAATATTTCAAAATATATTATTATTAATATAAAATTTATTTTATTTAAAGGAATGTACCCCATCATTAGCAAAGCATTTTCTATTTATTCTAAAAATTATGCTGGGTTAAAAATTGTAAAAACATAATGATTCAGATAATTTTAAATTTTAATCATTAAAATTTATTTAATGACCCAGATAGTGATGAGATATTTGCTAAAAATTTTTTATGTTTTTACTCTGACTTTTTTTTAATTTCCATTGTTATAATGATGCTAAATACAAATTATAATGCTCAGCATAACAAATTTTTATTTTATAAAATGTTTTTTAATTATAATATACAAGTATATTGATAAAAACTGTTATTGCCCAAATCTTACCAAATGCTCTAATGTCTTTGGAATATCAAGAATAGCTTTAACACCAGAGCATACTACAGCCACAGGAGTTTGTCCAAGCTCTTTCAAATCCGCACTAATATCCATACTTAATTCAACTTGACGGTGAACCCCTCCAATACCTCCAGTAGCCATAATTGGAATGCCTGCTTTATTAGCTATTAACATTGTACCACTAACTGTGGTCCCGCCACTTAAGCCATGTGATACTGCATATGATAAATCCCGTCTCGATAGTTTAATAACATTTTTGCCTTCACTTTTAGCTAATCTTTCAATTTCTTCTGAAGAAATTCCAACTTTTATTTTACCATCTAAAATTCCTATCGTTGCAGGAACAACACCCTAAAAATGTAAGTGTGTAACAAAATTATTATAGTATTCCAAATAAAATTCAAATAATTATATTACTAAATTTTTTCAAAATAATTATAAAAATGTTTCTTCTACCTTATTTCTTATGACTTGTTCTACATCAAGTGCTGTATCTAAATTATCAGGATATGGCATGCCATGTGTAATAATTGTTGACTCCAAAGCCACAATGGGTAGGCCTTTATCTTTTGCACATATAACATCTTCTCCATAAGAAATTACTGACTCTTCATTATGATGTTTATACCGAACAGTAGTCCTTTGCCAATACCAAATGTCTTTTGTTTTTCTGGACAAGTTTTTAACAAGACTAGTTTTAACAGGGTTCATTGTTATTTTCACAATATATTTCAAACGATACAATACTTTTTAAAAATTGAAAATTAATTCCTATTACTACATGAATCAAATGAACGATTATACTGCTCGATTCATAATCTAATTTTTAATTTTACTTTTTATTAACTTAATTCGTAAAATTAAAAAATATGATCAATTAATTTATTACATTTACTTAAACATCGATTGTAACACTCGTGAACTTGAGTAGACTTACGTATAAAATAAACACTTGTTAAGAAAGTAAGGTTATGTATAGTACATTAAACGCATTTAGTAAAGGAGCCAGACGGTACCGGCTACGTCAAAATTTATCATGATTACGAAACATGCTAATGAATTCTTGAATTTTTCTTTAAGTAATCCAGCAAGTCATTGAGCACGTATTCCCGTGTTTCGTAGTTTTTCGAAACCGGGTTCGACCGCGAGCAAACGCAAACTTCAGTAACTTGGAGAGTACGCGACGTTTAAAAAAATATTATCGCATTATGGCTAGTAATAAAGACAAAACCACGAAGTCCAAAGAAAATGGCCCTATTGTCAAAGTTTATTTACTCGCGTATAATGTTCTTCAAGTCATAGGGTAAAATATAAAAATATTGAATTTTAATAGTTTTTCTTTTAAAAATTGGTTCATTATGATTATTTGTACTGCAAGAAATCATCAATCCCTGAAAATTATTTACGTTTGTTTACAGATGGAGTTACATATTATTTAAGTTGGTAAACTTCCACTTAGGAGGTGAAGAAAAAGGAAAAACATTGTGGGAGGTTTCTGAATTAGCAGTGAACATTTTCCAAAATGCTGCTGTGTTAGAGGTAAAGAAACATAAATTATTAAACACAGTTTTTTTATTATGGTATTAAAACTAATATTCTTATGTTTAAAATCAGATTATTCATGCTTCTACGGGAATAGTTAAATCAAACCCAGTAGTCACTACATTCCAAGTTTTGAGTCGAGTTATGCTTGTATGCGGGGTTTTATTAGCTACTCCATCAACTTATGCCCAAGCATCAGCTGGCCTACCCTTAGCCTTATTAGCATGGAGTTTTACAGAAATTATTCGATACGGTTATTACTTCAGTAATCTTATTGGACTTATTCCATACTTCCTTACATGGTTGAGGTAATTCAAATTTAATTTATTGTAAAGTTCAAATTTGATATTGAAAAGCTCTGTAAACTAACAAAATCTCATTTTATGATTTTCTAGGTACACAACATTCATTATATTATACCCAATTGGAATCACAGGAGAACTTCTATGCTTGTACGCTGCAACTAAATACGCTACAACTCATCCACACGCATGGAGCTATATACTTCCTAATTCTTGGAATTTCACTTTTAGTTATCATTATTTTTTGATTTTTGTTATGTTATTATACATTCCATGTAAGTATTTTTCTTGTTTAATTTTTATATCAATATACCAATACCTTTTAATTTTGGTTGTTCAAATTTATTTTCATACTTAAAAAAAGTTACTAGAAAAGATCTTATATTTTTATGAACATTTATAATTTCTTAAACATTAAGTTTAGTTTTAATAATTATTAAATTTAATTTCTTTTTACTTTACAGTGTTCCCTCAACTCTATCTGCATATGTTTTCACAACGGCGTAAGAATGTAGGAACAACTCAATCAAAATCCGAAAAAGTTCATTAGTAAAATAAAAATTTATTTTTAAACAGTACAAAGTTTTCAAAAAGATTATTCCATAACATTATTTTGTAAATTGAAAAGGTTTTTGAAAACAAATGGGATGAAGACTTTTATAAATTAACTGTTTAATTTTAATTAAGGTGGTGTTATTTACTATACAAGTATATATAAGGATTGTTATTTATATGTGGTTTATATATTTGATATAAAGGAAATGTGATTATCAGATAATCAAAATAAAAACTTTTTCATACTGAATCATACTGTGCAATTATTCAAATGCTTTTTTATCTTTAAACTTTAACATATGAAATATATAAAAAAATCTGAAAAAGAATTTTTTAAATTTAATTAAATTGTGAAAAATATTTCAAATAAAAAATAAGGTTAGCTAATAATACACATTTACACATTGTAAATGCTTTTATTTCTTTTTAATTTATTGATACGAGTATTTTTTACTAACGTAGTTCTGATTTTTAATAAGGTATTTTATAGAAAGAAAATAATTCCAGAAACTTTAAAAAATTTTTATTTATTTTTTACTTAATTATAAAAAATAATTTATAACTTAATTTATGCCTGGTCACCAGTAGGCATTGATTTGATGATATCAGAGTTACCAGGATCCGTGATGGAAAGGGTGCAAACCCTGAAGTACTTTCCACATGCAGTACCAAGTTCAATGTTGTTTCCTGTGTAATGATGTACACCAGTCTTTGCCAACATAGCATAATACTCAATCTCAGATTTCCTGAAATACATACAAAATATAGTTAATTAATTAAATGTAAAATGTTCTATATTTTTACCAACCGCACTTACAAGCGGTGGTAGGAGACTACTCCGTAGGACTCCTTTTCAAACTTAAATATTAAAAAAAAAAAAAATAAAAGGAGTACTACATCTCAGTCTCTCACCTAAGAGGAGGCGTGTTATTGGCAATGATGACCAGTTTGGCTTTTCCTTGTCGGAGGGACTTCAACGTCTGCTTGTAGCCCAAGACATATTTTCCAGACTTCATCACCAAGGCTAACCTGGAGTTGATGCTCTCCATAGCCTTTTTCTGTAATTATGAATTTCAAAAGAATATTAATGGTAGATAAATAGTATACTATTTTGCTTATAAGCAAATAAGTAATTATAACTCAACTAAAATTTATTCAGTACAAAAATTATACTAAAGCTAAGTTGAGAATTTTAAATTATAAATTTCCGTATGGAAATGTTTAATAAATTTATAAAACATATTATCTATATTTAATAAATATTTGATTAATATTAATAAATAACACAATATTTCTTGCATTATCTTCGAACACGTGTAATTCTAACCTAATACTAACCTGTTTCTTTTGAGCGACCATTTTGGCGGTTTTGGTGCACTTTGGGCTGTAAAAAATAAATGTTACATGAATAAAAAATTTTTAAACTTTATTTATTTAATTTATTTTAAATCAAGTCACACAAATCACTCTTTACGAGTATTTTAAAAAAGAACACTTAAAACGTGACGTACCTCACCAAACTCTGAACGTGAAAGAAACAGCAATGGCTACGAATGCTTACGATATCAAATTCTAGGGCTCACGGGCCTCACGGCCTTTCCACATGGAGTGCGTCGTGCCGTATTTTGTTGACCCGTCATCCTCCAATTCTTGTAGACCGCGTTGCTGATTGGTTGAAATTTTTGGTATTATCAAAAATGGGCTTATGAGTAACACGGTCTACAAGAATTGGAGGATGATGGGTCACGAAACACGGCACGACGCACTCCATGTAGAAAGGCCGTCACAAAACGTGTGAAGTTCGCTGCAAATAAGCTTAATTCTAACCTTAGAGCATACATAGAGGGAGCGTTGCGTGAGCGAAAAGCATGATCGGCGTAGAGAGAGATGCCCTAATCACATAACCGCGTACAATCGCGTACGGCTGCGTACGACCACGTCTGATGTTACAGCGAATCCACATTACGTGCCATGAGCTTTGAGCCATGATCTTTGTGCCATACCAAAAAGAAAGTGTTGTTCGACATCTACATACTCATCACCACAGGATAAAGGGGGAGTACCTACTCTTTTATTGAACAGAGCATAAATGTCAAACATAGATAAAGTTACATAGATATCGAACAACACTTTCTTTTTGTTATGGCACAAAGCTCATGGCACAAAGATCATGGCACGTAATGTGGATTCGCTGTTAAGGAAGAAACTAGTGATTTTCGCTGTTGCCAACAGCGGCAATGTCAGTGCAATAACTAGTACTACCGAGGAACAGATCTACGCACACGAAGCGCGGTAGATCGGAGTAACGCTTGCTTGGTTATGTCTGTTGTCGTTGGTGTAGTAGGTCTTTCGTAAATGTAGGTCTGTTCCTCGTAAGTACTGGTTATTGCACTGACATCGCCGCTGTTGGCAACAGCGAAAATCACTAGATTCTTCCTTAACGTCGGACGTGGTCGTACGTAGAAGTACGCGATCGTATGCGGTTATGTGATTAGGGCAAGAGAGAATGAGTTTAAGTAGAGTCTGTCTCTCTCGCACAGTCTCTGTGATTGGTTCTTGCATTGCGCTTAGCCATTCAGCAGCGTGTGCGAGAGAGACAAACTCTACGAGTGTGTCCAGAATAGGACGGAAACTGCTTGGGCAAATATAAGCTTTAGTAATTTCTAGTGAAAATTTAGGGATATCTGGTAATTAAGGTTCAAAATCACTAGATATCCCTAAATTTTCACTAGAAATTACTAAAGCATAGATTTGCACGAGCAGTTTCCGTCCTATTCTGGACACACTCTACCTAAACTCATGCTCTCTCTCTCTCTACACCGATCACGCTTTTCGCTCACGCAACGCTCCCTCCATGTATGTATGCTCTAAGATTCTAACTAACAACATAAGATCCATGAAAACTAGAATTACCAACTGTGTTTAATTTTAAACTTTTCCTACAATAATAAATATTTTGGAAGTCAAGAGTTTAAAAATTAATTAATTAGAAAAAATTTTACATCTGTATATTCTTAAAAAATTATACATAACGTGCATTTTAAATTTGAAATTTGCCAAGTCACCGAAAAATAATTTTTGTACGCATTCTAGTGGGTCATAAAATATAAAAAATTGCAAAAATCGTAAATAAATGTAACAAAATTTTTAAAATATGTAAAAAAAATATAACTTTTTTTAGATTTAGAGAACTTTAAAGAATTCCACAATATTTTACAATTTTCTTTTTTACTGTTACCTACTTTTTAGAATAGTTTCACTCTGAATGATAATCGCTCAGTCCATAAATTTATATTTTGATAAAAACCGTTTTATATCGAACTTATAGTTTTAAAACCACATTGAAGAGACTTTAAACTTATTTGTTTTTTTTTTTTTTTTATAAAAGAAACAAAAAATTTATCGTTTTTATAAGTTAATGAGCACTCGATTGTCATAGAAGCATAAATGCAGTACTTTTAAAAATGATTGAAAAAGTCTATTTTGTTAACCATAGATTTTCTTAATTAAAAACAAAAATACAAAAACAAAAAATAAAAAGGATAAGTTTTTTTTTAAAGAGGCGGAGATCGCACGTTATGAGGTCGTTATCATTTCACTTAATATACAAAAGAATTTCATAAAAATTAATAAAAGTAATATCAAATAATTATTTAACGTAATTAAGAACAATTTAATTAAAGAGAATAAGAATTCTTATAGTTTGTTTTTATTATTATACTCCAGCTTTAATAATTTCTACTTTGAAAATTTACATAATTTTACTCAAGAAGAGGTATTATGATTAACTTTTGAGTTTAGCAAAATAGAAGATGCATTCAATATTGATAAAACTTAAAAATTTTTTTTTATGATTTTATTCTCTTCATTAATCAGGTACTTTATGAGTCTATACTATAATCAGTCTAATAAAAAGATAAGTTATTCAATTTAACATTTTAATAACAATATAAAATTTAAAATACATGTAGATCAAAATATACAGTTTTTATAAACATAATTATAAACATAAATATGTCATTCCATTTTGCAGACATTTAAGGAGTACAAATAAATTCTATCCGTTTTCAGCAACTTTTTTTTTTATTTAAAAAACAAACAAAACACAAAGTTTAATCAATATAGGCACCGTCGGCTTCTACTACCCTTTGCCGACGCCTAGGCAGCTGATGTATTCTGTGGCGAAAAAAGGCTTCATCTTTTGACTTTATGAAATCATCAACCATTTTTCGTACTTCATCTTCATTCTGAAAATGCTGCTCTGCTAAGCTGTTTTGTAATGAGCAAAAAAGGTAGTAATCGATGGTGCAATGTCAGAAGAATACGTCGGATGCGGTAAAATTTCCCATTGTAATTCTTCTATGGTTTGACGGACCGTGGAACTTCTGTGTGGCCTAGCGTTATCATGCTGCAAAATTACTGGTCTTCGCTCATGTCCAGAATACGGCCTCTTTTCTTGAATTTTTTCCGCTAAACGGTTTAATTGAGAAGAGTCGTTCACCAGTAACCGTTTCTCCGGATTTGAGAAGCTCGTAATATAGCACGCCCCATTCGTCCCACCAAATACAGAGCAGCAACTTTTTTCCAAAGACGTTGAGTTTTGGTGTGGATGTTGTGGGCTGTCCTGGATCTACCCAATGTTTTTGACGTTTAGGATTCTCGTAATAGATCCACTTTTCATCACCAGTCACTAATTTCCACAGAAAGCTCTTCTTTTTTGTCTTGAAAGTAATGAGAGACACGTCTCGACTCGCCTTTCACGTTGCTCCTCGGTCAATTCATGAGGTACCCATTTTCCACATTTTTGAATTTTTCCCAACGCACGTAACCTCTCAGAAATAGCTTGTTGGGTAACGCCTAATTTTTCAGCGACCTGGTGTTGCGTTTGTGCCGAGTCTTCATCCAGTAGCTCCTGCAATTTCTCATCACTCATCTTTTGAGGCCTACCACAGGGGCCTTTCTACATATGTGTGTTCTGTGTGTTCTGTGTGTTCCCGACAAAGACAGATAGATCTGTTCCGTTTATGTAAGACAGAGACAGACATAGAGAGAAGTTGTCTAGAACGGACAGAACACACATATGTAGAAAGGGCCCTGCGTGGTTTGTCGCTCAAGTCAAAACCTCCGTCTTCAAATTTTCGAAACCATCTGCGACATGTACTCTCATCAATAACTTTTTCTCCATAAGTAGCACTGATCGATTTATGAGTTTCAACGGCAGTTTTACCTTGATGGAATTCGTAAAATAAGCAATGTCGGATATGCACAGTACCTACTTCCATTTTTATTTATGTTAAAGACAGAATTATATTCGCAATGAATACTTGTATACGCAGTCTATTTGAAAAATAGGATCTGCAGGGGCCTTTCTACATATGTGTGTTCTGTGTGTTCTGTGTGTTCCCGACAAAGACAGATAGATCTGTTCCGTTTATGTGAGACAGAGACAGACATAGAGAGAAGTTGTCTAGAACAGACAGAACACACATATGTAGAAAGGGCCCAGTAAGCATCTGTTCTCAAAACAGCGCCATCTCTTACAAACGGGTAGAACTTTTTTGTACACCTATGGTCCTGAATTAAATAATTTACCCCATGCTGTTTATGCTTGTTTGAACATTCTCTTACATGTAGCCCTTTCCACAGCTAAATATGATTTCATTGTTTTGTTCAATTTATCAATTTCTTTTACAATTTCTTTATTATTAGGGTTTTGATTAAGTGATCTTTTCAGATCTTCTATTCCTAAGTCATATTCATTTAAACCAACATATGCTTGTCCTCTACGAAATAAAGCCTTGGTATTATTTTCTTCTATAGCTAAAACTTGATTACATAAATTTAAAGATTCTCGAAACATTGATTGATGTCGTTTAACTGCTGCTAAATTAAGTAATATAAATATTTTTAAGTCTCTGACACCTATATCTTTTTCAGAAACATCTGTTGTCTTTATCAACCAATCATAATATCTCAGAGCTTTCTTATACTTCTTTTCTGCGAGAGCATATTTCTCTCCTACAAAGTAAGTGTTACCAACATTTTTAATTTTCTTGACAGCATCTATGGTATTTTCAGTTGTAATTTTATTTGTATCTGAGATAGTTTTCCAGTCTTCAGGATACGGAGTATAAACATCTTCATCTTCATTATCTTCCAAATGCCAGTCATCAGCACCAGTCAATTCTCCACACTCTATTATATGAATCTCTTTTTGGGGTTTATCATTAATTGTGGGAACTTCACTTAAATCTTGCACTACTCCCATGCCTCCCAAAACTTTTCCAAAAACAACATTCTCCTTATTAAGTTGAGGACAAGAGGCCATTGTAATAACAAACTGTGAACTGTTTGTGTCTGGCCTTCCTTCATTTACCATGCTTAACAGACCTCCCTCATTATGAGGCATTTTTAAACTTTCATCTTCAAAAAAAGTTCCGTATATGCTTTCACCACCACTGCCATCGAAATTGATAATATCTCCACCCTGCACCATTAACTGCCGAATCATTTTATGAAAATTAGATCCTTTATAATGCAAAGGTTTACCATTTTTACCAACTCCTTTTTCTCCTGTACATAACGCTCGAAAATTTTCTGCTGTTTTTGGAACTTTATCTTTGAAGAGCTCTATAACTACTCTTCCCATTTTAATATCACCTACAGCAATATCAAGATAAACGATTGGGTTATCTGTAATGACTTTCATTTTGACAAATAATATAACAACCAATATTATTTAATGAAAACAACTATTTGTTAACAATACAATCTTTTCCTTGACAAACCGACTACCTAGTATTATATTGTTAATATTCACTTCTTGTTCGTATTTCTTTTCGTGCAGCTGGTGTGGCTGCTTATAAAGTTTGTAAAGTTTCTTTCACTATAATATTATATGAACGAATGCTCAATGCACCGCACCACTGCACGCTGCACCTGCACGGGCCATCAACTGAACTGACAATTGATAAAACGCATGCGTGTAAGGCGGTGTAGTAATCGGCGCCGGGCGCGGGACAAAAAAGCATATGGCAGCAGCAGGCGACATCTCTACGATAATTTAGACAGACTGACTGAGGATGGGTTAGGTATATTTTCAACATATGGTTAGGTTGGGATCATAGTTATATGTCAGGTTTCAATTATACTTATTTATTCCACAAACCAAAATTCGTAATCTATCTGTTTATGTTTTGCAATTGTATACTATATAACTAGTCATACTACAAAATACGTGTTTAACAGTTTGTAATTTTCAATACCTACCTTCTATAAGCTTAAAATTTTAAGTTTCTGTAGAGATTTATCAAATCATCACACTTAATTGTTTTGTTTACATATAGCTTATCGAGTTTAAACCGTTGATACTTTGATTATCTCTTCTTCTAGTATAATTTAAAAAATATTAATTTAATTAAATTCTTTACCATATTGCTTTTTTATAAGCGTGTAAATATAAAAAATAAACATAAATAATTTATTAACTTTTAACGTGTATGTAATGTATGTATAACAGTAAAAATGTTTAATTTCAGAATATTTTAAAGTTACAAGATGGAACTGAAGTGTTCTGTTCAAAATTATGCTTGGGGAAAGCAAGGCATCGACAGTATGGTAGGTACTCTTATGAAATCATCAAATCATGAATTTAGTCCGAGAGAAGGTACACCATATGCTGAACTCTGGATGGGAACTCATTCAAATGGACCCTCTTTTTTAAAGGATAAAAATATATCTTTAGATGAATATATACAAGATAATAGTCATATTCTTGGTGCTTCAGTAGAAAATTTATTTGGTTCAAAATTGCCTTTTTTATTCAAAATATTATCTGTAAGAAAAGCTTTGTCAATTCAAGTCCATCCAAATAAGGTATAAACAATAAGTTTTTGTTTTTTTTTTAATTCACATTAGTTATTTGTACATAATTAAAATTCTATTTTATAACTGTCAGGAACAAGCAGAGCAATTACATGCATCACAACCAGAAATTTATAAAGATGCCAATCATAAACCTGAATTGGCTGTGGCACTAACACCATTTGAAGCACTTTGTGGTTTCCGTCCAATGTCCGAGATAAAAAATTATTTAAGATTTGTCCCAGAACTTAGGGCAGCTATTGGAGAAAGTAAAGTAGCACATCTAGCTTCAAGTGATGAAGTAAGAATGCAGAATGCATTAAAAAATTGTTTTTCTAGTCTCATGGCACAAGAACCTGAAGTCATAGCACAACAGTTAAAAAAATTACTTGAAAGATTATCGAATCTTGGTATTTTAATTCATAATTTTATAAATTTAATTTTGGAAACATATTACTTTTGTTTAAATAAATGATGTTATTATAGATCAAACAACAAGGCAAATGTTGAATGCAAGCCTTCTTGAGCAACTACATTCTGATTATCCAGGTGATGTCGGCTGTTTTGGTATTTATTTTTTCAACTATATAACACTACAACCTGGAGAAGCAATGTACCTTGGAGCAAATGAGCCACATGCCTATCTCTATGGAGGTAAAAATCGTTCATTTTATAATTTAAATTTTCATAATTTGTATGTTAATTAGATCATAATTCAAAAAGTTAAATTTAAATTACAGATTGCATAGAGTGTATGGCTTGCTCTGATAATGTTGTTAGAGCAGGTTTAACTCCCAAAATGAAAGATGTTGAAACTTTAGTTGATATGTTGTCATATATATGCGAGCCAGCATCCGCCAAAAAGTTTCAGGCATCCAGAGAAGACGAATGTACTGAAACATTTAGACCACCAATTCAAGACTTTGCTGTTGCTAAAATTACTGTAAGCAATATTGTCTGAAGTATCCAAAAAGAGGATCTTCATTTAAAGAGCCACTTTAAAAAGTCATTATTTTATTTTTAGATTCCTCCAGGAAGGCCATCATATAATATTATACCAAGAAGTACTGCTAGCATTTTAATTATTATCAATGGAAAAGCAGAGATTCCAGTTTCACGAATTCTAAATAGAGGATCGGTTTTATTTATATCAGCAAATGACACTGTCAGTATGAAGGTCCTATGTGGCTGCCATCCAATGTTAATGTTCCAAGCTTTTGCAAATTGTTAAGAAATAATTTAATAATACCTATGTTACGATTGCATTTAAAAGTCTAATTTCGAAGTCTGATTTTAAAGCAGAATGAAATCAAGATTGACATAATCAAATAGAAGTTTGCATTGAATGCATTATTGGAATACTTCCACATTCATGACACGCACACTGTCTCTCTCTATTTTTTCTGTAATATATAATGACCAATTTCAAAGATATAAATGAATATAAAATACAATGTTATGAAAAATAATTTTTATTATACTATACAGAGTTCTGTCATTCCAATGATACCATTGCTATCAATATTTTAAATAGAATTTATTTTTGTACAATCATAAGTTTCTTGTTTGTCCAAAGAATATTTATATGTAAGTAGGAAATAAATGATTGCTTATCGTTAAAAAAAAAAAAACTAAGTGTACTTTTATTTCTCTGATAAAATCTGATGAAAACTTTTATTTTAGAATGTAAGTTGGTAATAATAATGGACATTAATCTGAATCATTCATTTTAGAAGTTTCTGTACTTGCAGGTTTTTCTTCTTTATAATGTCTATACTCTGGTTTCAATTCCCACATGTTTCTGTGAGGATTTTTTAAATTATAATTGCACACTTCATTTAAAATTTCCTTTAGATAGACCTACAGTTATAAATAAAATACTTGAATTTTTTGATCATAAAATAAAAACAAATTAAAGAGAATAACATCAAACTTACAACTGGCTGCCTAGTAATTTTTACCAGATCTTTTATATTATAATATTGATGCTTTTCAAATGCCTCGAACAACATGTCTAATACAACCTGTTTGTCATCCCGCATTTTCTTACCCTCAGCTTTCTTTTTCTCAGCATATTCAATCTGAAAAGACAAATAATATATAATTATTATCTGTAAATTATTATCTCTAAAGTTGCACATACATTTATGTAGAGGATAATTTGATAAATTATATTTGTACATAATTTATTAGTAAAAACTAAATATTTCTCACATTGTGTTTATGGTCCGAAACAGGTTTAAAGTTTTGAACAGCTCTTTGCAACTGTTGAACTTGTCTTTGGGGTATGGAAGCTTTCTTTATACTTTCACGTTTTAACTTCATGTAAGTCGTGTCAGCTAAAAAGTATTTTAAATATTGAAATAATGATATTTCTATAATTTGTATATAAAATTAAAATGGTTATTTAAATACAAAGTCTTACCATGAGGTCGGCACTCAAGTTTCTGAACAATTTTACCTTCCATAGACAATTTGTCTGTTTCTGGTACAACAGCATCAGAATTATTTGATGCTAAAAGATTTATTGGTGTAAATAAAAACTTTATTAACAAATGTAAATTTATAGTTTATTACCAAATTACATTGAATAGTATGTTTTTTACCTGGAATATCAGAAAAAATTCCTAATGTCTGGTGTATAACTGTAGTAACATCAAGCTTGTGTTGTTTTGGAATGTCATGTTCTCCAGGTTCTTTGAGAGCTAAGGCTGCTTCTGAAAGTCCCAGTGTGACCTCTGCTTTTTGTTTAAAGTGTCTAAAATGAACATATTTAAGTGGTAATAATTACAAAATAACAAAGTCTAAAAAAATGTCATTTTAAATTAAATTTTCTTTATTGTTTTAATGTAAAATTTTTAGAAAAAAACTTACTTTACTATCTTAAGTTTTGCCACTTCAATATGACCAGGTGCTTTTTGCCATTTATTTTCGATATACTTTGGTACTTTAACCAACCAAATACCACGATCTGCATTAGTTAGGTCTAAATCTTTTTCTGTGTGTGCTGCTGAAGTGGATGACATCTTTTTTTCGTAAGTTTACCTAAAATACAAAATAATAACAATGCCAAAGTAACAGGTTATCGAAATAACATAAAAATCAATCTAAATAAATATTACTTACTAAACTTTAAAAAGACATTCAAATAAAATTGTTACTGTGTAAACATACTGTGAAATTCACTATAAACTAAGCACTGAAGCTTTGACATTTCTTATGAATATATGAATTTCCACGATATTGAGACTCCTTTGAGGTTCTGTCTTAATTTACATACACACGCTAATACTCTCGCTAAGTCGCTAGCCACCGACTCACCACCGCCAGCATCAGAGTGAATCTACATAAGCGCTGCCGGCTGCGCCGTCTTACGCTGCGCCGTGCGGCCGATGCGCCGTAGCCTTGTTCATCCGTTCCGTTTCGGTCCGGAACAAATAGGCTGTTGCATATTTTATACTTATATAAACCATGGACGGGGTGCATATGCTCCAAAATGAAAATTAATCTTTTGATCTGTTTTTCTTAAATTTTAAGTGCACTTATACATTCACTTACAATGTAAGAAAACCAGATCAAAGGATTAATTTTCATTTTGGAGCATATGCGTCCGTGGTTTATATAAGTATAAGATATGCAACAGCCTATTTGTTCCGGACCGGAACGGAACAGATGAACAAGGCTACGGCGCCGGAGCCGTTCTACAATAGATTCAGTTCAGTGTTCAGGGGCCTTTCTACATATGTGTGTTCTGTGTGTTCTGTGTGTTCCCGACAAAGACAGATAGATCTGTTCCGTTTATGTAAGACAGAGACAGACATAGAGAGAAGTTGTCTAGAACAGGCAGAACACACATATGTAGAAAGGGCCCGGCGCAGCGCAGCACGGCGCAGCGCAGGCGCTTAGGCCGCGGCCACATAAGCGCGGACGGACGCGGACGCGCGCGCGCGTACGCGCTGACTTCTAATGATAAGGTTGGTATCTTTGGCTGTAGCCAACCTTGCAAATTTTAAAGGAAAAGATTGAACTGACCTGCTCCAAAATGTAAGAAAACTTAACCTATCAATTAGACCCGCGTAGTATGTACTTGCTCCGGATAACAATTGTTCCTTTATACACTTGCCTTGCTTATCTTAAATAATTTATACACACAGTAACAACTTCAATAGTGAATCTATCCATAATTATTCCATAATTATTCGACGAAAAAAAAGTATAAAACTCATTTAATTTTATTAAATTTTATTTATTTTTTTTTATTTTCTCATTTTATTTTTTAACCCACTTCTTAACTCAACTGTTAACTCTTATAGATAATTTTTTCGGAGCAAGTAAGCAAGTTTACATGCTATGTGAGTCTAATTGATAGGTTGAGTTTTCTCACATTTTGGAGTAGGTTAGTTCATTCTTTTCCTTTAAAATTTGCAAGGTTGGCTACAGCCAAAGATACCAACCTTATCATTAAAAGTCAGCGCGTACGCGCGCGCATGTCCGCGTCCGTCCGCGTCCGTCCGCGCTTATGTGGCCGTGGCCTTATGTAGATTCACTCTCACATGATGTATTCTTATAAGTAGGGGAGGGCGGGGCACGTGTGACACCCTAACTTTGATTAAAAATAACAACTAAACCGTGTATTATTTCAAAATGTAAAAAAACGGAATAATTAGATCAGAAAAAAATAAAATAAAATAAACTATTAACTTTTTCTTCATTTTCTTTTAATTATTGATAAAATACAGAAAAGAAATTCTGAAAAAAATGCTCTACGTGCCCCACCGGCGAGTGGATTGTGGTACCCGACGGGGCACGCATGGCACGATCAAATTTAATATTTTACTATAGGTATTTTTCAATTCTTTTTTCCAGTAATTAGTTCTTTAATAATTATGCTATAATAAAATTTTTAAAAATCAAATAATTAATCAGTCTATTGAAAATTTAAAATTTTATTTTTATTAAGGTAGTTCTCTAATGCGTTATAGTTTGTGCGCTCAGCGAGAGCACAAACTATACCATACGCAAGCCATACGCGTCGTTCTGTCTCTCTCGCTCTCATGCATGTCGTCTGCTATTTGTGTTTATAATCATTCATATCTTTTTAAAAAGGTCGGCTTGACATATATTTGATAAACTTAAAAGAAAGATCTGAATTTCATCTTTCTTAAGCTATGTTTTTCTTTTTGAAAACCCACTTTTTTATCAAGTAATACTATTACTTCCTGTTATGCGTTATATGGCGTCATTTACTCTCAATGTAAAAGTAACCATTTTCAATAATTTTTTTCTTGAAAAATAGTTCGGCAACCTATATTTTAAAAAATAAAGAAAAATTATTTAGATTTTAAAGAACACGCTAGAATTTTGTTACTTTCGAAACCCACTTTTTGATATATTAGAGAACTACCTTAAGGAACATAACAATTTTTATTTTAAAATAGATTATTATACATTTTAATAAATGATTATATATTATAAATTCCTTCTTATAAAATATGATCACAACATAATACTTTTGTTTGATTAACAAATTATCATTATTATTAAAATAAGTTTAAATTTAAAGATTTCGCATCATTTTCATCTATGTAGCATATTTGAACTACCTGACCATTGAAAAAGGCAGTTTGAGTATCTACAATTGATTCTTCAGGTATTACTTCTCTAAAGTAATTTTCATTATTTACGGAAGCTGAATTATTATTAACAATGGATAAATCAAGCTGATTTATTAATAAGCACATTTTCAATAGCCAAGTGCATTTGTTCATTGCTCCAATTATATTTATCTGTTTTTTTTTTTTATACTTTCTTACCATTGTTTTTTCTACTCTACATATAACTTAATACGCAGTCGAAATAATCGTTATTTACTTATTAATGTAATAATTGAAACTAAAAACTAGTTAAAACTAAATTATTGCACTGTGTAGTTGTTAACCCATCTTGCTCCGTTTTTGGTTTGTAGACATCACTTGGTTCGGCGGCCGCCGCGGCGCACTCATACGCCCGAGTGTGCCACGCGTGCCCCGCCAGGGTGTCACGTCATGCCCCATTTTAATACCATTTTCATTTTTTAATTATATTATTTATAAAGATTTTCTGAAAATAACAAAAACAGGGCTTGAAAGATAAAAGTTGAAACTATCAAATAGGTTTGGTCTCATTTAGAAAAAAATCATTTTCTCGTTGCTCCAAGCGACTTAAAAATGAAGTCAACCTTGTTTCTAAGCACCGATTTTCAATCTTATTAAATTAAATGTTAAACATTATCTATAATCTCAAAAGTAGAGAGGAAAATTCTAAAAGCATATCTAATTAGGTTTACGTAAAAATTACATTTTTTGCATTCATTAATATTAACAATATGAGGGTGCCAATCTTACCTACCTGACACGTTATGCCCCGCCCTCCCCTATATATTGTCTTCTTCTAATTCTGTCCTTTTGGTTGGCAGTTTGCCACTGGGGCGGGATCATGAGGCTGTCTCACCGTCGAGACAGAGCGTTTGGTGACACAGAACCCTCTCACCAGGGACGATGTTTTCAGATGGACTTTAGTGTGGAACATAGGAACGTAGGAACTATAGACTCTACCAAAAGCCATCTTGAACACCCGCGGGTTTTAAATATTTTAAAAACAATTTTACATGATTTGTTCCTTAAGAAATGATTATTATTGATTATTTGTAAATTTTTTTATTTTTAATATAACTTCGTTTATTTACGTACAAAACATAGATTTTTATTAAATCAAATTTTTATTGATAAGTTTAAAAAAAAAATACAAATACAAAAATATAAATTACTTAGAAAATAAGTACTAGCCTCAACGTTTTTAACACAATATATTATTATCACCTTTCATTCTTTGAGCGGGTCAAAAAAATTAACTTATTATTATCATAGACCAAATTTCAGACAAATGGGCTCAAAATGTTTGAAAATGATAATAATAATACATTGATTATAAACAGAAGTACGTTGAGGTTAGTACAGCAGATACGTGCATTATCTAATAATCTAATACATAGCTTGGAGTTTTGGGCTTTGTATGATCCGTAAAAAAAAATCATTGTCCGAAATGTATCATACTCGTAACCCATGGCAGAAGTTCAACATGTTAATTTTCTACCATGAGTCACGAGTATGCTAGATTTCGGACTTTTTTTTTACAGACCGTACAAAGCCCAAAACCCAATATGGACACCGTCCGTATGTATAGGAATAATCGTCCCACAATAGAGAATTGATTACAATGGCAGCTCGGCACAGTGGGCACGAGTTATCTAATAATCTAATACAATTTCTTGAGTAAAAAAATAATCGTCCCACAATATAGGATCGGTACAATAGCAGCTCGGCACAGTGTACACATGTTTTATAAAAATATAATAAAAAATTCTTATAAGTAAAGGAATAATCGTCCCACAATAGAGAATCGATTACAATGGTAGCTTGGCACAGTGTTATCTAAAAATCTAATATAATTTGTTGAGTAAAAAAATAATCGTCCCACAATATAGGATCGTTACAATAACAGCTCGGCACGGGCACGAGTTATCTGAAAATCTAATATAATTGCCTATAAGTAAAAGAACAATCGCCCCACCATAGAGGATCAATTGCAATGGCAGCTCGGCACAGTGGGCACGAATTCTCTTTCTCTAGCCATCCAGTAATGCAAATTTCGCAAAATATATGAAAACATTTAAGGGAGAATGTACATAAGCGCTGCGCTACGCTGCGCTGCGTTACGCTGTCGCATTGATCTTGTAGACCTCGTCGCTGATTGGCTAATATTTAAATGTTAGCCAATCAGCGACGAGGTCTACAAGATCAATGCGACAGCGTCGCGCAGCGCGGCGTAACGCAGCGCTTATGTACATTCTCCCTAATGAGTTGGACGGGATTTGTGAAACACTCCTGACATATCGGGCAGACACCAGTGGAAGCCGCGATCTGCACACATTAAAAGAAAAAATAAACAATTATTACTTTTTAATGTATCGGTGTTAATTCTAGTAGTGGTATTAGTGCTACCGAAAATGCTATCAAAAAAACTTTAAACACAATGAAAGATTAAAAATTAAGCATTAACAAATTAAAAAAATTAAAGCAAAATGGAACAATCTGGAATAATTCAATAAATAATGAATCTTGTAAATCATCAGAATCATTTAAATATTCATCTAAATATTCTTCCTCGTATGTATTTTCGGTTTCTTCAAATATATCCTGCACAATACCACTTGCCAGAAAAATACCACGTGCCCACTGTGCCGAGCTGCCATTGTAATCGATTCTCTATTGTGGGACGATTATTCCTATACATACAGACGGTGTCCATACTGGGTTTTGGGCTTTGTACGCTCTGTAAAAAAACGTCTGAAATCTAGCATACTCGTGACTCATGGTAGAAAATTAACATGTTGAACTTCTGCCATGGGTTACGAGTATGATACATTTCGGACAATGATGTTTTTTTACGGATCATACAAAGCCCAAAACTCCAAGCTACGTATTAGATTATTATAGATAATGCACGTATCTGCTGTACTAACCTCAACGTACTTCTGTTTATAATCAATGTATTATTATTATCATTTTCAAACATTTTGAGCCCATTTGTCTGAAATTTGGTCTGTGATAATAATAAGTTAGTTTTTTTGACCCGCTCAAAGAATGAAAGGTGATAATAATATATTGTGTTAAAAACATTGAGGCTAGTAGTTATTTTCTAAGTAATTTATATTTTTGTATTTGTATTTTTTTTAAACTTATCAATAAAAATTTGATTTAATAAAAATCTATGTTTTGGGATTCATTAATTTAGATAAATAAACGAAGTTATATTAAAAATAAAAAAATGTACAAATAATCAATAATAATCATTTCTTAAGGAACAAATCATGTAAAATTGTTTTTAAAATATTTAAAACCCGCGGGTGTTCAAGATGGCTTCTGGTAGAGTCTATTCGCCTGAAGACCAGCGTCAGCGCCCCTCGCGGCCAAAATTCGAACTGCTTATTAAAGGATAAACACTGCTGATTAGCATGAGCGGTATACGAACCAAAGATTATTTAATTAAAAAATAAAATAATTAGTGATCCGATGAACGTCTTAAAATCATTTATTGATTTGTCTGATATTATCAGATATATTAGCAATGGCATGAAGGCCTTATGTGGAAGGCGAGAGAGAGTTTATAAGGCAAATCACATAATATTTTATAGGTTAGCCAAAGAACTGTGTTGCACAGTGCTACTAACTCTGCTGAGCAATCAGTATTTTCTTTGGCTAACCTACAAAATATTATGCGATTTGCCTTATAAACTCTCTCGCCTTTCACATAACGCCTTGTGTGATTGCCAATATATCTTACAATATCGGATAAATCAGTAAAAAACTTTTCGACGTTCATACCATCCCTATTATTTATTTTATTTCTTAATTAAATAAACTTTTCTTCATATACCGCTCATGCTAAATAGCTGTGTTTATCCTTCAATAAGCAGTTCGGATTTTGTCGTGAGTAGAGGTGGGCGATATTTATCGATATTTAGAGATATCGATATTTCCAATGAAAAATATCGATATTTTGTATCGATATTTTGCGTACCCGATACTCGGTTATATCGATACGTTTACTCCAATATCGGAAAAAATATCGGGGTCCCTATAGGTGCGCGGGGGGCGGACGACTAAATTACGGGTTACAGGATACGAGCAGCAACGCGTCTTTCGTTTGGGGAAACGATGTTCCCGCATATTAGAAAATTAAATAAAAGTGCTACAAAATAAGCAAAACAATTATTTAAATAATTTTCAAACCAGAGTAGCCGGGGAAAACAAGGTCCACGTATATTAGAAAATTACATAAAAGTGCTACAATAAGCAAAATAATTATTTAAATAATTTTTAAACCAAAGTAGCCGGGGGAAACAATGTCCACGCATATTAGGGAATAACATAGAAGTGCTACGATAAGCAAAACAATGATTTAAATAATTTCTAAACTCAAGTAGCCGGGGGAAACAAGGTCCAACGCATATTAGGAAATTACATAGAGTGCGACAATAAGCAAAACAGTTATTTAAATAATTTTGAAACCAAAGTAGCCGGGGGAAACAAGGTCCATGCATATTAGGAAATTAAATAAAACTGCGACAATAAGCAAAACAATTATTTAAATAATTTTTAAACCAAAGTAGCCAGGGGATACGAGGTCCACGTATGTGAGGGGATTACATAGAAGTGCGACAATAAGCAAAACAATTATTTAAATAATTTTTAAACCAAAAAGCCGAGGGAAACAAGGCCCACGCATATTAGGGAATTACATAGAAGTGCGACAATAAGCAAAACAACTATTTAAATAATTTTGAAACCAAAGTAGCCGGGGGAAACAAGGTCCACGCATATTAGGGAATCACATAGAAGTGCTACGATAAGCAAAACAATTATTTAAATTATTTTTAAACCAAAGTAACTCTATGTTATTCCCTAATATGCGTAAACCTTGTTACCCCCGGCTACTTTGGTTTAAAAATTATTTAAATAATTGTTTTGCTTATTGTCGCCCTTTTACTTTGGTTTAAAAATTATTTAAATAATTGTTTTGCTTATTTTGTAGCACTTTTATGTAATTTTCTAATATACGGAGACATCGTTTCCCCCGGCTACTTGGGTTTAAAAATTATTCAAATAATTGTCTTGCTTACTTGCTTATTAATGTATAATTACGTAATTCCGCAATACGCACGAACCTCGTATCCCTCAGCTACTTGGGTTAAAAAATTATTTAAATAATCGTTTTGCTTATTTTTTCACGTCTATATGACTCCCTTATATGCGTGGACCTTCCGTCCCTCGGCTACTTGAGTTTAAAAACTGTTTAAATAATTATCTTGCGTATTGTTCCGCATCTCGTAATTCCCTAATATGCGTGGACCTCATATCCCCCGCCTACTTTGGTTTACAAATTGTTTAAATAATTGTCTTGCTTATTGTTGCACGTCTACGTAATTCCCTAATATGCGTGGACCTCATATCCCCCGCCTACTTGGGTTTAAAATTGTTTAAATAATTGTTTGGTTTTAACGCCGATTAAAATCGATATTTTGAATATCGATATTTTAGGCACGATATATTAGTCATATCGATACTTGAATGTACGATACGTATCGATACGTAATATCGATATTTTAGAAAATATCGCCCACCTCTAGTCGTAAGGGGCGCTGACGCTGGTCTTAACAAGGCGAATAGTTCCTACGTTCCTATGTTCCACACTAAATCCATCTGAAAACATCGCCGCTGGTGAGAGAGTTCTGTGTCACCAAACGCTGTCTCGACGGTGAGAGTGTGAGACAGCCTCATGATCCCACCTCTGAGTCGTTTGAACGCTTTCACACTCTATGTAGGTATGTTCCAATATTGGAATCGTAACGTCCTTTCCACATAGAGTGCGTCGTGCGCCATGCGTCGCGTCGTGCGCCGCGGTTCCGATCGCTTGAATACAGCAACTCTATGCTGATTGGTTAATTCTCTTTTACCATCTAGTTTCGTCAAAGGAATTAACCAATCAGCATACAGTTGCTGTATTCAAGCGATCGGAATGCGGCGCACGACGCGACGCACGGCGCACGACGCACTCCATGTGGAAAGGACGTGTCAAGTGAATTCGGCAACCACGCAATCTCAGTGACGACCAATGACAGTTTTTGACCCTGTTTAACGTCCTGAAACGGTCAATAACGGTTTTTGACTACCGGAGCTGTGTTCCGTAACGGGACTGTCCACATAGCGTCTCATGTGCCTTGTCTCTTGTCTCATGTCTCAAGCGCAAAAAATCGTTATCCGCAAACTTAATAATTTCTAATCTATGGTCATTTTTTCTGTATAATTTTCTATTGCCATAAACTATAAATGTATAAGAATTCGGACAACGATTTTTTTTCGCGCTTGAGACATGAGGCACGAGACAAGGCACATGAGACGCTATTTGGACAGTTCCTAATCTGTAAACAAGAATCAGCTGGTTGCATGAATTGACTATCTTGTGATATTTTTTTTATTGAATTTTGGCAATTTTCATAGGCTAGGAGAGGGGTGGTTCTCGAATCTTGGTTTTAGATTATAGAACACAGCTCCAGAGACCCAGTAGTTAAGGTGGTTCTATGAAAATGTCATTGAATGCGTTCATTTACAAAAAAAATATATTATTATTCTACAGATGCTGACAAATTTTTTAGTATTTTTTTCAATACAGGTTGCCACGAAAATTTTTGAGTAAAAAATTCTTGAAAATGTATACTTTTACATGGCAATTCATTGCCGTGTCAATAGAATCATGTGTTTTGAGTAGAAACTTCCAAAATAAATCTTTATTTAAATCTATCTTTAAGTCGAATGCGGAGGAAGTTAAGAAAAAGAGGTGGTTAAAGTTTAAGACTTAAGCTTTGCAATTATCACTTCAAAAATGCATGGAGCCACGAAAAATTTTGAGATATTAATGATTATAAACACAAATAGCGGACGACGTGCACAAGAGCGAGAAAGACAGAACCACGCGCATGCCCGCCGCATGGTATAGTTTATGTACCGACCCCCTCCCAGCCAACGAAAATTGTCCAAATGAAATAAAAAAAATACCAAAAGATAGGATTTAAATTGCTCCTTCCAAAAATATTTATTATGAAAACTGCTCCCTTTTAATTATTGTAAAAAAAAATAAAATAATTTAATCATTTTTGCATCTTTAATTAACTCGATCTTGCTTAATCAAACTGGTCTCAATAAAATAAAAATAGCAGTAATCTGCTCCTAATCAATATTAAATTGCTCCACCATCAGATTTTTTATAAACATTCAACTTTTCAAGATAAAAAATAAAAAGCGTTTCATATGGCTAACCTCCTTTCGGCTTTCTTCCAACTTTTTAAATTTTTCCAAGTGCGTTAAGACAATTGACTAAAGAAATAATATCCCTGTTAGTGTAAAAATTATAAATATCGACATTCAGAGGGATATTATTTCTTTAGTCACATATTTCATCGTTAAAGATATAAAAAAATGATCAATTTACTTAATTTTTTTTGCAATAATTAAAAGGGAGCAGTTTCCATAACAAATATTTTTGGAAGGAGCAGTTTAAATCCTATCTTTTGGTATTTTTATTTGTTGGATTTTGGCAATTTTCATCGGCTGGAAGGGGGGTGGTAGTTTATGTTCTCGCTGAGCGCATAAACTGTAAGGGTGCGCTCCCATGCGTTACAGAAAAACTTACGAAATGGTAAAATCGTAATGGCGGTGATGCGAAATTTAAAATGTGTTAACTACACGATTAAATAATACGTAGTAAATGTGGGTCTGATTAGTTATATTATCATATTAATAAATAAAAACAATAATAGTCTTAATAACAATAAAATAAATAATTTCATAAAAGTTACTCGCAATTAATTAATAATTACATATTTACAATTTTTTAATATTCACTTTGTGCACAATCTAATTGATATTTATCTTCTTTTTCTTATTAAAAACATTGTTCATCAACAATAAACAATGTTGTTTAACAGTATGTATATGGTAATAATTCATAATAAGCAGGCCCATTCCGTACGAAAATTTCAACACCCTATTCCCATGGAGTACTTTTTTTTTAGCGGAATGGTTTTCTAACCTCACTTTCGGTTAAAACTTATCAAAATTTGTTGATATAATGCTGAAATTACATTAGAATAAATTAAAAAACAACAATTTAATAAATACTGAACAAAATAAAATTATGTTTCCTTAAAATTATCAAATTAATTTCTTGAAACACTACAATCCTCATTCCGGCGTTTTTTCTCACTCTCATGGGAATAGGGCTTTGTAAAAACGTAACGGAAATCCGCGCGCCATTATTCGAATTGCAAGTTCATTCCGATTTTGTCGTTCCGTTTAATTTTACGGAAAGCATGTGGGATCGCACCCTAATGCATCATAGAACCACCTTAAAAACCGTTATTGACCGTTTCAGGACGTACTACATGGTCAAAAACTGTTGTTGGTCGTCACTGAGATAGCGCGGTTGCCAAATTCACCTACGATTCCAATATCGGAACATACCCTCTAGAGGGGACAGTGGGGCATGAGCGGTCAGGCGAGTGAGTTTGATGCATCCCATTTTTTGCAATTTGAAATAATTATAATTCACTAAAAACTACATGAAATATGTAAGAAACAACTAAACTTATTTTGTAGCAAAAAACCTTTGAGATACATATTGTTTTAACTTATTTATTAACAAATGAAATTTCAAAGGTAATAAAATCTTGTTCACTGCTTCATTTGGGATGCGATCCCATGGCGTTCCGAAAAATTAGACGGAACCATTTAAGAGTGCTCTCTACCCCGATTGGAACGCCACCTACTGTCAAAAGTGTTTTTTGTTAATTAAAAAAATTTGGGGCAATATTAACGTAAAAATAAAGTTTTCCCACGTGTAATTAGTATTAAAGATACGATTACAAGGGTTTTCCCAAATTAAATTCCATTACTAAATCTGTATTTTATAGAGAAAAATTTGGAGTCATTTTCAGAAATGTCCACTGAACGTTTGAATTTTCTCTACAAAATACAAGTTCATTTATTCATTTAAATTCATGAAACTTGTTTAAAAGTAATCCTTATTAACTTTTACACGTGGGAAAACTGAGTTATGATTAATTTAAAATTTGTAAGTACACTTAAATTAATGAAAATACGTAAATGAAGTCATGGGGGCGCTGCGATCTATTCCGGAGTTGGGGTTTAGGTAGAGACCACTCTTAAGGGGGTCCGAAAGTCAATTAAAAATTCAAATTTCGCGCCACAATATAGCAGACGAAAAAATAAGTAATTTGCCTATAACAAATAGTAAAAACAATATTACGGAAAATCAGGACTGCATTGCTCTCCGTTACATTATTATCTATCATTTTACAAAGTTTGAAGTTTCTATATAAATATTTCGCTGAATGGCATTTGAATAATGTCTCAAAATCAAGTAATTCAAATGCCATTCAGCGAAATATTCATGTAGAAACTGCAAACTTTGTAAAATGATAGATAATAATGTAACGGAGGGCAATGCAGTCCTGGTTTTCCGTAATATTGTTTTTACTAATTGTTATAGGCAAATTATTTATTTTTTTGTCTGCTATATTGTAGCGCGAAATTTGAATTTTTAATTGACTTTCGGACCCCCTTAAGCCCGTGAATGCGAGAGATTCTTCCGGAAATGTCTTTCTCGCTCTCACGGGCTTAATTCGACGAATTAAAATAATGGTGTTTTGTTATTTCTAAAACCTTTTTTTAAATAATAAACATCCAACTGGTAGTACCAAAGCCAACAGCTTCAATATCCAGAACTTATACATGATTTTGAGTTCGCTGATTGGTGGACATTTTATCGGTATAGTATAACGTGTGATATAAGTTACCGAATAAAGCCCCAGGGTGCACACCATATTTTTTGTGATGACATCCGTAATTTTATGGGGGATCAAACTTAATTTCTTCGCCCTTACGTAGATTTAGAACAGCGGGTGGAAATGACCAGTTCCACCCGCCAGTCAGAAAAAAAACACTTTTGGACCGCTTTTAGGCCAAAAAAGCACGAAAATCGTGCATGTGTTACAAAAAATTATTGACAGGTCTTGTATTAATTGATTGTTGTACATGGGCTATTTTTATCCTTAATTAATTACATGTTCTCTTTGTATAAAACTATATTCTTCAAGAAAACCAAGTCATTGTAACAATGTATATTTCTAATCAGAAGAACGTTCAAATTGTTATAGAGATCTTGTGTGAAAATTTGTTGAATTTAACACAAATTTTATTTTCAAAAGTATCATAATAAAGTATAAGTTACTCCTTAAAAAAATACTGTTATTCAAACGTTTAATGAGTATATCAAAAGTTAAAATTATTCAACCATTATTTTCTTACGTTGCTTTATTATAAAAATGTTAAAATGTATATAATACGAAAATATATTACATAATTTGTTCTTCATTTGAAAGACTCTAAATTTCAAGTCATATTAAAGTACATTTTTTTCATCTGTCATTAAATCTATAAATCATAGCGCGATTGTAGCCGCACAAAGCTGCAATATTACTCGAAGGATGCCACCGAGCATCGAGCACCGCCATCCCTCGAGGCGTGCTCAAGCAGGATATTTCGTTTGGAGTCCATTCGAATATGTACGGGCTTTCTGTGAATGCCAGTAGTCGTGGATAAACTGGATCCCATTTGATTCCTGCAATCACGAAAAACAAACATAATAATGCCAATATTAAAATACACATAGAATGTTAAATATTATTTGATGATGACAAAATAACGACGTATACCGGAAATGACATTTTGAAATATGATAACATCTATGCCTTTCGTGTCAAGGTCCCATATCCACAGAGTTCCTGGATAAACCTTATGTCTGATGGACAAGTATTGTCCACACGAACTAAATTCCATAATGTCTATTGTGTTGATGGTAACTGATGCTGGATCACCTCCGATCAGCGGTTCATTTTTCACGATAGGAATGTTTACGGGCCTACCCCCTACTTCTTCCACTGCGAATGATTTTAGTGTAGTGTAAGAGTGCTATTTCCATAATTAAATAATAGTTATAGAAGAAAAAGAGACCTGATTTTTATACTTACAAATATGTTTTTCGTTGGGAGCATTTGACCTCTCGGTCTCTCTGTTTGAATCCCTAGACTCTTTGATAATACATTCTTTAAAAACACGCGTTAAATAATTACCGCCTTTTACCACAGGTTCCAGTCTTAATTGTAAAATAGGATTCCAAGTCACGGAATTCAGAAGAATTACCTAAAACATCAATATTTTGAATAATATTCTAATGATATTATCTCAGCCATTTTTTATTAATACAATAAAAGTTATGAATAATACCGTTTCGTTGTGTCCCGATACGGCCAATAATTGACCGCTAGGTATCCATTTGATCATCTCCAATCCTCGCAATTTTTGATCAAATTCATTGCTCAACGTATTATTTTTGGAAGACGCTTTATGATCGTCTGGATGAAAAATTGCTTCATAACTTTCAGTGACGGTAGAATAAATAATCATTTTCGCCAAGCCACTAACGGCGCACCATATGCATATTATTTCACTATTCGGAGACCAGCATATTCCGTCGATACCGATGAGACCTTCACAAATTAGTTTCTAAAAGAATATAACGTTTGATATTAGGGATTGAAAAAAATATTACATATTTAAAATATATTTTGCCAAAGGCTAATTCAAGTTGACATTTCTTAAAAAAACATTTGGAAACTTATTGATTTTGCAATCGAAAGAACATTTACATTAGCGTAGAAATTTAATCAAAGTGTGTGTGTGTGCGTGTGTGTGTGTGTGTGTGTGTTGTGTGTGTATGTGTGTGTGTGTGTGTGTGTGTGTGTGTGTGTGTGTGTGTGTGTATGTGTGTGTGTGTGTGTGTGTGTGTGTGTGTGTGTGTGTGTGCGCGCGCGCGTGTAAACTCTTCATATCTCCGAAACGAATCAACTGATTTTCGTCGGGTAAAGCTTATTCTCTTCGTCTCGCGGGAAAAGAAAGGTACCCTGATGGATTTGAGTTTTCATTGATTTTCTTTTGTTTTATAACCAAAAAACGATTTTGAATTTTTAGTTTTTTTTATTTTTTCATATCTTACAGCCATTATTATACAATATAATAAACTTTTCTTGAAAGGTATTTAAATTACCCATATTTTCTTTTTTTTTAATTTAAAATATCTTCACTCTGTCATTTGTTATTAAGGAAAACTTTTTTATATTTCATAAATTAATTTCTCAAAAAATATTTTATTTATCGACTTGAAATTTTAACCAGTTATTACACTAATTGAAGACTATATATTATTTGGTTAAAATTTCAAGAGATTATCTTCATTTGTTTTTTAGAAAAGAATTATTTTAGAAAAAATTTTCGTTTTCGTTGTCGCACGATAACTAGAGCAAAAATTATCCAATCGTCCTAAAATTTGGCACAGATGTATAGCTTTTATATATCTTCAGATCGAGTTCGTTGCCTAAAAAAATCGGTCTATTACGAAAAAAGATATTTGAGGTTAAAAATTAAAAAAAAAAATTTTCGAATCGCGTTTTCTCAAAGAATACTTGATTTCTCGACTTAAAATTTTAACCACTTATTAAATTTATAGAAGACTATATTTGGTTAAAATTTCAGGAGATTATCTTCATTCGTATTTTAGAAAAAAATTATTTTAGAAAAAATTTGCGTTTTCGTTGCCGCACGAGAACAAGAGCAAAAATTATCCAATCGTCCTGAAATTTGGCACAGATGTAGCTTTTATATATCTTCAGATCGAGTTTGTTGCCCAAAAAAAACGGGCCATTACGAAAAAAGATATTTGTGGTTAAAAATTTTTTTAAAAAATTTTCGAATCGCGTTTTCTCAAAGAATACTTGATTTATCGACTTAAAATTTTAACCACTTATTAAATTTATAGAAGACTATATTTGGTTAAAATTTCAAGAGATTACCTTCATTTGTTTTTTAGAAAAAAATTATTTTAGAAAAACTTTGCGTTTTTGCTGTCGCACAATAACAAGAGCAAAACAGGAGCACTTTCGATGATTAATTTCAAACTTTTATAACTTTGGAAGGAATCGATATGTTTTATTCTTTAAAAACGCAAATGAAAGCTCGTTTTCTCTAGTTTTATTTTCTCTACTTGAAATTTATATTTAAGACTTTCTAAAGTTTAATAGTTGCCATTTTTAGAGAAGGTTTTTTTTTAACACTTTCTTCAAAATAAAGCTAAAAGTTTAAAAGCTACAGATCATTTATGAAAAGTGTCGAAAGTAGTGTGTACTTATTTTACATGGTGAAAAGTTACTAAGAGTCGCAAAGAAATAGGTTACAATGAAGTACAAAAAGAATATTACTGATAAACCTCTTCCAATTAATTGTGTAAAATGTGTAATTATTTATAGAATACTATTTTTTTTAACACGTGCATGAAGTGGGCCTTTTTTCATGCCTAAAAGTCGGATAGAAAATCGCGCGTTCGAGCGTGATTTGGGAAAGAACCCATAATATGGAAATAATAAATCTATGAAACCGTAGGAAAACGTATAAAATGTACCTTTTTATTGGTTTTTAATGAATATTTATAATTTAGATATACTTAATTGATATAAAAAGAGCGCGCATATTTGAAGTAAAATATTAACAATACAATCATTTTCAACTGTGTTGTGCACGACTCGAAATGCACAATCGCCTGTATACCCAACTTTTATGTATTTAAAAAAGCCCTTTCATGTACTCGGTGAAAAAAATACCGTGTGTAACAGGGGAAAAAAGCTATTTCAAACTCGGGTGAGGTCTTTTCCCCAAATTCTTTATTTTTCTTAATGTATGGTAATGATAAAATAAATGGTTTAAATTTTTGAGATTACATTTATTTCTAAAATACTTAATATCTACAGTTGCTATAGATATGCAAAAATAAGTACTTTTTTCTTAATAGTCTTAAAAATTAGTAAAATTGTATTTTAGGAAAAAACGTGGTATGTCAAAACTTCTATTTATTTCATAATCTTCGATATATCATGAACCACCATCAGATTTAAAGTATCTTTTTCCTCACACCGGGCCGAAAGTGCCTCATTCCCGCCCGGCTCCGAAACGGAAATATGGCATTTTCGGCCTCGATGTGAGGAAAAATAGTATACGCACCACGGGAGTAAAATTGGCCAGCCCCCAACTCGTGTTTGCCAACCTCGCCTTCGGCTCGGGTGGCAATTTACACGAGCTGTGGACTGCCCAAGTTTTTTCCTCCCATGGTGCGTAATATTATTTCACCATACCCTGGCCGAAAGTACCACTTTCGCTCCCGGCTCAAATACGCGAATGTGGTATTTTCGGCCCGGGTATGGTGAAAAATCGTATACGCAACACGGGGGTAAAGAGGGCCACCCTAAAGCACATGTTTGCAATTTACTCGTGCTCTGGACTGGCCAACTCTTTACCCCTCTAGTTGCGTCGTAATATACTATTTTACAGACTTTCAGTAAAAAAATTGGCTACAATAAAAAAATTACTTTTTTTTTTTAATTTATCAGTTGAAAATATGAATACCCACTCTATCCCACCCGTGGGGCTATATTTTTCAAAGTGCCTACTTTTATCCTCCTTTATACTATAAAAATTATAAATTTCTAATAAAAAAAAGTTTTAACTTTCATTACACTGACTATCAAAAGGGACGTTTTAGAATCCTTCACATATATATTATATGAAAAATGTTTGAAGTACCTAAACTTTTTTGTGACTATTCCACCTCACCTTCTTCTACCTGATTATAATTTATACTTCGCGCTCTTACAGTCAGTGCGTCTAACCGAATAGCACGAAAATGTATTATTTTATTTCAAGTGCTGGCAACTACTTAATTGTTGATTCAAAAACAGCTGTAGCTGGAGATATATGATAATCAAGTTCGAACTTTGATGCGATAAGACTTACACCGTTGCACGTGTTAGCAAAAGAAAAGTTATGATATCGATTTACGAATAATTTTGGTGCGTGAGACGCCGGCGCGTATTGTGAAGCGCTGCTTATTTTTAGGTTAAGTTTCTTAAACAAAACTGTGAAAAATAACTAGACATAATGGTTAAAACCAGTTATATTAGTTGTGCTTGCAATCGATTGCCACATACAGCAGATTGGGGACGAAATAATTTAATATGCTATGCTGCTAATCATGCTATAGCAATATATGATCCAACAGCAAAAAAATTTGGTTCAGTTTTGTCAACATTGCATGTACACACTGACAGAGTAAATGTTGTTCAATGGATCAAGCCTACATTTCCAAACCCTGAAACAGAGTTTGTATCTGCCTCTTCTGATGGTACTGCTATTATATGGAATGTAACTGACATAAAAACTGGTTCTTACAAAGCCAGTGATATTTTACGCATCAATGAAGCTACAAATATATGTGATGCTATTTATTTGTCTGCAAATTCATCTGACTTATTGATTTGTACTGGTTCTATCAATGGAGATTTCAGATTTTGGTTACGTTTAGGTGAACAAGAAATTGAACCTATACAAATATTAAATTTCTCTAAAAAATTACCAATTGCAGCAAGATTAGTTTTGCTACCAAAGCTACCTAATGGTAGTCCAAATCCACTTCTTCTACTTGCTATGGAAGATTCAACAATATCGTTGTTTTGTACCACAACACACAGTTTTGATAGTACTGATGAAAAGTAAGCAATATTTTTTTATATTAATATATTATAAGCTATACAAAATTAAAACTATTCAAATAATAATTATTAAGCTATTTCATAGAATGAATTTATAAAACTTAATAAAACTATCACTTGGAAGGATGTTTCTAATGTAATTTAACATTTTTTATTTTAGACGAGTTGGAGAGTTTATTAAAACACAAAGTTTAATTGGTCATGAAGATTGGGTAACAAGCATCGATCACATTTCGACTGACTCTCAGAATATAGTTATCGCATCCGGTTCTCAAGACAATACAATACGTCTTTGGAAAATATCACATAATATAAAAAAAGATGTTAAAAATTCTGAAAGTGAAGAATTAAAAGCTAAAAAACAAAACTTCTTTATTCATGATCAAGAATATGAAATTGTACTAGAAAGTATATTAAGTGGTCACGATTCCTGGATTTATGAAGTCAACTGGCATCCACAAATTGAAGTCAATGGCAAAATATGTCAACCTATGAAGTTACTTTCATGCTCATTGGATAAAACTGCAATTATTTGGGAACCAAGTGGTAGTACTGGTATTTGGTCTGAAAGTGTAAGAGTTGGAGAAGTAGGAGGGAATTCTCTTGGATTTTATGGATGTAAGTTTAGTTCTAGTGGAAAAAATTTTCTAACCCATGGTTATCATGGATCATTTCATATGTGGGAATATCATGAGAAATCTAAAATTTGGAATCCAAGAACTGCACCAAGTGGACATTTTGATGGTGTTGTAGATCTTTGTTGGGATCAAAAAGGAAGGTAAAAAAATAAAAATAATAATATTATTTTACCTGTTTTTATTATACCTGTGTGCTAATATTTTTTTCTTGATTAGATTTTTACTTACTGCAAGTATTGATCAAACAACAAGAGTTCATGCTCCTTGGGTACAAGAAGATGGAGAAGAATCTTGGCATGAAATAGGACGACCACAAATACATGGTTATGATATGTCTTGTTTAGCTATCCTTAAACCTTATATATTTGCCTCAGGAGCTGAAGAGAAAGTTGTACGAATTTTTACAGCCCCCTTAACTTTTAAAAATTATTTGCAAACGATAACAGATGATATTAGTGATTTTGAAACTGCTTCTATGGCTGAAAAGGCATCAGTTCCTGCTCTTGGCTTAACTAACAAGGCTGTTTTAGATGAAGTACCTGTTGATGAATCATTTAATAATATCGAAAATTATTCAAGAGAAATCAATTATGATGAACCTCCTCTAGAGGAGGATTTAGTTCGATACACACTTTGGCCAGAATTACAGAAACTTTATGGACATGGTTATGAAATTTTCACAATGGCAGCAAGATATGATGGAACAATGCTTGCTACTGCATCTAAATCTACATCTTCTGAACATGCAGCAATTATTTTATGGGATACGAAAACTTGGTCACAAACTGAAAAATTACTAGCACATCAATTAACAGTTACACAATTGGCATTTTCACCTGATGATGAATATCTGGTTTCTGTATCAAGAGATAGACGATGGAGTCTTTTTATTCATAAAAATGGAAAATATGAATTATTAATTACAAGTCCAAAAAAGGATAGCCTTCATACACGTATAATTTGGTGCTGTGCTTGGACAAATGATTCAAAGTATTTTGCAACTGGATCTCGGGATGGGAAAATTGGAATTTGGAGTACGAATATTGACACAAATGCTCAACTCGTACCTATCACTGATTTGCATATAAGTGATGCTTCTATTACAGCTCTTGCTTTTGCACCACTTGAAACTACGGATAAATTCCTATATATATTAGCTATAGGCTATGAAAGTGGCTGTATAGATCTTAGAAAAATTCAGCAAAAAGATAATCAAGAGTATGACTGGGTACAAATTGCACTTATGAATTCAACTACTGCTCATCATCTGACAGTAAAAAGACTATCTTTTCGACCAAAGCATAAAACTCAAAAGAAAAATGTTATACAATTGGCAAGTTGTGGCTCTGACAGTACAGTGAAAATACATGATATCTTGTTAGATTAACTCTTATGTTAAGTATCTTAATAATTCAATATACTTTTATAAATATCATACAATTTTTATAAGCATTTTATAGTAATGAATTTGAAATATAAAATGTTTAATTTGTACATAAGAAGTACTTACCCTACTAAGTTTCCAGTCTTTTGTCTTGTAAATATCAACATTATCTTGTCCATTTTCACTAACTATAACAGCTAAATATTTACCATTTGGACTGAATTCTACTCCTTTAACAGCACTTGATTTTAAATTTGGAATATAAGTAACACTATGATCAATTAAAGACCAAATACATAATTGCACCTATAAAAATTATATTATATTTGCATTATTTAATACTATATACTTTTTAATTACTATTTGATGAAAATTTTATTGAATTTACATGTTTTAATTTTTAAAATATACATATATCAATGATGATTTTTCTGTTTTAAAATTAGTCAAACATATGAACAGAATATTAAAAATTAATAACAACCATTATCATTTCATAAAAACAGATGAAACTTTTTGTAAAAAATTAAAAATTTTATAATAAATAGTATGAAAAATTAATTCAAATATTTACTTTCAAGTCTCCAACAACTACAATGTTTTTGCTATCTGGAGTCCATGTAACACTTTCAAGACTAGAACTACCTTCTATTAATTTGAACTTCCATTCAGGATAACAGATAGAAAAAATCTGTATAACAACTTTTTTAATACTGTAACAGAGGACATATTCACTATCTGGTGACCATTCTATCTCCTGAAACATAATTCCATTCAAGTTGAAACAATGGAAGAAAGTCAGTCTTTTGTTTTAGACTTATAAAACTATTTAAATTTAATATAGATTCTAAATTAAGTTTATCAAAAAATAAAATTATAATAATAAATAGATGAAAACTTGACAAAACTTTTTAAATTTAAAACAATTTTTTAAAATAAGTTCAAAGTATCAATGATCAATGACACTTATGAATCATAAAGTTTAAAAATTTATTCTATTTTTTTGTATATATTATTTTTAAAAGGTAGAGAATTTTTTAATAGGTATACTTTTTAAAGTATGAATTGTGAACGAAAAGATTCAAATTTATAAACTAACCTCAATTATATCGGGGAAGACAAATGTCAAGTAGTTATCAAAAGTTCCTGTATTTTTAATAAGCAGATTGGCTTGATTAGCGACAGCCAAAAATCTGCCATCTTGTGAAAAACTGCAAAGTTGTTTATTAATTCGGAAGATTTCACAACTGGCATCGTAAGCCATTGCACTTTTGGCGCTCTATCGGTTCCATATACAAAATATCAGTTTCCCCGGTTCCCGTCAAACGCGTAGTACAAGCCGCGGTTTGGAGGCGGTATGGAGGCGCATCCACATCAGGCACGCAACGGGCCAACGGCGCAAGGGATTTAACATTAACGATCAGAACGCCACCTACTGTCAAAAGTGTTTTTTGGTAATTACAATAATACAATTATTTCAGACAATTGTAAATTATAATATAAAAATCGAATTTTCGCACATGTAGGTATTAGGTATTAAAGAACCATTTTTATTGTATAACAATTTTTACAAAATATAAAAGTCAATAAATAAATGAATATTTTATAGAGAAAGGCTAGGAGCAGCTTATACTATGTAACGCTCACTGGACACACATTTATTTATTTATTTAAATTCGTGAAACTTGTTTAAGTGCGAAAATTGGGTTATGAATAATTTAAAATCTTTAAGAATACTTTTAAATTAATGAAAATACTTAGATGAAGTCGTGTATTTTCTAATGGACGTATTCCCAAATGCGGCAACTCGGGTACGACATTTCAGAACATAAATGGAAACTACTTATAAACATTGTGGGAGGCTTCCTTATATCTACCGCGCGGTGAGTGCGGTGACCAATGGTGTGTGTGTGTGTGTGTGTGCGTTTCGAAAAGTCGTGTCCGAGTTTGCCCATTTTAGAATACGCTCAAATGTGATCTGTAAAATTTGAGATATTACGTTTTTAAGGTTTACATTGAAATACTAGATAACTAGATCGATGAATGCAAGTTATTGCGTTTCGAAATTATGCTCACTTGTTATAGCAGCTATTGGGTACGCCTTCTCAACGATTAAGTATATTAGATAAAAAATAAGTTGGTTTTCTTTTTACAATTACTGCAATGTTTTGAATTGCCAACCAACTTGTATTTAAAAATAATGAATACTTATACACGGTGACCCATTTTAATCGCCGCACCCGGATTTCTCGGAACCTAAGCCAGATAGAGAAAAATGGTTCAGACAAAAGTTATAGGAGACAAAGGGGGCTACATAATGGCGCTAACGTCTTTGACCTTGAACTTGACCTTTGAGGTTATTTCAAGGTCAAAGTGGTTTTTTCATGTAGAAACACCTAATTTTGACCCCGGATTCGGAAAGAGCGGGAAATTTTACGTTCAAAATCATATTTAGAAATTTTTTCCAAGGTCATTTCAAGGACAAATCTAGGTCAAACTCAGAAAAGTCAGTTTAAAATCGTTTTTTTTCCATGAACCACAGGCTAAGCTGGTATAAATTGATCGTAGGCTTAATAGAGGAACCCTCACATGCTGAACTGTTACACCCCGGTCCCACAACCATACCCCACACCCCCCAGTCCCACACATCCCTACCCCACGCATGCTAATCCCATACACCCGAAATCCACACATCCTGAACCCTAAAAAATTTTTCTCAAGGGCAAAATGATTTTTTAACCGAAACTTTAAGATCGTTGAAGCTTCTATTATAAATGTATTAACCTTACTTTTTGCACTACCCAGAAAAAACGACGTGGACGTAGTAAGGATTGTTTCCTTTGGGGTGCTTAATTAAAGTGAGTCCCCTTGCCTCTCACTGTTCGGGGTGCTTGATTAAAGTGAGTCCCCTTGCCTCTCACTGTTCGGGGTGCTTGCTTATAGTGAGTCCCCTTGACTATGTGCCTTGAAGCAAATGGTCGTCATTTCGAACACTTGCTTCGAGGTTAAATAAAAATTTATTTACATTAGTGAGAGGCGAGGGGACTCACTATAATCAAGCACCCCGAACAGTAAGAGGCAAGGGGACTCACTATAATCAAGCACCCCGACCAGTGAGAGGCAAGGGGACTCACTTTAATTAAGCACCCCAAAGGAAACAATCCTTACTACGTCCACGTCGTTGTTTCTGCGTAGCGCAAAAAATAAGGTTAATACATTTATAACAGAAGCTTCAACGATCTTAAAGTTTCCGTTAAAAAATCATTTTGCCCTTGAGAAAAATTTTTTAGGGTTCAGGATGTGTAGGTTTGGGGTGTATGGGGTTAGCATGCGTAGAGTAGGGATGTGTGGGACTGGGGGGTGTGGGGTATGGTTGTGGGACCGGGGTGTAACAGTTCAGCATGTGAGGGCATGAAGTGTATGGGGTTAGGATGTGCGAGTTTGAGTTTTGTTTACTAGGATGTGTAAGTTTTGGGTGTGTGGGTTCCTCTATTAAGCCTACGATCAATTTGAAGCAGCTTAGCCTGTGGTTCGTGAAAAAAAACGATTTTAAACGGACTTTTCTGAGTTTGACCTAGATTTGACTTTGGAATGACCTTGGAAAAATTTCTCAACATGATTTTGAACGTAAAATTTCCCGCTATTTCCGAATCCGGGGTCAAAACTAGGTGTTTCCATATGAAAAAACCACTTTGACCTTTAAATAACCTCAAAGGTCAAGTTCAAGGTCAAAGACGTTAGCGCCATTATGTGGCCCCCTTTGTCCCCTATAACTTTTGTTTGAACCATTTTTCTCTATCTGGCTTAGGTTCCGAGAAATCCGGGTGCGGCGATTAAAATGGGTCACCGTGTATATGTTTTGGATCACTGGAGTTTCGGAGCATACTTAATGTTTGAAAAACTTTTAGATTTTTATAAAGCTGAAAGAAATTAATAATGAAATGGATTTAATCCAAGATTACAAATTGTTATTCTCAGCAGAGCCTTACCAGGCATGTTTTAAGTGTTTTATAATTTATTATGCTTTGTAGCAATTTTATGTTTCTGACCTTCTAACCTTATAATTGGTTTCCTAAAAGCTTTTTTTACAATATTATATGTATTTAATGGGAAAAGGTTATTTTCGCATCTTTAACCATTTGCGATATTATACAAAATGTATTTGCAGTGCAATTAAATAAATATTGAAATCATCTCAAAGTTTTTTTATTAACAATCCGACGCCTCTTTTGTAAAATAATTTACTTTTTAAATCAAGAATGTTAAAAAGTAATCGATGTATAAAATATGGACTTGAGTCGTTTTTCCGGGAACAATTTTTAACGAAATGGACGTTTTGCAGTCACTATAATATCCCGATCTTCCCTTGCATTCTCGCTTATTTCGACTTTTGATGCAACAGAGCCGCATTTAAACATATAAGATATTATGTAATCTCAAATCTGGGAAAAACGGACTTCGATCATATTTTTCGAAAAACCCACAGATATATTCACTCTGAAAAATCACTCTAAATTTTCTTTAAATTATGGACCTTTTTGCTTTTTGATCTTATTCTGCGAAAGAAAGCTTATAAAGTTATTATAAATTTTGTTTTAATCTTATAATTTATATTATATTTTCAACATTTATTATACCTACTTTATAAAACCTTATTTTTTAGTTATTCTTATTGTCTTTTATAATGTTACTGAAATGCTTTAAAAAAGTTAGAAGTTTTCTCACTAAACTACTTATCACTTTCTCTATCGTAAATTTTACATTACGCAACAGTTTTCTATGGAATCTCATCTAGCTATTACTTGCCTATTGTTTTTAGGTGGCTTAGGAGCGAGAATTGGTCACATTACTAACATTTACATTCGTTTGTTCACATGTTATAATGTAAAAAACGATATTATATAAAAATATGGATCTTAAAGTAACAAAAAAAAAAACATTTTTGAACGAAATTTCAACAGTGCAAAAGTAGATATCGCCCAATAAAAAAAAATTCAATAAACTATGAAAATCTATTTTATTTTTGATCTGATTTAAAATTGGAAGGACTCGTTTCGTTCCACGTGCAATTTCATAGCGAGTCATCGATATCGAAATTGAACAATTTTCAAAACCTGCAAAGATATACCTCTATTTGTTTATAAAAAGCATGAACCTATAACATATAGCTACACTCTAAAATTTTCCGAGATATAATTATAAAAGAAAAAATATGCATGTTGTTTTTCTCATCGTATTAATGAAGAATTTGCATATAAAAGAACGTGATAGGGGCTAAAAACTAGATCACCATATCAATATATTTTATCCTTCTAAACACGAATCTGAATTTTATACGATCTGGGACATTCTTTACTTTTACTCCCTAGGTGCGTAATATGCTATTGTTATATCATGCTATACAATCTTTGTTCTCCGAGATACAGCAATATTTAATCTTGAGATTTTATTAATTCTCTGATAAACATTTACAAATTTATCGATCTTTCCGAGTCAGTTGATTTGGGGTACAAGAAGATAAAATCTATATATCGACGGTTGAGCGGAACAAGGTCATATCTCACCGCGCAGGCGAAAAACGTCGTATCTCACCGCGCGGATGAAGAACATCGTATCTCATCGCGCGGATGAAGAACGTCACATCTCACTGCGCGGATGAAGAACCTCATATCTCACCGCGCGGACGAAGAACATCGTATCTCACCGCGCGGATGAAGAACGTCGTATCTCGGCGCTCTTGCGGCCAGTACTCGGCCAGTATACGGCGAAATACGACGTTCTTCGTCCGCGCGGTGAGATACGATGTTCTTCATCTACGCGGTGAAGTACAACGTTCTTCATCTGCGCAGTGAGATACAACGTTCTTCGTCCGCGCGCCGAGATACGACCTTGTTCCGCTCAGTCGTCGATATAATAACACATTATTGTTCCTTTTCTCGATCTTTCGACGAGCAAGAAAAATCGATTATAGAATTTAACTTACTCACGTACCTATACATATATAAAAATCATGATTTTCTTAAACAAATAACATTCTGAAGAGAACGACATTGTTAATCGAAACTTAGGGAATAATAATGAATAATAATGAATTAGATTTTATTTCGATTCTTGTACCGGAAATTAACTCCCTGGTAGAAAATTAACCATATTTTATAGCTAACCTATTAATTAAATAGAAGCATTTTTAGCAAAAATTGTAATGCAAAAAATAATAATAATATAATTCATCTAAAAGTTCTACTATTACTTAAAATACATATTTTATGAAGTGTAAATGCCATAATTTATTTCGGATTGGCATGTAATTATGAAATACAAGCAATGTTCGTTTTTAGCCATAAAGTTAACTGAAAAATAGCTAGGTTCTGTTTAACATTTCTACCAGGGCTGATTTGGGAAAATCGGTTAAAATTCACAAATATTTATCATTAATCAAACTACCGAGTGATAGAACTTGAGGAAAATGGTTCGAATCACTATAATTCTCCTTTAAAAGATATATTGATTCGTCAAGGGTCTATGCAAGTTTTTCAAATTTATACAGTTATATAAGGAGAAAAAAATCTGTATAATAGCACTGCGCGATATAAATCCGCACTTACATGTCAGGCCTATCCGTGACTATTTATGCCACGGATAGGCGTGCTATAAAATATCGTACGACACTATAGTGCCTTCAGTGTGCCACTGCACGACATGAATCTCGCTACGGTTGGGCGCTAATTTTACGTCGTGCCATATATAATGGGCCACTTATGGCACTAGTATCGTAACATACTATAAAAGGATTGTATTACGTTCACAAGATTGATAGAAAAAATGCTGAACTTTGCTTTTTATTTAATAAACTCGAAAATCGTATATTTCAGGTATTTCAAAGTCCTGATATGATGGGGCAACCCTGACGCCAGTCCTGTTTGTTAGGTCAAAATACACGGGGACGTCTAACATCTAGCACATACAATATTGTCCTGTACATTAAGTTTTATTATTGGCACAATATGTGTATATTGTATATTGCTAATCAAAATACACGTTTAGCTTGATATTTTTCACAAAAGAAACAAGAACCACACGTACGTTCTATTAAATCACTGTGCATTATATGCGTTGTATGTCACGACCATAAAGCGGCACCTTTGAAGTAATTAAACTCCTGACGTCAACCGCCACGAGCTACGATCCTGGCAAAATTTAGCAAAAATCATGACTTTAGCTACTCAACTATTCGTGAGATCTCTACAAGGGAATATCGCGGTACGCTCCGAAAGGAATTTCGGAGCAAAAAGCAGAACAACATCATCCAGAGTCTCGCGCTCACTAAGTATAGCGAAGCTATATCATCAGCGGCAGTTTTCTCGCGCTGATAAAGAAAAAAAGTCCCCATCATTACAAAATTGCTCCGCGGGACTGCGGATGCAGCGGGCGCGCGTGTACCTACTTAGATGCAATATAAAGATCGCATGCGAATCGCGCTGTCGCCTCTGTCTTTCTCTCTCGCTCTATACATATACCTCCGTCTCTTTCCAGCAGCTGCAGCGAGAGCGTCCCTCCCCTCCTAGCCCGGCCGGTGGCAGCCAGTGCGCAGTCGCTCGCTCGCTCGCGCAGTTGTCCCGGGGCGGCTCGCACGCGCGCACGCACATATATATACACACAGGCACAGTGGCTGGCCGAACAGCTGACGCAAAATGACGAGTTACAGCAGCAGTGGCAACACGAGCACAGAGGCGGCGGCCTGGAAGATCCAGACGGAGCCGATGAACGAGGAGCTGCGCCGGGAGCGGCTGCGCTGCAGCTTCGATCCCATCGAGCTGACCCATCTGCTCGACGGGACCCCGGACAAGACAGCCCAGCGTAGGGAGCGAGGTAGGTCTATAGAACTTGTAACGCACGCAGACCCCTCGTCGGCGCGGCGGGCCTTTCGAATTCACCCGCGCTCGCTCGCGCTTGTGTATACTTATACCTGCACCGCTACGGACTTTCACTCTCTTTTCCGCATACAGCCGTGTGTCTAGCTGTGTACATAGTATACAGCTGTATAATATATGCTGCGCCGGGGATTACGTGCCGAGTTGCTGTCGCACTCTCGAGCAGCGACTTTCGCTTTCCATCGCGGTTATATGCGTCTTTTATCACGATGACTCACTTAAATTGCTGCCGCCTATGATACATCCTCATGGCGCAGCAGCTACCGTAGTTTCTATTAGGCGAAATCTCCGCAGCGCGGTGGCTTTTTTCTCTCCTCTTTTTTTTAATTGTTTTTCCGTGACCTCTCGCGGCTCCGAGAATGGGATTCAGCTTTTTATATTATATAGTGTTGTTGTGTCGAGTGGTTTTAAATCGAGGAGAAATCGTCATCGCACCGCGGCGTGTGCACACGTTTTATCTCTCGACCGATGGACAACGAGATATAATTTGTTTTGGACATTCCGACTGGTGTGTGTATGTTGCAACGGACACAAAATTGGCAATTAAAGATTATTATACGGTCTATTATTGATAAACTGCTGTTTTTGTCAAGAATAAGGTGGAAAAAATATTTTTTAAGATTTCAATTCTTATCGTTTCTCGAAGCTGTTATATTCAATCGAAGTTGCTTTGCATTATTAATGAAACAATTTGTTACATGAGAAAGTTCGTGCCGACAATTTATCAATTTTTCATTTGTAATTAGCTTATTGGTATATATGTAAATGTATGCTCAATGATTATTCTTATCTGGCATAATCATTTTCTTCCACTAATCGTACATTTATGTAACATTCAAATTTCTGCCTGGGAAGATGTTTTGATTATTTTTTTATTTAAATTTTTTATTCAAATTGCCTTCACACTTTCACCCGTTTTATCGATGTTATAGCTATAATATTTTAAATAAAATTTGGTACAAAAGAGAAAAATTCAAATTAATTATAACATGTAAAATTTCAAATCTCAAACGTGCATGGTAAATAACCTTTTTTGTACGAGAGACGTGTATTATACAAAAAATAACGAACAGTAATTAAATTACAATTTCTTTTTGTATAACTTTACAACCAGTCATACTTCAAATATATATTTATATTTCATTCGTCTCGTTCGGCATGGTGTGGTTTGTGCACATAAGAATTATGCACATATTTATTGTGCACACTTTAGCATTGGTGTATATCTATATCTATGTGTATACTCCAATGCTAAAGTGTGCACAATAAATATGTGCATAATTCTTATGTGCACAAACCACACCATGCCTCGTTCTCGAGATTACATATAATTACGATCGAACTTCACGTACAGGTAAGTTCGTTTGATCGTTCAAATATATATCCCAGTCTCCCACATATATTTATTTGGGGTAAAATCGAACGTAGATTGGAGTAAACCCGAATAGCTTATTTTCTCTTTGCTATTTTAATGTAATGATAAAATAAACTAATAATAGACATCAGTATAAAATTAATTTGTTTTTTGGTACAGAAATCTATAAATGTAATAGAAAGTCTTCCCGGTAAAGATGGTCAGAAGAAAACATGGTTTCAACGATTTTTTATAAAAAAAAAACGTTAATTTATAATTATTAATAAAAGATTTCTTCTTTAAACAACGTTTTTACATCATAGTATTATTAAAATTCATTTTGGAAAGAATAATCAAAGTATCCAGTTTTACCCCGACAATTTTGTTACGGGGTAAGATCGGATACTTTCATAAATTTCTAATAACATTTTTTACAAATATTTTTTTGGCTAACTAAGTCGATTTTCACTTACTTGAATGTAAACTAAAAACAATTCTAGTGTTAAATATTGTTATTATTCTATTATCTATTTTTAATAAACAATTTCCAAAAAGTATCCGGTTTTACCCCAGTCTTCCCTATACCACTCGCATTTATATATGTTTATTCTCGTATTATATCGTTTTATTAATCAAATTATTCGGAATCCATATCAAATGGATTATGAGAAATCCGAAATCACTTACATTGAAACAAACTAACGCGTCACATTTGCTGGTTTATTTATAGTCTGATTTTTTCAATAAAAATACAAGTATGGTAAATTGAATTGTTGATAATTCGTTATAAAGTTAAGAGAGCGCAACATCAACTCAATTTATATAATAACCATTTTAAAGCTAAGCTATAACTTTTCGTTTAGTACAAAAATTTATTATCTGCATGATAAATATATACATTATATATTTTAATCTCGGAAACTTTCATCTCTTATTCTAAATATTACGTTTATATCTTACGGATCTCTCTAAAACGATTAAAGATAAAATATTTCTCATCAAAGATAACTAATAAATAAAATAAATACACTAATGAACAATCCAACGTTGAATTAAATCTGCGTACTTGAATCACATTTACTCGACACTCGTCTCCGCCAAAGTAAAAGAGCAGCATCTATCAAAGTACGCTCGAACTAATTCAATTCTTATCACTGAACACCGGGGATCAGTAATCATCGCTGAACTAAATTCTCACGTGAGTCTTGCACATATGTACACACATTACAGCCCGAGTACGTCTCACGCGCGCGCCGAGCGCTCTATATATAAGTAATAGAAGTTTTCCTTAAGCTCGCACGCGCTCGTACAATCCGTGAAGAAAGTAATGCTCAAGCATCTGCGCGAGGTCGTACGTGGGGTATAGGCGATCGCTCACCGAATCGCGCGATTGTCTTATAAACATTATAGCAGCAGTGCGATGAGATAATGCGATAGTACACGAGGAGTCGTCCCGGTAAACTCTTCCATGCGGAAACGCGTAACAGGATGCGGTACGAGTTTCTTCGACGGCGAGGGGTCATTAACATCCTTTAACGTCGCCGTTCCTGTTTACCTTATGAAAACGGCAAAGTTTGCGTTCAGAGAGGGAAGCCTCATATACGTATACTGCCGTACAAAGTAAAAACACCTATAAGTCCATTCTTGATGTTTCAGAACACCACACGTTTTGTTCATTGTCTCCAAACTAAAAAGAATCGACTTATAGGTGTTTCGGAAAACAACACGTTTTGTTCATTTTCTCCAAACTAAAAAGAATGGACTTGTAGGTGTTTTTACTTTGTACGGCAGTATACACGCGTCACCTTTTTTCCTAAACGTTTTTTACCGCTGCATAAAATCCATGTTGATGCGTCAAGCGACACGCGCGAGAGTCTCACTTCGATTAGAGAATTTTCTATATTTCCATATAGGTGTTTTAATAGGCTGTGATGGTATATTCAGTTGAAGGTGATGAGACTATTACAAGATCTTGTAACTGATGATTAAAATCATTGAAAAATCTTTATAGTTTACTATACGGGTTTAAAATCATGTCAGCTATATGCAATTGAAATAATAGAACGAAGTAAACTAAACTTTGAAACCCGTTCAAGTTTAATTTAATAGTTTTTGGATAAATCGTTGTGCCTGATATATTCATTATCAGTGTTAAAAATTTGTAAATTAAAAAAATAAAGCAAACGTATTGGAATAAAAAACATCAAATGTTTCAAATAATCACAAATATAATGTCATGTCTTATGACAAAACTAAAAGTAATATAATTTTTTCTATAAGTAGCAAACACTTGGGGAAAATAATCAGTATATTAGTGTATAATTATAAGCTCTATTTTTTTATAAAAAAAGTGTATGTTGACAAACGGCTACAAGAGCTATAATTTCTTGTTTGAATAATTTTAATAAATAAAGCCTTTATAGCATTGATACATATAATTATTGAATTAAAATGTTCGTTTCAATAACGAAATATATAAAGTTTCCATAAAATCGTCTTAAATGTATTACTTTAAACTCATCATTTAAAATATATGCTCTCCAAAGAAAATGCTTTCACCCAGAATAGACTCTATTACAATAATAATCGCAAAAAAATCTTTGACAGGCGAGCATTCTAATTAGCTGTGATTGTGAAACATTTCATCGATAATGTATATCGCTCGTCGGGTTACTGAGTGCGCTTCCATGGCCATTTCTCGTAATTTTTTATGTGTTTCGATCCTTCGTGCTTGAGTAGAGTCGGTCTTGGCTTCTCAACATAAACATTTTAATGGATGCCCATTTGTTTTTTGTCAATTATGCATGACACTGTCAAATGCACGGATGAAATCTTCGTTTTTGACGAGTCACTCTTGCATTCTTCAGTCATACATATTATATAAGTATATATTTGAGTTGTAAAACAAAGCTTTAAATGTTTCATTGCTGATTTTAATTGCAAAAATATTAGTTGCAGACTGTCAACATGCAAATAATTAACTTTGAAATCAAATCTTATCAAGTATTTTATATTTTATTTAAACAGTATCTAAATTTCAACTATGATTATATTGTTGGTTTAATTATTTTGCATCGATTGCCCGTGACAATTATCGCAGATTACATGTTGAAAATAAATCTTTTCAGTTAATTAATAATATCTACGTCTTTAGGATTACGCTACAATTAGTCTGGCTAATAAAATAAAATAAAAAATAAAATTATCGAAGTAATTATTATTATAATCAATGATATTCGTTACTTTGTCTTAGATTCTATTTGCAGTTTATAAAGTGTCTTAAAAAGATTTTGGCAAATGGGAACATTAAATATCTTAAAACTTGGCCGGTTACCAGTTTACCACATTAGGTATCTTATTTGGAATTAAAAAAAAGTGCAGTATGAGCAATACCGGATGGAGTGAGTGTATCTCCGCAGTATAAGTACACTTTCAGAGAAATTGCACGGCAGAATTATTTCTTCGACGAATGTATTTTACATCATGCTGAATAGTACATTAAAATTTTTTTTTTTCGTAGAAAATAGTCATTATAAAGAGGCCAATTAATTTTTTATAATTATTTTTTTATGCTAAATATCTTACTGAAAATCGATACGAGAAGGTGAATCCATTTCTTTTATCGATCGATTTACAATTAATATGGACAATATTTAGAATTGTAAAGTCTATTGATAAGGATTGCCAAAACCTTACTAATTATATAAATATTATGAGTACCTGCTCAATACAATTAACATTATATTGACGTTGTATAGATATATAGAAATATTTTATTTTTTTTAAATAGCTCAGATTTTTCATAAATGCTTTCCATTTTACAGAGGAATATTTCTTAAGCGACCCAGAGTTAATGGACAAAATTCCTGCGAAGTACAAAAGTCACAAAGAAATTTACGAAGACGCTATTCGCAAAGGATGTATAACTTTAATGAAAGTACGGGAGCTTCAAAACATGGGAAAAGGAGACATGGATGTATTTACGTAAGTATCTCTCAATTAAATAAAATTGAATTATCAATTATTACTCATTTATGACGTGATTAAGTTTTATGTACTTGAGTAACTATGAAAATTTTTCTAGACAAGTGTTAGGTGGCACTCTCGGTTCGGCAATATTAAAAGATGGAAATCCTCTGACATTACACTGGGTGATGTTCATTCCGGCGATCATGGGACAAGGAACCGTGGAACAGCAGGGATACTGGATAGCGAAAGCTTGGTCGTGCAGCATAATTGGTACATACGCCCAGGTACGTTTTTACGCACCTTTCGAATCGACAATTAACATTCATTATTCAAATTAAAATCGCTAAAACAGTAATCTCTAATTATTTAGACTGAACTCGGTCATGGCACGTTTATCAGAGGCTTGGAAACGACTGCCACGTACGACCCGTCGACACAGGAATTCGTTTTGAACAGTCCGACGTTAACTTCTTACAAATGGTGGCCAGGAGGACGTATGTTCAACTATTGATTTGTCGTTAAAAGCTAAAACCGCCATATTAATTATATTAATCGGTCTTTTGCAGTTGGACATACGGCGAATCACGCTGTCGTTGTAGCACAGTTATATACCAATGGCGAATGTAAAGGAATCCACCCTTTTATCGTGCAACTCAGGGACGAATCGGCTCACGAGCCCTTGCCAGGTATAACGATTTTAAATGTAATACACGCTTAAGGTGGTGTAATAGTCCTACTTTACCACTAACCCTGTTTTATCGGCGGAACATGTCAAAATAATTAATATAAATAAAAGGATAATGATTTGCGTCTTAAACAAATTCACTTGCCCTGCGTAATCCTCTAATACATCGTTCTACAAAGTTTTGAGACAAAACAACGACGACACCTTTGTTTATTTTTGGAACGAAAATTAACGAAAATTAATCAAATTTCGTTCCAAAAATAAACAAAGGTGTCGTCGTTTTCTTGCCTCGAAACTTTGTAGAATGATGTGTTACACCATTACGCAGGGCAACTGACTTTGTTTAAGGCGTAAATCATTATCCTTTTATTTATATTAATTAATTTTACACGTTCCACTGATAAAACAGTGTTAGCATAGTGCAACACCCTCTTAACGGGGTGGCATAGTCCTACCATTACCGACCGAGCAATTTACACGGTTTAACGGGGTTCCATAGTCCTACCATTACCGACCGAGCAATTCACACAGTTTCAAGCTGATTAAAAATAAAATACGTCGAATCACAAAAAATCAAGAGAACACTTCGCTGCAGTTTTGAACGTTCTATCATCCAGTAAAAGTTTGGAGTCGAAATATCAAGTTGTTTTTGCAAAAACTTTGAACGAAACTGAATTTTGTTTTGTTCAAAGTTTTTGCAAAAACCACTTAATATTTCGACTTCAAACTTTTACTAGGTGATATAACGTTCAAAACCGAAGCGAAGTGTTCTCTTGTTTTTTTGTGATTTTACGTATTTTATTTTTAATCAGCTTGAAACTGTGTGAATTTCACGGTCGGTAACGGTACGACTATGGCACCCCCTTAAAGCTTATTAAAAATAAAATACGTAGAATCATAAAAAATCAAGAGCACACTGCTCTGTGGTTTTGAAGGTTCTATCATCCAGTAAAAGTTTAAAGTCGAAATATCAAGTGGTTTTTGCAAAAACTTTGAACAAAACAAAATTCAGTTTCATTCAAAGTTTTTGCAAAAACCACTTGATATTTCGACTTCAAACTTTTACTGGATGATAGAACGTTGAAAACTACAGAGCAGTGTGCTCTTGATTTTTTGTGATTCTACGTATTTTGTTTTTAATAAGTTTGAAACTGTTTCAATTGCTCAGTCGGTAATGGTACGGCTATGGCACCCTCTTAACGAACGAAGAAACAATAAGTTTCTCATCAATTTCAATGTATTTCTAGGCATTAAAATCGGCGAGATCGGTACGAAATTGGGCATGAACGGGACCAACAACGGTTTCCTTGGTTTCGACAACGTAAGGATACCTCGGGAAAATATGCTTATGAAGAATTCAAAGGTATTGATCGGGTATAGTGTAGTTTTACAAATTAATCATCATTTATTCACGTATAATGCATCAGCGTGGTAATGACATCTATGGTAACCCGGCAGGTTCTGGAGGACGGTACTTACGTAAAAGCGCCGAACGACAAACTCACGTACGGCACGATGATGTTCGTCCGAGTCGTGTTGGTAAGGGACGTCGCGAGGTTCCTATCGAAAGCAGCGACAATCGCCATCAGGTACAGCGTCGTCCGAAAGCAAGGCCAAATAAAACCCGAGTGAGTTTAACCGACAAAAGCCATAGTTTCTATATTATCACGGCCCGTTCAAGTCATATAAGTAACCGAGAGCTTCGATTCGCAGCGGTCCGGAGACGCAGATAATCGACTACGTGACGCAACAATACAAACTCTTCCCCCACCTGGCCACGTGCTTCGGCCTCCAGTGGGCTGCCAACTGGATCTGGGAAATGTACAACAACGTGACCGCGGAGCTCGACCAGGGCGAGCTCGACAGGTTACCCGAGGTACGTTATAATACACAAACACGTATCTCCCTTTAAGCAATAGGTAACATTAATTTCCTATGTTGCTTTCGTCAGCTGCACGCGCTGGCCTGCTGCTTGAAGGCGGTGGCCTCGGCCGACGCGGCGACGAGCATCGAGCAGCTGCGACTCTCGTGTGGCGGCCACGGCTACATGGACGCGAGCAATCTGCCGGCGACCTACGGCCTCGTCACTGCCGTCTGCACGTACGAGGGCGAGAACACGGTGCTGCTGCTGCAGACGGCGCGCTACCTCGTCAAGGCCTGGAAGCAGGCCGTTAGCGGCGACAGTTTACCGCCCACCGTCAAGTATCTCGAGCTCCTCTCGCGCAGGATCAAGCAGAGACCCTGGAAGAACACGCTCACCTGCATCGCGCGCGCCCACCAAGCTGTCGCCGCCGGGTAATTGCCAGAGTTTCCTGATTTGCTTATATATATATAGTTTATTTAGCTTCCATTTTTAATAACGATATACGAGAGTCTCTTTTGTGTCGTACTTTGGCAGGAAGTTAAAATTATAATTTTTTGGTGAAAGTAGCTCACCGTCCGGGTAGTGTTATAGAGGACCACTGCAAAATGACGTACCCTCGTAAAAGTAATATTTTATATTCTTAATAAAAGCAATGAAATAGATAAAGAATGAATTTTGACAAACCATAAATCGCGGAATAACGACGCTTTTAATGCAACATAAAACTTTAATAACTCAAAGCTTAATAACTCTGTGAAAACGGATGGAAGCTAATAAAACGTACCCGTGTGCAGGAAAATCAAGCTGGCGACGGACAACATGGACCGACGCATGCGGAGCGGTATGTCGTCGGAGGACGCGTGGAACGAGACGAGCATCGAATTGGCCCAGGCGGCCGAGTCGCACTGTCGCGTCTTCCTCGTGGTGCGCTACATCGAGGCCGTGCGAGGCTTGGCCTCGACCGTGTCTGCGCCCCTGCACGCCGTGCTCCTTCAGATGTGCGAGCTCTACGCCGTCTACTGGGTGCTACAGCGCGTAGGCGACTTTCTACGGGTAAGGATATGTTTCCCTGCTTTTTTTCGTACTGTTCGAATTGTAGGTAACTGCATTTTATTCTAATTATGTATGCATGTTTGTTTTCTGTGCATTCTGTGCAGTTTTCGTGCCTGAACAATGAAGATGTGCCTTCCCTGCAAAAGCGGCTGGAGGAGATACTCGCGGAGATTCGGCCGAACGCTGTTGGCATCGTCGACGGCTTCGACATCCGCGACGAGATCCTCGGCTCGGCCCTCGGCGCCTACGACGGTGACGTCTATCGACGACTCTACGAGGAAGCGATGAAGAGCCCGCTGAATCAGGAGAGCGTCAACCAGTCGTACCACAAGCACCTCAAGCCCTTCATGCAGAGCCACTTGTGAGAGGGCCCGCCGAGTGCATTAGTCGGCACGCCACTTTATGGGGAACATTTTGAACTTGGACCTTTTTCGACAATGTTTTTATCGATTCTTAGAACGACCGGATTGTAGCTATGAAATGCAGTTTTCTGGATATCACGCGGGATAAAAAATACCCGCGATAGTTATCAACCATCTGGGACAGAAAGTCAGAATACGAATGAATTCGTAAAAAATTTAGATACATAGAAAAACTCCAACTGGGATTCGTCTAATAGATTTACTGATTTCAATATTTGAACATCAAACGCGATCTTATATTCAGATTATAAATATATTATAAATAATTGTTAATACTCAGAAAAATTTTATATCAAAGTGGAACAATTACGATTAGTAATACAGGCATCACATTATTTATCATCAAAATCTTTCAGTCATTCAAATAACTACAGTCTGTAGATTACGTGATAAAAAATTTTACTACAAACAAGTATAGTATCAAACTTTTAGCATATGCTAAATTGCCAATGCCAACAATTGAACAATGTCACAGATCGATTTATGAAAATATTAATTTCAAGTTTTAGAATTGAATGAGTGTACGAATATCACTGACGACGACGGTTTACAATCACAATAGACAACCAAAAAGCGGTAGAAATGTATGACAATGTGATAAAACTATCAATGTTGATGATTTATATAGATTTATTTCATATTATAGTATTGTTGTCCAATAGAATTTTGGCAAATGAACAATTTATACTGTTGTCTAATCATTCATAAATTTTTTGTGCTTGCTATACTTTAAAACATCTTTCATTTAGATATTTTATATTGAATATGTGAGTTTGTAAAATATTTTTAGTCATAACTATACAAAGGGTGGAATGATATTAAAAGAGATTATGAGAGTTATGAATTATTTTTATATGAAATGTTGAAATAAAAGTTGTAATAAAAACCAGTCATGGTGTAATTTATTGAGCATTATATGACATATAATATCTTATTATTTCAATAACCATGCCAAATTATAACATTAACTGACTATTTTATTACTCTTCCTCTGTCATGTCATGACTGCACATTATTAAAAAAAAAATTTTTTTTTTTCTGACCCTTAATTTTCAACAGTTATTTGGGTTTTTAATGTATATAAGTATTTAACTTAACCCAAAAAGAATTTATAGTTCAACTACCCCCCCCCCATATATGCAACCCTACACATTTAGTTGTACTGCTGGTTGCACTCTTTTAACAACCTTGAAAAATTTCATAATAAAAAAAAGCACTAATCAATATTTCATATTAGATCTAAAATAATTTTCATTTTTTTATTCTTCTAATGGAATGAATAATAATTCAAATTTAATTAAAAATATTTTTATAATCTAAAATTATATTAATTATAGTACCCGGATAATAAAATACAGTTGTGCACTTATACACTTATAGTATTATCTTAGATATATAATTTGAAAATCCAAGGTTTAATGTTTTATAATATAAATGGTATGTGATATGAACACTTGAACTAAAACCTTTTTTTTACAATATAAGTTATTGTTACAATATAAATTTCTCATTGTATTGCTTCCTCCTAGAGGAAGCTTTGTGATAGTAAAAAAAAAAGTTTGTGAGATAATGTCTTAGGAATGTTGTATAGAAAATTTGGAATCGAAATACACCATTTTTAGAAAATGTCCGTATGGATGTGTGTGTGTGTGTGTGTGTGTATGTATGTCCGTATACTCTGATATCTCATGATCTACTCAACCGATTTTAACGAGAGAGTGATCATTTTTTCAGATTTTGCTTCAACAATTGGGGTCAATATTTTATTTTTGTCAAAATCGATTTTTTTGTTTTTTATCGCCATTTTTAAATTTTCAAAATTTTTATTTTCAATTTATTTTATATTTAGAACAAATATTATTTATATACGATAAATTCTCTGTATGCAGAATAAAATTTTCTACAATTTAAAAAAAAAAAAAGCCGTTAGCTATATTTCGTCATAAGTTATTCATGAAAACGTCATTTTTAGTAAATAGGTTATATTTCAAAATTAAAAGAAGATATTAACATGAATATTTTTTTGGTTATAAAGAATACTGAGTACTATAACTTACTAAATTTTTAGGTTTTTTTTATTCATTATTTTTGGAGAAAAAAATAATTTATAAAAAAAGTGTTTTTTTTTTGTCGTTCAATAACTAGAGTAAAATTGGCTTAATCAGTTTGAAATTTTTTTTAGTGGTACATTTTGTATCACAATCGATTGAGTTCTTTGGGCAAAAGGATTGATCTATAAATTTCGGAGATATTTGAGGTTAAAATTTTTTTCACTTTTTTTTAAATCGTAATTTCTCGAGAACGGCTTTATGTATTTGAATCGGGTGGGCGGCATTCGAAAGAGAATTTCAAGACCTATATTTTCTAAAAAAATTATTTGTCTAGCTATTACGGTTCTTTTGTTATTAATAAAAACGTAAACATTGAAAAATGAAAAAAATGAGTTTGGTATGTCCAACTATTGCGGGAGTAAAAATTGACTTAAGCGCTTCAAAATTCCTCGTAGAGGTGGATTTTGGATAGTTTTACACGAAAATGTTAAATACAAAAGTTGTGGATAATATTAAAACAAAAAATTTTACTATTTAATATTCTCGTGTAAAATCAACTCCTGACGAGTTGTTAGACTTATAAAAACGATTTTAAGCCGTTTACATCGTACAAAATAAAGTATGAAATTTTAAATATTGGAAGTAAAAATTAATTAAAGGAATCAGTAAATCAAGTTTGAGGAAGCTACGTGCCAATGAATTGGCAGCGGTTTTTTTATAAATATTCTAAAATATTCTTGTTCCAAGTCTTTGTTTAAATTAATTTTTAGGTTTATACATCTTTATTGGTTAAGGACGCTTGCTCACAAAATGAGTTTCTATAGAATCTTATGAAACTTGCAGGGTAGATTCTTATTGTTATTATGTGCAACATCTGCAAACTTCAGAAAGCCTAGCAACACCGTTCATGAGATATAAGCTATCAAAGTTAGACAATTTAATACGGTGTCTTATGAAAAAGTCGTGAAAAAATTAACGTTTTCATTAATAACGCCAAAAGTTTTCTATAGAATTGAACGAAAAAGAGATATTTTACTAATGATGATATTTTAAATAAGCTCTCCAAAATCCAGAAAGCCTAGCAGCACCGTTTTCGAGATACAGTTGTTTAAAGTAGGTAACTTCGGCCGCGCGTGTCCTTGTGTGCGTGTAAACAAACCAATGGCGTGCCCGCGCACTACGCGTGTTCTACACAGACGGAGCGCTTCGATGTAATGTACACACCGATGAAGCGGCGCCATGTTACGTTACGTGTAACTCTCGCGTGAAATTTTGAGAGTGGGGAGACCCGAGAGAGCGCTAGGCGTACGGCGTTCGACTCTGCGTACTTTTGGTTACGATTGCAATGAGCAAGCGTCCTTAAACTCTTTTCGTTTCACAATATTTATACTTTCTTTATTAAACTATAACTAGATTAAATAAATCAGATCTTAGTATTTTGTTTTATCGTCAATATAGTAATTGTAAAACGATTTTGACAACTGAATATTGAAACATTCTTTATCACGGTCACTCTATGCACCCCGTAATACCGCACATTTGGAAAATTTTATCTCACTCTAAGACGCTGCGTAGCATTTACAGGCCTCGAAACAAACTTTTTAAGGAAACCTTTTCGTTTTCTTTACACCACGACAAAATATTATTTCCAATTTTAAAACTTATAAAGCCTATAGTTATTTAATTATTTTAGATTTTTAATTTCTAACAATACAGCTCACCTGCAATAATTTTTCTCTATAGTTTTATATAATATAAATTTTAATTCAAGATTTTTTATTTTTATATAATTGTTTATATAAACTTCATTAATTTATCAATGTTTTTTTTTCTGAAAATCTTAATAATTTTGTTCTATAATAATTTCATTTTTCACTTCACATTCGAGGCTTGAAGAAATGATTATTTAATTAAGTGGTAAATAAATATAAGATTTATAAATTTTATAATTGGAAATAATCCGAAACAATATTTTATGTAACCTTGAACGAAATCTTTTATGTTAATGCAATAATATTAAGTAAAACATATGTAATTAATAAATAACAGCGATAGTTACAATAATTTTGGAGATACTGGTATGACTTTAAATTTAATTGTTTAATTCTACGATCTTTAACAGCGTCTAACATTTTTGTTAACTTATATTAATTATTCTTCTGTAAAACTAGCTATTATGTTTAACAAATTTTAATTTAGCCATAACTCTGTTTGTATTCACTGTAGAATCACCGTTCAAAATTGTAATACCTTGTTAAGGTAATATCTAGTAAAGTAATGAAATGGTTAATTTGTAAAACTTCGGTTTTCAATAGTTTTTATAAAACGCAAAATTTATCAAGAAAATTCTCCAAAAAAGCGTAGAGTGAGAGAGATAGGAACATCTTTTCTCTCTCTCATCTTCCTTCTTCGTCGCATAGTATAGCGCCCGTTCTCTCTCGCTCTTGAAGAAGGATACGAGCCGCCGGAAAACACCCTAGAGAAGGGATGAGTGCGCCCGCTCTCTGTGTTATAGCATAGGGTTCTCCCCGCTTGACGAAACTGTGGCACTTGGAAGGGAGATCGACCCCGCATCATTGGGCCCCGCTTTCCCGCACTCTTTACCTCACTCAACATTGAAACATAGGAACAGTTAAAAATACCACAGCCGCCGCCGTACTCATCATCGCTGATTCGACAAGACGCTGACGCCGCGAGTCCTGATTTGATACCGCAGCTTTTTGAGGGAGGAGCATTGTCATTAAAACCAGGCGTGCTCCAGTGTACAAACCAGATCAGTCCGAGATCTCGGTCGACCAATAACTTTTGAATAAAAAGTAAGTGTAGACCTAAAACATTTTTTTGGCAACCCTTGTCTTTCCTTTCCTTTCCTTGTTGCAGTGGCCTAAGTAGCGCCGATCAATTCTGGTCTAAGCCCTGCCGGTCCAGCAACTCATCACAACCCTGGAGTTCAGTGGCTTAAGTAGCGCCGATCAATTCTGGTCTAAGCACTACCGGCCCAGCTACTCATCCTAACCCGAATAGTGCAAACCGCTCGCACGCTTTAATCCTGGCCTAAGTGTTACCGATCATACGTGGTCTAAGTAGCACCGGTCATAACCTAAGCAAACGCGAACGTCTACGCATTATCATTTCCACAACCACTCTAAGATACCGAACATTTTTTTTTTATTGTTGGGGTAATTTTTCCTCCCTTTACCTTCTCCTTTTGCATTGGCTTAAGTAGTACCGATCAATTCTGGTCTAAGTACTACCAGTCAGGCAATTCACGTGGGCGGTCTTTACGGCCTAAGCGTAACCGATCATACGTGGTCTAAGTTACTGCCGGTCGTTGGACACAGCGAGCACCTACCTTAATGTGGCCTAAGCTCTACCGATCATACGTGGTCTAAGTAGCGCCGGTCCGACATAGGTAGTAGTGATTGTCTGCATGCCACCCTCACAGTAAAGTGTTATTAATAGGGCTTAAGTAACACCGATAAATTTTTGGTCTAAGTATTACCAGCGCTTAAATAATTATACACCACTGTGTCGAGGGATTCCAAATAAGACGTGGGAATAAAATCAGGGAGGCCGGTGAACTTAAGGATGGGGAATTAATAACAATTATTAACAAAAATAAAAAAGTTAACATCGGTAAAATTCTACCTACGGTAGATGCACTCACACAACATTTAAAAAGAGTGTATTTACAAGTACATAATTGGTTGCATGGAGAAGACTTTTTAAATCCAACAGATTGGGGTGGGAACTCGTAGAAAATTCTTTAATTCCAATAAAGATGACACAGCCTCCTGGTCCACCCAGTATTATGAACTTAATTTTCTGCAGCTGCAAAAAAGATTGCGGTAATTCATGTGGATGCAGAAAGCACGGATTAATCTGCAATCTTGCTTGCAAAAATTGTGCAGGCTGCAATTGTTCCAACGTTGACAACTACATCGAAAAAGAGCCATTATCGAGTGAAGCAGAGAAAGAGAACGAAGAAGAGATTATTGAATAGCTAAAAATAAAATACTTTTAATACTTTTTCTTAGTTTTAATAATAGTAATATATATGTTTTTTACATCTTTTTAAAAAAATAAAATTTATAAAAATTGTCACGAATACATATCAAGTTTTCAGAAATTATTTTTCAAAACCTTGTTTTTATCTACACCGTTCTTGTAATATTTAAATAAACAATTTATAATAATATATTTAATATTATGTAAAAATAATCTTATATTCAAGATAATTCCAGGAGACGACGTTGATATACTGTCCACTCTGAACACCAGGTACCCCGAAACTGTCACCGTTGCGGTATTCGTGTTCAACGACCCCGAAAATCTCCGAGTAACTACTTTCGTCTAATTATATTTCAAATTTGCGTAAAACTCTAGGAGACGACGTTCATACTGTCCACCCTGGGCACCAGGTACCTCGGAGACCGCTGCCGTCATGATATTCGTGTTCAGCGACCCCGAAAACCCCCGAGTAATTAGTTTCGTCTAATTATATTTCAAATTTCCGTAAAACTCTAGGAGACGACGTTCATACTGTCCACCCTGGGCACCAGGTACCTCGGAGACCGCTGTCGTCATGATATTCGTGTTCAGCGACCCCGAAAACTCCCAAGTAACAAAAGTAAACTCATTTCCAGCAATAATTTCCGTGTTGACAATTTTTTATTTATTGCCTCTTCGAAATGCATTTGTAAAATGCATTTTTTTAATGCATAAATGCAATTTCAAAAAATTAATTAATCACTTGGGGTCACAAAGTTTCTGGAGGCTCTCACGAATCGAATTCAAAAAACCGCATTACAATCCGTCTTACTGCCCAAAAAATCGATAGTTCAGTGCTTCATTTCCTCGACTACCGGTAAAAGAAATGACGCTCCGTGTGACACATGCTGTCGCGAGGAGCAGCTATCTACATCATCAAAGGCACCAAATTTCGCAAAGTCCAAGAGCGCACATGTCTGTAAGGAACTGGCGTTCCTTGGAGTATGAAACCGACATAGACTCGACTTTGAGCCCCTTTTACAATGAGTGCAATCGGTCAAACCCTTTTACACTACTCATTCATGCGGATTGCTGACATGAGAATGAGCCCAACTGAAATATTAGAGTAAATAATAAATAGGATAAAATAATAACAAATACTGTGATTATTATTAACAATACTACAAACTCTATTAAAATCTTGGGTATAATTGGTGTTCTGATAATCATTTGGATAACAGATGCAGCGATGTTAAAGAACATAATAATCAACAATATGAAACTAATTAACAAATCATGAGCATCACCGTCGCTGATAATTAACTGTTAAAATATAACGCTTATAATTATTTAATAATGCGCGGTATTGTATAGCAAACGTTGCCGGTTGCGCGACGTATAATCGGAGGATAATAACGTTGTGCAACGTTGTGTAAATAAATGTATATAATAACTAAAAATAGTTAAGGAGTTGATTAGCAACAATCATCATAACCAACTAAGGATATTAATAATATTAATAACAATAATTTATCACAAGGGCTAAAAAATAAACAATAAAACGCAATTATAGATAATTAACAACAAATTTAAGAACAATCTCGAGTTATCCGGATAATTGGCTATTTTTGGAGGTACTGACGCGTAATAACAACAATTGTTTATAATTAAGTAGTTTTCCGGGACAATAGTAACCAAACGTTGCTCAACGTAAATTGAAGGTTAATGATATCATGCAACGTTATAAAGTTAACGAACTACGACCAATCCGAGAATAATTAATATCAATTGCAATAAATAAATAAGGCCATTGTTATACAATTATCAACGGTATTTACTAGAAAATTAGGAGTTGTGTAATAAAACGTAATTTGAACATACAATTGGTTTATTGATTAATAATGTTAATGGTGTTGATAAATCATACTAAAAATAATTGCAATTTGATAGACAATTAAGACAGTATGCAACAATGTTATGCAACGTATAGTTAATAAATAATGATAACAACTAAACCTGACTTGAGAGATTAATTAAGATTAATTGGAACAAATAAACTAATCCATTAATAAGGTTATTGTTGATAATTTGTTAGTTAATTAACAATTAAACGATTAAAAGCACTTCTAATTAATAAATTGAGATCATTTCAATTGATAAAAGAGAAACGGGATACACAACGTAATTAATAGCAAATTGTTGATGATTCAAGTTGCATAAATTGTTGATTAATATTGTTATTAATAATACGTCATTAAACGTAATAACATACATAATAATCTGTTGCAGAGTATTTTAACGGATATTTTATTCCTAGAACCTCTAGGTAGTAAACAATTCCACGAAATTACGTAGTAGGTAACCGACCAAAAGAGGGAACCAATGAGAGAAGCAGGATCTCCCACCACAGAAGAAGGGGGAGGAGCCTCCTTTCAGATTTTGAGGTCCTACAGCACTTCCACAGGCTATAGGTGTATTTCAAGTTTTCGCCACCAGAGGGAGAGGGATCATCCTCAAAGGCTTTCAGGTCCGCGCTCACCATACAAAAGGGAGCCTAGCACACCAACGGACAGTCTCGCTTAGAGAAAGAATTCCAACTTATTCAGCACCAACACCGAATTCATATAGTTACATCAGGATCAACGTATTTCAATAAATTATATCAAGTTCAACGAATTCCATCAAGTTAACTGTTAACGCGTATCAACAAATTACAACAAGCTACAAGAGTTTGAACGAGCTTTAACAAGTTTCAACTAGTTTGGACGAGCTTCGAGAAGTTTCAACGAGTTTTGAACAAGTTTCAATTACCTTGACGATCTTTCGACGAGTCAACTGCATTAAACGACACCAAGTCAACAACAACGAAAGGATCAACAACCTCACCAATCAGAGGAGGGAGAGCTGTTCTGCCCAAGGTTTTTGAGGCTGTGGTTTTCCTTGGGACTTCAGGGTGAATACCAGGACAACGGGTGATTGAAATTGGATCCACAGCCATCCATATCGAAGGAATAAGAGCCCCAATCAACACCGAATCCGACGGATAAATCAGATAACATATACATATTTATATATAATTTCGCAAAGTGTCACGTCATTAAGTCAATTAAGAGACTCGAGTCATAAATTCCAATTAAGGATAGATAATTTACAAATTAATTAACTTTTTATATTTGACTCTGCGTTTTAAAAGAATAATCGATTAAATAAGATTTTAAGAAGTTAAGATTATTAAAATTGTTTAAATTAGACTTTATCATAACAACTAAATTCAAGGATAAATAATTTACGACTTAATATATATCATAAATCAGTTAACTGTTTCTAATTAATTATTTTAATAACAAGGTAGATAAGTCTTTAGGAATTTAGGTTAAAAGATTAGTAAGATTGCTTGATATATATAAATACATAACAGATTCTTTTATTTATTTTAATTAAGAATTTGAATAGCAATAACAAATTCAATTCATTCAATTAGCTTTTATACGAGGGTCATTTGATAAGTACCTAGCCTACAAATGAAAACACCAAAATTTTACAAAAAATAAAATTTATTTTTCAATGTAGTCTCCTTTTAGTTAAATACACTTGGTCCAGCGGTGTTCCAATTTTTTTAACCCCGTTGAAAAAAATGTTTTCTCTTGGTTTGCAAAATAGGCCTCCGTGGCGGCGATTATTTCGTTTTGGAGTGGAATCTCTTCCCGGCGAGCGAATTTTTTAAGTTCGGAAACAAAAAAAAGTCGCACGGAGCCAAATCTGGAGAATACGGTGGATGGGGCAGCAGTTCGTAGCGTAATTCGACCAATTTAGTCGTGGCGAGTGCAGAAGTGTGAGCCGGTGCATTATCGTGGTGGAAAAGCACTTTCGTTTTAGACAAATGGAGCCGTTTTTCTTCTAACACAGCATCAAATCGGCTCAATAGTTCGGCGTAGTACTGTCCTGTGACCGTTTTGCCCTTCTCCAGATAGTCAATAAAAATCACACCTTGAGAATCCCAGAAAACAGTGGCCATCACCTTTCCGGCCGACGGGACCGTCTTCGCCTTCTTCGGAGCAGGTTCACCGGGTAAGGTCCACTGTTTTGACTGCTCCTTGGTCTCTGGAGTGTAGTAGTGAATCCATGTTTCGTCGACGGTCACGTAACGACGCAAAAACTCTTTTGGATTGCGATTAAACAGCTCCAAACACTGCTCTGAACTGGTCACGCGGATGCGCTTGTTGTCTGCAGTCAGCAAACGCGGCACCCACCTTGCTGACAGCTTCCTCATGCCTAAAATCTCATGTAGGATATGCCACACGCGTTCTTCTGAGATGCCTACTATCGCAGCTATCTCGTGCACCTTTCATCGGCGGTCTGACAAAACGATATCGTGTATTTTTGTCACGTTCTCCTCCGTAGTGGCTGTTTTCGAAGCGCCTGGGCGTGGATCATCAAAAACCGACGTACGACCACGTTAAAACTCGTTATACCAAAATTTAACGGTCGCCATCGAAGGAGAAGCATCCCCATACACTGCATCCAAGCCTTGTTTAATTTCACTGCGCGATTTCCCTTCCAAAAACAAGAATCGAATCACCGACCGATATTGTTCTTTCTCCATTTTTTCAAAAATCAACGGACACATTTGCTTTCACACGCTCTCAAAAATAAACTACAACTCCGATCCGGCTGAAATTTCGTCTGTAACCGTTTACAGGAAGATACTGCACTGTAGTGTATTTCTGGTGCGATAGTGGCACCATCTGGCGGTGAGGCTAGGTACTTGTCAAATGACCCTCGTAGTAATTCTTGTACTTTTTACATAGCATCTAGTAAAAGATTAGATAAGATTTTGAAAAACTCTTAAGTTAAACAGTTAATATTTAATAATTTTATGTAATCACTATAATCATCCTCGAATGTAACATTAATTACACTTTTGATTAATTTTATTTAATATTATATTTGTGCATAAGACGATAGCGTAGTCTTTAAATCAAAATTCAAACTATAGAATAACAATATATGTCACTTAATTGATAATTTGAGAAAGTATAATAAATTTATTTCTTGTGCTATTTGTATTTTTGTACTTAATTGGACGACGATCCCACTACCTATATAAAATCCTAAGGCCATTCTAGAATTTCCTTAGTCAAATACTTCATTCGCTTGCCGCTCTATATTAAAGACTTTAGTTTATGGCCACTGGGTTCGTAAGGCGGGGTCCACAAGCTTCCACGCCACACACCACTGACATCGCCACAGACTGTAGTTCGCGCGTTTCACCGCATTCCAAGTTTCTACTGAGGGTTCTACGTTACCGATTCAAAATCAGAAAAATACGTTTGGCAACACAGTATATAAGCATCTTGCAAAGGTTAAGGTTGCTGGTTGCTCTAAAACGATTTTACACTTAAATTATTAGCTTTGCATACAAAAGTTTTGATTATTTTAGTACAAAGCATGCATAGGTAACATTAATCATCATCGATCATCAATCATCGTGTTACATGTGTATCAGTTGAAATTATTCGTCAAAATTTAGTCGTTACTGGTTGCTCCAAAACGATTTTACGGTTATTTCATATTTTATTGTATGCAAAGCTTATAATTTAAGTGTAATATCGTTTTAGAGCAACCAGCAACCTTAACCTTTGCAAGCTGATTAATACTGTGTTGCCAAACGTATTTTTCTGATTCTGAATCGGTAAGGTAGAACCCTCAGTAGAAACTTGGAATGCGGTGAAACGTGCGAACTACAGTCCGTGGCGATATCAGTGGTGCGTGGCGTGGACGCTTGTGGACCCCGCCTAACATGTGATCACGCGTGCACGTCTATTCCATCAAATATTGCCGCCCCCCACCATCGCGCGCCTCTTGGCTTGTATTGACAACCAGCGTTCTCATAAAAAGCAGTCGCCCGGCGCGAAATTCAAATCGGCCAAAAAATATAAAAAATCAAAGTAAAAAAAAAATTATTTTTATACATTAATAAATACAATAAGATAAAAATGAACAAAGATACAATAAAACACTTAATTATTTTAATTTATTTAATTAATTATGAGTATTTTAAAATTTATAATCCTGACACGAATTAAAATTTTTTTTTTCGCGCAATGTCAATGAAAACACGTTCGAAATAACAGACTGTTATATAAAATAAATTATTTTATTGATTTTCAACATGAATAGTTAAAAAACACGTTAGAAAAGTTGATTTCTTAAATTGATAACAATTTTTATTAGTCGGCCGTCCTGTTTTACCATGCCAGTCGTGTGGCGCTGAGCAAACTATAGCTTCTGTTTGAGGATCACTGACTGCGCGGCAAGAGCGTAAGAAATGAATGAATGAATTTGGCTTTTATAATTTGAACAAGTACGAATTATATGACCTTTCAATATAACCTTTATATGCAGCGAATATACAAATACATTATAAATTATACCTGATGGCATATACTTCACAAATGCACAAAACGCAACGAATCTAAAAACCATTTTTAATTCTCGTTCTGTCTCTATCACTCATATCTAATATTTTAGTTGGGTTTAATTGATGTAAATGAGTACACACATTTAATATTAAATGTGTGTACTCATTTACATCAATTAAACCCAACTAAAAACTAAAAACCATTTCTTCAACAAACGTTTTAAATTACATGTTACCATCAAGTAATAAGTGTTTGTGTTAATTATAATTATTTATTATATGTATAATTCTATAATAAAATTCAAGATATAACGAAGTATCTCTGAAGGTTTTCGTCACATTTTGGATAGTCGGACGTCCTTCCTACCTTAGCCTACTCGGTTACAGGTATTTATTGATAGCGTTTTTCTTGCCGCTATAATATTTTCTTTCCGCGGCTAAAGTTATCCGATCCGACGGCGAGGGTGGCAAACATTAGATGTGGCGTGTACAATTTCCTCCCGTGGAGCGTATACTATTTTTCACCATACCCGGGCCAAAAATACCACATTCGCGTTTTTGAGCCGGGAGCAAAAATGGCACTTTCGGCCCGGGTATGGTAAAAAATTCATTTTTCTTAAAAAGTTTAGCGACCGGCTTTAAAATTTATTGCGCGTTATAATTTTAATTTTTTATTTTAAAAACATTGTTTTTCGCATTTCAAGTTGTACTAGATATATTCGCTCTGATTTAAGGAAGTTTTCTGGGAAAGTTTCACTTTTCTATTTGTTATTGTTTATAATCGATTTCGTTTATTAATTAATATAGGAAATACTTAACATCTATTAAAAAAATTATACGTATATTCGCCCTGAAGTCATTTTCTCTCCGCTTTTTTAATGTATCATAACTAATTTGCAACGATTTTAACATTCACTGTTTAATTTAATTCTCATTATGTTAACTATTACAAAAGGTTTTTACGAAGTATCAGTGAAGGTCTTCGTCACATTTGGGATAGCTTTTATCTACGCATATTCAGAAATAATGATCTGTAACAACAAATTAAAAAAATTTTACGTATTACTTTCAACGTATCCGTTGAAAATAATATTTAATTTTTACTATTTTTTCAAATACATCATAAAATAATGTGATTTTATATTAATCAAGGCCTTCACTTCTTCTCTTTTCTGCGTTACGTATTCCTCATCGAACCAATCGATGCATGATTGGGCATTCTGATAGTTGGTAATAGGATTCTGTAATAGAAATTTATATTTGTTATCACGAAAAAAATTAAATTCTGTGAGAATGCTTTTCTTTATACAGAAATCAACTTGTTTTAAACAGAATTATTTCTTCGCTCAATTTAAGAAAGAAGATACACGGAAAAAATTGGTTTCCCTAAGCAATTAGTTACTTCGAAAGGGTACAAATAAGAAGGATAATTAGTTTTACTAACAAGTAGTAGTTCCGCTAACTATTTTCAAGTACTTAAAATATCCAATCTATGTTACTCAATGTCCCAATAAAACAGTTACATAACTATTTCAAATCATTAAAACTACTAATCTAACCGTTACATTAAAAAAACCGCTGCCAATTCATTGGCCCGTAGCTTCCTCAAACCTAATTTGTTGATTCCTTTAATTAATTTTTAATAACAAAATTTATAATTTTTGAAAAAATTTATGTCATAATTATAATTAAATTCATTTATGAAGATTAAACAGTATTACATTAAAAATTTATATTCAACCAAAATAAAGTAGTTGATGTAACTATATAATTGCTTGTCGTAACTTACTTTTGAGTAGTTACGATTACCAATTTTTTCTCCAATAATCCAAGAAATAAATTGGTTATCATACTTAACCATTATCAACCGATTGCCAATTATGTTGCCAACCATTCATGCTTATCTGTACCCTATTATGCAATTTTAATAACCAACCAACCAATCAACTTTTTTTTTCAGTGTATAAACAACTTCTTTTGACTGCCATATACGCGCGTGCGCACACACACACCCACCCACCCACACATACACACACACACCCACCCACACACACACACACACACATACACCCACCCACACACACACACACACACACACACAAACACACTCACACACACAAAGAGCACACACACTTTGATAAGATTTTATTTAAAATAATTTTAATGAAAAGATAAAATGTGCAAAAAGAAATTACCAAACAAAAGCTTTCAGCGTATTGCAGCATATAAACGCCACAATCATAACAATTATTTTGTTTTGGCACATCTACTATAACGATTTTATGATCTGTACAGATAACATTTATTTTCTTACGCCTTTCTTCGGTCAAGTAATCCTTAATAAGCTTTACTGCCGTTTCATGATAACCACCAATTGAATCAAATATCAAAATAGAATCACTAAAATGAAATATAAATTTTCATCACATTATGCATTTAAAAATATATCAAGTAAAACTTATAGGTATATAAATACTGTTTTGGTTCATTCACAGGATTGCATATGACAGCCAAAAACCAATGATTGCTGAAACATTGAAAAAAATTATATTTTTCATTTTCTCAGATACAAGATATTACAAAATTTATGAGTTAGGTAAATGTGCAATATACGTATAAAATAAATTCTTTTACTGTAATTGGTTGATTTTACAAAATTATAAAGGTTAAGGTGATGTTATATACCGACATAATTTTAAAAAGAGTACATCTCATAAAAATACCAATAGAAAAATCCAGAAAAAATTCTGAGTATAGTATTTACATATACGGAGCGCCTGACAGACGTGTTTTTCCAAAAAAATGATTAGAGTTTATTTAATCAAATAAAAACCGTACTGTCGGTAAGTAGGAATCTGCAATTAACCTACTTTTAAAACGAGCACAGCTAACGAAAATACTAATAGAATCGCTCAAAAAAATTTCTGAGTATAGTCTTTACGTGTACGGAGCGCTTGACGTTCGTCTTTTTCCAAATAAACGTTTAAATGTTGATTTAAAAAATATTGAAATTCACGGTTTCACATGGCCTTAATCTTGAAACACATATATTTTTCGCTGATAGTTATGACCGATAATAGTAATGTAGACTTCAAGGAAATCTTATTTTAAGGAGGAGCTTCAAATTAAAGAGGGCTTGTATAGTATAATGTGTTACACGTGTATTGGAATTAATTCTAATTTTATTTGATTGGATTAATATTTTAAGGAGAAGCTACAAAATTAAGGATGGACTGCACAGGGGCAAGGATGAAAGTATTTTTAAAATTTATGCTTAAGAGAAGCTTTCAACTCAGAACATTAACTCATTTAATTTTTAAGTTAATGCATTTGCAAATATATTGAAGAAGATATATAGTGTTCTATTTTTTTCACATCTCCTTGGAGGTAAATAGAAATATGTATTTTGTGGTCTTAAGTGGTCCCAGTAGCCCTAATCTACTGTCTATGTCACTATACAATTTTGAAAAACATCAATAAGGTAAAAATGAAATTATATTAAATAAGTTTTTGAAATTGAATTGTCTTGCCATTACCTGATTTAATTAAGTACCAAAAATAAATTATTTAATTGAAAATCCGTTATTGCAAATATAGATTATTATTATCGAAACCATTTGTTTTCGCATTTTTTCGTTAAAAAAATTTAAATCGATTGACCAATAGAAGATGAGCAAAATCTGCAAAATCAAAACTATTTGTTTATAAATTTATTAAAATTTATTTAAAGAAAATGTTGAAAGTTTGTAGGTTTGTAGGTTTTGCTATTTTGTTTTTATTTCTATCAGTCAATTGATTTGGAATTGTTTGACGAACAAAATATATATGTATTTGCGGAATTTCTAAAAAATTTAGCTTATTGTTTATTAAGTAGTTTTTTTATACAACATTTTGCCGGAAAAATGGAGGTAATGCGAGAACAATATGATGCCGATTAGAAGAAAGCCAGTCGGTGGCGACAGTGACTAGAGGTTCCGTCACTATTTATTAATTTGTTTACGAGGCATCACTCTAAAAACTTAAGGTGATGTGATACCCTGATTTCAATATTTTTTAAATCAACATTTAAACGTTTATTTGGAAAAAGACGACTGTCAGGCGCTCCGGACACGTAAACACTATACTCAGAAATTTTTTTGAGCGATTCTATTAGTATTTTCGTTAGCTGTGCTCGTTTTAAAAGTAGGTTAATTGCAGATTCCTACTTACCGACAGTACGGTTTTTATTTGATTAAATAAACTCTGATCATTTTTTTGGAAAAACACGTCTGTCAGGTGCTCCGTATATGTAAATACTATACTCAGAATTTTTTCTGGATTTTTCTATTGGTATTTTTATGAGATGTACTCTTTTTAAAATTATGTCGGTATATAACATCACCTTAACCTTTATAATTTTGTAAAATAAACCAATTACAGTAAAAGAATTTATTTTATACGTATATTGCACATTTACCTAACTCATAAATTTTGTAATATCTTGTATCTGAGAAAATGAAAAATATAATTTTTTTCAATGTTTCAGCAATCATTGGTTTTTGGCTGTCATATGCAATCCTGTGAATGAACCAAAACAGTATTTATATACCTATAAGTTTTACTTGATATATTTTTAAATGCATAATGTGATGAAAATTTATATTTCATTTTTTAGTGATTCTATTTTGATATTTGATTCAATTGGTGGTTATCATGAAACGGCAGTAAAGCTTATTAAGGATTACTTGACCGAAGAAAGGCGTAAGAAAATAAATGTTATCTGTACAGATCATAAAATCGTTATAGTAGATGTGCCAAAACAAAATAATTGTTATGATTGTGGCGTTTATATGCTGCAATACGCTGAAAGCTTTTGTTTGGTAATTTCTTTTTGCACATTTTATCTTTTCATTAAAATTATTTTAAATAAAATCTTATCAAAGTGTGTGTGCTCTTTGTGTGTGTGAGTGTGTTTGTGTGTGTGTGTGTGTGTGTGTGTGTGTGTGTGTGTGTGTGTGTGTGTGTGGGTGGGTGTATGTGTGTGTGTGTGTGTGGGTGGGTGTGTATGTGTGGGTGGGTGGGTGTGTGTGTGCGCACGCGCGTATATGGCAGTCAAAAGAAGTTGTTTATACACTAAAAAAAAAAGTTGATTGGTTGGTTGGTTATTAAAATTGCATAATAGGGTACAGATAAGCATGAATGGTTGGCAACATAATTGGCAATCGGTTGATAATGGTTAAGTATGATAACCAATTTATTTCTTGGATCATTGGAGAAAAAAAATTGGTAATCGTAACTACTCAAAAGTAAGTTACGACAAGCAATTATATAGTTACATCAACTACTTTATTTTGGTTGAATATAAATTTTTTAATGTAATACTTTTTAATCTTCATAAATGAATTTAATTATAATTATGACATAAATTTTTTCAAAAATTATAAATTTTGTTATTAAAAATTAATTAAAGGAATCAACAAATTAGGTTTGAGGAAGCTACGGGCCAATGAATTGGCAGCGGTTTTTTTAATGTAACGGTTAGATTAGTAGTTTTAATGATTTGAAATAGTTATGTAACTGTTTTATTGGGACATTGAGTAACATAGATTGGTTATTTTAAGTACTTGAAAATAGTTAGCGGAACTACTACTTGTTAGTAAAACTAATTATCCTTCTTATTTGTACCCTTTCGAAGTAACTAATTGCTTAGGGAAACCAATTTTTTCCGTGTATCTTCTTTCTTAAATTGAGCGAAGAAATAATTCTGTTTAAAACAAGTTGATTTCTGTATAAAGAAAAGCATTCTCACAGAATTTAATTTTTTCGTGATAACAAATATAAATTTCTATTACAGAATCCTATTACCAACTATCAGAATGCCCAATCATGCATCGATTGGTTCGATGAGGAATACGTAACGCAGAAAAGAGAAGAAGTGAAGGCCTTGATTAATATAAAATCACATTATTTTATGATGTATTTGAAAAAATAGTAAAAATTAAATATTATTTTCAACGGATACGTTGAAAGTAATACGTAAAATTTTTTAATTTGTTGTTACAGATCATTATTTCTGAATATGCGTAGATAAAAGCTATCCCAAATGTGACGAAGACCTTCACTGATACTTCGTAAAAACCTTTTGTAATAGTTAACATAATGAGAATTAAATTAAACAGTGAATGTTAAAATCGTTGCAAATTAGTTATGATACATTAAAAAAGCGGAGAGAAAATGACTTCAGGGCGAATATACGTATAATTTTTTTAATAGATGTTAAGTATTTCCTATATTAATTAATAAACGAAATCGATTATAAACAATAACAAATAGAAAAGTGAAACTTTCCCAGAAAACTTCCTTAAATCAGAGCGAATATATCTAGTACAACTTGAAATGCGAAAAACAATGTTTTTAAAATAAAAAATTAAAATTATAACGCGCAATAAATTTTAAAGCCGGTCGCTAAACTTTTTAAGAAAAATGAATTTTTTACCATACCCGGGCCGAAAGTGCCATTTTTGCTCCCGGCTCAAAAACGCGAATGTGGTATTTTTGGCTCGGGTATGGTGAAAAATAGTATACGCTCCACGGGAGGAAATTGTACACGCCACATCTAATGTTTGCCACCCTCGCCGTCGGATCGGATAACTTTAGCCGCGGAAAGAAAATATTATAGCGGCAAGAAAAACGCTATCAATAAATACCTGTAACCGAGTAGGCTAAGGTAGGAAGGACGTCCGACTATCCAAAATGTGACTAAAACCTTCAGAGATACTTCGTTATATCTTGAATTTTATTATAGAATTATACATATAATAAATAATTATAATTAACACAAACACTTATTACTTGATGGTAACATGTAATTTAAAACGTTTGTTGAATAAATGGTTTTTAGTTTTTTAGTTGGGTTTAATTGATGTAAATGAGTACACACATTTAATATTAAATGTGTGTACTCATTTACATCAATTAAACCCAACTAAAATATTAGATATGAGTGATAGAGACAGAACGAGAATTAAAAATGGTTTTTAGATTCGTTGCGTTTTGTGCATTTGTGAAGTATATGCCATCAGGTATAATTTATAATGTATTTGTATATTCGCTGCATATAAAGGTTATATTGAAAGGTCATATAATTCGTACTTGTTCAAATTATAAAAGCCAAATTCATTCATTCATTTCTTACGCTCTTGCCGCGCAGTCAGTGATCCTCAAACAGAAGCTATAGTTTGCTCAGCGCCACACGACTGGCATGGTAAAACAGGACGGCCGACTAATAAAAATTGTTATCAATTTAAGAAATCAACTTTTCTAACGTGTTTTTTAACTATTCATGTTGAAAATCAATAAAATAATTTATTTTATATAACAGTCTGTTATTTCGAACGTGTTTTCATTGACATTGCGCGAAAAAAAAATTTTAATTCGTGTCAGGATTATAAATTTTAAAATACTCATAATTAATTAAATAAATTAAAATAATTAAGTGTTTTATTGTATCTTTGTTCATTTTTATCTTATTGTATTTATTAATGTATAAAAATAATTTTTTTTTTACTTTGATTTTTTATATTTTTTGGCCGATTTGAATTTCGCGCCGGGCGACTGCTTTTTATGAGAACGCTGTTGACAACGCCAGCTATTCGCCTTGTTAAGACCAGCGTCAGCGCCCCTCGCGGCCAAAATTCGAACTGCTTATTAAAGCATAAACACAGCTGATTAGCATGAGCGGTACACGAACCAAAGATTATTTAATTAAAAAATAAAATAAGTAGTGATCCGATGAACGTCTTAAAATCATTTATTGATTTGTCTAATATTATCAGATATATTGGCAATGGAACAAGGCCTTATATGGAAGGCGAAAGAGTTTATATAAGGCTAATCATATATATAATATATATAATATTTTGTGGGTTAGCCAAAGAAAGTAATGATTGCTCAGCAGAGATAATAGCACTATATGCCTAAAAACGTCGGGTTTACAAGAATCTCCCCATGAAATAAGAGTAAAGATCTCTTCAAATGGGCTATTATCTCTGCTGAGCAATCATTACTTTCTTTGGCTAACCCACAAAATATTATATGATTAGCCTTATAAACTCTTTCGCCTTCCACATAAGGCCTTGTTCCATTGCCAATATATCTGATAATATCAGACAAATCAAGAAATGATTTTAAGACGTTCATCGGATCACTACTTATTATATTTTTTAATTAAATAATCTTTGGTTCGTATACCGCTCATGCTAATCAGCTGTGTTTATCCTTTAACAAGGCGAATCAAGCCCTCCTCGCGCAACAGCAGCGCGTTCGTGCCTCGCTCGCTGCACTCTACCAGCGCTGAGTCCGCGGGGCCGGCTGTCGGCGTACAGGGGCCAGGAGAGCCAGAGAGAGTTGTCGCCTTAGAAGGTATAAATTCCGGTGCTGACTCAATTTTGATAAAAAGTCAGTTAAGTCGTTATTCTTGGAAGCCACAGATATAATCTTACAATAAAGGAAACTATTTGTCTTATAAAGTAAATTTTTCATAAATTTTACATATTACGAATTTTGTTATTATATAGTTCAACTATCTAGTTGATTTTTTAACATTTCTTTATTTTAAAATTGTTTCATAAGACATAAAGAAAAATAGTTGTTTAAAAATATTTTTAATCCATACATGTTGATTTTAAATACCGTAAAAAATTATAGATCTTATTAAATATTAACAACACTGATATACAAATAACTTAATTCGATGTATAAAAGTAATGATAACAAAATAATAACTAAAATATTTCTGAAATTAAGATGATTAGAAAGTAACCTTTAAAACATCAAAAAATCAACTAAAGTTTTTTGTTGATCTACGAATTACAGATTCGGTAATTTAAAAAAAGGGCCGCCTCGCTGCAAAATTGTTTCGTTTGCATTCTATTTCTTCTCTTTCGCTTTCATATGCAGATAAATATATACACATATATGTAATAATACATATACTTATGCACTATTTGGGATTATTGGGTGCAAAGGAAAAGGATGGGAATATTAGGAAATCTCTGGATACTTACATTTAAAAAAGTAACATTGTGTGTGTGTGTGTATAAAATTATTCTTATCATTAAATTATGTAATCAATTGATTTCGCATCCATGAAAAAAATTCGCAGACGCTGCTCGCTCTCGTTCTCTCGATTTTTCTCATGTTTGTCTGTCATATTCTTATTTCATCGTTCCTCTTATCGGGAGTATTATACTTAAATAATAAAAATACCCTCTTATAAAATATGATTTTATTAATATTACAATTATGATTATTACTAGTCATTATTATTTATTATTATTTCGCTTAGAACGTAGACGGTTTTTTATTTTATCAAGTGAATTTTACTTGTAATATATTAACATATATTAACAATCCTATTGCATTTTATATAGAATACTTTCTATATAAAGTATAACAATTGATTGAGAGATGGGTTAGGCGTTTGTTTCACAGATTGTGAAACGAAAAAAGCTAGTTTATGAGCAAACTGACAAGGGGCCGGTACTCTTACAGGACCAGTAAAATTATAATACATGTGACATAACATATAACTTAACTGTTGCATTTGATCCGGTGTCAGTCGGATGCTGTCGAAAATAACATTGTATGAAGTTGGGGAAACTGTTCCCTCACGCGCCGACTGAGATACTAAGAAAAAGTCATACTTAAGTGGATCCGTTATAACGTCATCAACAACTGTGCCCGGATCTGGATTTCTCCTTTCTTTGAACAGTCTTGTATTGATACGCTTAGTGACAATAATAAAAGCTAGCTTCAGCTCTTTATTCGTACCCTTATAAACCGAATTGAGAGTGCTTCCGATTCTTTTAACTTCATAATTGTATACGTGCGGAACCTGACCCTCCCCGACGCCATCGCGATAAATAACTATCGCATCCGGTAACCAGCCATTTCTTTTCCTGTAGGCCATGCATGCGCACTCCAATTGGAATGCCAAACTATTCGAGAGCTCCTCGCCCATTGGATGTGCACTAACGCTGCTATAGTAAATACCATGAGATGGATCTATAGATGCCACCATAGCTCCTGCAAAAATAGACATCGATTTACAATTTACATATTTATACGTTTAAAATGATTTGTGTTACTTAAAAATACTGTGAGGTCGATAAAATTTATTATATTTACCAAAATCTGATCCTAGTTTGGTTGTATCGTGGCAAACATCAAAGCCAACTGCCATGATGTTTAGATTACTGACGTCAGCTATGTTCACTGTCCATGGCACGCAACCGATCTTGCAGCCCATTTGCAAAGCTATTTTACTAGTTACTGCACCAAGCATGTTAGGACTCCTCTGAGTTAAGGTCCTCTTCAACACAACTTGATTAGGAAGAGGCCTATCGACGCAAACTTTCTTCTTAATTGCAGAGTATTTCGTGGCATTATTATTGGTCACAATGCACATAATTAATTGCAAATTACTCTTTCCTGTTAGATTTTCGATCGCCTGAACATAGTCATAAGGTCGATCATCAGTCAAGCGTATACTCTCAGGCTCTTTTATTTCGAATGACATTTTTCTTGCAGACTCTATTATTTTCGTAATAAATGTCTGCAAATAAAAAATTTTTCATGTTAATATATGTTTTTTATTCTGATCAGTTTATCAATAAAATTTTTATTAAGGTAGTTCATCCCCCCTCCCCTCTAAAAAAAATGGCCTTCCAAAAAGTTTTTTTTTATGAAAATCCATTTCAAGATTTTAAAACTAAAGGGTCAATTCAAAAGCAAAAAGATTCAGATAACAAACAAAATTTGGAAACCAAAAATTATGCATATGAGCAATTCGTGGGAAATTTCCCTCTTACGTCGCCAAAAAAAATGAAAAATTTTTTTTTCTGCCCTCCGGCCGGAAGCGCCAACTTCCCGGCCGCTGCGCGAAACGAAGTTACCGCTATCCGGCGCCATCGAGTAGAAAAATAGTGTACACACCTTGGCCAATAAAAAAGAAAGCCTCAGTTCACATGTTTCTCGGCTTCGCCTCGGCCGACAATTATATGTGATCTGAGACATTTCTTATTTTACTGGCCTAGGTATGTAATATACTATTTCTGCTCGACGGCGCCGGAAAGCGGCAACTTCGTTTCGCGCAGCGGCCGGGAAGTAGGCGCTTTTCGGCCGGAGGGCAGAAAAATAGTATACAGACCTTGGCCAGTAAAAAAGAAAGCCATCTGAAGCTAATTTAGGTAAGTGTGCATTCATAGTATATTACACACCTAGGCAGTAAAAATAAGAAATGTGTCAGATCACATGTAATTGTCGGCCGAGGCGAAGCCGAGGTTGACAAACATGTGTCAGATCACATTTGAAAATAAATGAAAAGTGCGAAAAATGACGAAAATTTTAAGTATTACGATGATTTGGCAAAAATTGCTCATTTTTGGTCATTTTTTGCCATTTTCAAATTCACGTAGTTTTGCACCGAATCGACCGATTTTTACGATTGCCCTCTCAAATTAAAGCTCTATTCTTCAACTTTAATCGCCTTTTTGTGGAATTTGGTTTGGCCTCTTCAATAGCTTGTTATTGGTTCATCATCAATGACAACTTTTCACCCATTTTTCCCATGTTAAATTTCCATAAGAAAAATTATAAGTGCTGTAAAAAAATGATACCACTCAATCGGCTTGGAACACACGTTTTTTCACGTTCTGTAAGGTTCAAGAAACGAGAAAAACCTTGTGTGGTAAGTGTGCATTCAAAAAAATTTTTCATTTTTTTTGGCGACGTAAGAGGGAAATTTCCCAGGAATTGCTCATATAATAAGCATGAGTATCGTTTATTCATACATAATATCATATATTTTCTTCAAAATAATTTATTTTCTATCTGACTTTTATATTCAAAGTATCTTTGTATATATGACATATAAGACTAAAACTAAACATATAAGACTGTATATAAGTTTTCATAATTTATCTATAAACAATGAGTTGCGGTTTGGTATACAATTAATTCTTCAATAATTTTGATCGTCAAATTTATCGGTAAATGTTTAAGGAACAAAGAGATACCTCGAATATAAAAATCGTATACAAGATAAAAATTATTTAAGAGAATATATGACATTTTCTTAAGTGAACGATATTGCGCTTATACGCATAATTTTCTTTAAAAAAAATTTTCCGTTTTCTAAATATTTTTTCATTTGAATACTATAATCATTTGTATTTTATATTAAACCATACTATCGTGCAAAAGACTTGGATGTTCTTTATGGAAGAAACATAGATTCTCTTTATGGAATGTGACACCTCAAAACCTGGCTCATTAAAAATTTTAAATATTAAAACGTAAATACCTCTGCCTCCGCTCCCGTATACCTTGGTATGATTACAGCCCAGTCATTTAATTTTAGCGTTTTATAAAACCTTTTTTGTTGCATCATAGCATTCCAATCAAAAGTATTTTTCAGCATACTATTTCCAGTAATAATTGCTGGTCCAGGTAAAACACGGCCTTTTACTTGAACAAGTTGGTTGTTAAGTTGAAAATCCCATTGATTAAATTCAGAAACAACTGTCGGCTTGGATAACAGCCTCTTGTTGAAATCCATTAATTTTGTAATCCTGGTCTCAGGAGACAACTTGGTATGTGCAGCTAACGCTTTCATAAGTTTGTGGTTGATTCTCATTACATCGGTTAAACCTAGAACGTTATTTTTTCGATTGTAAGAATATCAAAAATATCAACTTAAAATTATAAATCAAAAATACCTACCAGTACTTCGGCACAGTTCTGGAATTAAGTATAACAACTCATTTCCGCCACTTCTAAGTTGTCTTTTAGTCGCCCTTGATACTAGAAGAGGCTGCTGACGATCCTGTATATTTATCTGGTATTTACTTTTATAGTAGTCAGCTAAATGTATATGTTCACCATTTCTTTCAAATGTTGTTTGTGGATTCGCATTCCAATCCACTTCATCTATTCGGTAAGTCCGGTTGTTATAAGTCGTAAGGACGATCGTTCCAAGTACCAGGTTCTCGTATTTTTTCTAAAATTTGAATTAAAAATTATGACGCAACTTTAAACTTAATTGTTTTAAAGAACTACGCTGTCAGCAAACTACACTCTCTCTCTCCTCTCTCTCTCACTCTCTCTCTCTCTCTCCCTTCGCGCATTTTGCGTTTCCAAATGTACAAATTGTATGTGTGTGTGTGCGTGCGTGCGTGCGTGTGTGTGTGCGTGCGTGCGTGCGTACGTACGTGTGTGTGTGTGTATGTATGTGTGTGTGTGCGCGCGTGTGTGTGTGCGTGTGTGTGTGTGTATGTGTGTGTGTGCGCGCGTGTGTGTGTGTGTGTGCGCGCGCGCGCGCGTGTGTGTGTGTGTGTGTGTATGTGTGTGTGTGTACACTCCCGGTCACTTGCTTTTGCCCATCTAGACGACATTTTAGGTTATCGAAAGGTTATCGAAAAAGTTTCACCTCTCCGCTGCATATTGGACTACAAAAACCGGCGCGGGCTCATTGGAAAGCTTGAACCAAGAGCTTTAGGACATACCTGAGGGTAAATCTTTTTTCGAATATTTTTATGTTCCATTAAAGAGTTAAAAAAAAGAAATCTACAATTTTGTTCCGAATTTTGAATCAACGTAGTCTTTAAATCCATAATCGTAGGATAGTTTTGCAAAAAGAACTGGAAAAGCTTCAATTTTCATTTTTTGCAAAATTTTTTAACGCTGTTTTTCAACGATTCAACGATGCTTCTTTAATGAAAACTAGCTACTTTTAAAAATGAATTTAAATGGAGATATAATGATTTTCTGAAAAACTTTCGTTAGAAATTTTTTAAATCTGAAAAAATTTATATATAATGTAGGTGCCAAACTACATATTTTTTCTAGCGAAAGTTTTTCGGAAAATCATTATTTTTCCATTTAAATTTATTTTTAGAAGTACCTAGTTTTCATTAAAAAAGCGCCGTTGAATCGTTAAAAAACAGCGTTAAAAAACTTTGCAAAAAATGAAAATTGAAGCTTTTACTTCAATGTTGTCAGTTCTTTTTGCAAAACTATCCTACGATCATTGGTTCAAAAACTATGTTGATTCAAAATTGAGAACCAAATTGTAGATTTCATTTTTTTAATCTTTAATGGAACATACAAATCGAAAAAAGATTTACCCTTAGGTGGATCTTGAAGCTCTTGGTTCAAGCTTTCCAATGAGCCTCCGCCGATTTTTGTAGCCCAATAGGCAGCGGAGAGGTGAAACTTTTTCGATTTTCAATGACCTAAAATGTCATGTGGGTGGCCAAAAGCAAGTGACTGGGAGTGTGTGTGTGTGTGTGTGTGTGTGTGTGTGTGTGTGTGTGTGTGTGTGTGTGTGTGTGCGTGTGTATGTGTATGTATGTGTGTGTATTTGACAGTGTATATGTAATTATAATTTACTTTGTAGTCTTCTCTGCTCCGGTGACATTCCTTTATAATGTCATCCAAAACAGCATACAGAGTTTTAATTCGCATCACTTTATGTGAGACTTCTGCACACATCAATATTCCTCTATCGTGTTGTCTAATCGATGTGAGATACCCAGGCCATAATTCTAAATCGTACTCTCTTATTTCACTCTGCAAGAATATAATTTATTTAAAATATTAGTTAATGTTCTAGTTCGTAATTAGTAAACTATAATAGTTATTTTATCAAAAGAAATCTACATAATATGTTCATTATACTAGTAGAAAAATGTTGTAACAATTACCCTTGCAGCCGCATCAAAATAATTTCTACCAACTAATTGAAGGCCCAAATATTCCAAACATTTTCGAACTAAAATACTAAACAACTGAAGATAATGATGATCTCCTCTGGCCAAATCTCCAGTAAGTTTAATAGTAATTTTGATAGGCCTTCTATCATCTGTCATTGACTGTAATTCCATGTAATCCTATAAATATTTCAATAAAAATTAAAGTATAATAAAATTTTCAAGTTTTTCTATAATCTATCATATAATATTATACTATATATATGAAACTAATATTATAAAGATGCTTAAAAGGATGTTCAAGCCTATATATGAAAGTATATTAATGGCTTCAACGTTACGTTTTAAAAAAATTTAACAATGTGCTAGTGTGCGCGTGTGTGTGTGTGTGTGTGTGCATAAGCGTATGTAATTAGCAAATTCTTTTAACGAAGCATTTTTATACATTATTTAGAAAAAAAAGAATTTATTCTAACGGTTATCTATTAAAAAAAGAAGATATCAAAGTAAAATTACAATGTTATACTTTTTAATTTCCATTCTAATAAATATGATATATACTTCTTAAATACTTGCGCAAAAATTAAAAAATCGATTATGGTATATACAATTGGCTTTGATCTCTTAGAAAATGCAAAACTTTTGTAAAATTTTAATAAATTTTTTATCTGCTTATACGCTATGCATTAATTGTTTTGAATCACTATACTACATATATTGTAAAACAAGTGCGGGAAGCACTTGGAATAGTTTTTCGCACGTGTAACACACGATGTTTTTTTCACGAATAGAGATTGCACTTTCAAAAAATACTATTCTCACGCATATCCCGTATGGAAATAATAAATGTATGAAACCGTAGGAAAACGTATAAAAACGTATAAAAATGAACCTTTCTATTGGTTTTTGGACATATTTTATACGGTTTTTACATTTTCAGACATTTTCTTACAATTCAGAAATTCTTCCATGTCATGTTTGTAAAAAGGTTAATGTAATAAAACATAGGAAACCGTATAAAAATGTATATTTCTGTATACTTCCGTAGATTTTTTCAAATTTATTACATTTTTTATACCACTCTAACCTCAAAATCACAACTTTGATGTGATTTTTCGGCGCTCGTGGTATAAAATACCGTTCGAAACTACCCACACAGCATGTATTAATTCTGAAAGGATTCTGAAAGAATGCATGAAATAATTTTATTCTTTCAGAAATCATTCAGTGAAAGGATTCTGTAATAATGCTATGTCCGGGGTATTTTCCTTTCAGAATTAATTCAATGGAATAATTCAAAAATAATTTATAATATCATTGCAAAATTTATTCAATAGAAGATTTCTGAAAGGATTCATGGATTATTACCAAAAGGTTACTAAAAGATATTTCAAAATTATTTCCTGAAATAATTCTGAAAGGAAAATACCCCGGACATAGCATCATTACAGAATCCTTTCACTGAATGATTTCTGAAAGAATCTTTCAGAATCCTTTCAGAATTAATATCACATATTATTGCAGAATCCTTTCAATGAAAGATGTCTGAAAGGATTCAGGAATTAATTTTGTGAATTAATTCGAAAATATTATGAAAATATTACTAACAAGAAATTTGGAAGACGGATAAATCCCGTATTATTACAGAATCCTTCCAATGAAAGATGTCTCAAAGGATTCAGGAATTAATTTGTGAATTAATTCCTGAATCCTTTCAGACATCTTTCATTGAAAGGATTCTGTAATAATACGTGATTTATACTGTTCGAAATTTCTTTTTAGTAATATTTCCATAATATTTTCGAATTAATTCACAAAATTAATTTCTGAATCCTTTCAGACATCTTTCATTGGAAGGATTCTGCAATAATACGTTATTTATACTCTTTGAAATTTCTTTTTAGTAATATTTCCATAATATTTTCGAATTAATTCACAAAATTAATTCCTGAATCCTTTCAATGTAAGATGTATGAAAGGATTCAGGAATTAATATTGTGAATTAATTAGAAAATATTATGGAAATATTACTAACAAAAAATTTCGAAGGTTATATAAAATCATGTATTATTGCAGAATCCTTTCAATGAAAGATTTTTGGAAGGATTCAGGAATAAATATTGTGAATTTATTAGAAAATATTTAGTAAATATTACTAACAATAAATTTCGAAGGGTATATATAATCCCGTATTTGAAGGTACATTTTTATAATTTAGAATATTATTTAAATAATATTCTAACTATTTTACATATATTTACATTGTTAATAATTTTACACTATTTTATCGCAGAAAAAAACGCAGAAAAATTTTTTACATGATGGAGATTCGAACCCGGGTCGCTTGGGTACTACGCAAATACGCTATCCATTACGCTATCGCTCGCTTGTTAGATCATTTCATTTTTTTCATTATATACTGCAATATGAGTGATACGATACATTAGAAAATTTATTCTTAATATTACATTATTTTTTAATATTAACTTTGATCAATTAATTCATAGTTATTTAATACTTTTAGTTTATTAAATATTGTATTAAGTCGATGTGAAATGTGTGTGTATAAAGGGAGCTCTTCCTTACCGACGTTATGAGTTTTTACATTTTTTTGATCTTAGATTCAACTTTTGATGAATGAAGCTCTTCACTGCACTCCGTAATTGCATAAATAATACACCTATAAATTTTTCAGAAATTCTGTTCATTATTTTTCATAAAAAACTGGTAGAAAATTTTTCAACCCGTTTCCTGTAAAATCTATAACGAGCAATAACTTGAAAATTTACACATAGTGTATTTTTGTCATTACGAAGGGCAATAAAGAGCTCTTTTCCCGAAATTCGATAAAAATAAAAAAATGATAATTGCATATAATGCAGAGATGAATAGAATGAGCTCTACCTTACCGACGTTATTATTATTTGTAGTGTTTTCAATTTAGAATCAACTTTTAGAGTCAAAGGCTCTTTACTCTTGGCAGACGTATAAATAATATTTCTGTCGATTTTGAGGGGACTTCTAAACATTGTCATACTGAAAGAATACTATTATGAATAATAATAAAAAATATTGCTTATTTTAAGTACCTATATTATTCATCTTTAAATGTTTTTTTTCCTTTTATTTTAAGTTTTTATATTCTTACATTAACTTTTCAAATTAATATTTTTCGCAATTAGTAAATGTTTCAATCTATCTTAGTTCACAAAAACGAAAAATTATATACCCCCACACATTTTAATACGTTCTTTAATAGGATCATACGAATGTAGAAAACAATGGACGACTAAATCCGATCATTATCCAATCATTTCATTTTTTTCATTATATAGTGCAAAATGACTGACAAAATAAATTAGAATATTTATTTCTAATATTTCTTTATTTTTTAATATTAACTTTGTTTAATTAGTATATACTTATTTAGTAAGTTTTGTTTATTAAATATTGTATTAATTAGGACTTATTTGATTGAAACAAATTCGAATTAAAAACAAAATAAATACATTATACGATGCCTCTTATATACGGACGCTGCCCTTTTCGTGTTGAATACTTGCAATAATTTCTGAACTATTTTATGTTTTCTTTCAAAAAATCTTTTCAAGGTTCTTTCAGGAAGAATTCGTGTAAATATCTTTTTTGCTATTGTGTTTTAAAAAATTTTATTGTAACAATCTTTTTCAAACGAATTCTAAATTATTTCTTGTATTAATTCACGTGAGTTTCCCGCAACATTTCATGAAATAATTCATGAAATTATTTTCAATAGATATTGAATTATCTTTGTGAATGATTAATTTTTATCATTCTGAAATTATTTCTGAATTATTTCGTGATATAATTCTTGACATGATTGCTGAATTGTTATGTTTTCTTTAAAAAAATCTATTAATTCACACGAGTTTCCCGGAAGATTTCATGAAATAATTCATGTAAGATTTTTGAATAGATATTGAATTATTTTTGTGAATGATTAATTTGTATCTTTCTGAAATTATTTCTGAATTATTGCATGAAAGAATACTTGCAATAATTTCGAAATTATTTTATGTATTCTTTCAAAAAATCTTTTCAAAGTCCTTTCAGAATTAATTCGTGTAATTATTTTTTTTGCTATTTTGTTTAAAAAAATTTTATTTTAAAAATCTTTTTCAAAAGAATTCAAAATTATTTCTTGTATTAATTCACACGAGTTTCCCAGAAGATTTCATGAAATAATTCATGTAAGATTTTTGAATAGATACTGAATTATTTTTGTGAATGATTAATTTGTATCTTTCTAAAATTATTTCTGAATTATTGCATGAAAGAATACTTGCAATAATTTCGAAATTATTTTATGTATTCTTTCAAAAAATCTTTTCAAAGTCCTTTCAGAATTAATTCGTGTAATTATTTTTTTTGCTATTTTGTTTTAAAAATTTTATTTTAAAAATCTTTTTCAAAAGAATTCAAAATTATTTCTTGTATTAATTCAGACGAGTTTCCCAGAAGATTTCATGAAATAATTCATGTAAGATTTTTGAATAGATACTGAATTATTTTTGTGAATGATTAATTTGTATCTTTCTGAAATTATTTCTGAATTATTGCATGAAAGAATACTTGCAATAATTTCGAAATTATTTTATGTATTCTTTCAAAAAATCTTTTCAAAGTCCTTTCAGAATTAATTCGTGTAATTATTTTTTTTGCTATTTTGTTTTAAAAAATTTTATTTTAAAAATCTTTTTCAAAAGAATTCAAAATTATTTCTTGTATTAATTCAGACGAGTTTCCCAGAAGATTTCATGAAATAATTCATGTAAGATTTTTGAATAGATACTGAATTATTTTTGTGAATGATTAATTTGTATCTTTCTGAAATTATTTCTGAATTATTGCATGAAAGAATACTTGCAATAATTTCGAAATTATTTTATGTATTCTTTCAAAAAATCTTTTCAAAGTCCTTTCAGAATTAATTCGTGTAATTATTTTTTTTGCTATTTTGTTTAAAAAAATTTTATTTTAAAAATCTTTTTCAAAAGAATTCAAAATTATTTCTTGTATTAATTCACACGAGTTTCCCAGAAGATTTCATGAAATAATTCATGTAAGATTTTTGAATAGATACTGAATTATTTTTGTGAATGATTAATTTGTATCTTTCTAAAATTATTTCTGAATTATTGCATGAAAGAATACTTGCAATAATTTCGAAATTATTTTATGTATTCTTTCAAAAATCTTTTCAAAGTCCTTTCAGAATTAATTCGTGTAATTATTTTTTTTGCTATTTTGTTTTAAAAAATTTTATTTTAAAAATCTTTTTCAAAAGAATTCAAAATTATTTCTTGTATTAATTCAGACGAGTTTCCCAGAAGATTTCATGAAATAATTCATGTAAGATTTTTGAATAGATACTGAATTATTTTTGTGAATGATTAATTTGTATCTTTCTGAAATTATTTCTGAATTATTGCATGAAAGAATACTTGCAATAATTTCGAAATTATTTTATGTATTCTTTCAAAAAATCTTTTCAAAGTCCTTTCAGAATTAATTCGTGTAATTATTTTTTTTGCTCTTTTGTTTTAAAAAATTTATTTTAAAAATCTTTTTCAAAAGAATTCAAAATTATTTCTTGTATTAATTCAGACGAGTTTCCCAGAAGATTTCATGAAATAATTCATGTAAGATTTTTGAATAGATACTGAATTATTTTTGTGAATGATTAATTTGTATCTTTCTGAAATTATTTCTGAATTATTGCATGAAAGAATACTTGCAATAATTTCGAAATTATTTTATGTATTCTTTCAAAAAATCTTTTCAAAGTCCTTTCAGAATTAATTCGTGTAATTATTTTTTTTGCTATTTTGTTTTAAAAAATTTTATTCTAAAAATCTTTTCAAAGTCCTTTCAGAATTAATTCGTGTAATTATTTTTTTTGCTATTTTGTTTTAAAAAATTTTATTCTAAAAATCTTTTTCAAAAGAATTCAAAATTATTTCTTGTATTAATTCACACGAGTTTCCCAGAAGATTTCATGAAATAATTCATGTAAGATTTTTGAATAGATATTGAATTATTTTTGTGAATGATTAATTTGTATCTTTCTGAAATTATTTCTGAATTATTGCATGAAAGAATACTTGCAATAATTTCGAAATTATTTTATGTATTCTTTCAAAAAATCTTTTCAAAGTCCTTTCAGAATTAATTCGTGTAATTATTTTTTTTGCTATTTTGTTCTAAAATATTTTATTCTAAAAATCTTTTCAAAGTCCTTTCAGAATTAATTCATGTAATTATTTTTTTTTGCTATTTTGTTTTAAAAAATTTTATTCTAAAAATCTTTTTCAAAACAATTCAAAATTATTTCTTTTATTAATTCACACGAGTTTTCCAGAAGATTTCATCAAATAATTCATGTAAGATTTTTGAATAGATACTGAATTATTTTTGTGAATGATTAATTTGTATCTTTCTAAAATTATTTCTGAATTATTGCATGAAAGAATACTTGCAATAATTTCGAAATTATTTTATGTATTCTTTCAAAAAATCTTTTCAAAGTCCTTTCAGAATTAATTCGTGTAATTATTTTTTTTGCTATTTTGTTTTAAAAAATTTTATTCTAAAAATCTTTTTCAAAAGAATTCAAAATTATTTCTTGTATTAATTCACACGAGTTTCCCAGAAGATTTCATGAAATAATTCATGTAAGATTTTTGAATAGATATTGAATTATTTTTGTGACTGATTAATTTGTATCTTTCTGAAATTATTTCTGAATTATTGCATGAAAGAATACTTGCAATAATTTCGAAATTATTTTATGTATTCTTTCAAAAAATCTTTTCAAAGTCCTTTCAGTATTAATTCGTGTAATTATTTTTTTTGCTATTTTGTTTTAAAAAATTTTATTTTAAAAATCTTTTTCAAAAGAATTCAAAATTATTTCTTGTATTAATTCACACGAGTTTCCCAGAAGATTTCATGAAATAATTCATGTAAGATTTTTGAATAGATACTGAATTATTTTTGTGAATGATTAATTTGTATTTCTCTAAAATTATTTCTGAATTATTGCATGAAAGAATACTTGCAATAATTTCGAAATTATTTTATGTATTCTTTCAAAAAATCTTTTCAAAGTCCTTTCAGAATTAATTCGTGTAATTATTTTTTTTGCTATTTTGTTTTAAAAAATTTTATTCTAAAAATCTTTTTCAAAAGAATTCAAAATTATTTCTTGTATTAATTCACACGAGTTTCCCAGAAGATTTCATGAAATAATTCATGTAAGATTTTTGAATAGATATTGAATTATTTTTGTGAATGATTAATTTGTATCTTTCTGAAATTATTTCTGAATTATTGCATGAAAGAATACTTGCAATAATTTCGAAATTATTTTATGTATTCTTTCAAAAAATCTTTTCAAAGTCCTTTCAGAATTAATTCGTGTAATTATTTTTTGGTAACACTTTTTTTATTTTTTTGGAAGATTTTTGAAAGTATTTTGTAAGGATTCCATATATTATTTTAAAAATTAATTTAAAATTAATTTTTTTTCCTTTTAAAATTCTTTCTAAATCATTTCAATGTATTAATTCATGAATTATTTCATGTAATTATTTCAGTTTTCTTTCATGCTGTATGGGTAGTGCGTAAGTCGATTATTTAGGTGGTGTAACTTTTTCACACCAGCTAAATAATCGACTTCCCCACCCGTGTCGAAATGTACTATATACCGTTTTATACATTTTTATACAGTTTAATACATTTTCATACAAAATAAAAAAATAAATAGAAAAATAAATAAATAAATTATTTTTTTATGTTTATAAAAACGTAATAACGTTTTTACGTTTTTTACGTTTTATAAATTCTATAAAACGTAAAAAATTGTATGAAATTGTATAAAATCGTTGCAAGTCGTAGAAAACTGTATTAAAATGTTAGAAACCGTATGAAACCGTATTAAAACGTATAAAGTTGTCCAAAAACCAATGTTTAGATCCGGTTTTATACGTTTTTATACAGTTTTGTACGGCTGTATACGGTTTCATACATTTCTTTTTTTCCTATGTTAAAAAATATTACATTACGCAACTTGGGAGAAAAAGAATGAAAAAAAAGCCTTCGGCCAGGACGGTAATTTACACGCACTCTGGACTGATCTTTTCCCCCGTAACACGCGTGTTTGCTATTTTTCGCCACACTGAGAACGAAAATGTAATACTTTCAGCCAAGGTATGACGAAAAATACAATCTATATATAACTTTGTGACAAGTACATGCATAATCCTATATAAATTATTAAGTATTTAAAATATTTACGCTTCTTAGACGATTACTGCAAAATAACATAGTTCCATCAAACAAATATGATCCCAACACTTGTGCATGAACTCGAAGTAAAGCCTTTTTAACAAATGTCCGTTCTTCATCGGGTGCAAAATCTACTCTGTACTGATATAAACACCAATCGGCTCTTTTAAGCACTTCGAAATAATTGCTCTCAAGCAATACTTGTCTTCCCAGTTTTCCTGAAAATATTGAAAAATTATTAAACAATATATAAAGGTAATTTAATCTAGAAAAGTATTAAATATATTTTAAAAACAGACAATAAAATTATAAAAAAATAATCTTTCATCTTTTTCAGAATTAAAAACGTTTAATTCTTGTCAATTTTCTTGCTTAAGCAATGAAGATGTGTACTGATAAATCGCGAAAATCCGCAGCTAAACTTCGTGTACTATAATAGTACATCTCTTCATTGCGTAGCTTTAGGTTTTCAAGCACGGGAATTTTCCCATCTAAATCATTCATATAACATGCAGTAACGGTTAATTATCCTAAGTTTGTCAGAAATTATTATTTAATTTTTATAAAAGCTTATTTTTATACGAAAATTTTATCAACATTTGCTTTAAATAAAACTAATAACGCACAATAAGCCTATTAGAGCTATGTTTATTCTATTGCTAAAATATCTATAGGAATTTAACCAGAAGTTCATACATTTTTCTTTCAAAGAAATAATTTTACTACTCAGCAAAATAGTGTATAAAACATACGTTTGATTACAGGAAAAAAAAAGTATAAAATATATTACTAATAATTACAAATAATTACCATGTTTAGTTAAACACGTGTCGGGGCGAGTCATAATTTCATCTTCCATATTTCTTCTTCTTCTTCTTGGCTCTTTTTGCGCAGCTGCATCTCCTCCAGCCGCTTCTTCTCCAGTCGCCTGTTCTGCAGCAGGCTGCTGTACAGGCGCTTGTTCTGCGGGCGGTTGCTGCACAAGCGACAGTTGTGCAAGCGCTTCTTGCACAGGCGCGATTTGGCCAGCCGCGTGAGGCCAAGCCGATCTTTGCTGAGGCGGTTGTTGCGTAGTCACATTTTCTCCAGTCACAATAGGCCATCTCTGTTGAGGCGGTTGTCGTGCAGGCGAATTTCGTCCAGCTACGTTGGACCAAGCTGTTCTCTGCTGAGGTGCTTGTTGGGCTGGAGCTGCACTTTGTGGAGCCCCATTAGACCAAGCCGATCTTTGTGGCGGCGTCGCTTGTTGCACCGAGGGCTGCTGTGCAGGAGCATTTCGTCCAGCTACGCTGGACCAAGCTGTTCTCTGCTGAGGTGCTTGTTGGGCTGGAGCTGCACTTTGTGGAGCCCTATTAGACCAAGCCGATCTTTGTGGCGGCGTCGCTTCTTGCACAGAGGGTTGCTGTGAGCGCGAATTTCGCCCGGCTACGTTGGACCAAGCTGTTGTTTGTTGAGGTGCTTGTTGTGCGGGCGCATTTCGTCCAGCTACGGTGGTCCAAGCTGACTGTGTTTGTGACGCTTGTTGTGCCGGTGCATTTTGCGCAGCCTCATTCGGCCGAGCAGTTCTTTGCTGAGGCTGTTGTTGTGCAGACGTATTTCTACCAGTTACGGTGGTCCAAGCTGACTGTGTTTGCGGAGCTTGTTGTGCACTTGGCCCAGCCCCATTGGATTGAGCAGGTCTTTGCTGAAGACCTTGACCAGATCCTTGTTGTTGACTCGTCTTCTTATTCTTGTTCTTTTTCCCCATTGTTTTTTAAACTGAAAGTTTTTTAATTTATTTTAATTTTTGACATATACCGGTTATATTGACTAAAAAAATGGATCACAGTAATATTTTGTAATAATAAATAATGTGCTATCAATGATAAAGGTAAACAGCTTAATTAATTGGAGAAGATTTAAAAAAAAAAAGTATTAAAAGAATCAAAACAAACTGATGTATGCAGAAGCCTGAGCATTTCAAAATTTTAATTTTCTAATTTATAAGGACTAGTATAACATTTTTAAATTCCAAGGAATAAAGCATTCCATTTTTATAGGCTTTGAAAAAATTTCGAAAGTTGCTCTGATCGCACCGGATCACAGAATTCTCACAGTAAAACGCACAAAATAAATTGAGTAAATCAACGATTATTTCGCTTCTAGGTCGACTTCTTAAAATAATTTCCACTGTGAAAACGAAAATTCGCAATAAATCGCACTTGTAAATTTTCGAACCGCGTTAGGATCTATTTTTTTCGCGCACTGTGAACCGGACGTACAAGTAATATCCACATAGAGTACGAATCACAGTAAATAATATGAAAAGACTCACCTTTTAGCTTTTGCAGAGCAGCAATTCTGTTCAATGCCCGGCGTGTCACACGATTGTGCTTCAAAAGAGGGGCGCAAGATGCGAAGCGGTCGAGAGGGACACAACGGAACTTTGCGGCACAGCGATGCTAAAGTTTCGCGCGTCTCGATCCAAATGAAACCGAGTAGTTGGAGTGTCGAAGCTAACAGGCCGCGTTGATCGCCGGTGATGGACTGAAGCCGTGATGGTGGAAAAGCTACTTGAGAGTCTCCCTGTACAGTTCGTCCCTCTCCTAATTCGCTCTCCTCTCTTGGATCTTCACCCCCACCTCCACTACAGCTACAGAACATAGGCACAAGCCTACGCTATCGCATGCATCCCCCACCCCGCTCTCTTATTTCTTGATCTTCAATAGGGCTATCATTGTGTTGGACACGGGTGGCTCAAATTATTCTCAATTTTCAAGGAGTTCTAGAGAGAAAATCTACACCCACCTTTTATCTTGGCTGTGACGAAAATCGTGACTAAAGCCAGAGACAAACAAAGCGGGGTCTGTTTTTTTTTTATCTTATGTACAAGTACCTTACTTTACTGCTTTTTCTCAATGGCTTGTGTTCATGGGAATCGAAGAAATAATTTTTCTCTATTCCTCAGGCGAAAGAACGTGTTTTCGCCGTTTGTTTACACTAGAAGAAGAAGCACTTTTGCCCACTGCGTGCAGTGAGCAATGTTTTGAATAGCCTAACCCTATATTCGATACAGCGGATTGTGACTTTGCCGCGCGGAAGTCGCGAAAGTGTGCGACTTCGGCGCGGAACTGTCTCGCATCGGGAGCGTGGTGCTCTCAAGAAGGATGGTCTACTATGAATTCATGTTTATTTATTTGGAAATATCCTCTCTCTCCCTATCTCTCTTTATCTCTCTCTATATTTTAGCCTATTGGCGGAACATTATGATATTCGTATAAGTATTTTTATAAGTATTTTATTTGCCATATTTTCTCTTATTTATTATTTCAAAAATTATCTTTTTAGTTTTCTTTTGCATTGTTATGTTTTTGATAAATCTTTTATATCTCTTATGTATTTTACGACATAATGAACTAAATTGTTATTGTATTCTATTGTAATTGACTGAAATTTATAATTTTATACCTTTTAATGTATTTTCTAATTTTTGCCGAAAAGGGAGAATAAAGATATTATCTATTTATCTATCTATCTCTCTATCTCTCTCTTGACTCACATGAGTATGTTAACAATCTGCTTGTTCATGTATGTTCGATGCCCGCCCCAACCAGCAGCACTCGCTACGCTCGTGCTGCAAATGTTGGGCGGGCATCGCACACACATAAACGCGCGCATCGGGAAAAACCAATTGCGACAGGTAAAATAAAATTGAAAAATATAATCTGCAAACTACAAGAACGACGTGAAGTCGCTAACGCTATCAAAGCATAGGGCGAAAGAAAAAACATGGCTGCGCAGAGTTGACGTTACCAGGAAAGACGATGATTTTCGATTTTTCTAGATTGATTAATTAACGTACTTTCGCCCGGGAATAGAGAAAAATACTATTTCTTACACGGGGGTTAAATGGAACTCCTGCATGCACGTGATATGACGGCCTTGGCTTCGCCTCGGTCGTGATATCACGTGCCTGCGAAAGTTCCATTTTCCCCCCTTGTAAGAAAATCTACTATAAATTTGATATTCGTTGAAAAAAAAATTGTTTCCAAAAGCTGCTAAAGACGTAGAGAAGAAAAAAACTTTAAATTAGACAAATTATAGAAAAGGATGAATTTAGGATGAAGAGTAACTCAACAAACTTAATCTTGATCACATGTATAAGAGCTTTCAAATGTCTAGAACTATAGAGAAATCAGTTTACACTTGAGAGTTCGATGACATCTATGATGTTGAGTGTCAAATTTTTCATCTTCTTGCAGCTTCACAGGAAAACAACAACGATGTTTTTTTCATACCGCATATACATCGAAATAGAGTTATATTGTTACGTGTGGAAGTAATTCACAAGCGAGTTCGGTCATACCAACAAAACCGCGATTCAGCATTCGAAGCGTCGAGAAACCGGAGTCGGTCAAATCGGTCGTAGCGGCTGAAAACTGCCAAATCGGCATCGGCGGAATAACGAAGTTCCATGCGATTCCAGCCGATCCCCACACCTATAATTAATTAGGAAAGTGGGAGACACTGCATCGAGAATATAAAAAGCGACGCATCCGGCGTCGCTGGTCGATACGATTACTTTTTACTTCCACCCTTTAATTACACCCTTCAATAGTGACTTCACCAGTATAAGCTGAACACTCACCAGAAAATGAAAATTTTCTTAAAATATACGAAATAGTGCAGAACGAGTTTACGTGTTTTAATCAAATGTAGTGATATTTTTTAATTTCCTGCAAATTTTCCTTACATGTTATAATACATTGTATGAAATAGATTGGCTTGAATACTTTCATTATAACAAAAATACTTTCAAAATTAAAAGTCTCTGGGCTAAGACCTTATGTCTAAATAAATTGTTATACATATAGTTAATGATTCTAGATTATTTTTAACAAAAAGTTAATTATTTAAATGTAATTTACATGTTCAAAATTAGGTTCATTTTATGGCCCTGGTTCTAGTGAATGAACATACAGTTTGCATTGGACGCCTATAGTCCTATTTCGGTACTCCAGCAAGAATCTAAAGAAGACGATGATAAGCAGATAAGAAAAGTCACAAATATTAGAAAGAATATTAAAAAAGAGAAAATAATGAGTAAAGATCTCAAAGAATCTCTTACTTTTTGAAATGTTCAAAAAAACTGATTAAATGATTAAATTAATCCAAAATGTATTTCATATCTAACTATATTTCGTTAAAAATATTTGTCACTATTTTTTTAAATTAATTAATTATTATTTAATTAATTTAAGTACTAATAATTACCATTATCTTTAATCATTCTAGAGCTTTTTTGTTAATGTAAAATGGTATAGATATGAGTCCACTTAATATTCAATACTAATATAATCAATTTATTACTACATAAAAAATAAGTGTTCATTCAGTGGCTCATAAGTGTTCAGTCGCTAGCACTGCGTGTTCATTTATTGGTTTTTAGCTGACATTTAAAGATTTACCTTTATTTTAATGTCTACTTTTATTCTTTACTAAAAAAAATTTTCATTGTCATGTTTTAACATTTTAAAATCGTGTTAAAAAAAATTTTAACTTTTACTCTATTTTTAAACCTCTTAATTGAGCGACAAAACTTACAATTTCTTTATTCGTTCATTCACTATTTCTACTATACTTTTAAATTTTTCATTTACCTAACTTGATATTTCCTATACTAATATCTTTCAAAACAATTATTCCCATCGACGAACATTTCAATTATGTGTTAACTTCCGTATGTCGAGGCGACATTTCGTTCACCTATAAGTATAATCTACGTCGGTGCGACCCGACAAAGTGTTCGTCTGACGGTACAAAATTTCAAAACGATCCTCTTAGATGACAGGGATAAGGTTTTACCACGTGTTTCCCCGTTGTTTTACGAGTGAAGAACAGATGGACGTCCATTGCAGCTATTGTATGTCCTCCGTATACGTATATATAAGCCCCTACTCCAAGTATGTTTTCCAGATCTGCGACGGGGTTGTTCGTTGGATGAGGCAGACCTTTAGCCCTACTGCAGCAGTATAACTTTCTCCTCAAGGCTGTATACGTATATATCTGTGCTTGGGCCTGTGAAACTTTCTAAAAAAGTGGGCGCAGGAATACCTCTAGTTGTTTGGTACCGGCTTTGCGAAAGTCGTAAATTAAAATCCTTTGGATACGATCGATCGGCTGCTTTTCTGCCGCTGCTCGTCAACATTACTATATATAGCGTACGAAGTGATAAATAATAAAATGAGTAAATGAAATAGAATTTATTCAAATAATAAGAAAAAGTCAACGATTTTAATTCGAAATGATATACTGTACAATGTATATAAAAATATTTACAGTACTTTAAAAAAAAAAAGATAAAAGTCGAATTTCATTATTCAAAAAAGACAATAAATTTCTTCTACTAAAAATTTATTGGGGTTAAAAAGCGATAACTATATTTCAATTGATAGTATTGAATGTTGCAATTAAATTAATCCACTTCTAATTCTTTTATCATATATATATCTTATTTCCTTATACGTTACAGCATTTATTTACAGAGTAGGATCGACGACATACAGTATTATCTTTTTATTGTTACTTAATGAAGTGCAATCAGTATTAATCTTTCGTTAATCAATAATAATGTTTTATAACTTCGACGCCTGACAGTCAAACTGCAATCAGAAACACGTCTATAAGATTTTGTAATTTTCTTTCTCTTATTGAGTCGTCCTTTTGTCCTCTCGAAAGCAAAAGGTAATCGACCTTCCAGCAAATGAGGAGAAGCTATCCGTGATGATATTTAAGAAAGTATCGTTTAACACGTATAACATATAATCTTACAATAAAGGAAAATGTTTCTCATATAAAGTAAATTTTTCATAAATTTTACATATTATGAATTTTGTTATTATATAGTTCAGTTATCTAGTTGATTTTTTGATATTTCTTTATTTTAAAATTGTTTCCTAAGACATAAAGAAAAATAGTTTAAAAATATTTTCAATACATACATGTTGATTTTAAATACCGTAATAAATTAATAGATTTTATTAAATATTAGTCTTATATTAAAAACACTGATATACAAATAACTTAATTCGATGTATAAAAGTCATGATAAAAAAATAATAATTAAAATATTTCTGAAATTAAGATGATTAGAAAGTTATCTTTAAAACATCAAAAAATCAACTAAAGTTTTTTATTGATCTACGAATTTCAGATTCGGTTATTTGAAAAAGGCGCCGCCTCGTTGCAATATTGTTTCGTTTGCACGTATATACGCATATACGTGGATAACTGTTTATTTCTTCTCTTTCGCTTTCGAGTTCCTTACTATGAGTGCGTATATGCAGATAAATATATACACATATATGTAATACATATACTTATGCACTATTTGGGATTGTTGGGGGCAAAGGAAAAGGATGGGAATATTAGGAAATCTCTGGATACTTACATTTAAAAAAGTAACATTGTTAATATATATATATATATTTGTATATATATATTTATATATAATTATCGTTATCATTAAATTATGTAATCAATTGATTTAGCATAAAATTATCAACTCGCGTCCATGAAAAAAATTCGCAGACGCTGCTCGTTCTCGTTCTCTCGATTTTTCTCATGTTTCTCTGTCACATTCTTATTTAATTGTCCCTCTTATCGGGAGTATTATACCCTCTTATAAAATATGATTTTATTACAATTACAATTATTATTATTACTAGTCATTATTATTTATTATTATTTCGCTTAGAACGTAGACGGTTTTTTATTTTATCAAGTGAATTTCGAATGAGCCAAGCCAACATTTCAACGATTTTAAATTCTCTTAAATTAATTTTCCCATTCATCGCATGTCCATTGATGCTCATTGTTATACAAAATTTTTTTTATATTCATTCTTTTGTTTTGCTCACTTACACTTTTCCAATTAAACTATTCTTTCTACAACTAAAAAATGGCGAGCATCAATTAACATGTATTTTCTTTCTCCGATAAATTAGATTAAAAATTTACTGTACCATGTGTAAAGATCGATCATGATTGTATTTCTATTTCTCTCTCAATTCTCGTCTAGATTTCATTATATTTATATTAAACGTCCAAAAAATAAAATTTCAATTTTTCACATTAAAATAGAATTGAGATTTTGAACTTATGATTAAAATAAACAGATATTCTAAATAAGAAGATTTATATACATTACTAAATTATGAACGCCAATTGATTTGCAATTCATGTAATAGAAAAAGATAAATAGATAAAAGAAAAGAAAAACCAAAAAATTAAAGATCGATTATTTAGAAAAGAAACGTGCACGGAGACAATAGATTGATTGAGCGATAGGGATGTTTTCATGAACAAGAGGCAAATGCCATGCAATGATTGACGACCTTGTAATAATAAATTAATGTTTACAAAAACAAACAAACATATAATAATTTACGGCACGCTGCTTACGACTTAAGCATAGCTTTTTTCTATCTTACTTCTACCTGTCTTCTTGTATTTTCTTAATTATTTTTTTTTTAACAATGATTCTGTTTAATTGTATATGAAAAAATTACTAGACAATTCACAAGAGGTGCGATGAGAGCGTTTTCAAAAGGAAAGTGCTACTTAACATCGCTGGCTCGACAGCAGCAATGGCACCAAGAAAAGCGAATATTTGATTAGCAGTCATATCGGTCCATCGATGCTTCACCGCACCTACGTATTTCATTATTTTTTCATTTCAAATGCTTTTTCCACTTGTCATGGTTTAACGTATAAAAATTGCAAGCTATTAAAACGCATTGATCTACGCTTAAAGATTGAAGTAGTGAAAAAAGAAAATGCAAGCTGGCTTCTCTCCTTCCTTCGACCCCATGGTCGAGTATAAAAATTTAACAACAACGACCAGTTTAGAGTACAACGAAGCGTCAAACTCATTAATCTTGCAGCTTGAAACGGGAAGCAGAGGAGCCTAATTATTCAGCCTCAAATAATTATTTGTAATACAATACGTCGAGTTTTATAAAAAAATATAACAATAATGGATAAACGATATACAATTGTAGAAAAAAAACTATCGAGAGGCTATCGATGGTCTACTGATATACTGATGGGTAGGATGTAGGGGGCGTGCGAAATAATAATAATAGACATTTGCGTGCGCTTAAGTTGAGTTTAAGGCGGGTTTCGTGAAAAAATTTCGTACCAAATCGCTTGCTTTCTTACGTAGTTAATAGGTGTAAATGGCAGTATCGGCATGATATACGTTCTGTTCTTCTGTTTCATTCAAAACTCTCGATAAAGAGACGCACGACTTGCACGCGCAAAAGTATTGTTCGATAATGCCCTACAATTTCTATGGACAGTGGCATATTCTTTTAGACCAAAAGACAATGGAATAAATACACGTGTATACTGTTCCACGCCAAAAGAAACAAAGAAACTAATTAAAATACATACGGAAGGTATAGGTACACGAGGACGAAACAAAATTTTCAAAAATTTTGTAACTTCACCATACGCACTTGTCTCGGTGCAGACTCGACGGTAACGAGTTGAGCAACTCGATTCCGCAATGAGTAACTGCTCCAAGTTCTTGGGACAAACCTAATGTGTAATTAGATGCCCGCAAATGACTTGTTTGTGCATTGGACGTGCAAAGGACTGTAAATGCTTTCGACAAACGTAGCTACACAGATTTAAAAGATAAACACTCACGCAAAGTCAATAAATAATCGAGGCGCGTCGCGAGATCCGACGCCGGGAATCCACGATAATGAAAGAAAGAAAGGAAGAAGGAAGGAAGGGGAGCAGGGAAAGTGGGGGAGGAAAAGTAGATATAGTAAGAGCCGTGATCCATCTCTCTCGTTCCCTTAAAAATTCTTGGCCTGCGAGCGTCAAGACTGCCGCACTCGGCTCGCCATTCAGCACTCAAATTACATAATGAATATATTTATATATATGGCAAAATCGTGTTTGTTTTTTTCTCCTTTTTTTTTTGTTTCTCAGTCAGTCGAGGTTGGCGTGTGCGCGAACGACAACGTTTCGCGCAAAAAATCGCGTGTGATAGATTCGTTCTTGCTTTGTTCGTTCGTTCGAGCCAGCAGCGCGCGCGACATATTAAACATCAATGAGCCTGCCTCTCTCTGTTACGCAGAAAAATGTGGATGGGTGTGTATGTGTGTGTCTTTGTTTGTTGTGTATTTCTCTGTACGTGCGTGCGCATACACGTACGTAGAGTGAGTTTTAACAGAGCGCGACTCTCGCTCGCGGAGAATGCGTGAGAAAAATTACACACGTACTACACGAAGCGCCGAGAGAAAGGATAGATGTTACGTTGAGAAAAGATCGACAATTCAGCGAGATCTTCCTTTCCCCGACAAGCGAGAGAGACAATATTTATATATATTTATGTATATTATTTATAGAAAAGGTGTGAGAGCTTCGAAGGCTTTGCTTTTCCGGCGGGGCTATCAGTAATCAGGCTCGAGGTTCTATACAACGAGGGCTACACGTAATTGCGCTTGAAAAAGTTAATGCTTGTGTATGTGTGTGTCTGTGTGTGTGTGTGTGTGTATGTCATCCGCTGAGAGGAGGCGCCCTCGCGTCTGCGCAAACGTCCATCCCCGAGGGATGATATAGAGAGAGAGAAAGAGAGAGAGAGAGCGAGGCCCTTGACGGTCCGAGTCCTGCTCGAAGTCAGCGGGGCGATGGCGAGGTCCCGGCGAAGTCGATGATTCGCCAGTCCAAGGCCCTCGAGGCTCCTTTTCTTCCTCCGGTCGCGCGCGCGTCTCGCTGTCTCTCGGTTGCTGTCTCTCGCATGTGCCGTTGACGTCGCTGCTCGTTCTCTCTTTCTCTCGTTCTCACATTGTTGCTCAAGCGAGTTGACGCGGAGATAAGGGGGGCTTTAGTAAGCCTCTTCAAGCGTAGAACTCGCGGTTGTGCTGGGGCGCCCCGGGCTTAGGGTAGGCGTTCGCCGCTGGCGATCGCCGTGGCTCGTCCAGGGCGTACGAGCCCTCATCCTTCTTGCGCATTCGGTAGACGATGAACATCACCACGAGGATGGCGCAGAGCAGTCCAACCACTGCGCCTCCGATCACCGCTGAAATTTTTAAATGTCCTCGTGTTAATGGTTTTTTTTTAATTAAAATTACTTGAAAATGAATAGTATAGCTACATAAGTGCAATATTAATATTTAAAGAAGTGAAGAAGTGCAAACAATTTCGACGCTTTTTCAAAATTTTCATCACGAAAAATGGATTATTAAAGTTTTATGTACATAGTTATGCTATAGCCTAAACTAACAGTCGCAGCGACTGATTAAATTTTGTATTTACTGTTTACTTTCATACCGCGCGCTTACACGACGTCAATAACAGATTTTTCCACCGGCATTTTTTTTTTAATTTAATTCTTCAAAGCGCCCCATTACAATTTTGAAATTAATTAAAAAACTTTTTTTCAAATTCATGGATAAAAACGCGGCTTTTTAAACATTGTAAGATTATTTTGTTCACTTTTGTTGAAAAAAAATTAATAATCCTCGTATTGCACAAGCGTAAACATATGGGTAAAAAACAAACATTTGAAAAATGGGTAAACGAAAAATAGATCCATACCGGCTAGAACACCGGGTTGAGCGAAGAAGGAGCTGGCTCGGTCCTCGTGTTTTGGATTCATGATGTACACGTCGCGTGTATCGTCCGTGTCCTCGTCGTGTTCCTCTTCAGCGCCGGAAGGCTCGACTACGTTGACGCCAGTGTCTGGTCGATTCACAGCGTCGATATTCGTCTGCAAAGATATGATTTGATTAGAAACATGAATTATAACACTTAAATTATAGAGCTAAAGACGTAGGGGAGAGTTGCCCAGTGCACCCATAGAATTTTCGACCATAGCTTTTGAAATTATGGGTTAAAATTAATTAAAATACCAAAAAAGAGAATGATTCTTAGAAGGCACTCTATAAAGAGATGAATTAATTTTTATAACAAGAACTTGAAAAAAATCTTTTCACGAAATTTTGTTCTAAGAAATGGTTAAAAATAATAATTCTTTTAATTAATTAATTAATTTCTCGTATTTAGTTGGCATCAACACTCAACATATGCCCATATGTAATACACGGCCAGTACTGGCACTAATTGAGTCGCCAAAACTAAGCAAACAAGTCATCATTTTCATTTTGAATCATACTCAGTCACCAAGAGGTTTTAAGCATTCAAGAACAAATTAATGTGTCTCCGGATTGATAAAACCTCTCGATGACTAGACACGAGAAACGCGTGGTGGCCTGCTTTAGGCGTTGGCCATGAGTCCGTGCAACTCTCCCCTAATATTATAAAGCTTAAAGAGATTTTGTTTTTCAGAACTTTTCCAAAAAGATATTTTAAAGTTTGAACAGCATTTAGGTACTTATGTACGCAAAAAATAATTTTACATAAATTCCACATTCCAATTACGTACTGTAGAATAACTTAACTATAAGCACTTGAACGAGAATATGAAAATTATAGAGATTAAAAATCACCGACAATCCCAACCATCCAACAATTATTTACATAAGCATACAACCGATTTCCTTCGAGACTTTTGCATTTCACATTAATTTCTAAAAAATTTTCATCGTGCGATGTTCAATCATACCTGTTTAGTCTTATATATCGTCTCCTCGACTACTTTAGGTTCCACCGGTTTGCTCACAACTGGATCGACCGTATTATGGTTATTGAACTCTGCAACATACCGGAAACGGTAAATTAGTTAAAAAGTTTCGTTATACACGTATACAACAAGTATAATTATAACAGAAAATGAACGAAAATTAAAAAGCTTCCTTTCTCGACAACAGCCACTCAGGCGCCATCGCACATCACGTGATGTGTCTAGCCGTCCCCCGAGATTGCGGAGCTTTGATGAAAAGAGGAAGCCAGTTAATAATGAGAAAGCAGCCGCTATGTGTAGTGGCGGGCGTATAATTACCAGTGCCGCCGTCGCCGTCCTCGTCGTCGGGGCCAAGGCCACTGCCGGACGCCTCGAGGTCGTCGCGCACCTCGCCGCCGCCCCGACCCGAGCCCTCGAGGCTGTCCTGGTCGTCTAGGTAGATGTCGCCGTCGAACGCGTTGTAGCTCGAGCTCCCCGTCGACTTGTCTTTCAGGTTCTGCTCTTTGTTCTGGAAAAGAAAAGAAGATTGAGACGTGTTAGAGAGCTTTGTAATCTCGTTATAATGCTGCGACTTATGCGCAATAATTATTCATTGTAGGGGGCGGGGAGGTATAAGGAATTACCCACGACAATTTGCCTCTTACTTTCCAAAAATACGAACACTGTCGTTTTTACACTTATTTGCAATGGCTAAAAATCTCAACCCTTCGGTGCAAATATTATGAAGAGCGCGATTGGCGCGCGCGTGTCAGCGATCAGGTAAGTAAGACGCAAAAGCGAGCGAAAATACTCGTGCGAACGGAAGCCGGTGTGTGTTCGCGCATGCACGCGGTCGAAATCCGGGCTCGACCGCAAATGCCGAAGAAGACGCTGATGGATCGCCGCAGCAGCCGCACGTTACCTAAATCACGACTTTCTCGGGCGTGCAATCCGCTTTTCGCCCCCCACCACTGTAGTAACAGTAGCACGTGTGTGTCTGTGCGACACTGTTTTTTCTAGGTCTTTAGAAACGCGTGCGCGACCGTACACTCAGTCTTCTTTCATTTTTTATTTTCGACTTTTTCGTGTCAAGAGCGGACTACTAGCTTTTAGCTTAGCCTTTTTTAGCGTCGCCCGAAGCGTCGAAAATCCGAGGGAAGAGTGAGTGACGCTCGGCAAATGCAATTGTGAGCTCTTTTGAACTAGTTTTTCAAGAAAAGACAACGAAAAAGCGTAGCTGCTTTTATCAAAGGAAATTTTTATTCGGATCTACGACGGTTTTAGTTCTGACGAATGATAACGTCGATGTACCATTTGCGAGCTGTTCAACGCGTGCATGTTCTACTTTCTAATCCATTTTAGATGGGTCTGAAGTTTGCATTGTTGGAGTGCAACGAAATAATTTTTTACAATTAATTAAAGTTATCGAGCAATGGAAAATTTATCTAAATCTTTGTTATAAAGTTATTTGATGCTATAAAACAACAAATCTACACGCAAAAGTAATATTAATTATTATAAACTTTAAGTAAAATCAAATATTTTTTATTTCGTTGCACTACAACGTTGCAAACTTCAGATCCATCATTTTAGTCTCGCAAAATTTAACGCTCTATTTATATATGTATCTGCGACGTTTCGTATTTCCCGATTACATTTTCAGTGAAATAATCAATACTTTCCGCGTTTAAAGATAGTACAAGTCAAAATGAATATTAACGAAAAAGAATATGCGCTCAAAAACCGCACGTTATCCTAAATGTATAAATAAATGAATCACGAGCAGCCATCGCAGATTTCTCAATTAAAGAATCATTTCACTTTGTTATTCCTCGGGGTTGGAAACAACGTATCGAGCAGCTTAAAATACACCGGCCGCCGAGCAAATTACTAATCGATATGTGCGAGTAGCCCGAAAGGGAATAAAGGAACAAGCAAAGGACAATACTTATTATCAACTGCGACACTTTTAACTGATGACGCACGTTTCATATCGAACTAACTTTGACAATGATTACTCAATACCAGGATAAGCGACAAAAGTCAATATATACATAAACATGCTGATATTATATACGAAACAACACGCGAATATTCGATGCATCGCCATCTACAATTCATCATACACGCTCGAAAAATCCTAGTGAAAAGCCATACACGCATATATATATATACCCATATACACCGACTTTCAACCGGACCTAGAATGGTCTCAGCTGTTCAAGCGTGTTATGGTCTCAGCAGCAGCAGCAGCAGCAGCAGCGCGCGCAGAGCGCATATACCTACATATATATTTCCCCTATATACACGCGCGAATGCGCCACGCGTGTCATCCTCTCAAGCGCGATCGAACCAAACGTCAACATCATACATCAAGAGAGAGAGAGAGAGAGGGGGGAAAGAGTGAAACGCAGAAAAGGTGCGTAGTGCGTGTGTATATACGACGATTGCTAAGAGGTGCGGTCGTTGTGAATAATGTGAGGTATAAAGAGGATTAACAAAAAACACAGACAGTGCGCTATACACACGAGGGGGTGGTAGATGCGTGCGACGGTGATGTATACATACAGTGAGAATATGTTACGGCGCAATATATAACAAGGAGTCAAGCATGCCCAACGTCCTCGCTACGTTACCTAGGCGAAAAGCAACCTGGTTAGCTGCAGCAGCTGCGCAATGCTTTCTCACACACTCTCTCTCTCTACTACTGCAAGCTCCGAAATCGCAGGTACACGTCAAGTACGTTCGTATACGCGCGTGCGTGCACTATATACACACACACACATACACCCGCAGTCGGTGTTTGAGGAAATGGACGAATGCGCCGGCCGTCTTCAGCCGTCCCGCGTTTGTGTCTTTCTCTCGCAGCCTCTCACGGCGAAGGAGGAGGAGGACTGCCACCACCGGCGCTGGCACGCGCCACAAGCCGATTGCGGATATCGACGTTTTCTCGCGGAGCAGCCGTCGTCGTCGTCGTCGTGGCGAAACGGAGCAGCATTTTTCCGGGAGTTGAGTGGGCGACACACACTACGCCAGGAGAGAGAGAGAGAGGAGGAGCAGCGCAGCAGATAACACCGCGTGCGCGCGCTCGTGCCAGATGACACGACGAGAGTCGTCGTCGTCGTCGTGCAGTTGTGTGTAACACACAGTGCGCGCCGCCGCTGTCGACCTTGGCGAGAGAGATGTGTTATATACGGGCCGCGCCTGCTGCTGTATACGATAAAGCTTTTCGGCCAGATGCTGCCGACTGCGCTGACTGGCCTCGGCTAGTGCAGGGCCGCGGCGCCAGGCGGCGCTACGAGCGACTAGGGTGGGTGCGAGCCACTCCTCCTTCACCCCCTCGGGTCTTTCTCTCTCTCTTTCCTGGAGGAGAGAGGGTGAGATCCCAGGGCTACCTGCGCCGCGGCCACCCTCTCGCGATATATATAACAATCTATGTGGCGTGGGTATCCTTAGGGCCGGTGAAGATAGCTATCACCCCCGCGTTCCGCACCCAGAACCGATGTTTTTCATTTCCTCCGGTTCGAATAATATGTAGGCCATAGAAGTAGCTATAGCTGTGTGTGGTTAGGCATTGTCCGCGCGAGCTTTTTTTTTCATTGCGAAATATCGTCCTTTATTGTTTTCGGGTTGGATTTTTTTTTTGTGGCGCGGTTTAGTTTTTAGTGTTGCCGGGGGGATTTGAATTTGAAGATCGCGCTTCGTTCCGCGACTGAATGGTGCGGGTGTGTATAGAGGGATTTGTGTATTGCGGCTACAGCGGATGAGAATTTTGATGGTAAATATAATTAAAACTTCATTTCGGAGTAAACGCGTATAAAACGCTTTTTCGTGTTTGCGTTTGATGGACGCGCTCGGGAGAGCGAGAGAGAGAGAGAGTGGGCGTAATTCGATCATTGTAAAGTTCATTAGTTGAGCCAGCGTCAGGATAATTGCGCGGAAAATTGAGTTTTCCTATCGCCGTCGAAATATTCAAATTGTACCCGTTAGCTAGCTATAACGTGCATTTATCTCGCACGTATACAGATTGTTTTTAACTTGTGCTGCCAGCTTAAGGACGTTCTCCGACTCAAATTCATTAATATCGCGAAAATTGTGATTTAAAAATATTATTTACAATGAAAACCCTTCATGAGTCTCTATACATTACTCCAAAAATAAAAAAAAATGTCAGTGTAAGATAAAAGGTGTCAATATGATATTTAAATAAATAGCACTTACATAGGGTGACTATATATAGATATACAAATAATATGGGAGTTTTTGTTTACGTTGCTGTATCTTTGAAATTAATATCGCTCGCTATATTGAAAATTATACCATATTATTCCTCTCGATTTCTAGTTTTATGGCTTACGGTTGAAAAAGAAACACAAAGAAAACTTTTTTTATAGTAAATTAAAATGTAATTTTAAAACTAGCTTAGATAGGGATCCCGTGTTAACACAAAAACTTTGAAGTTAAATATTTCTATTTTGAATACCGCTATGGACGTGGGGCTTTCAAGCATGTACTAAGCACACAAAATCAAACGTTCTCTGCAAGTTTCAGGAAAATCACAAGAAAATCGTTTTCTCGGAGAACGTCCTTAACCCGACGGGAACAAAATCGATGTACAGCAGTTCTGGATTAAACTGTCATCTTCGCGGAAGAAATCGCGGTCAACTAAAACTCAACTAAAACTACCCTCCTGAATAATTACCGCATCGTCAACTTTCCGTCGAGGCAGAGCAGACGCGACTCCTCTTCCGGCGTGTATATATACGCGCAGGAGTTCAATATAAAGTCGTTTCGAAGCGCGACGTGCTCTCGCGCCTATTAAAATATTAAACGCAAACTTTTCTTCGATGGTATAGTACAGCGAAGGATAAGGGAGAGGAGGGTAAAAGGTCACGCCTCGCAAGAGAGTTCGACGCGAGAGAGAGACAATATTGAATTTCCGCGAGAGCGCGCTCGGCCAACACGACGCGCGATGTGTACACCAGGAAAATAAGGCGCGGAAGAGAAAAACGCGTCATACGGAGCTCGATGTAGCGTAAAGTCACAACCAAATTTACTATGGATTACGCGTGTTCCATTTACCCTCGTCTCACCATTTACTTTCCATCGCGCGCGACGTGCTGCAGGCGCGCCTGTTTTCTCCTCATCCCCTCCCCCCGCATGAGCTTTCAGGAAAATTACCGCTGCGCGACGTAATCTAATCAAATTCTAATGCGGTGCTGTAGGTATCGGATTCTTTTCAATTTCTCCGTATTTACTTAAATTATTATTATACGTGTAAAATCGATTCCGATATCGCACCAAAGCGCCCACGAAACTCGCATCTATTCGATGAACTTTTCCGTATATTATAATATACCGCGCAGACTAATAGAAAGTGTGAAACTATATATACCAGCTCCGCAATCCATCATCCGATAAATTAAATTCAACGAAATAATACACCATCGATCAGGGATTAATATGCCGCGGGCATTATTACGCGCTGCTTCCTCTTCTTTTTACGCGCGCGGAAAAAAAAGGGATACAGAGGCGGAAGGGAGCCATCGTCGGTGGTTGTGGGCAATCGATGAGGATTAAAGGGCTGGATATATGGTACGCGTAGCCGATATATATAGGTAAAAAGGATACAGCGGCGCATTTGCGTGTATATATATATATACACCTATATATCGGGCAGCGTCTCTGTATTTTGCATGGGGTCACGCGATCGCGGCTCATATACACGCCGCCACGAGGGAGAATCAATGCATCGAAAGAGAGGGAGAGAGAGAGGGCGCATCGCGGGCTTTTGCCACCGATACACCGGCTTTCACGATCCTCCATATAAATCTTAACGACGTAATTTCCCGCCGTTACGAATTTTTAGGGCACTCGGAAACCCTATACAACCTTTGTTCGATGCCATCTCGATTAATGAGCATCTCTTCGCATTTAAACGTTCTTCTTTTTTTACGCGCAAACATAATTCAGTCCACCCGTCCTTTTTCCCAATTCGTCGATTCGCAAATCGACCGTATGATAATATTATAACGGAGGCCCTGAATAAGGTGTAATATTTCAGTTTAAAATATATTATCCAGCCGGATCCAAGTATCCGTATAATAGGCTTATAAACGGCGCGCGCGCGCCCCTATCGGGTCTATATATATTTGTAATTGATCGCGAAAGACATTCTTCATCCCCTAACGCTCGGGGTACAATAGACGCCGAGGAAATAAACGGACTCTCGGCGCGCCTTGATCGCCTCCTCCTCCTCCTCCTCCTTCTTCTTCTCCATTGACGGAAAATCCCGGAGAGGGATCAGCGAGTTCTTTGTCGGTGGAAAAGCGCTCTTTCCTCGGATCTCGATTCCTCCCTTTCTCCCCCCAGCGCGCGCTCGCGCATTCGCACAATAAGAGCTGCAGGAAACACATCAAACGAAAAGAGAGAACGATGCATCATCGATGACTGCGACAAAGCCACTCTAGCGCTCGCCGGCTTATATAGCGCAGCCGTGCGGAGCGGAAAATAAATGCTTATACGTGTGCGAGGCGTTACACAAAGTGCGATAAGGTAAGAGAGAGAGAGAGAGAGAGAAAAATCGGCCGCGTTAGCGAAATCCCTGGGGGCTTTATTAAGGCCAAGTGTCGAACTGTATGTGTGTGTGTGTGTGTGTACGTATATATATATATAGCAAGCAAGCGCGGCTGCTCGAGAAAAAAGCGAGTCACCGCTGCCGCGCCCGCGGGGGAAAGGAAGAAAAGCAGTTTCTTCCCGTGTATAGCGGCGACGGTGCGGTGCTGCTTCCTTCCTATTTCCTTTTCCCCCATTCGGTCGCTCGAATTTTCTTCTTCTCTTTCGGTCGCTCGCGTGTACCTATCGGCGAATTTATCGGTTCTATTGAGTCGCCCGAGCAAATGCAGTCGAATCTGTAACGTTTTCGAGAACGGAGGCGAATCTACGGGCTTTGGTGCTGCCGCGCGGCAATAGGGTTACACCCGTTCTATTGCTCTGTACTGAATGGGTTTATTTTACAGGAGATACGTATGTACATATATACGGTTCTCATGTATATATACCATTATCTAATTTCCTTGTCCTTAGTTGAATGCGTTGGTAGAAATATTAAACTTTAATCGAAATTGGTTATGTATCTCTATATATAAATTAATGGGTTCAAAGTGATTAGCCATTTGATCAGATGCTGTAAAATGGAAATAACCGTTGTGTATATATGTGCAATATTATGCTTCTTATTATAATATTAAAGCTGGCATTGACTTGTAAAGTATATAAATTAAAGCCCTCGTGCATTCACATCGTCCGTGTCACCGCGAAATTTCGCGAATTTAAGCGATTTTCTCTTTGCTTTCAGTGCCAGAGACTTGTTTCATTCGCACGTACATATTCGCCGCTCGCATGACCTCACACAATAACAATGCTCATCACTTTTCGCTAACCGTATTACCCGCTCTTCCCTTTCAATTACAAAGTTATACACGTGTATGCTTCCGCAATTTCATATAAATTCTATTATTTAATTAAGTTTTTTCAAAATTACTGCACAATATTACTTAGACGTCGTCTCTACAATTAATTATTATCCCTTTTTTTAATCCCCGCGCCATTTAAATGAGCGTTCATAAGCAAACAAATGTATCAGCATTATATTTATTCGTGAAAAGTCGCACTTGACAGGCGCGAATTAAGAACGCGCCACCGCGATTATCGACCATCGGTACACAAAGCTCCCGCGCGCGGCCGGATAAATAAAGCGTCGTCGTCGGTGGTGGCGGTGCTGGCGGCGAGTAGCGAATTGGCCGGAGAGAACGATGATAAAGAAGCACAGAGAGAGAGAGCGAGAGAGACACACACACGAACACACAAAACCGAGACGACTCTGTCTCACTCGCTCGCTCTCTCCAGCTGGCGAGAGATTCGCTCCAGCCGTGAATCAATACAAGGGCCGACAATCCCCAGGACGCCGCCCTCGGCGCCGCCGCGCTAGCTCGCCCACCGTAGAGAGCTTGCGCGCATTGGCATCCCTCCTACCCCTCCTCTCTCTTTCTTTCCCTCTGTCTCTGCGTTCGCGTGCATGTATATAGGGTCGACAAAGTGCATTTTTTATATCGCGTGCGCGGCGACGTGCAATCCTCCCACGTGTGGTGTATATATCACCACTAGCCTGCTTTTGCGCGGACGTACGTACGTACGTATGTAATATATATGTGTAAAGCAGTGAGACGCGTATTAGCCAATGGCGGATGGACAGATGGCTGGGCATAGGTTGATCGGGCTGTAATCGCGGGTGCGAGGTATGGGTTGTTTTCTTTTTCTCTCTCTCTGGTCGTTGTGTATATCTGACGGTTCGATCGGCTGTGAGCGAGGAAAAAAAACAAGATAATCGTGTAGGATGTGTGGCATAATTTTTGCGTTGGAGGAAATATAGGGGATTGGAATGCTGGGTGATACGAGATTGCGAGTTTTAATGGAATTACAAAAGATGAGTGGAATTATGTGGAGTTTATTCTAATGGAATAAATCTGATATCTGTATACAGTTAAAATTTATGTAATACGTATAACGTTTACAAATTGTAGCTTTGATACGCTGTTTTGATACGTAAAGTCGTTTGAAGGTAGAAACGATATTCAAGCTTGATTATATAGAAAACATTGAAGCGAAATCAAAAACAAGTGAATGAACTCTTTTCAGAAGGTGACGCAGAAAGTCATTGTTCGAAAAATTCACAACGACTTGACTGTCGCAATATTTTTTCTTTTTTTACACTTATTTTCGTCGTTACTGTTATTTTAGTTTGTTATTTGTTTGATGTCTTTTTATACGTTAGTCACATTTCCTCTTACCCTCGTAAAAAGAGTAATTTTAGGAATTTTTTTTTATCGCTATTTTATTTTGAAAGTAGAAGTGTGCTTTCAAACGCGCTACGTACTTATTTTGTTTTTTACGATAGTTCTTGTTTGTTATAACATACATTCACAAAATATAAACGACCGAATCCATCTTAAATCGCACAGCCCGGCTGTATCATTACACCGATTATTTTTTAATATAAGGATGTTATTCTCCTCTAAAAATGATTTGACACGGGTTTTATTATTATTCGATTGCACTTAAATCGCACCCCGTTTGCAATATACAAAATTTTGTTTAAAACATCCTGACGTTGAAATTTTATTTCTGAAAGTTATTTTCAAACTGCGTCCATTTCAAGAGTTTCTTTTTTAACTTTTGCGGAAACCTATACGCTATTTTATAAAGTTTCACGCCCTATCCCCTCCTGCACGATATTTTGATCGAAATTGAAAAATGCATGTTGTACGCAATTTTTATTAAAAAATGACTTTTTTAGAAAAATACATTTTTCTAAAAAGAAAAAACATGTTTTTTTATGAATTTTTGTTGTTGTGATAAAGGGTATAAACGCCATGTGTATGCCAGATAGTCTATTTCCGTAGAAAGAGAACAAATTATTAAGTGTAACCAGATTTTGTTGCCTTATGAAGTGGTCGATGATAGTCAATATAAATTGCTTTATTACATATGGAAGTAGTATACAAATACATATTATGGGCGTGCACATACACAATGAATGATCTTTGTCTTTCTAGATTTTTTTTTAACTTTACGAGTACCTTTGCTGTATTTTTTCTTTATTTTTACTTCAGTAAATTGATGATTAACAGTTTATGCTGTGTAAAAGTATGCGCTGTACCTTGTCATCTCTTTAACCCACAAATGAGTTTTTTAAATTTCTTACACATACATTAAAGCCTTTACAACATCTTACATCATGTAAACAGTTGAAAAGAGCGGACGCCGTCCAGACAGAAAAACAAATAGTCCCTATCGTCATGATCCGATGTGCATCGATCGTATACTTACGCGCCGAAGCAGCCCCCGAAAAGGATGAAAGGACGAGGAGGGTGCGACCGCGAGAAAGGGAGAATAGAAGCCAGGAAACGCAAGACGACGACGACGTCGTCGTTCCTCGAATCCCCTCGATTTCCTTCGAGAGTCAAGAGAGAGAAAGAAAGAGAGCTTAGCGTTGGGGAACAGGGCGCGAGGGCAAAAAAAAGATGAGGGTTCGAGGGTAAAAAAAAAAAAAAATATATGAGGGTTCGAGGGAGCTTAAAGGGAGCGAGCCGCGGGGGTCTCGCTTGGTAATTATTTGCCTGCCGCGTGCAGCGCCTCGACTTTTTTGCAACGCGACGACGACGACGAAGACAACGACTATACTACTGTCTGGGGGGGGGGGAGTAAAGGGAAAGACGTCGGAGGTGTTGGCTTTTGTTGAAGCGAGCGTTTCTCGCTCGATCTCTTCGGCGCTACGAGCACAGCACGAGTTTAATTACATTGTACAGTGTCTTTAAAAGTTGCCGATAATGATACCTGCGAGGACGTTGTCAAGGAGCACTGATATATAAGTTTCGAAATGGATGAGTATAAGAGAGGAGGGCAACGACACGCGAAGAGGCGACTGAACTGTAAAGGGGAACTGTAAGTCATCGTTTTCAAAACAGTTGAAGGCCAAAGGGACGTTCAAATTTAAAATCTCAAAACGCGTTCGCAGAAGATGCCTGATAGGACGTTTCAATTATTACAGAGTGAGCATTGTCAACGTTCCGAAAATATCAAGCATTATACGACTGAAATTCAATCTCCTCGTAGCTCGTCGGTATAATAATAAGACACGCGACCTTTTACAAAAACGACTTTGAGCCCACAGATGTTACACATGTATACGCGACCACACACCCCTCACCAACCGCATCCAATCTTTCAAGCTTAGGTATAACTCTCGATGCAAACACGATAATAAAACTCTCGGGACCCCAACAGCAACAGCAGCATCCACTTGCTTCGGCGATAAATTACCGGCGGAATCAAACCTATTAATACCCCCGGCAACAAACACACACAACCGCACTGAAATTAACTCGTCTGTCTTTTAAAACTTTACGCTGCACGCTGCGTTCGCGCGTCTCTCGCGAGCAGGCAGGTTGCTAAGGCGCCCCTCGCGCGCAAAGACGAATGCGCCGAGACGAACCCCAAGCTCGTCGTGTGTGTGTGTGTGTGTGTATGTACGTGCGCGAGAGCGAGGGCAACGGACTCAGAAGCGGCGATAATCCATGCCCGTAGTTTTTCTCTTTACCCCCCGAGCGACGCACGACGACGGCGGATTATGAGCCGCGTGAAAAGCCCGAAATAGACGAGCGCGCGCGCGTTTGTGTGTATGTGTGCTTTTCAAACGCACTTTCTCTCTCTGTGTGTGTGTATCCCTGACTCTCTCTCTCTCTCTCTCTCTGCCTCTGTGTCCCGTAATGGCTTTCAATCACAAAAAGTTAGAGAGCGGGAGAGTGGGGAGCGATATTCATTTTGATGAAACCGTAAAATGTCGCTTCTCTGCTGCTGCTGTGCAATCTCCCTTTTGAAAATCTAAGCGTGAAATCGATTTGCATCAAGGCCACGGGCTTATTTTGGAATCACGAAATGGCAGCGTGTTGTACATACGTGCGCGGGTGAGTACAACGCGTTTCTCTCTCTCTCTCTCTCTCTCTCGTGGGCGTTGGCGATGAAAGTCTTCACAGTGATGCCGATAAACGCTGAACTGTAGGAGGCGCAGGCCGGGGCATAGACGGGAATTAGTTGAATTCGCGCGCGCATATGCGCGACATTTCGGTTATTGATGGGTTCGTGCTATACGAGCGGTTGTAATTGTATTATGGCATAAATGTGCAGGCTATCAATAATTATGTAGAATATGACCGTATACCATCGATAGATATATCTATCTATTATATAAATTGCTGTATTTATTGTCGATAAATACGACTGAGAATTGCGCAGCTCTCTCGTTTTGGCGTGTGTTTATAGGGTAGTTATTTTGAGAAAGGCTAGTGAAATAATTTAGGAGAATTTAAATTCTGATACGTAGTTTATATAAACTCTAATGCGAGTATAATTTGTATACAACAAATTTGACTTTAAAAGCGGATGCAAATCGTTTAAAATATACTACTTCCGAGTCAACATCGTTATATAGTTATTGCGAAATTGTAGATTGAAATAGCTTGATTTTTATTCTTGGAAGTCCGGTGACTTTTATTCGTAAATACCCATTTCAACGAGTTTAAACGTAATATATATGCTTTTCCGAAAGCTCTGAAGCAAGTTATTGATTAATCTCTTTACGAAATATCATCGTATCATTATACATAATCCATTACTACTATTGATCAGTAATTCTCTGCTTGAATTGTATATCTTTAACACTAATTCTGTAAAACTGGCGTATCCACAATTTTCTATTAAAATCGCATTATTAAAATGAAATCCGGATAATAACAAAAGCCAAAAAAAGAGCATCGTTTCAATAGCTTCACAAGCGGCTACTCGCAAAGCAAAGCAAAAAAAAAAGAAAACGAACTTCAAAGCAATTCATCCGTACCAAATCCAATATATATTCCCTCACCGACAGCGACGACCGACACTGCCACTATTTCAACAAGCCGCCGCCACGTCGAAAAGGAGCGCACAGCCCCACGCCCGCGCGAATAATCCACGCACATTATTGGATCCTCCACAGCTTGGCTCCGAACTTTCGCCTCTGCGCCTGGAAACACAGAGGAAGAAGAAACGCGCGACGCCGAGGACGACAGCTGTTTCATCGCTCCTCCCCCTTTGCCACGTCCAATTTCCATAGTATTGCATATTTGGTCGTGGACACGTCTCCATCTATCTTGCCTGCAGGGCGAATACTTTCGGGACGAGCGAAAGGGAGAGTTGTGAAGAGGCTATGAACATTTTTTACAAAGATTCATTTACACATTCCAATCTGAAAACTGATATGACAGGAAAAAGAGTTCTTAACATTTTTGTTAAATTTCCAATGTTGCAAAAGTAGATTTTGCCCACTATATAAAAAGAAATTCAATAAGCAATTATAATCTTTTTTCTTTTTGATTCAATTTTAATTTGGAAGGTCTCATTTTATTCCTTGTTCAATTTCAGGGGGAGGTACCGATATAAAAATTGGAAAATTTTCAAAACCTGCAAAGTTACATGCAATTGTTTATAGATTTATCACTGAAATTTATAAACAATTGCATGTAACTTTGCAGGTTTTGAAAATTTTCCAATTTTTATATCGGTACCTCCCCCTGAAATTGAACAAGGAATAAAATGAGACCTTCCAAATTAAAATTGAATGAAAAACAAAAAGGATTATAATTACTTATTGAATTTTTTTTTAGTGCTGAACAAAATCTACTTTTGCCCCAATGGAAATTTTCTAATAAAAAATTTTGTCCATTATGTTAAGAACCCTTTTTCCTGCCAGATCAGTTTTCAGATTGGAATGTGTAAATGAATCTTTGTAAAAACTGTTCATAGCTTTAGGTCTACTAGACCGTGAATAGCTCAACTGACGACGTGATGCTTATTTCACGAACTGACTTTAATACACAGTTCGAAGAACGCGACGTTGCCGACGCAGCAGTTACATTTTCGTTACACGCGTATATAATGAGCAATTAAAACTAATGATTTACCATCGTAACCGCGAGGTTAAAAAAAAAACGAAGAAAATCACTTCGGTCGCCGGGGAGACCTTAGCCGCATATACACACGCAAGTTCATAAAGAAACCAAGGAAGGAAGATTAAAGCCTCTGGCCTAGTCTATGCATAAAGGAAGCGAAAGAAAAACAGCCGGCGGGCGCTCGCTAATACGCGCGTGCACTATATATATATACACACCATCGCCCGGGCGAACCTTTTCACCCGTACGCCGAAAGTTTCCATGGCCGCGTGTAGAGGCGGCCTCGCCCGCGCGCGGCTTTACACTTTATCCGCATCAACGCGAAAAACACGCGAGAGCGCGGGGAGAGAGAACGAGAGAGATTTGAATCTCAGCGAGTAGGAAAACTTCGCAATCTGATTTCGCGCGGGAGCGTAAATGCTCGCGCGTTTTTTTTTTTTGCAGTGTGCGGCGGTATTATGTATACATGGTCTTTCAGAGCTTTGGTTGTTGTCTGTTCCGATGAAGGGTAGACAAGTTTTCGGTGAGGCGGCTATGAGTTCGCGAAACTTACAAAGACAAAGTATATTAATAATATTTATATATACCTATTCTTGTCCGTAATGACTATATATTTCTACAGATACATCCGTATAGATTTATCGGTCTTTCCGTCGTTCCTACATCCCGAATCACACCCGACAAGTTAAAATAGAACGTCATATGTCACAGCATACTCTGCGACCGCGAGAGTTTTCTAATTAGAGCCGAAGTTCCTTGAGTAATAAAGACATGAATTCAACACGAGCTTCAGATTTTAAACTTCGGTTTGCCGAAAATTTCCTCATCAATTAATGCGCTTGTGAAAGATGAATTCTTTTTTTTCCACGTTCCACAGGGAAGACGTTCGTTATTTCAGCTCTTGAATTAATTACGACTCGCGACGAGCGGCGCTCGGCTTGAATCGTTGATGAGCGCGTAGAGCGTATCATACTAGATTACTTCCATTCTCGCTCTATCCGCTTTGATTAACGAAAGTGGCTGCTGGCATCGCCGTCGCCACGCAATCTACCGCGTGTAAAAAATGCATACGAGAGGGAGAGAGGGACGAAAAGCACACCACCGCCGCCAGACTAATCTCGCGCGCGCGCGCGCCATGTTAAGTATGAAAATCGCACTATTCTCTGGCCTTTTAGAGAATGAGGAGGGACGACGAATTTTCCACGTGGCTGAAATTTCTACTCCCAAAATGTCGAATGAAATGGGTCCGCCTGGTGCCAGATTACACTTTTAATCTCTCAAACGAAGACGTATATTCCTGGATTAATAAGACCTACTTTATAATAATGTCTCATCGTTTCCATCTTGTTCGCATATCGTCAAAATCTGCAATTATTTCATGACCGTCGCGCTAATAAATTCCCAAAAATAGCCGCGCGAGCGAGGGAGAAAAATATCGCGAGAGAGAGAGAGAGAGAGGGAGCTGGCAACTGCGCAGCGGCGACGTCACGAAATCGAATAAAAAGCCACTCTAAATCATCGTTATTTCCGGGGCTCGTTCGGCGGGAGAAGGAGGCCGCTTATTTCGCGCTATAAACAGCGTACACATATATACACGCGCTTCAACGCGACGAGAAGAGACGAAGAATTGCGACGCGGGTTTCCGTCCTGGAAGCCGGCCGAGAGGGCGGGGGCAGGAGGCAATGTAAATAAGCGCCGAGTATATACATGGAAATGCAAAATACGTGATGCACAGATGCCGCGATATATATCGAGCGTGTCCTATACTCCTTATACTTTTCCGCCACCGTCGATTTGGACGCGTGCGCGCAAGTTCTCCAAATATAGAGAGCTATGTACGTGCGGTAGTTGTTGCCGAACATCGGCACACAATGCGGGGCGGCAAAGCCGCAGCGTACCGTGAAATTATCACAATGCCATTCGGCGAAACAATGAGCGATAGCAGCCTCTCGCGAGCGCGCGAGTATAATCGGCTTTCGGTGGAAACTCTCTCCATCGCGAGTGGGGGCGGTTGGTACATATATATATAGTTGCGGGCAAGAAGTGTAGTTCGGCCTGGCCGATGAATGGAATTGCGTCTGCCTGCCAGAGCCGCGAGTTTACAAGCTGGGCTATATATCGATCGCGCGCAAGGGGGTATAATATAAGGCGGGGGGGCGACTTAATTAGCCGGAGTCATTGTCCGAGCGAAGAAGGGCGGCGGCCAGAACCGCACTCGTGTCACTATATACGCGCGTAGTAGGAGTCGTTCTTTGTGAATAGGACAGTCGTCAGCTGCAGATTTCGCGGCTCTTTCAGCACTCTTTATATATAAAAGAAAACTCCCTGCCGTCGTCGTCTTCTTCGGTCGCGATTTTTCTCTCTTTCTCTCGTGCGCGGGTGAAACGGCCCGTTGAGCCTCTTTACGGCTCTGTAGTGTGCGGCTCGTTGTATATATATATGTAGTGCGTTTTCATGCCGGCGTTTTGAGGGAATAAAATTTATCGGAATTTCATGTGTGTGTGTATATAGGTATATGCGCCGCGCGGAGAGAAAGGAAAATCGAAGCGGGGAGGAGACCACTTCGGTTTATTGCGAGAGAGAGCTGGCAGCAGGCGTATTGCGAGCAAATCAATCGGCTGTCGAGTCAGCCATGTAATAAAGACCTCTATACGATGCGATAACATAAAGAATCATTTTTTTTCCTTCTTCTTCCTCTTACCGCGAAATTTTATTATAGCAAGTCGTGGATTAGTTTGGAGATTAATAGAGAAACGTGTCTGAAAGTTGTTTCCCCCATAATAAATCGTCGATCTGAGCCAGCATTGGAGGTGAATGCTTTGGCCGCAGATGGCTTTTCATTGTGTGTGTGTGTGTGTGTGTGTGTGTGTGTGTGTGTGTGTGTGTGTGTGTGTGTGTGTGTGTGTGTGTGTGTGTGTGTGTGTGTGTGTGTGTGTGTGTGTGTGTGTGTGTATCGCTGTCGAGTCAACTTACATGCGGGCACACACGCATCTCAGATCTATTTGTCAACCAATTGATACGAATCTGCGGAAGGCAACTCGCTGATGGCACACGTTCTGTCATAGTAATACCATACAGCTATTACACAAGTTTACCAATATGAGCAAAGTGGAAAAAATAACCACCGTGAAGCTCACTTTGACCGAAAAGCGCGAAATATTAAAGAAATTGCGTGTCAAAACCCTCCGTTTAAAATATTTGTCGCTCTATTTAGGCCATCATTTTCCACGACAAAATTTAAAAAACCGGAAAATTCCGTTGAAATTCTTATCAGCGAAGTTCCGCTCCAGTTCGTACACAACCGTCCCGTTATTTCCTCATATACACCCTTGAGGCACTGTTCTACAAGATCATTCTTAAAAATAAAAACAAAACTTGTAACCGCCTACCTCTATTTTCCTTCTTCGCATCGCGAACGATAGAGAGAAAGAAACAAAAGGGAAAAGAATCCCGATTGAGTTTCCATCGAACTCCGTAAAAATCAATTGTTACTGTCGAGAGCGGCGGAGAAAACTATTCAGTATCAATCGTGCCGGGTGCACTCGAGCAAATAGCAGCAGCAGCAGAAGGAGACACTTACAGCACTGCACATTTCTCGCGCTCGGTCCAGAGAGAGAGAGGAGCGGAGACAAAGAGAGTGTGTCTGCCGCGCGACGAAAGGATTAAGGGAGTCGGCGAGCAAGCGAGGTAGCGAGTATACAAGAGAGCGCGAACCTGCTGCCAGCAAAGTTTTTTAATTTCGAACATCCGCGCGAGCGCGAGAAATTATCCAGCGGCAACCTGCCGCCGACGCCCCACGACTTCTTGGTCATACCTATATATATATATACTTACTCCCGCGGGGAAAAGTTCGCGGCTCCGTGTCGCTAGTGTACGCTTGTCGCTCTTAATTGTGACACGGCCAATAACGAGCTTATTATTCTCTTTTGCACAAAAATCATCGAATAATTATATTATTGATCTTTTCGTATGCTTGAATTCGGAATGTTCTTCTTTAAGATTTAAAGTTTGGGACAGACATATAATACCTAAATTTAGATTCTTTTAAGCGTACACTGTTCAAAATTTCACACATGTATGTGAAGTAGTCTTACAAATACGCATATTAAAATTAAAATACGTGTATTAATCATTCCTCCACGTGTGAGTAAATATTCAAAATGTATATTAAAGTTGCCTTAAATTTAAAAACATTTTCAATCACATTTATTAAAATTAATTACGGTATTGTGATTTCAAAATATTCTTTCAAACTCAACAATCAGTTTGAAAGATCCATTCAAAAATGTGTGAATTCTGAACTACAACACCGTGTTTATGAATAAAAATGCAAAATGTTTATTAAAAGTTTCTTAAAATTAATAACATTTTGAACAATGTTTTTGTTATAAAAAAGCTATTTGTGATGTTGTAATAAAACTTCCCAAAAAAGATTTTACGTGTAGTTTTTTCAATAAAAATATTTTTTCTCAATATCTCAATCGGCTAGAGAGGCATCATCCCACACAAAAGCGACAAAAAAAAATTGATTGCTGCGGTGCTCGCCGCGACAAGTCTGTATACGTTATGGAGCATAGCTACGCGAACACCGCATTTTTTGCGAAAGCTTTTTCAGCGGGCAACCGCAAAAGCAATCCGATTAGTGGTTCACGCTGGCCATCGTCATTCCACAGGAGGACAAATCGGTGATCCTTGCATTAACAGAATTTCATCAGCAACTGAATGTCTTTTCCAGCAGGTGAACCGCACGCGCGCGCTCGCCGCACTGTAGCGACTCGTCAGCGAATAAAAGATCAAAGGATGCACATTACGTCAGATACGCGCTCACCGAACTCCTATCCCTATCTGCACACCAACAAAATGGATACATTTTCGAAAGTGGATATTTTCTATTGTGTCAAATCGTAAAACTACGATGATATTAAAATCCACGTGTAAATATTGTTATACCATATATAGGTTCGGTGGTATAATCCCGTTCAGCTTGTGATTTTCAACACTATACTCGTGCACGCGTGCACTTGCCAACTGAAAATTGATGCTCTCTCTTTCATTACGGTCACGTTCAGAGGTGCTGCGCGCTTGAAGGGTACGCCTGTGTGTTGTCCTCCTGGCGTCGCTTTCGGCAAGCCGAATTTCCTTTTGATTATTCTCTTTCAGCGGTTGCCTTCATCGCCGACTACGTTCCGCATTTTTCCGCTCCAGCGCACAGCGAGAGAGATAAAGAGAGAGCACGCGCAAACCGCTGTACGGTAAAAAGCTTTCATTGAATTTTCCTCGGCGCTCCGAGACTTTTTGCACGCGGGGGCTACTCGGCCTATTATCGTTTCATCGAGCTTTCGCTGTACTCATACCCCTCACCCTTCGTCGAGAGTTTTTAATAGGTACGCTCGGCTCTGTTCAATTTCTTTTTTCTTCATCCTTCCGCCTGCGCTCTCGTTTGCGCCGTCGTCTTTTTGGCAACACGATCGGCTAGAGTTCGCTGAAAGGGCTGATTTATTATGGACTTATTTTTTGCAACGCCGACAGCTTGTTGCCGAGTCCGCGTTTTCCTGTAACAACTTCATAAGCTCACCTGCGGAATAACGGTGTACCTCCTTTTAAATTTTTTTTCGAAGGCACGTATTATTCTGTGGAGAGGGAGAAAAAATTTTCCTTACGCTGTTGGGTTTATAACTTTTAGAGTGCTGTTACGGCGAAAGGTTAAGATTTAAGAATCGATTTTTTTTAAGGTAGCTGCTTTAAACTCGTTAAAGTGGGAAAGTGCGATTACAAAAATGGTTATAATGTATATAGTAGATTTCTGCAGTATATATGATATATAGAATATTTTGTACAAATAGATTGTGTCCTTGATGGTGCATGATAATAAAGAAAGAATGTCATCTTTGTTTTCGTTGCCTTTACTTCTAACGTTCTCCTTTCAACTCTTATACGACTCGGTAGCTCTATCTGTGATCCTAGGCGTAAACTATTCCACATCTTTCTTTTTTCCTAATTTACCGACTAATAATAAGGTAGAAAGTAAAAATAAAAGTAGCGCCATTGTCTACATCAGCTTTAAGAAAATGCCTTTTACTCAATTACAGATTTCTGTATTTGATGTACATTATACTTATATTTAAAAATTAATCATTCAAGTAAAAAAAACCTCTAATTCCTAAAAAACAATCAACAATTTCGATTACAAGACTTTACAAACTCGCGTGAAAAATATCAGACGTCCCTTCAGCGGCAGAACGAACTCGTCAGTGTTCGTTGATGTAACAACCTTATATAAGTACCCACGGCGCCGCGAGCTCTTCATACAGACGCCGGCTGCGCGCACTCGTCGCCGTCGCGGCTCGTCGGCTGCCATCAGGGCGCGACACAATGCGCGTGCATACCTATATACATCTATGCGAGAATGAAGCGAGCGCCGAGGCACGCGCCCTGCGAGAGGAGAAAAAGAAGACGAGCTGCGCCGCCGCGGCGGTATACACACAGAAAGAAAGTCGCCGTGTGTACCTACGGCGCAGGTACGGGAAAAAAAGGAGGGTTCGCCTTTGAACGCGTATAATGTAGAGGCGATTCTCCGAAAGGATAGTCTGCGAGTCGGGCCCATCACGGAAACGGAAGTGCGCGTGAGAATATGCCGACAGAGGGGAAAATAAAAGAAGGACGAACGCGTAAGTGGCGCGCGACTATAATAACTCGTGGCGCTGGTCGATTAACATTTTGGTATATATAGAAATAGCGAGAGAGATACGCGTGGTGAATTCATTCCGTTTGAATAATTTCGACGAGAGATTCGGGAGGAGAAGTTCGACGTCCGCCCCGCGCGCGCCTTGCTCGGAGAGTCTAAATATTTATCGAACAATCCGCCAGCCGCGCGCTTACTTAGCGCTTGACTCTCGGGCGAATATATATATATATATATATATATATATATATATATGGAGAATAAGTACGGCGCTCGAAAAGTGGGTTAATATTCGAAAGAGCGTGGATTCCTATATATACATATGTTTAGAGACTTACACGTAAGCAGAATTTCTGCGCCATGAAAACCCACCGAATGATTCGATGAGAAACGGGGCGGATATCGAAAAATCTCGCGCGAAACAGGCGCGGCCAGGGCGGTGAAAAATCTCTCTCTTACTCTCAATTTTATCAATTTTATCTTGAGGGGGGGGGGGGGCACCCCGACGACAGCTTTCTCGGCGGTTCCCTCGTTTTCTCTTCGTTACACCGCCGCGCGCCCGTCCTCCTTATCGAAACTTATTTCCTGCAAAAAGCTATATAGCGCGCGCGCGTATCGACGAGAGACGGAAAGAAGAAGAGCAAGAGGGAGGGAAGAGCGCCACAGAATTTCGGTGGAACACAGCCGAATCCTCACCTAAGCTCGCGTGTCCGCTCAGTTATATACTGTTCATACTCTCTTCTTTTCTCCCCGCTTATCCCCTTGTCTCTTTCGCGCAATCTCTCGCTCGCTCGCTGCTTTTTTCTCTCTCTCTACCCGGTATATATCTACGGGCGCATTAGCCGCCCGTGTATTCTGTGTTCGCGGTGCGCAGCTCTCCCCCAGCCCACGTGCTGTTTTTCTACAAATTCGCGCCGTCTGCGCAGTACATGTATGTGTGTGACTGCCGTCTTCGTTCGTTGGCTCCCGTTCGCGCGCGTGGAATCCCATTGTCTATTGTGGTGGCGCAAGCGCGCGACTTCCTGTCCGTCAACATGTGCGCGCGACGCATCGTCTTGGCCGCGTCGATGCCATTCATTCATTCGTTGCCATCGGCATATTCACGTCCAATAGGTTCCGCGTTTACCATTCTCCGCGAGTTTTTGTTTGGAGCGAGGCGATTGCACGCCGTGGTTTAAGGTGGAATGTGTTATTGGAGTTTTTACATAGTGACCGGGTGGCTTCGAAAGTCGGCGCGAAGAAGTAGAATATAACGACGTGACACACGGTGTGTCCCGCTGTCGAAAATCCAGTCGGACAGCACACCACCGCAATAAAGCAATTTAGCACCGTTAGTTGGGTAGGTCTGTTGGGACCTATATACCAGATTATATACATATAACTTTCTCTTTAAATGTCTTTAAGATATCGTTTAAACTAAAGATCGTTATTATGAGGTACTATATCCTTTTCCATAGTTTTATTTTAGTAAATATTTAGGTATTATGTAGGTATAAACTCTATTGTATATTTATACGACGTGCAGTAAAATGATTATCTTTACACGCTTATTTTATTAGTACAATATATCTTAAAATGATAAATTTAAAATTTTTTATTATTCGAATTCCTTATATATTTCATACAGAAAATAAAAGAGCTATTGTTCTGGTTTATGCGTTATTATATTATTTTGTCTCTTGTCTTCATGCGCGAGTTTTATGAACGTTGATCTTTGAACGATTACACGAAAGCTCGACTGGATTTTGGAGCCCCGCCAAAAGTGGGTTTTGCGCGAGAGAAATAGATAGAGATGTAAAAGATAGAAGTAATAAAGTCGCCGGGAAACACGTCTGTGAACCGTGCCGGAAGTGTGTTCTACACACAAGAAAATCGTTTGCTATAAAAGCTGTTAAAATTCATTCTTTTATACATAAAATCTATAAGAAATATGTAACAATTTACATTATATTCCACGATTATATAAAACGCTAATTGACAGTGAACTATATAATGTTCAACGATCAAATAACATCACTTAAATATTGCAATTTTTTTTTTTTAATTTTAAAAAATACATGTATATATAAATAACACCGCAACTACCCAGAAACCCAACACCGATGCCCAAAAGTATTGAAAACTCGTTTACAAATCAAAGCGAACTGCACGCCTCGCAATGTATCAACTTTCGGCCGCACCGAGCGCCAAAAAAATATCGGTAAAACAAAGGTATACACCGCCGCGCCAGCTTCGAATACACGCGCGATATAACGTTTTGTGCGTCTCTATCGTTCCGGTCGGGAACAATGGAGCGATGCGCGAATTTCGTGGAGAAAAAGTGACCTCTGAAAGCACAACAGGCGAATGGAGAGTTTGCCTCGACTCTAAGTGAAATTTCCGTGTCTCGGTTATAAGGCAATCGACCCCTAATCGCCTACATTTTGCAAGAGCACATAGCAAAAACTGTGATATAATAAAATTTAAAATATATGCTTTTAATTTTTATTAGAATAGAATATAAATTTTATTTTGTAGCGTTTAAATTTTATTTTGTAGCGTATAAATTTTATTTTGTAGCGTATTCAAAATGAATATAAACATAGTAAAAAGTGCCACATTCAAAAATTGCTACAGGCCACAAGAAAGTTTACTATCCAACATAGTAAAAATTGCTACAACATTAGTACTTTCTGCGCAGATCAAGGCGCCCACGTGTCTGATTGAGGTTATGTTTCTACGGGAATTTCACTTTGTCTTGCTTTTAAGTTTACAAAACATTCAAAACCTTACTTCAATTATTTTATTTTTATATTATGCACATTAATGATAAGTTTCTTTGTGTTATCAAAGTTATTTATTTTCATTATTTAATATTATCTAAAATTTTCTTGAAATCGATGGTTTGACATGTACAAGTTCCAAAATTTTACACTCAAGAATCCTATTTGGGTAAGTGGTTAGCGCGTCCGATTGCCGTGGTGAAGGTTGCAGGTTTGATCCCAACGCTCGTAAAAAAAATATTTTTATTTCTCATTTTAATTTATTTTCACATTAAATATTGTATGATTAGAGTCTGAAAACAGGAAGAACGAGAAAAAATTTAATTTTTTGAAATTTAAGGTCATTCATATAAAAATTACTATGTTGCATAGCAAAAATTGTTATAATTTCCATTTGTCCCTCCGTTCCTACAAAATACAGTAATTTTTCTTCTTATGTTTATAATAAATTTTACTACAACATTTCTCTCAGTGTAGTATTTGCAATACTTTTTATACGTCTCAAATTGTTTAACACAATATAATAACTATTGGTCAGATATGTCAATTATGGGTTAAACAAAATGTTGATAAGCGATGACAACTTCATAAGAAGGTGTAGATATTCTCTAACTATTAATACTTTATGAAATTTGACTCGCTTATTAACAATATCATCCCATTTTTAATCATTTTAGTGTCATGCATTAACTGTTAAATCACAGGGCTTTGGCTCAAATATTCCTTTCTATCAGTGTGAAAGCTCCCGCGCAAGCCCTACATTTAAAGCGCATTTTCCCCGTCGGCGCATATCGCATTTAAAAATTCCTCCACCAGCGATATTTTATCTATATACCCCCCCCCCCATCGCTCTCTCTCTCTCTTTCTCTGCGCCTGCTCACCCAAGACACGAACGCGCAGCTGCAGAAGAGCCGATGCGAATTTTTAATAAAAAACCCCCTATAGCGACTCCTCTCGCTCGATCAATCACAAAACGGTTCTAATATGCCTCTAACGATATCAGCGCCGCGATCGTCCTCGCTTTATTATGCCAATAAAAGTCGAATTAGCGCTCGGCCGTCAAGGAGCGGAAGCGAAGTTGAGAAACTAATTGAATGGCACCACCCGAGAGTATCTTCAATCGTCCGCGATCATACCCTTTATACTTTACATACCTGTGTCTTTAGCGTGCTAAGCCGCAGATGATGTATCACGGCTATTATGGAGATTCATTAGATTCGCAGAGATGCGGATCAAGAGGGGAGCGCGCCGAATGCAATGAATTGCACGCGCGTGCACGCGGGGTTGAATTAGCGGATGGAATTCGCTGAAAGAAGAGTGCGAGGCGGGTTTGCCTAATGAGAGCGTGCACGTGTGTATATCTGCGGTGAATAGCCGATCGAGGGATAAAATTTATCGCGTAATGCGTTTCTTTTTGGGCGACGGTAAAAAGAGTGTTTTTTTTTCTTCTTCAATGCGATGGTACAGTTCCGTATGAAGGAACTGAATGAATCCTCGATGCAACGTACCATATAAGAGCATTAATGACGCCAAACAAAGTTTAAACGCATAATTCTATACGAAAAATCGTTTTTTCCCCTTCGACATCCCATGTCTTGTAGTATATATATATATGCTCTACTCCATCGCTTTCGGAGGACGTATAGTCGTCGACGACGACGCTAAATCTTGTCGGGGAAGCTGTGTATCCCCCCTCCTCCCTCCCTCCGCGCTCTCGAATTTCAATGACCTCCCACGGGAAATTGGAAAGGGGGACTTTATGCAAACTTGACTCGTCTCATCGACACGCCCCTTTATTCCTGTCTCTTCTCGTCTCGTTGATTTTTTTTTCTTGTTTCGCCCCGCCTAATCGCGCTGTTCCCGTGATTCTGCATAATAATACTATACGCTGCAGAGAATTAATAAACGATTATAATCTTGACTATATCCCGATATTTAGCTGACTCGGCGTCATGGCTGCGTCGATGTTAACCTTTAGAGGACGGGGATTTGGGTTTACTGTTTTCTCTCACTTTTCTATAGAAATCGAGTTTTTGTGATGTTTCACATCTCAAAACTAACACATGTAAAGGGTCGATCATGGGCATGGCCCGTATAGGGGCCATCCCGTCCTCTAAAGGTTAATTGAATGAACGTGATGTACTGTATGTATATCGAATTCTGGAGGCGAACGAATTCTATTTTTGAGGTTTAAAATAAAGAAAGTGAATTACTATTGATAAATTTGTGAAAATTTCATACCGAATTTTTTTATTGGAAAATCAGCGGGGAAATTAAATTTAAATCGCTATTTTCCGTAAGACAAGATCAAAATCTAATAATTAGAAAATGAATCACCTGCACGTCAGTCTAAAAAAATCTATTTTTCCAAAACCCCGAGGATATTATACAATTAAACTTGCATTCACCCTCCTCTTCCGCCTCGTTCACCTTCCCACTCCGCACGCGTGTCATAGGTATGACACTGACTTTCCGCCTAAAAAGAAAAGAAACGCCGCGTGCGCCGCAACCAAGAAAAGCGATGGGTCTGAAGTTTGCAACGTTGGAGTGCAACGAAATAAAAATAAATTGATTTTACTTCAAAGTTATATTGAATTAATTTTGTTTTCGCCTGAAGATTTAGTATTTTATAGTATAAAATAACTTAATGAAAAAGGTTTAGATAAAAATGTTTACTGTCTAGTAATTTTAATTAATTGTAAAAAATTATTTCGTTGCATTCCAACGATGTAAACTTCAGACCCAAGAAAAGCGCCCCTTCAGCCTCCCTATGAAACATTAATTCCGCACGGCGTTCATCCAAGCCTTACTTATATACCTATACGTATAACGTCTCGCAGGTCTCAGCCTCTGCTATAAGTATACACTCAGAAAAACGATCCTCCGGTACCAAAATAGAATTCCTCCCGAAAAAATCTTCCTGCGATAAAAAGGACTTCCTCCCGCGCGGTAGAATCGCAATTCGATTACAGAAACCATTATAGGAGGCCAATCCTCCTGCAGAAGGAGAATTTTACGTTTTATTACAAGATTATTATGTGTCAGTAATGGAGGAATAATATTTTGGGTCTTAGGTCTCCAAAACTCTATTTTATAAATATCATTAAATTACAGTGTAAGACAAATTTTATTGATAATAGATGACACTAGAGGACTACCATATAAATATGTAAAATAACTAAAGTCTTTTTATTCCATTCATGTACAACAATTTTATTTTTCCATTAATTATATTTATGTATTTTTTTGTTAATAATTATTATATATACGGGAGGAATACCTCTTATCGCGATACGACATTGTACCAAGCGGATATTCTTCCTTCCATAGGAAGATATTATCTTGGTCCTATTTTTAACTGAAAATCATCCTCCGACAGGCAGATGATCGTTGGTACAGGAAGATCGTTTTCTGAGTGTACCTATCCTACACGAAAAAGACTCGCTGGCTCGCTCTAGCAGGGACACAGCGCGGCGCTCGCGTGAGGTGAGTCTGGCGCGCGTGCGCACGGTGGCAGCACCGTACGGCTCACGGCGGAGAAGAGAGAGAGGGAGGGAATTGTCGCCCCGGAACATTTGGAATTCCCGACCGCGCCGGAGTATGCAGCAGCAGCAGCCGCCGCGACGTCGCGGCAATATAGCCCCGCGCGCGTGATCTCTCCTCCGGCTGATCGCCGCGATCGGTATTCCAATATTCGCGATGCCGCGCAGGCTCTCTTCTAATGAAATAAGAGAGACGGCGGCGGCAGCGTCGCTGTGTCTTAGGAGTGGCTGCTGAACAGGCTGACTTGTTCGTTTTGTTTTTTGTTTGCGAGGCGGTGCAGTCGCCTGTGTGTATATGGTGGATGCTGCGCGACGAGTCGTTCCAGTTTCCTATATGCGCGCGGCTTTTCATTTAGCGTTCTCGATGTATAGCTATACGGGTAAACGAGGGGATAGGTATAGCTTCCGCTTTTGACTGTCAATGTTTCGAGCTTTGCAACTCTGACGCCGCGGTGTATAGTAGCGTCTTTATGGAAATCTTAAACTTTGAAACAAAGTTTGGCTTGGTTTTCAAGAGGTGTGCGGCTTGGCGCATATTTGATTAGGAGTCAGTATAACTGGAGAAAATAAAAATTAGAACGTCTTTGATTATGATTGAAGAAATATGTTTTGGTATACTCCTGCAAACGTGCTGGAACATAATATTACGTAACGTTCTTTTACGAATAAGCGCGGTTATATGAATAAGTTAGTTAGAAAACACATTAATCAATGGGCTGCGAAAGTAAACGTGCGAGGCGGTATTGACATTTTATTGACTGGAGAAAATATGTATGTATTCTGCTGCGCGGGCACTGTCATACGTGAGAGAGCTGACTTGTTAATCATAATGCACACCGAAGTAAATTGCAATGCGCGCCCCAGTCCAACTTGTAATAATACAAAGTAAACTATCTATATATTTATGAAGCGCAAATATTACATTAATAACGGCTAATGCACAAACCACTCGAATAAATATTTTCCACAATTATTATGTAACAATATTTCATGAAAGCGGAATGAAAATTCACGCTTCCTAAAATATATCGCTGCTCAATCAATCATCGGAATTGCTAAATAATCATCAACTGCATACATCCTTCCTACTACAAAACTCGATACAGAAAAATCTATTTGTAAATTTTCCATTTCAACATCAATTCACAGTACACCCATACTACGCACACTTTCCTCCCACATCGCCCATCGCAACACTTATATAATCCAACTTTTATAATACCAAAGGGCACGCACACACACACACACACACACACACACACACACACACACACACACACACACACACACACACACACACACACACACACACACACACACACACACACACACACACACACACACACACACACACACACACACACACACACACACACACACACACATCGAAAGAGCTTATTAATAGGGCATCGCGTTCTTTTTTATACATCACAAGCCGGCCATGTACAACGAAGAGCTGCCTCGCGGTCACAAGCGCATCCTCATCGCCGCGGGCCGCCCCCGCACAATACTAATTAGTTACGAACATTTTGAAAAAAAGCGCGACATCAAAGCGGCGGCAGTAGCCTCCCCCACCTGAGTGAGCGCGGCTTCAAAAGTGAAAAGAGAGATCAGACTCTTGCAATAGGCGCGGGCGAGCGGCTGTCTGTTTTTCCTGCCGCGCTCGACCCCGCGCGCGCCCGTCGTAGTTTATGCAGCGGCGGCGGTGGTGGCGGCTGCTATCCATCCCCCTACCCTCCCTCCACCCTCCTCTCCTCTACCCTCGGACTCGAGTGGCGGAAAAAGCCAAGGACTCTCTTGTGCGAAATTTTCACGAGCACTTCTCTCTCTCTCTCTCTCTCTCTCTCTCTCTCTCTCTCTCGCGTATGTATATACGCTCGATATATGCTAACGAGTCGGCCTCTCTGTCTCTCGCTTTCCTTTAGTCTTTTTTCTCTCTCTCTTTTTCTTTCTTTTTCCTACTCTATCTCGTTTTTGCGCGAAAGCGCGAAAAGTAAACTTCTCTTGCTAGTCTCTTAAAGCAACTCCTTTGCATTTCTCCCTCTCTCTCTTTCTCCGACACGCTTCCTTCGATTTTCCCCCGACTGCAGTTCTTTGTACATATACGCGAGGGGAGGCCGCGCGCGTACATCTCGCCCTGTTCCCGCGATTGCTTTGAAGTAAAAAAGACGCGGCGTTGTAGCGCATGAGTATGTATGTTTATGTTTCGGTGCTGTGCGACGGTTCGATGGATCACCCAGGCAAAATTGCCGAATCCTCTCTATGCCTGTGGAACCGTGAGTTGTATATATATAAAGCATGCTAATAACGGTGGTGCGGGGGAGCAAAAAAGCGTTTCCTACTTTTGTTTTCAGAATTAGATCGAAAGTTCCGGAGTTGTCTAACGAAGTTTATGGCGTCGCGAACTTTTTAATGATTAATGTATTTTCGAGAGTTTCGAGTGTATACGTGCAGCTACTTGATGACTTTTATTATTATTGAAATTAAGATTAATTCAATGTTTCCTCCGTCTTCATTATATTTTTTAAGAGCGTATGCGGAAAAGACAATTTCAAGTTGTTAGCATATTTGTTTTTAACGTGAAACTTTCGACGTCGTTTATTATTCCCTTGCTGAACCGAATCGCGTTGAAATGCCACACATCGAACGAAATTTTTATCGCCGCCACTGTACAGACACTCAAGTATATATTCTTCCTCGGAATCCCTTATTCCCAACAATAGCGATAGAAATTCCGCACGATCATTGAGTTGTCCAGCGGACGCTCCGCCAAACACCATCCGAACGAGAATCGAAGGCACACACATACGCATACATCAGAGAAGAATGAAAAGAGACGGAAGAATGGAGACGAGGTGCATTGTCATCGTGGCGCGCCGTTATCGTCGCGAGTCCGATCACGCGTGCGCGACGAAACACATCCGCGATGGTCAATCCTGCGGTCCTTGCACGCGCACTTATAACACAGACGGGATAAAGAGACGCGGCATAATAATATAACGTCGCCGCGATCCTGTGGCGCCTCTTATACATGACGAATACCTAATAAATTATTTCGCGCGCGACGAGAGACATGCACTGAGAAAAGTGATTCCTTGCTATAAAGAAATAATTCATTTATGACCCGAAAAACTATGTTTGGTACAAATTCCCCATTCATTAACAGTTAAGAAATATGACTTTCCGAGATGTAGCTAAAAAGGTAGGTTAGGCACTTTGCAATCACGATTAGTATTGAAATCTTCGTACTTTATTTAGTTGTATATATTTGAACTGGAATGTATTTTATAAAACAATTTTATTTTGCATTCACAAGTTATGTGATTCACCTGAGGTACGAGTAACATATTATTTAGAAGTACTGTAGAGCACTACACCAGCGCAGCGGTAGTATATGGATTTCAAATAACCATTTCTTAACTGTTAATGAATATTCAATTGACTATATCCCAAATGAATATTTCTTAACAGTTAATAAATGTCGTTTGGCACAAAGAATCACTTTTCTCAGTGTAGTCACGGCCACATCCTTTTTATTTTCGACAAGACAAACTATATAATACAGCACACGCACGCTAACATATAATATACAAAGCAGCACGGAGATACACCCTGGACTTTACGGCTTCATATCGCAGGGGCTACTAAAACACGGGGGAGAGCCCCGATTGCTGATAATCAGCGAGCAGCGCGTGCACGCGACACGAGCGGCCCCGCGCACAGCTTTGAAGAAGACCGCGCGGCGTCGGGATCACTTTATATGTATACGTGTATATGTATCCCACGCCTTGCTGCTCGCTCTTTTATGGACTATTCCGGGACCTTTACGAGGGTGCGTATATACGTAGATATATATATATACGTACACAAAACACCTGAGGAACGCGTTATGCGCAGCACTCTGTCTACTACAGCCAATTTCGACGCGCTTACACGCGCATTATGCCCAAATTAACGCCATCTCTCCCCGCGCGAGTAATGGGCCCTTTCGCCCGATAAGCGAGCGTGCGTGCGCCGATGATGGTTCTCGTCTACTTGCCCTGCGTATTGTAGTAGTATATACAGCTCAAAGCACAAAGGCTGCGAAACCGGCATTACATACTGTATAATACAACGTATATAGATTACAACACACTTCTCGAGATCCGCACTCGAGGTTTTGTATAGCGTTCGGGGAGGAAAAACGGGGGTTCTGGTCGTTTTTTTTTTTTATCGAAGAGAGCTTATACACCTACGCCGCACGCGAGTAACGGAGGAGCAAGGAGAAGCGGCCGAGATGTCACTGCCCCAGAGAGCTTGGCTGGCGCTACATACAGCGCGCGCGTGCGCCATCGATCGCTTACCATACATACACACACACACGCCGGATTTCCTCTTTCTCTATTGATACCGGCCGTGCGCGTGCGGTCTTCGCTCTTTATGCGCGCGCGGCGGGCTCGGCTATTTTCCCCCGGCGCGCCGCCGCGCTTATCTTCCCGCGGCGTTGTTCCCGATACATAAACAATTTATCGAGTGCACTAGTCGCGCGCGCACGGGCCGCGCTCATAAAACACGTATATGCGCGCACACACATAGAGAGTTGCCGTGTGGCGCTCGTTTCGCGCGGTATAGAGAGAGGAAAGCGGCCGCATCATATAGTCGTTTTCGAGGGTGTGTGTATATATATCGGGGGGGCATAGGTGCGCACCGAGCGCCGCGTGTAAAGTGAATGATTTATCTCCCCCACTTGGCTGATTTAACCGCCGCGCGCGTAAGCGCCAAGGCTCTCGGGTGTTAGCCTCGAAAATCTTGCGAGCTTTGAAGGCGAGGAGTATAATGTACGCACGCGCGTTGTTTTCCTGCTTCCTTACAATAGAAAAAAGGATAGTTACTTATGCATTGTCGCGGCCACCGTGTTTATACTCGATATTCCGTGATTACGCGCGCCGTGTTGTTCTCCTCGGCGTCTCGGGGGAGACGCTCGTTATTCATTGTTTTCGACGAAACGGAGAAATATATGTACATACGAGCATTGTGTCCGCACGCCGCGCTTTCTTTGCACGCATATAAGTACAAACGTATAAATCACATTAAAATATATTCAAGACGTTATATAGATGGCGCGCGCGTACACTTTGCGCTGATCAATATAACAGCTATACATATGTGTATGTGTGTATTAATATAGGTAGCTCGCGCTTTAGGTCTCGCTGGAGCACGCACGTTATTATCGAAAGGAGAAACGAGGAAAGATTATCGCGCTTATTGACCGGCGCGCGTTAGTATACAAAATTAGATTTTTTTTTTTATTCTCGTCCCCAGGCGCTGCGCTCACGCGGAAGGTGTAAGTAATATTTGGCATACGCTTTTACAGCCCTTCGTCTGCGTTTATACGCGCGGAGTCGTTATCGCTGCGTGAGAATTTTACGAGGGTGTATATAAATACGCGGGGGGGGGGGGGGGAGTTTTCCGGTTTATTTTGGGACAGTCTGTTTAAATACTATTAAATGAGCGCTTTTGTTACACCTGGCGTCGTGATATACTGTTGCGTACACGCTGCCGTAATTGTTCCTTTTAATGATGTTTGTTTTCCGAATTCTAGATATTATCCGGCTCGGTGTATACTACCCTTGAGCCATTTGAAGGTTTCTTGTAAATATTTAACAACCCTGGTAGAAATTGAAACCAACCGTACGCCATCCGTTCGCCAAATCGCAAGGATTTGGCCAACCGTTTAACCAACAGTTAGCGATAAATACCGCTTATTTCGTCACGGAATCACCCTTGCGCTTGGTCAATGAATGCTTAATATTAAAAATCTTAAATAAAAATCGTTTACACAACTTATTATTTAAATAAAACTCTCAAAATTTGTATTATTCATAGAATAATCAAAACCCACATATTAATAGTATTTTTCTTCAGATAAATATGGTTAAATCGGTAACGGGTATAGTTTTGTTTGTTCAAATTGAGGTTAGGGCGTGTTAATGTGTAGTGTGCGTGACTTTTTGACGTAAGTCAGGACATGTACAGGTGGATACTTACATTTTTTTAAATTTAAAAGTATCCTATATTTAAAATTTGAAAGAATCCTATATAAAAGGTATTCTACATTTAAAATTTGAAAGTATCCTACATAAATTCTTCGTACTCGTATTGCTCCGTTTTCTACACGGTGCTCCGTTACCATCTGACCTTTACAGTGAAGCAAAACCACGCGATCCCGGCAATCCCGTCACGTGACTCGTATGAGTCTGCGCAGTTAAATACTTTTACCTATACATAACACATGAACCTGCGATCGCACTCGTGTGCATTTATGTGCATGTGTGCTTGTCTTGCGGAAAGCGGGATGCGGAGCATAGCCCACGTGCTACGCTGTCTACTTAATCTTCAAATAAATTTACTCCCAACTTCATTCAAATATTTTTTTAATGCATTACAATAATTTTTATTATTGTTTATGTATCAAAATCTTTTTACATATCTATATTTCTTATTAATTTCTATTATTGTTTTATGAGTTACTCAATGTTTTATTATTGATTGATAGTCCACCAACCGTTGGTTAACCGTTGGTCAACATTGTTCTTATTCGTTGGCCTAAATTATTGGCCAACAGCTAGTAGATACGCCATCCGAGTTGGTTTATTTTCTACCAGGGAACGTTTATATTTTAACAAACCATTTTGGAACAACCTAGACTCTTCGATATTATACATGCGAGTATGATTTCTTTCGAATGACGCACATATAATTGATAATAAAAAAGTATCACGTCTTTACTTAGTCACATGCGAGGCGTTTGAATCGCTAATGTTACATGACGAATAGAGACGGAGTAACAACCATACACCTAACGCAGAGACATACATTATTTTTGTCGTTAATGGCACAATGAAAATAAAATGACGATAAAGAATATCTCACGTCGGTATTATTATTCGATTGAAAGCCCATATATAGCAATGATTTCACTAGTCGCGTTTGTTCAGAACTATATACAGATAGATTCGCGCAACAGCTTGCTGCAGCGTTACAATACACGTTATGCGGCACGGAGAGGAGAAACTCTCGTTACCGTCTCGCAAGACCAACTCGAATCTCGTTATGTGTAACTTTGATAGTTTTGCATGTCCGATTGCTTTCCATGGAGCGTCATGCATTCAGCACCGAGACGAAGCTGGACGGTGGAGATCGTCTATGGTGCTTTGACATTGTCAATTGTGCAGAAAATCAATGCAAATGTAATAATATCAGTCCGCAAATGCGCTGGTTTGTTATTTATGAGCAACGTTTATGTGTATGTATACGAGAAGGCGCAGCGAATATTCATCCAAGTGCTAGATTTAGCGTTCGTGATGAATTTACTTGCTTCGATATAACACAGACCCGCAAAATAAAAAGTGGTTTGTGCGATGGACCAGACAATGATATTTCCGCGTGTATTTTGGCCTGATGAAGCCGAATATGATCTCAGTTATTTTGGCACTAAACGTCCTTTTAGGGTATTAAAAATTTTAATTACACGAATACGATTTTTCCTTCTTTGAGATATAATGACTGAAAATTTTAATTTCATATTTCTCGAAGATGAAAAATCATATATTCAGATGATTCGAAATGGATTTTGTAGAAAATGACTATTGCTCTATGAGACCACTGACCAACCGCGATTAAAAAAAATGCCAATCTCGCTATGAAGCTATCTACAAATTTTTTAAGAAATAATAGAAGGGATATCTTAAAATTCCGACGTACTGCAATTCCAAAATTGAGGTCATATTCGGCTTCACCAGGCCAAAATACATGGAAATATCATCTCTTAAAGTGATGGATGAAATCTGTCATCACAATAAGATTGATTTGATTGGATGTTAAATAAAACATGGTAACCTGGAGCGGAAATTTAAAATCTAAAATTTTATTTTGTACTTTTGTTAAAACTGTCACCTTAAAATTTACTCCAAAAATAAAAGTATAAGAAGTTGATACTTTTAATAAATAAAAAATGGTTATATTTTTAAATTTTAGTTTGAAAGCATTCTGAAAAAAAGCGCGCGTGAGTCTTGCGAGTAGTCTATATAGTCCATCACACACAAACAACTTTATTTTTCAGAACTGCGTGCAATCTTCCCATTTAAAAGCATCCATTATCAACCGTGATCTCAGACCATTTTTGGGCCGAGTTCCACGACGTAGGCGCGAGCAAAACGCATCCGCCGCCTTCTGTGCTAGATCATCGCTCTACTAAAAACTCGAGCGATTCCCAAGGCCGCGCGAATTAGACGCAATCAAGAGGGGCAGCCCTCGGATTCGAGCGTGGGCGCAGGAGAGGTTGTAAAGTTAACTTATAAAGCCTCGTGAGCGCGGCAATTAATGCAGATATTCGTATTATATGCACGCGCGGCCGCCGCGACGACGCGTGGATTAATTCGAACGTCGCGCGGACATGGACACACGCGTAGATTGGCGTCTGTATGTCATTTCCCCCCTCCCGCCACTCTTCGCTCGCGCGCGGTCACATTGTTGTGCAAGCGTATATATACGTAGAACGCGAGAGCGCTTCATTTGCATGTCAAAAAATCGCACTCCGCGCTCGCGTCAGACTGCTGTTCTCTGTAGCACGCGTGCAGTGCACGTTTTAAGCATGCACACCAGCCAGAGAGAGAGAGAGAGAGAGAAAGAGGGTGAGAGAGTGCGTGTACAGTATCGGATTCCCTCGTGTATGTGAATCTGACGGAATATGCATTTTGGATTCCAACTGAACGCGACCGTGTCGCGTGTGTATATATGTACGTATAGGTACGGTTTTTCTTCTTTTCGAGCTGCGTTCGGGGGTGTAAAAAGCGCGTTTACGCTTTTTCTGCCAGGAATCGAATAAAATGGAACGCGGATGGTCGATTGATTTAATATAGCGGGAAATGTCGTATTTTTGGAAAGTGTATTTAGGAACTTTTTGGTCTTACCATTGAGGATAAAAGGGTAGTTCGGGTATCCAGGAGTTCTTGGATTTGTGTACGTACCTGAAACAGAAAATACCAGTGGTTAATTATTGTTATATCATTGTGAAAGTATATGTTGTTATAAAATTGAATATTATAGGTCATTATATTTAGATACACTGTTAAAAATGTTATTAATTTTATAAGAAACATTTAATAAACATTTTGAATTTTTATTCATAAACGTGGTATTGTAGTTCAGAATTCACACATTTGTGAATTGATCATTCAAACTGATTATTAAGTTTAAAAGAATATTTTGAAATGACAATACAGTTATTGATTTTAATACATGTGATGATTGAAAATGTTTTTAAATTTAAGGAAACTTTAACGTAGATTTTGAATTTTTTCTGACACGTGGAGGAATATTATGGGTCTGAAGTTTGCAACGTTGGAGTCCAACGAAATAAAAAAAATAATTCATTTTGCTTCACGTTTATATTAAATAATATTAATATTGCCTGTAGATTTAGTGTTTTATAGTATAAATTAACTTTATAACAAAGGTTTAGATAAAATTTCCATTTTTTAATAACTTTAATCAATCGTAAAAAATGATTTCGTTGCATTCCAATGATGCAAGCTTCAGACCCATGTGTTCCCGACTGCATGAAGCAGTCGGCTTCGTGACTAAGATTTTACTACAACTAAATTTCAAAAGGCGAAACTTATTGGTCAATAACAATTTATTAGTTTTAATGTTGACAAAATGCTATTAAAAGCGAATTACAACTGATTGAACAAGGTAAAAGAGCTTTCAAAAAGCTCTTGCTGATGTTCATTCCAAGAAACCGAAACGGCAACTGCCCTTCTCGCTGGTCTCCCTCTCTCTCCCTCTCCAACGCTGCGCGCTTGTTATTTTCTCATTTGTTTTTCTCTATGGAAATCTTGTTTAATAAAACAATTGCCTCTGTGGCCAACCATGCACGATCAAGCCTCGGCTCTTGTTCGCCACGGAGTCTCTCCATTATGGCGATGTGAACCTCAAAATCAACCCAATTTCATTATTTAATTAATAAGCATTCGAACGTTTATTTGGAAAAACAATTCTTTCAGGCCCTCCGTGTATGTAAATACTATGCTCAGATTTTTTTTGTGCGATTCTATCAGCATTTCCATGAGAAAAACACTTTTTGAAACTGGCAAAATTCGAAGTATACAGATCCCTACTTATCGGCATTGCGGCTTTTATTTAATTAAATAAATTCTTAGTAGATTTTTGGAAAAACAGCTCTTTCAGGCGCTCCGTATATGTAAATACTATACTCAATTTTTTTTTTGTTAGTAATTCTATTATTATTTGCAAAAGATAAATACATTCTAAAATTTGTCGGTAAGTACACATTACCTTATCGACCATATCGATTTTCGGAGAGCCCAAAAGCGGCCCCGGTCATACCTTTGTATATGCCGTGCTCGCGACCTACGCAACATCCATTTTTCTTATATGCTGCGGCGAGGGAATGTTTTACTCAATCATCTCTGTTTAATAAACCAATAGCCCAAAATGTCGCAATTGTTGGAGAGAGAGAGAGAAGAAAGAGAGAGAGAGAGAGATCGCGAGTCGGTAACACCATGGAATATTTAATATACGTATTTTAATTTTAAAATGCGTATTTTAAAACAGTTTTAATGTACATTTAAAACAGTGTTTGAAAATGTAATAAAATACATGTATTGAAATTTAATATACGTATTTGTAAGACTACATCACACACATGTGTGAAGTTTAGGTGAGAAATTTTTAAACAGTGTAGAATCTTTATCGCCTCTTCGGTCGCTATAATATTGGATGAAAAGCAGGGTAAATCTATATTAAAAACACTTCTCAACATAAAAAGTGCAGTCTTTTCGTGCTCATCAACATTTTATTCACACGGTACTTACGATTTAACAATAACATCGTACACATCTGATCAAAAGGCAACGCGCTTAAAAGGCACACAAAAAAAAAAAAGAGAAGTATGCATTTTTAACGCGTGTAGCTGCGCGCGCACAAAGACAGAGACAAGAGGAAATTTTCACGTTGGCGCGCATAACTTATGAGTTTCGGTCGCGTCAAAGTCGACGAGGAGTCGGAAAAGCTCGCGATTATGAAAGCCGCTCGCTCGACGAGACTGAAAAATTCATCTAGATGAAAGATAAACCCACGCGCGCTTAAGAGGAAGAGGAGCAGGTCAAACGAAATAGTCGCAGCGGTTGATTTCAAACCCTTAATATAATAACAAAGCTCGGAATTATTGTCCGGCGTAAAATTGCTTGACAAAAGTTACAATGAAATTTTAAATTATGCATTTAATTCAATTACCACGCTATATACCACACGATGAACGTAATAATTCAAATAAATTCCTATATTATACGTTCACATTTACACCGTAACGTATTCCCTTTGCTCTTGACGCACAGGACTTTCTTCCCCATAAACTTTTAGTCATTTCAATAAAAGCTCTCCCGCAGCCCCCGAACTTTCCACAGCGCGGGGCCACGTCCATTTTTCAAAACAAGTACTTCCACCCCGCGGGACTATAAACGTATATATACATACGCGCGAGTGGCGGGTCAGGGGCGTGCGCTGCACGGCGCGCAGGAAGCGGAAAGCAGGTCAGAAACGCAGAGAAGTTTTTGCACGCGCGACTGACACGACTATATGGCTCGCAGCCGTGGCGGCCATCAACCTGCGCGCGCGGCACTTGCTGTCCTCTCACTCTCTTCGCGACGTCGAGGCTTTTAGACTGCCGCGGCGCGCGTTTCCTGCTCGCTTCTTTTGCTGAGCTCGCTGCAGGATTGCCCGCTGGACTTTGTTACGGAGCGAGTTTGGGCGTAAGAAGGGCGTGAAATGTTTGGGGTTGGTTGTGGAAGTGGAAAGTATAGGGTTCAGAGGTAAGGCTTGAAGTATAATACTGAAACCTGAAGAGGTATATTGACAAATTGTAATTTTATTAAAGAAGTTATATAAATTTATTCATTGAGACGAACAAAATTAAAGTATGTAATTATAATAGTTTTTTTGTGCTGACGATACGCGAGGCTTCGCGCAGACTCTCGGTACGGTATTCGGACGTGCGTCGACCTATGAGGGTGCTCGACTAAATAGCTTTGGGAATGATATATTAACTACCTCAAATTGTACGAGCGAGTTTAATAACAGTAGATACGAAATTAAAATGAAGTTACAATCAATTTCGGAACATTCCAGTGTACTAATAATAAAGTAACAATATTTTTTATTCTAATCCATTAACAAACTTATTTATTCTAAAAAAAACGTATATTTCGGATTGGAACGCATATTGACTTGTTCCGCCGTTATTGGAGGATTTTATTCGAACGAATTATGTTTTGTTGCTCCACTGTACAATGCTGGATAGCATTTGTTTACATACAGGATTACCGAATGTTTCATATATTGGAATATTTATAGTTTATATGCACTCGTACGTTTCTTAGAATTGAACGTGAGAATTATTACTCTGAATAACTCTTAATGTTGTTCACTTCATGTAGCAGTGAAAAATGCAGTAGAAATTAAAGTTTTTCAACACTTACGTGATCTTTTACTATAGAAATATGCGAGTTCTAATCCTGACTTGAATTTTTTATCGTACGTAAATTGGTTTTTCCAAGGTATCGTTACTCTCCCAAAGAATCATGAAAATTTTTAATGGGTCCTATATACTTTCCGATTACCACTATTCTTTACAATATTCTGTTTAGCTTCCTTTCTGAAACATCAAAAGCATCGACAGCAACATAGAATACGAAAATACTGCAATACGTAGCGGAAACTCGGTAGAAAATCACTACAGCGTGTATATTTTATTGCTTTTCTTTATTTACGCATTGCCGCAACACACGATTTTATTTTCTATTGCGAAAGCAGTTCGCTATTCCAGGCGCAACAATACAAATAATGCCACAATAGAGCCAATTTCCATGACCACCGTAACAACAACTAAATTCCTGCTCTCATTATCGGTACAGTTAGCCAGTACGCGCGCGTACCGGGAACGATCATTGACAATAATTTTGTTGTTCCAGAGCTCGAGCACTGCACGCAAGCTCTGACCGCATTACGGCTCCGGTCCAAATGGCATCTCTCTTTCACACCATCTCTCTCGGGCACAATACATATAAGCGCAGTCAATTGCATAAGAGCAACCGGGCCGCCACTCGTCCTCGTAATTAACGTGTGTCGCGTCTTCGCGAAGACCTGAAAATTGCTCGAACACCTATATAATACGCATGATTTGCACATGTATAATGCAGACCGACCACCGGAACGGCGTAGTTATACATAGCGCGCAGAAGTCGCGACCGCAGCTCTTCTCTCAATGAAGCGGCTAAGCGACACTTCCGCCCCGCATGCGCGACAGATTCGAATGTGACCTTCGCGCGTGCGCGCGACGTGCGAGACTGGAAAGCGAGAAAGATATATACCATGTGGTATGCGTATTATTATATATGTGCAGTCCAATCACGGTGATGTCCTACAGGCTGACGTCACGTGGATCACGCGCGTCTCTAATTCGCGCAATTTCCCAATTGTCGATCAAAGTCCGTCGCGACACGGAGTGCGCGCTCAAATTGCATTCCAGCTCTCTCTCTGCGCCGCCGTATAGTCGCCGCGAGAGAGCTTTTTCCGCGTGGCATGATGATGTAGACGAGCGTCTTCGGGGAAGTGAGCGCGCAGGCGCGAAGCAGCTGCAGCAGCGCCTGATGGATCGGCCTGATGCTATATAGGAAGAAAGGCGTAATGTGCGTGCGCGCGCCGCGTCTCTCTCGGCGAAAATGAAGTTTATCGCCGAGAGCGAGAGATGCGTGTTAGGTCGCGCGTGGAAAATGGATTTTTGAAGAGAGCGAGTGGCGGTAAAGCTGGCCTGTACATATCTTCGGTCGTCGCGGATGTATATACGGAATTTTCAGTTTGTTATTTTAAGATTTTTCAGCGAAGTTAAAATATTGTTCGATGATAAAAGTTGACTTTCTAAAAATGAATATGTAAAAAGTCGTTCATTGGTGCGAATAAGTGACAAAAAATGGACTAATTCTTTAGTGAATATTCACTTATTGAAAAAGTGGAATAAAACTTTCACTCCCCCTGGTAGAAATGCTAGCCATCGGTTGGCGAACCGTTGGTCAATTTTGAAATTAAAAACGTCACATCATGATTATGTTGCTATTATCGACGAAAAATAACTATTTATACAGGTGAAAATATTATATTGTAGATGTTTTAAAATAAAATGATAGTTTTAAATAGTTTTAATTAAATTTTAATGTTATTCTTAAGTAGAAATGCTCCCATTTGATTAACATGTTGACCAACGAAGTTGGCCTATTTTCTACCAGGGCCGTAATAAGTGAATATTCACTAAAGAATTTGTCATTTTTTTCACTCATTCGTACCAGTGAATGACTTTTCAGATATTCATTTTTAGAGAGGAGGTCATTTTTGCCATTAATTTTAATCATCGTAAAACTTTTTTTATCCAACGTTTGATTTGTGGACCCAATTTTTATTTTACCAGGTGACTCATGTTCCCAAAGCGTTAAAATTGTTTATCATGAATGTATACAGAAAAGCACAGCAAGAACCAACACGTTATTGAACGAAACCACTCGTCTCTTTCATGCGTATATTAATGTTGAATTATCGTCCCTAATAAACAATCATTGATTAAACCTAAATTATAATTATATGCACAATCAAATTACACACATAATTAAATAGCTCATACAACGTGCTTATTACACAAAGCTCTCCACCATTATTATTATAACATCCCCTCTCCTTCGTCTCCAAAACCTCGTGAAAGTAGGACAAAGGATATTGAAAACGTGGTACTCGTAATCGGAATAAAATCCATCTGGCGTAGTAGTACGTGTCGCGCATATAGTACGCGCGAAATCCCCGCGAAAAAAAAACGAGGTAAAGTGAGATTGAAGAAAAAAAGAGCGCGCGCGTTCCTTTTTTAAGTGGAAAAGTTCGGACTGGAAACTAGGTGGGAGGAAGCGGGCAATTTCCAAGCCCTCGAAAGAACGCCCACGCGCGTCAGTTTTAGCGACGCGACGGCGAGCCGGTAGCCCCTGACCGGCCGCTAATTAGGCAATTAGTCACGCGAGTTCGGATTGCAAAACGGCGGTCCGCTCTGGTATTTTCTGCGGCTGCCGCTGCCGCGTATATATGTAACGCCGATGTGCGCGCCAGTCTGGGAAAACGAAGCACCTATAATACAACGGGTTGTCTCTCTGCGCCTCCCTTTTTCCGCGAATGATGATACGGCTGCGTGTATGCAATCTTTTCTGACGAATGGCTTCCTTCGGCGTGTGCGTGCGAGTAGCGCAAATTCGATGGGTACGCGATTTATCAGCGCGTGCCGCTGCGTATATCTAATGCATTTTTAAGCTAAACTAGCTACTTTTAGCGCGCTTCGCGCGTATCATTTATCTCTTTGTTTTTTTGTTTTTGAGGTTATGAACATGATCAAGTTTCATTTTAAAAGTTTGTTTTAAATAGTTTAAATTATACGATAATAACGTAAGTCTCAAATAAAATCATGAAATTTTTCTTATACTATTCAGTTTTAAATATTCAAAGTCAAGAATCCAATCTTCAAAATTCAAACATACTCGATTTTGGCGCTTATTCTATGTAGACCAATCAAATGAGCCAGCAACAACTAATCAAAACAGTCTTATTGTGATGACAGATTTCCTCCATCACTTTTTTAAGAGAGGATAGTTCCCAACTGTGTTGCAATGTGTTATGTTGCGTCGGTGTTGCCGACTTCGATTCATTGTCGACCGCGTCGCTGAGTTATTTGTTGGGTCGGTCTCTTTATTAATGATAAATAACGGGGGCGATTCGTCGAAATAATAAATCCACGGTTGCCAAAATAATGACATAATCGTGCCGGCGTGTGTAAATTAAAGGATTTATTGGTGATATATTTATTGTATTCGAAGCGCATCAGGAAATTACATGAACATCCCGCAGGTTAAAATTGTAAAAAAAATGAATATGAAATAAAAAAACTTGTTAGCAGCTATCGGCCAGTGCATTGCATAAATGAAGCCTTATAATAATGGTTTAAAATGAAGGAAAAACAAAAGCATTATTTCATATCTATAATTCATGGTAACAGGGATAAAAATGAGCCAGGCGCCTTATCAATTCATTTTGCACATACATAAATAAATGAGTTGGAATACACAAAATTTATGAAAAAAATAAATAAATAAACCGACTTGATCGTTAGCAGTTTTTCATTCCTCCTTTATAATTAACCGACCATCAAACGCATACTATCCCAATAACTCCTCCAAGCTTCAAAAAGAAAAAAGAAAAACTTCGATTTTCAAAGACCTGAAAACGGCTTGCATCCGTACCACCATCGGCATCACAGGCCTCCTCTTTCTCTCTCCAGCCACGCCGACCCAAATCTTTCCAATCAGCCTAATAGCTGCGTACATATATATGTATTGCACACGCCGGCCGCGAGCGATACAAGTCAGGCGCGCGCGCGTGCACACGACGCGAGGGGGTGGCGTACATATATATACACCCGTCGATCCATAGCGTCAGATTTTCCCGCTGATATTTATACATATACATACATATTCGCCGTTGCAGCGACGCGCGGAGATCGGACATATCTGTGCGGCGGCGTATACAAATAGGCCCGCGGCTGCAGCTGTGTGTGCCTTGACCGACCGCAGCACACATACGGCGGATAATGCAATGCGTCGGCGGACAACGAGCCGCGCCCATCCTTTCAACAATTGACGGAGGTGTGCAGTGCCGTCGCTGCTGCTGCTGCTGCTGCTGCGCAGACAGAGAGCTACGCGGCTGATTTTCTATCTATACAGTCGAGTGAGTATAGATTATTTCGGTTTGCTGACGTCGCCAGTTCGCTCGGCACGGTTATATGCGGTCGCGGTGGGGGAATATTTCCGGGCTTAGTTTTTGGTGTGTAGATATATATATTGACTTTTGTTTGTGGAAACTTTCGTTGATAACACAAAGGGGGCATTTATTGAACATTAGTGTAAATTGATATATATTTCGTTGTTCGCCTCTGTGTTATGATAATTGTTTGTCGGCTCGATTGATCAATCTCATTAGTCTTCTCAACTGAATCTCTATCCTATTACAAACTGTATCCCCATTACGAAAACAACGATATAACTTTCATCCCGTCAGTTTTGACACTTAATTCTATACACAACCCATCACCTGCCCAAAGCAGAAACGCGATCCCTTTGCGCTTATCATCCACGTACATTATCATCGTCGCTTTGCGCATCTCATTCTACACCCACAGTATACATCTCCGAACCGAAAGAGGCCAAATATTCGTAGTTCAAACCCACCACCGCCGCCGCCGCCGCTGCGCGACCTCGTATCGCGTGCGCGCGCGCGGATATTGCGGGCGAGACGGGAAATCAAACTTTCGCGCTCCTCTTCCCTTGCGCGTGAAATAAAGCGAGCGCGCGAGCGGACGTAAAAGAAATGGATGTTTGCGCGCGACGAGGCGGATATGAAATCGACAGCCGTAGAGTCACACGTGCTAGCTTATTCCGGAAATGCGCCGCGCAGCGTCCCTCGCCGGTGGCTGCTGCTACTGCTATAGGCAGGAAACGCCCGCTGCGAGCGTCCAGGTTACAGCGGCAGCAGCAGTGGGACAGCTCTACTTGCTCAATGCCGCGTTATCGTTCGTTACACGCAGTGATCGAGCTGCGAGAACGAGGTACTATGTTTCGCGTGCTTGTCTTCTCGTCTTTTTTTTGCGCTTTTGGTTCTTTTTTTTCGATGATTTGTGGTGGCGTTTAACGCGTGGCGGTTGGGGGTTCAGGTGGTGTAAGGATTAATAATGGTGGAAGAAGGCGGGGTCCTATAATGGTATAAGCATTTTTAATTGGAGTTGACCTTTTTGTCTTCAATGTGAAATATTTTATTTATTTACATGTTTTTGTATGAAAAATTGTACTTATTTTTTGAGAAATATTATGAAAATAGGTCTTTCGGAAATCGAATAAGATTAAGTACTATTCACTTCATTTTCTTCTATATTACTTTTTATACTCATCATCATATTGCAACCTTATAGTTTTATATGCATTTTCCTTCGAATTTTCGAACAAATGCTTTCTGTATTTTTATTTTTTATTTTTGCAGGTACAGCAATTGGTTGCACTCCAGCAGCTGCAATAAGCAGCTCTGACTTCTCGAACTTCTAAACGGAAATCGTTGTCCCATTAACTTTCTGGAGTGAAATACCGTGAATACACGGAGAGAAAAATTTCAGTAAAAATTACAAAAAGTTACGCAATTTTTACTGAACTTTTCGGTACTGTGGTAACAGACTGCTAAAATGAGCGGATTTACTTGACTTTCTATACTTTTTATAGAATTTTCAGTAAAAATTACCGAACTGTTCAGTAACTTTTAAGAGAAGGTTTGGAAGTTTTCGTTGGCGTAACGCGCGGTGGCGCTGTTGACTGTTGTGCGCATGCGCGTCCTTGAATTTCAGCGAGAATTACCGTGCACAACCGGTAGATGGCGAATATTGAAACTCGCAAGTGACCACGACTTTCCTCAGTTAGTATATAAGTCTGCTGAGTTTCTAAAGTTCATATGTAAGCGTTTGCGTATTGCGAAATGTAAGGCATTACTTAGGTTATGTGTAGTATAGTAGTAGTTAGATATGTTTAGGACTTTAGATATAAAAATTTCCTATGTAAAAGCGGCGTGCAATTTACATCTTATCTTACACCACAAGGAAAGCAACACTGGATTCCCAACTATTAAAATGGCGATAAGTGCGATTAATATAAATTATTCCCATAAATAGATAAATTTTTTTTAATTACCATATTCGCCATATTCTATAAAATTTATAACTCAAAAAAGAGTAAAAATTACGGAACGGTTCAGTAAAAAGTAAGTAATTAGAAAAATTACCGAACTGTTCTGTAAAATTTACAAAAATGTCAGTCTGTTACCATAGTACCGTGAAGTTCGGTAAAAATTATCGAACTTTTTCTAATTTTTACTGAAAATTTTCTCTCGGTGTACTGGAAGCTTGAATTTGCTATACATAATGGTTCTAAACTCATCTGAAAGTCTGGCAGAAAATCTAGCATTAAGTCTGGCTGAAATATGCCGGATTTACTGTCTGTCAGATGTAAGTCCTGGTAGATAGTCTAGCATTTAGTCTGACTTTCGTATGCCAGACTTAGCAACGGTCGGAAGAAAGTCTGGTATAAAGTTGACGTCCGCACGTCATAATCATTTAAAAAAAAAAAAAAAAAAAAAATAATATTAATTTTTTTTTTTTTGACCGACTTTTCCCGGTATTAAGGGTAGATGCGAGCTCGAGTCGAGAGCTTCGTGGAAGCTTGGCGACGTCGCGCGCTCGTGGACCTGCCGCGCCCTTGGGCCAGGAGAGGGGAGGCTTAAGCTCTCGATCGCGGCTGCTGCGCGTGGTCGTTGTCGCGCAGTTGACGCCGCCGTTCGCGGCAGCCAATCGGCAGCCAGAGAATCGCTCCCCTCTACCCCAGAAAGAAAAAAAAAGCGTTTGCTCGCTCCGAATTTTTTTTGGGAGCGCAGTCGATCTCCTCCCCGCAACGACGGAGGAAGTAAGAATGTGCGAGACTCTCACGAGAGGAGTCACTGCTCATCTCCCGCTAAAGGCGCATCCGCCACCGGCAGAAGGAGCATCCGAACCCTCGCTTGGTGCGGACGCCGTCCGCTCACAGCATAAAGGGTGCGATAAACACTGAGAGCGCTCGGTGTCGCAGGGTGAGGGCAAACACTCTCACGGAGGATTTCGCACTTCGCGCGAAAAGGAGCCGCGTTATATGTTCACTTTTGTATCGCGTACGGGAATTCACATAACAGCGTTTTAGTTAATTTTTCTTATTTTTTTTTTCTGTATTTTGCTCTACCATTTTTTTTTTATAGTTTATTTAAGCTTATTTTAAAACTAAATTTTCCCGAACGGTGATTTGATTTTTCTTTTATTTACCATTAATAATTTTCCGCTTTCCTGAGTAAATTCCACCTCCCTCAGCTTACCTTAAAGTCTAGCATTATGTCTGGCCATAGCCAGATTTACGCCAGTCTTATAGAAGTCAGACTTCGGCCAGACTTGCGCCAGACTAAATTTTTTATACTAGAGTTTACGAATATGTAAAACCAGTGTGGTCTTTCCTAATAACCCCATTTCAAGAATTACCCATCACTATTCCAAGCTTCTCTCAAAACTTTTTAATTTTCCTATTGCACATATAATAAAACAAAAAATCCCAAACACGATACTTTTCAATAAAAAAGAAAAAAAAACTTTCCTCTGCATTTACGATATATCCAACGGAGCAAAAAAGACACCTCCTCCTCCTCCTCGCCCACGTCTTCCTGCGTCCACAACCATCATATACTCAAAGCAATTAGCTTGATTCCGAAGGCACATCCGCTATATAGTCAAACCTTTACTATACAAGAACCCCGGCAAAGCAGCAGTAGCAGCAGTCGAGGAGCAATTTAGTTGATCAAAAGAAAAATAATCAGGCGGTGAAAAGAAGCTCGCACAGCTCTCTCTCTCTCTCCCTCTCTTCCGCCGGCGGGTATAGAAAAAGTCGTCTCGATCTCTCGTCGCTTCCAGTTACTGAAACGCGCTCTCGCTAGCTCTCGCTGAACCGACGCGGCGTCGATGCCGCAAGCGATAAGGCGAGAGAAAAAAAACCGCGAAGGGACATATATAGACGCGCTCGCACAGTGGCTCCTTTCTTCCGCGTGCGGATCACAGACGTGCCAGACGCTCTCGTCATACATAAAAAAATCCGTGTCGGTGGCGCGCGATTTTTCGTACATATGTATATACACACACTCGCCAGCGGCGGCGGCGGCGGCTTTAAGTGCGAATTTACGAGCACGATTCATCGCGCGCGCGCGCGGGAGTGTGTGCATGCGGAGAGGCTCCGCGCGCCGCGGGATTGATGGCCTCGTGGTTCGCACGATCGCGAGCACTAAGCTATATGTATAAATGCGCGCCGCTCTTCCACGTAAATTGATATAACATTCTGCAGCGGCGAAACGCGGGTTCGAGTGGCGAATCTTCCGCGCGCTAATGTTCTTTGTGCTCAGTCATCACGATCGGCGACGCGCGAGTGGCATGCACGAATGTCGCTTGTAGTACGCTGCTGCGCTGGGTATACATGATGGGAAAACGCGATCGTCCGCCGCTTATCGTAACATTTAATTCGCGCACGCCCGCGGGGCTCGCCAATTAACTTTGCGATCTGGGCCTGCATATTAATGTACAAAGGCTGGTGTAATTAATAGCGCCGCGTGTCCCATATACATGTATATGATGTTCGCCCACCGCGTATTGCGTGCGTGCAATAATATAAGCGCCATTCTTCCGCAGCTCTCTGACTCATTTTTCAGACGCGCTCTTCTCGCAAAACGAGACGTGCCTGCCTTCGGACATAACTCTTTTTTATCGAGCACGAACGCGCTCGTCCGCTTACACGCGGCAGCAGCAGCAGCGTCACCCGGCAGAAAAATGTGTATACAGCGCGGCGTTGTGCTTTTTTATTAGGCGTGTGTTTTTTCTTTTTAAACACGTCTCTCTCTCTCTTTGTCTGGGGGCTGGTTCTGCCTCGTAATCTTGCTTTTTACTGCAAATAAAGTATTATTAAAAAATTACCCGCGCGCGTGTTATCAAAAGGGAAATACGACGCGGCCGCATGATATTTTCATAAGAAGCGCGCGGCGGCGGCGGCGGCGGTCGTCCAAATAATCTGCTTTGGTTATAAGAATGCACATATTTCACAATGTTTTATTTCCGCATGTTTATGCATATATGTATAAACATATACGAGTGTACGTGCCACGAAGTGAACCGTTATCCCGTGAAATTGATATAACATTCTTGTCAATAATGTATTTATAAAAAATAAATAAATAAATAAAAAAAACCATATTTTCACGTTATTGGTGTCGGTGAAAATAATCACTTATTTCGAATATAAAATATCCGTCGCTGCTAAAATCAACGTGTAAACTCCAACACCGAAAAATAATAATAATAATCCAACATTTATATTTTAAAATTTCCAGAAAATGATTTACAGCAATGGAAAATTGCCGCAGGCTAATGGAATTACCACTCAAATCCAGCGTGAAAGCGCATTTTGAAAAAATCGCCCGTAAATCTCTCCTCTCTAGCGAAAAATTTTTTTTCAAAGCATTACCACCCGCCAGCTAATACATACCCATCAACAGTTATTGCAACATTGCTTCTGGGCTTTCACGCGCAACGTGGCATCGTTACAAGGACAACTGCGCCCTCTCTCATTGATTTCCACCATATAATCGTATTTTCCTCGTTCGCGTCCGCTTCAATGGCTCGCTCTTCTGCGGCCGTCCCTTTGGCGCAGAGCTCGGAAAATTCGTTATAATGCAATTTAAGCCCTCCCTCCTCTATCCAAGATACCGCGCTACGGTCCGTGAGGATTACCTGTACGTAGATACGCAATTACTAATCGGCGTGAGCCCTCCCACCCCCCGGCGTAAGCCCTCGCTAATGGCCGAGTAATATCGGCTCGTGCGTTATATATACGCACACGCGCTAGAGTGTATATATATATATGTGTGTGTGTATGTACAGGAATTACAACAAGCCGCCGCATACAATCGTTCCTGCGCGCATAGGCTTGCACTAGTTCCCGTTGCTGCTGCTGCAGTTGCTGCTATATGTGTACGCAACATGGGCAGGTCTTATCCCCGGCAGAAATCACCTGCTCGACTTGTTTAAAGTCGCCGGCGGGTTATTCAATTCGCGGCAGAGCATTGAACTCGCAGGCGCCACTCTGGGTGTGTATATATATATATACACACATATGTATAATAAACTAGCTCTCGTCCGCTAGTATATATAGTAGCGCAAACCTGCCGCATGTGTGCCCAGCGTACGTTGGCAAAATTTCAGCCGCACGCGTATGCGTTAGCTGCTGCCCCGGCAACGATGGCTGGCTCTGCTGCGGATTATACTAATCGTTACTCGCTAGTTTTTTCCTCTGCGACTTTGTATACGTACATACCCTGGTAGAAATTCATCTATACGAAATGGCCAAGAAGTTAGAAAATAGCTAGTAAAACTGAATAATTAATCGCTACGATGAAACGATTTTTCGACCATTATTTGCCTATTTCTTAGATTGACGTATCAACAAAATATTCGTATTTGATTTACCTACTAATTTTATCTTTGAAGAAAGACCACTAAAGTGCATTGGATATGACTTACCAAAATATAAATAAATAACATTAACTAATAAATCATTTGTTGTACTCATTTTACGAATAATTTAGCAAAACTTTTATTTCTCCATCTGATTTTGTCTCTCTCACTCCTTGTCATAACAGCAAGCCTTCTGCTAGCCATTTCCAGACTACAGAAACTGATTAGTTTTAATACCTTTAAAATACTCAATAATAAGCTTGTGCATGGCTTTGAAAAACTCATTCTATTTTTCACTTTATTAAATGGCCAAATATATGAGAAAAAGCGTTTTATCGGGAGCTAGAAACCGGATAAGAGAAATTCCCATTTTATAGCGAGTTTTTAATATAAATGGTCAGTTATTAGTTATAAAATGTTTTGGATTTCCACCAGTGTGTGTGTGTGTGTGTGTGTGTGTGTGTGTGTGTGTGTGTGTGTGTGTGTGTGTGTGTGTGTGTGTGTGTGTGTGTGTGTGTGTGTGTGTGTGTGTGTGTGTGTGTGTGTGTGTGTGTGTGTGTGTGTGTGTGTGTGTGTGTGTGTGTGTGTGTGTGTGTGTGTGTGAGTGTGTGTGTGTGTGTGTGTCTGTGTGTGTGTGTGTGTATAGTTCAGTTACGTTTTTGAAGGTATACGCATACATGTACCTGCGGTACGCACTGCTGGTTAGCTAGCTATCTGTATATCTCATTAAAATCCAAACAGGTTCTCGCGACGGAAAAAACCGTCTTCGCGCACGCGCGGCTAACAAACTGCGAAAACATATTTGTTCGTTATATCCGCAGATTGCAAGTCGCATGTTTGCGCTTGTTAACAAGCGCGTGCACACGCGCTCTAATTTTGAAAGGGCAAAATCTACACTTTTATATAGTCTGATTCGTTCGTTGTTGCAGCTCCTCGACAAAAAGAAAAAACTGTTAAATGAATAGTTAATTTTAATTCACTCTTTATAAATGTATATTCTGCATAGACATAATTATCATTTTCTTCATATGTGTAAAAATAACGCGAACATTTTTCGTAATGCACTTAAGTCTCGCCATTAAGCTTTATAACGTTTTTATCGCAACAAGGCTGCCGCGGAATGCAGGGAGAGCAGCCAAAATAAAGTTCCGCGCGAGCCTGGCATTTATCTCCGCGGCGGCGGAATGTTACGTAAGCGCTAGCTCTCATGCACGCCCGCACGAGAGAGTAAAATTCAGCAATTTTACGTTCTAATTGCACCTGGGAATTGCAAAAATCATAAAGCAATTATAAACCGGCGAATGGTCTCGCTCTCTTTCTTTCTTTCTCCATGCCAAGAGTCGTAACATCAAACGAGCCTAAATTTACGGCCGCTATATTCTATCTTCTTTTTAACTCGGTTCCCCGCAGATCGCGCGTTCTGATTTGAAAAAGCGCAGCGCAGATGGCAACCTGTCAGTCGATGAAGCTTATAAAAATGTTCGGGAATTCGCCCGTGGCGAAGAGTTACGACGACTATAGTCGTTAAGACGGGGGACAAGTGTTTGGGCGAAGTTTCAAGTGGAACGCGGTTAATTTTCTCCGCGAGCGCGCGCGGAGTGCAGTGGCCAAAGCCGCCGAATCGCTTTTCCCCCGCAGCCGCAGACGGCGACAACAACGCTGTTACGCAACTCTCCAGCTTTTCGATAACGAATTTTGCGATCTTCAAGATGCGCCATTGCCACGAGTCGTCGGTTTAGTGTGTGTGTGTGGAGTCAAGGTTCTTTCTTATTCCGTTCTCTTCTCAATATAACGCCTGTTTTTTGCGTTTTAGCTGTGTTGTTAGTATGATCAACAAAATTCATTTTTCTAAAATCTTTGCTATACCTGCCATGTTTGGGCAGTAAATACAAAAGAGTACAAAACGTTATATTTAGTTGATATAATTAATATCAATTTACGCAAACTAAGAGCTTTTCACTTCGACTGCTATCTTAATATTGCAACTAGGTTAATTTTAACATGAATTTCTATTCGAAAATTTGCAACAACCAGCCTCGGCAAATTTAAAATAGAAAATACTTATTAAAACCCTTCACACGCTTTAGAAAATAAATATCTTTATTCATTTACCGCGCACACAGTGCGCCGCATACACGTGAAAACACCATTTCCCAAATCTAGCGAATATTTCATCTAAACCATTTAGAGCATCGCTGTATTTAATCACATATTTACGCGTTTACACTCGCAAGCTATTAACATGTAAACTTTTCGAGCGAAAACTTTTCCCGCACGCACACACGCACATAACAAAAATAATGTGCACATCTCTACGCTACGAAGCGGCATAAACTCTCTCGGGCGTATAATTTCAAAAGGCACGCCCGGCTCTCAGTTCTCTCTCTCTCGCGGCGAAAAGCCCTTAATTTCGAGAATTATACACTCATCCGAATGGGCGCTCGGTTCGCCCATCCGCGTATGTAACAATTCCGCGGCGCACAAAGCAGCCGTAAATTTCATAAAATTTCCGCGCGCCGCGCGCATTACCGAAGACAGGGCGGTTTTCCCGCCGGAAAGCCTGCCAAGTCGCCGAGTTCTCTCCGCATTCGTACGACGAGGCAAAGGTAGGAAAGAAGGAGGAGGAGGAGAGACAGAGAAGATGGAAGGATTGGCAGAGAAACGCGCGTTAGCGGGACTACGTGCAAATATTTGTCGAGGCTGCAGCAGCGGCGCGAGGATCTCGGCAAGATTCAAAGGCGGATCTCCGCGAGTTCTTTCCCTCTCTCTCTCGTTTCCTCTCGGTTCTCGACGCCTTATCTACTGGCCGCGACGGCGCCCAAAGCTCCTCTCCTCGGCAAATTTGATTTTCGACACGGCGACGGCCGCCGTGGCTATATATATACACGTTTTCTTTCCAGGTCGATGCGTTCGTGTCGTGTCGCGTCGAATTAAACTATAGAAAAAAGAAGCGCCGGAAGCTCCAGGCCCGAACGCACGTCAATTATATCATTCGTTTGCGTATACACATCACGCAGCTCTTTCTTTATTTTCAGGCTGCACAGGGCGAACAGTTTTTTTAAGAATTACGTCCAGTCGGCCTGCCGCGCCGTAATTGGACTATTCCGACACACGCGCGCGCAGGAGGCAGCACAGCATAGCTCGCGGCGGAATGCGCATTGTCGTCGGGTTTTCCTCCTTTTTTGTTTGGCCATTAATTCCGGATGAATAATTCACGAGACGGACATGTGAAATTGATTGACCGCGCGGCTGCCTATATACCACTACTCTCCCGCGCTGCTGCTGCTGCTGCAATTTGCCGCGACCGAGCGAAGGTCAACTGACGCAATCCGCTTATTCAGCCGAGCGCGCGTGCGTTGTATATCTTTCCTCTTTCTCTCTTATATTACTCATCGATAATTTTTCAATGGAGATCGAGTAATGCATCACTATTATATATATATATATATATATATATATCTCCACGTCGATCTGTATGCGTGCGACTCAAGGTGAATGTGTACATATATACATATCGCGTAAGCTTATCCGGAGTCATGTGTGTGTATAGTCGATCGCGACGACGCATCGTGCGTGCTATATAGCGCGCAGATAGCGCTCGTTGATGCGCGCAAGCCCATATATATATATGTATAAGCCTCTCCTATATACGCGAAATTTCAGCGTTCAATTACTTTGTCGTGCGGGTTGTACATGAAACTGCAGCCCTGCATCTCACGTTTCACGCGTATATACACACAGACACACGAGCGAGCTATATACTCCAGGCGCTTATATTTCCATTGTAATCAGGCGAATTATGAAAGTTTGTTATACGGGAAGCTAGAGCTAGCGCGCGGATGCATGCATGCATCTCGAATCTCGGGAGAGCTTTGCGCTTAGAAAGCTCGCGCGGGCGGCCGGGCGTCGTACGTCGACCGCCGCGTAAATCCGCGAAAATACACACATATACACAGACACGCGCGCGCAACAACATCACACAGATCCACTTTTCAATTACGGGATATATATATACACACTCGCACACAGCAGCGCGTCTGCAAACACGGACGGGCAGAGGCGCTTTTAATTCGCGACGAGGGGAGAGCGAATTAGCAGGCGCTGCTTAATCGGATCTCGCGCTTAAACCGCCTCGGTCAACACGTAGCCGTGCCGTGTACGAGGCGGTGGCCAGTTGTAGCGCAAGAAGCGGCACACACGCATATATATACACACAAACACAGAGAGATCTTGAGGTACGCGGGCGGAAAGACTCGCGCGAGTGCGCACGCGAAGGGAAGAGATCTCAAGTGTGCGCTGCAGCGCGCGGCCAAATGCAATCAGCCTCCGGGGGTCAGGTGACCTACCTCCTATTGCATCCATATATGTGTGTGTGTGTGTGTGTGTGTATATATACACACGAAGCGCCTGCGAGGTTTCCGTGTGTTTTTTCGCGCGCTTTTAAAGCGCGTGATGGTGTTCTTTTCTCTCTCTTTTTTGCATCGCAACCTCCTTCTGCCCTTTTGCTTGTATGCAGCTGCGGAGGCTTATTGGATTCGATTGATGCGCGGGCGTGCTATGTAGACCGATAGAGAGAAAACATGTCGGATTCTCTCTCGGATTTATTAGCATAGTATAGGGCTTTAAAAGATTTTTCGCCATTTTCATTTAATGATAGGTATATATTGTCCGAAGAGGATATTTCAATGATTAGCGATTATTAGTGTTCTATGATGATTGCTATACTTGACGGCTCGAACTGAATAATTATTGAAAAATTAAATTACTTGGCGTGGGAACGCTATAGTTATGCACGTACATAAAATGCTAAAATCATCGATCGTAAAACTTAAGTATACGCACACACGGGGAACTCTTGAAATTGTCATATCTTTGCTCGCTCAACGACTTCGAGAGAGCGAGCGCCCCTTATCTCAGATCACCGAATCTATAAAATTTCTAAAAGTCTACAGATAAGATCTCAATATCGGTTATCCGCTCTATATATAACCCGCGCTCGCTCCAGCATATATCCGCTCAACTATACAACTTTCGTCCCAACACACACCCTGTATTCTTATAAGCCTCTCTGAATCGTACTTAAAGAAATACCAACTATATATACTGATACAACTGCGCGCGAATCCGGAAAACATCCGACCTCGGTTCGTGAATACGGACAATCTGTGTTTACTTAGAAACTCAATTAACGAGTCGCGGGTATGTAGGAGAGTGTTATCGAAGGGACGGGCGCGACAGAGAGAAGGGCGCGGCGGCAAATGCAACGGGAAGAGTGAGAGAGAAAGAGAAGGTATGGCAGTGCCGCTCCAGTGCCGCACAACGCGAATTAAGGCCGAGCGGCGAACGGGTGCACGCGGAATTTCCAGAGCTTCTCCGACAACGACGACGACGACGAAGAGTCGAACGTGGCTGACGTGTAACTGGGTTGCCCAAAAGTTGAATGGGAATTCTTTCCTCGTTAGGCTCTCTCTCTCTCTCTCTCTCTCTCTCTCTCTCTCTCTCTCTCTCTCTCTCTCTCTCTCTCTCTCTCTCTCTCTCTCTGTGTGTGTGTGTGTGTGTGTGTGTGTGTGTGTGTGTGTGTGTGCGCGGCGCTTTCCATCGGCGCAAAGTTTCAAATGCGAGTTTGAAATGTAGGGAAATTGAATTTTTGGAATTCTAGCTTTGTGCCGACTGTTGATACCGAGCAACCAGTTCACGAATACCTGTTCTAACTAGCGGGAATTGATATGAGAAGTAGTATAATATATTTGACTAGATGTTATATACATTTCCGACATGCGAGAATCTCGTTAATGTTATATGCAAAATGATTGTGATTTTCTGGTTGGATCTGAAGTTTGCAACGTTGGAGTGCAACGAAATAAATACAATAATTGACTTTATTTCAAGTTTATACAAATGAATATTAATTTTGCGTGTAGATTTAGTGTTTTATAAGTACAAAATAACTTAAAAAAGGAGAATGAGATAAAGTTTCCATTGTTTAATAACTTTAATTGATTGTACAAAAATATTTCGTTACATTCCAACGATGTAAATTTCAAACCCTTTTTTATTGTACTTATTGATCGATGTCTTTGACAAAGTACACCTAACTATACACAAGTTATTGATTTGCCTCTTTTGGATTAATAAATAAATAAATGCAATTGTGTATCAGGTTTTTTTTTTAACAATTCAGTTATGGTAATTTAATACACAAGACTTGCACGATGCATATATCTGCATACGCTGATGAAAATATCTTTCTTTAAAAAATCAATGTCTTAAAATGGAAAGTATAATTCGAATAGTTGTTTTCATTGGGCAGCTCCGAGAGCACTTGGTAATTGGCATATGAATGGAAAAACTTTAAGTCGTGTATACCCAGCAGTGGAAAAGAGAATACCCCGGAAGAGATAACCGATGATTATCTTTCAACTTCGATATTGTCCGAGATAATTGAATTCGTGCTCCGTCTGTACCCTAGTATTCTTGAAATTTCTTCCTCTCAACGTACCTTGACTGCGACTTTGCTATAATATTTTCCCTTCTTATCTTTGATTGCGGCGATAATCCAATTTTATCGAGAAATGATATTTTATCAAAGACGGCTACTCACGGATTAGGGGAAAAAACCTATATTTATTTCGTTTAAGTCGGAAAGAAATTCCCGTATTTTTCCTTCTCGCGACTTCGTCGCTCAATAATAAATAATATTTGTGCGACATAATTGAATAGACGAAAACCCATCTGTTTTCAAACGAATTAATGAATGAATTTATTTCGAAGATGAAATGCAAATAGCCAGGGTTTAATTCAGCTAGCATAATTGAAATGTCAGGTTATGGGACGCGCATGCGACCAATCGTAAAGTAGATTAATATTCCATGCCACTGCTGTAACAATTATAAAAATTTAATTAGCGGTTTGCTGCGAACATTTCACGGTCTTTATTTACTTTGCATTATTGGAACATATATACGACAAGTAGACATTGCATAATCTCCCCAACTCACCAGTTTGTTCCCAAACCCGCAATTCCAGCATGAAATATACTACGACCTTTTGTAAATTTGATAAAAAGCAACTACAACACATTTTTATGCTTCTTCATTAAAATTGAAACATTCGTACTACGAAAGTCCACAATGGTCTCGACTCATTGTACATTTTTTCAAACCCCAATGAGAATTGATGCAGACAAATCATCCCGCGCGCGCAATCAGTCTCGCGACGTCTCGTAACCATATCTAACGCCCTCCACTATCCACGCGATATCCCACATGCGCGGCTTCAAGGCTCCACCGCTGACCGTGAATAATTAAGGCCCAAAGCCTGTGCGCGTGCACACTTCGCCCCATCATATTCGCCTTGGCGTGCAATAAAGTGTCAGGCGAGCGAGCTCGTGCGCAAAATAGCTATACTCTCGAGAGCCCTCTTGCGAGATTTACGACAATTTCAACCTCCGCGCGGCTCAACAAAAACAGAGAAATCGCAATGTGCAAAAGGACCCGTGCGGCTTGCGTCTTGGCCTCGCGTGAACTCACTCTCTGTACTTCTTGTGTAGCTCGAATGCGTGTAACGTATACGCATGTACACGTGTGTGTGTGTATGTGTGTACAATGCTGGGTCGGGTTCGATCTGCGGGCGCTGCTGCTGCACACGCCGTCGATATATAGGATATGCACGACCCCGGCAAAAAGTTATTTATAGGGAAATCACTGAACCACTGCAAATACGATGGATTTTCTCTCTCTCTCTCTCGGTGAGCGCACGCGCCCCACAAAGGAAAACTACCGCAGGGTTTCGCGCACTCGTTCCTGCGTGTGTTTCCCTGTGCTCTAACCGGACATGTTGATAAAAAAAGAGAGGAGTTTCGCAGTGTCGTAACCTTGTTACCGAGTAGTTTGAATGGCGATGAGGGTCACGACAATTGGCCAGTGTCGTTAGGCGAGGGAAATGGGAGATGATTTTGGTACAAGGTTTTCCATGTAACGTAAGTAATACGTTTGATGGAGGTGTAGTTTTATACTTGTATAGTAGATTTTACTTCAAGTTAGACTTTCGTACACTGAGAAAAAAGTTTTGTAAAAATTACTATACTGTCTGATAAAGCTACCACAAACTGTAAAAAAACAAAAAAACAAAAATTGCCATACTTCACAATTTTACAGTACTTATAATAAATGTTCCTATCTTTCTAGCAAAATTTCTTGTAAAGTATGGTAATCTTTTGAGTTTTTACAGTTTGTGGTAGCTTTTCCAGAAAGTATAGTAATTTTTACAAAATTATTAATAATTTATACTAAACTTTTTTTCTCGGTGTAAAATTCCTTAAAAATTTATCTCTATTAAATTGAAAGGTTTTTGTATATTGCAACCTTTCAATATTCACCAAAACAAATTGTTTTACTTCCTCTGAACAGACATTGGTGCAATTATCACATGTTACCATTGTAATAAAAACACTAATCTTTCCAATATAGCTGCACCATTTCATTAACCCAAATGACCGTATTAAAAAAAAAATCATTCGTTCGACCGACCGAATCCAATCTTCCTCGTTTTCTTCCCCACCACGTATACCCCATAATACAGAAAATCACTTTACATATCTCAAATTTCGTTATCCACGTAAAAGCCAATCTCAAATCACCGTCAGAACGCGCGCGCGCGCGCAGACACGACTATATAAGGTCCCTTCTCTCCCTCCTTCTTCTCTGCTCTCTCCTCGCGCAATATTCATCGCTCTCCGACCATAAACCTTCTCGCGCAGCGACAGGAAGTCGGACATTACTCTCCATCCATGCGCGCGCGCGCCCGCCCGCGTACATATCCACCTTCTCTCTCTCTCTCTTGCGCGCGCTTTTCTGCATAAGCGCTATATAACACGCGATCTAAAATCTGCGCGAGATCTCGCGTTACGGAATATCTGTGAGGCGGCGGCAGCGGAGGAGGGAGTCGACTTCTCGTTCTATAAGGCGCGCACACGCGCACACAGCGACTTGGTGCGGTAGGACCGGTTTTCATCCGACGCGTGCGCGCGTCCTAAGCGAGGAAGGAGGACGGAACGGTATTATAGAGGCCGCGAGCTGCTCTCGCGCGCACGCGCCGGCGGCCGCCTTACCTGCTCACAACTCCGCAGGCTGCTGCAGTAGTGTCTTTCTCGCGTGTCTCGTATGGGATATACGTAGCTTAACAGCAGTGTGCGTATATATACGTGTTGTTTTCGCGAGCCGCGGGCGCAGATATGCCTTTATCCGCGACGACTGGTCGCGACGGCTTTTTCGCTTTTCAGCAAGGCTAACGTCTCGGTATTTGCATTTTTACGATCGCGGGATGAGCGCCTTAATGAACGTTTTATCTTTCGAGCGCGCTTATATATGTATATGCGTACATGTATTAAACGCTCGTATGTTTTTAGCACAAAATTCGCCAGTGTGTTGTTTACACGTTGACTTTTAATGCGCGTCATCGCATAAACGCGCAAATTGCAATTCGAATTTCTTCCCTCTCTCTCTGTGTTACGTAATCAGCACATATATATAATGAAGATGGGTCTGAAGTTCAAACGCAACGAAATAATTTTTCATGATTGATAAAAGTTATTAAACAATGGTAATTGTATCCAAATCTTTGTTATAAAGTTATTTTATACTACAAAACACTAAATCTACACACAAAATTAATATTAATTAGTATAAACTCGAAGTAAAGTGAGTTATTTTTTTTAATTCCGTTGCACTATACAACGTTGCAAACTCCAGACTCATTAATGAAGAATCGTCTTCGAGCCAGACGTATGATGTAGGGATAATACAGCAGCGATACACAACGCGCCCTCCATCATACAGCGCACATTTCCTCCTGGCTGGCACCTCGTCGGGTTCTATAAAAGCTCGCCAGCGGCCAGAAAGAGCCGTAAAAGCAATTCGCGCGCGTGTATATAGCTACTACCTCCGCGCATTTGCCAAGTCTGATGGTGTAGGGATTTCGCGCGTCCGTGGGTGGCACAATGGCTCGATGAGTTGCGAAGATATTGTTTACGTCGGTTATGGGTGAAACACACTGTAAACAAAGATTTTTCTCTGCATTTATATTCACGCTGTATAGTACCTATTATGTATTGTTTTGTTTAAAGACGTTTTTATAAAATTTAGAATAAGATTCAAAATTTACTCTTGCGAATTTCGGAAAATCGTAGAAGAGAACGAAAACTACACGTTTGTTATTGTGTTAATTTAATTTATCGGTTCTTCTCCGTAAGATAATGAACAAACATAATATAAACGAAGCAGGTAATTGAAACATGGCAAATGATCTAACAAGTATACACATAGCGCACAATATGTACCCCTCCACAACAAATCACATCAAAGCCAGACACTGTACATATACACTCAATAAAAAGACTACTGCCGGGTGTACCTCCGGTGCGCATATAATTGACCATTGCCATGTTTGTCCACGTCTGTTTTCCACCATGCACCCTCCGAATTCACTCCATATCCACTCTCTCCCGCTCCTCCTATATATAGCGTAAACTCACGTATAACACACTCCCCCAAGCGCCTCTACATGGCGAAACGCGCGCACCGGCGACCAATTAAAGGCGGCTCGTGCCATGGCACCTCTCTATGGTGCGCGCGCGCGGGCGCTCGACATAATTAAATTCATCGGCGATACTAGACAGCGGCGCGGCGGCAGCTAGCTGGCTGATAGCACCCGCCCGTCATCCATTACGGCGTGCAGCGCGTCTCTCTCTGTGCACTCCCTTCACCCGCGAGCAATGAGGCTGCCGGCACGGTACGAGAGTGTATGCCTCCTCTCTCTCTCTCCCTGCTTCCTTCCTTCCTTCCCGTCTAGTCGCGTCTCCTCGGCCCCTGCTTTTGAGGTATTTTTTAAATGGACGAGGGAGAGACGGAGCTTCTGATGCTCTGCAGGGAGGGTAAATATATAGTAGTGCTGCTGCAGGGATACCACTTTGAAGCTCGCCTGTCATCGCCAAGAGGCAGTTTTTCTACTTTCCAGCGAATTTTATAAATGGATTTACTTTCGAGTAAGAAGCTGCTGTTCCGTGTTTTTTTTTTTTTTTTTTTTTTTCATTTAACGTCGTACATACTATGTAATAAATATATAGGCTAAGACTCCGCCCCGTCTTCACGACTCTGAAGCTGCTGTTGATGTGCCGTTTAAAACGCGCGCGCGTTTTCAACGTGCAAATAGATTGCGCGGGGGCTGATACCAGATCGTCATTAAAATTTCGAGGGATTTCCCAACGCAAACACGCGGGCGAGCGGGAGGCACGCGGCGATAAAGAGCAACGGCAAATAAACGTGCAGTTCTAATCTGCCCGAGAGCGAGCTCTCCTCGCGCGCGCGAAGACGCGATAAAAAGTACATTAATATAAAGAAGCAAGACCAACAAAGAGAAAAAAAGGGATTGTCGCGCCGAGATATTCGGCTGGAAAGTGTGTAATGTGTACACACACAGCGACACACTTATACACGCACGCGCGCGCGAGAGACAACATCGTAAAATCCGTATATATACGTATATAGAGAGTTCGTAAAGGGAACACGCGAAGTATATAATAATGTAAGCGGGAAAATCTCGGCGACCTTCCTTAATTCCTGGATTCCCGGCGACTATATTTCGCGTGTCCTCGTTCTACTATATACGTACCTACTCCGTAAATCCTCGCGCGTATTTCCTTCTGTCGTAGATGGTGCGCGCCCTGTAATCCCTCATTTTACTTCAGGCGCGCGCGCGCGCGCGCATCTCTCGAGACCCTCGACGACGCTGAAATAGCAAGCCAATGGTGGTAGCAGTGTATATATACTGCTCGAGAAGAAATTGCGTTGGTGCTCGATAAAACGGCTCCGAGAGCCTTTATACGCGCGGTTATCGCATCTTCTATTGCTCGGGAACGACGAGGGCGCGTTTTTTGTTCTTCTGCACTGAGAGAAATGTTTTCTCAAAATGTTTATATTTAACATGGCATTGTAACTATTAAAATATATATGTTAATAGTTACAATGCCATGTTAATAGTTAAAATACCATGTTAAATATTAACATATTCTTCTTCCAGTGTCCGCTGATCGACTTATTGCACTGCGTTTGTATTATGTTTTCATCGATTATTTTTACTATATTTGTGCGCGTTTTTAATGATGGTGTCGTATTATAATTTTGAATGTCAACGGTGAGTTTTTCTACATTTTAAATTTACATTAAAGGTTTCTGTCGATAACAGGGTTGAGCAAGATTATAATGGAAAACTGAAGGGACGTGTATATGAATAATTAAATTGCTTATCGTCTACGGTGTTAATTTAACAGCATATATTAACTTTTGCAAATTAATAAAGAACTCCTATATTAAACAAGTATGAAATAATTAATTTTATTATTTATCTCGTCTGAAGAGACTATTGGAAAATGTTCCTTTTACCCACATCCACGGAATACGAACCCAAAATACAGACAACAGTCTTATTTAAAAGACTCACACACATCAGCCCGCATCTACAGTCAGCTCCGAAATCCAAAGAACGCATCCGAAAAGAACATCCGTCAAAATCGGCTTCGCAATCAACTACCTCACCGAGAAGCGACTCATCTCCCGACAATAAGCCCTCTGCGCGCATATAATACCCCTATATATACCTTCCGCTGCAAAGCTCAGGGGAACGTGACTCGCTGGAACGTCGCCGATAGGTATACGTTCGGTTCGGTTCGCCGAGTTTTCGGAGGATACCTCTCTCGCTCTGCGTGTATATCTCTCTCGGGACAACGCCCGCCCGTCCGCGCCAGCACACTCCGGAGAGAGAGAGAGAAAGCGCACGGGAGAGAAAGAGAGAAAGGGAGAGAGATAGAACGGGAAAGGCGCGTCTGCAGTCGCTTGGCGCGCGCGCCGTAACCCAGAAACGGCGAATTGCAGAGGAAAAGAGATGGAGAGAGGTGCAGGCGCCTATACTACGAGTGCATTTGCAAGGTAATGAGAAGTCTCGAGCGCCCCGACGCCTCGAGGCGCGAGCGCTCGTGTGCGGGAGGCCGCCGCCTTTCGTGTATGCGAAGCTTTTCCGAGAGCTAGAGAGAGAGAGATATGCAGCAGACGAGAATTAGATGGGGACACCGAATTGACTTAACGATGAGCGAACGAACGTAAATAACGGACACCAGAGTGTGTATGTCGAGAGAGAGAAAACGTCTCTCGCGTATACTTACGAATTCGGCGGGAAGGAATTGTGTCGTCTGGAAAGTTGGACTGGGGGAAATTGGTGGATTTTGACGAGTCGATACGTACCTGGAACAAAAGAGAAAACGGTTGTGGTTAGTATACAAGTGTGCCGTATTCGCAAGTAAAGAAATTGTATTGAAATAAGCCATTATTGCTTTTTAGTATACAATTTGACGGTATTTTAACTTTTGAAGGACACGACTGACACGTGTAACAACAGTCTCGTCTTTAAAAGGTTGAAAGAATAAAAAAAGGGGGACAGAAGTCATTATAAAATCATCATGTCCGCATAAATTGTATATGAATTTCAACATAATTCTCGATACAGGAGACGGGAGATTACATAAAATTAAATATAAATTAGAGATCTCCATCAAAACGCCATTTAGTGCTATTATATAAAACACTTAATTCCCCTGGCCTGTGCGGACCTTTCGAAACCATACCGAAATGAACGAGCTGCCAAAACGCACGCGAACGTATAGACAACACCTGGTTTAGACACACTAGCAAAGTATGGGGCTGCGCACACTCGGCACGTGCGCCTTGTTGTTTGGGAGCAATGCGCTGCTCTCGCGCACGCATATGCAGGCACGCAGCGCGGCCGAGGAAACGGTCTTCCAATAATAAGGTCTCGAGGTGCGCCTACGCGTTGCACAGCTTGACGCTAGCTTTTCCGCTTTCACATTGTGCAGATGAAAATGGGCTTTTAACGCGGCGTTCACGGTATGATGAGTGTAGATTTTAGGGTTGTTACACGATTGGTGAGACTACAGAGTTAATAATACGATTTAAAAATAATTCTGGGTAATATCGAATGAACTAAAATACTGGATTTAGCGAATAGGAGTGGAAGTAGTTCATATGGGTGCTATACAATTTCAGGTATTTATAGTTGTTTCAATACAGGACTATTCGTAAACTCGATTTGGATAATACTTATAACGGTTTAGCAAACAATTTCAAAATTTTGTAGAAGATAAATATGTACACACGAGGAGGATTTATCAGTGCAAATTACCGTAAAATTCGGGTGGAACAAAGAGCGGATGATGCTGGGATATATTTTATTCGTATACCGTTAATTATTAATCTTATTCATAGAAAAGTTGATGCGCTTAATCAACGATCTTGTAGGAATTTCTAAAAAAATTTTGTAGTAAAAATTACTATATTTCATAGTAAACAAGGGCAGATTAATATCCCCATGAAAATTACTACAATTTAGGGTAAAAATTGTCATTATTTTGTAATTTTTACTATAAATTTTTGTCCCTGCCCAAACCACGTCAGCAACAACCACCAAACGATAATAACATAAAATAAGGGTATGGTTATTTATTAGATCAAGTTGTGCAATTATAATAATTATTAAAAAACTAATTTTATTAAAATATATTTAAATATATAATTTTTAATGAGAACATATGATTCAAAATATACATTTTAGGATATGAATGACGTTTCATTTTTAGTTAAATATAAATAAAGTGAATTTCAATTATTTTATCATTACGTCAAGAAGATAGAATAGCAGAAATGAGAGCCAAAAGTATATGCATATATATTATATATTAAAAATAGATAAAGCACTGTAGAATATTCATTTGTGAATGCATTGATTTATTGACGCACGTCAAGCAAAATCAGGTCGGCTTTAGAGATGATTTTTAACACTCTGGGGTCTACTCTCTTTAAAGAGGATGATTCGATTAACCTTTTAGAAGAGCGCCTTTTTTATGCTCGACTAATTTTATTATTTTGTAACATCGTTTTTGTTAAAAAAATTTAATTTACTTATAGAGGCATAAGTGAAAAGTGCTTCTTTACTGTCTCAAAGTAGTGAACTTTGACTAATTTAATTCAATTGTTCGTAGAAAGTATAACAGAAAAAATTCATAAATTGTCCAGTCAATCGTAACTGCCAACAGAAAGTAATACGTTCACATTACACCTCTTAAATTCATATCCACTCGATGAAACTCTCTTCGTCCCAGCAGTTACTATTCTTCTGTCCCTCGTTAAATAATTCATTTAATGCCATCGAATCGAGGCTAACGACCCTCGAAAGAACTGGGCAAAAAATCCACTCATTTTAATTGCCTTCAGCTCGATTTACAGATGGGTTAAACGCATTGATTTAGTATTCTGCCCGCGAGAACGATGCACGCGAGCACAACGAGGAATTTTACACTCGTAAAGTTATTTAAATGTTAAAGTTCTGAAATACCTATTGTACAATGGGTCTGAAGTTTGCATCGTTGGAGTGCAACGAAATAATTTTTGCAATTAATTAAAGTTATCAAGCAATGGAAATTTTATCTAAATCTTTGTTATAAAGTTATTTGATGCTATAAAACAACAAATCTACACGCAAAAGTAATATTAATTATTATAAACTTTAAGTAAAATCAAATATTTTTTATTTCGTTGCACTACAACGTTGCAAACTTCAGATCCATATTGTACACGTTAAAAATACATTACTATAAATAACTCAAATATAAGAACGTAAAGAAATGTTTGATTAAATGATTCACTTATATTATTATAAATTATTTGAATTTTACTTTTATCTGAAATCTATTGACTCATTATACTTTACTTTTTCCAGAAAGAAAATTTTACATTTCACATGTGGAGGTCAACGAAATACAAAATGAATGAAAGATAAATTTCAGAATAATAATATATAATGCAGGAAACTCTTGAAAACTTGGATTCTAAAATTCATATGAATAAATTCTATATTAATAAAATTTGAATTCTATACATACATGGAGGAAAATTTTGTATTAACATTTGCTGTATTCCATTGTAATTAATGAGCAGACTCATATTTGTATGGAAATTATTACAATTTATAATGAAATATGCTAATATTTTGGTAATTTTTATTGAAAATTGTGTAAATTTTAATAAAAATGAAACTGTCACTCACGTGCAATCAAATACAGTAAATTTTAATACAAAATTTTTCTCGGTATACATCATATGTAAGATATTTACTTCAATAAGAGAATCATTAAAAAAGACAACATATCCTATAACTCTCAAAATACAAAGAGTATTTTTAAAGTATCACTTCCCAAGCTCTGTAAGGTTACAAGATCTAAGAGCGAAGAGTAGATCAATACTCATTACCCTAATGACAATGCAAATTAGAATCCTCATTTTTCACAAGAGCAGAACAAATACAGCTCCTTTTATCGTCCTGCAAACCAAACACATTTCGACGTCACGAAGACAGCGACGCTCTTCGTGCGTCGAATAGAATTTCGTAGAAAGTTTAGGAGGCCGAAATACACAATTTCCGGCGTGAAAAAGAAGGGTCTCGGCAGGCTTCGCTCGCCTGCCTTCGCGCGATGACCCTGTTAGGGCGCCAAGACACGAGAGAGAGAGAGAGAGAGAGAGAGAGAGAGAGAGAGAGAGAGAGAGAGAGAGAGAGAGAGAGAGAGAGAGAGAGAGAGAGAGAGAGGGTGAAAAAGGTGCGCAACGACTTTACAACCTCGCGGGGGCGTTATATACATGCAAAACGGGCGACGGCAGGTACGGCGCGTGTTAAATTTGCGGTCGTAGAATAAAAGTGCACTCGCGCCAGGGTGAAAAAAAGGGATGACCTCGTAAAAATCACTTTTGCGAGGCGGTGGTACGGTGCCAGGTGGAAGCGCGGCGGGCTAAAGTATTCAAAATGCTTGGAATTCCAGGCCCGAAGTTTGATTACGCGGGACGGGTAAGTGTCTCCCCGAGACAAAAAGGACGATGAAAAATGCGCGCGCAGGCGCTTAGGGGAAGAACCGCCACCCTATAGTAGACGCTCTCGCCCCCTTTCTTTCTCGTCGTCGTCGTCGTCGTACGCGTCTTGTTTTATTGATTTGCTGGCTTTATGGGGCTAAGAGAATTAAAACTTTGGCAGAGGAGGTTTGACAGCTTGAAAAAATAACTTTCGAGATTGTTAGCGCCGAGTTGGGTATTAAATTTCTGAAAAAAAAAAAAAAAAAAAAAATATGTCTTGACCCAACTCGTCCTTTTTCGCCCTCACTCGGAAAAGTTTAATTCTTCAGATGATGAAAATACCTAGAGGAATACCTTCAGCTTTTCAAAAGATAGAAGTTCTAACAATAAGTGATTGAATGAGAGAGGAGAAAAAACAGGACTGGACAACCTGTTCTGCGTCATTTACCGAGGCAGAGAAGAAAAAAAAAAAAGTGAGTGGAAAGAAATACATCGCTGAGCAAACATTTGGGATTCTCGGCATTCCTAGGAATCTATACTGAATTCGTGTGTACACAAAGAGGTATGAAGCAAAAGTCATTGATGATTTTCCTCGTTTATTTTTCAGAGTGATTGACAAAAATGATTGATAAAATTCGAAAAGGAGTTATATAAACGTAAGTTCACTATTGAAACATTGGACATTTGTTAACGTTCGAGGTACGTCGATACGTTTTGAATCCTCTATTTGACATTTAATATAACAAACACAGTAGTCTTTTGTTGCTGACAAATATATTGCAATCCCAATGCATCAGTGTTGTAATCTAATCTCTCGCAGCAATTGTCGTACAACAGAAAACGGAATCCAGTTCATAAGAATTTCGACGAAAGAAAGGACCATGTAAACTCATCAGCAACAGACACGTCACATAGACACACACATATACGCGGGTACACGTGCACCATCACACCAGGAAAGTAAAGGGTTGAGGAAGAGGAGAGGGATACCCGGAGAGAAGATAAAGTAGAGGGGAAAGTGAGAGGAGGGGGGAGAAGCCGAAGCATTTCCACAGCAATTTCTATTCTATTTCCGTCGACGCGGCAATGCCGTTCAATTATAGACTGCGATATCGGAAGAGGCACGTTTTGCCAATAACTGGCACGCCACGTCAGTGAAAAAGTGCAAGAGAGAGAGAGAGAGAGAGAGAGAGAGAGAGAGAGAGAGAGAGAGAGAGAGAGAGAAGCCGAGGTGTGTGTGTGTATGTGTGTAGAGAGTGGATAAGAGGGAGCTGTGTGTGGAGTCTATCAATACCCCTTGTCCAGCGATTGGCCGAGTGCGTCGCGCGCGCTCGACATGTCCCGAAAGTCGTCGCGCGTGAGTCTTGGGAAAGAAGGGGGGGCAGAGCCAAAGCCAATCGATAAAGTACTTTATACAGCCCTCCCGCTCTGAAAGCCATGAGCGCGCGCGCGCATCTGTCTCTCGCCTCTCTCATCGCCCTTGTCTCTTTAATTTCGGCGAAATTCGTGTATATATAAGCGCGCGCGCGCGCGTGTGTGTGTGTGTGTGTGTGTGTGTGTGTGTGTGTGTGTGTATGTGTGTGTGTGTGTGTGTGTGTGTGTGTGTGTGTGTGTGTGTGTGTGTGTGTGTGTGTGTGTGTGTGTGTGACGCTTGTTTTATTTCCAACTGTTTCGAGACGTCGGCTATTCTCGGCTATTTTATTCTCGTTGGATTTGCGTCAGGAGAGGTTACAAGTATTTCGGGCTGGTTTATTGGTCGAAATAGGGTGATTACGGCGATTAATGGCGACAGGCATCGACATCATGCTCGAAAATATAAACGTTGATGTGGTTCTGTGGAATAGTGGCAGTGGCTTTATTGTCAAGTGGCTATCAGAGAAGCTTGTTTAAAGCGAGAATACAATGGGTTGGAGTTGTTCGATTCTCAATAAATACAAATTTAGCGGTGGTATCTAGTTTTAATGTGATTATCGGCTTGCCAAACGTCACAAAGAATTTTAATAAAAAAGTTTTTAAATAATATAACAAGGAAAATGATAGAGAATAATGTAAGATTTACCAAACTTTATATACTATTGAAATATGATGTTTGACAAGGATATAGAGTACCTGACGTTTTTCAATTTCGCACACATTTGGTTCGTGGAATACCAAATTTTGTGTGGATAGAGCTATATAATGTTTTAACATCACAAGAGAGTTTTATTAAAGATCCATCATTGCGTGATCCGAGACTTGAATGGTCTCTCGCTTATCAACATTTGAATTTGAATTGTTTATCATGGTTTTTGGGGGGGAGGTGATTTATCAAAATGGTAAAATGTTAGATGGATATTTTCTCAGAAACGTAAAAAAACAAATTAGAATATCTTATGATAGAAGGGTAAATTTTCCGAATGTTTAAAAATGTATAATATATAAAAATTCGAAAAAATTTGGCAAGAAGGCCATAATATTTTCATTAAATTATTTTGATATGATATGTCATGTTAATTTTTCGAATGCTATTTCAACCTAACGATTAAATTGTAGAAAATGCAGTGATTCAGAAAAGCTAAAATGTCGACAAATGAGCTGAAAATCGTATAGGAATGAACGTTTGAGATTTTTCGGAATTTTATTTTTCTAGTAAAAAGTATTTTTATAATTTCATGCAATCTGTTTTCAATTTTTATAGACGCAAATTTTTCTGATATTTTCTTTTCGAAAAAAAATCCTTGTGTGTTCTGAATAACTCCTGTTCGAAATCAACAGTATCGAATTCGAAAAATAATTTAAACGATAGTATATTTTCTGAAAAAATATCCATCTAACATTTTACCATTCTGATAAAATACCTCCCCCCTGGTTTTTGAATTAACCATTTGCACCCGCGAAAATGGACTATTTATGTCTACACTTGTTGTTTGTAATTGAAATGAGCGTTTGGGCAATTTTACGTTATTTGATTGATTAGGCATGCACTTTCCGATAGCCCGCATGTAAACAGATCACTCAACTGACACGAGTATTTGTTGAACAACAAACATATGAAGCTGCTCACACTTTTGTTCTATGCAATTTTTTCAATATTTGAATTTATTTTTACTTTGAAAAAGGTTGTCACTCTTTATTCGAAAAAATAATTGTTCTTGATAAGTTAAATTATTTATTTTGCAAAAGGATTTTACTTCAAAAACATTGTTTTAGAAACAATTGAACATATTATCGTAAAACAGTTTTTTCAAATTGTGAATGAAATGAATATTCAGTGAAATTTGCGTCAAATTATACAATTACTTTTAATTGTTTCAAAAAAGAAAACAAACAATAGGGAACGAGAAACGTGGATTCTACGAGCCACCTGCAATTGTTGTTACATAATGTAACAAAGATAATGCTAGATAATGCTTGTAAAAAAAGTACAGGATACGTACCGTGAAACTTCTTGAAACCTTAATTAGAGCAGTAATTAAATATAATTTGTAACTTTTTTAGTTGTCATTTTTTAATTTCTCGAGATGTGAAATTCTAATGCGCAACCTCATCATACCGGCATCATATTTTCGTTTATTGTCAATAATTCTAAAAACTTTTTTGGAACGAGGGCTATCGAATCCGTTCCTATTTGCAATGTACAATCCCATAAAATATGAGTAAAATTTCAAGGCATCCATTTATGAGTTCTTTTTTTAAATCTAGGGTTTCAATGTATATTACTGAATGAATAGTATGCAAGATTATTTTTAAATCTAGATTTAAAAAATCTAATGAATGAATTTTATTTCAAATTTAACCACGCATTAATTTCTTACATGACATCGTTTCCTCTTAAAAACATTTCTAGAATTATTATACATAAATAAAACTACATTGCGAGTATGATAAAGGCCTTCTTCAGCGTTTTACATTCCCTTCGTAACGAGTTTTTTAAAATTCAAAATTAAAAGAAAATATTTAATACTTCAGCAATTTCGAGCTGTACCAACAACATTCAAGTATAAAAGGTTCCATTAACAAAAAATAGTATAAGGACAGTCTTACTATAGTCTAGCTTAATAAGTAAAACTTTTATATGTTTACAAAAATATTAAAACATCATTTTAAGAAAGTAATAAACATTTTTAAACTTAAAAGTCAAAATATTTTTGTGGTTAGATTGTAACTTAAATATAGGTGCGCTTAACCACAAAATAGAATGGTAACGGCGAGTAAACAATCCTACATTTATATTGGAGTTATCTTAACCGCAAGAGTGATGTTTTGACTTTATGAATTTGACGATGGTTGTTAAATTAGTATGCTTAAGTTTGACTAAATATATAAATATAAAAATAATGATCTCGCAAAATTCTCAGTGTCTTGTTCATACAATCCACGGATCAGATAAGTTTTTATATTTTCATAAGTAATACGTAGTTTTAATATTATGAATATTGTAACATCTCATAATGCCCCGTTAATTTGAATTTAATAATTATTTAATAAATATAAAACGCATCGCAAATCCACAAGAAATGTTGCTTTCTAAAAATCTATTTTCAAATTTCAGGCATTACACTGCTTTGCAATAATCGCAAAAAACCACGCCGCGTCTGGTGATTCACCTGCGTCATTCTCTCAAAGAAATACTTAAAAAGGAGGCTTATAATTAGCAGTCTTTAATGAGAGATCATCGGGTGCTGTCTCCTTCAACTGCTCGTCTCGTCGTTGGCGGTGCCCGGGACTTGAAGTCTCCTCCTCGACGAACCTGATTGTGGCCTTGAGGATTTTAAGATCCTCTTAAAGAACTCGTGTGCAAATAAATTTTTTGATTTTTTACCATTTCTTTTTTTGTTAATTATTAGTTGCTAGTGGTAGTGGGAAAGACGTAAGAATCACGACGGATCTCTTATCAATGCTTGTTTCCCCAGACTACTTACATCGTATGAAATGTCTGGCGAAAAGTCACGGATAAAGTTAAAGTATGGAAAATTAAAAGTATGGGCAAAATTTTGGTTCTACCTACCAGTAAGGCAATTGCCGACATGTTGACCTAGACTTGGAATAAACTACAGCAAGACTATTTTTTACATGAACTGCTTAACCAAAAATATATTAATGCAGACGACAAAAAACAAATTGAAAAAAGTATCTATACAGTTATAAATGACAATCATTATTAAATAACATCATTAATCAGAGTACGTACATCCATCAATTTGTTGAATCTGCTGTGGGGTCATTGATTACATAAAAATCACAGGCCATTGCCTTAATCAATACACAACAGGAAATCTCCAATTTCATTAAATTTAAATATATATCATTCGCTGCGTTGACATAACTTTTATATCCCTTCGGAAACGTCGAGAGTGCAGTATAAAAGTTCACTCTTCCTCTAGTATTTTTTTAATCATTTTCATAAAGACCCTTAACAACACCGTACATTCATTAAATTTCTACTTAATACACGCGACAACTAGATTATCCAACAAAAATAAATAGTTCGGAAGGTGAAAAGTCGAGCGGCTTCCTTAATATCTACCCCGTGCCTCGACCGATATGTGCGACGCGCAAGACGCGGGGCCGCGCGCAATTTCGAATACGCCGAGTGCCTGCACGATGACGACGTGCATGTGCCCCGCACGCCAATTGTGTATAATACGAGCATGTCTAGTCGCTAAATATGCGCGCATCGCGCGACGCGCGCGCGTTTTGACGCAGCAGCTGCAGGTGAAATGCGCACCGCTTCGATCCGCATTCCGCGACGTTGCCCCGGTATAATGCACGCACGCAGGCTTATAAATAATACTGCTGCTGCTGCTGCTGCTGCGTGAGGTATATATAAATAATGAGCGAGGCTCAACGTCAACGTTTCTACGATGCACCATAATACACACACACACACACACACACACACACACACACACACACACACACACACACACACACACACACACACACACACACACACACACACACAGTCGTCGAGCGCGCGAGTCCTGTTAAGACGACGCAAGCCGAGTTTGTAAAGATGATGAAAGCTGCCGTATATATATTCGTGGGCGAGTAGTGCATATATACACATGTGGGGGTGCAGCACACAGCACACGATGCAGACGAGAGTAACCGATGCATCCGGGGCGCGAGGAGGGGGTTAATTGGCTAACCGAGCGTCGGTGCATCCCACGCGCGCGCGGCTCGGGCCACGGGTAAATCGTGTTCTCCCCGCGAACAAAGAAAATCATTATATCTCTCGGTGTGATATATATATACACACACACTCTCTCTCTCTCTCTCATACCCGCACACCTATGCATGGCTTTTAGCGCTAAGTTGCTGCCATATGGATCGAAGAGGACTCGCCGCGATCCGGGAACTTTGTCAAAGGACAAAGGCCAAAAGAGTTTTTAGGGACAATGACTTTTACCCCACACGCGCCGCCGCCTATATGACTGCTCTCTCTCAGGCACGTATACCATACTTCCTCTCTTCTCTTTCGTGAACGCGCGCGCGCGCGCGCAGCTCGCTCTCCTCCGGATGCGCCGGAATTAATTATATATCCCGCGCGCACGCGCAATTGTCAAGCGCCGAGGGAGTGTATATATGAGAGTTCTGTGCGGCGAGGATCGTATATTATTCGCCCGGAGTTATTAGAAATTCTTCTTCTCTCGTGGCCGGTCTCCTTGTATTTTTAACGCTCGTTCACAAGAGAGAAAGAGAAAAAGGGAAAGAGAGCTTCAATTTGCGCTCGAATTAAACGGCTAAATTAGATTTTTAAGTGGCCGTTATACGCCCCGGGGCGGCGGCGACGGCGACAGCGACCGTATGATCTTTATACGGAAATTTTCATTTTAACGATTACTCGTGAATTAATGGCTCGCAAAAACGCTTTTCCTCGACGATCGCGCTCTCTCGCCTTATGCGCCGAATCCTCGTTTATACTTTTCATACCCAATTTTTTCCTTACTTTTTATTTTATGTACACAAAAATAAAAGATATAGGTCACAGAGAGGGAGAGCCACCTACTCGCATCGTCGACGTGGCATAGCACCACGCGAAATCCTCCATCATCATTTTTCAAGGTTCGTGGGCTGTTGACCCACTTTCCGAGCGCTCCCGCGCGCTGAAGCACGCGTTTATCAAAAAGTTTAAGAGCGCCCAAGGAGAGTTTCAGAGAGCGAGAGAGAGAGAGAGAGAGAGAGAGAGAGAGAGAGAGAGAGAGAGAGAGAGAGAGAGAGAGAGAGAGAGAGAGAGAGAGAGAGGAGCAGAGGCTGCCTCGCATGTCATCATTAATATTTATTATTTAATTGATATATCACATATATGTATGCATTAGATGCACTCTCTCCTTTGGCCGCTTCGACCGAGACCGAGTCTCATTGATCGGGATGAGGCACGATAAGCTGCCACTCGTGTAATAAAAGTCAGTGTGTACACTGTTGGCATAGATATTCCCGAGCGCTATACGAAGGAGCTCGGGATGATAAGTCCCGCGAGCGCCTATCTTCTCTCCGCCCGGAGAATGTCAATAATTGCTCTAGATAGGATCTCTACCATACATATATACACGTACACACACATGTGAACGCAGCGGCGCGCACTGACCGTTTATCGACGCTCGAAAAAGCACTGCGCATTCCTCGAAAACTGTGTGTTATATTATATACGGGTACATATAATATACGAGTGAAGTGCGCAAGCTCTCAGAGACGCCCGTCGTCTTATAGACGCGACAGATAAATCCAGGCGCGAGATGCTGCTGCCGACGTAGATACCCGCACATGTGGCTATACTCGGCCAGCTTCCTTTACCCGTCGTACGTACGTACGTACATATACAGGCGCACGGGGTCGGGACGTGCATAAACAACGTGGATTTTTATCTATATCCGTCCGTTTGCGATCCTCGAGAAAGCGAGGCAGAAGAGAGCTTCCACGGAGATGTATTTTTCTTCGGGCGATTTGTTGGCTTTGGGTTAGCTTCGTTCGTTTCATCGAAATGTTTGGATTGAACTTTCGACACTTGATGAAAGAAAGTATTTCAGGCGGAGGAATAAGATACCGTTATATTTCTGCTCGATATTTTTGCAAAATTTTGAATTAAAAATTGAAAATTTTTAGTATTTATAAAGAGCAAATGAGGAAACGAATTAAGGGGGTGCCATACTCGTACCATTACCGACCGAGCAATTCACACAGTTTCAAGCTGATTAAAAATAAAATACGTCGAATAAAAAAAAATCAAGAGAACACTCTTCTGTATTTTTTAACGTTCTATCATCCAGTCAAAGTTTGGAGTCGAAATATCAAGTCATTTTTGCAAAAACTTTGAACAAAGCGAAATTTAATTTCGTTCAAAGTTTTTGAAAAAACGGCTTGATATTTCAACTCCAAACTTTGACTGGATGATAGAACGTTAAAAAATACAGAAGAGTGTTCTCTTGATTTTTTGTGATTCGACGTATTTTATTTTTAATCAGCTTGAAACTGTGTGAATTGCTCGGTCGGTAATGGTAGGACTATGGAATCCCGTTAAGGCTTTCGGGAACAATGCACATATAATCAAAACAAATTTTATGCCCTTTTTAAATCGAACGATTTGCAAATCAAACGGAAATTGAATTTAAAGGCGCACGTGTAAATTATGCATCACCCAAAAATATGCAAAGTCAGAGTAAACATATTTTCACAGGCGGATGGAACATTTTAAATCAGAATTTCCTGTCAATATGGTGCAGGAGACATATAACCCGGCAGATGAAATGTTAAAATCTTTTTTACAAAATTTCCTGTAGCGCTTTGAATAATTTTCAGGGGATTAAAGAACTTTTAAAATTCACGTAAAAATAGTTCACGAAAACATTCTCCAAACCACACGTGTTCGAAAAATTCTGCGCGTACGGCTCAATTTACTTTTCTCTCTGTAAATTCGTTCAAAGTGCCTCGGCCTCACCGCAGTCATGGTTTCGTCCGCGATGATCCGAAGTGGAATTTAAAAACCTCCCAATTGAGATAATTCGCGCGCGGCAATTTGTTGACCTATGGACGCTCAATGCCCGTAAATATCTCTTATTAAAAGTGAATGCGTGCGACTTGTTTGCGAACAAACAACGCGCACGTGCGCGGCTATACAACTACATGCGCGCTCGCCTGTGCTGCGTGAAATGTTAATGCTATCGCTACACACAGTTTCGCGCTCTTGTTGACTCTATCCGACCTTTTTCTCTCCCTCCCCCCGCCCCCCGCATAGCGGAAAAGTTAAAACAAATACGTCTCGCACGGCGGGGCTGAGGCATCGCTAATTTTATACGACTGTCGTATAGCGCCGCTGTTTATGCATTTACGTGTGTTTATGCGTTTATAATTTGTTAGGTTAAAGCATTGCGAACGGGAGGAAACTCATATTTATAAAGGTGCGGCTGAGCAGATACATATTTATAAAGGTGCAGCGTTCTGTGTTAAAAGTATTACAAATGGGTACTCATATCTGTATAAAGGTGCAGCGGATATATGTAATAATCGCTATTTTTTCAAACATTCGATCGCTGCTCGCAAAGTATTTCATTTCCTTGGAATTAGCTAACTGCGAACGCATATTTCACAATGTAGAGTGAAAATAACGCTCAATGGACCGTTATAAAGCATAGTTATTTCGAGATACAGGATTAGTGCGTTTATATTAACACCTACGGCAATCCCGAGAGAGACTCCCAGCTCTTACGTCTTACTTTTTTTACGATCAGCTAATATAGAAATTCCTCGTACGTCGATATTTACATATACGGTATCAGTCGTTACTCGCTCGTCACGTCTCCGACGTTCGTGTTCTCGTACGATGTACATTGTCGTCCCTCGTCGTGAATTGATAAAAAGTAGCATCGCTCGCAGTTACGTAAAAGCCACATATCGAATGACTTTTTAAGAAAAAGAGACAAAAAGTCTCTTTGTACCGGAGTTTCGTAAGTACACGGAGAAAAATGTTTGTTGAAAAATTACTATGTTCGCTAGTAATGGGGTGACAGACTTGTATTCTGAGCCTATTTAGTATACTTTTAATAATTATTAATATAACATTGATGAAAAATTAATAGAAATGGCTATAAAATTTACTAATGTAACATAGTAAAAAATTTGAGAGTGAAAGATTAATACGATATAAAGTAATTTTTAGTACATATTTTGTATAATTTTTGCCAAAATTTATCACAAATTTTACTATACTACATCGTAAATTTCAGAAATTTTAATAATTGACAGAAGATATAAGAATTTTTACAAGCCAACATAGTAAAAATTGAGTTGTCGTCTGCTAATGGCTGCAGTCGGCGAGTCAACATAACCTCAAGCTGTACCAGATATAGATGAGTCGAAATACCATACCCGTAAGAACACGTTGGCGCAACGAGTAAGAGCGCGGCTTCTGGCCCATCAGGGGACTAGGGTTCGATTCCCGATCACTGCAGATTTTTTTTTTCTTGATGGATTTCCACTTTACTTTCCAGTATTGTAAAATTTGATACAAAACATTGTAAAATTTAAAACAATTCAAGTCTGTCACCTTCCCATACAACATAGTAAATTTTCCTAGATAATTTAATAATTTTTCATAGACTATTTTTTTCAGTGTAAAAGCATTGCCAAAGAGTTAACAATATTATATCTTTTCTACTCTACAGACAGGTTGAAAATAATCTTTTCGCCGCGCTTTCCTGCCGCACTGATACATAAATCAATATATATATATCCCCAGTGAATATATCGCGGTAGCGCAAAGTTGTCCTCGCGCATGCATTGACGCAAACATTTGGAGAATTAGCACATGTAAATCCCCCGTCGCGCTCAGCTCTCTCTCGCGCGCGCACACACACACACATCATCACTCCTCGCTGCCATCTTCTCCTTTCATCTTTCCGCCTCGTCAAACGCCATATAGATGCGTTTACGCAACGATTTTTCTCCCTCCGTCTCTGCGTGACGTAGGCGTGGGCGAGGCGTCGACGCGATCATCGCGGGAGAGAGGCGCGCGACTGCGCAGCATGAGTCTGGCGCGAAATCTAATCGCGTGCATTTTGAGATGCCGCGAGTATATATATATAGTAGAGACGAGACTCACTCGTCGTCGACGTTTTCGTAGGCGAGCTAGCGCGCGGTGAAAGGAATCCGCGCTGCAGCTTTTCCTTATTATACGTCTGCGCGCACGCGCGCTCCCACTCTCTTGCGACAGAGAGCTGGATGTTACGTTACGGTGTCATTATATACGGTGTTGCGAAGGCAGTCGTTGACTTATAAGTATAGCGGGATAGAGAGGGAAAGAGAGAGGGGGGAATCGTCGTGTGGTGGTGGTTCCTTTCCTCTTCGCAAACAAATGTCGGCGGTTACCGAGCGGGAACGAAAAGGAGTGCTGGCTCGTTCTGGGAGCGCGGGGATGCCGCTTTTTTTAAGGCCGTTTAACGAGCTAATTGCTGAGCTTTAAGTGACTGTAAAAGGCATCAAAATTAATGGTATTTTGTCAACTACTCGGGAGTTGGAGCTCAAATTGAAGTGTTTAAAATGTACTTGGGTTGGGTTTTTCACTGGTGTAATCTTATTTGTGATTTTTATCAAATATAGTAATCGAATCATGTTTGAGACGACTTTTAGAAACCAGTAGCAAAACGATCGGCAGTATTATAGGTAATCGATAATTATAAAAGAGAGTAATAAAATAAAATACTTGCTTGGATAACCTCCTAAGTTTAGCGAAATTGTGGATATCAATATGAAATAAATTTTCCAATGACAGTGGATGTTTCGTTTGACATAATCAAATTTCTGAAATTTAATTTTTTTAATTTATACGAGTGAATTAAATCAACCATTATAACTATATTTTTCTCGTGATATAAGTTAATATGACATTAAGATGAATTCACTTACTAGTCGACTTACTGTCATTCGTTTATTGCATTTATATACTAATAGCTTGCTCCTCCGTTAATTTGATATACCATATCAATTTTTTAAATCAAATTAGCAGCACGACCGAGAATCGTGAAGACTATTTACGGAAAAACGACGACGACGACGCGAATTGCGCTTCAGCAGCGGCCAACAGCGCGCGACTTTCGTGAATAATCATCCCCCCGCCCGCGAGCGCGCCACAGCGCGAAAAGCAATTTCGAACAGTAGTTTGTCGACTTTGCGCGCGCATAGTTGTATGGTAGCCCCCGTCACTCATTAAACGCCGTACGTACGCTACCAATGACTGCGATTTTCAAGACACAAAGTACAATTCTGCCCTGGACGCGACCATCTGGCTCGCCAGTCGCGAGCATCTGCGTAATTTCGACAGCGACCGAGCTTTTTCTTTTTGAAAAGAGTCGCATCAAAGTAGCAGATGGAAATAAGTTTTGAATTTAATTTTAAAGTTTGATCAGTTTGGAGGATTAGATGAAATTCGCGTTATTATTGGCGCAATGAATTTCGTATTTGTGAGAGCGAGCGTGTTGTCGAGCGAAGTGTTGTTTAACGTCATTGCAACGTCGATAGATTTTCTATATATATTAAGATTTTTATTTTGCTCCATTATATTTGCCTGCATTTCCGTTCTACTAATGCATCTATGATTATTAAACGATATTGAATTTCAATAGTCAGAGAAGGAGAATTTTTTAGTAGGAATTCTTATTAATCATGCGGTAACGCAAGTGTATACTCGATTTCTTTGAACAATTACTATATTTTATATTGCCAATTACTGTTTTACGAAAATCTTTATATAAGAAATTTTACTATACTCATGGTCATTTTTCTAAGAATCAAGGTATCACCCTAAATTTTATTGCCATGAATTATAATCATTTTTACCAGAAAAATTTTCGCAGTGTATTCACAAAGATATATACAGTTTACAAATTCATGGGTCTGAAGTTTGCATCGTTGGAATGCAACGAAATAATTTTTTACGATTGATTAAACCCGCGAAAAAATTGAAAGTAAGGGCAATATATTTCATATATATTGGATATACATATTAGCAATATATTACAAATATATTGGTTATATGCGATTGCCAATATATTAGTAACATATCTGCGATTGTACATCCTCCAATATATTACTCATATATTGGCAGTATAAAATGTATACAAATAAATTTCAAAACGTGTTATCAATAAGTATAGCTGGAATAGAGTGTTGCTACTAAAATAAGTTATTTTTATATATTACAAATCAAAATTATTTCACGGAAACATTGCGGAAATTTTTGAGACCCTATTGTACGTTTGTACAAGAGGGGATAACAAAAACAAGGTGAGCCTTGTATTTCGAACTCTTCGTAAAGAGTCGTTCGAACGAATGAATTACACGGCTTATATACTCTCGGTCTTCCAATGCGTTTAAAGAAGTCACTACCGGCGCGCCGCATAGCGGATGAATAGCTGAAGCTTGCTTATCGAGCGCCGCCCATCAAAAGTTCCCGTTTGCCACCGCTATGCGGCGCGCTGGTACGCATTGGAAGGCCGAGAGTATATAAGCCGTGTAATTCATTCGTTCGAACGACTCTTTACGAAGAGTTCGAAATATAAGGCTCGCCTTTTTTTTGTTATCCCCTTTTGTACAAATGTACAGTAGGGTCTCAACAATTTCTGCAATGTTTGCGTGAAATAATTTTGATTTGTAATATATAAAAATAACTTATTGAAGTAGCAACACTCTATTCCGGTTATACGTATTGGTAACACGTTTTGAAATTTATTTGTATACATTTTATACTGCCAATATATGAGTAATATATTGGAGGATGTACAATCGCAGATGTTACTAATATATAAACGTGAAGCAAAATGAATTATTTTTTTGTTTCGTTGAAATCCAACGTTGAAAATACTATTCCGAGAACGTTATTAATTCACACGTTTTCAATTAAAGCTTGTAATAACATACTCACGAGAGCTTTAGAAAACCCTCGCAATTTCCAATAAATCAATCAGCGAACAACTCGACGGTCGCTATAACCCTCGTTACATAACAAGTGCAAAAATTGTCACACTCCGAGGAGAAAACCAATGCAGAATGAAGAAAAAAAAAGAAAAAACCCACGTCGATCGCGAGCACACATACATATGTAAGAAGGCGCACCGAGCCGTGCCTAATACGAATCAAGCGCGAGTAATAAGTGTACTCGTCGGAATTTTCGCTCGAGGGATGTCGAATGCTTAGTTGCGCCCCTTCCTCTCTTCAATGGCAAGAAAAATTCCGCCCTCGCGTGGAACGCGGCGTAGAAGAGTCAGGAGAAGCTCCCGGCGTGAGACGCGACCGAGCGACCTAACGAGAACTTCTCTCCCCTCAGTGCGCGCGCACAATGTTTATGCGTACTGCTGCTGCTGCAGCTCTGAGATGACGTCGTATTCTAACGAAATCTTTTTTTTTTTCTTCTAATTTTTGAAAAAAGAAAATGCTTCAAGAGTATACTTTTTATATATTCTACTCGAGTTTGTAAGCGACTCTAGAGCTCGAGCAATTTGGTATTGATTTTTCCTTTAGGCAAAGGTTGACTTGAAGTAATATGTATACCTACTTGGAGAAGAAATGTTGCAATAAAAAGTTGTTGATGTTCAAAGTACGTAGGAACGCGGTATATTGCACAGACTTTCTCTTTGAAGTCAAAGGGCTGAACAACTTTTTTATATTAAAAATTAAAGTATGCTCTTTAAATATTACACTGAGAGAAATGTTGTAGAAAAATTTATTATAAATGTAAGAGAAATTACTATATTCTATAGGAACTTTGCGACAGACTCGAGTTATTATAAAATTTACTACAATTTATAGTAAAAACTGCTATATACATAGTGAAAATTACTCAAAACATAGGAGCTTTTACTAGAAATTGTAGTAAATTTTATGATAATTTGAGTCTGTCCTACGATTACTATAAATATAGTAATTTTTCCTAAACCATTTTTCTCCGTATACCATTTCCTATACCATTTTTCTCCGTAGGGAAATAGTGAGAAATGTCTACTTAATTAACTTGTCATAGATGAATTTGTGATTGTATAATTATTTAGGTTATTTGATTTAATGATTCCAATTATCTTCCAAATCCAATTACACTAATTATCACAATTACATTAGACGTCATTTCAAATACATTGATGCTTTTTTACATAACAAAGTGCACTTCAATCAAATGAACAAATCTATTGGCAAGATTGAACTCGCCATATTTTAACATCATCGTCAAAAGAGAGAGAAACATTAATAAAGAATCGAAAGATAAAAAAAAGGCATATCGTCGCATCACGCAAAATGCAATATCGCGTCCAGCGATAAATGAAAAGCAGTCGCAGGCATAGACGAGGGAGAAGCAAACAAACGAGAAAAACGTTAACGAGAAGATGCCTCCTTGGAAATTGGCTTGTTACTTTCCGGTTTACCAAGAGCCTCGGCGGCACGCGAGCACTCCGCGCGGCACGCAGAAAAGAAGTTTCATTCGTCTCGCGGGCAATATATATATATATAAGTGACTGAAGTTGGCACCGCTGCGATTTCTCGGAACCGTTTGAAGTAAAGAAAGTCGAAATTGATGGAGACAATTTTCAGTAAATTAGTAAATTGATAAGTGCTTTGGACTAGTTTCTTTGCTACAGCCAATTCCAGACGTTTTTCCTTTGTCATTATTAGTACGTCCGACCGTATTTCAGATTTCAAAGACAAATTGACCATGAAGGCACTTAAAAGGTTTCTAATATTTATGTACAACTAAAAGTAATAACAAAAAAGAATCCATGATTTTTTTATTATTCTTTCCCTTTATATTCATCCTATAGCTTTTATATACTTGCGATTTACACGACTCTTTATCCTCGTGTCGGGCTCGATCTTTTACTCCGCGAGATCTTTACTTCAAAATGAAATTTGATTTTAGCGCGCTTACTTTGGCCGGGACGTTAGCAGAGCTCTCTATCTTCCCGAGAACGCGCGGCAATTCTAAAGCGCAAAGTTTGCTCTCTTACTCGCCGATGCGAGTTTCATGGCACTGTATCTTACTAAGAAAAGAGAAACTTGCCACCGCATTGCCTCGCACGTCGAAACTCCCAAGATTTCTACGACTGTCGTGTATATATACTCACACACGCATACGCGCGCACGTAACGAGAGTCAATTTTTCACGCCCGATCATCTCTCTCACCCCGTTCTCGTTGTTTTATAACGAGATCGCGGATGAAAGATGACTGTGTTTTTCCCCGTCCAATTTCACGCTCAACCAAGCTCGCAATGACCGATCGATAGAAATTCAACTCCACAGTGTATATACTTGCGATGAAAATATAAGCGAGCCGATAAAAAACGCTCGAGCGATCCCTTAATTAGTAAATCAACGTTTCACAAGAGCGCCGAGCCGATCGGCCGTGACGGCATTGCAAAGGGAGAAAACTCTCCTAAAATATATACCCCAGCCGTCGTCGTCGTGGGATTCACGAGCAGCGCGCGCAGCCAAAGTGCTCTAAAATTTCCATTCAATGGGATTATATCGATCGGCGGCGGTGGGCAGTGCACGACCAAGGGCGATATATACACAAGAATGCGCCGCCGAGAGAGATAATCCGGCGCAGATAAGACGACGACGACGAGGAGCGCCGAAGAAGAAATGCCATTGGCGAGAGCCGAGAAGACGATGGAAAAACAAGAAAAGCAACCAAACTGCAGTGCAGTGTAGTTGAAACGGCGGTCGATTGTAGGAACCGACAAAGACACGCGGTGAAATTAGCGAAGAAAGAGAAAGCACACGCAAGGGAGGTATAGGTATAGAGCATATATATAGCGTGAGGGAGGGAGGGAGGTAGAGAGACTGACGATGGAATGCCGTGCGGGCGAAGCAGGACGCGCGGCCGCGACTAATTAGCATCCGCGGTGGAATAGTTGCGTGCGCGCGCGAGGGCAACCGCTTGGCAGCGCTCCGACCTTGGCAGCCGCCTCTCGCGTGTGTATAATACTGCGCCTGTATAGTCTCCCCGATAATCGAAAATCTCCGGTAGTCTCGGTTAGTCATCCCGCACGCGCGGCGCATTTGGTTTCCACGCTTCGCCCATTCCAATTAGCCTCTTTCCCGAATTTTCTCGTCTTCCACGCCGGATTCTTCCGCCTTTTTCGCGCGGACGAGAAACCTAGATACCAGCTATAGATTCGTCATTTGTTTTATATACGGAATACTCGCGGGATTTTAGTTTTTTCGGTATTGTCGTCGCGTTTAATATAGAGGCTTTGGTTTATTATAACGCAATGAAATCAGCTCCAACATATATATGTTTGTTTGCGTAATACGCGCGCGTGTCTTATGAGGAACATATGATTCGAACTTCAAACAGTCATATGTTTGTTGGGCTTTCCGGATAATTATTCCTAGAACTTTAGTCATCAAACAACCGTTCCTAGAGCGGCTTTGAGGAATAATATTTGGCAAAAAGTATAGTTCAACAAAGAAAAAGGCACTATCGAGAGTTTGATTGCAATACCAGGAAACGCGCCTCGTGGTAAAATCCAAAATCAAATAACATATTGCTCCGACTGGTGAAGCGATATAAATATACTGGCGCGACGACGATACATATATAACACACTATTTGATTTAATTCGTTTTATCAGGAAAAGCATTAAAAAAAATCCCTGGACAAATACTGCACTGATATTCCTGAGCAATCGAGACCGGGGGGGATATCCATCGGACGGGTGAGAAATTTGAGATACGGCGAGCGGTTGCACTGAGGCCGATGCATCCTAAAACCGCGGGTGTATATGTACACCGCTTTATCTCAGCCCACGCGACGTAAATATAGAGGACGGTTAACGGATCGATATATATAGGGCCGGGCGAGGAAGAGGACAAGCGGCCGCGCGTCATGTATTATACACACACACACACACACACACACACACACACACACACACACACACACACACACACACACACACACACACACACACACACACACACACACACACAATGTGAGGGACGGTAAGAAAATTACGGCGCCACCTTTATTCCGCGCGGTAACAACGAAGGTATACGACAACGCTGGTGTCGATTGTGTATTAAGTATACCACGGCCCCGTTGTCGTACACCACGCGCGAATTTTAAGCGCGCTTCTTGTCTTCTCCACACTGTAATTCGGGAAAATACGACGGATAATAAAGCTGATTACGCTCGCGCGCGTGTGTAAACCCGTGGGTATTGTGATGAAGTAGTTGCGCGCTTTACAATGCGCGCCTGCCCCGCTTGCGATCTCGGGCGTGTAGTATAGTTTTTTTTTCTACTCCCCCGAGGGGGTAAAAGTGCGCGCTGATGATTTTTGATGTAATATGCCGGATTAGCATTCAACGTCTGCGTTCAGCGGTTTGCATTGCTTGCGGGTTCCATTGTTTTCACTGCAAACGCGCGTACCAACAATGATTCGCGAGAACTTTATTAAATGAAAATTTTCAAAAGGTATTCCGTTAAAAAGATAACAACGAATACGAGCGTAAGTATGAATTCCAACCAGCGCTGAAAAATAATGCGGATTATAATGAGTTCCTGTAATAAAAATGAAAAAGATATAAAAAAGTATATCCCTCATAATGAGTCCATTCAATAAAATAATCAGGCCGCATGGCGCTCGTAACAACAAAGCCACCACGTTTCCAGGAAGTCAGAGGCGTAAATCCATCCCTTGACATTCATGGAGGTCAAATAATTTCCATTAGGCCATCGCACGGCGGCTCCTTTTTTTCAATTTGCCTCGCCGTTGCTATTTGTCTGCCTGCGGGGACTTCGGAGACGCCGCGAGAGCTCCGAGCGTTGAGAGAGTCTTCAAGGCGCGACAGTAGGTATATAGGCTTGGCCCTTAAAGTTATTACGATGCTCGGCGATCGTGACGTCGATCCATCTTTCGCTGCCTCACTCTTCTCGGTATATGCCGACGCTCGGGAGAATTGGATCACCATCGATGGGTATATGGAGGATAGCGCCGAGGCGACCGCCACAATTCGTTTTGAGTTAATTATCATGCGACGAGGAGAAAAGGAAAATATATATAGGGACTCGCAATATCAAACTGGATTTATCTGATTTTTATTTTTTATTGATAATTTAAATACGTATAGGTGACGTAATCGTACATTTTTCTATTATCTTTAATCAGTACATCGGAAAACGATTTCGCTGTATAATATAAAAAATTACTTTTATCTAAAGCAATTATCCGAATTAATTTACGTTCATTTATTAAAAAATCATGACCGACGATTCTGAATATTATTTTGTTAAAAAACGTTTTTTCTTCCATATTGTTCATCCATATGAATAATGGAAAACATCAAACTGCGCGCTTTAAAGTCACGTTAACGGAATCATTATAGTTTATAGAAGCAAAAAAAAAAAAAATATATATATAGAGCTGAAAAACAAGAATTTCCATTTGACGCAAATGTCGAATGTGCTGATTGAGCGGTCAATATTGCGAGCGTGTGCTAAATAATGCAGCAACAACGCTTGCAGCATCGGAGGCTGTTATCGCCTCTAGACTGAACAGTCGGCTGATGCATCTGATAAGCGCATTGTCCACTTAGCAAGAACGCGAGAAAAAGAGATGAGAGCGCAGAGAGTGTATAGGAGATAGACAGAGAGAGAAGAGAACAGGCGTCCGAAGATCGTCACTTTCGTAAGGTCTTATCCGGTATCTTGTTTATATACCTCGCTGACCTCATGCCTCCGGAATAAACTGTGAGCGTTGTGTGTGTATGTGCGAGAGAGAGAGAGAGAGAGAGAGAGAGAGAGAGAGAGAGAGAGAGAGAGAGAGAGAGAGAGAGAGAGAGAGACTTCGGCTGCGCCGTTCGATATTTCATGCGGGCGTTTCAATTGACACTCGTTCATTGAAAAATAACCGGAAGAGAAAATGTTATTTGTACATAATACAAACTGATCGTCAATTTCACGCGATGACGCAAAACAATAGAATTAATTTGATGCTAATTACCCGCGAGCGCGGAACGCTTAATTTGTTTATTTGCTTCTCGACGCACTCGTAACAACCGATATATATATATATATACACCGAACTGTTTTTGCGAGTGCACATGATACGAGATACAGCTCTCCGCATTATAGCGAGCGCGAAGCCAGATTCGAACTTCATTAACATGCAATGTTTTTCAAAAAACCGTTTCGCTCGTTACCGTATTCATTTAAATTGGCTCTCTTCTCGGATGACAATGCATAAGAATAAAGGTCAAATCGAGCTTTTCCCCCTCGCCTCGTTGGAAAATTACTTTCCACGAGATTCCTCCCCCCAAAATCATTTGCGCAATGTTTTAGCGATGCAAATGTAAAACCTTTGCATCATCGACTTTTGCGCTGCACGCTCGTACAATCCGAATGCATTTTCTCCGGTTTCCCAGATTTGTTATTTACCCCGGCAAACGTCTCGGCGTGTCGAATTGCAAATTCAGAAGATAAGACACGCGTCTGACAGAAAACGCTTATGACTTTACTTTTCTTATCGGTAATATACAGGGGCGATAAAAATCACAGATACCAGATTCTGTAACATACATTGTCGCTCTGAATGTCAATTCGGAAAAAATTCCAACGTTTACAACTGCAAGTCAAACAAGAAGGGCGCTCTTCCAAGAATACGGCGCGCAAGTATATATAAGATATACGCGCAAAGAAAAGCGCGAAAGCGCACCTTAACTAAATACTGGCGCGCGCTGTACAAGCAGAAGGCGAAGACGACGGGCGAGTAAGTATATATGCCGAGCGAGCGAATATTTAGAGGAGCGCAAAGCCTGCGTAAATATCGCTGACACAGTTTTATAGCCAGAGATTATGGCGCGCGCGGTTGGAAATATAATAATAATAATAATAAAAAAAAGAGAAGCGAGGAGAAAACACGGTAGCCGACGTGGTGACCGAGACGGTATACAGTGAAAGAGAGGGAGAGAGAGAGGGTCGACTCTTGCTATCGATCGGCCGTCGAGATAAAAGGATAATAAAGATGAAAAATGTATAGGCGCAGATGAAAATCCGTGCCACACCACCGGTGGCGTCGTGTTCTCGCTTCCCTATATATACATACACATACATATATATATATGCGCAAGCGCCTAGCTCTATATGTACGTGCGATATGCTTAACTGTATTAAAAGCGAACGAGAGAGTTCGGTATATACAGAGGCAGCACGGGTTAATTGCGAGAGTAACCGGACTAAAAAGCGTGAAAATGCAACGGAGAAGGGCGGGCGATCATGTAACGCGCTGACAACGACGATTCGGGAGAGCCGTGAATCGTGAACTCGATTGCGGCTGATATGATAACGGGGGTAAAGAAATAACATCGGGGAACGGGTGATGGAAAGTCTTCACGAAAATAATGAAGCGACATAGCGCGTTTGAAAACAATAATTATATACGTTTCCTTGATGATCTCGAGAGTTTCTCGGTTCAGTATTTATCATCGATGTGCACTGAGTATGTTTCACATAGTAATACACTGAAAATGCTAATAAATCTTGCCAAAAATACTTCAAGAGGGTATACTTCTCTCGAGATAAAATCCCAAAGGCCAAGCGCAACACGCTTTCGCGCGTCAGGCGTAACAATCGCAAAGCGAGCTCGCACAAAGCTTTGAATCGGTCGGGTAATTACCACGCATCAGAGACACTTTTCCGAAAAGAATGTCTGCCACGTTGTCGTCGTCGTCGTCGTCGTTTTATCGTCCGTTAATGTCGATCGTGTGCGCGTGTCAATCGATATGGCTTTGTATTCGCGGGGGGGCTTTTATGTAACGCGGTAAAGAGGAGTGTAGCTTCGCCCGCGGCGGTGGCACGGCGGCGATGAAATTCGATCCGCGACTGGCTGACGCGTGAAATTTTTATTACCCCCGTTCCTTGAGATGCAAGGACGCACTCGCTTTTTCGGCGAAAGGTTGCGGTGTAGCCCCCCCCCCCCCCCCCCCCGCGAATGTATTAGAGCATAAATTTAGACGCGAAAGGCTGTCTGATAATTACGAGACTGCAGCAGGGGCAATTGTGACTTTGTCTATTTGCGATACGAATATTATCCGAGTGTAGTATATAGATACATATATATATACATGGTAATGTATAAGCACTTCCTGAATAAACGTACGTGTACGGTTGCTTGTAATCATTCACTTACCGTATTCTATTGTGTAATAATGAAATAACGGATTTTTTATTGTCTGAATCGTGATGGACAACAACTGCATTACTTGTATATTGTGTATTACAACTTTGAAAAGTCATCATATATGTAAACATTCATACTGTATTATGTCATTTAATGATTAAAACACTTTTAATTACGTTTATATCACTAAGTTGACAGAAAATTCATTATCGGCTGATTTCGTTTAAATATTTTCACTTCGAATCATGTAGCAGAATTGTTATAATAACAATGCGATTGACCGCTCTAAAGTAAATTATAGCTGTTATTCTATACTATTCATATTCATTGAGGAACAATAACGTGGAGTTATTAAATATAAAATTTATAAGCAATATCATTTATCGTTTTAATACCATTTTATATCTTTGTGCTGTACAATAAAATCTTTAAGCGTGTTTAATGAGTTCTTTTCACAACATCGATAGTTAATAAATTGGATTTAGAAAGTTCGGTATCGAATAAAATCTAATTGATTCTTGACAAAAGAAACACGTCAAAACGAAAGCGAGTAATATTAAAGAACTTTTAATGACCGCCGCCAATGAAAGACCCGCGCACGCAACGAAACGTACACGCTTTAATAACATCACCAAAGCAAAGAGAGCGCGCGAAACGTTACAATCGAAAAGGCGAATCGCAAAGGAATGTACACAAGATATATACGTGCCTATATTCTCAAAGGCGAGGTGTGCCGGCGCAAACCTACCACCACCTACGTTTTATTTTTATAAAAGCCCACGGAGCGGGGAATTTCATGACTCCGGCAGATTAAATCTTTAATGCCATTAGAACTGGATTTTATCGGTCTCGCGTGAAAAATGCTTTTAACAGAGTTCAGGATTACAGCGTTTTTCCCCCTGTAGATAAACAAGAACTCGAGAAGCATACATAAGTATTTTGCGCTGATAAACAGTTGCAATCGCAATAACCGGCGACCTCAAACAGCGAAGAACCGCTAATCCGCAGAACAAAGCACGAAGTTTCAAATAAACTCGAATTATATTAACTCGTTCGCCTCTAATTGCCCCGAAACTTTCCCATCTTATATAGCTAGCCAGCTAGCTATCCTCCCCCTCGTAACTCAATACGCGCCGGCGAGTCGTAAAAAGGAGTGGCGCGAGCACGACCCGCGATTCGCTTCGGCAAAAAGACAAATACGCGCGCGGCGCGCAGGGCAAAAAGTATCGGTTTCGGTCGTATATATACGTGTGACGTACATGTATGTGTATGTATGTATGTATGCACTGCAAGAGGAGAAAGAAGCCCGCCGCGCGAGACGAAGGAAAAGGGACGGACGCGCGCGTGCTGCTGCTGCTGCTACAGAGCCAAGGGCTACTTTAGCGCTGGAGAGAAGCGAGAAGAGCGCGAGCGACGACGAAGGGGAGAGCCCGACCGGGAGAAAGAGAGATTCCACGGCCATTGTGGATGCCAGTTGGGCATTCCGCAGGCAACGGCGGCGGCGGCACCTCGTTTCATCGATGAATATTTCGGACCGCCACCGTAGCTGCCCATATAGCTGTCTCACTCTCGGCCCTTTTATTCCCCCCGGCGCGCCGCGGTGATCCGTTTCGGAGCCTCGGCAAACAATGACATATTTCCCCGAAACCGGAGTTCCGCTCGCGCCTCGTGCCAGCCGCATCGGATAGGCTGTATATAGGTATATACATACAGGCAGGTATAACAGCCGTTCATTCACCAACGTCTTCACTGGCTTATACGTATATATATATACACCTATACACAAGCCGCATTACACATCACGGCTTCGAGACGTCGACGCCAGGGGTTAATGAGTATATTGCCGAACGGCGAAAAAACAAAGGGCCACAGACGAGTCGAGGCGACGACGACGGTGGTGGTGGTGCAGGTAGGTATATACGTGAAGGAAAATCGATAGCGCGCGAGAACATTACACGCGCGTCCGGAAAAAAGGCCTCTATATGATCCACGGTGTGAGTGCCGTCGCGAATATACAACACCCATATTAGACCGCGGAGGCGTGTATATTCGCACTCTACGTGCGCGTTGGCGAAATGGAGGGAGTTGGTAGGTAGATATGGCGCGAGAGAAATAGAAAGAGAAGCCAATGATCATGGACTCGACGAGGGCCGCCTTTTAGGTTATAGAGCCATGTCTCGAAAGTTGCGAAAGTTCAGCTGCACCGTTATACTTATGTATACGAGAGAGAGAGAAAGCGTATGAGATGTATGCACGCGTGTATATGCATGATAATAGATAGAGAAGGGAGAGTATAGCATTATCTCAAAACAACTGCGGGCGACTGTGGTAGCGACGAGTGAAAACGGAGGAGAGCGGAATGTGTTTAAAATTCCGCGTGCGGGTGTGTAGGCGGCCCGAAATAGAACCTAACCTGCGACTTATATGCGTGCAGCCGCGCACGCACGTCGCTCTATGTTTGACAAGGGGCACATATGTATGTAAACAAACTACGTGCAGACTGACAGGACCGCTGTAATTGTAGCGGTTCGGCGAGATGCTGCGCTCACCCGAGGTTTTGTATACGTACCTATATCATAGTGGAGTATAAAGGGAAAGGCGAAAGGGAGATGATGGGGAGAGATGGGGGAAAGAGAGAGAGAGACTCACCTCATTGGCGCTGGCGCTGCACCTCGCGAGGACGACCGCGAGGCCGAGAAGGAGACAGTGGGATATCCTCGGCTGCATCTTGATCTCGTTCTGCACCGATCAACACACTCGGACGTCTGTCCGTATAGGACGCGAAGCTATCCTTGCCGGGGCGTATATTAGTCGCGTCGCCGCTGCTGCTGCTGTTGCACGCGAGCGGGCGGATGACGCTCACTCACTCGTCGTCTATACTCTCTCTAGTACACGTCTTCTCGCGCAGTCTTCTTTCACTCACTCGCACTCTCTTCTCCTTCGCAGGCGCGCGCGCTGCTGTCTCTCTTGCTCGCTCCGGCGCAGCAGCACACACATACACACACGTCCCAAATAAGGGCCGAATCTCTCTCACTCTCTGTGTGTGCGTATGTCTCCTCTGTGTCTATCCCTCTTGCTCTCGCGCACGGTGAGAGGGAGAGAGAGAATCTTGGACGGAAAATATAGTCGGCGCACGCACGCACGCACTGTGTTAATTCACTCGGCGACGACGCGGATGATGCACACACGCACGCGCGCGAGCTCCACGGCGACCGAGCGGCGTCGAAGAGGAATGGGTCTTTTGATAAGAGAGACAGAGCCCCAAACGCGCTGCTCTCTCGCCGCAGTCCCACGGGCTTGTCGTCGTCGTCGACGCTGCTGCTGCTGCTGCTGCTGCTCCCAGATACACACGCACCAGAGCACTGATCGATGGAAGTACACGCCGCGGCCGCGGCCTGCAGAGAGTCGCGCAGAGAGAGGGGGCGCGTCAATCGCCTGCGACTCTGCGATATCTGATATCCTCTCTCTTCCCCTTCCCTGTGGTACTCTCGGCCCCCGCCGCGGAATTATGAGCGTTTTGACTTTGTGATAAGTAGTTTCAATTGTCAACTCTCAGGTTTGGCTTTTGCAGATAGTTTGCAGGAAATCACAGGTTTAAGGAACTTTGCGATTCATGGGGCGAGAAAAATTTATATAAGTTTAGAACGGAGCGGCTTTGTATCTTGTATCTGTATGTATTTGGCGAAGGTGGTAAGGTAGATTTCACTCTTGTTGAAGGCAGATATAACATTCTCTGCGATTTTAAATGTATGTACACATACATACAAGAGGTACTATTGCTTCCTTCTAGAGTAAGCTTTGGAATGTTGAAAAAAATTTCGAGACAAAACATGTTTAAAAACATGTTTTAAGGCAGTAGTATCCTAGGATACAGACCTTCTAGAAAATAATTTTTATTTTAATTATATAAGATCTGATAACGTTAGAGATTATAGATGTTAAAGAAGTGGAGTTAATGTGTTGGAAAAAAATTTTAAACCCAAACTTTGTATAATTGCAAATGGAAATATTGTTCATTAGAGAAATAGTCATTCAAAGAGCCTAATTTTTTATTTTTCATTTAATTTTAATGTACAAAAACTTATTTTGTTCCTTGAATTATTTAGAGATCCACCGTTGGAAAATTCTCAAAGAATTAATGTACAACGTGTATAATCTCATTGTTTATAGGTATTCTAACATATTTTTTGAAATAACAATGAACTTTTTCTCTTTGCAATTGATTAGATATTTCAGAATTTTTTATCGGTGGATCCGTAGATAATTATTCAAGGAACAATAAGTACATTATGTAACAAGGGAAAAAAATCGCTCTTGATTCCCGCGGGTGGATTCACTGCCCGAGCAAGTGAAGCGGATCGAGGGCAGTGATAATCCGACGGAATAATCGACTTTATTCCTGAGTTGCATATAGTACTTTATACCCATCTCAACTGTGGACACTTTTTTGACTTGGAAAGTATGGAACCAATGAAAAATGCAAAGCACAAAATGCGGGGAAAAAAGTGAAAGAAGCCTAGGAAACCCACACAGCATGTATTAATTCCGAAAGGATTCTGAAAGAATGCATGAAATAATTTTATTCTTTCAGAAATCATTCAGTGAAAGGATTCTGTAATAATGCTATGTCCGGGGTATTTTCCTTTCAGAATTAATTCAATGGAATAATTCAAAAATAATTTATAATATCATTGCAAAATTTATTCAATAGAAGATTTCTGAAAGGATTCATGGATTATTACCAAAAGGTTACTAAAAGATATTTCAAAATTATTTCCTGAAATAATTCTGAAAGGAAAATACCCCGGACATAGCATCATTACAGAATCCTTTCACTGAATGATTTCTGAAAGAATCTTTCAGAATCCTTTCAGAATTAATATCACATATTATTGCAGAATCCTTTCAATGAAAGATGTCTGAAAGGATTCAGGAATTAATTTTGTGAATTAATTCGAAAATATTATGAAAATATTACTAACAAGAAATTTGGAAGACGGATAAATCCCGTATTATTACAGAATCCTTCCAATGAAAGATGTCTCAAAGGATTCAGGAATTAATTTGTGAATTAATTCCTGAATCCTTTCAGACATCTTTCATTGAAAGGATTCTGTAATAATACGTGATTTATACTGTTCGAAATTTCTTTTACAAAGGGTATTTTACATATATTTACATTGTTAATAATTTTACACTATTTTATCGCAGAAAAAAACGCAGAAAAATTTTTTACATGATGGAGATTCGAACCCGGGTCGCTTGGGTACTACGCAAATACGCTATCCATTACGCTATCGCTCGCTTGTTAGATCATTTCATTTTTTTCATTATATACTGCAATATGAGTGATACGATACATTAGAAAATTTATTCTTAATATTACTTTATTTTTTAATATTAACTTTGATCAATTAATTCATAGTTATTTAATACTTTTAGTTTATTAAATATTGTATTAAGTCGATGTGAAATGTGTGTGTATAAAGGAGCTCTTCCTTACCGACGTTATGAGTTTTTACATTTTTTGATCTTAGATTCAACTTTTGATGAATGAAGCTCTTCACTGCACTCCGTAATTGCATAAATAATACACCTGTAAATTTTTCAGAAATTCTGTTCATTATTTTTCATAAAAAACTGGTAGAAAATTTTTCAACCCGTTTCCTGTAAAATCTATAACGAGCAATAACTTGAAAATTTACACATAGTGTATTTTTGTCATTACGAAGGGCAATAAAGAGCTCTTTTCCCGAAATTCGATAAAAAAAAAAAATGATAATTGCATATAATGCAGAGATGAATAGAATGAGCTCTACCTTACCGACGTTATTATTATTTGTAGTGTTTTCAATTTAGAATCAACTTTTAGAGTCAAAGGCTCTTTACTCTTGGCAGACGTATAAATAATATTTCTGTCGATTTTGAGGGGACTTCTAAACATTGTCATACTGAAAGAATACTATTATGAATAATAATAAAAAATATTGCTTATTTTAAGTACCTATATTATTCATCTTTAAATGTTTTTTTTCCTTTTATTTTAAGTTTTTATATTCTTACATTAACTTTTCAAATTAATATTTTTCGCAATTAGTAAATGTTTCAATCTATCTTAGTTCACAAAAACGAAAAATTATATACCCCCACACATTTTAATACGTTCTTTAATAGGATCATACGAATGTAGAAAACAATGGACGACTAAATCCGATCATTATCCAATCATTTCATTTTTTTCATTATATAGTGCAAAATGACTGACAAAATAAATTAGAATATTTATTTCTAATATTTCTTTATTTTTTAATATTAACTTTGTTTAATTAGTATATACTTATTTAGTAAGTTTTGTTTATTAAATATTGTATTAATTAGGACTTATTTGATTGAAACAAATTCGAATTAAAAACAAAATAAATACATTATACGATGCCTCTTATATACGGACGCTGCCCTTTTCGTGTTGAATACTTGCAATAATTTCTGAACTATTTTATGTTTTCTTTCAAAAAATCTTTTCAAGGTTCTTTCTGGAAGTATTCGTGTAAATATCTTTTTTGCTATTGTGTTTTAAAAAATTTTATTGTAACAATCTTTTTCAAACCAATTCTAAATTATTTCTTGTATTAATTCACGTGAGTTTCCCGCAACATTTCATGAAATAATTCATGAAATTATTTTCAATAGATATTGAATTATCTTTGTGAATGATTAATTTTTATCATTCTGAAATTATTTCTGAATTATTTCGTGATATAATTCTTGACATGATTGCTGAATTGTTATGTTTTCTTTAAAAAAATCTATTAATTCACACGAGTTTCCCAGAAGATTTCATGAAATAATTCATGTAAGATTTTTGAATAGATATTGAATTATTTTTGTGAATGATTAATTTGTATCTTTCTGAAATTATTTCTGAATTATTGCATGAAAGAATACTTGCAATAATTTCGAAATTATTTTATGTATTCTTTCAAAAATCTTTTCAAAGTCCTTTCAGTATTAATTCGTGTAATTATTTTTTTTGCTATTTTGTTTTAAAAAATTTTATTTTAAAAATCTTTTTCAAAAGAATTCAAAATTATTTCTTGTATTAATTCACACGAGTTTCCCAGAAGATTTCATCAAATAATTCATGTAAGATTTTTGAATAGATACTGAATTATTTTTGTGAATGATTAATTTGTATCTTTCTAAAATTATTTCTGAATTATTGCATGAAAGAATACTTGCAATAATTTCGAAATTATTTTATGTATTCTTTCAAAAAATCTTTTCAAAGTCCTTTCAGAATGAATTCGTGTAATTATTTTTTTTGCTATTTTGTTTTAAAAAATTTTATTCTAAAAATCTTTTCAAAGTCCTTTCAGAATTAATTCGTGTAATTATTTTTTTTGCTATTTTGTTTTAAAAAATTTTATTCTAAAAATCTTTTTCAAAACAATTCAAAATTATTTCTTGTATTAATTCACACGAGTTTCCCAGAAGATTTCATGAAATAATTCATGTAAGATTTTTGAATAGATATTGAATTATTTTTGTGAATGATTAATTTGTATCTTTCTGAAATTATTTCTGAATTATTGCATGAAAGAATACTTGCAATAATTTCGAAATTATTTTATGTATTCTTTCAAAAAATCTTTTCAAAGTCCTTTCAGAATTAATTCGTGTAATTATTTTTTTTGCTATTTTGTTTTAAAAAATTTTATTTTAAAAATCTTTTTCAAAAGAATTCAAAATTATTTCTTGTATTAATTCAGACGAGTTTCCCAGAAGATTTCATGAAATAATTCATGTAAGATTTTTGAATAGATACTGAATTATTTTTGTGAATGATTAATTTGTATCTTTCTGAAATTATTTCTGAATTATTGCATGAAAGAATACTTGCAATTATTTCGAAATTATTTTATGTATTCTTTCAAAAAATCTTTTCAAAGTCCTTTCAGAATTAATTCGTGTAATTATTTTTTTGCTATTTTGTTTTAAAAAATTTTATTCTAAAAATCTTTTTCAAAAGAATTCAAAATTATTTCTTGTATTAATTCACACGAGTTTCCCAGAAGATTTCATGAAATAATTCATGTAAGATTTTTGAATAGATATTGAATTATTTTTGTGAATGATTAATTTGTATCTTACTGAAATTATTTCTGAATTATTGCATGAAAGAATACTTGCAATAATTTCGAAATTATTTTATGTATTCTTTCAAAAAATCTTTTCAAAGTCCTTTCAGAATTAATTCGTGTAATTATTTTTTTTGCTATTTTGTTTTAAAAAATTTTATTTTAAAAATCTTTTTCAAAAGAATTCAAAATTATTGCTTGTATTAATTCAGACGAGTTTCCCAGAAGATTTCATGAAATAATTCATGTAAGATTTTTGAATAGATACTGAATTATTTTTGTGAATGATTAATTTGTATCTTTCTGAAATTATTTCTGAATTATTGCATGAAAGAATACTTGCAATAATTTCGAAATTATTTTATGTATTCTTTCAAAAAATCTTTTCAAAGTCCTTTCAGAATTAATTCGTGTAATTATTTTTTTTGCTATTTTGTTTTAAAAAATTTTATTCTAAAAATCTTTTCAAAGTCCTTTCAGAATTAATTCGTGTAATTATTTTTTTTTGCTATTTTGTTTTAAAAAATTTTATTCTAAAAATCTTTTTCAAAACAATTCAAAATTATTTCTTGTATTAATTCACACGAGTTTCCCAGAAGATTTCATCAAATAATTCATGTAAGATTTTTGAATAGATATTGAATTATTTTTGTGAATGATTAATTTGTATCTTACTGAAATTATTTCTGAATTATTACATGAAAGAATACTTGCAATAATTTCGAAATTATTTTATGTATTCTTTCAAAAAATCTTTTCAAAGTCCTTTCAGAATTAATTCGTGTAATTATTTTTTTTGCTATTTTGTTTTAAAAAATTTTATTTTAAAAATCTTTTTCAAAAGAATTCAAAATTATTTCTTGTATTAATTCAGACGAGTTTCCCAGAAGATTTCATGAAATAATTCATGTAAGATTTTTGAATAGATACTGAATTATTTTTGTGAATGATTAATTTGTATCTTTCTGAAATTATTTCTGAATTATTGCATGAAAGAATACTTGCAATAATTTCGAAATTATTTTATGTATTCTTTCAAAAAATATTTTCAAAGTCCTTTCAGAATTAATTCGTGTAATTATTTTTTTTGCTATTTTGTTTTAAAAAATTTTATTCTAAAAATCTTTTCAAAGTCCTTTCAGAATTAATTCGTGTAATTATTTTTTTTTGCTATTTTGTTTTAAAAAATTTTATTCTAAAAATCTTTTTCAAAACAATTCAAAATTATTTCTTGTATTAATTCACACGAGTTTCCCAGAAGATTTCATCAAATAATTCATGTAAGATTTTTGAATAGATATTGAATTATTTTTGTGAATGATTAATTTGTATCTTACTGAAATTATTTCTGAATTATTGCATGAAAGAATACTTGCAATAATTTCGAAATTATTTTATGTATTCTTTCAAAAAATCTTTTCAAAGTCCTTTCAGAATTAATTCGTGTAATTATTTTTTTTGCTATTTTGTTTTAAAAAATTTTATTTTAAAAATCTTTTTCAAAAGAATTCAAAATTATTTCTTGTATTAATTCAGACGAGTTTCCCAGAAGATTTCATGAAATAATTCATGTAAGATTTTTGAATAGATACTGAATTATTTTTGTGAATGATTAATTTGTATCTTTCTGAAATTATTTCTGAATTATTGCATGAAAGAATACTTGCAATAATTTCGAAATTATTTTATGTATTCTTTCAAAAAATCTTTTCAAAGTCCTTTCAGAATTAATTCGTGTAATTATTTTTTTGCTATTTTGTTTTAAAAAATTTTATTCTAAAAATCTTTTCAAAGTCCTTTCAGAATTAATTCGTGTAATTATTTTTTTTGCTATTTTGTTTTAAAAAATTTTATTCTAAAAATCTTTTTCAAAACAATTCAAAATTATTTCTTGTATTAATTCACACGAGTTTCCCAGAAGATTTCATGAAATAATTCATGTAAGATTTTTGAATAGATACTGAATTATTTTTGTGAATGATTAATTTGTATCTTTCTAAAATTATTTCTGAATTATTGCATGAAAGAATACTTGCAATAATTTCGAAATTATTTTATGTATTCTTTCAAAAAATCTTTTCAAAGTCCTTTCAGAATTAATTCGTGTAATTATTTTTTTTGCTATTTTGTTTTAAAAAATTTTATTTTAAAAATCTTTTTCAAAAGAATTCAAAATTATTTCTTGTATTAATTCACACGAGTTTCCCAGAAGATTTCATGAAATAATTCATGTAAGATTTTTGAATAGACACTGAATTATTTTTGTGAATGATTAATTTGTATCTTTCTAAAATTATTTCTGAATTATTGCATGAAAGAATACTTGCAATAATTTCGAAATTATTTTATGTATTCTTTCAAAAAATCTTTTCAAAGTCCTTTCAGAATTAATTCGTGTAATTATTTTTTGGTAACACTTTTTTTATTTTTTTGGAAGATTTTTGAAAGTATTTTGTAAGGATTCCATATATTATTTTAAAAATTAATTTAAAATTAATTTTTTTTCCTTTTAAAATTCTTTCTAAATCATTTCAATGTATTAATTCATGAATTATTTCATGTAATTATTTCAGTTTTCTTTCATGCTGTATGGGAACAAGTATAACTGGTCCCGCTTTTCAGAGAAAAATGGGCCACTTTAGTTGAGATGGAAATAAACTAAACTTTTGTACATTGAAATCGAATACAAAATAAAAAAAAATTAGACACTTCGAATGACTATCTGTTTAATGATCATCAATATCTGCATTTGCAATTATACAATTCTGGGTGTCAAAATTGTTTCACATTATCAGATCTTATGTAAGTAAAATAAAAGTTGTTTTCTACAAGGTCTGTTATAAGGCGATCTATGCTAAAATCCGTCGATTTTGAGAAAATTAAATAATAAAATGTATATGTAATATGATATTCAATAAGTTACCCCATGCGTGGTTTTTATTAAAACTTTTATTTCAATATTTAACATAAAAATCATTCATAACTCTCATAATCTCTTTTAATAATATCATCATTCCACCCTTTGCCCCTACTGAAAAATCTCAGGTGAGATCTCAGGTGATTTCTCAGGTGAGATCTGATGTAAAATCTCACGCCAAAATCTCACCTGAGATTCTGCTCCAGATGCTGCAGAAAACTTACGTTAATTAAAAATCAGCTTCTTCAGTATTGGGAATCGCCTTTTAGGATGTTTTACCCCCCAGATGAGCTCAAAAATACATGTTTAAAAGCATTTTACACAATTTTTCCATTTTTAAAAATTGATACATGATATCTCACCTGAGATCTCACATGATATATCACCCAATACTGAAGAAGCTGATTTTTAATTAACGTAAGTTTTCTGCAGCATCTGAAGCAGAATCTCAGGTGAGATTTTGGCGTGAGATTTTACATGAGATCTCACCTGAGAAATCACCTGAGATCTCACCTGAGATTTTTCAATAGGGATAGTTATGACTATAAGAATATTTCACAAACACATATTCAATATACAATATTGATATTAGACTACAATATAAAAATTTTATCACGTAATCTACAGACTATACTTATTGAATAACTTGAAAGATTTTGATGAAAAACAATGTGTCGCATGTATTACTAACCATAATATTGTTCCACTTTGATGTAAAATTTTTCTGGGCATTAACAATTATTTATAGTATTTCTATAATCTGAATATAGATCGAGTTTGATGTTCAAATATCGAAATAAGTAAATCTATCAGACGAATCCAAGTTGCAGTTTTTGTATCTAAATATTTTACGCAACTATTCGTATTCTGACTTTCTGTCTTAGATGTTGTATATACCTATCACGGGTATATGTGAAATTCAAAAGACTGCCTTCCCACATAGCATGTTACGTTTTTGAAACGTTTTTGAAACGTTCCTTTAAGAACCTACAAACGTTTCCCTAAAAATATAGAAACGTAACAGAAACGTTTCAGAAACGTAGAAATGTCCTAAATCTGAAAAAAATTTTATAAACATCGTAAACGTGTTTAAATCATCTCAGAAACGTTTCTGAAATGGAACTCAAACGTTTGTACAAAGTTTTTGAAACTTACATAATCGATTCGACAAAAAACTTACTGGATAATTACTCACGTTCCAGATTCATCTCAAAAATGTTTCCAAAACTAATTGGAAACGTTTCAGAAAAGTTTCTGAAACGTTTCTAAAACATAGCACGAAACGTTTAAGAAACGTTTCTACAACGAAATTAAAATAATTTACATTGTCAGTTATTAACACTGATATTACTTCAAATAGTATTCGGTACGCTTTACAAGAAGAAGAAAGAAGGGATAGTGGGGGCCCCCTCCGTCGCCCCCTACCAGTGAGGTACAGCCTGCCCGGATCACCATCCAGGAGCCCCTTACGTAGAAATGAATCCACGTAGGAGGAGCCTGGGCGATTCCAGTTACCTCTCCTTAAGGGGATGCCATACTCGTACCATTACCGACCGAGCAATTCACATAGTTTTAAGCTGATTATAAAAAAAGTACGTCGAATCATAAAAAATCAAGAGAACACTCTTCTGTGGTTTTTAACGTTCTATCACCCAGTCAAAGTTTGGAGTCGAAATATCAAGTTGTTTTTGCAAAAACTTTGAACAAAGCGAAATTTAATTTCGTTCAAAGTTTTTGAAAAAACGGCTTGATATTCCGACTCCAAACTTTGACTGGGTGATAGAACGTTAAAAAACACAGAAGAGTGTTCTCTTGATTTTTTATGATTCGACGTACTTTTTTTATAATCAGCTTAAAACTGTGTGAATTGCTCGGTCGGTAATGGTACGAGTATGGCATCCCCTTAAAGAAGGAAATCAAAAAGAGGAAGTTGTGCGTTACCCTGTGAGGGCATTTCCACACTATCAGAAGTTATAGAGCAAAAACGGTTGTATGACTGGACTACTATGTGGAGTGTAGAATGGGGAAAAACCTCGCTAGGAGTAAAAACCCATTTATCTTAAGTGGTACGCTTTACTAGAGTAGACGTCCCTTATATATCCTGGAAATGTCTTTTCTTTTATGGACTAAACTACGCCATCTATCGGCGGGTCAGATATCGATACTTTACAATCTTAATATTTTGTATATGGTTCACAAACATTTCTAAGACGTTCTTACAACGTAACCTTGCCCTTCTGAAACGGTATAGAAACGTTTCCGGCTCAATCAGAAACGTCGCTGAGACGAATCTGGAACGTGAATAATTGTCCAGAAAGTTTTTTGTCGAATCGATTATTTACGTTTCAGAGACGTTTCCAAACTTTGTACAAACGTTTGAGTTCTGTTTCAGAAACGTTTCTGAGACGATTTAAACACGTTTACGATTTTCATAAAAATTTTTTCAGATTTAGAACATTTCTACGTTTCTGAAACGTTCCTGTTACGTTTCTATATTTTTATGGAAACGTTTGTAGGTTCCTAAAGAAACGTTTCAAAAACGTTTCAAAAACGTAACGTGCTATGTGGGGTTTTTAGCTACAATCTTGTCATCCTAAGAATCGATAAGGAGATCATCGAAAAAGGTAAGTACAGATTCAAAATGTTCCCGATAAAGTGACGTGACGACTAATGCGCTCGGCGGGCACACGGTAAGGCTTGAGGTGCTTGTGGTAGGACTGATTGCCGCTCTCCTGGTCCTGATTCAGCGAGCACTTCATCGCTTCTCGTAGAGTCGTCGATACACGTCGACGTCGTGTAGGCGCCGAGGGCTGAGTCGAGGATCTCAGTGCGGATGTCGGAGCGGCTGAGAAGGCTAGGGCCGAAATGCTGTCCGACCAAGCAGAAGCCCGCACTTCCGCAGGACAAAGGTCCGTGAAGCTCGCAAACGTATATAGGGCTGAGCGCATTGCAACAAAGAAACAAGAACTCTTGCAATCGTACCAGCGCGAAGATGAAGTTGTTGCTCAGCAGTCTTCTGCTAAGAAGTAATGTTGGGAAAATAAATTTTCAAACACGACCGTTAATATATGTGGGGGCGCAAGTGTGCTCTCATGGAGTTCTTTGTGGCGCGATGAGCGTGCAGTCGAGCTAAGGCGCCCGTATGGTGAACAGCTCCCGTAAACGCGGCGCACTTAAGACAAGTCCAACTAACTTAATACCTCAATTTATCTTGTAATTTACTTTTTTACGTTTAATTTTAATACACATTATTACTATATACTGCTGAGTGTAATAATTATTTACCCGTAACCTGACCACAATCACCCGCGTTCCTTCTGATTACAACAAGTAATCTCAAAAAAAAGTTAATTTTTATTCTACAAAATAAACAAAAAAAAAATCAAGAACCTGTGGTTTTTCTTTAGTATCCACGAATTAAATTTAAAATTCGTAATTCCTATAATAAAACTAACCGCATCATTAAATGATAATCATTTATTTGTAAGTTGCAAATTAAAATTTAAATTTTGTTGTCATCATTATTTTGTCGTCAAGGTTTCCTAAATTGGTAGTTATTTTACTTAAAATATGTGAATATTTGATTATAATATTGATTTTATTCATTCTATTTTATTAAAGTTTGATAAAATTAAATTTCAATATGCCAATACAGCAGTGGCCATTAGATTCATTTAATAAAAATATATTAAAATTAATATTAGGTGGCTGTCAGAATCATTCATATAAAATTATAAAAATAAATTTAAATGTCATGATTTTAAAAATTATAAAAATGATGCATTTTGATTGCTCATGGTAAATATGAATTTATTTGTCCAATATAAAGACATTGTATTATAACATTCAAATAAGAACTGTAATAGGAAATTTCATAAGAAGGAGAGACGTATGACTTTGTAACATCTAAGTATGACATTAACGTTGTGATAAAAGGACGCAATCAAACCAGTATCAAATTTAAATTTTTTAAGATATCTCAAAATCCAAATATAATGGATAAATTCTTACCTCTGATTCATGTTTAGAAGGTACACGAGAATAAGTACGGTATAAGAACGGTGAAACAACAAACGTTGCTGAGAGGCATGAGTTCGAGTCCCCGTCGGTCCGAATTTTTCGGGAGCACTTTGAAAACGGTGTCTCCCGGATTTTTCGGCGGCGAAGATTCGAAACTATTTTCTCGGATCGGGCTTCAGGTTCTCCATACAATCTGTGAGGGATACATCATAGGCTGGTGAAGGTAGATGAGTTGAGTGCACTAATCAACAGAGAAGCGCAAATTCTTTCCTACTGAAAAAACTCACGCGAGATCTCACGCCAAAATCTCATTTGAAATTCTGAACCGCGAGCTGCTAAAATTCCTTCAATGATGAAAAATCAGTCTCTGGGAATTAGGAGTTGCCTATTAGGTTACGCCACCCCCCAGACAAGTTCAAAAATCTATGTTTTGAAGCGATTTAGTAATTTTTTACATTTTTAGAAATTTTTTTCCCGCACTATTGCAATAAACTGCGCGTAATATCCACATGTACTATGAACAGGGCAAAGATCTGCTTTTGCACACATTCCTATCCCCTTTGTTTTGATCTTCGGAAATATATATAATAATATATGATGTAAACATATATTTACACTTGAGAGTTTGATAACGTTCTATGATGCTGAACGTTCAATTGCAACTTCTTGTAAGCATATTTGAGTTTAGGTATTAAACTTGTTTTTTTTTTTATTATTCGACAACATAATTGAAACTGTCTGAATGAATGTTTTTATTTCAATCTATGCGTCTCAATAGAACAATATTAAATATATTTGCATATACAATATTGAATTTTTCATCTAACGTTATTTATTTGTTCTTGATGTCCAATAATTCATAAATTGTTTGTGCTTGCTATACTTAAAAACATTTTTCATTTAGATATTTTATATTGAATATGTATGTATGTAAAATATTCTTATAGTCATAACTATGCAAAGGGTGGAATGATGATATTATTAAAAGAGATTATAAGAGATATGAATTATTTTTATATGGAATGTTGAAACAAAAGTTGTAATAAAACTAGTCATTGTGTAACTGATTGAATATTATATTACATATATTTTATTATTTTAAATAATCATGTCAAATTATAACATTACCTGATTATTTTGTTATTCTTCCTCCTTTTATTTATCGTTTAAAACTATTCCTAATAATTGTATTTTGACATTTCAGTTAAATTAGCTTGTGTTAATAACTTGATCAAAAGCTTGTTACATTATAAGTTATAAACGCATATCTTTTAATATAGAAAGAAATACAACTAATAAAATTCTTTTTTCATGCAAACCTGATAAGTACAAACAGAGCAATATGCACAGTTATCAAAAGAATTATTGCTCTTTAGTTTTTAAAATAAAAATTAATGATAACTTTTTTAGTAACATAGGTTTTAAAAATGTATTGTAGTAAAGGTAGAATCATATCTTGTTATGAATATGCCATAGAAAAATAAACCAGTTGGAAAGAAAATTTGGAAAAATCCAAAGTATTAAAATTATTCTAACGTGCAAATAAAAAAAAAAACTCAGCACCTCTTGTACATACTTCAACAATAATTAATATTATTGTACCTATAATTTATGGCTTTTGTTCTAGTGGAAAACGCTTCAATTTTTTACAAACTTTAGTCAGAATAATAGAATGTTTTAAATAAAATAATATATAATGTAAGAATTTAGAATATATTATATATTTCCTAGAAATTCAAACAATTTGAGTGCATTACAATATTAATCATAGGATTTACCAACAAATTTTTATATGGCATACTATATTATCTACTTTTGTTATCTTCAATACTGCATTCATTTTCCAGATTTTTTAAAATTTTCAAATTTTCTGAGATTTCATCGTTGTGTTCTTTTATTCTCTCTTGTAGCATATTGATTTCATACTGCTTTGATTTTACATCTTCCAAAATTTTTTCCTTTAATAATTTGATATAGGTCTTATCCTGTTCAAATAAACAGTAGTTAAAATAACTAAATAATTTTGAAAATGAATGATTTGTACTTCATTTTTACATTTTTACAAATATGCTTGTTTTCATAAATTTTGCATTTTCCAAAATATAAATTTTTTTTAAAATTTTGTTTCCATTCTTGAGAAGTGGATCTAAAATTATATTCACTTATTTTATCATACCCACAATATTTTATTTTTAAATCACATTTGAAAATCTTACTTATTGCAAACTGTAGTAGCTTTTCGAATAATCAGACATATTACTTTCATTATAAAATTTTATAAAGCACAGATTTTCATTGTAATTTAGTTATTCCATCTAAAAAAATGTGTCAGTAAACCTAACACAACAAACTTTATAATAACCATTAAATATGCCTCAAACAAATGATTTGAAGAACTGCCAACTTCACTTTGACTAAACCTTTTTCATTTTTAACTTGTTAGTAACTGCATTTATTCTTTGATTAATTTAATAACAGTATAATTGATGAAATAAAAACATTTTATTGTTTCTACTTATAATAACACTTGATACTTAAAAAAAGCACACAATGCGATTGCTACACTTCAATATTCTTTCTTCGAGCAAATTATTTCCTCTCACACAGTGGTGAATGAATGTATGTGAATGTGTGAAACGTTGATGGAATACTTCACTCCTTTTCCATATCAGTGATTCTCTTCTTGTGACGATTAATGGCTTCTTGATGACGCTTGATTTGTTCTTCATGGAATGAAATCTCATCGTGTAAACCTTCACGCAGCTTTGATATTTGTTCTTTTTGCTAAAAAGAAATATATACCATATCGATTATAGTGTTTCCAATCATACGAAAATGTGGTAAATCAAATAATGTATTACCATATTGTAAAAATATTGATCCTCATGAGCAGCCTCCATTTTTCCAAAAGAACCACCAGCATCTCTAATAGAACCGCCACCACCACCACCCTTTCCTGCTCCAGATCCTCGCTCACCAATCATTCTCACTTGGCTAAAAAATCAATCCAAGACAAAAATTATAGCAGTAATGTTTAACTTTCGTTTAAGAAAAAAAAAGAAGCTCGAAGATGTCTAAAAATAAAGTTTCCTCAGAAAAGATCTAACCAAGTCTGAAAAAACGTTACATAAGTTCTCGCAAGCCGTGTAGCCATATAGCTCTTTGGCTAAAATAAGACCTCGTTACCATTACAAAATTCTTAAATTAATGAATTGATTTGGCAAAGGCATTGTTTTGTTTTGCCCGGCAACTCTAAGATCAAACCGCTGCAAGACAGGAGACAATTCGTCTCAAGTCTTTCACGTACGAATCAAGTACGGCCGAGACGAGGAAAAAGCCGGGAGGTCAATCGAACAACCGCGATTCTAGAGAATTTAGCAACGAATACTGCGCGAATGCGATCGAGTATTAAAATTTTACCTCACAAAAGCCATGTTTCTCGAAAAAATGATCGGTATTCTCTGCATAGCTTATGAATCCACTTGCTATAAAGTAAAACGTCGCAATACGACGTTCTAAAAGTCGCCCGAGTATTTTCTCAAAACCTACGAGCTACGAAATGTCGAGAGTCGGTATACACGTATGCCTATGAGTATGATCCAACATAGTTGTGGAACCACTGGAACCCGATGTTATCAACGAGCATGAATGTAAGCAGCTATTATTATTTACGCGCGTAAATTAAACCCATTTTTCAAATCAAATAAGTAAGTAGGTACTATTTTCTAATTTTAATTGTAATAAATAATTTGATTTTTTTATTTACGTTTTTTGTTGTTTAAAATTAAAATATTTTTAAATGTCAACATTAAATTTAAATACTTATATATTTAAATAATCGAAAGAATACTATTTTACATAAATTTATTGTTTTATATAAACTTTATTATGAAAAATTACCTTGGAAACTTTTCTTCAGCTTCCTTTTCTATCATTTGTTTTTTGACTTCCGAAGTTTTTAATTCATTTAAAGCCGTTTGTCGTTGTAATTTTGCACATTCTAGTTGAGTATTTAATATTTCAAATTTCAAACTACTTTCAGTTTGATTTTCGCTTAAATTATAATTTTTATTTTCGTTTGCATTTAAATTTTCTTGCGGTTCGTTACTCATTAACAAAGATACAGGTTTAACACTTATGTTATAACCGACTGAAAGTTTTGAAAATTATAATGTTTATTGATATAAATAACGTTTAACAAAATAAAAATGATTAAAATAATTACGTTCAACTTTATCATTTTCAGGTTTATCATCTTCAGTTTGATCATTACTTTCAACTTGATTATCATTTTCAGCTTTGTCACTGAGGCTAATTCTTCTTCTTTTAAACTTTTGTGTTACAGCAGAATTTTTTTCTGTGATTATTTCATCTTCATTCCGCTCTTCCTCAAAGGTTGCATTTTGACAATCGGTATTATTCCATTCTATGTCATCCACTTCTTCAGTTTTAACACGTACATCAATGTTACAGGACGATATATCCTTATCTTTTGTATTTTCGCCCATTAGGGCGGCCCGTTTTTCCAAGTACTCTTCTACGGCTTGGTTAAATTTTTCAACATCCCAATTTTTTTGTTCTTCTTTTTTATTACGACCGGAATGTCTTATGTCGGAGCAAAATTGCCAAATTTTTATAGATAATTTTGATGGTGGCCATTGTATCGTAGTATCGGTAGTCGTTGATTTCACCTAAATTACATTCATCAAACGGTTAATAGATATTATTAATACTAATGCAATTGAAACTATATTGTAAAATTTCAATTTGTAGTGATCATTCAGATTTTAAAATTACCTTAGGAAATATATTTATTAAAGGTGGATTTACATAATATAATGTACATACTAAAATAGTGTTAACCTTTATATTAAGCTATAGTATTATTAAAACGCAATATACGTAAAAGCGCATTGAATTTATCGTAAACCCGCATTTCAATGTATATAATCGCACGATCGATCGACCCTCAGGCTTCTTCTATACTTGCCTTTGGAGCTCTCTCGCGCTCCTTGATATTTATTCATTATTTAAATTTACAAATTGTAAATAATTTACATAATATATACTCACTTCATTTTTGTATCTCATGATCTCCACCTTTGCCAAACTTTTCATTCTTCGCCATTGCTCCCTAATTCTTAAAACGTCTCGATTAGTCGAAGTCAATGTGTTAAATTTCGTTTGAATCATCTTCCAGACTTCGAACTTGTCTCCAAGCGGAATAACTTTACTTTCAATTACATCTGCATGAGATTTGACTAATTCAACTAATATATTTTTTTCATTCGTACTCCAGTTTAATTCTCTTTCGCGTTTCGTCCTACGCTTGTTCTTGTATGATATTATTGGTTGGGCCACCGTGATTATTTTCATTGCTGCTGTTTACACATAATTATTTTTAAGTGATTACTTTTAAATGTTAGATATTTACTAATAAACAATATGGCGTTTCTAATTTTATTCCGGTTCAATAACATTCCAATTAATACTAAATTGGAATAAAAACGGTTAACATTATACTTCGATCCAGATTAAATGTATTTTTATCTTTCTACGCAATAATAACAAGACGAATAATATTTAACAGATTAGAAATTTCTTATTAATTCGTCATTTAAAAAAATTCTTCGAATTTAAAATTTACCGGTGAATAGATCGAAAAATTTGAATCCTTTCCAATCCAATCTAAATTCCCGATAATTAATGAATTAGTGCTAATGACAGTAATTCAAATTAAAAATGCTTTTATTTATATATTCGTATATTTTCAATTTAAGCATCCTACTTTCGCGACGGTATATTAATAATAGTACATTTCCACACTGGTGTGGAAGGTGATGATTTACTGCATGTGACGTTCTTCGCACGAGCGAAGCAAGTGCGAATTAAAAGTCACATGAAGTAAATAATCAACTTCCGCACTCGTTTTGAACGGTATTTTATACCACGAGCGCCGAAAAATCACACCAAAATTGTGATTTTGAGGTTAGAGTGGTATAAAATAATATACGATACTTATGACTTCAGTGGCCCATCAGCGCCGGTCTTACGTATTGTGAGATCTGGGGCAAATATTTATTGCGGGGCCTACTTAAGGGGAGGATTTTCCTAATGAAATTTGGAATTGCTTGAAGAAATACAAATATTGTCAAAAAAGTACAAATGTAGCCAAGAGAGTCGATGTATACATAAAAACGATTAATTAAATAATTTTTAAACCGAAGTAGGCGGGGGATATGAGGTTCGCGCATGTTAGGAAATTACGTAGACGTGCAACAATAAGCAAGTCGATTATTTGAATAATTTTTAAATCCAAGTAGCCCGGGGACACGAGGTCCACGAATATGAAGCAGTCATGAAGACATAAAACAATAAGCAAAACGATTATTTAATAGTACATTTCGACACGGGTGGGGAAGTTGATTATTTAGCTGGTGTGACTTTTTGCACGAGCGAAGCGAGTACGAAAAAATCACACCACCTAAATAAGTAATCGACTTACGCACTAGTTTCGAACGGTATTTTATACCACGAGCGCCGAAAAATCATATCTAAGTTGTGATTTTGAGGTTAGAGTGGTATAAATAATTTTTAAACCCAAGTATCCGGAGGACGCGACTTCCAAGCATATAACGGAGTTACCTAGATGTGAGACGTAAGCAAGACGATTATTTGAATAATTTTTAAACCCAAGTAGCCGGGGACGCAAAGTCCACGAATATGAAGGAGTCATGAAGACATGAAACAATAAGCAAAACGGTTATTTAAATAATTTGTAAAACGAAGTAACCGGGGGACGCGGGGTCGACGCATATAAGGGAGTCAAGTTAAGAATTTTGGAAATAAAAGTCTTGCTTACGTCGCACGTCTATGTAACTTCGTAATATGCGTCAAACTCGCTTCCCCCGGCTACTTCGGTTTAAATAGTACATTATGTAACTATAGGGGTAGATGCCACTTTTGCGCCGCTTTTCAGGCTATAAAAGGGCCATTATTTTAGAGATGGGAATAAAATTATTTAAATAATAGTTTTGCTTATTTTTTCATGTCTACATGACCCCCTTATATGCGTTTACCTCGCGTCCCCCGGCTACTTGCGTTTAAAAATTGTTTAAATAATTGTCTTGCTTATTGTTGCACGTGTACGTGATTCCCTAATATGCGTGGACCTCGCGTCCCCCGGCTACTTGGGTTTAAAAATTATTTAAATAATCGGTTTGCATATTTTTTCATCTCTACATGACTCCCTTACCTGCGTGGACCTCATATCCCCCGGTTACTTGGGTTTAAAAATTGTTTAAATAATTGTCTTGCTTATTGTTGCACGTCTATGTAATTCCCTAACATGCGTGGATCTCATATCCCCCGTCTACTTGGGTTTAAAAATTATTTAAATAATCGTGTTGCACTTCTACGTAACTCTTTTACATGCGGGGACCTCACGCACCCAGCCTACTTGGGTTTAAAAATAATGTTAATAATTGTCTCGCTTAGTTTCGTACATCTACGTAACTCCGTTGTATGCGTGGACCTCGTGTTGCCCGCGTACTCGTGCGCTCGCCGTTTGAACGCGCGCACTATACTCATGCCACTATAGAGCCGCTCGAGCGCCCAATCCATCAACATAGGAAGCGCCGCTGCCAACTTTTCTCCCCTATCCGTTTACGATTGTGGCCTTGGCGACGCGGCCCTGTTGCCCTAAGGCCAGGCCGCACAGTTGGAGCTGTCCCGGATTCCCGATGGCCAGTCCGAGCCTGCATCGCGGGGCCCCTATCAGCACGGGGCCTGGTGCGACTGCCCCTCTCACCCCGCCCTAAGACCGGCGCTGTGGCCCATCACACGACGTGAATTATCGCCCTCGCTACGCTTGGGCGCTAACCTCACGCCGTGCAATAATGGGCCACTTAAGTCACACGTATCGTAATGTACTATTTCATGTAAAAACCTGTACTTATAATTTAACTCAAATTTTGTATGCAAAGAAAGATTGTTCGCAATAAAAAATGTCATTATCTTCAAATTATTTGTTGTCATATATACGTGTTCGTAAAGTATGTACTTTACAGACACTTATTACGAAATAAAATAATGTTCGCTCTACGACTTAAAATGCAACTTTACGCCCTAGGACCGAAAACATTTTTTTGGAACTCTTTTGAGTGCGTATAAAAGTGCTATTTTTCAGTACACTAGATCGAAATTTCGTCACTTTACGCACAGTATGCGTAAAGTAAATAAGTATAAAAACGTACAGTACGTTAGAAAAGAGATCAAAAAAGTCAAATTTTGCGTACATTGTATAAAAGAATATCGTATAAGCGACACGTGCGTAAAGTATGATTTTTCGGACGAGTACCGGTAGCGCGGCACTCGTAAGCTTCGCCGGCAACTCGTATGCGCGGCGATCGCTATAAGTACTCGTCTACAATATCGCACTCTCGCACTTGTTGCATAATGTACTATTTTTGTGCATGCTTCTAAACGTATAAGCATGCGTAAAAGTGGCACTTTACTCACGAAGTGTCAAAAAGTGGCTTTGGTCTTTGGTGACAGTCTATAAAGATAAGAGACTGTCCACATACTGATTTGTGCCTTGTTCTATATACTTATGTGCTTTGTGTGCCTCGTAAAAAAAATCGTTGTCCAAGATCTAACATACGTAATCCACAGCAGAAATTCAACATGTTAATGGCCCTTCCTCAATGCGAGTGACAACGGACAAGTTACATGTCCTTTCTTACACGAAAAAAATGTTGTTGTCCGATATCTAAGCAATTCATAATCAATGGTAGAAAAAGAACAGACGAAAGGTCTACCGTAGGTTTTTAGTCACTCTTTCTCTACCATTGGTTATGAATTTGGTAGATATCGACAACAAAATGTTTTTCGTGTAACAACGGACATGTAACTTGTCCGTTGTCATTCGCATTGATTAAAGGCCGTAGACTGTGGCCATGGATCACGAGTATTTCGGACAACGATTTTTTTACGAGGCACACAAAGCACAGAGCACAACGAAGGCACAAAGTACAGTATGTGAACAGTCTATAAATATTCTCTAAATGTTCTCTAAATATTCTAACTATAGGAGAGGCTACGAAGTCCGGATCACGGATTCAGCTCAAACTTTGGGATATGTTTTTAGATACCAATATATGAACAAAGCCAAATTTTTAGAGCCTATAATGCCTCGAGAAAGCTAATAGTTATCGACATTTTTAGTGTAATTTTTAGAAAAACATAAAAAAACTCTTTTTCAAATTTGTTTCATTGATCACTCATTTTCCAAATATTTAGATAAGATAATATCGATGTTAATGAGTTCAAAATCATGTAGTTTTTATTTGTGCACAAATAAAAACTACATCATTTTGAACTCATTAACATCGATATTACCTTATCTAAATAAAAAAACTCTACTTTGAGCTTCAATAATTTAGCTCCAAAAGGTCTTCGATAACATTATAAAAAAGAGAAAGAAACTCGGAATAAAAAGCTTTAATTTGCCGTTTGTAGAATTGAAAAATATTGATTCATTTAAAAATGATATGAGCTTAAAGGGGAACTAAAAAATCTATGTATAAAAAGCAAAATAGTACATTTCGACACGGGTGCGGAAGGTGATTATTTAGCTCATGTGACGTTTTTCGCACGAGCGAAGCGAGTGAGAAAAGTCACATGAGCTAAAAATCTTCTTACGCACCAGTTTCGAACCATATTTTATACCACGAGAGCCGAATAATCATATTAAAGTTATGATTTTGAGGTTAGAGTGGTATAAAAAATTTTATTCCGAATTTGTATCATATTTTATTGTATTTTAAATATTAAACTTCAAACTCACATAACTTTTGAATGAAACAATATTTTTCAATTCTACAAACGGTAAATTAATGCTTGTTAGATAAAAATCTAGTTTTATTTTCTTTTTTAAAATTTTATCGAAGACATTTCGGAGCTAAATTATTAAAGCTCAAAGTAGAGGAGATTTTTTTGTTTTTCTGAAAATTACACTGAAAATGTCGATAACTTAGCTTTGTCGAGGCGTTAGACTCTAAAAATTTGGCTTTGTTCATATTTTGGTATCTAAAAACATATCCCAAAGTTTGAGCTGAATCCGTGATCCGGACTTCGTAGCCTCTCCTAGTAACTGTAGTGTCGAACTAATAAATAAGCTACTGAATTGTAGTTTCAATCTTGAACCTACCTGTAGTATTATTATTGTTTATAATTGTATAGTTTGTATTCTAGTGTTCACGTTATACTTAGCAAGGGAGCGTCTATTATTCCATGACAGAGTGATGATTTTTCCGTCTCATTTGAGCGTGATATCACGACAGCACCAATAGATGAAATTTGTATATCAACTTCGTAAATTATCAAGCGAGCCTATATTAATTATATTACGTTTATTATATTACTTACTTGTATAGTCTGTACATGCTTACCGATATTTATTGATTTTTTAAATATCTATCTCAATTTACATATTTTTACTTACATTGAAGTTGACGCACATTCTTTGAATTATATAGATTGTGCGTGTGCTTCAATAATTTTGATAATATGAAAATTGGTTGAGAAATTTGAAAAATCAAGTGCAGAAATCTACAGTTAGGCAAGGCTTTCTCTTATAAGGAGGATACACGGAGAGAATTTTAAGAGAGGAGACATCTTAGTGGTAGTGTAGTAGCTACCCTACAATGTTCGAGTTGCAGCTATGCTAAATTAGAACCGCTACCGCACTAAGTTTTGGGAGAGCGGGTGCTCTACGCGTGTAGTGCGAATGTTATACTAAAATGGGGTTATGTTATACTAAAGTCGATCTAGCGTTGCACGAAAAGCAGGAAAGCCCGAAAAAAGCCGTTGCACTATTTCTTTCGGACTGCGGTAGCGCCACTTTAGCTTCGCGCGAATACTACACTAGTGGAGCTGCGATCCTAACCTATAGTACAAATCAAATGGTGCGTTTCGTAGCACGGACGGACTACCTGGGAGTTCTTTCCTAAAATTCTCTCCGTGTAGATAGATACCTCTCAGGCAGAGAAGGAGGAAGGTTTCCCTCGCACCGCGCACCCCTCTCGCAGCCGACGAATTAGATCGTTTGTTTACGTTTTGCCGCAGTACTCAGAATCGAGGTCTATAAACTTACGAATCGACTTCGTACATTCTCCTGTATATTTTCTATGTTGCGAATAGTTTTTTGGATCATTCTTATATTTTGTAAAGAATCGCATCCTAAGTGTTTTGTGTTTTAGCAAATGTACTTCCATAGGAACCCATGTATAAGAGTTGAACTTTGAAGTTCAATAATTTCATAACCGAGTTGACACGATCTGAAAATCCCCACACTTATAGAAAATCAATCAAAGAACAACATATTAAATTTTTGGAATGATCTTATATTATTCATTTTGGTATCGAACCTCCTTAAGTTACAGCTTATTAAGATTTGTTGACAATTTGCGAAGTTGGTACTATATGTCCCCTCCCTTCTTGCTCGTGTGATATCATTGCACGCTTGAAAAGATAACAAAATTGTCACGACATTGTAGGCGCTCCCTAATATGTGTTTAATGTAACATATAATACTTAAATATATATGCAATAATGTTTCATTTAAAAAAAAAACAGATTAATTGAGAAGTTTTTGTTCTTATAATAAATACGTACGAAAAATTAAAATGTATTTTAAGAAACTTATTTCTACTTACGAGCGGAGAAGCGGGTGTCCATTGTGAGAATTTGATACGTTGCAGATACGTGTTTTTTTTTCTTCCAATGAAAGGTATTCTATCTAGCTCCAGACCTCCTCGAGATTATGAACTAGCGCCTCATGTAGACTAAACGTGGCCATTTTACTTACTACTTACTACAGCGCTATTAACCCCAAACCGAAAACATGAGAACTCATTAATGTCGTCTGCTGCAGTTCTTAGTACAGACCTTTGTTATAATCGCATCCTATCATCAGCTATCACATTTATTGTATGGAATAAAATATCAGAATACATTACATATGGACTAAAAGAATGAATAATACGCAAAAGGGATGCTTGGTTGCAATGCATCTATATAATATACGCACTATAATGTCTCGGACACTTAAAAAGGAACAGATAAAAAGAATAATAATTACATGGGTCTCTATATCTATATATATGAGGAACAGCGAGATACAGAATGAGCAAGATGTATATATGTATAGATATAGAAACCCATGTAATTCTTGTTCTTTTTATCTGTTCCTTTTTAAGTGTCCGAGCCCATAGACTCTACATGAGTAAGTACATTATACAAGACAAACGAACAAATGGAACAGGGCCCTTATTCTATAAGCGTGTCACTTGTGAGATAGACGATATTCTCTTTAAAGGAGCTCTCTGATTGGTGTAGACCGCTTGTCTCACGTGTGTCACTCGGTGAGATAGTTATGGAATAAGCCCCCAGACCAACGGTATCAACGACATGGAAAGGCATGGCATGGTGTTATGTGGACAGTCCCTAATACTGTGTATTTGTAAATGAGTAAAAACTTTTATTATAAAGAATTATACATTTTGCAATCAAAGAGTCACAAAACAAATTAAAATTAATCTTTTAACAGTATTTATTATTTACAGTCGATATAATTGCTAAAATTGAAGACGCCTGCTATGTGTTCATTTTTGCTGTAATCGTAACAGAACTTCATTATTTCCTATAGTATCAGAAATTTCGATAACTTAATTATATTACTCTCAATATTTTGTAGCACATATTTGAATAAGATTACAAACAGAACAAGAAGATTTTTGATGTATTTTAATTATTTAGTTTAATTTTATTTTATTTCACTATAGTAGGATTGATGGGAAAGCCTAACTTACTATGTATTTTGGAAAATGTTAACAATTTCCTAATCTAATAAAAAACATTGTAAACTAAAACTTTAATTATATTTTCAATAAAATAATAGCGAACTGTCAAACTCCTAATTCGAACATACAAATAGCAATTTCTTAAACTTCTAAAAATGGGTTTTTAATCAAATAAATCATATTTGATTTATACTATTTAATTTTTATAATTAAATATATTCAAATATCCCGCTCTTTTTTAAAAAATTATACGGAGAATAAATCAAATGAGATATTGTTAGATATACATTTCAATTTATGCTTGTAATATATTTATTCTGAAATAATTATTAACTTTATTTATTTTGAAACAAAGTTAAGTAATTATTATTCCGTTTTATTTTTAGACTAAATTTGATTAGGGCCGTAGGGAAACAGGAAAGTTCACATTCGGCCATTTTACATTTCTTTATTACGGTGGACTCCACGACTCGCCGTCATGAGGTACTTGTTTCTCTCAATAATTTGTTATTTTTATTAAAAATGCTATAGATAAATTGAAGTTACTGTTAAATATTTATCATTTAATAAAAATTAACATAATGAGGTAAAAATTTAGCGAAAGTTTAACATTTTTTATAACATTTTGTTATAAATGTTTCGGTAGGGTAGCACATGGTGTGCTCGTCAATAGTCGTGGATTCTCTTCAATTTATATTTTATTAGAAAATATCTATATAGAAGATGTTTATAAGTGCTTTTTGCTTTTTCATTATTTGTACTAAAAAAATCGTCTGCTGTATATATAGAAAGTTGAATTAACAACATATTAACATAACCTCTTTTTTATTACAGTTCGCTAAAGCTACAGAAGAGGCTAGCAGCCTCGGTTATGCGATGTGGTAAAAAGAAAGTTTGGTTGGATCCAAATGAAATTAATGAAATTGCGAATACAAATTCACGTAAGTTTTACTTTTTTAGTGTCTGAAAATTTTGAAATCTTTTACACATCAATACCAATTTACAATTGTCATTTGATGATTGACAATAAATTTAAATATGCTTGGTTCTACTTGAACGTTTTAAATTATAGGCCAGAACATCCGCAAACTCATCAAGGATGGATTGATCATCAAGAAGCCTGTTGCGGTACACTCAAGAGCCAGAGTTCGCAAGAACACTGAGGCTCGACGTAAGGGACGCCATTGTGGGTTTGGTAAAAGGAAAGGTACAGCCAATGCCCGTACTCCTCAGAAAGTAAGTAATATCTAATACTACATTAAAAATATTGAAATTCTATTATTTGTTTTTTTTTTTTCTTAACATAGTTTAGTAACCATTCTTATAATATTCTAACATTAAAGTTATAAAAATCACTTACCAATAATGAGTTGTTAAAAATTATATTGCTTTTAAAATGAGAAGTTATTTTAATACTTGGAGAAAATTAACTATATTAAATATTTATTTCTTTCTCCATAAAATGTTTAATAAAGTAGTAAATTCAAAGTAAATAAAATAAGCCATATATGAGCTGCATTATGTTGTAGTTCAGATAAATTTTATTTGTATGTAACCAGTAAAAAATTTTCAAATTCTATTTAGAAGGTTATTTAGAAGGTCTATTAAGAACACTATAGAAGCGCTATTTAAATACATAAATAAAATCAACATTTTTTAAATAAATATTCATTTGAACAGCATTTGTAGAATTACTTATATAAATCTCTTTGTAATTTATTTCTTAATTTTAATTTTTATTATATATGAAAATGTAATTTAAAATTATTTTTCCCTACATCAATATTAAATATACTCATTCTTTCAGGATCTGTGGATTCAACGAATGAGAGTGTTGCGTCGTCTACTTAAAAAGTATAGGGAGACAAAAAAGATTGACAGACATCTTTACCATTCACTTTACATGAAGGCTAAGGGTAATGTGTTCAAGAACAAGAGAGTCCTTATGGAGTTCATCCATAAAAAGAAGGCTGAAAAGGCTAGGGCAGAAATGCTGTCTGACCAAGCAGAAGCCCGCAGGACAAAGGTCCGTGAAGCTCGCAAACGTAGGGCTGAGCGTATTGCAACAAAGAAACAAGAACTCTTGCAATCGTACCAACGCGAAGATGAAGCTGCTGCTCAGCAGTCTTCTGCTAAGAAGTAATAGTAATAATAAGAAGTAATAATAATAATAAGAAGAAGAAAAGTTAATTTTTATTCTACAAAATAAACAAAAAACCAAGTATCTGTTGTTTTTCTTTAGTCCTCATGAATTAAATTTAAAATTCTTATTAATTACTATTAAAACTAATGAAATCATTGAATGATAATTTATTTGTAAGTTGCAAATTAAAATTTAAAGTATCTAAATTCTAGTCAACTTGTTTTGTCATTATTTTGTTGTCAAAGTTCTATAGGTTTCTAAGTTGGTAGTTATTTTACTTAAGATATGTGAATATTCATTACTATATTATTAAAGTTTGATAAAATTAAATTTCAATATTCAAATACAGTATTGGCCATTAGATTCATTTAATAAAATTAATATTAGGTGGCTGTCATTAGAATTGTTCAAAATCATACAAAATTACAACAATAAATTTCAATATCATGATTTTAAAAATTATAAAAATGATCAATTTTGGAAATTTTTACTACTTTATTGTAAATATGAATTCATTTGTCTAGTACAAAGCCATTGCATCACAGTATTCCATGTAAAAGTAAGATTTAGCTCAAATAAGAACACAGTAATAGAAAATTTTGGAAGGAGAGAGATGACTGTATCATGTAACAATGAACATTGTGATAAAAGGGCATAATCAAACCAGTATCAAATTATAGATTGAAAAAAAATTTTAAATCTCTTAATATGAAAATACATTCTTCTCAGATCTTTAATTAATGTATGTGATGAACTCTATATTTTATTTTTTAAGACAAAAGTTGGGCAGCCCAAACATTACTGAAAATTGCACTTTTAAAATAAGTTCTTGTAAAACTATAACTTAATTAAAAAGTGGTAATAAAAGTATTATAAATAAAATATATTAAATAAATAACAATTTAAAATAAATAAAAAAGTGTATTTGTGTATAGTTTCATAAATTATTTTACTTTACTTAATATTAGGAAACAATATCAGGTAATAAAATTAATTTAATTTTCATTTTTTTTTATTCATATTACTAAATATGAAATGATAGCTATTATTCTGCCAAAAATTACCGAAATTGTAAGTGATAAAAATAGCTAAGTTATGGCTACTGTAGCATTCAACAAACTAACAACTGAGCTCAAGACTTTAGAAAAAGGTAAAAAATCTACTGTTAACAAAATAAAAGAATGGATTAGAGCTACCAAGTAAATAACCAAATATAAAGTAATGCTAATAATTGACTTGCTCCTGTAATCATGTTACAGGATTTCAAGTCTAACTTTAAATATATTTTCGTTTAGCACAAACTTATTACTCTTATTATTATATCGAATTTTATATTTTTATTATGTAATTAGTAAATATAATTTTATTAGTTTCAAGTATAAGGGGGCTTCTAATGACCTCATTTTGTGTATGTGTGTGCGAGTATGTCTTACATGGTGCCCATGAGACTTGTATGCAAGAATGAATGTCTTCGGGCCTGTGAACAGGAAAAACTGTATTCCTCAGCAGGATTGTAATATTGAGAAATATTTTGTTATATTATGCATGTATTCACTCTGCATTTTATTTATTTATTTTATTAAATAAACAGGCTGAAAGCCCAAATACAATAAAGAATACAAAAAAATAGGTGTGGTAAATGAAAAAAAATAAAGAAAATAAATAAAAGTGTTAATCTACTTTTATAAACAAACCTAGCACTATAATATATACTAATTGAAGGATTATTAATAAATTTGGCAATATTATTCTTGCTTTGCAACAAAATAAAAAAATTATTATTTTTGAAGTGTCATGAACATGAAATGATTTTATTTTTATATTATAATTTTATTATAATATGATATTGATTATAAACATAAAAGAATAAAAATCAAGAACATTGAGAAAATGTAAATTTTACTTAAGAATTATATACAAAATTTTAATTCTGAGATATAAAATAAAAATTAAATACTTGGTATATTTGTAGTGTAGATATGCACTATATATACACTACATATAGGTAATGGTTAAGGATTATTATAAATAAGAACAAATTACTCTGACGTAATTCAAAATTGAATTATTATTAGATAAATTTACAGTTTCTGTTTTTATTTGCGGATAAAAAATGCAGCCCTAACAATTTAATTATAATTCTTGTACTTCAAACATTATCTTGATAGCTTCGATATATAACCTCACTTTATCTTCAGTCCATTTTATGACTTATCCTAAGTTACACTCATAAATTATCGTGGAAATGCTGTCGATCTCTCTTTAAGCAAAAGATGAAGAGCGATTTAACATTATTTGCATGACGATTGCCATCGGTATTTTCCAAGTACAAAGTGTAGAAATACGAGCTTCACGCACTCGCGCTAGGATTCGTGTTTTGAATGAGCGTTATGTTATCGCCTTTGAGCATGATGCGCCCGAGGGTCTTGCGATTCTTCGTCTTGACGTGATACTCCTCGGCGTCATCCAGGACGATGTTCATGTACTCATCGAAGCCGACGATGTGGCCCTCAATCCGCAGGTTGATGTTCTCGAATAGCCAGACGGAGACGCGCGAGCGGTTTTGTAGGTAACGGAAAATCAGGTTGATGGGTTGGACCATCACCTTCTGCACCTTCTGCGGACCCTTGTACGACATCTTGATGGATTTTTGTTTTTTATTGAAAAATTATACGACAAATTGGTGATACTGCGAGGAATATCAACGTTAGCGTCGGTCACCGCCAAAACTCGGGGCCGGTACACACGAAACGAAAGGTTATATTGTCGCGTCGTCGCGTGCAGACGTGCGCTGTGGCCTCCAAGATGCCAACGAAATGCAATGCCAGATTGCCGCGGGCGCAGGCGCTGGCCGGTCGCTCGCGCGGTCCGCAGACTATATTCTTTTTCTTCTTTGGTACGTTGGCGCCAATGAGATGTACGGCCATCAACCAAATTCAGGTTAGGTTTGAGTACAGCGCGGTAAATTTGAAAACTTGTGTGTTCTTCTGCCGGCACCTCTGTAACAGAATGTAGCCTTGAGGGCTCTCCGATAACGACGAGGAAGTAAGGGACCCCGGCGTGGGGAGTAGTCAAAGCCTAGGGAGACTGGGGCTTGCCCGCCCAGTGTTTCCGGACGGTGGTCTCCGAAAAGGTTGCGGGAGAGAAAAGAGTAGGAAAGTTGAGAGAATAAGGGTGCTATTCCATGCGATCCGAAAAATTAAACGGAGAACGAGAAAGACATTCACGGAAGAAACCTCTCTCTCGATCGCTCTCATGGACATAAATGCGCTCTGTTTAATTTTCGGAACGCATGGGATATGAAAGAAAAGTATTAGGTATGAACTTGATAAGTTTGAAATTCGGAACGGAAAAAGGTTGGATTTATTTTTCATTTACTTGATAAACCTTGATAATGGTATATGTTCAATTGAAACCAAACGCATTTGATCGTGTAAGGTTCAAGCTTAGTCTCCCTTAGTTTATTTTTGACCGGATATATTTACAAAAACTGCTATAATTTGACATCAAAAGTACGCTAAATGAGGCATGCGTGGCATGGTGTAGCTCGGGCACACGAGTGACACACGCATCGATGGCAGTCAACAACGGATTAAATTGTTCTCGTAAGCACCACTCCATACAGACAATGGTATTTATACGTCTTTAGTACATTTCGACACGGGTGCGGAAGATGATTATTTAGCTCATGTGACGTTTTCCGCACGAGCGAAGCGAGTGAGAAAAGTCACCCCTGGCGAAAGTAAAAACTGCACATATCTGCACATCTCTGCACATCTCTGCACATTTTTGCACATTTTTACACATTTTTGCACATTTTGTCCACTTATTAGACTTTTGTAAAAAAATGTGCAAAAATGTGCAGAAATGTGCAGAAGTGTGCGGTTATGTGCGGGAATGTACAGAAATGTACAGAAATGTACTCTAATATGTACAAATGAATGTTTATTTATCATACTAAACGAAACAAGAATTTAATTTTCTTCAATTCAAAAAATATTTTCTTAAAGTAAGAAAATATTTACAGAACGAAAATTTGAAAAATATAAACTTCTTTTTTGATAGCGCTCTAGAATAAAGCTAATACCAAAGAAGAAACTTTAGAGAATATATTTTCAGTACTGGCCTGATTTCTACTTTACCGGCACTAAATTTTTTAAGTAAATCGAATTTAATTAATTAATGTCTTATCATTAAGTTATTCATTTTCTTAAAATATTGTGTAAATATAAAAAATTATTAAAAATCATTAATATATTAGATGAATAATCAAAATGTAATATCAATTAAATAAATACGGATAATGCACCTTATGTAGATGAAAATGCCCAAATTCTTTAATGCGAGCGATAGCGTAACGGTTTGCGTGCGTGCGTAGTTACCCAAGGGTCGTGGGTTCGATTCTCGGTCAGGGAGAAAATTTTATGAAAGTTTTTTTCAGCGATAATTAAAGTGCAATTTAATTGATAATAAACAATTTCTAATGAACATGCGAAATATTTATACTAATGATTAACAAAGTTTTTATACATTTATGAAGCTCATTCATTTTTCATCTGATAATTATATTGAATTGTACCTACATCTTTGTATATTTTTGCACATTTCTGCACATTTTCGTACATTTCTGTACATTTCTGCACGTTTCTGCACATTTCTGCACATTTCTGCACATTTTTGCATATTTTTGTACAAAAGTCTAATAAGTGGACAAAATGTGCAAAAATGTGCAGAAATGTGCAGAAATGTGCAGAAATATGCAAAAATGTTCAGAAATTTACCAAAATGTGCAGAAATCTACATAATTGTACATATATGTGCAAATATGTGCAGATATGTGCAGTTTTTACTTCCGGCAGGGACATGAGCTAAAAATCTTCTTACGCACCAGTTTCGAACCGTATTTTATACCACGAGAGCCGAATAATCATATTAAAGTTATGATTTTGAGGTTAGAGTGGTATAAAATATTTTTCACCATACCCTGGCCGCAAGTACTACTTTCGCTCCCGGCTCAAAAACGCGAATGTGATATTTTCGGTCCGGGTATGCTGAAATAGTATATTACGCAAGGAGGTAAAGAGTTGGCCAGTCCAGAGCACGTGTAAGTTTCAAAATACAACCTTTGCGATCAGGCGCCGGGAGCAAAAGTGGTACTTTCGGCCCGCTAGGCAAAAAAGTAGTATACGGAACACGAGGATAAAGAGGGCAACTAGAGTACATGTTTGTCACCCTCGCCTTCGGCTCGAGTGGCAATTAATTTACGCGTGCTCTGGGCTGGCCAACTCTTTACCTCCCTAGTTGCGTATAACATACTATTCTCAACGCTGGGCCGAAAAAACCACATTCGCTCCCGGCTCAAAATCGTAAATGTGATATATTTTCGGTCCGTTGTTGTGAAGTAGTATATTACCCCTAATGTATATAAATGTAAAAAAGTGTAAATTTCTGTAATAAAATGTATATAAATGTAAATAAGTGTATCCAAAGGTCGTAATTTGAACATGAATTTACAATTATTTACATTTGTTTACATTTATTTTATATATGTTTTATTACAGAAACTTATGTTTATTTATAAAAATATATATTTTATTTTGATGTCATAAATGGTGGAATTTAATAAATGTAAATACACTTTTTTATATTTACATACATTTTCGTAAAACTTGTAAATTATAAGTCTTATATAGCGCAAATTTAAGAAAATGTAAAAAGATGTATTTACGTGTATATAAATGTACATACATAAAAGTAAAAAATTTCTCCCTAAACTTCTCACTAAACTGTATTATCATAAAAATGTATATAAATGTAAAAAAAAAGGTAAAAAAATGTATATAAATGTATATAAATGTAAAAAATGTTCCAATTGCGACCTGCAGCTACATTTATTTTTATATAAATTTTTTTATATTTATATACATTCTCCATTTCCATCGGAGACGCAACTACAGGGAGGTATAAAGACTTGGCCAGTCCAGAACACGTGTAAATTGCCACCCTCGCCTTTGGTTCGGGTGGCAAACATGTACTCTGGGATGGCCGTCTTTATCCCCGAGTTGCGTATACTAATTTTCGCAACAACGAGCCAAAAATATCACATTTGCGATTTTGAGCCAGGAGCGAATGTGATAAGTACTTTCGGGTTTCGGCCAGGAGTTGAAATAGTATATATTACATAACTAGGGAGGAAAATTGATCAGCCCACATCTCGTGTTTGACAATTTAGGGTGCTAGCTCATGCGTTCCGAAGAATTAAAAAATTACACGTCAGATGGCTCCCTTACACGAGCTGTCGACTGATCAAGTTTTTTTCTCCCGAGATGCTTAATATAATTATAATTGTTAAAGAGCCAGGATTTGAGATATCATATTCCATAAAGAAAACCCATGTAATAGTATATTGTGTGCCAAGGGCGTAAAGTGGGTCTTTTTAGACCGAGTGTGGGATTGCAGTACGAGTCGAAGGTGAGCTAGCACGAGCCGAAGGCGAGTGCGATTGCGAACCGAAGACGAGTACTAGCTGCAATCACACGAGATCAAAAAACCCACTTAGCCCTTGGTGCATACCATATTTTTTGTAACGCAAGTATGGATTTTCGCTTTTTTTGTTCTAATGTACTAAAATCGACAGCGGGCGATTTCGATTTTTACCGCCCGCTACGGCGAGCAGCGGGCGATTTTGATTTTTTACCGCCCGCTACGGCGAGCAGCGGGCGCTTTTCAGTTTTTACCGCCCGCTGGTCGGCAAGCGGTCGCTTTTGGCTCTATTAATAGGTTCGAAAAACGCGAAAATCGCGCTTGCGGTACAAAAAATATATGTTGTACATTGTATTTTCATAATAAATACAAATTGCGTATACCTCCACACGGAGAGAAATGGTTGAGTAAAAATTACTATACTGTATTGAAACCGGGGGACCGACTCAAATTATCAAAAAAATTACTATACTTTCTAGTAAAAATTGTTATAAATGTAGTAAAAATTACTAGAAATATAGTAATTTTTACTAGAAAGTATACTAATTTTTTTGATAATGCGAGTCTGTCCCCCGGTTTCAATACAGTATAGTAATTTTTACTCAAACATTTTTCTCCGTGCACGAACTTCTTTTTTTCGGGAACTCGGAATCTCACTTTTACTTTATAATTCATTGTAAATCGTAACTTGAGAAAAATTTTACGGATATAAGATGTATATATAACTGAATAGAATAAAAAACATTTCTTAACATAACAAATTTTTGTTTCGCAGGATTTTTTACATTTTATAATAAATTTTCCAATTTTTTTTCTTTTCTTTTTTTTAAGAATATTGAAATAATTAAACAATAGACAAGATATAACTTGAAAACGGCGGCATATTTTTAATTGAAATTTTTTATACATGTAGTATATCAAAGCAGCTATCCGTTGATATATTCATGTATATTAAAAAAACGTAATTGAAAGGCGTAAAAAATTAGTAAAATTCTCGCGCACCCATTTCAATGTATATGAAGCACGGTCGTCCCTCAGGCTTTTTCTACATTGGACAGATACTTGCCTTCGGAGCGCTCCCGCGCTCCTTGATTTTAGTTTAACAGCCTAATATTTTCAAGTTTTCATTATATAGAGAATCTGAGTAGAGTATTTACTTAAAAGTGTTATTTACAAATTATTTAATTTTTTTAACAATATATACTCAGGTTTTTACAAACATATTTTATTATAAAATAAAATAAAAAATTAGAATCACATTTTTATTTGAAACTGCAAAATGATATACAAATTTAGTACATTCTCGTCTTATGAGGGTATCCAATTTATAAAAAAAAAAATCGTTGACTTTAAAAGATAAACCAATCATCGGAAGAGTTTACAACTTACAATAAGCTAATGGAGCGTCTACATTCGCCATGTTGCACCTTGCTGCATGCGCCTTGTGCCAAGCCAAAAAAAATCGTCCGATATTTAGCATACTCATGATCCATGGCAAAGGTTCAATATGTTAATCTTCTGCCATGGTAACTAGTATGCTAGATATCGGATAATGATTTTTTTTTTAGCTTGGCACAAAAGCACAGGCATACAGGCCTTAAGGGAGGAAATACAATAGGCGCCGTGCTCTGCTCCGTGCTCTGCGCCGTCTGCGCCGTGGTATAAGCATTCAGCTGATTGGTTGATTCTACCCATCCCGACCTTAGATATATATATATATATATATATATATATATATATATATATATATATATATATATATATATATATATATATATATATATATATATATATATATATATATATATATATATATATATATATATATATATATATATATATATATATATATATATATATATATATATATATATATATATATATATATATATATATATATATATGCTCTATGATCTTAATAGAATCAACCAATCAGCTGAATGCTTATACCACGGCGCAGACGACGCAGGGCCCTTTCTACATATGTGTGTTCTGTCTGTTCTAGACAACTTCTCTCTATGTCTGTCTCTGTCTTACATAAACGGAACAGATCTATCTGCTTTGTCGGGAACACACAGAACACACATATGTAGAAAAGGTCCAGAGCACGGAGCAGGGCACGGAGCAGAGCACAGCACCTATTGTATTTCCTCCCTAATATATGTACATTCTCAAGGCACAGGACAGCGCTTGTACACTCTCCCTTATGCTAGCGTTTGCGTCCTATTCTGGACGCACCCTAAGTTTTGATTACTGCGTTGAAGGAATGCGTCGAAGGAATAAGGATCAGTTTTTATGAAATAGCGGGAAAATAGTTTGATGTAAATACTTATTTATGGTGCCCATATAAAAACAGTAAAATTACATTATATCTTACATTATATAGGTGATTCTTTGGGTAATTGACATAAAATTGTTTGGTTATAGTTATACACATATAAATCATATTGTATCCAAGGTTATAATTTTGATTATGGTGATTTGTTATATTTTAATTCTATATGCTTACAATGTAAAGAGAAAAGGAAATAATGCATATTTGAAATATATCAAACTGGAAATCTCTTAATTAAGTTGATATGTTATTTGTACTTGAAAAATGATTATCAAATTAACAAAAATAATAAATTGTTCTTCGGAACATCCATCATATCCAGCTTCAAATTTGTTGGAGCATCCTCCAAAATCATCATGGCGTTGTGCCAAGCCAGGTGAACTCATAGCAACAGTTATTTTTCAATTATTAGAACCTGTATGTATCACCGGTCTTGAAATAGGAAATTATCGTTCATGTATTGTAAATGTTGAAGCTTCTACATCTGAAGAACCTGACAAGTGGGTACCAATAGTTAACCACCAGTTTTTAACTCATGATGAAGCTATAAACAACAAGTTCCGAGACCAAGTTCAGATATTTACAAAACGAGAACTTAATCCAGAAAATATTAAAACTAAATTTGATAGAGTCAAGGTAACCTGTATGCAGTCAGCTAATCCAAGAGAACTTTTTGGATTAGAATTTATTATTCTTCAAACAGAAGTTGTTGTAGATTTAGGTTTAGATATATTTGGGCGTTTCAAATTAAAGGAAAAAACAGAAGACAAAGATGAGTTTAAAGAGAAATACTTGAAACTTTTTGGGACTAAGAAAAACTACAAAGAAGAACTTAAGGAAAAAATTACTGAGACTGGGCTTAACAATTTTACAAAAAAGCAGGAAGAAAAACGAGAACCTAAGAAGAGACCACTTTTAGAAAAACTAGAAGCTGAGGCAGACTCAAAAGAAGGTATTTATTTGGTGAAAATATATTTACTATTTATTTAATTTAAACGTTTCATCAAATTTTCAGGTTTATCAAATAATAAAGATGATTCATCAAGTATTAATACTTGGAAGAAAAAAAAGGATGAAAATTTTACTCCTATTAAACGAACATTATTTGGAGATGTTATTCCAAGTCCTAATGAAAAGAAAAAAACTGCAGATAAAGTTACAGTTGATAAATATTCGAATGCTACTACAAAAAAGCGGTCTCATAGTCCAGATATTTCAATGAACCAAACTGTAATAAAAAAACCTTGCACGTGCAACTTAAAGCCAGATGAGTTATGTAAAAATTGTAACTTGTTACCTGAGACCAAAAAACTACCAACTCAGATTATAAAAAAAAAAACAGTTAAACCAAATAAACCTAAAAAAGAATTTAACAAACTTTTTGAAGACATAAAATTCTCTCTTAGCGGGTACGTTAATCCTCAAAGAGATGAAATAAGAAGAAAAGCATTAAAAATGGGAGCAAAATACATTGCAGACCCTAATATAACTAATAATAAATGTACGCACCTGATATGTGCCTTTAAAAATACTCCTAAAAATCAACAATTAAAAGGTCACTGCAAAGTTGTGGGCCATAAATTTATTGAAGACTGTTTTGATAAAAAGAAAAGGTATGCAATTTAAATATTGTATTGTTAATTATTTAATTACATAGTTATCAACAGTGTTTGTTATATTATATAGGATTCCTTGGAGGAGATATGCATTGGATAATTCTGACCAAAGACAGCCAGAAAGTGAAGAAGAAGTTGAAGGAACTACATCACCAATCCCTACTTTAACTGTTTATGATCAAGAAACTGATGATTCTGATACAAATTATTAAGTTAATGAAATTAAAATTTCTGACTAAACTTTTGTACATAAAATATGCCTAGTACTTAAAAAGCCGTTTTTTTTTCAGAATATTTGATTTCATTTTTTTTTTCTTTTAATAATATTGGAATAGAAGTAAATATTATATTGGTCAATGCTCATATGATTTTGTTAGGTGGAATTTACAATAAAAAAAATAAGATCTTGAAAAAATTTGAAATTGAAGTTTTTAAATTTAAAAATCTAATATGTATATATGTACATAATAAACATACGCTTTTGAAAATCTACAAATGTGAGTCAAATGGTGAATCTAAATTTGTATCGATTATTACCGCTTTTTAACGGGTGTGTTGGATGTGTTTATAATAATATTAAACAAATGTTTTGAAAAAAATTATAGGATTTTTTTTAAATTTCAAAGTTACGAAGATTATATTAACCTTTAGGCGGCCGGGATTTTTCGATGTTGGAAAGTTGTACTTTGTGGATTTTTTCCATTGTAAAGTTCCTGAAGGGTCAAGTGGTACAGGACGACCATCAGTATGGTGCCGTACGGTATCACCCCGGCTGCCTAGAGGTTAATGTATTTATAATTCTGTAAAATTATTATTATACATAGGTAATTTATTTTTAGATGCATTTATGTATTTATATTATATTTTTAACTAAAAATATATATTTTAAACAAAAAGTGCAGTATTATTTATTCTGTAAGAAGCTTGCGGTTAATATTTTATATTGGTATAACTATGTCAAATTACATTGTTCATAATTTAACAATTTTTTTTATTTATATTTTATAGCAACAAATTTAGGAAATAAAATACAAATATAGCTGCACTGGACTCTTCAGTTTATGTATGTTCTGACTTAATTTTGTTTAAACAAATTGAAAAATAATTTAGTCCACTCTTTCTTTCATAATTTAACCAAATGCTAGTATTATAATTTTAGGAGCGATATGTGCAGTGCCACCACACCAAGTAAAGGGGCCTGGGACAACTGTTCCAGGGGCCCCTTGTAAGGCGAGAAAAAGACCCAAAAATTTCAGCATTTTTACTTTATAATCAACATGTCCGATGAAAAAGCGCTCATAATTTAATTCAAATGATTTCTGTGTGAATAAAAAAGTCTAGTAGACATGCAACAATAAGCAAGAAAATTATTTAAATAATTTTTAAACTCAAGTAGGCGGGGGATGTGAGGTCCACGCATGTAAGGGAGTCATGTAGACATGAAAAAATAAGCAAAACGATTATTTAAATAATTTTTAAACCCAAGTAGTCGGAGGTTAGGAGATCCATGCATATTAGGGAATTACGTAGACGTGTAACAATAAGCAAGAGTATTATTTAAATAATTTTTAAACCCAAGTAGCCGGGAGACGTGAGGTCCACGAATATGAAGAAGTCATGAAGACATGAAACAATAAGCAAAACGATTATTTAAATAATTTGTTAACCCTACTAGCCAAGGGACGTACGCGAGGTCCACGCACACAAGGGAGTCATGAAGACATAAAACAATAAGCAAAACTATTATTTAAATAATTTTTAAGCCCAAGTAGTCTGGGGACGCGAGGACCACGTATAGAAGAGAGTTACGTAGACATGCAAGTATATTATTTAAATAATTTTTTGTAATACAGGCACGATTTTCGCGTTTTTTAAACCTAAAAGTAGGGCCAAAAGTGAACGGTTTTAGACCAACGGGCGCAAAAGTAACCGTTTTCAATGATCGTTCTTCTATTTTTTTTTCTTTATCCGCGTGTCTTACTTTTACTAATTACATGTTTTAATGTACTTTAGATTTGTTGGTAATAAATCCGATACGATTTCTGCGAGATTGCAAATTTCAGGCGGCGTGCACTGCGCGTATTCTTCAATATCACTTTCACTCATCGTTCAGGAAAAATTAAAACTTTTAAATACTAAATACTAATTACTAATTTAAATAGTACTTTACTCTTATAACAATATTCTAATACTGTCGAATTATATACGTCGCTAGGGCATGTTCTTGTTTGTGCACATAAGGATTGTGCACATATTTATTGTGCACAGATAGCATTGGTACAGATCTATATATATAGATATATACCAATGTTAAAGTGTGCACAATTAATATGTGCACAATCAGTATGTGCATAAACAAGAACACGTCGTCGCTAGTACATGTCCGCTCAACTATATTTTTGAAGTTGAACTAAAGAAAAGCAGCGCATTCGAATTTCGAGGGCAACGGTCCAACGGTCAGTTGGTATGAAAAACATGGAGATGGCGCCACCGTCCGCGCCGAAAACATAGATAACCGATTTTAAATATGTTGAAATAAATTGAAACCAAAATGTAAGTGTCATTCAATTCCCAGGTGGGTAGTTGGTGTAACAGAAATTCGTTGATGTTGTTTCCCGTTTTAAGTGGAAAAACGCGAAAATCAATACCTGTGTCACAAAAAATATGGTGTGCACCAAGGGCTTAGTGGGCCTTTTGACCTCGTGTGATTGCAGTACCCGTCTACGGCTCGTGGTGTTCACCTTCGACTCGTACTGCAAACTTCCCACTCGGTCTAAAAAGGCCCACTTTACGCCCTTGGTACACAATATACTATTCAAACTCAAGTAGCCGGGAGACGCGAGGTCTATACGCATACGTGTATGTAGTTCAGTCCATAAAAGAAAAGACATTTCCAGAATATATAAGGAACGTCTACTCTAGCAAAGCGTACCGAATACTGTTTGAAGTAATATCAGTGTTAATAACTGAGAATGTAAATTATTTTAATTTCGTTGTAGAAACGTTTCTCAAACGTTTCGTGCTATGTTTTAGAAACGTTTCCAATTAGTTTTGGAAACATTTTTGAGACGAATCTGAAACGTGAATTTTTCACGTAAGTCCAGTAAGTTTTTTGTCTAATCGATTATGTACACTCGAGGGAAGTTGATTCTTTCCGAACGTGCCTAGTTAATTTTAAAATTCTGCAATTTCATTGGATGATTCCAATTGAGGGTTAATGTTTACACTTGAATTGTCCAATGGGATTGCAGGATTTTGAAATTTACCCGGCACGTTCGGAAAGAATCAACTTCCTTCGGGTGTACATACGTTTCAGAGATGTTTCCAAAATTTTGTACAAACGTTTGAGTTCTGTTTCAGAAACGTTTCTGAGACGATTTAAACACGTTTAGGATTTTTATAAAAATTTTTTCAGATTTAGGACATTTCTACGTTTCTGAAACATTTCTGTTACGTTTCTATATTTTTAGGGAAACGTTTGTATGTTCCTAAATGTATTTCATTAGTAGTTTTTTTAAAGACTACTAATGAAATAGTGAATATATTCACTAATAAATTACTTTTTTTTTCTACTAATTTAATGGGTGGAGAAATTTTCACTAATTCAACTTTAGAGAATATACTGTGGTAAAACGATTATGTTGCATGGCAACGCATATCGCTAAGGGTAATTTTGTATTGCCCCATAGCGAAGAATTTTTTATTGCATAACGTTTCGATATACAACGTGTACAAACAAACAAAACTTATCGCTATGGCGTAATATAAAATTACCCTTAGTGATATGCGTTGCAATGTGACATAATCGTTTTACCACAATATATATGTCACATCAAATCAAAATTTTGTCCAAAATGGTACTATTCGTCCTAAAAACATACCTGTATTACGCGGTGATAAACATTTTATCGTATATCATTTAAGAACAACCCCCTTGTGCATGGTATAAGAAAACAAGGTATGTCCATTAGGCAGACGCATTTTCGTCCGGTTCGCGCAGGCCCGTGGTGACGTCACAAATATGGCGGAAAATATAGTTTTGCATTCTCCACACAGCAAAACTATAGTAAAGTGTAATACACAAAAACAAAAATTTTGGAGCAAAGGCATTTTAGGTTGAGTGTATAAGTGTATTAAAAAAAGGCGCAATTAAGTATTATCTATTTCCAAAATTGGCGTATTTGCTTTTTCGTAAAAATGCCAACTTGTTCCGTAAAGTTTTGCAAAAAAAAATTACAAAACAAAAAGATGAAAATATAAGATATTTTACTTTTCCATTTATCAAAAGGTGGACTTATCAAACCATCAGATGAGTTCATATCAATAGCAAAAGTATTAGAGGACAGTTTTTCAGCATTCCATGGGCCCAATGATTTATCTTCAGAAAAAAAATCTTCAAAAAAGTGGCTGCATTAACTCGCATAAAATTAACAAATGGACAGAATGATTTTATTAAAGATGATGCATTGTTATGTTTTGTACGGAATAGAACTTATATTCGTCTAAGACTCATAAACAGAAACTCTTTTGTAAATAAATTGAGAACAAAAGCAAAAAAAATGGCGAAAATATGTAATTAACTATTAAAATATTTTTGTATATGTATCTTTGTTAATAAATATATACATTAAATGTTTTTACATCTATTAGTTTACTATTTCATAATTTCATGTGTTATTTCTCTATTTCGTAATAATATGTATTTAAAATACATTTTTTTAGTAATTATTTACTTCAAATAATTTTCAATTCAAATTTTTTATTTGAAAAATCCGCCAACATATGACGTAATCACGGGCTGGCCTCTGATTGGTTCGCTTGAGTAAATATGCGCAATGCCATACCTTGTTTTCTTGTAGGTACCATGCCCCTGTGCCTCTTATGTGGACTCGCTCTAATAATGTAACAATTTTTTTTTGTTTATATTTTATCTTCAATTATAAATAGAATTTTCAGATGAGCTTTGTATGAAATAAAGAAAAACAAATGAAAATCAGATTGAACAAAAAAAATGGAAGTTAAATTTTTTTAAAGACAAAATTTAATTTTGGTATCAAACTTCTAAATTCTCTTTCTTGTTATAAAAATTTTAGTTAAATAATCACCTTAAATAATATATTTTTTTTATAAGAAAATTAAAAATTTACAAGCAGAAGCGCGCTTAAGCCATTTTACAAATGGCGCAAACTTGAAAGTGCCGAAAAGTTGTTTTGTCATTCGGAAGTAAACACCGGGAGGATGGCGACTGATTCTGGAAATACTTTTGGTTTTGAGTTACTTTGCAAAGTTACAGAGGCACAAATTAGTAAGAATGAAGATGTTTTAATTCTTTTTGTACATTGGTATTTCATAAAAAATGGATTCAAGTGCTTGGGAATCGGTGATGCTGTAAGTATCAATCTTTTCCTGCCAAAAACCGATAAAACATAATTTGTTTGATAATAACTATTGAAGCAAATGATATGCTATTAATAGTATTTTTTATTGTTTGAAAAGTAACTGTTTAAAAAAAAAACATAACCTTAAAACTTGCTTAAATATTCATTTTCGTTTTTTATACTAATAAAAATAATATATTTTTATAAAATTTAGCCTTGTACTACATATTCTTGATTGTAGAAAACAATTGCTCCAACTGAAACAGGATCTGAATTATTACCCGATGGATGGAATCAAGCACCAAATTACACATTGCGATATATCAGGGAGAATAAGCTATATATTTTGATGGGGATAAAATCTGAAGCTGATTTGTTACTAAATTTCTTGGTAATTTTATTGAAAAGAATTTTATTTTAATATTTGAATATAATTAAACTTGTTAAATATTATTTTTTTCAGAGAATTGAAGATCACAGTGTTTCAAATGTACAATTTCCAATTGATACTGTAAAGCAATTTAAGGGACCTTTAGAATTGTTAATACCAACTTATGAAACTGTTCTTAATACGTTGAAAAAAGACTTAATTGAACCAGTGTATACAGGCACTGGTAGAGAAGTGTCAACACAAACATCACAATCACAATCAGATAGGCCAAGAAGGGATGATGATGATCCATTGAGGGTAGGCCCTCCACACAGACCTGCTGGTTATATTCCTGGGTAATATTTTACACAAATCATTTATTCTCTTGCAGATGTCTCATGATATTGATGTCCTAGAGCGTCATGATTTTTGGCATTACACAACCTTTTGAAATCCTCCAGTATTTTCCCAGATTTCCTTCCAATATTTTCCGAACTCTTTCATTAGGTATTAAAACATTTTTAATTTATGTTTAATTGTACGACAAACCTTTTTAATTATTAATTTTATAGATTATTTAAGATTTAAAAAAGTATAAATGCTAAGTTTTTAATATTCTAAAGTCCTCTAGAAATATATTGAAAATTTTAATGTTTTGTTATATAAATATGTAATTGAAACAAAATTTTTGTTCAGACCAATTGTAGGTCCTTCATCAATTGGTCGGAATGACTTAGATCCATTTGGAGGAAGAGGAGCAGGAGGAGGAATGCTATACGATCCTTTTTCAAACCGAGGAACCAGGCCTGCTTTTCCTGGTCTAGGAATTCCTGGCAGATTACCACCGTGAGTTTAAAATTTCAATAAAATAACTTGAAAAAATGCATGCTATTATATTTCTTATGTATTAGAGGAGCTATTCCACCTGGAGCAAGGTTTGATCCATTTGGACCTCCAGATAATGATATAAATCCAAGAGGAAGAATGCCAGATCCTGATCATTTGCCTCCACCAGGTTATGATGATATGTTTATGTAAGAAATAAGAAGAGATCCAACGTTTTTATGTAAGGAATGATCAAAATAAGGATACAAATATTTTAAATAAAGTATGATTTCTTTCTAAAGTGTCGTCTAATGTTTGTGTTAAAAAAAAAATTTCGAGCGCATCACAAAACGACGTCCATTTATTTTTATTTCATTAATGACGTTTACAGTGTAACAAAAACGATGCTTTTCATTTTGTCGGATCAATCGATGCGTGAATAATGTAGCGGTAGAGGTAAATTACATTAACAAATGAAGTACATGTGAATTACGTATAATGGTGAAATTCTTGCCTTTGAACAGCACGCTTGATAATTTTCAAGTTACCCAGTCATTCATGAATGGAGCGAGCACAGACACTCTTGATTTTTATTTCATTAGTTTAAAATAGAAGATCTTTATTTCAAGTGTCTTAGCAATTATATGTTATGTATACATATATATGTAATGCAAAGTACATACATATCTATACATATATTTTACCTTTTTTTTCTTTAAAAAAAGAACAGGCATCATAAAAGAAAAGCAACATATTAATTAACTGGCAGTTTGTGACTAACATTGATCGCAAACTCTTTATAAGCATTAAAAAAGATCCCAGCCTGTAGTTAAAGTGCATGTAATTTGAAAATTAAATAGTTTAGCGAAAAATATTTTATATTTCTTTATATTGATACTTTAGTTTCGTTCAAATTCGAACAGTCCTCGTCATCGCTTCTTCGAGGAATTCGTTTTATCTAAGAAAGAAAAAATAAATTAGGAAAAGAATTGAAAAATCACGTCGATCTTATGAATTTGTACGTAGGTTTTCGGCCATTTTGGGCAAGCTAAATGTTTGTATCAAGTTAAGCTGTACAAATCTGGCCAATATTTCTCGTTACGGAAGAAAAGAAGACAAATTGTTTCTTCAATTTCTCCGAATGCTTGAATAAAAATATATCACAGTCAAGTATTATGGTTTTGTACGACGTTCTATGTTATGTAATTATCCTTGGAGTATAACTCGAAGAAGCGTTCAATAGAGGACTTGTTTATAAAAAAGAACGAAATCAAAAGTCAGTGTGGTAACTTGGAGAGATGTGTGTCGATTAGAAATAATAATAAAATCACAAGATTTCTTTGCGTGAAAGCAAGAGAAAATTCATTATACAAAATACATTCACATTGTACGCAAGTAATCATCGCAAGGACAATTTAACTAAGATAAAGATCGATAGCTATAGGGATTAACATACTTGATTTTGGATCAAGGAATCCACATGTTTCTTTTATTTTTATTACGAACGTCCCTCGTCCCATCCTCTGGTAAAAAATATTGCAGTGCTTTTTTGTTTTTTTTTTTTAAATTTACAAAATAAAAGGAGTTGTGTAGAGCAAGTTTGTTTTTATTGTTTTTTATCTTCTCGTCAAATTTCGATAACGCTGAGATTGCGATGGCGAGGAATGTACTGTCCAGTGGTGATAAAGCACATAAAATACATACGTTATTTCACTTTTTTGGCCTCGAGTTTATGGTAGAAAAAAAGGAGAAGAAAGTAGGCGTGCGCAAAGTGAGAAACCGTCACTCACTTGCATTTTCTTATTTTATAATTGTATATACAAAAGATGCAAAAGATTCATGACCATTTTAATTCTTGCAAAACATGCAATAAATGGAAAACAGTTGGATGACATTAAGAAGCGCAAGCCGTTGGTCTAGTACATTCTTCGCATAACGCTCAAACAAATGAAAGTATTTTCATTATTCTTCTAAATATTACAATATTTCAATTATTAGGAGTGAAATCCATCATCTATTATTTATTTTTTTGAACACAGTTTAGTGTGGCGTACAGCGACATTGGCGATTTTATTAAAGTGCGATAAATAATTTAAAATATCAAACATTTATCTGGTTTCATTTTTCCGCTCTTTCTTTTCATAAAAGTTTAAAAAAAAAAAGAAAGAAACAATCGGATCTTTAATAAAATAGCCATGGAACTGCGATTTCAATGATATATAAGAACTCTGGAGTGTGAATTACTCGTCTTTACTTTGCTTCCATTCTTCTCATTCGTATCATTCGGCTCTCAACAGTTGATCGTACATATTACGCGTGTTACAGGTCTAATAAGAGTTAAGAATATTCACCCACTCCAGACGTGCCACTGGAAATGCAACTCGTGTTTAAAAATAAAAAGATTTCATAAATTTACATCTTGTGCTCTTATAGAACTTGAGCACTGAAAACGCTCTATCGACTTGTTCACAGTTGTGATGAAGGAGATTGCACGATAAAACGGAAAAAAGAATCACGGCAGAAAAAGTCCGTGCTCCCTTTTTCCATTAAAAATAAAGAAAATAAAAAAAAAAACGAGTATCGAGATTACAAATATGTATCCTAAACGAGGTCAAATTTGATTTTTACAATTAAACGATAATTTTTTCAAAGTACAACAAACATACTTTAATCGCACTTCTTTCAATTAATTAAATTTCACTATACAACACACAGCTGGCATTTTCACAGGCTTTATAAAGCGGAAGCTTCGAAACGCATCGTAACGACGAGAAAAAAGAAATATTATCAATGTTAACTAAAAACTAAAAACTAAAAACGCAAAAGGCCCGGTACAATAATTTACAATTCAGAATTACGTTTGAAGCGAAACTCAAGTCGGGTGCTTAATGCGATGCCTCGGTGCATCGGCCGACGGTAAAGCGGTTGCATTTCCATTGACAGGCTAGTCGATAATAAGATTTTTTCCGAATTATAAACGTTATACGGTCTGTCGCTGCTGTCAGGCGTGTAAATCTAGGTAATTAGGTGTATACCAAGTTGGCATTCAATGACGGATGCCTCCAGAAATTAAATTAGTGTTTACTGGACGCAGCACGAGTTTTTCTGTCCATTCTTCAGCTTGAGTCGAGACTTTGGACGATATTTCTCCAAATAGGCCAGTTGTTTGGCATTGATAGCGCCTCGCCTCTTCCTGAAAATTGACGTTAATAATTAGCATTTTATTTAATTAAATCAACTCTTGTCTAATATAACAAAGGAGAACATTGAATTTATTATTTTTATAGATAAGAGACATTGCCAAAATATTTGTAAAACGACTGTTGACTTTAATCCGTTCGATATTATTAAAATTTAAATCACAATCGTGCTCGCAGCAGCGCAAAAGTAATTTTAAAGTTTTAAAAGCTGAAATTTTTAGCTTTATAGTTTTCGACGAGCGCGGGCACTGTGTAGAATCGATTTTCTATTATTAGAGCATTGAATCAGCGGAAGAGCAAACATCGCTATCTCGCGAAAACGAACGAGATATATAAACACTCGGAAGGATTTAGCGGGATTCACGTGGCTATACACATGCACATTACATTATACGACTGTGGACTTTACGTAATGGGAGAGAGAGATAGGTATCCGGTAATTAGCCGGCGATATTATCATCGAGTAAAAAAAAATCTCGGCTCTCCTCCAGTCGCATTTGCTGATAATGGCATATAGGTGAGGCGGGTGGGCCGCAGAGCTGGCGCGTGTCGTCGACGGCGGCGATTACTTACTCTCTGATTAGAGCGACAGCGTCCTCGTACTTGAGACCGAGCTCGATCAGGGCCAGTGCCACGAGGACAGGTGCTCTGCCAAGTCCGGCGACACAGTGCACTGCTACGCAGGCGTCAGGCGTCTCCCGGAATCGATTTTTCAACAGCTCGAACCATTCGTCGACCACCTGTAATGCAAAACACAATTTTTTTTAAAATAATGTCAATATATAATGGATGCGAAGAGGGTTTGCAAATAATTGGTATTATGTTAATTTTCAAATTAAGTTGCAGAATGATTATTGCTTGGGAAATTCAACATTATTCTTATCTATGCTCGATAATAATATATAATTTTATCTTTATTCAATTATATAATTTTGTAAATATTTGACTTGTAAAAACAAATGCAGACGTAATTACGCACGATGATGTAATTATTTATAAAAATTTCAATATATTCTTAAGTAAAAATGAAGTACGAAAAAATATTGTGTCCTCTCTATGATCGTGCCTCTTGTCGAGTTTAACGAGTCAGAGAATGGGATCAAAGAGAAGGTCTTGCATATTCTAGCACACTTATGACTCAAGCATCTCCTAGGAATAACAGAGATGGATCTAAGGAGCGTGCATAATCTCATCGAGATAAAACTTTTATTAATAAAAATGTAGTGACAAGCGTCGTGTAGAAAAAAACGCCGGACACCGGAATCGAACCCACACCTACTGAGCGAGAGTCGAATGCTCTACCGACTGAGCTAAAGAACGCGCTAGAGAGACAAAGATCGTTGGAGGTTCCCGTGTACACCAATACGTCACTGTAGAATGAATGTACGTGTAGTGATGTTTGAGGTACGTTCTAGACGCGTTTTTTTTTCTTTTTAAATCTTTTTATTTATGGAATTGAGAAACTTTACTAATAAATCCGTGAAAATTAATACTAATTTAAAGCTTATTTAAATTATTTACTATGCCTTTTTTACCAATGAAAACCTCGAAAAAAGGTTTACTTCACTTTATACAGATTGTATTACTTTGAGTCTTGTATTGAAATTTTCATTGAGAAATAAAAAAAAAAGTAAATAATAAATGAATGTTACCTCATTTGGAGGGAAGGTACCATCGTCAAAAACTAGATCTATGACGTTGACGCCTTCTTTTTTCAATTCCTCGACTTTATAAGTCGGTTCACACACCCTAACTACTTCCTTGACATTGTGCTTTTTCAGCTCCTGGAATAATAAAAAATAATATTAATAATTTTAGTTTTTATAATAAAAGTTTACGAAAAATTGAATACATTTTTAACGGTAGAAATTATTTTGCCTTTTTTGAGAACTAATTGCATAAAAAAGGATATTTAAAGTGATTAATTTTTTTTTTATTTTGAAACATATTTATTCTAATACACACACACACGCGCGCGCGCGCACACGTACACACACGTGTACACATTATTATAATTTTAAATAAAAATAGTTTTTTAATTTTAAAGTCACGGATTCTAAATATACTTATTAAGAATTGAAAATCAATGAGGTTAATAAGCGGTGAATGCGATGCTTTTACTCGTTAAATTTAATAGGGAATAAAATTTATATGCAATTTAAAGCACTGAGCTTTACATGCGCCCTGAAAAGCATTTTTCGTAGCGCCATAAATATTTGTCAAAACAATGATGAATAAACTTACTTGAATGAATGTTTGCATATTTTGATCGTTGGGCCGATCAGTAATGAGGAACTTCATGCTTTTGTATTCAATCTCAGCAGGTGCTGGCCTGATATCCTTGACCCTCATGTTGCTCATTTCCTTTTAACGCTACAGTAGATAGAAAATATCCTCCTTACTAATTAGAGTTCCTCACACTCCTCAAGTCCTTTGTTCGAGTGAATTTCACAAGTTCGTAGATTGCTCTATCTAGTTCATTCGATTTTTCTTTGGAGAAGAAAAAAAGTTTCAAAAAGAAAAAAAAAACGGTCACGAAGAAGTTACGTGTAGGGAAGTCTCTTCGATGACGATGCACTCCTCACTTTGGATTTTTGAAATTTAATTCCTTTCTTTAGTCGGCGCCAATTGCGTGTACATGCGTGTGTATATGTGTATGTATACGTGAATGAGAAACAATTTAGCCCATAGATGTCAGTCTTGTCGAGTTGTTCCTCATTGAGAAATTAGTGGTAGAAAAACAAAAGATAACCGGTATTTTTTCCACAGAGGATAGAACAGTGGGCCACTCACATCTAGATCTCGGGAAGGGTTCTGGGGGCCGCGAACCTCGCAGAAGTGCTTGAGAGCTACGTTACATTAGGCGTTCTCGATATGCACTTGTTTCCCAATCGGGATACTTCGCTATCCGGAAGATTATCTGAAATCAGAGAGGAAACTTTTGTTAATGAATGTGGATTTTTTTCAACACTTCTTTATTTATAATCTAAAAGAGGGACGTGTATAACTGAAACCATACAAACAAAACATTGTGTCTTACTAAAAGAAATCGACAAACATAACAAGGATTGGAGGGAAATTTTACAGAATGTCTTACTGCCATATATTCATCGCATTCATTAACACGTTAAATTCTAATATTTTTCTAATATTTTTAAAAGATCTGTATAAAGTTTTAATTTTAATGCAGTTTTCTAATCTACTATCCGAAAGACTTCTGTTAAACTTTCCGCGCCAACATCATACCCAGCATAAAACGCTCTTGACGTACGTCAGTCATACATGTTAATAAGTCAATAATAACGGGAATAGCACCAAGTGCACATATTTCCAGCGTAATAATAACGAGAGATAATGACATTTTTTAGCGTCAATTCATACTATTTATCGTACCCTTGACAAGACCGTTCATGCAGAGTCCAAGGACGTTATGCATTCCGTACTCGTGCATCGTTAAAAGTACCAAATTAAAAGACAAAATATAGCGAATTAAAAGATCATTTCCACGAAAAAGAAAAGAAAAAAATTCAAACGCCAATGTCACGAACACTCTCGTCGTAAGGGCGCGCGTCTCAAGGACTATTCGTAAACGTTCTCCCTCGTTCTCCACCCAGAATCGCCCCTACAAGTGAATTCTTACTACCGTGCAACACGAAGAGGAAAGATCACAGACCACCAAAAAGGAAAGAAAAAAAAAAGAAACCGAACGAAATGCGAACAGAAATGGAAAGGAAAATAAAGCAACGAAAAAAAAGAGGTAGAAGTAAGGGGATAGGTGAATTCGGTCGTTACGAGCGAGACTTACCTATTTGGCACTGGCGGCTCCTCGCCTGGGAGGGGCGGTCAGTATGCGTTTTGCACAAGAATGCGCTACTACTACACACGCGCGCGCGCACACGTTCGTCGCGTGCAAGTTTCGGAATACCGTGTGTGTAAGTATGCTGCTGCTGCTGCTGCTGCTGCTGCTGCGGAGTATTCGATGAGCCTCGCTAGCTCGCACGAGCGCGCGTCTGTGTGTGTAGGTATATCTCTGTTTGTCTGTAGCGGGGAAAAAACGAAAGACTTTCTCTCCTATAGAGTCGCCGAGGTGAGAGGAGAGGATTGCACCGATGAGGGAAAAAAAATATGCTCGTACGTTTTGGTTGGAGAGGAAAAGAAGAGAGATGCGCTTGCGATGATGACTAGGTTGATTGAATGATTGATTGATTGACGACGACGATGACGACGGTGATGTTCGTGTATATATTAATACACGAAAAACTTGGACGTTTTTCTGCTGCTCCACTCTTCGATGACTGCGTATCTTTATCTCCCTCCGGCAACGTCACTGAGCGCCAAATCCCGCAGTAGTAGGTGACTTTTCAAGGATGCGACATGTCTCGCCTTCTCTTTCCTCTTTGTCGATTGCACGCGTGCACTCGCTCAATCTCTCTCTCACGCACACTCTCTCTCTCTCTCTTACACACCCTCTCGCGGTCTTTCTCTCTCTCGCTCTCTATCCCTCCTCGAGAACGTCCTATCTCTCTCTCGCCCCCTCGCTCTGGCTTCTCTTCACCTCGTCGCGCCTCTCCTCTCGCGGGCTCTCCCTCTATTTGTGTTGAGCCTGGCAGTACTCTGCGCTGTCCAGCTGAAACTCCATGTATGTGAGGATGCACTCACCAGGAAACTGCAATCAGACAGAAAAGACGTATGTTAGTTGAAGATCTCTCCACGATAAGTAATGTGCAATAAAAAACGGTATATTTTTTATGTTTTAAAATGTTCTTTCCAAAGAGGTATATAAACCAAACAAATAAACGTAAATAACGTGAACTTTGCGAACAATTTTACATTTCCATTTACTGTGATTCAAGTGTTTTTGTTTTTAAAGAACGCGTGGTTTTTGATATGAAGCTTTTGGCGTGAAATATTTTTCAAACAGACGGAACGCGCTCTGTCGAGGCCAAAAATACCCGAGTTACCCTCGCAGCTTCGCTTTCCCCCTTTATACAAGTTCACCTTTTTAAAAATAGAATTTTTATGAGTCTGAAGTTTGCATCGTTGGAATGCAACGAAATAATTTTTTACGATTGATTAAAGTTATTAATCAATGAAAATATTATCTAAACCTTTGTTTTAAAGTTAATTTATACTATAAAACACTAAATCTACACGCAAAATTATTATTATTTAATGTAAACGTGAAGCGAAACGAATTATTTTTTTCATTTCGTTGGACTCCAACGTTGCGAACTTCAGACCCATGAATTTTTCGGGTTCGTTCTTAAGTGAATGCATAAACGAAATTAATGGTATTTGTACGTGCTGAATAAAAATTTTGAAAATACACCTTTTTCATTAAAAGATCATAAGATAAAATATCAGTATTCGTAAAACAGATAACCGGTATACAGAAAGCTAGAACAATGTATATACAGCCTGTCGATATAAATACCGAACACGCCGACGTCACGTGACGCGTGTAACTTGAGGAAAGATTCGAAAAAAGTAAATAAATTGCACGAAATCACGCAACGAATAGCAGCATCTAGACACGCCTATAATACAAGCACGTAATTCCAAAAGATGTCGTTAATAATCAGATCGCGATACTTAATACGCGTATAACCCACACTAAAACCGTCCACCCGCACCCATCGCGCGGTAACCGAGCGCGTTTTTCGAATCAGCTGACAGGCTACGCGCGCGCGCGCGCGCGCAGAAGAGCACCTTGACGGACCTTAAACTTGCGCGCAGAAGCCGACGGTGATAAATTTCGGCCACCCGGCGGCGAGCGCGCAATTAGGGTGCGCTCGCTATTTTCGGACACGACGCGAGAGCGCACATCTTCCGGATATTTCGGTCGTGTTCACCAGGATCAAGAGATGCCTTCTGATAGACAACCCGCGCTCCATTGCCAATAATCCACCCTGCCGCGTGCCTTTCTCCATTCATGTATACGCGATTTTGCGTGTGCATATCTGCGCGCTCGTCGTGGATTCCTGCGTGAATGCGATTCGATAATAGATATCGGTGGGAATCGAATACGTCGGGAGGTGGTGGCGATGTAAGTCGTGTCCGTGAATGTTAGAGATCGGTAATCGATTTGGAGTGGTTTAAGATGGGTTTGTTAATCATTGGTGTTTATGTAAAATAAAAAGACGGAGGAAGTGGACTTGTTTACGATTAATTCAGCCCACGTGCTCTCAACAATTATCTATACTTCGATTCTACATATTTTGCATGTCATTATTACGTTTTGAAACTGCTCCAAGTATGCAATTAGCATTACGGAAATTATAAAAAAAAGCCATTTTAAAAAATACAAAAACATAATAAATTAGTAACGCATGCGCACGTACATAAAGACACATCGCGATAAAACAATCAGGAAATTTCGTTCAACCATGAGTATTATACAATACAGGAAAACATTTTACTTAAACGGCCGCCTCACGCGCGCGCGTGTATCAGGCTTTCTCGAGTTTTCGGCTGCCTATACCGCCGCTGATGCGCCAATGAGCAAATCGCTCAGCAGCTGCTGCCACATCGCGACCTGCCGCTTCCGGTTCTTCCATCTGCGGCTCAATCGACTGTAATAGTATAGACATTACAGCGAAATACTCCGATAATGTCCCACTCTCTTGCCGTTATATATTGCTAATCCGCACCTTGCGCGCTGTTATTACATATACGTGCACTTCTGCGCGTTATTAATTTTATTTTTAAGCGGCTTTCTTCATATCACACGTGTACATATAGGAAGAGCGAGGGAAGAAATAGCGCGCTTTGGTAATTGTGCGAGTACCAACTCTCGTTTCGAGAAGAACAGCCCCACACACACACACAGTGTACCTGACACTATGCCAAACACGGGAAATCGATATAAGGTGCGCGCATTGTCATCATCATCATCACCGCCACTTCGCCGCCGCCCGCTCTATATAGCGATTTGTTTCGTCTTTATAAATAAAAGCCAAACAGCGCGGGTCTATTTTGACAATATAACGCGCGTGCGCGGGACTCGTTTTATGGCATATTTTTACCCCGGGACCCGTTACAGCGAACGTAATGTCGTGTGTGTATATGTGTGTGGCTCTCGTGGTACCTATATGTTATAAAGCTAGCTGAGGTAGTTATATACTCAATGGAGAGAGAGAGAGGATATATATAAGAGAGCGTAGGACTATTTTCGTCGCGCAGCAACCGAACAATGCCGGCTTTAATACAATTTTAGAAAAGTCATCATGAATATACTTTGGCTGTGCTGCAGTGCGCGCGGGCGCGCCGTGCGTGTGTGTGTATATAGATAGCGGGCCACGCGCCATCGCCGCACGGTTAAGTGTATATTTGTATTTACAAAAGAATATGATTACGATGTCGTGTTTATGTCAACAGACTTTGGCATGTCGGGCTGATTACGGATCGCGGAAGAGAGCGCCGCAGTCAATTCAACGATTACCCCGTGCGTAAATACTATATAGGATGTGTATGTAATGTGGAACATCAATATTATCGCGCGAAAACAGTGGGAAATGATACTTTTTATACGATTATATTAGCTAAAAAAGTTGAGATCACAAAAAGATCGCTTTAAGGTATGTCTCGATTATGGCACTATTTAATACTTTTTAAGATGAAAAGTCTCAACGAATAATCAAGATGATTTTAATATTTCTTTTAATCATCGCTACATTCGGCCTTTTAAAGCATTTTTAAGATGGTTTTCAGACATACGAAATTCATTATTTAATATCATTTTAAGATAAATTTGAGATGCTTTTGAAATGAATTTGAGATGAATTCGAGACGAGCTTTCGTACTGAATTTAAGATGATTTTTGGATTTTTTAAGATGATGATAAGATTAATTTGGGACAAACTTTTATGACAACTTTAAGATGCCTGAAAAATTAATTGATTCCAAAATTAAAAAAAAAAACTTTTTTAATCACTTCTTTAAACCCGATTAAGGGGTTTATACCAAAAGCAAGGTAAGCCTTGAAGTTTAGACTCTTGTCAAAGAGTGATTTAAAGGCTGAATCTCTCGGACTTATATACTCTCGGCGTTTTAATGTGTTTAGGGGTACCCCGATCGATGCGTCGCGTAGCGTCTAACGACGGTAAGAACCGATCGGAAGTAACCGAACTCCTGCTTGTTGTTTGCCGCGGCTACGCGGTGCATCGATCGGGACACCCCTAAACACATTGAAATGCTGAGAGTATATAAGTCCGAGAGATTCAGCCTTTAAATCTATGGGTTTTACTCCTAGCGAGGTTTTCCCCATTCTACACTCCACATAACAGTTCAGTCGTACAACCGTTTTTGCTCTATAACTTCTGATAGTGTGGAAATGCCCTCACAGGGCAACGCACAACTTCCTCTTTTTGATTTCCTTCTTTAAGGAGAGGTAACTGGAATCGCCCAGGCTCCTTCTACGTGGATTCATTTCTACGTACGGGGCTCCTGGAGGGTGATCCGGGCAGGCTGTACCTCACTGGTAGTGGGCGACGGAGGAGGCCCCCACCACCTCTTCTTTCTTTCTTTTTCCTTTAAATCACTCTTTAACAAAAGACTAAGCTTCAAGTCTTGCCTTGCTTTTGGTATAAACCCTCTTAATTGGGTCTAAAGGATCTATTAAAAAAATTTTTTAATAAATTTAAAAATTTTGGAATCAATTCATTTATCAGCCATCTTAAAGTTGTCATAAAAGTTTGTCTCAAGTTAATCTTATCACCATCTTAAAAAATCTAAAAATCATCTTAAATTTAGTACGAAAGCTTGTCTCGAATTCGTCTCAAATTCATTTCAAAAGCATCTCAAATTTATTTTAAAATGATATTAAATAATGAATTTTGTATGTTTGAAAACCATCTTAAAAATGCTTTAAAAGGCCGAATGTAGCAATGATTAAAAGAAATATTAAAATTTTGTGATCTCAACTTTTTTTTTACGCGGGAAAGTATGCGAACGTAATTAAATTAATTTCGAGAATACACCGTGTATTTCTCGGGTGTGAATGCGTGTGTATAACATATAACAAGTCATTCGTCGCGTCTCGTACGCGATGGAAAGTTTTTGCGAATCGCGTCCGCGCATTACTCTCGTATATTTCATTCAAGTTAACGAGGGTTAAGCGGTGACACTGCCTCCTTAACAAAAGTAAATTGACGCTACACACACGAGAGATGGGCACTCGAAAAATATAAAAGTCTAACGATCGTTAAACTGTCAGGACTGATTGTTGTTTTCGTTGACCTGTACGCGAGTAGTCTCTCGTTTTTTTAGATCAACACGATATAACGGCAATGGGGGGTTGTTTTTTACGCAGCGACATATTTTTAGCTTCGGTTTAACCTGAATTTTCATATATTTTTTTTCCTGCATAAATTTCAATACGTTCGGGAGCTGTGTGCATACTTTCACGGCGAAGCTCGTAAAAGTAGGTATAATATATATTCTTATTCACATTCTAGAATGGTTCGTGATAAATAATGTTTCGAAATGTTATTCCACGAATATAATTTTGTCTCATTAATTATAACGATAAAAACATTGCGAACGCCAAGTATCACTATAATGTTTTTAATAACAACGCATACACGAGATTATTGATTTATAGTGCATTATAAAAGAACTGCGAGCGCCAAATAATCGCTGAACAACACGCGCTCTCCTCGCGATGAAAAAAATAGCGTTATAACGCGTTGTTGCATACTTTAGTTGCGTTAAAATTTTCATCACTTTACTTCCAATAATAATCTGTATATACACTTATAATAAAAACGGACAAAATAGTGCAACACAAACAGCTCTATTATATCCGCACACCGCAATCGTTTATAAAACCCGCCGCGTGCCATGAAAATGTGCAACTGCATGATACACGGACGATATGACAACACGATTATAATGAAGCGTGTCAATAATGGTTAACCTAAAGTGGCATAAGACAGAGACAGATCACGAATAATAAGAGTGAAACATTGTTCAAACTTACAAAGTCGCACTTAAACGCCTCGGCGAGCGCGAAAGCTCTCCCATACACTGCAAGTTATAGAGCGGACTCGTCGCAGGGCGGCGGCCGTGTATATATATATCAGGCGGCGGCGCGTGAAAAACACTGCGGGGCTGTCGCGGGCTACTACAGGCCGTAGGTATGGCGCTTGCCTCTCTAATGCGACACACACGCACGCGCGCTCGCTGCAGCCTTCGCTCGGCCCTCGTGCACACTGCCTGCACGCGCACTTCTGCGGCACATCCCACTTTCGCTCTCGCATTCGGAGGAGAGTGAGGAGAGCGCGTTTATTATTAACAAGCTCGCGTATCGACGGGCATCGCTCATCTTTTACATAATCCTGAACGCAGCAGGTAGATAGGTAGGTATATATATCGCGAAGCGGATGCTGTGCGAGTGGGGCGCAGCGTCGGTTATTGGCAGCCGATCTGAGCACGCGCCGGATTTCGGCTGGGGCAGGCGCAGCTCGTGTGTGTCGATTCGATTGGGGGATGACAAAGGGGAGATGATTTGTTGTGACTGCGTTTGTTGAGTGGTTCCTATTGTCGTCGGCGTTTGGGTTTTCGATTTTATTCGTATGCTTCGCTGTATAAGCGGCTGCGGTGTCTATGATGATTTTGACGAGTAGCGTTTGTATGTATGTATGTATGTATGTAAATTTTAAGATTGTTATGTGTCGGAATTCGATAAGAGAACAATAAATTACAATTTTTCGTAGATCGTGTGAGTGCATTGCGCGAAGCTTGCGGAAGTCTATGAATTGAAAAGATTTCTATTTCTTGGAAAATATAGTTTCGCCTTGTCAATTGTTGGCAGGCGTTTTGAATTTCAATGTAAAAAGAGACATATAAAAAGTGAATATTTCTGAAAAGTTAAATAGATTACGAAACAGCAAACAATGACTGACAGCGGCGCTCACATCAAAGTGTCTCTTCGAGATTGTTGTTTACATGATGATGCAACTCATATCTAGGGTAAATGATCATAACTTGTTATCATTTCAGACAACGAGGGTCTACAATGTAATTATAATGTCAACAGTGTATTCGTTAATTCGTCTCGGCGCGAAATACTTCCTTCCGACTTTCATTGATATAGCCAGTGTCAAACAGATTTGCAAATATTTTACATGGAATTTTTTTTTACTATTTTCATCGAAAGAGACTTTTGAAGTATACATGAAAAACAAATGATACTTTTGAAGTACCAGAAAAGCAAATTCCACTCAAGTATATGAGACAGATACATTGCTTGTTTTTATGTTACATAAGCTCGGAATAATGTGGTAAATTAATTAACTGCGTATGTAACACTAACGAACAAGAAAACCTTTAGACCTTGAATTGCATTATCCCGTCCACATAACATTTCAAACTTATACAACAATTAGTATTACACTGAGAGAAGAATATGTTTATATTTAACATGGTATTTTAACTATTAACATGGCATTGTAACTATTATCATATATATTTTAATAGTTACAATGCCATGTTAAATATAAACATTTTGAGAAAAAATTTCTCTCAGTGTAATAATCTGTGGAAACGTTGTTGTGGACGCATAATAGAAATGTATTTTTAGCATTAATTTATAAATAAGTTGAGAAACAGGTTTTATTTAAATATCTATACGTATATGTTCAAAATGGAAAAAATTGATATTATTTTAATAAAAGGAATAAAATTTGTACAGAAGATACCACAAAACGCAATTTCACACCACATTTCATACAATTACATCATCTAAAATTCTTTACATCTATTTTCACATTAAAAATTGCGACTTTCTCCTTTCATCCAACTAAAACACATTCCTGTGCATTGGAAAATCGAAATTAAAAGTGCACGTCAGCCCAATAAAATTGCAATATCGATAAGTGATATAAATCCAATGCATCATATCGATAGGTATATCCGTGACGAAGCGGCAGAGTCACTTATTCGATCGTAGGCCGCCGTGCGTACACGGAGAGTTTGCAGCTTATTAATTTCGCGATTCGTCTCACATTTCGCTCGTAAAGTGCGCAGGCTCTTTCTGTTTCACGCTTGCGACGTCACTTATACACGCTGTGCGGCGGACTGATCGCGAACACATGCATAAACGGTGCCGACGTCAACGCCGACGCCGCGCCTCGTGTGCGTCAAGGTGAGGCTATTATATAGCGCGGCTGTTCGAACACGCGAATATTTCACGCGTTCATCGACGATAGCGCGTGTTTGCAAAAGAGAGGACGAGGAAGTCCGATCTGAAAGAAAATCTGTAGATTTCATTATACGGCGATGTTTCGAGGGCTTCTTTGTCGTCGCGGCATTGATTCTTTTTCGAAGAAAAGAAAAGAAAAACAAGCTGGCTATTTCTGGAAGTTACCGAGGCAGCGTGTCACGCGTATACAGAGTAAAAATCACTTTTGGCATGTGTGGATCGCGATAAACGAGATGAATTTGCGAGCCCCGGGGTGGATAATGTGCGCGCCTGTCAAGCAAAAGCGGCGACAGGTGAAGCTTTGGAAATGTGTCAAAATTATAACCGGCGCTGCTGATAAGCCCGCCCGTGTTTTTCTGTATTTTATTATGCCGTAGCAGCAATTGGCAGCGTTGAGTTTTCCAAACTTGAAACACATTTCTATATACGCGTCACTGAGTATATAACGCGCGATAAAACAAAAAACAAAGCAAAGCGAAGACTTGGCTGTGTGTATGTGTGTGTTCTCTCCTCCTCGAGAGCGCACCGCAGCTTTAAAAATATACCACAATTTTCGCTGAAATAAAAACCTAAATCAAGAGAGCCGCCGCGAGAGCGAACGTTCTCGTCGTGGCGGATAAACACGCGCGCGTGACTTCCCGTAGAGCGCAAAAAAGAGCCTCTCGTTGTCTAAAAACAGTTTAAAACACGCGCCTTACCGTTATACAACAAGGTCGAAAACAATAATAAGCGCCACCCGCAGCCGCCGCCGCCGCCGCGGAAACTGCGCAGCTCCCTCGCGGTTTGGCAGAGCGCCGATTGATACATCAAACGCACGTCTCGAATGTAAAGGCGACAGGTGTACACAGAGTGCGCGAAATTGACATCTATATATATACATATACAGAGGCGAAGAAGAAAAAAGAATCACGCGCGATTTGCGCACGCGCGCGTGTGTGTATATATACACCTATTGTGCCACTTTTTCAATGCGCGATAACAATATCGCGCGCGTCAAGGTAACGAATCGCGATTCAACGGCTGCACACACGTGCGGCGAATGATTCTTCTGACGTTTAGGTAGTGTGCATGCGCTGTATATTCAATGGGGAAAAAGGTGTATACGCCCAGTAGCTTCAAGTGCGCTAGCTCGTATATTTCACGCGCTATTATATCTCGAAAGTGACAATTAAAGCCCGTGTGCCTATCTCACGTTTCATCTCGGCTGTTTATGATATGGAGCGGCGGCGCATCAAAAACGATGGATATATTACACATGCGCGAGATCGTAATCCAGTAGGTGTCGTCGGTGAATTGAGTGATTCATTCATATTGTGTTATTTATTCGTAAGATTTCTTCTTCTTTTTTTTTTCTCATTGCCAGAAGCGACTGCTTGCCGTGAGGGTACACACGATAACGCTCGTAGTAAATTTACCCGTGCGCGCATGCTGAGTAATGCAAAACATTGACGCAGTCAACGGTATTAACCATTTGCTATTTCTGTCGCTAGTCACTTTTTATCATCCGTGCGCGCGTGGCGAATTCGCATAGAGTTCATATTCGGATGAACCATTATTTTGTATGTCCTAGGATACTTATTTTCATAAATTTATATTCATTTCTATTGTATTAGTCGAGAAATATGTATTAATTACTGCATCGTGGATATATATGGGATTTTTTTATACATTTTTAAATTTATTCCTGAATTAAGAAAGGCTTTCTGAAGGTGATTATTTACTTATTTTTATTCAAGACGTATATAGGTATAATAACGCATGCACTAATTGCACTGCTGATGGTTATATATTTTGGTGCGGACATGTTCTAAATATGTCACGGATAATAAAAAACATAGTCAATAATTGTCAACTTCCACGCGAGCGGAAATACAAGAGAATGATGTATGCAAGGGCAACATTAACTTGTTTTATGGCCTATTTTTTCAAGAAATTTTCAATGAAAGAAATTATTTTTAAAAATATAATAAGTAAATAGCAAAAATACTATAAAAATAAAATTAATAAATGTTGAAGTAATTATTAAAATTAGAAACCCTATATTTTTTTTATGGCGAAAAATAGTGTAATACAGTAGCGAATAAAAATAATGAAATAGTTTTTAGATTCTTATTATAAAAATAATAATAATTGATATTATATAAAAATAACTTTATGCATTACTTTTGCGTAAAGAAAATATTATGTTTCCGAGAAGATTGACATCGTGTATATCTATAACTTCTCGATAATTAAGTAAGTATTCATCCTCTGAAATACTCACATCTGCTCGATGGTTGGAAATTTTGTTTTAAAATTATACATTACATATCTCAACTTCAAAACTTAGGAAAAAGTATGATATTTTTAGAAAAAAGAAGTAGAATAAATAGATGTGAGGAAAAAATAATTTCGATTTGAAAAAAAAGAAAGTGTGCTTTTGCAACAAGTTAAAAAATAAAGCTTGGACTTTTCAAGCAAGCTCAAATATAAAAGTTTTAGGTGTAAGTGCAGATTTACTTATCACGATTAAAATAAAGGTCAGAGAACACAGTGGCATTTGCAACTGACCTACGAGTAATAAAAGATTCGCACAATACTTACCGCTTTACAAGTGCCGCTATAAATAGACAGTTGCAAATCAACTTGTTTATAACTTTCCGAAGGTGCGACGCACGAAATAAAACGCAAAAGGAAGTAGCGGCGAAGTGAATTGAAAAATACAAACGGACAGGAAGAGCAAGTAAAGCATGAAATTGTTGCTGCCAACGCCTCTTTCTCATCCTCCTCTACTCCCGCCCTCTTAAGTTCTTGCGTCCACTTCCACATGGACAATATCGCAAATAATAAAGCCGTCTTAAAATAGAACCGGAGCTTTACATATGTTTATGTCATCGACCCGAGGCTGCGAGGTGGCCGGCAAAATAATAAAAACGAAAGTTTACTGCGGTTGAACATTATATTACTACTCGCGATAGGGTATATAGTAATTCAGTGTATATAGAAATGTATGAGGGAGAAACGAGTCTTTGTGCGAGGTGCTCCAATTAAAGTGTCACGGCACATTTTGTTCAAAATTTATAACGCAGATTATAAAACAAACAATAATTTTTAATTAAAAATTCAACTAACTCGTCCGAGGAAATAATTGGTTAATCAAACTGACGCTTTTTATGAAACGTTCATTTGGACAAAATTTCCGAGAGGACGAAGAAGAAAGTTTAATGAAGTACTTCTGGTAAAGTTCTATTCTTGGAACAGAAGAGCGTAGCTGTTCCGTGAGAAAAAAAAAGTTATTCAATTTTGTAATATCAATAAACGAGAAGTTTTATCAAAGTTCGAACGCTTCATTATCACTCAAGTACGTAATAATTAAAAATTTTTTTGATACAAATATAACTATGCTGTCTATAGTTCAATACAGACGAGAATCCCGTTGAAAAATATCTGCTAAATAAAATCCGAGGCCACAAATCTCGGAACACTCGTAACACTGCGGTCACAAAGTATATATGCATATGCATTCGATTTCGAAATTACTTTGAATCAGTTTCGAGGAATGGGTTGAGAGCCGCGGAGGATCGCTCAGGCCAGGAAAGAAAAGATTGCGCTCTCCATTCGGCTGGCTGCTTTTTTTCCCCCCTCGTAGCCCGCCAGCAAATCGAGCGTTCTCGCTCTTATATACATCACTCGTTCTTTCGTACAATGCTCTCTCACACATACATGCACGCACACTTGCGCGTCTCCCGTCTATAATACGCTATACGGGCTTTATCTCGCACGGCAAGGCCCCTCGTCCTAGACGTTCTCCACCCTATATCGTCGCGCCGGTACCAGACGCGTAAAAAATAAGTGAAAGAAGGAGGGGGCCTATACTTACGCGCGACGACGGGGCCAGGTGTTGGCGGCGCGAGAACAGACGGCGAGTGAGAGAGAGAACACGACGTACTTCCGCGAACCTTATGAATTCACGAGAGCTGACTGAATTTCCGCGATACGACGAAATCAGCGTTTAAATTTTGCACGAGGCGACGTACGTTAGGAGACGTCGAGCCATGCAGAGCTGTCGAGGAGGAGACTGTTAGGTTGAAAGTTTCGCATCAGGCGCGTTTTTAGCGCGGGCGCAGTGTTTAATTGAAGGTTAGCGCGTGAAGAGTATGCAAATTGAGAGGCAAAAAGGTAAGGATTGCATTTTCTTAAGTGGCCGTAAAGCTACCTACTGCGCCATGCGCTACTCGAGAGTTTATATATGAATGCCTCTCTATGTATTGCTTTGAAAAGTTAGAGTCTCATAAAAGGCTAATTGCATAAAAATAGCAGCAGCGGCGGCACGAAAATTACCGTAAAAAGATTGGGGTTTACAATTTGTAGAAAAACCTCTTTACATGAATTTAATAACACACAGAAGGGCGCCATTCAAACACTCTAATGGTAATTATACTTTTTTCTTAACGAGCTTCTTGTATACATCCTAATGTAAAAGAAAAATGTTAACTTTGAAAAAGCACACACGAAAACATTTCCAACTGCCAAACGAAAATACTTTAAAACTTCACTCAACGAGCCCCGACATATCACTCGCCGCCGTCGTTCCACTGTATTTTTAGCAAGTTTAGTGTATATATACTCCGTTCGCGTTGACGATACACCATCCGGTTCATTCCGAATTATCGGCCGCCGCGCGTGGGTATCACGCGGCGGGCCGCACAGTTGTGCAGTTCTTTTGTAACTAAAATTAACACTCTCTGTGTACACTTCTTGCAGCGCGAGGTACGCCGCGATAAAAAAAGAAAAATAAGCGAAAAAAAGCGCTGCGCTCACACCCGAAAGCCGCCACTGCCGCTTCATTAAGATATATAAGACAGCACACACCCACAGGCAGCTGTAACGACTTCACGTCGACAAACATACAATAATTGAAAAATCAAACAGAAGCGGCGATAGCGCAACAAGCCTGTGTGTATGCATCCGACAGTCTCTGTTGCATGCTCCGTCTCTCTATACACGAAAAGGAAAGCAAACTCGAGAGGGCCGGCGTATAGGAAAGGGAGAAGAGGAGGAGGAGATAAGAAACGGTAGCCGTCAGCTGCGGCGACTCTCCAAAGAGTATACGTGTGTATCGCGCAGTGTCCGATAATGATAATAATAGCTGGAGAGTGGAGCCGGCCGCGCGTGTGGATATCGCCCGGCGCGCGCGAGACAGCCTAAGGAGTTCCTCGACCTTGAATAACAATTCAAAGCCGCGCGCTCGCGCGCCGACGAAGGATTGGCCTAGAGCCGGAGTTTTTGAGTTTCATCGAGAGGAGAGAGAGAAAGAGAAACTAAAAACGCGGGTGGAGAACCAGGTAAGAATGTATATACATGACTCATGGGTATTATATACAGGCGCTTTTTTGTACGGGAGCTAAAAAGAGAGCTTATAGCTGTATATAATCAAGATTACGCCGCTACCGGCAAGCGCACATCGGGCAATCAAGATAAGCCGAAAAAGCATAACTGTTTGCTTTATGGCAATATATATGAGCATAAAAGTAGGCGCGATGATGCGGCAAGCGGCGCGCGTCTCTTGCCGTTCATTGAGGAATATATTGTAGAGCGAAGGAACGATCAGCTGATCTCGGCATGTAGCTGCTAGACCGCGCGAGCGCTGCTGCTGCTGAGCGACGTTACGAAACGCTTGGGAATTTTTCAAATCCAAGTGAATATTCTATCATACATATCATACTATACGGCTCTCAAGTATAACTGTTCTCGGAAGTGGCAAAAGTTCGATCGAATCGTAATGAAAGCAGAGGTAAGATATACATAGAGCGGACGTTCGGTACTTATTACCCGAGTACGCATCATCATCGCTGATTATCCGGCTACAGGTGCGGAAGTATTATAATGCACGAGGCGAACAATTGCCCGGAGAGGAAAACAAAAGAGGCAGGAAATTATAAGGGCTTTTATAAAATGATTACCCGTGTGTCATTGGACGCAGTCTTCCTCGTGGACGTAACTCTCGGTCTCTCTTTCTCCTCTCAACGGCAGGCTCACACGCATGAACGGTCGTCGTGCACTGTGGTCGAATCACACAGAGTCACATCTTAATGGTGTCGCGCACTGCTGGTCTTTTTCTCTCTCCTTCTTTCTCTCGGCGCACACTCGGAACACAGTTTTAAAGGGCCGCGGGCGCCGGCGGCGACTCGGAATATATAGCCGACACGCGGATATCTGGGCCAGCGGTGGCGCGACGGCGGCAACGAAAATAGCACACTACTCCTCTCCGGCTAGACTCGCTCTTCTTTATACCTTCGTAAGCGAACTGCTGCTGTGCGTTATACCGTGTATCATATATACGTACGCGCTGCCGCGTCTCTGGCACTGTACTGGCCCGTGTGGCTGCATGTTCCGCTGCCGTGGCTTCGAGATGGTCGTCGTCCCTCTCTCGCTTTCGGAGCCGACGGCGGGGCGGCAGAGGAGGAGGAGGAGGAGCCACTGCCGCTGCCGTCGGCGCTGACGTCACTCGACGGTGACTCCCGCACGCACCGGCTCGCAACCGACCTCTCTCTCTCTCTCTCTGTTCCACGTTCGCTTTTTTCTTCTTCCTCCTTCTCGTCACTCTCTATATATCGCGTATTATACACTTCTGCTCTGCGACTGCTATATACAGCGTCCGGACGTTCGCGAAACTTGAACGCGCGTGCGCGTGACGCGTTTTTTTGAAGTCCCCGTCGGCGTATGCGTGCGAGTTATAGCGTCCGAATACAAAGCAGATTGACGCAGCTGTGCTGTTGCTTGCTGCCGTCGTCGGTATTGTGGGAGGAAGGGGCCGTGCGTGTGCACTGATGGTTTTACGTACATGCCTGCGAGCTCTATATGCTGCCGTATAAGTAGCTCTTACACACACACGTAAGACTCGTTGCGAACGCGCGCGCTCGGCGGCCGTCAAACAGCTGATTCGCTTCGATGATTCGATTTTGCGCGGTAACCGAGAGCCTTTTGGGCGAATCGTGGTTTGTTGTAGCGCACTTGCGGAGAATTTCGTAAAGTGGGGTAAAACGAAGTTTGGGTAGTGATGTCAGCTGCCGCTTGTGTGCGTCGTTTAGTGAAATTAATCGAAAGAGTATACATTGATATTGAAAATCTTGTTATCGAAAAGATGTATGAAATTATAATGGGAAAATTTTAACGAACGAATTCTAAGGGCCTTCGCACGCTAAAAGAATAGGGATATGGAAATAAGAAATAGCATTGAAACTATATCTATATGTATGAGGAGTAAGAAACTTATTTCTCTTATTCTTCGAGTGTGTGTGTGTGTGTGTGTGTGTGTGTGTGTGTGTGTGTGTGTGTGTGTGTGTGTGTGTGTGTGTGTGTGTGTGTGTGTGTGTGTGTGTGTATTTTCAATGCTACTTCTTATTTCCATATCGCTATTCTTTTAGCGTGTGAAGGCCCTAACATTTGTTTTTATTATATGTTTTAACTACCTACAGCGATAAAATATTGATTTAAAAAAAAAAAAAAAAAAAAACATGAAAGTTTTAAATTATATACCTTTCGACTGATAACACTGTTTGTATATTTTATCTAAATAACAGTTTAGTTACGTTCGCACAATTTTACACTGAGCATTATATAATTTCATAGAAATTTATGATAACATATTTGCACGCTTAAAAAAATTTTCAATGGCATCTACATTGTATTCTTTCGACCTTATTATATATACGCTTCGGAACCAAAATTTCATTATATATATACTTCCGCACACGACACACGTGCAGCTCAATTCAATTCATCGAAGTTCAACAACTTCGACAATATTTCAAAGTCAATGCCAGCATCGAAACAACAATTTTTCGTATACACGCAAAACCCCCCATTTCGCACGTGCCATGCACCTGAAAGTATATACACGGGAGTTCGTTTTGCCGCATGTCCAATGAATATATCAAACCGCAGCCGTCCTCGCAATTGCAATATTTCTTGCGTGCGCAACGCGCATCTGGCATAAAACCTAGCAAGTACTCATGGAAAGTGAAATAATAATTTCACACCCACACATGTGTGTCTACTGTATAGGCATCCTTTGAGTCGACCGCGACTCTCTGTACTCTCTCGCCTTGGGAATCTATTGCCTCGGAAATTGCGCACGCGCTACTCCTTGCTCTCGACCTTCGGGAGCGGTTAGCGTTTCGCAGTAGCATTCAATGCGATCGCAACGCAAAAAGTATAGTAAGTATTATAGCCGCACTTCGCGCGCGAGAAGTGTGCGAGAGAAAGACGGGAGTAAAAAACAAAAAGTATAGAAAAAAAAACTCCGTTCGCGCGCGGTTTTCGTGTCAAGAGGTTGCGTTTGCTACTGCTGCTGCTCTTGAGCGAGTTTATATAATATTATATTCGAGCCGCGGAATTGAATGTCATGAATGAGGCACGTGTGCGACACTTTTTTATTTCAACGAGAATTTTTTCTCTTTCGACGAAGTTCAAGAGTTGCAGCGCACTCTTTCTCAGCGCTCGTGCATCTATGTATATAAACGAGCAGGTTTCGTAATGAAATTTTTCCGACGAGAATCTCGAATACGAAAGATAGACACCTACAGATACATAATAATCTCAACGTTTACTCTCATAATGAAGAAACAGTTGTCATCTCAGCATCTTATGTATACACCGCATGGATTAAGGCAATGTTTGTTCTTGATAAATAAAACTTTCGGCGCATTTCCATATTTTCCATCATGAGATCGACAACCTTTTTCAGTCTATTTATCACGTACAAGGCGCGTCGCAGAGGACGAGTCCGCTCGGGCTATACACGATTAATGTCCCGAGTTATATATATAGCGCGTACGTGTATATGATCCGTCGCGTTATCAATCAACGCGATTCGGCGAAGGAGTGATCCCATCGCCGCCTTCTATACATGTATGTATGCGTATGATACTAATGACAATGACGCAGCAAGCCACGCGAGTTTACACTGACCGCGATGGTTTGTTTGTCAAACTGCGAGTTTTCATCTGTTTCGAGCACGTACAAACGGATTCTCGTGTGTCCTGTGTTGAAATCACGCGTCGCAGTGCGCTTGACTCGTCTCGTCGATTGTCATAAACAATGTTGTGTAGCTCGACACTAGTTACGAATTTACGATGTAATGGAATTTATCGAGGTTGACGGAAGAATATGTAGAAGAATGTCTAGTGGCGGATTCATTTGGGAATACTAGAAATAATTATGTTGATTCATCAAGAAAATTATAATTTCGCTTTATAGTTGAATGATGAGCTATTTCGCGAGGTAAAGTGATTCTTATACATATTTCACTAATGGGACTTGATTACATTTGGCAATTTCTTCAGTGTACTTGATAAACGGTAGCCAAGTACCTTCGTCGATCATAATCATGACAAATGCGTAAAATCGAAAAACACTAGATTGAGTATTGACAGGCAAGATGCTCTCACTAATCTCTATTGATGATTCATCAGCTTAAGCACTTTCTTAAGATTAGAGTTATTTTTAACAGTTAAAACTTTGAGTGTGTATATCGTTTATAATTGTTTAAATAAAAAATTTCATCAGCTACTTTAATATGTTCAATTAATAAAGTAAAACACGTTTCAAACTTTTACAGTCACGATAAAAATGAAATTTTTGTGAAAATTGTTCAAAAACTTATATAAAGCATGATTTTCTTTGCAATGTATACTACTACTGTAAAATAGTAACAGGAAAGATGCTAACAAGTCATACGACATGTAAATGCAGTGATGCAATTCAGTATTAAAGTAAAATAGCAAAATAGTGAATCACATTCAGGAAATACGTAGACGTCCACTTATAAGCGATCGTAATCTGGATAAGAAACAGTCTTGATAACGGAAAAGACGTTTGAGAAAAGTAGTAAATCATAAATTAAAATACTTTAAACAAACACCAACGGTGATGTATTATTTGAGCATGCGATGCGCAAATTCGCGGTCCTGCGTATTTTAAAAACTTTAGCCTCATATGAATTTATACATAAATAATGTAAAGTAAGCGATATTTTTTAGAAAATTGACCAAACAGAGCGCGAATAATAGCGCTACATTCAATGCGAGATTTATCGCGTTGGTTCTTTTATAAATGGAAATTGACAAAGCATGCATGTATTTTGGTAGTTATTAAAAACAAAATAAAAATGTGTATCTCGTTTAACAAATCAAAATAATGTATAGGCATAATGATTAATAGCTTTCAAAAAGGTTAAATAATTTTCATTAATAAAAACATTCTAAAAATATTACGGAATTGTTAAAAAAATTTAGAATATTTTTTTATTTACTAATCACTATCAATTTAGTCTTGAATATATGAAATCAATATTTCAGATAAACAGACAAACAGACGCACTGAGAGAAGATTGGGGCGTCTCTCGTACTTGCTATAGTAGCGCTGATTTTCCAAATGTACACAAAGATCCTTCCCTCGGTTTGAGACAGCTGATAACTTAACCTTGAACAACAGCCGACCCTTTTTGGTGCCACTGTCGCACGAGAACCGTGGTGCAACTGCTTTCTGAATCTCTCGCAGTACCGCTGCTTATGGTGAAAATACAAGACAGCGGCTGTCCCGTATTTTAGGGCACCAGAGCTCCCGAATTCGGTAGAGCTGCCACTATAAAAGCACAGAACATAGTTGTACCTACGAAGTGCACCAGCTTCCCCGAGATTCTCTTAGTGCATGGAAGTGAAAGAGGCCCCATATGTTAAAGTGTAATCACACCATGATGTTTAATGCATCTGGATACTGACAACCAGCATTACCTGGATTTATGATTTATTGCATTGTAGATATGATGGGAAGCCCATTTTCATAAGATGGTAGTGCTGCAAGGGAGGCAGAATTCTGGCTTGCATTGCTATACTATTGTAATATTTTTATGGATGCACAAGCAGATTTTAAATAATACAATAAATTACAGAAGACGCTGCATTAGTTTATTAGACTAGCAACTGAAGAATATCGCTGAGTCAGCTGCTTATACTAATATATTTGAAGCACTATCGAAAAAGTTCAATCGAATTCGTTTGATTGGTGTTGGAATGAAAATCTTCTTTTATAAACTGATTTTAATCCAATGATAAATTGAAACATTAAGTACTTTAGAGTAAAGATTTTCACAAATTAAAAGAGATTTTCCTCTCAAATTATATGATCTCGAGATAACGTGATTTATTACACTGTTGATGATCCTACGAGATAATTTGATTATACCAGAGTACACAGACGTTCATTTCTAGACGAAAGCAATCGATCACCGGATTTTCAAGCATTTTGACCTCCACTTTCGAGTGATCGATTAAAAGAATCATCAAGGAACCCTTGCAAGTTCAACAATTATGCCAGTAGTGTTGTCAAGTATAATCACCAGCCCATTAAAGCTGCAATCATTCAAACTCTTAATTGCAGCACTTTCTTTGATGAAAATTCCATTCTCGACCTGCAGACGAAGATAGCCGAGTAGACGGCCATTCATAACCAGTCTGCTGATATATCCGAGAAAGGCCCGACCCGTGTTTATTGCTCTTGAACTTTGTTCGTGCGCACTGCCCCGACGCGCACGCGCACGCAAAAGAAGAAGAAAAAAGCATCACTTTGCCGCGCATTATAGCACCCCCGAGGGTCTACCTATATACAGTTCGTGTTTCTTTGATAAGGCCGCTGACGAGCTCATCGATCCGCGCCGACTTATCTCTTTCAGCGTAGAAGCGCTTTGGTCTATGCTCGGTTTGTTGTTCACAGCTTGGATACGAAGCGATCAAATATATGCCAGGGGTTCCCCGAGGATTGTTCTCTCGATAGAGTGGGTTCTTTTGGGAACATTTAGATTGCTGACTTTTTTTTCGAGGTTCAAGTATATTGTGACAGTTGTGAAAGTGATGTTTTGATAGTTGAAGGCGGTAGCGTGTTTTATATTTACACGTGTGGAAAGTATGAAAAAGAAGAAAAGTTGTAAAGCTGAAAGTTTGACGACATTATTTATGGCCTAGAGTTTATGACCCTTTCTTCAATAACTGAAGCTAGAGTAGCCAAAACCATCTTATTTCCATCTAGATGTCAGCTGGACGACCGTCTGGATATTTATATCCAACGTTTCTCTTCGAACCAGCTGATGACATTGCTGAAGAGTGTCTTATTAATATTTATACCAGTCTAACCTCAAAATCACAACTTTGGTATGATTTTCGGCGCTCGTGGTATAAAATACCGTTCGAAACGAGTGCGGAAGTTGATTATTTACTTCCTGTGACTTTTCGCACTCGCTTCACTCGGGCGAAAAACGTCACACGAAGTAAATCATCACCTTCCGCACCAGTGTCGAAATGTACTGTTATAGTAGGGTGTCATCTAAGTCCGCACTTAGGTCACGCCTATCCGTGACTCGCTACGCTCGTGCGCTAACCTCACGGTGCAAAAATGGGCCACTTAAGGCACTAGTATCATAATATACCATTCTCGATGTGTTGTTCAGTTACATTTTCATATATCATGCAATGAGTTTTCTATAATAAATAAAGGAATGCTTTTTAACTCGAAGACAATTGAAAACTCGAATAGCTTAAAAACAGTTGAAAATATTGTATAAAATTTATTTAAAAATATAACAATACCACTTTTTAAAAATAATTTCCATTTTATAATAAACCAAACCGTTCGGCTATCTAAAATACGATATGATTCTATATTATGTAACATAATTACTGGCTTCTACAACTAATCGAAGAACCCTAAAATGGTGTATAATAGTATATTACGATACGTGTGACTAAAGTGGCTCTTTTTGGCACGGCGTGAGATTAGTGCCCGAGGGCAACGAGGGCGCTAAACGCCCTAGTGCAATAAAGAGCCACTAAGTCACGAGTATCGTATACTATTTTATAGCACTGCCTGCCCAAAGCCCGCTGTCACGCCTATCCGTGGCTAAAGTAGCCCTTTTTTGCACCGTGAGGTTAGCGCACGAGCGTAGTGAGTGTGATAAACACGGTGCAAAAAAGGACTACTTTAGCCACGGATAGGCGTGACTAAAGTGCGGGCTTTGGTCACACCGTGCTATAAAATCAATTTACATACTGACCATCTATACACCAGAATTCGATAAGATAACATCGACGTTACATAAACTGCATACCGCGTAGCTTCCACGAAACCATGGCGAGGTTCGTCCTCGCAGCACACGCGCGCATTCCTTAGGTGCATATTAAAAAAACCCCCAGAGCGATTCCCTCGCTCACTCTCTCTTTCGCCTCGCGCACGTGGCTGGTTGATTTCACGCCCAGCTAGTCCCGTGCGCGTGGAGGAGAAATGCCGCGACTACCCTCGCGGTCGAAGGCTGCCTCGGTGGGGGGTCAAGGTTCGCGCGGCGCATGCTTTTCCTCCTCATCGACAGCCGCGTGTGTGTGTGACTGCAGGCAGAGGCATATGTGAAGATGAATCAGGCAGATTATGCGCTAACGAGGCACACTGCACGCCATGCCGTTGTTGTTTTTCTCGCGCGTTTGTGTGTGTGTCTAAAGAGGTTGGAAGGACTAATATTGAGGGTAATTTGCTTCGTGGAATATTGCGCGCAAATGGATGTTCATTGTTAATGGCGCTTCCGGTGAAATTTCATTGTTTAATGCGCGCGTTTGTCAGAAGTTGCGGAGATTTTTTATTGCGCGGAATAATGTAGCGTGGCGCGTCGTTTTAATGTGCTTTGATGCGGCTTTTAAGCGCCTTATAATAATGTTACGACCGGATTGAAGCTAGCAGCTCCAACATCGTCAATCCATTTTAACTTTTTCCTTTAGCCAATACACGTTATAATTAACCCGCACGTGTAAGCGCCGCCGCTTGTGCACGCGTTTGCGCATGGGACGCTTTTAGACATCGGGAACTCGTGCGCGCTTTGTAGACGACGATAAAATATATTATTTGCAAAATTGAATTATAAACTCGAATATTATTAATATACGCTTCAGAAGCTAATAATCAAAGTATATTAAACTTATTCAGGTCATAATATAAACATTCTTAACTGAACTGTGTGTGTGTGTGTGTGTGGAATAATATACTATAATTGTACAGTATAATTATGAAATCACCTGTAGTAATTGATATATTTTCTTGAATAAAAAAGCATGAAATATTTATTTATTTATTTTATGTTATTGAAAGAGCGATTATTATTAATAACGCTTTAAAATATAATATGAAACAATTGAAATGCTAACATTTTTTTATACGTTTAAAATTTTTTATTTTCAGTCCAATTAAAATGTAAAGTAACTGTAAAGATATATAAATACCGTTTGATTTTCGTCATATTCAAAGTTTTTATTCAGCCAAGGATTTGCAGGCTTAAGGTGAATTTTCATCTAATGTTAATTACGTACCTGAAACAGAAAAGAGACATTAAATTTTTCATATTTCTTTGAAATCATCATTGATAGCTAGTAAAAAGTTTTTGAACGCGTGGTATATCAAAAGTAAGGATATATTGTAAAGCTAAAGTTCAAGATGTAAGCTTTAAGAACATCGTTAAATTGTACATCCCAAATGAGTTATGAAAGTCACTGTAATACGAGTTGCCCCATCGTGTCTTATTCCCTAAATAAATCATTTTATTTTCGTATAATATATAAAGATAGCTTCTTTATCGTTGATTTGCATAAGCGCAGAATAATTAGGATGATGCTCGAGGGACCGAGGAGCACGAGAACCGGTTAAGTACATTCTAAAGATAAGCCATTGATCGACTCTTTCATGGTAAGAAATAGCACTGTAGTATACGAAAATCTAAATAACTTACTCTGCCGTTAGCTGCTTCGCGCGACAGTGACCTAAAAGCTAATTTTTGCATTTCCCATTGTCTTTTTTTATCCCGAGTTCGCCATTTAAGCTCTCTCCAAAGCGTTACATTCGTGACTTTGCAGCGCAAACACGACGTAGCACGAAAACGTCTATTCTTGATTTGTCTCAAGTTTCGTATGTCTCCTTATAAAAGATTTATTTAAATAGTCCCGGAAGTTTTCAACTACGTCGACGTTTCGAATCGTATTTCATTGAATTCCACGCAGAAGGTCTTCTGTGAAAACCGAACTGTATTTACCGCGTTAAAAATTGTTTGCAATTCCACCTGCGCGGTATTCGCTGAAAACCAATTCACTCGATCTTTATCAACTTTGCCTCTCGCGTCCCTTCATCAAACACGAGATTTCCATTGCAAGTATATATTTCTGAAGAATACAGCAATACGAGGCGCGCGCATTTGTAAACAACTTGGTCGCGCACCAGATGACGACAGCATTGCGCGTATATGTATATACGGCACGGCAGAGGGTGAAAAAATGACAGGGGAATCTGGAACACGATGTCAATCTAAAACCCGTTCGGAGAATTCCTTATTATCCGCGCGGCTCGTGCGTTCGATCGATGCGCGACCCAGTGGCATTGAGCGAGACTCGGCCGAGCTTTCGGTGTATGACATGATTGCACGTCGTTGCGATGAATTGCACAAGCTTCCGCCTTTAGTATTTCAATCTGGCCGTTTTTACAGCCCAATCAATAGAGCCGGTGCATTCGCCTGTAGAATAGCCGCGAACTTGCGCTCGATGGCATTGAGAAAAAAAAAGGGAGGGAGAATTGTAGTCTATAATATTCCACAATCTGGCGGAAAAATGTGTAATATGTTTTGCTACCTTTTTCAAAGTTTAGATGAACGTTACAAGAAATAGTATTGTTTAAATTCAGTAGTTGAGATGATAAATAAGTGAAGGATGCGTCATTAATTTATGTTTAACAATACATTTCGTATCAATTTAATCAATTTGGATGTTTGTGTCACCGCAAACGATTATCAATTACCATTGTTATATTAATGGAATCGATTTGATTTCAGTATTATAACGTTCATAATCAATATACGCATTTACGGTTATTCGTATTATTCAAATAAATTGAATAGCATTTATTTGCTTTGATGTTGTTGAATCCTTTCAATAACAGTAAATGGCCGATGGAAAATATTGAAATTTTCTCCCTTTTTCAAAGTGATCCTAAAATTTCCAGTGATATTCGACATTAATTAAATGGAAACGACGAAATTAATCAGTATTATCGTCCACACTCGATGCAAAATGTAATGTTAATTTGTAATTAAATTTGCGTCAACTCCGGTATCTATATAATATAGATATTATTATCATCAAAATCTCTTAATCGCAGTATTATTTTTTCGGAACTTTTTCTTTATCACTCCAGTGATGGCTGACGAAATTATTGACGTAATCATGTATACACCTCGATATACGAGCAACTATATCTAAAGGAAGCGGTTTCCCACGAAGAAACTGCCAAGAAAAAAAGCTTCATATTCCCGCTAAACCATCAACGTTCATTTCACACTACTAGAGCCACCTATAGCTACATGCAGATATCCACCCATCCCCGATCCGTGGACAGGTTTTTCACTCGACATCCACACGGGACGACCTGTTGCTCTGTCTTTCTCTCTCGGCGCTCGTCAATCTGGGCCTCGGAACAACTATATACACGCATCACCAGCCGCTCGAGAAGACTCTTCCGGAGGTTTCGCGCCCACGCAGCGGGAAAACGCTGCCACCAACACACACACACACACACACACACACATGAAAAGTCAAAGTGCACGCTATATACTGCAGGCAGCGCGCTGACGTCAGCGCACGCGGATTTCGTCAGAGCCAGTGACGTCACGCACCGTCGTCGTCGTCGCTACCACCCACTCGTGGCGGCGGCACTCGCGGGGGTGCGCTGACCCTTTTCATCGCGTTTATCCGTCGACCAGCATCGTTGTCGGGAGAGGGGCAGCACTGTAATGATAACGTGCGATAGGGCCGCACGAATATAAAGCGCCATCTCTATTTTCGTGGATATTCTCGGGGAAGCTGCTGCCAGCTACTAGCACAGGGACGCGTATATGGATTTCCATCGAGAACCACAGCCGCCGCCTACGACGACGATGACGACGACGAAGCCAAAGAGGAACGCTCGTGTGCGTAGGTGTACAACGCATGCGGAGAGTTGAACGAGCTCGCAAGGGGATGGTATGGGTCGAGGACGAGGAGGACTGGCAAGTGACGCGCGCGCGCTCATTTCGGGCTTGATTAAGCCCTCGCCTCTCTCTCTCTCTCTCTCTCTCTCTCTCTCTCTCTCTCTCTCTCTCTCTCTCTCTCTCTCTCTCTCTCTCTCTCTTGTTTTCGCTCTCAGGTCTTCCTGCGCACGCCGAAATTGACGTGGCCCTCGACAATGCTATGTATATATGTACTCTGCCAAGTGTCACTCACGCTCTTCTTCGAGCGATATCCAACGGGATAGGTAATATATACGTTTCACAGCTAGCAAAGTTCGCGACGCGAGAGCTTTTATACTAAAAATAACTCGAATATATATATAATTGCAATTGAAGAATGCGACATTGAAGCGTGTATATTATGAAGTGAAGTTTAGCTTTAATTGATCTCGCGTCATCGATCCGCGAGCAAACTCTAATAGACTCTATCTGTTACACGTACGCGGCAGTATGTGTGTGGGTGTGTTGGGGAAAAGTTTTTCCTGCAATGCAAGGCGACTTTACACGCAGCATATGCTTCATCATGCGAAACAATTAGCAATAACATGTTTCAGAAGATAATGGAAACTTGCCATCCGCGCGTGTATAATACATTCATAAAGTTTCATTCTTCTTCTGTGTGTGTGTGTGTGTGTGTGTGTGTGTCTGTGTGTGTGTGTGTGTGTGTTGTGTGTGTGTTGTGTGTGTGTGTGTGTGTGTGTGTGTGTGTGTGTGTGTGTGTGTGTGTGTGTGTGTGTGTGTGTGTGTGTGTGTGTGTGTGTGTGTGTATATATATATAACGCATATACCATATACGCGAGAGAGAGGGAGTGAGAGCTTACGGCGGCTGTCGCGTGTCATCTACTTCTATACTTGTTTTCATTCGCGCTTATGCACCGCGACGCCGGCGCCGACGGCAAAACCCCTGTACAACACGTTAAACCCTTTGTGTGGGAGTTTGCGACTCACTTCAATGGAACACACTGGGGAATTTTGCGTGCGAGCACACGCGTGTCTGCATGTCGAAAATGTGATGAAAATTCTATTTTTGGAGCTTTCACGGGTGAAATGCCGCGCCTCGACGAGGACTCCGTCGACTGTACCGAAAATTTGCGTGCCTCGCGTGTATGCTCGAGATATTTTCATACGTATATATATATCCAGCGGCCCTTTGCGCTCGTAAACATTTTCCGTTTGACATTCATTGCGCGGTGGGCCGGATAGTTTGTTTTATTAAAAAAAAAAGCCCGATTTTGGGGGCTGATGAAATGTTATTATTTCATGGGGTAGTATGTGGGAGCTTTTAATTGTCATCGTTAACACGCGAACTTTGTATAATGAGTGGTCAGATTGATAAGGATCTACTCCATGTGTAATTTATGAAGGTGAGTAAAGACTATATTATTACGAAAAATGTAATACTCGAATGCCAAAAATACCGGGATATATCGCCAAATTAAATTCGTTCTATTAATATTTTTAGAAAAAATTTATTTTCTGAAAAAGATATCTCATGAAAAATAAAGGACACAAAAGACTGTATTGAGAGGCGACGAAAGTTCCATTACAGCGAAAGCTCAAGCTTTTAGCTTGATTAGGAAAACATCGCCGCCGATCTAATGATTGATGAACTGCCGTTAGGAACACAACGAGCCAAAATAGACATAATCGGAAATAGTCAGATAATGCAAATTAGGTCAAATTTTCCGCTATCAAATTTCCAAATAGCTTCCTCACCTCCTCGCCCTAACGTTAACAAAGTAAGACAAGCCCTCTGAGTATAATACAACCCCGTCACTCTCCAGCCTCTGGCCTTATCACTTTCATTATCTCAGTTGTCCGGGTCAAAGACGTCGGGTTCCTCCTCGGTCTAGAAAAATTGCAAAATAAAAGACGGCTAGGGCCATTGTCGTCGACGCTTGAAGAAGGGGGGCAAAGGTGGGCGCGAGCGCAAAGGTCTGAGAGCTCGTCGCTCGCTCGCTTTCGCGGATCGATAGCGCGCTTATCTGGGTCACTGGGTTACAGGGCACACAGCGAGAGAGAGAGAGAAAGAGAGCGGGTCGCGCGCGATAAGAGGTCGAGTGTGCCGTGGCACGGTTAAAAAGTGTTATGTATGTATACACGCATCTGAATTTATTTGGCGATCGCGACCTCGCGACAAGGGTGGGAAAGAAGAGTATACGGGGACAAAAGTAAGCGCGAAGTGTAGCGAGAATTTCAGAGTGGGTGCACTGGGAGAAACAGGTTTGTAAAAATTACTATACTGTCTGATAAAGCTGTCACAGACTGTGAAAAATCAAAAAATGACCATACCTTATAAGAATTTTTGCTAGAAATATAAGAAAATTGACTGTAAGTATAGTAAAATTTACTGTAAAGTGTAGTAATTTTTTGGGTTTTTACAGTCTATGACAACTTTATCAGACAGTATAGTAATTTTTGCAAACCTTTTTCTGTCAGTGTATAGCTATAGATATGGTTGAGTAACGAGTTAGGAAATGCCTTGGAGTTTCGAGAGAAACAAATTCGGGAGAAGGAGCTGCAGAGTCGTGTGTATATAGGAGGAAACTTTTTCTATTGTCGAGAAAAGTGGGGTTGAAATTTCACTTTTTACAAAGCACTCGTGCATGAGTGAGTACACAAGGGTGTATAGAACGCTGCAGCGAGAGAGGTTGAGAGTATATGGAGCTTAACCTATATAAACTCGGTAGCCTCGAATAAAGAATTTTAATTCGCTTAGAAGTTTGAATCAGCAATTCGATTTAAGTGAAACAACAGGAAAAGTGAATTAGCGAAAACGCACTCGAAGTAAGTAAATCTCTCGAGTTTCAATAGAAAAGAAGAGTCGTTTTAACAGCTCGATAATTGTTTATTGATTTAACGAAAAGTTATATATAAACGATTCCACGAGAATTTTGAAAGTATCCAACACAAATTTTACCTTTTTTCCAACGTTAACATGTACGAATTTTAAATTTCTACCTCGTAAAAAAATGGCTTTTAGATGCGAGTCAGTGACATCGATTACGGTTAAACTGTCCGAGATTACCATTTCGATTCGGCTCTGCTTTCGCCGGTCAGAAAACTGGTTCATGCGGTTTTCAGCGCGCGCGCGCGTGCTGCGCTACTCCTTCGCGAAATCGCATTTGCAAATTTTACGATTCATATCGTTGCCGTCGATCGCAGTTATCAGCGGCCAAAAATAACATCGTTTCACTTTTAAATTGCAAATTTGATTGCGGGTAACGCGGCTGGGCAGAAATAAGCGCGCGTGTTTGGAAAGAGACTTTTTTTAATAATAATAAGTTCTGCAGGTTTACGAACGCGCAGGTGTATAACGTTTTATAAGATAAATATAGTAACGAGGTTTAGTGTTTGCGGAAAAATTCTTTATTCCTATAGAGACATGAAAAATTCCTATATATGTTATTGAAAAGGTTCATTTTCAAAGTTTACAAAAAGATATATGATTTAATTTCAAAGGTATTATTTCTCTTTCGTTTTATTTGTATTGGCATAAATTCTATAAAATTCTTGAACTAATGGGACATATTATAAGATTTTGTTCCAATGCTGTACTGTATACATAACGAACAAAATTGAGCTTTTCATAAGAACGCTGAACGATGAGAAAGAAGAAGTCTCGGCATTACAAATCCAACAATCCCATCCGAAGCTACTCTGCCGCCACTTTCTACGAGAATAAATATGCTTCAAAAAAATATTACAAAGTATTTCATTCCATCGCTGGCTTTACGCACAATGCCGCTTTCTAACGAGCTCAGCGAAGCTCTCTTGTCTCGCGCAACATCTTACCCGTATACGTAACAACCTTACATGCATATATGCAATCGGCGAACCCTGCAGCGGTCCCAAGGCTCTCTTTGCGGGCCCCGCGTGCAAGTTTATAATCTCCATAAAAATACTCAACTTCCCGCCTCGCGTATGTCCGACTGGTCGCGCGGCACAATGACGCGCACGCTGCAGACGGCGAAAAAAAAAGTAAGTCCGAAAATAAAAATAGCGCGCGTCGCGGCTCCCCTCCCGCCCCTCTCTTGTACCAACACACTCGCGGTCAAGAAACTCGGCGGAACAAAGACGGCGAAAAAGGCGGGCCGCCGCACGCAACTCGTCCGACGCGATATGTGTGTGTGTGTATATACACACACACACACACACACACCATACGATGCGGCCAAACTGGTTTCGGGGCGAGCAGCATCGCGCCAGACGGACCGCCAGGTGGGGGTATCGAAATTATTTAAGAGGAAAAAATAAAGTCACGGCAAGTGAAAAAAAAGGGGCGAGAGAGAGAGAGAGAGAAAGACGACGGTGCATCGACCACCCCGTCGTGGTGGCGCGTTTAGAGGGCAGCCGCCACAGGTCCAGGTGTCGACGACCTTACCTTCGGCCTGCGCAGGTTCCAACGCGGTTCTTTATGCTGCACGCATATAAAACGCATCCTACCCCAAGGGGGATTGCTTTCTGCAGAGCGTGAGCCCTGGTGCGCACGCACGCGAAAAGAAATTTTACGGCCGGAGATTGCAGCGCGCCCGGGATATGTTGGTTCTCAGAAGAGTTATATTCTGGTTAGTAAGTTGTCGTGGGCTTGGGATTTATTTATAATTGGAAAACGAACATTTTGAAATAGGTTTTTTTTAGTTGTTTTCGTGTTTTCAAATTTTAACGTTAAAACGGAGGCGAAATTTAATTTGTGTATATATATTTGGCGATTATTGGCGCATACTTCGATATTATAGTTTTAATCATAAATTTACCGAGTTATTTTTATACGATAGGTTTAGTTTTAGATTTTAGTTAAATGTTAGTATGTATAGTAGCACAAAAACTTTGACGAATGTGACCTTGAGACAACGAACGACAGACACCAGCCGTCATTACTTCATTATTTGCCTTTATTTAGCTTTGTCTAGAGAAAATAAAATGAGAAAAACTATATGAAAAAAGAAAGACTGAAAAATATTTTCAATGTTTAATTTTATTGATCACGTTCGTATGAATATATATCTTATCTAAATTGTGCTTAACTTGAATTTGCGTGGTACTAGAGTACAATTGCTATCGACTGTGCATTCAGTTTTATTATGCGAGCCCAATGAATCGCTATAATAGAAGCTAATTATAGTATTTGAATCTTATAGAAAATGTGTTGTATAACACGTATACAACTGCAGAAAAACACTTTACTAACAAAGTACCTATTGCATAACAAAAAAATAAATTACGTATGGAGTGTTACGAAGGCTTCATTGCCAGGAAATGAAACTTTATCATTAAATGGCAATTATTATATTAGCCAGATAAGTTCGTTAAATTTTTTAACTAATTTTGATATATACTTACTCCAATGTATTATTGTTACTGTTAAGGAATACAGATAATATACCATTTTTATTTAACCACATTCTACTTATTATAGGTAAAAATCAAAGCTCTGAAACGATAAAATTAGGACATTCAAGACTTCAATTTTCGATTTTGTCCTTCCTGCATTATAATTTGCATTTTGCCAAATAATTGTCCACTTGTCTTTGTTTATAAAAAATTATTATTTTAAAAATTAAAATTCTTTTTTTAAATATTCTTATTTTGTAATTGTAAACATATTAAGTATACAGTCCAACCTTAAGCATTGAGTAAAAACAAAACTGAAAGTTTAAGGCATTGTGAAAATCCAGATAAAGATCTGAAAGTCAATTAGATTTAAACAGTACCGTGCCAAATAAAACTGGTGTGGCCGGGTGTGGGTCCTATTCGGCGGATTAAATGACGCACTAGTCATAACAAGAACTTTAAGCGAAATTATTTTTAATACAAATATTTGTTGTAATTTTAAAAATAATACCATAAATTCAATGTCACGCTAACGGACGTATTATCTTAGAACACTAACACACAAACTTGCGAAGACTAAATAAACTCACAAAAAAAATTATGTTATACAATTTTCGCTTAGACTACCTTTAGGCAACAATAAAATTTCTCATTAATAAACTACAATTTAGCACATTCATTTATTTTACATAAAGTGTTATCGTTATATGGAAATCAAAGTAAATACACAATTATTATATAAGTATTTAATATTATGTATATAATTATTATATAATTTCCGCGAAAAAAGTTTGCGCATTTAAAGTTTTTAGGAAAGCAGTAGACAGCCGTTTCTACCCGATATCGTATTCTGCTAACGACACCAGTGCACTTCAAATTTAACGACCTCGTTTGAAAACTAAAAACACGAAAGCACAGCAAAAATCGTGCCTCACGCCGGAGAGCCTTGACATTAACGCACGTGTTCAGTCTGACACGACGACACCCCCAACCTGCAAACTCCTATGCGTATATATTTCCAAGGTGGTCCCTCTTTAACCTTCTGATGCCCACGCGCACTCACCTCGCTATCGCGTTACTGATAAGACGCGGCGCGCATGGATAAAGTCAAACGATAGCTCCCCTCTCCCACACACACACACAGCTGTCGCGACACAATGTTGCACCGATTGAGTCAGGCCCCCCGCACTCTCTCTCTTTCTCCCTCCATCCCTCTTTCTTTCCGGCCCTTATGCATGTACATTAGCGGGGGATATATATCGCTTTACGAGAGACTCGGATTGCGCGCGGAGCTGCAACGAACGCCGATATGACCTACCGCATGCATGAGCGACGCAGCGGCTCTCGTCTCTTATTCTTTCCCTCTCGTCTCCCTTTCTTCTCCCTTTCTCTTTCCTTCTGTTTTCTTACTCGCACGCGCGCGCGCGCGACGACGTCATGGCCGTTCGCTGCGCTATAACGCGCTTTGTTTGGTGTCTTTGGTGTCGCTCGCGCGCGTTTGCTTTTGTATAACTGTATCCGTTTTAATCGTTATTGAGGTATTTATTTTGTACACTCAGGCACTCAAACACGGCGATATTAACGTCGGTTCTGTATTCTGTAATTTTATTATCAGCAGAATGCTCATGAATTTTTTGATAATGTGATATTTTTATTAGAGATTACTCGTTTTAATACATGCGTAAAAAGTCGTGCAAAAAGTGTAGCTCGCGTAAAAGATGAAAATGTTCGTTAAAAGAGAAATTAAATTTCATTCAATATTAATAAATCGAATCAGTTTTATTCAATTTCATTTTGTCAGAAGATTAAATTCCCTTTTAATTTAATTTTCCACTTTATAGATGACAATGAAGATTTTATTCGATCGTTATGAGAGAATTGCATTTTACATTTCCACTGTGGGATTGCAGCTTTATTCAATCTAAATTCTTTTTTATTTTTGACATAAGTATATGTAACATGTTTTAAAACATATAAAATTAAATAAATACCTACAATAAATACAAAAAAAATCAACACCTTCAATTATATGTCAGTCTATCAAACGAACTTTTCGCTATTACCGAAGTGTCACGCAGCCGCAATTTAAAGTCGCGAACATGTACATTTAAAACTATACGAATCATATCGGTTTACCCCAGCGCTACACGAGCACGAATCTACGAAAGTAAGCACACACGAACGATGGTGAAACCCAAGACGCGCACAGATCCCAAAAAGAACTGCCAGATTCTAAACTTTCAAAGCGTCGGCGGATACAGTCGGCTCATCTCTTTTTTCCCTATGCATGCCGTCACTCGTCGCACGTGGCGCGGCGTTGAATTACAGTCTCAGCAAGATTTGTTGGATGCTCATACGCAAGTTGTATATACGTGTCACAATTTCATTGAATGAACATTATTAATGAACTCGGGTGAAAAATTGTTGTCCATTTGTGATTTTTTAAAATTAAAGCATTAGGTTATGTCGGTGAAGGTAAAGTATGACTTATATTTAATATGTAGTGCAAAATATATAATTATAGGTAATATGACTTATTAGAATTCCTCTTAGCAATTATTTTGTAAAAAGTTTTCCTCGTCTAAATATGACAAAAAATTTTCTCAAGTTTTCCTTGACAAACTCAAGTTCTTGCACGATACTTGCAATTATTGAACTGGATCGCGCATAACCTGTGCTTAATTTATCTAGGTTATTAAAAGAGATAACGTAAAGCTTACCCTTGACCTTTATCATTTTCCGCATAATTGGTAAGACATTGTCTACATACCTGGAACAAAAGAAAAAATAATTCTTAAAATACATTCGACTGAATTGCGTCAAATTAGTTTTACATATAAATTTAATAATTTAGGGTTGTACTGATATTACAATTCTAAATCACTGTAAAAAATTTAAACTGATTGCCGAGTTGGTTACCAAGTTAATAAAATCTTAATTTAACATTATCTTATGCGAATCAACACGATTATCAACTTGATTAAAAAAAAAAAAAAAACAATGGATCAAACGATGATTAAGATATGATTTTTAAAATTGATAAATTACTTTTATTTGGACAAAATAACAACCAATTTACAACAATTTTTTGCAGTTATTACGTTATTACTATATGGTATTATTATTTCTCACAAATTATGTACTAAACCATTATTATTATTAACTTTTGAACGAGATATACGGCCATTACAAACTTACGAATCTTATTTTAGCCATATATATAAGTAACTAAAAATTAATCTCTTTCAATATTAAAATAGAGGCCATAAAAGTGTTTATTTCAACATTAGAAGGCTTCTTTTTTGTTAATTTTGGTTGATGCTCTTTATTTAATGCTCTTTTTATAAACTTTCTTATCACGTTTTTTTACAACTAGGTATTTGGTCGGTAAAACTTCTTTAAAAAAGGAGTATTCTAGATTATTCTGAGGTATCTATTCTTCATTTCTAAGTAGGTTCTTCCTTCCAATGACAAAAAAATTCTTAAAAAAAAGAAGGTTTCTAGGTTATATAAACTTGTAATTAAGACTATAATTCCGTTTTATTTACATCATAATGTGATGTTTCCAATTTCTCATTGAACATCAAGAGTGAAAAGTAAAATATAAACTCAAAAGCTGCATGAAATCGCCAAGCAAAGTACGTATCCGTATATCAAGACGAGAAATGTCATCCGTAGCTACAACCATCCGCGAATTATTCGTTACGAGCGGATCGCAGACGCGCACGAGCGCGACGACAGCTTGCGTAATGGCAATGAAATTTACATGACGGGATATTGTACGCAACGCCTCACGGTGTCCAGCTAGATGTACGATATCGATATCGAGAGCGACCCACCGTGACGTCAATTGCGCCGCAGATTTGCGTGCTCCCGGTGCCATTATCAGGTGGTGTGTTTGTTTTTCAAAGTTTTTCTTTTTTAATATTTTTATCCTCGTATAATTTCTATCAGGTGTGATTAGACTTTGCTAAACAAAACTTATGATTCTCTTTTCGTGAAGATTTTGTTGTACAGAAAAAGGTTGCGCATATAGTAAAAGAAAACGTAACTGATTGAATTAAACCACAGGAGTAGATTTCTATATACAGGAGTTTGAGTTGTTGTAGTTTATTATACTATTTCAAATACACTAAATTGTCAGCTCATAAGCTAAATTACTAAAAAATTATTATTTCTATTACCATTTTTCGTTAATTATTATTATTATTTATTAATTTCCATAAAAAATTTGTTCTTATAATTTTTGTAAATATAAAATAAATGAAACTGGCAGTCCACGCAAAAAGTATTTTAAATCTTCGTTAATTTATAATCGAGTTAAATTTATGCCGTTGAAAGATTTTACTAAGTACATTCACCAAGAGGGGAATAAATTTACTTTTTATACTAAAGCGATTTTCATTTTTTTTTCAGAGTAAGCAATCAAATTTAAATTAATCGCAAACGAATTTCATTATCCTTTCTTGAAATTCAACAGAATGAAAAAGTTTTTCTTTAATATATTTAAAAACTTTTACACTTTAACCATAATTATATACATTACATAGTTTGACGAGCAGAGAATAATGTTGTAATGGGAAAATAAACGATTACAAAATTTATGCTATAATGAAGTAATTTAGACAAAATTAAAATGTACGAGGAATTCATAATTTTAACAAATTCGTGACGAAAAGGTATAACACATGGCCACATTACGAAGGACGAAGCATACCGGAATTATTTCAAATCACGCGCAGAGATGAAAATACCTACGCTAGCGCAATACATGCATCACCTAGCTAGCATATTCAATCTTCTAGATGAAAAATCTGTCAGATGGTATACCAACAAGTACACAAAATAGCAAATTATGAATCTATCACATATTTATATAACCACATATTTATACAGCGACCAAAGAATCAGTTTCGAGACAAAAGAAAACATCCGCCTTTTTGTAACATTTATTCCCCGACAAATTCACGCATATAAATAAGCTCGAACGAGCGCATACAAACAAGGCAAATAACTGATGGAATGGCGAAGTTTTGGCAATATTAGCGAGGGAGAAAGAGAGTCGGGATAGAGTGCGTGCGTCCGATGCGCGCGAGAACAATGCCCGCCCAAGAGACGACGGGAAACAAAGGAACGAGAGGATGACGCTTTGGAAAACATATGAGGAAACAATCGGAAAGACGTGTACCGGCGATCGATCGGCGGCTCGCGCTATTGCGTCGATTTATTGCCTCCTCGCGTTTTTCCTCGTGGCGACCTGCCGCCGCTCTGTCACCTCAACCATAATGCCGCAACGCTCCGCCGCTGATGAAATGGAAAAACATAAAGGAGAAATAGGAGAAAACTTTCCTATACGGCTCTCCACGTCCTTTATGGGTCTGAAGTTTGTAACGTTGGAGTTCAACGAAATAATAAAAAAAAATAATTCATTTTGCTTCACGTTTATATTAAATAATATTAATTTTGCGTGTAGATTTAGTGTTTTATAGTATAAATTTAGTTTAAAACAAAGGTTTAGATAAAATTTCCATTGTTTAATAACTTTAATCAATCTTAAAAAATTATTTCGTTGCATTCCAACGATGCGAACTTCAGACCCATCGTCCTTTCTCAAACAGCCTCTAATTCATTTTTTTTTGTTGTTTGAAAGGTACCCCGTTTCTTATACATAGCAGTCGTACAGAAACTACCTATAGTGGCACAAAAAAGCTTTGACCGTTAAAAGACGGATCGGCTCGTATATATAGCAGCGTCGATTTCGGTTGAACCTTTGAGTGTTTTTTTCCATTTTTCTACATGAAATAAAATTAAAACCTAATTATTCTCCGTGAAGGTAAAAATCGCAAAAAATCACGACGCGGGGCAAAAAAAGCTCAAAGCCAAAGCATAATTACACGAAGTTGCGTTCGCGCGCGAAAGAACGCGGGAATATATAGCGTACGTGTGTGTTATACGGAAGGGTCGTCCCCGGGTATATAGCGTGACAAGCGATGTGTGCGTGTGCCACTTGCACCGTGCCACTTTGTTTCTCGCTCACGGGGAGGGATGTCTATAAAAAAAAAAAAGAAGAACGCCATGGATATACCCGCGTCCCTCGCTCGTTTTCTACTTCATTTGCAGCTGGTGAAGCGGCGATGAGCGCAAAGGATCGCGGGTTTTTGTCGTCCCTGAATTAGCGACGGCGCACTGCTTCCGCGCGATGGATGCATCTAGCTGATATTGAGAATTCTCTTGCGAATCGATAACGCGCTTATAGACGGTGCGCCGGGTTGTGCTTTGTGAAATTTTATCGAGCTTATTCGAGTATGCGAGAAATCGCTTTAAATAAGGTGACGGGGGAATTTATATTAAGTCGAAAAATGTGCAATTTTGCGCGCACTGATAAGTTCTCACGTGGCGTTTTGTAAAACACCATTTTGATAGAATTGAAGAAAAATTAAGAACTCATTTATCTTAATGGACGTGGAAAAAGAACAACTCGGGAAAAAGAGAGTGATTGTGCAGAAGAATTTGCATGAGAAATCTTTATTCACCGTGTTTGCGACATTTCAAACTGATTTACGTCATTTCAATTTTTAATAGTCCACGGACGTGACAACTTTATTATGAAATAAAAATGTCATCAACAGTGTCAGCGCGTCAACTATGATTGGTTTTCAATATTAATTCATATAAAATGCGCAGCGTATGAAATAATAATATAAGCTGCTTCTTTACATTTCTTTATTTATATTTGAAATTCATTCCAACTAGAAAGTTGTATATAAAATTAACAATAGTCGAAACAATGACTTTAAAAAATCACCTACAAAGGCTGTCAAGTTTCAAAGAAATCTGAAGAGCGGCAGACCTTGAAATTTTCACAACTAAAAATAGATCGAGTACGTTTCCAAATAGGGAATGTGGTTGTAGAGTAAAAGAAAAGAGAAAACGAATACATTTCAAACGCTAAAGACTATATAAATGGAAAACAAATTGTTTCGACTTCTAACAAAAAACTTGTATTTTAAGAAAAATATAATTAATCAATTACAAAGTAATAAAAATCGTAATAATGTTTACCCAACTTATAAACGCATTGACGAGAAAGACCCTTTCTAATGTTATAAGCGTTCACTATCATTATCTACTTAGGCAGTCTGTGTGCTGGACAAAGTGAAACCATCTATGGGAAACGAATTTTGACGGAACTTTGAGAGTCGGTTTCTGCTATCTAAAAATGGAGCGCTCTGTACCGGTAATTCAATGGGGGCCCTTTTCCTCAAGATTTGACCTAACTATTTTAAATTTCCATTACTCTAATATTTTCTAAAAAAATACGTTAGAAAAGATTAAATTATATTATCATTTTCTAACGCTATCTTTGATGGCCTATATATAACTTCTAAGGAATCAATATTTTTAATAAATCAAAGCTTAAATTATAGCATTCATAATTTTTTTGCTTGTTTTTGTATAATATAAATATTTGCAAACCAATGAAAGTGACATTATTTTTCAATAAGATATGTCTATTTAAGATTAGCTAGCTTAATTTCGAGAAAAATAACCCATTTAAACAGCTTCATTTTTTAATACCAGAAATGGACTTTCGAAACTATGAAACTCGTAACTATCAACTATCAAACTCGTTTTCCACAGGCGTCAAACTCTTCTTGTCAGTGAAATAAATTTGGATTAAATAGTACCAATACTTCAAAATGAAATTGATTTGTCTGTGACAGTTTGATTTATATAGCGAAAACGTAATTTTAGTGATTTAAGGACGCTCTTGCACGACAATACAGTTTGTGCGCTCAGCGAGAGCACAAACTATATACCATGCACGTCGTTCTGTCTCTCTCGCTCTCGTGCAGGTCGTCTGCTATTTGTGTTCATAATCATGAATTAAAGAAAATATCTCGAAATTTTTCACGGCTACGTACAATTTACAAGGTGTGGTTTGAAAGGGGAAGCCTCAATCTTTAAAGCTATATGTTTTTTTACTGGTCAAAAATTTGATCCATTTTCAGAAATACTCGATTTAACCTATTTTTCCCGCCATCCCATAAGAATACATGTAAAAAATGATAATTTCAAACGTTACTACGAACTATTGAAAATGTTATATCCCAGTTTGCAAATTTTCATGCAAGAGCGTCCTTAATATACAAGTAATTACTATTATTCTTTAGAATAACATTCGAACAGTACAATATGTCTATTATTCATACTTATAGCACTGCGTGACATAAATCTGCGCTTAGGTCGTGCCTATTCGTGACTCAAGTAGCCCATTATTGTACCGTGCTCGTCGCTCTCGCTATGTTCGGGCGCTACCGTCCGGTGCAACAATGGACTGCTTAAGGGGATGCCTTACTCGTACTATTACCGACCGAGCAATTCACACAGTTTCAAGCTGATTAAAAATAAAATACGTCGAATCACAAAAAATCAAGAGAACACTCTTCTGTGTTTTTTAACGTTCTATCATCCAGTCAAAGTTTGGAGTCGAAATATCAAGTCATTTCTGCAAAAACTTTGAACGAAATTAAATTTAACCTGAAAAGGAATTAAATTTAATTTCGTTCAAAGTTTTTGAAAAAACGGCTTGATATTTCGACTCCAAACTTTGACTGGATGATAGAACGTTAAAAAACACAGAAGAGAGTTCTCTTGATTTTTTGTGATTCGACGTATTTTATTTTTAATCAGCTTGAAACTGTGTGAATTGCTCGGTCGGTAATAGTACGAGTAAGGCATCCCCTTAAGGTAGCATGAGCGGTGGGTATCGTACTAAGTGGGAGCACCTGGTGACCCTAAAGAAATTTCAATACTAATTTTCTGCAAATTTTACTTATGAATGTGCCAAATCACTTACAATGATAAGTGAAATAAAAACATTAATGCTAAAGTTAATCAAACAACAATTCAGTCTCTTTTCTCTCTCCGAGCCAAGGCACGTATTTTTCATCGCTCCTGACGCGACCTGCTGCGACATCTATAATGTCGGAGCCTGGCCCATGATGTAAGAAAAGAAGGTGTGCTCCCAAGCTAACTTCATTTTCGTCATCTACTGCGCCTTCCCACTTCCCGCCATATTGAAATTTGACTGGGTGTTTGTTTACGTTTAGAAACAGTGTGAGAATGCATTGTAACTTGTTAAAATGCCCGGTTGTTCAGTAAAATTTTGTACAAATTGGAACGATAACACTAAGATTACAGATATAAGGTTTTTTCGTTTTCCAAAAGATAAACAGATAATCAGCAAGTGGATTGAAGCTTGCAATAACTCTAACCTTAACATCATGAATAGTAGAGTATATTATAAAACAAAATTACTTGATTAATAAGAGATTTTGGTTTTTATTTTTAATTTCATTTATGTAGCTCGTATCTGTTCCATTCATTTCACCCATAATTGCTTTGAGAAAAAACTGGATCATTTGATAGTTCCTGGAGATAGACACACATTTAAGCTCACTAAAAATGCAATTCCTATAGAAAATTTAAGTTCAGATAGAAAAATATTAAGGTATGTGAAATTACTCATTAGAAAGAAACTGTTTATTTGTTAACGTGTAATAAATTTTTTTTTAAATCTAGAAGAAAATGTAAGGGAGGAAATTAACGTAAATGTTTTGAGTCATTTAATAAAAATAATGAGCCTGCAAGTAAGAAAACTAAAAATGATTTTGATAATGACAAATTAAGGGCGGAAAACAATGATTTGAAAATTGAAAATCAAAATTTGAATTTGGAAAATAAAAGATTAAAGCAAGAACTAGAAAAATTCAATAGGAATATTCGAAAACAAGAAAAATTAGCGCAAAAGCAAATACAAAATAGAATATATGATATATTAAGACCTATTTTTACATCCGGCCAAATAAACAAGATTTTACGCCCCGGAAAAAAATATATACGATGGAGCCCAGAAAAAAAATGCCATTACCTGGATTGTCTATACTAAGAAAACAAGCTGCCGCAGTTTGTATGAAACCAGGCGTTTTTAATGCTGTTTTATCAATTATGAAAAACGAGTATGATGAGGTTTCACCGATTGAAAGGCTTTGCATTCTATCGTTTGGCGAAATATACATTTCTCAAAATATTAAGATTGATCGAAAAGAGGAGCTAGATCTGCAAAGACTCACAAGTTTTATACTTAAAATATAATGCTGTAAACATTATTCCTTATGTTTTATTTATTTTAATAAATAGTACATTACGATATGTGGGCCGGAAATTGGATTTCCGGGCCGTGCGTGGTATGACGCCCGAGGCGAAGCCGAGGGCGTCATGACGCACGGCCAGGGCATCCAATTTCCGGTCCAAGTATTGTATACTATTTTTCTTACTCCCCGGCCGAAAGTACGTTCTGTAATTGTTAAATAATTGATAAAATTGCGTTGTCGTCTGCTAGCTGTGTTTGAGTGTTAGTTTTTCTTTCGGCCCGCTCGATAGTACTGCCTCTGTGGGCCGCTTTGGGTAGCTCGGTCGATATTACCGACCGTTTTTTCTTTCGACCCGGCGTGGAGAGCTGGTTTTTTGGCCGTCTGCTACTTTCGCTGTTACACAGATGGTTTGATGCCCGCCCGACATTTGCAAGACCGAGGCGAAGCCGAGGTTTTGCTGGTCGGGGCGGGCATCAGAAACTCATTCATTAAAAAAAGACAACACCACTTTTTATTTCAACTAACTCTTTTTTCTCGTCACACGTGTACTTTCCTCTGTCTATTTCGTACGTGTCTAACCTTCACACCACACAAACATATTTTTCTTACTCGCCCACCCGAAAGTACGTACTTTCGGCCCGCATCTCCGGGCCGAAAGAGAAACTTTCGCATCCTGTTTAGACCAACCGCGCGCTCTGATTGGCTGCCGAAATTTCCTGACCCGCGGCGCTTCAGCGCCCGCGCGCATGCCCGAGGAAAGATGTTTGTGCGGTGTGAAGGTTAGACACGTACGAAATAAACAGAGGAAAGTGCACGGGTGACGAGAAAAAAGTTAGTTGAAATAAAAAGTGGTTTTGTTTGATCGTGGTTATTGTTTTTTAAACGTATGGACGGGAGCGTCCGAGAAAAATATGTTTGTGCGGTGTGAAGGTTAGACACGTACGAAATAGACAGAGGAAAGTGCACGTGTGACGAGAAAAAAGAGTTAATTGAAATAAAAAGTGGTGTTGTCTTTTTTTAATGAATGTGTTTCTGATGCCCGCCCCGACCAGCAAAACCTCGGCTTCGCCTCGGTCTTGCAAATGTCGGGCGGGCATCAGACCATCTGTACAATAGCGAAAGTAGCAGACGCCCAAAAAACCAACTTTCTACGCCGGGCCGAAAGAAAAAACAGTCGGTAATATCGACCGAGCTACCCAAAGCGGCCGACAGAGGCACTACTATCGAGCGGGCCGAAAGAAAAACTAACACTCAAACACAGCTAGCAGACGACAACGCAATTTTATCAATTATTTAACAATTACAGAACGTACTTTCGGCCGGGGAGTAAGAAAAATAGTATACAATACTTGGACCGGAAATTGGATGCTCTGGCCGTGCGTTATGACGCCCTCGGCTTCGCCTCGGGCGTCATACCACGCACGGCCCGGAAATCCAATTTCCGGCCCACGTATCGTAATATACTATTCCTCGGACGCTCCCGTCCGTACGTTTACTTAATTGTTTCTACACGACTCGAAAGTACGTGTAGGAAACAAGAGGAAAAAACAATGACCACGATCAAACAACACCACTTTTTGTTTCATTTAACTCTTTTTTCTCATCACCCGTGCACTTTCCTCTGTTTATTTCGTACGTGTCTAACCTTCACACCGCACAAACATCTTTCGTCGGACATGCGCGCAGGCGCTCAAGCGCCGCGGGTCAGGAAATTTCGGCAGCCAATCAGAGCGCGCGGTTGGTCTAAAATAGGATGCGAAAGTTTCTCTTTCGGCCCGGAGATGCGGGCCGGAAGTACGTACTTTCGGGTGGGCGAGTAAGAAAATAAAATTGTTAATCTGTTTGTTTATGTAAAGTATTATTAATTACGTGTCTGTGTGTGCGTGAGTGTGTATTACATATATATTTACATATTCACCTTGAAATAGTAAGTTTTAACATCTATAGTTACAAATTGGCATTAATTTTGATTTGGTGTAACCAAAACATCTATTGAATTTTTAAATGTATCAATATTGCGCGCTTAACTATGATTGGTTACGTATTCAATATGGCCGGTGTTTGGGAAGCTTACACCATTGGCTGATTTGGAAGAATGCGCGAGAATACACCTTCTTTCCTTACATCATGGCCTGGCCGCAACATGTAAACAAGCGTGGTTTCACGTGCATGCCCCGTAAGCGCTTTTATACACGAGGTTATCGAAAGTAACTAACTTTGATCACAATTTTCATGGTATTTTACTCGGCAACACATATTTTGTTTGGTTCTACGCAATCTACGTGAAGTAGGCTACAACTTGTAGTTTTCTCTTCAAGAGTTAGTATTTTATAACTGAGTTAGTCCTGATGAATCGTGTTTGGGAAAGGGAACTTCCATAAGGCCCGTGTAAAACTATCAGTTTTCAACATTTGTTTTCTCGATAATTTGGTTGGCAATCCTATTTTTTCTGGGTGGATATGATTAGTTGAATACTTCAAGAATACAGTCTAATTTTTTTAGCTGTAGCCAGTATTTTACAAAAGTCGCTCATGCTACCTTAAGGACGTTCTCTTGGTCGAAACAGCAGTTTTAGAATTTTTAATTTTTAAATAATGTTTTATTAATTTGATAATCCAAGGTTAAGTACATGTAACAAATATATACGAGAAGGAACACAAACAATTTTTTTCAGACAAATTCAGGTAATAGTTACTATGATATTGTTACAATTAAAGACAAAAACTTCAGTAAGTTACCTAATTTTTTTTGTTTTTTATCTGATTTTAACGAAATAAAGCTTATTTTGTTCGTCAAGAAATTTCAGGGGGAGTATCGATGGGGAAAATTTATGATACGAGTTACCAGTACGGTGCAATATCAATTTGTTTAAGAAAAGCAAGTCAAGTTTTAGTTAACAAATTGATATTGCGCCGTACTGGTAACTCGTATCCTAAATTTTCCCATCGGTACTCCCCTTGAAATTTCTGTACTGTAAGTTCGGATAAAAAACAAAAAAAATTAGGTAACTTATAAAAGTTTTTGTTTTTAATTGTAACAATATCATAGTAACTGTGGCCTAAATTTGTCTGAAAAAAATTGTTTTATTCCCATCTCTACTATAATGGCCATTTTATTATGCGGGAATAAAGTAAATTAGCGGGAATAAAGTAACATAGTCTAATTTTTTACGTTTATGGTGAGTTGGGTTAAAACTAACAAAATTATAACACATAAATACAAAATAACTTTTCAAATCTATGAAATGGCCACAGTGGCGATGGGAATAAAGTACTATATGTAATACGCGACTTTAGTCCCTTGTTACATAATGTACTATTCTGTTCCTTCTAGTATATATTCGTTACATTATGTACTTACTCTTAGATTATCAAATTAATAAAACATTATTTAAAAATTAAAAATTCTAAAACTGCGGTTTCGACCAAGAGAACGTCCTTAACGCACGAATAGGCGTGACCGCGAAAAAAAAAATTAAATATCGATAAGATTATGCATTTGACTAAAATTTTCGTCTATGAAATTTTTTAGACGTGTTAAACGTAATATTAATTTTTTTTTAAGGTTCATTGAATATAATATTTGTCAAATTTTTATGAAACGGATTTAAAAATAAACTTTATATGCATACAAATAAAAAACATTTTTCAATTTACGTATAAGATAAGATACTTTTCCGCTAACGTATTAGTATTTCTAGCAATACAGTTTTCTTTTACAGTATTTATTTAATTAGGTATGATCAGTCGAACTAAGCACGAATGCTAATAATCTCAAACACGTTGACGTAAACATAATATCCAACTCGCGACTTGTGAGATTTCGGGTTACGACATCGCAGTCTGGAGTCAAGTGCGAAATTGTCGCTAAACGACAAAACCACTCTCCAACTTCCTCCCTCTCTCTCTTACTTTCTCTCTCCCTCTCTCTAAAAATTCGTTGGAATACCTCTGAACGGAAACGGATGTGAACTCATCGCTGGAAAACGAACGAACGCACGAACGCAAGAGAACGCGCGATAAAATAGCCGCACTCGTCGCTGAGAAAAATGCGCTTTTTCGCGCACTATCGTCAGCGGTGCTTGATAAATGCCATTAACAAAATAAAAAGGTCGGAGAAGACGATGTGTCATTGTGGCCGGCAAAGTCGCTGCACACTGCTGCTTAAATATATTAATCATCGCCCAAGATTATGCGACGCGCGAAAAAATACCGTTGATTATTCCGCGTACACACTTATAACTTACATCCGGCGTCTGTTCGCGCGCGCGTTATGCAGACCCATGTAGACCCAGAACTGTACGGGCGCTCAACTTTGGTTATTTAAAAACACATGATGGGCCAGCGTGTTCTGCATGCGGAGGGACGACATACACGGACTCTTTCGAAAGCGAATAGGTAGCTAAAAATAACACGCACGGGAAATTCAAAACCCATCGTCGCACAGCATGCGCACAGTACGTACACGTATATGTATATATGTGCTCCGACTTATGAGGTTCTGCGGGCGGCACGCACGCACGCACGCACGCGCCGTTCGTCGCGCTCCGGCACGCCTACAGGGAGCAATAACCCAAATAAGGCGGCCCTCGATACCGTCGTCGTTGTCTCCGCCGTATAGCCTTCGTGGCTGTCTTTATATAGGGGGGGTTACACCGCAACCGTATACCAGAGCTGTATACCTATGCACATACATAATGACGCGATGTCTCCGTGGTTCGCGCTATGGGAGTAAAATCGTGAGCTGCGAGCAACAGAGTGGAGTGCGTGCGTGTGTGTAAGATCGGGCGGGTGCGCGCGCGCGAGAGGCAGAGAGAGGATAGGAGAGAGGTTGGCGTTCGTGCGATCGACTTTCTAGCATGGCACGCGGCCTCCTTCTCTCCCTCCGCGTTATATACAGTTGCCTATAGATATGAATATTATATATAAATGCATAATATTGAGAAGAGCAGAGTGATGTCTGCGATGTCCACCTACCTGACTCGCCATACACATTGAATATGGAAGGAACGGGTCGGGGCGCTCGCTAGCGAGAAAGAAAGCCGACGACGAGGACGACGATGATGCTGTCGTGGGGGGGACGGCAGACGAGACGTCCGTGCAGCGTCGGCTGGCCGCTAGTCACCACTGCAGGCTGCGACGACTCCGGTCACGCGTAGGTGGTGGTGGTGCAGATAGTAGAGCGGTGTCACACACACTCGCGGGGCGGCGGGGCTCACAACCTGGCGGCGCGTGAGATGGCGAAAGGCGCGCGCTTATATATGCACACGAGAGACGACGGCCACGGGACGACGTCGCGCGGAGAGCAAGCGAGGGAGAGCTGGTAACGCTTGTATATATTATATCGAGGATCGTGTGTCTCCCCGGCCTTGAGTAATACTCGGTTGCCGCGGCGGCGTTCCTGAAGCGTTGCTTTGTGGTGCGTGGCTGCCTGCCTGCGTGTGCGTGCGTGAGGACGCGCGTCGAGGGGGACACGACGAGAGAGACACGTCCACGGTGAGTCTGCTGGGCCAACTGACGAGAAGCGCCGCGAGCCGCGCGACGACGAGCCAAGGCAGTTCGCTTTGTGTCCGTCCTCCTCGCTCATGGAGAGAGAGAATGAGAGAGGCATAATAGAACAGCGCAGTCTGCCGGCCAGTTGGAGCGAGTGACTGGCTACTTGGTGCCGGTCTCGCGCACCCCTGCGGTCACTACACATCGCCCTGCATATATTTTTATTATAATTGTCCGATCGTTACGCTCACAGACCAGTTGCTGCTGTGCGGTTGCTTTGGATTTCTATATGTACCTATTGAAATCTTGGACTCCTGTCTCTGATGACGTGATTTTTTTATCTTTCCCACGATGTAATTCAATTATTTTATCATCCAAACATCAGGGAACAATGTTAATCAGTTGTAGAGATGGTTTGGTTGAAAAGTACGTTTTTTAAACGTTTGACAAAATGTTTGCACTTCGTTGTTCACAAAGCGACTATTTATGCGAAATAATGCGCTCTTTTGACTACTCTCCTCTTATCTTAACAAGATTATGTAGAATAGAATAGAACTGTTGTATATTTCTACAATTTAAACAAACTTCTGATTTATCACTTTGGCTTTGCTCCAAAATGTGTAAACTTGCATTTAAATAACACAGTGTGTCGGTAACGCAGAAAAGTATTGGTAATACTCACCTTATATATCTTAAGCGAATTACCAGCAATCGGAAAAGATGACTCATAGGAGTATTGATGTTTATAACATTGAAACCTGTCTTATACTTCTCAGACATGTTATTTGCTGTTTCACAATATTTCTCAATCTATTGTAATTATAAATAAACTCATATTATTCACACAAACTAGTAATATCTTAAGTCCTTTCATCTAATCAATTTCATGCAATTTTTTTTCTTTTCTCGTGCTCATTTCTTATATAATAGTTCCATAAATATTTATTTTTATATTAATCTTGATTCGGTTCTTATTTGATAAAAATAGAAATATAAAAAATGCTATTTAACAATTTAATGAACTATATTTAAATGTACTCAGGTGTTTATTTAAAATATGCTACACAAAATTTTACGAAGTCGTTCTGACCATAAGATAATGTGTACTTACCGACAAATTTTAGAACATGTATATCTTTTGCAAATAATAATTGAATTACTAAAAAAAAAATTGAGTATAGTATTTATATATACGGAGCGCCTGACAGAGCTGTTTTTCCAAAAATCTACTCAGAATTTATTTAATTAAATAAAAGCCGCAATGCCGATAAGTAGGGATCTGTAATACTTCGAATTTTGCCAGTATTAAAACGAGCGTATCTCATGGAAATGCTGATAGAATCGCACAAAAAAAAATCTGAGCATAGTATTTACATACACGGAGCGCCTGACAGAATTGTTTTTCCAAATAAACGTTCGAATGTTTATGAATTAAATAATGAAATTGGGTTGATTTTGAGGTTCACATCGCCATAAGGATAGCATGAGGTAATGACAAATAATATAACTTATAATTTGAGTTTCCTACACTTTTTTTTTGACACTCCGTGCGTAAAGTGCCACTCGTATACGAACGCTTACATTTACAAGTATGCGCAAAAATAGCACTTTACGCTCGGAGTGTCAAAATGGTATATAGTGTACCAAGGGTGTTAAATGGGCCTTTTTAGACCGAGCGTAGAGTTTGCAATACGAGCCGCAGGCCAGCAAGCACGAGCCGAAGGATAGTGCGTCTTGCGAGCCGTAGATGAGTACTGCAACCACACGAGGTCAAAAAAGCCCACTTAGCCCTTGGTGCACACGATATTCTTTGTGACACAGGTTTGGATTTTCGTGTCGTTGTACCTGTAACGGGGGACTACATTAACGGATTCCCCATACAGCAACCAAAGCCATATTGAAATTTTCATCTTTATCTTTCCTCATTTCAACATATTTAAAATTTTTTTCTAGAAGATTATTGAGAAGCAAGTACTTATAAGAAAACCTCAGAATGTTGCAAGAAGTGATTTACATGTAAAAATCCACTTTATCTCCAAAAAAAACTCCAAAATCAGCTATTATTGCCTGTATGGTCAGTGAACCTCAGGAATTATGTTTCATATTTTTCACTAAGAAATGGTGTAGTGAAAATTCAAGCTATACTCTATATGACCTGAAGATTTTGCACTTTCCTTGTTCCCAGATTTTAATTTTCTTAATCGGTACGTATAATATGAATTCAAGTAATGTCATTCAAGTGTTGCAGATTAATTTATGAATCTTAAAATATTTCTTAGTGGAAGAAATTAATTTTTTTAATATTTTTGCATCTGCAGTGTAAACCTTCACTAAATAAACTCAATATTTATAGAGATCTACTTAAAATATTTTTCAGCGGAAGAAATATTTTAATAAAAAGAGAAAATTTTATTTTAATAAACCGGTTATTAGTAGCTTGAAAAAATAACAAAGAAAACATGTCAAAAAATTGCCAAAATTAAAGCAAGAAACCAGTGGCTGTTAGGTACTTGTATATAAGAAAAGGAAAGTCTAAAATGGCCAAATTGTTGGTTTTTGAGTGTTCTTTTATAAGAGAAAGTTATTTTTCAGGCATATACATAAGAAGTAATATTGGTCTAATTATAAGTTAATTTAATTAATTTATTGACTCCGAAGAGTACAATAATAGCTGATTTTGGAGTTTTTTGGAGATAAAGTGGATTTTTACATGTAAATCACTTCTTGCAACATTCTGAGACCATATCAGCTATATTTCACGACATATAGCACTACTTTAAGGACTATTCTTTTGACATTAGCTGTGATCGAACTCTTTGAAAAGCTCATTTTAAGGCTTAAAATGGCCAAAATGACCTTCAAACTTTTTCCAATGACTTTGAAATAATGTTTTTCTGAAAATTGAGAAAATTTGCAAGCAAAAATGTATTTATCACTTTTTGTAATAATTGCATCGTTTTGGAGTTATTTAGGCTTGAAAATAAGCAAAAAAGCTAAAAATGCTAGATCTGGCCATATATATGACGTCAGAGTTTTTTTTGGAAGGCTCCAAAAAATCTAAGAAAATTCAGGGGCACTCATGGGATGCCTAGAAAGACATTTAGACGGTTAAAAAAGAAAAACATTTTTTGGACGCACGATCTTCTAGAGAACTGCTATATATATATATATATATATATATATCATAATAGTCTTAAAAATAGCCATATTCTTTGAAAACTTCTCTATGCAACCCATTATGTTCAGTATATCAATCTGGGTTTGAGACTACTATTTAATAAGTATAAAAACAACAATTGTAAGCCACGATATACTTATAAGTTCAACATTTTTATTTTTATACTGTAAAATGTTTATAATAAATAATTTTAAAATTCTTAATTTTATAATAATGTTATAATACATTTTATTAATAGTTGAAAAATAAAAAAGAATCGTATTAAACTAATTAAACTAAAAGTGCTGGCTTAATTTTACAGGTAATAGGTATTAAATATATTGAAAAAACTTTCAAGTCTCAAAGATTAAAATTTAAAACCCTTGCGTACATTTTTTGAAATTTTAAAAATATTAAGGTATCTATTGAGAAAGTGTCATTAAAAGTTGAAAAAAACATGAACAAGAGAAGAAAGTTATTAAATTCAAATTGTAGTTTATAAAGATAAAAATTTGTCTGGGGTTCAGGATTTTTCTAATGTACAAAGGAATGTTAAAAAAAGATATTCATGAAACACACGATATATGGGAGCGTCCGCCAGAAACGAGCCAGCGGGCGCGCGCGGCGCCGTTTTCGCGCAAAATGCACTCTGTTCAACTCGCTAATATTCATTCGCTGAGTCTCTCGGAAAAAAACAAAGTACATATATCGATAGATTTTTCCTTCTCTTTCTAATGGTACTGTTGTTTTTTCTCCAAAATGCTTTCTTCTGATTGAAAATTCAAGTTGAATGTTCAGAGCCATTTTTCTCAAAGTATACCATTTTTTTTATTATTTTTTATTATCAAGTACAAGTCTTAAGCTACAAAAACCTAAAGTTTCAAGTTGGAGAAATGAAGGGTTCAAAAGTAATGAAATTGAAAAGACAGCGGCGGGCGGTCGGGCGCGCTCCCCACGCTGCGATGCAACGCGCTGTTAATGTGCTACACGCGGATGTGTAATTTTCATTCGTTTTTTCATCACTAGAGGGATTTAACAGATCTGCTCTCCATACCCAAAGAAGCGACTTCATAGTCTTATAAGCCCAGTGAAAAATGTATTCTTCCTAATTATATTTCTAGAAATAATTAATAAAATTATTATTACAATTATTTTTTGATACTCCTATTTATCATGAATTTTCATCGTTGTTTTAATCCTTACAATGAAACAAAACATTCACATAATCTGAGGTTAGTTTCATTAGAAATGAAGACACGTTTTCCGTTTTTGAAAGATAGAGATAAAATATGTGATTCTTGCAGGATACAATTTATTGCCAAGAGTAAAGACGACAATGAAGTTTCGATAAATGATTGTTATGAAATAATTTCTAATTTGAAAAAATTGTTTAATGATGAAAATGTAACAAAAAAAGAAAAATTGATCCTTATGCAATTACTTCCAAAGAATTGGAGCTTTCGTAAAATTGCTAAATTTTCAAATTCTTCTCATCGGCTGGCTACTAAATCTAAATTACTAGATAATGATGAGTCTCTTTTAGTTGACAAAAGAGGAAATAAAAAATTATTATGCGATACTGTAAATCAAGTAAGACTGTTTTATGAAAGTGATGATAACAGTAGAATTATGCCAGGCTACAAAGATAGTAAGTGCATAAAAAATGAAGATGGATCAACTACATGCAGAAAAGACTTGTTTTGTATAATCTGAGAGAACTATACATAAAATATAAAGAAATGTATCACAATTCGAAAATTGGTTTCACTAACTTTGCGGAATATCGTCCTCAACATTGCGTTTTAGCCGGTGCTGGTGGCACTCATTCGGTTTGTGTATGCATCTACCACCAAAATGTCAAACTTTTGTTAGCTGGCTTAAGAAACTCAGTAGGCGTTTTTGATAAAATGAATACTTACAAGGATTGCATAGCTCAAATAGTATGTAAAAATTCAACAACAAAGTGTTATTTAAATGAGTGCTCTAATTGTCCTGGTGTTGAATCACTAAAAAAAGATTTAATATTATTTCTTGAGAACTCTGACGTTAATGAAATTAAATTTCAGATATGGCAAATAACTGATAGATCGACATTACAAACTCAAACTGTTTCTAATTCATCATTTATAGACATCTTTTTTCCTCTTTTGCATAAACTCAAGACTCATTCTTTCATCTCCAAACAACAAGCATCTTATTTTAAAATCTTGAAAGAATCCTTATGTAAAGGAGAATTTTTAATTTCCCTAGATTTTTCAAGAAAACTATGCTTTTATTGCACAAGACGCAGCACAAGCTTTCCACTATAACAATAATCAATGCAGTTTGGCGACAATAGTCATTTACTATAGAGAATCAGATTCCAAAATTGAATACAAAAGCATGGTAGTTTTTTCAGACAATTTATTTCATGATGCCATAGCCGTTTACTTAATCCAAGAAATTATAATTAATTACCTTAAAAAATCTTTTGATTTTGTTAAAAAATTCATTTATTTTACTGATGGAGCAGCGCAACATTTTAAAAATAAACATAACTTCCAGAATCTTGTTTATCAATATGAAGATTTTTCTGTTGAAGCTGAGTGGCACTTTCATGCAACTGCTCACGGGAAAAATGCATGTGATGGAATTGGTGCTTCCATGAAAAGCAATGCTAGGCGAGCAAGTTTGCGGAAAGTATCCGACAATTACATATTGACGCCACAAATCTTTACGAGTGGGCAACTAAATATTTTGAAAATATTGTTTGTTTTTCTTCATCAAAAGATAAATATTTAAGAACTAGACAAAAATTAAAACAACGATTAGAATCAGCAAAAACTGTGCCTGGAACTCTGTCATACCATTGCGTTAAATTGATATCAGACACTAAACGATTAGAACTAAAACGATTCTCAGCATCAGAAACATTCGAATTATGCCCACCAATCAAAAAAGGAAAAGATTATAAAGATCAGAAGGAAAAAAAAACAAGTATTGAGAAAAGACCTATCAAAATGAATTCGACTAAAAATAAAAACATTAAGAAATAAACAAAAAATTAACATGATTTAGAATTTTAATATGTGGACTTTCATACAAATTAACGTTTACATTAATGGTGCAGCGCAGCGCGGAGAGCGCGCTCGACCTCATGGTGCTGTCTTTTTAATTGCATTACTTTTGAACCCTTCATTTCTCCAACTTGAAACTTTAGGCTTTTGTAGCTTAAGACCTGTACTTTCGAATGGTGTAATGCATTTTGAAAAAAAAAATGGTATACTTTGAGAAAAATGGCTCTGAACATTCAACTTGAATTTTCAATCAGAAGAAAGCATTTTGGAGAAAAAACAATAGTACCATTAGAAAGAGGAGGAAAAAATCTATCGATATATGTACGTTTTTTTCCGAGAGACTCAGCGAATGAATATGAGCGAGTTGAACAGAGTGCATTTTGCGCGAAAACGGCGCCGCGCGCGCCCGCTGGCTTGTTTCTGGCGGACGCTCCAATATTTGTCTGCAATACCAATAATTCATATGGAGTTAAGGATGTCTTGACTATACAGTACCCACCAAAAGATAGTTTTTAGCGTTAGAACTACTATCAATAATTATTTAAAATAGTTAACGATTTTTCGAACAATTAGAATATTATAAGCTTTAAAAGGGATTACTTTATAAAAATCTTTAATTCCTGAGTTTGAAAGCTTATAATATTCGAATTGCATTCCCACACACACGTACTGGGCGGAAAAATCGTTAACTATTCTAAATAATTATTTATCGTAATTATAACATTAAAAACTAACGTTTTGCAGAAACAGCCATAACATTCTTAAACTAATAGCAATTGATCCTAAAAATATGCATGAAGCATAGTCTACTCTCACGCCAAGTGATACTTCATGGATGCATATATGTTTTTCATGTGTGATGGAATGTATAAATTAAAAGTTGATACATTATCACGAGTTCTCATAAAAGTAACAACTTCCATAAAAATTATCATTGTTAAAGCAATATTTTTATTTACTTTGTTATCTTATGTAATTTGTGTGAAATTTCATTTCATAGTTGCTTTACTTATTCATCATTATAATTATAAGATTATAACTAAATTATAAAGAGTAATTTTTTATATATTCATTTCACTTATTGTTTATATAAGGATAAAGATACCTTTTTGTATATGCAGCACTAAAAACATTTATATGAATTCAGTATAGAAATATAAGTTAATAAAATTAAATATTATAATATGAAGTTTGTATATGAATATAAATATATTATGTTAAAATTAAATGTTTAGAAATGAAGTATTATATGGTAGTGACACTAGTGGCCATACTCCTGTCATCGGATATTTTCGTTGTAACAGGTACTTAAAAATAAAATTTGCTAAACTAATATAAATCGTAAAGTAAAGTAGAGGTTATTTACTTCGCGATCGGCACCTTAAAATTCAAAATTGTTTATTTATTCCACCTGAGAATCGTGAAAGAAAAAGTGGCCGACAACTAAATTAGATGACCGAAGACTGGTGCTTTTACCCTAGTTTACTATTATATTAAATTAAGATTGGTATAAAAGAAAAGATCCATTTTAATCATTTCAACATTTCTTATTTATTTCACGTATAACTCTCGTTAATACAGCCATTACTAAGTTTCTTGTACCGTTTTTCTACTATCTCACCCGTGCTTCGCATAATCATTGCATTTATCAAGGCATTCACGTAATTTGTAATTAACCGCATCACCCGAGCTTTCATAAACAAACTTTAACTATCTCCTTTGCTTTTCAATATATAGGCGATTTTCAAAATCATTAGACACGTTTTTTCGTGTTGTTTACTCTTTTCTTCGATTTATTTTGAAGTTTGTACGTCTGTGCGTTTATTTATTATAAAACGGGTGTATACTTTGAAAATTTGCTCCTTCTTAAACAAGAATTGATGTGGAATTTGATTGTAAAAAATTGCCAATTTTGCATGCATTAGCCAAAATAATTTTTGTGCTTGATTCTTATATTTTTGAAAATTGATTTTTTATAATTCATTGCAGAAATATGATTTGAAATCGCACAGACATTAAATTTTGTAAACAAAGCTCAATCGACAATGTCTTAATCATAATATACACATTTTTATATCACGCGTGGAAAACTGTAAAAAGAGCAATTGAATTAATTTGACATGAAAACGTGTAAATTTATTATCATGTCGTTAGTACTTATTTAGATTATATTTTAGAAACACTTTACGTCAAATGAAATATAATTTAATATAAATTTCATCTATCAAAGAGTAAACATGTATTAAAGTGTAAGGTTTTCCTATAATTAAAGCATATGTATCGATTTCGTGTTAGTCAATTTCACTCTAGTTGCTCTCGAGTTACACAATCTCATTTTGTCATCTTTTAAAAAAGGGGAAATATTAGGTCTCGGCGGCTTTGCGAGAAACAGAACTCTATTGCTTTATCAAAATAGTTCCTGAAATGGTCAAATTTTCATTTTAACCAAACTATATTCAATGCTCAATTTTTTTTCTCTTCGCCAGTGATTTCCAGGAACATTTAAGTATACGCAACGCTCAGATATTGCTCTCTCGCGTTAGCGACGATAACTTTTATGCATGTAGTCACAAATCCAAATACCACTGAGAGTTTCGTCAACACATGTTTTTATCTCGTGCTTCGCTTAAACATTATGGTCCCTACAAAAAATACGTTACATCTATAAGCAGTTTATACATTACATCGTATGTATGTATACATAACATTATTTTCCTTTTATCTTTCTTTTATTTTACTCATAAATCACTATATTCCTTAACTAATACTTTATTTTTTTAATCTTCAAACATAAATTTGCTACAAACAACCTCATCACTTCGTTTCCACTTGCATTATAGCCGGGGAATGTTACACACAATAATAGTAATCAACATGTTGTTAACATCACACTGCACTTTCTCTATACTAAATATTCTATCGAAAGTAATGCATAATTCAATATTGTGCATAACTCAAATGGTAAAATCATAATAAAGAGTAATATAATAATAATTACAGTAATGGTAATAATAAAAAATTACGCATACATCAACAGGATGTAATAAAATCGTAGTTCTAACAAGATCAAGTATGCATTATTAAGAAAAAACAAAATGAGAATAAAACAAGGCTCTTTATAAACGAGTATTTAAGTAACATAGTTGATACATTGAGTAAATTACTCGTAAGCCGAGATGCATAATTTTCTTTTACAACAAGAACCACGAGACATCATTCATTGAGTCTGAAACACAGTCACAAACATATGTTACAGTAAAAATCGAAGAAACATCGATTCCCAGCAACAACTTCATTCCATGTCTTCTTTTTACAGTATATAAATTCAGTTTATACTTTATACAACTATTTATGTACATTCGCAGCATAGCTCTGGATATATAATAGATTTAGTATTTTATGAATAGCTATTTGTATGTATATTGACCATCGACAATCGTTTGCGGCGTTATCAAACGTCGTTTTTCAATTGAATTTGATTAGTCGTCATGTAATTTCCACCTATTCACAGCACATTTTTTAATATATATAATTTTGTTTTGTATATATATTCTATACCCTGCTTTAAATTCCATCGTCTTTTCATTCAGATTCAGTATGTTATTTTAGCGACTTATCGCAGAATACCGTTTTTGTAACATGGCGCTGTTTTATATTGCTGAGAAATGAATGTCCTTGAGTTCAATACTCCTACTTTTTTAAACTTATAAAATGCTTACAAAATTTATACAAAATTAAAATGCGAAGATATTTACAATTGTCAAAAACTTATAAAAATATTTTTAATTCGAATAACAGTTTTTAGTATTGCACCCATAATTTTAATTACGAAACTTAAATAAAATTCTTAAGAACGTCTAATAGTAGTACCAGGTTTTTCGACGATTGAATTCAAAGAAGGCTAAAATCTCTAGCCCCAAAGCGGACTGAAAGGTTATCCTAAAAATAATCGTTTTTATTGCGCTAACGACTGTGCTAGCTGAAAAATTGACAGTAAAAAGGCCAAGCGGCTAAGATTCAATACTTGAAGAGGAGAAGTCCGCGAAGGCTAGTGCCGTAAGTGTGCAGCTTACAATTAAATAGATTCGTATCCAAGGGCTATTCATCTATTAGTGAGTGCATGTCACAAAATAACAGCCTGACATAGAAATTTTTAATGTTATTAATATTCACCGTTAAATAGTTTTGTGCAAAAATAAAAGGTTGATTTATAATTCTTATACAATTTTGTTTTTAACGACATGTCGAGATATAAATTTCTTTATAATATGTTCTTCAACCTAGAAGCAGAGTTTCAATAATTTTAGTGTTGAGGGAAAACCTGAATACATTATAAGTGAAAGTAACAGTTTTCAAGTTTTTTTTTGTAATTGTTGTTTGCTTCTAGTTAGAGAACAACTAAAATTTTTTCGTTTGTATCACCAGTACTTTTGTTATTCCTGAGTAAGTTAATATAGTTTTGTTATCATCGAAATTGAATCAAAGTGGTGTTTAGGTATAAAACTAGTAGATTTTTTCGTCTTCAGACGACAGCAATAAAGCCGAGGATCTTAAGCCTTTGAGTATTGTATCATTGACTTTCAGTCCTGAATGGGATCTTTTTTCGTTGCATGGAAGTATCTCGAATCTTAAAGTTTTATACGCTCTATCAAGTTCCTCAGGCCTGCTCAGAAGCTCGTAAATTATTCGTTTTATAAGTAAACGAAGAATAACTATTAATAATAGGAGCTTTGCATTGCTATTGGATAAACAATGAACAAAGTCGCCACACTTATATGGCTTTATTAAAAAATAAAGGAAGTGTAAAGAAAATATTTTACAAGTTATCCTGCTCAGTTCCATTAGCAGTTTATATAAACTCTAAGAAAATTCGTTATCGTTGACTATTCTATATTGACTAACTCTTAGATAGATATCTACGCCTCCTGGTTAAGAAAGAAAAAGAAAAGATGAATAAATAGTCACTTAGAATCAAGACGTACGATTTTGCGATAGAACTACCTATAATTTAGATCATTAGCTCCGTCGTCTTAGTCTATTAACGTTATATATATATTTATCGTAAGTTCGTCTAGTCTTACATCTTTCATTAAGGCAGGAGTTTTCTCTTCTTTTTATATATTTATTTACAATTATATATTTCTTCATTTCGCACTCGCGCAAGGCTTTGACTCGGCGGAGCCGCGAGTCGGACGAGGCGACAGACATTCATATCTCCACGGTGGCGTTCCGCAGTCGATTAAAGACTATATTTGTTAACAGTTCCCCCTCGACTTTTGTTTTCGCGTGAAGCAAAAACCTATCACCTAATGATATATTTTTGGGTTATCTTTTAACGTAAATTCGTCAACGCGAACAGAGGATATGTACATTATTTCTTTGCAATTGATCGACGAGGACTCGGATGCACGCAGGCGTTGCGCACGCGTGCGTATCACCTGTGGCCGCGAGTGGACGTATACGTTAGAATAAAAATAAAGGCGCAGTGGAGTCTTGCGTTAAATCTTCGATTATCAAGGTGTCATGAGGAGGTGTCGGCATTAAACCGGCTTCCGGTTAAGAGCGTCAACGGCCATCGCTGGAGGCTTGGTGATGACGTCGGGCTCGGGATCGGACAGCAGAGCTTGCCTCGTATCCGAGACGTCCGGCATGCTTTTCGAGTCCTGCGAAGCTCGCGTGCCCGTCAGTGACTCGGTCTCCTCAAGGTTGGTGGACTTGGTTGCCTCAGTCGGCGAGGAAATAATCGACGATGGCGTAGGAACCTCAGAATTTGGCAGATGTGTGTTCTCTCCCTCGTGATGCGGATGGTGCGGCTTCTCTTCAAACACTGCAATCATTTAGACAGTAGCTGTAGACCGTGCATTTTTATCGAATACAAATGAGATGACTTGTTGAATAACTTACGCTTATCAAGACTAATTATGGATCCTACGAGCTCGTTAACCGTCAGCGCAGGCATTTGATCTTCTAGTTGTCTTCTTCTCCTCACTAGCCACCAATCAACAAGAAACAGGGCCAACGCTAGAATCTTGATACCACAGCACAAGCCAACATATCTAGAATTATAGAATAGAAAACAATTAGGTTGCTATTGAATTTAGTAAAACTAAAATTCATTTATTTCATAACACAACTTGTTACTGACCTATATCTGAACTGTTCGATATCATACAGAAGACAACGACCACCTTTCTCGCCACAAGTACTTTTCCATAGTATACAAGTGGAATCAATAAGATTTCCAAACAATATTGGTGCAGGTATATAACCAAACAACCTAAATATAACAAATTGCATTCCCAAGGCAAACGATCTTTCTTCCTCCGAAACAGACCTTCAAAAAAATAATTATTGATTGTAAATCAGTCCACAGTCGTGTAATAAAGATTAAAAGTAGGCGAATGAAAAGCTAGATAGAGTTTCTCACCTTAAAACTATCATTAAAAGTGGCATTTGCGTTACGGCTACGACAAATGTCATAAAGAAAAGTAGAATGAGAAATGGAAATATAGTTTTACAAGGTGACGTGCATGGGCCAGCTGTGGCCACAGGCACCACTGTTACTTCAGCGAATTCGGGAGCTGCTGGTGGAACGACAGTCAAGTTTCCATGAATACCTGCAAACAAACAACAGATATTATTTTACATCGTATCAACAATGAAACAAGACTTAAGTCAGGGTAAAAAAAGAGATCAGCCACTCACAAGCACAGTTGGTAAAATTGGACTTGGAGCTAAAGGCAGTGCAGCCGGCGTGACAGGGGCTGAAGTACGTGAGGCCGTTGTTGCCGCAGACCGGCTCGACGTCCGTCATGCGGCACTCGCAACCGAAGTTGCAGGCGGCAGTGAGATTAACCTGGAAGGGCTCGGGTCCCTTGCCGCTGCTGTTGAAGTACGGTATCGTTGTCCCGGCCATCTTGACGTTGTCGCAGCCGAGAAAGAATAGCATGCCGTAGCACGCGAGGCAGATGATGTTCGAGACGAGGACGAATTGCACGGCACCTTTTGGTCGCAGTTCCAGCCGCTTCAGCAGGCAGCCGCCGAAAAAGATGCCGATGCACGCGCCAGGTATGGCGATCGAGCCCGTGAAGATCGAGGCCTGACTCTTGCCGAGACTGAACTGGGTTTCCAGGTACTTGGGCAGGAAGACCACAAAACCCGAGACGATAACGAGTTCCATGCAAGCGCCGAGACACGTCACCACGTAGACTGGGTTGCACACCAGGCGCCACATGCTTCGTGGAATGTCTGCGAATTTTTTTGTTGGTCATTAATAATTTTATAAAATACAAAATGTATAATTTTTTAATAGAAAGAATTAATTTAAACATTTAGTTTTTGCTTATATTCAAACGAATGCTTCGATTTGCTTTTTTTCTCAAGTCAAGTTTGTCAGCAAAACAGACTACAATGTTTTACCTTTCACATCTTTTCCGTAGCCGGTATCGTCAGACGTTTGTGTCTTTTTGGGATCCTTATTCTGATCTTTCTCCTTGTTCGTCGGGGGCTTGCTCTTTTCGATGATTCTTATCTTCTCCTTTTCCCTCTGCAAAGTCTTTGGAAAACTGAAAAACGGAATAGCCACCAGGATGAGCAGCAGGCCACAAAGTAGGAATCCACCCCACCACATTCCAACCCATCGGTGATCTCCAGGTCCTAGAGTTAAAAAGTGATTCCAATGAAAAAAAAAGTTAAAGAAAAATATCGTCGACAGAGACGTCTTTTAGATGAAACTTACCGATACTAATAATCGTTCCGGAAAACGAATCCATGTGGAACGACAAAAGATATGCTCCGAGAAGAAATCCTAAAACTGGGCCAAAGGCAGCCATGCTGTACATGCACCCTGAAAAAAAAAATTAAAATTGAATATTTTATTTCTCGTTCCCATAAAAATTTCAATTCGTCAATTACTCGAAAATGACGATTATAGCGCGCAAAAGCGTTTAAATTTTCCCTTATAATTGAGTCAACGTTGACTCAATTACTTTGAAAAGACATTAAAAGCGCAAAATTGTCAAAGTATTTGCGTTAACTTCGGTAAATTAGCACTAAAATGGCGATAAATTTCAATTACAAGAAGATAAACAAAAATTATCTCAAAAATTGTCTTTTCCACGAAAACAGACGTACAACGCTTTGATGCTTAACTAGGTTGTTTGCAGTGCGTCCGTCGTCAGTATAGATAGACGTCGCTTACCGATATAAAGCGAGGCGCTTTCCGGCCTCACGTGGTCGTCTATGTACGTAGTGCCGAGGGTAAACAGAGGCGAGCCACCGCAACCGAGCAGGAGCTGAGCCACGACAAAGAGCATGACTGGACCGGCAGTCGACGGCGAGCCCTGGATGCAGTTGTCGCCTCTTAAATTATTGTGTGGTGCCAGAGGCGGCGATGACAGACCCGTGGAAAGACGACCTGAAAATTCAAAATTTTTGTCTTTGTTTTAAAAAAATTGTGAGGAAAAAATATTGAATGAGCATGAATTTAATATAGTAAAGAGCATTATAGCATTACATCGTTTGAAAAAATATTTGCAAAAAAGAACTTTTTTCAGGCGTCAATTTAATGTCGCTTGATTTTCAGTGATTAACTTCATCGTGTAATTAATGTTAAATGGGTTTCATCGATTGATTTAACGACACACGCAGTATGAGTAATTTATCATGAATCGTCGCGCGATGACGAGTTTATCGACCTTTTCATGATCTGTCCAATTGTGAGCGCCGCTATGCATCTCTAGTGCACTTTCGCATAATATAGAGATATAGATATAATATAAAGATATAATATAGAGATTTACTGCGGCCGATTGGATGGGTCGAGAAAAGGGTGATATAACAGACGTCGAAAATTCAATTGAAAATAATACTACGCACTCGTGCGTCGAATCAATCAATATATACATATGTAAACTTTTGAATATGTATAAAAAAAATTTTCATTTTATAGATTAAAAAGTTTTTTTCGTATTACGTAACATCGATCGGAAAAAGTGAAATGAAATGCGTCTATAGATCTAGTGTGTGCAATATTTTTAATCTACCGTGTTCGTGAAATGAAAAGCACGTAATACTCACCCAAACCCATATCTTGCTCGCGCAACGATATTCCCTTGCAGATGTTATCGGAATTGGTATTGTTCACCGTGGTGGTAAGGTTCGGCTCAGCGGTGAAGTGTGGCACCATAAATATCATCGAACCAAGACCCATAATTACGGCACCTGCAAAATGCAAATGTTTTCAAGTTGGCTGCGGATCTGCATTTTCGGACGTTCATCGGAAATATAATGTTATACGAGTTTCGAAACTCACCAATGGCAATCCAAACTGGAATGTGCCTGCGACTGCCGAGATAGCTGACGAAAATGACCGTGATGACGTTGCCGATTTCGTAGGAGCTGGCTATGAGGCCGGATAGGCTCGACGGGATTTCGAACCTTTTCTCGATGGTCGTGATAACAGAATTTATGTAACCAGAACTGAGGGCCTGTTGTAGCGTAACGAGGAACGATAGAAAGAACACGAATACCTGTGGACGGAGGAAGAATGCCATTATTTACCGTCTTCTTTTCTTTTTTCCCCCCTTTTGAAGACAAGTCTGCTATAGAGTTTTCGATCGATAGCGCGCATACATTAAGTTCGCTCTTTTTACGAAAAGAAAGTTTTCGTTTCTCTTATTTTCATCATTTTCACATCAGTACTCTGTAGTTTTATAAAACAACGAAATTTCACAGATTGTTTTTAGCAGATCCATATGAGCTAAGAATGGCATACATATTTTAGCATTTAGAGCATTGCCAGTGATGTACTATACGACGCTTGCATTAACATCCCTGTTATGAATAACTCCATTATGGCTATATACTGTAACGCCTATAAATATGTCTACGTTGTGAATGTACCGTTCGAAAATATCCATTAAATATCTTCTAAACAAATTGCTTTTTTTTTTAAAGAATTCACGACAAGGATTCAATCACATGTATAAATAGTAATGGACTTCTAACGGTCTTATCAAAATTGAAATCTTTGATATTTATTAGCAGCCAGAGGCAATATATCTTTCTAAAAAACGTAGATATACGATAATACGACATTTATAGTACAAAGCCTTCGTTAATACAGCTGATCTTGCTCGTTTCTTAATTTTATTATACTAAATCATTGTTTTTTCTTCATTACGTTTATTTTCTAAATACATTATAATATTACATATCGTAGATATCCGCCTGATCCTTAATCATTTTTATTAGTTAATCAACAAAAAGAGTATTTTATCATACTTAATAACCCCCTATTAACCATCTAATACCATTCAATCCATCCTTACATCATAGAAAATAATAACCGACGAGCGTTTATACAGTCAATCGCAAAACTCTCTTTCTCAATTAATTTTCTCTTACATCCTCGCGTTCCAAAGACACAAAGAAAAAGAAAGAGCCCGGAGAACGAGAAGCGCGCGATATATACGGCCGAGATCCGGGATGCCAAAGCGCTGAGAACAAATTGGCGGGACGGTGTTTTTCGAAAGAGCTCTTGTTCTCTCCCGCGCTGAGTAACGCACACAGGCGTTGCGCGATCCGCGTCGGTGAAGGACTCGGCGCTAGTCGGTTACCCATACGAAAACAGAGCTGAGCAGGGTGTACATACCTTGATCCCGGCAAATCGCTGGATGAATGCGGGCCTGCAGGTGAGGATGCCGCAGTCCTTCGAGTCCGGGTTTATCGGTGGCGTCTGGGCGCGCTCCTTTTCCGGCCTGTCAAGAAAGGAAAAAAAGAGATTCGTTATTAGTAAGATACGAATATACGTTTCGACTTCGCCTACGCGCTGATGTTCCCTTGTCTCTCTTTCAGCCCCGGGGTTGTTTGCATGTATAATATACGTGGATGTCCTTTATTTCACGGAAAGCTGCGTGAGTAATATACGCTGCTTTCCACTCGCGTCTTTTCTCTGTCTCTCGAGCCGCGCTCATGGAAATGCAAATCGATTTCTCCCACTCCAGAACATGTGATTTTTCAAAACCATCAGTATATATACATTTACATAATCGCTTTGTGATACCCGGTCGGCATTACGCATTTATATATTATCGTGAGTCAGAATTACGGCAGCAGGCATTGACTCGTCACCGTCGGGGCACGGACAAATGAAAGTTAATTAACAATTCGGACGAAGCTCGTGTATATTAAGCAAAAGAGCGGTGAATGCGCGCGCGAATGAAATAATAATGTTATCCCTCCCTTTCCCACGCTCCCGCATGCACCAAGAAAACACGAGTGCAAAGTGGCTCAAGGATTCACGCGGCGAGCACTAGGCGGTAACGCACGCGCTGTACACCTTAGAAATCTCTTAAAGAGCTTAGGCTCTCTCGACGCTCGTATTCCGAAAAAAATGCGTTACACGTACATTCAGGATTGACAAAGTCTCGGCGCTTATGCAACGCGACGCTGCTATATGCCTACGAGCGCTGAAATAGCTCGGCGAGCGCTGCTGCCGCTGGTCTTGACCTCGTACAGTCCGCGAATTCGTTATACGTGTTATAATTAAATTATACGGTGGATTTTGATAGAAACTTCATGTCAAATGCGCGAGTGGAAAGAGAACGTGTGATTCGCGTATACTTTTTATATCTTCATCAATGACACTTTTTGTGAAAAGTATATAATGATGTATAAGAATAAAGTGCACGGCTGTAGCGTAAAAGCTGTAAAAAGATTATTAAGCTTTTTTTTCATGGTAATAAAACGCTTTCGTGAGCGCCTTTATTATCCCTCCGAGTGAGAACATCGTTCCAAATGACGTAAAAAACTGCAATTAGCTCTCTATCTATCTATCTCCACCTCTATATCATTATCATTTCTTACATCAACCGAATAATACATATATATCCAGATGCACAACACCATTATATCTACATTCCCGATGCAAAACCGAAACCCGCGCGCAACGCAACGACAATTGGGCCCCAATTATCGCGAGCAAAAAGCCACGCGTACAGTGTTCAAACCCCCGAGCTATATACGAAAAAAAAGGAGAGCCGATAAACCATCGCGCTCGCATGACTCTTGCGCTACACACACGTGCGTTCGCTACATATCCACACGCGGATTACATAGCGCTCGCTCGCGCAAGGATATATTATATACTCTGTGCACCGTAATCCGCGAGTGTACTATATACCCTGCATGGATATACGATATATACTCCGAGAGCGCTTAGTATTCAACGGGCAGGCCTCGTGCCCCGCTCCGGATACTTTCGAATCGCGAAATATCTAAGGCGCCGCGCCGCGGCATATACACATATATTGTTGCGCTATATGACCGCCTTTTATAAAGCGCGCTCTCGTCTGTGTGTTATTATCGCGCGTGGGGAAGTTCGTAACGGTATATTGTGCACCTCGACTCTTGCGCTGTTTTCTTCGTTTTTCTAAAACTACGCGTCTAATGCATGCCAGGAGAAACACGTGTGGGCTTTAATTGTATCGCGCGTTCACGCCCCAGAGTCGCAGGCGTAGAGGCGGCGCCGGTGTATATAGGTGTATCTGCATGTGGATACCGTTAGTGCCGACGAGCGCGTCGCCTCTGATGTCACTTTTTCTGATTAATCATCATGTTCTGGACGACGTGTGGAAGTTTGCAAACTTTTCGCGCTATTGGTACATGTCGTGTGTATATTTGTTTTGCATTAAAGGTTGTTATGGTTGATTGCATAAACGATCTTTATTTACATTAATATGTATAAATTGAAAAGCGTATATAGTGTAAGCGATCGCAGCGTGCTAGTGAAAAATTTATACGTGTATGATTTGATACATATGCTTTGCAGTTGAGAAATAACGTGTTCTAGATATTCTTTAATTGACTCTTTCCAATCACATAATTAATATCAGTTCTATTATAAAAGTAATTTTGAATATATTAATATTATAATTTCATTGCATCGTTGTAAAATACATCGAGAATAAGGAAAAATGAATAGTGTCGCTAATAAGCGTAGTAAAGTTGGAGAGCCGTTAAATAATAACAGAGCTAAGGACTTCATCACAGATCCATGGACGAAGTATTGCATGTTGCAGTTTATTCTCAAGTGGGAAAATTCATCGTAGCGGCAACATCGTATAAGAGCCGGAATGAGATTCTCGCTTAATGAAAAAATAACACGCAATTTTGAATGCCGGAGCAAACACACAAGACAATTAATAATGAAAGCATCGTTGGATAATAACGTCTCGCGCGCTTTCCGCGAAAATAATTTTATATGCACGTGAGAATAATATAACTGAACGTAAACGTTCAGTTTGTTACGTGAGAAATTAACTTTTGAACAATGGCTGCTATTACCTGTCAACTACCATGGAAGCACTGGGATTCCTGCTGTGACACTTGATGATAAAATCTCTGAAAAAATGCAAAAACAAAAAGCAAGAAGCATGAGTATGATATGCGTTTTATTTCATATATTGACATCTGATATATTTTCTTTTTTTGGTCATTTAAATTGGCATTATATAGTTAAAATTATTTATTTATTTAATATCGCCTTAACTTCCACGATCAAATTTTCGTTTAATTAAACTGTTTGTAGACCCGTGTTTTGAACTAATCCTACACTTATGAGCATCCTAGAACGTATATAATTGTACTTCCTAATTAAGACGGTGAATTTCAGCGCCGCGTGTCCGCCATTAAAGAGACCCGAAGAAAATACCCCATTGCATAACGAGCAGAAATGAAACGTGTATTATACGTGTCCGGAGCTCCTGACTGGCTGCGCACAAAACATCAGAAATAAAACATATGACCTAATCACCTAATTAAAGTCGAAGCTCGTCGTCGTCGCGGTCGCGCCGACAGAATCAACAACTTTCTCGCTGCGCACTGCGGCCACCCCGAAAATCAACGAATCGCCGACTTGTGCAACGCGCGTCCGACGAGGCAATTGCGAGATCCCATTATGTGCTCGAAAGAAAAATTAGCTCGCAAATTGTTTTAGATGGGGAATCTTTCTCTAAACAGAACGAGACTCATTAGTCTGTAAGTGTAACACGATTTAGGCACTTAATTCTTCTCAATTTTTCATAATTATGCGTTACCTATTTCAAACGATGTGAGAAATGTTCAGATAAACTTTGTTGCAATGTTTTTCTCGCTTTCACGTCCGATATGTGATATATAGATGTTCAGAAAAATATCCGATTGAGCGCTCGGCGCTTTAAACTCGATACGCATCATGTGACTGAACTATATAACTTATATATCTTCGCGACGTCAAACATATCCAAGTGAAACTCAAGCGTGTACCACTTTTAGACCGAAACAAAAATTTTTTCCTACTCTGTACGCTCGAATATCCTTGCGTGTCGAATGTTGAAACAAGTAAGTATATTCTGCAACGTATAGCATAAATTTCGCGCAGCATGTAAAACAATACTAAGAATCACTGCAAACCACATTGTTATTTATACTTAACATTGCCATACAAATCGAATATTCCTTAAATCAATTACTCCCTCGGTTATACAATACTTCCTGCTACATATGTACACTAAAGTGCGAATTTTCTCAGTCACAATTATAACTCGCCCGCCACCTAATTTCCTCCCATTAGCACGGAAATCCAAATAAACAACCGCCAATCATATAACATTCGCGACAACCGTTTATCCAACATCTGCCACCTATACCTAGTCGGTCGCTAAATTACGCGATGACGAACATCTATGTTCTAGAAAGAAAGGACGTACAAGAAAAAAAAAAGAAAAGAAAAAAGAAACAGCGCGTCGATCCGCGCGATTGTACCGACACTGTCGTCATGAAATTTTCTTTGGCCCATGAGACAGTGTACACGCACGATTAATCGGTGTCAGGGTCAGCTCGTGGGAGTAGTATCTCGACGTGCGCGCACACACTTCCCCGACGACGAAGCTCGACTCTAGGAGATCCGGCACACGTTCGGCCGAAAATCCGGTCGTCTCCCGCTTCCTCGTGACACATTTCGCGGCGGGCGGAGCGAATTTTGCGCGCGCGCGCGTGCGGCATTGGCTTTGTTTGTCGTGCGAGCGGCGCAAAAAGAAGCAGCGCCGCGAGCGCGTGGATGCGATGTTTTATATACTTAATTCGTTGGAAGTGGTTGTGTACGCCGTGACGTGTCGGATAGTGGAAAAAAGGACAGTTGTTGTTGAGGTTTATTCTTGGATAACGTAGGGAAGCTTTGGCAAAAACTACGAGCTCGCTAGGATTATTTTTAATTTAATTTAATTTAGTCGTCGATTGTTCTGTTTTATCGGATTTTTCATTGAAATTAAAATACTATGCTTTATCATTTGAAAGTTCTGTATTCAGTGGACGCAGTAATTAAAACATTCGTGGAAGGGAAGAACTTGTAGGCTTTCGTATTTCTAATCCACTTGATAATTTCATTTTCGGATTTAAACCGCTTAACGTAATTATTGTTATTATTAGACAAATAATTCTGAATAAAATATTACGTTTTATTTACAAAGAATGTTTGCTGGAATATATATATCAGTGTTTCCGGCCTCAATTCAGAGTAAAACAAGCTTATCTTGCGTTATTATCATTTTCGGAATTGCCACGCATGATGTGCGTCGTGAATTTTCTGAAGCAAATCTGCGATGATTGCACTTTGTACAAAAAATATGCGGTGCATACTACTGTGCGCTTCTCTCTTCGCGTGATTAAATAATCGTGCCATAAAACATACAAAACACTGAAAAACAGACGCGACTATATATTATTTACGAAAGCTCGTGTGTATATAATAAAAAAAAAATACAATCGGCGAAGCGTCACCACATGCGCATAATATATAACTGCAACTCGCCGCGATCGCACTCATAAATAAAACACACGTTAAAATTGCTGCCGTCGGCTGAATCGCGTTTGTATATATACTTATTACGACATCGCCGCGATCTCGGCTCGATAATGATATACGAGACGCGAATTAATATTTGCGCTTTGCTTGCGGTATAAAGAAAAAAAAATAGAAGAAACTACGAACGACCGCTTCAGCCGTTGACCTTGGCGAGCTTTGTTTATACGTAGGCGTGTTCGCTATATATACGCCAGCTCTCCGGGATTTTCAAGATATATTCCGCGGTCGTGGTACTGTAATTGCGAAATTCGCCTCATAGCGGACCTAATATCGCGAGTCGAAAGTATTTCTCTTTGGCCCGCGCGCTTATGTGTAGGCGTCGCCGCCATTCCGTTTTCTCTCTCTGTGCTCCGGCCACGGCCAAATCGGCTTATGTGCGATCCTTCCAAACAGAACATTCGCCGCACACGACGAGAGTTTAGATACATAAACATATACCTAATATCAGTGTTTGCGTGGGAGCAATAGGATATTGAAGCGCCCGCGCTCGATTTTATTTAGAAAAGTTCCTGCATATAAACGCGCCGCAAGGCTGCCGCGTGTTAAAAAGTTTCTACGCGGTTATCTCCAATCGAAGCAGAGTTTGAAGGATTAGCTGTCACACTCGATGTGTATTTAAAAAACAGAAAAAAAGAAAAGAACCGCTTAATTTGATATTCACGTCGCGCGAAACTCGTATATACACACACGAATAAATATTTAAGCAAGAGCTAGGCTGATTCATTGTGTGAATTTCATGAATTGCCACTCGAATCTCTTGATTATTCCCGACTTTTTCTTACAGGCAAGCGCTACAACAATACAAAGCACCTCTCTCCTTTAAAAAGAGTGTAAGGCTAACATTCTCTGTTATTCGGATGTGTAGAATACCGTTCCATACACGTGCGAAATGAGGAGGAAAAAAAAGAAGAGTGTGCGTACCTGTGATCGACGAGGCCGGAGCTGGGGTTCCTGCTGTGGCAGCGTATGACGGTGTCGTGGGTGAGCCGTCCGCTGCTGCTGGCGGGTTGCTCGCCCGGCGACGAGTCCTGGCCGTCGGCCGGATCGCCACCCGAGCCCACGCCGCTCTCTGCGTACAGGCCCGTCATCGCGTACATGCTCTCGTTACGCCGGTGGCCCGTGTGGTAGTTGCTCCCGGACTCTGACCTGCGCAAATTTTTTTTTTTTTTGTTATTCAAGACAATTGAGTTATATTTGGTATTAAATATCCTAAAAACACGTTGCTGATTATATGATCTTGGTAAAAGAGCGCATAAAAGTAAAGTGGATGCATTTAAGGCGTTTTAAGTCTAGAAAAGAAAAAAAAGCTGCTGACTGCATTGACATTGTATGCCCAATTACTTGCTTTTAATAGATCTCGAATGTTATCATAACTTATTTTGAATAAAAGGTTTTAATAGCGATTTAATAATAGATTCACGTTAGAAATAATGAGTGAACTTTTGTAGAATTTAGCCCCATGTAGATATTATAGACTGTGATGATTTATTTTCTGATTTTTTCTTTCTCTAAAAATACGGAGGGATACTCGAAACTAATATATAACATCCGCAGGACCAATAAATGCCGGCACAGAATAAAAAATAAAAGTATTTTTAAGAGGCGAAATTTTTCAAATTACAAACTTTTTTCGTCGACTCTTTGACCTTGACAATATTAAAATTCAATGCGAAAGTAAAAACATATAACTAATCTACATAACATATCTCTTTTATATAATGAAAATTTATAAGATGCATGCATTTTTAAGTAAACGTCCAAACACAAATAAATGGAATTTAATGTATCCATCATGTAAATATGTATGTTTTTTTTTATTATTAAACTCCGTTCTTTATTCGAAATTGCTATATGCAAAAATGAAAAATAAGTTTTTCAGCTACTTTGCATAATGCAACCGACTCGAAAGTTGAACACTTAAACGGACAAAGGAATGCCGTAAATGTCGCGACAGCTCTTCTGCGCGAGCTATTCATTTGCATTGAGCGTTATAGTCTCGATAAATAATAAAGCGATCGTATTGACCAAAGCGGCCATTCATTAAAGCCCGTCTAGCACGAAATAAAATCAATGAATGTGTCCCGGACTAAAGAGACAGGGAGAGAGAGAGACACTATGTTTAATTCTCGCCGACGCCTCTGACCTATATATTTACAATGTGTATACTGCAGAGGATAAATACTTCGAAATGTATATACTTAGATACGCAACGAAGAAAGCGGCTCGGCGCGTCTGTTCATCACACGCGTCAGCGGGCAAAATCGATGCAAGCCGCGGCGGATCGCGAGTAGTTATATACACCTATGCATGCAGCACGTGAGCCGCAAGCCCGCAAAGTGCGAGATCGTTAACCTCTACAAAGACTTAAAAAAAAATGCATAATATAAAACAGCGACCTTTTGTGACCGAATATGCTGTCGACAGTCTTGTGGTGTCCGGAGCTCTCTGAGCGCCGGTGGCCAAAGGCACTGGATATGCTCTCGGTCCGCTGCTTGTGGCCGCTCTCGGAGCGCTTGTGGCCGGGGAACCCAGGTACGACGCAGCCGCCGGACTCGCTGCGCCGGTGCCCGAACATGCTCGAGCTCGAGCCGTTCCTCTTGTGCGCGTTGTTGTTGTTGTTGCTGCCGGGCGGTGGCAGCGGTACCGGCGCCAGCTGTGCAGGCAGCTGCGGTGGTGCCGCTGGTGCCGCTGGTGGTGCTTGCATGGTGGCTGTGCCGTTCGTCGTCGTCGACGCCATTCCGCGCGAGTGCAGGCAGCCGGCTCGGGAGGTAGCGCGGCCGCTTCTGCTGCTCCAGCCTCGTCGATGAACCTCCTGCCGGCCGGCTGACGAGCAGCGGGACCGAGCGTTGGCCCTTGGATGAGGATGATGGTGGTGGCGAGATGGGCACGAGGGGGCACAGGGCTGGACGGGGGAGGGCGCACGTCGCCGGCCCTGTGGTACTTCACGGCAGCGGCATTATCAAAGGCGGGACGCGATCCTCATTTCTGCAACAGGAGAAACGGGAATTCGTGGTTATTATAGATGGTTGGTACAGTGTTGAAAAATATTTATGGTGGATAAAATTAAAAACACCTAATATATGTTTTTCCCTGTGACGACAGGGCGGAACGGGAATCTAAATATATATAGATTTTCCTAATAACTCATTAACTTTTGAATTATGGTAACGAATTTGGTCATCAAGAAGAAAACGTGGGCGAGCTGTGCTTTGATGTATTATACGAAAACCTTCGGAATAATTGGCGCTGTGGTTTTTTTATGAGTTTAAGTCTTATTGACTATATCCGTCTTCATACGTATATATGTTAATCGAATGCGATTAGTCGAATGAATAATGCATATATATATGTCCGTCTATCAATAAGTGAACGCGAGTAAACCCACATCAGCGGAGATTCATATCGCTGCGTTTTAACTCTATTATACATACGCAATCGATTCCATGAATACATAATGCGAGAGGATCTGATATAGATAAAGGGCTGCTGCTAGATAAACCGCACTCGAATTAAGGGCAAATTGGTGAACTTTCCGCTCCCCGCTGCATAGAAACGATCTTTCGAGCGCCAAGTGGTGCACTCACCTCTCTCTCTCTCTCTCTCTCTCTCGGCGCTGACAATTTAAGCGCGCGCTCGTTATACATTTAGAAACATCTGCCCGTGAGCTGGTCAGCCCGGCGGAATTTATATTTCAACGCGACGGCCGGCCGTATTTCCCGAGAAAAACGGATCGTGCGGAAATTTCTCAAGCGCCTCTCGCTCCCTTCCCGGCCATATATACCTTTTCTTTCACAGCGTAAGCAGGTATATATAGACGCGCCAGGTGCATCTTCCCTTCATCTCTCGAGGCTGTTTTGTGTGCGGCCGCGGAGGATCTTTCAGGTATGAGCGACGCGGAGAGTGCGCCACCCTCATAAATTTTGAAAGGACTGTCTCGACTGCGTCTCGCGACGGTTCCTCACATATAGTGGCGCGGTACACTTATAATATACGTCTCGACGCTTCTCCTCTCCTACACATCACGCGCGCCCGAGCTATATACCACGAAACTTTATTATTTACTTCGAAATCTTTGATCCGCCCTGATTCTCCTATATATAGCTTGATTCTACTTTGAGAACAGCGCGAAAAATATATGTGGAACCGCGATTTTTCCTCCATCACAAGTCATGTCTCTAAATCGTAATAATCTGAACATATATACACTGAGAGAAAAATATTGTTACTGTTAACATATTTATCTATTTGAAATACAACTATGACATGTTTAAGGATAAAATGTGATATGGTAATAGTTACAATATCTACATTAACTATAATAGACATATTCAGATTTGAAAGTAGCTGATGGTAGAAGTTCTTGTAAATTGTAGTTTTTGAATCTAATAGCCAATTTTCAACCAGGATGATGTTATATAACAAAAAGGTTTGAAATAAAAGCTTCATTTAGTTTTTTACTCCAATGTTTCGGACATTTTTATTATTTATGTTCCTCATCAGGATAAACAATAAAAATGTCCGAAACGTTGGAGTAAAAAAATAAATGATGTTTTTATTTCAAACGTTTTTGTTATAAAACAACATTATCCTGGTAAAAAATTGGCCATTAGATTAAAAAACTACTATATATTAAGCATATTGTAACTATTACAATATCAATGTTCTCAGATAATATATTGAAATTGTTTATGAGAACATGATAACTTAACTGTTAAAATGGCATTATAACTGTTACAAAGCCTATATTTGGTCATATTTAAACATATACGCAAGTTGACAGTAAAATGCCATGTTAACAGTAAACAAATCCTTTTCTCAGTGTATAGGAAGATTGAGACGAATACTCTCTACGACGAGGTATAATAAAGTGAAATATTGATTGACGTCAGGAGTATAGTATAGGTTATTACGCATGATAGAATCCACGTACCGCAATCCGCGGTTAATAAATCCTCATTCGCCAAAAAGCGCGTAAATATATATACAATTCCTTCAATCCGCACCTCCTCCGTCCATATACTCGCGCGAAAGCGTAGGCCGGTGAAATGAAAACAAATGAGCGCAAGGGATATATTGCAGCAGGTGAAAAATAAGCGAGAAGAGAAGAGCCTCAAGGAGAAAAAGACGACGCAGCAGCAGCAGCCAGCCTACGCCGACGGGATAAATGAATTAATTAGGTGAGCGGCCCGAGCGAAGCGAAATTCGCCTCGGAGCTCGAAGAATCGCACGCACGCTGCTGTGTGTGTGTGTCGTTAATTCAAGGCTAATTAAAGTCCCGAACGCGCGCGAGCGGCAGCGGGCCAGAGAGGGAGGGAATCTTATGCCGCGAGTACTTTTTTCATGCGCGCCGCTCTCGCTCTATACCTTTTACCGCTGCTAATTATATGACTCCCATAATAGATCTGCGCTTCGTGCCGTGCGCGGTGTTATACAGTTATATACCTGCGCGAGCGCGCGAGAACAATGCGATACAGCGCTATACTAATGTTTGTTTACGAGGGGGAGAGAGAACCGTTTTTTCAGCGTAATGCGCGGCCTCGTATTTTCCTCATGATTTTATCGAGAGAGAGAGAGAGAGAGAGAGAGAGAGAGAGAGAGAGAGAGAGAGAGAGAGAGAGAGAGAGAGAGAGAGAGAGAGAGAGAGAGAGAGAGAGAGAGAGAGAGAGAGAGAGAGAGAGAGAGAGAGAGAGAGAGAGAGAGAGAGAGAGAGAGAGAGAGAGAGAGAGAGAGAGAGAGAGAGAGAGAGAGAGAGAGACGTAAAACGTTGGTTTACTTAATGCGTTTTTAATAACGCGAGACGGTGCGAGGCGGATGATGCGTTGTTTGGACAAATGTGCATGGATTTGATAAAAGAAATTACGTGTAATTTATGTGCAAGGTTAAATGATGCATCGACACAAATATTTTTATAAATTTGTCGAGTAAATTCGCAAGTCAAGTTGTTATTTCCTACTCAAATATTTTGTAATGGTATAGGTTTAGCTAGACCGTATAATATTTGAAAATATATTAGATCAATACGACGTCGAAGAAAATCGAATTGGCTTGGCGCTGCGAAATCACGTTGGTCGCGTGATGCATTTTCCCGCGCGGTTCAATTTTCACAAGATAAGATACACACTGTTTATTTATTCTTTTTGTTCAAATGCCAAGCTTGAAATACGCTTGGCTTTACTCTGAAATTTTTTTCCTTCGTGTATTATACGCGATTTTCAGCTCTCTGACATTTTTCGTGCGGCCACTTTCATATTTTTGCTCTCTTGTATATATTTAGCATCCTTCGTAACATCTAAAAAGCTCTTTTTATACGCCACGGGCGCTACTTTCATTCTTTTGTATTACCCCCTCAGAGTTTTACATCAAGGGTTAGGATAAAGCTTGAATAGACATAATTTCGGGTCGGAGGTAAAATATCAACACCGAAAGTTTCACTGAATATTTATCTTTGATCATTAGGGTTGAATGAAAGCCAGAGTTTTCCTGTAAAAATATACACATTTCTGTACCAGCAGTTTAAAAATTACTATGAAAAACCGTCACACTCGCGAGTAAATGACTATACCTTAGAATACACGAAAATGAACGTGAACGAGACGACGCGCCTTAAACTATAATATTTGAAGTTTAATCTTTCCTGTCGCGGCCCCTTAATAATAAATTCCTCGGGCAGGCTTCCTACTCTGTTTTTTTAGCTTATCGACCCCCCGGCGGCGAGCAAGTACGCGTGGCCGTCCTTGATTTCACGTCCGAATGGAATGAAAAATTAAGTGCGGCTTCAGTAGCGTCTATAAGCTAGCGGGCGAAGAAGCTCGGTGGCAGCCGCAGTGCGCATGACCTTTCGCGCCGCGCGAAAAGAATGCATCCGCCGCGTATACTCAGACGCAGGAAAAACAAATTACGGCCGAAACTAATCTTTTGCCCTAAAGACTAAGAAAGAATCTTTAACAACGGAAAAGTTCTTGTGTTCTTTTTTATAGTACAGCTTTTTGGTTTTAATGTATAATAATTTAGATACATATATAGTTACCTGAAGCGTAATATTTATTTCTTATCGTGCTATTATACTTATTTCAATTATAAATCTAATTTTAGAGAGTATTCTTTATTTTAATAGCTGCCACGGTAGAAATGTTAACCAGAAGCTACCTATTTCTGAGTTAACTTTGTGGCTAAAAACGAGCATTGCTTGTATTTCATAATTATGTATACCAATTCGAAATAAATTATGATATTTACACTTCATAAAGTATGTATTTTAAGTAATAGCAAAACTTTTAGATGAATTATATTATTTTTGCACTATGATTTTCGCTAAAAGTGCTTCCATTTAATTAACACGTTAGCTATAAAATATGCTTAATTTTCTACCAGCGCGGTTATACATAACAATATTTCAATCAAGAACAAATATTGCTTTTATATACATATAATAATAAAATGAAAAATCAAATTCTTTTCATTTCAATTTTCCAACGCGCAGCGACTGCTTCAGGCGTCCCGCAATACTAAATAAGCCATAAACCGAAGAATAAATTTTATTAGAAACAGTATAATAGCTTGCGAAATACATGAGAGAATAAAAATGCGCGCGCAGCGATGCCGAACGTATTCGCAACGGTGATCCGCGCATCTCGCAGCGTCACAGGCCACTACGAAAAGACGCGACCAATTGGACGAAGCGCCATCATCGGACTGCGTTACGCGAATATCTATAAAAAAGTAAAAGAAATCGAATCCCGCAGCATAGAGAAAGAAACACGCGCGCGCAGAAGGTGCACAGACGTAGCGCGCGGGGCTCCTCCTCCGCTCGTGTATATATACACAGAGCACGCGGGCCTCGTAATTCCACTTTGGAAGGCTGCCCACATTTTCGCTCTTCCTCTATCGGAAATTGCGTCAGAGACGTCAAACGGCGGCTGACGAGTCCGCTCTTTTCGCCTGATTATTTTTTATCTGTCGACGACGGTCGTACGGATTCCCGTCGTCGTCGTGTCATTGTGCCGATACAGCCTTTCGTACCGCGTTAGCAGCATTTACTATGGTTTGGAGAGAGAGAGAGAGCCTCGAGAGTAGTTTTTGTATGTTATTGGCTTTTTACGTCGCGTGACGTTTATCGCGGACTTCTTTTCGTATACACGTAACTGCAATAGTTTGAGGTTTTAGCACTGATTATAATAATAATCGCGCGTTCGATGTTCGTTTTATTGGTATACAGTTTCCGTGAATGGGAATGCAAAAGTAAATATGACGAAATTTGAAAAACTTTTAGCTTGTCCGAGAAATTAAAAAAATTATATGGAAGGATGTATATTTAATTATGATCTGCAAACTTTCCACTTTTCATTATGTTTCAGACAACGTTCAAGGCTAAATTAATTAATTTTTAAAATCGACGTTCAATTCTTGATAATGATACGACGCGCGATGTTTATTCAAATTAAAACAGAGGGCGCACAAAAGATGTCAATATACATCACGTGTGCTTCAGCCAACCTGAGCGCGCAAGCTGCTGTCGCTCGATTATTCTGGCTTACGTAAGTAATTTATCTCTATATTCACATTTTTATACTATTCTGCGGTGTTGGAAACGCACAGAAGTGAACTACACTCATATATATGTAACATAATCTGATCACGACAAATTATGTGAACAAACAAATGCATATTCAACACTTGCTGCTACAAAATTGTTGTTTTCATATCTCCATGATGCTTAAATTTGAACTGACAACAATTGAATTTCACATATATATTTATAATTATTTCGCGGAAAATTTTCGTATTTTGGCATTGGCGAACGATCCTGACATTTCTAATCGACAATGTGTACAACCAATATTGTGCAAACAACAACAGCAGTGTTATATGAAACTGTCGTTACAGCACTATTATTAATCAATGGCAAAAACCGAATCAATTACTCAACACTTATGAAAACTCCACCGGGCAACGAGAGCATATTCAACCTCGACGAGGCATATTAGCAACGCAAAACTGTCGCAACTATATATAAACCTACACCGTCACGTTCCTTGCATCCCTTTGACAGCAAAAATCAGAGAAAAACACATACATACGATGCATATATCTATACCACACCAGCCACGGTACACACACATGAACCAAAGACAGCGGAGCGTACTATATGTATATACACGTATTCTTATACACTTTCGCGCTTCGAATAGGCGTCGAGAAGACGCACTTTTAAGAACGACTGTACGCTGAAAGCGCCGTTACACGAGATCCCCGCGCTAGAGCGAAACTTTGGCGGCGGCCGCGGCCTCTTGTACCGTTCCTCTTATACTCTACTCTCGTGACGAACCGCGGGAGATAAGATTCGCAATTATATATGTTTACATACACCAAACCGCCTACAACGTACACATTGTGTCTCACGTCTCTGAAGTTGGCAGAACACTTTTAACCCAAGGTAAAATAAACTATTGGATAATTTGCCATAAATTATCCGTAAATTATCCGTGGAATTGATAATTTTGCCGCGACCATTTTAAAAAAAAAACGCGAATGTTCTGCTAACTTCCACCGAAATTGGCAGAGCACCTGGCTAAAACTAATTAAAAACAACAGATATCACAACGGCACTTACATAGGAATTTGCCGCTTTTTTGCCGTAACAAAACTAGGCAGTTTCCAATAGCGAAATCTTATTTTTTCATTTATTATAACAATAGTACTGTCAGCTTCGTATGAAGATAGCAGGTCACCTCACTGAAACCCAGGAAGGACGAGCGCTATCCACTCGTTAGTGGCACAGGAATTTGCCGCTTTTTAGCCGTAAGACAGCTGTGTGTTTGTCGAAAAATAAAAAAAATTATTTTTATTGTTATAAACAATAATTCATTAGCCCTTATACAGCTCCGTCGCCAACCGATTAAACTAATTAAAGAGATCTGATATTACATTGAAAGTTACTTAGAATTAAGCCGTTTTTTTTTCCGTAACAAAACGGTATAGTACAGAAATACAGATGAAAATTTTTAAAATATTTATAACAATAGTCCTGCATCTTCATACGAAGCTAGCAGGTCACCCACTGAAACTCAGGAAAGACGAGCGCTATCGAGACGCGAGCGGTACAGGAATTTGCCGCTTTTTAGCCGTAACAAAACTGCGCAGTTTCCAATAGTGAAATATTATTTTTTATTTTATTATAACAATAGTACTGTCAGCTTCGTATGAAGATAGCAGGTTACCACACTGAAACCCAGGAAGGACGAGCGCTATCGACATGATAGTGGCACAGAAATTTGCCGCTTTTTAGCCGTAAGACAGCTGTGTGTTTGTCGAAAATTAAAAAAAATTACTTTTATTGTTATAAACAATAATTCATTAGCACCTATACAGATCCGTCGCCGACCCATTAAACTAAAGAGATCTGATATTACATCGACAGTTACTTAAAATTAAGCCGTTATTTTACCGTAACCAAACGGTATAGTAAAGAAATGCAGATGAAAATTTTTTTAATTTTTATAACAATAGACATACGAAGCTAGCAGGTGACCTGTCTGAAACCCAGGAAAGAGGAGCGCTATCGAGACGAGAGCGGTACAGGAATTTGCCGCTTTTTAGCGGTAACCAAGCTGTGCTCTTTTAACCCAAGGTAAAATAACCTATTGGATAATTTGCCGTAAATTATCCGTAAATTATCCGTGGAATTGATAATTTTGCCGCGATCATTTTAAAAAAAAAAACGCGAATGTTCTGCTAACATCCACCGAAATTGGCAGAGCACCTGTCTAAAACTAATTAAAAACAACAGATATCACAACGGCACTTACATAGGAATTTGCCGCTTTCTTGCCGTAACAAAACTAGGCAGATTCCAATAGCGAAATATTATTTTTTCATTTATTATAACAGTAGTACTGTCAGCTTCGTATGAAGATAGCAGGTCACCTCACTGAAATCCAGGAAGGACGAGCGCTATCGACTCGTTAGTGGCACAGGAATTTGCCGCTTTTTAGCCGTAAGACAGCTGTGTGTTTGTCGAAATATAAAAAAATTATTTTTATTGTTATAAACAATAATTCATTAGACCTTATACAGCTCCGTCGCCAACCGATTAAACTAATCAAAGAGGTCTGATATTACATTGAAAGTTACTTCGAATTAAGGCGATGTGAACCTCAAAATCAACTCAATTTCATTATTTAATTAATAAACATTCGAACGTTTATTTGGAAAAACAATTCTGTCAGGCGCTCCGTGTATGTAAATACTATGCTCAGATTTTTTTTTGTGCGATTCTATCAGCATTTCCATGAGATACGCTCGTTTTAAAACTGGCAAAATTCGAAGTATTACAGATCCCTACTTATCGACATTGCGGCTTTTATTTAATTAAATAAATTCTGAGTAGATTTTTGGAAAAACAGCTCTGTCAGGCGCTCCGTATATATAAATACTATACTCAATTTTTTTTTTTAGTAATTCTATTATTATTTGCAAAAGATATATATGTTCTAAAATTTGTCGGTAAGTACACATTACCTTAAGCCGTTTTTTTACCGTAACAAAACGGTATAGTACAGAAATACAGATGAAAATTTTTAAAATATTTATAACAATAGTCCTGTCATCTTCATACGAAGCTAGCAGGTCACCTTACTGAAACTCAGGAAAGACGAGCGCCATCGAGACGAGAGCGGTACAGGAATTTGCCGCTTTTTATCCGTAACAAAACTGCGCAGATTTCAATAGCGAAATATTATTTTTTCATTTATTATAACAATAGTACTGTCAGCTTCGTATGAAGATAGCAGGTCACCTCACTGAAACCCAGGAAGGACGAGCGCTATCGACTCGTTAGTGGCACAGGAATTTGCCGCTTTTAAGCCGTAAGACAGCTGTGTATTTGTCGGAAAATAAAAAAAAATTATTTTTATTGTTATAAATCATAATTCATTAGCACCTGTACAGCTCCGTCGCCGACCGATTAAACTAATTAAAGAGATCTGATATTACATCGACAGTTACTTAGAATTAAGCCGTGAATTTAATCAGTTCTGAGTTAAGGCATACGGTCGGGTGAGAGATGAAAGGAGACAATTCGGCTGAGAGCTAAGAAACCAGACAACTCGGTCGAGCGCTAAGAAACGGGACAACTCTGCCGAGAGCTAAGAAAACAGACAATTCGGCCGCGTGCTAAAAACCAGACAATTCGGCTGGGAGCGAAGAAACCAGACAACTCAGACGAGAGCTAACAAACAAGACAGTTCACGGATTCCCTTTTTTCATTTGTTTTTAGTTGATAACCTTTGTTCCTTACGTACGTTAAAGTTTTTTGTGATTACTTTTGTGATTTTGGTACTTTATTCTTTAACTCGCTACCGTTGTTATCAACTAAAAACCAAATAAAAAAAAGGTGTCCGTGAGTTGTCTGGTTTCTTAGCTTTCATAGGGATTGCCTGGTTTCTTAGCTCTCGGCTTAGTTGTCTGGTTTCTTAGCATCAGCCGAATGGTTTCATTTGCTCTCTTGCCCGACGATACCTAAGATGCATGCGAAAGTTCAGCTCATTACGTCTATCCGTTCAAGAGTTATGCCGGGAACAAAATTTGGTTTCATACATACATGAGTTGTTCAATAAGTCCGTGATTTCTCGAAAGATGGTACTGTTATCGTAAATATGTTACTACTCTTAGGGAATACCATCTAATAACAGTACGTTGGTTAGATAATTTTTTACTGTTTGAGTAAGCCATAATTATATGTGAGTAAACATGCGGTGGGTGTTAAAATAAATTTAATTCACACACAGAAGTAAATTAAAAGTAGAAATTATATTCACAAAAGTCACTTCTTAAATAAATTACAAATTTGGTTCATAAATACATTTCAACGTCGACTAATAAATTCAAAATCTGTTCAATAATTAACATAAATTACAAAGGGAGTTTAAATTACATTTATTTGAATAAGTTGTAGGTGAGTAGTGTGTCAGCAATTCCAAAATATGAGTGCTGTCAATAATGGAGTAGTAGTCTCTCACTAGAGACAACTAACCTGTGATATTTGAGTATGTCTTCGAGTGTAATGAGGTTGTCCGTTGAGAGTTCCTTGAGTTTTTCCGTAAAATTCCCTCCTGGGCTCACGCACAATGAAGCTGTCAAAAATGAGGAATGGCAAACAATTGTAATTGAATTGCTGCCTTGAGTTTTGCTAATTCACACATGTTCACTGTTACACTTGCCGCCGGTGCCAACACGTGGTTGGCAACATAACCTCTAGTATGGTGAGAGTTTTTACCTTGCAATAGAGTCGATTTTACTAATCGTCGTTGCACCTTGAGTATTGCGTGAGTGAGGAGTGATGTGAGTTTTCAGTGAGAGATTGAGTAGAGCCTGTTTGAGTTGATCCAGTGTTGAGTTGAGCCAGTGAAAAACTTGAGAACAACCGATGAGATTTTGCAGGTGCGCAGCGGAGAGATGCTCCTCGTGGCACGGCTGATGAAAAAGAGAGCGAGGCCTTGATCCACTTCCTTCTTCTTGGTCTTGACGATTCACTTCGCGAATCAAACTAATTCCTCTCACATTTACATGTGAGAGCGCGAGAGAGACCGAAATAGCGCGAATATACCTTGTTAATCAGTGTAGCGTCCCGGCTGTCCCGCCGGGAGGCCGCGAGGTGCTGCCGCGCCGTGGCAGCGCCGTGAGTCGTGCCGAGCTGAGTGTAACCGCGGGAATTCAAATTATTGAATTCCCAAACATTTACAGTCATTTGAATTTAGTGTTTCATTGTTAAAATAAAACCATAGAAAAAAGCAAGTTTCGCGTGATTATTAAACATTATTTTCTATCAGGAAAATCAATCAAGGATACTGAAGAAAAGCTCGCAAAATATTATAAGGAGTCTGCTCCATTGCATGGCATGGTTCATAAGTGGCTCACTGGAGTTCGTTGCGGTCGTATTAGCACAAGTGACGCTGAGCGTCCTGGCCGTCCAAAAGAGGTGACTTCTCAAGTAATGTTCGATAAAATCCACGACATTGTACTCAACGATCGTCGATTGAAAGTGCGTGAGATTAGTGCAATTGTAAACATTTCAGTAGGGCGCGCATGGTATATTTTACATGAATGTTAGGGCATGAGGAAGCTGTCTGCAAGATGGGGGCCGCGTTTGCTCACAACTTATCACAAGCGGGCTCGTGTGGTTGCGTCTGAGCAATGTTTGGGCATGTTTTAACGTAATTCAAAGGAATTTTTGCAACGTTATGTAACTGTTGATGAAACGTGTATTTATTATTATATTCCAGAAACAAAAAATCAGTCGAAAATGTCGACTGGGCCTGAGGAATCTGCGCCGAAAAAAGTGAAAACGGTTCCATCAGCCGGTAAGGTCATGGCCACAATTTTTTGGGACTCACTTGGTATAATATTAATCGATTACCTCCAGAAGAGAAAAATTATTACAGGATGCCTATAAAAGCCGTATTTTAAAATCGCGCAACGCTGCCATTACAAAATCTGAGAAACAGAAATCTCAATTGAGATAGGGCGTTCTTGAATCCGGAGCCGAGATAGGGCGTTCTTGAAGAGACAGTCGAGATAGGGCGTTCTTGAAGTGGGCGCTCAGATAGAGCGATCTTGCATCCAGCCGACGATATGGTAATGCAGATTGTTCTTAATTTCGAAATTCTAAATTACGAAAATCATATTTTCGAATGTAACAGTTCACCTACTGTGCAAAACAACCTCATCTCAAAGCAAATATAGCCTGTTTCTAATGATTTATTTCGAAATGTCTATATTGTACTCCTATTAAAATTCTATTAATGAAATTTGATGTTTGCTCTAAATTTTTTTCTAGGTAAGTTTTATAATTTACAAGAAGTTTCCAAAAACCTGGAGGGGTATAAGTTCGATTTTACGAGTTAGAATTTGTTTTTCGGTCTTGCACCCTCGTTTTTCCCACCTAAGGGTAGTTTTCGGACATGGGATTTTGCTCTGAATATTTTTTCATTTCAATTTTGCCATTTACAGGAGTTCCTAACAAAATTAGCGTCGTATGATGTCATTTAAGCGTTATGGATATATTAGTATGTGCACACTCGTATTTCTCTTATTTAGGGGTTGTTAAACGTGTATGGGTATATTTGAGAGTTTTTGTGTTCGACATTTCTTGTGTTTTTCTGCGGTTTTATACCGAATAGAACACCGAAATACAAAAAAAAAAAAAATTATGGAAGTGCTCCAGGCGAGCGCTGCAAACTTCAAGCATATCTTTCTGTACTATACGATTTTGTTACGGCAAAATAGCGGCTTAATTGTAAGTAACTGTCAATGTAATATCAGATCTCTTTAATTAGTTGAATAGGTCGGTGACAAAGCTGTTTAAGTGCTAATGAATTATTGTTTATAACAATAACTAGTCATCTATAAGCGCGCTTCGAGAACCGTAATTCTTGCAAACCTTCGCGCCACTTTTGTTTTTGTAAACTAGCAACCAATTACTTCCACCAATCAAATCACGAATAAAATGATATCACCACAAATCCATCATTTTTTTAAGATAGGAAAATAATTTAAAAAAAAAGCAAAAAACTCCTGTGCCACTATCGTGTCGACAGCGCTCGTCCTTCCTGGGTTTCAGTGAGGTGACCTGCTATCTTCATACGAAGGTGACAGTACTATTGTTATAATAATTGAAGAAATTTTCATCTGCATTTCTGTACTATATCATTTGGTACGGTAAAAAAACGGTTTAATTCTAAGAAACTGTCGATGTAATATCAGATCTCTTAACTTTAATTAGTTTATGGGTCGGCGACGGAGCTGTATAGGTGCTAATGAATTATTCTTTATAACAATAAAAATAATTTTTTTTATTTTTCGACAAACACACAGCTGTCTTACGGCTAAAAAGCGGCAAATTCCTGTGCCACTAACGAGTCGATAGCGCTCGTCCTTCCTGGGTTTCAGTGAGGTGACCTGCTATCTTCATACGAAGCTGACAGTACTATTGTTATAATAAATGAAAAAATAAGATTTCGCTATTGGAAACTGCTTAGTTTTGTTACGGCAAAAAAGCGGCAAATTCCTATGTAAGTGCCGTTGTGTTATCTGTTGTTTTTAATTAGTTTTAGACAGGTGCTCTGCCAACTTCGGTGGAAGTTAGCAGAACATTCGCGTTTTTTTTTTTAAATGGTCGCGGCAAAATTATCAATTCCACGGATAATTTACGGATAATTTACGGCAAATTATCCAATAGTTTATTTTACCTTGGGTTAAAAGTGTTCTGCCAACTTCAGAGACGTTTGTGTCTCACGCGCGGTATGCATACTCATGGGAGAGGAATTTTCTCTCGCCTCCGCAAGCTCATTTTTTAAACATGTAAACGTCGAGTGAGGTTTTTTTCTTGTGACCGGAGGTGGAATCGATGCGGTTCTCGACTGTTCTGGAGGTTGCGAATAGGACGACTAAAGGTTTTGGTAATGGATCGAATGTTTTATAATATACTAGCAAAATCCAAACGCGCTGCGCGCGTACTATTTTGTTTTTTAGGCTATGAATATATAATTTTTCATTTCATTTTAATTGGTTTAAATGATAGGATAATCAGATCATTTTTCAAACCATGACAAAATTAATCTTTTTATTCTAATTTGATTTAATTATTTAGTTTTAAATAGTTCAGAATAAAAATTCAATTTCAAAAATTCAAATGTACCGGAAGTAGCGAATTTTCGCGCCTATTCCTTACAGACCAATCAAAATCACTCTTTAAGTGCTTCACAACATCCGGCCATCGTTTTTTAAGAGAGGAAATAAAAAATAAATTACGCGCGTTACAACAATAAACACAATAAGAAGTGAATCCTTCGGTGACGCATTTTTGTCATGATTCACCTTAAATACCACAGAGAGAGAGAGAGAGAGAGATGCAGCGATTTACCTTGTGATTCACTCGAAATATCACTTCGGCCGTGAGTTATCGATTCGTCAATCCGCGCTCGGAGACCATCATAATCTATACAATAAAACTTAAAAATATACATCACAGTAATCCCTGAGGTTATTTGAAACGCCGCAATATATAATGGATAGAAAAAAGGTGAACTTCAACAGTAAGCCACTACCGCCTTCGTTCGTTCACTGACCTAAACAACGACGCGCGCGCGCGCGCGGCAAAAAGGATTAGAAGAAAGCAGCGGCTAATTAACATTATCAGATAAAGCAAGTCGGGCGCTCGCGCGCGCGTCACAGCGAGTACGTCGACACCGCACACGCGGAATAAAACAGCTGACTTCACGGCCGCGCGCGCGCGCCCCTATATAATACACCACCGCGCCCTCGTGCTAATCGTTCCCACACAAACGCACGAAACACTTCGGAGTAGCTCAGCAACTCATTAGAGCGGCTCGATATGCATCGCGGGAGGAGCGTTACACCTTGACGACGAAAAAACTCGCGGTGGTCCAGCGTGGCCGTCGGATGCGCCTCTATATATCCGCGTAGGTATGTATATATGCAGAATAGACGCGAGCGGCCGGCTGACCTAGTGCGGGACCTTCGCGCACGCGAGCGCCCGCTCGATCTTCCCTCTCCTTTACGTAAACGGCGCGCACATCGCGGTAGATATACGTCGCCGCTGCGCGTGCTGCTGCAGGTATACGTTATATACGTATATATGGCACCTGCAGCGCACACTAGTGCGCCGACGATCGAACGCGGGCCGCACGCCAAAGACACTCTCGAGAGTTGGCGGATGTTAGGCGCGCGCGAGGCGGCGCTCTGTCATGCGGGCGCGCCTGCGCGCCGTCAGATAGGATATAAGTAGGTACGGACTGAAGTGCAGCGAACGGTGTAGGTACGATGGAGACTTTACGAGGAAGTTGAGAGACGTCGCGATCACTGTGTTCGAGAGCAGAGATATGTATGGTGCGTCTTTCGAGCGTTCTATATGGCGACCGTCGTGGTAATGAATGAGACGAGGATTGATTTTTTATGCGACGAGTCGAGGCAGTAGGCGCTCTTCCGATTAAATTGTTAATGTCGTGTGTTAGGTTTAATCGATAGGCGGTTTCGTTGCTCGATATATATACGCGGCGTTTGTTTACATGCTTATGTATAGATACGGGGACACGCGTATATAGTTCATTAATTATGTCTTTTCAATGATAATTTTTTCATGGTATATAGATTTTGAAAAATGGCATTAACCTTGCAGCTTTTGTATAATTATAACTTTCGTTGCGACGGCATCTAACGAAAGTGTCTGGAATAAATTACATGCATACCGAACCTGCCAGGCTATATCTTTCAAAGCCAATTTCGTAAGATCAAGATTTTGCGTGGCCGCGGAATTATGAATTATTTCTTTGTTTAGAAAAACTGGCGCGTGAGCACGATTAAAGCGAGAGATATTCTAATTTGCCTTTTTTGTGTTAATGCGTATAGCTCTAGCAGTAATAGAAATAACTTTTATCATGCGACTGAACCATTATTACACACGCGTTGCAACCCTGGTAGAAATTCATCTATATGAAATGGCCAAGATAAAAAATAGCTAGTAAAACTGACTAATTAATTGCTACGATGAAACGATTTTTCGACCATTATTTGCCTATTTCTTAGATTGATGTAATAACAAAATACTCGTATTTGATTTACTTACTAATTTTATCTTTCATGAAAGAGCATTAAAGTGCATTGGGTGGCTTACCAAAATATAAATAAATAACATTAACTGATAAATCATTTGTTGTCCTCATTCTATGAGTAATTCAGTAAAACTTTTATTTCTCCATCTGATTCTGTCTTTCTCACTCTTTGTCATAGCCTGACCATATAAATGGTCAGTTATTAGTTATAAAATATTTTGGATATCCACCGGGGAAAACTCGTTATCGAATTGTTAGTGTATTTTTATCGGGAAAATATTGTTCGATCAATCAGAAACGTGATTCACAAATAGGTAGAGAGATTGACATAACAAAATTATCAGTTATCATTAGTGATTTGTTACAAAACTTATAACATGTTGGTTCATTCAGTCAACGATTCATTCTTTCGTATATATATCATATGTATAAAAATCGAATGATACACGATGAAGTCGACTACGAGACACAATAATTTTTTTCCTCATCCGAATACATTACGCGATATAAGAATTGAGAAAACTCCGATAACATACTTTCGAACGTCGCAAATCGAATCCTCCCTTTATCAACAGCACACCACGGCGTTATTTACATTTAATTCGCCAACTCTCGGCGTCGTGCTCCCGCGACCGAAGCGTAAAAACAGACCAAACTTCGAACAGTACAAGTATGATATACAACAAGGAGCCACTGCATACAGCTCGCCTCGCACGCCAAAGTCCAAGTGCGCGCACCAATATCCTACAGCCAACACTCAGTCACATCCTATATATATACGACGAGTGTGCAGCCGCGAGGATATAGATACGCGGCGGCGGATCTCATGCAAATAGTTCTCTCTCGAGTATAGTTCGAGAACTCCGAGTGTGTCGTACAGTGTCAAGGCTCGGGCGAACACGACGGGGAGAGAAAAAGGTGTGATTGTCGATTAGGCATATAATCACGGGACGCGACTTCGCGCTTTGTGATTTCATTTGCATACCGCGGGTGTGTTCGTGGCGGCGATCGATGCCCCTCGAGTTGGGAGCGCCGGCGCTCCTGATTTTTCTTCTTCTTCTTCTGGCGCTGCCTGCGCGCTTTAGTTCAACAGTTTTAATTAGTTTTCGGAAGAAGAATAAGGGCCCCGCGAATGGCTGTCTTTTACGATATCACGTAATTGCATGATTTTGAGAATCGAATAATGCAATAAGGTGCGGAACTTGAATGTGTTATAGGTGTATCGGTTGTTATAAAATTTTTAATGCAAATATGGATGCGCTGTCTTATGATTCAAAAGCTGTCTTACATAAGTATATATACATTGTAAACATCAGATCGATATATTCTATTTTTAAGCTTCGGAATGTACAACTTGTTCTCTTTTCCCTGAAAATCTTTATGAAACTATAATAATGCTTTTATATGAAATTAAATTATGACTTGCGTGTTAGGTAGTGGCAACACATTATGCGCAACTCACAGCCCGATAAATAATCTCCTATGAAGAAACACACCCGATGGTCTCGGTCCTAAATAATGACTCTAATAACGTTATTTAGCAACGACTATTACGAATTACTAACAGCAGCAAAAGCTGAAAGAAATCCTTTGATGTCCAAAACAAGCTTTAAAATAAATCTCTTTAAACTCATCTCCGCGGTCACATATAATCCAACGCACCGCGTCCAACAACATATATATATATCACAGCAAGCTCGGCTCGTGTCCCGCGTTTTTCGCGCCACTGCAGCGCGGTAACCGCGCGCCCAAAGGTCAGCTCTCGAGACTCTCGGCCATCAAACATGCATCAGCCCCGCATCGATTATGCCGGCGCGAGCGCGCGCGTGTGTGTCTGTCGCGCGTTCTCGTAAATTATCGAGCGCGTGAACACTTAATCGCGCCGATACGAAAAAGCGCCAGCGTCTATATGTATACTTATTACCCATCTGGCCTGCGACTATGCGGAAATTCGCGCACGTGTGTGTCTCTCGCCTGCAGTCTACAGCAATGCAGGAAATATAATGCGACGAGACGAGGGAGAGAGTGTGAGCTATAACGCGACTTAACCTACATACGTGCTCCTTGCACCTTCACCGATTGCAAAGGGCAGAGAGAGAGAGAGAGAGAGCGGCGGGATGCAGTCCACTAAAAATACGAGGGACCTTGAAACTAGACAACCCCTGCACGTGGGTGTTTACAGCAGGCGCGAGACTTTTTTATTTTGCGCTTTCTTTTACACAAGGAAGGTCCCTCCGTTTGTTTTCGGGGGAGGTCAGGCGGAATGTTCGTTTCCGTAGCCGGTGCCAATAACTTTTTTTTGCTCCTTTTTGGGAACATATATGTGTATAGACTCGAGAGGGATTTCATTTGTCGGGCGTTCGAGCCGTCGCGTGTCCGCGGTGTGAATAATTCGCGCGTTCGAAATTCCAATTTTTCTATTTTACCTTCGCTCTTCGAAGGATGCACACGTGCACGTCTGTGTGTTAATGCTTAACGAGAAATCATGAATGCAAAGAGCATGTCTCTTCGGGGTAATTAATGATAGATACAGAGAGGGCGGTAATGCGTCATCATCTGCACACGTTATAGACATCACTGTGTTTGATTCATGTCAAAATCTATTCTGCGTGTCGAGTGTTTTCGAAAAGGCGAATTTAATCGCTCGGTAAATCATTCACACAGCAATAGAATAAATTATACAAGTATACACGCAGACAGGCAAGTTCCTGATGGAAATGTGGGTTAAGTTCAAGAAATACATATACAAATACTCGCATAAAGTGTTTTGCGTACGCATATACATATTATGAATGAGCTGTAACTTGATGTATATGATTATATTGTGCAAAATGTTAGGTATATTCCGCGTTGATTTCGCAGACGGCGCAACGAAGTTCCTGTTGTAATCTAGATAACGTTTACCGGAAATACTACGTTATATTCCTGTAAATGAAATTCCACCCAGAAACACAATTCATTCTCGGGATTCGAAAGCGGAAAGATTCGCTTATTACCAAACCTAATTCGCTCTTAAATCGGAATATAGCCCGCCATCACATTTCATTTTCTAATTATCAAACCTTCGCGCAATCTTACCATCACTGCACGAACGTAATTATTTTCCCGACGAAAAAGAAAGCACCGCTCCCCTCTCGTGATGTGTAAACTTTTACACGTGTAGGTGCAATTATACCCCCTCATATTACGCATACCCTGCGCACATGAACATAAGCCCCGCGGATAGGATTCCTCCCCCCACCATCGATAATTCGCGATGAACCGGGCGCCCAGCGACAGCACCGGCGCCTCCCGGTCCGTCCGCCATGCGCGGCGCGTCTATCCTTAATGAATAAAACAGTACCACGACGACGAGGAATTTTCCAGGCCGATAGATTGGAATCGATTTTTCGCTCTTTTCGTCGGTCTCTAGGTAAATAAAGCTCGCTCGTAGCGCCGCTGCCTGGAATCGATATACATGCGGGCGAAAAACGTTGGACGAACGGGGTGTGTGGGCGGTTCCAGAGTATATAGTGTTTGCGTCCGGAGGGCCAGAGCGGCACTCCTTAAGGGGATTACACGCCGGACGAGCGTAGGTATATGAGGCTCTTGTTTCATTGAGCGAGGGCCGACGCCGTTGGCTCACGCCTATGGTTTCCCCTCTCGCGTGCGGTCCTTTCAACTTGCGGGGATTTTGCTCCCGGCGCGGCGCGACTTATACGTGCTTGTTATGTGACATAGGCAGGCTGCCGACTTTCCTTCGACCCTCTCGCGTCTTTTTATCTCCTTTTCCTTCCTCCTTCCTCATTTTCCGCTCGCCTCTAATGGCGCCATTGTCGGCCGGCGGTAAGTATACAGAAGGGCGCGGTGGTAAAAGTGTTTGCGCTTCGCTCTCTTTTCTTTTGTTCTGCTGCGCGCGTCTCGCGGAGGGAAAATGCGTTTCAGCGATACTCCCGCTCTAAATGACTACTTTGCGTGGATTGCGTGAAAGGCATTTTTATGATAACTTTAAAAAAAACTCGCGGCCGCGCGATTATGGCCACAGTGGTTTATTGAAAATTTAAATAAAGGCTCGGGGGGGCATAGGCATACCGCTCAAGGCGATACAGTTGAATGGAGTATGACGGTCTGATTTATGTGTAAATATTGTTCTATATCTATATAGTTTTCCGTTTCGGAGGAATTGAGGTTGAATGTCGAAAAAGCAAAGAATTGCCTTGTCATCGAATCGGTTTCAATCTATTTTTCACGTATCGCACAACGTTTAATTCGAGATAAAGCCACTTGCAAACTAGGGTGACTTCGCCAATATCCGAACAGACACCAATTAACGAACATTTTCTTTATATATATGAAAATATCAAGCTTTCTATGTATTGTTTATCTAACATGACGATTTTCGAATCTTTGAAAATTTTTATTTCATTTTACATAATGATTCTGCATAAAAGAAATTATCTTGTTAAGAATAAAATCATAAAATCGCCGCTATTGAGTGTTTATTCACTGGCGAATTATTCATTCACTGGCAAAACGTATTTAGATACTAAGATCGCGTGTTCATTTACTGGTTTTTAGAAGATATTTACAGATTGCTTTTAAACAAAATTTCTACTTTTATTCTTTATCTAAAATTTTGTCACTGATATAAAGTTTGAAGATTTTAAAATACTAATTAAAAAAGATTTTTGCTTTTAATCCATTGTCAATTCTCTGAAATAACAAAAATTGAAATTTTCTCATTCGTTCATTCACTGAAGTGAAGTCACCTTATAGAAATGAAAATATTTATATAATAAAAGTTCGAGCGTAAGTACTTGGCATTCCTGCACAGTACTATTTTAACCTCGATTTAAAAATTCATTTAAGTACTAAAACCGAATCTCTTGGAAAACTTCGTCTTAAAACATCATCCCTGCGATAACACGCGGCGTTTAAAACGATTCAAACGCCGGAGGAGAAAGAAAAAAGCGACGCAGTTGAGCCAGAGCGGCTAAAAATTATTCTATCCTCGCGCTGCTCGAAAAGTCCGGCTCGAGCTTTCCCGCTATATATTTTTATCTCTCGCGTCCATTTTCACTCTTTCGCTTTCTCTCTCTCTCTCTCTCTTTCTTGACGACTCGTCTCCGCACCGCGCGCGCTTTTTCGTCTATTTTTCGTGAACACGAGAACAGCGAGGACTCTCGAAGCCGGAGCAGCTCGGTCATGCGATACCCGTGCCGAGCAGAGCAGCAGCAGCAGCAGTTTTCTCGAGTTTTACGCTACTTATACTACTTCGGCGGGCTAAACTTTTTTCCAACCTCCTTACACAGCTCGCTTGCGTCCTTCCCTCGAAGCAGATACACGTTGAATATATAGTGTATACATGTATATACGTAGCATCGCACGTACCGCGCGAGCTTATTGAGCTGCTTAAGCTAACGAGTCGAAATAAATAAAGCCGAGTAGAGCGTGCGGGCGGAATAAACAACGGTTCGTTGCGGCCTTTCATCTGCGTCTTCGCCTTTCTCCTTTGGTCTCCTTTCGGGCGTGAAATAGGATTATTAGCGAGCGGGCTCTGTACGCCGAGACAAAGCTTCGGAGTGTGAATTGTACGTGATGTGGTTCTCTGGGGGATGATGGCTGGGCGAATCAAGTTTCCTCGAAATATGCGCGCATCGCGACCTGATTTTTACTTCGCGTTTATTTATAAGCTATTATCGCGCGATATCGAGTTTCGATTGGCCTTTAATTGAACGATATAATCGTGGAACTCGCGTTTGAGAATGTTAAGAAAAATAGATTTTCATTGAATTATCGGGAGAATTTAAATTATTAATAAAATTCGTGAAAATCATTTGAGAGAATTATTACTATAAATTTAAATGATCTTTAGCTGTAAAATATTTATCCGGAAATTAGAGCAGTAGATTGTTCTCGCAATTACAATTAACATTTTTATTGCAGCGCCGTGTATTACGTTTGTTTACCTCTCGCGCAGATTAGAGCCGTAAAAATAACATTCGCGCTTTTGATTTATTAGCGCACGGGTCATAAATCGGCAATAAACCGCGAAATATTCGCGTTCCGCAACGCTAACAGTAGCTAACGCGCCGGTATGATAAGGTGCGACAGTCGACACGAGTGTGTCGAAAATTCCTTGTAAGTAAGTATTGAAAACAAGGAAACGGAATAACTACAGCAGAGACAAAAGAACGATGCGCACTGCACGCCACGTGACTATATTACGCGACGGTATATGCTCTACATAAACAGAGAATATCTTCTCCGAGCGCGTATGTAGCGTATACGTACGTCAATTATGCGAGGGATAAACAAGTGCTCTCCTCGTCACGTGATTCTCAGCTCTGTGCTGCAGAGATAAAGCCATTGTAAATATAGATGGGCGTACGAGCGAGGAAGGAAAAAGAAAAGAAGATAAGCGCACGCGCAAATAAGAGGAGAACTTTTCCCCGTTGTCGCGCGCGCTTCTTTCAACGAAAAATGTCGTAAGCAAGAGAGAGAGAGAGAGGAAAAATTATATTATAAACACACACACACACACACATACACACACACACACACACACATACACACACACACACACACACACACACAAACTTACATAGTGACAGTCAGCGAAAGGCATCGCGTTGCATTACACGCGTAGCCTTGAGGCGGGGCGCATTATACGCGGATTTTCTAACAGGTGATCCGCGCGCGTAATAGCAAAAAAGAAGGCGACTGTAGCCGAAGAGCTCTTGACGCACCTCACTTTTCCAATATTTGCGCGCGTGCGTACGAGTGCTCCTCCTACGATTTCCTTTGTTTCACAGGCGAGGCGCGAAAATGTTTTAAAAGTGTGCTCTGCGCCGCGCGCGTATTTTGTAAAAGGAACAGCGCGCTATCCGTGATTCACACACACAGGCCAAACATCGTCGTATGAAGCATGATGTGCGCAGTGCGCCAAAACCGGATGTACGTATATATACCCTATAGGCGCCCGCGCGCGCTGGCTGGGGAAATTGGACGATTAATTAAGGATGTGCACGTGTGGCGCGGGGGCGTTCCAGCTAGTAATGACTGGCACACTACTACTACGCGCGCGGCCAAAGATGCGGATTAGACCCGGGGATTACCCTTTTGAGGGAGCTTTCCGTCATACGTGTGTATGTGTGTGTCGGAGGGGTATATGTTGGGACGAGCTGGATTTTACGTTTGAAATGGCCCGGGGATTGAGCGGACGTAAACCGTAGTAGAAGTTGAGTGGCGTTTAAAGAAGCGAGAGTAGGCTTTAATCCGGCTATTTATTTTGTAGTGGAGCTTCGATGCGAGTTCATTGCACACGAGGGTAGTTGAGTAAATTACACAGAGTTAAACTTCTTCAAATTATTTTGCTTTATTAAGTAAGTATAATAATAATAATAAATAATATACTAAATGAAACAGTACATACTTTGTTCGCTGAAGCGTATATGTATAATTTGTTTATCTTTAATGAATGATATCATCTCTGAAACTCCGACGTAAACAAATAGGGTTTTGATAATGCGTAATATAAACTCGCTTCATCGTGCGATGTGTATGATAAACACCAGCGAGTATATACAACAAGCCTAAAAATAAAGTTATATCAGTACCGACAATATATCGAAAGTTCAATGAAAGCTTTTAATATTAGTACATAGAGTTCGAAAGCATTTCAGAAGTAAAAATGCAGTAGCTCTGCACGCCGTCGAGTGGAAACGCGTATAAATTGCCCGGGAAACGTACATCGAGAGTCAACAAGTTCATTTAAAAGTGCATATAAATCTCAAAGCGCCGCGACGGACTACAGCCGGGGAAGAGGAAAAGAAGGTATAAAGATATAGAAGAGGAGAAAAAAAAAGAAAAGGAAAGAACTAAGTGGAGCGCGTGAGTAAAGGAGACTAAAGAGCGAACGCAAGCTTCTTAGCGACGACGACGACGACGACTACATTATACACGCCACGTATGTCGTCCCACACGAGATCATAACCGCGCCGGGGGGTTCAATCGTTCTCCACGTGCGCGCATTTTTAGATCCCACGGGCGCGCAACCAACGTGACGCCCCGTCAATCACACTGCAGCTGCTGCGGTGTATGCGAATGCACATATATATACACCTATACGATTTCGAAAAATACGCGCGTGCGCCGGTATTATAATTCAGCGCGTGCGGCCTCGCTGAAACAATTGTCAGAGACGGCGTGCGCGGAATACGCGAGGACGAGCTGTACTATTAATTGCATGCCCGCGTGCGGGATTCGTTTATTCAGGACGTTTTGACGAAATGTTTTTTTTTTCTTTTCTTTTTGATCGACGTTGTTGGGAATCGGGCGGCGCCCAGTTTCGTCTTTTTCCACGCGATATATCTACGAGGTTTATTAATAGACCATAGTAGGGAGAAATCGATATATGGTGCGGGTGCGCGATATATATGCGGACGTTTCAGAGGTGATTAGTTTTACTTTTATTTAGAGGCCGGCTTTGCGGGATTGATACGGATCGCTTGTGTTTTGGTAATGGTGGGGGAATTTATGACAATTGATTTTTCACGAGCTTACTTTTTCGTCGGAGGCAACGATTGAACGTGCGTATACACGCGCGATTTGTATTGTGTTAACGTGTGTGTGTGTGTGTGTGTGTGTGTGTGTGTGTGTGTGTGTGTGTGTGTGTGTGTGTGTGTGTGTGTGTGTGTGTGTGTGTGTGTGTGCGTGTGCGTATGCGTGTGTATGTGTGCATGTGTGTGTGTGTACATATATACACACACCGTTATGTCATATTTTTTTTTCTTTTAATTCGAAAATCCAGTTTTCGAGAAAAAAATATATATCTGTCTATTTAAGTGGGTCATTTGAATAAGCATTTTCGAAAAAAATGGTTTTATTCGTAAGAAAACACTACTGTATTTCAAAATCTAAACCGAGTGACAATTTATTAAACTTAAAATGACACCTACATGACCGGGTGATATAAAAACCAGAATTCAACTGCCATTAGCACAATTATTAAAATGATATTCGGTTACTTTTCCACCTTTCACTTGAGTCAGTTTGTCAGTATTATTTTAGTAACTAACACTTCTCTGCCAGAACGTCAATACATTTTATTTCTATCGTATAATTATATGGTGGTTAAAATAAATTACTTTTTGTTTTGCAACAGTCGTGAGTTTTAAATGAGAATATATTTTTTTAATGAATGAGAATTATTGCAAACAGTAATTATTTATGATGACAAAAAAATAACATTTCTGGCTATGTATTTAAACATGACAACAAGTAACAAATATAACAGAAAATAGCAATTTTGCTTTCTTGAATTCCAATTCTGGTCTCATTAGAATTCTCCATTAGAATTACGATTTTTATTTTTCATGAAAAACAGTTAATAACCGAGAGATATATACTCGCAATGATTATAAAACGAATCGTGACTGGAATTTTACGTGATAAATATTTGTACATGCAAAGACGCTCGAAAACTCGTAAACACTCTGACCTAACTTTCTACCTTTCACTATTTATCGGCAAAAAAAAGAAAGGAAGAACGTTATCTCCGACTTTTAAACAAAGAATGACACACGGCCAGGGATTACGGATAAAGTTGAATAATGACGAGGAGGAACCAGTGCATTTACGGGGGAGAGAGAGGGTCGCTGCACCGCGCACCCGCCAATTCTTGGATGACGTCCAGGAAGCGCGTCGTCGTGGCATTGAAAAACTTGTCTGCACTCGCACGCCCATGTGTGTGTGTGTGTATAGGGCGAACGCGGAAAAAAGCGGGAAAAGCAGCATCATCCGCATTGCCGATATTCCTGCGCTCGCGCGCCTGGCCTAATTATTCGGATTCCGATATTGCAATTAGTACGAATCGTGATTTAAATTTCTAGCTGTTGAGAGTTTAATGTGTTATGGCAGCGTGCTACTTGCGTATCGATACGCGATTCTTCGGTTATATAGCCAGCTTGTATTTGTATCATCGCGCGTAATAGAGAGATACAATTGTGGGTCTCGATAGATAGAATAATAATGTCTTATCTATCAGTAGTGTGTCGAATAGAGTGACTTGTTATACTATCGAGTGAAAAGAACGAGAAAATCGAGAAGAAGTTACACTGATTAGAAGATTATTATAGAAAGCTCATTTCGCTTATAAAATAAAAAACGCATTGTAAATATACAATGTTTATATAGTACTAAATAAATGTTCTTTTGTTTTTGCATGGCAAATCAGGGATATAACACTTATAACTAATCGAAATTCAATGCATAACCAAGAATTAGAAATTCTCATCACGTCGATCACGCGTCCAATCCAAAACTCCCTACGAATCTCGTCGGTCGTGAAATGCGATCAATGTCATCAATATAATTTTCACGCGTATAAAAACTCCCGACACTACTGCTTCCCCCCACGACGAAATTCCGATAAGATATCATACCCGCAGCCTCTCTCTAACCCTGATCACATTTCGATGCCTATAAAATCCCTCTCCATCAATACATCTCCGGCGTGTAGAAAAAATACGATACGTCTTCCCATATGTGTACACCTTCCCCAAAACTAAGCAGGACACATATCACGCGCCCGTATAATATAAGAGCAGCTAGATCCGCCGATCGATGAATCGTAACGCCTCGACCTTAACCCACTTCCCTCCTCTATCTACTTCGCCGGTATTTGATGTGTGTGCACGCGCGGAACGAGGAAACGAAAAGAGCCGGGCTCTAGCACGCGCGCGCCTCCACTTTCTCTCTCTCTCTCCTTCTTCTCGCTAGCGCGTAATAATAATAATAATAATATAACTTATGTCACTCTGGACGCGATTACGCTATATATAGACGTAGAGCAGCGCGGCCGAGGAAAAACAGAGGCCAGCCGTGCCTGTGACGTAGTAATTGGCTCGCGCGGTGCGGAGAGGAGGAAGGACGCTCGGAGAAAGTAGTGAGAGAGTAGGCGACGGCGCTGCGAGAAGAAAATCGGGAAGAGAGATGCGCGGTGCGGAAAAAGGAGGTATTATCTATCGACTGGACCGGAACGAAAGTAAACATAGAGAGAGGCCGAAAGATATATACGTAATGCCGCGGATGTAATATCGGCAACTTGTGAAATCTTTATTTTATTGGATGCTGCTGGGATTGTCGAGTCATCGGTGCCTAATGATTAACGATAAATGGTCGTTTTTAATGATCATGAGTGGAGAGAATAAGAACATTGCTGAAGGCGTGTTGAATTCTGGGGTATTTGTTTTTGAAGAAGATAAAATTACTGGAACGAAAACACAAGACGCTCGCAATGTAATCTAGCGTGTTACATCAGAAATATTTGTATCTCGCAATAACAATAATTTTATGTATACGACATATCGTTGGCTGGTTATTTCCCGAGGGAAATGAACGCGACGTCTCTCCAAAGACAGCGCTAAAATAAGCAGAAGTATATTCTGAGAAAAAGATATCTTTATGATTAAGGTGGCATTGTAACTGCTGTGATTATAGCTAGTTTTAAATATGGCCGACTACTATATGTATATTGTAAAGGTTGAGATATCATCTTTGGTGTAACAATTTCAGTATCTTTAAGCAAAACGTTGATATTGTAATATAGTTACAATTCATCCATTAACTGTTACATCATTATCAGATACACAGTACATTAATTATATCAATAGTAAATGTAGACTTTTAAGGAGAAAATAGCAATATTAACAATTTTTAAATTATATACTCTAACAAATAATCTCATATATAGCTATGAGTTCCTTGACAAAACTCCGAGGTGCAGAATAATATAGACATTGTAATAGTTAATATATAGATATCTTAACTATTATATTTTCAAAGTTTTAGATAACTTGATAACTATCTTAACAGTAAAGATTTTCTTCTCTCAGGATATTTTTAACAAAAGTTCTCTGTGTTAACAAACTGTGTCGGCCGTAGCGAGGAGATCCGAACAAGTGAGAGCGAGAAAGTAGCCGAAAAGTCGCTGTCGTATACGAACGATAAATAACACGAAATACTAATAGAATTTAATAGTTTCCACTTTCTCTAGAGCCGCGGTGATAACATGATTAAATTATTAATGGGCGTGAAGTAATCGGACACGTAATTTATATAATGTAGATTTTGTAAGCCCTCGAAACCTTGAATTTTCATACGGGAGAAAAGCGTTTTTCCCTGCATCATATATAGACGCACGCATGCGCTCAGGTTACATAGCCACGAGCCGTCGTTGGTGTCAGAGATAATTCTACGGATTATTTGAGATTTTACCATTACGTAATAGATCTGTATATTTTATATAAAATTAAATCAACGTGTACATATTATTATTAATTTGGATGAAATAGTTTTTAATATCCAGATACTTTTTTTGTAAGTTAATTTCTTCAAGTTCGTTTTCAGCCAAAGTATTAATTACACCACATCATACTAAATAAAGCCATATACTATGTGAATACATGTGTCTCTTGATGCCATGAAAAAGACATTCTGAACAAAGTAGATCATCGTATTCTCCAAACAGCGCGTTTCTGGGCTTCCTGTATTCGTTCGTATAAGAGAAACGCGCGATTTGCATAGCGCATTTTTAGCATAATTATATAAAGTCACGTTGAGAAATAGCATATTGCGTAATTAAATATTCGTTAACGACGAGTATGCGCGCGCAGCATTACCCACGCTGCGCGAGCGTGGATTCACTCTTTTTTATACCTCTTTCCCTTTACACTCTGCGCGCTCATGTTATACTAGTTCATTCCTGTAATTGGATTATGGCAAAGTACTTTCCACGAAGTTGCTGCTGTTGCTGCAGCATGATAAAAAATTTCTCTGCACAAAATTGGTAGAAAAAACGAGAACCTTATAACGTATATATAAAACGTACGCGCGTATATTACACTTTTAAGATTTACTGTATTTTAACGATAAGACATATTCGAAGCCGCACGCACGGGCTGTAAAGTTGTACGTGTAATAGCAGCGATCACGTGAAAGAGGTGAACGCGAAAAATATTTGACTTATTTTTCGAACGACTGCAAAACGCCGGCGTACCTTATCGCGACAATAATCCTAATACTCGCGAGATTGCGCGTTCAACACAGATTTCTGGAGTAAAACAACGTCGCCGCAGCGGCGGCGGGTAATACAAGTCGGGCTGCTAGTAAACTATATATATTCCAGCCGCAGTTGCGCGCGCTCTCGGAGTCACGAGGCCGAATCGTGGAAGGAGAGAGACCGATTATGATTAATTAACCGAAACGAGGTTAGCCGACGTAAAAAGTCCGAAAACGCGCCGGCGCGCTCAAGCAGAGAGAACGAAATGTCACAAAGACCGCGCGCGCACTATAAAGATTTCCGATTGCCTCCGCTATACTTTTACGATATATATTATCGCACGACGTCTGGAAAAATTATTTCCGCAAATTTTTGCGCTGCAGTCTATAGTAGAGCGAGTGCGCGGGCGCTGTAATGAATTAAAATCCTTCGGCGAAATTATGTACGTCTGGTACAAATCATTGAGAGAATCTTGCATGAGGAACGCGAATATTCTGTCCGTCACTATAGTGCCGCTCTTCTGATATACATAAAACATTGCGAGCTCGCGCTCGCAGCTCTTGAGACGTATATATATAAGTATACATGCATATTCCCCCAGCGCGCGAGAGAAACAAAGAATCGCGCAGCGTCGTTCCGAAATCAGCCGTGGGAGAAAATCAGGCGCGATTAAGTTTCTATTATATCGCTTCTTAGCCGATACCTCGGCGATTATTGGTGACACCGGGAACGGCGAAAACTCTCCATCTGACTCAGCGAATATCTTTCGGACACACAGCGGTACCTGTCCTCCTTCCCTCCAGCTATACATATACATGCCTATACATTCCCAATGTACGCGTATATATACCATACGCGCGAGCTCCTCGGTCAGCGCACCTATGAATCATCCAAATGAGATGCTCTCCCTCTTTCGAGAGCGGAGAATTTCGAGCTCGCGGGGCAGCTACGAGAGCGCAGGTTTTTGACCCGGTTTTATGGTTCTGGGAAGGGACGCAAGCTGCTGCTGCTGCTCTTTCAACCTTTCCCGGGGCGAGTACACTTATAGTGCATTGTAGATATACTTATAGGCCCGCAGAGGCGAGAGCGCGTGTACATTGTATTATATTGTGCGCTCAGCGGAGCCAAGAAGTTTCAAGGTTTAGCGCGGGACAGCCGCCCGCGGCTCGCTCCTTTTGCCGCATAGCGGCCGCTGGCTATAGGTACGATTTTCGAATTAAAACTTTCCACTTTTCATTAGACAGGCGCGCGGGAGCCGGACAGCGCTCTGTTCTCTTAAACGCTTTTTAGAGCGGGTCTCCGCCAGCGCGCGACAGACATTTTCAATTGTAACCCGCTGCACCGTTATTTGCCTAGACTTAATTCCCGGTTCAATTGTAGTTCGCCGTCTTGATTTGCTGTAAGTACCTCCAAAGTCACGAGATCTTTTCTTACTGCAGGGGGAGAAGGGGGGGGGGGGGGGATGGACGGCGTGATATTGATGGGTCTGAAGTTTGCAACGTTGGAGTCCAACGAAATAAAAAAAATAATTCATTTTGCTTCACGTTTATATTAAATAATATTAATATTGCCTGTAGATTTAGTGTTTTATAGTATAAATTAACTTTATAGCAAAGGTTTAGATAAAATTCCCATTGTTTAATAACTTTAACAAAAAAGAGTGCGTTTATTGATTTTTTTTTCTACCTTTCACGCGAACAAATTTACTGCAACGAAAGGCGCACGCATAGTAGGCGTCGTAAAAAAACGGAGGAGCGTGTATTATTTCAGAGCCCAAAGTTTACATTCCCCGCTCCTTTCTCCCTTTATTATCTTGAATACTAATGTTGATTTTCTTTGTTGAGAGGAAAAAAAAGAACAACACGCGATGAGAAGAGACGTGTGTGCATTCCGTAATTATTATTTTCAGCCTTTATTAATTATTCAATTATGCGCGCGAGGCTCATTAGCATGGTTTTGCATATGCCATTGCATAATAATAACCGCGTCTATTTTGCGATACACTTCAAAAGTGAATTTTTAATTTTACGCTATTGTCAAAATATTTGGTTTACAAATAACGTTTTATAGAGAATAAACAGTTTTAACATCTGTACTTTACAATCATTTTATATATTGCAAAAATAGAATGAGCTCTTTTCGATGTTGAAAATATATAACTAAATTGATTCAGTCTAGGAACGTTCCTCCTTACATCTAACCAACTTTTACATAATCCAAATAAAGTACCGCTCGTTACACACACACAATACACACACACACACGCATATACATATATAAAATAGTTTCCCAACAAAGACCGATGAAATTCCGTGAAAAGCGCGCGGCCACATGCGTCGTTTTGTCAATAAAATTTTGTCAGACAAAGAGCCACATGAGAAAGGGATGCTTCTCAAGCTATACATACAACGACGCGTTGTTTTGCACGCAGGTCTAATCAGATTTATCCGTTCGCGCGTAAATTGTAATTGCGCACGCGCTCGGCTTTGCACGCGCCTCTAAATTGCGAGTTACGAAAAGGCGGGGGGAAACAGGAGGGGGACTAAGTAAAATCCCGTTATATCGCTAAAGATTTAATAAACGCACGAGCGCGCGAATGCGATTACGTAATGCGGTCGCGGTTCAATTGAAGGATTAGGTTTTCAGAGAATGGCCGGACGATTTTGTCGATTGTATACTCCATTGTCGAAGATATTATCAAATTGCCCATAGGCGTTGTTATAGGTAAACATTGAATAATATGCATCCATGATTTTTTAATGACTCATTTCTTAATAGATTGTCAGATGACTAATCACAGTTTGCAATGTTATGAAAAATGTAATTATGTTCTGCGACCACAACGATTTATTTCCACGATAAAAATATGTTGATTAGCGATGAAAAATTTACGTTGACCACGTTCACATCGATAAATTCTTTTCTCACCAACATTAATTAAAAGCTGAAATGTTAATCAAAGCGTCCGCCCCTGCGTCATCGTCGTCCCTCCCTATTACAATCAGTGTCTGAGGATCCTGTCTCCATCAAACGCACAAGAAGCCCGTGACGCACTACCACCTCTCACAGTATCGCAAAATCTCCCGGCAAACAAAAAAAAGCACCTGGCGATGAAAAAAGCACGTACACGCACTTCTCCTTTGCGTGTGTATATGTATCAAAGCGTGTATAGCAGGCGCGTGCGTGAGGACGGGAGGATGCGCGAAGGGTTGTGTATAAAAAAAAAACGCGGGCTCCTCTCCACGGTTATCACCTTTCCTCTTTATCCGGCGCGCCCGTGTCTCCCGCGCAGAGAGATAGCGCAGCTGCCGCGCTCTCGTTCCCCTTTCTCTCTCTCGTGAGTACCGCGCGCTTCACCCGATAAGGACGAGGATTTCACTTGTCGTCGGATATTCGCCGCTGGGAAAAGAAAATTGTTGCGCAACCTGCGAGTGCAGGCTTCGCGTACAGCGCGCTGTGTTATTAGAGTGCGAGGGAATGGAAAGACACTCGTTTTGTTTTATACAATTGTACGCTGGCAAAATTAGAGCGGGTTATATGGCGCGTGCGCGCGCGTGTGTTATTTTTGCCCCGCGGTTTTATATCGGTCATCTGTAATTATCGAGCGGAAAATTACATTTTATTGTCATATAATGTTACTGAACAAAGACGGAAAATGCGATGCAAGGTGTAATTTGCGCTTCATGCTTGTTATTATATAATAATTGATCATTGACAGACGATTTCACCAATTTCGTTTCTAAACTGGATTATTCGAATTTCTTCTTTCCTTCGCTCGTATTCAAATTTCTATAGGAACATAAGGGTAAACTCATACACAAACATATAGTTGACGTGTACTAATAAATTATAACCCATTTTTACAAAAGAAAACAAAACTATACTTTTTCCAAGCCCTATGATACCACTTATACATTCACACCGCTTTAATTTTCATTCTTGAATTTCCCACCACCGCCATTATTTTCTCTTCCTCGCGGAAGTTCCTTTCAAGTTGCATTGTAACACGCGCGCAAGCGTCCCCGCTCACCATGCGCATGCTTTTGCACAATACTTTATTACGCTTGCCGCTCCGTATATTATATGTACATGTATACACATCCACGTATAATACGTCCTTTCAGCGGCGCACACGGGTATATCACGCGATTTTTCCGCGAGCGTGCGCAATTTTCCAAGTTTCAAAGTTGTTGCAGCAACTATTATATATATCTATACACGCTTTTAGAAGCTCTGATTTATGAGCCGCGGACAAGAGCCGTGAGATCGTAACTTTTGTACGAGGGACGTTAAAAGAGAAAGAAAGAGATAGTGCAGGGTGACGTGTGATATTATCTGTATCGAGCACAGCACGATTGTCGAAACGGGACTTGGGAAACGACGATGATGATGATGACTTTGCTGACGAGGCGGGCGAAGAGTTGAAGTCTATTAAAAACGAATTTCCACTCTCGAAATAACGCTGCAGCCGCTGTTTCGATCAGAAATAGCGAGTGGCGTGGCGATCGTAAAGCAGTTATTGGCCTGGCTGACAATCTCGAAATATCGTTGATTAATTTCTCACTCGACACTATATCCTAGTACATAAGTTTTTCTCCAAGAAAGTTTTCTCGAATAACCCAGATTTTGTTAATTATCCTGCGCAGGGTGGGGATAGGTTTGTTGAAAATATTTTTGCCGAAAACTAAAAAATGCCGAAAGGTTAAAAACAAAGAAACGTGGAACACTGAAAAGAACAAATGCTGACGGTAGAAACGCCGAAAAAACAAAAATTATAACTTTAAAATGCCGAAGATAATTATGCCGAAAATTAAAAAGCCACGGATAAGAATGCCGAAAATACGCGCATTAAACGGAAAACAGAATAACCAAAATATTAAAAGAATATAATTATCGGCAATTTTAACTTTCGGTTTACACCCGTTCTGTCAAATTTATTTTCGGCAACTTTAGCTATCGATTTTTTCATATTTCTGCAAAATTCTGTTCTGCAATTTTATCTGTTCGGCAAACTTAACTGTCGGTATATTCGGCATTTTTAGCTTTCGTCAAAAATATTTTCTACAAATCAATCCCCACCGGAAAAAATCAAGGAGAAACAAATTTTCCGAACGTCTTGCGAATGACGCACAAAAGAATGAACCTGCAATTCCCACACTACGATCGCTCTATTATAGACCTCTCCACATACAAGTCCCATCCAAACTGAGCTCAGCGAATTCCCCACGACTCGTCCGCGGTTGAATTTCGTCGCGCGGCGCGTGCATAGCACAGTCGCATCTCCGCTTCTATAAATAATGCGCACGAAGGAGGCCTTCGAGGTACAAAACGAGCTCCTCTCGGCCTGATTCACGTCCGAAAGCCGCGCGCGCGGGACTTTGTGTCTCCTCTCCGATGACGAAGACGGAGCGGCCGCTTGGACACAAAGGCATTGCGGGCAGGAAGTCGTCCTTCGCTCTCCCTCTCTTTCTTCTTCTCTGCTCCTAGTCGCGGCAACAGCAGCTGGCGCGCGCGCGCGCCCACCGACGATCATCTCTGATGTGTATAACACGCGTACCTATACGAAAACTGTATATGCGTGTGCAGACGAGATACTGCAGCCGCCGGTGTTTCTTATGCCGTGCAGTATACAAGGTGTCGTTCACCTTTCGTGCTCATGCTACGGCCTGCGCTTGGTAACCGAGTGTCGAGCGTCTCCGCGCGCTGCGGTATGTTATCGGGTGCGCGGCTCGCATATCTCGCGCCTGGCGCTATCCTCTCTCTTTGTTTCCGATGTGTATTTATCGCAGATTGCATTTTCGTCTCTCTCAAAGTATATATATATAGTCTGCATTGCTTAGGCACGAGGTAAGAGAGAAAGATATATAGTGCGACGGCGCAGGAATTATTTACGATGGCGAGTCGCTCCGCGAATAAAGAGACGCACGGTTAAAGGGGATAATTTGCCTCGATGTTGTTGCTCTTTGGCGCATGTGATATTTGACGCGACGAGAGGTTGCCATAATAAATTGTATATATAAGGGCTGTTGGTTTACACGTGCTTTGAAACGCGTAATTTGCATATATATTAATGCGCTCATATATACATGAGTGTGTTGTATTATAAGCGTTTTCTTTGCTTTTTGAAACGTATAGATTGTCCAAGTCCGAAAACGAAAACTAATATATGCCATTTCGTGCTGTATAAACTATAATATATATGCTGGTAATTATATAATTCGCGAGGTAGACTGACAGAACTTGTTTTCGAACCAGTTAATCATCGATACTATACCGGCGTAAAAAAATTGAGATGATTTTTTAAAATGACAAATCTCAACGAATAATCTAGATGATTTTAATATCTTATTAATCATCGTCTTTGAAACATTTTTAAGATGATTTTCAAACATACGAAATTCACTATTTAATATCATTTTGAAATAAATTTGAGATGATTTAGAAATGAATTTGAGACGAGCTTTCGTACTGAATTTAAAATGATTTTTAGATTTTTTAAGATGATGTTATCATCATCTTAAAAATGTTATCTTAATCTTATATTAACTTGAGACAAACTTTTATGACAACTTTAAGATGTCTGATAAATGAATTGACTCGAAAATTTTTAAATTTATTAAAAAATTTTTTTAATCGATTCTTTAAACCGGATTAAGGGGTTTATACCAAAAGCAAGGCGAGCCTTGAAGTTTAGACTCTTGTTAAAGAGTGATTTAAAGGAAAGAAAGAAAGAAAGAAGGGATGGTGGTACCAGTGAGGTACAGCCTGCCCGGATCACCGTCCAGGAGCCCCTTACGTAGAAATGAATCCACGTAGGAGGAGCCTGGGCGATTCCAGTTACCTCTCCTTAAAGAAGGAAATCAAAAAGAGGAAGTTGTGCGTTACCCTGTGAGGGCATTTCCACACTATCAGAAGTTATAGAGCAAAAACGGTTGTATGGCTGGACTACTACGTGGAGTGTAGAATGGGGAAAACCTCGCTAGGAGTAAAAACCCATTTATCTTAAGTTAGTTGTTGAGACGCGTAGAATGACTTTATTAGACAGAAAAAATAGATGAGTAATTTATATAGGTAGGTAAAGGTGATATGCGGCAGAAAGTTTTAGAGGAAAAAGATTCACCCAGAGGGAGACGCCGCATCCGCCAGCCGGTGTGGTCAGGCATTCGTTGCGGTTTGATTTAAAGCCTGAATCTCTCGGACTTATATACTCTCGGCGTTTCAATGTGTTTAGGGGTGCCCCGATCGATGCACCGCGTAGCAGCGGCAAACGACAACCAGGAGTTCGGTTACTTCCGATCAGTTGTTACCGTCGTTAGACGCTACGTGGCGCATCGATCGGGGCACCCCTAAACACATGAGAGTATATAAGTCCGAGAGATTCAGCCTTTAAATCACTTTCAGGTAACAACAACACCCTGCAGTTCCAGGATCCAGGAGAATAATCCCCCCTTCAAACCTGCTTATTTCCTTCACCCCTCTTATACACATCTAATAACCTTTCTTTTCAGGTACTCTTCAAGTGGGTTTTTTCCTCTCACGAGGTTTTTCCCACCAACGTCCTGTTCATACCGTCATGTCCCTATCCTTTCCGACCGTGTGATAACGTTCCTACGGAACGATGCACACCAACTCCTAGCACCTAAACATCCAACCTCCCATCCCGTAAAGGAGAGGTTGCTCGGCCTTCTTCATTTCTCTTAAAGTAAAGAGAGGGAGAAAGTCGAGAGAGGGCGCAAGCCTAGTGGCGAACCTCACTGGTGGCGGCGAAGGCAGCCCCCCCCCCCCCCTTCCTAACCTATCCTTTAAATCACTCTTTAACAAGAGTCTAAACTTCAAGGCTTGCCTTGCTTTTGGTATAAGCCCCTTAATTCGGTTTAAAGAATCGATTTAAAAAATTTTTAATAAATTTAAAAATTTTCGAATCAATTCATTTATCAGACATCTTAAAGTTGTCATAAAAGTTTGTCTCAAGTTAATCTTATCATCATCTTAAAAAATCTAAAAATCATCTTAAATTCAGTACGAAAGCCCGTCTCGAATTCGTATCAAATTCATTTCAAAAGCATCTCAAATTTATCTTAAAATGATATTAAATAATGAATTACGTATGTCTGAAAACCATCTTAAAAATGCTTTAAAAGGCCGATTGTAGCGATGATTAAAAAAATATTAAAATCATCTTGATTATTCGTTGAGATTTGTCATCTTAAAAAGTAACAAAAACGGCCATAATCGAGACATTATCTTAAAGCGATCTTTTTGTGATCTCAACTTTTTTTACGTGGGTATACTTTTTATTCGAAGCCACTTTTCTTATACGTACGATGTATACACAAAGTGATAAGGCTACGTTTTTCTTAAATGTACAAATTATACGAACACTGAAACTGGACCGATTATCAGAGGTAAATATTTTTCATTCGAGTCCGGCCTAGACTGGATCTGTCTTTTTATACAAATATATACAAATATATGAGGCGTTTCACGTCAACTGTCCCAGCGCGCGGCTCGCGAGCCCTAAATCGTGCTATTTCTAACTCATGTTTGTGATACTAAAAAGTACTTTAAAAAATTGTTTGATAAGCGTTTTCGACGTATTTTTTCCTCAGCTTTCCAATGATGTAGGTAGTTTTTTCAAAAATTTCCATTTTCATCTTCAAAAACGCTTTCGCATTCTATTTCTCGCAAAAAACATCTCGGGCACTCTTTGGAAAATATCATTTTCTACGTAAAAAATGCTCAGCTTTCGATCTAGAGGGTCAAAAAAAATATTAAAAATACACTTTTTGAGATATAACATGTTTTGTACTTTTTGAAGGTGACAATAAAAAATTTTGGAAAAACTGCTTACGTCATTGGAAAACTGAGGAAAAAATACGTCGAAAACGTTTATCAAACAATTTTTTTAAGTACATTTTAGTATCATAAACATGAGTTAGAAATAGCACGATTTAGGGCTCGCGCGTCGCGCGCTGGGACAGTTGACGTGAAACGCGTCATATATAAACACACATTAAACTCATTTTAATCTAATTCCACTGTAATAGTTTCTTTTCTGTAATTAGAAAAAAAAGCAAAAAGATTTATAAGACAAGACAAAAGCTGCGCCCAACAGCCGATATAAATCCAAGCTGCGGCGAAACAGGTATACACAGTTTCAATTACAACCCGTTCATTAGAAAATTTTTCTCTCTCCCCCTTTTCCATCTCCATAATTCATCGGGTCGAAAAAATCGCGATCCCTACGCGGCGCGCTCGTAAGTTCAGCTATGACGCTAGCGCGAATGCAGCGCACTGCACGAGCAATGCAATCTCGACGACGAGCCATACCACCGCGAGCCGCTCAGCGCGGACGTAAATAGTTACTCTCTCGTTATATATATACCTCTGCACACATATATTCGCAGAGCGAGAGAGATAGCTCGCGCGCGTCCGAGGTATACCGCGAGGCCTTCCTCGCGCGCATTCGTCATTACAGGAAGGCCTCTTGAGACGCCTGTGTACGTACATATAGATATATATGTGAGTATAAGTATATAAGCGTTTGTCGGCGGCGTTTTTGCGCCTGGCATCGCGGCTCTCTTCCGCTTAGACCGATGCCTTTAATCGTTCCTGTGCAGCGCCGCCGTCGTCGGTTCTGTGCGCCGTTGTTGCTCTTTGTGAGTTTTCTTCCTTTTTCTTTTTAGGTTGCGACGTTGTTGGCCATTTTACGCGGCGACTCGCGAAGGTTGAATTAGCTCGTTGGTGGATGGACGAGGTGTATCGTTAAGACGACTGGCTATTGTCTGAGATACACCTGGTATTGTAAGGAAATTTCCCGGTGAAGCGAGACTGGGCTGGTTGTGGTTGTTGGTTTTTCATTAGAAGCAACGTTGATGGCAATTATCGCGAGTGTTTCGTGATTTAAGATTAAGTTTGAAATTTCTGCTTATTTTGATAGTCACTACATCAAAATAATACTGTGAACAATTCGTGGGACGAAATTTTCCCTTAGAAAGTTGACTGAATAATAATAACATTAGATTTACTGTAATGCGTTGATAAATTTTCGTTTAATAACTTTAATACCTCCCATAATTCACAGTAACTAAAGAAATCTATTAAAAAACTGTCATCGTAACGTAATTAAAATACATCACGTATGAAATACCTTTCATTATTGACTCAGCAAAAAACTGAAAAAGTACATTCTGAATATATTTTTTCCTACATAAATTCGCATAACAAGCAATAACGAATAACTTGAAAACATCCGCAATCAACACTCGGATGTTTGAAAATAAATCGACGTTAAGCAGCAGACAAGCATCAAACAACTGCATTGGGAGATCGAGAGAAATGCCGGTGCTCCACTACACTTCTAATTGAAAATCCCGATAAAGACCTATTTCCGTCTTCGCATATAGCGAGATATATACGGAACACTCGCCTAGACTCGCTCGCGCGTCATCCAAAAACATTCAGTTTCTCTCCCCGCACGGGTGTGAAGTGTGTGTAGCAGCAGCGTCGGTCATTGAGAAATCGCCCGAGAGAGATAGAGAAGAGCCGAAAGTCGCTATACGCACTCGACGGAAGCCAAATTGGCCAATCGCGCGTATATACGAAGATCCCGGCGCGTCGTTCTCTTGCATTACTCAATCGTAGCCACTCGCATATATAGTTTCTCTCTCCTTATCGCTCTTTCTCGACAGCGGTGGCATACTGAGTGCGAGTACACGTGCACTTGGAGAAAATCGATCGCGACTCGTCGCAGTATGTATACATGTATAAACACACAGACGCCGTCGCGCGATCTGGTTAGGGCAGTGTATGATGGTCGACACACCGTAGACATCACACGTACACGAGCGCGCGGACGCACGCGAGCTTCGCTTCGAAAGTTTTTGAGGCGGGAGCGGAGAAGGCTTATATATGTATACATATACATGTGCGATTGCAAAGTCGCCGAAATTTATAATCAGCTGCAGGCGTGCGAACGCTTTGGTTTGCACAATTGACACGCGACGGGGAGTCGAGTCCTCCTTTTCGCGCATGTTTTTTCTTTTTTTTTTATTGTGTGTATAGTAGTAGTGCGCGGACGCAATCGGACGTGAAAATTATAGATGTATAGGAGGGTTATACGGTTGTGTGTGTACTTACTTATACGTGTGTTTGAACGAGCTTTCCTTGTATTGGCGGGGGGCGAGGACAAATAAAATCTCGCATGAAAGCCCGGCCGGCCGCGGGCGAAGTTTGTCGGAAGTTTTTATGATGGAATAACGACGGCTTTCGAGATGAAAACTTTCCGAATGCTTTTCTGGATTAAAAATTTAAGAGGAGAGGAGAGAGAGAGAGAGAGAGAGAGCTTTTTGAGTAGTCGCAGTCGAAACGACGTCATAATGCGGAAGTGAATCGTGAGATATATGGTAGAAAAGTATAGAAAAGAAAAAGTTGTTTTATGCCTCTATCGATTACCCCGCGCGTAAATGAATAATAATACTAACGCACGAGCGGAACGTATATACGTAAGTCGCCGCTGTTCTCGCGTCGCTCCGCGGCTTATCAATAAGACATTTGCGCAACGCGACTTTATTGCGCTATTTACGGCATCGTATAATTACCCGCGGTTGAAAATTCCAATGCAGGCGCGATATCTGTTCTGAATCAGAACACACAGCGCGTGCATATGTATAACAGCAGGCCCGCGAGACGTAATAATCGCGCGCAGAGAGTTTGCGCCGCGGGGAAACGTGTCAAAATGCACTATACACGCTCGGGCGCATCTCTGTAATCCGTGCACGAGTGGTCGGCATAGCGCACGGTTTTAGCCTGCCTGTAGCGCCGCGCGCACGTTTTTCCAGTGACCTAATAACGGAGCGAAGCCAAAATATCCCCTGACGTACACGCACGTGATGTTCATTTTCCTTTTCGCAAAAATGAAGAGACGGTGGCTGCACACTCAATAATATACTGGATTCAATTAGCGTCGAGCAGGTGCGGCACGCGATGTCGAAAATGTATTTTATGTGAAGATTTTTTTCAGAGAGTTTATGCGGAGTGGAGAGAGTGTTTGGAATGGTTATAATATATTTCGCGTGTAACTGAAGAACGGGTGAGGGTAGGGAGAACTTCGGGGTTCTCTGCGTCCGGTTTAGGGTTTATACGTGTTATGTTATACGCACAGCATTAGAGATCGATGGTATCTATATCTACTCCGAGCTCGAAGCGTTCAAGAATCAAGCCGGTTTTCAATTATTTTCCGCCGAACTAATTGAGCCGTTAGTTTGGGGATTGATGGCACTTAAGGCGGTCTCCAAAAATATACGTAATGTGCCGACGAAGATAGTGGATATTAAGCCATAATTGTACTCTAATCTCTATATAGTCTTAACCGGAACTAACTGCTGTATCATTTCTATATTCTTGCTACACAATGATTTATGTAATATTAATTGTTATTAAATAATTTATCATGATTGATTTCATTCTAATGTACTTGATATAAATATTTCTGCTGCTCTTCGCTAAATAAAGCAAAAGTATATATACATCAACACGTGTTAATACGTATGCATTATTCTACATATGTGAAAAACGAATCAATTTTCATTACTTGTAAAAAGTATACGTATTACTTTTATTGTGTTTATTATCCAGGTCACAAAGCCACACGGAACAAGCGAACTTTATTATTTTTGTTTTTATCAACAAATTCATACACGACGCCTTTATCATACATATTGAATTCTCTTATCCGCCGTCATCATCTCGTGCCGGCAGACCCTCCGAAACTCGATACACACGCGTCAATCACCTGCAGCTACGCAAACTCTCCTACCTATACACCTACACCCACAGACATACGCACACGCGATATATCCATCCTCGAAAAAGTGCCGAGCTTCTCCGCAGCGCGGAAAAAGTCGCAGCGGTGGTCCGCTCTCGTCCCGTGTATAGTTATATTCGACGGGGGGGAAATCCCGCCTGGAGGGCGCGCTAAATAAATAAAAACACGAGGAAGCAACGCTCCTGATGCGTGTCACGGGTACAGGAGCAGAGGGGAGAGAAGAGACCCTTTCTGCGGCGCACACATCCCACACGCGGAGATCGATACAGTCGATGGTCCGAGTATAGGACGCGTGCGTAGAAAGTACCCGATATATACCGACACAACAACAACAACGGAGCTCATCCGCACGCGGCCCTGTACATGTATATTATATAGGTATACACATCATACGCAACAAAGCGTAGCTCGTTCCTACCTCCGCGGTCGGCTCAATGAAAGTGGCGGAAGATTGAATGGACGATATGTACGCCGCGCGCTCGCAACGACGACGTAATAGCGCTCTCCTTTTTCTTTCTATAACGCCGAGCTTTACTTTCGTCCCGTCGATTACGCAACGTGCGCCGAGGCTCGTTCTTTTTTTTTAGGCTACGGCGCACTCTTGAGTCTTAAGCGTGTCGACTATAATGTGTTTGCGTGGGGTTTCTTCGCCGCGGAGAAAAGTTACGCTGATGGGGCGGATATGTGGGATGTGGAAAAAGGAAAAGTTTTCGAAAAGAAAAATTGCAGCTAATAAGGCCCTTTCCAAATAGAAATGCACCTCCGAATGGAATTTCATACCGGTCTGAGTCGAATTCCATTGTATATGCGCGGAGGTCTGTTGGCTGCCGGAGTGTGTAATTTCACTCTATACGTATAAGCATTAGCTTAGCGTTTTTACGTATGCTTTAATCAGGCATAAGTGAAAATTCAGATATAGGTAAAATTTATACGAGTTTCTTTGCTAAGTTTTTTTAGTGTAACTATAGTTGAAATATATTGATATATATACATATATATATATATATAGAAATATAGTTTATGTTCTGGGTAGGAACTAGATGGGCAGACTGTCTTATTTATCGATAGGGTTGAAACGTGTTTCTGCTATTATTTGGTTATTTAATAGATTAGCAATAAAATGAGTACTTAAATACGATAATTTCATATTCTATGAAAATATAATCATCTGATTATGTCACTCTTGTTCATCGTGATAACAACAAGAGCATTACTGACTATTTTATAAGAAATCTACTACGGATCAACTGCTTTTTTTATTCTTTCCAGTTAAACTAGCTTGAACATAGCACAAAACGGACTTGCGTGTAGTTGACTCTATTTATCAATCTAATAAATAAGAAAATAATGAGAAAAAAAGCGCTTCATCAATGATTGATCAATGTGAGTATTTCTGTTGCTCTTTTTGAGTAAAGCTAACTTTTACTAGATAACTAATGTAATCGATTTTACTAGAATGGCGATATTATTTTTATTTATTGCTTTCTTCTACAAATTAAATTTGAGATAATCAATATTACATTTTTTTTACATAATTTATTCATTTCCTTTGTTAGACAGACAATAAAAAGTAATTACGTGAATGATTGATCAATTGTATATTTTTAAATACTTTTGTTCTATCAAACTATCATAATAAGTAGAGCATTTCAAAAGAAATAAAATGGTTTTCATTGATACAATTAATATTTATAACTGTACATTTTTAATTTTAGGTATGATTCAAATGCGTATTTTAGATTTTCAAATGGCATCTTCTATAACGATTGATTATAATCGGTTCAAACCAGCTCCACTGGTGGTTTGCGTCAGATAATCGCTCACGCGACGATAACCGCTGAACATCGAGCAATTACGGGCTTCAAAAAGGAAAATACAAGTTAGACTTTCCAAAACTGAAGGTAAGCGCATAACACAAGGCAACAATATGAATATAAATACGCTTTCATTTTCCGACTTTTTCTGCCTCAGTAATTGAAGCTAACTTCGACAATAAAATTACGACGGTAGCGCGCAAGAAAAATGCAAAGGAGCAGAAAGCAGGGGCTACAAAAGAGGACAAAAACAAAATACCGGACGAAGTACAAAACTCTGCTCCGTTTCTCCGAAACGCACGGAAACGAAAAGCAATGCAGGTTCCATACGATCGTAAGTAATTCAGCTCGATATGAATACTTATACACTGTCGTGAATCGCGAAACCAGCTGGTCAAGCGTGAAAACGCGTATACGCGTGTGACATACGAAGAGGTAAGCGAAAAAACAACGGGATGCCAAGGGGTTCCGAGAGGGGGCAATTAAAGACGCGTGTCGTTTCATTGAATCTAATTAGCGACGATCCCCGTGACGACGACGAAGAGTACAACGAAAACAATATTTGCCCCGAAGGTCAAAGGCTGCTCGCAATTTATATAGTCGCGTCGTCGCTCTTCCGAATTTCCGTACGAAGCCATCAAGACATGAGCCCTCGAGTGAGATAAACACAAGCGACCGCGCGTAACGACAATGCCGGCGGCGATGAGAGAAATGTTAGTTTTCAATTTGTGACGAGATAACGAGAGAGCTGCGTCGCTGCCCTGTTTTAGGCGGTGGCCGCGCGCTTTCCGCGTTCAATTTGCCACGGCGGCCTTCCAGATCAGTATAATTACCCTATCGCGCGCGAGAGACCGAGAGAAGTTGCCTTGTTACTTTTCCGTAATACACATTATATATGCGCGGGGGGACTGGAATCGATAGCGCACCTGCGCGCGTGTCGCGATTATTTGGGAAGGGATTGCCACAGTCGATTTTATCGTTGCCATCTCTTATCGCAGAATAAACACAGACACGCAGAAGTATCGCGTTTTATTTTTTTTATCGAGCAGTGTTTCAAAAAGCAGGAATCGAGGTTCAAGCTGTACATAGGAGGAAGGAAGAAAAACGCACGAGATTAGAGCGCGCTATAGTAAGTAGCCGTATACGACAAGGGCACATGGTCGTAAATGAGAGCAGAATGGGGATTGAGAGAACGTGCGCACGATAAGTATACATTAGAGCGGGAATGTAAAAACGCGCAGAGATCAATGCCAACGGCGTAAACAAGGAGACAAGGCGAGAGCGAAAGCGAGAGGGAAGGTGGGAAGGAGGGAAGGAGAGAGAGAAAGGTGAGGCTGGAGACAAAGACGCTCGAGGCTGTGACGGGAGGAATAAACGCTACAGAGAGAGATGAAAGAGAACCGTTGTCTCGTTTGTTCGACGAATTCCGAGGATGCAAAACGCATGAATAAGCTCGTCGTCGCGCTCGGAGAGCTTTCGCGCGCGCACGCCGGAAAGGGGCATATAATCGAGTGGTCACGAGAGGCGCCGATTGGGAAAAACAAAACGAGCGAGCAGCAGCAGTGAGGCGGTGAACAAAGCGAGGGAGAGAGAGAGAGAGAAGCAGAGGAGAAGCGAACGGGAGAAAAGGAAAAGAGGTTAAAAAAGGGAGAGAGAGCGAGAGGAAGATCCGCGTGTTGCTGCGCCACGGGGACGGGGGTGGCTTTGTTTAGTGGGAATCGTGCAAGTGGCGAGTCTGCGGCGCGTGTTAAACTCGAATTTCCAACGCAACGCGCAACCTGTTGGCGAAAAACAAGTGTGCGCACATCTTCCAGTTTACCTCTGCCTCCTCTTCCCTTCTCTCTCGCCAAAGATAATACAACGATGGACAAACATGTCCCATTTCTTATCTGCGCACGCTGTTATCGCGCGCTTACTCTCGGCGACCAGATGTGAGCACACGCGTAAGTCTACATCCATAAGCATATACCTATTACACAGCCCATAGAGCATATTCGCGTGACCAAGAAACGCAGCAGCAGCAGCGTCGGTGTGTTACAATTTCACGCGCGGCTAAAAATCGATTGCCCCCGTGCTCAGCATGCGTAAAGCGTAGTTGTTGTTGTTGTTGTAGTTAGTAAGTATAGCGCATAGTGCGCACACCGAGAGATCTACGAAAGGGGCGCAGATCGTGCCTGCGCGCGCTGCACAGTGCTTGCGAAACAATGGTGCGGTGTTTCGTTACTGAGCGGTCCTCGAAAAAATAAATAAAATCGGAGCGCAGCAACAATGCGTTCTCTCGCGAGCGCGCGGAACTCTACTTACATTACTGTAAGGGCGCGAGTATTATGGTCTATATAAGCGAGCAACTTTCGCTTTCGATGATATATTATATATATATCACGCCAGTGAGGCCCAAAAGATCCGTGTGTAATAGATGTATATGGTGTTTTCCTCGTTTCGAAGAGGCGATATATATATATATATATATATATATATATATATATATATATATATATATATATATATATATATATATATATATATATATATATATATATATATATATATATATATATATATATATATATATATATATATATATATATATATATATAGGATCAGAGTTTGAGGTTAGAGAGCCGAGAAGACTATATAGCTAGTTGCTACTCACCCGTAGTGGCATCCGCGCGGCAGTCGTTGCAGCAGCAGCTCGCTGGCAGCAATATATAGGAGGAACTTGGAGCTGCCTCCTCGTGACGAGCTAGACGCTGCACTATTCTCTGCTCCAGAGTCGCTCTCGATCACTTCGCTTCCTCTCGTTCTCCTCTCGCTCGCTCTCTCCCTGCAATGCTGCGCGTGCAGAAAGGGCCTCTCTGTGTAGCAGCAGCAGCAGCAGCACTGTACGCGTATTACATACCTCCTTCTTTCTTCTCTCGCGCACTCTCTGGCTCTCCTCCCCTGGCACTGCCACGAAATGAAAAAGAAAAAACAAGGACTTCGCTGGCTCGCGACGATTGCTCGTAGCCGACGATTGTACGAAAGAGCACTGACACTGTTAGTTATACTACTCGCACTCCTCCTCCTCTCGTTACGACAACGCGGGCGCTCGCTCGCTCGAGCACACTAACCCGACGGCTATACCAGAGCGACTGGGGATGCCTGACTGAACCGACGGCGATGATACGGTGTATGCACGCGTGTGGGTGTGTGCGTGTGTGGTGGCGCGCCGTGCGACTGGCCGCGAGAAAGAGAACGCGCAAAATCACATGGGCCGATAGTGCCGTCTCTCTCGATGCGGCGGCCAGCTGTACGCTGCTATCCCAATCCCCGTCGCCATCCGCCTCCCCCCCCCCCCCCCGCCCCGCCGCTCACCGATGTGTGTGACGATATTGTCGGAGGAGAGAGAGAGAGAAAGCGAGAGGAAGTGTTTTCGTGGAGAATGTGACGGTCAGTGCGATGGCTGGTGCCGCGTGCGCCTGCAGGTGGTAAGTATGTGACAGAAGTGTTGTAGGAAAAACTACAAAACTTTTTTTATACAAACTGGAGTTGTAAGAACTCTCGTGTAATGATTTTCGCGTGAAAAAGGTTCATTTATATGTCACAAATTATTTGTTTTTATAAATAATACAAAAAAGTTGAAATTGAAAGATGGTCAACAAAACAATGACACCATTGGTGATTAAATATTTTCACGTTATTTCTGTATCCTTTTTATGTAATACTATAATTTTGCATAGTTTACAATGCAAACGACATGTACTTATCATTGGCCATTATTTTTTTACTAGGAACCATCAGTTGTAACATACTTAATCCACTACACTGTGTACATATCTTCCTCTGCTCCGAAATTTAAACAGCTGAGCACATATACACGTAAAATGACCGCGACTATTCTGGTCGCACGTCGACGTCAAATTACGCGAGTGAAAAGTGGCTGATAGAGGGAGACACGATCCAAGGTCTATATGCACTGTGTGCTTTTGCAGGCGTAGAATGACAGACTGGCAGAGAAGATCTGCTGCCTGCGATCTTGCGGGTATTATACCTTCGGTGAAAACACGAGGGAAAAATATTGAGTAGGTGGACCACTGCTAATGGACGGTTTAGGCCTGTACCTGTTACAACTTGTTTGCAGGCCTTTTCTCTATATAGAGCCCCCTATAGTTCACGGCTGATATGCAGGCTGTTGCCGTGTAAACGATTTATTGTCTGGGCCTATCGAATCGGTACTCATGCGAATTTACTATGCTCATTATTTTTTCATCTATATTCTTGTTTTTTTTTTTATTTTGATTTTTCAATTTTTCAAAAATACATATTTTTAAATATTATATGTTTACATTGTGGTTCGTAAAAGCCTTCGTTTTAGCCAATGAGAAATAAAAAATATTGAAAAGAAAAATTGACGTGTTTTTTTTTACAAGGGAATGTCGGAGCCATTGCAGATTCCTACGTCGAGTTTTACATTATTTAAATTAATTTTTAAGTTTTTCAGAATTATTGTAGTCATCCGGTGTTCGTAATTAGTTCACGAACATCGGATGACTAAAAAAATTTTGATAAAGTTAAAAATTCAAAAAGAATAATAAAAAATAGTAAAATGTCGGTAACTGTGTAATTCTAATATATAGGCTCCGACATCCCGTGATTGTCTCATTTTAATATCCCATTTTCCGATTAAAAGCGAAAGAGAAACAAAATAAAACTAAAAATTGTTCAATCCAAAAAATTAAATAATTCATCAATGAATTTGAGTTTTCATTTCCATTGAGCAATTCTGAAATAGTTTTACAAAAATGTTAAAAATCACGATCCATCACTTGAACGAGCGAATAAAAGTCGCGAAATTCCGCGCATTACGCAAAATCAAAAAGCTATATACTTGCACTCGCGTTACTGTTGCAAGTTCGCTTATATTTGCAATATACAGACACGCCTACTTGGCTAGCCGAGCCGTGTTTGATATATACAGGTAACCGAGTCGCGCACGCAGCTCGCTCTTTCTTCGCTCGTGCGCCTATACTTATACTTCGCGCTATATATCCTCTCGTCTCGAAGTCATATAGTTTGGATGCCTACTGTGCGCGCACGCGCGCCTCCGAGTTATTTCGGTCGCCATGTTGGGATGCGCGCACGAGATTGACCCCCGCGTGACTCTCTACCCCGCCACCTCCCCCGCCTTGTCTTCCCGCACACATTATCGGCCGCTACAGCTGTTTACAGCTGTTCGACGAGTCTAAGGTAACGTCGCTATGCGTCTCGTTTACCAAAGATTGTTCGCGAATTACGCAGTTACTCGATACTCGATTCTCGTTTCAACTGTTCGTATATTACGATGAACAACGCGTTATTGCCTTGACACTTAATTGCGAAAATAATGTAGCCACAAATATTTAGATTTAGTCAGTTTTTCGACTCCTTGGTTATTGGATCTAGCGAGTCACTGGAATGGTTTGCTCAACACTTGTGATTATAATGTGCAGTGCAGTGATAAGTGACTGTTTCAACAATTTGTTTATGTTAATGTACTTATGACTTCATTTTCTTCTAAGTTAGCGTAATCATACGTCTTTAAATAATTATGCTTGTAGGATATACAGTTTGTGTATGCTACATTTAATGCCATAACAGGCGTATATATATGCTCTATTTTTACTCACTAAGGCAAATAAATTATATACTGAGCTTAATTAGATCTAATAATCTAATTTTTAAAATCTAGTGAATACATAAAAATATATCAATATCGCACGTTATAACTATTTTTATAATTTCATTAACACTTCTTCGTTTAATAAATACTCTAACTTTCTACTTCTCTTGTAGACGAACAAATAGGAAATGACGGTATATAAAATTTGATGCATAATTTTTATCAAAAGTTATAAAAGCGTGGCTCAAGGACAGTGAAATGAATGTGCAAATGAAAGATTCTTCTGCGAGTTATCGTCTGCCATCCGAATTTTCAGTCGCTAATGAAAATGAACCATATCGAATGCCATCACTTCTCTCAATTAAATTTTTCATTAAAAAGATAAAACCAGTTGACCTTCGAAATATATTGATTATGGTATATATTGGCATACGAAATCAAGGTTTGAAAAATAAAAAAAAAAGGGCCCCTCCGGGATTTGAACCCGGGACCTCCTGCACCCAAAGCAGGAATCATACCCCTAGACCAAGAGGCCGCTTGGCGTGGTCGCGTGAATTTACACATTTTAAATTTAGCCATCAGGCCCAGAGCTGACATTTCGATAAAATTGTAGAAAATTAAAAATCTCACTAAATCTCATATATTTAAACTTAATTTTGTGATCGCAAGTTTGGAATATAAAAGAAGTATGTCAATATCCGACTCTGATAAGGTAACATGACTAGGGCCTGATTTTGATATTAATTGTAAATCTGTATAACCGCTTTATCATATTTATTTGATAATCCATCGGTTTCAATTTTCTGCCCGGAAATAATAATAATGTAGAAGATATTATTTTTTCACAAGTTCATTTAACTAGAAAAAAAGAATATTTTTAAAATAAGGTGGCTTTAATTGTAAAAAAAAAAAATTTTTTAGGTGAACCCAATTTATTCAGGAATGTGTAATTTTGTTGCTGAGAAATGTTTGCGTCTACTTAGTTTTAAGTCATCTATTTAGTTTGTAAGATTATTTTAAGCAGTTCATAATTTATAAATTTAATATTAATTTTACATCGGATATAAATTTTCATAACGACAAAAGCATTTAAAATAAAAATTTAGATCTTAAGAAATAGTAATATTCTAAAACAATGTTGTGAGCAGAGTAAGATTAAAACTAAACCTATTTCAACACCCTATCTTGTTAAATAGTATAGAACGTTAAAAGTTTTTTTTCGTAAATCTTACAAAAATCAATAAGAATGAATATAAGATCAGCGTTTTAAAATTAAAATGTTATCATCTTCCCGTACAATATATTTTAATGAAATTGCAAATTTTGTTCGTTTTTAAATATATAATAATTAAATTATACATTCTTAATAGGCAAAACCGACTGGTATTGCAGTATTTCACCTTAGCCGTACATTTCATTGGTGCCAACCCATAGTGAAGAAGAAGAAGTATTTCACCTGAGGAATTTAATGCAACCGATATTTTTCCTTTATTATACAAGATGAGGTCACAATAAAAATTTTAATTTTGTCCACATTTGTGGACATGTACGGGAAGAGGTTAAAATGTATCACTGGAAAAAAGTTTTATTCAAAATGAGTATTTGTTATAATTTCTTTATGTTGTTATGCCACACTACATAAAAACATTGAATCCTATTCAAGTAATATTCGCAACGTGATCATGCATTGCGATTTGCGAAAAATGGAAGAAAAAGTTCACATTTATTATAAGTTTATAAAGTTTAGTAATATTTATGAAGTAGGTGCAGGCACGAATGAAGTGCAGTACAGTAATAAAATATACCCTTCTCTAGAAGTAAAAAAGTGGAAATAACAAAATTTGTAAAACAATGAGTACTTAGTATATAACCTAATGAAATATTGCATTAAAAAAAAAAAACAAAAAAAGGGCCCCTCCGGGATTTGAACCCGGGACCTCCTGCACCCAAAGCAGGAATCATACCCCTAGACCAAGAGGCCGCATATCTTGGAGCGCGTAATATACATACGTGATCAGGCAGTTATTTAATACATTATAAAAATATTTTATTTTTTAATTTACACAGTGTTTTTAAAATTGTATACTATTTAATAGTTAAGCTTTTATTTTTAACACAAAATCTTTACTTCAATTTGAACGTTAAAGTGAAATATGTTTATTTTATCATAATCTTTAATTCGATATTGAAAACTGATCATAAATTAAGTAGTTAATTAAATTATAAAATTAGTAATACTTTTTATAAAAAGCGGTCAAATTTTATTGAAAATATTTTTATTTTTTGGAAAATAATTATTTTAGCAATACGAAATGAAGCCACGATTATGCATTAATAATTAAGTGTCAATAAAATTTTTATTAAAATACTTTTAACTACTATTCTCTATGATAACATATGTTTTTCAAAGTAATTTCTATAAAACAAATATGAAAATGCTAATGGAATGACGTATTGCTATTGAACTTTACTTTGAATAAGTTAATTATAACATAGCCAAATGACATTGTACTTTTATGTATTCAACGAAAAAAATCCAATCATCGAATTTCCATAGTTTGATTGTCGAGATGTTGGATATATTATACAAGTGGTAAAAATTATGTGAGGACATATATATAGGTTCGAACACAGTTCTAAATGAAGTGAAAATGAACTATTATCAACTATTATTATAGTTATTTTATTTTACATCTATTTACTCATAAAAACTTTACGAAAAATGCAGTAAAGATTCACGGAAAATATTCTGTATCCGATATTTCTTTGGGTATAACGAAAGTATTCATATCCCACGGCTAGTAAGAATAGTTTCCTTTATATCATCAGTTAAGTCGCAACTGTATGTCGATAAAGTAGGACGCTATTATCACGATTATGAAAAGTACAGTTTTTGATCATCATTAAAATTAAAAGAATAGCAAACATTTTTATAATTTTATATCTTTTGTTGTTGTTAATAAATTTAAATAAAAAAGTTTGTAACTTTTTACAAAGTTAACGAACATTTTCTTTAAATATATGAAAATATCAATTTTTCTATTTATTATTTATCTAACATGACGATAATTTTCTAATTCTTTAAAATTATTATTTCATTTTATATAAAGATTCTGTATAAAAGACATTATCTTTTTAAGAATAAAATCATAAAATCGTCGTTATTAAGTATTAAGTTTATTCACTGGCGAACTATTCATTCACTGGCGAAACGTATTTAGATACTAAGATCGCGTGTTCATTTATTTATTTTTATTATATATTTACATATTTTTTTAAAAATTGTTTATAGTTCTATTCTTTTTTTTATATTCTTTACACTGACGTAAAGTTAAAACATTTTAAAATATAATTCAAAAAAGATTTTTGCTTTTAATCCATTTTTAATTTTCTTAACTAAATAACAAAAATTGAATTTTCCTTATTCGTTCATTTACAGGATTTAAAAATTTCAGGACGATCGAATAATTTTACTCTTGTTATCGTGCGACAATGTAAACTTAAATTTTTTTAAAATAAAATTTTTTTTTTAAAGCAAATGAAGATAATCTCTTGAAATTTTAACCAAATATAGTCTTCCATGAGTGTAATAAGTGGTTAAAATTTCAAGTCGATAAATAAAATATTTTTTGAGAAATTAATTTATGAAATATAAAAACGTTTTCCTTAACAACAAATGATAGAATGAAGATAATTTAAATATTAAAAAAAATATAGGTAATTTAAATACCTTTGAAGAAAAGTTCATTATATTATGTAATAATGGCTGTAAGATATAAAAAAATCAAAAAAACTAAAAATTCAAAATCATTTTTTGGTCAGGGTGACTTCACCAGTGAAGGAACGAATACGGAAATTGTAACTTTTGTTATTTAATTAAGTAGTTTAAAAATGGATTAAAAATAAAACCCTTTTGAAATTTATATTCTATAGTGTTCAAACTTTACGTCGGTGAGCAAATTTTGAATAAAGAATCAAAGTAAAAATTTTATTTAATGAAAATCTGTAAATATCTCCTAAAAACCAGTAAAGGAACACGCAATCTTAGTATCTAAATATGTTTCATCAGTGAAGGAATACATTGCCAGTGAATGAACACAATAGCGGCGATTTTATGATTTTATTCTTAATAAGATAATTTCTTTTATGCAGAATCTTTATATAAAATGAAATAAAAATTTTCAAGGATTCGAAAATTATCATCATGTTAGATAAACAAAACATAAAAAGCTATATATATATATATAACTATATATATATATATATATATATATATATATATATATATATATATATATATATATATATATATATATATATATATATATATATATATATATATATATATATATATATATATATATATATATATATATATATATATATATATATATATATATATATATATATATATATATATATATATATATATATATATATATATATATATATATATATATATATATATATATATATATATATATATATATATATATATATATATATATATATATATATATATATATATATATATATATATATATATATATATATATATATATATATATATATATATATATATATATATATATATATATATAAAAGAAAATGTTCGTTAACTGGTGACTGTTCCAATACTGGTGTAGTCACCCTATAAAAAAAAGAAAATCAATAGACTCAAATCCATCAAGGTACCGAGTTTTTTTCACGAGACGAAGAGAATAGTCTTTGTCCGACGAAAATCGGTCGATTCGTTTCCGAGATATAAAGTGTTTACACACACACACACACACACACACGCACACACACACACACACACACACACACACACACGCACACACACACACGCACGCACGCACGCACGTACACACACACACACACACACACACACACACACACACACACACACACACACACACACACACACACACACAACACACACACACACAATTTTTTTATCAAAAACGACGGATTTTAGCGTCAAAAATCTTAAAACGTATTTTTGAACATTTTTTGTTTCAAAAATTTTTTTCACTGTTACAAAGCTTCCTCTTTGAGGAAACAATAAGCAAAACGATTATTTAAATAATTTTTAACCCCACAGTAGCCGGGAGACGCGAGTCCACGCATACTAGGGAATTCCGTAGACGTGTAAAAATAAGCAAGACAATTATTTAAACAATTTTTAAACCCTAGTAACCGGGAGACGCGAGGTCCACGCATACTAGGGAATTCCGTAGACGTGTAAAAATAAGCAAAACGATTATTTAAATAATTTTACACCCAAGTAGGCGGGGGATATGAGGTCCACGCATATAAGGGAGTCATGTAGATATGAACAAATAAGCAAAACGATTGTTTAAATAATTTTTAAACCCACGTAGCCAGAGGATATGAGGTCCACGCATATAAGGGAGTCATGAAGATATGAAACAATAAGCAAAACGATTATTTGAATAATTTTTAAACCCAAGTAGGCGAGGGATATGAGGTCCACGCATATAAGAGAATAACGTAGATGTGCAACAATAAGCAAGACAATTATTTAAACAATTTTAAACCCAAGTAGGAGCGGGATATGAGGTCCACGCATATTAGAGATATACGTAGATGTGCAACAATAAGCGCAAGACGATTATTTAAATAATTTTTAAACGCAAGTAGCCAGGGGATATGAGGTCAACGCATATAAGAGAGTCATGTAGACATGAAACAATAAGCAAAACGATTATTTGAATCATTTTTAAACCCAAGCATAGCCGGAGAACGCGAGGTCCACGCATATAAGAGAGCCATGAAGACATAAAACAATAAGCAAAACGACTATTTAAATATACAGTTTACAGTTGACGTGTTCTTGTTTATGCACATACTGATTGTGCACATATTAATTGTGCACACTTTAACATTGGTATATATCTATATATATAGATCTGTACCAATGCTATCTGTGCACAATAAATATGTGCACAATCCTTATGTGCATAAACAAGAACATGCCTTACAGTTGAACGACCGCACAATAATAACATTAGCTTTTTGGACGTTCAGATTATTGTAGATAATCAAAGACACATCAGAACAAACTGGTATAGAAAACCAACGTTTTCTGGTAGATATCTAAATTTTAACATCAATAAAATGAGTAATATTATAACATTAGGTAAAGATAAGAATAGTAAATGTAATAATAATAATGTTGTTTATAAAATAAATTGTGCTGACTGTAATGAGTCGTATGTGGGATAGACACGCAGAAGGTTAGGTGTAAGAATTAAAGAACATGAAAAGAAATATATTGATGAAGATAAAAAATCATCGTTGTCTATACATATAAACGAAAATAATCATACGATAGATTTCCAACACGTAAAAATTTTAGATACAGAATATGACATGAAAAAAAGATTATTCTCAGAAGCATTTTACATTCACTGCCAAAAAAAGTTTATGAACAAACAATTTGAAATTGCCACACTACCAAAAGAATATAGTATTTTGTTAAACAACTGTGAATTTTTATCTCCTTATTTCCACCAATACGCTGCCGTCCTGCGACTTCCCCCCCTACACTGAGAAAACTGTCGTAGGAAAATTTACTGAAAAACTAACAAAAATTACTATATTTGATAGCAACGCGGGGATATAAGCAAATTATAAAAAATTTTGCTATAGTTCAGGAATATTTACAAGGTATCTTAATAATTTTTACTACTACACATAGCAAAAAGTGCCCTCTACATGTAGTACTTATTGCGTGCACGCAGCGTTGGCCCCGCGAGGATTCTCCCGGTGAAACGGAATCATTTGATTAACTTCAGAGCGAACCAGAACGGAATCATTTGACTAAGTTCAGAGCGCTGCTCCGGCAGACCGCGGCAAAGAGAGCAGATACTATAGCAAAGAATCAAGTGTTCTGTTGAGTTTTCCTTTTTACAAGAGTAAATTTGTGGAAATTATGATGTTAACATACAAGAACATATTTTAGCAGCGATGAAGAGAATTCAGATATGTATTATATACTTATTATATTCTAATAATTTTTTAGTTTTTGCCTTAGCGGAAATATTTTTGTTCTATAAAGTTTTAAAAACTGTTGGTAAGAGTTTACTATAAACTGTTAATTACCAATTATTAATTCATTTTAAATGTCATTAAAAATTATTTGAAAGTGTTTCAAACTCGTATAAACTATTTGAAACTGCGTTCAAAATCCTATATTTCGTAACATTTATAAACAGTTACAAATAGTTTTAAGTAATTGTTGACAATTATTAACTGTTATTGACATTAATAATTTAGTACAAGGTGAATAAAAATTATTCGAATAGATACTTTGTGAGTTTTATTTTTCATTTCAGAAAAACGTGTACATTGCAATGCCAGCCATAGGACTAAATTTTGGAGCTGAGAACTGATTGAAAATGATTAATGGCAATCATATCTGGACTGGTGCAAATAACTTTGATCAAGATAAAAGTTATTATGTTTAAGGGAGGTGAATAATTATGTGTTATCGGGTTCATAAACTTTATGGAACTTTATGTAAAAGCTTTTGGATAGAAGAAAATATTGATGAGTGACCCCTGAGCATAAATAAACAATATAATTTATGATGCTGATTTGACATATTGGTCTGAGCTTTGGTTTGACATCTTCAACGACATTAGTTGATATCAGTGCTGGGCTATTGTCCACATTTACTGAAGCACCCGTTAAAAGATTGTGTTAAATGAATATTGATATACTGAAAAAGAGAAAATGATGTGTTATTGTGAAAAATGTAGTGAATAAAAGTGTTCAGTTAATCTAATTTATGATTTTGTCAAGGTGGGAGACGTCAAAATGTTTTAGAGGAGAGCTTTGTAAATATTTTTCTACACAAACTTTAAAAATTCTCAGTGATTCTTAGTTCCTAAACTGGTTGTGATTCTTAATTTTACTAGATTATGTGTGACAATTATGGGTTATTAATTTAAGTTGATTCAATCAATAATAATTTCATATGTACTCTATAGTGTTTGCAACTGAATAATTTTTTCACGAATTGTGGATTTAGAATGATGTTTTACAAATGGCTATAATATCTGGGCTGTTGCGAATAACTTTGATCAAGATAAAAGTTATTATGTTTAAAGGAGGTGAATAATTATGTGTTATGAGGTTCATATATTTTATAATAAGCTTTTGCATAACAGAAAATATTGGTGACACGTGAGCATAAATATACAATATAATTTATGACGCTCATTTGAAATATTGGTCTGAGACTTGGTTTAAAAAGAATTTGTCATCTTCAACAAAATTAGTTGATATCAGTGCGCTGTGCTATTGGACATATTTACTCAAGCACCAGTTAAAAGAATATGTTAAATGAATATTGAAATATTTTAAAAAGCGAAAATGATGTGTTATTGTGAAAATTTTAGTGAATAAAAGTGCTCAGTTAATCTAATTTATAATTTTATCACAGTGGGAGACGTCAAAATGTTTCAGATGAGTTCTTAGTAAATATTTTTCTACATAAGATTTAGATAATAATTTGAAAAAGTTATATCCATTCAAGAATGTCAAGAAAGCTTTAATAATTCTCAGTGATTCTTAGTTCATAAACTGGTTGTGTTTCTTAATTTTACTAGATTATTTGTGACAATTATGGGTTATTAATTTAAGTTGTTTCAATCCATAATAATTTCAAAAGTTCTCTATAGTGTTCACAACTGAATGATTTTCTCAAGAATTGAGGATTTAAAGTGATGTTTATGTACATAAATGGCAATCATATCTGGACTCTTGGGAATAACTTTGACCAAGATAAAAGTTATCATGTTTAACGGAAGTGAATAATTATGTGTTATGAGGTTCATATACTTTATAATAACCTTTTGCACACAAGAAAATATTAGTGAGTATAGTGACACGCAAGCATAAATATTATGAGGTACATAAACTTTATAATAAGCTTTTGCATAGAAGAAAATATTGGTGAGTGACACGTGAGCATAAATATACAATATAATTTATCACGCTGATTTGAAATATTGGTCTGAGACTTAAATTGGTTTAAAAAGAATTTGTCATCTTCAACAAAATTAGTTGATATCAGTGCGCTGTGCCATTGTACATATTTACTCAAGCACCAGTTAAAAGAATATGTTAAATGAATATTGAAATATTTTAAAAAGCGAAAATGATGTGTTATTGTGAAAATTTTAGTGAATAAAAGTGCTCAGTTAATCTAATTTATAATTTTATCACAGTGGGAGACGTCAAAATGTTTCAGAGGAGTTCTTAGTAAATATTTTTCTACACAAGATTCAGATAATAATTTCAAAAAGTGATATCAATTCAAGAATGTCAAGAAAGCTTTAATACAAATGATAATCATATCTGGACTGGTGCGAATAACTTTGATTAAGATAAAAGTTATTATTAAATATTTTCGATTTAAATTGGTTCCTAGATTGGAGAAATATTAGAAATTTGGAGCAAGGGATTTCTCAATTGAAAATGACCAAAGCTGAGCTTTTTGTCAAAAATAGCTAAATATGAGGCAATTGGAATTGGTGGCTTGGGCTTAAACGAGAAATAAATCGATTACAACACTCAAAAGCTCTGTTAGCATCTAAAGAAGGTCACTTAAGGTCTCAAGTAGAATCAGTTTAAATGTTTAAATAAAATTGGAAGGTATGAAACAACGTCATGAAGAACGAAAAAGACACTTGCAGATACAAATAACTCGCATGACAGAATATCTAGATTTATAAATAGGCTACAGAAAAAGATGCAACTTGTGACAAGAGAAAGCAACATGTACAGGCAACAACTAGATACATATGAAATAGAAATATCTGGATACCAAAATAATAGTTAAGAACGAAAGCAAGTTAGTAAAGAAAAGCAAGAAAGTTAACTAACGAGAATGGTAAGAATTCTGAATAAATGGTTGACGTGAATGAAGCTCCTTAATATAATACAAAATAAGGAACATTAAAATTTCATTTACTATTTTGATCATGGCACTTGTAAATTAAATATTAATAATTTTAAGTATAAATAAATTTCTACAAAAAGTTGCATAAATTTTTTCCTTTTTCTAATTTTAATTTTTCTATTCTTACATAGTCTCTTAAAAAGTTGTGGAATCCACAAGTATTCTACGAAAGTCATAACTTATAGACAAGTGTATATTATCATTCCTTGCCAATTCTTTAATCTATTAATAAGAATTAAAAGTTCACGCAAAACCTACGTGTTTGGAAAATAAATTATTGTTATTATCTCTCTTAACAACTGCAAAGTTTCTTTTCGAAAAACAATAATTACATAAAACATATTTAAATAAGAAAAATGAAAAGTTTATGGAAAACTTATATGCTACCCAAAATAAATTATTTTTATTATCTCTCTAAACCACCGTTAAGTCGCTTTGTAAAAAAAATTCAGCACCCCCCTCCCCTCCTTTTCTCTCATCTTTTCTTACTTAACAACTGTATAACGACACCACGAAAAACTTTCAGAAGAGCCTAAATATTTTTTTGAACAGCCAACAAGACATTCTGTACAAGAATAATATACTAACAAACTTTATTTGGAAATTAGAACTACAGAATGTTTGAAAAATGTTTTTCTAAAAAGAAAGCATTAACATTTTTTTCTCGAAAATAATTTTTGATATATTCATTTATCTAAATTAAAGTAGAAATAATAAAACTTTCTGCGAAAGTATAAAATAAGGCACGTATAAGGTTTTCCTGGAATCTATAAAAATAAAAAGAAATATATTTTCATATGACTTTACAAATTAATAGTATTGAAAATTTATTATCGTACATAAAATACAGGTTTGATTATATTATTTCAAGAAACGTTACTAATGTAATCATTGTATCGAGCTCCTTATAGAAACATTCAAATTTAAAACTTTTATTGTGACTAACAATACTTCTATTTAATAATAATATTAAAAATGTACTATATAATAAACTCTCATAACATTATACAAATGTTTAAACTAAGGCAAGTATTAGCCTCTCTCTCTCTCTCTCTCTCTCTCTCTCTCTCTCTCTCTCTCTCTCTCTCTCTCTCTCTCTCTCTCTCTCTCTCTCTCTCTCTCTCTCTCCCCCTCTCTCAACCAACATTCGTCAAACTGAATACCAAAAACTTTAATAAGAGCTTAAATATTTTTTTTTTAAACAATCAACACATTTTTAAGAAGAAGAAATTTTTTAAGTAAGTTTTAACAACACAATTTTTAAGCAATCCTTTTATTTCTTCGAATCTTATCAAGTCAAAAAACACACTTTCCAAATCGTGATAATTTTTTCATCATAACTCTTCAAATAATAATATTGTTAATATAAAACTTTCTATGAAAGTATAAAATGAGGCAAGTATAGTATATTATCCTACGCCTAAATCGATTTTTCTGCTATAGCCGTTTCCGAGAAACGTGCTATCTGCTAGCTTATAAAATTAAGCTAGAAGACCGCTTTCGGGTAACTTTGCGAGTATTCGATTTGGCGATTATGGAAAAAGGACATATTTTTGTGCTTATTTTCTGCTGTCAGATAGCCGAAGCTAAAAATCACAAAATCATTTGGGAGTCCCAGTACGAGACATATAAGGGAGTTACGTAGACGTCGAATAATTAGGAAAGATAACTATTAAAATAATTCTTAATCGCAAGTAGCAGGGAAAAGCAAGGTCCCCGCGTATAAGGGAGTTACGTAGATGAGTCAAATTAGGCTACAAAATTATTTAAATAATTATTAATTCTAAGTAGGGGGGGGGCGTACGTGTGCCCAATTAGCCAAGAAGATTATTTAAATGATCCTAAAGTCCAAATAGCCGCGGGGAGCGAGGTCCACGCGGATAATGAAGATAGGCAGACGGGCAAAAGTAGGTAAGAGTAGTATTTAAATAATTCTTAAACGCAAGGAGCCTGGGAAACAAGGTCCTCGGGTACAAGGGAGTTACGTACTCGTGCAAAACTAGGCACAATCATTATTAAAAAATTCTCAAACCCAATTAACCGGGGAAGCAAGGTTTACGCATATAAGGAAGTTACCTAGACGTGCTAAATTAGAGAAGACAATTATTTAAATAGTTTTGAAACCCAAGTTGATGGGGAAAGCAAGGTCCACGCTTATAAGAAAGTTACGTAGACATGCATAATTAGGAAAGACAATTATTTAAATATGTTGAATGTATAACGCCATCCATTTTTATATTAAATAGTTGAGGACGATCTTTGGAGGCAAAATGAAATGATCTTATTTCTTTATGGCAACGTTTCGTTGGCTTATAGTACGCCAACCTCATTGAGTCGAGAATAACATCTGATCGACGTATGATATATACGTTTATAATTTCGACCTGATGAGGTTGGCGTACTAAGCCAACGGAACGTTGCCATAAAGAAATAAGATCATTTCATTTTGCCTCCAAAGATCGTCCTCAACTATTTAAATTATTTAAATAGCTCTAAGACCTAAGTAGTCGGGGGAGGCGAAGTCCACACGTACAAGGGAGTTACGTAGATGTGCCATATTTGACAAGACAATTATTTAAATAATTCCAAAATCCAAGTAGAGGGGAAAGCAAGGTCCGCGCGTATAAGAAAGTTACGTAGACGTGCAAAACTAAGCAACATCATTATTGAAATTATTCTAATACACAAGTAACCGGGGAAGCAAAGGCACCGCGCAGAGCAAAGTTACGTAGATGGACCAAATTAGGCAAGGTCATAATTTAAATAATTCTAAAACCCAAGTAGCTGGGAAAGCTAGGTCCACGCGTATAAGGCAGTTACCTAGACGAGCTAAATTAGGGAAGACAATTATTTAAACAGTTCCAAAACCCGAGTTGCGGGGAGAGCAAGGTCCACGCGTATAAGGAAGTTACCTAGACTTGTAAAATTAGGCAAGATCATTACTTAAATAATTCTAAAACTCAAGAAACCGGGGAAGCGAGGTCGTCCCGTATAAGGAAGTTACCTAGACGTACTAAATTAGCGAAGACAATTATTTAAATAGTTCCAAAGCCAAGTTTCGGGGAAAACAAGGTCCACGCGTTTAAGGGAGTTACGTAGATGTGCATAATTAGGAAAGATTATTATTTAAATAATTCTTAATCGCAAGTAGCCTGGTGAAACAAGATCCTCACGTACAAGGGTGTTACGTAGGCGTGCGAACATAGGCAACATCATTAATGAAATTATGCTAATGCACAAGTAACCGGGGTAGCAAATTAAGGCAACGCGCACAGCAGAGTTACGTGGACGTACTAAATTAGGTAAGGTCATAATTTAAATAATTCTAACCCAAGTAGCCGGGAAAGCAAGGCCCACGCGTATAAGGAAGTTACCTAGACGTGTAAAATTAGGCAAGCTCATTACTTATATAATTCTAAAACTCATGAAACCGGGGGAAGCGAGGTCATCCCGTATAAGGAAGTTACCTAGACGTGCTAAATTAGCGAAAACAATTATTTAAATAGTTCCAAAGCCAAGTTTCGGGGAAAACAAGGTCCACGCGTATAAGGGAGTTACGTAGATGTGCATAATTAGGCAAGATTATTATTTAAATAATTCTTAATCGCAAGTAGCCTGGTGAAAGAAGGTCCTCACTTATAAGGGTGGTACGTAGACGTGCAAAACTAAGCAACATCATTATTGAAATTATTCTAAAACACAAGTAACCGGGGATGCAAAGGCAACGCGCACAGCGGAGTTACATAGACGTACTAAATTAGGCAAGGTCATAATTTAGATAATTCAAAAACCCAAGTAGCCGGGAAAGCAAGGCCCAAGCGTATAAGGAAGTTACCTAGACGAGCTAAATTAGGGAAGACAATTATTTAAACAGTTCCAGAACCCAAGTTGGCGGGGAAAGCAAGGTCCGCGCATATAAGGGAGTTACGCAGACGTGCATAATTATAGGCAAAATAATTATTTAAATTATTCTAAAATCCAAGTTGCCGGGAGAGCAAGGTCCAAGCGTATAAGGAAGTTACCTAGACTTGTAAAATTAGGCAATATCATTACTTAAATAATACTAAAACTCAAGAAACCGAGGGAAGCGAGGTCGTCCCGTATAAGGAAGTTTCCTAGACGTGCTAAATTAGCGAAGACAATTATTTAAATAGTTCCAAAGCCAAGTTTCGGGGAAAACAAGTTCCACGCGTATAAGGGAGTTACGTAGATGTGCATAATTAGGCAAGATCATTATTTAAATAATTCTTAATCGCAAGTAGCCTGGTGAAACAAGGTCCTCACGTATAAGGGTGTTACGTAGACGTGTAAAACTAGGCAACATCATTATTGAAATTATTCTAAAACACAAGTAACCGGGGAGACAAAGGCAACGCGCACAGCGGAGTTACGTAGACGTACTAAATTAGGCAAGGTCATAATTTAAATAATTCTAAAACCCATGTAGCCGGGAAAGCAAGGCCCACGCGTATAAGGTAGTTACCAAGACACGCTAAATTAGGGAATACAATTATTTAAATAGTTCCAAAACCCAAGTTGGCGGGGAAAACAAGGTCCACGCATATAAGGGAGTTACGTGGACGTGTATAATTAGGCAAGACCATTATTTAAATAATTCTAAAGCCCAAGTAGCCAAGGGAAGCCAGGTAGGTACTTGCGTATAAAGAAGTTAGGTGGACATATTCAATTAGGCATGATTATTATTTAAATAATTCTTAGTCGCAAGTAGCAGTGGAAAGCAAGGTCCACGCGTATAAGAAAGTTACGTAGACGTGAATAATGTGGCAAAACAATTATTTAAATAGCTCTATAAAACCCAAATAGCCAGTTGAAGTGAGGTATACTTGCGTATAAGAGAGTACGTATGTGTGTAAAATTAGGCTAGATCATTATTTAAATAGCTCCAAAATCCAAGTTTCCGGGGTAGCAATAGGGTAACGCGTACGGCGTATTTTCGTAGGCGTACTAAATTAGATGAGGTCATTTTTTAAATAATTCTAAAATTCAAGTAGCCAGAAAAACGGTCCACGCGTATAAGGATATTACCTAAACGTGCTAAACTAGGCAAGGTCATTACTTAAATATTTCTAAAGCTCAAGTAACCGGGAGAAGCGAGATCCTCGTGTATAAGAAAGTTACTTAGACGTGCAAAATTGTCGCAAGATTATTATTTAAATAATGCTTAATCTTAAGCAGCCGGGGAAGCAAGGTCCACGCGCATAAGGGAGTTACTTAGACGTTCAAACTAGGGAAGACTATTATTTAAATAGTTCCAACACCCAAGTTGCCGGGAAAGCAAGGCGCACGCATATAAAGGAGTTACGTGGACGTGCATAATTAGGCAATACCGTTATTTAAATAATTCTAAAACCCAAGTAGCCAGTGGAAGCGAGATACTTGCGTATAAAGAAGTTACCTTGACGTGCTGAATTAAGTAACAAAATTATGTAAATAATACTAAAAACATTCTAATGCCCTCCTTTACGTGGACCCGCCGTCCTTCGGCTACTTGGTTTTTAAAATTATCTAAGTAATTATTTTGCCTGATTTTGCATGTCAACATAAGAGGATTTTGTGCGTGGATCTTGTATCCCCGAATATTTAGGTTGTAGAATTATTTAAATAATGATTTTGCCTAATTTTGCACGACTATAAATCCCTTATACGCGTGGACCTTGCTCACCTCAGTTAGTTTAGTTTGTTAGACGTAGAAAATTAAGCAAGATCATTATTTAAATAATTCTAACTTTAAATAAAGTGAAGCGACCTTCATTTGTAATGATGGGGAGTCGGAGAGGTGGCTGCGAGAGGCAGTGCCGTCCGTCAATCTCGGTGTCGTGACTCTGGCGAGGATTGTCGTCCCGGAGGAACTCATCAAGAGAGTCAATGTGACGGCACTGGTACCGCCGCCAAGAAGAGAAGCCTCCCAGTTGGTCAAGCTCCTGGGGCGCCAGAACCCGGTGTTGGATACGTCAAAGTGGAGGATTCTCCAGTGCTTGGAGGGGGGCCCGGCTTGCCTCCTTCGCCTGGGGGTTGACGAGGCCCCTCTGGGTGTTCTAGAGACCAGGGTTGGCAAGGCCTTCCTGGGGACAAGCGAAATCACCTTTAGCTGGTCTTCGAAGAATCCGGTTGGCGAGGACGTGAAAGGAAAGCAGGATGATGTAGGGGTGGATCAGCATTGAAATGGTTGATACGCAAGTGGACATCCTGCAAATTAACTTGCATCACAGTAAAAGCGCCTCAGTGGTATTAACCAGGTGCATGACTGTCAGACACACATGCCCAGCTATTGGGCTGGTGCAAGAACCCTGGCTGGTCAGGAACGAGATAAAGGGACTATCGGTCACGGGGCGTGTCTACGCGAGTGGGGAGCATGTCGGGCAAAGAGCGTGCGTGGTCGTGAAAGGGCTGGAGGCGACGCTCATGCAGGAATTCTCAACGAGAGACCTAGCGGTGGTAAGAATTCGTGGGAAGTACGGCGTCAACAGGGGCAAAGAGTTCATCGTAGCATCTGCTTACTGTGCGCATGAGAGAAAATCTCCCCAGAGGAGGTTAAAAGGTTAACCAGGTACTGTAGGAAGGAAGGACTCGGGCTCATTGTTGAATGTGATGCCAACGCCCACAATGAGGCGTGGGGTAGCACGGACACAAATGAGCGGGGGGAGGAACTCCTGGAGTACCCGATTGAGGAAAACCTCATTGTTTTAAACACAGGTGCGGAACCGACCTTTGTCACGTCTAACAGAAGCGAGGTACTCGATACCACCTTCTGTTTCGGACTGCTGAAGGGATGGGTTCACGACTGGAGAGTCTCTGAGGAGCCCTCCATGTCGGACCATAGGATTATCAGAGCGCCACCTTAAGGGGCATTGTCCCCAACGTGGTCTGGTATAGGGATCCCAAACAAACAGACTGGGATGGCTTTAGAGCCTCAATACGGCGATGCACAGTCGGATTCAGGGGGCGAGATATGGTACACCGAACGAGCTGGAACGCACCGAAGCCTTTATCAGGACGGTGATCACAATCGTGTTCGAGGAAAATTGTCCCATCACTCAAAAAACCACTGGACGCAGCAGGTGGAGTGGAGTAAAGAGTCGGAGGCAAGGCGGAAGGAAGCAGGTAGGCTCTTTAATAGAGCGAGGAAAAAGAACACGATAGAGATTTGGGAAGCCTACAAGCTTAGTCAAAGACTATAAGAGCCTCATTAGAGAGGAAAACCGTGACTCTTGGAGGAAATGGTGCTCAGAGTGTAGCACAATAAGCGACACGGCTAGACTTTTCAATGTCCTAGCGGGGGCTCCAAATGGGAAACTAAGGCTAATAAGGAAGGCTGATGGGAGTTTTACTAGGACACCGGAAGAGACCCGGCAGTGCTGCTGGAGACCAATATCCCTGACTTCAGGCGGACGGGCGGGGCGGACGAGCCCCCTCCCTCCCGGAGGGCTGGTAGAAAGGCGGATTGGAGCATAGCAGAGCAGGTAGTCACAGCGCAAAGGGTCAAAGAGGCTATCATGTCCTTTCAGCCATACAAAGCACCATGCCTGCAGGCATGGATAACATCACCCCAGTGCTGCTGCAACAGGACCTGGAGGAGATTACGGGACTGCCGACAGGGGTACTGAGGGGCTGCATAGCCCTTGGGTACACATCCAGGCAGTGGCTTAAAACAAAGGTGAATGTCATCCCCAAGCCAGGGAAGAAGAGTTACACGGATGTGAAAGATTACAGGCCCATTAGCCCCCGTCATTTCTTTTGAAGACGCGATTGGAAAGCTTGTGGATGGCTATCTTAAAGAAGGTCCTCTGAAGATGTGTCCGCTTCACGAGGAACAACACGCGTATCGCACGGGCAGGTCAGTGGAAACAGCGCTCCTTTCGGTGGTCAACTACGTTGAAGAACAGCTTGAGCTGAAAGGAGTATGCATAGGAGCCTTTCTGAATGTTGAAGGAGCGTTCAATCGGACCTCTAGAGAGGCGATCCGGAAGGATGCGGTAGAACATGGTATCCCTAAGAGCATCATTGACTGGATCATGAGCTCCTTCATGGTGAGTAGGGAATGGTGAGTAGAGAATCCTGGATGGGACACTCGACCGGTGGGCGAGTATCCGAAGGCTGTCCCCAGGTTTTGTCCCCCCTACTGTGGAGCCTGGTGGTAGACAGCCTACTACGAGTACTAAACGAGGTGGGAGTCAAGGCGGTAGGATATGTGGACGATATAGCTATCCTAGCGAGGGAAGCTTATGAAGAAGTTCTTAGGGACTTGGTTCAAGGAGCCCTCAAGGCAACGAAGGAGTGGTGCAGTAGCAAAGCATAGCGAATTCATGGGGATAAATCGGTAGCCCTTATCTTCACAAAGCGCTATAAAATTAGAAAGCTGAGGAAGATGAAGGCGGGGAACTTAGAGATTCCTTTCGCGGAGGAAACCAAATATCTGGGAGTTATCCTCGATAGAAAGTTACTCTGGCGCAGGTACCTCGAGGAGAAATGTAGAAAAACAATCTCCACTTTCTGGCATACAGAGGAGCATTGGGTTCAAGGTGGGGAGTGGATCCGCGGCAAATGCACTGGATCTACTCTGCCATTATTGTGCCGAGGTTAACGTTTGCCTCAGTAGTCTGGTGGAGCAGAACACTGCGGAGCACGGATTGCGCGAAGCTGAATCGGGTACAGGCGCTTTTCTTAAGGAGCATAACTGTCACTAGGAGGAGTACGCCCTGTGCCGCTATGAGGACCATGCTGAACCTACCGTCTCTGGCACTGCACATCAAGTCTGAGGCAATGAATACGGCATACCGGTTAGGTTGCGTCGGTCTGTGGAAAACGGACAGCAAGAGGCATAAACGGCTGTTCGGGGATTCACTGAGGGAGCTCTGGAAAGAACCGCAGGATATAATACCACCTCAACCGGTAAGGAAGGGGAGATGCAAAATCCACATTCCGGAGAGGGTGAGGTGGGAGGAATGTAGACCCAAACACGGCGAAATTTGGTTCACGGACGGGTTTAGGGTAAAGGAAGGGGTGGGAGCTGGCTTCTGTGGACCTAGGCAGCAGGACAGCTTCTGCTTTAAAATGGAAAGCTACAACACGGTTTTCCAGGCCGAGGTACTCGCGATCAAGTCATACGCGGAGGGACTAACAAGGGCTGGCAAGTCGAGCTAGATTATTTGGATCTGCTCGGACAGCCAGACGGCATTAAGAGCCATCGAGAAGACCGTTACTTGCTCTAAGTTAGTAATGGAAACAAAGACCTCGTTGGATGCACTAGGTATGGTTAACCTTCTCAACTTAACCTGGATTCCGGGTCACTCCGGGTGGAAAGGTAATGAAAGGGCGGATACTCTTGCTAAACAAGGGGTCGCACTCACGGCCCCATTAGACAGCAAGCTGGCATGTCGGCGCAAGAAGGCCGGAGCAGAATAGCTGCTCACATCATGAGCCTATGCGAAATGAAGTGGCTCGCGACTGAGCGTTGCAGCAAATCCAAGGCCATGTGGGGAGTAACGGGTGACCAATGGGGCCGAGAACTTCTCTCCCTCGGTAGGTGGCAACTCAGAAGGGCAGTAAAACTGATAACAGAGCACTGCGACCTGCGGGGTTTCCAACACCCAGGTGCGGGGAAGACTGTGAGGAAACGCCAATCCACGTGATCTGTGAGTGCCCTGCACTGGCGGAATCCAGAAGGAAGTGGTTTGGCAGGGCGGTGTCAATACCAGAAGAGATCAGGGAGCACAGAATTAGGGGGGTCCTTGACTACTGCTCTGCAGTTGGCCTCCCCTAAGGTGGGACCCGAGGTAGGTGGGGAATAGCGTACAATGGCAAGCAAGCTAAGAGCTACACCGTTATGGTCCCCGCGAGTTTACAATCTAATCTAATCTAATGAGGGAGTTACGTAGGCGTGCAAAAAATAAGCAATGTCATTATTTAAATAATTCTTAAACCCAAGTTGCCACGGGTAGCGAGGCATTTGCGTATAAGGGAGTACGTAGGCATGGACAATTGGGCAATATCATTATTTAAATTATTCTAAAAATGAAGTAACCGGGGGTTTAAAGACAGTCCGAATAAGGAAGTTACGTAGATGTTCAAAATAAACCAAGATTATTATTTAGATAATTTTTAATCATAAGTTGCCGGGGGAAACGAAGTACACGTGTTTCAGGTAGTAACAGAGACGTGCAAAATTAGGCAAAATCATTATTTAAATAATTCAAATACACAAGTAGCTAGGGAAGGCAACGTCCATGCGTATAAAGGAGTTACGTAGACGTGCAAATTAGGCATGATTATTATTTCAATATTAGAAAACTCCGGTTGCCGATGGGAGGGAGGGCCACACGTATAAGGGAGATACGTAGATATGAAAAATTATGCAAGATCATTCTTCAAATAATTTTGAAACCTAACTATCCGTGGGAAGCGAGGTCCACGCGTATAAGGGAGAGATAGGCGTTCAAAATTAGGCAATTGTATGATTGAAAAAGTTCTTAAACATATGTAGCCGGGAGAAGCGAGGTTCTCGTCTATAAAATGGTTACGTTGACATGCACAATCAGGCAAAACAATTACTTAAATAATTTTGAAACCCAAGTTGCGGGAGGATGGGAGGTCCACGTAAACTAGGGCATTAGTTTTCCAAATTATTTACATAATTTTGTTGCTTAATTCAGCGCGTCTGTGTAACTTCCTTATTCGCGAGGACCTGGCTTCCCCCGGCTACTTGGGTTTTAAAACTATTTAAATAATTTACATCCCTAATTTTGCACGTCTAGGTAATTAACCTAATACGCGTCGACCTCGCTGTCTCCGACAACTTGGGTTTCAAAACTATTTAAATAATTGTCTTCGTTAATTTAGCACGTCTACGTAACTTATTCCTTATACGCGAGGACCTCGCTTCTCCCGGTTACTTGTAGAATTATTTAAGTAATGATCTTGTCTAATTTTACACGTCTAGGAAACTTCCTTATACGCGTGAAACTTGCTCTCCCCGCAACTTGGATTTGAGAATTATTTAAATAAGTGTTTTGCATATAATTTAGCATGTCTAGGTAACTTCCTTATACGCGTGGACCTTGCTTTCCCGGCTACTTGGGTTTTAGAATTATTTAAATAATAGTCGTACTTGGCTTTGCACGTCTATGTACTCCATTATACGCAAGGACCTCGCTTCCCCCGGCTACTTGGGTTTTAGAATTTATTTACTTTGGTTTATATAATTGTCTTGCCTCATGGTGCACGTCTACACGTCTATCCAACGACGTCATACGCATGGATTTTGCTTTCCCAGGCTACTAGCGATTAAGAATAATTTAAATAATAATCTTTTCTAACTTTGCTCGTCTACGTATTTCCCTTATACGCGTGGACCTCCCCACCCCCGTCTACTTGGGTTTTAGATTTATTTAAATAATGATCTTGCCTAATTTTCCACATCTAGGTAACTCTCTTATCTGAAAAATCTCAGGTGAGATCTTAGGTGATTTCTCAGGTGAGATCTCATGTAAAATCTCTCGCCAAAATCTCACCTGAGATTCTGCTCCAGATGCTGCAGAAAACTTACGTTAATTAAAAATCAGCTTCTTCAGTATTGGGAATCGCCTTTTAGGATGTTTTACCCCCCAGATGAGCTCAAAAATACATGTTTAAAAGCATTTTACACAATTTTTCAATTTTTAAAATTGATACATGATATCTCACCTGAGATCTCACATGATATATCACCTGAGAAATCACCTGAGATCTCATGTATCAAATTTTAAAATTGAAAAATTGTGTAAAATGCTTTTAAACATGAATTTTTGAGCTCATCTGGGGTAAAACATCCTAAAAGGCGATTCCCAATACTGAAGAAGCTGATTTTTAATTAACGTAAGTTTTCTGCAGCATCTGGAGCAGAATCTCAGGTGAGATTTTGGCGTGAGATTTTACATGAGATCTCACCTGAGAAATCACCTGAGATCTCACCTGAGATTTTTCAATAGGGGTTGCTTTCCCCGGCTACTTAGGTTTTAGAACTAGTTAAATAATGACCTTGCCTAATTTAGCACGTCGATTAAGAATAATTTAAATAATAATCTAGACTAACTTTCCACGTTTACGTAACTCCCTTATACGCGTGGACGTTCCCTTCCCTGGATACCTGGGTTTTTGAGTTATTAAAATAATTGTCTTGCCCAATTTACGGCGTATACGTATCTCCCTTATATTCGTGCAGTGGACCTCGCCTCCCCCGTCTACTTGGGTTTTAGAATTATTAAAATAATGATCTTGCCTAATTTTCTACGTCTAACAAACTAAAGTAGCTGGGGTAAGCAAGGTCCACGCGTATAAGGGATTTATAGTCGTGCAAAATTAGGCAAAATCATTATTTAAATAATTCTGCAACCTAAATATCCGGGGGATACAAGATCCACGCACAAAATCGCCTTACGTTGACATGCAAAATCAGGCAAAACAATTACTTAGATAACTTTGAAAACCAAGTAGCCGAAGGACGGGGGGTCCACGTAAAGAAAGGTATTAGAATGTTTTTAGTATTATTTACATAATTTTGTTACTTAATTCAGCACGTCCAGGTAACTTCTTTATACGCAAGTATCTCGCTTCCACTGGCTACTTGGGTTTAGAATTATTTAAATAATGGTATTGCCTATTATGCACGTCCACGTAACTCCCTTATATGCGTGAACCTTGTTTTCCCGGCAACTTGGGTTTTGGAACTATTTAAATAATTGTTTTCCATAGTTTTGGACGTCTAAGTAACTCCCTTATGCGCGTGGACCTTGCTTCCCCGGCTACTTGAGATTAAGGATTATTTAAATAATAATCATGCCATAATTTTGCACGTTTACGTAACTTTCTTTTACGCGAGGACCTCGCTTACCCCGGTTACTTGAGTTTTAGAATTATTTAAGTAATTACCTTGCCTAGTTTAGCACATTTAGGAAACGTCCTTATACGCGTGGACCTTTTTCTGGCTACTTGGATTTTATAATTATTTAAAAAATGACCTCGCCTAATTTAGTACGCCTACGAAACTACGCCGTACGCGTTGCCATTGCTACCCCAGTAACCTGGGTTTTAGAAGTCTTTAAGTAATGATCTAGCCTAATTCTACACGCCCACCTACTCTCTTATACGCGTGAACATTGCTTTCCCCGGAAACTTGGGTTTTGGAGCTATTTAAATAATTATCTTGCCTAATTTTATACGCATACGTAGTCTCTTGTACGCAAGTATACCTCACTTCCACTGGCTATTTGGATTTTAGAATCATTTAAATAATTATCTTGCCTAATATGGCACATAATCTACGTAAGTCCTTTGTACGTGTGAACCTCGCCTCCCCGGCTACTTAGGTTTTAGAGCTATTTAAATAATTGTTTTGCCAAATTATTCACGTCTACGTAACTTCCTTATACGCGTGGACCTTGCTTTCCACTGCTGCTTGCGACTAAGAATTATTTAAATAATAATCATGCCTAATTGAGCACGTCCACCTAACTTCTTTATACGCAAGTACCTAGCTCGCTTCCACTGACTACTTTGGTTTTAGAATTATTTAAATAATGGTCTTACCTAATTATGCACGCCCGCGTGAAAATGTAATATGAGATCTCATATGAGATTGTAATTGAGATTTCATATAGATTTCACATGAGATCTATATGAGTTCTCATATGAGATCTCATATGAGATCCTTATACGAATTTCAGACATTATATAACTCATGTGAGATCTCATATGAGATCTCATCAGTCATTTTCTATTAAGTAAAAAAATTTGAGACATTAGATCTCATCTGCGATCTCATATGAGACCTCGTCTGCAATTTTCCTTAGTTAATAAATAATTTATTTTTGCAATAAATTTATTTTTTATAATATTTATTTTTTTAATAAATGTTATATTTTATGAAATATTTAGAAATAGAATGAAATAAAATATTAACATTAGTAAAACGTATTGATAAAACTTTATTGCTTTTTTTTTAAGATTTATTAAAATATACTGTTTATTCATACTTTTACATTAACAATAAATTATTTATTAATTAATTAAAATTGCAGAGATCTGAGATCTCATATGAGATCTCATATTAGATTTTACATGAGTTCTAAGGTCTGAAATTTTTTATTAATTATAAAATTGCAGATGAGATCTCATATGAGATCTCAGATAAGATCTAACGTCTCAAATTTTTTTACTTAATAGAAAATGGCTGATGAGATCTCATATGAGATCTCACATGAGATATAATGTCTGAAATTCGTATAAGGATCTCATATGATATCTCATATGAGAACTCATATAGATCTCATATGAAATCTATATGAGATCTCAATTACAATCTCACATGAGATCTCATATTATATTTTCACGCGGGCGTCCACGTAACTCCCTTATACGCGTGGATCTTGTTTTCCCCGCCAACTTGGATTTTGGAACTATTTAAATAATTGTTTTCGCTAATTTAGCACGTCTAGGTAACTTCCTTATACGGGATGACCTCGCTTCCCCGGTTTCATGAGTTTTAGAATTATATAAGTAATGAGCTTGCCTAATTTTACACGTCTAGGTAACTTCCTTATACGCGTGGGCCTTGCTTTCCCGGCTACTTGAGTTTTAGAATTATTTAAATTATGACCTTGCCTAATTTAGTACGTCCACGTAACTCCGCTGTGCGCGTTGCCTTTGCTACCCCGGTTACTTGTGCATTAACATAATTTCATTAATGATGTTGCCTATGTTCGCACGTCTACGTAACACCCTTGTACGTGAGGACCTTGTTTCACCAGGCTACTTGCGATTAAGAATTATTTAAATAATAATCTTTCCTAATTATGCACATCTACGTAACTCCCTTAAACGCGTGGACCTTGTTTTCCCCGAAACATGGCTTTGGAACTATTTAAATAATTGTCTTCGCTAATTTAGTACGTCTAGGTAACTTCCTTATACGGCACGACCTCGCTTCCCCGGTTTCTTGAGTTTTAGAATTATTTAAGTAATGATCTTGCCTTATTTTACAAGTCTAGGTAACTTCCTTATACGCGTGGACCTTGCTCTCCCGCAACTCGGGTTTTGAAACTGTTTAAATAATTGTCTTCCCTAATTTAGCTCGTCTAGGTAACTTCCTTATACGCGTGGACCTAGCTTTCCCAGCTACTTGGGTTTTAGAATTATTTAAATTATGACCTTGCCTAATTTGGTCCATCTACGTAACTTTGCTCTGCGCGGTGCCTTTGCTTCCCCGGTTACTTGTGTATTAGAATAATTTCAATAATGATGTTGCTTAGTTTTGCACGTCTACGTAACTTCCTTATACGCACGGACCTTGCTTTCCCCTCTACTTGGATTTTGGAATTATTTAAATAATTGTCTTGTCAAATATGGCACATCTACGTAACTCCCTTGTACGTGTGGAGTTCGCCTCCGACTTCTTAGGTCTTAGAGCTATTTAAATAATTTAAATAGTTGAGGACGATCTTTGGAGGCAAAATGAAATGATCTTATTTCTTTATGGCAAAGTTCCGTTGGCTTAGTACGCCAACCTCATCAGGTCGAAATTATAAACGTATATATCATACGTCGATCAGATGTTATTCTCGACTCAATGAGGTTGGCGTACTAAAAGCCAACGAAACGTTGCCATAAAGAAATAAGATCATTTCATTTTGCCTCCAAAGATCGTCCTCAACTATTTAATATAAAAATGGATGGCGTTATACATTCAACATATTTAAATACTTGTCTTTCCTAATTATGCATGTCTACGTAACTTTCTTATAAGCGTGGACCTTGCTTTCCCCATCAACTTGGGTTTCAAAACTATTTAAATAATTGTCTTCTCTAATTTAGCACGTCTAGGTAACTTCCTTATATGCATAAACCTTGCTTCCCCGGTTAATTGAGTTTGAGAATTTTTTAATAATGATTGTGCCTAGTTTTGCACGAGTACGTAACTCCCTTGTACCCGAGGACCTTGTTTCCCCAGGCTACTTGCGATTAAGAATTATTTAAATAATAATCTTGCCTAATTTTGCACGTCTACCTATCTTCATTATACGCGTGGACCTCGCTTCCCCCGGCTATTTGGATTTTAGGATCATTTAAATAATTTTCTTGACTAATTGGGCACACGTACGCCCCCCCCCCCCGCTACTTAGAATTAATAATTATTTAAATAATTTTGTAGCCTAATTTGACTCATCTACGTAACTCCCTTATACGCGGGGACCTTGCTTTTCCCTGCTACTTGCGATTAAGAATTATTTTAATAATTATCTTTCCTAATTATTCGACGTCTACGTAACTCCCTTATATGTCTCGTACTGGGACTCCCAAATGATTTTGTGATTTTTAGCTTCGGCTATCTGACAGCAGAAAATAAGCACAAAAATATGTCCTTTTTTCCATAATCGCCAAATCGAATACTCGCAAAGTTACCCGAAAGCGGTCTGCTAGCTTAATTTTATAAGCTAGCAGATAGCACGTTTCTCGGAAACGGCTATAGCAGAAAAATCGATTTAGGCGTAGGATAATATACTATACTTGCCTCATTTTATACTTTCATAGAAAGTTTTATATTAACAATATTATTATTTGAAGAGTTATGAAAAAATTATCACCATTTGCAAAGTGTGCTTATTGACTTGATAAGATTCGAAGAAATAAAAGGACTGCTTAAAAATTGTGTTGTTAAAACTTACTTAAAAAATTTCTTCTTCTTAAAAACGTGTTGATTGTTTAAAAAAAAATATTTAAGCTCTTATTAAAGTTTTTGGTATTCAGTTTGACGAATGTTGGTTGAGAGAGGGGGAGAGAGAGAGAGAGAGAGAGAGAGAGAGAGAGAGAGAGAGAGAGAGAGAGAGAGAGAGGCTAATACTTGCCTTAGTTTAAACATTTGTATAATGTTATGAGAGTTTATTATATAGTACATTTTTAATATTATTATTAAATAGAAGTATTGTTAGTCACAATAAAAGTTTTAAATTTGAATGTTTCTATAAGGAGCTCGATACAATGATTACATTAGTAACGTTTCTTGAAATAATATAATCAAACCTGTATTTTATGTACGATAATAAATTTTCAATACTATTAATTTGTAAAGTCATATGAAAATATATTTCTTTTTATTTTTATAGATTCCAGGAAAACCTTATACGTGCCTTATTTTATACTTTCGCAGAAAGTTTTATTATTTCTACTTTAATTTAGATAAATGAATATATCAAAAATTATTTTCGAGAAAAAAATGTTAATGCTTTCTTTTTAGAAAAACATTTTTCAAACATTCTGTAGTTCTAATTTCCAAATAAAGTTTGTTAGTATATTATTCTTGTACAGAATGTCTTGTTGGCTGTTCAAAAAAATATTTAGGCTCTTCTGAAAGTTTTTCGTGGTGTCGTTATACAGTTGTTAAGTAAGAAAAGATGAGAGAAAAGGAGGGGACGGGGGTGCTGAATTTTTTTTTACAAAGCGACTTAACGGTGGTTTAGAGAGATAATAAAAATAATTTATTTTGGGTAGCATATAAGTTTTCCATAAACTTTTCATTTTTCTTATTTAAATATGTTTTATGTAATTATTGTTTTTCGAAAAGAAACTTTGCAGTTGTTAAGAGAGATAATAACAATAATTTATTTTCCAAACACGTAGGTTTTGCGTGAACTTTTAATTCTTATTAATAGATTAAAGAATTGGCAAGGAATGATAATATACACTTGTCTATAAGTTATGACTTTCGTAGAATACTTGTGGATTCCACAACTTTTTAAGAGACTATGTAAGAATAGAAAAATTAAAATTAGAAAAAGGAAAAAATTTATGCAACTTTTTGTAGAAATTTATTTATACTTAAAATTATTAATATTTAATTTACAAGTGCCATGATCAAAGTAGTAAATGAAATTTTAATGTTCCTTATTTTGTATTATATTAAGGAGCTTCATTCACGTCAACCATTTATTCAGAATTCTTACCATTCTCGTTAGTTAACTTTCTTGCTTTTCTTTACTAACTTGCTTTCGTTCTTAACTATTATTTTGGTATCCAGATATTTCTATTTCATATGTATCTAGTTGTTGCCTGTACATGTTGCTTTCTCTTGTCACAAGTTGCATCTTTTTCTGTAGCCTATTTATAAATCTAGATATTCTGTCATGCGAGTTATTTGTATCTGCAAGTGTCTTTTTTCGTTCTTCATGACGTTGTTTCATACCTTCCAATTTTATTTAAACATTTAAACTGATTCTACTTGAGACCTTAAGTGACCTTCTTTAGATGCTAACAGAGCTTTTGAGTGTTGTAATCGATTTATTTCTCGTTTAAGCCCAAGCCACCAATTCCAATTGCCTCATATTTAGCTATTTTTGACAAAAAGCTCAGCTTTGGTCATTTTCAATTGAGAAATCCCTTGCTCCAAATTTCTAATATTTCTCCAATCTAGGAACCAATTTAAATCGAAAATATTTAATAATAACTTTTATCTTAATCAAAGTTATTCGCACCAGTCCAGATATGATTATCATTTGTATTAAAGCTTTCTTGACATTCTTGAATTGATATCACTTTTTGAAATTATTATCTGAATCTTGTGTAGAAAAATATTTACTAAGAACTCCTCTGAAACATTTTGACGTCTCCCACTGTGATAAAATTATAAATTAGATTAACTGAGCACTTTTATTCACTAAAATTTTCACAATAACACATCATTTTCGCTTTTTAAAATATTTCAATATTCATTTAACATATTCTTTTAACTGGTGCTTGAGTAAATATGTACAATGGCACAGCGCACTGATATCAACTAATTTTGTTGAAGATGACAAATTCTTTTTAAACCAATTTAAGTCTCAGACCAATATTTCAAATCAGCGTGATAAATTATATTGTATATTTATGCTCACGTGTCACTCACCAATATTTTCTTCTATGCAAAAGCTTATTATAAAGTTTATGTACCTCATAATATTTATGCTTGCGTGTCACTATACTCACTAATATTTTCTTGTGTGCAAAAGGTTATTATAAAGTATATGAACCTCATAACACATAATTATTCACTTCCGTTAAACATGATAACTTTTATCTTGGTCAAAGTTATTCCCAAGAGTCCAGATATGATTGCCATTTATGTACATGAAACATCACTTTAAATCCTCAATTCTTGAGAAAATCATTCAGTTGTGAACACTATAGAGAACTTTTGAAATTATTATGGATTGAAACAACTTAAATTAATAACCCATAATTGTCACAAATAATCTAGTAAAATTAAGAAACACAACCAGTTTATGAACTAAGAATCACTGAGAATTATTAAAGCTTTCTTGACATTCTTGAATGGATGTAACTTTTTCAAATTATTATCTAAATCTTATGTAGAAAAATATTTACTAAGAACTCATCTGAAACATTTTGACGTCTCCCACTGTGATAAAATTATAAATTAGATTAACTGAGCACTTTTATTCACTAAAATTTTCACAATAACACATCATTTTCGCTTTTTAAAATATTTCAATATTCATTTAACATATTCTTTTAACTGGTGCTTGAGTAAATATGTCCAATAGCACAGCGCACTGATATCAACTAATTTTGTTGAAGATGACAAATTCTTTTTAAACCAAGTCTCAGACCAATATTTCAAATGAGCGTCATAAATTATATTGTATATTTATGCTCACGTGTCACCAATATTTTCTGTTATGCAAAAGCTTATTATAAAATATATGAACCTCATAACACATAATTATTCACCTCCTTTAAACATAATAACTTTTATCTTGATCAAAGTTATTCGCAACAGCCCAGATATTATAGCCATTTGTAAAACATCATTCTAAATCCACAATTCGTGAAAAAATTATTCAGTTGCAAACACTATAGAGTACATATGAAATTATTATTGATTGAATCAACTTAAATTAATAACCCATAATTGTCACACATAATCTAGTAAAATTAAGAATCACAACCAGTTTAGGAACTAAGAATCACTGAGAATTTTTAAAGTTTGTGTAGAAAAATATTTACAAAGCTCTCCTCTAAAACATTTTGACGTCTCCCACCTTGACAAAATCATAAATTAGATTAACTGAACACTTTTATTCACTACATTTTTCACAATAACACATCATTTTCTCTTTTTCAGTATATCAATATTCATTTAACACAATCTTTTAACGGGTGCTTCAGTAAATGTGGACAATAGCCCAGCACTGATATCAACTAATGTCGTTGAAGATGTCAAACCAAAGCTCAGACCAATATGTCAAATCAGCATCATAAATTATATTGTTTATTTATGCTCACGGGTCACTCATCAATATTTTCTTCTATCCAAAAGCTTTTACATAAAGTTCCATAAAGTTTATGAACCCGATAACACATAATTATTCACCTCCCTTAAACATAATAACTTTTATCTTGATCAAAGTTATTTGCACCAGTCCAGATATGATTGCCATTAATCATTTTCAATCAGTTCTCAGCTCCAAAATTTAGTCCTATGGCTGGCATTGCAATGTACACGTTTTTCTGAAATGAAAAATAAAACTCACAAAGTATCTATTCGAATAATTTTTATTCACCTTGTACTAAATTATTAATGTCAATAACAGTTAATAATTGTCAACAATTACTTAAAACTATTTGTAACTGTTTATAAATGTTACGAAATATAGGATTTTGAACGCAGTTTCAAATAGTTTATACGAGTTTGAAACACTTTCAAATAATTTTTAATGACATTTAAAATGAATTAATAATTGGTAATTAACAGTTTATAGTAAACTCTTACCAACAGTTTTTAAAACTTTATAGAACAAAAATATTTCCGCTAAGGCAAAAACTAAAAAATTATTAGAATATAATAAGTATATAATACATATCTGAATTCTCTTCATCGCTGCTAAAATATGTTCTTGTATGTTAACATCATAATTTCCACAAATTTACTCTTGTAAAAAGGAAAACTCAACAGAACACTTGATTCTTTGCTATAGTATCTGCTCTCTTCGCCGCGGTCTGCCGGAGCAGCGCTCTGAACTTAGTCAAATGATTCCGTTCTGGTTCGCTCTGAAGTTAATCAAATGATTCCGTTTCACCGGGAGAATCCTCGCGGGGCCAACGCTGCGTGCACGCCGGGAGCACGTGTCTGATTGAGGTTATGTTTCTCCCGCAATTTGAGATTATCTTCCTTTTAAGTTATCAAAAACATCGACAATATCGATTCAGTTGTTTTATTTTTACGTTGTGCAGGTGAGCTATGAGTTATTTCTTTATATTATCATAGTTATTTATTGCTATCAAATAATCATCAAAGTTCTCTCGTAAGCGAAGGTAGCCAATGTATCAGTTTCAAAATTTTGTACTCAAGAAGCTCACGTGGGTAAGAGGTTAGCGCGTCTGCCTAGCGTGCGGAGGGTCCAGGGTTCGAATACACAACCACCGTAAAAAAAAAAATTTTTATTTCCTTATTTATTTCTTGTATAGGTAAATTTAATTAATAATATATTAAATATTGTATAAATATTAGGTATCCTATAGATATAAAATCATGAAAATCAATTTTTTTTAAGTTTAAGCTTGGCTACAAAAATTACTATATTAGTTAGCAAAAGTACCTAAATTTCCATGATATCCCATCGTTGCTATAAAAAATAGTAATTTTTATTAGCTTTTCAGTAAATTTTCCTACGACAGTTTTCTCAGTGTAGTCAAAATTTCGCTTAGTGGCACTACGCCCCACACTATTCATACACATTGACTATTGCGATACGTAGATACAGTACGAAATTATATGTATAAACACGTATGTACACGTACGTACACACACATTTATAAAATGACATTATATAAAGCGTAACAAGTTATTGACGAGCGGAGTGTTCTCCCGCTATTTACATCTTGACCTCATTTATTAACGTAAGTCTAAATTGTAGTTTTTTACTTTATAAAAAAACTTATAAAAAAACGTTTGTAATTAATTTTTGTATTATAATTTCGATATTGTATCACTAATTGTTTAAAAAAATATTGTGTTGTATTAGATGATTCCTGAAGAGAGACATATATGCAATAAATGTCCGAAACGTTGAAAGATAAAAAACGGTGTTTTTTCTAATTTTAACCTAACGAAACAACACCGAGATTGGTAGAAATAGGGCCACCAGCTTCTGATATTCAAATTACTCGGACTCTACCATTAGCGACTTCTGACAATTAGACTATTTAGATAATTTTTAAACCCAAGTAGACGGGGGATATGAGGTCCATGCATATAAGGGAATTACGTAGATGTTCAACCATAAGCAAGACAATTATTTAAATAATTTCAAACCCAAGTAGGCGGGGAATATGAGGTCCACGCATATAAGGGAGTCTGTAGACATGAAATAATAAGCAAAACGATTATTTAAATAATTTTTAAACCCAAGTAGGCGGGGGATGAGGTCCACGTATATAAGGGAGTCATGTAGACATGAAACAATAAGCAAACCGATTATTTGAATAATTTTTAAACCCAAGTAGCCGGGGCCGCGAGGTTCACGCATATAAGGAAGTCGAGTTAGAGATTAAGAATTTTTGAAATAAAAGTCTTGCTTACGTCGGACGTCTACGTAACTTCGTTATATGCGTGGACCTCATATGTCCCGCCTACATGGGTTTAAAAATTATTTAAATAATCGCTTTGCTTATTGTTTCATGTCTACATTACTCCCGTATATGCGTGGACCTCATATTCCCTGGTTACTTGGGTTTAAAAATTATTTGATTAATCGTTTTGCTTATTTTTTTATGTCTAAATGTCTCTCTTATATGCGTGGACCTATATCCCCCGCCTACTTGGGTTTAAAAATTATTTAAATAATAGTTTTGCTTATTTCTTCATGTCTACAGACTCCCTTATATGCGTGGACCTCATATTCCCCACCTACTTGGGTTTGAAAATTGTTTAAATAATTGTCTTGTGTATGTCTACGTAATTTCCTAGTAGGCGTGGACCTCACGCTCCCTCCGGCTACTTGGGTTTAAAAATTATTTAAATAATAGTCTTTGCTTATTGTTGCATGTCTAAACATATTTAATTATAAAAATAAGTATTACAAATTTTTTTTTACGTATGTACAGTTTAGTTTTATTTTATATATCGATATTTTGGTTTCGATATTTTAGGTATATCGATACTAATACCACTGATACATATCGATACCTTGTATCGATACATTCGGGGTGTATCGCCCATCCCTGCGAAGGAACAAAATGAGACCTTGCAAATTAAAATAGGATGAAAAATGAAAATGATTTATCGGTTTTGTTATAAAGTCATCCAAATGGCAAAATACGTACGGCTCACACTCGGGCCGGAAAAGCGCGTCAATAAATTAATCTCTGAAAGATCGCCGGCGCGTTCGCTAAACCGAATGGCATCCTCGTGAACTGCCATCGCCCGGACCCTGGTATCGCAAAAGTGGTGTATTTTCTACTCGTGCGCTCTAACGGTACTTGATAGTACGCTTGCCGCAAATCTACCTTCGAAATATACCTCGCATTTCGCAAACGATCCAAAATCGCGTCCATAGCTTTATTAACGTCACGATAATCAAAGTACATGCGGCCTTCCTCATCTCTCCACGAAATCACCGGCGCGCTTCGCCAATCACTCGCTGACGGCTCTATAATCCCCGCGTTAAGCAGTTTCTCAACCTCGCCCCTCGCGGTTTTTTTCAACTCAAACATTTTAGGTGACATTCTCCGAGGCTTCTGCCTCACCGATGGTGCGCCCTGCATATCGATATGGTGTTCGACCAGGGGCTTTATCGAGGTAAACAAAATTTAAGTTCTTTTTTTATTTCTGGTCAATTAGCGAGCTGGAAGTTTTTGAATAGCCAATCAAATTTCTCAACACCTCGAAAATTTCGCCTTGTACTGAACACTTGATAAAGCCCCAGGTCCGTAACGCCAGGCACATCGCTTTCGGGAGGCAGAAGCTCGCCTACCAACTGCTATACTAATTCACACTCGCTCGTCTCTACCTCGCTAATGCCCGCGCACTCGGCATAACTCGCTGTTTCCTTACTCTTCGCTTTTCCCGCAAAAGGCTTCCATTCTCCGACGTTCGATCGCCACTCACCTCTCGCTAAGCGCGCGTCACTATCGAACTCCCTGCAATCCATGCCGGGAATCAAATCGTGATCCAATTCAGACACTGCTTTTACGCTAATCACTTTCGGTTCCCCATTGACTTCAAGCATTAAATCGAGCACGCCTATCACCGGTGTTATCTTTCCATTTACCGACCTGGTTACCGAATTATACTCCTTTAATCGACTCTTAGCAATCTCGACCACGCGCGACCTCACGAGCGATAGAGTGGCTCCCGGATCGAACAACTTTGCGCTTGTCGCAAATCTCACTGCTACTCGCTGTGCCACCGCTACTGCCTCTAGCCTGCGCTTTGCTATCACATTTCTCATGCAGCTCTTGCATCAACTCTTCTGCGGCAGCCTCAATCATCTCGTAATCATCTATCTGCGGCGTCGCCTGTCCCGACTGCACGTCCTCACACTCTCGCGGCTTGCGCACCTCACTCTCATTTTTACTTGCGTTCGCTATCATATAGATTTTCGCGCCACTATCGCGCCAGACTCCGCGTCGTGCTGCTTATCCTCGCGCACATTCTCTCTCGACTTTACTCTCTATTCTACTATCGTCTCCGATGACATCTTCAACTCAGCCTCAGCGCCGCTCGGCTGAGGTTCGCGTGAATCTATTTCCTACGTCTTATTTTTCCCACTCGTACGCGCGTTTTCGTTGCCACCCTCTTTTCCCTGCAACTTTTCCGCACTCTCACCTATGGGTCTCGCGCCGCTGTCCATCCCTAGCCTGATTTGCATCAAAGAAGCTATATGTCTATCTCTACATCACCGGCCCTCACGAGCATCAATTCATCAGCGCGGGGAGCGAGCTTTATTTTTGTCCCGCGCCTTGCGCGTTTCTCGGCGGTGGCAATCGAGGTGTGCAACGCGCACAACCACACTTAATGCACGCAAGCTTAGTCCGCTGCGGACAATCTCTCATCACGTGCCCGCGCTCTCTGCACCAATAGCAGAGCGCATACGGACACTCAGACGCCCGGTGCCCTACTGATTGACATGCGAAACAGGGCCCTACAAACTGTGACCTCGGGTTGCCCTGACCTCGGTGCACATCCCCCGCTCGAACTTGGTCAGACTTGCCCGCGCGATCCTCGTATCGCTCATTACGCCCGTCTCGCGGCCTGTTACCTGCCTCTCCGTTCGGACGATAAGTCTGTTGCGCGGCAGTGTTTGACGCGTGCATATTCACTTGCGGGTCCCTACGCGGGTACGCGATATCCTTCGGCGGCGCAATCCCTCTCGCTACCGCTGCATACGTCTCTCCGCGCGCGCCGCTTTGATTCACCGTCCCGGGCGCCCCTTGTTGCACAGTCAATACCTCCTCTGACTCAAGAGGTCTATCCGCTCTATTCTTAATTTTACTCGCTCTCCCAAAATTTCTCCTTCGTACCCTCGATCTATCAGTCTCCACGCTCGATTCTGACACTCTAGGCCTCGACTCACGGAAACGACGCGTCCCTGACTTGTCTCGCTTCCGCACGCGCCTATTTCGCAATACTGAATTTTCTCTGCTGAACTCGGTTTTCTACACTGCTTCACTGATTCACTCGCGTTTATGCTTTTGAAAACGTTGTCCCACGTTGGGCCGCCATTTATAACGCGGCGGTTTTCTATCGCGCAACTATCGCTCTCGCGCGTCCCGATATACCGCGTACAACATACCTTTACACTCGATTTCACACCGAATTTGCAAGGCGCCCTGTGCGGAATTATACACACACCTTACGCATCGCACTTATGCTAAACAATCACCCTACATGCCTGCCTAAGACTCACTCTCGCATTGGAGGAGTTCACGCTCTCGGCCGTCCCGGTAACGACGGCGACCACAACTATATCGCGCGCACGGCCTCTACGCGGCGGCGCGCCGCGGAGGCCCACTCTTCTTCTCCGTCCTTCCCCCGCTGGGAAGGAGACAACCATTATCGGCCACAACGCGTCCATCGCAATCACACAAGTCACTTTCGTGGACTTCCACTTACCTTATCTCTACACACTTGTCGCTTTATCTACGTACCCGTAGATTCAGTGCTTGACGACTTGCACTACCTCTCCTTAGGTTGCCGCTGCATGTCTCTCTCTCTCCGTGCCTCTCGTACTGCGTGATGCTCTCTCTCTACCCTCGTGCCACCCTCGGTCTCTCTCTGCAGCACACCTCGTGTCGCGCTCGTGTTCGCGGGAAACCTTCTCACTCTCGCGCCGCTCAGAGGAAAATACATTGTCGCAAACGTGAAACGCCCCATATTAAATAAAAACTATTGTCTACTTTGTGGAATGTCATCAGATCCAGCGAAAGGAATTGGTTTTTTAGAGCTATATTCGATCTTACTTTTAAAAAACATAATGTTCACAAAAATGGTTCGAAAATTATTATTTCATTACATGAAATAGTATATTACGATACGTGTGACTTAAGTGGCCCATTATTGCACGGCGTGAGGTTAGCGCCCGAGCGCAGCGAGGGCGCTAAACGCCGTGTAATAATGAGCCACTTAAGTCACGAGTATCGTATACTATTTTATAGCTCGTGTGACATAAATCCGCCATATTCTTATTTTATTTATTTGTGCTTATTTATAATGATAGTTGGAACTTGGAAGTGAGGTGGGAGAAGTGTGGGGCTGAGGGCGCAGCCCCCCCGCCCTGAAAAAAATTAAGAAAACGTTATTTAAATAATAGAATACCTGATATAGAATATGGTTATTATTGAATCTAGAATATTGAATATATACATAAAAAAATCATAAAACTAGATTCTTGGCAATTTGATTTGTATCTTTAACAATAAGTTGAAGTTTATGAAAGTGAAAGATTTGTATACGTTATATCATTAAAGAGAAGGACTTTTAAAACTAAAATCCATACAGTTTAATATTGAATATTTAAAAAGCGCGCGGTCTGCTATCCCATAGCAGATGAAACTAACCTATAATATAGACAAGCCCAGACAGCACAACTGTTCGCCATGTATTCATAAAGAATTCTCAAAAAGAATTCGAATAGTATTCTTTTGCTATAATACATAAAGAGTTCTTAATGAATTAGAAGTGTTCAAAATGAATTATTAAAATATTCTATTGGCAATTCCAAATGTATACTTAACTAATTCTCAAAGTATTCATAATGAATTCGGCTATGTCCGGTGATATTGGTCCAGTAGATATTCTACAAGAATTCGTATGTGAAAAAAATGAATCCCTCACGAATAATTTTTTATTGCATTAAGAATACTTTTCAAACTTTTTATATGAATAAGTTAATCCAATAAAAAATCTAAAAGTATTCGAGAAGAATTCGTTTTAAATGAATAATGTTTAGATATGAATTTTGTTTTTATTCCTTCATAAGTTTATTTTTATACTTTTTGAATGCATATTTCATAATAATATTATATATCAGATGGCACACTTTTTCAGAAAGTATTCAGAAAGTATTCAACATGTATTCATTTTTTATACTTTTAAAACTCAAAAAGAATTCAAAATGAATTCTTAAAACATCCTTAATACTTTATCAGTACATATTATAAACAAATTCCTACCTACGTCAAGAAAATCAGTCTCTAATAAATAATTTCTTATTAAATTAAGAATAGAAAGCAAGTATACTTTCATAACATAAAAAGAATACTTTTTATATTTTGGGCAGAAAAACAATTAATATAAAGATATGTAAAAGTATTCGCTGTAAGAATTCATATTAAGTGAAAAATGTTTAAATATGAATTTTTTAAACATATTTTTTTGCAATAATGTGATTGTAATGAATAGATAATAAACATTCATCATAAATAAAGAATGCTTTTGAAACTTTTCATACGAATCAGTTCATGCAAAAACAAAAAAAAAATGATAAAAATATTCGTGAAGAATTCGTTTTAAATGAATAATGTTTAGATATGAATTTTTTTTTAATCCCTTCATAAACTTATTTTTATACTTTTTCAACGTATATTTCATAATAATATTATATATCAGATGGCACACTTTTTCAGAAAGTATTCAGAAAATATTCAACATGTATTTATTTTTTATACTTTTAAAACTCAAAAAGAATTCAAAATGAATTCTTAAAACATTCTTAATATTTTATCAGTACATATTATAAACAAATTCCTACCTACGTCAAGAAAATGAGTCCCTTATAAATAATTTCTTATTAAATTAAGAATAGAAAACATGTATACTTTCATAACACAAAAAGAATACTTTTTATATTTTGGGCAGAAAAACAATTAATATAAAAATATATAAAAGTATTCGCTAAGAATTCATATTAAATGAAAAATGTTTAAATGTGAATCTTTTACAATAATACAATAATTACAATAATTATAATATTCTGGTGCGAGAGAGAAGGTGAAAATGAATTGTGAAAATTTTTATTTTTGTACTTATAATTGCAAAAAAAAAATAATTTTTTATAAGTTGACCGTTGACTATAGATTTGAACCTTAATGTGTAGAAATGCTGTCACGAAACCGCCATCAATAACGGAACAAATCGCGTTTATCATTGGTGGACTTCGTTCCATGTTCTTGTGTAACGGACTACATATAATACTGAAACAGACGAACTTCTCTTTCTCTTTCGCCTTTCAGCCGCATGGTCCTCAATAGCTCAAAAAAAACTGTTTATTGTAAGTAAATCTTGTTGCATCCAAAGTAAAACTACGAAGAAAATAACTTAGGTAAGTGAAATGAAATATTTATTAACTAGTAATTCTATTATTTTGGCGTATTATATTGGTGGATGCGAACGAATACGTTAGTGATTTTCGATGGCGAGCCGTACTCCCATACCTTTTTCATATACTTGTTTTTATCAATCGTGATATTGATTATTTTAATTGACCATATTCTTTCTATTTTGTTTCTTTTTTTTACCTATCATTTTGATACATAATATGTACTTTATAATTTTCATACATGTATTGTGTATTTTTTGTAGGTTATATTTTTGCAGCCTTAAATAAGTTTTTTTTTGCTTCACTTCAATTGTATTTAATTTTAAATTTTCTTAGCTAATTTTGATATTAATTACAATTTTATATTTTACAGGTACATTGGATTTGTCATTTCAATTTGGCATTCAAGTTTGGAACACATTGGATTTGTAAAACCTCCATTCTCTGCCATTTATCTTGTCTCTCGTGCCAAGTTAACACTATCTGTGAGATACATATATATTGGACACGATTGGATTTTTGTTCGCTTCATTTCTGCACTGAAATTTGGCCTTCGATTGAAATTTGCCATTGGATTTCCATATTGAATAGTCGCATCGGATGTTCTCAAAGCATACATCTACAGGTAAAAATATTAAAATACAAGTATACAGATATATATCCTGCATATATTTACTTTTCTTTTTCCACAAGTTATTTTATGCTGTCTCTGTTTGAAAATATTGTGAGTCAGCTGTGGGCTCCTTCCGCTCTTCTCTCAATTCATTCTTTCTCCATAATTTCAAGCTTCAAATTATTTTCCATTTTTTCCAGTTTTTGCACTACTTTCTTCTTATGCTTTTATAGATGAAGTAATAATTATACGAGTCTTAACCTTTAGAGGACGGGATGGCCCCTATACGGGCCATGCCCATGATCGACCCTTTACATGTGTTAGTTTTGAGATGTGAGACATCACAAAAACTCGATTTCTATAGAAAAGTGAGAGAAAACAATAAACCCAAATCCCCGTCCTCTAAAGGTTAAATAAGTTTTTTTTGCTTCACTTCAATTGTATTTAATTTTACATTTTCTTACTTTGCTAATTTTGATATTAATTACAATTTTATATTTTACAGGTACATTGGATTTGTCATTTCAATTTGGCATTGAAGTGTAGAATATTGGATTTGTAAGACCTCCATTCTCTGCCCTTTAGCTTGTCTCTCGTGCCAGATTAACACTGTATCTGTGAGATAAATATCTTTATTTATTGGATATTAGCAAGGTATTAATTCAAGTTTTAATCAGTTTTCAGTTAATTCTTTATTTTTTTCTATTCTCCGTACTGATTTTCCTCTTTCTCTGTCTTTATTTAAATGATAATGTACAATATTAACAGGTTGAGTGTTACGGACAAAATTAGTAAATTTGTCTAAACATCATTTTGGTACTATTTAGTTATTATGCGTATATGTGTCACATAGCATTGAACCTTTTAATAATGTATTAATAATTAATAATATTATTGCTGATAAATTATTATTATAATTTATTATAGATTTTGTTATTTATAATGTTTTCTTTATATTTTTATTTCCCTAACATATTTTCCTTGATAATTTTGTTATGTAATTCATGATTTTGTTATAATTTTTTTTGGCATGGTGTGGTTTGTGCACATAAGAATTATGCACATATTTATTGTGCACACTTTAGCATTGGAGTATACACATAGATATAGATATACACCAATGCTAAAGTGTGCACAATAAATATGTGCATAATTTTATGTGCACAAACCACACCATGCCATTTTTTTATAATTAAAATTTTCTGCTCGATCTGAAATATCAACAGCTTTTCGAGCAACTCGTTTGCTTGCGCTTCCAGTGAATTGTCATCCAACATTCAAACTGGATTACTTGCTTGAAATTTTTCTTTAGATAGTACCGTATCGTGTTATAGTTTATGCTCTCGCTGAGCGCACAGCGAGAGCACAAACTATATCATACCCCCCGTCGTTCTATCTCTCTCGCTCTCATGCATGTCGTCTGCTATTTGTTTTTATAATCATATTTGATCGTTTAATTCTATTATGACATGCTCCCAATCAATACGTTCAGGAGCTCAAAATAGTTTGCAGTCCACTTTACATTTTCTCTATTTTGTTTTGAAATTTGAACAGCAATTTTTATAAATTTGAAGGTTACTGTGCTGGAAACACGATTTCCCATAAGCCTACATGTCCCAATAAGCAAAAAGAATTTTTAATGAACTCTTTAAGACTACTTTATGAACGCTTTTCCCATGAAAGTAATCATAAAGAATTCTTATTGGACCACTTTATCCGATCTCGAATGTCCCATCGGTGCTGATTCTTTAAGTATTAACAGAGAATTCTTTACGGAAATATTTTTTGCCAAATTAATAACCCCAAATTTTTTAATAGTTAAAAGAGTTCTTAAAGAATTCATAAAGACTCCAGAAAGCATTCACAAAGACTTCACAAGGAATCCCTTACGTTGATATAGAACATTTTTTAATACACAAAATTTTTATTAAATATTATAAATTTATAATTTATCGATTTTTCTGTAGAAATAAGTAGATAAGATGAACAATAAAGTAATAAAATTCAATTTTAACGATGACAAAAATCCTGCCGGTATGGGGATTTGAACCTAGGTCTTCGGGTTGACAGGCGAAGTTTTAACCGTTTGCGCCATCGACGAACACTTACGTGTTATAATTCGAATCGTCTACATATGTTATGATGTACTAATACTAATAATCTTTTAGAATACTTAGTGATTACTTTATGATTACTTTGTGATTACTTTCCATTGATATTATTGTTTTATTAAAAATATTTTTGAAAATATTTTATACAACGTAATCTATAAGAATACTTTGTGAATACTTCGAAAATCATCCTCAAGCGGACATTTGGTACTACTTAAAGAATTCTTTTACCCCAGATTTTTGCTTATTGGGGTTAAATCAGTAAAAATTAAAATATTTATAACTTTTCTCTCACGTATCACAGTCTTACTTAAACATTTTTTGAGTTACTTTTAGACCAATATGGTTACTTATGGACTAATACCAACGGTATTTCTGTAGCGACGCTACTACCTTAACATACATACTTGCTCCACCCGTTTTTATTTATTTAAATTTGAATGGTACGTTGGTTTATTTTTTTGGTTTTCCAATTGTGTATTATCTTATGGTTTTTGTAAAATAGAAGGATTGTAGAATATTCATTTTTATTACTTTTTTTGGTGACGCTTTTTCATAATCTTCTATATCAAATGCTTTGCATAAATTCTATTTAATTTCACATTTTATTTTGCTATGAAGCGGAATAACTTAAAATTTCGTTTCAGTTGAGAGCTATCTTCAGAGAATTTTCGATATGACCTTGGGTTCCTGAGGACATACACTTTTTTATCGAACTAGCCTTGTTAGCGAAATAGTATTTTTTTCCACTCTTAATTGAAGTATTAAAATGTAAAATTCTTCCTTTTTTGTTATATTCATTTTTCATTTGACAAATAATGATTTGACAAATAATTCATTTGACAAATAATGATTTGACAAATAATTCATTGGACAAATAATGATTTGATAAATAATTCATTTGACAATTAATTATTTGACAAATAAATAAATAAATAAAATAAATAAATAATGATTTGACAAATAATTCATTTGACAAATTATAGCGCCTAAATCAGCTTCCTGGCTCGATTTTAATGGAAGCTATGGAACATTCTGCTGGTTTAAATCGATTTTGCACCAAAAACGAGGGTTAACTATCATTTGGGAGTTGTAATAAATAATTATAGGTGGTAATTAATTATAATTACATATTTAAAATTATTTGGCATGCGTTAAAGTGACTGCGTTCGAATAGATTTGCGACTAGTCGATTTTTATGAATATTCGGGTGTGGGTGGTGGATAAAAACCCCCACTGGGAATTTCGATCTATGCAACTTGTAGTGCTCGGCGAGTTAAAAATTGTGGCGACAAAATCAGTTTTTTTAGCTTGATTTTAACGGGAGCTGTGCGAGTTTTCGCTAGCTTAAAAATTAAGTCACCGTGTCGCTTATTAATCTATGATGGGTAGGGGTTATAAATTAGCTAAAATTAAGTTAAAAATTATGCCATAGTTTTTTTTATTATGCTACAGTGTCCACTGCAGCTTAATAGAGCCGTTTTATGAGACTTCATCGCCCTGCAAAGTTTAAGGTGATGTTAAATACCGACATAATTTTCAAACGAGTACATCTCATGAAAATACCAATAGAATCATCCAAAAAGAAAATCTGAGTATAGTATTAACATATATGTTTTTCCAAAAAAAATATCAGAATTTATTTAATTAAATAAAAACCGTACTGTCGGTAAGTAGGAATCTGCAATTGACCTACTTTTCAAACGAGCATATCTAACGAAAATACTAATAGAATCACTCACAAAAATTCATGGATATAGTGTTTATGTGTACGGAGCACTTGACAAAATTTGTTTTTTGAATAAACGCTTGAATGTTGATTTAAAAAATATTGAAATTCACGGTTTCACATGGCCTTAAAGTCAAAATTTTAATTCATTTTTTAGAAAACTTTGAACAAAATCTAACACTACGCTGCGTCCACTTCGAAATTTCGTTGAAATACGTTTGCTTACAAACGTATACTGTGTCTTGCGATGTTCATCGATCAAGTACAATTTTTCTTAAGGGGATGTGAGTACCGACGTTATTTTTCAAACAAGTATACCTCACGAAAATATCAATAGAATCATCCAGAAAAAATTCTGCACATATTATTTGCATATACGGAGCGCTTGACAACTGTCTTTTTTCAAAAAAATGGTGAAAATTTATTTAATTAAATAAAAACCGTACTGCCGGTAAGTAGGAATCTACAATTGACCTACTTTTCAAACAAGAATTACTCACGAAAATAGCAATAGAATCATCCAGAAAAAAATCTGCATATAGTGTTTACGTGTACGGAGCGCTTGACAACCGTCTTTTTCCAAATAAACATTTAAAAAAATATTGAAATTAGGGTTGCACATCACCTTAACAAAGAATGGTTACATCAACGATTTTCAATTACCGTTACCACTTATATTGGTTACGCTAACCATTCACATTCACTTGCGCCTTGTTAACTGATTTTTATAGTTAGGGTAATTAATTTTTTTCCATGCGCACTGAGAAAAAATATTGTATGTTTTCACATAAAAGTATTATGAAGTATAGTGGTATTGGCGGCATGGTGTGGTTTGTGCACATAAGAATTATATTTATTGTGCACACTTTAGCATTGGTGTATATCTATATCTATGTGTATACTCCAATGCTAAAGTGTGCACAATAAATATGTGCATAATTCTTATGTGCACAAACCACACTATGCCGTATTGGCTACATCTATATTTTATAGTGATACAAACAATAAAATTATGATAAGGGTTGGTGTAAATATGTTATTGGCTACTATATTATATAGTAAAATTGGAAATATCAAAGGATTTCAAATGGAAATATTATATTATAGCACGTTCAAGCGCGCGCTTCTCCTTTCTCTTCAAATTATACAATTAATATTGAAATGTTATGAATCGAAAATTAATTTTACTCTTTAGCATTCATAAATTTTTCGAATAGTTTTTACTGAAACTTGAAGATTGTATTTATCTTACTTTAGTCGTACAATAAAAAAATTTGGAGGTTAGAAATTTAACTGCAATCTGAACAATATTCATATACTTCCTCATTGTTAACTACACATGAAATTTGAATACTTTTTTGTTATACAAAACGAAATTTTAACTTAATAATACTTCTTATGACTTATATTTTCTGTTTATTTCATAATTCCAAAATATTTCGACCAATCTGTTAAGATCTTAAGCAAAAAGCTAACGTCACCGTCGACCAATCACGGGCTCCTTTTAAACGGATTTGACCCATCCCAAAGCTTTTATTTCAGCTTCACATTTCTGTCAACATTCATTCAAGAGTTGAATGAATTATATGAATATATTTATTATAAACATATTATAGTTTATTTAAAAAAAAAAAACAGAGTTAAGGCAATAATATTCAGTTTTACTATGCAATATAGTTCATAGTACAAATGCCTTTTTCTCAGTGCGTATTTCAACTTATTTCGTAAAATTCAATCAAATAAATAATATTGAAATAAATTATTTTTAATGGGCATCAATAAAAAGTCATGTTTGATAATGCTCTCCCAACTTTAGGAAAAAATAAATTTCATACTATATATAATATAGTATGCTATTTTAGTTTGTTAATATATGGCCTTTGAAACAGATGTGACCTTATTTTGTCTTAGGATTTGTCTTCTACTATCACATAATTCATTTCAAATGGAGTGTCAATGTGAATTTCTCAATTGTAGCTGTGGTGAGTAGGTGAAACTGTAGTAATTTTAATCATACTTTTTGAATTATTTGAATATTTACACGGAAAGAAATTTGGTAGTAAACAATGTTATTCTTAGGTCACTACCCTGGTAAAAATTTCTTTATTAAAAAATGGGAAAAATCTCAGTAAATGAGAAATAACTAATTATTGACTCCTGATGAAACGCTTTTTCTGACATTATTCGTCCATTTAATAGATTGGGAGCAACATAACCTAAATTCCGAATATTCTTTCCCAGTTTTTTTAGAAACTTAGCGTTAAAGTAGGTGGAATTCCACAATATCTAAAAGATTAGGAAAATATAAACAGTATATGGAAACTAAAACAATTTGTAGCACTCCTTTCATAAATATTTTATATACCACTCTAACCTCATAATCATAACGTTAACATGATTATTTGGTTCTCGTGGTATAAAATTTCAAGTCGATTTATCAAACCCTCTCTGAGAAATAGCCATTTGAGAATATTTGATGAAAATTTTTAACCTCAAATATCTTTGGTTGTGACAGTCAGATATTTTTGGGCAATGAACTCGGTTCGAAGATATAAAAAAGGTATCACTGTGCTAAATTTCAAGACGATTGGTTGACTTTTACACCTGTTACCGTCTGGGAAAGGAAATGCACTTTTTTCCAAAAATATTTTTTTCTCGAAAACAAAGGAAGATGATCATTTTAAAATTTAATCTAATATTGTCAACAAAAAATGTAATAAGGGGTTAAAATTTTAAGCCAATACGTTAACAATTTTTTTAGAAACAATTAAAGATATTCGAAACACATTCTTTAATAACAAATAACAGACGAAAGATAATTCAACTTCTAAAAATAGAAATGGTAGGTAATTAACATTTCAAAAGAAATTTATTATATTAAGTTATACTTACTGAAACATATTAAAAGATAAAAAATACGAAAAATTCAAAATCGTTTTTTGGTTATAAAACAAAAGATAACCCACAAAATAAAAAAATTGGTTATGGCATCTCTATTCTCCTTCAAAAGGAAGAGAATAAGCTTTGTATCATGAAAATCGGTCAGTTGGTTCAAAAGTTCTATCCGATGCACGCGCGCGCGCGCGCGCACACACACACGCACACGCACACGCACGCACACACACACACACACACACACACACACACACACACACACACACACACACACACACACACACACACACAAACACCTGGATGCTGACTTATAACAAAATTATTTTGCATACGAAAAACGTATATTTAACCTCAAAAAATGAGTCAAATTAGCGACTGTATAGAACTCTTAATTGACAATAAGGCCAAATAAAATTGTACAATTTAAATAAATAATCGGTATTCCATGTATGTTCATCTACGCAGTTTCTTTAATGCAATATACCTCGCGACTGCATCGTAAATAAAAAGTACACTCATTTTGACTAGTGACATACCGATAGAACCTCCATAAGTCAATTTTACTTTAGTTTTAGTGCGCCAAAGAAAATCACTTTTATTTTTATTTATTTATTCCAGAGTAATGTAGATACATGCAAATGATACAAAATATTACATTACATTACACAAGTAACCCTGTAAGGAAAATGTATTTCCTGCATTCAGGTCCGGATTCTTAAATATACTATACGTGTGCAACATCAGAACATGCATTTCTGCGGTTAGCAACACGTCTCACACATACCCACTCTTATCTCACATACCCACTCAAAAACTCACACTTAAACAACATTCACACATCTTCAATCTTAAAATCTTCTAATTAACAAATTTTATTATTTTTCTGTATATAATTTTTGCAATATGCATAATAGTAGTATATTCGATTGTATTACTATATGTACATAATTGATCTAGTATAAAATAAACATATAAAATTTATAGGTTGATAACAGGGAATATAATTTTGACAAATTTAACAAATGTTTCCAAGTATCCAATTTTCAATTTGATCTTATCAGTAACTTTCCTTATGTCTAAAATTTTGAGATCATTAGGTAAATTATTAAATACTTTAATAGCCTTATTATAGCTGCTTTTATCGCTAACTTTTAGAATATTTTTAGGCAGAATTATTGTTTTATTTCTTGTTGTACTTTTAGAGGTTATAAATTTAATCTTCAGCGAGTTGTAATTGTATAGTAATGATTCAGATGCAAAGAGCTGATTTAAATTCATTGGTACTTTCTCAACAAAATTATTTTTACTTATTATTCTTAAAATTCTTTTTTGTGCTTTTTGTATCATTTTTATATTATTGTCACAGGCTCCTCCCCAAGCTATTATACCATAGCTGATAATGCTTTTTTTATTCATTATTTTTTTTCTCCAAAAATCCAACGAATTATAGTATTTTATATTTTTTAAAAGTAAAAAAAATTGTAGGTCAATATCATCTTTTCATTTTGAAGTAAGCTATTTACGAAAAATCACGTTTTCATCGGTAACTTATCGGGGTGGCATAGTCCTACCATTACCGACCGAGCAATTGACACAGTTTCAAGCTTATTAAAAATAAAATACGTAATATCACAAAAATCAAGAACACTTCGCTGCAGTTTTGAACATTCTATCACCCAGTCAAAGTTTGAATTCGAATTATCAAGTGGTTTTCGCAGAAACGTTGAACAAAACAAAATTCGGTTTCGTTCAAAGTTTTTGCGAAAACCACTTGATAATTCGAATTCAAACTTTGACTGGGTGATAGAATGTTCCAAACTGCAGCGAAGTGTTCTCTTGATTTTTTGTGATATTACGTATTTTATTTTTAATAAGCTTGTAACTGTGTCAATTGCTCGGTCGGTAATGATACAGCTATGGCACCCCCTTATAACTAAATGTAGCTATCGACTTGATTTTGCTTCCTCAAAAGGAAGCTTTGCAATGGTCAAAAAAAATTTGAAAAAACATGTTTTAAGAACTTTTGGTACTAAAATTTGTTGTTTCTGAACAAAAAAGTTTTCGTGTGTTTATGTGTGTGCGTGCGCGTGCGTGCGTGTGGGTGCGTGCGTGCGTGTGTGTACCGACTATAACTTTTGAACCAATCGACTGATTTTCATGATACAAAGCTTATTTTCTTTGTTTTGAAGGAGAATAGAGATGCCATAACAGATTTTTTTATTTTGTAGGTCTTCTTTTGTTTTGTAACCAAAAAACGATTTTGAATTTTTCGTTTTTTTATCTTTTAATGTGTTACAATAAGTGTAACTAAATATAATTATTTGTTTAACACATCCCATCATAAAGTTCGTACTTTATTCCCACCGCAGCGGGAAAAAATGCTACGTTAATTTCCTACCCCCACTCAAGGGAATCAATATGCAGCATTTTTTCCTTATCGGCGGGAAACAAGTAAGAATTTTACGATAGTTGTGTTAAAAAATCGTACATTGCACTCGTGAATAAAGTGGATTGTCTCGCACAGGAGCACACAGCCCACTTTATTCCCTAGGTGCATAATATACTATTTTTTGTAAGGTCGTTAAATTACCTACAATTTCTATTTTTTCCAAGTGGAATTATCTTTCGTGTGACATTTATTATTAAAGAAAATGTGTTTCAAATATCTTTAATTTTTGTCTAAATACCCCTTATTACGCTTGTTGGAGGCAATAGTGGATTAACATTCCAAGTGATTATCTTCATTTGTTTCCGAGAAACAAATATTTTTGAAAAAAGTGAATTTCTCTCCTAGACGATAACAGACGTAAAAGTGAACCTTAGTAAAAAGTGCTACGATCTAGTCATTATTACATGGTTACCTAAGAATTTTTATTGAAAAAGCTGCACAATTTTATTATGTAGCAGATACATTTTGTTAGACGTCTCATAAATTTTATTACCAAGTGTCCTTGATTTTTTTTTTTAATCTCATTTTTGTCAAAAATAGTTTGTATCCCGAAAAAATAGCACGTCTTTTAAGTTAGCAGGTTAATTTTAGAAAAATGGTATTATTATTTTGGATAATTTGCCGCTAATTATCCGCAAATCATCCGTAAAACTCCGAAATTTGCCGCACCTCATTAAAAAAAAAAAAAACAGAGTGCACTGCTAGCTTACTTTTTAAGATAGCAGGACACTACGACACATAAAATCGATAAATAAAAAAAAAACCATTCCAGGGAGAATTTGCCGCTTTTTATCCGTAGTTGACCTGTACAGGAGCGAAATTTGTCGCACTTTATTTAAAAAAAAATACCCGGGCACCCTGCCAGCTTAATTTTAAGATAGCAGGACACTATCTTAAAATCGATGAATAAAAAATATTATTTGCGGGGAATTTTACCGCTTTTTATCCGCAATTGATTTGTACAGTTCCAAAATTAGCCGAAATTTATTTTTAAAAAATACCCGGGCGTACTGTCAGCAGCATATCAAGACATCACGACACTATCCTAAAAGCCATTTATAAAACCGAAATAGTTGGAGAGAAAATCGCTGCTAATTATCCGTAGTTAACCTGTACCGATCTAGTATTAGTGGCACCTTTTTTAAAAAATATCCGGGCCCACTGCCAGATTAATTTTAAGATAGCAGGACACTACCATCAAATCGATGAATAAATAAAAAATACTTCAGAGAGAATTTGCCGCTTTCTATCCGTAGTTGACCTGTACAAGAGCGAAATTAGCCGCACTTTATTAAAAACAAATACTCGGGCGCACTGCCAGCTGAATTTTAAGATAGCAGGACTAGTGTTGCGAAATGACCGTCATTTAAAAATTCGTCTTGTGACACAAAAAATGGCCGTCATGTGACCGTCACGAGCGTCACAAAAGTATTTTGTTCAATTCTGTGGCTGAAATGTCGGTACTAAAAAAAACGGTCACGTCACAGGACTTGTCCCCAAAAAAAATGTTATCCAAGCTCTCCCCCACTATATAGTGGCGAAATGACAGTCACAAAATTTTTCGTCACGTAACGACCAAATAATTTCTATAAATTATTTTAAGGAATTATTTATTTTTTTAAATAAAAAAAGTACTATTTAGAACAAGAAATTTATTATTCAAAAGGAAATTAATTAAGTAAATTAATTAACTTTTTTTGTAATATCTTACCTGACAGTCCCAACATTTTTGGTCACGTGACGACTAAATAAATTTTATAAATTATTTTAAGGCATTATTTAGTTTTTTAAATAAAAAGAAACACTTTACAAAAATGAATTTATTGTCCAAATGCAAATGCAATGAATTTTTTTTTATAATATCTTACAACTTTTCCTTACAATATTATGTTTGAAATACCTTTATTTATAGAATCAATTTATATAATAGACTTTGTCTTCTTTTATCACATATTATAATACTTATTATAATATAATTATTATATAAACATTTCTGTGGTTTTAAACGAATTTCACTCGTTCTAAAGCTGTGAGATCACGGGCCGTTTTATAATTCTTAAGCCGTTTTACTACAAAACTTAAACATATTTTTATGACTAAATATTTTAATACAAATTTAGATTAAATTTAATAATACTTTTGTTTTAAAATGATTCTATGAGCAGATGAGCAGATATAGATTTTAACTATTTCATACTTGAGATCTATACGTGGCTATAGAACCACCTTAACAATAATCTTTATCTTCTTTTATCACATATGATAATTATCACATATTACAATCTTGAGATTGATAAGACACTAAGAAATCATTTTCAATAAAATACTCTCCAGGTTGTAGGTTTGAAATATCTACAGTCAAAAATTGATTGTTATCTTGCCCTTGGTTTACAATATCTTCTAAAAATTCTTCGTCATCTGAAGAGTTGTCATCCTCCTCTCTAATTTTCTTCTTGTACTTTGGATTCAATAACTTAATATTATGGCAGACATACGTTACTCTACTAGCACGTTCGATTTTAAAACGATTTCTTTTTGCACTGTGCATCCATCCATATGTGCTGAACGATCTCTCAGTCGCAGCAGACGTACAACGCAGTCCAAGAACAGCAACAGCTATTTTGCTTAAGGCGATGTGAACCTCAAAATCAACCCAATTTCATTATTTAATTAATAAACATTAGAACGTTTATTTGGAAAAACAATTCTGTCAGGCGCTCCGTGTATGTAAATACTATGCTCAGATTTTTTTTTGTGCGATTCTATCAGCATTTCCATGAGATACGCTCGTTTTAAAACTGGCAAAATTCGAAGTATTACAGATCCCTACTTAACGGCTTTTATTTAATTAAATAAATTCTGAGTAGATTTTTGGAAAAACAGCTCTGTCAGGCGCTCCGTATATATAAATACTATACTCAATTTTTTTTTTTTAGTAATTCTATTATTATTTGCAAAAGATATATATGTTCTAAAATTTGTCGGTAAGTACACATTATCTTAATGCAGTGGAACCGCAAGAACCTTTCCACTAATCCAGAGGAGATACCAAACAAGCTGACTGTTTCACATAGTCATTGCTCCAAAATCCAGCTTCATTATTATAATCAATCAATTCAATAAGAACTTTATCCTTCGGTACATTAAATTTATACGATAACTTTGCTATCATTTCTGAGCCCGATGCTACTTGAGATGGTTCCAATTTTTTTCCTCTAAACTTTGGATCCAATATATTGGCAGTGAAGTGAAGAGGCGACAAAACCATTTTTGAGCGATATTCCAAAGATTCCATGACTTTTTCGTTTCAGCTGGGGGTAATATAGCAAGTGCAGAAGTTTCAAGTTCCATTGAAAAAATTCTTTTCAAGTCAGAAAATATTTCGGGTAGTTCGCTGATTCGAGACTCGTCCCCTTCTACTTTTTTAAGCCACACAACTACAGGTTCAAGGATGCAAATCAGTTTTTTTATTTTCACCCAAAACTCGTCTTTCAAAATGATATCTTTAGTGATATCCTTCAATCTACAAGCATTTATTGAAATACAAAGTTGCTTTAAATTGTATTTATTAATTTCAATACTTTTCAAACACTCTAAAGATGAGCCCCATCGAGTTTTTGCTGGCAACTTTAACGTAGTCAAAACTTTGACCCCTGTCGCCGATTGTTGTATTTCTGCGAAAGTGGCCTGTAAGATATGAGATTGTTTAACCTCCTTTACTATATCTGTTGCAGTTTTCAAAACGAGGTTTGCTGTTGGCTGTTTACATACATCACTAACTAATAAATTTAATACGTGTGCAGAGCATCCATGTCCAAAAATTTGATCATGCTTGTACTCCTCTTCAATAAGTCGCCAAGCTTTTTGGCAGTAACTTGCGTTATCTGTACAAACGCCAACTACTTTTTTGCGTCCAATTTGAAAAATAACATCTGAAATCTTGTTAGCAAGAAATTCTCCAGTCTGAGAATCTGATTTGGTTGCAATGTGTTTGTAAAACACAGGGCTAGGCGTATTTACTAAGAAGTTGATCAATCCTTCATTTTTTATAGTAGAAAATGAATCACATTGTAGAGCAACGGAATTGGCGTTCATTACTTTTTCCTCAACTTGTGCTTTTACTTCACTTTCCACTACATCTAATAAAGATTTAGATAGATCGTCTCTAGTTGGTGGTTCAAAAACAGGTCCAAAGTGGAAAGAAATTGTAGAAAAAACTCATTCTCTACAAATCTAAATGATGTACCTTCAACGTATAATATTAGTAATAAGCTAAATATTGATAATATAAAGTTTTTAATGTACTAGTCATTATTACAAATTATAATATACACTGATTGCTTTATTAAAAATATTAATAAAAACTAAATTTTTTACTTTTTCATATAAAAACCGCTATTTAAAAGAATTTTCAGATCTTATCAATATCTATAAAAAGTAACATTTATACCTGAAGTGTAGATAGCTTTCGCCAATAATATTTTGCAAAACTCCTGTTCTTGTTTTGACATACGATCGAAAAATTTTTTTATCTTTGCACTGCATCCATCATTTTTTACGTTGCCAGAAACATTTTCAATGTCTGAAGCTTGTTGAGTAAATTCATCAGTATTGGACTCTGTTGCATCCGATTCAGTTTAGCTACTAGAAGAATGTTTCCTTTTTCTCCCCTTGGTCTTTTTACTTCTCAGTGTTTTTGGTTTACTTGTTTAGGCGTCTCGAATAAACTGCTTCACAGCTGCAGGAGATCCTTTGCACTCGTATAAATGATTGCTCATACGGGTGGTGTGTTTAGCATAAGTCTTTGTACAATATTTACATTTATAAGTATCCATTTTTCTATTTGGCACTGGGAGCTGTAGAGAAAAATGCTTCATCAGGTATTTTTTCAGTTTCATCTTGCTTAACCTAAAAGCACACACACACACACACACACACACACGCACACGCATACGCACACACACACACACACGTACACACACACACACACACACAATAATAACAGTGCAATAAAATTCTCATAGTTCTGATTTATAAAATAATTAGTAGAATAAATTTTACATACCTTGTTCAGAATTTAGTTTTGTGCAGTCTCGTCTCGTGTACTTGTGAAGTAATTTCACGAGAACGGAGAAAATAGAAGTATTGTATTTACTCAGTGGAAACGGCCGTGCGAGGTGCGACCGTGCGCAGTGCACCTGAAAAATTCTTTCGTAGAAAACTAACCGTCATGAATTTTGGGTCACATTTGCAATGGTCTTGGGACGGTCCTGTGACCGTCACAAGACCGTCTAAAAAATTTTATGACCGTCATGCCGCAACACTAAGCAGGACATTACCATAAAATTGATGAATAAAAAAAAACTTCTGGGGAAATTTGCCGTTTTTGCTTTCTCAAAGAGAAAGTTTAGTAATGGTGACATTTTTTGACCCCGATATTTCGATGATTTTTGATATATCTGAGCTCCCTGAGTTGAAATATGCGTTTTCCAGAAAATGTCTCTGTGTGTGTGTGTGTGTGTGTGTGTAATTTTGTCCGCGGCGTCACTCGAAACTGGACATAGAGATATAAACTTTATCTTTGGCAGCTATATGATGTTCATTTTGAAGTTGTGCAAGTTCAATTATGTAGTTCATCGGATAATATTAAGTCGGTTAACAAAAATAAAGAAAAATACACAAAAATCGAAAATAATTTTTTTTTTCTCTGGGTTTGTATATTAGTCAAAAGTGGAAGTAGGCGGGGGATGCGAATTCCACTCATATACGCGAGCGCGTCAGATGTGTACACATGGCAAAATAATTATTTAAATAATTTTTAATATTTAAAATAGTTAATCAAATAATTCTTAACCACATGTATGCGGAAGGTGCGAATACGCGAACGAATACGCACCCGCGAATACAAAAGCATCGCCCGCCTACTTGGCCTTAACAATTATTTAAATAATTATTCTGCCATGTATACATGTCTGACGCACTCCCGTATACGCGTGGAACTCGCACCGCCCGCCTACTTAGGGTTAAGAATTATTTAAATAATTATTTTCCCCTGTATACTATATACTGTATAGTCCGTCATAAGGAAGATGAAGTCGTGCAAGCTCCTCGTATTCAAGTTCCTCGCTTTTTTCCCATTGACTCCAAAATCTCTTTCGGAGTCGTCTGTATGCCCTAGCCCGGACGTAGTCCGCGCTAGGTAAGGGAGCCAGGACCTTCGTCCCTCGCGGCTAGAGTTAGGCAAAGTCCTCTAGAACGGAGAACCTGACACGGCGTTCAGATCAGCAGGTCCACCTCTGGCATCGCGCGGACAGTGAGTGTGAGAACTATGGATAAAAAGGGGCAAATTCCCCCAGAAGTAATTTTTTTATTCATTAATTTTATGATGGTGTCCTGCTATCTTAAAATTAAGCTGGCAGTGCGCCCGGGTATTTATTTAAATAAAGTGAGTCTAATTTCGCTGTTGTACAGGTCAACTACGGATAAAAAACGGCAAATTCTCTCTGAAGTATTTTTCTTTTAATTATCGATTTTATGATAGTGCCCTGCTATCTTAAAATTAAGCTGGCAGTGTGCCCGGGTATTTTTTAAAAAAAGTGACGCTCATACTACATCGCTACAGGTTCACTTCGGATAATTAGCAGCAAATTTCCCTACAACTAATTCCATTTTATATATGGTTTTCAGGATAGTGTCGTGATGTCTTGATATGCTGCTGACAGTACACCCAGGTGTTTATTTTTTAAATAAACCACGGCTAATTTTGGAACTGTACAGATCAATTGCGGATAAAAGGCGGCAAATTTCCCCAGAAGTAATTTTTTTTTTTTTATTCATCGATTTTATGGTAGTGTCCTGCTATCTTAAAATTAAGGTGGCAATGCGCCCGGGGTTTTTTTTAAATGAGGTGCGGCAAATGACGCTCCTGTACAGATCAACTACGGATAAAAAGCGGCAAATTCTCCCTGGAATGGTTTTTTTTTATTCATCGATTTTATGGTAGTGTTCTGCTATCTTAAAAATTAAGCTAGCAGTGCACTCTGTATTTTTTTTTTAAATGAGGTGCGGCAAATTTCTGAATTTTACGGATAATTTGCGGATAATTAGCGACAAAATATCCAATAATAATACCATTTTTCCAAAATTGACCTGCTAACTTAAAAGACGTAAAATAGCCCATTTAGAGAAATCCTGAGACACATTTTTCATTATTTATCATAAAGAAGTGCTTTCTACAATTTCGGACAACTCCGAGACCTGTATCTGTAGTAATCTCCTTGTTAATTTCTCTCCGTGTAAATGCTATAAACTTTGAATAAATTTAAATTTTATAATGATTATGATCATTTTACTTTTTGTTGAACGAAATTGATTGGGATTTGTTCAGTTCATTGTCTTCGAAATGCAGATACGAATGAATATCAAGAAAATATAATAGCAAATCAACGACAACTTAACGAAACATTAGATAAAAATTTACAAGAACAAAATGAACAACGGAAACAATTAAAACAACTTCAATTAACAATCAATACAATTTTACAGAAATGCGAGGAACAACGTAAAGAACAACAACAAGTTCAGTTAAAAGTAGATCAAATATTAGGTTATATACAATGTATAAAGAAGATTTTTAATTTTATACATAGCAATTTGATGTACATTGTTCATCTTCTAATGGACCATTTAAATATACGTTTTCCAAATTAAAATATCGTATTTTTCTTTCGTATTTTTAATACTTTCGACTCCATAGATGCATTTTTCAATTTTTGAGATTAGAAAACAAATCGGAACAAGATTTATAATAAAATTATTCAATACTAAATTTTAATAATTCAGAGTATTGAATATTGAATAATTTTATGGCAGTTTTATTGATTTATTAAAATGCATGTTTTCAAATCGTATTTTATAATTTTATATCCTAATATTTATTTTATATCAGAAAGTATTTCTTAATAGTACAACTCGCTTCGCTACGCTCGCTTGGGCAGTGAACTCACCCGCGGGAATCATTGACTTTTCTCCCGAGTTACATATAGTACTTTATTCCCATCTCAACCATGGCCATTTTTAACATTTAATATTTAAGTATATTATTTATTGATATTTGGCTGTTTATATGGAATTTACTTAGTTTTTGCAAAAGCGGGAAATATGGCCAACTTCACCGCGCGCGAATGTGGCGGAGAACGCCTGCGGGCTTGCTTCTTCAAAAAAGTATTTTATTAAAGGAATTAGGAATATATTTTTATTGACACGGTGAAAGCATGATTGTAGAGTTTGCTGGAGTTATTTAGATATGGTTAACTTTGTTGTTAGTTTTGTACCAGTCCCCGCCCTCTCTCTCTCTCTCTGTCTCTCTCTCTCCTTGATCTTTTGGTTGGGGCTTGGGTGAAATTTTATCTGTATAAATCACATAAAGTTGTGTTGTCTAGGAGTATGCAAGAAATCATAAACACAAATTAAATTTCAGAATGTCTTTTCGAAAACCGTTTAATAAACTGTCTGAAAGGCAGCAGCGAAGACGCTTAGCCGACCAAGTGGCGGATGAGATTGAAGAAATAGAGACCGAATGTGATTCAGAAAATGAAGACACCATTGAACCTATGATAACCGAATCATCTTTGCCACATGAACCACTTTCTAATTCTATAGAACCTGAAGATCGTATAGATGATTGCAATATTAATTTAGTTGAAGAAGATTATAACGAAAGTAATTTAGATGCATATGAATTTTTTTTATCTAATCTTAGTATAAGTAATAATGAATCAGATGAAGAGTATTTATCAGAAGAAAGCGATGCATTTTTATCGAATGAAGATAGAATAGATGAAGATGAGGATGAAGAAGAAAATGAAAATGATTATGAAAATACGTCAATTGAAGGCTTTGATTTAAAAAATGCCCTACGAGCCTGGAAGAGTGAATTTTGTATAACTCAAGTGGCAACAGATAAACTATTATTAATATTACGTGAGGCTGGACACGCAGATCTTCCAAAAACCTCACGTAGTCTTATTAACACTCCAAGGTTTACAAAGATTGACATTTGCCCTCCTGGCGAATATTTACATTATGGATTAGAAAAATCATTAAAGGATACACTAGCTCGTAATTTTACTATTAAAGAAAAAGAAACTAACATAAATATTGATATCAATATCGATGGGTTACCTATCACCAAATCAACTAACAGAACTCTATGGCCTATTCAAGGTAAGATATTTTCTGACTCGTGCACAACCCCATTTGTAATTGGAATTTACCACGGGACTGCAAAACCATCGTCTGCCTCAGTATTTTTAAATCCTTTTGTTGCTGAGTATAAACATTTAAGTACTAATGGGTTTTATTACAACAACAAGCAATATTTTGTTAAATTAAGATGCATTATTTGTGATAGTCCCGCGGCTAGTTTCGTTACATGCACCAAACAGCATAATGGATACTTCGGGTGCAGGAAGTGCATGGAAGAAGGTGACTTCATGAAAAAAATGGTGTATTTAAATGAAGATGCTGAATTAAGGACTGATGATAATTTTCGTAGTAGAAAAAATTCTGATCACCATTTAGAAAACATATCACCATTTGAAAGTTTACCTGTTGATATGGTCAATCAGTTCCCTTTAGACTACATGCATTTGGTGTGCTTAGGTGCAACAAAATCTTTGATAAAAATATGGTTGAAAATAGAACCAAAATTTAGTGCACGCCATACTGAACAACTTAGCACTGCATTTACTGATTTAGGACAGTTTGTGCCCAGAGAGTTCAACAGAAAACCAACTTCTTTATTAGATCTTGGATTTTGGAAAGCAACTACTTTCCGTTTTTTTTTGTTATATGCTGGTCCTATTATTCTTTCTGATTTTCTGCCAAATGACTTAGTACAACATTTTAATTATTTAAGCTGCGCCATAAGAATTTTATGTGATCCTATGCAGTATAGTCTCAATAACCAGTTTGCTAAAAAATTATTGAAACGCTTTGTACAAGACTATAAGGAATTATACGGAAAGCAATTTTTAACTTATACTATCCATAATCTAGTTCATATATCATCCGATGCCGAACACCATGGACCGCTTGACAATTTTAGCGCATTTGATTTTGAAAATTTCATGAAATTTATAAAAAAATTAATACGCAAAAATGAAAAACCTCTACAACAAATTCATCGACGCTTAGTGGAAGAACATCATCCGTCCAATAAACGACAATGTAGATCGGAGAAATTTCCAGTATTATTATCAAAAATATACGTTACCTTGCCTTTTCAATGCAAGGACAGTCACAGACGATTAAAGTTTAAACATTTTGAAATTTTAAATCGGTCACCCGACAACTGCTGTATTATGAATAATAATGATATTGTCGTCGTAGATTTTATTGGTAAGAATAATAACGAAATCGTCATAATTGGAAGAAATTTTTTGCAACGTCAGGGAATAGAAAATTTTCCTATGAACTCTGTGCAAATTGGGATTTGCAAAGTAGAGAAGTTATCTAATTTAAAAGTATTTGCTGCTCAAAATATTATCAGAAAAGCTTGTCTATTTTTACACAACAATAATAGTTATGTTATATCTTTATTGCACCATTAATAAAGAAATATTACTTTAAATTAAAAAAAAAACTTTCTTATAAAACCGTACCATTCCACAAAAATCCATTAAGGATACACTGAGAAAAGTGATTCTTTGTGCCAAATGACATTCATTAACTGTTAAGAAATATTCATTGGGGATATAGTCAATTGAATATTCATTAACAGTTAAGAAATGGTTATTTGAAATCCATATACTACCGCTGCGCTGGTGTAGTGCTCTACAGTACTTCTAAATAATATGTTACTCGTACCTCAGGTGAATCACATAACTTGTGAATGCAAAATAAAATTGTTTTATAGAATACATTCCAGTTCAAATATATACAACTAAATAAAGTACGAAGATTTCAATACTAATCGTGATTGCAACGTGCCTAACCTACCTTTTTAGCTATATCTCGGAAAGTCATATTTCTTTTCTGTTAATGAATGGGGAATTTGTACCAAACATATAAGTTTTTCGGGTCATAAATGAATTATTTCTTTGTAGCAAGGAATCACTTTTTTCAGTGTAGGTGTACATATATTGAAACAAAATCTAGAAAAAAGTCTTTGCAAATATTACTTTGAAACGTGATTCTAGTGACTAATTTACAAATATTTATAACTTAGTTAATCAAACCACTTTGATCGTTACTGATATCATGAACATGAAAATGTAATCTTATGCACTCTTAGTTTTATCCTCTTTTCTTACAAAATCTCTCTAAAATATGAATACCTCTATTTGAAACAATTATTTGTGCAAATAAATCACACAAATTTCGTGTGAAAATTTTATTCAAATTGTTGTCTAAAATTGAAACTGTAAACCTATGAATTCATACATATTATAGACAAACAAATTTACACAAAATTATACAGCGTGTCCAAAAAGTCTGGAAACACCCAAATAATTTCTCAGCTGAATTACTATTGGAAAATGTTAAGGTCGCCTTTGCAGTAATTTTTTACGAGGAATCCAATGGTGACCTTGGATTCGACCTTGGACCTCATTTTTGAGGTTATTTCAAGGTCAACCTCATTTTTTTAAATGGTAACCCCTATTTTTTATAGCGGAATCTGAAAGAGCGGAAAATTTTACGTCCGGATATGTATTAAGGTATGAGGTTGAGGTTGCCCCCAGAGGTCAAATTGAGGTCAAAGTATGATTTCTTAAAAATTTCGCGAGTTCAGTGGTAAAACAAAACAAACAAACCCATCGTGAGAGGCAAGGGGACTCACGTAAATCAAGCACCCCAAAGGGAACAGATTTTACTACGTCCACGTCGTTGTTCCTGGGTAACGCTAAATGTAAAAAAATTGATCTTGACATGACTTTTAAGGACAATGTCAAGGTCACCATTAGATTTCTCGTTGAAAACTACTAAAGAATTAACCTCGCTCAGTGTGATAAAAAGTTTACACAAGATCAGACCGTCATTAAGTTTAAATGACCTTCAAATGAACGTCAAGGTCCTTCTTGAACTATGTTCTGAGTACATGTTTGGACGTAAAGTTTCACACTCTTTCCGATTCCGCTAAAAAATTAAGGGCTACCATTTAAAAAATGAGGTTGACCTCGAAATAACCTCAAAAATGAGGCTCAAAATGAGGTTCAAGGTCGAATCAGAGGTCACCTTCAAGTCTTCGTTCGAACTTACCAAACCTTACCTTTGTTTGTTTTGTTTTACCACTGAACTCGCGAAATTTTTAAGAAATCATACTTTGACCTCAATTTGACCTCTGGGGGTAACCTCAACCTCATACCTTAATACATATCCGGACGTAAAATTTTCCGCTGTTTCAGATTCCGCTATAAAAAATAGGGGTTACCATTTAAAAAAATGAGGTTGACCTTGAAATAACCTCAAAAATGAGGTCCAAGGTCGAATCCAAGGTCACCATTGGATTCCTCGTAAAAAATTACTACAAAGGCGACCTTAACATTTTCCAATAGTAATTCAGCTGAGAAATTATTTGGGTGTTTCCAGACTTTTTGGACACGCTGTATATACTTGTCATAAATTCCGTGTTAAATTTTACACATAATATTCATTTAAAATTTGAAACATATAGAATTCATGTTTTACACAAAATTTTTAAGCGTGATGCGTATTTATAATATTTTTAACAATATTTTGATAAGAACACGTTTTATTTTTATGCGTCTCACAATTAGAAATCTAAATTTAAAATCATTCATTTTTATTAATCATTAAATAATTAACTTTTTAATACGGAATTTCATAAAAATTTTCCAAAAGCGCCAATAATTACTGCACAAATCAATTATTGAACTAACTAGCCGATTTAAGCGCGCCACGCCATTTTTCGACCTCGAGATTTCGATGATTTTCCATATTTCTGAGCTCCTTAAGTTCGAAATATGCGTTTTCCAGAAAATGTGTGTGTGTGTGCGTGTCTGCGTGCGTGCGTACGTGCGTGCGTGCGTGTGTGCGTACGTGCGTATGCGCGTGTGTGTGTCTGTGTGTGTGTGTGTGTGTGTGTGTGTGTTTGTCGGCCCGATTGGATAATATTAAGTCGGTTAAAAAAAATAAAGAAAAATACCCAAAAATCGAATGGTATATTACACAACAAGGGCGGTAAAGAGTTGGCCAGTCCAGAGCACGTGTAAATTGCCACCCGAGACGAAGGCAAGGGTGGCAAACATGTGCTCTGGAGTGGCCTCTTTACCCCATGTTGCGTATACGATTTTTCATTATACCCGGGCTGAAAATACCACATTCGCGTTTCGGAGCCGGGAGTGAAAGTAATTTTTTTTTGCTCTGGGTTTGGATATCAGCCAGAAGTAGGTCCATTTCCTGAAATGCCATAAAATTTCCTATCTATCCATATTTTTGTAGACCTAATCGAATAATATGAAGTCGGTTAAAAAAAATAAAGAAAAATATGGAAAAATCGAAAATAATTTTTTTTTCTCTTGTTTTTGATATCGGTCTGAAGTAGTAGGCTTATTTTCTGAAATGCCTTTAAAATTCCCTATCTATCCATATTTTTGAGACTTAATCGGATAATATGAAGTCGTTTAAAAAAAAATAAAAAAAAATATTGACAATTCTTTTCTCATTGAGAAAGAATTCTGCTAAAGCAGTTAGCAGCGGTTTTTTATATTAAAAAGTATCATTTTAAGATTACATATTTAACAAATTTGAGGAGACTTAAAGAAATACTAGTGTCCTTATACCAGGTAAACAATGGGAAATCATTAAGTGGTGTACTCCTAGTTTGTAAATTCTCTAGACACTGTTATACTGTAACTTATCGGCTAATTTTTTATTCTGTCATTATATATGATTTTTACAGATGACAAGTGATAATCCACAGTATTATGTCGTCTTTTATGATAATTACGTAGCGTCAGTGCCTGAATCATGGATAGACCAAGACAAACGTACATTAAGTTTGCCACCCAAAAACATACCGAATAGAAAACAAATGGCAAGAATGACAGTAGGTCGCGACTGGTCAACAGAACATGCTAAAAAATTCTTGGACCATTTGGTTAGTAAAGGGAATATTCTCTTTATTTATTCCTTGTTAACAGTTACAAAACAATTTTTTAATATAAGAAGCATGATTTTATATCTAGAAAGTAATTTTCAAATCTTACTCTTAAAATATTAATTATAAAATTCCTTCAGAAATTGTAACTTTTAATTGTTATTTTAACTACATACTGAGAAAAATAGTTTAGGAAAATCTATTGTAAGTATATCGTGAATTACTACTTATAACATGTAGAAAAGCTAGAGCAATGTCAAATTGCTCTATAAATAAGCAGAATAAGTATGTTTATAGAAATTCTATTTCAGAAAGTATTGGGATTTAAAGTGTCATGGCCGAAGCAAGGCAGTAACCCATCTAAAACTTATGAGTGCGAGAAGGATAGACATACTGTCATGTACGAAGCAAGGCAGTAAATTACACTTCCGCCACTCCTGTGTTTCTCCATAAGAAACAATGGTTCCCACTTTTCCGTTCGCCATGACACTAAATCCCAGTAGTACATTATGACACTGGTGTGAAAAGTGATTATTTATCATATGAGATGTTCTTCGCACCAACGAAGCGAGTCGTTTTGTACATTATTTTATACCCTGAGAGTCTAAAAATCATATGAAAGTAATGATTTTGAGGTTAGAGTGGGATAAAAATTATTATATCACATAGTAAAATTTAGTTGTAGTAAATATTATTAACAGAAATAATAGTATTTCAATAAAATGTGAATTTTATTTTGTAAGTTAGTAAAAAATCGCCACAAATATAGTAAAAAGTATTACTTTTACAAATACCTATCTACTGATAGCAAGTTTTATTACTCAACGTAGTAAAAAGTTCTCTATTTATAGTACTTACTATACATGTGAAGGTGCACAAGTCTGCTTGAGGTTATATTTCTCCCGCAATTTTAGATTTTGCTGCTTTTAATTTAACAAAAACAACCGACAATTAGAAGCTATTCTTTTATATTATTATAGTTGTTTATTGCTATCAAATTATCATCAGAATTGCCTCGTAAAAACCCTGGTAGAAATCGATTCCATTATTTACCTAATGAATAGCTAGTTTCTCCATAATAATAGCTAAAAACTACCCAATTTTCTTGGCCATTTCTATCTATCGATGAAACGATTTTATCGGTCATATTCTCCATTTAATAGACAGAATAATAGATTCAGTTGTTTCACAAATTTACATTAGCTTATTTATGAGTACTTAAAAGATATTAAAGTTGGACAGTTTTTTAGTTAGAAAAGGTCTAGTAAGTAGCTTGCTGTTATAGCGCGAGGAGTGAGAGAGACAGAATCAAACGGAAAAATCATTTTTTTCGTTTGTATCCCCTGAAACCGTACGAGAAACAAATGAAAATACCTATAATTCGTGTTTACGTTTTCGTTAGCTATCTTTTTCAATATTTGTTTTTAAATATATGATCAGATTACAGAGAAAATTTAGTACAAACATTTTACGGTTATGTTATCTCTATTAAATAGAGAATATGACCGAAAAAATCGTTTCATAACTACCGAGAAATTAGCTATTTTTACTAGCTATTTATTATTTTCCTGGCCATTTTCGATAGAGACAATTTCTACCAGGGCAAAGGTGACATAAATATCAATTCCAAAATAATATAGTTATGGGTTCAAGTACATTCATCGTCAAAAAGAAACAATTTATTTTCTCTAAAATTATTTATCGTATCATTCAATCTGTGGAATTCTATAAATACAAAATAATGCAAATTAATTTTTTTTTAGAATTTGAACTTGATATAAAAAAATTTTTTATATGTCGGTAGGTAAAATTTATTATAATGTAAGACGGTTCCTCTTTTCTTATATAATGTAATAATTTTTGTTGTGTTAGTAATAAATTTCCCTACAACATTTTTCTCAGTGTATCTCTTTAAAAAGCAATTTAATTTAAAAACTTGATTTGAACATAAAATCTATTAAAATAAAGATTGTTTGAGTAATTTTCTCATGAAACTTTCACCAATATAACAGAATGTTTTATTGTATTGGAAATTGCAGATAATAAAACTTCGTTAAAAGTCGAACAAAAGTGCACAAATGTAAGTAGCCAAGATGACTCCGATGCTATTGTGGAAAGTATTCTTTCCGAAAATTTGAGAAAACGGCATTGCCCCAAGAGAGTCAATACTGATAGTGAAGATTCCGAAAAAGAAGGTTGAACTTTTTTATTACTAGCTAAATTAATGCCTGCTGTATTTCTTCTTGCCAGACGTTTTAAAATACAAATTTAGGATTACAAAGATTTATTTCCCCGTTGAAAAATATCAACTTATTCTAGGAACATTCTGATCCCACTTCCACTATTATTCTACTTTCATTTACATTGTGTTAATTTTAGCAATACTGTTAAAGGAGATTAAATTTTGAAGTTAAACACTGCAATCAATGGAATTATTATTTGTTAATACTTTTAAGTAAATAGTGTCTGAGTATCTTTTCTTCATTTCTTTATATCACTGCCTGGCATAAATCCATATTTATGGCATGCCTCGTGAGATAAGTAGTCCATTATGGCACCGTGCTTTTCACCGTTGCTATCGCTCGGGCGATACTGCTTGGTATACAAAGGGACTGCTCATGGCACTGATAGGCGTACCATGGCGGATTTATGCAGTCAGTGTTATAAAATAATGTACGATATATATACGTATCATAAGTCGTTCTTTATGGCACGGTGTTAAGCGCATACGCTCTGCTCGGGCGCTGATACGCACCATGTCGTAAAGTACGACTTATGACACTTAGTATAGTATAGTAATGTAATGTACTATTTTATACGACTTATAACATAAGTACGACTTATGACACTTAGTATAGTATAGTAATGTACTATTTTATACGAATTTAAAGTTGAAACATTGAAATTTCGCTAACTATTAACCAAGCATGGATCTTCTTAAATAATGAAACCTTAATCAATTAACAACTACAGATTATAAAATTCAGCTACTCCCAATCGTTTATTTTGGCTTTACTTTCCCCGGTCATCACTTATTTAAGAGAGGATTATTTTTTATCATTAGTTCAGAAAAAAGTTACCAAAATTGCGTATAGAACGTGCTTATTAAAATTCATTGCAGTTTTCGAAAATTTCAAAGTTAATTCCATTTACAAATTATTTAAATACTGGCACAACATCCTGTCAACTTTTATTAAGAGAGGATTTTGCTATCTTAATTTTCTTGCATAATATGTATTTTATGAATTCAGATGAGCATATGAAGAAACGGAGTCGAATCCAAAAATTTACAATAGATGGATTTATTCCTTTGACAAAAGATAATGATGAATCTCAAAATGACAAAACGACGTATGAAAAAAACGAGACTTTAAAGAATATAAAACAGGAAAAATACAAAACTTTAAACAATACAGAACAGGAAGCAAATCTTAGTATCGATGACCAATTATTACAAGATAACAAAGGTAGAAATATATTGTTACAAATAACAATTATCCGAAAACTTAAAAAACTCGTATAATAATGCAGAAAAATAATATTTTTAAGTCATAATAGCTATTGTATAAAATTTTAAACATTTCAATTTAGGTTTAATCGAAAAAATGTGTCATATCATTATGAGAGAAGAATGGCATACTTAAGGTGACTTCGGACATTTTTTTATAGACTTCAACATTTATGAAACTACACAAATATTCTTTCAACATTAAACTTTCAATTTATAAAAAGTAAATTCAAGATCGACGACCAAATTTTAGAGAAAACTAGATGTCTAAAATCTTTCTTTTAACATGTAATGCTATGGGGAAAGATATTCATTTTGTATTTATTCTAATATAAATATTATTTTTTTTTATTCAATAAGATATCAATAAGTTTTCAATAAAATAGAAATTAAAGAGAAAGCTATACAAATGTGCAACGGTGCGAATAATAAGAATGACGTTTTTTTTCTTCATTTTTGAGCAAAGCTCGGATTTTTAAAAACTTTCTTAAGCAGTCGGTGGTAGTTACTAAAATTAAAGTTTCCCAACTTGCTAAAAACAAAGAAGGCCCCTACTGAAGCCTCAACTAATTACCGCACCAAGAGCCGAAGCCACCTTAAAATGGTCATTCGATTCGAAATAGATTTAGTCCTTTACTATTTTTATAAATTTCCATTGCAAATTATGTTAATTATGTATTTTTACTTAGAAAATGGAGATAGCTTAAGTGATGATGCGTCAGGTAATGGGAGAGAAGTATCTCCAAAACAAACTTTCTCGGTTCTGACAGATAATACCAAGGCGAACGTAATCGACCAAAGACCCTCGACTTCGAAGAACGTTAGCAAAAGTATTAAAATAATATCCGACGTTCCTGCAAAGCAGCATGTGCAACCGGTTTATATCGAAAGTGAGTTATGTTATTTTTTTTTTAATTTTAAGGCGTCCCTAGTAGAAATTCCTCTATTAGAAATGGCCAGAAAACTAGAAAATGGTCAGGAAAAATAGATATTTTATCTGCGGTGATGAAACGCTTTTTCTTCCATTTTTTGCCTATTTCTTAGATTGGCTTAAAAACAAAATATTCATTTGATAACATTTATTAATTTTATCTTTGCTGAAAGAGCATTAAACTGCATTGGATAGCTTTTCATAATATAAATAAATAACATGAACTAATAAATCGTTTATTGTACTCATTCTATGAATAATTCAGTAAAACTTATATTTCTCCATCTGATTCTGTCTCTCTCACTCCTTGTCATAGCAGCAAGCCTTTTAGTAGCCGTTTTCAGAATATAAAAACTGATCAGTTTTAATACCTTTAAAATACTCAAGAACAAGCTTGTGCTTGTCTTTGAAAAACTCATTCTATTTTGTAATATATTAAATGACCAAATAATGGGAGAAAAAGCGTTTCATCGGGAGCTAGAAACTGGACAAGAGTAATTCCCATTTTATGGCCAGCTCCAACATAAATGGTCAGTTATTGGTTATAAAATGTTTTGGATTTCCACCAGGGGTGTCAACACTGGATTTAGAGAATTAATTATTCGCTATATGTTTATAATTATAAGAATGAAAAAGTTAATTCTTAATTAAATAGGGCGTTTAATTAACGATGAAATATTTACTGCTTAATTAAATGGACGTATAATTATTAATTAAACCATATAATTAATTCAAATTTCATGTAATTATTTTGAACCCTGGTGGAAGATTAGAGCCTGGTTTGAGTATTCTCGTTGTATCTAAAACAGATTACTTACTATTCAATCATAGAAACAATTATTTTAACTTTTAAAGAGTATTACGCTCAAAGCGTATACTCTATAGCAAAATCTATAATAACAATTACACGGAGAGAAAGAAATCAGTAAAAATTACCAAACTGTCAAGTAATCTTGAGGCAGACTTGTAAATCCAAAATTTTTACCAAACTTTTTAGCAATTTTTACAAAAAGTATTGTAAAATTTACAAAAAGTTTAATAAAAATTGCCAAAAGTTTAGTAAAAATTGCCAAAAAGTTTGGTAAAAATTTTGGATTTACAAGTCTGCCTCAGGGTTACTTGACAGTTTGGTAATTTTTACTGAAAGTTTGGTAATTTTTATTGATTTCTTTCTCTCCGTGTATATTTTGTCGAATAAATAATTAAATCGATATAAATATTTACAGTAAATTTAATTCACGGGCCAAACTTTAAAAAGTAGGCACACTCTATAGTCACATTATCCCATAAAAATATAAAAACCGCTACCAATACATTGGCACTTAGCTTCCTCAAAATAATGTATTTATTTATTCATTTTTTTAAATTTTTTATAAAAAGAATTAATTGTATCATACCCAATTTTCTTTATGAATATTCGTAATAAATTAATATATACTTTTCGAAAATTCATTCTTGTTACTCTTTTTCTCGTGCGACAACCCGATATTTTTATAAATCAATTTTTTCAAAATATTATCACATATTCAATTAGTTTTATTTTAAACCTCAAATATCTTTCGTCGTAATAGTTCGATTTTATTGGGAAACGAATTCAGTTTGAAGATATAAAAAAATATATCTCTCCCAAATTTTAGGACAATTGGTTGATTTTCTTAATATTGTTATCGCGTGACAACAAAACTCCTACTTTTTTATAAAACATTGTTTTTTAAAAAACAAATAAAGATAATCTTTTGAAATTTCAACCAAATATATTCTTCAATGAGTATAATAAGTGGTTAAAACTTGAAGTCGATAACTCAATTATTATTTGAAAAATTTATTAAATAATTTTGAGCACATTTTCGTTAATAATAAATGACAGACTGAAGATAATTTAAATATTAAATAAAGAAAATGTACATAATTTAAATACCTTTCAATAAAAATTTATGATGCTAAGTAAACCTTAAAGTAAATATGTAGCTGATTCATAGAACCGTTCTCGAGAAATAACGATTTAAAAAAAAGTTTAAAAAATTTTAACCTCAAATATCTCTGAAATTTATGAACCAATCATCTATCCGAAAGAAAGGTGCAGGTGGCAACCAAAAATCTACCTCTACAAGGAATTTTGAAGCGATTAACACAATTTTACTCCCGTAAATTGTCGCCACCTAAAACACGTTTTTTTCATTTTTTAATTTTTTCTCAAAAACTAACCAACAGAATGGATTCAATTTTATACAGATTATAGCTATTCATAATCTCCATTATCATGATTTTTCTCAAAAAAATTGACCATTTAGTTTGGGAGTTATAAGCATTTTAAAAAAAAAACACGTTTCTGTTAATAATAAAATAACCGTGATAGCTAGAGAAATTTTTTTTTTTTAAATATAGGTTTTTTTATGCTCTTTCGAGCGTTACCTATCCGATTATAAAATTTAAATCCAATCATTAAAAAAAATCAAAAATAAATGTTTCGAAAATGAAAAATTCGACATAAACCAAAAACGAATCAGTTAGTCGTACAAAATTATTTTTTTCCCGAATTCGAAATCAAAAAACAAAGCGATATACACACACACACACATACACACACACACACACACACACGCACACACACACACATCCATACAGACATTTTCTAAAATCATGTGACACAAACTTACTTCTAACACCTTTATTCATGTTTCTAGAGCAATTTAACCCTTTGAAGCATGGTGGTGGTCCCTATAGGGACCACCTTTTTGATCTGCTCTTTTTATTTTTAAAAATTGTTTTTTTTCATTATGTATGAATGGTTTAGGCTTTTCTGATAGCTAAAAGCTTAGGCTACAATTCTATACTACTAATATTTCAAATTTATTTGTTGTTAAATTGTTATAAATAAACAAATAGTAAAGAATTGCAATTTTTTAAGAAAAAATGTATGCTTCAAAGGGTTAAAGAAAATTAAAATTTTACTATTACAAAGCTTCCTCTATGAGGAAGCAAAAAATTAACTTTTAATTTTTTGAATCTGTAGATGTCATGCAGATAAGATACCCCTTAAATAGTTAAAAGACATAAAGTATGTAATATGTTATTAAAAAAAGTTATAATTAATTATAGGAACTCGATCCAGAGAAGCTGTTGCAGATAATTCTGGTGAGTATTTTTGAAATAGAAATTTCATTAACTGAATAAGAAAATAGTTGATCTACAGATACCTTGTAAATTTTACTATTGCTAATAATTTGTATTAGTTTTATTTCTCCTAGAGCAAGCTTTGTGATATTAAAAATTTAAGTTTTATTAAAAACATAGTAGAAGTGTGTTTTGAGGTATCTGTGAATAAATAATTGAGTTCCTGTAAATAAATTAATAGTTCTCATGATTTGTCTTTTTAACGGGTTTTCTATAAAAGCATGATATAATCACTTTTTTAATTTAATTTTTAGATGTTTTAACGGTTTCCGTATATAAAAAATTTCATGGGCAACTTATGAGAAAATTAAATTCGTTACTGATGGCCAAAGAAAATGCGACTGCAAATGTTGATACAGCGAACAGTCTTCTACCAGATATGCCAATGGAAACTGTCGATGCTGTAAACCAGTTTGAAAGTCTTTTGAAAAAATCCGATGAAGCTAGAAATCAATATGTAAGTATTACACATACATTTTATCGTTATTTTCTCTCATAAGTTCATTGACAATAAATCTTTGAGTAAAATATTTAGAGAGCGCTTGTAACTGTAAATGATCCAACTTTTACTTTACACCGTTGTTATAGGGCTTCCATAGATTTTTTATCGCAATATTATCTATAAAAATAATAGGTTAATAAAATATTGAAGTAGTAATGGTACATTGTGCAACAAGGGGAGAAAATCACTTATTTCAAGAGAAGGTGAGGTGTTCAGCACGAGTTGGAGTCGAGTGCTGAAAACTGCTCTCTCGAGTCTCAAATAGCTCTTCTTTCTATGTTACGCACCGTATTTTTTTCAACGAGTCCATGAGAGAGTCTTCTTATATGTATGAAAGTTGTGTAGGGAATCGTACATTTCGTGATGTGCACAACCCAGTTAAAAATCATTCCATTTTCAGTTTTTATTGTTGTAGCGGCAAAATAGTATATTAGGCACTTTGTGAGGACAAAACTTGGACAGTCCACCTTCGCCTTCGCCTTCGGGTGGCAATTTACACGAACTGTGGACTGTCCAAGTTTTTTCCTCCCTAGGTGCCTAATATACCATTTTGCCGTACCCGGGCTGAAAATACCACATTCTCGTTTTATAGCCAGACGGGAATGTGGCAAAAATGCGGCTCAAAAATGCGAAAGTGGTATTTTCGGCCCGTTGAAAAATAGTATACGCACCTCGAGAGTTAAATTGGCCAGCCCACATCTCGAATTTTATATCATCCACGCCTTCGACTCGGGTAGCAATTTACACAGCATATAGACTGTTCAAAGTTTTTCCTCCCCAGTTGCGTAATATACTATTTTTCCCCGATAAACTGTGAAAAAATGGATTTTTTTCATTTTTTCTAAATCACGCTTGGAATGTGTGATTTTTTACACGGCCTTCAGGTATGAAAAAAGGCCTGTTTCATGCACATGTTGAAAAAAATATTGTGATCAACGAGCCTGTTCTAAAGAAGATGAGATTTCCCTCATCTTATTTAAAATTGAAAGATGAATAAAATACATACTTGTAAAATGATAAGAAAAGACAATTTTTATAATCTTCATTAAGTAGAAATAGATAATCGTAACATTTAAAAAAATTACTTGATACTTTCTAAAATATAAAGTCTGCTCCAACACATGAGCAAATTGTTAAAGTGATGTCATTCCACACCGCATAATACCCTCCAACTGAACATTAAAACAAATCTTCCTCATTCCATTTTCCTTTACTGACATAAATAATATTTTGACTTGTTACACCCATTATGTTATTGGAAATTGATCAATGGTCAACCTACCCCGTATGTCACATAGCCACCCTCTCCTTTAATCAGTTAGTGATAGAACTCTCTTAAGTATGCATACTTATACACCAGCAGTGTCACTGCATTGGACGATGACAACCTTTAATCATATAATAATTGTTTTATAGGTTGAAAAAATTAAGCATATTGGAGGGGCCAATGAAAGAGAGTTTATCAGAAATGTGATGAGAGAGATTATGGTGAAGGAAGTCGCCGAATGCTACTCGTGGTCAGGGCAAGCAAGACCGAACCAAGCGGAAGTAAAACAAAAATTTAAATCGCTGAGAATTTCTACTATTCTAGTTGGTAAGTTTGTATTAATTTATCCCTGAAGGCCCAAGAGACCAAAACGTTTCACTCAACTCTCCAAGCTCCTAAAGCTCTAGGAGCTTGGAGAGTTGAGTGGAATGTTTTGACCACCTGAGCCTTTACGGATTGAATTGGGATCTTTCCCAAGAAAATTTTCCACTCAATGATTAAACTAATTTTATTGTTTCAGATACAGTATCACAAAGTTCAAACTGTTCAAAAGCAGGAAGCGAAGCTAGTATTAAATCCTACCTACAGCATGTAGGTGAAAAGAAAAATAAATAATCTTATTTAAAAATATTATAACTATAAGTATACATAAATATTATAACTATAAGTATTTATTTATTAAATAAATAAGAAATTTTTCGAACGAGAAATGACGTTTTCATAATATGACTACATAATAAGCAGTTTCCGAACCCATTATGAATACGCTTCTAAATATATTATGAACTCTTCGCTAAAAAAATGCAATGAACTATTTACGAACTCTAAGAGAATACTTTCACATACTTTAAAATTATACAAGAATTCGCTAGAATAATTTCGTATTCAAAAAGAGTGTAATAATCGTTCATTGTGAATACATTTATTTAGAAAGATACGAACACTGCACGAAAAATATCGTTTCCATAGTATGACTTCATAATAAGCAATTTATGAACTCATTAAAAATACGCTTCTATATGTATTATGAGCACTTCGCTGAAAAAAATGCAATGAACTATTTACGAACTCTAAGAGAATACTTTCGCTTACTTTAAAATTAAAAAGGATTCGCTAGAATAATTTCGTATTCGAAAAGAGTGTAATAATAGTTCATTGTGAATACATTTATTTAGAAAGATACGAACACTGCACGAAAAATATCGTTTCCATAGTATGACTTCATAATAAACAATTTATGAACTCATTATGAATACGCTTCTATATGTATTATGAGCACTTCGCTGAAAAAAAATGCAATGAACTATTTACGAACTCTAAGAGAACACTTTCGCTTACTTTAAAATTAAAAAGGATTCGCTAGAATAATTTCGTATTTGAAAAGAGTGTAATAACAGTTCATTGTGAATACATTTATTTAGAAAGATACGAACACTGCACGAAAAATATCGTTCCCATAGTATGACTTCATAATAAGCAATTTATGAACTCATTATGAATACGCTTCTATATATATTATGAGCACTTCGCTGAAAAAATGCAATGAACTATTTACGAACTATAAGAGAATAGTTTCGCTTACTTTAAAGTTAAAAAGGATTCGCTAGAATAATTTCTTATTCGAAAAGAGTGTAATAATAGTTCATTATGAATACATTTACTTAGAAAGGTACAGAGACTGCACGATAAACACCGTTGCCATAATATGACTACATACTAAGCAGTTTCCGAACTCATTATGAATACGCTTCTAAATATATTATGAACTCTTCGCTGAAAAAAATGTAATGAACTATTTACGAACTCTAAGAGAATACTTTCACATACTTTAAAATTATAAAAGAATTCGCTAGAATAATTTTGTATTCGGAAAGAGTGTAATAATCGTTCATTGTGAATACATTTATTTAGAAAAATACGAACACTGCACGAAAAATATCGTTTCCATAGTATGACTTCATAATAAGCAATTTATGAACTCATTATGAATACGCTTCTATATGTATTATGAGCACTTCGCTGAAAAAAATGAAATGAACTATTTACGAACTCTAAGAGAATACTTTCGCTTACTTTAAAATTATAAAAGAATTCGCTAGAATAATTTTGTATTCGAAAAGAGTGTTATAATAGTTCATTATGAATACATTTATTTAGAAAGATACGAACTCTTTGGCACGAATAATATTCTTACTAAAATATGACTTTATAAAGTAATCTTTATGAACTCTTTATGAGTACTTTATTGAAATTTGAACTCTTTGCGAACTTCGGATTAATTCGCATGACCGGACATACCTACTATTCTTGGAGAATACGGAATGAATACTTCGAGAACAAATCGCGATTATTTTACGAATTCATGCGGACTCTTCCGAAGTCTTCACGAATTCTTTAAGAATTGTCTGTGCTGTCTGGGAAGCCTTATTATCATCATTTTTATTTATTCTTTGTGGTTTGTCAACTATTAACGAAGTTTTACTTCTTTTCCTGTTCATTCTTATATGTAAAATCGTATTTTTGAATAGTTTTGGTAGATAATTAGCGTTAATTACGTGCCTGTGACTTAAGTAAATTCATTATTTCACAGTGTAATAATGGGCTACTTAAGTCACAGCTAGCCGTGACTTAAGTGCGGATTTAGGTCACACAGTGCTATAAAATATATAATACAATTGGATTTACCCTTATAAGTGCAATATCATTGTCGAAATTTTCATGATTATAATGAAGGTGTACAATCATTTCTTGCACTGTTATTCTCTCACCTACGCCTACCAATTCTGTAGTGCCTACGCGTACCACCAAACGTTTTTTCTTTCTGTCATAGAAAAAATAAAATTATATCATGATTGCGCTTCATAAATATAAATTAGAAGAAATGGTGTTGAATAATAATAAATACCTTTCAATAAAACCCATACAATGTGCAGCTGAGAGAATCGAAGATTCTGCAATGATTGATGCACCGCATATAGAAACACCTTTTGAATACAGCATTGCCTAAATCATTCGGTCAAATTGAACGAAATTGAAAAAAGAGAGATTTCTTCAGGACCTCAAGATCTATTTTTTTCCAAAGTTTCGTTCAATTTGACCGGATAATTTTTTCCCATACATTGTGTGCGGGGTCCTTTCATTTTTATATAGCTTTTTCTGAGTTTATTAATTCATGTTTTTATTAAAAACAATACTTGATAGGACCCATATTCTATTTCCACGTAGTCTCCTCTAACAATGTTATCTTTGGTTGTCCCATTATCATCTGTATCATAGAAAGCAGGTTAATCAATTTACATTTATTTTCAAAAAGTATATAATAAGGTTATTTTTTTAAAACAAACAATTTCTATAAATTAAATAAAAAAACAATAACATTTTTCAAAGTAATTTTATAGAAACTTTAGCTATTGTTCAGGCAACTCTCAATAATTCAAGTTCTCCATGACTTGAAATTGTAATCTTATAATTAATGTAAAAGCCGTTTGCGTAAACTAAACACGACAAAAAGTAAAGAACCTTCATAGTGACGAAAAAAAGACTTATATTATTAGACCTATATTTTTTCTTTATACGTTCCGCTTTATGGACATTAGCATAAAGTCAAATAATATTAGGTGAACATAAGTGTTACTAAGAGTTATTAAAATCAGTTTATATCAAGTCAGGACTAGTATAAGAAAAAAATTAGGATAAACTAAATAGCATAGTTTTTTATTTCAGTATTTACAAAACTATTACAATCATGGTAGTTATGCATTGTCAATACACATACATGTATATCGCTGTCGAAATCGCACATAAAATATTCCAAAAAATAAATTGATTAAATGATAAATGATAGAGAAACACTTATCTAGTAAATCAGTGTGATGCAGATTAATACGTAAAAGAAAATATCCACACTTAATCATATATCCATATATAATGTGTATATATAATCATACATTATATTCCTGCACTACGGATCTAAATCTATTGTTGCTTGATAAGTGCCTTAGAGACGAGAGAAACGAGTTCCACAGGCAAAATAAAATCATAATAAAAACAAAAAAAATAACAATTTAGGCGGAGAAAGAGAAAGCTCTCTCGCTTAAAGTCGCGGGCGCGAGGAGGGGGGGGGGGCACCGGGCCCCAGCGGTTGATAGAGCAGCGACGTCGGCAGGCCCTCGTCCCTGACTCGCTTGGCCCAGTCAGCGACATTTCGCTCAGAGCGCTGCTCGCACCGCACTGCGTGTTTGAATAAGGAGGCATTAGCTCGTGCGAAGTAGGTGGCTCGGAGCGAGTTGAGGATCCTCGTGGCTTCAAGGGCGAACGCGTCTTTGTACGCGTTAGTGCGTGGTGTCGGGTAATGAGACGGCTGCGGCGGGTTGCGCTCCGAGCGGCGGACGTCGCGGTCAATGCTTAGACGGCAGTTAAACCGCTCTATGAGATAGGGAGGATACACGTCGGCTAGTACGGCGAAAGCTTGGTGGTAGATGAAATATTTACGCTGCCTACGGGAAAAAAACCAGCCGAGGCCGAGCCTGCAGGGGGTAACATGGCCGCGGAAAGGGATGTTGCAGACTACGTAGCGGACGGATGCTTTAAGAGCCTTTTCGAGCTTTTCCAGATGGTGGTACACAGAACAGGCATAGTTGAAGCATGGAAATACTAGGGTCTCAACAAGTTGCTGGCGCAGGGCTCTGGTCATGGCATATCGGAAATTAGCAGGAAGAATCAAGTTTCATTTTTTCTTTATGTTCAAAATTTTATTTTTATCACGTAAAACAAGTATTTTTTATACTAAGTTAGGTTTACAAATTTTAGAATCTGAGGCCAGTTTTTTCTTGAATCCACTCATAGTATTTGGACACCTTAGTCAATACTCCAGGAAATATTACCGATGAACAATTTGTACCAAAGGAAATGATTCCATAGAGTTTACCATGAATAACACCAGGTCCACCAGAATCACCATAGCATGCATCAGCGTCCCCATTGCCCGCACAAAACATTTTATCGGTTATGAGATGTCTCATGTAAGCTCTTTCACAATATCTTTGATTCCTTACAGGTATGTATGCAGCCTTCAAAACATCAGATTTGATCATATGTTCCTAAAAATAGTTAATTAAATTAACTAAAGAAATTCTAGAAAAAAAGAAAACCTTTTTCTGTAAGAGATAAGAATTTACCCCTATCTGTCCAAAACCAGAAATCCGCACCAATTCACCTTCTCTGAGAATATCGTGTGGCTTTGCAAGTTCTATAGGTTCTTGTTCACCATTAAATTGAATAGGCCTTGCAAGCTGGATGAAAAATATAATGAAAATATTCGTGTTAGTCACATATTCTTAGTTCTTAATCAAAAATTAAAATTTGTACTGAAATTTATTTAACAAGTTTCGAAGTTGTATAAAACTATTATTACACACATTGAAATACTAACATTGTCATGAATAGTAATATTATATCTATACTAAATCCTTTCTAAGTAATTCACACGTAAAATAAACATATTTAATTACCTTGATTAAAGCAATGTCGTTCCTTTTGCTGTTGGTATCAAAATCCGTATGCATTATAATGTTCTCAGCTCTGTGTATTTTACCAAAAGGTTTTCTGTATTCACTGCCAGTTCGTACTGATATATGCAATTTATTACTATTTTGCAATAAAGAGATTAATTTAATTTTTTGTAAGAAGTTCTATTATATAGAAATACTTAAAAGGGAGTTCTAGGATAACGTAGTAAATCAATTCAGGGATAACAGTGCCGCTTGACCTACACTGTAGTAGATCTGGCAACGTCGCGTTTTACGTATGGTGACCAACCCTGTATATTAGTTATACTTACAGCCCTGGGTTCCCTATGGCAAGTGACTAAAGAAATAATGGGCCCTAGGGTGACAGACTCTAGGTGGGGCAGCATAAACCCCTATATCATAGAAGTTTATGTCTTCCGGTTACCATAAATTTATGCGGTTGTCATAAACCCCGGTATACATAAAAAAGGTCGCCATAATGCTGATTATATATATATATATATATATATATATATATAAACTTTATTCTTTCAGATATGCATGAGAATAAAATAAATTATGCATTATTATAAATTCTTCAATATGGGTTGGACAACTAGAGGTACTGGTAAAACCTATTATAGTCTTACAGGCACCGGTGCTTTAATAGGTTACTTTTCTAAAAAAGTGTTATCCTACATTACGCTAAACAGAAAATGTAAGATGTGTGACATTGGACATTCACTTAATGATCATGATTGTCGGTTAAATTTTAAAGATTCTGAGAAGGCTATGGAACCTCATGCTGCTGCCAAACTTGCAAATAATGTAATTTTAAAAGAGTGTAATATTCAAGTTGGGATTCTATTGCAGATAATGACAGCAGTTCCATTTTGCTGTTCGCAATGCTTGTTCTTATAAGGTTGTGAAGCAATCCGACAAAAACCACACTAGTAAAGGAGTTATGAACGCTCTATACAAAATTAAAAATAACTTTAAAAAACTTACTGGATCATTAATTAAGTATCTACAAAGATGTTTTAATTTTTGTATTTCGCAGAACATTGGAAATAATGCTGACATGGCTGCTGCCATTAAGAATATCCCTTAACATTGTTTTAATGACCGTAGAAATTGTGGTACCTGGTGCGATTATACAAAGAATCCGGATACTTATAGGCATTCAGTCATTAAAGAGGGTTTTACAAATCCTAATTTGTTAGAAAGATTAAATGAATATAATTAAGCATGTTATAACTATAGTTGAAATTGACAGAAGAGAGAAGTTTGCAAAAGAATTACCCAGCGCGTTACAACAATTGATTGCATTGAATGAATGTACATCACTAGCCATAAGAAAAAAAATTGTTGCTGCAAGGATTAGTTTTAATATGATTTTAGAAGCTTATGAAAAAGAGAAATTCATCCGATTAAAAAATCTATTTGGAAAAGATGAATTCAACAATACCAAAGTAACAGCCAATCGAATAGTCCTCTCTTAAAAGAATGATGTCGGAAATGTAAAGCCGAAATAAAACGTTTGCGATTTGTTAAGTCCGTTTAAAAGGGGCCCGTGATTGGTAGACGGTGATCTTAGCTCTTCGCTTAAGGTCTTAGCTGATTGGTCCAAATAAAACTCACAAAATTTGAAATTATGAAATATTTAAAGTAAAAATATAAGTCATAAATAGTATTAATGATTTCAAATTTGTTTTTGTATAACAAAAAAGTATTAAAATTTTATTTGCAGTTAACAATGAAGAACTACGTACTGTTCTGATTACAATTAAATTTCTAACCTCCACATTTTTGTACTGTAGAAATAAACCAAAATAAATACAATCCAAGTTTCAATAAAAAATATTGAATAAATGTGCGTATGTTAAAAAGTAAAATAAATTTTAAATACATAATATTTTAATATTAATTGTATAGGTACACAGAAAGAAAAGTTAAGTATCGTTTACTAGAGACTTAAGCCAAAACTGCCTGAGTGACTCGGGTAATAGGCATAAAGCTAGCATTACTGGAGTCTCCGGTAGTTTCTGCTTGAGAGTCAACAGTAAAGATTTTTTTTCCACGTTCACCAATTCTTAATAATTGATTTTGTTTAGCAAAATTATAATAGAAAAACGTATTACAATTATAATTAACTTATGTAAATCGTATATAAACTATGTAATAGTATATTATGCACCTAGGGAGTAAAAGTAAAGAATGTCCCAGATCGCATGGAAATTGTCACCCGAGCCGAAGGCGAGGGTGACAAACATGCGATCTGAGGCATTCTTTATTTGCTCCCGAGGTACATATACGATTTTTTTGCCTGGCGAGGCCGAAAATACAACCTTTGCGATCGGGTGCCGGGAGCAAAAGTGGTACTTTTGGCCCGCCAGACAAAAAAGTTTATTTATTTGCGTGCAAATGATGTTTGCATCTCCTAACCTCAAAAAAACATGCGACTGTGATGTTTACGTTTACGGAGGACTCAGGCAAAAACGGCCTAAGAGTCCGGCATTGGGGATTGGCTACATAAACATAACCTTTACGGATGAAAATAAGGTTATATTTATTCAAGTTTTCTCTCCGTGTATAAGCAAGATAAAGGAAGAGCGCGCGCAGCGCGCCTGAACTTGTTAGTTATAAAAAAAGTCCATGACTATCTAGAAAAGAAATTCACTCCTGTGGTGTGAAAAAAACTATAATGTTAATATAATATTTAATCTGTATAACATTTTTATTTTTCAAAATATTTTAATGATCTCTCGTTATATTTAATTATTAAGAAATGTTTCTTGTTCAGGTTTTCATAAATAATTTTAAATAACAAATTATTTAATATACTAAATTATTACTTAATGTATTATAAATCGTTTATTAGTTTAAAAATTAACTATGTAGTAAAATAAAGAACTCGCAGGATTCAAAAGACTGTAAATTAGTAATTAAACTTAGAATGTCAGTGATTGATGTTTCATTACATTGTACTTTGTATAATAAAATTTTCACAATTTCACATCAAAATAAAAAAAATTGGTTTTAATATATTTATTGAGCCTGTATATTTATTTCTGTTTTTGAAACTGATATTAATCAAGTATTTTCGTAAGGGAGAATGTACATAAGCGCCGCGCTACGCTGCGCCGTCTTACGCCGCGCTGCGCTGCGCGGTTCTCTGCTTGCGCTGGTCCATAGTTCCGTTTCTATATTCCATTGCTAATGGTACAATTCTATAGATCTATGTCATGCATCTATCATTTTCATGATCATGATTGAAGCCAAAATAAAAAAAATTAGAAAAATGTATAATTTCATTAAAGTTATTGAAATTGTTAAAAAAATTAAGAAAAAAGAAACAACAATCTTGCAGAAGGTGGTGGGTTCGACCACATTTAGCAATACCTCAAAGAAATATTCATAGTGCTTATAGCACTTTATTTAAATATTTTGCATTAAAGGATCATGAAGAGTTTTATAGATTTATTAACATGAGTTTTAATCAATTTCATCATTTATTTGAACTGGTTAAAGGACATCTCATTATCGCCTAATTCCATCTTATTCATCAATAGCTTCATTTTCCAATGTTCTAATTAATTTTATAATTCATAGTATATCATATCAATTGGGTCTTGTGTTTTCTTTCTCGGCTTAAAATACTTTTGTTCTTAAACTGTTCGTCATATAAACTATCCCTTCATTTATTTAACTTTTCATTTTGGAGCATATACACATCGTCCGTGATTTATAAATATCATAGACATGCAACTGCTCATTTTTTTGTAAGAATATACGAATGGAACGGAACGGCAGAGCTATAAGAGAGCTTCCACAACCTCCGCGCCGTTGCGCCGGCGCAGAGGTTGTGGAAGGTCCCTAAGCTTCAGCGCAGCGGCAGCAGGCGCAGCACGGCGCGGCGCAGCGCAGCGTAGCGCAGCGCGGCGCTTATGTACATTCTCCCTAGAGTCGCATTGCTGCACATGTTTGAGAAGCACTCGTTTCTAACCTCTCATACAGCGTTGCCAGATTTCTCCTGGCATGTCGGTAAACAACGAAAACGGGTATTGTTTGTGTAAATTTCAATTTATTCTTGATATTTTAGGCACTTTCAGGTTGTTTTTAAAATCAATCTAGAATCCTTAGATATTTTTATATCATATAAAAAACCGCTGCTAACTGCTGTAGCAGAATGCTTTCTCAAAGAGAAATGCTAAATTACATCAAATAATTTTTTCAAATGTATATTTTAAAATAAAATTTCATTTTTTTCTGCATATCTTATTTTCCATAAATACATTATTCAAAATTATTTATAAAATTATATTTGAAATAGTTATGCATTAATTAAAAATTATTTATAATTCATAAAAAAGAGGACCTGTAGAAAGTGATGTCCTTGATGAGACATCTAAGCAACGCAAAAGAAGCGTCTAGCAAGCTCAAGTTGAGATGTCGCTGTGCAGACTACATTATTAGAGGGGAAGGTGCCGGAGAGCGAAGATAGGAGTGATCATGGAGTCGAAGTAACAGATGGTGGAAGAGGCAAATTCTTGCGAGAAAGGTGAACGAGGACGTTGCTACGACTTCAACCAACATAGTACTCGACACCTGGAAAAACATCCAGGGAGTAGAGATGAAGGAAGATGAGCTGATAGAAAAGGTACAGACGAATCTAAACAGGGCTGACTCAGTGGTCGCTGAGGTTCGTAACATTTACAAGTACGTCAAAGAGGACCTGTAGAAAGTGATGTCCTTGATGAGACATCTAAGCAACGCAAAAGAAGCATCTAGGCAGTAGTATGATGAAGGATAGAGTGGACAAGCAGCAAGTGAGCGGAAATGTTAAAAAAATCAGACAAACCAAGACTGTAGACGTATTACTACAGCTGAAGAAGGGCAGCAACATGAAGGACATTACAGTGGCAGTAGCGATCGGTACGGAAGCTACAGTCCTATTGGGATCGGAAATGTAGACATCAGCGCGCTCTCGCGACTGTTAGTGTAAGCTGTGGGACAATGCTCTATGACTATATCTATGACTACGATATATATAGGTCTATTTGTTTATTTTCATTGTATATATGTGTACACACAGAGTCGCGCCTTCTGCTGCAAAATAAGTTCTGCTCTAAAATTAATTTATTTATTTCAGCATAGATCAAAATAATAATATTAATATATACACGTAAGGTAAATGTTAAAATGAATTTTAATCTTGTCTTTTTTCTTTCGCTATCTGTTGTAAATAATAATAATCACCATCATTATTATTATTATTGTTAAAAAATTTCATTTCAAAATAAATTTAATACTAATCGATATAAAAAAAATCTTCATACTTGAAGTGAATCGAACAGACACATGAACTAGGGGTTACAACTTCTTTATTAACAGCTTCCATCTATAATTCTCGGAGCTGTTTTTTTTCTATTTTTCCAAATTGATTTTTCAAGAAAGTGTATTTACTTACATGAGGAAATTTATGAAATGAGAGCTCTTGTGCATTACACGGCCGATTATTGCACCCATTCACGCAGCAAATTAATCTGCTTTTCCGCGGAATTTCAGTAGAAAGCATTGCGATGACATCTGTTTTATTAAATGTTTAAAAATAGTATTTTTATTAATCGTAACCAAATGTAACCAAATGTTATGTTTGGATGTATGTTTACAAACTGTCAGAAATCGGAGCAATGAAAGTTGAAATTTGAATCGAATATTCGAATGTCATATGGAGCATTGTCCCACAGCTTACATTATCAATCGCGAGAGCGCACTGACGTCTACATTTCCGATCCCAATTGCTTTCACAAGTAGCACTTGACGTGAGAGACTTGGACCTAGACACAACCGAGGTCAGAATTCATAATATGACACTTTATAATAGAGAAAGCAAAATAAGACTTTTAAGTCATCTGTTTGACTCCAAAATTCAATCAGTTCTAAATTTCTTAAGAATCTGTGTTTATATTATATTCATCTTTGAGATGTAATGCCAAAAAAGTTATTTAGAATTCGTAAAATTAGTTAATTTTTCTAAAAAGTTCCTACTTTTTCAAATTTGCATTTTTAAGTCAAAAATAACTCGTGATTAGTTTTAAAATACATAATTTAGAAGGTAATCAAATGTACTTTAAGAATATCGGTCTCCATTTTTCATATCTTTCAAACACATAGAAAAAAAAAATTATTTTTGAAAAAAAAATTTTCCAAAATTGTTTTTTTTTTAAAATAAGACCTTAAAGTCATCCATTCGACTCTAAAATTTAATCAGTTCTAAGTTGAGATATACCTAAGGTGCACGCGAAAGTTCAGCCAATTCCGTCCATCCGTTCAAGAGTTATGACCGGGACAAAATTTGGGTTCACACATACATACATACATACATACATACATACATACATACATACATACATACATACATACATACATACATACATACATACATACATACATACATACATACATGCATTTTCTAAAAACATATTATTCTGACTCAGGAACCTCAAAAACATCGAAATTCATCAAAATCTGTGATTCGAAAATTTCCACCGTTACAAAGCTTTCTCTTTGAGAAAGCGAAAAAATAGCAATTTTTTAGAAAAATAAAAATTTTATGAATTATAAATAACTTTTTCGGCATTACATCTCAAATGTAGACCGATATTCTCAAGGTACATTTTATTTTCTTCTAAATTATACATTTCAAAACTACTTACTGACAATTTTTGACTTACAATTGAGAATTTGAAGAAGTCGCAACTTTTTCGAACAAGCCAGGTTGAGGCCGTATGCTTTCATTCAGCAGCTGACGATTTCTAGAATCTCGTTTCATTTTATATTAAAATATACATTTAAAAAAAATTATTTGATGTACTTAATCAATTCTGTTTGAGAAAGCATTCTCCTAAAGCAGTTAGCAGCGATTTTTCTATTTAACCTAGAACTCCCTTAATGTAATTATAAAAATTCAATAAAATCTTACTGGACACAGTGTGCAGCAGTTATAACCCAAGATTCATGTATAATAGTTGCACCGCAGAAGTCGTCTTCTCTGAACCAAAACAAGCTAGCCTAAAAACAAATTTATATATTTTCATCCTGAGAGCTATATGGACTTCAAGATTTATATTAAAATTATTATGTTGATATACAAGATATAAGGAGGATATTTTAATCAGATTTAACATCTTCTTGAATTATTTTAAAAAACTTTTAAATTTCTATAAACTGTTTTGTATGCATTTTATTCAATACATAATGTGGTAAAGCAAGTACGTCTATCAATATCGTTCATGGACTATTTGATTCAACAATCTATTAATAAATAAATCTATTAATAAATCTATCAAATAATCTATTTCTGCCCTCCGGCCGGAAAGCGCCAACTTCCTGGCCGCTGCGCGAAACGAAGTTGCCGCTTTTCGGCGCCGTCGAGCAGAAAAATAGTATACACACCTTAGCCAGTAAAATAAGAAATGTCTCAGATCACATGTAATTGCCAGCCGAGGCGAACCCGAGATTGTAATATACTATTAATCAATAAGGCCTAGGTATGTAATATACTATTAATTGTTTAACCAGTTACATTGAAGAAATTGCTACAAAGGAATGAATGTTACAAAATTTAGTTGATATTTATTTACGTGATATGGTACATCTTCTATTCTAACGTAATCTCCACCAACAATTTTATTTTCATGTGTTCCATTGTTATCTATTAGAAATTGAAATATAATATGTAATTGAAAAATTTATTTTAATTAATAAAAATACTATTTAAAATCTCTTTTACCTATATAAAAGCCGCTCGCGAAAGCGACGCACAACAAAATATACAAAACCTTCATGACTGCAATAAGTGAAAATGAGAAAAAAATCCTCCTTATATAAACCGATCTTATCAAATGATTATTAATAGAATTATAAATTAAAAATAAAATAAACACAAGTGTTGGAGTCAACCATTTCTTTCATGCTATCAGCTTGATTATTTCCTGATTGTTACGATAAATGCTGTTGAAGGCCGCGCGCCACGGTACATAAAATGTACGGAAAATTTCAGTAGTCTCTGCGTTGTTGTCACAACGTAACACGTGTACCGTGGTGCGCGGCCTCTAACAGCATTTATCGTAACAATCACGAAAAATTCTATTTAGCAACAATGCATAGAGTACTGGAATTTTCCAAAAAACTTCCTTAGACGTTTAAGAATATAGTAGTTCGAATCAAATCGCAATATTCGAAAATTCGTTACACAACTTTCGCATTTGAAAATACAGGTTTACAATATCTAAAAAAAATTGTTTTAAAATTCGCTATTTGGTTCAATAACAATCTATTATTCCGCTATGGTTTATAATATTTCTAATATTCCAAAATTTATTGTTAAAAATTAGTGAAAGTAATAGTTGATCTGAACGAAGTTCTGGTGAGTTTAACAAAAAATTACATTAAACTTTTTTTTTCGCAAAAAAAAAACCGCTGCCAATTCATTGGCACGTAGCTTCCTCCAAATTAATGTATCGTTCTTATGTGTATAGTATATATTTTAAATATAAAATGTTTATTCATTATACTTTTTTTCAATGATTTAATAATTCATTAATATTTAAAAAATTGCATATTTTTTTCTTATTATTGAAATTAGTTGTTATTTGACACTTGTTTTATTTAAAAAAAAAGTAATATTTTAAAATATAAAATTAAAAAATTGCTATCTACCCTGAGATCAACTTACTCACATTTTCAAAATCATATATAATAACTCCATTTTTTACATTATAAATATATTATTATTCAATAATTGTGTATCTTTACTATAAATAATTGTGTACATATTATAAAAGTTGAAATTATACTTTCTAATTTTAATTTTTTTAATGATCCGTTGTAATTTTCGTCATCCTCTTCTTTTATTTTCAATAAAATATGGTTGATTGTTGATTTTATCATTTCTTACATCATCTTAATAAAAAAAAAGCAAATAAAATATTATGTAAACACAAATATCAGTGGCATGCAGCTAATAAAAACATTTACATAACTTTGTAAAAGCAAAATAAGTGTATATATAATTATATGCCCGTGAACCATAAACGTTTAAACTTTAAAATATTTATCTCAAAATTAAGTGAGGGTAATTCTTACTATATTCACTTCTTAAGTCGTGATTATTTGAAAAATTAGTTCAAACAAGTTTAAACTTTAAAATTTTTACCTAAAAATTGAGAAAGGGTAATCCTTACTATATTCACTTCAAATCGTGATTATTCGAAAAATTAATTTAAACTTAAAATAATTGGCTAGCGTATCTGATCAATTTCATGTTTCTGCAGAGCTCGCTGTAAATTAACCTTAATAAAAAACAAAAGCAAATAAGCAACACGCGCGTGTATCGCGCGTCATTTTCATTTTCTAGTAACATATACTTATGTATATGTTACTAGAAACATATACTACATATACTACATATGTTACATATACTTATGTATATGTTACTTATGTATATATATAGTTTTATAACTGTTCCCGAAAAATTACGATTTGAAAAGAGGGCTAAAAAGAGGGCTAAAATATCAAATATCTCAAAAAGTAATTGTACGATTTTTATGAAAATTCTCACATACATTATCTATATCACATCCAAAATTATCTATAAATTTGGAGCTGATTCATCGAACCATTCTCGAGAAATTACGATTTGAAAAAAGGTTAAAAAAATGTTAACCTCAAATATCTCTGAAATGTATTGACCAATCATTTAGCCCAAAGAACATTAGTCGAGAGCTATCCAAAATCTACCTCTACAAGGAATTTCAAAACGATTAATTCAATTTAAAAAACCGCTGCTAACTGCTCTAGCAGAATGCTTTCTCAAAGAGAAATGCTAAATTACATCAAATAATTTTTTCAAATGTATATTTTAAAATAAAATTTCATTTTTTTCTGCAAATCTTATTTTCCATAAATACATAATTCAAAATTATTTATAAAATTATATTTGAAATAGTTATGCATTCATTCAAAATTATTTATAATTCATAAAATTATTTAATTTTTGTAAAAAATTGCTATTTTTTCAAAATCGTATTGGTTTAAAGTCAATAATAACACGTGAGTAATTTTGAAAGACAATTTAGAATGAAATCGAATATAATTTAAGAATATCGGTCTTTATTTAAAATACTAAAACATTTTCTTTTTAAAAAGATTTAATTTTTTTGCTGCCTCTGCAGGAAGATTGATAACTGCAGCTGGTGGCCAACTCAAAGATCTGCCACATCTTCCGCAACATAAATTACAATTTTCTTCATCGCAATTTTCCGTGTGGCAATCTGCATTCTATAATATAATTTATAAATAAGAAATATATATAATATATAAGTAAATAACCTAAAAAGATAATTTAATACTATGATTGTTATTTATGATATAAAAAAATTTTAAAATAAAAAATACTTTATTTTAAATATTAATATTAGTATCATGAATTATATTCATACATTACCTCTAACTCTGGGTCTTCCTCTATTACATTTTGGTTATCCATTATGTTTTTGTAATTATTAGGTTTGTTTATTTTATATATATAATATTTATATTTTTGTTCTTACACTTTCTTTTGTTTTATTTTTTAATAATGCATATAATATTAATGTTTTCCATTATTAATAATATTTTATTAGATTAATAGATTTTTGTAATTTTTTTTGTAAAAATATTGTTAATTTAAACATTAATTCAAACCAATATACAAAATTTCGAATCTTTATTTTCTTAACCAGATCCGCCTATACACATTTTCGATTTTATGTGTTTTTCGTTTATACGCATTTTTACTTTATAAAAATTTATGCGTATTTCGCCTTACGCATTTTCGATAATTCTGCGTATTTCGTTTATACACATTTTTACATTATAAAAAAATCTTGCGTATTTTACGTATACGTAATTTTCGATAATAAGTAATTTTGCGTATTTCGCCTATACGCATTTCTTATATATATAAGAAATCGCAAAGAACATATTCGTTTGAATTAAATTCTATCAAAATGCGTATAGGCGAAATACGCAAAATTACTTATTATCGAAAATTACGTATACGTGAAATACGCAAGATTTTTTTATAATGTAAAAATGTGTATAAACGAAATGCGCAGAATTATCGAAAATGCGTATAGGCGAAATACGGAGAATTATCGAAAATGCGTATACTGCCGCCGTAAGCAAGAAGGTCTGTAACTTCAAAATTTCACTTTCACCGCAATTTCGATATGACGCCTGAAAGTATGTCGTTTTCTGTTAAATGAACGATTTTTATGAGAGTAAATATTTTTGAAGTTACAGACCTTCCTGTTTACGACGGCAGTATAGGCGAAATACGCATATTTTTTTTTAGATTTTTAGAAAAATTTAGAAAAGATCAAAATATACGAAAAAACGATGCAAACAGTTCATCAAATCGTAAACATGAAAATATAAGTACACATAATATTTTGATGTTTACGATTTGATGAACTGTTTGCATTGTTTTTTCGTATATTTTGATCTTTTCTAAATTTTTATGTATTTTAAAAAATTTATGTTTTATATATTTTAATAATTTTCAGATAAAACGACCTCATTCTCTAAATAAATCGAAATTCATGTCGATATCAAACTTATCACCATATAATCCTAAGTATTTAAAAAATAAAAAAAACAGAAAAATATTATAAAAAGCGAGATATTGAAATTATTGACGATAGCAATTTATCTGTAAGTAAAGAATCAACGTATTATTTAATGACATTATTTATTTTTGTCAATATTTTATTTTTCAGATAATGCTTATACGTTTTCCACGGCTTCGTCTAATTTATGTTGAATTGAATAAATGCTTTACTCTTATAATTATATTTGTTTTGGCGAAACTTCGTCTGAACGTACGTCTGTTATCTCTCTCTCTCTCTCTCTCTCTCTCTCTCTCTCTCTCTCTCTCTCTCTCTCTCTCTCTCTCTCTCTCTCTCTCTCTCTCTCTCTCTCTCTCTCTCTCTCTCTCTCTCTCTCTCTCTCTCTCTCTCTCTCTCTCTCTCTCTCTCTCTCTCTCTCTCTCTCTCTCTCTCTCTCTCTCTCTCTCTCTCTCTCTCTCTCTCTCTCTCTCTCTCTCTCTCTCTCTCTCTCTCTCTCTCTCTCTCTCTCTCTCTCTCTCTCTCTCTCTCTCTCTCTCTCTCTCTCTCTCTCTCTCTCTCTCTCTCTCTCTCTCTCTCTCTCTCTCTCTCTCTCTCTCTCTCTCTCTCTCTCTCTCTCTCTCTCTCTCTCTCTCTCCTTATTTATACACACATCTATACAAATATACGTGTAACATGCGTATTTACACTCGTATTTGGCTTGCAAAATGCACTCGCTTTTAGCTCTTGCTTGTTGTAATAGTCGAAACTTTTACTGCAAACTACATACTCGGTCTATAAGAGTCTATTTTACACCCTTGATACACAATATATTATTAGATTCTTTTTAAATCTGTAACAAGTTAGGACCTTTTTTAGCCCTTCGCAGATTTATAACTTTTTTTGATGATAAATTGAGTTAGTACCTTTCTTTACGCTCTCCTGATTTAGAAGCTTTTTCCTTTCAGCTGACGAAACAATCTATTTTATTTATAAATATTAAGAATTTATTTTTACAGATTACTTTAAATCTATGGGGAATATTTGCCGAAACATTTAATCTCTCCGAAAATGATGTTATAACTTTGAAAAGAGTTAAGGTTACTGAATATGGCGGTATCAAAAAATTATCTACAACGAATTCGACCTTACTAGAAAATGATTTTAGAGGAGAAGAAAAATTGAGGTAAATTTTTAATATAAATTTTCTAGAATTAACTTAATTTTAATTAATACTATTTTATTTTTATTTCAGATTAGAAGATTTTATGAAAAATTTAAATATGCCAATTTCTAATTAATTTAATGTAATAAATAATAATAAATTATTTAATTTAATAGAAGAATATTGAATTTTCATTGTTATTGAATTTTGTTTGTTCTCTCTCTCTCTCTCTCTCTCTCTCTCTCTCTCTCTCTCTCTCTCTCTCTTTTTCTCATTTGCTTTCCTTGGTGGGCCTTAGTTAAGGCAATTTGTCGATATGCCCAATGCCGTTAATTTGCTTTATAAACGCACTTACCGTTATCTTCTCTTATCTTCTCTTATCACTTCTCTTATCTTTTCGATGAGTTTCGTTAACTCAACAATGATGCGACGTTTGCTCTGTTCAGGAGCGATACACCTTCCCATTATAATGTCTATCTAACGCTCTTGATGGTAATAAAAAACTAATCGCCGATCGCGACATACGTATGACCATTGATAAGAAAAAGGTGAGTGGTGAGGCTGCGGCGTCGGTATTGTCCGGCTCGGCCCGTTTTCGCGCCTTTTGTCAGCCTGCCTGCGTGGTTTTCTCCATTCGTTTTCTTTCCTTCTCAGCCTTCTGAAGCTCGCGCTTTCTTTTAGTTATGATGTCCGCTTTTTCGCTTGCTTCTACCTCTCGTCCTGCCGTTTCCCTTCATTTCGCGTCGTAGCGTCTACGTTAACATACGAGTTTACGGTCTTAGGCAATCGTCTCCGTATATATTTAAGATCATTGCGTTATCGAGAAGGGTACCAGGGGCGTAAGAATTAAGTAGTTAGTGTTTTGTGGAGCTATATGATGCAAGCTGAATATACGGTTTCTTATCCGTCGATACTCGCACCGATCATACATGTCTTTCCTTGTACCTCAAAGAATACCACCACATGCCGATTCATATACGTAACTCACGGCAGCTGCTAATCGAGTCAATGATAATAAGGAATATATAATAATGGATTAGTTATATATATTTTTATTTATTAAATTTTCCTTTGTACAGCTTTCAGCTTTTTACAAATTTTTCATTTACATTCAGTTTTTCCCGACATTTTGATCACGATTACTTTCATTTAAATATTAAATATCACATATTAGTTATACCTAGTTCCATAGTTCTATACAATACAAAAAATATAAAAATACAATATATTTATTTTTCTTTCGCGCCCGAGATTTGGCGTGAATTTTTGTACTATCTTCTTCCTTAATTCTTCTTATTCTAATTCCAATACTGTCTTTTTCCTTCAGTCTTCCCCCTACGGGGCTACTTTCCATTGCTTCTTTGGTTTCTTTCCTCATTCCTGGTCAAGGCCCTGTTCAGGTGATGTTATTAACTCATCCCATCCTTCTGTGATTACTTCTTCCTCACTTTCCTTGCTCTCTTTGCCTATTCTTGTAAAATCTTCCATATATCTACACATATTTATATTTATCTTCCCCCTTAGTTCTCCTTTGGCCTTTTCCTTCAATTCCTGTTCATCCTTTCCTTCCTCCCACGCTTCTATCCATTTCCGGTTTTCTTTTCCGATTTTCTCTCTGGCTTTTTTGCAGGCCCAAACATGTCCCAAAGTTTCTTCTGTTTCTTCGCAAACTCTGCAAGACCTGTCTTTATAGCCCTTTTCGCCTTCTTTGGTACAATTTCCCATTCTTAATTTCGCCCACATTTCCTTGTCACTGCCATCCGTTTCCTTTTCGTTCCAATACTCGCTTCCGTCTATCCCTGGGATCCATTCTTTATAATACTTCCAGTAATTTGACCTTTCTATTCTCTCCATGTCTTGCTGGATCTCTTGCTCTGCTCTTGTTATCAGTCCTCTTTCCAAATTTTCTTCTATATCTTCAACTGCCTTCCTTTCCCAAATCCATCTTGCCGTTTGTCCATCACCTACTTCTTTCCATGCCTCGTGCAGTTCCTTCCCCCATTCCGATGCCTGGTCATTGAGAATTCCTCTTACTTCTTCCCTTAGGCATATTTTTGGCCATCTTTCATCTCCCATTCTTAGCACTTGGATTAAGTGTCTTGACGCTCTTCTTCTTGCCTCTATTTCTATGCTTCTTTCCCCTACCTCCGTTCTTCCGATTGGTCTCTTCTTCCAGCCCCAGATTTCTACTCCGTACATGCCTCCTGCCTTCGCGATCGCGTTCATGATTAGCATTCTTCTCCTTATCGTGTTGATTCTTGCCCTCTTCATTATTCCCCATGTTGCATCTGCTGCCTTTTTTGCTTTATCACTTGTCTTCTTCATGTGTTTTCCGTTCTTTCCTGTCGCGCTAAACCAGTATCCTAGATACTTGTACTCTTTTACTATTTCTAATTCTTCTCCCTTGAACCACCATCTTTCCCCTTTTTTCATCCTTCTTCCTTTTCCGCACACCATTACCTTCGTCTTTTTGATGTTCACTTCCATTCCGTTAGCTTTCGCGTATTTTTCGACGTCGTTTAGCATTTCCTCTAGATCTTCCTTTGTATCCGCTATCAACGCTACGTCGTCCGCAAATTTGAGACTATATATTTTCTCCTTTCCTATTACCGTTTCTCCTTCTTTTTTCCTTGTCCATCTTTCATCCAAATCCTCCAAATATACTCCAAATATTGTGGGGCTAAGCGGGCACCCCTGCCTTACTCCTCTGAACGTCTCGAAATTTTCCGTCATCCCTTCTTCGGTTATTATTTCGTTCCTGGTTTCGCCGTAAATGTTTTCTATCATCTTTAGCATTCTTCCGTTCACTCCTTTCCTTTTCAGTTTTTCCATCATCAGTTTCCTGTCTATTGAGTCAAACGCTGTTTTAAAGTCCACAAAGCATATATAGAGTTTCCCTCCTTTCCTTTTCAACTTGTTTCCTATGAGGCAATTCAGCGTGAAGATATGATCCCTCGTGCTCCTTCCTTGCCTGAAACCCGCTTGACTTTCTTTCCAACATTCATTCTTTTCCAACCACTCTCTGAGCCTGCCATTCATTATTGAGGTTAGGATTTTATACCCAAGATCTAGTAGTGAAACTCCCCTATAATTTTTGGTGTCATCTACTTCTCCTCCTTTGTGTATAGGATAAATTCTTGCCGTTCTCCATCCTTTAATCTTCTCTTCCTTCCACAGCTTGTTTAGAACCCTGGTAAACTCTTCCATCCACTCCTCTGGTAAGTTTTTTAGAAATTCTCCTGCTATTCTGTCCTCCCCCGCTGCTTTGTTATTTTTTATCCTTCGTAGGATTCTTTCCACCTCTTCCTGATTAATTTCTCTATTTAATTCCTCATCTCCTTTGTCATCTGATTCCCTGTTCTTTTCTTCATTTTCCTTTTTCTTCAGTGGATTTTCTTCGCTTTCATTTTCATTTTCATGTGACTTTTTCCCTCCCAATAGTCCTTTAAAGTGTTCTGTCCATTGTTGCTTGGATATATTCGTCCCTTTTCGTTTTTTTCGTGGTCTGTATTCTTTTACTGCTCTCCAAAAATCTGTCCCGTTTCTGCTGTGTCTCACTCTTCTCCATTTCTCTTCCTCCATTTTTTTTTTAATCCTTTTTCTTATTTCTTTTAGCTTCTTCCTTTCTTTTTTAAGAATTTCTCTTTCTGTTTCTCCTTTTGTTTTTAGGTAGTTCTTCAAGCATCTCCATACCTCCCTCTTCTGATCTCTTGCCTCTCCTTCATACTGTTTGTCCGTCTGTTGGTCCTCTCCTCTCTTTCTAATCATTTTTAATTCTTTGCCTGTTTCTTTTATTACGTCTGCCATGTTTTTCCAATTGTCTCCTGCTTCATTGCATTCCTTTGGGATTTTATCGCTTTTCTCTGTCACTCTTTCTTGATAATCTTCTAATTTCTTTTCTTGCCATTTTAGATTTTCTTCCATATTTTCTTTTCCTCTTTTCTTGCCTTTTTCTTTTCTTCCTGCTGTCTTGTTCTCTACTAATTCGAATGTTACCGGAAGGTGGTCTGACTCCGTCCTTTTTTCTATTGTTATTTCGCTTATTACTGACTTGTCTTTTTTCCTCTCTAATATTAAGTCCAGCACCGAGCCTCTTTCTTCTCCTACATAAGTTATCTCTCCCTGCCAATCTCCTTTGGTGCATCCATTCCTTATCATCATACCTAGGTCTTCTCCTATCTTTAGTAGTTTTTTGCCCTCTCCGTTTAACGTTTTGTCTTCAGATTTCCTCGCCTTATTCCTTGTGCTGTCATCTATGCTTTCTATCTGCCTCTCTCCTATCCTCGCGTTGAAATCTCCTATAATTAATATATTATTGTTATCTTTCAGTTCATCACATACCTTTTTAATTTCTTTTTCAATTTTTGCTACGCCTTCATTATTGTATATGCATACCACGTCGGATTTCCCCTGATCTGTTGCTATTCCTTTTATTACCAGACCGTAGTGCCATTCTTCAATGTTTGTATTCTTGCCTTTTTCTTTCCTGATGCCTACTAACACTCCTCCCTTTGCTCCTCCTCTTTTACTATTCCTTGTTGCTGCCTTTGCTTTCCATATGTATTCTCTGTTTAGACTTTCCATAAATTCTTTTCCTTTTTCCTCTTCCATCCATGTTTCCTGTAGCATGATTAGATCAAAATTATTTAAATATCTCCATACCTTCTTGATTTTGCTTGCCCCTGCTATATTCCATCTGATACCTTTTAACCGTGTTTCCTTATCCTCTTCTTTGAAACCTTTTTTCTCCTGGATGTAGGTCTCCTTCGTCTTCGTCGCACTCCAGCCATATTCCTCTTAACTGTATTTTCAGATATCCGGTTCTTATTTCCTCTCCATCTTCTTTAAGCTCTTCAGTAAATTTTTCAATCCATTCTTGCACCTCATGCTCCCTACTCGTCATCACATCCTTTACTATCACTGGCGTTCCCCTCAGCTTAAACTTATTTCTCATAATTGCTATTTTTTCTCCTATACTGGCGAGGGATAAAATGGCACCTTCTCTTGTTGCCACTGCGTCTTTTATTCTCATGTTTATTCCTAGTCTTTCATTAATTATTTTTGTCGCTTCGTCTATCTCTCCTCTGTTCCTTCCGTCCCATCCTTCCAGTATTATCTTGCCTTTATTCTCCTTCCTTTTTTGTTTTTCTTCTTCTAGTGCTCTGCCTTCCAGTCTCATCGGTTTTGCTGATCTCCTTTTCTTCTTTTCCATCTTTTCCTTATCCTCGTTTCCATTTATATCTGTTACTGACGTGCCCCTCTTAGCCTTCTGTTGTATCCTTTCCAACTCTTTAATTTTTATCTCTTCTCTCTCTTTAGATTCCGACATTTCATCACTTATTACATTAACTTCTGCTCGCAGCGCAGCAATCTGGTTCCTCATTCCTTCCATTTTTCTTTCTGCTCTCTATTTCTTGTCTTTCTTTAATGACATCTATTATTTCCCTTTCTTCTTTTGTATCTCTTATCCTTTGTGCTCTTTCTTTATTGAGGTCTATCTTAATTTCTTCTATTTTTTTCATACTGTCTCTTTTTTCTGCCTGCAACTCTTCTACTCTTCTTTCTAGGCATTCTAACCCCTCCTCATTATCTTAAACTCTTCCGCGTATTCATGGCATCTACACTCCCCTATTCCTCCTTTGCTCTCATCCTTTTTTTCTTTTTCTGCTTTATCCGGAATCATACCTTTCTCTTTTAGTTTATCTCCTGCCTCATTGTTTTCAGCCATATCTGTCCAGGGGTACCTGATTGTCACGAACCTCGGGTCAAGTTTCCTTGTTGCTACTGCCACATTGCATTCCGCTGGCTCCCTCTTCTGCTCCGTGTCCGCGTTATCCTCCTTCTCCTCTACCGTTTGCTCGGCCTGTTCGTGATCTAGCTTATCGACCTCGTTGTCCTCGTCCCCGCCCTCTCCGTTTTCCTCTCCTCCTTTCTCTATACTATCCTTGTCTTTACTCTTATCCCTATTTTCTCCGTCTTTTCTCACTAGAAACTTCTTCATAGCTTTTCTTTCCGTCGGCGCCTCCGCGATTTTTCTCGATCTTCCTCTCGGTTTCTTCGCTTCTGGCGCTTCTGGCGCTTTGCCCGCCATGTTTCCCGCGCTTTCCAGGATCGCTCCGTCCTGCTTGTCATCCATTTTAGTTCGACTAACCTCACTCCTTGGCCGATCTAGTTTTTCACTTATCTTCTTCTTATCTCCTTCCTGATTTTGTCGCCTTCTTTTCTCCTCCTTCCTGATTTTGTCGCCTTCTTTTCTCCTCCTTCCTTACGCCTTTATCCTTCTCTTCTCACTGTTTTTTCTATTTTTCACACTCTATTTTCTTTTTCTGCTTTATTTCGCGGAGCTAACGCTTTCGGCGATCCAACCGCCTCGCGCACCACTCCAACTCCGGATTAGTTATATATATATATATATATATATATATATATATATATATATATATATATATATATATATATATATATATATGTGTGTGTGTGTGTGTGTGTGTGTGTGTGTGTGTGTGTGTGTGTGTGTGTGTGTGTGTGTGTGTGTGTGTGTGTGTGTGTGTGTGTGTGTGTGTGTGTGTGTGTGTGTGTGTGTGTGCGTGCGTGTGTGTGCGTGCGTGTGCGTGTGCGTGTATGTGTGTGTGTGTGTGTGTGTGTGTGTGTGTGTGTGTGTGTGTGTGTGTATATATATATATATATATATAGTGCTTAATAAAATATCAACTCACAAAAAAGTTTTAATCACTATTAATAAGAATATTTGATAACTAATTTTAAAATAAGCGGTACATAATTCTTTTATACAATACTATTGATTTCATTATGAATTATTACCTATGCGCATCCTTGTTGATCAACTTAATAAAATATAAATAAGCGTTAGCTAGATCAGGCCCTTTTCTTATTGTCAAAAAGTGACCTCGATCGAGAGTGAAATAAAATATTATATGCAATACGGTGTGGAATAGATTTTATTTCCGCGGTTAATTACTTTCTTCTAGTGAAGATTTTTCTTCCGGTGGATTACTGCACTTGCTTCGATTCTGTAATAAACATATCCTTGGAAAAAGTCTTCTCGCTCAAGGGAATTATCATATCCGCGGGAAAAATCAGCAGCGGTTTTTAATTAATAAAAAACCTTTATTATTCGCTAAATGCGGTTATGCTTGAATACTTAAATAAATAGAGTGATCAATAATAAATTCTATTCTATAAATTATAAAAAAAAAATATGCATAGAAAAGAATTAACTGATTCACAATTGACGGCACCCTGGCTAAGATCATTGTGGCCCGTTGAGTACAACACCTATACAGTCTGATTACTCACTGCTATTGCGGCAAGTATAAGAGATGGTATTGCAAATTTCTTATTATATCATAGTAGTAGTAGGGGCAGCGCGGCTACCGCGCCAGCGCGGCTACCGCGCCAGAGCGGCTCCCGCGCCACTTACCCACCGAGCACTACTTACCGTCCGTCGGTAAGGTAGGGTGCAAAGTCACCATGCGAGAGGCCCGGTAAAGGGCGCATTGAACATTTACTCCATCGATAAAATGCATACGTATGTCATGTTGCAGGGGGCATGGGGCCCTCATGTGATGTTATGTTGTAAGTGAATATAGAATATTTTTATAATATTCATATAGTGTTATTTGTTAATTATAAGTAGTCTTATATTCCGCGCCAGCGCGGCTACCGTGCCAGAGCGGCTCCCGCGCCACTTACCCACCGAGCACTACTTACCGTCCGTCGGTAAGGTAGGGTGCAAAGTCACCATGCGAGAGGCCCGGTAGAGGGCGCATTGAACATTTACTCCATCGATAAAATGCATACGTATGTCATGTTGCAGAGGGCATGGGGCCCTCATGTGTTGTTATGTTGTAAGTGAATATAGAATATTTTTATAATATTCATATAGTGTTATTTGTTAATTATAAGTAGTCTTATATTCCGCGCCAGCGCGGCTACCGCGCCAGAGCGGCTCCCGCGCCACTTACCCACCGAGCACTACTTACCGTCCGTCGGTAAGGTAGGGTGCAAAGTCACCATGCGAGAGGCCCGGTTGTAGAGGGCGCATTGAACATTTACTCCATCGATAAAATGCGTACGTATGTCATGTTGCAGGGGGCATGGGGCCCTCATGTGATGTTATGTTGTAAGTGAATATAGAATATTTTTATAATATTCATATAGTGTTATTTGTTAATTATAAGTAGTCTTATATTTTATAAGTATATTTTATCTTAGTATATTCAATCAGTATATTTTATATTGTATAAGATTCTACAAAGATATTTTATAAGTTCATAGAAATTTTAAAAAGTTAATGATGAGCAATTCAATGAAATTTATATTAACAATATCAAATGACTATTTTTAAATTCAAAAGAAACTTTAAAATATTTAAACAAGTTAGTTTTTAAGGAAAATTTTCTATTATAAGAATAAATATTTCATAGAGGACATTGGGATGTGGAAACTTTAAGGGAAAATAAAAAAGATATGTAAGATTATTTCATATTTATTTAAAAAAGCTTTTCATATTTATTTAAAAAAGCTTAAAAGTAATACATAGTAGAATACATCTTAATCTACGAGTATAAAAAGTTTCAAATTAATCTTTCTACTATAAAAATATATTTAGAAACTAGTGAACATCTTAATTAAAAAGTATTACAATTTAGCAAATAACTTTGAAAATTTAAAATTAAAGTTAAAGAGAAAATTATCTAAAAACTTATAATTATATAAATTCTAGAAGGCATCCACCTAAAGATTTGACGAAGACTTCTCTATTAACTAATTCTGACTCTATGTTGAGAAGCGCCTCTGGCTTCTCCAGTAATAAAGAATTAACTTTACTTGGAAGGAAAATGTTAAAACTACTGTCTAATTCAAGAACAATTTTTAAGCCGTATTTAGTGGATACCTTTTTTAATGAGGTTATCTTATACTGTTTATTTAGCTCCAAGTCCCGTAGTCGTTTTGTGGGCAGGTATGATGGACTTCTCGCTGCTTCATTTATGAGGTCCATGACTGAAAAAGAAATGATAAATTATTATTTATATTTTTTTTATAGAATTACTTACTTATTTATTCTGACGTATCAGAACTTTCAGGGGTTGAATATTGCTCTCTCAAGTCTTCCACCCAGCGGTATAAAGCGCAAACTATTTCAACTGAACAATTCTGTTTCCACCCGGGACAATGATTAATGCAGGCTAGCGGTCGTATAAATCCAGGAGTTCTTATAGATGGACAACCCAAATCTTCCAAGTTTCTTATATTATCGAAATAGGGTTGCAGCCAGTGTTTTTTGTGTTCACCTTTGACCCAAATTGTTAATAACGACCCCTGCGCTTTTTCTTTCAATTTGTCGAAAGCCGTTGACAGGTATGAATACGGCACCTCTCCGTGTTCCCAATGAATTCCGTGCAGATTGGATTGTAAATATCTATTTAAAATTTTTACATTCTGGTCTAAATCACTCCAATCACAGGGTGGTTGAAATGTCGCAACGTACGGCACCGGATTTAACGCATTAGGATCTATATAAGCAATTTCTTTAAATATAAAATTGCCGTTGTTATCTTTAAAACCTTGTGTATCTACAATTAGTTCCATGATAAGTTATATACTGGAAATGTAGATAACATTATTTGAATATTATTCAAGAAAAAAAGTAGAGTTAATATAATAGTGTTAAAAGTTAGAGTGAAAGATGTGATAATAACTTATTAATTCATAATACATGCAATGTAAAAAATTAAAGTCCCTACGGAGAGATTGAAAAGTTAAAGTACAATAGCTGAGAAAATCTTAGAAAAAAATATGAACTCATTATATGTGAAAAAGTTAAAGTAAGAGATGTGAAAATAAATTATAAATTCATGATACGTGCTATGTAAAAAATTAAAGTCCCTAAGAAGAGACTGAAAAGTTAAAGTTCAACAGCTGAGAATATCTTAGAAAAAAAATATGAATTCATTAAAGTAAGAAATTTTAAAGTAACTTATAAATTCATGATACGTGCTGTGAAAAAATTAAAGTCCCTACAAAGAGACTGAAAAGTTAAAGTTTAATAGCTGAGAATGTCTTAGAAAAAATTAATAATTTATAAATTCACGATACGTGCTATGTAAAAAATTAAAGTTCCTAAGAAGAGACTGAAAAGTTAAAGTTCAACAGCTGAGAATATCTTAGAAAAAAATATGAATTCATTAAAGTAAGAAATTTTAAAGTAACTTATAAATTCATGATACGTGTTATGAAAAAAATTAAAGTCCCTACAAAGAGACTGAAAAGTTAAAGTTTAATAGCTGAGAATGTCTTAGAAAAATTAATAATTTATAAATTCACGATACGTGCTATGTAAAAAATTAAAGTCCCTAAGAAGAGACTGAAAAGTTAAAGTTCAACAGCTGAGAATATCTTAGAAAAAAATATGAATTCATTAAAGTAAGAAATTTTAAAGTAACTTATAAATTCATGATACGTGTTATGAAAAAAATTAAAGTCCCTACAGAGAGACTGAAAAGTTAAAGTTCAATAGCTGAGAATGTCTTAGAAAAATGAATAACTTATAAATTCGTGATACGTGCTATGTAAAAAATTAAAGTCCCTACGAGGAGACTGAAAAGTTAAAGTACAACAGCTGAAAATATCTCAGAAAAAATATGAATTCATTAAAGAAAGTGATTTGAAAATAACTTATAAATTCATGATACGTGTTATGAAAAAAATTAAAGTCCCTACAGAGAGACTGAAAAGTTAAAGTTCAATAGCTGAGAATATCTTAGAAAAAAGAATAACTTATAAATTCGTGATACGTGCTATGTAAAAAATTAAAGTCCCTACGAAGAGACTAAAAAGTTAAAGTTCAACAGCTGAGAATATCTTAGAAAAAATATGAATTCATTATACGTAAAAAGTTAAAGTATCTGAAAGTTTAAAATAGTAAGTATAAGATGCCTAAGGGACTTATAATATGAATAGTGTGAAAAAGTTTAAGTATGAGACGTGAAAATAACTTAGAATTAATTCGACAAATGAATTTACCTTTTATAACTGTAAGAAAAGTGTTGTATTAAGATTCAAGACTTTAAAACTTTTAAATTATAAGTCCTGAAAGAAGAAATTATTAAAGACCTGTAAGAATGCTATATTAAAAGTATTAGAGCTGAAATAAGAAAAAGAAACGAGTGGCTAGGACCCAGCTCGCCTAACCTTTATAGTAAGGAAATGTTTGAAAAGATTATGTAATGTCGCAGCTCTAACGATAAGAATGATGCTGTAAATTTGATTACTCTCGAACGTATTGTACAAGCTGAAGTACAAAAAGTGTATCAGTCAACAGCACACTTAAGAACTGAGCTTAAAAATTTAGATGATATTGTTGACATCCATAGAGATGAAATAGATGATAAATTGAGAAAATTGGAATTTGAAATAGCAACCATACGTAAAAGTAACTCATAACCTTTGATGATGGAAAATAAAAAAGATATAGTAGAAGAATTACACAAACCTGCTCGTTGTAATTACACACGTCGAAAATATGATATACGAGATCTAGATGAAACATGGCAAGCTGATCTTGTGGAAATGATACCGTATGCACATAAAAACAAAGGTTACAAGTATCTTCTTACTCTCATTGATGTGTTTTCTAAGTTTGCTTGGACGGTACCAGTGAAAAGTAAAACTGGAAAAAATGTATCTGAAGCTATGAAATTTATATTAAAAAAAGGACGAATACCTAAAAATTTACAAACTGATCGAGGAAAAGAATTTTATAATAAAGAATTTGAAAGTTTAATGCTAAAATATAATATAAATCTATATTAATCCTATAGCAAACTCAAAGCCTCAATTTGTGAACGTTTTAATCGTACATTAAAAAACAAAATGTGGAAAAACTTTAGTTTACAAGGCAGTTATAAATGGATAGATATTTTGCAAGACCTAACTTTACAGTATAATAATACTAAGCACCGAACGATTGGTATGAAGCCCGCAGATGTTAATTCTACAAGTTAATAAAGTTTATAATCGTTTATGCATTCATCAGAAAACCTCTAAACGTCCTTGTAGGCGTGCAAAATTTAAACTTGGTGATAAAGTTCGAATAAGTAAAAATAAAACTGTTTTCGAGAAAGGATATACACCAAACTGGTCTACAGAAATTTTTACAATAAATAAAGTATTACCTACATCACCATTTACATATCATTTGAAAGATTATCAAGATAAACCAATCGCTGGCGGATTCTATGAAGAAGAACTTATGAAGACTAAATATCCTGATATTTACTTAGTAGAAAAAATTATAAAAAAACATGGCGATAAAATTTATGTAAAATGGTTAGGTTTTGATAAGTCTCATAATAGTTGGATAAAAAAAGTGATTTATGAATAAATAAAATTGTAAATAAGATGAACTAATTGTTTTTATTTAATACCTATTTCCTTACATTTTTTTACAAGAATTGGATGCAAAATTTCATTAACTTTATCAATTCTTCTTCTAAAACGTTCTCTGTCACGAGCAATTTGTTCCCATTCTCCACACCGAGCCTTATGATATGCAAACCTCCACGCATGCATTACATGAACAGTTAGCTTTTCATCAAAATGTACATTCTTTTTAACACGCATTGGACACCTAAAATAATAAATTTCTATATTACATATGTAGAATATTTACTATAAATTAATATATAAATTACTATTATACAAAAAAATATACTCACTTATTATTTATTTTATAATGACCCCATGCTAAAGTATCTATATTATTGTCTTGAACATATCTTTTATCATCATATGGACTTAAGGCAATCTTTAACTGCTTTATAGTTTCTACATTATGGAGTCGGGATCTTATGGAATACTGTTGTCGTTTTTTAATAGATAAATTTTGCAAACAATCTACAAAATCATCAAACTTTATAGTTTTTTTAACAACTGAAACCTTAATACCTTTTATTTTTTTCATATGATCTTGACCATAAACGCGAGTACTGTACATTTTACTTCTTAAGCCAACGAATTCTGTAAGAATCTGACCATTACACTCATTTTTCATAAGACCAACAATTTTTTTATTTGCATGAGGCATATTAAAGATGTTTTCACTGGGATAGTCTGAAGTATCAAACTTTGAGAGATTTTTTTTCATATCAGCATAAAAATCATCACATTCAACAGCATAAATCAAGCTGTCTGTGTCTGTATAAAGAAGCTTACAATTTTCTTTATACATTTTTTTTCATATAACTATAATGAAAATCATAAATCAGAGTTTTAGAAATGTCTAAAACTGAAAGTCCAACGTAAATTGGTTTATCTAACAAAACTTCAACTTTTTTAAGCTGGATAGCTACTAAATTTTCATCAAAAATACTAATACTATGAAAAAGGGGACTTGATATTTGTGCTTCTACGCCATACCTTCCAGCCCATTTAGTTGATAGCTTGACATCAACACGTTTTCTTACATTCTCCATAGTTTTACCATATACAGCATTATTCATCAATTTGAAAAAGTTTTTTTCAAAATCAGTTCTTGCTAACGCCCTCATATTACTATTTAAATTGATGTAAGACTTAAGCCATGGAGATTGTTTAAATTGCAATACTTTATGAATTTTAACAAGCTGAAGTCCATTTTTGACAGCTTGTTTAAGTGATCGATAGTGTATAACATAATTTTTTTTATACGAAAGTGTAGCCAAAAGTTTTTCCTGTTTTGATCCCGGTGGTTTTGCTTGCTCAGGACAAAAAGGTAAGTCGTTATGAATGTCATGTATTTCTGAAGGATATTCTAAATCTACTTCTAAAATGTACCCGTAAGGTGCATCATCATCTATGAAAAAATCTAAATTTTCACAGTCGTCTATCCACTCAAAGGAATCATAAGGGAGACATTGAGTCATTGCCCAACCATATAAATTATTAGCATCTAAATATATTAGATATGTATTTTCTTTATTTTTATCATAATTTTCAGTCATATATTTATGATTTGCAGCTGCGTAGCGATGAGAGCACTGACTTAATCCACCTCTTATACCTCTTTCTATGAATAAAATCATATCTATATCAGTTAATAATTTTAATTGTATGCCAGTATACTTTAGCATTGCATCCCATGCAAATCCTGGAGTAGTATAATAATGAGTTGGATCTAAACCATATACGTTTATACATTGATCACGAAAATTTTCAAAAACATCAGCTAATAATAAAACATCTGTCTTCATATAAAGATCTGAATATTCTCCAAGGGTATGAATACTAAAGGTATTCCATACTTTTTGTGCATGTTCATAATCTTCATCAGATATGGTTGAACCATTTAGCACACTGAAAAATTTTGTTTTTTCAGGTAACTCAGTTTCATCCAACTTTTCCCACGAATCCAGGTACTCGTAAGGCAGAACGCCTTTCTTCGTTAAAAGACTGATTTTTTCTTTTTCTAAAGATGAAAACTCCTTTGAAACAATTTTATATTCACTTAAATATGAAGCTAATTTTTCTAAAGAAGATGGCATAAATCTAAATGAATCTACAAAGCGAAATTTAATATCACTTTTCTCAACATGTTTTGTAAAAGAAATATACTTCTCCTTAGTCAATGGAAGTAAATCAACATCACCTTTCATATAATTCGATATATCATTAATTATAAAGTGAGCATCATAACCACTTAAGTTATGAAATATCACAGGAATCGTTCTTGAATCTTGATAATTCAAATTACAGTTAGCATGAGCAGGACCGCGATATTTTCCTGAGAGATGACAATGATCTCTTACCTTATCACTGTTTTCTAATAATTTGTTACAAATGTGACAAATTTTTGAATTGAAATAATTAATCATTTCTATCGGTGTTAAAATTGGCATAGATCGTGGGTTTGTATATAAATTAGTAATACGGTCATGTATTACCTTCAATTCACTAGCAAACCACATAGCTGGTTTAACCCCACGATAAAATCTATATTCAGATAAAGAGTCATCAAAACTGCACTTCAAATAATATCCTATACTAAACATTTCATGTTTTTGAAACGATAAAGTATTAGCCAAACCTTCATCTTCCTGGTTTTCTAGTACAGGCTTTAACAGACATTCACAATCTGCATATATTGTGAATGGTAATCTTTCTTTATAATTAAAATTTTTAAAATAGATGATATCTTTACCTTTTATAGGAAGTTTCACCTTGCAATCATTAATATTCTTACATATTCTTTCATGCTCTTTTAAATTATTTTCATTAAAGAAAAATTTAAACATCTATCACATATATATCGCTTCTTTTTTCTATGTGATAAACTTCCTCCTACTAGACGTGATAAATTTTTTATATATATGTAATGTGATTTCAGCTGTCCCTTAATTGTTTTTTCTAATAAAAGAAGATTTACATGATTTTCTTTTTTTTCATGTGTCAAATAAAAGGGAATCATATTTTTCTCATGCAATCCGAAGACATTAACCGATATTAAAGGGTTTTGTTTTTCAAACTTGAAAATTTTTTTATCGTAACAGGGAATTCTATACCTGTCATATTTAAATTATTTTCATACTGAAGATAATTGCTAACCCTGTTAGGATGATTTTTACGGTTTACTGGATACAAAGCAGATAATATTGCCCATTTAAAGCATTGATTATCTTTGTTTTGAATATTAATGCAGGCATTTTTTTATCTAAAAATGGTGGTAAAGGTAAATATGAATTACCACTGCGCAATGGATTGAACTTATTCATATTAATTTGAATATTAATAATAGAATTTAAAGTCCATCCAGAATCTTTTTCTTGAAATTCTTCTACCTCAGCCAAAAGTTTATTTAAAACATGATTATCAAACCATTCACTTAAAGATGTACCTAAAACCACTTCAGCGTTTGGCGTATTGAAATGTTTCGTTTCAATACTTTCCTATGAATCTTCATTTACATCAGAAGAAAGTTTCTTGAATGAACAAGATAGTACAGTGTTAATTTTCATGGCACATCGAATATCTTTCAAAATTTTCTTCACTTGTTGGCAGAACAATACTGAGGCGTCCTTTAAAAAGGTTGATATATCTATATGTACAAGATTTGCAATTATACTAGTTCTCACCCTTTTATTAAAAGCACTTTCAATATCAATCCAACGAACTCGATGCTCGAAATCTGGTACTATTCCATAACCAGTTTTTCCTATAGCATCAAGCTTTGCTTTGATACTCTCAATCCTTGCTATGGCGTATAAAATAGATTGTTTTTGAGCTGTTGTCAGCGTTCTTTTTCTCAATAATTCCCGAAGACTATCTAATGATAAAACACATTGTTCTACCCATTGTTCAATAACTTTGGAATCCATAGATTTATATATTAAAATATTTTCCACCTCTTCAAAAATTTTCACATGTTCCTGACAAAGATCTTTAACTTCATCCATTTTTTCAAATTAAAAAAAGACTTTTTTTTCGTAAGTGTATTCTGAAAATTAAAAAATTATGTTATCATTTTAAATAATTATTGATAAAAAAAAAAAAAGGGGAAGAGAAATTAAAATAATCAATGATTTTGTATAATATTAGATCAGCATTTGATAATATAGAAACAGTTTAGTTGTATTAGGCAGTTATAATTAGATAGTATTTTATAAGATTTAACTTACATTATAATAAAATTAAAGATTAAATGATTGGTATAAAGCCTTATGCAATACTTTTAAAATCTTAGCAGACGACGTGGCAGTGGGCCACAAGTGAGGGACGCGTGAGTGAGAGGTATATAGTGAGAATGTAGAGTGGGAGGGAGAGGGGGATACTATCTACTCGAAGAGTTCATATATGCCCCCGTAGGGTATAAGAAATGATGCGTGGTAATTATTTTATTAAATATATTTTATTAAATATATTGAGAGAAGAGGCGTAATTGAATGCCTGAAACGTTGACAAGGTAGATCATTGAAATCATACAAAATTAATTAATAGTTTTAATACAATAATGATTATGCCAAATATAGTGTAAATATTATAAAAATTATTTATATACTATAAATAGTGAAATACTATAAAAAAATTATACATAAAATACTATATAAACTTAATTAAACTTAACTAACTCGCGAATTTCATTTTTTAATGTTCGCTTATCCGTTTTTCTCTTTTTTTTAAGGAGAATTTCATTTTTTAATGTTTGCTTATCTGTTTTTCTCTTTTTTTTTTAGGGAGAATTTCATTTTTTAATGTTTGCCTATCCGTTTTAGGTTCTTCTATATTTAATATTTTTTTCATTTCTGCACGAACTTGATAGTCTATGGTAGGATTATGCGCAGGATTCGGAATTGTTATTAGCTTCGCGGGCGGTGGAGAATTCAATAAATTTAAATCGAATGATTGTGGACTGTATGGCTCTAACGGTGGCGTTGACCAGCTACCAAATTCAAACGTAAACGATTCTGGCGTATAGCTCTCCCTTAGCGGAGAAGGTGGTAAAGGTATTTCTTCTATGATATTGAATGACTCCGAGGGTTGATCTATTGGTGAAATTACTTCGGGTATTGGATGTTTTTTCTTGCTCCTGGTTTTGGACTAGAAAAACATTTTCACTACTTTCCACATGGTTTTGTGATGAATTGAGCTGAAAATAAAAAATATATATTTATAATAAAATATATAGCATATGTATCATAAAAAAATACTATATTGCTTACCACTTCATTTCTGCGTATACTATACACTACAGGTGATTGCGGTGATTCTTCCTACAAATAAGCATACTTTTTTAATATAATTTAATTAGAAAAATTATGCATTACTTTATAAAAAGATAAAATATTACATTATAATAAAACACTGTTATGGTATCTATCAAATCATAAAATTTTTTCAAATACGATAAAATCTATGACTATAATTTTTAGGTAGTTTTGAAAAAATAAATAAAAAAAAATTATAAATTTACGTTAAAATGATAGAGAAAATTGCAATATTTTCATAAAAGCTACAATTTCGCAATTCGCTAAAATAATAATAATTTATTTTGAAACTAATAATAGTTTTTAAACTTACCTGATAGTCCTCACACTCATTCAAAACTTCATAACATAGCGTTGGTAGATTTCTTACAATTCTCGGGTCCTTTCTATGATCTTCTGCAAATGGACATATTTCAGGAAGATCTATAGTTTTTTCCTTTAACTTTTCCCACTCACATTTATGTTGTACACTATTTACAATGATTCTTCTGATTTCCGTCACATAGATCTCTGTACTTTTATACATTTTTAACTTTAAAAATTTTCCAAATCGGACGAAGTTGCTTGCGTGAACACTTCCTAAAGACTGAATCTTGTATATTATACGTAGCGAGAAAAGCAACGCTTTCAATATATAATGCCCTTTATAGAAAAAATTTGGATTTTGGAAAGATTTTCAATGGAGCACTTAGGGTCCTTTGTTTTATGAACGCTTCGAGAGTGACGCGCGGGTGGACGATATCGTTCACACATGTGCTGGCTCGCTAAACTGCCTTTCCGAAATTTTCTTGAATTTTACTTCTAAACTAATTCTTTATCGGTTGCTTCGCGAACTAACAATATTAATGATATTTTATTTAATCAATTGTTATTTGAATGAAGCCCTTTCATTTAGTCGAAAAGTATTACATATTTTTGGCTCATTTTTATTTTACAGAATAGTTTTACTTTATTGTTATGTAGAAATATATAATAATACATAATAGAATGTACTGTTTCATTTATAATTATCAAAGTTAATTATAGTTTGCTAAGTTCTAGTATTATACATTTGAATAAAAAATTTTAAATAAAATAAACACTTAATTGAAAAGGAATATTTGTGAAATATTGAAAAAATTTAAGTGGAAAAAGAATAATGAACTTGAGAAAAAAAAAGGTTTAAATTAATTTATATTAACTTACCAATTCGTTTTGAACTTAACTAGTGAAAAGATAGACTTCTGCAGCAACTATCGGTATATTAGATGAAAATCTTTCAAGCTATTTTCAGACGGTAACGAAAAAATACTCTCAAAGCTCAGTAGCACTTGTCAACTTGAAATAATGAGATGTATCTAAAAAATGTTCAAGTATTATAAACTAATAGCAAAGCATTAAAAAAAAAAATTTAATTTTATAGAACTATAAATGATAAAGTATTAGAGAATTGAAAATTATATATGTTAATACGTTGAAAAGACGAAGTTATTATAATCGAAAACTTTAAGTTACATTAATATAATGAAGAGAAAAACTGAATCGTTATAAGTTAAACTATAGATCAATAAGCTGTAAGGATTGTATATTAATAAGCTGAAAATCAAAAGTAATTATATGAAATACTTACGTTTGGTAAGGAGACTAAGCCTCATGGGACTGACGCGCAGCCTTTTATCCACTGTCGGTATATAGGTGCGCATGCGCGACAGTTTAAAGATTGATAGATGGCAGTGCACCTGCACGGTATAGTTATTCATTTTAGATTAAAGAAGAAAGATCTATAGATGATCGTATGCACATGCGTGGTAACGTAAAAGATTCATAGATGAGTGAGGAAAGATTGGTAGGTGACGAACTGCGCATGACCGAGAAACTTTTAAGTTTGGGCTGATAAAAAGTATTTACAAACATTTCCTTACTATAAAGGTTAGGCGAGCTGGGTCCTAGCCACTCGTTTCTTTTTCTTATTTCAGCTCTAATACTTTTAATATAGCATTCTTACAGGTCTTTAATAATTTCTTCTTTCAGGACTTATAATTTAAAAGTTTTAAAGTCTTGAATCTTAATACAACACTTTTCTTACAGTTATAAAAGGTAAATTCATTTGTCGAATTAATTCTAAGTTATTTTCACGTCTCATACTTAAACTTTTTCACACTATTCATATTATAAGTCCCTTAGGCATCTTATACTTACTATTTTAAACTTTCAGATACTTTAACTTTTTACGTATAATGAATTCATATTTTTTCTAAGATATTCTCAGCTGTTGAACTTTAACTTTTCAGTCTCTTCGTAGGGACTTTAATTTTTTACATAGCACGTATCACGAATTTATAAGTTATTCCTTTTCTAAGATATTCTCAGCTATTGAACTTTAACTTTTCAGTCTCTCTGTAGGGACTTTAATTTTTTTTCACAGCACGTATCATGAATTTATAAGTTATTTTCAAATCACTTTCTTTAATGAATTCATATTTTTTCTGAGATATTCTCAGCTGTTGTACTTTAACTTTTCAGTCTCCTCGTAGGGACTTTAATTTTTTACATAGCACGTATCACGAATTTATAAGTTATTCATTTTTCTAAGACATTCTCAGCTATTGAACTTTAACTTTTCAGTCTCTCTGTAGGGACTTTAATTTTTTCATAACACGTATCATGAATTTATAAGTTACTTTAAAATTTCTTACTTTAATGAATTCATATTTTTTTCTAAGATATTCTCAGCTGTTGAACTTTAACTTTTCAGTCTCTTCTTAGGGACTTTAATTTTTTACATAGCACGTATCGTGAATTTATAAATTATTAATTTTTCTAAGACATTCTCAGCTATTAAACTTTAACTTTTCAGTCTCTTTGTAGGGACTTTAATTTTTTTCATAACACGTATCATGAATTTATAAGTTACTTTAAAATTTCTTACTTTAATGAATTCATATTTTTTCTAAGATATTCTCAGCTGTTGAACTTTAACTTTTCAGTCTCTTCTTAGGAACTTTAATTTTTTACATAGCACGTATCGTGAATTTATAAATTATTAATTTTTTCTAAGACATTCTCAGCTATTAAACTTTAAATTTTCAGTTTCTTTGTAGGGACTTTAATTTTTTCACAGCACGTATCATGAATTTATAAGTTACTTTAAAATTTCTTACTTTAATGAATTCATATTTTTTTCTAAGATATTCTCAGCTGTTGAACTTTAACTTTTCAGTCTCTTCTTAGGGACTTTAATTTTTTACATAGCACGTATCATGAATTTATAATTTATTTTCACATCTCTTACTTAACTTTTTCACATATAATGAGTTCATATTTTTTTTCTAAGATTTTCTCAGCTATTGTACTTTAACTTTTCAATCTCTCCGTAGGGACTTTAATTTTTTACATTGCATGTATTATGAATTAATAAGTTATTATCACATCTTTCACTCTAACTTTTAACACTATTATATTAACTCTACTTTTTTTCTTGAATAATATTCAAATAATGTTATCTACATTTCCAGTATATAACTTATCATGGAACTAATTGTAGATACACAAGGTTTTAAAGATAACAACGGCAATTTTATATTTAAAGAAATTGTTTATATAGATCCTAATGCGTTAAATCCGGTGCCGTACGTTGCGACATTTCAACCACCCTGTGATTGGAGTGATTTAGACCAGAATGTAAAAATTTTAAATAGATATTTACAATCCAATCTGCACGGAATTCATTGGGAACACGGAGAGGTGCCGTATTCATACCTGTCAACGGCTTTCGACAAATTGAAAGAAAAAGCGCAGGGGTCGTTATTAACAATTTGGGTCAAAGGTGAACAGAAAAAACACTGGCTGCAACCCTATTTCGATAATATAAGAAACTTGGAGGATTTGGGTTGTCCATCTATAAGAACTCCTGGATTTATACGACCGCTAGCCTGCATTAATCATTGTCCCGGGTGGAAACAGAATTGTTCAGTTGAAATAGTTTGCGCTTTATACCGCTGGGTGGAAGACTTGAAAGAGCAATATTCAACCCCTGAAAGTTCTGATACGTCAGAATAAATAAGTAAGTAATTCTATAAAAAAATATAAGTAATAATTTATCATTTCTTTTTTCAGTCATGGACCTCATAAATGAAGCAGCGAGAAGTCCATCATACCTGCCCACAAAACGACTACGGGACTTGGAGCTAAATAAACAGTATAAGATAACCTCATTAAAAAAGGTATCCACTAAATACGGCTTAAAAATTGTTCTTGAATTAGACAGTAGTTTTGACATTTTCCTTCCAAGTAAAGTTAATTCTTTATTACTGGAGAAGCCAGAGGCGCTTCTCAACATAGAGTCAGAATTAGTTAATAGAGAAGTCTTCGTCAAATCTTTAGGTGGATGCCTTCTAGAATTTATATAATTATAAGTTTTTAGATAATTTTCTCTTTAACTTTAATTTTAAATTTTCAAAGTTATTTGCTAAATTGTAATACTTTTTAATTAAGATGTTCACTAGTTTCTAAATATATTTTTATAGTAGAAAGATTAATTTGAAACTTTTTATACTCGTAGATTAAGATGTATTCTACTATGTATTACTTTTAAGCTTTTTTAAATAAATATGAAAAAGCTTTTTTAAATAAATATGAAATAATCTTACATATCTTTTTTATTTTCCCTTAAAGTTTCCACATTCCAATGTCCTCTATGAAATATTTATTCTTATAATAGAAAATTTTCCTTAAAAACTAACTTGTTTAAATATTTTAAAGTTTCTTTTGAATTTAAAAATAGTCATTTGATATTGTTAATATAAATTTCATTGAATTGCTCATCATTAACTTTTTAAAATTTCTATGAACTTATAAAATATCTTTGTAGAATCTTATACAATATAAAATATACTGATTGAATATACTAAGATAAAATATACTTATAAAATATAAGACTACTTATAATTAACAAATAACACTATATGAATATTATAAAAATATTCTATATTCACTTACAACATAACATCACATGAGGGCCCCATGCCCCCTGCAACATGACATACGTACGCATTTTATCGATGGAGTAAATGTTCAATGCGCCCTCTACCGGGCCTCTCGCATGGTGACTTTGCACCCTACCTTACCGACGGACGGTAAGTAGTGCTCGTTGGGTAAGTGGCGCGGGAGCCGCTCTGGCGCGGTAGCCGCGCTAACACTATATGAATATTATAAAAATATTTTATATTCACTTACAACATAACATCACATGAGGGCCCCATGCCCCCTGCAACATGACATACGTACGCATTTTATCGATGGAGTAAATGTTCAATGCGCCCTCTACAACCGGGCCTCTCGCATGGTGACTTTGCACCCTACCTTACCGACGGACGGTAAGTAGTGCTCGGTGGGTAAGTGGCGCGGGAGCCGCTCTGGCGCGGTAGCCGCGCTGGCGCGGTAGCCGCGCTGCCCCTACTACTTATCATGATTACTATACTCATCATATCACGACTGATACGTCTTTATTATTACAATCCACCGCTATATTTGTCTACATCAAACAGAATATTGTTAAACTACTTAAAACAGAATCTCTTCTCGTTTTTTACTTATCAAATCTGAAAGTGCAAAAGAAAATAAAGTTCAATTGGAAGAACTACTGAAGAAATTTTCTACAGAATTAGAAGAAATAGAAAAAGCATTAGTACTTCATGAAATGGAAGCTTTGCAAAATAAAATGAAGGAAAAACAAGAAAAAATTTAAATTGTTCGACTTCCTACATTATTAATATTTATTACTTAATATTTATAGATTTTGAATTTTTTTTGTAGATTTTGAAAGTTAAATATATAGTTTATTTAACATAATTTAACTGCAATTAACATAATTTTACTGTAATTATTAAGAATTTTCATATAAATAAACAAAGAATATTTTTTAACGCCTATTTTCTTATTTGTCCGACTATTGCTCCTTTTTTGTCCGACTACACCGGCCCCCCAAAAAATATTGTCCGACTACTACGGTTAAAACTTTTTAAAAAAAAATAACATTATTTAATATTTAAAGTGTAAATTTTAAGGATTTTTTTTAATTAGCTTCTGAAAATCTATATCAAATGTATGAAAAGAAAATTTCGCTTGAATTCTGAATTTTTAGCGGAAAAAATTGGGAAATAACTGGTATGTTTTTATGTGTCCGAGTAATGGGTCTTTTATCTTAGGCTTGCAACTAGCAAGAAATTGTGATGTACTTTTTTAGTAGCAAGTATTTAAGAAAGTATCGTTCTTCATTTTAGATAAACAATATATTCACTCAAACTCGTTTTAATAGACCCGTTACACTCAAAAAAGTATAAGAAACAGATGCAGAAATGCCATGGGTTAGTATATCTATATATATGAGAAACAGCGCTTATTCCTCGCTGTTCCTCGTATATATAGATATACTAACCCATGTTATTTCCGTATCCTTATATTGTTTTTAGTGTAACGGGCATAACGGGCCATACTATTACATATACTAAGCTTTATATTGTTTATGGCTGAATATATACTTTTATGCGGCACTTGACTATCTGCATATCAACTCATAATAATTAATATTGATGCATAGTTACAAATACATACATATGTTCATATGTTTCACGAATAATTCTGTAATATGCAGTTTACACGTTCGCACGGAATGCAGTTAAGGCCGCATACACAGTCTAGCGCTTTAGAGCGAAATAGTTCACTAGTGATCAGACCATTTCGGTCGTTTCTCATGTCTAATTAACAAAATAAATGAGTTAAAATAGACAATTTGAGTTAAATAGAATGAAGAAAAGTAATAATTTTTTTATTTTATTTTATTATATTTTAACACAATTTGTCAATTTCAACTCTTTTTTTTATAATTAGACAGCAGAATAGACCGGAATAGTCGGTTCACTAGCGAAACGACCAATAAAAAAAACGCACCCCGCATGTTGATATTTAATTACTGAACTATTCCAATCTTTTGTTACTTTAAAGCATATTTTTATCATTTTAATTATGCAGATTATAGGTAGCTGAAGTACAGATGAATATATACTTCTATGCGGCACTTGATTATCAGCGTATCAACTCATAATAATTAATATTGATGCATAGTTACAAATACATACATATGTTCATATGTTTCACGAATAATTCTTTCATTAAAAATTTTTTCATTAAAAAAAATTTTTAGAATATTTTTGTATGTTCTAACACGTATTGAACGATCGTCTTTGAGGTTATGTTCCAAAAACATGGTAAAAACACGAAATAAATGTTTATAATTTAATTTTAGAGCATTATCTGATGAAAAATGGTAGTTCTGACAATAGAATATAAAGATATAGTAAGAAATTGAAAAAAAATTGTTTATAAACACTTATTTAGCTATTGGCTTTGAGGTTATGTGCCAAAAACATGGGAAAAATGCTTAAAAAATCGGTTTTTTCGAATTTTGAATATGTTCCGGCTTGAAAACGCAAATTCGGACACCGCCATTTGAAAGAACGGGAAAAAATACATAAAAAATCATTATTTACAAGTTAGCCAAAAATTACCTACATAACCTAAAAAATCATTGAAAAATTAAAAAATTTTCCTGAGCTCAATTTTTATTTAAAAAATCTGAAAAAAATCAGGCTATTTTCTTACTCAAAAACACACGTCCGTGAATTTTTTCAGATTTTTTGAAAGAAAAGATCAAGCGGAAAAAAATTTTTTCGAAATAACACGTTTTTTTAGGTTAGGAGACTTAAATCATCGCCTAGGGAGCTGAAAATTGGGCTAAAGAGGTTTTTAATAATGTACTTTCGAATAGTGAATCCCAAATAAAAATCTAGGTGAGTGTCATTTTGACCCTCTTATTCCACTATAGCCTTTAGTATACTGTATAGGAAACCGGGGACATACTCGAAATGTATTAAATTTTAGAATCCACTTTACCAAATTTTAGTATTTCGGAAACTAAAGTGGAAATTTACAGTTAAAAAAATTTTTTTTTGCAATCTATATTACCGACGTTATATTTTAGATTGTGAATGTACATTAAGTAGAAGAAATAAATAATTTTTTGTATTTGAAAAAAAACGCGAGAGCTGGGATCAAACCCGAGCCCGCCGCGCGAAAAGTCGCAGTCTTACCGCTACGCCAACGTACACTTACACGAAAAACATTTCGACTCGTCTACATATGCTACAGCTTGTGTAGTTCTATAATAGGACAAATTCGACATCTTAATAAGTTAATTAACTGTTTGTTTCACGAAGGATGTAGTACACGAGGTTCTAAATTAATAAATATTTGTAAAAATATGCAGGTTATATTTTATAATTAATTTTATAGAAGAGAAGGTGATAAGTAAATTTCTTTTGAGGTTATGTCGACTTGCTGATGTTGCCGTTAGCAGAAAGTCTCGTAATTTTTGGTAAAGTGACTAGTAGAAATTGCTACAATTCTATCAAATTTTAGTAAACTGGCTCGTAAAAATTGCTACATCTTCTATCAAATATTAGTGTTTTGAAAATTTAGTATAGTAAGTACTAAATTTTATGTAAGTAATGTAGCAAATTTTATAACCATATTTATTTATTTTTAAAAAGGTGTATACCATTAATTGTTAAAAATATATTAAATATCTTGAGAATTTGAGTATGTCCTGAGACTAGTAGAGAAAAAAGTAATTTTTAATGGAAACTTTTTTTCCGTGTAGCAGTGAATCAAGTGTTTATTCTTATAATTGTGACGAATTTTATACAGCTCTTTATAATAAACCAGAAGAAATTAAACCAAAGATAATACTGGGAAAACTTGGAGTCCTTGCACGTAGCCTAGAAAATTTAAGTGAAAACACAAGTGAAACTTACAGCCTAATGACGCATGAAAAGAAAGAAGCACATAAGAAGAAATTTGGAGTTCTCCCAAAGCAAACGGATCATTTTTCAAAAGAAGATTTATTCGCCTTAGAAGAGGAAATATGTAGGAAAAGGATGTTAGCGGACGAAACAACCCTCAAAAAGGCCTTGGTTGTCGATAAAAAAATAGTATATTACTAACGCGGGCGGAAGAGGATTATTTACCTCATGCGATGTTTTTCGGCCGAGCGAAGCGAGGTCGAAAAGTCGCATGAGGTAAAAATTCTCTTACGTCCACGTTTCAGTAACGTATTTTTCCGTCCGAGGCCGCAAAATGACATTTAAGATGGCATTTTGAGGTTAAAGGGCGGAAAATATATTTGTGAATGTCTCACAGAGGACTACTACCTAGTATAGCTTTTACAAATTTTTGAATTTAACAGTTCGGGACGTTTTCTTGTAAGTTTAAGGTTTATAAATTTTAGAATCTGAGTCTAGTTTTTTCTTCAATCCACCCATAGTATTTGGACACCCTAGTCAATACTGCAGGAAATATTGTCGATGTACAATCTGTACCAAAGGAAATGATTCCATAGAGTTTACCACGAATGACACCAGGTCCACCAGAATCACCATAGCATGCATCAGCGTCCCCATTGCCCGCACAAAACATTTTATTGGTTATGAGATGTCTCATGTAAGCTCTTTCACAATATCTTTGATTCCTTACAGGTATGTACGCAGCCTTCAAAACATCAGATTTGATCATATGTTCCTAAAAATAGTTAATTAAATTAACTAAAGAAATTCTAGAAAAAAAGAAAACCTTTTTCTGTAAGAGATAAGAATTTACCCCTATCTGTCCAAAACCAGAAATCCGCACCAATTCACCTTCTCTGAGAATATCGTGTGGCTTTGCAAGTTCTATAGGTTCTTGTTCACCATTAAATTGAATAGGCCTTGCAAGCTGGATGAAAAATATAATGAAAATATTCGTGTTAGTCACATATTCTTAGTTCTTAATCAAAAATTAAAATTTGTACTGAAATTTATTCAACAAGTTTCGAAGTTGTATAAAACTATTATTACACACATTGAAATACTAACATTGTCATGAATAGTGATATTATATCTATACTAAATCCTTTTTAAGTAATTCACAGGTAAAATAAACATATTTAATTACCTTGATTAAGGCAATGTCGTTCCTTTTGCTGTTGGCATCAAAATTCTCATGCATTATAATTTTGTCAGCTCTGTGTACTTTAACGAAAGTTCTTCTGTATTCACTGCCAATTCGTACATATATGTCCCATTTATGACTATTTTGCAATGAAGAGATTAATTTAATTTTTTGTAAGAAGTTCTATTATATAGAAATACTTAATGTAATTATAAAAATTAAATGAAATCTTACTTGACACAGTGTGCAGCAGTTATAACCCAAGATTGATGTATAATAGTTGCACCGCAAAAGTCGTCTTCTCTGAACCAAAGCAAGCTAGCCTAAAAACAAATTTAAATACTTTCATCTTGAAAGATTTATGGGCTTAAAGATTTATATTGAAATTATTATGTTAATATACAAAATATAAGGAACTGATTTCAACCAGATTCAACATCTTCTTGAATTATTTTAAAAAACTTTTAAATTTCTATAAACTGTTTTGTATGCAATTTATTCAATACATAATGTGATAAAGCAAGTACGTCTATTAACATCGTTCATGGATTATTTGATTCAACAATCTATTAATAAATAAATCTATTAATAAATCTATCAAATAATCTATTAATTTTTTAACCAGTTACATTAAAGAAATTGCTGCAAAGGAATGAATGTTATAAAATTTAGTTGATATTTATTTACGTGATATGGTACATCTTCTATTCTAACGTAATCTCCTCCAACAATTTTATCTTCATGTGTCCCATTGTTATCTATTAGAAATTGAAATATAATATGTAATTGAAAAATTTATTTTAATCAACAAAAATACTATTTAAAATCTCTTTTACCTATATAGAAGCCGTTCGCGAAAGCGACGCACAACAAAATACACAAAACCTTCATGACTGCAATAAGTGAAAATGAAAAAAAAAATCTTCCTTATATACACCGATCTTATCAAATGATCATTAACAGAATTATAAATTAAAAATAAAATAAACACAAGTGTTGGAGTCAACTATTTCTTTCGTGCTATCATTAGTTTGGTTATTTCGTGATTGTTACGATAAATGCTGTTGAAGGCCGCGCGCCACGATACATAAAATGTACCGGAAATTTCAGTAGTATATGTATTGTTGTACAATTTTTCATGATCGTGTCGTGCGTATGTCATAACATGTGTATCGTGGTGCGCGGCCTTTAACAGCATTTATGATAACAATCACGAAAAATTCTATTTAGCAACAATGCATAGAGTACTGAAAATTTCCAAAAAACTTCCTTAGGCATTTAAGAATATAGTAGTTCGAATCAAATTGTAAAATTCAAAAATTCATTACACAATTTTAGCATTTGCAAATTTAGGTTTAAAATAGCGAAAAAAATTGTTTTAAAATTCGATATTTGGTTCAATAATAATCTCTATTATTCCGCTATGGTTTATAATATTTCTAATACTCCAAAATTTATTGTGTAAAAATTTTTGAAAGAAATAGTTTATCTGAACGAAGTTTTGGCGAGTTGAACAGAAAATTACATTAAACTTTTTTTCGCAAAAAAAAAAGTTTATTGGGATTTTTAATAAAACTAATAAAGATGAAAATTTGATTTTTTCACAGAAAAATGCGCTTTTTAATTCTTTACATGACTACTTTAAAAAACGAGATTGGTTCAATTTTCAAATTCGGATCTTGGTTATTCGTATGCTGAAAAATTGCAACGTGAAGTATCTTTTACTCGAAATAATAAACTAATTTTAAATTAAAAAAAAATGAAGGTTGATCAAATGTTATGTAATTGAATATTTTGGTTCCTTTTTTCAATAATTTTGTGATAAGAAATATTTAAAAAACATGATGATATTTTCATTAAAATATTGCTCTTAAAATTTTCATTATTGGCATTTTAAGTTGAAAAACTAAGTTTAAGAAACTTAAATCGCATTTTATTAACAATTTACTCCAAAATATACCTTTGGAAAGAGGGCAAAGCATTTATTAGTGACCAGCGTTGGTTTATCCAAAAGTCTACGCTCATAGTTCATGTCTGTAGACGAGTACTGCCACAACGTCATATCATTGAAACTCTGGCGCAAATATGAATAAAATTTGAAATTTTGTTAAATGAGCTAACGTTTAATTTATAAATAATTCTTTTTTATTTTTGCAATGAGTATGGATTATTTAAATTAAAAAAGGATTATTTATGAATAGCTCATTCGACAAAATTTCAAATTTTATTCATACTCTCACATAAGTTTCAATGTTATGAAGTTGTGGCGCCACTCGTCTACAGTCATGAACTATGAGGGTAGACTTTTGGATAAGCCAATACTGCAGCAGAAGCACTACTATAAATATTTACACGTGTGACGTCACACTAATATTTTTCCGTTGTTTTCACTTTTTGGTCATATCTTTTAAATTCCGAGAATTCTTCGATAAACACCTGCGCTTAATTAAATATTTTTTGCAATTGAGACATCATTTAAAAAAAATCGATTTTTCTTTTTTTGCCTTTTTATAAGAAAATATCTATAGAATATGCTCCATTTTGCCCGAGAACGATATCTATTTTTTTTCAAAGATATTGATAAAATACTGATTATACTTTTTATCGATTTTTCACTTTAATTTTGTTTTCCTCCAATATTCAGTTTTTCCGACATAGATGCTCTTATTTATTGGTAGTATTTCTTTTTCCTTCCGATTGTAAATATATTTTTTTAATTTTTATTAAATCTACATTAATATATTTATAAACATAAATAAATATTATTTGAAAAAAAAAAAATCAATATTTATTAGAAAAAAATAATAGAAAAAACTGACAAAAATTAATCGAATGACATTTCGAACATTTATAATACATGTATTATACGTGTATAATTACAGGTATAATCTGTGACATTCGTAATTCATAGTGTTTTATGGCCGAAATATTTCGAATAATATAAAACAATTGAATATAAAACGAGTGAATATAAAACAATTATTATACTATTGTGTTACGTATCGTCGCTTCCCGGTTAAAAGGCGTTATTTAAAAATCGGCCTGAAAAAGGCGTTATTTGGAAATCGACTTGAAGAAGGCGTTATCTTGTAATCAATCTGAAAAAGGCGTTATCTAGAAATCGTCCTGAAAAAGACGTTATCTAGAAATCGGCCTGAAAAAGGCGTTATCTCGGAATGAACCTGAAGAAGGCGTTATCTCGCGCGTAAATTTTTTTTACTGTAATTTAAGTTGGCAACACTGTCAACATTTTCTTTATTTAATTTCAGAAATATGTTATATGATAATAGTGTTGTTTTTGTATGAATGAATGTGGATGGATCGTGGAGTGGGCTGGTTCAATAATTGACAGCGTTTCGTGTGGAGAGAGATCTGGTGGCTTTATTAAAGCTGTCCGTCGTGCCTCGCGGCGTACAATGTTGAGTTGCTGCTGTCTCTCTCGGCCGTCGCGCGTGAACTGACGCCGGCCGGCGCCTTTCGAAGAGTCGGCGGCGTACTTTGTTGAAGGAGGGGCGGTGAGAGAGGACCGCGTGGAGAGCGCTGATTGGCTGCGCTCTTGCTCGAGCCGTATATTGCCTTATAAGGCGTGATGACGTCAGCGTCTCCTCTGTTTGAGGCGTTGGATCGCCAATATTCCGCCCACCTTCGCCAGAATGGCGAACGGTCCTTATTCCTTGGGTAGGAGACGGATGACTTTGGCGATGGGACGTCGAAGAGTTGTGGCGGCCGTGCGAAGGTCGACCACGCGGGTGAGGCCATCGCTTCCTGGATGGACTGCGGTGACACGAGCCAGAGGCCACTTGGCTGGAGGCGTGAGCTCGTTACGTATGAGCGCGAGATCACCTACAGCTACTGGCGGTTGCTGTTGCTTCCACTTTTGATGGACCTGCAACGAGGTCAGATATTCCGTCGACCATCGTTGCCAGAAGTGTTGAGCCAACTGGCTAATAAGGAGCCAGCGTTTTCCTGGAGGAACGTTGACTTTGGTGACGTTTTCTTCCGGAACTAAAAATGATGAGCGTTGTATAAGAAAATGTGACGGTGATAGGAAATCAAGGTCAGTTGGATCGTCGGTGAGAGCAGTTAAAGGTCTCGAGTTGAGGCAGGCCTCGACCCGGCACATGAGTGTGGCGAGTTCAGAAAAGGTGAGAACTTGCTCTCCAATGACTCGACGCAGATGATGTTTCGCTGACTTAACTGCTGCTTCCCAAATACCTCCAAAATGGGGTGCACTTGGAGGGTTGAAAATCCAAGACGTGCCTTCCTTGGCAAGAGAATTTACAATTTGAGTTGAGTAAGAAGCGGAAGAGCTAACCATCTGTTTTAACAGAGCATCTGCACCTACGAAGTTCGTACCTTGGTCAGAGTATAACTCTTTACAATGACCTCTACGAGCAGTAAATCGATGGAAAGCAGCGATGAACGCTTCGCTGGAATAATCCTCGACTATCTCGATATGAACGGCTCTGGTTGCCATGCAAATGAAGATGGCTATGTAACCTTTCATCGTGCCCTTTCCTCTAGATTTAGTGAGACGCAGATGAATAGGCCCGGCGTAATCGACGCCTGAGCGCTCAAATGGCGGAGAAGGACACACTCGAGCCTTTGGCAACTCACCCATTAATTGAGTTGGAACTCGAGCGGCATGGCGTGAGCATGCGAGGCAAGTTCTGATGACTTTCTTGACTTCAGATCGTCCTTTAATTATCCAATAGTGACGTCGGAGAGTGGCAAGTGTTAATTGAACACCACCATGAAGAGTACTGATGGGCATCTCTTATCAATAAAGTCGTCAGATGACAATCAGCTGGAAGGATAAGGGGATGCTTAGCATCTTCTTCTAAAAGAGAGTGAGACAGACGACCGCCCACCCTGGGTAAATGATCTTGAATCAAGGGGTTTAGCGATAACAAAGGGCTTTTAGTCGAAAGTTTACCTTGCCTAACTAATTGTTGAAGTTCAGCCTTAAAGTAAGCAGTTTGAATTAGGTGGGTCAAACAAAGTTTGCTGTTCTCAATCTCACTAGCGCTGATCTCCTTTGAACTCGGAGAGTCGTGGCATAGTAGGGATTGAAGAACAGAGAGAAAGCTAACGCCTGAGTTTGAAGACGTTGTACGCACTACTTTCGAGCAGATTCTATTAATGAATCGAAAGCAATATGAAGCCATACGTAACAACTTATCTAACGATGAGTATATGAGTATAAAGATGATCTTATACCTACGCCAGGCACAGATCAAAGCGACGGGATCCTGACGAAGATTGGGTCCAACGTGTAGAAGATCGTTGACCGAGACACCTGATTTGGACTTACTCGAGCCATTAAACACTGTACGTAACTTGGTCGTCGTACTTGTTTCTTTCCACACACCATGATGTGGTAAGAAGGCTTGAGGTTTGTTAGAAGATGGATCAAATTTTGTAGAGAGTGACATATGACCAAGGTCAATGTACTCTTTCATGAAATCACTATAAGCTATTTTGAGTGTTTCGTCCTTGGCGAAGTTTGCTTCAAGACGATTGAGTGCGCGTAATGCAGCAGAATGAGAGCTCTCGAGATGAGCAGAACTCAACTGGTCTCGATTTTTCCAGGGTAGACTTACTATATATTGCCCTGTTTCATCTTGACGAGTTGATTTTTGATAAAATTCCTCGCATGCTTGTTCGTCAGGCGAGTAAGATTTTTTGTCGACAGGTATTTCCTCCGCCCTCCAAAAATCTTTTACGAGCTCCAATAGTTTGGCTTCTTGCTCGCAGGTATTTGAGCAATGAAGAGAAATTGATTCTAGCCCTGTTTCTGGGGGTGTTGAAGGAAGATCACCAGTCAAGAGCCATCCGAATTTGGAACTCAGAGCTATAGGTTGTAGCTTCTGACCCTTAACTATCTGGCTTTCAATGATTTGCGCATAAGCGCTTGCACCGAGAAGAATATCGATGCGTGAAGGTTCGAGATACTTGGGGTCTGCTAGTTGCAGCCCTCTTAAGTATTCGATATTTGTATTACCCCTTACGACGGGAGGCTTATACGACGAGAGTTTTGGCAAAACAATGCCATCAACTTCCAAGGAGAAAGTTGAATCGAAATGCGGTTGTATAGTAAGACGAGCTACTTTAGAAGAAACAGCAGCTGTCTTTTCACCTATACCTTGGATGTGTGTATGACTGGTTCTACAATTTAGAGATAACAAGTTACACATAGCTTGAGTAACAAGTGAGATTTGAGATCCGGGGTCAATAAGTGCACGAACTAGAATTTTGGTTCCGTTAGGACCAAGGGCGTTAACCCTAGCGGTAGCTAAAAGTACTCCTGTACATTTAGTACTTTCTCCACTATTGAGGGAGACTGCTTGAGAAGCAGGTTTATCATCAACTTTTGTGATGAAAGCTTGAGAAGCAGGTTTGTCATCAACTTTTGTGATGACGAAATTGCCACAGTTGGGGCTAGAGGTGCTGGTCGCTGAGTCAATCTGATCAGTCTGCAACGAACTGATTGCTTGATTGTTGTCAGAGTGCACCATGGTGTGATGCTTAGCTTTACAAAGAAAGCATCGAAAGGTGGAAGTACAATTTTTAACGTTGTGCTTCCCTAGACAATTGAAACAAAGGTTTGAAGATTTAATTAATTCCTTTCGTTCGGGAACCGTTTTATTGATAAATCGTTCACATCTATTTGTGAAATGAGATTGATTGCAAAAAGAACATTTCTTTTTTGAGGGATTCGTCGGAGAAGTCTGATGAGAATAAACCGACTGAGCATTATCTTGCTCTGATTTACGAGGTTTTGAATTAGATGACTGAGTTTTTGAATTATTTGTTGAGGACGATCTAGTACCAGCTTCGATGGCTTCTAGAGTGAGGGTTTGACTTCGAAGAAAGGCTTGAAGTTGTTCCATTGTCGGTGGATCAACACTATCACCAAGATGCCTTTCCCATTCTTTACGCGTATTTAAATCAAGACGATTCAACGTAAAATGAACAATTAAATCATTACCTAACGAAGCCGCTCTATTTAGAGAGGTCAGACTAGCGATGGGATTGAAAATTTCCCTATAAATCCGTTTGATTTCTGATGAAATATCTGACTTCATAGATTTGACTGCGAAGATTTCCGAGATATGAGAACTAACAATACGACGTTGATTTTCGTAATACTCGGTTAGAGTTGTCCATGAGCGTTCATAATTGTCACCAGAAATGGGGAGAGATTTGATTTTTTCCAGTGCCTCACCCGTAAGGTGAGTGCGAAGATAATGCAATTTTAAAACAGGCGTTAGGTCTTTGCGACAATGTATGACTGAACGATAGACGTCTCTGAAATTTTCCCAATCCGAGAATTTCCCCGAAAACTTAGGTAAATCTACCTTCGGTAAAGATTGAAACGAAACGTTAGTTACATGAGCAGGACTAGTAGCAATTGGGGCATCATTAGAATTGGAGGAGCCTTGATTGGTATCTCTAGTTCTAATAGCCTTTAAGTAATCAAGAAATTCTCCTCGACGGACATAAAAACTATCCTCAACCAAATCACAGATATTAGAAGTAAAATAGACATGATCTTTATCAAGAACCTCAAGCTTTAGAATGGACTCATTATGTAACTGAAAAGTCGCATAATTCGCTTCAAGGCCGGCGAGACATGATTCCGCGTAACCTTCCGTCATGTTATCTTTACCCTTAGATTTGAAATTTTTAAAGGAGTTTGTAATTTTAGCTTGGAGTAACAACTGTCTAGTATGTAGTCCCTCCATTTTGAGATCAATAATTTGACTAGCAACGAAATTGACTACTTAAACTTTGGTATTGAGTTAACTGCCCTTGCACACTCGAGAGTAGAACAATGACTAGTGAAGAGAATTCTTAACCTAGGTTGTAATACTTATGCGAGTATAAACGTGACGATGCGCTTGAAGGTGCAACGTTGATTGCGGCTGCTAACGTTCCCCGATGAATCAGCTTATGATCCACAATGTTGGCTGCACGAAGTGAAGTTACTGCTAGCGATGAAATCAGCAGCTACCAGCTGCGAAGTCAGCAGTTGAATCACGAAAGCATCGAGATCGTTGTCAGGAGTCGAGTTGCAGTCCAGATGACGTATCAGCAGGAAACATTGATACTGCAAGGTCCAAATTATAAGTATTTTGCAACTTTAAGTGTTTGCACCCAAGTTCAAACTCAATAGTGATATAATTCCCAAGTTCATTTACAGTTAGTCCAAGTTCAGAATAACTAAAGACAAGTTCAGGTTAATTAAGGCCAAGTTCAAGTTAATTAAACATTATAAATCAAGTTCAAGCAAAGAAGAGCCAAGTTCAAATTAACTAAGGCCAAGTTCACGAAGTTTAAACATGAAACTCCAAGTTCAAACTAAGAAAAGCCAAGTTCAAGTTAACTAAGGTCAAGTTCACGAAGTTTAAACTTAAATAAGATTGGAACGATACTTGTGTCCAGAAGAGAGGCCAGTGTATCCGTTCGCTCCTTGAGTAGTCCGTGGATGGACTGGTGTAGACCCCATAGCCCGCACTCCACGTGGGTAGTCCTTGCTTCAACTTGCGTGGACCCCGTAGCGCTGACACGTAGGTACTCCTTGGCTTGGATGATGTGGACCCCGTAGCGCAGGCGTCACGCGGGTACTACGTGGTTTGAGTGATGTGGACCCCGTGCGTGTACAATGCACGCTGGCTGTCCGTGAGTAGAAATGCTGTGGACCCCGTGCGTGTACAATGCACGCTGGTTGTCCCTGTCTTGATATTAGCCGGTCACCGTACGAACGCGGTGACTCGAGAGCTGGCTTTACAGCGCACGCTCTTGGCTACAAGACAAGATGGCTGCCGGTCACCGTACGAACGCGGTGACTCGAGAGCTGGCTTTACAGCGCACGCTCTTGGCAATGTCTTGGAGTCATTAGGTACACACTCCAAGGCGCTTTCAGAAATGGGGAGAATAGCAATTGATGTGCTATTTCCCTTTGGAAGCCTTAGAAGGTGGCTTCCGAGTGCGCGCGACGGCGTTGAGCGAGAGAGAGAGAGAGAGAGAGCAACGTACGCGCGAAGTTAGCAAGCGAGCAAGCTAACTTTAATCGGCACTCACGACTACGAACACTTTGATGCGTACCTGAAAAAGAAGAAAACTAGTCCTACGCCACTCGAGAGTAGACGTAGGGCGTAGAATAAATTCTCCTCGAATCTATGGTGATGCTGACGTTGCTTCTCCCACGATCCGGCTCGAAGGACCAAATGTTTTTGTATGAATGAATGTGGATGGATCGTGGAGTGGGCTGGTTCAATAATTGACAGCGTTTCGTGTGGAGAGAGATCTGGTGGCTTTATTAAAGCTGTCCGTCGTGCCTCGCGGCGTACAATGTTGAGTTGCTGCTGTCTCTCTCGGCCGTCACGCGTGAACTGACGCCGGCCGGCGCCTTTCGAAGAGTCGGCGGCGTACTTTGTTGAAGGAGGGGCGGTGAGAGAGGACCGCGTGGAGAGCGCTGATTGGCTGCGCTCTTGCTCGAGCCGTATATTGCCTTATAAGGCGTGATGACGTCAGCGTCTCCTCTGTTTGAGGCGTTGGATCGCCAACAAGTGTACCATTTTTTAAGTTAACTATACAAATGCGGGGCGATAGTAAAATTAATATTTGTTTTTTTTTTATTCACGATTTTTTTATACAATACTATATTGATTTTATAATAAATATATAATAAGTATTTGTAATAACCAATATTATATAATTTTTTTTAAACACACCTCCCAAACAGATTTTTTCTACTACTTCTTTATACCATAAAGGAACGGAAAGTACTCGTGTACAATCCAAAACGACATCCCTTTTCTCGACATTGGGAATAAGAAAAGGTTTTTTCTTAATTCCAGAAACAAATGCTAAAAAATTGCCCTTTTTCAAATGCTAACCATTTCCCTTAAAAGTTACGTGAGTTTGAAGGTATGTTTAAGATACACCAAAAATGTTAAAAAGCGGTAAAAGCAATATCTCCAAACTCATGTAACTTTTAAGCACGTGTAAATTACCGTACGAGCCGAAGGCGAGGCTGGCAAACATGTGCTTTGGATGGCCCTCTTTATCCCTGTGTTGCGTATATTATTTTTCACCATACCCGGGCCAATAGAGCGTCAATCTTCGCGCGTGCATAATTTCCTTCTTTATGCACGCGTAGCGTACACACTATTTTTCCTCACAAGTTACGGAATTACATTACGCAACGAGTGCGCAAAATAGGTCATTCCCGCACGAGTCGAGTTTGTCGCGCGAGCACAGCACGGGCGATATATAAAAGAGACGAGTGCGGGTGATCTATTGCGCACGTGTGACGTATACTATTTCTCCTAACGAGCTGCGCAGAGTTAGATTTTGCACATTTGTAGTTCTGAAATAATTATTTTCGATACAAGTGCGAAAAAGTGATTTTATCCTCGTGTGGACGTTTGCGCCCTAGCGAAGCGGGGGGGAAAAGGCCATACAAGGACAAAATTACTTTCTCACTCGTGTATTGAACACTATTTTTTGACACGACGCGTGAGAAGCTTGATTTAGGCCATGCTTTTTTATTAGAGCGTGAACGAAATGGAGCGTTACGCACGGAGTGTTAAAAAGTTCGTTTCCGAACGGCAACGCGTTCGGAATAGTATATTACACAACAAGGGAGGTAAAGAGTTGGCCAGTCCAGAGCAGGTATAAATTGCCAGGCGAGCCGAAGGCGAGGGTGGCAAACACGTGCTTTGGGGTGGCCCTCTTTACCCCCATGTTGTGTATACGATTTTTCATCATACCCGAGCCGAAAATACCACATTCGCGTTTCGGAGTCGGGAGCGAAAGTGGTACTTTCAGCCAGGGTATGGTGAAAAAACGAACTTTCCGCACGCCGTGGGGTATATATTTCTTTACACTTTGTTTATTGGAATAATTATATTAATAAAATTGGGAATAAGAAAAGGTTTTTTTCTTAATTCCAGAAGCAAATGCTAAAAATTACCCTTTTTCAAATGCTAGCCAATTCGGCAGGAAAAATAATACAAAAATAAAAAAAAAAGATTTAAACTCGAATTAAACTAGAAAGCGAGATCTTTAATTTGCTTTTTATTATTCCTTTAAAAGTTACGTGAGTTTGAAGATATGTTTAAGATACACCAAAAATGTTAAAAAGCTGTAAAAGCGATATCTCCAAACTCATATAACTTTACAAGAAATTAACATTTTTTATTTTTACAAAAAAGTAAATGAAAGCTCTCGCTATCTAGTTTAATTATCTTTTTTGCCTTAAAAACAAAAGCTACTTTTTTGTAGATTTACTCACACACACACACATATATATATATATATATATATATATGTATATGTGTGTGTGTGTGTGTGTGTGTGTGTGTGTGTGTGTGTGTGTGTGTGTGTGTGTGTGTGTGTGTGTGTGTGTGTGTGTGTGTGTGTGTGTGTGTGTGTGTGTGTGTGTGTGTGTGTGTGGGTGCGTGCGTGCGTGCGTGCGTGCGTGCGTGTGTGCGTGCGTGCGTGTGTGTGTGTGCGTGTGTGTATGTGTTATAAAATCAATATAGTATTGTATAAAAAAATCGTTAATAAAAAAAAAACAAATATTAATTTTACTATTGCCCCGCATTTGTATAGTTAACTTAAAAAATTGTACACTATTATCATATAACATATTTCTGAAATTAAATAAAGAAAATGTTGACAGTGTTGCCAAATTAAATTAGAGTAAAAAAAATTTACGCGCGAGATAACGCCTTCTTCAGGTTCATTTCGAGATAACGCCTTTTTCAGGCCGATTTCTAGATAACGTCTTTTTCAGGACGATTTCTAGATAACGCCTTTTTCAGATTGATTACAAGATAAAGCCTTCTTCAGGTCGATTTCCAAATAACGCCTTTTTCAGGCGGATTTTTAAATAACGCCTTTTAACCGGGAAGCGACGGTATGTAACATATCCTTAAATTTAAATTTAATACTCATATTCTCATCAGCAATTTTCTGACCCACAAAAGATGTAATTTCGAATTTTAATGAATGCAGCATTTCGACTACGCAACAGAGTGACGCACAGTGTTCTATTTTGAAAAAAAATGGACAAAATGAAATATCTCGCGAACGGATATCGATAGCCGGATGAATACAACTGCATTTTAAAGTTGAAGTAATGTACAATAAAGGAAAAATAGTCCAGTAATGATCATTTGACCCTGTGACCTTGGAAATGAAAAATGAAAGTCGAATAAATAACGTATTTTCGGTTTTTTCATTGTAGACTCTCTGGCTATCAATTTTTTCGTTAAAAAAAATATGTACTCCTGTAGTGTTTGCAAGGAATCCGAATTTGATTTCAGAATTGTCCTATCGCACACCAATTTGTTTTTAAATCTGAAAACTCCATAAAAAATACGAAAAATTCACCCTGAAAAAATGGAGCATTATTGAGTAATTTCGACTTCAAATTCGGATTCAGCGAATCAAAATACATGGGTACATAAATACAAGTACAAAAATTTGTAGGTGCATATATGAATTATTAAAATTTAAGGGTTATTAAAAAATGGCATTTTTTACAATATTTTCATGCTCTTTAATAAAATTATATTAAATACAAGCGTTTGTGTACCCATGTATTATGATAAGCTGAATCCAAATCCGAAGTCGAAATTACTCAATAATATTCCATTTCTTCCAGGGTGAATTTTTCGTATTTTTTATGGAGTTTTCAGCTTTAAAAACAAATTGCTGTGCGATAGGACAATTCTGACATCAAATTCGGATTCCTTGCATCAAACACTACAGGAGTACATATTTTTTTGATCGAAAAAATTGATAGCCACAAAGTCTACAATGAAAAAGCCGAAAATTCGTTATTTATTCGACTTTCCTTTTTCATTTCTAAGGTCACAGGATCAAATGATCAGTACTGGACTATTTTTCCTTTATTGTACATTACTTCAACTTTAAAATGCAGTTGGATTCATCCGGCTATCGATATCCGTTCGCGAGATATTTCATTTTGTCCATTTTTTTTCAAAATAGAACACTGTGTGACGTAGCGAGCCACCGACTTCGCAAAAGCAAACGTGCGTCGAAGCTTTTATGTATACTCAGCACTTGAATTTGAAATCGAACTACATACGGCTTACGCTCATTTAATTTGAAAATTATTTCTGTCATAAAAAAAAACAAGGTGTACTCACACGAGTCAGTTACAGCGTGGAGAATAAACCGATCGCGAGCTCCGTCTGCCCCAGGCCAGAAGACATCGAGGGAAATTCAAATTAAGTAAAGGCATCGCAGCTAATTCGCGAACTCCGTACGCTCCAGTAGTTACTTTGTAATAAATTTAATTATAATTATGTCATAAATTGTTGCAAAAATTATAAATTTTGTTATTAAAAATTCATTAAAGGAATAAGCAAATTAAGTTTGAGGAAGTCACGGGCCAATGAATTGGTAGCGGTTTTTTTGGTTGTATTACCTTTTCTCCTTGATGAAGGTCTTGGAAATGAATAAACGGATGTTCAATTAATTGCACTGTATATTGAATACTATAAATTTTTCAAATATAATATCTCGACTCGTAATTATCCGTACAAATAACTATATTCGATTTATTCAATTAGTGTATATAATATTAATATATTAATATGCGTTGATTGCGCGGGTAATTAATACCGATTATACTTCGGTGTATCGTCCTCAAGATCAATTGTAGTAGCGCCAGCTGCTCGGTCTCTTTCACAACTATTTAAAGCCATAAGGTAAAAAAAAAATTTCGATTTCCGCGCGCCTCGCGCTCCATCTATAGGCGCCGTGGCGGTTGCCGCTGCTTTGTTGTGCGGTCCTATTCACATCGCGGAGGAGGTTAGACCCGCTACAAGGAACCTGGTGGAGGACAAGGGCGACGATCGGGACCGGCCCCAGGATGGTGGAGAGCCTCTCGATCGCCTAACCAGGATGGAGAGCATAATACAACAGCAGCAGCGCGACATCAGGGTTTTAACGGAAAAACTGTCATCGCGCGCCGGCTCTGTTGCAGGACGGGGCTCGTTTTCAGGCTCGCATTCTTTATCCTCGAGACGTAGCTCTTCCAGCTCACAACGCTCACGTAGGACTAGGAGGCATGGAAGAAGGTTTTTTTCCCGGAGTAGAAGCTCGAGGCATCGGCGCTCATCGGATTCACGTGACCGGGAAAGATCCAGGTCGAGTGTCAGGCGTACGAGACACCGGAGGAGCTTATCCGAAAGCAACAGGTTTGTTTTCCTAAAAAGTCATAACCGACACGGGGTGCGCATTCTGAAAGGGTCGCTCGCGAATTGTCAAAGGTATGACCATACGTAAAGACGGCATGAACGTTCCCCGAGAGGGCCGTCGACCGATCTAAAGCTGGCTTCATCGAAATGAAATTTTTCCAGGAAAACAATCTCGTCACCACCACTGGCGCCACCGTCGCCACTTAAGAACATAGAAAGGACAGACGATGTAAACGAAAATGATCTTTCTAGTTCTATAGAACCTCGCTTGGATACAGCAACGGTTGACCTACTTTGAGGTGTTCTTAATAAAGAGGTACTTGGTTTAGCTATACATGCCTTTTTAGCAGGGGAATGGCCTAAGATTCTCCAGCAAGGTCTAGCAAAAGAAAAGAGACAGGAAATTGTTAAGAAATTTCCAAGGCTGCAGAACTGCGAGAGTCTGTCAGCCCCTATGCTAAACCCGGAGGCAAAGGCAATCATAGGAGCCGCAGCTGTCAAAAAGGATATTTATCAGATGGAGGCCCAGGCTCAGATTGCAACCATAACCAATATCATAGGATTGGCTCTCACAGAAATTTTAAAAGTAAAAGAGGACAAGGACCACGTACTGGTACTATGAAATTACTATGAATATTACTAGACTATTTAATTCAAATGTTGGGTGATGCTGGTCGGCTGACAGCAGATGCTTTTTTCAATATTTCTAAAACAAGAAAGTACTTTGTTGCGCAGGGGCCAGAAATAAACAAATTGGCGAAGACTCTCATTGATGAAAGTACCTCTGATAAGTATCTACTTGGGACAGATTTTGGAGAGAAATTAAAAGTAAGGAAAGCCTCAGAAAGAGCAGCAAAGGAAATGCTGAACCCGCCTCCACCTCCATACAAGCCAAAGCCCAAGGGACAAAATACTCAACGTCCCCCTCTTACACAGAGAGATTTAAACTCCAGGGCCCCACCTCAGAGGCAGCAATCTGCCAGGACGAACAGGAGGCGCGAGGCCTCATCTTCGAGAAGTCGTCACCACGGCAGCAACCGCCACCCTCACCACTCCCATCGATAGAGGTTAATATTGCTGGCAGGCTAAGTTGTTTCCACCAATCTTGGACGAAAATGTCATCAGATGCCTTGATAACGGAATCAATTATAGGTTATAAAATACCTTTTGTTGACATTCCATGTGGGAGCGGTGTTGTTTCAGAACCCAGGTTGTCTTCCAGAGAGAGGTTACAATGTAAACACGAAGTTAAGAAGTTACACATGAAGGGTGTTATTTCTCCAGTATCCTCAAATTCCAATCAGTTTTTATCATCTTACTTTCTAGTAGATAAACCAAACGGTGACAAGAGATTTATTCTAAATTTAAAGAAACTGAATGAATTTATTAAGATTACAGCGTTTAAGCTGGAGGATTGGAAAACAGTTATTCGACTTATCTCGAAGGACTGCTATTTGGCTACATTGGATTTAGAAGATGCTTATTTTATGATCCCAATATACCATAACCACAGGAAGTTTTTACGGTTCTGTTTCCAAGACCAGATATATGAATTTAATTGCTTGCCGTTTGGTTTATGTACAGCTCCCTTTATCTTTACCAAGATAATGAAGCCAGTAACATCTTATCTTAGATCTGAGGGTTTCTTGTCTGTAAATTACCTAGATGACTTCTTACTTATAGGTGCTACAAATGAAGAATGTCCTGACAACGTTAGTACAACATGTACCCTTCTGGAATCCTTAGGGTTTATTATAAACATAAACAAATCTAAAATAATTCCAGAAAAGGTCTGCAAGTTTCTAGGGTTTATTATTAGGCCGTTGTTATATGTACTCCAGATTTGTTATATGCAAAAAAATGTCGTGCAAATAAGGAAATTAACTAATTTTAAGCAGTTACGTCATGCAAATAAAAATAGGATGTTATTTAGTAATAAAAAGTAATTATTCAATATTAACTAATTTCGAAATCCATATTATAAAGGCTACATATGAATTCTAACCTATAAACAAATTTGACAGCTGGTTTGTGCTAGGGAATTTCGACGTAGTCGACTGCAATACTGTACACTATACAGTCTACTTCAGAGCGCTAGGTATACCTATATACTGGTTACAGCACATGTGCATCGCGCGGCGCGAGATATTTGACATATTTAAAAATGAAAAAAAAGTTTTTTACACAAAGCACAATTTAAAATTCTTCAACTGAAAACTATAAATTTTAATATGTCAGAATATTTAAAAGAATCCAATGTATATTAATACACCACCTAGCACAATGAAAAAATAGAATACTTCCCTAGTGGAAATGGAAAATGTATATAAATGTAAATAAGTGTATATTTATGTAAATAAACGTATATAAATGTAAATAATGATATATAAATACTGTAATTAGAACACACCCTTACATTTATTTACAGTTATATACATTTTTCTAAATAAATTTACACTTATTTACAGAAATATATTTTTTATTTGTACATATTAGACGACAAAATTATTATATATAGAAAATTATTATATATAGCCTTATATATAGAAAATTAAAAGAAAATACAAATGTGTACAAATGTATTCACACGTATTATATAATCTGTAAATAATTAAGTGTATTTACAGAAACAAAAATTTGTAATACAACTATTCAAAATGTGAGAAATATATAAATGGAAATAAGTGTAAATTTCTGTAGTAAAACGTATATAAATGTTAGTAAATGTTAAAAATGTTCTAATTACAACTTTAATGCACACTTATTTACATTTATATACATTTTCCATTTCCATCGGGGTTAGCTACAAATCCTATTAATGTCATGTTTCGGCAATACTTTCATAAAAATTGTTAATTGATCTTCTATAAAAAGTATAAAAACTATAAGTAATACATGGAGTAGAAGGAGTATCCGTCAAACGTTTAACATCTGCGAAAAGTAATTTCTAAATTTTAATCATTTTCAACACAATTATTCATCTAACATTCACTATTGTTTAAGCAGTAGTTTATTGTGTTCAAGTGAATTTAACATGATTATAAGTTTTTAAGTAAAAAAGCACAAAATAAAGAGTTTAGTTACAGTTTATATAAGAAAAATGTACATCTAAAAATTTAATGCAGTAGAATATTATTCATAAATGTTTTGAATGAAACATAAGTATCACCAAGTCAATGATCAATAATATCTACATGTATAGATCTAAGAAATGCCTGAAATTGCAAGCGTTAAACTCGGCTTTATTACTAAAGAAATAACCATCCCTCCAAGTACAGATAAAAAAATCGGCTGCAATTGCACGCGTAAAACTTGGTAATAATACTGAATAAATAATCATCCCTCTTACTGTAGATCTACAAAAATGGCTGCAATTACAAGCGCTAAACTCGGTTCTAATACTAAAGAAGTAATCATCGCTCTCAGTATAGATAAAAAAAATGGCAGCAATTAGACGCCTAAAACTTGGTTCTAATACTAACAAAATAACCATTCCTCTAAGTATCGATCTAAAAAATAACTGCAATTGCATGCGCTAAACTCGGTTTTAATACTAAAGAAATAACCGTCCCTCTGAGTATAGATCTAAAAAATGGAGCATTTTCCAGCGTAAAACTCGGTTCTAATATTAAAGATATAACCATCCCTCTTAGTGTAGATAAAAAAAATTGCTGGAATTGCAAGCCTTAAACTCCACTTGATTACCAAACAAATAACCATCTCGATTAGTATAGATCTAAAAAATTGCTGGAATTGCAAGCGTTAAACTCCACTTGATTACCAAAGAAATAGCCATCCCTCTTAGCGTAGATCTAAAAAATGGCTGAAATTGCAAGCGTTAAACACGGTTTAATTACTAAAGAAATAATCATCCCTCTAAGTATAGATCTAAAAAATGGCTGGAATTCCAAGCGTTAAACTCGGTTTAATTACTAAAGAAATAATCATCCCTCTAAGTATAGATCTAAAAAATGGCTGGAAGTACAAGCATTAAACAACAATTAATTATCAAAGAAATGACAATCCCTCTTAGTGTAGTCCTAAAAAATTGCGGCATTTGCCAGCGTAAAACTCGGGTAAAATACTAAAGAAATAACCATCCCTCTAAGTATAGATCTAAAAAATAGCTGGAATTGCAAGCGTAACTCGGTTTAATTACTAATGAAGTAACCATTTATCTCAGTATGGATCCAAAAAATGGCAGGATTTGCAAGCGTTAAACTAAATTCCAATTAATTACTAAAGAAATAACCATCTCGATTAGTGTATATCTAAAAAATGGCTGGAATTGCTATCGATACACTCGGTTTACTTACTAAAGAAATAACCCTCCCTCTAAGTATAGATCTAAAAAATGGCGGCATTTTCCAGCATAAAACTCGGTTCTAATATTAAAGAAATAACCATCCCTCGCAGTATAGATCTAAAAAATGGCTGGAATTGCAAGCGTTAAACCCGGTTTAATTACTAAAGAAATAACCATCCCTCTAAGTATAGATCTAAAAAATGGCTAGAAGTACAAGCATTAAACAACAATTAATTATCAAAGGAATGACCATCTCTCTTAATGTAGTCCTAAAAAATTGCGGCATTTGCTAGCGTAAAACTCGGGTAAAGTACTAAAGAAATAAACATGCCTCTAAGTATAGATCTAAAAAATAGCAGGAATTGCAATCGTTTAACTCGGTTTAATTACTAATGAAGTAACCATTTCTCTCAGTATGGATCCAAAAAATGGCAGGAATTACAAGCGTTAAATTCCAATTAATTACCAAAGAAATAAACATCCCTCTTAGTGTAGATCTAAAAAATGGCTGGAATTGCAAGTGTTAAACTCGGTTCTAATATTAAAGAAATAACCATCCCTCTCAGAATAGATCTTAAAAATGGCTGGAATTGCAAGCGTTCAACTCGGTTTAATTAGTAAAGAAATAACCATCCCTCTTAGTATAGATATAAAAAATGGCTGGAATTGCAAGCGTTAAACTCGATTCTAATATTAAAGAAATAACCATCCCTCTTGGTATACATCTAAAAAATGGCTGGAATTGCAAGCGTTAAACTCGGTTCTAATATTAAAGAAATAACCCTGGTAGAAATTGTCTCTATCGAAAATGGGCAGGAAAATAATAAATAGCTAGTAAAAATAGCTAATTTCTTGGTAGTCATGAAACGATTTTTTCGGTCATATTCTCTATTTAATAGAAATAACACAACCTTAAAATGTTTGTACTAAATTTTCTCTGTAATCTGATCATGTATTTAAAAACAAATATTAGAAAAAGATAGCTAACCCAAACTTAAACACGAATTATTGGTATTTCATTTGTTTCTTGTACGGTTTCAGGGGATAAAAACGAAAACAATAATTTTTCCATTTGATTCTGTCTCTCTCACTCCTCGCCACAATAGTAAGCCATTTATTAGCCATTTCCTAACTAGAAAACTGGCCAACTTAAATATCTTTTAAATACTCATAAATAAGCTAATATAAATGTGTAAAAAAACTGAATCTATTATTCTGTCTATTAAATGGCGAATATGACCGAAATAATCGTTTCATGGATAGATAGAAGTGGCCAAGAAAAATGTCTAGTTTTTGGCTATTATTGGAGAAACTAGCTATTTATTAGGTAAATAATGGAATCGATTTCCACCAGGGAACCATCCCTCTAAGTGTAGACCTAAAAAATGGATCGAACTGCAAGCGTTAAACTCGGTTTGATTAATAAAAAAATATCCATCCCTCTCAGTATAGATCCAAAAAATTGCTGCAATTGCAAGTGTTAAACTTCAATTAATTACCAAGGAAATAACCATCACTCTTAGTGTAGATCTAAAAAATGGCTAGAATTGTAAGCGATAAACTCGGTGTAATTACTAAAGAAATAACCCTCTTAGTGTAGATCTAAAAAATGGCGGCATTTCCCAGCGTAAAACTCGGTTCTAATACCAAAAAATTAACCATCCCTCTCAGTATAGATCCAAAAAATGGCTGCAATTGCAAGCGTTAAACTCCAATTAATTACCAAGGAAATAACCATCCCTCTTAGTGTAGATCTAAAAAATGGTTGGACTTGCAAGCCATAAACTCGGTGTAATTATTAAGGAAATAACCCTCCCTCTCAGTATAGATCTAAAATTGGATGCATTTGCTAGCGCAATACTCGGTTCTAAGACTAAAGAAATAATCGTCCCTCTAAGTATAAATCTAAAAAAAATGGCTGCATTTGCCACCGTAAAACTCGGTTCTAATAATAAAGAAGTAACCATCCCGTTCAGTGTAGCTCTAAAAAACGGTCGACTCGCGAGGGCAAAGTTCATTATTGAAATACAAAAATTACCTTCACTCGTGGTATAGTTCGTATAGTAAGAAGATCATGAGTGAATATTGACTTCTAAAATACGAACTAACCATATCTCAATGTAAATAGCATAGTAAGCAGCATCTATACGGAATGATAAAACTAGAGTGTTATTATCAAAATGTAGGGTGACCCGTCTCAGTCTAGATCAAATAAACAAATGAAGTAATTAGAGTGATACTCTGTTTTTTATTTAAAAAAAAAAAAATTACCTTGTCTCTCGGTGTAGTTCTCATAATGATAGACCAATAAGCAAATGAAATTACTAAAGTGGTAATATTTGTTATTTAAAAAAAATAACCTTGCCTCTCGGTATAGTTCTCATAATAGGAAAATAGAGCGAAGATGAATATTAATTTTTATTAGGAGGTAATATCCATTCGTATCTGGATGGATGCATAATTCGCGAGGATAAAGAAACCTTTTAATGTAGAGAAATAACCATAACATATATTACAAAATAATACTGACCCATACTTTTGTTAATGAATTTTTATTGAAGGGAAACATAATTTACATTAATGGACAAGTTTTTAATAAAAATAAATTAGTGATGAAGAGTTTACATTGATACGGCGCTTCTACAGATATAAAAATGTTTATTACTTATGATATACAGAATATTCAAACTTGTAGTTTACGAAAATTTATATTAATATAAAAATTTTTATTTAAAGCTAATAATTGAAGATAGAAACTTTAATAAAACACAATTTTTTTAAAGTCGAAATAAACGATCGTATAAACATGTTCGTTAATAATAATACAAAAAAATATATTACACGTACATTGTGTATTAATAGGAACCCGCCATTTAATACTCATTATCACAATCATGATAAATGCTGTAGATTAAGATTCAAAACTTATAATTTAAATATAAATTATTTTTCTAATTATTATTATGATACTTTACATGTCACACTATAAGTTACATTCTTTGGAGGACATCACTGTAACAACGCTTAAGACACGTTTACTATTCCATTTTTTGTTAATTATTGATACTTAATTTTAATAAATTATTACTAATACTGATCGATTTAATGGATCAAACTTACAAAGCAGGAAATAAAAAGTTTGCCTTATTTAATATCTAATATGAAGCAGTTTAAAACTGTTTATGGTACTTTACACGCATTACAAAAAAAACTAGAATTCGACGGAGGAGTCTTCTTAATACCTACGCATTTGAAATGCATCCATTTCAGGCAATGGTCACAGACAATGGATGGATTTGGATCCAAATCAAAAGAACAAATAGCGCATATCCATTTAACATTATTTTTGTTCTTTTGAACAATATCGCATAAAGATGTATAGGCTTCTTTTTCCATAAATGGCTCTAAAACTTGTAAATCAATTTTTTTGTCATACAGCCAACATGGTGCCTCATGATCTATATTCAAATCTTTTGAATCTATTAAATTTAGTCCCATTGTCTTCTTACTCAAAACACTTTCTTTTAAAATCCAAGAAAAAATTACGCTTGATTTTTCAAAATTACTCATATCATCAAATTTTTTGTAAATTGATTGCTTTTTTTTTTTAATCAAGCCTATGGCATTGAGTTCCGATCTTTTTGGACGCCCACGTTTACTGCGTAATGGTTCAAGAACAACTTTAGAATTAATCGTTTCATTAACAGGCAAGTTTTTTAAATTAAGATTTTCTCTACTACAAACATCAACATTTTTATTATTAACATCGGAATTCAAAACTTCAGTGTCAATAATTTTTTTTTCTGATCTGATTACATGATCATCCTTCGATTGTACACAATTTGTAGGATCTGTTTCAGTTGGTCTCAAAGTCACTAAGTCAACGCAGGCATTATTTGAGTTTTCTAAACTAACATTAACATCTACATTATCATTTTTTGTTTTAAGACTAAGTTTTAATTTATGGACTTTTTTGACATTACTACGAATATCAGCGCCGGTCTTAGGGCGGGGTGAGAGGGGCAGTCGCACCAGGCCCCGCGCTGATAGGGGCCCCGCGATGCAGGCTCGGACTGGCCATCGGGAATCCGGGACAGCTCCAACTGAGCGGCCTGGCCTTAGGGCAACAGGGCCGCGTGGCCAAGGCCACAATCGTACACGGATAGGGGAGAAAAGTTGGCAGCGGCGCTTCCTATGTTGATGGATTGGGCGCTCGAGCGGCTCTAGTGGCATGAGTATAGTGCGCGCGTTCAAACGGCGAGCGCACGAGTACGCGGGCAACACGAGGTCCACGCATACAACGGAGTTACGTAGATGTACGAAACTAAGCGAGACAATTATTAACATTATTTTTAAACCCAAGTAGGCTGGGTGCGTGAGGTCCCCGCATGTAAAAGAGTTACGTAGAAGTGCAACACGATTATTTAAATAATTTTTAAACCCAAGTAGACGGGGGATATGAGATCCACGCATGTTAGGGAATCACGTACACGTGCAACAATAAGCAAGACAATTATTTAAACAATTTTTAAACGCAAGTAGCCGGGGGACGCGAGGTAAACGCATATAAGGGGGTCATGTAGACATGAAAAAATAAGCAAAACGATTATTTAAATAATTTTATTCCCATCTCTAAAATAATGGCCCTTTTATAGCCTGAAAAGCGGCGCAAAAGTGGCATCTACCCCTAGTTACATAATGTACTATTTAAACCGAAGTAGCCGGGGGAAGCGAGTTTGACGCATATTACGAAGTTACGTAGACGTACGACGTAAGCAAGACTTTTATTTCCAAAATTCTTAACTTGACTCCCTTATATGCGTCGACCCCGCGTCCCCCGGTTACTTCGTTTTACAAATTATTTAAATAACCGTTTTGCTTATTGTTTCATGTCTTCATGACTCCTTCATATTCGTGGACTTTGCGTCCCCGGCTACTTGGGTTTAAAAATTATTCAAATAATCGTCTTGCTTACGTCTCACATCTAGGTAACTCCGTTATATGCTTGGAAGTCGCGTCCTCCGGATACTTGGGTTTAAAAATTATTTATACCACTCTAACCTCAAAATCACAACTTAGATATGATTTTTCGGCGCTCGTGGTATAAAATACCGTTCGAAACTAGTGCGTAAGTCGATTATTTAGGTGGTGTGACTTTTTCGCACACCAGCTAAATAATCGACTTCCCCACCCGTGTCGAAATGTACTATTAAATAATCGTTTTGCTTATTGTTTTATGTCTTCATGACTGCTTCATATTCGTGGACCTCGTGTCCCCGGGCTACTTGGATTTAAAAATTATTCAAATAATCGATTTGCTTATTGTTGCACGTCTACGTAATTTCCTAACATGCGCGGACCTCATATCCCCCGCCTACTTCGGTTTAAAAATTATTTAATTAATCGTTTTTATGTATACATCGACTCTCTTGGCTACATTTGTACTTTTTTGACAATATTTGTACTTCTTCAAGCAATTCCAAATTTCATTAGGAAAATCCTCCCCTTAAGTAGGCCCCGCAATAAATATTTGCCCCAGATCTCACAATACGTAAGACCGGCGCTGACGAATATTGCCAGTCGAACAATTGCGCTCGACTAAATTGTTCTCTTTGTTTGCAGGAGCAACATTTTCTTTTTTTTGTACATGAAAAATTCTATGGTGCTTCTGAAAATAATTTTTTGTCCAACGCTTATGGCACAGCTGCTCATCATAAAACGGCATTTCTTCTACATTTCTAATCTTAAACAAATGCCTGCAAGGCAATGCCATTGATTTCGCATCTATACAGGTACACGAATTAGGCGTAACGATGTACTTCACTTTTTTCTGACGCAGCAGATTTAACGGTATATCTTCCATTATCTACTTTACAAAGATATTTAACTGATTCGATTTTTTTCAATTGTTCAGACACATAATTGAAAGCAAATGTTGTCAAATATTCGAAATATTTGTCTTCATCAAGACTTAGTAAAAAAACAGGACGTTTCGAAACAACGTTGAGTGCTTTACTATCACGTTCATTTCTGTGTAGTTGTAGAAATTGAAATAATTGTACTAGAAAATCAGTTAAAAAGGAAGATTTCTCGATAAACAATTTAATTTTCTGATTAAAGGATTCAATCCTATTATTCGTGTAGTTATTAAAATTCCCGTGACATAAATAGCATTTAACCCATTCCTCTCTGATTTCATGCCAATTCTGATTAAAATAGTCTACAACATTTGAAGGCGCATCTTCGTAAAATTCATTGTAGATTTCCATGTATGCGTCTTCTGAACGAGCATACAACAATCTTTGAAAATATGAAAGACATTTTTCTCTGACTTCTTTCGTTACATCCATATTCTCAGTAGTGATTTTACGTCTGAATATTTGCTGTACGTGGAAGGAACATATATAAACAGGACAGCCAATCACATCTTTTATGGATTTTCGAGCGACCATGTCCTTATCTGCCATAAACGATTTGACATTCTCACAAGCTGACAAATTATGCAATTTTAATTGTTCGATTAGCCATCGGAACGAGTTTTCAGTTTCATGAACTAAAATGGCTATCCCAGTAACTTCGGTACATCCATTTCCATCAATTATTGCAATTATAACAATGGGGTACTCCAACTGCAGGAGTTTATAAGTACTATCGATTAGTACAAATTCTGGCCAAGCCTCGAATGTACTTTTCATATCTTGAGTGAAAAAGAATAACCCTTCAAACGACCCGTCACTGTCGTATTTGACCTCGTAACTGGCATCTGCAAATAAAATAAGAAATAGTGTACTTATTGAAAAATATTTTATTTAGGTATTTTAAAAAATTGAAACAAACTTTTCAATTTAAATTAGTAATTAAATAGTATTATAAATACATAATTAATTTGGTAAATGCAATGCAATTAAAAATGCACAAGCATTAAGATCAATAAAGGCAACCAAAAATACTTGTTTTTTAAAAGAAATTAACACAATGACTATTACACAAATGATAACGAATAAAAATTTGTTTATAAACAGTTACTGAAATACGAGAAAAACATACACTTTTTATTTACACAAAAATATTTCAAATACTAATAGTTTTTTTTTTTAATTTTCTAAATATTTAAAAGAATTTAGAATTTAATGTCATGGTACGTTTCTGATATATCACATCTCAGTGAAAAAAGTAACAATTACACTTAATTTGATTGGTCTACATAGAGTAAGCGCAAAAATAGAATATGTTTGAATTTTGAAGATTGAATTCTTCAATTTACGTATTTAAAACTGAATAATTAAAATAGTATAAAAAATCATTTAATTCTTTTATTTATCAAATTTACGTTTTATATTCTAATAGGTATTTTAACAAATTAAAACAAACTTTTAAATTTAAATTAACTATTTAGTCATGATAGTAACCCCAAAAACAAAAAAAGAAACAAATAATACGCGCGAAGCGCGTTGATAGTATTATAAATACATGATTATTTTGGTAAATGCAATTAAAAATGCACAAGCATTAAGATCAATAAAGGAAACAAACGAGGGAACAAAAAATACTTGTTATTTAAAGAAATTAACAAAATGACTATTACGCAATTGATAACGAATAAAAATGTGTTTATAAACAGTTACTAGAATACGAGAAACACATCTTTTCACTTACACAAAAATATTTCAAATGCTAATAGTTTTTTTTTAATTTTCTAAATATTTAAAAGAATTTGGAATTTAACGTGATGGTACATTTCTGACATATCGCATCTTAGTGAAAAAAGTAAAAATTACAATTAATTTGATTGGTCTACATACAATAAGCGCAAATATAGAATGTTTGAATTTTGAAAGTTAAACTCTTGAATTTACGTATTTACAACTGAATAATTAAAATAGTATAAAAAATCATTTAATTCATTTATTTATCAAATTTACGTTTTATATTCTTATAGGTATTTTAACTAATTGAAACAAACTTTTAAATTTAAACTGACTACTTGATCATGTTCGTAACCCCAAAAACAAAAAAAGAAATAAATAATACGCGCAATAACTTCGAGCAATTACATCTTCGTTTTCCTACACGATAGTGACAACCAACACATGTCAAAAACTATACTATACTATAAATAACTATAAATAACTATAAAATAATTACTTACTATTGTCTTCCAGAATACTAAGAGATTCTGTAAAAGAGTTCTTTGATCCTTGTTCTTTCAATTTGTGTTGGATGTTAGAGATGTCCCTAAATATTGGCTTGCTTCCACTAGCCATAAGTTGACTCATTAATGTCAACTTATTCCCTTTCATGGCAATACTTTCTTTGACGATATTTTTTTGGTCGTCACTTAGTTTTCTGTTTTGTGAAAGAAGATTTCTACAGCTCTGAAAAAAATTATTGAATTTATTACTCTTATATCTAATTTAAAATAAAAGTTATTCCAATAAAAAGAGTGTTAAAAAATTACTCACTGCTAAGATTTCATGACCTTTATGCTCCACTGTTTTATCAATAAAGTAATATTTTCCATCTTTTGAAAGTTTAAAAACTAACTCTGCTGGACAATTCGACCGTATCGTACTAAAAAGAAATTAGTTTATAAGAATCATATAATAAGTATAGGTAACAAAGTAATGAATCACTTAATTTATAATTTTCTAATGCAGAGCTATATAAGACTCATAAAGAGACTTCAGATAGCTGTTAAATATAATAAAAAAAAAATTGTAATTTTCTGTACTTATATTTATACTATAACCAATTCTTGGTTAAAATCCATGTTTATTCATTTTTTTACTCAAAATCTTGAAACTTTTTGTATAGAACATTGATTGGAAAATAGTTTGCATTTTTTCTGTAGAATGTGCCAGGATTTTTTTTGAGACCTTTTTTGAAAGTCTCTGATTGGTTGATTTTTGGTATACCTTCATCGACCAAAACAAAGGACTACGCTAGTCTTAAATTTCTCCACCAAAGTTTTTTTCAATTCTTTGGACAAAATACTTTAAATTTAAAAAAAATAAGTTTACAGGCAGAGTTAAGCGAGCCATTCTAAAGTACTTTTAAAATTGATAAAAACCGTATAAAAATGTTAATCATGCAACCGTAAGCCATTCTGTGATTGAGTATCATTTGAATAGTTCATGTCATTTATCTTGCAACAATATTTTGTATTAACAGTAAATGTACATTTAAAAACTATAATTTGAGTTGTTGAATACTTCATTCAATATATTTAGCAATGTGTTTAAACCTTACTTACTTTGAATTTTGTAAATAGAGATGATATCACAGTTTCAGATAACCAGATCAAGAATTTATTCTAAACTTCAATCACTACTTTCTTAGTAATATACAAGTAATTTTTATAATATTGTATAAGTACATGTTACGGATTAAACTTATTTATTGTTTTACAATACATTACAAAATTGTCTTCAGTTCAATTCTTATAGATATACTGAAATATAACATGATTTTCAATAAATGAGACTTATAATTTATTTATTTAATTATTTAGATCCATATAATCTACCTAATACTCTTTGCATAAAATCCATAATAACAATTGTACTATGAGTTTGGAAAAATATCTATTATTATGGAATTATTATGGGTCAAAATAATTAATGTAAAAAAATAATTAGAAAAATTCTTTAGCCATGTAAATTTATATCAAAACTTACATTGAAATAGCTGTGTAATTTATGTGATTGATATAAACTTTAAAAATTGAAAGAAAAATAATTGGACAAAAATACCTGCCTGTAAACTTTTTTTTTTAACTTAAAGTATTTTGTCCAAAGAATTGAAAAAAACTTTGGTGGAGAAATTTAAGACTGACATAGTCCTTTGTTTTGGTCGATGAAGGTATACCAAAAATCAACCAATCAGACTTTCAAAAAAGGTCACAAAAGAAATCTTGGCACATTCTACAGAAAAAATGCAAACTTTTTCCCGATCAATGTTCTATACAAAAAGTTTCAAGATTTTGAGTAAAAAAATGAATAAACTTGGATTTTAACCAAGAATTGCAAAAAATTTGAATTTTCAATGTTGTATAACTTTTTTATTTTTGAAAATTTCGGTCTGAAACTCTAGGAACATTATTTTTTCATACAAAACTAGAAGTAAGCCGATTTTCAGCGATTTTAAAATTTTGACCCGATCACTTCACCTGAAATATCCCATATATATAAAACAACATTTATAACTTTAAAATACATACTATGTTTTTCTCATTCCGGTACTGATACTAGTCCTTGTAGGGCCATGGATACATAGATATCGAATGAATCTGCTACTGATCTGCGTGTTGCCACCTATTCTCTTCGCATCGACCAAGTCCTTTTTAGATTTCTCGTCTCTTTTAAAAAAGTTTTGTTGGAGTACTTCTTCTAATTTCTTTATGAACACTTTAACTTCTTCGTCTGAACTAAATGTCTTGCCCAGCAGTTGATCCATTGAGAAGCTCAACGCTTCCTTTTTTCTGTCTTCACCTTTCTCCTTTTTGGAATGGTAATCGTCTCTGCTTTTCCTAGTAAATTCATCCAAGTCATCATTAGACAAATCCATGGTACATTGGCTGAAAATAAAATTACAAATAAGTTATATTATATTAACAGAATTTCAAATAATCAAAATGTTTTACACTTCAATAAATCAAAATGTTTTACACTTCAATAAAATTACAAATAAGTTAATTATATTAACAGAATTTCAAATAATCAAAACTCCAAAATTCCAAATAATCAAATAATCAAAACTCCAAAAAAGATTGTGTACTATGAGAGGAGTAAATCTAATAAAAAAAAAAGTTTTCAAAAATAATATAAAGTTTCTTGAATTTTAATTCTATAACGACGCAGAAAATATAAGTAAATGAAAAGGTCAAGGTCTTAAATAACATACCAAAACAAAATGCTACCTACCTCTGCAGGTTGTTTGAAAGTTATACTCGGAATCAAAGTGCGCGGCAGCACCATGCTTGAGTTCAATGTAAACATTGAATAGTTATACGAAACACTAAAGTACCAGTAACAATTAATTTCTCAAATTTCACAAGCTAAATAATACTTAAAATCTTATTTAATATTTATTTAAAATAAATAAATAAAAATAATAAATAATGATAAATATTATAAATAAATAATAATATTTTGTTTTTTTTATTTATTATCTTATTTAAAGACCTTTAAAGAAGATAATTTAACCACCGATTACTTAATAGCATTTTTATCGCAATAAATAATGATAAAATACTTACGGTAAATACTCTAGACAATCGAAAATCAACACGAATTCCAAGTAGAAAAAGATGTCTTGAAGGGGCTGATATATATGATCGCGCAGGCTTTCACTGTATATAGGAGGATAAATCCACACAAAACTTACTCCAAGTCTCCAAATGCAAAAAAGATGTTGTCTCGAAGGCGCTCAAAAACAAAAGACGCAAGCTCTGCGGCCTGCGCTGATAACTACGAGCGCGGAGCGCGCGAGACTTTCGCTGTAGAAGGAGGAACCGGCGTAGAGTGGGGAGAAGAGTTTTATGTCTGTAGCTGTACCCAAAACCTCGCATAATGATTCTTGTAGGACGAGGCGACATGCGCAATCTCATTGGGCGATTCAGGTCCAATATAATACTCCACTCGCGTTCTCTACAATCCGTCTCTCGTGACCTCGTGACCGTAAGTGTAAGGGGATGTTTTGAAATGTAGAGTTAACGAACTACGAACGTTCGATATGATTTTGGACGTGGCAACGCCGCTATACGGCGATTGCTCTATATATAACATATCGGAACGCTCAAAAACACATAAATATAAAAAATTTATTTAATAATTTTATAATTGTACGTATAAATTGCATAATTATATGGAATATAATTTTCAATTAAGAATATATTTGAACAATAATTAAAATCAAAATATTTGTCGTCACCGACTGACCTGAAGTTAACTGCAATAGCAAGTATTGAAACTAGCTTTGGCAAAACTTAAAATTCCCTAGTATCTCAATTCTGTCGTACATATAACAAGGCCGTTATTATTAATACTAATAAATTCAACATTACTCTTCCAGGGGAGAAACGACAAAAGATATCATCATTTGCCAAAGATTTGAAGACTAGAATATCTTGTAAAATAAGAATTTTTGCTCAATTTATAGGGCTTCTCGTTTCAGCGTGTCCTGCAGTAAAGCGTGGCCCAGTCTACATTAAGGATTTAGAAAGAGAAAAATTGTTAGCCCTTACAATGAAAAATAACGATTTTGAAGCACAGATGCAGATCACCAGGGAAATGGATACTGATTTGAACTGTGGATTAATAATGTTAATAAATCTATTCTCTGTAACCCGATTAGAAGTTTTGAGTATGCGTTAGAGATTTTCTCAGATGCATCCTTATCTGGCTGGGGAGCATATTGTGCAGGTGTTTCAACTCGAGGTTGGTGGAATGAAGAAGAGGCGCTAGAGCACATCAACTGGTTGGAGCTTCGTGCAGTTTTTTACTCCTTAAAATCTTTTGCCTCAGTTTTTAGATCTTGCGAACTGCTGCTGAGAGTCGATAATATCACGGCCGTTGCTTATATAAACAAGATGGGTGGTATCCAATTTCCTAAGTTAGCCGCTCTGGCAAAGGAAATATGGCAATGATGCGAACAACGTGATTTATGGTTGTTCGCTTCCTACATAAGGCCAACAGAGAATACAGAAGCAGACCGGGAATCACGCTCAAAGTTAGAGGAAACGGAATGGTCCCTCTCTGCGAATGCCTTTACCTTAATTAACAATTTGTACGGTAATTTCGAGGTAGATCTCTTTGCTACTTACATAAATAATAAATGTAAGACCTTCTATCCGTGGTTTCCAGACCCAGAGGCTGATGCGGTAGATGCCTTTACTGTTTTTTGGGGAGATAAATATTTCTATGCCTTTCCACCCCTTACTCTAGTCCTTAGAGTTCTTAGAAAAATCATAAATGATAAGGCAGAGGGTGTTTTGGTTGTGCCGTACTGGAAATCACAGCCATGGTTTCCCATTTTTCAGAAATTACTTGTTTCTGAGTTTTTCGTTTTGGGACCGGATTATAATCTGTTAAATTCTCCTTTTAGGAAGGAACATCCCCTATGGAGATCTCTTTCCCTGGCTGCAGGGAAATTATCAGCCAAGCATTTTTAACAAGAGGAGTGCCGAACTCAACCATAGATGTTTTCTTGGCTTCCCTGGCACCTACAACCATAAAGCAATACCAGAAACCTATCAGACTGTGGTGGATTTTCACCCAAAAAGAAAATATCACTTTTCGAACCACAAAGGTCATCCGTTCTGGAGTTCCTGGTTGAGTGTTTAAATAATATAAAATCGTACGGCACTTTTAACTCGTATAGATCAGCAGTTTCATTAATTACTAATTTAGATATAGGAAATGATCCTATTGTAAAACGTTTTGGTAAGGGTGTCTCAGTTTTGAAACCTCAAAAACCAAAATATGATTTTGTTTGGGATCCATCACCAGTTCTTACATATTTGGAGGCTTTTCCCCCAAATGAAGATTTGACATTAAAACAAATAATTCTTAAATTAGTTATGCTTTTAGCACTAGGAACTGCTCACAGGTTACAAACTCTAACCAAAATTAAAATTCCAAATATTATATTCACCAACGAGTCAGTGATGATAAAGATCCCAGACAGAATCAAAACAACAAATGTTAATAGATCGCAGCCACTATTATTTTTACCTTTTTTTCGCCGAGCGGCCTTTATTGTGTATAGCATCAGCTTTAAAGAGTTACCTAAAAAAGACTGAACCCTTAAGGGGAACCGAGACTGATAACCTTATTCTAACGTTTAAGAAACCTTATGTAGAGTGTTCAGCACAGTCTTTAAGTCGTTGGATAAAGTCAGTTTTAGAAAGTAGTGGCATCGATACCAAAGTATTTTCGGCCTATAGCACAAGGCATGCTGCAACCTCAGCAGCATTTCGAAAAAGGACTAATTTAGATGTTATTAGAAGAACGGCAGGTTGGACGGAATCTTCAAAAACCTTTGCTCTTTTTTATAATAGGCCAATCGTTCAGGATAGAGGGAGTTTTGCCAAAAATGTACTTAATATAAATGAAAAGGATATGTAAACCTTCAATAAATCTAAGCGTTCCAAATTGTATTATTTTGTAGCTCGATTGTGTAATCTCTAAGACGCTAGATTCACGCGCCTTTAATTTTTGTTTCATAACTGATAAATAAACTTATAAAATAAAATGGGGTTTCTTTGTATAAATCTCCTCAGCTGTAAAATTCTAATTGATCTTGAGGACGATACACCGAAGTACAATTGGATAATCAAACGAACTTACCTGTAAGTGATGTTCGATTGATATTATACTTGGTGTATCGTCCGAAGAGATCAAACCCTCCCAATCCCTAAGCTATTATCCCCATTATATTAATTCTTGTCGTCGATTTATAAGATTGCTTTGAAATGTAATGAGGAATAGCGGCAACCGCCACGGCGCCTATAGGTGAAGCGCGAGGCGCGCGGAAATTGGCATTTTTTTTACCTTATGGCTTTAAATAGTTGTGAAAGAGACCGAGCAGCTGGCGCTACTACAATTGATCTCTTCGGACGATACACCAAGTATAATATCAATCGAACATCACTTACAGGTAAGTTCGTTTGATTATCCAATAAATTATTGATTTTATTAATATCAGGGAGCGCGGGAGCGCTCCGAAGGCAAGTATAGAAGAAGCCTAAAGGAGCGACCCGTGCTACATATACATTGAAATGGGTCTACGAAAAATTCAATGCGCTTTTACGTATATTGCGTTAGTTTTTACTATATAACATATCCCTCTTAATCGAAAGCCATTTCATTGCTCTACTCAAATCAAAACATTTTATTTAAAAAGATTATCTCGTTCAGAAGATATAGAGAGCTGAATTTTTTTATGTGCGATTTCCTTTTATACTTTTCTTCTCCTTATTCCGGCGTCCGGTTTGCAGCTCTTACGACACTTCCGGTTGTCGTCTATCTTACGCTTGTATATCTATATATATATATACACACCCGTATCTGATCGATCTAACCTTACATACAACATGTCAGTATTTTTTTATATACAAATGTTATCATATCGTGAGTTAGTTAATAACACATTTCAAAGATCTCAAGAAGTTGCTAGATTGTTTAGGTTAAGAACTTATTCTTAGCAATCTAAGAAGAATTTTTATCTATCTATTATTTTATAGATATACATTTTACAAATGTTATCATATCGTGAGTTAGTTAATTAGTTATGTATTTGAAAGATCTCAAGTTGTCAACTGGTGATGAGAAAAATTGATCTATTCGTCTATCAATCAATGGGGAAAATAACTTTCATTAGATAAGTACTTACTAGCTAAATGTTAAATGGCTAAAATCATTTTTTTAAACTTGATACTTTGTGAGAGTTTTTATTTTTACAGATATTATACCAGAAGATTTTTTTCGAGTCATTTTGAAGATATATATAATTATAGCCAATAATGTTGAGGAGTTCTAATTGTGTACTGTCTGAAAAATCTAATTTTGAATTAACAAAAATGAACGAGTGCCCTGATGACCCTTGGAGTTATTATTAATGAACAAGAAAAAGTTATTTTAATACAAGAACAGACACGTATACTACTCAAGATAGAAAAACCAAACCAATATTACTATGGGGCAATGAACAATTTGAATGTACTTACTATACATATAATTTGTTCAGCATACAATGACTCAAAGAAGTAAAAGACTTTTTCACTGGCATTTATTTGATTTCTTTTAAAAAAACATAAATATTATTATTTTATAGATTATACAGGAAAAACGTCTATACTTGCCTTATTTTATACTTTCGTAGAAAGTTTTATATTAACAATATTATTATTGGTACAGTCATGAAAAAAATTATTACCATTTGCAGAGTGCTTATTGAATAGATGAGATTCGAATAAATAAAAGTTATTTGTACAGTCATGGAAAAAATTCTTACCATTTGTAGAGAGTGGTTATTGAATATATGAGATCAGAATAAATAAAAGGACTATAGACAAATGGTGTGGATAGAATATATTTAAAAAATTAGTTTTTTAAAGAACGTGTTGATTGTTTTGAAAAAATATTTAAGCTCTCATTAAAGTTTTTGGTACAGTGGGAGAGAGAGAGAGGGGGAAGAGAGGGTGGGAGAGTTTAGTAAATAATAAGTATTTTCTTGTAATCTAATATGGATTCTTATTGACTCTTATTGGTCAATAAGAGTCCATATTAGATTTCGAGAAAATACTTATTAATGAATTTTTAATAACAAAATTTATAATTGTTGCAACAATTTATGACATAATTATAATTAAATTCATTTATGAAGATTAAAAAGTATTAATTTTTAAATTATGTATAAAACCCAATAACCCAATAACCCAATAACCCAATAACCATATAATCTGGATGAAATTTTACACAGGTATTGCCGATATCGCATACAAAATAGTCTATAAATTTCAAGCTGATACATGAAGTATCACATACAAAATTGTCTATAAATTTGGAGCTGATACATGGAGCCGTTCTCGAGAAATTACTATTTGAAAGAAAATTTTAACCTCAAATATTTCTGAAATTTCTGGACTAATCATTTTGCCCAAAGAACTCAACCGAGAGCTATCCAAAATCTACCTCTATAAAGAATTTCAAAGCGATTAAGTCAATTTTACTCCCGTAATCGTTGAACATACAAAACTCATTTTTTTCACATTTCAATTTTTTTCTCAAAAACTAGTCGACAAAATGAATTCAAATTTTTACAGATTATAGCTATTTATATTGTGGATTTTCATGACTTTTCTCAAGAAAATTGACCGTTTAGTTTAGGAGTTATAAGCTTTTAAAAAAAAGCACGTTTTTGTTAATAACAAAAGAACCGTGATAAGTAGAGAAATTTTTTTTTTAGAAAATATAGGTATTTTAATGCTCTTTCGAATGCTATCCATTCGATTCAAATATCTCGATCTTATCATTAAAAAAAAGCAAAAATCAATTTTGAGAAAATCGAAAATTCGAAATAAAACAAAAACGCATCGGCGAATCAAAAAATGAATTTTTATTTTGACCCGCCATCACACAAAAACAAACAAAGAAAAATGAGACCTGTCCGGTCAAAATCGATCCAGTAGAAGCTGAGATCCAGGCGTACACACACATCCAGGCGTACACACACACACACACACACACACACACACACACACACACACACACACACACACACACACACACACACATCCATACAGACATTTTTCAAAAACCATTTATTTTGATTCCTAACACCTCGGAACACAATTATAACATGTTTTTACAACAACTCAAAAATTTACTATCACAAAGCTTCCTCTAGGAGGAAGCAAAATGAATTAAAATGTTTAAAAATTATATCTATTATAATCTATTATAATTATGAATTATGCATTATGAATGCATTATATTCTGCATTATTATAATTTATTTGTGAGTTATGAACTTTTTTTAAAAAACACGTTTTTGTTAATAACAAAAGAACAATGATAGCTATAAATTTTTTTTTTCCTAAAAAATATGAATTATGAAATATAAAAAAAACACGTTTTTATTAATAACAAAACAACCGTGATAGCTATTTGTTTTATTATAAAATATACATATTTTACTTCTATTTCAAATGATAACTTTATTTATCAGCTCAAAATTTATATAAATTTTATATAAATAAATAATAAATAAATAAATAAATTTAAAAATTAACAATTTTTAATATTCATAAATGAAATTAATTATAATTATGCAATAATTTTTTTAAAAAATTATAAATTTTGTTATTACAAATTAATTAAAGGAATCAACAAATTACGGTTGAGGAAGCTATGGGCCAATGAATTGGCAGCGGTTTTTTTGAGTGTAACGGGCCTATTAAAACGAGTTTGAGTGAGTATATTGTTTATCTAAAATGAAGAACGATACTTTCTTAAATACTTGCTACTAAAAAAGTACATCACAATTTCTTGCTAGTTGCAAGTTTATTTAAAAGGGTAATCGAAAACTTATTAATTTTTTCTCAAATATTTAAGGTGGTTCCCTCGGTAAGAGAGAGAGACAGACAGCTTTGAGCGAGAGAGATAGAGAGTGCACGCTGGCGCGCTGAGCATCCATAACCCTCGAAACATATCAAGTCTGCGAAAGCGAGATTTTTTAAGAAGCTCTATTTTAATAATGAAACGATGAATCTACTTCATTCTTGCGCGAAAACATTCCTTGTTATATATTCTATGTGTACATAAAATTCCAAGTCTGTCTTGAATCTCGTTGCATAGATATTGTTGTAAACAGATACAAAACGCGACAGTTTTGATATATATATATAGATATATCTCCCGTGTAATCCGTGGAACTTTGCACAGCAATTACTCAGAAGCCAAACGATAAAATGCTCTGAAATTTGGATATGACATTCGTTATGTCTTTATTGACCTATATGTGTAATTCCAAGTATGTGTTGAATCAACTCTTATCTCGAGGGAATCACCTTAAGTACAACTTTTGTTGCAAAACCAGCTAGTTTTTGCCTCTGTTTTGTATGTTGTAAGTTTTTTCCAGATATATGTATGAAGAATATTATTATTCTTTTTTTTCTTATTTAATTTTATCAAAGGAAAGTATCGGTTATTTTGCACCATAACAAAAACTAAATATTTAATTAGCCAGGTTATACATTTTTAAAGTATATTTTGGAAAACCATTCTGTAAACCACTGTTTATTGCAAAATTGAATTTGATAAATACACGAACATACTATTGATAGAAATTGGTGATTATCAAAATATATGAAATCTACTAGCATCGAGTTTATTAAATATTTCATTTCTGTAAACTTTTAATGCTTTCTAAGTGAAGCGATCAAAATTGTTTTTTTAATTTTCATTTACCATGTTGTATAACCTAAACAAATCTTAAACTGTTTACTAATTTTTTTGAATACGTTGTGAAATAACATTGTGTAATGCAGTCATAAATCCAGCTTTTTTTGTCTGGAAAGTTTTTGAAAATATTAGATGTGGGATTTAAGAATTCGTATCACTATACTTAATATCATCTTCACATAAATAAAATGTGTTTTTCCAATGAGTAGAGATTTTTATTAAATTGAGAAATTCACCCATTGTGCAACATATTTCCCTGTCGTAAATTTTAAACGTTAATAACAGTTAATAACTGTTACAAATTATTTAAAACTGTTTGAAACTGTTTATAACTGTTTATAATAGTTACAAAAAGTAGGATTTTGGACACATTTTTTCTAATTATAATAGTTTATAACAGTTTCAAACAGTTTTTAGCAGTTTTAAACAGTTTCAAATAGTTTTAAATAATTTTAAATGGTTTTTAAGTAAAATTAATAATTTGTAATTAATTCTAACAAGATATAATGGTTTTGACTAGTTTGTAACAGTTTAAAACATTTTATAACAAAAAGAAATTATTTTAAACCGTTATTAACATTTATTTAATATTAGAATCCAGAAATGTTAATAACTGTTAATAAATGTTAATAATTGTTATAAAGTGTTAACCAGACTACAGACAAAGACAGGTGACATCACACCGGATAACGTCGTGACACTGATGCTATCAAGCAAACAAAACTGGGACGACATAGCACGTTACGTGACTCACGTACTACAAGGCAAAAAGACTGACGGTTGCCTTGAAAACTGATACAGAAGACGAAAAATAGACAGACCAGACAAGATATATAAGATTGCCGTAGGGCATAGAAACGCCGACCGGTCCGAAGTAATGTGTATAACAGTTCCGGGCCGGATTCCGGTGAACGCCGCGGGAAAGGTTTTGGGTGTTTAGGGGGTAGAAATCCCTCACACCGCGGAGCCCGACGCTTCGTGATGGTCTTAGTGGGCCCTCCTCCATGCTGTAAGCAAGGACGGGGGCCTCGGAAGATTCACCTAGTACCTCGGAAAAAAAAAAAAGTGTTAAGAATTGTTAGTAATGATTAAAAATTATTAGTAACTATTAATAATTGTTAATAACTTTTACAAACTATAAAAAATTAATAATTATGTAATTAATAGTTATTTTATATTATAATATAATAATAATATCTTTTATTTGTAAGAGTTTACAGGAATCTCAATAAATTATTTTGAAGAAAAATCTCTGATGATACAATAACAATACGTAGCGATATATCGCAATCAAATACAAATACATAGTGACGTAGATCACACTCAAATTGCGCAAATATAATACAAATATTCCGAATAATAATGTAATCGCGTTAAAATACATCAGAGATGGAAAACATAAAAAATATACATTATATTAGATATTTAATAAATACATTATACATTTTACATTATACCTTTATTTATAAAAATATTTTATACCACTCCCACACAGCATGTATTAATTCTGAAAGGATTCTGAAAGAATGCATGAAATAATTTTATTCTTTCAGAAATCATTCAGTGAAAGGATTTTGTAATAATGCTATGTCCGGGGTATTTTCCTTTCAGAATTAATTCAATGGAATAATTCAAAAATAATTTATAATATCATTGCAAAATTTATTCAATAGAAGATTTCTGAAAGGATTCATGGATTATTACCAAAAGGTTACTAAAAGATATTTCAAAATTATTTCCTGAAATAATTCTGAAAGGAAAATACCCCGGACATAGCATCATTACAGAATCCTTTCACTGAATGATTTCTGAAAGAATCTTTCAGAATCCTTTCAGAATTAATATCACATATTATTGCAGAATCCTTTCAATGAAAGATGTCTGAAAGGATTCAGGAATTAACTTTGTGAATTAATTCGAAAATATTATGAAAATATTACTAACAAGAAATTTGGAAGACGGATAAATCCCGTATTATTACAGAATCCTTCCAATGAAAGATGTCTCAAAGGATTCAGGAATTAATTTGTGAATTAATTCCTGAATCCTTTCAGACATCTTTCATTGAAAGGATTCTGTAATAATACGTGATTTATACTGTTCGAAATTTCTTTTTAGTAATATTTCCATAATATTTTCGAATTAATTCACAAAATTAATTCCTGAATCCTTCAGACATCTTTCATTGGAAGGATTCTGCAATAATACGTTATTTATACTCTTTGAAATTTCTTTTTAGTAATATTTCCATAATATTTTCGAATTAATTCACAAAATTAATTCCTGAATCCTTTCAATGAAAGATGTATGAAAGGATTCAGGAATTAATATTGTGAATTAATTAGAAAATATTATGGAAATATTACTAACAAGAAATTTGAAGAGGATAAATCCGTATTATTACAGAATCCTTCCAATGAAGGATGTCTGAAAGGATTCAGGAATTAATTTTGTGAATTAATTCGAAAATATAATGGAAATATTACTAACAAAAAATTTCGAAGGTTATAAAATCATGTATTATTGCAGAATCCTTTCAATGAAAGATTTTTGGAAGGATTCAGGAATAAATATTGTGAATTAATTAGAAAATATTTAGTAAATATTACTAACAATAAATTTCGAAGGGTATATATAATCCCGTATTTGAAGGTACATTTTTATAATTTAGAATATTATTTAAATAATATTCTAACTATTTTTACATATATTTACATTGTTAATAATTTTACACTATTTTATCGCAGAAAGAAACGCAGAAAAATTTTTTACATGATGGAGATTCGAACCCGGGTCGCTTGGGTACTACGCAAATACGCTATCCATTACGCTATCGCTCGCTTGTTAGATCATTTCATTTTTTTCATTATATACTGCAATATGAGTGATACGATACATTAGAAAATTTATTCTTAATATTACTTTATTTTTTAATATTAACTTTGATCAATTAATTCATAGTTATTTAATACTTTTAGTTTATTAAATATTGTATTAAGTCGATGTGAAATGTGTGTGTATAAAGGGAGCTCTTCCTTACCGACGTTATGAGTTTTTACATTTTTTTGATCTTAGATTCAACTTTTGATGAATGAAGCTCTTCACTGCACTCCATAATTGCATAAATAATACACCTATAAATTTTTCAGAAATTCTGTTCATTATTTTTCATAAAAAACTGGTAGAAAATTTTTCAACCCGTTTCCTGTAAAATCTATAACGAGCAATAACTTGAAAATTTACACATAGTGTATTTTTGTCATTACGAAGGGCAATAAAGAGCTCTTTTCCCGAAATTCGATAAAAATAAAAAAATGATAATTGCATATAATGCAGAGATGAATAGAATGAGCTCTACCTTACCGACGTTATTATTATTTGTAGTGTTTTCTATTTAGAATCAACTTTTAGAGTCAAAGGCTCTTTACTCTTGGCAGACGTATAAATAATATTTCTGTCGATTTTGAGGGGACTTCTAAACATTGTCATACTGAAAGAATACTATTATGAATAATAATAAAAACTATTGCTTATTTTAAGTACCTATATTATTCATCTTTAAATGTTTTTTTTCCTTTTTTTTAAGTTTTTATATTCTTACATTAACTTTTCAAATTAATATTTTTCGCAATTAGTAAATGTTTCAATCTATCTTAGTTCACAAAAACGAAAAATTATATACCCCCCACACATTTTAATACGTTCTTTAATAGGATCATACGAATGTAGAAAACAATGGACAACTAAATCCGATCATTATCCAATCATTTCATTTTTTTCATTATATAGTGCAAAATGACTGACAAAATAAATTAGAATATTTATTTCTAATATTTCTTTATTTTTTAATATTAACTTTGTTTAATTAGTATATACTTATTTAGTAAGTTTTGTTTATTAAATATTGTATTAATTAGGACTTATTTGATTGAAACAAATTCGAATTAAAAACAAAATAAATACATTATACGATGCCTCTTATATACGGACGCTGCCCTTTTCGTGTTGAATACTTGCAATAATTTCTGAACTATTTTATGTTTTCTTTCAAAAAATCTTTTCAAGGTTCTTTCAGGAAGAATTCGTGTAAATATCTTTTTTGCTATTGTGTTTTAAAAAATTTTATTGTAACAATCTTTTTCAAACGAATTCTAAATTATTTCTTGTATTAATTCACGTGAGTTTCCCGCAACATTTCATGAAATAATTCATGAAATTATTTTCAATAGATATTGAATTATCTTTGTGAATGATTAATTTTTATCATTCTGAAATTATTTCTGAATTATTTCGTGATATAATTCTTGACATGATTGCTGAATTGTTATGTTTTCTTTAAAAAAATCTATTAATTCACACGAGTTTCCCGGAAGATTTCATGAAATAATTCATGTAAGATTTTTGAATAGATATTGAATTATTTTTGTGAATGATTAATTTGTATCTTTCTGAAATTATTTCTGAATTATTGCATGAAAGAATACTTGCAATAATTTCGAAATTATTTTATGTATTCTTTCAAAAAATCTTTTCAAAGTCCTTTCAGAATTAATTCGTGTAATTATTTTTTTGCTATTTTGTTTTAAAAAATTTTATTTTAAAAATCTTTTTCAAAAGAATTCAAAATTATTTCTTGTATTAATTCACACGAGTTTCCCAGAAGATTTCATCAAATAATTCATGTAAGATTTTTGAATAGATACAGAATTATTTTTGTGAATGATTAATTTGTATCTTTCTAAAATTATTTCTGAATTATTGCATGAAAGAATACTTGCAATAATTTCGAAATTATTTTATGTATTCTTTCAAAAAATCTTTTCAAAGTCCTTTCAGAATTAATTCCTGTAATTATTTTTTTTGCTATTTTGTTTTAAAAAATTTTATTCTAAAAATCTTTTTCAAAAGAATTCAAAATTATTTCTTGTATTAATTCACACGAGTTTCCCAGAAGATTTCATGAAATAATTCATGTAAGATTTTTGAATAGATACTGAATTATTTTTGTGAATGATTAATTTGTATCTTTCTGAAATTATTTCTGAATTATTGCATGAAAGAATACTTGCAATAATTTCGAAATTATTTTATGTATTCTTTCAAAAAATCTTTTCAAAGTCCTTTCAGAATTAATTCGTGTAATTATTTTTTTTGCTATTTTGTTTTAAAAAATTTTATTTTAAAAATCTTTTTCAAAAGAATTCAAAATTATTTCTTGTATTAATTCACACGAGTTTCCCAGAAGATTTCATCAAATAATTCATGTAAGATTTTTGAATAGATACTAAATTATTTTTGTGAATGATTAATTTGTATCTTTCTAAAATTATTTCTGAATTATTGCATGAAAGAATACTTGCAATAATTTCGAAATTATTTTATGTATTCTTTCAAAAAATCTTTTCAAAGTCCTTTCAGAATTAATTCGTGTAATAATTTTTTTTGCTGTTTTGTTTTAAAAAATTTTATTCTAAAAATCTTTTTCAAAAGAATTCAAAATTATTTCTTGTATTAATTCACACGAGTTTCCCAGAAGATTTCATGAAATAATTCATGTAAGATTTTTGAATAGATACTGAATTATTTTTGTGAATGATTAATTTGTATCTTTCTGAAATTATTTCTGAATTATTGCATGAAAGAATACTTGCAATAATTTCGAAATTATTTTATGTATTCTTTCAAAAAATCTTTTCAAAGTCCTTTCAGAATTAATTCGTGTAATTATTTTTTTGCTATTTTGTTTTAAAAAATTTTATTCTAAAAATCTTTTCAAAGTCCTTTCAGAATTAATTCGTGTAATTATTTTTTTTTGCTATTTTGTTTTAAAAAATTTTATTCTAAAAATCTTTTTCAAAACAATTCAAAATTATTTCTTGTATTAATTCACACGAGTTTCCCAGAAGATTTCATCAAATAATTCATGTAATATTTTTGAATAGATACTGAATTATTTTTGTGAATGATTAATTTGTATCTTTCTAAAATTATTTCTGAATTATTGCATGAAAGAATACTTGCAATAATTTCGAAATTATTTTATGTATTCTTTCAAAAAATCTTTTCAAAGTCCTTTCAGAATTAATTCGTGTAATTATTTTTTTTGCTATTTTGTTTTAAAAAATTTTATTTTAAAATTCTTTTTCAAAAGAATTCAAAATTATTTCTTGTATTAATTCACACGAGTTTCCCAGAAGATTTCATGAAATAATTCATGTAAGATTTTTGAATAGATACTGAATTATTTTTGTGAATGATTAATTTGTATCTTTCTAAAATTATTTCTGAATTATTGCATGAAAGAATACTTGCAATAATTTCGAAATTATTTTATGTATTCTTTCAAAAAATCTTTTCAAAGTCCTTTCAGAATTAATTCGTGTAATTATTTTTTTTGCTATTTTGTTTTAAAAAATTTTATTCTAAAAATCTTTTTCAAAAGAATTCAAAATTATTTCTTGTATTAATTCACACGAGTTTCCCAGAAGATTTCATGAAATAATTCATGTAAGATTTTTGAATAGATATTGAATTATTTTTGTGAATGATTAATTTGTATCTTTCTGAAATTATTTCTGAATTATTGCATGAAAGAATACTTGCAATAATTTCGAAATTATTTTATGTATTCTTTCAAAAAATCTTTTCAAAGTCCTTTCAGAATTAATTCGTGTAATTATTTTTTGGTAACACTTTTTTTATTTTTTTGGAAGATTTTTGAAAGTATTTTGTAAGGATTCCATATATTATTTTAAAAATTAATTTAAAATTAATTTTTTTTCCTTTTAAAATTCTTTCTAAATCATTTCAATGTATTAATTCATGAATTATTTCATGTAATTATTTCAGTTTTCTTTCATGCTGTATGGGCTCTAACCTCAAAATCACAACTTTGATATGATTTTCGGCGCTCGTGGTATAAAATACCGTTCGAAACTAGTGCGTAAGTCGATTATTTAGCTGGTGTGACTTTTTGCACGAGCGAAGCGAGACTTCCCCACCCGTGTCGAAATGTACTATTAAAACATCTTATTTAATTTACATTTTGACTCATTGCTCCTTTAACAATTTTACTAATATAATACTTATTTTTTGATTTAGTTATAATACATGTTCTGTGCAACATTGAAAAATGAATGCATTGTAAATTTGTTGATTCTAATGTACAGTGATAAAAATTAAGATTTTCGCATTTTATAAACGTACAGGGTTTAGTCTCTAGTAACTTAAAAAATATAAATACATCTATTTTCCGATTTATTTCGAGGGCATGTGTATCTCGATAAAGCGAGATACTCGAGAAGCTTCATTTCATCTCTTCCGGTATTTTACTGCCCTGGTCAAAGAGTCAGTTGGAACAGGTAACTGCAGTAGTATTTATATATGTCATACCTGGTCTAATAACTGGATTATGCATTTCCCTAGTAAATGCGATCTATACCTACGCACTGCGGTCAAGCCTACCTTTTTTTTCCATGTGGTACTCTGGTCTCATAGCGTGAACTAAAATTGATTTTTCTGATTTCTACAGAGCGCGTTCAGCTTTTTCTCGATTTCTTTCGAGCTTCGAGATTACCTCGCAAAAATTCGAGCTACCTCGTAAAAATACTTAAAAACCGAATGAATCTTGGGGGAGGAGAGGGCCGACGGAACAAGCTGCACGATGAAAAGGATAAAAGTGGGATTCCCCGCGGCGCCGTGTGAGACAACGAGTTAGGAAAATTGCCGGCGCTAAAGAAACTGTCCTAATACCCGAACATATAAGACTCGACATTAAAAATTAGCCGGATGTAATTGATTAAAACGGCTTAAGAAGTAATAATTCTCTTTTTTATAGGTGCATTACAATGTTAGCAATAAAATAATCACAAAATGAGATATTTATTATAATTATATTTATTTATTATAAAGATAAATACACGATAAAGCGGTTGTCCCTTTACCCGAACGCAGAAATTGTTTATGTCCCGATTGTTCCATTTTTCATGTCCTAATAACAAACATTTGCAATAAATAGGCTTTATAAATAGACATTAATTATTTTCAAACTTTTATATTTTTTTTATGTTTTTATTATTATTGGTAAATACGAAAGTAATTGATACACTGATAAGTGAAATAGAAACTAAAACACACGAAACCTATACAATACAGATGTTACTATACGCAATCTGCTGTTCGAGTGTCGAGACAGTGTATTTTATGGCATGGCCCAAAATCCGAATACGATTAAATTAATATAAATTTTTTAAATAATATGAGAGTATTAATGATTATGTAACAATAGGGTAAGTGAAGGTATTACTGCGATTTTTCGAGAAAGGTGTACTTTATCTGAAGAATAAAATAACTTTAATACGATTAAACCAAAATCTTTCTTTTTCAAATCGTTTAAAATTTATTAAAGATCTAATAAAAGAATTTGCGAATCTTGAAAAAATGTGTATATAAATTTTAATATAAAAAAATAAACGGGTGTGATGATTGCTGGTATTTATTGCGAATTGAAGTTATTACTGCACAGCTATTACTGCGACCAAAGGTATTACTGCGAAGGTATTATTGTGGGCCGCAATGAATAAATAAATTTTAAATAGAAAACAGGTGTTGGCTAAATAACAAAAATATACATACAATTAATTAGATTTATTCATATAATCATTTAATACAAACCTCGGTTCGAGAAAACGTGCATGAACCGCTGGTTTGGGGGTTAGGTATTTCTCCTAGTCTATCGTAGTAATTCCAACATTCGCATAAAATAATGCAGGTAATGATGCGTCATTAAAAATTTACTTAAAATATGATAATAAAGTAATTTCATGCTGGATTTGAAAAATGAATGTAATTTTACGTATAAAAATATTCTCACATTTTTTCGCAACCAATCGAGGTTTCGAAATTCAAATTCACATATAAATAAGCAAATATTCGTAATTATACACTAATAATAATACAAATAACATGTTAAATGTACATTACGAATTTTTTGGATCAAACTCGTAGTTAAGTTTATTAAGTTTTTACAGAAATTAAAATATCGCAATAATACCTGCACCGTAGTAATACCTTCATTTACCCTCTTATGAATACCAAAATTTAAAAGAAAATTAAAGAAAAAAATTATGAGTAACTCTAAGATATATTTACAGATTAAAAGGCAAGTCAGTAAAATTCTCTCTCGCCCAAACAGAGACTAGGGTCACCGACGGAGGACGTCGTTGCGGGGCGGCACTTAGGCCACACAACAGTCTACCAGCGCGCCATGAGAAGCGACCATTTTCTTGTTGATCCACGGATGCGCGACGGCGCGCCCAATAGCGACGACAGGCAGCGGCTACGGAAGCGCCTATACGCCACCCCTCGGCACGGTAGATGCCTGCCGAACTTTGAGAATCGAAGCACAACGAATTTCGTTGTGCTTCGATTCTCAAAGTTCGGCAGACACCCACCGTGCCGAGGGGTGGCGTATAGGCGCTTCCTACGGAAGCCCGGTTGGTTCACGTCCGACCATGCGAATAAGACCGAGCGAGCGAGCGAGCGTGCGCTATCTTGCTATGTGCTAAACTGCTAATATAATTTTTGGAGTATGCGCAGCCGCGCAGTGCTGCCACTTTTCTGAAAGCTTGAGTTTTGACAAATTCAAATCATAACCTTAATCGTAACCCGGTTGGGTCACGTCCGACGATGCGAATAAGACCGAGCGAGCGAGCGAGCGAGCGAGCGAGCGTGCGCTATCTTGCTATGTGCTAATATAATTTTTTGAGTAGGGGAGGGCGGGGCACGTGTGACACCCTAACTTTGATTAAAAATAACAACTAAACCGTGTATTATTTCAAAATGTACAAAAACAGAATAATTAGATCAGAAAAAAATAAAATAAAATAAACTATTAACTTTTTTTTCATTTTCTTTTAATTATTGATAAAATACAGAAAAGAAATTCTGAAAAAAATGCTCTACGTGCCCCACCGGCGGGTGGATTGTGGCACCCGACGGGGCACGCATGGCACGGTCAAATTTAATATTTTACTATAGGTATTTTTCAATTCTTTTTTCCAGTAATTAATACTTTAATAATTATGCCATAATAACATTTTCAAAAATCAAATAATTAATCAGTCTATTGAAAATTTAAAATTTTATTTTTATTAAGGAACATAACAATTTTTATTTTAAAATAAATTATTACATTTTAATAAATGATTTTATATTATAAATTCCTTCTTATAAAATATGATCACAACATAATACTTTTGTTTGATTAACAAATTATCATTATTATTACAATAAGTTTAAATTTAAAGATTTCGCATCATTTTCATCTATGTAGCATATTTGAACTACCTGACCATTGAAAAAGGCAGTTTGAGTATCTACAATTGATTCCTTCCTTACCATTATTGTTTTTTCTACTCTATAACTTAATACGCAGTCGAAATAATCGTTATTTACTTATTAATGTAATAATTGAAACTAAAAACTACTTAAAACTAAATTATTGCACTGCGTAGTTGTTAACCCATCTTGCTCCATTTTTCGTTTGTAGGTTACATCACTTCGCTCGGCGGCCGCCGCGGCGCACTGATACGCCCGAGTGTGCCACGCGTGCCCCGCCAGGGTGCCACGTCATGCCCCATTTTAATACAATTTTCATTTTTTAATTATATTATTTATAAAGATTTTCTGAAAAAAACAAAAACAGGGCTTGAAAGATAAAAGTTGAAACTATCAAATAGGTTTGGTCTCATTTAGAAAAAAAATCATTTTCTCGTTGCTCCAAGCGACTTAAAAATGAAGTCAACCTTGTTTCTAAGCACCGATTTTCAATCTTATTAAATTAAATGTTAAACATTATCTATAATCTCAAAAGTATAGAGGAAAATTCTAAAAGCATATCTAATTAGGTTTATATAAAAATTACATTTTTTGCATTCATTAATATTAAAAATATGAGGGTGCCAAACTTACCTACCTGACACGCCATGCCCCGCCTTCCCCTATGCGCAGCCGAGCAGTGCTGCCACTTCTCTAAAAGCTTGATTTTGACTGCGAGAAAAGATAAAGCAAGCACATCTGCGCGTATCTTGATGAGTTTTTCTTCTCTATATCTACAACAAAATTGCATAATTATTACAGGCAAGATAATTTTTAATAGTTAATTTAGTATCATTTAGTAAGTGTATCATTTAGTACATGTGCAATTTGATATTGTAAAGAAATAGAAATTAAATGTACCTGTATAGCTTAGAATTTAAGGTTATGATTTGAATTTGTCAAAACTCAAGCTTTCAGAAAAGTGGCAGCACTGCGCGGCTGAGCATATTCCAAAAATTATATTAGCACATAGCAAGATAGCGCACGCTCGCTCGCTCGCTCGCTCGGTCTTATTCGCATGGTCGGACGTGAACCGACCGGGCTTCCGTAGCTTCCGTATAAGCGGCGGAGCAGAGGCATGAGCGCATGAGGACGGCGCACATCTCGGCCTGTATTACCGATTTTAGTGTTTCGAATTGCGAGAGTACGGCATTTCATGTGTTCTCTGAGCATTCTTCTCCACACGTAGAAGTATCATCCTAATGATTTTCAGTACTTATACGAGCGCCGATCAACGGTTGAAAAGGTCTGATAAAACTAGATAAAAGGGGTACATAACCTAATAACCTATGCGTTTTTTGCACCAGAATCTGCAAATTTGTATTAGTTTTTATGAGACCATTTAAACCGGGAAGAATAGCGTATATCTACTCAGGCACCATGGAATCCTAGTCAATGTTATTTATACAAAGTTACCACACCTTCTACTGGCACAGTTTACTGCTTACTGCCACAGTTTTATTATTGCACTATTAAAAAATGCATTGTCGTTGACTTTACTTATGCACTTTCGTAAGACTTAGGTTGACCTACTTCTAAAACTGGTATCATATCCCAGTCTAAGTATTTTTACACCAACTTGATTATCATGTTATCTCGATCAATGTGTCTGTGAATAAAAAGTACTTTATGTCCCGCATATACGGGTGTGTGTGTGTGTGTGTGTGTGTGTGTGTGTGTGTGTGTGTGTGTGTGTGTGACAGTCAGGCAGTTTGAGGAGTTTAAAATACAGTTTAATACAGTTTAATACAGTATAATACAGAAAAATACAATCAGGGTGGTGGGGGGAGTTCCCCCCTTCACCCTGATTGTTGGTTTTTAGTGTCTTTTAGTGTTTTTATAAGAAATTGTAAGAAAAAACAAAAAAGACAGTTTGAAGAGCTCTTCAAACTGCCAAATTTCTCCTCAAACTGCCCAATATATATAAAAATGCTTCTTTAAAGTGCCTTTTTGATATATATATATACACACACACACACACACACACACACACACACACACACACGTTATTTCTGGGAATCTACAGCGTTCTATATACAAATGGCTCTAGCGCGGTCCCGGAAATAACGCTTATATATTATATATTTCTGTTTTCCAGGACATCCTGGAAATAACGTCGGGTCCTGGTAATAACAGTGACATACAGGGTATTCGTCTCGGAAATAACGCACGCCGATATTTATATAATATTTATAGTAAGTCCGCATTGTACAAATGTCTAAATTATTCCAAGTCCTCAAATATAATTTAATTTAATAATCATGTTTGCGCTTCGAGTAAATCCCTATTTTTTGTCGTCGGGATTGGGGCTGATCCGTCACACCGTTGACACAAAGCGTCCTGGGGCGCGTATTGATGCTCTGTGGATGGGCACTACGGACAGCCTTCGAAGGCTCACCAACAACCCATCTGAAAACTATCAAAATACTCATGGCAATTGCGCCAAAAGGGCATGTCATGCCCGCTTTCGCGGCATTTTCCAAAGTTTCCAGAAAGAATCACAACCGTTTGTTATCGAAATTATGTAATAATTGGTTTGCGTGGAAATCTGTGTTCGGTTGTTAGTTCGTATCTAGCAAATTGTTCGCAGGCGAAACATTTCTTGTCAAGGACCTCATCTGAATCCTGTTCTCTTTTGTGTTTTCGCGAATTGTCTCGCATCCTGCTTATAATTAGTTCACATTTTAATATATATGCGGACAACGTGAAGCTGCTTTCTAATGTACGGTCAAACGATGACGCTACTGTCCTTCAGGCTGATTTGGCTAGGCTCACCATATGTGATTGAAAGAAAATAGACTCTTTTTCAATACCAGCAAATGTTGCGTCATTTCTTTTAGTAATAAGAGCTAGAACTCTATTACTTTCTGATTACTTTATAAATAGTGTAAAAACTTACGAGAGTCAATAAGATAAGATATCTGGAAATAATATTCCACTCTGGTCTATTGTCTACCGCGCATATTGATTGCATTATATCCAAATCTTTCAGATCTTCTGGTTTTCTAAAACGTAAATCTGTGGGAATATTAAAAAAGGGCTTAAGTTCAATTTTTCAAAAATAGTCATAGTATTTTTTGCATTGTATGAGATCTATTGCATCATCTGGGTAGATATCAACACCTACAGATAAATAAAAAAAAAACAAATATATAGTTCTAAAAAGGGCCTGTCCACTTGTTTCTATTGTGTTCTAACATTTAAACCATATGATTTCTCGTAAACTTTTTCAAGTGACTTAAGCCCTTTTTCTATATCACTACCAAAATATGACATATATACACGTAGATATTAAAACTAAAGGTATTTGATAATAATGAAAATCAAAAACTTTTATAAAGTTGGTATATTAATCGAAAGTTTGTACATCTAACCTTTTACAGATACATTTTAATATATAATATATATATATATTTGCTTATTTGTACAATATATTGATTAATTTTTAATACGAATATCAAATGATTATCGTCTTAAAAAATGTGAAAAATTTAATTATGTAAAAAAATTTATATAAAAAATTTAGTTATCAATAACATTAAAATATTTTTATTAAAAATTTGGCCATTACAAAACTTTAGTGCGATCCATATTTACACTAAGATTCTACGTACCCTACCGGGAATCACATTTAGAGGTTTTTAACGGTTGGTTATTGATCGATCTTTACTCTTTGTAATGCTTTATAGAGACAACTAGATCAATATTTAGCTATATGCAACGAATCAATTGCATAGTTTGCAAAATGATTCCTGCATCTATTTTTATCAGTGCATTTTGCCATTTGGTTATCTAATATTCTCATAAATAATAACATATAAACACTTAATCATCCACAGTCGAAAAAAATTCATGCTCCCAAAGTCTTCGATGTTTAATAATAAGTAAATATAACACGTATAAAAGGTTTATGAATTTCGAGCAGAATTTAATTGACTACGTTTATTGTAAGTTAGAAAATTTGTAAAAGTTGCTAGTTACTGTTATCACACAGCATTTGTGACACATAATTTTTTCCAACTGTGCATATTTGTCTTGATATAGTATTATAATATTTGTCCTCTTCTTACGTAGTTAACATAAAATACCATCATGGTAATGATCTAATAAATACTAAACATTTTTCTCTACTATTGTCAGTAAAGCATATCATATTTGATAAAAATATTGATTTATGGTCACTTGTGGTCCTATTTTTTTGCAAGTACAAAATTCGGAAAGTGTTGAAACATACACTGAGAAAAAAAATTTAATTGACTCAATTAAATTCTTATTTGAATACGAACAATTAAATAATTTTATTGAAACAAAAATATTAGACGTAATCGAATGCATATATTTCATTGAATTTATTTAATCAATCATTGAATCAATATAATATTCATTAGATTCAATCTCATATTTTTCTTTCAATAAAATTATTTAATCCGTATTCAAATGCGGGGTTAAGCAAGTCAATAAAAAATTTTTTTCTCATGAGTGTAGAAATCTCTTATAGAATTAATAATTAAAATTCGTGCATCATGTACTGAAAATCATATTTCACCTCTTATCCGTCAATGTAAACAACAGTTAACACACTGCTTTTTAAAGTAATCATTAAATTTAAATTATATTTACAACATAAAAGCATTATTTTATTTCAATTATGCCATAAAAAATATTTACAAAACGTTTTAATAAAAAACCCGTTATATATCTTCTCAGTATTTTAATAAGGTATTTTCGATTGGAACTGATATTTAAGTAATCTATAAGTAATTACCAATACGAAATTTATTATAGCGTTTATGAAAATCGTTTTAAAAATGTAATTGGTACTCCAAGAACAAAGATATGTAATCAATACTATAGCGTAACACTAGACAACAAATAAGAAGCTTAACTTATAAAATAGAAATAAGTAATAACTATACTTCTTAATGAACACCTTTTACATTAAATATTAGGAATGTTGTTACTCTACTCATTAATAATATGATCTACCTATTTATTTACAATGGATTTTAAATTAATGAGATGAATTATTGTTGGTGAAAATTTAGTCTTACTATCAAGACTATAACGTTCTGAACAATTTCAATAGGAGAAAATTAAGTTTTCGTAAGTAACTGCCGTTGGCATAATCACGAAACGATGAAATAATATAATTTTCAATTGTCTACGAGTTCGCATTATTATTGGTTTGGTTTGTGCGTTGCGGCATTTGCGTATTAGTAGGCGTCATTAGTGTCGCAACAGGTTCTGGCTGTGGTTCTGGATTCACTCGTCGACTTCCGGGTGGAACGTAGCACCACCATGCCAAAAAGAAGAATAACAGCGATGCACATTTGCCAATAAACGCTAAACCAAACATGTACCTGAAAATGAAATGGTAAACACATTTTTCCCCACGAAACACTAAATTTTCAAATATTCTGCATCATATATTTTAGCAGGACAAGAAGTCTTCAAGAGAAAAAAGTCACCTGCTCATGTAATAGTTATCGTAGACAAGGCAGGCCCCTCTGCCGTCGCAGGTCTCGTGCCACAGTATACAGGTGTCGTCTATGAGGGTGCCGAAGATGACGGGCGCGGGTATCGTGCCTAGGATACGCACCTTCATCCACTGGATGCCGAGGGCGAAGGAGCGCTGTTCGTCGCGCACGACGCGCAGCGTGCCCGAGAGTGCGGGCATCGTGCACAGGAAGGTGATGAGCATGTTGCAGAAGGCGAGGCCGATGAAGAACCAGAGGTAGTTGCACTTGCTCCCGCAGGTCGTGTTAGTGGCCTCGTACGGGATCGCGCCAGGACGACCGTAAGGCGCCCCTGACAGGTTCATCGCCGCAGCATGGATGCAGCTGCAGTTCGCGTAGATCTGAATTTTCGGGCAAATCAAGCGTACGCGTTATTTTTGTTTTGTTGACTTTTTTTTAAATTAAATTTCTTTACAAATTGTACATGTCTTTTCGAAGGCGTATATGTATATATATATATATATATACGTGAGCTAGTAGTTGTCTTACTTTAACGTCAGGCAGTGATATTTCTTGGAAACAGCCAGCGTGACAGGGAGAATAGTAAGTTACTCCGTCAACACCGCAAATGGGGTTAAAGTTTGAGGTAGAACATCCGCAACCGGTGTTGCACGTGCCATCTAAACTTAATGGCTTCCTGGAAATTGTGTCAGATGTTTGTGCAAAGTTAATTTATTCCCGTATTAAAGATATATTTATTTTAAAGTGCTTCCTTAAATTGTATAACTTTTTTTTGATAGACTTTACTCACTTATCATCGTTAACATAAGGTACTGTAAGTCCGGCAAAGTCCAAATTCGGACAACTCAGAATGAAACATAACGTGAATGCAATGCACGCTGCTGTGGCTATAATACAGAATTTAAGGATTCCCGCGCAGGGTAAATTCCAGCGTTTTATTAAATAGCCACCGAAGAAGGTTCCCCCACCGCCGGCTGGTACTGTAACTAATCCTGAGAACAGATGAAAATTTATATTAGAACGAAAATTTGTTAGTGTTACAGCTGCTGCATTTAATTATTTAGAATAATGTGTTATACCCATAAGTAACGCTGCTAAGCTGGCGCTAACGCTAAATTGGTTCTCTATTAATTTCGGAAGAAAAGCCGCGAAACCGGCTATAAGGAGACCCTCACTAGCTCCGGCTAGGTTCAGCATAAAAAAGGCCGGATTACCGAGTAATTCCGACAAGGCTCGTGGCATTTCACGGATTTTTGAAAAGGCTTCTCCGGTCCCGCCGCTAGATGACTTCTCATGGGCTTCCGATACTTTTTCTTTGGCTAAATCTTCGGAACCTGTACGAGACACGTCAAAATTATTATACGTAATAAAATATAACTGTATCATAAATAATTACGGTAAAATATAAATATTGATATAAAAATACTTTAAGTACAAGAATAATGCATATTAAATAAAAGTTTTAGTCGATAGGAAAGGTAAATTAAAAATAAAGTAATATATTAGGTTAATTTAAAATAAGTGAAAAAGTGCAGTTAAATACGGGTATTGTTTCTTTTTTTTTTGTCATCCTAAAAGACAATTTTGTTGTATCACTATTTTGTCAGAATAAACATTTAGAGAAAAAAAAAGATGTTTCACTTTACGAATAGAAAGATTACATGCATAATTCAGGCAAATTTAATCTGCCTTCCCAAATAAATAAAGTTGTATAATAAATACTGAACTTCACCTGGTAAAACTGCCGGAAAGGCTAAAAGCGGTAACGCAATTACGAAGCAAATTACAGTGGCTGCAAGAAAGCCGACCCACCAAGCTCCTATCCATACGTTACTCTCGGGCGTTAATCCAATTCTGCAATTTAAAAGTTACTTATACACTTTTTCATCAGTAATTAAGTAATAATATTCATTTAAGAGAAAAAGTTTTCAATTGTAAACAAAGCGTTGTTTACATACTGTTTGTCTAAAGTTTTGTGAATCAAAATCAATTGTGAACGTTATATAAAAAGACGAAAAAGAAGAGACCCACAACAACTATTTTTGCAATTAACCGGATTTTCACCCCATTATAATAGTCTCTCCCAACAAAGCTTCTTCTGCTCCCCGAAAATTGCATCTGCACGCTTTGTTTAACTATGATCAAGACGAAGCGATCTCTCGGCGAAGCAATTCACGGAGATGAAAGGTCAATTTTCCCTGCGAGCCCCTATATAACTCGCGCGTCTCCAAAAACATTCCCTTCGAAAGGGTGATTGATCGTTCGGAAATAGCTGACTAACCGAGGCGAAACGAACGAGGCGGTTCGGGACCCGCGTGCAGTCTAAGCACGTTTATCGCATATATGTGTGTATGTGTCTGCATGTGTGAGCCAGGCCGTATATATGCGTCGGGGGCGCTTTTCAATAAACTTGCCGCGGCGACACACACGCGATGCGCGCCATCGGCAAACGCTTTAGAATTCAAAAATTTGTCGAATGATCTAATAAAGAAACGTATTGGCGCGCCGTTGGCGTAAACCGATTTCTCCGGGGATGTGTGTTGCTTGTATATGATTTCGCAGGCAAATGTCAAGCGTGCAAGCTAGTGTACAAGAAAAACATGCCGATTTGTATATTTCAATATTGTGTTACCGCTTCAGCCCTGAAATCAATGATATTTGTATTTTTATTTAAGCCCGGAGTTCATAAAAAAAAAGTAAATACAATTATTATTGAAGCGTATTTTGGCGAATTCGCGGTAATAGTTCCGCACGTTATATCGACCAAATGAACGATAAATCCCTGGAAGAATTTAATAAAGTTTATAGCGTCGTAGATCGTTGAGATATGACGCGAAATAAATGATACTCGTTGCTATAAGGTAGCACGTATTATCGATGTGAGTACGTGCTTCGTATGGCCCTGGTAACATAATAGTGGTAACGTAAATAATTCATATCGTATAAAGGTTTATTTATTGCAGTGAGATTGTCAATGTCTTAATTATTTCAAGTCTCAGTTAAATACGTCGACCATATACAGTAAAAAATTAATATAAGAATACGAATGAAAAATTACCCTTTTCATAATAATATATAACTTAAAAGCAGAGATATGTTCCGGGATAAATTCAACGACCATTAAGTGATGTAGATCGAGCGCAGGAAAAGTTGGAATTCAATAAATATATTAAGGGGAAAGTGGATGGATGTAATCGGTTTCGTCCAAATTACAAGGTGTAAGCACTTCTATACGTGTTCTCTCCTATAGCACTCAACTGATTCGACTGTATATATGTACAGCAGCTCGGAAAACTACTGCAGCGAGATAAATCGAGCAAATGTATTACGGAAACCCTCCTCGAGCAAACATTTCGAGCTTACAAATTCATTTTATCACACTTCCCCTTCCCCAGGCAGCGCGACGATTTACTTGGAAAATTCCAGAGAAAAAAAACCTGATTGCAAATTTGTATTAATGAACGACATATACATTCCCTCTGATGTCGAGCAGTATATAAATAAACAAGACTGCCATGAAGGAAAAAAAGAAGTCGAACGAGAGAGAGAGAGAGAGAGAGAGAGAGAGAGAGAGAGAGAGAGAGAGAGAGAGAGAGAGAGAGAGAGAGAGAGAGAGAGAGAGAGAGAGAGAGAGAGAGAGAGAGAGAGAGAGAGAGAGAGAGAGAGAGAGAGAGAGAGAGAGAGAGAGAGAGAGAGAGAGAGAGAGAGAGAGAGAGAGAGAGAGAGAGAGAGAGAGAGAGAGAGAGAGAGAGAGAGAGAGAGAGTAAAGGGTAGTAAGAGTTATAAGGGACGGGAAGGGACGCGCTGGCGTCAAACGTCGGTTTACCGCGGCGCGCTTTCCCCACGGGACTTTCTTTCGCCCGATGCATAGCACGGGATCGCGCGCACTATTAATCTCGACCCATTATACGTAGTTATATACTCTCTAATAGCACACACACACACATATACGCACGATCACTTTTTCCCGCACGATATTTATGCCGTCGTTCTTTCCTCGTCCCCTCTACTCTATATTACACGCTCACCTTCCTTTTTTTTTCATCAGCGCGCAGAAAGAAGCGCAACGAATAGGATATCGGGCGCGCGAACTATGGGACTAAAAATTGATTCCTCGGAATTTCCGCGCGAGCGCCAGATAACGAAATCTGAGAGGAGGAGACGAGGGTAAATCGAATTTACGGCGTGAAGCTATATATGTATATATACGCGCCCGAAAAAAAGAGGATCAGCGCGGCGGATATGAGAAGGGCGCAACTCGCGGAAGGAGACTCCGCGTGCGGCTGCCTTGGACCGAGTGTCTCTTATTTACGAGTGGTATATACGCCATCGGCGGCAAAAGTTTATCGCCCAAGTGTGTCTGTGCGCGCGCGTGTGTTTACCTTCGAACACGGAAATGCCATTGTGCCGGAGAAATGAATTTATTAATATTGCCGGGCGGCTCTGCGGCCAGGGGCGACAATGGAGAGGTGAAATTTACGACGAAGGGGGGGAGAGAAAGAGAAACGTTTACTTTTTTCCGAAGTAGCTATTGTGCGCTCACCCCTATATATATATATGCAAGTATAAAGTGCGGCGAGAGCCAAGTGGATCTCGCGCGCGTACCGCATTTTCACATATTATAACGGCGTGCGACGCGCAGGGGCTTCGTTATGTGCATTATGCTGATGGCGCGGGGAATGAACAAAGTGCGCGTTTGATGAAGGGATATTATACGGCTTGTTTGGATTTTGATTTGTGTGGAAGTTTGGTGGCGGTGCGTATTACGGTTGGAATGAGGATTAATCGTGCGACGGAAGTAAGTGGCACTCGATGGGGCGATTCTGCGGTGCATTATTTGAGATGTTAAAGCTCATAAAGTGAAAAACTTCGGTATAGTTTACGACTGCTGTTGTGCTTTCTTTTTCTTCGTTGCGCGGAGCATAAGTGACAAATAGAAAGAAAAAAATTGCCAGCCATACCAGATTTTTATTTATATATTTGTAAAGCTAGGGTAAGTAATATGAATAAATCGACAGTATATATAGTTAAAAATTGTGAAAAGATAAATTTAGTGATGAATACTGACACCGATATATATATATGTACATCTTTTTATATAAAATAGTATAATCTCAAAAAATGCTTTTAAGGGATTAAAAGCAGCACGCTAGTGCAAAGACGTTTATATAGCAAACACTACACGTTACAATGATTTGATTAAAGAGGAACGAAAATTGCTTTACTTACGATCCGGGATCAACTCTGAGAAAGTCGGTGTACAGTTTGAGCAGTTCGCCTCCAATGACGTAGCCGCAGGCGGGCCCGATTACCGCCATTGTGTAGTAAATGCCTGCCAATTAGAATAACGTACTTAAGTCCTGGGTGACATCGCCGATGTAACTCCTTTCTCTCTCACTCTCTCGTCGCTACTTTAATTTCAATTTCGGAAGCTCTCGCGCTCTCCTGTAATCGGATTACAGGGCGTTAATCAACAATCATCGGGCTGGCTTTAATCGTCTTTAAGGGTGTTCCCGTAACAACGCGTGATTCTTCAGCCGTTTAATCGAAATGAGGATTCTTGGTTAATGCGATATCCTCTGGAGTTTTTATACGTTTATTTAGGACTATTTTTCCAATGAATAAATAGCAATTAATTAGAAAAAAATTATTACTTTAGTGTTAACCATAAATTACCTATGTTTTTGCTATAACTTTATGGCTAAGAACAATATTTTGTTTTTATATGATACTTATGTATTAATTTAAAGTAAATTCTGACATTTACATTTCACGAAATTTATATGTTAACTAACATAGTAATACTTTTAGATACATTGTGTTATTGGTATGTATTGATTTTTATTATAAAAATATTTCCATTTGCTTAACACGTTAGCTATAAAATACCGTAAATCAGAGGAGTATGGGGGTGGTAATTTAAATAATAATAAAGTACACATAATTGAGTAAATTATATTCGAATGAACATGACAGAAAAAATGCGTGTCACTTTATTTCTTTAATTAGATTATTCTTGTACTTTTAAAAATAGTTAATTTCTCGAAAATTACATTCTTCGCGTTCACTACAACGCCCTAGAACGGAAAATCCTACATAAAATTAAATTTCTCTACCCAAGAAATATACTTTTTAAGCATAAAATGGGAAAATACACCTCTATAGAATTTAGTTTTTGAAGTATACTTTTTACACGAGTGAGATGAGGGTTATTAAAAAATTATTCAACTACTTACATTTTTAGAAATTTAGTATTTCAATAAAAACTATTTCTCATGAAAACAATGTTACAAATATCAAGCTCTACTCAAAACGGCTCAAGTGCGTGAATTGTCCGAAATTTAAGGCAACATTAAAGGACTATTAAAAAGCGCTCGTAAAATCCTAAACGAGAGAAGAAAGAGAGGGAGGGAGGGAGGGAGAAAAAACGCACTCGTGCGCGCGAGTACAAGCGCACGTACGCGCGGTAAAGTGTTTTTACCCAGATAGACCGAGGACATTTTCTTGGAGACGTTCTCGTCGAGATAAGTAACGCCGAGGGTGTAGAACGGCGCGGCACCTGCGCCGTGCAGCAGCTGGGCAACGAGGAACATCGCTAAGTACAGGCCGCTGTAGGGCTCGAGCTCCGTCTCCTCCAAGCCCGAGCACGAGGAGGACACCTGCGAAAAGTCGGGTGAAAAACAACGTTACGTATATGTCGTGGCGCTGGAAAAACATGAGCCCCGTATTATAGGTTATATATCAGTACGCTCTTCCCCTGCCAGTGAGATTACGCGTATTTTTTATTTAGAGTGCTGCGGAGTCCCATAAGTATAACTGATCACTTTTTAGTATCCGTTCAAAAGCAATTCAGTTAGTGAATTATAGTTATCATGTAGTAGATCTCAGGGTAAGAGAACATGTAACTTACAACCGTTTGCATTTGAAAAACTACGTGTTCCGCTTGAATTTTTGCTAAATTCAAAGTTTAAACATTACAGTCTCTGTAATATTATGAATTTATGATGAGTTCAGACTAACTTAATAAAAATAATTTCAAGATAATAAATTTTTGCATCTTTTAATTTGCGATAAATTTTTTTCGGTATTTTTTTTTTTTTTATAATATTGTTATATACTTTTAATAAAAAATATATTGTATTAAATAATTGTAAGTAATGTTGATAACAAACATTACTTACAACTATTTAATACAATATATTTTTTATTAAAAGTTACCACATTACTGAATCTTTAATTTCAAACTGGCAGTTGCAACGCGAAACATGCAGTTTTTATTAATAATTTATTGCTTGAAGCGTAAAAATGTCCAATATCTAGATAACGAAAAAGAGTATTGTTAAACTATTAAGTCTAGTAATTTTCAACTCCAGTTTAAGGATTAAAATATATAAACTTATTTACAAAAAAGAAATTTAATAGTATATTATGCACCAAGGGAATAAAGTGGGCTGTGTGCTCCCTGCGCGAGTTGTCGCCTGAGCGAAGCGAGGGCGACAAACGCGCAGGTTCGCACAACCCACTGTATTCACGAGTGCAATATACGACTTTTTAACACAACTATCATAAAGTTCGTACTCGTTTCCCGCTGAAAAGGGAAAAAATGCTGCATATTGATTCCCTAACCTCACTCTCGTTTCCAGCGCAACGCACTGTTTGTGCCCGAGCCGAAGGCGAGGGCACATGTGCGTGGCGCTGGGGACTAGAGTGGGGGTAGGGAATGAACGTAGCTCTTTTTTCCCACTTCGGCGGGAATAAAGTACGAACTTTATGATGGGGTGTGTTAAAAAATAATATTGAATACAATTAGGTATACTTTTTTCAACGTTTCAGGAAGTAAAAAATACTTCGATAAAAATGTAATTTGCTGAGTAAATTTATTTGGTTTTGAATTGCAATGCACATAATAGCTTACATCAAATTTGCATACGACATATTTTATTATTTATTATTCCTGCAAAATGACAAAGGAACGTTATACTTCTATTCTCTTCAAGGTTTTCATTTTTTTGTCTGATTTAGGAAACAATTTCATCATTTGAAATTGAGTTTGAACAAATTTTTCACAATCATGAATAGCGAATGTTTTATGTTAATATTTTTGAGTGTATCTAGTCTATATCATGGAAAAGAAATACATAAAGATTCTCAAAAATATAGTTTTTTAACAGCATTAATGAAGAACATATAAATTAAAATCAATTCAAAATATCAAATAACAATTTTTACATCAACGGATTTAAAATCTTACCGAACTACGATAACATTATTAGAATGGTTACACGAAACAATCCAACTGTCATTACCCCCAGATAAGATTAATGGTATTAAAAAATTAAATTATTACCTATATTCTGGCCTTTACCTAATATTTGTTACTGATTCAAAGCAAAAAAGAAAATTTATAAAAGCAATGATGTATACAGCGTCCATCAGGTATGATTCAACTTTACCACAGCTATCTGGAAGGTTAAAATGTCTAGTTCTCTTTTTCCATAAAAATGACAGGCCTACTTTTAAAGACCAGCATGAATACATTACAAGCCTTGCTTGGTTTCCGCAATTTTCAGATTTTTTGATTATTGACATAAATGTTGAGGATAGATTTTATGGTTCAATTATATTTTATTATAACGATTTTAATATGATATTTATTACTAAAAAATACACAAATGATAGTGAAATATTCTCAGATAAACTGAAGAATGGATATCATCATAAAGTAAGCATTAGTTATGTTGAAATCTCTAGAAAAAATGATACTTCTCCATTAATAAAGGATATAAATGTACTAATGATAATAATAGCATTGCAAAGTCTGAACTTTTCAGTGCACGTGGATAAAGTTGAAGCAAAGACTTTATATTACTTAATTTTGCCTTTCATCGCACAAATATAATAGCTCCGAGACAACTGTTTGTAATAGAAAATTTACCAATTTTACGTTTTAACAAAGAATGCGAAAACCTTATCATGCTTTGGTTTTTATTTTATTTTTTATCTTAATAACACTTATCACAAGGTACTTGACGAAATCATTGTAATTGAGAATTAATTTTTTGCGAACATTCAACATTCTTGATGCTTTTGGGTACGTCGGTTGAAGTCGCACCGCAAACTCTAATACAGAAGATATTTTTTCTGTGTTTCATCGTTATATCTATATTTTATTCTGCAGAATTTTATTTAGATATTATCGACTTTAAATTTGTGAAGGGTGGAAAAATTTTGGACTCTCTTGAGGCAATAAATAAATCTGAACTAGAGATTTACATTGAGAAATACATGTTAGAGGTAATCGATGACATAGAAAATGATCAACTTGTATCGAGTATTGCGTAGATAGGATAATTAAACTAAAGGACGTCGATGACTGTTTAGAAAATTTGCGAAAGGGATATTATAAGAAAATCATATGCATCATGGATGAAAGTAAAGCGATGGAATTAATAACTCCATTCTCAAACGCACTAGGGATGCCACGTATGAGAATAGCCCCCAATTCTGCATGTGTTTCATTGTAAAAGACGATTGGTTTTGTTAGAAAGATCCTCACCATATAACTTTAAATTACAAGCTATTACCCTGGTAGAAAATAATCCAACCAAAATGGCTTAACTACAACGGTTGGCCAATCTCTTTGGCCAACGAATAACAAAAATATTGACGAACGGTTGGCCAGTGTATGGTGAACTATCGATAATTAAAAGCATCGAATGCGTAGACTAGGTCTTTGGGGTGGCCGGTGATGGACTCTAGGTGGTGCGCTCCGTAGTTTTATGCGTTAAGATCTCAGGATGAATCTAATACGTGGCCCAGGTGTTCGGGGTAGCCGATGACGATGTCTAGGTGGTGCGCTCCGTAGTTTTTTGCATCTAGGTGTTGGAACACATCGAATGCGTGGTCTAGGTCTTTGGGAGAGCTGATCATGATGTTTAGGTGGTGCGCTCCATAGTTTTTTGACTCCCGGTGTTGGAACACATCGCAAACGTGGTGGACGAGGAAAACCACGGAGCGCGTTACCTAGACACCGTCATCGGCTACCCCGACCACCTAGACCACGCATGGAATGCATTCCGACACGTAGACGCAAAAAACTACGGAGCGCACCACCTAGGCATCGTCATCGGCTACCCCGAACACCTGGGCAACGTATTTGATGAGATCCAACACCTACAATCAAGAACCTACGGTGCGGACCACCTAGACTCCGTAATGGGCTACCCCAAAGATCTAGACCACGCATTCGATGTGTTCCAACACCTAGATGCAAAAAACTACGGAGCGCACCACCTAAACATCGTCATCGGATACCCCGAACACCTAGATGACGTATGGAATAAATTCCGACACCTAGATGCAAAAAACTACGGAGCGCACCACCTAGACTCCGTAATGGTCACTCTGAACACCTAGACGACGCATTCGATAAGATCCAACACCTACAGCCAAAAACCTACGGTGTGCACCACCTAGACTCCGTAATTGGCTACCCCGATCACCTAGACCACGCATGGGATGCATTCCGACACCTAGATGCAAAAAACTACGGAGCGCACCACGTAGACTCCGCAATCGGTCACCCTGAACACCTAGACAATGCATTCGATGAGTTCTAACACCTAGAACCACAAACCTACGGCGCGCACCACCTAGACTCCGTCATCGGCCACCATTTACGAAGCTTTTCTTATTATAGTATTCATTGGCCAACCGCAAGGCTTATTCCGTAATGAAATAAGCGGTAATTATTACCAACCGTTGGTTAAACGGTTGGCCAAACCTTTGCGATTTGGTGAATGGATGGTCAACGGTTGGTTACCACTTCTACCAGGATATAAACAGTCTTATAGAAAACGGAGTTTCTCAGTATACTGAAAATATGATGAAATACGTTGCTCATCGGGAGCAATGGGAACAAGAAGAGAATACAGATTTTGAAAATACTGTTTTAATAGTATATTGTGTGCCAAGGGCGTAAAGTGGGTTTTTTAGACCAAGTGTAGGGTTACAGTACGAGTCGAAGGTGAGCTAGCACGAGCCGAAGGCGAGTGCGTTTGCGAACCGAAGACGAGTACTGCAACCACACGAGGTCAGAAAACCCACTTAGCCCTTGGTACACACCATATTTTTTGTACCGCAAGTATAGATTTTTGCGTTTTTTTCAATTTACTAAAGTGTGGCTAACGTGAATTGCTTTTAACTCAAGAACCAAAATTGTATTAAATATTTTTAGCTTTAATATTTGCTATTTTTTCAAAATATCGATGATTTTCTTAAACAATCTTGAAAACTCCATTCAAAAACGATAGCGGGCGTTTTTCGATTTTTATCGCCCGCTATACGGTGAGCAGCGGGCGTTTGTCAGTTTTTACCGCCCGCTAGCTGGTCGGCAAGCGATCGCTTTCGGCTCTATTAATAGGTTCAAAAAACGCGAAAATCGTGCTTGCGGTACAAAAAAAGCTGTTACAATACTTTTGACCATTGGATACATGATGTCTTCTTTTCCTTTTATTTGTGAAATATTTAATCAACATATTTATTGACGTACAGACAAAAGATAAAATCTAATATTTTTTCTATGTATAACATTGTCGTATCAAAATTAAACAATAAATTAAATAATTAAAAACTATAAGTATTAATTATTTATTTATGGACATTCTCTAGCGTACCTTCTAAAAGTATCTTTATCATCTATTTGGTAAGAAAAATAACCTAGTCCTAAAAGAAAAATATCTGATTTATATAAAATTAGATTATCCCTGCTCAAGGATCTCATTTTCGTCAATTTTCTACTATAGGTTTGTATTAGCCATTATTTGATCACAGTTATAAAATAATACTATATTATACGTTGACGTCGACTATATTATTTCCACGGTTATTTTGCCATATGTAATATTACTTCTGAAGCGGAAAAATTGCTACAAAAAGTCAGAAATTAACCGCTACAAGAACATGTGGGTTCGACTCATTGATCCCCTTCTGTAAACTATTGATTTAAAAAAAAAATGGTTTCTTTCTGAAGGTAATATCTATCGATTAGATCTTTTGAAAGAATACTGTACCAAGACCAACTGAATTAGTGAAAGCATTTACAATTGAGAAACACTTCTTGGGGGTGATCTACACAGTACTAAAGTACTAGGTACAGAATATTATTTTAGAGCATTAATACATCGTTTTACGGACAAACAAACATGTTTTTAATACATTAAGAATTATTATTATAGAGAATTTTGTGAATATTAGGTGTACAGCATTTCGATACAATGAAAAATACAAAGTTTCCTTTAGGAGGAATCAATTCCATTCATGTATACTTTTCAATAAATATCTATTTTTCTCTTATATTCGAAGCAATAAAATTGCTCAATATACATTATTTATAAATGAATAATTTTACGATCGCTTTTTTAATGAAAATATAGCATAAAAAGATATCCAATTTTAAGCCGTGCAATATGTTACTCCGTAGTGTTACGGCAAAGTTTGGGGAGCGAGATTTACGTTCATCTCTTTTTAAAAGTACGCTGACTCCAGACACTACCGTAAATGTGAATTTGAAACGAAGTTGCTGTAACTTACGCGATCTAACGTGGTACTTCAGAATACTTGAAAAACTGAGACTGATATTTATACGATTTTGTTACTAACTGTTTAAATGAAAATAAATAAGTAATAGTTTATGATAAACGAAAAAATCATTTTCTTTTAAAAGCAATATACAAGAGTTTAAAAAAAGAGTTTATAAATAATCTCATAATTATAAATTATAAAATTACAACCATTCATATATATATATATGTAACGCTTTACATATTGCAATAAATAATCTATGTTTATTATTATGTTAATTACTTGAATTTATATTCAATAACTAATTATGCAGCTTGAATAATTTTATATTGAAAGCCTATAAAAATAAATTTTATATCTTTTATGCCTTACAATAACTACTTCAGTAACCAACTTTATAGTTTTGCAAAGACACAAACATCTTGGAATTTTCCAAAATAAAAAGAAGTCGTATTCACATACGTTATAAAATTCAACCTACTTACAAAGAATCCATATCATGCTATTGATTAAAAGAGAGCAAAAAAAAGGGGCGGATGAAATCGATGCAAACATCTTTATAGAGCTCGCTCGAGCGTGCGTACGTATAGCCGAGGGCGAAACGTCAGGGAGGGATGGAGGGAAAGACGCTGAAAGAGAAGTGTCACAGGCAGTATCTGTACCGTCGCGCAATCGAGCGAGAATGGGCCACTTGCTTACCGAGTGCTGCATCGCCGTGGAGTTTGTCGACCTCCGGCACGTGTTCTCCACCTGATTGCTTCCTCTGTATGGTCCGGCCAAATAGTGCGGCGAGGCGAACAGAAGGCTACCCAGACCCAGCACCAATACACCAACGCCGATGTACCTGCAAGTTCGAGAACGCGTTACATTGTCGACACTCGGGTGCGGTGCATTAACACTTGAATAAGCTTGGTCATTTTAGTTGTGTGATATATATTTGTAATCGTAAATCTCAAATCTCAATACATGCTCGCGTGGTACGAATTTGTCTACGGTAAAGTCAACTTTAGCGGTGCCACCAGCAATGTTAATTTACAAAAGAAAAATAATTGTCAAAATACAAGATCTTTATATTTGGTAATATGTATGTTTCTGTAAAGTTTTTTAATATTGGCAAATCAGTCGCGAAAATCGTGTTTCTTGGCCGGCCCGATCGATCAACACAGCTTTCCGGCTGTCTTGGCACAAAAGCGCATAAAAGCCGCTTGAGCGGGAAATTGATGTTTCAGTTTCGCGTTACTGAGCACACACATACACATGCGCGTATATATACCAACACGGACCTCGGTTTGCTGGAGTTAGAGCGACCGCCCAAATAGCTGACCGGAACCAACAGGAGGAAACTGGCGATGTCGTATCCTCCGGCTATGAGGCCAGTCTGCGACGAGCGAAAGCCAAATCTCTTCTCGATCGTCGTGATGACGACGTTGATGAATCCATTTACCACCATGCCTGCAAAAATTCCGATGGGTTTATATAGATCGCGGTAAGCTCAGGTTTCTTATAAGAACTTGGATCTACAGATCAGTGTAACTGATGGAGCATAAGGTATTTTATCATAATATTTAGTTGATTGTGCTTATAAAAATATATAATATTATTAAACATGAGTGCATTGAATTATTTAAAAAAATGGAAATAGATATTTATGTAAATAACAAATTTGTTTTTAGCATTAATATAAAACGTCAAGAAATCGGAGAGGTTTCTTTACATTTCAGCTATATGTTTTATTTATGTTTTTGAAAAGAAAATGTTTCATAGTTATCCTCATAAAATAAATATTTGTTAGCTTCGATATTTTGTGCATCAATAACTTCAGACGGAACAACATAAAGTAAATTATTTTCCTGAATTTCCAGCATAATTCAGTTAATTACAGTCAACGAGGTGCGTTCATTAGCATTTTCCTCGCTGGGGCGTTTATCCTTGTACTAGGCGATTTAAATGAACTTACAGTAGTATAAGCTTTATGCAAAGCAAAGTGTGGAAAACAAACAATCTGATAAAATGAAACAAATAATTATAATATTGTTTCCTCTATATACTTAATCCAAATATTATTTTCAGTCACTTTTGCAATATAATCTTACGGTTATATAGTTTATTTTAAAAAAACTACCCTAATATCTGGTAGAACAATATATTAAAATACTAATAACCAAAATTTCATTCTACCCCCGTTTCAACGCATGACTAAAGATGTTTAAAATTTTACATTTACTATACTAATGTTTTACTAAATTAATTTACGAAAGATTATCTAAAAGTAAAAACAGACGATTGGCAAACGAATATCTAAATAAACACTTGAGCTTCGTAACGGGTTGAAAATAAAGAGCAATCGCCGTTCAGCAAAAAGTTCAGCTATATCCAGCCCGGCTTACCACGAAAAAAGTGGCAATACAGAACCCCCACTTTAATTAAAACTGAACCGTGTCCCAAGCTCTCCGTCGGCTATCCGTTCTCGCAGCGCGCGGTCGCGTACATTTTCACGCCGCAGACATTATCTCGTCGGGCCGATCTATTGTTCAACAATTTCGTTCAATTCCTCTTCCTCCTCCCGCTCCCCTCCGTACTTCGTTTGCCCGATGAAAGAACAGGACACATAAGAGTCTGCGTGTATGCACGCGCCTGTATAAGTAATTTTTCCCGAATGTCGCTCCATTCTTAGGTTCCGTAATAAGGGGCCGGCTGTCGCCTTTTTTCTCGTCGAATGACCCTTTCGCTCATTCTTCTTCCTTTATCTCTTCCTCTTTTCTTCGGCTCTCTCTCTTTCCCGTATATGCCCTCGCCTACATTCACACGCACATATACACATCCACACTTGTTTTCTTCTCTCGCTGTATACACACTGTATTTTTGTCAGTTGTGCTTTTTTCTCCTTCTCCCGTCTTTGCTCACGCTCAAGTGTTCTTTCTTTCGCTGTTTGCTTTCCACCTCTTCCGCTTCTCTATCTTCAGTGCGAACCTTTCTTTTTTCAGAATCAAAAGGAAATAATGCTTGAAAGATGAAAATGTTATTAGGAAATTCTTTTTAAGTATTTTTTTCGCGTGTATTTTGGCGTTTCGCTCAATTTCGCGGGAGCTGTAATCGATGTTTGCGAACGGGGATGGGGCGGCTGCCTATTTGGTGACTAATGGTAAAACTACTTCGAAATCCTATCTAAATTGAGTTCCGAACCAGTATAATTGCCTGGAAACTAATCAACGTTTTAGACAATAAGCAAATGGTAGCTGTAACAGACCGAGATTGGATCGGATTGGATTACTATCTAGATGGCCGAAAGTTTATTTCGTGCTTTATCTATACGGTCTCAGATGCTAATAAATTTGAGTTAACGTGCAATTTAGGGATTTGTGTTGAACTTCCTTGTTTTGTCACACACGATTGTGTACTTTTCAAACTATTTAGGTTCAGCAAGTGCCGCAATTACGAGAAAAATACACTATAAGTTGGTACCTAATTTTCATATTTAATAAAGGGAAAGTTGTAAAAAAAAATATGATAGTCATTTTTGTAAAATGAAAAGTTAAAACCATATTGATTTATCTTAATTTTAATTTATAAAAAATATTCATTGGTTCAAATACCAAAATTACTTATACACTTACAAGTTCAAGTAAAAAACGTTCTCGAAGCTTGGAAAAAATGGAAATAATAGTTTCCCTCTACTCAACATAATCTCTTTCTTATTGGCGCCTCGGCGTTCGGAGCGAGCCACCAACCCTTGCCTCCCTCGCGTGCGCGCGCTCCTTGTTCGACTTGTCCCAAACATCCCCGCGCGCACTCCCGGTCGGAAAACTCGATTTCCGGTTATCGTCAGTCACCGCTCGTCCTCCGCCACCCCACCTACTTCGTCTCGAAATTGCATTTCGATGCGCGAGCGCGCTCGCGTGCTATTAGCGCGTGTCAGGCGACGGCAGTGCTTCTCGAGCCGTCAGGCAAAATAATTATGTCCGACGCCTCTCTCGCTCTCGCCGGGCGTTGCACTGATCTCTCTCTCCCCGTCGCGCGGCCCGAAGTTCGAGCCCGGCTTCGGGAGTTAGCCACGGCGTCCTAGTCGACTATTCACCCTATTACCCTGCTAGACGTGTATATATACTGCAACTGCATTTCCGACGCCCCCGCGCTACTCTCCTGCGGTTCGCACTGTTTAGCGGCAGTTTCAAGATAAAACTTGATGCTGAGTGCTTTTGTTTGTACGCAAGTGAATACGGTTGAATTTTTCAGTTTAGCTGTTCACTAGTGAATTAAAGATTTATTGAGAGCATTCTTTCGAAATTAACCTTTTTTAAGACCATATGCGAAAATTACTTTAGATAAAGTTTTCGTCAATTCGTTTCTATCCCAAAATTACATGTTCAAAAATAATTTAGTCATAATACGTATATATGTATGAATAAATTGTTTTTGAATAAGTAATTATGAAATAAAAACGTAATGATGAAAACGCTTATTGCAGTTTGGATAAAATTAATTCTATTTTTTTTTAAAGAGCTTTGAAATATTCAATGCGGTGATGCAGCGATTGACACAGCGATAACTATAAATTATTTAGAACGAAAATGCTTTTTTTGATTAAATGAAAAAGGAATATAAAAATTATCGAATCAAAAAACGTGTAGAATATGACCAAGTTGAATAAATAGAATAATTAAATTAATGAAAATGGGACATAAGAAAAAAAATCAATAAATTATGATTATCGATCTATTCGCTTGCAAGTTTACTCCCTTATAAATTGTTGATCAGAAAAACATTTATAGAAAAGAATCCCTTATAGACTTTTATCAGGGAATCTATAAAATCGACGTTAAATTAATTACCAAGATATAAAACAAAAATTTTCTTATAATATGTATATAAATAAATACTATTTAAAAAGTTTACTAGTTTTATCACAGAGTTTCAGATGAAATCTCGATTTCTCTAAATATTTTATAATTAACTTACAATTCTTCCGTTTTTTATTGTGACAAGTTTTAAGTGTTATATAGTATTATTTATGTACCTCATTTACATTTACGGACATCATCTTTCCAGTTGGTCTCACCTTTTCTTAATATTAAATTGTTACGCTAAATTATCCACGGAAATATATCACCCCGCGCATACTGTCCATGTCAATAAACTGTCATTTGAACAAAGATTTTTCATTAAAATTCTCAAATTCGTCCTCCCTTGGACACCCACAGACGTCGCGAAACTTTCAATTAAAATCGCCGCTGCAGGGCTCGCTTGACTATCAAAGGCCGCGCTGCGAGCGCGTGGAAAGAGCGAAGAAACAAGGGACGAAATTAGGTGCAGGAGGAGTGTATACCAATCGAGAGTGCGTTTAGCAAAGAACTTGAAAAAATAGAGCGAACTCTATTATACCCAGCGGGTATATAGAAGCAGGGAAAATATATACCTTGCATGGCTCCAGCCCAGCAGAGCCAGAAGAGCGCCCATTTGGCCGTACGGAACTTTTGCAGATAGGAGGGTCGAAACCAAAACCAACCGCACTCGAGATTCTCTCCGGAGACGCTGTCCAAGTCCCTCGGCATGTCCGGCTTAATATTGCCGGTGTCCGGGGGCCCGAGCTTCCCGACGCTGTCTCCAAATTGCTCCGGCAGGCTCGACAGCGTCTCGTGCATGTCCGACACGCCCGACTGCAAAATAATAAGACATGTATTGTTTTATAATTTGTGTGTCTATGTTGTTTATTACGATGGCTATATTCGTATTTGCACCAATGAGAGAAGTATTACAAAGTTTTTATAGAGGTCAGTGGCCTCTTCAGTGGCGTCGGTTAGGTACTCGATTAGACCGCAGAGCAAATAAATTATATAGTTGATCTGTGTTTATCATAAGAATAACTTTTGTATTTTCATTATTGACATTGATTTTAGTTGTTTCAATCTAAATAACGCATTTTAGGAAAAGCCTTTGAGAAGGTGCACAAGTAATTTCTTTTCGGTATATCCAAACTTAAATAATTTCCGTAATGAATGGAAAATGTATGCTAATGCAGTATGTAATTCAACGCTATATGTATATTATACATTTTACAATAGAGCTTATTATTCTAGTATGCGTAAGTGTATGCAATTGATTCCTCGAAAAGTGCACTTGTTAAATATGTGAATTCCCAGTTATTTTGGGCGACGTTACAATATATCGATCGAATTTTAGTTATGCTACAAATATTGGATTTTATTTTGGATTACAAGAAAGCTTCACTGGATTTTTTCAAAAAGCCAGAAGGAAATAAATTATAGACATACATTTCATTGACATTTGAACTTTGATGAAAAAAAAACATGTATTAATATATGATATTAATAGTAAAATTTAAGTTAGTATTAAATTAAGAAGTGAAATTAACATAATTGCTGATTGATTTTTACTTTACTTTAAAAATAAAGTTGAGAAAATAATTTCATTGTATAACAAGGCGTTTCTGACAAATTTGTTTGAAAGTATCTTACAGGTATTAAACACCAATAAGATAGAAAAGTACGCTAAATACAAATCCTTTTATAAAAAAAGTCGTTAATTCGAAAAGCCCGCATGATACAATTGAAGAGCCGCTACTAAAAAATTAATGGCTAAGTTCGCACGCGGAAGTCCCGTAGCTTTCTATACTTCAGTCAAAGTGTCGGAATTGTACGTGATGTGGAATTGAATAGAGAAAATATCGATTTTTACGTGATAATTGCTTCGTTTATTTTCCCACTTAGAGTTCTAAAATAAATTACAGAATATTATGAAAATCAATGCTACCGCTAATGTTGGATTTTTTATTGTAGTTATCAAATTTGATACTGGATTTTTTGTACAAAGTTAAGTAGAAAATAATATCACTAGTTTATTTTTCAATAAAATTCATTTATACTTTCTATTACTTATGTCTACAGTTCGCTTCAATTATGATTTTGAATTAGTCAACAAGTGTTAGTATATTCAACGACAATGGCTCTATAATTTCACACTATAACTTAAAGCACAATTAAATTAAGAAAACTAATTTGTTTTATAACAGAGATAGTTAAAAAAAAACAAAATAAAACAATATTTATGAAAATAAAAAATAAACACATATATATTAAATTTTATTGAGAATGATACTGCTTTTATAAAAAAAAATATATAAAATACATTAATGTTATGATTTAGATTTCGGATGAAATATAGTACACAAGTATCATTCAGAATCTCGTCCGAAAAATTGCAAATCATTTCCCTGCTGCACTGGGCCAGACCACGCGGTTAAAATGATAAATTAGCGCTTGCCACTTACACCGAAGGAGAACTTGTCACGCATGATTTATCGATTCCTTTTCCTTCCTGTTCTGCACCAAATTCTCCTCGAGCGCAATTAAAACGAGCAATCAATCACTCGATTTTCACACACCTCCGTGCGCCATTGCTATATAAAAAAAAGTCCTCGCGAACCACAGTCCACTTTTCTCGTCTACGAAATAAAAAAATCTACCGCAAACTATATAACTACATGGTTCGTCTAAAAAAGCGATACAAAAAAAGCTACAGAGCGCACGTGCAAGAGAGCGAACCGCCCGGCGCTGCGGCGCGCACACGAGTGTGATTCGGAGCGCGCGTCGCACGCGACTGATGCTGCGCGACGAACGGAGAGAGAAAGGAGAAAGAGAGACAGGGAGAAAGAGAGAGAGGGAGCGAATAGAAGTAAAGTCGCGGAGCGCGAGGATCTCCCGTGTAAACAGGAGAATCAGGGTGGGGAGAGAAAGCCCGAGCGCATGTGGACTTTCCTCCCTTCGACAAGTATGCGTGCGTGTGTGTTTGAATAGCGAGTATTAACCGCCGCCCCATCGTTTTTTTTGCGGCTGATGCTACACCTCATTCCCCTTTTTTCCCGTAGACCAATTTATTAATTGCTTCGAACGTTTTTGTTGTCGTGTCTTGCGCCTCGGTAGATATGTATATATAATGTATGTATATTTGTGACTATACAGCGCGTCATTGCGGTCGGGTAAACGAATGCACGAGCGATACTGCGGCAGAGATAACCGGAGAGTTTAATTCCCAAATCAATCAAGCAGATTAATTCTTGTAATATTCTATAATACACTGAGCCTTTTAATTTATTTGTCACGTCAATATTTGGCATATGACAAAATCGATGATGTTTTTATGTTTTTTATTCCCACGGCTATGTATATATGTATGTATACTTTTGGAGTGGAATTTCAATTTTATGAACGTTCGAAAATGAATTCTATTCACGTGACTTGTGTCAACACACAAGTTCAGATAAGAAGTAACTTTGTAACACATCGCGATTCCGAGAAATAGAAGGAAATGTGGCTGAACTCTCGAAAGTATATTCTCGATAGTACGAAGTTTAATTTTCGCTAATAAAATGCTGTGTAAGATTGCAGTATCGGTCAGTTTTCGCAAAGCTTTGAGTTGCTTTTTGTGTGCGAGTTTTAATATTCTATTGCGTTTGTGTACTTCCATTTTTTTTAATTCAACTTTTTTAATCAAGTATAATCGAAAGCTAAAATATCAGTAACCTTTTGTTAAATATATGTAGGTCTAAAATTCTTTTGCTCCAAGATATGTTAAAACTAAGCATACAAAAAGACTAGACCTATAAGTATATAGTACAAAATGTAATGCTTTAATTGTGAAAATTAATATGTTATCGTTGGCGCTCTTAAGAAATGTTACAATCTTATTCAAGTGAGCAACGTATTTCAGCATTTGAATAACTCTTTAAATATCATCTTAACGCCTTATCTTAACGGCTATAATTAAACTGATATAGTATGAAAATCCATATTTACACTAAAATCCTCTCTCAAGTTTACTCACAAAAGCTCAACCACCTAATGAACAAAAAAAACACGCTTACACATTTATTCTTCCACTAAAATGCTTTTCGATCAAACCTCCTCGCCACAATCGTGTGTGTGTGTGTGTGTATGTGTGTGTGTGTGTGTGTGTGTGTGTGTCGCACTATTTGTCTAAACACGTACACACGCACGTTCGCGCGTAATTACTCGTACAGGCGTGCGGGTCGTGTTCTCGTTTATCCGTTTAATTCGCGAGCCGACAAGCCGTGAAGTCCCTTCGGCGGCTCTCTACAGCCTTCGCGTGTATATCTGCGTCTGACACTTGCGCAAGACGCGCCGGTAGGTATGTGTACACACACACACACACACACACACACACACACACACATACACACACACACATACACACACACACACACACACACACATATATATATACTAGGGGGCTCCGCCCCCTGCTCGCTCCGCTCGCCAACCCCCATTTTTAGCGTGAATTGTTAAAAAAAATATAGTAAAATTTAATAATATTTTATAATATTGAAGTATGAAACTATCAAATTTTGACAATATGAAATTTTGATGGATAAAATATCAGTCTTAAGACGAATCAAATGTAAAGGATATACTATTTATGTTCTTTATAATTGCTTCAGATCAATGAAATATCGTTATATTAATTGAATAAATAGTTTAGAAAGCTTTTCTAAATTTATACGACAAAATATAAAGAAAATATGAATATTTATTATATTGACGGCCCTGGAGGTTCAGGTAAAACTTTCTTATACAAAACATTAATACATTATTATATATCTTTGAACAAAAAAACTTTATCTATGGCTTGGACTGGAATCGCTTCTATATTATTACCTAAAGGAATGACAAGTCATCGTACTTTTAGACTTCCTTTAGATTTAAACAGTATTGAAACTGCTTTTTTAAAATTTGAATCGGATAAAAAAAAATTGAGAGAAGTTGATATTATTATTTGGGACGAAGTATCAATGATTCCAAAAAAGGCTTTAGAAATAATTGATCAAACTTTAAGAGATGTATGTTTTAATGATATTCCATTTGGTGGAAAATTGATCATATTAGGAGGTGATTTTCGACAAATTCTTCCAGTTATGAAATGTGGTCACAAAAATAGTATAATTGAAGAAACAATTAAATTTTCTGCGTTATGGTCTCTTTTTAAAGTTTTAAAATTAAATCAAAATATTCGTTCGGAAAATAAAGAATTTGCTTCACTATTGTTAGAATTGGGTGAAGGAAAAATTAATCCATTTATTATTCCAAATAAATGGAAAACGAATAATATTTGTAAAGAAATTTATAGTAACATTAATATTAAAACTTCAATAGATCGTGTAATCTTAACCGCTCATAATAAAGATACTAAAATTATTAATAATAAAGTTTTAGAATTATTGAATAAAAAGGTACATACGTATTATAGTTTAGATTGCGCAACTCATAAAGGAGTTGATCAAACAGACGAAAATATTCATTTAAATTATCCAATTGAAATGCTTAACAATATTAGAGAAGGTCTTCCACCTCATGAATTAAAATTGAAAGTAAATGCTATTGTTATGTTAATTAGAAATATAAGTATTGTACAAGGAATGTGTAATGATACACGTCTAAGAATAACTGGATTATATGCTCATAATGTTAAGGCAGAAATAATTACAGGCGAAAGAATTGGCGAAGAGGTTTTTATTCCACGAATAACATTAAATACTGCAGATTCATCTTCATTTCCTTTTATTCTTTACCGTAAACAATTTCCAATTGTATTAGCTTTTGCCATGACAATAAATAAATCTCAAGGACAGAGTTTTGATTCTATTGGAATTTTTATTAAACGACCACTATTTTCACATGGTCAGTTATATGTTGCTTTATCCCGATGTAAAAATCCTAACAATATATTTATTGAAAATTGTTCAGAAAATTCTTTAATAATAGATAACATTGTATGGAAAGAAATTTTTGAAATTTAATTTATAATTTACACTATAAGATTTGATGAGTGAAAATTTATGTCGTATTTGTATATGATCTCAATTTCTCCTAAGCTCAAGGAATTTATAACAATAATCATTTTAATTAAAATATTACCCTTTGTGAAAATATAAGACATATTGTATCTTCTCATAAGTTTAATATCATAAATAATCTGAATATTGTTGTACATTTAATAAATAAATATTTCATAATTATTTAATATATTAATGTGAAATATTTGTTTATTAAATGTAATAAAGATGTGAATTAATTTTCATTATATTTTAAACTTTGCACAATTTTTATTTTAAAGAAATTACAATAATAAGTAATGAAAATTAATTCACATCTTACATGGTGGAGGAAGGAAGGGCTAGGTTGGAGTCAAGGAGGATTACGGAGGGATGACTCCCATGGTTTTTAGGGCTACTGGCGATGAATTCCATGGTTGTGTTTAGGCTCATTATATAAAAAATTATTGTGTAATTCTATATGATTTCGGCATGTCCTAAAATCATATATATAATTATTATTATTTCTTATATATAAAACCTAAGCTCAATAAAATCAAAAATTCAACGCGCCTATAACCTATACCTCAGTGGTGGTGTGGAAAGCTGTTCCAAATGTGCGAAATGTGGTAATAGTTGAAAACATAATTGTCTATGTTGGTTCTAATAATAATTAGTATATTTTTGAGTTAAATGTTAGAATTCAAAGATTTAGTGACAGTTTTCTCTTTGATGGTTTTTTGATTATCATCAAAAACAATAGTCCGGTAGTAGTCCAGAGGTGGAGGGGACGGTGGAGGGGACGGTGGAGGGGATGGTGGAGGGGACGGTAGGTGGAGGGCGGTGGAGGGGACGGTGGAGGGCGGTAAATGAGACGGTGGTCTGACTGAGATTAAAAAATAACGTGTTTTTTGAACGAATTTAATGTTAAAAAGTGGAGGGGACGGTGGAGGGGCAGCAAATAGGTAAGTGGAGGGGACGGTGGAGGGGACGATGGAGGGCGGTGGAGAGGACGGTGGAGGGCGGTGGAGGGGGCGGTGGAGGACGGTGGAGGGGACGGTGGAGGGCGGCGGAGGGGACGGTGGAGGGACTGCGTTCAGATATAGCAGTAACGCCTATATAATATAGGGAGTATATACACACACACACACATCTACGAGTACACACAGACGCTCCCCGCGGCGTGTGTAAGCCGGCTAGCTGTTGCTTCGGCAGGAATCCGAAGGCAATCCGCACTTCTTTAATTTCCACGTGAAAAGAATGCGAGCAGAGACGCCCATAATAGACAACTCGTCCCGGTTGTCCCTTGGATTTGGGTTTACGAGCTTCCGGCTGCGATTACCAGGAATAAGATTCCACGCTGGCCTATTGTGCTGAGTGATTTAAGTTTTATCTATTTTTTAATACAATTAAAATGTTGTATTTTTAGTGCTTTTTGCGATTTCTTATATTGTATATGAAAATAGAAATAAAATAATGATTTACTTAAGTTTTTCACGTAAAAAAGTTTTAATTTTTAAGGTAGAAAGTCTTGAAAACAAATGAAAAATGAGCCATAAGTATATATGTTCAACTAATTAGCAAGTATGAGAAAGAGAACCGAAGAGAAATATCACGAAATGAAGTTATTACTATTTTGAAATACCATAAAACAAAGAACAGAAATATAAAGTAACTTCATATACCCGCAAAGAGCGAAACTTCGTAAAAAAGTTCCAACAAATAAAACTTGGAAAAGAGAAAAGAGTTTTGACATTTAATTGACAAACACGAAATTTCGTGACTCTTTTTTGAAAATTTATGGCCGCAATAACCCAGTGGCACGCAAACTCCTGTAGGGATTTGAAACAAATGAGCATAATAATGCGATGTGCAGCGTGTATATATATATATACTGGCACTATCCTGGCTGTATCGCGGGGAAACATTATTCCCGACACCCGCTCGTGAAATTACCCGCCGTTCTTCATGTTTTCAGCCCTGGTTAATTACAGTTAAGGGGAATACTTTATGCTCGCGCATTATTAGCACTAAATACCTACCTCAATTAACTTTGATTTTCAAACAGGCTTTTGTATTTTCTCCTGCGATTGTGAAATATATTGTTGTGGCCTTTTAATTATACCCAAACATTTATTTATTTCCTCGACTAAATCTACTTAAGTCTAAACGAAAGAAAACGCCATCTCGTATAAACATTGAAAATGTCGCATAATATCAGGCAGGGGGATAGGTATAATTAGGAAACGTTTACATCGGAGTCCCGCCTGCCAAGTGCATTCGCCGCCGCAGCAGAGCAGAGCGCGCGCAAAGGGACTCGAGGAGCGGAAAGCTATTAAAAGCTCCCATTGTCGGCCCATATCCTGGCACGTGCCTCCGCGCGCTCGTACACGTGCCTACGCCGCCTATACACACCCTTGCTCCGCGCTCGAAAAAAAAAGAAGAGCGGCCGACAGCGGTCAATCTATAAATTAAATCCAATGAATCTGAAAAATCTCACGTTATGTACCCTAAGCCTTCCGTCTGCTCGTCATTCGAGCTAAATTATACTGTGGATAATATATAAATGAGTAATAGTAGTAATAATAATTTTGTAGACAATCTTTATGGAGGTATTGCATAAAGGTGTAATGCTAGATTTGCGGAATTATCAAAGTATATTTCCTACGGTAATACATTAGAATCATGCAAATGGATTCTCGCAGAATGTTTGAAACGTTCATATTATATGATCTCTCAGGGAGCAATTAGCGTGGAAAATACATATCCATGCATTCGCGCAAACAAAACAAACGCTGGTTAATGAATTGAGTTGAGCTTACTTTACTGTATCCTGTATTAAAATTTTGGTATTTATATAAAGCTTTTTTTTAATTATAAAATTGTATTTACATCATGTTTTATTTTCTTTTTAAATACACACATACGTATATTACACATTCTGCAAACACCTGTTTCTAAAGACATTGCAAATAAGATATATGTATAACACTATATAAAGATAATTAATCAACTTATCTCAGTCCCAAGCATGCGTTTTTTACATCTCCATTTTTCATCAGCAATCATACAACGATGCAAACCGTTTACACCGACACAGATACATAGGAAACTCCATTTGCGCGAGCATAATCCAAAAACGTGCCCAAATGAAACGTCCAAGACCTTTTAGCGTCGCGTGCGGCTGACAAAAAAATCGCGGCACACCGGGTACGCTCGCGTGTCTCTTTGTGAGCGCATGCACGTCAGACACTCTTTATGCGCCGGGAGGGGGTCGGCCTTTGAAGGCTCTCTATAATCCGCGGCGTGAGCCAGAAGTCACACGCGCACACACACAACGCTGGCGCACGAGAAACAAAATGCAAAACGACTTTTTCAAACGACTACTCCGAATTCCGAAGCGCTTCTCTCCCTTGCATAATAAGTAGGTCCGGCGAGCGGAGTTTTCGGAAGTGAGCTGGTTTTATATATACGGTCAGTTTTGTTGGTGTTAAACGGCAGGTACGTGGTTGCGATGAACTTGAAACACGTGGTCGATTGGACAATTTACTATTATAGATTGAAATCTTCCTGCGGGTGTTATTGCATGATTATTATTTAAGTACTTTAAAACTATTGTGAACGTGAAATCAGGAAGTGGATGCTCGCAATCTGCACTATGTTCCAGCATTAGAACCTCATTAATTCGAAGGATTCTATCGGATCCCGGTGTTTTCGTTCCTTGTTTTTATGACTCCTCGCGCTATTGACGTCTTGGCCGCGCGCACAAAACGAAAAGCTCGCCGCACTCTTTTTAATTGCGGGAAACAGTCGCGCTCGGCTTGGGGATATATCTGGAAAAAAGCAGACGAAGAGCGGAGAAAAGTCCCTCCCTCTTTCTTTTTCTGTCTCTCTCGCACTCTCTCTCAGTCTTTCTCCATTTTCAGTGGCCCAGCCTCTATAGCTCTGTGAACGATCAAGGAAGTATATATGTATTATCAAAGGCTTTTCTTCTAATGCACTGTACTTATAACTCAAGAAATACATCCAAACATTTTATAAGAGGAAGATTCAGTTGACTTAGTTTGCGAAAATTGGATGATAAATTTTGGCTACAATCGCTTCAAAGTTATTTTAATTGCTAATTTTTAATAAATTAGTAAAAATATAGTTTTTTATATTGTATTTTTACCTTTTTTGTTGCAGCCCCAGTGTCGAATGCATCATTGTTGTAACCATTAGTTTTTGCAATTGATTCTGAAAAAGACGCAATATTTCAAAATACTAAAAATATTGTTGAATCACATATATATACTCTTATTAATTATACTCTACTTATAATACATTCTTATTATGTTATCTGTCTAAGTTTTATAATATTACGTAAATGTCAAAATTTATAATTTATTTTGAAACTGGAATAATGAAAGATGTTATTTTCGTAAACCAAACATTGCATAATAAAAATATGTATAAGGATGTTCAAAACACGAAGATGAATTTTTATGAAAGTCAATTACTTCTTGTTTATGGATCTTGCTTATGCACTTCATATGGGTATATAAAATTTGTGTGAACATTTTAAAAGGAATTATAAAAGAAATATGACCTTTGTAACTTTCCAAACGGTAAAACAAACAATTTTTAAACTTAATTGTATTGTTTTCCTCTTATTTTTAAGTCAGGTGAGATTTTTTTAGGGATATCACAACTTAATGATCATTAATATGTATATACTGCATTTAATGAAGAATCTTCTTTTAAATATTATTTGAACTTTATTTGAAGTATATACGAAATTTCATAAAATAATATAATGTATTTTCTTTCAAAAATATTGTTTTACGTCTGCTGCGATATTAATAGTTTCACGTTATTATTATGAATAATAACGTGAGAATAATAACGTGTTCAGCATCAGCAAAAATAACATTGATCCTTATTTATAAATTTTCTGAACAAAGTTTTTTCTATTCTCAACCGTAATACAAGTGTAAAAGATTACATTGATAGAGAAATATTTTAATAATATTTTTATTACGCGCATACAAATAATGTATTCTTCATTAATTAACTAAAAACCTGTATCGTCCCACAGGCATGCATTAAAGATAGATAGCTTTATTTGAAATCATTAATACCTATACCCCAAATATATAATAATCTATATCATTATATTCATTTATAACATCTCCTTCTCATAGTATTACAGCATAACAAAAGACCGCAAAAATCGTCATTAAATCTAAATCACCAGACTCCGTCCGGAGTATACGCGTATACCCAGTGTCATTATCGGCTGGTCAAGCAAAGACGCGCGACGCTGCGGGTCTCCAAGCACTTATACCCAGTATATAGGTACTTACACCCAGAGCGTGAACATCATACGAGGCACATATACATACATACATGCTCTCCCGCGAGACAAAAGACACGGACGGAGGTGCGAATGAATCATAATGGCCGCTGACAGTCGGCGCATAACAGGATAATAGCCGTCGCGAATGCATTATTATATTCGTGACCCTGCGACTGGAGTGTCTACTACGGCGCGCCCGCGCCCTTCCCGACTGCGCCGAGGCGGCGGACGAGAAAGCGCTGGCGGAGAGAGTCTTCGGTTAAAAACATCCGACAAGTGTTAGTAGGTACATTGTAAGTAACCGGCTGCTGCGGGGCTGAGAGAGTACAGTGGTTGGAGTTTGTCGCGCATATATTCGTGGACGCTTTCTCAGCTAATTTTATAACTTTAAATTTTTTCGAAATTTTTTCTTTTAAATTTTACCTTGATTCATATATCTTTGGCCAATTCAGTGTTTATATTTGCGTATTATCAAAGAACAATGTTTTCACAAGCCGAACAATTTTGACGATAAATCAGATTTAAAAAGTTAATATCACGTTCCTATAAATAACGAAAAATAATATTTTTAGATTATAATAAAAACTGATACTGTCGACAGTTGGAACTGACCATATCGGACAGTAGCGCCGCGCCAAATGCCAAAGATACATAGCGTGGCTGCGGCGGTATAGTAATAATTCCCGATATTATCGGATTTCCCGCGCTTTCGAAAGCGTCTCGCGGTTTCGACCGTACTGGAAATGGGGATAATAAGGTCTAAATTGATGTTTGCTAATTAAGATTTAACAATAATGTTTGAAACAATCTATGATGTTTGTATAACTGGTATTATATTGCTTGCTTCACTAATAAACTCGAATTAATTTCTAGTTCATCAAATAAGCCGACTAGGAGATATGAGAAACAGATAATCAAAATTTATTAGGAGATGTGATTCTGGCATTTAAAAATGAAGCCCAATTCTAGTAAATCATTATATCAAGGTGTTTTTTTCGAAATTTTATATTTAATTTGGAAAATGGTGCCACTTCAGTTGATCAGAACTCTAATGTAAAGATTCATGTAACTGCGTTTACCTCTATAGGGTTTACTTTATGTAATCAATCTGGTTAAATAAAATAAAAATAAAAAATGTTACAATAATTATTGAAAAAAATTGTTTGAATTCACAGAAACAGTTTTTAATTTGAGCTGCATAAACGTTAAGGAATAATTAATTGGCTATAATAGTATTAAACATTTAATAATCTAATTAGAAAATGACTTATTAAAATGTACCAGATAAATGTCTACATTTTTTAAGCATTTAATATTTAGCTTGAACCGAATTGGCTTCGTTATTGAAGCACGAACATTTACGTTTTGTATTATACGACTTGTATATCGAAAAGGTAGATCTCAAAGTGCTCGTCAAAACGTTGCAATCCCTTTATAAGTGAATCTGAAATTCACCGAAACCGATTAAGTTCAAAAGCTGAATTACTTCAGGGGCTCTTCATGCGGTGCAGAAACTGAAACACGAATATATTGCAAGGTAAAAATAAAAGTGAAGATTATGCGCACAGTATTACTTGCTTAAATCCACGATCATTATCAAAGTACACCTTTTATTCTAGCCAACTCATTCGAGTCGTAACAGAGTTGTGCAACTTGGAGAATCTGCAAACACCACTTATCATCTTTACACCCATTATCATATATATGCATTTTATTCTAAGGCGAAAATTTCAGATCTGCTACAAAATCCATATCGCGCTTTATATATCACAGAGCAACCGAAATTACAAATTCTCAGATGGGAAATATGATCGAAAAACGACGAAAATTAAAATCATATATCGTAAGCAACTCACATCATAACCTTCGCGGTTGCGTTGGTGTCTCATTACGTAAAGTCGCGAATAAATTGCAAAGATACACCTGCGCACGCGCACTTTTTAACTCTCTCAGCTCCAAAAGAGAAAAAGCACACACTCTGTACATATACTCCACGTCTTTTATGTTATTTACCTCCCCGCCACAGTTTTTCTCTCCCTCATAAGACTCGCGCGTTCTGACACCACAAAGTGCTATCAAAAATGTTTTCCACACCTGCAGCTCGCACGGCGATGTACACATACATCACGCGGCGCGCGCTTGGCGGCCTTTGAATCCCTCTTCCCCTGCACGACACTTTGAGCCGCGCGCGCTAATTAAACTTGTCATTTAATTTAGCGCAGCCGCGCGCGCGCTGCGGATTCTCGCCTGGACGCGATATGATTAATTAACAAACATCGAATCCCAAACTCGTAACTTTCACCCCGTGTAATAATAATAATAATCGGCTTTGTGACGGTATATGTATATATCATTGTTCTCGCGGGCGTTCGTACTGTCGCCACAATGCGTGTACAGTGGAAAAGTCCGAGGCGACGGTTCGTGAAATTTTTCGCCGAGGGAGCGAGTGGGGTTTTCGGTGAATGTTCGCGCGATGTAGCCGGGCTTGTATATATAGTACGTGCTGCATTGTGTGCGGAAATTACCTGTAGGTTTTTTTTGGCCACCCACGCGCTCAACTCGTGGATTAAGCGGCAGCCACAGTTTTTCGCAGAGTGTGTATAATAGCAGGCGCTCGCGTGCGTCGCTGCGGTGATATAATGAAGGGATTAAGTGAGAAACGCTGCGGAGCTGGGTTGCGGATACGGGGGGAGAGTGGGAAATTTAATTGGAAACGAAAAATTATAAGAGTCGGAGAAAACGTGTAACTGTACGGTCAATTGTATATGGGATGGTGTTTTAAAGTAGATTATTATATTATATCTCGTTCGCGCTATGCGAAACTACAGGGCGTGGTTTGATTGTAATAAAGGTTCCAAGCTATTCTCTATCGTAAATGCTCATTTCAAATTGGAGAAGAGTCACCTGTCACTGAGCTTGTATTATTGGACAATTAAGTTTTGGAATGTTTCTGAAATACGGTAGACTCGAACCTTTAACTATAAGATAATTTTGGCTAAATTAGCCACCTTAAAAGGTAAGATTTTCAATGTTTCTGCAAGCATGTTTAGAAAAATCTTATATAAGGAGACATACAAAAATAGTACACATTCTAGTATACTATAAGAAAAAAGTATAGCTATAATACGGTTACTTTTCAGATTAATGCTCTTGTAAACAATTGAAAGAGTTTCGGAATATGTGAAAATAATTTATAAGTCATATCATATTTTTCACATTTTTAGCTACTTATAATCATATTTATAAAAAATGCTTTGACTAATTCATGAAAATTAGATTTGTCACATCTGTAGAAAAGAAAGAGCTAAATAATGTTTTTTACTGTTAGACGCGATCTTCGCTTAAGATTTGGAGTCTATAGTGAAATTAAGCTAAGTACACGGAGAAAAAGTTTGTAGTAAAAATTACTATTTTCGGTAGTAACCGTGGAACAGACTCACATTTTCGCGAAAATTACTATAATTTATAGTAAAAATTGCTATCATTTTGTCATTTTTACTATATAAATAGTAATTTTCACTAAAAATTATAGTAACTTTCATGCGAAAATGAGTCTGTCCCAAGTTTAATATAAAAAATAGTAATTTTTACTACAAAATTTGTCTCCGTGGTAAATGTAATGAGGTTTGATAATATTAAGCCCTATCTTACAAGAAAAAATTTCTCCTGGGATTGTGACCTGTAATTAGGCATTTAGCAGCTTTTTTCATAAACATTTTGTCTATATAGGTACTGGACAAACTGTTATACATATAAAAAATAAAACTCAACGCCTTATTATTTTACCAGATCTATGTTTTAGTTGAAGTTTTATTAGCACTGTGTGTACAGATATATAAGATAATTCAAGTCTATATGTCTATTGCAACTATTTCACAAAGTAGTATCTCGTTTGATTTTTCTCTAGATAAGGTACCTAAGTCTAATAAAACAACAATGATGGTGTAATAGAGCATCTAAGTAGAATTTTCGAGGGTAAGTTACATATTCAGAAGTTAGGATACGGCAATATAGATATAAATCCCTATAGAATGCAACTTTTAAAATTAATTTTGTTCCACTATAGAAACGTGTTTATGAACTAAAAACTTTAAGGCTAATTTTCTCTATAAAAAAATAAGGTAATTCTAATACAGATATAAAGTTCCAATTATAAATTAGTTTTATCATAATAATCAGTTATATAGTCAATAATTTTAATTCAATATTTGTTGATTTGGAACGTTTGTAAACCCGATAATTTATATCTAGAACAGTAGCTATTCAAAGTACAATCAAATTCTTATATAATACTAGGTGAAATACCGGTTTTTATATGACCTCATATTGCTACATCATCAATTTAAATAACAACATATAGAACGTGCAAACAACATAAACATCCGCGAAGCTTATCATTTTAGCGACAAGTTATCATTCATCGTGATAAAAGGTAGAACATATATTTGTTGTTATTAAAAACTTACCTGTCATTTTAGTTGATTATAGAAATACTCGAAAAACTGCTTTTTCGTATTTCACACAGTCCATTTAAGCGTCGATGTGAACAGCTCTATACCCGCGAGCGCGCAAATCACGGAACGGAGAATCGCATCACAGACGGGTAACTGCTAAGTACCAATGCGCGCACGTATCAGTCGGTCGTTTTTTTCATCGCATCCTCCCGTACAGCACCGAGCCATAATTTCCAATAACCGTTTGTCGATGGGCGCGCGCGCGCCCGCGCGCGAATGAAATTGACAGGCTTGGAAATTGCAAAATGGTCACGATCCGCCGAGCCGCTACGATGTGACTGACTCTGCGCGCGTTGCTCGCTCATTCACTCACTCACTCGCTCTCTACTCTCTCTCTCTCGTTCTCTCTTCGAGTGTTCTGCAATGCCGAAGAGGATCAAGTAGTGGGGCTCGTTTCCTATCGACGCGGTGCGCACGTGTGCTGCAGCATCGGAGAATTACACTTTCTTGCGCTCTGCGATGCGTGCACGCGGCCATCATCATCGTCGCGTTGGAAATTCGAATTTCATCGGTAAGGCATCCCCGCGGTTTGCGGATGAAGAGTGCGATCCTTGTTTGCCGGTTGTTATTGTTTGTTTTGCAGAGAATTGTTTTTTTTTCGAGACGTAATAAGAGTGTAAATAATGCGTTTTTGCCAGTGTGTTCGTATATCTGAAATAATAGCTATTGAAAGCCAATTAGCGAGTTATATTTTCCGACTTTTTGTTTGAGTTGTCAGTCTGCTAAAATCAAAAATTCATTTTTTTAATTAAAAAGAAATCGGTAATGGTATTTTCATTGATATAACGAATTCTAAGAAGTCGGATAAAATAATTGCTTTATTGTCCATTTATAAATCGTATTTCATTATAATATGTACATTCGAGGCATTTGATTTAGATTTTTCAGCAAGTTTATTGTTGTGCACATTTATACCATAGTTATTATTATATTATTTTAACTTACAGAGAATTGAACTTCACTTGTAAAGTATAAAATACATCTTCAATACGATTATTCATAATAATTCATCAACTTATTAATTTTCACTCATTATTTGCGTGGAGGTGTGTGTGTGTGTGTGTGTGTGTGTGTGTGTGTGTGTGTGTGTGTGTGTGTGTGTGTGTGTGTGTGTGTGTGTGTGTGTGTGTGTGTGTGTGTGTGTGTGTGTGTCGCTACTTTATATTCATTTATTTTTATCTAATAATATGATCATAAATATTGAGTATTAATTGGGGTTTATAAATACATGTACATACATAATCAATTTTTACGTGTATTTTATACTACTAATTTTGAAGTAAACATAATTCATTATAATTAAAGTGATGCACATTAAACGCTGTTCATGCATATAAATATAATTTTAGATCAAAATGAAACATTATTATTTTGATTCATACGATCCCTATCTTTGTTTCAATTCATCAGCTACAAAAACTATATCTATTCTACAAAGTTTTGTACTTAATTTTTGTCGTTGTATCTTATTATAGATTATGACATAATAACGCCAAAAATTATAAATTTTATCATCCGTTAAATAAAAAAATAATATAAAGAATGTAGACGTTCTTTTGTAACAATAAATATATATATATTTCACGATTGCGTTTGTGCATCATCATTGCATGAATACTAATGCTGAGTCAAAGAATACTTTCACAATAGACATTTTCTGCCAATGCTATACAATCAATACATTGTGAAAGATTTCTAAGACGAAGAATGGAATTCACATGTCAACTTTCATCTAATTCTGCTATTTAAAGAAATACAAGAAAAATTGCCCGATAGTGCACGAGTTCTTGCAACAATCCATAGCACGACTTTTTTTACGTAATAATTAGAAAAAGCTTCCTAATAGATTATTAGTTACACATGCTGTTTCATCCAAATACTATATAAATACTTAAAATAAGTATATAATATAAAATATCCTTATAATATTAATCTTAGATCAATAATGTATTTATTTACATAATTAACTATACCTAATTTGAACTGGTGTCTTATAATTACGTTTCTAAAGATACATTTTCCCTAAAAAGTATTACTAAAGTGCGACAACATAATATATTTCCACCGTAAAAAGCGAGATTAATTCAGCTCCAAATACAATTTAATTTTGCCGAAAAGTAATTTAATACACGAATATCTCTAAATTACGGGCTTACTTCACGGATCCCAGCTTCGGAGAATGTCGCTTGATTAAGATTTCTCGGGTGCGGAGCGCTCTCGGGGCTGCGACGTCCCTAATGAAATCCTGCGACACTTTTTCTCGTGTAAAATGCTAATTCGCAGGCACCTGCGTATAGCTCGTCTTCTCCTTCTTCTTCGCAATATTATCCGGTCACTCGTAGCCCCGAACGAAGAGAGAATCATCGTTTTACCGGGAAAATTCGTCGAGGGTAAATCGACCGATCGGTATCTCGTTCTCCCGGCTTTCCTCATCTCTCATCCCGAAATTCCATCGGTGACTTGGAGCGCGAAGCGGGGGAATTTACCTGCTTCTCGGTCCTAATCCGTGATGCGGAGAGTGCGTTTCCCTATTCTTCTACACAGGTGGCTAAACTCTCTCGACTAACACGTATAGACCGTCCTATACATCATTCATGGGAAGAAGAAGTTCCGTCGAGCGCATTTCTATTGACAGACGCTGCTTAATTTATCGTCGCTCGTCAATATTTTTTTACTGATAAGAGTTACAAATTTCCACGTCCATTCATCATCACATTCTCCCTTAAGAAAATACCTCCTCTACGTTTATCATACATTTTCATTGGCGTGATTGCTATCATTATTTCAACAATAATTTACTATTTATCATTATGGAAAATTCTATAATTCGGTCGATATTGACCACATTATAAAAAGTACACGTCTCATAGCCATCTTAGACTGAGAATTTATTTAAAAATCCCTTTTTTTACACTATGCAGTAAATTTTAACTGTTCTATATAGAATTTCACTTTCGTTTTACCCAACCATTATATTATTACACCGTGGCTCGACATAGATTCATCCCTGATTGAAAGATTAGTCTCGCCACACATTCATTTCCCTATTACGCAAGTCCATTCGCTGCGCGCGCAGATCAATGGAGCACGTAGAAGTAGAGCAGGTAGCCGAAGAAGAGTGCGAGGATGACGAGCTAGGCGGCGACCTGGAACCAGTCGAGTCATCTCCAGATGAGGCAAGTGCTGTCCTTGCTCGCCGTGACGATCGTGTCGCCGGCGTAGGAGAAGGCGCAGCTGAACACGTCGTCCGTGTGCCCTGGGAGCGTCTGTACGCAGTGACCGGACTCTACCGACCACAGACGCGCGGTGCGGTCCAGCGAGGCGGTCAACAGTTGCTGCCCGTTTGGACTGAAACAGACTGCACGGAGTTCATGAGTATATTCCAGCTTATTTCGTGTGCTTTGTCGGGCAGATTGAGTATTGAAAATCTTTTACAAATCACTTTATATAGAAAGATGTGGTTAAATGAAAAGATGGAACATCAAATATTTTTATAATATCGATGTGTTTGCGTGACATTTTTTGTGACAAATTAAACAGCATTTACCAACAAATTTTATACGTTTTTATAAGCTATAAAGTCACTATTATAGAAAAAAGTATTTGATATATCTTCAAACATGCAACAAATTGTAAACAGCAACAAAAAAACAAACAATCGAGTAGAAAGTACCCCGATGAACACATTTTTTTCAAGGAAGCAAGCAACAGCGTTATTTAGTGTCTGTTTTTTGTTACAACATCACGTCTGATATGCGCTGCTCCGTCCCTTGCAGGCTCTCGACATCGTGTGTAGGTAGGCATAGTATATATAGTAGTCGGTGCGCGCGATTGAGGGATTGTGTCGGATCGCGCATAAGCGAGGGGATCAGTGTGATTTACGCTTGGGAACGGGACACGCCCTTCAATGAGGAGACGCGGCGCGAGTGGAATTTAAGGGGTTGCACATGTGGGAAAAACACGATTTCCGTCAATGTTTTTCTAAGGATTATAAAGGATATGGCACGCTTTGCTCCTGCTTCTTTCTTTAGATTTTCAATTAAATTTTAAATACTCTGGGATGTGAATCTTACATTCGGTGATCCTTTGGATTAAACAGACATAACGTTGTTATCTTCCGCACACCGCTATATATAATAGTAACGAATAAGATTGATCGCAGTGAAAAATTATTTCGAAATAATTGCTGTTTTGTAATTCGTGTTTTACGTACGTCAATAATAAATAAATGTTAAAAATATGTTGTTCGAATTGCGAATTTAAATAAGTGTAAATATCTTTAATACATCCACATATTCGCATTTATCGTAGCATATAATGGAAGAAAGTAATATTCAAGGCACATATCTATGCTATATGAGCGGGCAAAGTTATACATGCCTTTCGAAACTTCTTCCTGATGCGCCTCCATGAGCGCGACTTGCCGAAAGTCGCCGGCCTCGAGGTCCCAAACCCTGGCGGTCGTATCGCTGCCGGCGGTGGCGAGTTTTCGGCCCTTGTTGTCAAACGCGAGATCGAGCACCTCGTCCTCATGGCCGCTCAGTGTCGCCAGACACTCCCTGCCCATCCGCGTGTCCCAGACCCTCGCGGTTTTGTCCAAAGAGCAGCTCGCTATCAGCGACTCGTCAAAGTTGTACAGACAGTTGGAGATCTCCTCCTCGTGGCCCACCAACACGCTTGTTCTCCTGCGAGTTTGGAATATTTTATTGCTATATATGTTGGAACTGTTATAAAAGAGGGTGGATTTAGCGGTGATGTTAGTCGTTGAATAATCGAAATCTACTGTAGTTCATTATATAATAGTAGCTCGAGTTCTTATAATAATTTAATTTGTCATAGCTTTTTATGATATTTTACCATTAGCATACCAATATTAAAATTGGCTTTATATAAAAATCTAGTTAAATCATATACGAAAGTTATGAAAATAATTATTATATTATTTTCCTTCAGTATAATTACGTAGAATGAGATAATAATACTCATTAAATGAACTGTCAGGAAAAGCTAATTTAAACAATGAAATTATTCAGTTCATGCTGGTTTGCAAGTTCGTAATTAAATTATTTAATAGTGATGGATTACGATGAAAAAATAAGGGGTCTGAACAGGGGCCGTGCCTTTAAAGTGATTCGACACATGCAAAACTTTTCAGGGTAATAAATTACCATTATGAATTACGCATTATTTGCCTGTTGAAGGGGAAATGATGCACTTATTCAATTTACTTTCTAAGAAACTCACTGGTATGTTCTTGTATCCCAGACGTTGACCGTTCTGTCGAAAGATCCCGTAATTATTTCATTACCGTTGTTGTTATAATGCAGTGCAATAACTTCCGCGGTGTGGCCCCTCAACGTGCCCAACTCCTGACCTATAAGTGGAAATTTTTATCAATGTAATCCAACTTTCTTTTAGAATTTAAAGAAGTGTACGATACGTATTATCTCTTAATTTTTAATAAAATTTCAAAATGGTACTTTTCGATACACGTGCGAGAGATGATTCTCGACTCGTGTAATTGTCACACTCATGCAAACTCGTCACACTCGTACAGGAATCATCTCTCTCGCACTATTATTTTTAACTTAATTCAAGTTGGAGTAATTTATGAACTAGATTGCATGAATGAACTTTTGAATTGTTAAATCATTTGTCCAATATTATCATTATATGTTCCTATTTTATGTGAATTATTAATAAATTGATTAAATGAATTAGAATTCATGTCAATTCGATACAAAAACAAGTTATTTTGTAAATTTAAAGAATTACAAACTGTTATTTTTTATTTTTTCATTTCTAAGGTCTAATATCTCATAAAGTGAAGTAAAATTTTAAAGTTTCCTTCTTTGACCAGAAAACCTACTTATGCAGCTTTTATCACAAAATCATAGTTAGTCCTATTCCCACCATCACTGTAAGTGTCTTCTAATAAATATAAGTAACAGCTAGTTTATATAGTCACTCGAGTCCCATGACACAATAAATCATAACAATGAAATTCCATCTCCACAATCCTCATTATAAAGAATGACAAAAGTGAAGATCTGCGACTATATCGGTATCATAATTACCGGACGATATGTGGAAAATTTTGGCGGTGGCGTCCATCGAGCCCGTGGCAATTTTGCTCTGTGTTGGTGAGAATCGCGCCACCACGATTTCCGCGTCGTGGCCCCACATGCTGACGAAGCAGTGGCCGGTGCGCGAGCACCACACGCGGGCCGATCTGTCGAACGATCCGGTCACGATTTTGTCGCTGTGTCCGTTGACGATGTCGTGAAATTCCCATGGGAAAACATTGGATGAAATATTAGATTATTTTTGTCTGATACGTATTATTTATAAAATGACAAATTGTGAAAATTGAATTGAATAAATTAATGCATATATATTGAATACAGCGGTCATTTAATATATTCTAAAAATAACAATAACATTGAACGATAAAGATTACGTTGTTACTGTACAATTTCAAAATTGCCGAAACACAGCTCTACTTGTCACACTTATCAAAGCACATCATCTAACTACTGCAGTATTCTCAAGCAGAAGGTACGTGAGCAAATTACAGATCGCGAAGATGAAGCGATCGAGAGATCTCGATAATGTTAGTGAGTTGCACCGTATATGTATGCGCAAAGAAGAGAGCATCCGAGCATTCACAGCGGTCGCCAAATTTTGCTCTATATCTCTTTCGCTCTCGCACGCGGGGCATATCCGGTATGTGATGCGGTGCGCGCTTAATGTAAATAGCCGGTGCCACCGTCGCTGCGAACGGCCGTTAACGAGGAAACTTACGAAGCTGGCTTGTTGAAGGACACGGCGTATACTACGTTCTTATGGCCCTCGAGAGTAAGAAGCTCCGCTCCACTCTCGATGTCCCAAACCTTACAAGTTCGGTCATAGCTGCCCGTCAGGCATCTGCAACGGTTCAATTTAGTATTTCTACTTTGGTTAAAAGTTCTTTTATACCAACGTTGATTTATACGAGTGAGGCATAAAAAGTCATTGTTGTGTAGTTTAACTGTATAATGAGTCACGTAAATCCTTCTTCAAGAGCTTTATTTATGTATCTACGTGTCAATAAAATGCATGCATATTATGTCTGACACGACTTTATAAGAATTATTATTTAACTCTCACTTGAAGGTGATTGCTGGGTGAATGTGTGTATTATGAATCTATACAAAGCTGGTTATATATTGTCCGTTTTATTATATCTAATCTACTGCTCTGTTACGTTTTTATAAATAAAATTATCGGAAAATAAAGGAGAGTGCTCACGGATGGGTTTTATATAGCGGGACGCACGAAAGTAATACTATAGTTTTATTTAGAGTTTTTCAAAATATTAAATTTAAGGAAAAATTCAACCCGAGGAATTGAAATGAAAGTTGTAAAAAATAACAAAAATAACAAAAATAAAAAAAAAACGCTTTATATACAGTTTTTGTTTGCATAAATTTTTGTTTAAATGCTTAAGATTTATAAATTCTTGATTATCAGAACAACTTTATTTTATTATAATATTTTATCTAGAAACGCACGAGCATCCTCGATTCTTTATAAAACAAATGATAATAATATAAGTAGTAAAGAAAATATGCATAATTGATCCATATGTGATTACCGATTAAAACTTTATTAAACAGATTGCATCATAATTATAGTTATTTCATTTTTGACTAATCAAATTTTGTCCATATTATCGGAGGAATCAGTGAAGCGTAATAAGAATTCTTAAACTTGTTTCTATTAGCTTTGACAAAAATAAGGTAAAAAAAGGTAGAAAGTATCCTTTCACGATGGTATTTTTTCTATACGACACAATGGTGCACCAGAGGGAATTTAATTTCCCACAAATGGAAGGAACCGGATGGCATATATGGACGAAACGATGAGATTTCGCGCAAAAATGCCTGCCTGCCTGCTGCGGGGCGGGCCGATATATAGTATAGGCATGAGAGTCGACTCTCGGCCATAAGTGGACGGGAGAGGGGACAGAATCGAGAGTACCTTTTACCTAATTTATCGAAAACTATGTTGGTGATGGGCAGAAGATGGGTCTTGAGGGTCTTGTATTTGTAGAAGCGCTTGACGTCGCCCGCGTCGCAGACCTTAGCCTGCAGCCGCTGCAGCGTCTCGACAAGCTGCTCCATTACGCCGTCCGTGATCACGGGCTCCGACGCCTTTATGCTCTCGGCTAGACTTCTTATGTCCGTGCTGAGTGCCATGACCATCATTTTATCGTGGTCAACGGAAAAGAGAATTAAACTAATTATTTATTCATTTTTCTTTTTTTTCTTTTTCTTCAATGTGCAAGACTAAAAAATGCACGTGAACAATAATAATTCGAAAGACTTTTGTGTACATTAGCTATCGTGTATTATTCTTATGTGCATGAATCCACCCCTCTCAAAACGAACATTTTTGCTAAAAATGCTTCCATTTAATTAACACGTTAGCTATAAAATATGGTTGATTTTTTACCAGGGAAGGCATGTATCTCATTTTTTAAATACTTCAATCAGATAGATACACGAGAAAATGTTAAGTGGTAGAATTAGATATGTGGCCAATTAAAACAGTTACCTTTATATTATAATAAATAAAAATGTTTTTAGGTAAAAGTATGGTTTTGTAATAACATTTGAGATTGTATTACAGGGTTAAGATATTCGGTTTATCCTTGTAAATGGGAAGCACTGAACTTGGTAAATTCTCATATGTTTAGAACCCTTGGGATGTAGCAAATTATGGAGTTTACTCTTAGTGCTACGAAAAAGTTACGGGTATTATGAAATATGGGACCCAACGGTAGTTGTATGAAGAAACGTATAATATATTCTACCATAGAACTGCAGGTTAAGATTACAGGGGTCGATGTAGCCTTTTAATTCTAATGTTATATACGTGAATCCCTTTCATGCATTCATAATTTCAAATTAATCGTAAATCACCTTTCAAATAATAAAGTAATATAAATGTTTATCATTACTTGTAAGATATCACAAATATAATCGTTTTTTTTAAACTATTTATGATATAGGTTCAAAAGTTTTTCATGACTTTAAATAAGACACGATAACTGTGGTTGCATGTCAAATATTTCGTGATATACGGACATCATCCTTCAAATTTATCGATTATCTTCTTCTTTTCAAGGTTGTTTACGTATTTATATTTCGGGGTTGTTATATGAAAAGTAATAATAGTATATACATAAATATTTAAATATATGTATGAGTTTTCGATAACGATAATACATTTATTTTAAAAATTAGGAACTTTATATTTGAAAATTCTATATAATAGACTGAATTTGTAATTTATCTAAACCCGTATTTGGCACATTTTATTTTTTGATAAGCAAAATAAGAAATTGATCTGTGTCATAATATTTTGATGGAAAATGTCTTATTTTTTAATACTACTGTAGTAATTTAAACAAGAAGATAATAAAGATTTTACTTTGCCGTTAAGTCCAGTAAGTCTATCATCTTTGTTTTGACGTCGCCTCCTTGCGTGTACTCCAAAGCTATTCCTTTTTGGACAAGTAAAATTACAAAAGATTAGTAACGGTCATCAAGATTACTCATATGTGCAGAAGCATAGATTATAAAAAACATAGAATGCATAGAAAGAGAAAGAAAAGCGACTGTAGAAGGTAAAACTCGCGTTGGCCGAAAATATAAGCAACTGCTCACCGGGAGGAAAGTAGCGCAGTAGAAATTTCAATAGCTTCATCTTGCCTATATGTCCTCGGCGAGCACGTCGAACGCTCGATCGTTTTCCGATACTATAGAGCAGGTTATATGGCGGCGAGTTCGAAGCAGCCACTGCAGTTCATCCGTCGTCGCGGGGCTTTTCGGAAAAGAGCTTTAATCTCTCTCTCTCCCTTCATTCTTCCTGCGGCGCCGCCACCGCCCCCGTCGTCGTCAAGGGCCTCGCTTGATCAATTTTCTGGCCTCTCAAATTCGAGCCCCTAGACAAGGCCAATGGGAAACACGCGTGCGTTTTCTCTTCGCTGAGATATATATACTGTCGGTGCATGCTTATGGATGCGTATGTTTTGTGGATGCCTTTTATTTGGTAGTAGTATAGACGCTTTCGTTAAATACTGCCGTACAAATGAAGAAAGGCGCTATCTACATAAGAGGTAGTTATGGCCTTTTTCATTCGTATGGCAGAATAGTCTTAAAAGCTTTTGTACTCTCTAAAGTTGAATTAGTGAAAAAACCACTAAACATTAGTGGAAATTGCTCCACCGTAGAATTAGTAGATATTCACTAATGAAATAGTGAATATTCACTATGAATTAGTGGATATCCACTAATTCTACGGTGGAGCAATTTCCACTAATGTTTAGTGGTTTTTTCACTAATTCAACTTTAGAGAGTAAATTTCTTATATGTAGATGAGTTAATCACCCTATAAGTCACGAAATTTCGTTGGAAGAGATATCAAATATGAAATACGTAAGACAATAAGAAAGGATATCAAATAGCGTTGATGTAAACAATATTCAAAGCTTCAATTATTTAGTCGTAACTTATTTCTTTGAAAATGTTTTATTGTAGGGATATTATTGTAGAGCTCCGCGATTCACGTTCGAATCCAACCTTCGGTTCTTATTGTCACTGGCTCTACCGAGGGATGGCACCACGTTAAATAATGTGCCGGTATGTGTGTGTGTGTGTGTGTGTGTGTGTGTGTGTGTGTGTGTGTGTGTGTGTGTGTGTGTGTGTGTGTGTGTGTGTGTGTGTGTGTGTGTGTGTGTGTGTGTGTGTGTGTGTGTGTGTGTGTGTGTGTGTGTGTGTGTGTGTGTGTGTGTGTGTGTGTGTGTGTGTGTGTGTGTGTGTGTGTGTGTGTGTGTGTGTGTGTGTGTGTGTGTGTGTGTGTGTGTGTGTGTGTGTGTGTGTGTGTGTGTGTAATGTATATCTTCACAAATTGTTTATACTATCACAACTAAAACTTTTATTCAAATAATATTTTTCGTTTGCATTTATTATTTATATAAAAATTACTATATTAAAAATTTGAATTAATTATCAAACGATAACACAAGTACAAATTGTACAAATTTTTAAAAAATTTTATGTATGTAAGTAGTATAATAGACTTTTGCAATTTTAAATTGTCGTGATAAATTTCAAAAATATTTGCAATTTCAAATTTATTCATATATTTAAAGAAAAAAAGTATTCGCAAAGAAATACATTCTTTTGAAATCTATACGGGATCTATGCGACGTGATAGTCAAAGTTGAGTGTAAACAACACCTTAAAAGATGGATGTGAATTGGAGCAATCATTATGGAGTAGTCTAGAGTGCATGTTATATAAGTATGCAAATACGAAAACAATTAACTATATATGCGAATAGAGAATTTGTAGTAGAATGTAGAAAACTAATACCTTGTGATATCACGCTACTTGCTGCGGGCAGCGGGTAAGTAGATTCGTGATCGTGTAAGCTTAAGCGGTAAAAATTGGAACCCTTCAAGATCCCGAAAATACATTATCTATAATAATATAATATTAATATAAGTATGATATGGTCAGGCTCTACAAGAGTTCCAATTTTTGCCACTCCATTCAATTTTCATGTATTTCATGGCGCTACTTGGCGCTTATCATAACGAATAGATGGCATTAGCGTCTTTGGCGCCTAAATATTAAAATGGTTTCCATGGAAATGCTCAGCTGACTATCTTATTGCGACTCTAACATGGAATTTCGGCGATATCGGCTTCTCAAGCAAGAGAACCTTGGAGACGCAGCCTATTGCAGATACCCCGAAGAAAGGTGTAAAAAAAAGCAAGAGAACCACAGTCATTAAAAAAAGTATTTAGTAGTAGTAGTAGTACATACCTAACCTTTATAGGAAACAAAGTTTGTTTTAACATTTTTTGAAAAAATTACGTGAAAATGTCACATTCAGAAAAGTACAGTTTTGAAGCTGAATGGTTTGATACAAATGCATCTTTATTGAAAAAATTTTATTTACATTATTATCCATCAGACAACACTATAGAACTTGTAAGTTAAATTTTATTGATGCATTAATTTAATTTCTATTTGCGATATAATGCAGATATAATTTTTGTTTGGGTTTAATTTTTGTTAGTACGACTTGAAGTCAAGAAAGACTTTTTTAAGAAGAACAACATGTCCTGCGATAGAAGCCGATTATTTTTATATTGGATCAATAGTAACAATATTTTCTAGAAATATGAAAATAACAGATTTTGCTGATCAGGCAACAAAAGAAAAATTGGCATCCAAGATATTAAAGTAAAAATGTTTATCCCATAATTACATTATAAAATACTAAATAATTGAATTTTTTTGCAGAAAATTTATGATACTGAAACCAAATTTAATTGATAGAATGGGTGAAGTCCTTGAACTTGCTACTGACTATAATTTTCACGTATCAGATATAAAAATGTGTAGATTGAGTCATGAAGAAGCAATGCAAATATTCAAGATTTCAGAAGATCAACTACCGTTTGTAACATTACTTTTTATAATGATGATAGAAACATATAAATATATTTGTAAAAATTAATATTTACAGTGACGATATCGCATGTGTAACTAAAGGACTTAATATAGCTGTAGAACTAATAAGTAAAAATGGTTCTTCACAATGGCAAGACTTACTTACTACTTTTGAAAGAAATGCCTTTTCTAATGATATTTATATTCCAGAAATAAAAGTAACTACTGTATTATGTAAACAAAAATTTATGAACTAGGAGTAAATACTTGTTTTTATATTATATTTTTTTCTCTAGGTAGAGCAGTTCTTTTTTACCACAGACAAAAATAAAAAGAGTAAAGTAAAAAATTCTGCAAAGATGGAGCATTGTACATGCTGTATTATTAAACCTCATGCAGTCAGAGCTGGATTGACTGGACCTATTGTAAATGATATACAGAAAGCTAATTTTGTTATATCAGCAATACAACAATTTTGTGTTGACCCTGTTAACGCTGAAGAATTTTTAGAAGTCTATAAAGGCGTTTTACCTGATTATGCTGTAAGTTTTATGTCTTATATTACATTGTTTAGTTGGGAAAATTTGCATAGTCTGTTATTTATTTGATTTTAGGCAATGGTTAATGAACTGCAATCAGGGCCTTGTATAGTAATGGAAATTACACATAATGATGCAAGTGTTGATGTTACAACTGAATTTAGGAAATTTTGTGGCCCAATGGATCCAGTAAAAAATTTTATTTATTTACTTTGTTTTTTTTTATTTTATCATATGTAGTAAAATAGTTAAATCATATATAAGTTTCATTAATTCTACTGTCATTCTCTGTAGGAAATAGCAAAAGAATTACGCCCTAATACTCTACGTGCCAAATATGGAAAAACGAAAATTCAAAATGCTCTTCATTGTTCTGACTTAGAAGAAGATAGTTTGTTAGAGGTGAGAATTATGAAAATTTGTTAATTTTAATATTTATCTGTAAAAAGACATAAATATGACTTTATATTTGCAGGTGGAGTATTTTTTCAAAATTTTAGATGTTTATTGTTAGAATTTGATACTAATACATCTTTATATATTGATACTAACCATATTTTTATTATAAAAATTACTTATTAAAATAATCTTATTACATTATACACCCTTATGACTAATTAAAACAAAAAAATTTAATAAATAACTTTTATTGAAGTAAAAAGAAAATGACTTTGTTATTTACCTGATAAATTTTCAATATTAACATAATTAACATATAATAATTTACAAAAACTTATGTTAATATTTTCAAATATGTCATCATATTTGAAATTCACTTTAGCAGCATTCTGCAATAGCAACATGTCTCAAGTCTGAGTATATACTTTTCCTACTGCCACAAGATGGCAACATTGGTTTGTCTTGTGTTTAACTAAAATGAAAGTTACAAGTTTTTAAAAGAATTTTGTATTTTCTTTGTGCAAATTATTATAAACCAGGTAATTATTCATTCTTTTGTCCAATTATAATTACTTAACTCTCGATTCCAATGCGAAAAATTGCATTTTATCTTTTTACACGAACTTTAACAAATTTAGTGTGAGGTTAGAGTTGGCAAACGTATGGATTCATTAAAGACTATTTTATGAAAATAATATAAATTGAATTTCATTATAAATTTATTATAATAGTTTTAAGTATTTGTTTTAAACATTTAATTTTAAAATGACCAACAAAAATTGAAACAAAGTTCTTAAAAACATAACCTCAAAGTTGACATGAACTATTAAAAGATATTATGTCATGCTTTAATTTTATTCATAAAAATATGCATTGTACATAAAACTTTTATAAATATATCAATTTTCATAGCTGGACACAATTTATGTCCGAACATTGATTGTTGAAAGTGACGATGGAGCAGCAGGTACATAACAGTGAAAAAGTACAATTGATTCAATATTTAAAAAGGGTCTATGAAGATTTCTTTCTAATAAATTCCTGTATGATCCCTTTACACTCTCTTACCTTTGTCATAGCTTCATACCATTTTGAATGAAGATTTTAATATTCATAAATAGAATGTTTTATTTAATATTACTATTTGCTTAATATAATGAGCTTTATTTTATTTCATTCATCGTCAATATGCTGCTTTTGTACTTTATTTTTATAAACTTACTGCATGATGCTACTTTTATAATAATATTACTAAGTTTTATCTTTGTTAATAATTATTGTGTGATACTAGTATTAAATATTGTATAATAATTTGGTATAAATGTTTGGCATGATGTACTTTTACTTTATTTAATATTTAAAAAACATGTAAATATATACAAATAAAGTTTATTAATACAAATTGTATCTATTTTCAGCCTGTAGATGGTATCAAGCCTAAAATTACTCGTTCTACAGCCAGACATTTGAGAAGGAAAAAATTAATTGCTGCTCGTCGAGAACTTGAGAAAAATTTCTCATCTGAACTAAGTAGTAGTGAAGAAATACAATTATTTTCTTTAACACAAGAAACATCAGAGAGTGCTGTGCATGAAAAAATTTTAAATTCAAAACTGTTATTCCAAAATAGTGCTAATTATGTTGTACAAAACAATTCAAAAATTGAAACAAAAAAACAAGATGTTTCGGACTTGCTAAAAAATAAAGATAATAATGTTGAAAGTGAATTTATCCAAAGTAATGCTTCATTTGGTTTAGATTTGGAATCAAATAAAAATAAACCAGTTAAAGATAACAAAATACAAACAAGAACTGCTGTAACTAGCAACCCAAACAACTTAATATCAGATACTGTAGTCAATTCAAAAAGTATAATTGTTCCAGAAAGTTGTAATATAAAAACAGTTAAGATGGATTCTCAAGATAAGTCAAAAGAACAAGTTAAGGCTGAACGAGAAGCTAAAAAAGCTGCTAAAGCTGCAGCTAAAGCCAAAGGAAAAGGGAAAGATCAAGTAGATGGTGAAGTTATAATTCAACCTATTAAAATGGAAAAGCATAAGACACAAGATAAACCAAAAGAGAGTATCAGTTCAACAACTACTCCAAGTGATACTGCTCAATCATCTTTTTCTACTAAACAAAATGTAATAAATGGCACGTTAAATATTAAAACAACAAATGTTAAACTCAAGCTTGATGTAGATAAAAAGTCTAATGATAAACCAAAAACTGAAGATAAATCTAAAGCAGAATTACGAGCTGAAAGAAGAGCTAAACAAGAAGCTCAAAGAGCTGCTAAAACTTCATTGGTTGAAAAACAAAAACCAGTTAAAGTTTCATCACAAAAGTCAAAAGATAAGTCACCATCAGTCAGTAAAGATGAATCAGTTAAAAAAACTGTTGTAAAATTTGAAGTAAAAGAAAATGCACATGAAGTGAATTTATTTAAACATTTATATGTAAATAGAAAAAATATTTCTGAACTCATAAATAATAAAAACATCAAATTACATCCAGTAATTTTAAGATTAGGTGTACAATATGCTGAAAAAGTTATTGTTGGTAGCAATGCAAGGTGTGTTGCATTACTTGCTGCAGTAAAACAACTTATTGAAGATTTTGAACGACCTTCGCAGGCTGATTTTACTAGAGGACTTGAAGCTAGTCTTCAAGAATCTGTAAATTACCTCAATTCCTGTAGACCTTTGGCAGTCTCTATGCAAAATGCTTTGAAGCATTTGAAATGGCGCATGACTACTTTGCCTTCTACAGTTCCTGATCAAGAAGTTTGTTTAAATTTTTTGTTCTCATTCTAATTATTTCTTTTACATTATATTATTATACTTTATAAAAAATATATTTTTACAGGCAAAATTAAAACTAGCCACTGACATTGAATCGTACATACAGGAGCAAATATTGCTTGCTGACAAAGCGATATCAAATGCTATCCAACAAAAGATAGTAGATGGGGATGTTATTCTTACTTATTCATAGTAAGTAATAATTATTCATAATGTGAAAAGGTACACTTTTTATTCACCATTTTTATTATAGCTCCTCTTTGATTTATAAAATACTTTATGATGCACATGATGCTGGAAAAAAATTTAGAGTAGTTATTATTGATGGCAGACCTTGGTTGGAAGGTAAAGAATTGTTAAGGAGATTGGTAAAACATGGAATTGACTGTTCATATATGTTAATAAATGCTCTTAGTTTCATTATGCCACAGGTAAATTTTCCAAATATTAAAATTTAATAATTAAAACTGTAATAACATATATTATTAATAAATCATATTATTTGTTTATATTTTAAACTGTATATTGATCCAAAATCTTTATTTTTAGGTCAACAAAGTTTTTCTTGGAGCCCATGCAATTTTAGCTAATGGTGCTGTTATGTCAAGAGTTGGAACTGCTCAAGTGGCCTTGATAGCAAATGCCTTTAATGTTCCAGTTCTTGTAGCTTGTGAAACCCACAAATCTTGTGAACGTGTACAAACAGATTCGATTGTATACAATGAAATCGGTATGTATCATTGATTAAAATTTTGTGACAACTTCATATATTCACACTTATTGCACTTTTAGGTGATCCTGACCAACTAGTTAAAAACACATTTACTAGTAAAAAATCGTGTTTGTCAAATTGGAAAAATAGAAAGACGCTTAATTTACTTAATATTACGTACGATGTCACACCTGCAGATTTAGTAACTGCGGTTGTTACAGAAGTGGCAATTTTACCGTGTACAAGTGTACCGGTAATACTCCGAGAATTAAATCATCTAAAGATTAATTTATAAATTTTGGTTTTAATGTTACAAATCTGGAGATTGCTAATTTATTGCTGAGCAATGGTGAAATAGGTTACAAACATCAATAAACTTTTTTAATGTTGTTCTCAATATCGTTGCGAATTTTGTAAGATATATATTGTTCATATAAATTTTACTTTAGTATAATAAAAAATTATTGTATAAAAAATTAGTGCTCATTGTTTTATCAGAAATCGCGTCTTTTTTCGTGTATATTTAATACTAATAAAAGTTTAATGTTTTTATCCAAACAATCTTGCTCTCAACAACTGTCCGACTCTCTACAAAGAACTTGACTGAAAGCTTAAATGTTTTTTTGAAATAATTATAATAAACACTTTTAAAAACTATTTTTTAAAGTATTTTCTATCTGTAAATTATTCATTATTATATTTTCTCTACAAAATATTTCAAAAAATGGTCCATTTCTATATCATTTAAAAAATCCATTAATAAATTATTTTACAAAACTTCTACAATCCTTTACAAACTTTTGCAAGCAACGAGAAATTCTTTTCCAAAACCTTTACAATCACTTTACAAAAACTTTTACAAACGATAAGAATTTTTTCGCAAACCATAAGAATTATTTTCCGAAACCTATACAATATCCTAAAAAATTATTTACGTTTTATTTTATGAAAAGGAATTCTATGAATAAATCATAAATGTTTGCGTTCTAAAGTCGAAATAAATTTCTTTCACGTGGATACTGAAAGTCAAACCCAAAAAAGTTGTGAAATCAATTAAAGTGTAGTTTTATACTTAACAGACATTATTTACAATGTAGTTTTACTCTTAAAAAGTTGTGAAATCTCTTTAAAAAATTATTTTACAAAAGTAAAAACTTATAGGCAAGAACAAGTTTGGTTACTATTCTACATAGTTTGTACTTAACAAACATTATTTACTAAACTCTCCCACCCTCTCTTCCCCCTCTCTCTCTCCCACTGTATCAAAAACTTTAATGAGAGCTTAAATATTTTTTCAAAACAATCAACACGTTCTTTAAAAAACTAATTTTTTAAATATATTCTATCCGCACCATTTGTCTATAGTCCTTTTATTTATTCTGATCTCATATATTCAATAACCACTTTCTACAAATGTTAAGAATTTTTTCCATGACTGTACAAATAACTTTTATTTATTCGAATCTCATCTATTCAATAAGCACTCTGCAAATGGTAATAATTTTTTTCATGACTGTACCAATAATAATATTGTTAATATAAAACTTTCTACGAAAGTATAAAATAAGGCAAGTATAGACGTTTTTTCTGTATAATCTATAAAATAATAATATTTATGTTTTTTTAAAAGAAATCAAATAAATGCCAGTGAAAAAGTCTTTTACTTCTTTGAGTCATTGTATGCTGAACAAATTATATGTATAGTAAGTACATTCAAATTGTTCATTGCCCCATAGTAATATTGGTTTGGTTTTTCTATCTTGAGTAGTATACGTGTCTGTTCTTGTATTAAAATAACTTTTTCTTGTTCATTAATAATAACTCCAAGGGTCATGAGGGCACTCGTTCATTTTTGTTAATTCAAAATTAGATTTTTCAGACAGTACACAATTAGAACTCCTCAACATTATTGGCTATAATTATATATATCTTCAAAATGACTCGAAAAAAATCTTCTGGTATAATATCTGTAAAAATAAAAACTCTCACAAAGTATCAAGTTTAAAAAAATGATTTTAGCCATTTAACATTTAGCTAGTAAGTACTTATCTAATGAAAGTTATTTTCCCCATTGATTGATAGACGAATAGATCAATTTTTCTCATCACCAGTTGACAACTTGAGATCTTTCAAATACATAACTAATTAACTAACTCACGATATGATAACATTTGTAAAATGTATATCTATAAAATAATAGATAGATAAAAATTCTTCTTCTTAGATTGCTAAGAATAAGTTCTTAACCTAAACAATCTAGCAACTTCTTGAGATCTTTGAAATGTGTTATTAACTAATTCACGATATGATAACATTTGTATATAAAAAAATACTGACATGTTGTATGTAAGGTTAGATCGATCAGATACGGGTGTGTATATATATATATATATAGATATACAAGCGTAAGATAGACGACAATCGGAAGTGTCGTAAGAGCTGCAAACCGGACGGAATAAGGAGAAGAAAAGTATAAAAGGAAATCGCACATAAAAAAATTCAGCTCTCTATATCTTCTGAACGAGATAATCTTTTTAAATAAAATGTTTTGATTTGAGTAGAGCAATGAAATGGCTTTCGATTAAGAGGGATATGTTATATAGTAAAAACTAACGCAATATACGTAAAAGCGCATTGAATTTTTCGTAGACCCATTTCAATGTATATGTAGCACGGGTCGCTTCTTTAGGCTTCTTGTATACTTGCCTTCGGACCGCTCCCGCGCTCCCTGATTTTTTTTTAATCTGTTTAAAAAAAAAACAACAACACTATATTGTATTTTTTTAATATATATAATATTGAAAATAAAAATAATGTTTAAAAATAATGTACCTGCGCCAAAAGGAGATTTATGAATAAGAGTGATACCCACGCTCCGGATTAAATATTATTTAATAAAAATAGAAATTGTAAAGCCTGTAATGTATTTTTCACGTTTTTCTCGATGATACAAAAAATAATTTAATCTCTAAATTAAAAAAGATTTATATTTTATTTTTAAAAAATGCGCAGTGATATCTACCACTAGGTGGTGTGGAATGAGGAAACGTCATTGAGTAGGCATTCGATGATTTTTTTTAATTTTTAAAAACCAACCAACAAAATGAATTAAAATGTTTAAAAATTATATCTATTATAATCTATTATAATTATGAATTATGCATTATGAATGCATTATATTCTGCATTATTATAATTTATTTGTGAGTTATGAACTTTTTTAAAAAAACACGTTTTTGTTAATAACAAAAGAACAATGATAGCTATAAATTTTTTTTTCTTAAAAAATATGAATTATGAAATATAAAAAAAACACGTTTTTGTTAATAACAAAACAACCGTGATAGCTATTTCTTTTATTATAAAATATAGATATTTTACTTCTATTTCAAATGATAACTTTATTTATCAGCTCAAAATTTATATAAATTTGATATAAATAAATAATAAATAAATAAATAAATTTAAAAATTAACAATTTTTAATATTCATATATGAATTTTAATTATAATTATGCAATAAATTTTTTAAAAAATTATAAATTTTGTTATAAAAATTAATTAAAGGAATCAACAAATTACGGTTGAGGAAACTACGTGCCAATGAATTGGCAGCGGTTTTTTATTTTGATTTAATTTTAATGTTCAAAAGCTTATTTTGTTCCTTGAATAATTACCTAGAGATCTACCGTTGACAAATTTTAAAATAATTAATTAACAACAAGTAAAGTTTAATTGTTTATAAGTTCCATCACATTTTTTTTTAAATATATAACAATGAATTTTTTCTCTTTATAATTGATTATTTCAAAATTTGTCAATGGTGAATCTAGAGATAATTATTTAAGGAACAAAATAAGCTTCTGGACATTAAAATAATTAAAATTATAAAAAATTCAAAACAAATTATGACTATTTCTTTAATGAACAATATTTGCAGTTGCAATCATATAATTTTGAGTTTAATAAATTTTTTTCAGTTGATTAACTCTACTTCTTTAACATCTATGACCCCTCACATTATAAGATCTCAGGTGAGATTTTGAGGTGAGTTTTTTCACTAGGGATACTTAGGGATAACCCAGGAGGACATTATATCTACACCTGTAAAAACTGTTACATCTCAAATAGTAATATATTTGCAAATCCGCGGACTACAGACAACTGGGGTACAAAAACGGAAAAAATTTTTTTTGATGGCACACCTACCACATAAGGTTTTTTCGGTTCTTTGAGGGTCCCTCAACATGAAAATACTCGTGAACACTCATTATCCGTTGCCAAACTTTTTTGTCGACGAAATCAATTTTTCTTATGGAAATTTAATGTGGGAAAAATGGATGAAAAGTAGTCATTGATGATTAACCAATAGCAAACTATTGAAGAGGCCAAACCAAATTCCACAAAACAGAGATTAAAGTTGAAGAATAAAGCTTTAATTTGAGATGAGAACCGTTAAAATTGGTCGATTCTGTGCAAAGCTACGTGAATTTGAAAATGGCGAATAATGACGAAAATGAGCGATTTTGTTCAAACCCACGTAATTCTTCAAATTTTTGTCATTTTTCGCCGTTTTCAACTTCACGTAGCTTTGCACACACACACACACACACACACACACACACACACACACACACACACACACGCGCGCGCGCGCGCACGCACGCACGCACACATATATATATATATATATAATGTCTATGTCACTATGTATAAATAAGTATATATGGGAGCGTCCGCCAGAAACCAGCCAGCGGGCGCGCGGGACGCATTTTTCATGCAAAACACGCTCTGTTCAACTCACTCGTAATCGTATTCTGAGTCTCTTAGAAAAAACAAAAGACACATATCGATAGATTTTTTTCTGCTCTTTCCAATGGTGCTATTGTTTTTACTCCGAAACTTTTTCTTCTGGTCGAAAATTCAAGTTGAAAGTTTAGAGACATTTTTCTCAAAGTATATCATGTTTTTTTTCAAAATGCATATGACCATTCGAAAGTACAAGTCTTAAGCTACAAAACGCTAAATTTTCAAATTGGAGAAATGAAGGGCTCAAAAGTAACAAGATTAAAAAGACAGCGGTGAGTGGCCGCGCGTGCTCTTCGCTCGGATGCGCCGCACGCTCGGGCTTGGTATAATGAGCTCGTAATCGTATTTTGAGTCTCTCAGAAAAAAACAAAAGACATATATCGATAGATTTTTTCCTGCTCTTTCCAATGGTGCTATTCTTTTTACTCCCAAACACTTTCTTCTGGTCGGAAATTCGAGTGGAAAGTTCAGAACCATTTTTCTTAAAGTATAACATGTTGTTCTTCAAAATGCATAGCACCATTCGAAAGTACAAGTTGTATGCTACAAAACCCTACATTACAAAAATTGTTTAACGATGATAATTTGTCGAAAAATGAAAAAATGTTGCTTTTAAAATTACTCCCAAAAAATTGGAGTTCTCGTAAAGTTGCTAATTTTTCTAATTCATCCCGTTGGCTTGTAACAAAATGTTTATCAGATAGTCAATCCCTTTTAGTTGATAAAAGGGGAAACCGAAAAATATCATGTGATACTGTAAACGAAGTAAAACTTTTCTATCAAAATGACGATAATAGTAGAATCATGCCAGGTTATAAAGATAAAAGTGTATACGAAATGATGATGGCACAAAGACCTATGTTCAGAAACGACTTGTTTTGTACAATCTTAGAGAGTTATATTTAAAGTATAAACAACAGTATCCCGAATCAAAAATAGGATTCACTAAATTTGTCGAATGTCGCCCTAAATATTGTGTTTTAGCTGGTGCTAGTGGTATGCATTCAGTGTGTGTGTGTGCATTTATCATCAAAACGTCAAACTCCTCTTAGCTGGTTTAAGAAATTCAGGAGTTTCTTTTGATAAAATGGATACTTACAAAGATTGTATAGCTGAAATAGTTTGTAAAACACCAACAGCGAAATGTTACTTAAATATGTGTCAAAATTGTCCTGGTATTGAACCTCTAAAAACGGAACTTGAACTATTTCTTGAAAGGTCTGGGGTTAATGAAATAAAATTTCAAATGTGGAAAACTACTGATAGATCAACATTGCAAACTGAAATTGTTTCTAGTTCTTTATTTACTGATATCTTTTTTCCTCTTTTACATAAACTCAAAACTCATTCTTTCATTTTCAAACAGCAGTCATCTTATTTTCAAATCTTACGAGAATCCTTAAGCAAAGGAGAATTTTTAATTTCCCTAGATTTTTCGGAAAACTATGCGTTCATTGCACAATCATTCCACTATCCTCTCTTAAAAAAGTGATGGATGAAATCTGTCATCACAATAAGACTGTTTTGATTGGTTGTTGTTGACTCATTTGATTGGTCTATAAAGAATAGGCGCCAAAATATAATGTGTTTGAATTTTAAGATTAAATTCTTGAGTTGAAGTATTAAAAAATGGAATAATTAATGAAATATCCGTCCGTAACAATAGTATAAGAAAAATTTCATTATTTTATTTATCAAAATTACGTTATTATTGTATAATTTAAACGGATTAAAACAAACTTTTAAATTGAAATTAACTAACATGATCATGTTCATAACCTCAAAAAAAAGAAAAAAATAACAATAATAGTAATACGCGCGAAGCGCGTTGAATGTAGCTAGTAATAATAATAATCAATGTAGTTTGGCAACAATAGTTATTTACTACAAAGGTTCAGATTCTAAAATTGAACACAAAAGTATGGCGGTTTTTTCAGACAACTTAATTCATGATACTGTGGCAGTTTATCTAATTCAAGAAATTATAATCGATTACCTTAAAAAATCTTTTGATTTCGTTAAAAAAATCATTTACTTTACTGATGGAGCTGCACAACATTTTAAAAATAAACATAATTTTCAGAATCTTTTTCATCATTATGAAGATTTTTCCGTTGAAGCTGAATGGCACTTTCATGCGACTGCTCACGGAAAAAATGCATGCGATGGAATCGGTGCTTCTATAAAAAGTAATGCTAGGCGAGCAAGTTTGCGGAAAGTATCCGATAATTATATATTGACGCCGCAAGATCTTTACCAGTGGGCGACTAAATACTTTGAAAATATTTTGTGCTTTTTTTCATCAAAAGATGAATATGCTAAGGCTACAGATAAATTAAGACAAAGGCTAGATTCAGCGAAAACAGTGCCTGGAACTCATTCGTTTCACTGTGTTAGATTATTAGCTAACACTAAAAAGTTAGAACTAAAACGATTTTCAACATCCAAAGATTCTCAATTATATCCACCAGTTAAAAAAGCCGAACCCTCTAAAACTCGAATTAAGAAAAACATGAGTATCGTGAGAAGACCAATAAAAATAATCGCAAATAAAAATAAAAGAATTAAGGTTTAAATAAAAAATTAATATATTTAAAACGTAATATATGATGCACTGATAAAACATTGTGTAATGCTTTTAAATAGGAAACAACGAAAATATGCACTACGTTTATAAAAGCACACTTGGGTCCAGCGCAAAAAGTTTGCGCAGCCGCTCGCCGCTGTCTTTTTAATCTTATTACTTTTGAGCTCTACGTTTCTCCAACTTGAAAATGTAGAGTTTTGTAGCTTATAACTTGTACTTTCGAATGGTGCTATGCATTTTGAAGAACAACATTTTATACTTTAAGAAAAATGGTTCTGAACTTTCCACTCGAATTTCCGACCAGAAGAAAGTGTTTGGGAGTAAAAAGAATAGCACCATTGGAAAGAGCAGGAAAAAATCTATGGATATGTCTTTTGTTTTTTTCTGAGAGACTCAAAATACGATTACGAGCTCATTACACCAAGCCCGAGCGTGCGGCGCGTCCGAGCGCAGCGCGAAGAGCACGCGCGGCCACTCACCGCTGTCTTTTTAATCTTGTTACTTTTGAGCCCTTCATTTCTCCAATTTGAAAATTTAGAGTTTTGTAGCTTAAGACTTGTACTTTCGAATGGTCATATGCATTTTGAAAAAAAACATGATATACTTCGAGAAAAATGTCTCTGAACTTTGAACTTGAATTTTCGACCAGAAGAAAAAGTTTCCGAGTAAAAACAATAGCACTATTGGAAAGAGCAGGAAAAAATCTATCGATATATATCTTTTGTTTTTTCTAAGAGACTCAGAATACGATTACGAGCGAGTTGAACAGAGCGCGTTTTGCATGAAAAATGCGTCCCGCGCGCCCGCTGGCTGGTTTCTGGCGGACGCTCCCTATATGTGTTGGATTTAAAATAAAATTTTTTTTTATATATTTATGCTTAAAAATCAACTTTTTCGAATTTTTAATTACTTTGGGGTTTCCATATTTTTTAATGGATTCAGCTCTATATAAAATCACAGGGTACTTATACTAAGTTGAGTGTTTCTTATCAACTGGAATCAGATCCACAAAGTCCATACTAATCTCGCTGAGACAGTCAGGAAATCTATTTACATTTACGTATATATTGCGGAGAACACCCGAAATGGGCATATTTTGGTTGGAAACACATTTTAGGTATAATTGTTGCGGGTGCAGCTATTATTGCGGTATTTTATTTTTTAATTCAATAAAAACTTGAAAAGTACATAATTCTGATTAAAAAATTAAGCAATTATTTTAATGTCAAACTGAAAATATTTATGTAAAAATAAAACGTCTTCCCGTACGGAAAAAAAGAAATGTATGAAACCGTATACTACCGTACAAAACTGTATAAAAACGTATAAAACCGGATCTAAACATTGGTTTTTGGACAACTTTATACGTTTTAATACGTTTTGATACGTTTTAATACGGCTTTTAACATTTTAATACAGTTTTCTACGATTTGCAACGATTTTATATAATTTCATACGGTTTTTTACATATTTATGCTTAAATCTTTTGTTTTTTACGTTTTATAGAATTTATAAAACGTAAAAAACGTAATTACAAATATAAAAACATAATTTATTTATTAATTTTTCTATTTATTTTTTTTTTTAATTTTGTATGAAAATATATTAAACTGTATAAAAATGTATAAAACCGTATAAAAATGTAATAAATTTGAAAAAATCTACGGAAATATACAGAAATATACATTTTTATACGGTTTCCTATCTTTTATTACATCAACCATTTTACAAACTTGACATAGAAGAATTTCTGAATTGTAAGAAAATGTCTGAAAATGTATTAAACTGTATAAAAACGTATAAAAATGTATAAAACCGTATAAAATATATCCAAAAACCAATAGAAAGGTTAATTTTTATACATTTTTATACGTTTTCCTACGGTTTCATACATTTATCATTTCCATACGGGTTCTTTTAATTTTTATTTACTTATTAAATTTCTGTAGTTAAAGTCGTGAGAGCAGTCGAAACAAATGTTATAAAATACTGTCAGAGCTCAAACTAAAACTTGTTATATTTTCGTTTTCAAGAAAAAAGTATTTACTGTAGAGTTATTTTTAGTTAAAGTCATACAAAAATTTGAAGAACAATCATTTTCGTTTATGATAAGAATTTTATTAACGCAGAATTACCTTCACGTTTTTTAAGGTATGTTGGTGTTATTGCGATGTCAATATAACCTCAAGCGCGACTAGGTATACGGTTCGTGTGCTCCAAAAGGCTCCAAAAGGCAAAATTAAGAAGGTCAGACTTTGTTATAAAAAAGAACATGTCGCACTTGCTTTGAGAGACGTGGGTGAAGGAAAAGGCATTGCGGAAACAGCCAGGCAATACAACATTCCAGAGTCTATGATAAGGGCGAAGAAAAAGTGTCTGTTTTGTAATAAAAGCTCTGGCCCTCCCACAGTACTAAGTTCTGAGGAAGAACAGAAACTTGTGGATTGGATTTTTGATTGCGGTGGGAAGAGCTTTCCAATTTAGTTTTTCTGTATATGTATTATTACATAATAATATTGTAATATTTACTAGTTAATATTTATTAATTATTGTTAATTTATATAAAATAAAAACTTAAAAACTTAAAAATTTAATAAATATTATTATTAAAAAATACCTCGTTGGTAATTACGACGGAATACTTTTATCAGCAATAATTACTACGCAATAATACCATCGCACTAATGCCTGCATACCCGCAAGAATACCTGCATCGAGACAATCATTTAATATCGCCTTTTGTTAAATAAAATCTATTAATAAACTTCCTCAAATTTTGTCTCTTATCTTCAATCTAATTTCTTAATCGATTACAACAAAAATCATATCTATTTATTCTAAATACTCTTTTATAGCGCAAAATTAAAATAATTACCGAAGATAATGCAATTTTATAAAAAAAATGTATAATAACTTTATTTTCATATTTACATACGAAGCGTGCATTGTACGTGCTATCGAGAAAAACGCACTGCATTTCACGGCTTCGGAAGTTTGTATAGACCTCCGGAGAACAAGAGCTGGTGCTCTCTGACCTTCTTATCTAAGAACAACCTGAGCTCGGGCTGGCCGCACTCGACAGCACCCGAGCCCTGTGAGGCGAACATCTTGAGCATCTGGTGTATCCGCTCCAGCGGCATCGAGTCCAGATTCGTGAGCATGCCGACGATGTACGACCAGAAGACCTGGAGCTCCTCTTCGCGCTGATCGCTCGCCGAGGCCATGGCGCTCTCGGCCTCCTCGTCCTCGAGCATCTCCGCGACGACGAGCGCGTCGCTGTTCTTCGCGCCGCTACTGCCGAGCTCCTCTTGCAGGATGAACGTGTCGCGCGTCGTCTCGTTCAGCAGGCCCTGCGAGACCCAGAAACCGATTTTGCGCCGCAGCACCGTTGTCGGCACGTGTATGACCTCGGCTAGCTGGTCGAGGTTCCACTCACTCTTGTCCTGGAAGTGCAGGATTATGGTCGCGTGAATGGGCGAGACGTTGAAATTGAGCTTGCGATCCCGGACCTCGATGTCGAGGTTCACGTTGCCCAGGTGCGACTTCCAACAGAGCGTGCGGTTGCCCTTGAGGGTCTCGAACGCCTTGACGTACTTGTCCAGCTGGTCCTGCACGAACTTGGGAAGCTCGAGCTTCCAATCTTCCTTGAAGGGGGGCCAGAACTGGGCGGACAGTACCATGGCGGACGTGGAGAAGATGGCCTTCTCGGCGGTGTAGTTCTTGTCGAGCTGGATATTGCCGTCTATCCTCTTGGAGTCGCAGATGTCTTTGATCATCACCTCGCAGTGATGGAGCTGGTGTTCTCCGAAACGCCTCTTTAATAACTCCAGATGACGAATTTCGCGATCCGTTTGGTAATTGAGTTGCGACAGGAGGCGATCAGCCAGTAAAGTTCTGTACTCGTTGACGAACAAGTCCTGGCTGCCGTAAACGTTGACGAGCATAGAGATAATATCCGAGACCCTCCGGCGTCCCCTTCCCGTCAGAGGATCTGCATCCACGGGGTCTGGTTGCCAGGTCTGCCAATCTTCTTTCTCATCCTGAGGGGATGCTGCACCGTCAACGTCTAGCTGTATCGAATCGCCACCTCTGGCCAATTCGTCGGCAAGATCGTTGGTGTTGGACTCGTCCAGCAGTCCGCTTACTACGCATCTTACCGTGTCTTCTCGTCCCCGCAAATAAACTTTGATAGGTTCCGTTATCGTCTCCAGCAGTACGCCAGTTGGATCTAACTGTCTGAGGGCTTTTATAGCCGCGATGTACGCCGTTAAAATATCTGGCGTACTTACACCTGGATGTAATAATCGTGTCTTTAAAGCTTCCTGCAATGATCGAATGAGATACTTTCTGAGATTTGTTCTCTCTAAGCAAATACGTAGATCATCTATGGCAGCTTGAGAATCTGGATATTCTATCACTATGTTGAAAAGTTGGTCAATCCTTATTCTTGTATAAGTTTCATACAAAAAATAACTCAGTTTTTGTTTAAATGTATTAATAGCATTTTGTACCTTATAATTAAGAGTTACAGATTTTGATGAACCACCAGAGTAAATTCTAGTCAACCAGTTCATAACAACAGTTTCGAGCCATGTTTCTAAAGGCTGTAACTGAGTTGAATCAAATGAGCGACTAGACACACGGTTAACATGACTTTCAATACGAATATGTATTAAAGATGTTAAAACACTACCTACAAGTCTTTCTAATAAACCTAATTCTATTAATTTTTTGTTAGTGTCGTGGAAAATATCAACAATTTTTTGGCACTGACAACTACGTTGTTCTTGTTCACACCCTTCACACAATATTCCTGAATTATTCTGAGAATCATCAACCAATGTGGATGCCTCAATATTGCAGAATACATTAAATGCAGTTTTATAAAAATGTTCAATGATAATTGTATGATGTAGTGGTATCTGACTTAACAGTGTGCCTCTAATTAAAAGTTTAACATAATCCAATATATTAATTTGACTATACATACAGTACTCATTTTTACACGATCCAGCAAGCTCCAATTTTTTTAACATTGGTAGTAACTTTTTTGAATCGTCATATAATTCATTCACAGATGAAGTGAAATTTTGAAATCCTTGCTTCTCATCACACTCAGTTGCACTGGTAAACTTGGACCAAAATTCAGGAGCTATAGTTTTTCTCATGTACTCTTCAATTTTTGGTATAACAAGACTTTGAATGCAAAAATTCATTTGAAGCATTTTAAAATTTTCTTCTGTAGCTTCCATAGCATCATTTCCCATGTCTCGTTCAATCTTATTTACCAAAATTGGAAAGTTGTATTCCAACCATTGTTCTAATGTACTGGAATCAAATACTGATGATTCATCCATTCTTTGTATATCCGTCATGATGAAAAATCATTAAAATCTAAAAATAAATTATTATTGATATTGAAATGTTAATATAAATGTTGAAAATTTCTATATTCATACATAATCTTTAGTTTACTTACCTCATGTATTTATTATATAATAAACAATTATGGTATTTTCAACATCATAAAATAATAAGAGACAATCTGGTTTTGCATGCACTTAGTCCGAGTTGTTTATATCACCGGTTCATATATAAAAAGGTTAGAGTTCCTGAGTGTGAAAATCAGCTGATACAGGTCACGTGATAAACTGGTGGTATAGTCAAAGAAGATAGACGTAAATAGAAGCGCAAAGCCTGCAGGGAAATTGAGGCACCCCGAAGAAGTACGCACCCCGACCACGCGCAGCGCGGCAGTCAATTTCTAAATGCTGCGGGAACAGCTGATGCGTGGCCGGTAACACACCACCCATACCGGCTGCAATGGTAACACAACGTACTTCGTACGTAACATTGCAAAATTATTATTTACAAAGATCTGTTATTGCTATTGCTATAACAAAAACGATAAATAAAATCAAATTAATCTTAAACTCATACACCTAAACCCAAATGGGGGAACAACTTATATATTACATACGTGTAACACATTCACGTCAATTCCGTTGGTCCTGTGGATAGCGTTCATGCTTACTATCTTTTTGGTGCGGGTTCAAATCCATTATCGGATTTTTTTTATATATATATAAATATAGTATAATAAGATTGCTATTTTCTGCCGATTTGAAAATAACAGTAACATTTCTGAAATTTTTTCGCACTCCCGTATATAAAAAATGTTGGATAATTCTTGTTTTATTTACGAATTGTTATATAAAATAATTATAAAAATACTTAAATACTATTTCATGAGAAATCATATAGAATACATGAATAATATTTTTAAATAACCATTGTAAATAAAACTGTGAAGTAAATAAAAATAATAATTTAAAGGAAATAAAGAATTTTTCCTATATTTAGCTTAAAAAATAATTTACACTCGACCTTTTAAAATAATTTTGAAAGGATGAATTTTTTTATCTGATTGGTTTTTTATTCATATGTTATATTGTTTAGAGGTATTTTACGTTAGATTTTTATTGTTGTTGTTTTACATAATTTATACAGTTAACTAATGTAATTAAGAATATTAAATATTAATAATATATTATTATTTATCATAATAATCATAGCAGAAGTACATAAAATACGATAAGATCTTTTGAATTACAAATACAATAGAAAAAGGCGCCAAAACTATAGTTCGCGCTTTTAATTTTCACGTCATTTTCAAATCAGCAGAAAATAACAATCTTATTATACTATATTAATATATATATATATAAAAAAAAAAATCCGATAATGGATTTGAACCCGCACCAAAAAGATAGTAAACATGCGCGCTATCCACAGGACCAATGTAGCTCACGTGAATGTACTTCATGTATGTAATATATACGGTGTCCCCCCATTTGGGTTTAGGAGTATGAGTTTAAGATTAATTTGTTTTTATTTATCGTTTTTGTTATAGCAATAGCAATAACAGATCTTCGTAAATAATAATTTTGCAATGTTACGTACGAAGTACGTCGTGTTACCATTGCAGCCGGTATGGGTGGTGTGTTACCGGCCGCGCATCAACTGTTCTCGCAGCATTTAGAAATTGACTGCCGCGCTGCGCGTGGTCGGGGTGCGTACTTCTTCGGGGTGCCTCAGTCTTCCTATCCGCTTTGCGCTTCTATGTACGTCTATCTTCTTTGGTATAGTGATAGTTTAGCAACAAACGGTATCGCGCCTCATTCGCATCCCTCGAATGAGAATCTCAGTTTACGCACCTATAAAGCATAGAACTTGCTGCGCAATATTCAGAAATTGCAGTAAAATATAAAAATGAATAATTTAATGAAGTGCAATTCAGCATTGGTAATAAATTGATAATTATACGTTATGTAAAATTTTTCAGTTGTTTTTCACAAAGAAGTAATAAATTATAACTAAATTCCACAGGTTAAGCCTGCATTAAATGCAGTAAGAAATATTTCAACAACTTATGCAATAAATAATAAGCAATTGTTTGATGATCAATCTAATGATAATGTACCACCTTTTATTGAAAAAGGTGAACCTACATCAGTCAGACGTGCAAGGTAAATTTTTACGAAAAATAATTCTTAATTATTTTATTTCAAATTTTCGGTGATTAATAATTTTGTGTTATTATCAAGACTTCTCTATCAATCACGAAAACGTGGAATGTTGGAAAACGGAATTCTCTTGAGCACATTTGCTACAAAATATTTGAATGATTTCAATGCAAAATTTCTCAATCAGTATGATCGTTTGATAAATGTGCCAACAAATGACTGGGATATCTATTATTGGGCTACAGGAGTAAAACCAGTACCACCAGAATACAAAAATGAAGTTATGGAATTGCTTCAGAAGCACATACAAAATGAAGATAGAGAATCCCGATTAGCACAACCAGCTTTATATTAAGGGGATGCCTTATACCGACAGAGTTCTCTCCCGTACCGACCCCAACGCTTTAATTCCAAGAGTCGATGTACAAAGGTAAACTCATTACCTACAATTCCCGGTCAAATTTCAGATAAATCTATTGAAAAATAAAGACGAAATTTGAAAAATCGCAAGATGTCATATTTTGAGGTTAATATAGTGATATGCGACGTTGCGATTTTTCAAATTTCGTCTTTATTTTCCAATCTAAAATTTGACCATGAATTAGATAATAAGTTTGCCTTTGTGCGTCGATTCTCAGAATTCAAGGAAAAGCTTATAACAATTAAGGGGATGCCATACTCGTACCATTACCGACCGAGCAATTCGCACAGTTTCAAGCTGATTAAAAATAAAATACGTCGAATCACAAAAAATCAAGAGAACACTCTTCTGTATTTTTTAACGTTCTATCATCCAGTCAAAGTTTGGAGTTGAAATATCAAGCCGTTTTTTCAAAAACTTTGAACGAAATTAAATTTCGCTTTGTTCAAAGTTTTTGCAAAAATGACTTGATGTTTCGACTCCAAACTTTGACTGGATGATAGAACGTTAAAAAATACAGAAGAGTGTTCTCTTGATTTTTTGTGATTCGACGTATTTTATTTTTAATCAGCTTGAAACTGTGTGAATTGCTCGGTCGGTAATAGTACGAGTAAGGCATCCCCTAAACGGGGTGCCATAGTCCTACCATTACCGACCGAGCAATTCACACAGTTTCAAGCTGATTAAAAATAAAATACGTCGAATCACAAAAAATCAAGAGAACACTCTTCTGTATTTTTTAACGTTCTATCATCCAGTCAAAGTTTGGAGTCGAAATATCAAGTCATTTTTGCAAAAACTTTGAACAAAGCGAAATTTAATTTCGTTCAAAGTTTTTGAAAAAACGGCTTGATATTTCAACTCCAAACTTTGACTGGATGATAGAACGTTAAAAAACACAGAAGAGTGTTCTCTTGATTTTTTGTGATTCGACGTATTTTATTTTTAATCAGCTTGAAACTGTGTGAATTGCTCGGTCGGTAATAGTACGAGTAAGGCATCCCCTTAAGGGGGTGCCATAGCCGTATCATTACCGACTGAGCAATTGGCACAGTTTCAAGCTTATTAAGGGGGTTCCCCTCGGGCACTACAGTTTGTGACTCAGCGAGAGCTCAAACTATACCATGGGCGTCGTTCTGTCTCTCTCGCTCTCGTGCACGTTGTCTGCTATTTGTGTTTATAATCATTAATATCTTTTTAAAAAGATCGGCTTGTTTGAAGTCGAAATATCAAGTGGTTTTTGCAAAAACTTTGAACAAAACAAAATTCGGGTTCCTTCAAAGTTTTTGCAAAAACCATTTGATTCGACGTATTTTATTTTTAATGAGCTTGAAACTGTGTGAATTGCTCGGTCGGTAATGGTAGGACTATGCCACCCCGTTAAGTACTTCGGGGTGGCATAGTCCTACCATTACCGACCGAGCAATTGACACAGCTTCAAGCTTATTAAAAATAAAATACGTAGAATCACAAAAAATCAAGAGAACATCCTTCTGTGGTTTTGAACGTTCTATCACCCAGTAAAAATTTGAAGTCGAAATATCAAATGGTTTTTGCAAAAACTTTGAACGAAACCGAATTTTGCTTTGTTCAAAGTTTTTGCAAAAACCACTTGATATTTCGACTTCAAACTTTTACTGGATGATAGAACGTTCAAACCCGCAGAAGGGTGTTCTTGATTTTTTGTGATTCTACGTATTTTATTTTTAATAAGCTTGAAACTGTGCCAATGGCTCAGTCGGTAATGATACGGCTATGGCACCCCCTTAAAGCTTATTAAAAATAAAATATGTAGAATCATAAAAAATCAAGAGCACACTGCTCTGTGGTTTTGAAGGTTCTATCATCCAGTAAAAGTTTGAAGTCGAAATATCAAGCGGTTTTTGCAAAAACTTTGAACAAAACAAAATTCAGTTTTATTCAAAGTTTTTGCAAAAACCACTTGATATTTCGACTTCAAACTTTTACTGGATGATAGAACGTTCAAAACCACAGAGCAGTGTGTTCTTGATTTTTTGTGATTCTACGTATTTTGTTTTTAATAAGTTTGAAACTGTGTCAATTGCTCAGTCGGTAATGGCACGGCTATAGCACCCCCTTATTTCTTGTTATTTGTGAAATAAATAGGTTTATTCTGTAAATATATTGTTTAAAATATTCAATATATATTGTTAATGTTATTAATTTAGAGATGGGTTTATGTAGTAGTATAAAAGAAATTATTTAATAATCAAATAGAAAATATATTTCACATAAAAAAGTCTCATATTGTTTTTCTTAATCTGAGTATTTATAATACAGATTTTAATAAATATAATCACCTACTTATAATTTTTATTAAACAATATCTATTCTTAACAAGAATAGTACTTTTCATACCATAGGCGTAAAGTACGACTTTGTAAAGTTGTACATAAACCCGCGGTGCGAACATTATTATTTGTAACACGTGCACGATTTTCGCCGTTTTTTTGGCCTAAAAAGAGGTCCTTAAGTGACTTTTTTTTACCGACAGGAAAAAAAATACTTGTTTACCCGTCGGGCGCAAAAGTATCTTTTGGTAGATACTTTTGCACCCGCTGCTCTAAAATTGCGTAAAATCGCAAAAATTAAACTTGATCCCTCCACAAATTTTTGCGTGAATATTTTTCATGGCTTTTTTTATTTAGAGATGAATCCAAATAATTTTAAGAAAGAAAAGAAAATTTAATTAATTTTTTTTATATTTAATCTTAGTATCAAGTCAAAACTAATTGAGGGTGCGGCTGGAAAATCCGCACAACTTCTTTACAATTTAAATGAGTTATATGCCCATTTTCCAGCCGCACCCTCAATTAAGAATTACGTATAACAATTTTAATTGAGTAATTAATTTATAAAATATACAAATTATAAAACAAAGTTTTACATTATAATTTAATAATATCATTTTATTTTTTAATGTAACTTAATTTACATGAAAAATCAATTTAGGCTCGCTTTTTAGGCTCAAAAATCCCGAATCAATACATGTGTCATCAAAAATATGGGTGCACCTATAGAGCTAGTGGGTCTTTTGACCTCGTGTGTTAGCAGTAGCTCCTGCGTTAGCAGACCTACACTCGGTCTAAAAAGGCCCACTTTACCTTAGGTAACCCTAGGTACATAATATACTATTTCGTCATAGCGGTGTAAAATACTCAGTTTACGCCATGTTTTGTGGGCACAAACTGCAAGTTCACGCATACAAGGCATACATTAAAAAATGTTGGAAAATTTTATACACAATTACTGACATTCACTGATTTTTCAAAGTTATTTTTCGATATACATATTTTCTCTAATATTCGAGCAGAGGGGCATTATTTGAAGTGAACAGATTATTATGCGTGTGCTTCAATAATTTTGAAAATATAAAAATTGATTCAGAAATATGAAAAATTAAATACAGAAATCTGTAATTGAGTATAAAGCCCCCCTTAGCAAAAAATAAATTTTCACAACAATTTTTACTTTACACCTAGCGGACGTAAAGTTGCACTTTATGACCGAAAAAGAGTGCGTAAAGGTCGCACTTTACGACTATTATGACCAAAAGTATTTTTTCTTGAAATTAACATTTTAATGTTTCAAAACAAATAAGTATTATAAGATCTTTAGATTTGTAAAAAATGTTTTGAACCTAGGTTATGAATAATCCAAATAATATGGATTCTTAGAACAAAGAGCAACATGCATATTTGTCATTCATAACACAACATTATGTTAAGTATTTGTCCATTGTAGAAGACTGAATTCGTTTAAACAAATAGCACAAAACCAGAATCTAATTTATATAAGTGAAACATAACGTTGTGGATGATTAAGGTATTGCTTTTTCTGAGAGAATTCAACAAGTCCAGGTCCTTCAGTACTCCTGGATGATGCTCCTCTACCTCTTTTAGTGGTAGATTTTCCCCTCGTACTTTTTGTGGAACCTCGGCTAAAATAATGAAGCACAATTTAATATTTATATTATTAGAATAACATTGAAAGAAATTTAGTTGTACAGTATGAATTAGTGTTGAATAAGCAAAAAATTATATACTACTGACCTTGTTCTTCCTCTACTGCTTTCTGAGCGTTTATATCGTTTTGTTGAACCACGAAATCTCCCTCTACCTCTTTTTCTTTTTGTGCCACCCCTTGATACAGAATTAACACATTCCATCCAATCATCATCTTCTAAACTTCTGTTATAGTCAGCAGATACAGATGCGACTGCAGCAGCTTTAACAGCTTCATGCTTCTTGAGAAACTCTAAATAAAATAAAATTTCAAAAATTGAGCGATTTTTAGACAGACCATTTATTGCAATCACAATTAGAAGTGAAAAACGCTATAATATATTGTATATTTAACTTCCTGCGCGTTATCCCAAGTATACTAGTTCAAACGGAGTTGCAAATCTTTCTTACAAACTAATGAGTTTTGGTGACAACTAAGTCAGAGAAAACTTGCACAGTGGATTAATAATGTGTCCAAAAAATCTAAAAAAATCTATATAAAAAATTCATTATACAATAGACTTACCTTTTTTCTCATTGGCATACTTTTGAATAATATCCAGTAAAGCTTTGCCATATTTATCATAATTAGCTTTGGTAACATGAGGTATTCTTAACATAGCTTCTTCATCTTCAGGTAACTGTTGGCTCATAGCACGAAGTGCAACCATATTCATAATTGAATTTGCAGAAACATCTAATGCACCAGCTATACCATTTACCATTTGTGCTAATTCTGTATAACAATGTTGTTCCAAATCCTTTAAAGTTTTGTCATCCGGTACTGAAATATTTGAAACAGTAGCTACTGGGGTTGGCTTATTTACTGCTTGTCTTGTTTGTAAGTGAATCTAAAATAAATTGATATAAACATATAATGGTGACAACTTAAAATAAATAATTTAATAGCAATACAATTCAAGTTCAATCAAAAGTACCTTCATGTTGTTAGTACTCATTAATTCTCTAGCATTAGGTCCTACTCTAAGATAGGCACATGTTATTTCATTACTTATGTACATACTTTCAGCTAAGTATTCTTCAATTACTAATTTGTGTAGCAATCTTTCAATATCATGCTTAGTCCATGATTTACCTTTACCATAAAATGGGTGTGTATCATAACCTATATATAAAAAGTTCTTATTTTTTGTATTCATTTATATGTAAATAAAAAATTATGAAAGATTATCATTTTTACCTGATTCTCTTATTTTCTTTAAATCACAACCTTTGTAAATATCAACAATTTGTAAGGCAGTAATTCTACCTTTACTTTTATTAAAATCTCGAATCAATGTCACAAGAGCCTTTGCGTCTTCTGTAACATCTATGCTATTAAATTGCCCCTAAAAAGTAAGTTAAGAATTTAATTAATACATATGTTGTACATGTACACTACTGGATTATTATTATTTTACAGTTATACAAACATACTTGATTCCTACAATTATCACATGCTGTTTGTTTATTAGACATACACTCTTCTCGGTCAAATAGTTCACCAAAATAATTCAATTGTAACGCTCTGCGACAATCAGTTGAATTTTCACAGTAAGTCACCATTTTGAAGAGATTATCCATATGGGTTTTTTGAGAATCTTTATTTGAAGCTACGTCCATTTCTATCATTTTCCTGTGCCTGTACATATCACTGTAATTATAAAACAGTATACAGTCAGCAGTTTCAGAATCTCGTCCTGCCCGTCCACTCTCTTGATAATATCCCTCAATAGATTTCGGGAGAGCTGCGTGAATTACAAATCGAACATTAGGCTTATCAATGCCCATCCCAAAAGCGATAGTAGCACAAACAACTTTAATCTATAACAAATATCCAACTTCTTATTAAAATAAAAATATTGAATAAACTTTATATATATAAATAGTGTATGCAAACCTGTTCTGATATCCAACGACCTTGTATATCTGCCCTCTGTTTGTCCGAAATTCCAGCATGATAACTCATTGCCTTGATACCATTGACTTTCATTTGTTCAGCATAAGTATCACAATCTTTACGAGATATACAGTAAACAATGCCACATTCATCTTTAAATTTAGCTTTTATCATTCCAATCACTTCATCTGAAGAATTTCTCCCTTTTTTGCCTATAACACTGTAGCGTAAGTTTGGTCTGTTGAAACTTGACATAAACCTACATAAAAATTTCAATTTAATAAATAAACATAATTAAAATTTTTTTCTATTCATAACTTTTAATGAGTAAACGTAGTATTAATAAAATATTTAGTTTGACCAACTTATTTAAAAAAAATCATTTAATAGAAGTAGTTCAGAACAAACCATTTAGGTGATGTTATTCCTAATTGATGCAAAATATCTGTTCTAACTCTTGGAGTAGCTGTAGCTGTTAACGCCATTGTTGGAACTCTAGGGTATCTTTCTCTCAAAATTTTCAATTTTCTATAATCTGGCCGAAAATCATGTCCCCATTGACTAACACAATGAGCTTCATCAATAATAAATCTCCCTAATTGTCCTCTTTCATATAAAGCTGTAAGGGTACTGCATAACTTTTGAGAAGCAGACAATTTCTCAGGTGTAACATATAAAAGTTTCAATATTGGTTCTCTTTTTGACAATTCTCTATAGATAGCATCTGTTTGACTATCACTTAAATCACCAGACATATGGGCTGCTGGAATCTAAACAAACAGCGTATTACATAAAGCTTTTATCTAAAGCCATTTTAAATAAATAAGTTTGATATATATTTTAAAATTTGCTTCTTACATCTAAGGATATGAGCTTTTGTGTTTGATCTAAAATAAGACTTTTTAATGGTGAGATTACAATTGTTATTCCTGGAGTTAGTAGAGCTGGCAATTGATAACAGAGGGACTTTCCTCCACCAGTTGGCATCAAAATAAAACAGTCATTTCCCAATATAGCTGCATTTATAGCTTGTAGTTGATTTGGTCTAAATTCAAACAGCCCAAATTTTGTTCTAAATAGCTGTAATGTAGAAACAAAAAAAATAAAATAGAAGTTTCAATATGCAGAGCCATAGTATACTTAAAATACATACTTTCATCATCTCTTGAGAATGAGGATATTTCATGTTGTCAAATTCACTACTAGAGCCATCATTTTTTATTTTCCCTATAAATTTTGAATTAGATAAATTACCAGGTTTTGATTCAAATGTTTCACTTGATTTTTCTTTTGAATATGTTAGATTACGTTGAGAATGTTTTAAAGATGTACTCGGAAAGTGAATATCTGATTCCATGTTTTCTTCAGTATCTTCATCTTCTAAAAATTTCATTTCCTCGTGTTTGGAGTAATCAACTTTTGAATTATTATGAACAATATCTATATTTTCTTCTGGAATGAAATAATATAGTTTTATTTAAAAAGAATTTCAATCAAATAAAAAAACTGTTATTAAAAATCAGCTCACCAAAACTTTCTTGAAATTTATTCCATGAATTTCCAATTATAGAACTGACTGTATCATCATCAGATACTGCATCATTACAGGATATATTAGATTTTTGAGAAGCTTCATTATCAATGACACTATCACTAGTACTACTGGTCTGACTAAGACTGTTTGTGTTTACATTTTCGACAATACTTTTTGTTCGATTTCTTTCCATCATTTCTTCTAATTTCTTAGACATTTCAGGAGATATAGTAGCTTTAATAGGTACTTTGAGTTGAAATTGACTCCTTCTTTTAGGTTGAACTGGTGTCGTTAATCCATCTGAATAAATTTCTTGTGATTTGTTCATAATATCATTTGATGTTGTTGGGCTATTACATGGTTTGTTATGGATAACACTCTGCTCTGAATGTGAACTTTCTTTAAAATTTCCTTTATTGTTAGTTATATCCTTAACTGAATCTGTATTTTGAACTGTGTCTTCCTTTTGGCTAATATTATCGTCATGCATCATTAAGGATTTAGAATCACTTTTAGGTTTAATATCTTTTTCAAGATCATTGAGTGAAAGTAGTCTCTTTTCTGTTAGGCGTATTTTTGCTTTCACTCTGTGATTCAAAGCTTTTAGCTTTTGAAATGATTCAAGATGAAATTGAGGAAATTTTGATAACACTTCTAGTGGAATATTGTCAATAGCTAAATAGAATTTTTCCAAAATATCTATTCGGATATCATTGAGATTAATCTTATCTTTCTCCAGTCTTTCTTTCGATATCTAAAATAATAATCGCATTTTAAATATATAAAAATATCAAGTTATTCTAATTCTAATATACTTTCTAAAACTTACAGCAAGACTACTTGATGAAACAATGGGATCATTCTTTGTTGATTCGATCCAGCTATCTAATCTCTTATCGAAACCTAAAGGTTTTAAGTTTAATTTGATATCTGGGCCTAACCATCCCTTTTTTTGTGGTAAACTGAGATTCGTTACAGGAGTCCTTTCATTTTTACTTGGTTGTGATGCTAAAGCCTCTGTTTCACTATCATCTGAATCACTTATTATAGGTTTCCGCACATTCTTCCGAGGTAATTTACGCAAAGATTTTCGAGGGCTGGCTTCTTCATTATCGGACGATAATAGACTCTCAGAAGTTTCTTTGCCCGTTGTTGAAACTTTTTTTTTACCACTCATTGTAAGATTATGTATTTTACAAAGTAAAGTAATATTTGATGAATATGGTTATAAGCATAGCACTGATTTATTAAATAGAAACATTACTTGTTTCCAGTTACATTAGTAAATATTAATTAATATCTCTATAATTTTAATTAAACATAACATCTATTTGTACTTATTTATTATAAATATAAAAGCCATAGCACAACAAACCTATCTTCGTTGACCTAAAGTATCCGCCATTATCAGTTGAGGTTAGAATAGTCATTTGGCCGTTTGATTACAACCTTCGAAATGACCGTAGCGTTACCATTTGAATATGGTTACTGTGACAAATTGACAGTTCTATAACTTCAATTCGTCATATAAAAGCTCTCTTGTAGCTTGAAATATTTGATTGCATTGATTAGGTATTATAAAATTAAAACAATCAATTATTGCTATCGATATTTATGGAAAAGAGAACAAAAATGAAATAAATAATTGCTTAAATGATTTTTAACACCTTTTTCGCTATTATTATTTTGTATTTTTCGCTATATTTTTTTTTATGAAATAATAGATGTGTATTAGATATACGCAGTAAATAAGTTATATTTTAAATTAATAAAAATGCAGCAACTAAGCGATTTTGACGAATTTTCGGCCAAATACTTTCTCACTCTATTATAGTATATAGAATTGACTAAATTTCCGAACAGCAAAAACAAAAAGAACCATCGCACTCATCGATTTACGTAATTTCATCGAGGGAAATGCGAAAAAGAAAAATCAAGAAATTCCTCGGTGCGCGTCAACAGAGAGTTGACCGCATCGTTTGTGTAGCGATCTGCACGCATCGATGCGAGCGCGCAAGCTCGCGCCGCCCGCGGGGCGTTCGAATATAGTAACGGACCGCGCGCGCGGCCGCGAGCAGCATTTCGGCGAGACCCTGACGGCGTGGCTCGAGCCAGTGCTCCGATCGCGGGTCGCGGCAGTGCCGCCGCAGCAGTGCGGCCCATCAGGTTTGCCCGCCAGCGTCGCGAGAGTTTAGCGAGACGAGTCCGCTCTCCGACGCGCGGCTGAGTGCAGCTGTACAAAATATCTAGTCAGGACGGATAAGAAAAAGTCGCGGGACGACATGTCCGGGGACGTGCAGCCGAGGAAGCGCAAGGACAAGAGGCGCAGGAGAGGTGAGCGAGGACAATATGCGTGTGTGCGCGCGACCGGGAGAAGCTTCGACGGGGAAGCTCGCCTTGCGCTTTTCCCATCTACTTAGCCGTGTGCGCGCGCGCGGGCTCGCCGAGAGGGAACTCGTCTTCGTATTTTTAGACCTCTCTCTTTCTCCGTCTCTCTTGCGCTCTTACCGAGCGGTGCTTCTTTGAGTCGCTTTGTGTTTTTCCTTATTTTTGTCGCCCTCCAACTAAAATGCCTGATCTTTTCGCGCTTTGACACTTTGACCAATCTTCTTCAATCTTTTTTTCTATTGTAATTTTACCATTTTCAACAAATGTCTATTCCCATTTGCTTCACTATTGTAATATTTTTTCGATTCTTCCAAAGCATACTTTGGGCATTTTTGCCGATATTAAAATTTTGTAACTCTACGTGAAAAATTTGAGAATATCGCTATCAGTAATTTTCTATTTTATTCATTATTTTATAAGACTGTTAATAGTAGATTTTCATACAACTTTTCCATCTGATTTTTTTGCATGATTTGTTTTTATGACTAAATAAAATTTAATCTAAAAAGAAGATAATACTAGAAATATTTTATAATGAAAGATTTAGTGAGAAAAAGTATAGCGCAAAAATTGTTAATGTTTTTGATTTCTGGCAATCCCTTATTTGAAATTTCAAAAGTATTTCAATACAACTTATTTTCAATTAAATAAAAATTATGTAATTACATAAAATGTGTAAAAATAATCTCAATTATAGAATTTAAATTCACGCAATCGAAATAATATTTCCATGAAAAGCTCAAAATCCCGGTTGTCGAGAGTTAGATCGCGTAGTTCAAGTGTATCTATTTTTATGAAAATGTTGCATAATAAATTCCCAAGAATAGACGACTAATTCTCTCAATTCTAATTTCCCATTTTCCAGTATCGCAAAAAGGTGTAAAAAAGACATTTTCTTATTGGCTTTGTTCTTGGTCGCTTTTATTTTCGATACCAAATAAAAGCGTCAAATGGTCGCTTGGTGAGAGCGGTTTTTCCGTCTTCAAAAATATATATACATACATCACTTTGTTAAGGATCCGCCAAAGCATCTTTTTGCGTTTACAAAAATAGACCAAACTTGTTGCTGGCAAAATTTGTGCTTCAAACCATGTCTTTTTTTAAGAATCTCATGCGCAGAACACGACCACAGTTGACTATTTAAAATTAATGATATCAACTATTTGTATCTTTAAAATAAATAAATATGATTTCGTAGTATTATTTGACTACTAATTATGATTCATAAAAATAGGTGTAAATGCGCATTAAAATAATTCGTTGGACTAAAATATTAATAAGTTTCGGTTATGCGAAACTAATAAATAATATGTGTTATAAAAATAAGCTTCATATATGAAGCTTAATTGATAGAGAAGCATAATTTACTCTTCCACGTTTACGTAAGCAGAATGAAGATTTAAAAGCAATGAAAACAAATTCATGACGGATTTTTATTGTAAATATTTTACTATTTTTTCATTAAATGACAATTAGATGTATATAGTTATTTTACAAACTACTTATACATAGACCAAAAAAAGAAACGAAATATTAAAATTTTGTTGGAACAAAACCGTTGAAATAATTACAACAGCTTGAACGCAGTTGTGCGGCAAACACGTGCATTACATCGCCTCGATCCGTATAGATAGACCTGTGTAAGTTATTGAGGCTGGGAAAAAAAAACTTAATTGCAGATGACGAGGACGGCAGTCCAGCGGCGACGCTGACGCGGAGCTCGTCGACGGAGCACTCTGAGAGCGTGACGATACACGTGTACAAGGAGGCGGGCACAGGTGGCCACTGGTGCGCGCGTATCATCTTCTTCGCCTTACTGGCCGGCCTTCTCAGCGTCGTTGGCCTCATCATCCTCGAGCATCGGGGCACCACCGACGGTACTTATATACTTATGCATTATTCTACACGCCTTTATTTTCGTCACGCTAATACATATAGCGATATATAATGCAGACAACGCGCGCCAATCTGGCAAAAGTTCACGTATATGTATATATTATATATGTTGAAGCATGGAGGCTTTTTCAGGGCCGCCTCTGTATGCTGAATAGATCGGCTCTTCGTTTTTATCAAATCGTCACTTTTTTCACATACTTGACTATACTATAACGTTGTTATAATAGTTTTTACACACCACTTTTTTTTTTCTTTAAAACTTGGCTGGCTTCATTAGCAGCGATATTAAAAATGATTATATTCTGTTTCCTTTTTTGTCTGAGGTAAAAAGGTTTAACTTTATTCGTTTAGCTAACATTAAGGTGGCTTGGGAGCGAGAATTGTTCACATTACTAAAATTTGTTTACAATCGATTGTTTACATGTTATTAAAAAACGATATATCATAAAAATATGGATCTTAAAGTAACAAAAAAAAAAAATTTTTCAATGAAATTTCAACATTGCAAAAGTATAAGATAAGAATCGCCCAATAAGAGAATTCAATAAACAATGAAAATCTCTTTTATTTTTTATCTGATTTAAAATAAAAAAGATTTTCATTGTTAATTGATTATTTTTTTATTGGGCGATATCTAGTTTTGCAATGTTGAAATTTAGTTGAAAAACTTTTTTTTTTCTTTAAGAACCATATTTTTATATGATATCATTTCTAATATTAATGTGACCAATTCTCGCTGCCAAACCACCTTAATTGTATCATATTTAATTATATGTATACATATATCTATTTAAAATTTAGGGGGAATGTTAGAATTATATGTTTAAAATTTTTCTCATTGACCCCAGTCGATACACCAGTAGCGTCATCGCAATGGGCTAATATCTTCGAAGGCTGGGTAGACGAGAGCGCGCCGCAGCACGAGGACGAAGCCGAAGAAGCCAAGCACGCCGTCGAAGAGTCACACGAGCACGAGGAAGAGGATGAACACGGTGAGACTGACGAAAACGACGACGGGGACGAGCACGACGGGGATGACGAAGACGAGCACGAGGATGATGGTGATGAAGCTTCTCAGGAAGAAGCCAAGGTAGAAGGAGACGAGGAGGAAGAGGACGAGGGCCACGGAGACGAGGAGGAAGAAGCCGACGACGGTGATGACCTGGAGGGCGTCTCCGCCGACGACGATGACGATGACGAGGAGTGCTCCAAGATAGATGACGAGGCGGAGGAAGAGGCGGAGCGACAGCTCGATAAGACCATCTCCGAAGAAGATACGGACGAAGGCTTGGGTCGCGACGACACGGCAGAGGAGAGCGACGAGAATGACGGGGAAGACGGACACGATGACGGGGATGACAATGGTGAAGATTCGAGGGATGGTGGTGATGACGACGATAATGAGGCCGACGACCGGGACGACGACGGCGATAACGATTCCGCCGAGCAGCGACGAGTTGACTATGCGTCCACCAAAAAAGGTGCATGATACACTTCACATACACGCGCAATTCGTTGACGATAAAACGCAACAGACCCGAGCTGTCTGCCGTTCTTGTTGGACACAGGATCGCTCTCAAGTGTTGTCGTTGCTCTTGCTGCTGCTGCTGACGTTGTTGTTGTTGTTGTTGTTGTTGTTGTTGTTGTCGTTGTTACTACCATTACTCCGGAAGAACAGTATTTTTATTACACATACAGATTTTACCGTCTTTTGTATATTATTTGCCATTTAATGCATGTATTTTGTATATATAAAACGATATGAAAACAAAAGCTGTCTTCTTTTACAGCCCACAAAAGTGCGCACGTTTATATCTTTACACGATCTTACGCGTGTATTGTCACAAATACGTTTTTAGAATGCTCTTTAGAAGATGATTATTGTATACTTATATGTATTGTTGACTTATTAAAGAAAAATACAAAATACAAGTATTGTAAAGTTTGTACTGTTCTTTCTCTAAAAAGCCCTTTTTAATTCATTATATATATATATTAGCCAATATTTATTCATTCATTGATTTCTCTATCACTATTCTAGAAAAAGTAAATAATTTCAGTTTATATTAAAAACTCTTTTCATTTACGATTACTGTTTTACCCAATGCTAGTAATACTGTGTGTTTTATTTTTCATATTTCTTTGTTATATCTACAGTCCTAACAATAATATCTGCGCACTAAAATTATTAAATTATAGCAAATTTTAATGGCATCTAGCTTTTCGCAATTTTAGTATTTGCAATGAGAGCAGCAGAGATGTACTAACGAAATGTTAAATATTGTGTTAATTATATAATAAAAAAAGATTATTTTACATTTATATTATTTCCCCCTAAATATAATAGGCGTAATTTTGATAAACAGTTACCGACATATCCTGAATTATTACTTTCGACCATTTATACGATAATATTAGTAAAAAATACTATAGCATAAGAATAACTGATTACACTAGAAATTTATCAATGAAAATTAATTACTTTGAAAGTTATTCACAATTGAATCTGAAGAGGTAAGAAATATTTATCGACGAAATTTCTTAATGACCTATTATGATAATTATTTCTTTCAACTATTTTGAAAGTCATTTGAATTTTTCGAAAGATTTTTCACTCGCGTGAAAATAGATTTTTGGTGCTCTTTTTGTAAAATATTAGTTAAAAGAAAAACATTTAAAATACTTATTGCCTTTTGAAATTATTAATGTAGGAAAAGGCTACAACATTGTCAATGACGAGGACGAGGGTTACAGCGAGGAACATTTTTATGCTGACTTAGATGATTTAGATGCTTTGGAAGAAGTCGAAGATACGGATGATGAAGCTGATAATGGGGATGAAATAGAAACAACATACGATGCAGATTTAGACTACAGTATAGAAGGAGTAAAACCAATAGAAGATGAAAGTGATGGAGACGATGATGCTGAAGAGTTTATTTCTATTCCTGGAGTTAACGAAATTGACGATAATAGCGGAGAACCATTAGAAGAAGTATGAAATATTAAAGTATCATTTTATTAAGATATTTCACCCCAAAAATAATATAGCCCTTTATATTTAGGAATTTACAAATGTTTCAAAATAAATTATTTTGTTGGGAATAGGTTGACGGCGATGAACCAGAAGAAGTAGTTAATGAAGAAATCGGCGAAGAAGAAGAAAAACCAGAACCAGAACCAGAAGAAGAACCGACGAGTGGTAAGTTTTCAATAATACTGTAATAATTGTCAAAGTATAAAAATTTTTACACATATCAATCACTTTGGTTTCACTTCGTAAAGATAAACTTTAAAAAACTGTCGATCTTTCTTAACTTTTCAGTCATGTAAAGCAAAAATTACTAATAAAAATTTGTATAACAATGTAGAATATTTTTATATGAAATAAATTAAAATGTGATGACGTTTCCAGTGTCAATGAAGTTTGGAGTTGGGATCGCGTTGATCGTCACGGCACATTTCGTTCTTGTTAGGAGATGGAGACATGGTAAACAAAATGTTATGCATTTCTCTCTTGCGCGCCTAATTTTTTATGATTTACATACAATCCATCATTTCTGTATCTGTGTTACTATCACTATCTTTCCTCTTTATCATATTTCATAGCTATGTGTCACATAAGCAAAAGTTTGTAGGGATTCGTAAAGCTTGAGAGAGTATAATCGCTTAGTAGCAGATTTGTTTAGAAATAATTTAAATTCCTTTTCAGTATCTTATAGTAAAGGCGTATTTTGGGAACAAACTTAGTTAGCACATTAAACTTAGTTCCAATTCGTTTTAAATGTAAAGAAATGGATTATTGAATACAAAATAGGCTTTAAGATTTTAGATTTATTAAAAATAACTATTTTCGATTATTTTTATAAGAGTTTTCATTTTGCAATTAAAGTCTTTTTTCGTATGGTATATAGGGCGCTTGAGTAAAAATTATTAACAAATTGTATGCCATACGTAAAGTTATAAGTTAAAAAATTAGAACTAATCGATTCCCACCAAAAAATTATTATAGGTAAGTATTATTGAAAGATTCTTGTATCAAGATGTAAAAACGTCTTTTAATATAATTTACATTTTCTATTATAATTTAGAATTATCTTCACATCAGGGTTGCAGATTTTGGACTTCCTCGAGCCGGAAGTCCAGAAGTAAAAGTACTTCTTTTTTCTTTCGAACTCGCATGCTCTCGAAATACTTTTCATTTCTGGACTCAATGATGGTGAGAGAGTCCGAAAGCACTTTTCAGTTTTTTTTTTTTTTTTTTTTATTTAGCTCAATACATATTTAAGATTCTTTTTGGACTACTAAATTAAGCAATGCATAATAGACGCTCCGTTAGTAAATCAGTATAAGCGATTGATGTTGATCCGAATTTTAATAATACAAGTAGGTATAATTACTGTTAATTTAAGGGGGTGTGGTACTCATGCACTCTGTTTTACCGGCAGAACTCGGTAAATTCTATATTATTAAAATAAATATATCGAATTACGTTATAAAGAGATAGTTGCCCTGTGCAACGTAATAATCTACCAGCTTGCGCAGTTTTGAGCCCAAATATCAACGGCACCCTAAAAAATTTTGCGAACGAAATTTTGGTTATTTTTGTTCGTAAAATTTTTTAGGGTGCCGTTGATATTTGGGCTCAAAACTGCGCAAGCTGGTAGATTATTACATTGCACAGGGCAACTATCTCTTTATAAGACGTAATTCGATATATTTATTTTAATAATATAGAATTTACCGAGTTCTGCCGGTAAAACAGAGTGCATGAGTACCACACCCCCTTAAGCTTTTATTGCTTTTTTATTAAGTAACTTTGTCGAAGAAATATTTTTTATCAAAGCTTATTATACAGAAATAAAAGCTTCATATTTTATAAACATATTTTGTTTTCTTTTACTTTAATATAATAAGACAGAACAAATAAATGGAAACTACTTCCGAACTAGATCGCAATTAGCAAGTCCGAAAATGCATTTTAGGACTCGATAACGTACGAGTCCAGAAGTGCATGGTATTTTTGGACTTAATAACGCTCGAGTCCAGAAGTGCATGGTACTTTCGGACTCGATAGCGCGAGAATCCGGAAGTGCAAAGCATTTTTGGACTCGATAGCATACGAGTCCAGAAGTGCATGGCATTTACGACTCGTTACGGAATTAAGTAAACAATTGATTCAAGTATTTGCAACCCTGCTTCACATTGATAATGTATTACTAAACATTATAACACTATTCTTCCTATCTTTTTATTCACCCTGACTATTTTTGTATTATACTTTCCATTGATTTCCTCAATTAAATTTAGGACTTGCATAAAGTTAAGTTTTTTACATGATCAAAACTTATATTTATTAAAGGTGATGCAGATGTTTCGGAAATTCTCACCGATGCTGATGAGTTACCAGAAATAACAAGACGCAATACCCTAATTCCACCAGCACGCATAACAGAAGTGGTACCAAAAGATGATGAAAATGGCCTGGAGCTGTTAAATAAAGAGCAAGAGCAAAACTATGAAGACTTACGCTCTACCTATAAAAGCGTTGGAGTTAAAGAAAAAAAGAGGACTGGCATTGAAGAAATTTTCGCCAAAAAAACCGCTGATCTGGAGATGATGCTTCGAGGAAATTCAAAAGGTATAAAACAAATATATAATAAATTATAATAATAAATTATAAAAATAAAGATTTTTCCCGAAGTTCCAATTAATAAATTATCATTCGATAAAATAATACTTTTCCTGATTTGACAAATTAATATTTCAATACGGCAGATTTTTTATTAATAAAAGTATTTTCGATGTAAAATAAAAAATGAATTATTTTTCTCATTTTAATTAATTAGATGATTCAAAACATAAAAAACCTGCCGAGGATGATGAGGAAGACGAAGAATTAGCTGATGATGCTGAGTATTCAGAGGGCGATTATGAAGATGAAGAGGAAGTCGAATATGATGAAGATGCGGAAGAATATGACGAGGAAGAGGAGGAGGAAGAGGAGGAAGAAGAAGAGGAAATCGAAGAAGTTGACGATACTGAATTAGTAGAAAAATTGGATAAAAAATATGGAAAGTTACCCACTCCAGAGCATAGCGAAGGAGAGGAGGAAGAAGAAATAGACCCAGAAGAAGAGGAAGAAGAGGAAGATGAGGAAGATGAGGAGGAAGGAGAATACGATGGAGAAGATGAAGATATACCTGGATGGAAACGTAAATAATATAAGAAGTTTATTGTATAATTTCAATGCCCCAATAATAATTTTGTTCATTTAAAGTTAAATAACGAGATTTATTTATTTAAGTACGAAAGATCGACAGCTATCCGCAAACTGTAACGTTCGACCATCATTTACAACCTTACACAAAATACACACAATAAAATAAAAAAATTCTCTAATCTTCCAAATTTAATAGTTATAATAATAAATATACCTCGCATATATATTTTTTCTACAGATGTAAAATTACTGGCTCAACAAGGAAAAAATCAAGAACAGGCATTAAAGAAACCACCAATATCATCAAAGACAAAAACTGGAGGTCAGCAAATGCACAACGAATACTTTAGCGCATCATATGATGTGCTAAGCGTAACCGAAGATTCTGATCATGACTCATTCTAGGTAATAATTTTATAAAGTATAAAAAAATATGTATATTTAAGATTTTGTTGTTTAATTTTAAACTAAAAGTCTTTTAACTTTTGGAGTTTTTTCATTCTTTAAAGTTTTGTTCAATCATGAGAAAGTAAACTTTAAATTTTTATTCTTTGAAAAAAGTGTCTCAAACTCTTGTTTATTTACTTTTTTACATATAATTTTATTTTCTAGGTATCTCATTCTTCATACCAAAAAGTGGAAAACTGTTTGATACATTTGTATTATAGGTCTCAATTTTGTATAATAGTATAGTTAATTTCATGGAAAATTTTAGGAAAATAATTACTTCAATTCCATTGAAAATGAATATGAAAAAATTTCAAATATTAACTAATCCTTTTAATTAAATAAATAAAACCATTATCAGTGAGATTTGTAATGTACATAAAACGAATATTTATATTTTCTCATTTTTATTTCAATAAATGTAAAATATGTATAATTTTAGTGAAAATTTGGGGATAACTCATATCATGACACACGCACGCACGCACGCACGCACGCACGCACACACACACACACACACACACACACACACACACACACACACACACACACACACACACACCCACACCCACATCCACCCCCACACACACACACACACACACACACACAAAATAATATAGGAATTCGATTAGATGAATAATAAATATATTCATTTTATGAAATTTAGTGAATGAAAAAAATTGTTTTTTAAAGCAATAACCGATAACAATAATTTATTTTAGAATGAGTTTTGTAACTAGTAAGTGATCTAATAATTTGTTACTACTATGTTCATGCTGAGTTAATTAATTATTAGAATTTTTATATATTAAATTAATTTCAAGTGTGATATATTTTCTTATAAAAAATTATTTAATAAAAAACTAATTTGTACTCTTATCAACAAAGTTTATTCAATTTTTTACATAACCTAACCTGAGTCTTACATTATTTTGACACGCGCTTGAAAATAATTCATTCATTAATACCTATTACGATGGTAAATCACTAAAAGCGTAAACAAGTTGATGAATAGAAATCGAAAGTTTATGTACATTTTTGCGTGGTAAATGTAAGTCAGTTCTAACAGTAGTTTTATTGTGGTACAAAACATTTAACAAAGTCAGACGATAAAGTACTGCAATAAAATTGATCATGTAAATGTCAATTTATAATAAATTGATAATCCATTTGCATGATCACCTTTTCGTACCAGAAATCAAAGTCTCATTGTAAATAAGACAATGTTAATTAGAGGGTCAATGATATAAATGGACGCAATACAACAATCGCGGAAGTGCTTGAAATGACTTAGACGTTGATAAAAATTAGTCTCCAGAAAGTCGCGATACCTGTTGTACGGCATGAAGTACATTTACAAGGAAAGTGGATCGAGCTGCTTTAGTATTTATGCTTGTGTCGGTGTTTTCGCGGCGTTGGTGACATTGGACTGGCAGCTCTGTGTTTTCCTGAAGATCTGGAAGCAGGTGTAGGCGACGTAGAGGGTGAGCGTCCTCGTCTCTTCCTGTCGTTGGCAGGCGATCTACGAGACGAGGATCGCGCCGGGAAGGCAGGCGAAGGCGAACGCCGGATTCGAGGTGGGGAAGGCGTATACGGCGTTCTCTTTTTGTGTTCGCGTGGCGAGCGTGATCGTCGCTTGCTCCGAGGAGATCTGCTGCGAGACCTGACAAGAACAATAAATAGCATTTTTGCAATATCCACTTATGGAAATGATACTTTTTTGATAAATTTAGCGTAAACATGCTAGACTACATTTAGACATCATATTAATATTTTACCTGTATTTACTACTGGATTTTGATGGAGGACTTTGTGAATTTCGCCTCCTATCTCTATAATAAGATCGAGCATCTGGAGATTCTGAAGATGGGCTTCGTTTCTTCTCCTTCCGTTGTCTATCTTCGTCTTTATCTTCACTCTTATTTTCTTTCATATCTCTTTCACTCTAGAAATGTATTAAAAATACATAATATTAATAATCAGTTCCATCGTTTTATTTATATAATCAATTCGAATTATGTGAAATAGATTCAAAACTTACTTTCTTAATAAGTTTTTTACGGTAGTGTTCAACTTGACTTTGTATTGTCATTCCTGCTTTTAACGAACGTCTCCCACTTTCTAATTCATCTTGGTATTGCATTGCTTTGACTTCGATTTCACGTAACCTATTTCGCCTTTCTTCGTTATAGTCTCTATTAAAATTATTTGATGATTAGTATTATGGATATATAAATTAGGTACTTTAAAAAAATGAACAAAAATTTGAAGTCAATTACCTTGAGTCCATGCTGGTATCTTGTGAATTCGAGTCATCATTTTGCTCAAGCTCTTCCCATTTGCTGGTAGTCATTGCTTGAGCTTCAACCTGATCAGGATCTACTGTTTCCCATCTGGATGGTACAAAACCAGCAGGCATAGTCATTTTTTTATCGTCTTTGCCTTTCGAGCCCATACTATCATCATCTTCCATTGGAACTCCATCAATATCGTCATCCACTACAACGAAAGGAGTGTATTCATTCAAGTTAATTAAGCGAAATGTAACTTTATTTTTATAATTTATAATTCTTTGTGCTATATATCTTACTTGGAATACCGTCAATGTCATCGTAATTGGAAGTTGCTTGTGGCGTCAGTCCGAGCTTCATAGCTCCTTTTAATAAAGCCGCACCATCGAGAGGAACACCATCTAAATCTTCTACTGCATCGTTATCAACATCTGACAATGGAGCACCGTCTAAATCTTCATCATTATCCCGATCGATATCGTCAGATTGCTTATAAATAATAAAATGAATATTATTAATTTTCCAATAACTTTGCATATCTTCGTATCGAAAGAAGTAGTAGAAAATAGCAATAGATTGTTTACCTGAGTTAAACCGAGGAAAGTATTTTGAAGTTTAAGCAAAAATTCTCGGGGATAAACGGCCCACTCTTCCCAAGCTCGAAATACTCTCATCACTCGTACTTTAAAACCTTCTGCTTTCAATCTACTATCAAATTGTTTATATGCTTGGTGAATCTCATTAAAAACCTCCAATAACCTGGCTTCAAATCTACATTAAATAAAATTAATATGTCAGTTAATTCGGAATCATTTGAAGTAACGTTTATAATAAATTATTAGTAACTTACGCTTTCCGATAAATAGTAGCATTTGTAACTTTAACACCACAGTTATGCAAAATATCAGATATTAAGTAAAGCCTTGCAATTTTTTTGTTTACTGGAGTTTGTAAAAGAGATAAAGATTCAGCTATACAATCACAGATTTCTTCAGCTGCTTCAGCATGTTCAATACAAAATACCATAACCTCTGCAACTTTGAGTCTTTCTGGAGACATATTCCTTAATAAATCCTCTAAACGATCCCTTTGGCTAAATAAAAAAGATGGTTTAGTTCTACATTAATTAAATTAGAAGAGACTTGAAAGAAGCGTAATAATTAAATTAATAGACCTGTTAGAAAGGCTTCCTCGTCGTGGTTCCTGTTTATCTTCAACTTCAATCAATTCTTCAGGCATTCCTTGGGTCCAAGGATTCATTGGCGGGGGACGCCATATGCTACCCGCGATAAACATTCTGAAATCTTCCAAACGCCATTCTTTTTGTGCATCTCCTTGCAATATTGAGTATAATTTCCAACGATAGTAAGTATGTGCTGGCGAATAATTTTCAAATAAAAACCTAGAATTGCAATAATAAAAATAAAAAATTATGATTATTGAATAAAAAAGAAATGATACAATAAAAGAATTTTACCTAAACATTGGATTGTTTATTTCTCGATTCATAATCATAGCTTCAAACATGGGTCCTTCTCGAACAACAAATTCTACCATTCTATGTATCAACATGACTAAGTTCCTATAACGCGCAAATGTACGTAAGAGTTTTGTGCTTCCATCAACAAGGTACGAAGAAAAAATATAGGGAATAGGAAGATAGATTCGAAGGAGAATAATCAACTGGATGGACTAATGAATGGCAAGACATACTTACAAAGTATTGCACTAACAATCTAAAATTAAAAAGATACCTTTCTGTTGGAATAACCACTTTGACAACAGCATTCTGCAAAACCTGTGAGGATCCAGTTCATAGTGAGCAAGAGTGATAGATTGAAGGTGAATCCAGCCAAAATGTCCAAAAACGCCACCGAGAAAGACGCCGATAAGTCAACACAACACAATTTTTAAACTTCCATTAAAGTTACCATTTGAACAAGTTTGTTTATTTTTCGTTTTAAAAAACAAATTTTAGTATCAAAACACAAGAAATATCAAAAACTTCTCATTTCTAAACGTTTTTGTTGTTCTAAACTTTTCCCCCAATTTTTTCATCTTGGTTTTTTCTTCCTTAATAAATACAGTGTCCGGATTTTGTGTTCGTAAAAGAACACATTAGTGTCACCCCAACAAAATTATACGAAAAATATAGAAACACTGTCTTTATCAAGTCTTTAAAGTTCAGTCTTTATTTGTAATAATAACTATTATCTGATCAAGTTAAAATATATCTCGTACAGCAATGTATTCTCGACATCAAGTAACCTGTTGTTCGTCACCTCGATATACTTGCGCGAAAGACACCGCATATGCAGCTCGGTATCAGCCGATCGAAAATGTGTATTTGCTAACGAAAAGAATAAGTTTACCTTTTCGAAGTTTTCCTTCTCCTGCGGGTCCGCGTTCTGGAGGTTGCGGATACGTGGTATCTGAGATTACGTTTCAAAAACATGGTTATGCGATTCATATTTTAAAATTATTATATATTTTTCATGAGAAATAAATTCTTCATTATATTTTAAATATTATTCTAAAAATATTTTCGTTAGTACGTACTAAACTAAATTTTGTTTTGATTTTCTATGATAAAAAAGTTAAACGAAAGTGAAATGAATGAGATGCTGTAAAGATAACATGCATTTTTTAAATTTAAATTTAAATACGGAAAAGTGTTAAATTATAAAATTAAATGTAAAACAATATTTATAGGTTGAATTGTATACCAATAAAAACCAAATTATTAAAATATGATCTAATAGTTTATTAGATGTTCTATTATCATTGCTCCTTATATGATTCGATAGATGTACCTTATTCTTGTCACGTCGATTAGGTTGTGCATTAAAAGGCAATCCAGATGGTGGTGGTGGTTGTGTGAGCTCCATTAAAGCAGGTGGAATGTATATTGGATATGGTGGTATAGGAACACTTTTACCCCATCCAAGTTTCATTTCATACTGCATTACATCTCGACCTAATTACACATGAAATTCATATTACATAAAATCTATCAGTGTATACAAATTTTTCAAGAATATTTTTTCATTTTCAATATACCATTGAGATTCTTCAAAGCTCTTTCACCATCTCTTCTACTCATGAATGCAACAAATCCACAATTTCTTTGTCTTGCTTTTTCTTCATCACTTCTAGGCCACATAATTTTTATACTAGCCAATGGTCCAAATTTACCAAAAACTTCCATTAGTTGTTGTTCAGTTATCTGATAAAATGAAAATAAAAAATAATTTTTTGATTAATTTAAAATAACATTAATCGAGTTCATTTAATATGGTGATAAAAATATTACCTTAGGGTTCAAATTTCCTAAATATAGATTTGTAGTATTTGGATCTCCGTTATCAAATGACCCATCTGAAATAACAGGACCTAAATGATTATTATATTAAGATGTCATTAAAAAGTTGCTTTCACAATCACCAAAACTAAAGGGATAAAAGTTTAACAGTAAAAGGAATAGATAAAGGGATAAAAGTTTTAACAGTTAAAGGAATAATTTATTTTTTTAATCACGTTATTAATGCAGTGTACTGTCAACCTATTTGATAGAGGTATGCAACATGGATTTATATATACTCTTTAATTATTTTATCTCTATATTTTATTTATGTATGATACATGTGCAGTGTATCTTTTCTGAGTACAGGGAGAACTTTTTCCATTTCTATGTTTACCATGTACTGTATACTATGTATCAAATAGGTCAACAACTGATAATACCTAAACTCTGCATATTATTAATCTCAATTTTAAATAATTTTGTAATTTATTTTCGAGAAATATAAGTCAAGACAATAATAAAAGTTATATTAACAAATTTGAGAAGTACAAGAGTGGTCATGGTTACAAGATTGAACAAAATTGCAGAAAAATTGAAGACTAACCTTCTACTGATTTTAATGCTTGCATCATTGGATCTTCAGCTTGAGATGTTATGACAGGTTTCACTCCTCCTTTATATTTGTGACGCTCTTCTCTTTCTTCCTGAATCATCTTCAATTCTTCTTTAAATAATTCAAGATTACTCTTTTTCTTTTCACCTTCTTTTTTCTTTTTACCAAGCCTATCCAGCTTACGATCATTGGAACCAAGAAGTCTTGCATATTCCTGAGCTTGTTCTTGCGAGGAGCGATTATCTGCAAGATCTGAGATTTTTGGCTGAGGTTTGTAGAGTTTTCCTTTTTCCCTTGTATCTTCCTCTAAAATATGAAATTAGTTGATAATAAAAATAAGAAATGTAGACAAACCAATTGCAAATAATAAAATGTGTTAAATACTCACGCCTTTTGCCTGCATCGTAAGTACCAGCTTTAACCCAAACTTTATTTGAATTTTTATTGGAACCCTCTTGAAACGTAGCAACGAATTCTTCAAAGGCTTGAGCTGCAGCTTGCTCTTGCTCCTTTTTACGCTGTTCTTCAATTTCCTTTTTGCTCATCGGCCTCTTTCCCATAGTGCCAATGGAGAATGCCTTGAGCTTTTGCTCGGCGATTTGCTAGACCAAGACGCATTTTTAGGTTAAGTTCAGCTAACAGCGCGACACTTGTTCAACAATTAAATTATAAACATTCAAAATCTTACCTTCATTAATCCCTTATCAGCCATGTTTCTTTGTCAATTGATTATAGTAAAATTATACCCTATAATCCTCAATTAATCATTAAAATTTTGTGTATACTCGAGCATCGGTTGTGAAAGAAAATGGAACGGCACGAACGCATTTGTGTAGACGACAATCGATATTTCCAAGTTACGCGGAAACTTTTCAGAGCAAATGTATCTTTAACAAATACGTTATTGTTCGAATTTACTGAAGACGTGCGTCAGCGTAAAACAGTGCTAAAATCGCCAATTTTAGTGGCTTGTATGCGAGAAGACATCTTCGCAGTAACTACACAACTGTCGGGTCGAGCTGTGTCCTCAGTCCTATGCTCCGTTCTGGCGTGCTGCGGCGGCGATAGCGTTGCGGCGTCTTTCTCGCGGTTTCAGCGCAGCGCAGCCATCGCTGTATGACGTTGTACTTATACAAAGGGTCTGTCCAGATGCTACCTGCACCGCCACCGTATGAATACCAGCGACGTATACCTGTATATGTAATATATATAGATATACATCCCTAGCATTCATATTACGGTGTCGGTGGCGGCATGTGGACAGACCCTAATGTATTGCATATATATTTGCGTTGAGTACTGAGGGCGCGGCCACAATACCGTCACAACGTTTTTTTTTTCCTTTAAGGGTTATTCTCACAGTGTGAGCATGTACCCTACCGTCACAGCGGTGTGATGCCTCGAGTGACAACCAATCTTTAGGCTCTAGACACATAAGCGCGTTTGCTCGCATTTGGCTGCGGTTAGCCGCGGTCGGCCGCGGTAGGACGCGATAAGAGAGCACGCGCTCGCTTCTCCCATTGGTTGGAAAGCGAGCTTAGGCGGACGTGTACGCCTACAACGCCGATCAGCCGCGGTAAGAGCGCACGCGCTCGCTTCTCGCATTGGCTGGAAGCGGACTCAGCGGACGCGCACGCCGACGACGACCAATGAGAGAAGCGAGCGCGTGCGCTCTTACCGCGGCTGACCGCGGCCGACCGCGGCCACCCGCAGCCAAACGCGAGCAAACGCGCTTATGTGTCTAGGGCCTTACTCAAGCGGACTTGATACTCCGAGCCAACCTGGGATTGGTTGTCACTCGAGGCATCACACCGCTGCTACGAGCGCAGCCACCCCAGCCGGTGGTGTTATTCAGCTTTTCTTTATTTCTATACTAAAGAAATAATCCATATCAAATAATAAAATATGCGTCTTTAATATTTCAATTTACTCAATTTTGCTCAGCCCTTCATTCATTTGCACATATCAAAATTTTGTCTTGAAAGCAAAAAACGCTAATAATGCGTTCTATTTTTTTACTGTTATTATTTTCAATATTTTCACTATTTAAATATTGAGGAATTATGAGCAAATTAAATGACATTTAGCACAATTTTTTTCTTGTCTGTTGATTATTTCTTTAGTAAAAACCGAAGAAATCGCCTCGGCTGTGGTAGCGACGCTGCTGTCACGGAATTGTGGTCGCGCCCTGAGTAGTGAACACACACACACACACACACACACACACACACACACACACACACACACACACACACACACACACACACACACACACACACACACACACACAAGCGAAGCACTGGTCCCGCCCACCAATCCAAGAAAGAAAGAAAATGGTGGGGGCTCCCTCTGTCGCCCCCTACCAGTGAGGTACCGTCCAGGAGCCCCTTACGTAGAAATAAATCCACGTAGGAGGAGCCTGAGCGATTCCAGTTACCTCTCCTTGAAGAAGGAAATCATAATAGAGGAAGTTGTGCGTTGCCCTGAAGGGCATTTCCACGTATCAGAAGTTATAGAGCAAAAGCGGTTGTATGGGTGAACTACTAAGTGGAGTGTAGAATGGGGAAAAACCTCGCTACACTGTCGTAAATTATAAATGTTAATAACAGTTCATAACTTTTAAAAATTATTTAAAACTATAATTTAGAACTATTTAAAACTGTTTATAAATTTTACAAAATGTATGATTTTGGACATATTTTTTCTAATTATAATACTTTGTAACAGTTTCAAACAGTTTCTAATAGTTTTAAACACTTTCAAACAGTTACAAAAAATTTTAAATTTGATATATTTCAGAAAAAATTAATAATTAACAAATTATTATTATTATTATTAATTAATAATTATTTAATAGCCTCATTATTATAAGCATGAGAATCAAGGGGCGTAGGAGTACTCCGAAGGCAAGTAGCAGTCAAACAATGCAGAAGAAGCCTAAGGAGTGTTTAATTATACTAATAATTAATTATTATTATGTTAATAATAATAATTAATAATTATTTAAAAGTTATTAAATAATTTAAAACTGTTAAAAACAGTTACAATCGATTAATAACATCCAAAATCTTACATATTGTAACATTTTTAAACAGTTTATAACTCTTCCTAATAGTTTTTAACATTTTTGAACAAAAATATTTCCGCTAGGGTAGGAATAAAAACCCTTTTTTGCATAGTATGTGTAAAGTACGTCGATTCGTATCGTTTTTAGTTCGTAAAGTTGAATTTCACATATAGTGTGCGTAAAATTCAATTTTACACACTCAAACGATGCGACGACGCGCTTTACTCATACTGTAAAAAAAAAATATTGTTCGCCACGCGGGCGAAATCTTTACGACCTCGTGATCATCCAACACTTGTTGCGTGAAGTTCAACTTTACGCCCTAGTGACGAAAACTACTGTTATCTTATGTTAGTTATTGAGACGCGTATAGAATGGCTTTATTAGAGAGAAATTTATATAGATGAGTAAGTTCCGTAGGTATAAGGTAAAGGTGGTATGCGGCAGAACCCACACTGAAAAAACTCTGGCACGCAAGACGCACAAAACGAGTGGCTTATTTCGTCCCTGGATTCGGCACAGCACATCTCCTCTTCTGGCACGTAATACATACCAAATATTGCCGATACTTTTAAAACCTAACCTAAATTCACCTTAAGATATGGTATACGCGCCGTCAGGGGGAATCAGTAGCACCGTTACGGGACAACAGCCGTGCCGAACCGAAGGGACGAAATACGTCCCTCGTTTTGTGTGTCTTCCCTTATAAAAATATCCTATAGAAAATCCTGTAGGAAATGCTATAGAAAATCCTGTAGGCATTCCGTAGAAATCCTATAGGAATCCTATAGGATACTCTATAGGCAGTCCTATATGAAATTCTATATAGGAAGTTCTATAGGAAATCCTATGTGAATTTCGCGCTTTTCCTGTAGGAAATCCTATAGGAAATCCTATAGGAAATTCTGTAGGTAATTCTGTAGGAAAAACTGCAGACAATTTTACATGGAAAATCCTGCAGGGAATTCTGGAGTATTTTCGTGAAAACAGTTTATAGAGGTTTAGCATCTTATTTAGCGCTGTAACATCGCACAGCAAAATCAGTGGCAAACAGTCCTAGGTAAGGAGTTGCACCTAGGGACTGCCGTGCACGACTGCCGGCGCTTACCGATTAAGCCCAATGAGCTCAGATATCAAAATCAAGGTAATCCTTGTCACATTGACTCTCCGTAAAGTCGTTCAAACGGTTGAATCTCATGGCTTTACATACCCTCGCGGTTCCAATGTGTTTATGAGAGTCCCGACTGCTGCGCCCCATAGCGGCATAGTAGCGAACATACATAAACGAGGCTCTGGAGAAGCAAGCTTCTACCGCATGCCGCAGCGCAGCGCAGCAGTCGGGACTCTCATAAACACATTGGAACCGCGAGGGTATGTAAAGCCATGAGATTCAACCGTTTGAACGACTTTACGGAGAGTCAATGTGACAGGATTACCTTGATTTTGATATCTGAGCTCATTGGGCTTAATCGGTAAGCGCCGGCAGTCGTGCACGGCAGTCCCTAGGTGCAACTCCTTATCTAGGACTGTTTGCCACTGATTTTGCTGTGCGATGTTACAGCGCTAAATAAGATGCTAAACCTCTTAAACTGTTTTCACGAAAATACTCCAGAATTCCCTGCAGGATTTTCCATGTAAAATTGTCTGCAGTTTTTCCTACAGAATTACCTACAGAATTTCCAATAGGATTTCCTATAGGATTTTCTACAGGAAAAGCGCGAAATTCACATAGGATTTCCTATAGAACTTCCTATATAGAATTTCATATAGGACTGCCTATAGAGTATCCTATAGGATTCCTATAGGATTTCTACGGAATGCCTACAGGATTTTCTATAGCATTTCCTACAGGATTTTCTATAGGATATTTTTATAAGGGTTGTGTGCCAGAGTTTTTTCAGTGCACCCATCCAATGTCTCATGCTTCCTTATATACCCGTACGGTTCCTATTTATCCATGTGTTATACGCTATCAGGGGTACGCCGCCTAGTGGCGGCTTCGGAATAACATTATACACATAGAAGTCCCCAAAAGTTCTCTCATATATGGGAAAAGAGTACGGAGAGCAATCTGGAGAAATTTCGGCCATGTATGGGAAGTGACATATCCCATATATTGCCTACGAGCAATATATTGGGCAGTCTTCATTTTTTTGTGGGTGATGCAACTTTTGTGTACAGTCGGACAGTTTTTTTATTTAGCTCTTAGCAAGGCTAATTTCATTTTTCTATGTTTATAAAATTTTTTGATTTTTATCGATTTAACTGCACATGAAGAAGCAAAATGTACATAGTCAAAACTCTCTGATTACACTTCATTTACATGTGAAGTCAATACAACGCTTTTATATGACGTCCCCAATTATTTTCTTGATACAAGATGTATGTACTATAGTTTGATGTATATTAATTAGTTTTTTTAAACAAAATGAATATTTTCAGAAATACCCTGTCGTAAATTTTAAATGTTAATAACAGTTAATAACTGTTAAAAATTATTTATAACTATTTAGAACTGTTTAAAACTGTTTATAAGTGTTACAAAATGTATGATTTTGGACACATTTTTTCTAATTATAATACTTTGTAACAGTTTCAAACAGTTTTTAATAGTTTTAAACACTTTCAAACAGTTTCAAATAATTTTAAATTTGATATATTTCAGGAAATATTAATAATTAATAAATTATTATTATTATTATTAATAATTAATAATTATTTAATAACCTCATTATTATAATCATGAGAATCAAGGAGCGCGGGAGCACTCCTAAGGCAAGTAACAGTCAAACAATGCAGAAGAAGCCTAAGGAGTGTTTAATTATACTAATAATTAATTATTACTATGTTAATAATAATAATTAATAAATATTTAAAAGTTGTTAAATAATTTAATAACTTTTACAAACTGTTAAAAACTGTTGAAAAATGTTACAGTTACAAACGATTAATAACGTCCAAAATCCTACATTTTGTAACATTTTTAAACAGTTTATAACTCTTTCTAATAGTTTTTAACATTTTTGAACAAAAATATTTCCGCTAGGGATATACAAAAACATTTTTACTTACGGTTTATACATTTATTTAAAGATACATTGGTACGTTGTGAGAATAATTTGTGTTATTTTAATTCTAAAAAAGAATCCGCAAAGGACCCCGCACACAATGTATGGGAAAAAATCATTCGGTCAAATTGAACGAAATTTTGAAAAAAAATAGATCTTGAGGTCCTGAAGAAATCTATCTTTTTTCAATTTCGTTCAATTTGACCGAATGATTTTTTCCCATACATTGTGTGCGGGGTCCTTTATAAAACCATCAGATCACTACTAATTATTGTGTGTGTGCGTGTGCGCGCGCGCGCGCGCGTGTGTATATGTGTGTGTGTGTGTATATGTGTGTGTTTGTGTGTGTATGTATCTACACATTCTACAGTCTACACTAAGATATTATTTTTTTTTCAACATGTGCATGAAAAAGACCCTTTTCCTGCATAGAAAAGTGAATGGAAAATCGAGCATTTCGAGCGTCTAGTGATGAGGCCTCCTGCAGTAGCGGGAAGAAAAGTAGTAGCGGGAGGACGAGAACTTTAACTCGCGTTATGACGACTCAATATACCCGATCTCCCATTCACTTTTCATGCAAAAAAGGTCCTATTCCAGCACTTATTAAAAAAAGTACTACGTGTAACAAGGGAGTAATTGACTTTTTTAGACTCGGATGATGATTTTGAGCACTCGTGTATCACTAGAAAAAGTCAACTTTCCTCCCTAGTTGCACAATGTACTATTCTATTTCTATTTCCATATTTGATGATACGAAAACAAATAAAAAAGTTTATAAAAGTAAGCACGAGGAAAGGCTAAAATTGAGGTTTCGTTTCGTTAAAAAATTTTAATTTTCTTATAGAGATTACAAGCAATCAAATATAGCGTAAGAAAATGGTTAAAAATACTGCATTCTTAAACCGTTTAAAAATAAGGCAAATTTTTAAGCATTTTCTCACCGCTATCTTTTATTGTTTGTAATTTTTTGAAAAATTAATATTTCTTAATAAATGAAAACTTAAATTTTAGCCTTTTCTATCGATTTTTGTAATCTTTCTTTTCTTGTTTTATTAAAAAATTATCATTTTTTACATGTACTTTTATGGGACGGCGGGAAAAAAATAGGTTAAATCGAGTATTTCTAAAAAGGGATCAAATTTTTGACCAGTAAAAAACATATGGCTTTAAAGATTGAGGCTTCCCCTTTCAAACCACACCTTGTAAATTGTACGTAGCCGTGGGAAATTTCGAGATATTTTCTTTAATTTATGATTATGAACACAAATAGCAGACGAACTGCACGAGAGCGAGAGAGACAGAACGACGTGCATGGTATAGTTTGTTCTCTCGCTGAGCGCACAAACTGTATTGTCGTGCAAGAGCGTCCTTAACGACTGATTTGGTAATAGCTTCGAAAGATTGATTTATGCCCACATCAATATTTTTTCATTTGCAGCTGCTTCTTAGTGGCTAGTTAGTAGTATATGGTATAAGGTTTCTTTTTTTTTAAACTTAAGAAGTTCAAAACGTCGATGAAATTAAGATTGTTATGGTAATCTCATCTCACACACATCTCTTTAGACTACATGATCGTTAGAGCCTTCCAACTCACACCGTAGTAAATTTACTTTATACTATTTACATTTTTTATAAATTTCTATTAAGTCTTGTTTATCTTCTTTATATTATTAAGACGATTATAAATTCTGTATATTGTTCCTTTAAAGTTCAAATAAATGATTTCAATAAAGAAACAAAATATGTTTTTTTATTGCACCCCAGGCGGAAATAAAACTTTACAAATAATTATTAATAACAATATATAACTTTTTATAATTTAAAAAAAAAGTTTATAACTGTTTATAACTGTTTATAAAGATAGGATTTGAGACTATAGTAACAGTTTATAAAAGTTATCAACAGTTTTTTTCTGTTATGAACAGCTAAAAAAAGTTTATAACAGTTATAAACTTGTATTTACTTTTTTGGGCTGCAGTGGATAACCATAAAATCAATCTGTAAAAAGTTATTATCAGTTATAAACTTTTTTTATTTGATAATAATAGATAATAACAACTAAACCGTGTATTATTTCAAAATGTACAAAAACGGAATAATTAGATCAGAAAAAAATAAAATAAAATAAACTATTAACTTTTTTTTCATTTTCTTTTAATTATTGATAAAATACAGAAAAGAAATTCTGAAAAAAATGCTCTATGCATGTGCCCCACCGGCGGGTGGATTGTGGCACCCGACGGGGCACGCATGGCACGGTCAAATTTAATATTTTACTATAGGTATTTTTCAATTCTTTTTTCCAGTAATTAATACTTTAATAATTATGCCATAATAAAATTTTCAAAAATCAAATAATTAATCAGTCTATTGAAAATTTAAAATTTTATTTTTATTAAGGAACATAACAATTTTTATTTTAAAATAAATTATTACATTTTAATAAATGATTTTATATTATAAATTCCTTCTTATAAAATATGATCACAACATAATACTTTTGTTTGATTAACAAATTATCATTATTATTACAATAAGCTTAAATTTAAAGATTTCGCATCATTTTCATCTATGTAGCATATTTGAACTACCTGACCATTGAAAAAGGCAGTTTGAGTATCTACAATTGATTCTTCAGGTATTACTTCTCTAAAGTAATTTTCATTATTTACGGAAGCTGAATTATTATTAACAATGGATAAATCAAGCTGATTTGTGTTTAAGTCTTCAAGTGGCTTTTTTCTACTCTAAATATAACTTAATACGCAGTCGAAATAATCGTTATTTACTTATTAATGTAATAATTGAAACTAAAAACTACTTAAAACTAAATTATTACACTGCGTAGTTGTTAACCCATCTTGCTCCGTTTTTGGTTTGTAGGTTACATCACTTCGCTCGGCGGCCGCCGCGGCGCACTGATACGCCCGAGTGTGCCACGCGTGCCCCGCCAGGGTGCCACGTCATGCCCCATTTTAATACCATTTTCATTTTTTAATTATATTATTTATAAAGATTTTCTGAAAATAACAAAAACAGGGCTTGAAAGATAAAAGTTGAAACTATCAAATAGGTTTGGTCTCATTTAGAAAAAAAATCATTTTCTCGTTGCTCCAAGCGACTTAAGGGGGTCCGAAAGTCAATTAAAAATTCAAATTTCGCGCCACAATATAGCAGACAAAAAAATAAGTAATTTGCCTATAACAAATAGTAAAAACAATATTACGGAAAATCAGGACTGCATTTCCCTCCGTTACATTATTATCTATCATTTTACAAAGTTTGAAGTTTCTATATAAATATTTCGCTGAATGGCATTTGAATAATGTCTCAAAATCAAGTAATTCAAATGCCATTCAGCGAAATATTTATATAGAAACTTCAAACTTTGTAAAATGATAGATAATAATGTAACGGAGGGAAATGCAGTCCTGATTTTCCGTAATATTGTTTTTACTATTTGTTATAGGCAAATTACTTATTTTTTTGTCTGCTATATTGTGGCGCGAAATTTGAATTTTTAATTGACTTTCGGACCCCCTTAAAAATGAAGTCAACCTTGTTTCTAAGCACCGATTTTCAATCTTATTAAATTAAATGTTAAACATTATCTATAATCTCAAAAATATAGAGGAAAATTCTAAAAGCATATCTAATTAGGTTTACGTAAAAATTACATTTTTTGCATTCGTTAATATTAAAAATATGAGGGTGCCAAACTTACCTACCTGACACGCCATGCCCCGCCTTCCCCTAAATTGGAAGCCGTGGGAAATTTCGAGATATTTTCTTTAATTCACTATTATGAACACAAATAGCAGACGACCTGCACGAGAGCGAGAGAGACAGAACGACGTGCATGGTATAGTTTGTGCTCTCGCTGAGCGCACAAACTCTATTGTCATGCAAGAGCGTCCTTAAGTACATGGAAATGTCCAAATTTTTTCATACGAGCGATAGCGTAACGGATATAGCGTGCGTGGATAGTAACTCAAGGGTCGTGGGTTCGATTCTCGGTGAGGGCGAAAATTTTATGTAATTTTTTTCTAAAATTTATATGAATACACTTTACAGATCTTAAAAATAATAATTTTTCTAAACTTTTATAGAAAGCGCAGATAATGAATTCTTTATGATTTCTTTATCAATTTTTTTTGCGCAAGTACAAAATCAAATTTTAAAATTGAGAATTTTTTATGAATGCTTTAGAGGCGGACATTCGTTATAACATGAAGTTATCATTAAGAATTCTATTTAAAAACCGACTGGAAAAAAGCATTCATTAAGAATTCATTATAGTACATTTCGACATGGGTGGGGAAGTCGATTATTTAGCTGGTGTGATTTTTTGCACGAGCGAAGCGAGTGCGAAAAAGCCACACCACCTAAATAATAGACTTACGCACTAGTTTCGAACGGTATTTTATACCACGAGCGCCGGTATAAAATACCGTTCGAAACTAGTGCGTAAGTCGATTATTTAGGTGGTGTGGCTTTTTCGCACTCGCTTCGCTCGTGTAAAAAGTCACACCAGCTAAATAATCGACTTCCCCACCCGTGTCGAAATGTACTATTATTAAATTTCCTGATGCTGATCGGGTATGTATGTACTCCGAAATAGTGACTTTTCTACTACTTCCCATTTAGTGAGTAAAATGCTACGTTCTTATTAATTTCTATACAAGAAACGGTAAATAAACAATATAAGCGCATATAGCTTTACATATAATTGTTTAGCGTAAATATTTTAATCGTTTATAAATAAGACCATAAGTAGCGCGGCCCGTCGCCAAAGCGCACTTTAGCCACTCGGCGAAAGGCGGCCTGACATTGTTCTAGAAATGTTTTTAATTAGCCGGAGGGGCTGCAAAGATATATAGGTAATCTAGATAGGGTCAACGGTTCGCTCGCGTGGCTTCTAAATGCTCTGACATCATATATTTAAGTGCGAATGTGCGTTAAGAGTGCTCTCTACCCCGATTGGAACGCCACCTACTGTCAAAAGTGTTTTTTGTTAATTAAAAAAATTTGGGGCAATATTAACGTAAAAATAAAGTTTTCCCACGTGTAATTAGTATTAAAGACACGATTACAAGAGTTTTCCCAAATTAAATTCCATTAATAAATCTGTATTTTGTAGAGAAAAATTTTGAGTCATTTTCAGAAGTGTCCACTGAACGTTTGAATTTTCTCTACAAAATACAAGTTCATTTATTCATTTAAATTCATGAAACTTGTTTAAAAGTAATCCTTATTAACTTTTACACGTCGGAAAACTGAGTTATGATTAATTTAAAATTTATAAGTACACTTAAATTAATGAAAATACGTAAATGAAGTCATGGGGGCGCTGCGATCTATTCCGGAGTTGGGGTTTAGGTAGAGAGCACTCTTAAGGGAGTATCTACACTAGGGGCGCGTCATGGCGCGCGTCAAGATGCGCGTCGAGATGCGCGTCCAAACGTGCGTTCCAATCTGTTTCACATCGTTTCACTTTTCTAATTAAATCGACTCTGACCCTATATCCACGATGTGAAACGGATTGGAACACGCTTGGAACGCAGAGTTTGGACGCGCATCTCGACGCGCATCTTGACGCGCGCCAAGACGCGCCCCTAGTGTAGATACTCCCTTATATAGGTCCGTCGCACGAATCACGAAATTAGGAAATGCGCCCTCTAACTGTCGCTTTTCGTATCAAATTTAAATCCACAACGCATATGTACATCGCGCTTCGCGCACTCACACACACGCTCGACGCGGCTGCTCCCGCCTCCTGCTGATTAAAGTCCTTTCGCTCTCGTATTATTATTACTTATCTTAACACTTACATACGAGTTAGTGCCTATAGTGCGCAGAAACGAACTGCGCACATGAAAGAACGAAAAACAAACGCAAATCAAGATTGTATATGTATTATAGCTATACAGGTATTATAGGGAATCTCAACTCGCGGAAGTCGCGGGGCTCGAGAAAAGTGAGACAGGCGTCAAGCTCCAAAGTCCAAAGGGCGAAAGGGAAGCTAAACCAAAGAAGATAGACGTAAATAGAAGCGCAAAGCCTGGGGCCTTTCTACATATGTGTGTTCTGTGTGTTCTGTGTGTTCCCGACAAAGACAGATAGATCTGTTCCATTTATGTAAGACAGAGACAGACATAGAGAGAAGTTGTCTAGGACAGACAGAACACACATATGTAGAGAGGGCCCTGCAGGGAAATTGAGGCACCCCGAAGAAGTACGCACCCCGACCACGCGCAGCGCGGCAGTCAATTTCTAAATGCTGCGGGAACAGCTGATGCGCGGCCGGTAACACGACGTACTTCGTACGTAACATTGCAAAATTATTATTTACAAAGATCTGTTATTGCTATTGCTATAATAAAAACCATAAATAAAAATAAATTAATCTTAAACTCATACCCCTAAATCCAAATGGGGGAACAACTTATATATTACATACATGCACGTGAACTCCGTTGGTCGTGTGGATACCGCACATGCTTACTATCTTTTTGGTGCGGGTTCAAATCCATTATCGGATTTTTTTTTATATATATATTAATATAGTATAATAAGATTGTTATTTTCTGCCGATTTGAAAATAACAGTAAAATTTCTGAAGTTTTTTCGCATTCCCGTATATAAAAAATGTTGGATAATTCTTGTTTTATTTACGAATTGCTATATAAAATAATTATAAAAATACTTCAATACTATTTCATGAGAAATCACATAGAATACATGAATAATATTTTTAAATAACCATTGTAAATAAAACTGTGAAGTATAAGAAAAATAATAATTTAAAGGAAATAAAGAATTTTTCCTATATTTAGCTTAAAAAATAACTTACACTCGACCTTTTAAAATAATTTTGTAAAGATGAATTTTTTTATCTGATTTGTTTTTTATTCATATTGATGGAATTTAAAGGTTGTGGAGATGGAGCGCGTATAAATAAAAGGTTCTTGTAAAGTAACTGTGGTTTTATTTAAAAGTACTAATGACACTGAGAGAGATGTACTCTTGACTGGACATTGCGTCTAGTACGTTTCGCGTCAGAAGTCCAAGTGAGAGAGTCTAAAAGTCGTTAGATACAAAAGTTAGAACTTATTACATAATCAGTTATACTACTTGATTCAATAGACGTTACAACAGACCGCGGGTAATTTAAACTGATACTTAAATTATTTAATTGCTTAAAATATCACATCGCATATGTTATATTGTTTAGAGGTAGCGATAAATGTTAGGTATTTATTTATATATAATAGTAAAATAGTATTGAATTATTAGTATTATATCTTTATTTATTTATTTATTTTTTTTTAATTGAAAGACCGTATAAAAAAAGACCGCAGGAATAATCATATTAATTTTTAGAGAACTATTATAGGTAATTGCAAGACATGGTACAATTTACATTTAATAGTTATTATTGAAATTAATATGATTATTTTTTTTTATACATATACTTCATTATAAAATAAGGCAAAAGATTTCATTTTGTATTCGAATTAATTTTTGTAAGTATACTATTATGGGTATATTTATAAAAAGTATGAAGATTATAATAGATACTTTTAGACTTTTTTTATAATCAAGTATACACAATGGTGGAGGTGGCAAAAAGGTCAAAGGAGCTTGGAGGATAAAGGTTGGACGGCTCCCGTGGTTTGTATAGGGCTACTGGCGACGGATTCCACGATTTTATTTTTAATATTTATATAAAAAGATTATTGAATAATTTAATACAATTTCTACATGTCATGAAATTGTATTGAAGTATTTTTAAATTATTTTATATAATAATTTGTAAATAAAACAAAAAAAAAAATCCAACGCGCTTTGAACAGTACCTCCAAGGTAGTGCGGAAACCTATTCAAAAATTTTTTAATTTTCACGTTATTTTCAAATCACCAGACAATAACAATCTTATTATACTATATTAATATATATAAAAAAAATCCGATAATGGATTTGAACCTGTACCAAAAAGATGGTAAGCATGCGCGCTATCCACAGGACCAACGGAGTTCATGTGAATGTATTTCATGTATGTAATATATAAGTTGTCCCCCCCATTTGGGTTTAGGGGTATGAGTTTAAGATTAATTTGTTTTTATTTATGGTTTTTGTTGTAGAAATAGCAATAACAGATCTGTGTAAATAATAATTTTGCATTGTTACGTACGAAGTACGTCGTGTTACCATTGCAGCCGGTATGGGTGGTGTGTTACCGGCCGCGCATCAGCTGTTCCCGCAGCATTTAGAAATTGACTGCCGCGCTGCCCGTGGTCGGGGTGCGTACTTCTTCGGGGTGCCTCAGTCTCCCTATCCGCTTTGCGCTTCTATTTACGTCTATCTTCTTTGGCTAAACGCATGCGCGATGCTCACACGACACACACAGAGAGTAACAGAGGGGAGCTGCAGAACAGAGCCGAAATTTCTTCTAAGTCCTCCTCCTCGCTCCTCCCGCACGTACGCTGTACGCAGCTGAAGAGAGCTGGCTGATGTGCATGCTGCTCGGCTCGGCTCGGCTGGCGGCACGATCACAAGCCGAACTCGCTCGCTCGCGCAGCGGGAGTGAGTGCGGGCACGGGAGACGAGAAAGACACTTACGTTATACACACAACAGTATAACACGCGCTCACACACATGTATACGGCATGGAAACAGACTAAGTAACGGAGTTGTTTCTCTCGCTTGTCGGATGGTACGATTATACGGCCCTGGGGACTTGACGTCGACGGCTTATCGCGAGAGCGCCTGTCGCCTCAGATGTTGGGGGATGTTTTGCGGGCAGCCGTGAATCAGCAGAGTCCGTCTATACTGCGACGTCGGCGCGTAGTGATGACTCGCCAATGCCGTTGTCGCCAGTCATTATCATCGCTGTCTTGCAGCCGAGGAAAACTTGCGAACATGCCATCCTAACCATCATCGCTGACAACACGGCCTAATACTGTATAGGACCTGAGACTGAGACTGTTGGAGAGTTATTTACATAGGAAAGAATATCATATAACCCTATAGATAAGAGTACAAGTACGTGCTTGTTTGTTCTCCAAAACAATAGTCTATATTATAGGTTCAGTTCCCCTACAAACGGGAGAGAGGGACGTCGCCGCCGTCGCTCTCTTGCTTTCGTGTTTTCGAGCGCGCTCTCGCGTCAGTGTCTTAGCGAGCGATTTCGTCGAATTTTCTCCCTCTCTGCGCGCGTTCGGTGTGTGTGTGTTGCTTTGCTAGCGCTCTTTCTCTCTCTTTTCCTCTCAGCACAGCAGTCCACGAGAGCACGAGAGAGCACACGCACAGGAGGCGGAGAGGTATCGCGCTTAAGTATAATATACATATATACGCGCAATCGCGAGAGATAGAGACGGTTTTACGCACGACTGTAGCAGCAGCACAGCCAGCTAGCCCAGCGAGAGAGAAACGACGCGGGAACTTGAGGGAAGACGGAAATTGAGCCAGCGCTAGTGTGTGCGCGAGTGTGTGTATACATTCGCAACGGCGAAATATCACGCACCGAGAAGGGAGCGAGGAGAAAAAATCCGTCGTCGTCGTCGTCGCGTGCGCGCGCGCGCTCCGCTTTTACGGAGCCAAGAAGGAGAGGGAAGAGGAGCGAGAAAGAAGAGAGAAAGAGTCAGGAGAGAAGAGAAGCGGAGAGAGGAGCTGAGGTCTGAGAGCGAGAGCCTGAAAAGAGCGAAGTGCGTGCAGCGTGCGTACGTTTTGTCGGCCGGATTCTTTTCGACAAGAGTTCGCTGCGCCGAGGGCCCAAGGCTATTCTCGGTCGTCGCCGTCAACGTCTCATCCGCTCTTCTCTTCTATTTCGCCGAGCTCTCGTCGACGAGGGGCAACGACGCGTTGACCTCGTGCGCAGCAGCGCGATCACAGCGCGCCCGAGAGAGCTGCTGCTGAATCCGACGAAAAAATAAACATTGACTCAGACCAAGGTCTTTGAAAAGGTTAGAACGGTTTTTTGCCCTTTTAAGTCTGTTTATTTTTTTAATCTCTATATGGTCGTAACATGTGCTCATGTTTTGATTTTTCTTCTTTATTTACATTAATTAATAAGCGAATATTAACAAATGGCTCTCTTTTTGCTCCAAAATAAAAGGATATACTCTTTTAGTATTTCTATTTATTTATTTTTTCAATTTTAGAGCTGTGAGTAGGATTCCAAGCTAAGAAGAAGGAATGGGTGCAAAAACAAGCACCATCACACAGAATGCCGGTGGCAATGGCCAATCATCCACAGGAGCAAATGACACAACGATGCAGGGTTTCTCCACACTGCGCTCACTGCCTGGCGGTGTGGGTATGCTCCAACACCAACACCAGGCAGCTAATCAGTCACAGTCCTCCAGAGTATCAGGGGACAGCAGACAAAGAGCGAGATCTCTGAGTTCTGTGCCAGATATATCAGCAGAACAAGGTGCTCTTGCATCGGCAGTAGGTGTTGGTCAGGTTCTAGGACTACCTCAGCTAGACGCAGATGACTTAGATGAAGAAAGCAGTAGAGTTTATGCTGCACACAGCTTGCCTTCACATATTTGGTCTCTAAATGGTAAGTGCAGAGGTCAGGATATATATTACAAATGTCATTTGGTAACAATGGATACTCGTGAGAGCAGAAAAAGTCAATTAAGTACGATTGCAAATGCTTCTTTTGACACTCCTTATTTAATTTATTTTTAATTTACATAAAACGTATACAAAAGCGACGTGAAATCGGTGCATATACGTATTTCCTTTGTGTTCTGTTTTTTTTCCTTCATTTTCTGCTCTCACAAGTGTCCAAAACCAGGTATCAACAGTCGTTGGATCGTGTCGAAACAGAAATTATAGCGGAGTAATTTACGTGCGCGTTCCTTCGAAAAAATGCATCGATTGGAATTTTGTTGGAGCCCCTCCGGTCTGTATTATGATCGAGGAGTGACGGTACGACTTTCGTGGGTGAACCTAACCTACACCTACACCGAACACATCATCATCATCGTCTTCGTCGTGCTTAGCCGAGGTTGAGGTTATGTTCGGGAAATTCCAAAGAAAGCTCGGTGCCGCTAAAAGTACTTATAACAGCAGTGCTAATAATTTCGCACAGGAGTTAGACTTCAGAGTCGTCGCACGCAAGGCGCGATGTAGGTGGAGTTAGGCGAGACAAACGCGAATGTCGCGCAAACGCGGACACGAGCGCGGGTGCGGGGGGGCGTTTGTTTTGGCGTGCGTTGCCGGGGTAGTTGGCCTGGTAACCGGTGTGCGACACCGCGTGCAATCGATGACCGATCTCCCTCGACTTGTCGAAGCTCCGGAACGCAAATGCCTCTCGTCGGCTTTTCGCGTAGTACTTGCTACAACTTGACCCGCGGATTATCTATTTTTCGGAGATCGCATTCATCGCGAGTGACGATGACGACTAGGTCGGTGTTTTTTCCGTAGTCAACGTGATGGGTAGTGTTTTCGTCGTCAGCCGATTTTACTATGGGAGTGATCGTGAGCTCGTGCTTACATGACTCCGAAACCGAGGTTGTACCAGCGCATGCGGTTAGACGAGTTTTTTATGGTATATCGATTTTGCGCCACAATTTTGCGGCATTGTGTCATCAGTTCTGCTGTAGCTCATGTTGTTGTGTTTTTTTTCTGTTTAAGGTTTAAAGTGCCCAGTATGTTCCAAGTTTATTTTACCAGATGACATAGAATGTCACCTTGTTATGTGTTTAACCAAACCACGTCTTAGTTATAATGGTAAGTTTTATTTCGGTATTCTTCGGCATTAAATTATCATATGAATCTTTTTTTTATCTTAATGGTATTGAACATACCTAAACCATTAGATACTTATATTACAAACCTTAGACTGTTATTTGAAATTGCTTTAAACATTAATTCCACTTTTTTAATCTGTTATTTGAAATTGCTTAAAACATTAATTCCATTCTAGTAATTATCATAACTTAATTGATTCTAGGAACTAAAATTATTTTATATTTATAAAAAATTGATATTTCGAATTATAACAAGCTAAGTGGTTTTCCCTTTCAATTTTCAACAACGGGTATGAAAATATAGTAAAACAAGTGTTTTTCTATAGAAAATATTTTATAATTTTAAAAGTAAATCTATTTATTCATTTTTTAATAAATTGGTATTTATATGCTATTATATCTTCTATATGCACTTACAATTTTATTTTATTCCATATAACAAGAACAAACTATTATTAAAAAATCGAAATTCTGTTGATGATCATCTAGATTTGATGGTTATTGTTATTACGAATTATAAATGCTTCATTAAAAAGATGTTATAGCTGGATCAGTAATATACTATAAGCAATATTATTTTTTTATTATAAATCGTGTACTCCCTCTTCTTCATACATACTTGCCCCGTTCATTCATGTTTGACTGCGAAAAAATGGTTGTGTGTGCGCGCCTACATGTGTGTGCGTGTGCGTGCGTGCGTGCGTGCGTGCCGGTGTGCGTTCGAGTGCGCGTCAGTGTATGGTTTCATTGTCTGCGCCATATCTGCGAAATGAATTACGTTTACCAGTAAATCTGCTACCTAGCTATAGTATTAATGAAGAATTTTGCAATTTATAAAATAAAAGTCATGAAAATTAAATGCTTCAAAAAGACTCCCTACTCAAGAGGTTCACATTTAATATACTATCAGTACAACTATCAGTAATATACTATCAGTCCATGTATTTCTTATAACTCATTGCTTTACTTATAAGGAGAAAAAAATTGTTACAAATATACTACAACATACACAAAATAGTTTACAATCAAATACAGTAATTCTTATTACAAAACTTTTTTTATTTTTTGTAAGAAACCGACATTACTCATATTTTATCAAAATATAAAAAATTGAAACAAAAACAATTCACGATGGGAAGTGCGGGAAAATAAAAAAAAATGGGTTCGTGAACTTTAAGGGGGTTATCGCGATATAGCGATTTTTTAGGAAGCTTTCGATAAATTTCGCAGGCATCAATTTTGGTTCTGTCTTCAACATATTAAAATTTCAGAAGGGCGTCACCGAATTCAAGAAATTAATCCACAAAGTTGATCGCTTATTGGTAGATTTTTTGAACACGTCGTCGTAAAAATCACGTGCTTAATTATAACATAGAAAGATGTTTCACCAATTTTTCGAAAAACTAATATATTACTTGAATTATCAGTTTAATAACATATCAAAAATTCAGGAAGCCTAACATCAATGTTCTTGAATCTTGACATATTGCAATTTTAAGTGTAAAGTCTAGTACAATTACTACAATTTGTACCTATTGTGGTACGAGCAGATTTTTTATATTTTATCTCGGTTTTGTTCACTTAATCAAGTATTTATACAATTTATACATAGATATTTTTTATTATAAAATACATAAACTTATATTACGAAACAGTCTTTTATTTCGTAATTTAGTGAAAAAACTATCTTTTGAAGTAAATTGTAGCATAATAACCCTCTTAATAAAATAAGTATAGAAAAGTCAAGGATTGATCTAACATTTTGTTGTTCGAATGGAAAAAATTACTTTTTAAATAATTTTTTATTAGTATGTAGGTAAATTTTTGTTTAAATGCTAAATTTGTGTAGACTTAAAGTTCACCTTAGTTTTACAAATTCTATATTAATACTTCATATGGTCAAGAACGGGTATTCTTTTTAACTTATCAGCTTTATGTAGGTTTATATGCATTTCAAACATTCTTAATTAAATATACAACAAAATTAATATGTCAAATTGCGTAATAAAAAAACTTAATATCGTAAATAAGATCATTAAAATTGTAATAATTATTTTCGTAGTACTGTTATCTAGATTACAAAAGTACACAAATATACTTAATAATTTTTTTACAATGCAGTCTTATATAAAGGAATTTTTCTTTTACAAAAATTTAAAATTTCGTTCAAACTTTACAAAAGAATATACAGTATATTGAACTAAATAGTTCACGATTATATCTTTTCAAATTTCAAATAAATGAAGTATACTAAGAAAATAGCGAGTTAACTGATTTATAAGAAACAAAAATATTTATTTTTGTACCTACACAGAGAACATTTTTTTGTTAACTTTACGTTTTTTTTATAAGAATATTGACTATTTTCCATAGTAGCTTTGGGACATATTCTTCATGTGGAATGTTTACTTTTTAAATAGTTATTTTTATTAGATATAAGGATTCTAACGGCAGCCCCATTAAGGTTGTATTGGCCGTAAGGTCCCTGCCAAAAGTTAGTTTTTCACGTTAAAACTGTGATAAATAATTTTTTTCGCATACCATGCGTATTGTGTTTACTCCCTGACGTCAGGGAGTAAAACGCCACATATACTCCCTCCTAGAAACTGTGACACGCATGTACGTTTCCCTACTTTTTTCCCGGCTAGCGCCGCTTGCGTGTTGCTGTCCTCGCTTCGCTCGGGCCGCAAGTCACTGCAGGCGGCGCTAATCGGGAAAAAAGTAGATACACGAGCATAAGCGTCGCAGCTTGTAGGACTGAGGTTATGTGACGTTTTCGACCCTGAAATCAAGGATTAAGCACAAATAACTTTCCGCCGGGCATGCGAAAAAATTCTATATTGCCCTCGGGAGCAATGAGGACTATGAACGTCCGCGAGTTGCTGCCCTCGCTTCGCTCGGGCATCAAATCCCTCGTGGGCGTATATAGCCTACTTTACTCCCTAGGTGCATAATCTACTATTAAACATTTTAAATAAACAATTTTGTTTCGTCCTTCCACGACCACTGGGCAGCAAGGCCATTAGCTTCACCTTAACAATATAGTAATTTCTATAATTTTCGTAGTAAATTTTAATTTTGAAATATTTTTTATTATTTTCATACGGGATTTTACTTTTTAAATATTTTTTATGATTTTTGTAGCAAATTTTACTTTTTAAAATAGTTATTGTTATGACTGCTGAAACGAAATATCACAGCATCGTCAAATTTGATACGAAAATCATAAAAATTACTATTTAAAAAATAAAAATCCCACATAACCAGTGTATCCCTGTGCTACTGTGATAAATTTTCTTAAAAAAAACGAAAAAAAACTAAAGTTAGGTTTATTATCCAGAGATATTTTTTGTGTTTATCATATTTATTTTCTTTTTTATTTATTAATTTATGAATTTTTTTATTAACAGAGCGTATATATTTTATTAATATCTATTATATTGAAACGGAAGTAATCAGAAAAAAGTTATCACAAAAGTTACGATAACTAGAGGATTGCTTTCCCTTAGTACTAACTGCATATGATATAATCACATTATTAGTGGATGTAAAGCCACTTACTTCATTTTTATATCTGTAAAAATGCTGACTACAAATTTTAAAATCTTCATTAACATTCAAATCCGTTTAACGCTACATTCTGAAACATAGATTGATTAATAATTGCTTTGATGCCAAACTTAACAAATAGTTCTTATTATTTTTAAGATACTGATATGAAAATGAATCATGCAAATGATATAATTTATAGTTTATTTATAGCAAAAGAGAATGCTCATGATTGATAATTTAAAATATTAATACGAAACCTATAAAAGGATTATAAACGTATGAAAAATCTACACGCAGAGAAATGATGTGTTAGTGGCAAGAAGAAAATCCTTTTCTCAAAATCATCTTGTAGTAAAACGATTATCGTTTTAAATCTAGCGTATTATTTTTGAGAAAAAAAATTAATTTTTTGTTTCAAGATTATACTTTTTTTGTGCCGAAATCTTATTTTTTAATCCCACAAATAGGATCCTTTTTAGATAAAATGATGTCCTCTTGCTAAATGAGGATTTTTCTCTTGAGAATGGACCATGTTCATAAAGTTTTTACTATACAAAATGATTTTGCTTTTGTCACAAGAGGAAATGAGAGTAATCACTGCAAATAATTAATCATATAATTAATTACTATACAATTAAATATTAGTAATACTTATGGAAAGTATGAATACAATGTTTCATGAATAAAAGAAGAATTATCTCTTCAAGTTAAGTAACTGTCGAGATATGAATTTTTAAAAATCAGTTGATTCTTCTGAAATATATAAAGCCTTTTTTGATACTCCCCGTCAAAAGCTTAGTCGTGTGGTTAAGGTACCGGCTTCCTAATCCAAAGGTCAAGAGTTCGATTCCCAGTCACTGCACTTCCAGAACTATCCTCGAAAACATTTTTTCTTCGGTTTTTTTCACAAAGTTAACGAACATTAATTAATATAAAAAAATAAATAAAATAAAAAATATAAATAATAAAATAAAATACATAAAAAATATAAATAATAAAATAAAAGTTAAAATATCATTAAAAATATTACTTATGTCGATTCTGCGGGGGTAATTATAAACAAGGGCAATCTGACTGCCATAAATATTAATTATTTTAATTTAATTTGTAAGACTGTAAGATCGATGGAAAAATTCTTATCAGTTAAAAATTAAAATAAATAAAATTAATAGAAGTAAAATTTTCTTTTATTTAAATGGAAAATACATTTAAACTTTTTCCTCGGGGTACAAGAGGCTTCTTCTTCACACAAAACGATATTGGTTGGAGTGGATTTTCCTATCGGTGAACTAGACCTTCTATTTCCTTGAAGAGGACTTCTCTTCGTACAAAAATAATTTGCCAAAAAAAAAAGAAAAAAAAAGATATTCCTCTTGTGGCAAAAGGAATTACTGTTGGCAACCAAACCAAGATTATTTTCCTCTTGGATCAAAAGGATTCCATTTGCTACCAATGGTCTTTTCTCTGCGTGTATAAAAACTCAAACTCGTATATGAGCAAATCCCAGAAACTTTTAAAATTTTATGTAACTCAAAAATTTTAGATTTAAAAGACTATAACTCAAATTCTTTACAAAGCACACGAATTAACCAAAAAATAAAATGTTCATTTTTCAATAGAGAAATAAAAAAAACGTCCAACTTAATGGTAGAGGTAAACTTTTTTACGAAAAATTACAAAAAGAGGGAAAATCGTGGACATTTTCAGATTTTCTCGATTTAGAAAAAAAAGTCACTTACTATCATTGTCAAATATTTAAGAGCTTTTTTTATATAACAAAAGCTTTAATTTAAGCCCTAGTAGATCGATGTGCCATGAAAAAAAGCCCAGATTCAAGAGATTTTAACTTTTTACTTTATAAATAACGGAAAATAAAAACTCTTTTACCTGGGCTGTTTTGATGGCACATTGATCTACCAGGGCTTAAATAGAAGCTTTTGTTATCAAGAAAAAGCTCTTAAATATTTGACAATGATAGTGACTTTTTTTCTAAATCGAAAAAAACTCAAAATGTCCACGATTTTCGCTCTTTGTAATTTTTCGTAAAAAACTTTTCCTCCACCATTAAGTTGGACGCTTTTTTTATTTCTCTATTGAAAAATGGACATTTTCTTTTTTTGTTCATTCATGTGCTTTGTAAAGAACTTGAGTTATAGCCTTAAATCTAAAATTTTGAATTAATCAAATTTTAAAAGTTTCTGGGATTTGCTCATATATAAGAATTTACTTGTGCAAAAAAAGAAAATATTTAAAAAGTTATTATTTTCAATTTTTACTATTGAATGTTGGTTGTAATATCGATTTTTCATTTATTTACTTAAATTTCAGTAAGTATCAATTTTCATAACGGTCCCCGCACTTTGCCATAGAAAATTTTTTTAAATTTCATATTTCGACGTATTTTAAACAAACATTCTACGTTTAATTACTTTTCCTCATGCATCAGCGCCCATCCCCTTTTTATCGAGATTAATGTTGAAATAATGAAGGAGAATAGTCGCTCCATGCAATATATGTTATAAAAAAGGGGGGAAGTATTTTATTAGAAGGGTGAAATGATAGATGAGTATTTTCTCAGAAAAGTAAAAAACAAATGAGAATATCTTATAATAGAAGGATAAATTTTCCAAATGTTTAAAAATGTATAATATATAAAAATTCGAAAAAATTTGGAAAGAGGGCCATAATATTTTCATTAAATTATTTTCATATGATGTGATATATTATAACGATTAAATTGTAGAAAATGCAGTGATTTAGCAATACCTATAACGCCAACAAATGAGCTAAAAATCGTATAGGAATGATTGTTTTAGATTTTTCGGAGTTTTATTTTTCTACACTGAGAAAAGATTAGTGGAAAAATTATAAGAACGCCCAATAAAAATTACCCTACTGAGCACGAAAACCGACTACACACTGTCGCAAGTGACCTATTTATTATACTTTTAATACTTTTTACTGTTTTTTATAAGAAAAATTGCAAACAAAAAATTGGAAAAATTGCTAAATAGTATGGTAAAATGAAAATTCACAAATTTTACAAGCCACTAGGGTAATTTTTCTGATATAGAGATAGCAATGCACGGTGCTTGACATAACCTGCAAAGCTGTAATTCTGTAGCCAAATAAGACTCTCTGGGCGCTGTAAACAATGTAATTGTTATGTAAATAGCTTCAATTAATATTTTAAATAAATCAATCATTTTCTTAATTGTAGATGTTATTTTGACATAATGTAGATAAAAATAAATGAATACAATTATATACAATTATCAATATAACATATGTAGACGATTCGGATCACCTTCAGTAAGTAGTACTGTGTGGCGCAGTCGGTAAGTTGTTCGCCTGTCAACTCGAAGGTGTTCCAGGGTTCGATTCTCCATCCCAGCCGCTTTTTTTTCAGCATTAAAAATTCGTCATGTAATTTATTATTTAATCTTGTATAAATTGTCAAATTATGAAGAAAAATTTTTTTTCTTTATTTTTCGAAGCGAATAGAAAATTACCCTACTGCCTTATAAAAACTATCAGACTGACTATAAAAATTACCAGACTGAACGTCTGTGGTCGGTTTCCCCATACAGTATGGTAATTTTTACTGAGCGTTCTTATAATTGTTCTACTAAGTTTCCCTCAGTGTAGTTAAAAGTACCTTTATAATTTTATGCAATCTGTTTTCAATTTTTATAGATGCAAATTTTTCTGATTTTTTTTTCGAAAGTAATTCGTTTTGTGTTCTGAATAGCTTCCGTTCGGAATTTACAGTATCGGATTCGGAAAATATTTTTAACGATAAGCAGTATATTTTATCAGATAATACCGATCTAACTTTTTACCATTCTGATAAAATACCTCCCCCCAGCGTTCAACACAGACCCTGAACCTAAAGGTTTAGGGCTGCGTTGATAAAGTAAGCTGTAATACTCCTGAAACGTCGACACTTTAGCCTCAAAGATACATAGTTTAAATCCTAAAAACTTTAAACGTGATTCAACATTACCGTAAAATCATTAAAATCAAATTGTGCAGAGATTATTTGCTTCTATTATATTAATTGTAAGATTACATAAGTTGTTTTAAAAATGTAATAGTAGAGTTAAGAAATAAATAATACCGAAACATGATCATGTTTAACGTCGTTTTTGCCTCAATAATGTATGTAATGATGTGTACATTTGAATGTGTATATGTATGTCCCGTAATTTAAGTAATTACCAGCAGAGTTGAAATACGTTAAGAACTCTATATATTCCTAATTAGTTTTTTATTGTTCATTATAATAAAATTATTATTTTTTAGTATACACATCAGATTATTGCTATTTAAAACAACGACATTGAATGTAGGTTTTCTCTGTTCGAATAGGAATTATTATGTCAAGCAAAATTATAAGATTTAACAAAAGTTAGTCATTATATTTTATAAGTTTATTAGTTTTACTATTTCTTCATAAATTAAAATTTTATTTGGTTATAGTGGTTCGATTTTTTTAAGGGGGGGGGGTCCAAAGTTTAGACGACTCACTTGAAAATTGAAGTCAACTATAGACGTGCTCGGTTTCGATATAAGCTATTGCAGATTGTGCAAAATTTCGAAATTCTAAATTACGAAAATCATATTTTCGAATCTAACAATTCACCTACTGTCCAAAACATCGAATTTCATCAATACGATTTCAAAGCAAATATAACTTGTTTCTAATGATTTATTTCGAAATATGTTTATTGTATCCCTATTAAAATTCTATTAATGAAATTCGATGTTTTGGACAGTAGGTGAATTGTTACATTCGAAAATATGATTTTCGTAATTTAGAATTTCGAAATTTTGCACAGTCTGCAGTAGCTTATATCGAAACCGAGCACGTCTATAGTTGACTTCAATTTTCAAGTGAGTCGTCTAAACTTTGGACCCCCCCCCCCCTTTTTAAAATTAAATAAATTAATATTTTTATAAAAAAATTAATTATTCAAAATAATTGAATATTTTATTAATTATAGCGATTCTTATCGGATTAAAATGCTTAACTAAGAGTTGTAATCCAACGCCTCTAGTCTAAAAATAACTTTTCAATTTGCAGAGGACGTACTCGCGGACGAAAAAGGTGAATGTGTCATTTGCTTAGAGGATCTTCAACCTGGAGACGTGATAGCCCGCTTGCCCTGCCTCTGCATATATCACAAAAAGTAAGTTTACGTCATGTATAAATTATAAGATACTAGAGGATTTTGCTCCCCAGAGTCTTATTTCTTGCTATTTTAACTTTATTAAAATTTAAAAACAAATAAAATAAAGTTAGCTTTATTATTCAACAATATTTAACCAATCAAGGTGTAATTGAAAATCTGACAATGCTTTCAGGCTTCAATTCAAGTTTATCACCATCGTTTTTTTTTTTGTAAATAGTTTTAAGATAATTTTTTATTCTTGGTCATTTTACTTTTTTTATATTTTAGTTTTATACATTTTAAACTTTTTATTAATGAGCCCCTATAAACGAATCTAAATAATAATTAAATTTAAAAAATGTAGCCATAAATGTTACTATTTGTATTTATATAGGGTGGTGACATTAGTGGTCGGCCATACCCTAGTTGTCGGACATTTTCGTTGTAACAGTTACACAAAAATAAAATTTGCTAAATTAATAAATCGTAAAGTAATGTAGAGGTTATTTCGAAGTTCAAAATCGTATATGGGGAGCGTCCAGCAGAAACGGGCCACCGAGCGCGCGCGGTGCCTTTTTTCGCGTAAAAGGCGCTCTGTTTAACTCGCTCATAATCGTATGCTGCGTCTTTGAAAAAAAAACCAAGGACCTATATCGATAGATTTTTTCTGCTCTTTCCAATTGCGCCATTGTTTTTATTGCGAAACGCGTTCTTCCAGACGAAAACTCGAGTTGAATATTGAAAGCCATTTTTCTCAAAGTATATCATGTTTTTTTTCAAAATAAACTAAACCATTGGAAAGTACAACTCTTAAGCTTCAAAACCCTATCTTGGAGAAGTTGGAGAAATAAAGGGTTTAAAAGTAACAACATGAAAAAGACAGCGCCGAGGATCCGCGCGAGCCCCTCGCGCCCGTGCGTACGGCACGTTTAAGTGCACGCTCTATTCAATTCTCTAATAATTGTGTACCAAGTCTCTGAAAAAAGAACTAAGGACATATATCGATAGATTTTGTCCTGCTCTTTCCAATGGTGCTATTATTTTTATTCCGAAATGCTTCCTTCTAGTTGAAAATTCCATTTGAATATTTAAACTCTATTTTTTCAATAAAATATCAGTCTTTTCTTCAAAATGAATTATATTCTTCAAAAGTACAAGTCTTAAACTATAAAATATTATATTTTTAAGTTGAAACATGAAAAGTTCAAAAATAGTAAGATCAAAAAGACAGCGGCTGCCCGAACTTTTTACGCTATGCTCAAGGGCGGATTAATACACGTGATGTGCTATTTCGCCCTTTCTTTTTTGTAAATATAAAATGTTTTGTAACTTACAATGCCAATGCGTGGACATAATTTTGTGGATCTAGTTGTAACAGTTAGTATAATATTACAATGAACTTTATTCATTTATATAACAAAATTTGAAAAACATAATATATTAAACATAAAAATCTCTATGAACGCACTGAAAGCAGTGAAACAGACATTTAAAATAACCTTATAGATTGTTTACTTCGGGTACTAATCCCGAACAGAAGCATTTCGGAATAAAAATAATAGCACCATTGGAAAGAGCAGGAAAAAATCTATCGATATAGGTCATTGGTTTTTTTTTTCAAAGACGCAGCATACGATTATGAACGAGTTAAACAGAGCGCCTTTTACGCGAAAAAAGGCACCGCGCGCGCTCGGTGGCCCGTTTCTGCTGGACGCTCCCATATTTATTTTAATTCAGAAACGTGAAAGAAAAAGTGTCCGACAACTGGTGCCAACACCATATATATTGTAAATTTATAATTAATAAGTTGTAAAAATTATAACTATACGAGTTAATTATAATAAGCAAAGTTCATATACGTGATTTTGTATACGAAAGAGGAATGAATTTTTGTAAGACTGCTACATTTTGATTATTATTTTTTCAGAAAATTGAGAAAATGTATTAAAATAGAATCTACTATAAAAATAAGTTTCACAAAAATTATACACAGAGCTAATATTTTTATTAAATTATTGTTATATGGTATAAATACTCCAAGAGAATTTTTCTCGTACAAATTAATTTTTTTCTGCCGAGTTTAGCAACACGTTGAGTACCGAAAAAGGCTATGCAAGATTGTTTAGTCATACACTTTTAAGGCTTTTCCTCTTTTTCCCTACTCATCTGATAAGGCTGGCAGTCACCCAACAGGGCGGTCTCGAACCATAAAGGAAAAAAAGTTATTCACTCAATTACACTTTATGCACATCGTTCACGAGATTTTCTCGTACAAGTTAAAAAGTTAAAAAATTAGTTGGTCATAAAAATAATATCGTCGACAAATATAAGGTAAGAAGCGTAAAGGAATAAATATTTCAGAATTTCATTTTTTGAGTAAACAGTTTTCTATAAATTTATACAGTCTACTTTAAATTGTTGACAACCCCCTCCCCCTCTTTTTCGTAATATTCAGATTTTCAATATCATAATTAAAAAATATTTTGAAATATTTGTTATTGTCTGAAATTTTTTTTTATATGCTGTTAATATTCTGTAATACATCAATGTCCTAACAATATATACAAACAGTATGAAATGAAATTGAATTTTAAAGGAGCTTTTAAAATTAGAAGAGCATGACAATACCGATATTAATAACCCTTGTTTGACACACTGGGGTGCAAACCACGCCAGGCCCATTTTTCCCTAATTTTAAGAACGTGAACCTAAAGGGGAACGGGTATAGACCCTATAGAGCGACATTAAAATAGTTTGACAAAACCAGTATCCCCTGAAGCCAGTGGGATTGTGAATCTGTCTGTAGTAGCTGTCCGAAACCCGGTGGGATTTTGAATCAAGATTTTGCATCCGTAGAAGTGTGTTAAGTAAGGGTTAAAAAATGAAAATTATAATTTGATCAAAATTAAATGGAAAAGAGGTGGAAATGCAATAAAATTCACACTTCCAAATTGCGAATTATGTACCTTCAGGAAATACGTAATGTTTGTATTTTTCACACACACACACATATATATATATATAATATTTTATTTCTAATAAAATATTTTATCGTAGAAGAAACTTTTTTCTCGAATTTTATAAGATAAGAGGACAATCAATCATTTACACGTATTTACTTACGAAGCATTTAATAAAAAACTACAAACGCGTACAAAGGCTAAACTATAAAAATATCAAAGATATTTACAAACAATTCTAATCAATAATGATTTGGCAATTTTATTTTATTTTTAAGTTTGTAATATTTTCTTATCAATAAATAACATTTTTAATACTCACAGAATAATTGAAAGAATGAATAAACAAAAATTTGGCACGTGCGTAAATCAAAATGTCTATAATGTATATTTTATCCTTTCAATATTCTCTAGTGTCCAACACCAATTCGATTTATTCATGCATGTATACTTTGTTCATTAATATTAGCTGACTAGGTATAATTATGTATTTATGAGAATATATCTGCAATATGCTCATATAGTTAATGTACAGTGTTTAACTAAGAGTATAACATATTTGTGACAAAATATCTGAATATTTATATAGATTACGTTTCTCACTTTGTACGCATAATTATATTAAATTATTAATGAAAAAAATATGAAACATTTATTATAATGTCATCAGAAAGAACTTCTTTAATATTATTCATTTTATTTAAAAGTATTTTAAAAAAGTTGTTTTGATAAGTCAGTTGAATCGCGACGAGAATGTTCTTTTATTGCTTCTTTTTATAGACTTCAGCAACATTGTAGTACACCTTGAATTGTTAATGTTTAGTTTATATGGGTTATGAAGGCTTCTTAGATTCTATACTCTCATATTATAAAACTATTTAATTACTGACTACAGTCATTATGGTAATTCATATGTTCAAAACATTAAACATAGTTTTAGTCTATTATTAGAAAAATTGAAATATTACTGACAATAGATGCCAGAGATTAAAATAGCGTATTCAATTGATTTAATTTTAGTTAAAAAATTTTTCTTTTTTATAATAGTATTACGTTTTCTTATGTGACGTAGTTGTTGTTGGCATAACATACTAACGAATTTTTTTTATTTCTATATTTAATACATCATCAAAGAGAAGAGTTTAAATTTTATCTGCGCGTCGATATTTTCGTTACCCTCAACGCAAAATGTTTTAAAATTAGACTACAGCATAGTTTTAAATAAAAAATTGGTCGGAAACGAGCAAAATTTTGAAGAATGGTCTTGTCATCTCATCGACGTCTTGCGCAACGATATCGTGACGTACGCGCGTGTTTACCAAATATAAAAATCGAGATACAAGATTGCCAAATGATCGTTTACCTGTGTCTGTTTCAGTTGCATCGACAAGTGGTTCCAAGTAAATCGCAGCTGCCCGGAACACCCCGGCGATTGATGTGGGCTGGACGCTTGGGAAAGCAGTGAAACACTAAAATGAATTGTCGTGGGGCCCGGACGACCGTCGCAGCGTTGTCTTCGTCGTCGTCGTCGTCGTCTACAAGAATGAATGCGGGGAACACGAGGCAGAGGTTACGGAAAACAAGCTAGTCAAGGTGGCCGCTAGTCCGCGATGTGCTGATTTCGCGCGTGCGACGAGGACGCGACGATCAACCTTTTTATTTGCCGGTCGCGTCCTCGGCCGACGCACGACGCGATCAAATCGAGGCGTACACGAGAGGACAAATACCTACGAATTCGAGAAACCCTCACACAACTCTACTACTCATAAGTCTCTGAGACATTGAATGAAAAAAAAAAATCGCCATAAGATTCAACGATACAATGCTATTACCTATACGTGTCTACGATTAATTACTCTCTTTACTGCTGTCGCTTTAACAACAAAAAACAAAAAACAAACAAAAAGACACATTCTCAATTGTATCATATTTATAATGAAATGAAAAATCTGATTTAGTTTTACAATTTTGTGAGTGAAATCCCTTCAGCGCTCTGAGCGATACGGCGATCTATCATTATTATTATTATTACTCTGATTATTAATATTATTATTGCGAATCATTGTTATCTTATTATACATTATTATTATATTCTTTTATTCTGTGACGAGAAAAGAGGGATCAGGACGAAGTTTAAACCGAATGGACCGTGCGTAGAAAGCAGGTGAGCTCTGTACATTAGAATAAGTTAGTTATTGTACTTTTAATGATTTTACTACCAAGACGATGTATCTTTTTTTGTTGTCTGTTGGGGCGCGAGTACTAGAAAGGATATTTTTGATACTTTCATAAAAAAGGGATTCAGAATGCACGAGACTCGAGAACAGATATTCTGTGTTGTTGCTACAATAAACATTAAAGGGTTCGCGAGCGAACTTTCTGTTTTTTATTGGAAGCAACAATGCATTACCGTTTATGTTTTATTCACTTTTAACCGTTTCTAAAAATTTAACGTACGAAAACATATACATACAACTAATGACGCGATGACAAGCAGGAGCGCAAAATAATATTTCTCCCTTTCTTCTTTTCTTCTCAAACGAAACTCATGATGAGATTGTTAAAAAATGATGTGTATATAATAAAGTTTAGAGACATTATTAAAAAAAAATAAAAACAGAAAAAATACGCTATACATTTTCACCTTATTCTTAAATGCCGATAAAATCTATGCGCATATATATATGTATACTACACAGTCTCGGATGAATTCTCAGCGATATCAATCATTGTTTTAAAGAAGTAAAAGATGCATCGAAGTGCGTTTAATGCTCCAAATGGATACACTTTGTGCGGCTTGATGATTCGTCGATGATCCCCGATATCACCTATAGCTGATAAAAAAGTTTATTAATTTTACATCAGAGAAGTTGAATGCCATGTGCGATCATTGTATGAAAATTAATAAATTTTGTCGTTTATAAATGCTGACTTCGAACTTGTTTTTCAACGATTCGTTACCACACATTATCGCCGATCTCGCCGAAAGAGAAGGAAAACCGACAAAAAACATAAACATTGCGGTATCTCTTAATAGCAGCTGCCGACGGTGCTCAAGCGCTTGCGTGGGGTTCACGGAAAGCGCCGGCCCGAGACGTAAACTCCGCGATTTTACGATTGACGTCACCGATCAATCGGTGTGCGTTTTGTGTGCCTGTGTCGTGAGTGCTCCGAGTCACGTGTGCTACCGCTCTGTCGTATCATATCTTTTACGCCTATAAGTATGTGCGTGCGTGTACACTACACACACACACACACACACATGCGCGCGCAAAGCTCATTCTGATATTCCGCTCTCTATAAGAGTGCTACAAGTAAATATATGCACACACATTTCGATAGATGAGTATGTGTGTGCTCATTGTGTATGTGTTTGTATACGCTCGTATTTCTCCGGCGCTTGTGTACGCTATATTTTTTCGCTACACTTATGAACCAGGATAGGCTGGTTTTATTTTTAGCATTCGCCAGTTATTGTTACAAAAAAGTGGGGGAGACTTTTGACTTTGATGATGACAACGAGGATACTGTTGAAATCTGTCCAAAAATTCCGAACTCGCTTTCAAAGCATTTATCCCGCTTTTCGTATATTATGCGCAATTCATTTTTTTTAAATAAAAGAAACATCTTTCTGTTAGTCTGACGTGGGATTACCGATGTTTTTTTACGTTGTACACAGTTGTTTACTTACAGCGCAATTACATTAGGCTTATTATTTCATCTAGTATATATAACCATCAATATTTTTTGTAAATGCTTTTTATACTTTTCGTGTTAATTCAGAATATATTATTAATATTAAGTTTTTATCAACAAAATTTTATTATGTATTTAATAAGTTTATACACATCTCAATATGAAACGAATAAGGTAAGTAATCGAATAACGTTCGATTAATTAAATGTATATTAAAATACATTATAAAAATTTGTTCTAAACATTCTACATAAAAAGGTCCAACCTATTTTAAAAATTTATTTGTTATGATTTCGCATTGCGATATTTATAGATGTCATAATTTCAAGGAAGTTTCTTAATTCACGTTTCTGATTTCTTAATTCAGTCTATTTTCCATAATAATAATTATAAATAACGAAGATAAAATAATTGATTAATTTTATACATAATATTAATGAATCAAAATGCGTACGTTATGTGTGTGTGTGTGTGTGTGTGTGTGTGTGTGTGTGTGTGTGTGTGTGTGTGTGTGTGTGTGTGTGTGTGTGTGTGTGTGTGTGTGTGTGTGTGTGTGTGTGTGTGTGTGTGTGTGTGCGTGCGTGCGTGCGTGCGTGTGTGCGTGCGTGTGCGTGCGTGCGTGCGTGTGTGTGTGTGTGTGTGTGGGTGTGTGTAAAATAAATAAAGAAATTAGTTACTGAAAAGGCAACGTGAATTTTTATTTCTGTTTAAATAATTCTTATTTCATAATTATTTTTTCAGAAATCAATTTGTAGTAAAAATTAAATTATAGTGCTAAAAGAAATGAGGTGCAATCATTTTCTATTTTCTTGTTCAGTAGTTTTGAAAGTTGTTGATCAATAAAGAACTCAATATACAGGATTTACTGCGCCCTACAAGTAAGCGAAAAGAAAAGCATGTGCAGCAGCTTTAAATTAGGGAAGAGTAGGCTAATTTGGCGCAGACAAGAAATGCCTTGCCAAATGCGCGTAATATAGTAAACTACGATAAATAATACTTTCGTTCGTTTCGCGTCATTTTAACAATTAAAATCAATAATGAATAAAAACAGTTACGTATTGCAAAAATATTCGTAAATTTATTATTTATCAACATTCTAGCATTTCATTGGTAACGATTGTTTTTTGCTCAATTTATTTTTTTCATAGGTTTGTTCCGATATGATCCAAAAATTAATCACGACATTTTTTTCATCAGGTCGGTATGAAATCGTATACGATCATGAGATTTTTTTCTTTTTAGATGTTTAATAAGTACCGTTTTAAAAGTTAAATAAATAAAATATTATTCTAGTTGACAACTTTCTTTTGCAGTATAACAATAGGGAAAGTTATATTCAACAACTCCAATGAACCTTTTAAGGGGATGTGAGTACCGACGTTATTTTTTAAACGAGCATAACTCACGCAAATATCAATAGAATAATCCAGAAAAAAATCTGCATATAGTGTTTGCGTGTACGGAGCGCTTGATAGACGTCTTTTTCCAAAAAAATGATGAGAATTTATTTAATTAAATAAAAACCGTACTGTCGGTAAGTAGGAATCTACAATTGACCTACTTTTCAAACGAGCATAACTCACGCAAATATCAATAGAATTATCCAGAAAAAAATCTGCATATAGTGTTTGCGTGTACGGAGCGCTTGACAGCCGTCTTTTTCCAAATAAATGTTAGAATGTTGATTTAAAAAAATATTGAAATTAGGGTTGCACATCCCCTTAAGATCAAAGATAAAATTAAGGACTAACCAAAAATTAAATTGATTTTGAAATATTACATTTTGAATGATATAATTACAAAAACAGTGTGTATACTGGTAAATATATTCATTTCAGTCGTAATATAAGAGTGAGTGTAAGTAGGCTCATAATACAATTACTCATTCTGATTTGTTTAATATTATTAAAATATATTATAATTCATGCATAATATATAATGCGTGAGTTGTATTGAAAATATATTATTACTATTTCTATCTCATTTAAGAACGAAAACAACCCGTTGGCACTTGATCTACATCCTACTTCCTTAAACTTAATCGTTTGTTTTGAAACATTAATAGATGCATTGCATATAGTTTCCTGAAGATCGTTTACCATTGTAATTTTTTTGTGTTCATGACATATTCAGGTTTATATCACAGATATATTACAGATCATAAGAGATGTTTTCGATGTATCTTATTATTAGTTCATCAAAGGTAAGGAAAGGATAAAAAAATCAATTTTATATTTATCTCGTTTAATGTCATATATTTATATTAATTACTTCCGATTTAAATAATTACGACAGCATTTACTATATTTATTGACTAGGTATTTTACCTTATAATCTTTATGAAAAATGCAAAACATAAAATAATACGCAAAATTTTTATATGATAAATGTCAATATATCGACTACGACTTGTTATTCAGTAAATCGTCCAATCGTTATATTTTATCTTTCTATTTATGCTTGTTTACGCTTTCTGTTCATTTGAAAAAAATATTCTATACCTTGTTTGCAAGTAAACATACAAGTACAAACTTCATACATTCTATTCTAAGTTAATAAAAAATTACTGGAAATTCGCCAAAATCACTAAATTTGTTTACTGCAAAATCTCTCGATTTTGCGATGTTACCATTTTAATACACGTGAATATCGTGGGAGAGAGAAAGTCCTAACTCAGTTTCGCGCGTAAGAAAGTCCTATCTCGACTTCGCGTGGAAAAAATTCTTATCTCGGCTTCACGCGTAAGAACATCCTATCTCAACTTCGTGTGGAAAAAAGTCCTACCTTGACTTCGCGTGCGGAAAAAAGTCCGTAAAAACGTCAGTAAAAACGCGGAGTACCCGAGATAGGACATTCTTACGCGCGAAGCCGACGTAGGACTTTTTTCCACGCGAGGCGAGATAGGACTTTTTTCCACGTGAAGTCGGGATAGGACTTTTTTCCACGCGAAGTCGAGATAGGACTTTCTTACGCGCGAAGATGAGATAGGACTATTTTCCACGTGAAGTCGAGGTAGGATTTTTTCCACGCGAAGTCGAGATAGGACTTTCTTACGCGCCCTAGTGGAAATGAAAAATGAAAATAACTGTAAATAACTGTAAAAAACTGTAAATAACTGTAAATAACAGTTTATAACAGTTTATAAGTGTTTGATTTGAGACGTTAATAACAGTCATTTACAGTTATTTACAGTTAATTACAGTTATTAACAGTTATTAACAGTTATTGGCAGTTATTAACAGTTATTTACAGTTTTGCAGAAAAGTACCTGCGAAAACGGAGGTGCTGATAAAAGTTAGTTACAGTTATTAACGGTTATTAACAGTTTTTAACAGTTTTTAACAGTTATTAACAGTTATTAACAGTTATTTACAGTTTTGTTGATAAGAAAAAAGTTAGTATTATAGCGAAAAAAATAAACTGTTTATAACTGTAAATATCTGTAAATAACTGTTAATAGCTGTTAATAACTGTTAATAACTATTAATACCCTTTATCAGTACCTCCGTTTTCGCAGGTACTTTTTGGCAAAACTGTAAATAACTGTTAATAACTATTAATAACTGTTAATAACTGTTAATAACTGTAAATAACTGTAAATAACTATAAATAACTGTTATTAGCGTCTCAAATCAAACACTTATAAACTGTTATTTACAGTTATTAACAGTTATTAACAGTTATTTACAAAAATCATTTCCGCTAGGGCGCGAAGATGAGGTAGGACTATTTTCCACGTGAAGTTGAGGTAGGACTTTTTTCCACGCAAAGCCGAGATAGGACTTTCTCTCTCCCAGCCGTCGATATAGTTCCACTATTATTTAATTTCATGTTGCATTATTATAGATTAAAGTAATTATTAACCAGTTATTAAATAAAGAAAATAATTTATTTAATTTTCATTATACTTAACAAAATTAAAAAATTAAAAAAAATCATTTGAAGACTTGAGATATATAATTGTTAGTAAATGTTTTATAAGACTTGGTAAATATTCCATTAATTGATATATGATAATTTTAATAAATTGTTGCATGGATAAGTATGTAGAGCACGAATTGCGAAAAAAGTTTTCATAACTTTAAACCATGTATGTTTTTAAAAATTGCTAATTTTTACATGGTTTTCTGTTCTGTAAAATAATTAGAACACTTTCATTGTTACAAATTATAAGTATTTAAAAACGAAATAGTTTTTATATCGAAAACCTTGAAGATTAATATACATATAAATGAAATATTTTATTATAGCGTAATTTTGATTATTTTAATAATCATTAGTTTAAGTCAAAATCTAATGAGATTTATTGCTAGAACTATACACAAACGTACGTATGTACTTATAATATATTGCTAAAAGAAAGGTAACACAATAAAGGCGCTGGAATGATCTAGAAATGAGGAAAAATTAGAACGTAGATGAGGAATCTATATTTAACTCATCATAGGTTAACGCACCCTTCTTTCAGTCGATTACGAACAGACACGAATTTTCTATATATATAAAATATTCATCTTTATTTCACAAGATGAGCGAAAAAATTAGATTTCTCCATCACGAGTCCATCCCCCATTCGTACATACAATCCCGCCATAGCCGCAAAACAATCAGGCGCGCGAAAAATTCGAAGCCGCAAGCTCCGAAGAACAGCGTCTTCCTTCGTTAATTGTATAACATGTGTATAAAGTATGTGCACGGCGCAAAATGGCCACTGTGCAATACACCGGCCGAATACTTATATATGCATAGTGCGTGTTTTGCTGCGACTGTATGTACTGAAGTATATGAGGGCGCGCGATGCGCATAGTTTGAAGTTCGATATGTATGAAAGTGTGTGTGTGTATGTGTGTATACACATACACACACACACACACACACACACACACACACACACACACACACACACACACGCGCGCGCGCGCGTCGACCTGAAGTCACGTATACGTTTATTATATATATTTAAATGCGAGTCAGGGGAGAGGGAGACGGACGCGCGCGGGGGAGTGGGAGAGCTCTCATGTTGCGACTTGCGAGAAAGAGTGCAGGCCACGACGATGGGTGAGAAATGAGCTTTACCATAGTGTGTGCATCAGCGTGGTGAGAGCCGCCTGGCAGGCAATCCCGGCAATCCCGGCACGCGCAGGTTGCAGAGGTATGCAGGTATAGCGCGCTCAGGGTCCGTATTCTCTAAGCCTTGTGAAGTTTGTCGTTTGTGGGTGTCGACGACAAGCTTGTCGGGTCGCTGTGTGTCGATCTCGTCAACTACAAAGTTTGTGGTTATCGGCGTTGTCGGTTATTTGACTGTCAATGCACCGCGAACTCTGACGTCATGGAATTTACGCCTACAAACTGCTTTTTAAAAAGAAAAGTCATTAGTTATACCTAATAAACAATAGTTGTAGAAAATCATTAGTTATACTTAATAAACAATATTATATTATATATAAATAATGTCAGTTCATAATATTCGCTGTTGTCAACTACAAGTTAATTTATTATTAAAATAAAATATAAGATTATAATAAATTTAATAATTAAGTGAACAGAAAGTTTATAATTTTTTTTATTTAAACTCATTTATTGATTTTTTTTTTTAATAATTGTGTAATATATATTAATTGTACATAGGTATTAAATAATAATTTTGTTCAATAACAAAATTATTTATATATAATATAATATTGTTTATTAGGTATAACTAATGACTTTTCTTTTTAAAAAGCAGTTTGTAGGCGTAAATTCCATGACCGTCAGAGTTCGCGGTGCATTGACAGTCAAATAACCGACAACGCCGATAACCACAAACTTTGTAGTTGACGAGATCGACACACAGCGACCCGACAAGCTTGGCGTCGACACCCACAAACGACAAACTTCACAAGGCTTAGAGAATACGGACCCAAGCCTCAGAGCCGCAGAGGCCAAAGCACATAGCACGGCATAGCGGGCGCGTCTCGGGTCTGGGGGAACGTGTGTCTGTGTGTATATATGTAAATACTTATGCACGCTATTGCCGATCCAGACCGACGCCGAGTGTGCGCAAACCAAAACGGCGTCTGGCGTGTTAGTATAGGTGTGTGTCCGCTTAAAGGCCAGTGACGGGCGGTCGTGGACGATCGCTGCAGCAGTACCGAGCGTCAGTGGCTAGCTAGCGGCAGCAGCTGTGCCTGTGTGACTGATTCCCGCGCGCGCGAGCTCGAGAGAGGAGAGAGGTATTAGTGGTGTAAGTTATATACGCTACGGGAGAAAAATCGCAAGCAGCGGTAGCAGCAGCATCGGGGACGCGCGCGAGCTCGGTTATATTAAGTAGTAAGTAGTTGGTAGTCACGCGGGTAGAGTCGGGGGTTGCCACAGCGTGCCGCTCTTTTTTTGAGGTTAAAGCAGCGGCCCGGAGCCACTGCTGTGCTCCCTACAGGCTCTCTTTCCGTGTCTGCGGCGGCGGTGCTTTTCATCTCTCTTGCTCTCGCCGTTGATCCCACGGAGACGGAGCCGAGCTCAACGAGGTAGCGGAAGGAAAGGAGAGGCGTTTTCGGCTCCCTCGCGTCGAGGAGAGCGCAGCCCGACGAGGACGCGGAGCGACGGGGAGCTACTGTTTCCTGCTGCGTCGTGACGACAACATGCTGGCTGCCGCGGGCTCAAGCGGGTCAACAGCGCGGATGCGGGCCTCGGCCTCGCTGGCCGTCTGACGAACGGAGTTCGTCCACGCGACTAGGGGATGCCCTGGTGCCTCTGGCGGTTCCTCTGCTGCTGACGGCGCTACCCTCCTCGAAACATGGTCAAGGAGAAGCCGAATTCCATTCGCGTCTATGACTCCGAGGGCTACAGGCGCAGAGCAGCCTGTATCTGCGTCAAGAACGACCTCGAGGATGAGGTAATCAGTGGACATTGCTTCTTTTTTCTGCTATGACTGGGTTTTGCTTTGGCAGTTTGTCTAAATTAATTTCTCAATTGTAGGTCTTGCTGGTTACATCCAGCAGGAGACCCGACAGCTGGATCGTCCCCGGTGGAGGAGTTGAACCAGAGGAGGAGGCTGCAGTAACAGCTCTGCGAGAGGTTCGAGAAGAGGCTGGTGTGCTTGGGCAACTGGGCAGGTGCCTCGGGATTTTTGAGGTATGTAGCTATCCATTGTTTATCATTTATAGTAACTTTATGAGTAGATGTCTCACATTAGTTTAATGCAGCATATATTTATTCAGCAGAATGTTGAACACAAACACAGGACCCAAGTGTGGGTTATGAGAGTAACAGAGGAATTACCAGAATGGGAGGATTCGCGCTCCATTGGGCGAAAGCGCAAGTGGTTCTCCATATCGGAGGCTCTGCTCCAACTTGCGCAGCACAAACCAGTTCAGCGCTCCTACATACACAGCCTTCGCAACACAAATCCTCGTCGCAATAATTCCACCAGCATGCCTCTGGCGCAGTATTCGCACAGTCCGATGGCGCCAATACAGCTGGTCAACAACTCCGGAAGCAGCCCTCATTTTAACAAGCATAGCTAATCCAAGTATCATCGACTCGCGTTTGGCGATCAAACATCTCCATTCAACCCTGACACCTGTCTCTCCCACCTGTCCTTTGTGAGGATTACGATAATTATTACTGCTGTATTTTATACATATAACTATATTAATTATGCTAATTATTATTAATATGAATTGCTAATAAACTGGTCCACACAGGAGCAATTTGTAAGTCTTTTATTCAAAGCTCCTGCAAGCAAATTTTTATTTTGGTTTTGTTTGTTCAATTTTTGCAACGCAATTTATATACGTACAATTTATAATACATATATATACATGTATAGATAGTATAGTTTCGTAAATGATTTCGTGTTATTTCTTCAGATAACGAATAAAAAATTTATTACGCAACCGAAATGCATCGCCATCACATGTGAAAAGTGTTTACCACAATTATTTCCAGAAATGATAGCGAGCGAGTGCGCATGCATATGTGTGCATGTGTGTAGTGTACGCGGCAGTCACATGACAGATGAAACATGTGCTTTATTGTTGCCTCTTATCCTTCTTTGAGTACGTCTCGATGCCTTCACATATGCATCAACAGTTGACCGTGAACCTGTTTTTGTCCATGCATCCTACAGAGTGTATTCGCATATATATTATATATTTATAAATGGGCACATTAAAATACCTACTAATAATGGCCGATCATTGATACACGGTCAATAAATGGGACATTCATTTTGGGCGTTGACTGCGCATGCGCGTCTCTGCACACCACCACGTGTGTCGGTGTGTTGGAAATGTTGGAATAAACACCGCGTTGACGAATTGACGATTGTCAGATGGACTAAAAGAAACTGTAGTACTTGGTAAATTTTAAACAGTAAGTTTTCAATGTTAGTGCTTTAATTTTTTCTAATTTACAAGATTTAATTTAAAAAAATATGTTGCTCATTATTGTAGATTAAAATAAAGTAAGATTGTTTTGAGGTTAAGAACGTGTGACTTTGAAAGCAGTATCAGCAATAGAATAATTTGTTTAACATTGTTTTTTATATTATTAAAAATACTTAAATCTTTTCATTTTTTATACAATATAAATTCAATATATTTAAGGAGCACTTATAGTATTTGTTTACTTTATACTTGACAGTGAAAATGAAAAACAAAAGGCCGTTGTTATTTGTCCGTCAGATTTCAAAAAAATTACGTACGTCTAATGACGTACAAATAAGGAATTTACTCACTTATTTTGGGAGAAATTTGTCGTACAAATAAGAAATAATCACGAGAATAAAGTAATAAAATATTAACTATAAATGACAATAATATTGCTAATGCAAAGCTATATTCCGTAAATATAACCTACAAACCTCAGCTATTTGTATGACAGATGGGCATGATCTAGGGAATTTTAGGCGTAAAAATAAAAGCCATGTTTCACACCAGATGTGTGGCCAACTTCAGATCATTGTAATGCATTAACTTTAGGTGGCACCGTGGCGCTAGCGACATAAATGCGGTTAATTTGAAACATGCGGATAAATTAATTTCACTTATATAAATTACAAAAATTTTTAAAACAAAAATTTTTCTAATAACATGAAAAATAAAAATTTATTTCTTTTTCAATCTTCAAAAAAGTAATAATATGAAAATTAAATATCGAGTACCACACAAATCAGGTGAAAAATAATTAATACGAAAAAAGCTAAAATTAGCTTGCTTAACTTTAGAGTATTTCGAAACGAATTGCCGTTTAATGTTATTTTGAAATAGTATATTACGCATCTAGGGAAGAAAAAACTTGGACGGTCCATATCTCATGTAAATTTCCACCCCAGCCGAAGGCGAGAGTGGCAAACACAAGATGCGGGCTGATAAATTTTACTTCCGTGGAGCGTATACTATTTTTCACCATACCCGGGCTGAAAATAGCACATTCGCGTTTTTGAGCCAGGAGCGAACGTGGCAGTTTCGAACAGAGTATTGTGAAAAATCAATATTTAAAAAGTCATGTTACATATATTATGATGTTTACTATTATCATTTAAGACAAAGTAATTTATTGAGGTAAAACACTATATTTGGGGGTCTTACGCAATATTCTATATATATCCTATAAATATACACTATTTCTGATAAAAATAGACCAAGACATAATCTGTAGATCAATTATATTCAGAGATGTAGCATTTTTAATTTTTATTAATTGGCGTTATTTTAAAAAAAAACTATTGTGTTAATTGTAATGGGAGAGGGCTGAAATTACTTGAAATTCATACAGTTATGACCCAAAGAGTTAAAAATATAAGATTTTTGGAAAAAAATTTTTTTTTAATGAAAAAAACTACTTTTTATTCATGAATTTTATGAATTTTTGTTTTTTTGTGGTTTTTAGCATTTTAAAAATATTAGTTTCCATAAATGTTATACATAAATAAAAAATGACATTTTGAGAAATAAGCCTGCAAAGAAAATTGTCATAAAACTCCAAAAATAATCAGCCATTATAGGTCCCCCATTCTTTTCCTTCTTGAAACTCACTTTTCTGAATACCTGAGATGTGTTTTCTCATAAAAAGGTAACAGAAGCTCTGGCGCCGTGCATCTAGTTTGTATTCATATGTAATGTTATCCCAGTAACATCCGTTTCACTAGAAGTTATTGCTAACAATATGTCCTCCTTTTGTACTTTTGATTTATCCACTGTTACAATATCTTACATCATTTTTTATCACATTATCTTGATTTATATTATTATTTATAATACTATACAAAGATAAATATAAAAAGTGATGAATACATTTTTTCTTGCAAATTTTCTCAATTTTCTGAAAACAGTTATCCCAAGGTCAATAGGTCTGAAAAAAAATGCCATAATACAGCTGTATGTCAGAATGGTGCAAGAAGTTATTCCATTGTAGAAATTCATTTTATCAATGAAAAACACTAAATTAGATATATTAATGCTTCCCAAGTCGATGCATAATAAATTCAAGTAGAACGAGTCACACTTTTTTTAGGTATCTGAATGGAAATACAATTTCATATAATAAATGTTAGAACATACATAAAACTACAATTTAAGGCAGTTTAGAATTTCTGTATTCGCAATTGGAAGTCTGTAATAGCCATTAGACATTTCTTTAATTTTGTTAATTTTAAAATGATTTCTAATATTTTTTCCCTATTTTTTATTGTGCTTAGGGAATCATTACCTGTTTGTTGACTAAAATACGAGTTAAAATATATTAAAAAAGCTTGACATTATTAACATCAAAATTAACAAACAATTTTATTATAACTATATTTCAAAGTGTTCACAATAATTGTAACTATATGATCAATCATAAAAGGAAGAATTTTAATAAACTTCCAATCAATTGTAATGAAATCTACCACTATTCTTGAAGACTTTTTTTTCTAAAATAGAATATTGTTATGTTCAAAAAATTCTTATGATGAAATTATGATGAAATCTGCCACTATTCTTGAAAAACTTTTTTTTCTAAAATGGAATATAGTTATGTTGAAAATATTCTTATATATAGTAATATGTTCTAAGTAATAAAAAGTATTTGGCTTGCTTTAAAGGATGATGAAAAATATAATATGAAATTATTTTGTACTAAATTAATAACATCATAATTGATAACTAATAACATCATAATTGATTAGAAGTTTATTGAAATTCTTCCTATTATGATTGATCATATAATTACAATATGGAGTAAACACGTTGAAATATACACACGTAAAGAATTTAATGCAGTTGAAGAACTTATAATAAAATATTTTGTAAATTTTGAAGTTCATAGTGTCAAGATTTCTAATATATTTTAACTCGCATTGTAGTCAACAAACAGGTAATGATTCACTAAACACAATTAAAAATAGGGAAAAAATATTCGAAATCATTTTAAAATTAACAAAATTAAAGAAATGTCTAATGACTATTACAGACTTTCAATTGCGAATACAGAAATTCTAAACTGCCTTAAATTGTAGTTTCATGTATGTTCTAACATTTATTATGTAAAATTGTATTTCTATACAGATACCTAAAAAAAGTGTGACTCATTATACTTGAATTTATTATGTATCGACTTGGGAAGCATTAATATATCTAATTTAGTGTTTTTCATTGATAAAATGAATTTCCACAATGGAATAACTTCTTGCACCATTCTGACACTAGTACAGCTGCATTCTAGCATATTTTACACTACTTTTCAGACCACGATCGTGTGATCATTATCCGGATCGTTTCTTTTCAAAAGTAAATTTTAAGGCTTTAATTGTTAAAAATGGACACTTAATTTGCTCCAATGATCTTGGGATAATTTTTTTCAGAAAATTGAAAAAATTTGCAAGCACAAATGTATTTATCACTTTTTATAAAAATTGCATCATTTTAGAGTTATTTAGGCTTGAAATAGGCAAAAAAGCTAACAATGCTTGATCTGGCCATATGTCTGATGCTACAGCATTTTTTGGGAGGCTCATAGGTACAAATATAGGTACAAAAAAGGACACTAGCGGAAACATTTTTGTTCAAAAAAATTAAAAACTGTTAGTAACAGTTATAAACTGTTAAAAACTGATATAAAATGTAGGATTTTGGACGTGAAAACTGTTTACAACTGTTTGTAAAATTTGTTAACATTATTTAGCAGTTAATAAGAGTTTTTAAATCCTTTAATAACTATTAAATATTAATGAATTATTATCAATAAAATAATAATAATGAATTATTAGTAATTAATAATTAAATAAAAACTAAAAACTAAAAGTATTGACTGATATAATTAATTATCAATTGATGAATATAATAATGGCTAAAGAATATATGACTATTAAAAATTATTAATTATTAATTATTATTATTCATAATAATCATTTATTAAGTAGTAAATTTTTCTTAAACACCAAAATCCAAAATCATTTGAAACTGTTTGAAACTGTTTAACACCACTAGAAAGTGTTTGAAATTGTTAGAAATTACTACAATTAGAAAAAATGTGTCCAATAAATCCTACATTTTCTAACATTTACAAACAGTTTTAAACAGTTCCAAACAGTTTGATATCATTTTTAAGAATTATTAACTGTTATTAACATTTATAATTTACGACACAGGGGAGTATTAATATAATAAATTGCTGACAAATTTCGGTAACGGAATGGTCACTTAACTAGAATAGAAGTACCGAATTGACAGAAGATGATTCCACTGGATTTTCAATTCCAGCATATGATTTATTTTTATAATTAATCCTGTATGTTAATGAAGGCAGTTGTTATATGTACGACAGATGCTTTTTTCGACTAATCTGTCGGATAAACACTCAAAATTAGTCGGAAATTGATGGTTCTGTCGTAAAGTATATATTGAAACACTAAAAACCGTATAATATTTAACACATTGTTATAAAATACAATAAATAATGCGAGTATCAAGTGCTCAATTCTTATATGTACGACAGATGCTAGTATATACATGAATAGTAAGGAAACGTGATGAGATGTCTGTGAAAACCATAGACCGCCGGCAGAGGGCGATGCATAGGAACGACAGAATAGGAACGATTTAGAATAAAATACAGCACTAAAATACAGTAATAAAATATAATAAAAAATCAATAACACATACAAAAAAAGAAAACAAAGTAAATGATATTTCAAAAATTCTTATATTTGTTCAAAAAACGGACATATCAAGAATTAACGCTTGAGTAAAGAAAACAATAGGCAAAGATTGACGTTTGACTAAAGAAATAATAATCCCTTCTATGTCAGACGCTCAAAACAGCGGTAAACAATAGGCAAAGATTGACGTTTGACTAAAGAAATAATAATCCCTTCTATGTCAGACGCTCAAAACAGCGGTTTTTACGTGTTTCTAAATGGACTATAGGTTATTCGTACGACAGATCTGTCGTACAAATAGCAACGCCGAACATGGAACATGGACTAGTAACGTTCAGTCACGAGTTAAAAATTGATATAGAAATTTATAGTGTTACACACAATCTGGCGTACATATAACACCGCCGTATATTAAAACACATTTCGGTAAACGTTTTCCTATCAGAAACCTATAAACAAAGGCAAAAACGAAAATTCAATTTCTTATATATTTTAAGGATAGTGAGCTCTTTCAGCCATATCATTTCGAATTTTTTGAATTTTTTATTCAAACTAGTTTGACTAGGTTCAGAAAAACATATATAATTAAATTCAATAAAAAAAATTGATTTATTAAAAATTTGTAGGTGTAAGAGATAATATAATGTTTTAATAAATAAATAACAAATATTTTTTTTAATAAACTGTTAGTTTTGATGCATACTTTCAAAGTGTACTTGAAATGAAATATTTCATAATTTATCAGAAAAATTTTTTATTAAAATCCAACCTCAAATATCTCTGAAATTTATGGACCAATCATTTTGCCCAAAGAACGCGACCGAGAACTATAAAACATCTACCTCTAAAAGGAATTTTGAAGCCATTAAGTCAATTTTACTTTTGTAATTGTTACACTGAGAAAACTGTCGTAGGAAAATTTACTGAAAAGCTAATAAAAATTACTATTTTTTATAGCAACGATGGGATATCATGGAAATTTAGGTACTTTTGCTAACTAATATAGTAATTTTTGTAGCCAAGCTTAAACTTAAAAAAATTGATTTTCATGATTTTATATCTATAGGATACCTAATATTTATACAATACTTAATATATTATTAATTAAATTTAGCTATACAAGAAATAAATAAGGAAATAAAAATTTTTTTTTTACGGTGGTTGTGTATTCGAACCCTGGACCCTCCGCACGCTAGGCAGACGCGCTAACCTCTTACCCACGTGAGCTTCTTGAGTACAAAATTTTGGAACTGATACATTGGCTACCTTCGCTTACGAGAGAACTTTGATGATTATTTGATAGCAATAAATAACTATGATAATATAAAGAAATAACTCATAGCTCACCTGCACAACGTAAAAATAAAACAACTGAATCGATATTGTCGATGTTTTTGATAACTTAAAAGGAAGATAATCTCAAATTGCGGAAGAAACATAACCTCAATCAGACACGTGCTCCCGGCGTGCACGCAATAAGTACTACATGTAGAGGGCACTTTTTGCTATGTGTAGTAGTAAAAATTATTAAGATACCTTGTAAATATTCCTGAACTATAGCAAAATTTTTTATAATTTGCTTATATCCCCGCGTTGCTATCAAATATAGTAATTTTTGTTAGTTTTTCAGTAAATTTTCGTACGACAGTTTTCTCAGTGTAGACATACAATACTGATTTTTTTCATTTTTCAATTTTTTACTCAAAATCTAGCATACAGAATGTATTAAAATTTTAACAGATTATAGCTATTTATATTCTGTATTATCATGATTTTTCTCAAAAAAATTGACCGATTAGTTTAGGAGTTATAAGCTTCTAAAAAAAAAACACGTTTTTGTTAATAACAAAAGAACCGTGATAGCTAGAAATTTTTTTTTTTAGAAAATATAGGTATTTTAATTCTCTTCCGAACGCTACCCATCAGATTCAAATAACTCGATGCTATCATTAAAAAAAATCAAAAAACAGTTCTGAGAAAATAGAAAATTTGAAAAAAAACAAAAACGCATCGCCCCAATCAAAACACGGATTTTTGACCCGCCATCACGCAAAAAAAAACAAAAAAATGAGACCTGTCCGGTCAAAATCGACCGAGTAGAAGCTGAGATCCAGGCGCACACACACACACGCACACACACGCACACACACGCACACACACACACAGACACACACACACACACACACACACACAGACACACACACACACACACACACACACACACACACACACACACACACACATCCATCCATACACATTTTTTAAAAACCATGTATTTTGATTCCTAACACCTCGGAGCACAATTATAGCATTTTTTACAACAACTCAAAAATTTACTATCACAAAGCTTCCTCTAGGAGTAAGCAAAAATAACCAATCCCTGTCAGCGTGGGTAGCATAAATACCCACACCCTTGCGCGTAAGACTCGGTTTGAATTAAAAAAAAATAACCAATCCCTTCCAGCGTGGATAACATAATTACTAAAACTCTTGCGCATAAAACTCGGTTCCGGTTAAAAAAAATAACTAATCCCTCTCAGCATGGATAGCACAATCATCCGCACGCTTTTGTGTAAGACTCGGTTTGTATTTAAAGAAAAAAACCAATCCCACTCAGCGTGTGCAGTATAATTACCCGCACGCTTGCGTATCAGACTAGGTTTCGATTTTAAGGAATTAATCAATCCCTCTCAGCGTGGATAACATAATTACTAGCACTCTTGCGCGTAAAACTCGGTTCCGGTTAAAAAAAATAACCAATCCCTCTCAGCATGGATAGCACAATCATCCGCGTTTTTGTGTAAAACTCTGTTTGTATTAAAAAATATAACCATTCCCTCTCAGCGTGGCTAGTATAATTACTCGCACGCTTTCGGGAAAGACTCGGTTTGCATTTAAAGAAAATAACCAATCCCTTCCGGCGCGGGTAGTATAATCACCCGCTCTCTTGCGCGTGAGACTCGATTTGTATTAAAAGAAAATAATCAATCCATTCCAGCGTGGATAACATAATTACTAGAATTCTTGCGCATAAAACTCGGTTCCGGTTCAAAAAAATAACTAATCCCTCTCAGCATGGATAGGAAAATCATCCGCACGCTTTTGTGTAAGACTCGGTTTTTATTTAAAGAAAAAAACCAATCCCACTCAGCGTGTGCAGTATAATTACCCGCACGCTAGCGTATCAGACTAGGTTTCGATTTTAACGAATTAATCAATCCCTCTCAGCGTGGATAACATAATTACTAGCACTCTTGCGCGTAAAACTCGGTTCCGGTAAAAAAAATAACCAATCCCTCTCAGCATGGATAGCACGATCATCCGCGTTTTTGTGTAAAACTCTGTCTGTATTAAAAAATATAACCATTCCCTCTCAGCGTGGGTAGTATAATTACTCGCATGCTATCGGATAAGACTCGGTTTGTATTTTAAGACAAATAACCAATCCCTTCCAATGTGGGTAGTATAATTACCCGCTCTCTTGCGCGTGAGACTCGATTGTGATTTTAAAATAATAACCAATCCCTCAAAGCGTGTGTAGTATAATTAACCGCACGCTTGCGTGTAAGACTCGGTTTCGATTAACAAAATAACCAATCCCTCTCAGCGTGGGCAACGTAATTACTCGCACTCTTGCGCGTAAAACTCGGTTCCGGTTAAAAAAAATAACCAATCCCTTTCAGCGTGGATAGCATTATTATTCGCAGGCTTTCGTGTAATACTAGGTTTGTATTTAAAGAAAATAACCATACCCTCTCAGCATGGACAGCACAATCATCCGCACGCTTTTGTGTAAGACGCGGTTTGTATTTAAAGAAAATAATCATTCCCTCTCAGCGTGGGTAGTATAATTAATCGCACGCTATCGGATAAGACTCGGTTTGTATTAAAAACCGCGGAAAAATAGAAAAGAACCAATCCCTCTGATCGTGGATAACATAATTACGTTTACTCTTCCGCGTAAGGCTCGTTTTCGATTTTAACGAAATAACCAATCACTGTCAGCGTGGCTAGCATAAATACCGGCACTCTTGCGCGTAAGTCTCGGTTTTTATTAAAAGAAAATAACCAATCCCTCTGAGCGTGGGTAGTACAATTACCCTCACTCTTCCACGTTAGACTCGGTTTCGATTTTAACAAAATAACCAATCCCTCTCAAAGTGCGCAACGTAATTACTCGCACTTCGTGCGCGTAAAACTCGGTTCCGGTTCAAAAAAATAACCAATCCCTCTCAGTATGGATAGCACAATCATCCGCACGCTTTTGTGTAAGACTCGGTTTGTATTTAAAGAAAAAAAACCAATCCCACTCAGCGTGGGTAGTATAATTAATCGCACGCTATCGGATAAGACTCGGTTTGTATTTTAAGAAAATAACCGAGCCCGTCCAGTGTGGGTAGTATAATTACCTGCATGGTTACGTGTTAGACTCCGTTTTCATTGAAAGAAAATAACCAATCCCTCTGAGCGTGGATAACATAATTACCCTCACTCTTCCGCGTAAGGCTCGTTTTCGATTTTAACGAAAGAACCAATCACTGTCAGCGTGGGTAGCATAAATACCGGCACTCTTGCACTTAAGACTCGGTTTTTATTAAAAGAAAATAACCAATCCCTCTCAGCGTGGGTAGTACAATTACCCTCACTCTTCCACGTTAGACTCGGTTTCGATTTTAACAAAATAACCAATCCCTCTCAGAGTGCGCAACGTAATTACTCGCACTTCCTGCGCGTAAAACTCGGTTCCGGTTCAAAAAAATAACCAATCCCTCTCAGTATGGATAGCACAATCATCCTCACGCTTTTGTGTAAGACTCGGTTTGTATTTAAAGAAAATAACCATTCCCTCTCAGCGTGGGTAGTAGAATTACTCGCACGCTATCGGATAAGACTCGGATTGCATTTTAAGAAAATAACCAATCCGTTCCAGCGTGGATAGCATAATTACCCGCTCTCTTGCGCATGAGACTCGATTTTGATTTTAAAATATTAACCAATCCCTCTCAGCGTATGCAGTATAATTACCCGCACGCTTGCGTATAAGACTAGGTTTCGATTTTAACAAAATAATCAATACCTTTCAGCGTGGATAACATAATTACTAGCACTCTTGCGCATAATACTCGGTTCCGGTTCAAAAAAATAACCAATCCCTCTCAGCATGGATAGCACAATCATCCGCACGCTTTTGTGTAAGACTCGGTTTGTATTTAAAGAAAATAATCATTCCCTCTCAGCGTGGGTAGTATAATTACCCTCACACTTCCACGTTAGACTCTGTTTCGATTTTAACAAAATAACCAATCCCTCTCAGAGTGGGCAACGTAATTACTCGCACTCGTGCGCGTAAAACTCGGTTCCGGTTCAAAAAAATAACCAATTCCTCTCAGCGTGGATAGCATAATTCCCCGCACTCTGGCGCGTAAGACTCGGTTTCGATTTTAAGAAAATAACCATTCCCTCTCAGCTTGAGTAATATAGTTACCCGCACGCTTTCGTGTAAGACTCGGTTTGTATAATTACGAGCCGCTTGCGTGTAGGACACGGTTTTTATTTGAAGAAAATAACCAATCCCTCTCAGCGTGGACAGCATAATTATCCTCACTCTTCCGCGTAAGACTCCGTTTCGATTTTAACAAAGTAACCATTCCCTCTCAGCGTGGGTAGTATTACCCGTACGCTTGCGTGTGGCCAAAATCTGCCAAATGTGCCAAAATATGCCATTCAACATCTCCAACGAATTCTAAGCGAAAGAAGAAACGGACCTTCTCGAGTATCTCATTTCTCGTCGCAAGATCTCGTTCACCAGCCCCCACATAACGACGCGCTCGTTTTTTTCCTCGTTGCGAGACAGAAAGGCGCGGCAACAGCGGTAGGGTCTGATTGAAGAAGAAGCTTAAGGTGATGCGATACCCACGCTATTACTCAAAATTGGGTCATCGTTTTTATCATTCAATTTTTAATTTTAAGGAAAAAACTCTTTGATACGTTATAGTTCTTTATTAAACTTAAAACGTGCCAAAGAGTTTTTTTCAAAAATTTTAAAATTGAAGGAGAAAAACGGGAACCCAAAATTGAGTAATAGTGTGGGTATCACATCACCTTAAGCTTCTTCTTCAATCAGACCCTACCGCTGTTGCCGCGCCTTTCTGTCTTGCAACGAGGAAAAAAACGAGTAAGCCTTTATTGCGCGCGCCCGTTGCGATATGGCTTTCGAAGTATTTTCACCAACTCGTGATATTCCTTTTCGATTCGCCGAACACGAACTCGGCAGCAGCAGCTTTTTATCAATGGCACAAATGTGAGACGTGCATCCGATATATTGTATTTGTACAGCAATGACGCGCGGGGCGTTGTTCAAACGATAGGCGGAGCGCTGAAATATTCAGAGAACATTTTCTCGAGGCTAGTAACTACTTTTAGGATGTGCCTGCAGGGGCATGCGAAAGTGGGTTTCGAGTACTTTCGAGTACTATGTTATTATCGATATTTAAAAAATACATATTATGAATTTGCCCATTGGTGAATAATTGGGGTTTGTAAATAATCAGAGTTTAATAATAAACGGATTATTTATTAAATTTGTCACTTTACGGAGCAGCGAAAATTCGATTGCATTATCGGCTTAAAACTTATAGCTTTGTACTTTGTGCTCAAAATTACATAACATTCATCTTTTATTACATAACCAGCTTTATTTTATTTGGGATAAATCGGCATGACACGTTTTACACAAAATTAATTACTTTTTTCAATAAGCATGATGTGCGATATATTGAAACGAAAAGAAATAGTAAATCTTTTTTTTTGGTTTACAATATGGTAAGTGCTTTTAGTCAAAATGTTAATGAACTGTCTAATAACGTAGATTGAGTAAAAAATCTAATTTTTGGTAAATACATGTAGATTATTTTAATTTGGTAGAAAGCACATTAAGCTAAAGCCCGACGAGGAAATTAATCGAATTTGATTAACTTCATCCATACTTCAAGTTAAATTAGAAGGGGCGCATATATCGGGAGACAATTTCGATTAGACCAGGTTAGAGTAAAATTTCGTTAAATCAAAAAACTATTTTAGATCATCTTTTTAATAATAATAAAAAATGTATCAAAAGTAATAAATGAAATTGTTAATGTAATGTTTTACATATAAATTGAGCCTGGTTACCGAATAGGTGTACTATACGTGGTTCACACTTGACTATGAATACTTTTACATGCCATATATTTCTGACAAAATACTCACATCGAGCCCACGCTATGCCAGGGTGATGTCCGTTTGCAATATAAGAATTATTTGTGTTATAAAAGTGCACTTTCGACCATGTGCCTATTTGTCAAAGGAGTACATAAAAGTAAAATGAAACTATATTTATTTCAATATTAACGTTTTAGTATGATTGCAAAAATTTCAATTGAATTAAAATTACATGTACATTAGCATAAATAAGATAATTAATAGAAACATTTTTTTATTGAAATATTAATACATATACTAGTAATTGAGTTTAACGAAAAAAAAATTGATGAAAAGAAATACATTGCAAGCGAAAAAATTATGTTGAAATGTGAATCGTACGTCGAAAAAACAGCTATTTTAAATTTAGTTATCCGTTTCTGCAATAAGTAAAATATACATATCAACATCGTATCAACTAGTTACATTATCTTAAGATTAATCGTCACAATCAAGATGATTAACACAGAAACAATAAATATTTGTGTTTAATAGCATTAAACAAATATTGCAAATTAATACTTTTGCTAAATTAACTTTGGCGTTTACATTGTTATAGAATTATCTTAGTATTAATTTGTACTATCTACTAATTTGATGATCTACATCAAGAGAATACTAAATATTTAAAGCTTTATTGCTTTAAGCAATGTTTACAAAAGAATGGAACATCTTTTCTAGGCGATTTTTTAATGCGATACATGGGAAATGCATCCACTGCAGGCATTGATCATGTGGGGGTTCAAGAGTCCTCTCTCTCCCCACTCTCTCCATCAGTAGTTGCTCCGCTACCTCGCTCCACCGCTAGAGAGCGAGCCCCAATTATCAGGTACACTAACTCCCGCAAGTGGCCGAATCACCTTGTGGTTAGTATATATAGCGCGTCTAACGCAGCACAGACATCCACCCTGTGTGTCCAAGGCAGAGGTTACCATTAAGCCTTGCTGATGAGCCCAACGATGGTAACCTCGGGGCGAAACACAGTTACCTCACCTTTACCTTATCCACTGAACAAACACGTCTTAGACGTCTCGGCCACGCTCGACCGAGTACGGATAAGGTGGTGTCCTACTCTACCAACAATCACACCTACAGACACCAGTTTAGCCTCTCCGCAGACTACGTTACAGTTACGGGGAACGCTAAAATCACATCCAATGGATTTATATTTATTCAAATCTTGTTTACATATGCAACATATCCAAATATTATCTTTTTCTTTATCTTCTATAAACTGATTTAAAAATTTTTAAGCTTTAACTGTTAGAAACTCTTCCAATATATTTAGTTTTACTTCCGTATTATAAATCCAACAAGGAACACCATTAACAATATTGAAATCACATTCTTCTATTAAATTTGTTCCTAGGCTCTTCATTTTTAAAATTTCTTTTTTTAAAATCCAATTCGTTTCGGCTTGATTTTTTGTTGGCATTTCAACGAATTGTTGACAGAAATTAAATTTTCTTTTTTTGGGTAAACCAATTTGGTTTAAAACAGATCCTTTAGGCCTTCCTTTTTTCGCTACATTCCTAACTAATTTCATTTTAGTAGCGTCAAAGTCACTTTTTGGAGCAATCTGTAAACTATTTCCAGGTGCTGCAGAATCAGCCCGACTATTCAGTTCATTAATATCGTCAGCTACTGCAGAAGAAACTAAATAATTTTTCGGTCTCGTTACGTTTTCGGGTGTTAAACTTGATGAGAAATAAGTTGTTTCTTCTGTACAAACTTTAGAACCTGCACATACAGCATCAGTGTCAGTGCTACTTGATTTGACATCTACTTTCATATTACTTACGTCTTCCTTAGAAACATCTTTACAATATTTAATTTTCATAATATTTTCAGATGTTAAAGATGATTGTGAATCAGTGATTGTTATATTGGATATTTCAGAAGTTGTACATTCAAGAATAGTTTCCGTAGTCGTTGATTTAACATCAAATTTCGTAATACTAATGTCATCTTCGTTAAAAGCACCTTGACTAGTTTTTGATTTAGAAAAATTTTTAGATACTAAGTCTACATCTGTTTCTCTTCCAGACTCATTTATTGAACTGAGAAAATCAGAATTATCAGTACTATCATCATTTATCATCTGAATCTTTTGATTTTTTACAGCACGATGATTTTTTGCCAAATAGTCTAAAGACCATCGTGGCTTACACAGTACTTCATCGTACAAAATAATGTTTTCTACAAATCGTACTTTAAACACGTGTCGACATGGCAATCCCATGGATTTAAAATCTGTACATGAGCACGAAGTAATTTTTGCCTCATGTTTTTTAATACCATTAATATTTTTAATAAAATATACTGCATTGGAATTTTTTTCTAAATTAATAACTGTTGAAGATTTCTCTATTTGATTATCGACATAATGAAATGCATACGGACTTAAATATTCATAATATTGTTCCTGCAATTCATTCATGTAAAATGTTGGATGTTTAGCAAATCGGTCTATCACATTCTTGTCTCTTTCAATCTGAAACTGTGCTAAGAACGTAAAAAATTGTTTTGAAAAATCGGTTAGATAATTACATTTCCCAAAAAACAATTTTAATTTTTGGTTCAACGATTCAATTCTATTATTTGTAGTACTACGAAAATTGCTTGCAGTCATGCAATACTTAACCCATTCATTTTTTATAGGGTGCCAATTTAAGTTGAAATAATTGACAACAGTAGTGGGCGCCGTTATACAGAACTTAGTATAAATGTGTTCATATTGACTTTCCGACGATGAATATATAAGTCTCTGAAAATACTCCAAACATTGTTCTCTTTCTTCTTTGGTTACATTCATCTCGTCTTTGGTGATCGTTCGGCGAAAAATCTGCATGACATGCCAAATACATATGTACACAGGAATATCAAACATCGTTTTGATTATCTTCCTGGCGACTATATCCTTGTCGCTCATACAACATTGTATTTTTGAACATGCAGTTTTATTGTGCTTTTCGAAATTGCTAATGAACCATTGAACAACATCCTCGGTTTCATTGGACACAATACACACAGCAACAATCTCGGTTGCCCCATTACCATCAATATTTCCGATAATTATGACTGGATAATCCAATTGCAGTAATTTGTAGGTGGCATCTATCATAATGCATTCAGGCCATGACTCAAACGCTGACTTCATTGTTTCCGTATAAAAATATAAGGCTTCGAAGTTCCTTTTTCATCATGCTTTATTTCGTACGTGGCACCTGAAATGATATTAATAAAAATACCACTCTTAAAAAAAACGATGACGAGATACTGTGAAGCATTTAAAAATTGATTTGATTTGTCTGCATGAAATAAGCGCGAGGATCAGCAAGAATATAATTTTGAAACTCAAGTATTTAGAACTACTAAATAATTGAAGTAGTTCTAAAAATTGAAATAGAATAAAAATATTCGACTTCCTTCTTAAAAAATGTATCTGATTATCTGATCATTTAAATTAATGAAAACTAAATCAAAATGAAAAATAGCGTTCATAACCTCATCTAGAAAAACAATGCGGGTTCTGCTTATCATGTGCACAATGTCGGACCTATAACGCGGTAACGCGCCTATGGGCCATTACAGCTAAAAAAGCATAGAGCACAGCACGGCACAGCACACAGGATTAGCATTGGTTAGTATATCTATAGATACGAAGCACAAGATGTTGTGTGTTGTGTTTCGAGCTATATAGATACCCTACTGAAAAAAACCACATGGGATCCCATGTGACATCCCACGTTTGAACTCGCAGCATGAATTTCCACATGAGATCCCACAAAAGATTCCACATGGGATCTCATGTGGGATATCATGCGTTTAACTTGAGTACGGGATCTCATGCAGATATGGCGTAAAACTTAGAGTCCCCCATTGTAAGTAACGGGGTTATCAAAAACAAGGCAAGCCTTATAATTAGGACGATTCGTAAAGAGTCATTTGAACGGTTGACTTACACGGCTTTATACTCTTGGCTATCCAACGTATCCACAGACAGCACTACCGAAGCGCCGCATAGCGGATAAATAGCCCCAGCTTACTTATGGAGAGCCACCCATCACAAGTTCTCCTTTGTCACCGCTATGCGGCGCTCCGATAGCGCTTTCTGTAGATATACTGGATGGCCGAGAGTATATAAGCCGTGTAAGTCAGCCGTTCAAATGACTCTTTACGAAGAGTCCTAATTACAAGGCTTGCCTTGTTTTTTGATATCCCCATTACTCACAATGGGGGACTCAAAGTTTTACGCCATATCTGCATGAGATCCCGTAATCAAGTTAAACGCATGGTATCCCACATGAGATCCCATGTGGGATCTCTTGTGGGATCTCATGTGGGAATTCATGCTTCGAGTTCAAACGTGGTATGCCACATGGGATCCCATATCAAATTCACACGTGGGATCTCGTGTGGGATTCCACGTGGGATCCTATATGGGATCCCATGTGGTTTTTTTCAGTAGGGTATACTAACCAATGCTAATCTTGTGTGCTGTGCCGTGCTGTGCTCTATGCTTTTTTAGCTGTAATGGCCCTATATAGTACCCGACGCGCGCGGTATGAAAGCTGAAAGAGCGAGTACTTTGGAGTATTTATAACAGCACGATAATAATTTTTTTTTGTACAAACTATATTATTTAATATTAGTTAAAAATAAAAAAACATTAATTACCATTTTCTTTAAAAATGTTGAGTGTCTCAGATAAGGAATTTTTAAAGCCCTGCTGCTTCATTTTATATTTCAGATTAGAAATATCTCTTAAGATTGGCGTCTTTCCACCTTCATGTAGTTTATTCAACAACTTCAATTTGTTACCATTCATTGCAAAACTTTCGACTGCTACTTTCTTCTCATTTGCCGATAAAGTACGATTGGGTGTGATGAGATTACGGGAATTCTATAAAAAAAAAAAAAAAAAAATTAAAAATTATATTTTTATTTTAATACAGCATTGTAAAATAAATGTATACGTATAACCTTTAATATTTCATGACCTTTATGATCAACGATTTTGGTAATAGTGTAAAATTCACCACTATCATTTAATTTAAAATATATTTCTCCTGGACACTGCAATTTGCTACTGCTGTAATAAAATTATAATTACATATTAAGTCACAAGAGTCCAGAATATTCAAGTGAAATATTTTGGTACAAGCGCGAGAATGTGATGTTAACCGTGTATTGATGTTTATGACCGAGCGAAGCGAAGGTGAAAAGGTCGTACGAAGTAAGAAAAATTTTATCGCTCATATATCGAACAATGTATTTAGACACGGTCTATTTTAGTTGAGTACGAAATCAATTATACTTACAATGCTTTTCTTTCACCTGTACTTTGCGATGTTCGAGTAGGACCGTGAAAGCACAAAAATTTCATAAAGCGAAACGATAATTTACAGTTCGCAACTTTCCTTTGTTTCGTCAACAGACACTTTTTCGACTGCCGATCACGTTTATAATAATTTTCTTTGCTGAAAGCGCAATAATCTTTCATAAAATCATCCACTTCACAATCACTATAAAAGCGCCGTTTATTTAATAAAACATGCTTCTGGAATTCACCCTTGCGGCCTTTTTCATCATTCTCTTTTTGCTTTTGCCGTTTCGCTTCAAAATCTTGCCGACTTTCCAATGAGAACTCACGGTCCTCATCAGAAGACATTTTATATGTTTAATTGTACTCACGCAATCAATAAATAACACTTTAAAGAAAAACTTCAGAATTCGCAGCGAGGAGTTTATCAAGCGTATATGCGCAAGAAACATAAGAAGGATTTTAGAGGGCTACCGGCTACGTAAGCTACGTTGGCGTTTTCGGAACACATGGTTATGGTTTTCGGAACTCATGGCGCGGTCGCGAGGTCGCGACACTCGCGACAGATGAGTTTTGTAACGCAATTAGGTGCTAGTACTACAAAACGCATACGCATTGCGTCGTTGCCACTCTCGCAAGATCTGAAGTTAGCTGCCAGTACTAAAATTATTATATAAAAGAAAAATCCCTAGAGCCTGCCCATCTGACGTACAAATAGTAATGCCGAAAACAAAATATTCATTTATTTTTCAGACATAATTACATATAAATTGTGTTATATTTTATATTTAATTAAAGAATTATATTTTTTTAGAAAATGTCTGAAACAGAAAAAATGGAAATTGGAGCTGAGGAGGAAATGGATGAAGACAGTGAAGAAAGTTGTAGTGAAGAAGATGAAGAAGGAAGCTCAGATGAAGAAGACACAGGAGAAAAAAGAGTTTTTTTGCCAGGAAATGAAATAGAGGAAGGAGAAGAATTGGTTGTTGATGAATCAGCTTATCGTATACTCCATCAAGCTCAAACTGGATCACCATGCCTCAGTTTTGACATAATTAACGATGACTTTGGAAATTCTCGAGAGTCATATCCATTGTCAATATACCTTTTATCTGGTACACAAGCTCCAAAAGTCCATGTTAATAAATTGAATGTTATAAAAATGTCAAATCTTCATGGAACAAGTTCTAAAGATTCTGATGAAGAATCAAGTGATTCTGAAAATGAGGATAATACGAAAACTCCTTTGTTAAGTGTTGCTTCAATAAAGCATCAAGGCTGTGTTAATAGAGTAAGGTAAGTTAGTTAATTGTCTTTATTTTTTTACACCTTCTTTTTCTATTATTACTACAAATAAAAAAATTATTTTTATGCAGGTGTACTCAGATTGGAAATATCACACTTGCTGCAAGTTGGAGTGAATTAGGTCGAGTTAATTTATGGAATTTAGATGAACAGCTCAAAGCTGTTGAAAATCCTGGATTATTATCTGCATATAATAAAAAATGTGAAAAGTCTGACACTGGAGTAAAGCCAATTTTTACATTTAAAGGACATTTAAGTGAAGGGTATGGTTTAGATTGGTGTTCTACAGAAGTAGGCACATTAGCTTCTGGAGATTGCAAAGGCAACATACATATTTGGAGATGTAGCGATAATGGTGGAACCAAAAGCTGGCATGTTGATCAGAGGCCTTATAGTTCGCATGGACCTCACAGCGTTGAAGATCTTCAATGGTCACCTACTGAGAGACATGTATTAGCATCATGTTCTGTTGACAAAAGGTATTGAATATTATAATGAAAAAGTTTTCTTCAGTAACTCGTAATGAAATTTCATTTGTAAATTTTATATTTGAAAGTATAACATAATTACTTAAAAAATTTTTTTAGCATAAAAATCTGGGATACCAGAGCAAGTCCACAATCTGCCTGTATGCTGACTGCTACAGATGCTCATTCAGCTGATGTTAATGTTATATCATGGAATAGGAAAGAGTCACAGTTTCTTGTATCTGGTGGTGATGATGGAGCAATTCGTGTGTGGGATTTACGTCAATTTTCAGCTAATGGAGTAACTCCTATAGCAACATTTAAACAACACACAGCTCCAATAACAACAATTGAATGGCATCCTCAAGAAGCAACAGTTTTTGCTGCAGGAGGAGCTGATGATCAGATAACTCAATGGGATTTGTCTGTTGAAGCTGATCAGAGTGAAGAAAATGATAAAGATTTATCAAAATTACCACCTCAATTGTTATTTATACACCAAGGTCAAACAGAAATTAAAGAATTGCACTGGCATCCTCAATGCCCAGGTACTGTTATTTCTACTGCAGTTTCTGGTTTTAATATATTTCGAACTATTAGTGTTTAATATTTTTGTACATTATAATTTTAATAAATGTAAAATACCAATACTGAGAAATACTGAAGATTGTACCTTCTCAAATTTTTAATGTTTTTAATAAGAATAATCTTAATTTCTGTATAAAATTTTTTATATTTTATTTTTCTTAGTTACTTATTAAAAATATCGCAATTTAAATTGCTAAATAACTAATAAGTTTATTGTATACATTATAATAATAAATATAAATATTTCTTAATATGTTCATAGCACTTATACTTTTTTGTACTTGTTTGTATCGATTTATAATTAAGAAGTTTTTTTCTTAAATCGAAAATCCATGTTCTGGTAAAATTTATTGCTAGCTCTTTTTGGTTGACACGTATTGATTTATTTCTGATTTTATTGATTTTAAGTAGCCACCTAATTGTAATCTTGGTCGTCAAAATATTTAAGATTGACTAATTTCATTTAAAATTGTTCCTTAATTTGTTTAAACACTAAGAAAATAGGAACTATTTGCAAAATATGTTATAATAAAATATATTATATTGAAAAAGTTTATTCGAAAATCTTTTAGTAAGTTAGCAATGAAATTATGTAATTTAATGTTTTTTAATATAAAAGTTATAAATTTTACGAAATATTACTTTGATTTGTCATATATGTATTGTATAAATATTTACAATTCTTTTTATGATTATATATATATAAACTCGGCAAACAGGGCGCAACCGCGTCCTTTGATTATATTTTAAATAATATAAAAATATCACTGCAAAAATGGATTAAAACATGATCTATCATTTAAAAGTGTCAAGCATAATAAATGTCTAAGTGTTGGTCTGCCATGTGGACAGTTCCACGGATTTTTCATTTCACTCATTTGTGTTAATAATCTATGCATATCGACATTATTTAGAGCTTTTCCTATCATAACAGCACCACGACATGCTCTTGAAGCCAACATTTGACGAACTCTACTTGGTCGAGGAATCGTTTTAGCACCAGCACCATCAGCCCCTCCTTCTCTTATAAGAAAAATTAGTTCTTCAATATCTTCTTGACCAAATTGCCAGCCATAACTAACAGGCATTCCAGTAAGATAAACTCTAGACCCAGGGTCAGCTATTATATAGAAGAAGAAAATTATAAAAAGCTTGCATATAACAATTATTTGTAAAATTACCTTCATGTTTTATACAAAATGTAAAGCCATTAGCTTCAAATACATGTTGGTTTTCCATGAGAATAGTTTCATTTAAAGTAGCAAGATTTAATGGTTTTGGCAAAATGAGTTTTTGAGTTTTGAGATTTGTTTCATGAGATAATTTTTCAAAACGATATTTTTCATCGCTGGCATGTTGATCAATGATAAAAATATCATTATCAAGTCTTGTCAAAATGAATCCCAAATTAAATTGACCTATAATTTGCATCTAAAATTGAAAAAATGAAATAAAAATTTAATTTCCTTGATAAAAATTAAGCAAAAGCATGCACAAACCTTTTTAAAAGAAGTTTTTGTTAGTTCTTTTTCTAATTCCTTTTCAACATCCGATGTCTTGGAATCTAGTTGAGTTCTATATTTAACTCTATTTTCTGTGGTTTGTTGAGATTGGTTAAATTCTTTTTGTTTATTTAATTTTGCTTTAATAAGCTCTATGCTCACTGTCATTTTTACATCTGGTAATTTAGTTCTAATTTTAGTCTCTTCTTCCAAGGTTCCTATATTACTTGTATTTTTAAAATATGTTTCTTCATCTTCACTTTCAGAATTTTCTTCTTTATTTCCTATTTTTTCAACAGCTTCTTCTGATCCTGATTCACTACTCAGGGTTTTTATATTTTCACACTCAAAACTTTCTTTTACATCTATTTCTCTTCCATTCAATTCAATATATTTATTCCTTGGTTTTAGTTTACTAATTTTAGCTTTTATATCCTCCATTACTGTGCATTTTTCTTTATCATTATTAGCCTTATGATAAAATTTTTTAAGTGATTGTCGTTTTAAGGGGGGAGAATCTTCTGGAGAATCAGAAATACTTCGTTTATAGATTTTGAAATTTAATTCTTCTAATTTTTTTACAGTAAATATTCCTTGTGTATTCTTCCATGTTCTTTCAAAATTAGATTTTATTGTGGCTAGAATTACTTGCTCTTGAGTAAACAAGATTGTGCGCTTATCTGGTGTTACATTAACATCTGCATGACTTTGGTCCAATTGAATATTGAAGTACACAAAAGGATATTGCTTATTATTGTATTTATGATAGGTATGATTTATTAGTTTACTAATTTTGATTGGATCACAAGGTCTACCATTAACGTAAAAAAATTGCCTATCTGGGGAAGAACGCCCCAAAGTATGGCTACAACTACTTACAAAACATTTCCATTTAAAATTTATGCATATATCTTTAGGTAAATTATATTCTTCTAAAGTTTCTTCATCTGGAGGTTGCATTTCAATTTCAATTAAACTGTCCTTCATTTTTCGTCCAAAAACTGAAGTAATATTATCTAATACATTATTGACTCCATTTGTTGATACTATAGTATTTACAGACTTATTTCCTAAAGTATTTGTACAAGTTATTTTTATTCCAGCAGAAACTAAACAATAACTGTATAGAACTTGAATCATTTTTGTAAATTCTTTTTTTATGTTTTTCTCAAATTCTTTGGCTCTAACAGGTAAATTTTTAAAAATATTTTTTATATACACTGTAGTACCCTGTTGTCTAGCACATTCTTTTTTGTTAATTAGAACTCCATTTTTATCAAATTCTAATTCAAAAGCATGTTGTGATGTAGAATGCCTTGTTATAATACTAAGGCTTGATAAAGAACAAAGTGAACTGAGTGCTTCTCCTCGAAAACCAAATGTTTCTACTTCCAACAAATCAGAAAATTCTTTCAATTTAGAAGTATGGTGTTTCAAACCTTTAAAAATAATTTGAAAAAATCATTTGTTAATAAATTTTAGTGATTAGTCAACCTAAAAAAAATATTACCTAATCCTTCAAAATCTTTTTGTAATACTCCGCTTCCATTATCAATTACTGTAATACAAGTTTTACCATAATCTATTAGTTTAATTTCTACAGAGGTTGCACCACTGTCTAAGCTATTTTCTACTAGTTCTTTGACAGCTATAGCAAGGTCAAATATAACCTATGGAGAATAAGGATTATTTTTTGGAACTATGTCAATTATAAACTTATACTCTAAAACATACTTGTCCTGAACATATTTGATGAACTGCTTCTTTATTAATGGCAGCAATTTTTTTTGAATCTTCTGTTGTTGTCACTGGTTCATCCATGATAGTTTTAGGAACAATTATTAAAAGTTATAGTTTTATTTTATCTAAAATAAAAAATTAACACAAAAATATTATATAAGATTTAGTAACCTAAAAATAAAAAAGTTTTGAAAAAAAAAATGTATTACTTGTAACATACAACATAAAAATCTTGATAATATGCACGAAATTATATTTGTCCCAACATTATAGAATAATAGATTAATATTAAATAAGAAATAATCAGGAGTCAAGCCGGCTCGCAAACACGTATATATATATGCCTTTGTAAACAAAAACTATCATTTGAATGTGATATTATTTGTGTACCGACTGTAGGTATTACAGAATACAGATTAAAGAATAACGTTACTTTGAAGTTGAACATCTAATCTTTATATATAGGAAATCAAGTACTTAGTATATAATTGAATAAATTTTTACATATAACTTTGTAAATAAACCTAGATATGGTGAGGTAATAAGGTATTCACATTTTTTGATAAAAAAGTACATATAAAGAATCAAATTTTTTTTTTATTTATTTTGTAATGTATGTATGTACATATTTGTACAAGATATAATTGGAAAACAAAATATACTTTGATAAAATTAAATTTCTCCTCTTTATAAAATTTACTATAGAGATATATATTATATTCAGTATACATAAATTTTCTGAATATTTATACCTACTCTAAAGATGAATTATAAAAGTATAAAAATATGTCTTGAAAGTAACTTAAACATAAATTGGAAATTTTTATTTTGAAGCTGTACATTTTTGTAAAATTTTCCATAAAATATCACAAAGTTGATAACAAGTATGTATATTCATTTATAAAACTTAATTCCCTTTTAAAAATAAGCCTATACTACAAAATTTGTCATACAACGTATTGCATAATGGAAAATTAAAAATGTTTCTCCACTTTTTAATGGAATTTTGATTATTCCATCTTCTTTTTACCAAATAAATACTAACTAAAGTAATAATTGTTAATATAATCCACTTTTGATTATTTTTCTTTTTTTTTCCAATATATGTTGGTAAAGATAATTCAGAATTTTCTTCATTTATTATCTGGGAAAGGGCATTAATACGCTCTGTAGCTTCCTTCATTTTCAAAGCCATAGTTTCTATAGTTTCAAGTTCATTCCTCAATATTTCCTTCTCCTCTTCATTAAGATCGGATTCTTCATTTTCTAAACTCTCAAGATAATTTTGAGAAAAATATACACTACTTGACATAATGCTTAGTTGTCTATTAATATTCCCTAAAACATTTAAAGTTTTAAAAGCTGAAAATGGTTTTGATTTGTCAATATTTAAAAGATTACTACTCCATTCTCGTTTATGAAATCTGAATAATTCAGTGATAAATTTTTCCCTGTGTACACTAATGTCTATTCCTAGTCTTTCTAGATCATCTTCTTTCAGTTGTAAAAATCTCTTTAGACTAATACCCCGGAAACAAGCTTTATAACTTTCAAGACCCATTCCATACAGTATGCTTAATATATCATTGTCTACTGCATCACTAGTTATTCCATTATCCATTGGAAACAAGGATAACCAAGTAGAAGCCTTATTTGTTTTAATACTATCTTGCGTGTCTTCATCAATTTCAAAATAAAGTAAAGGAAGTAATTCGTCAAATCCCTTCATAACAGCAATATTATATGGAGTGTCTCCACGATAACTCATCCAGCCTTTATCAGCACCTTCATTAATAAGAAGTTCTACAACATCATATCTATTAGCAATAACAGCATAAAATAAGGCAGTTTTCTGGTCACCATCAGCATAGTTGATGTGATCAGTATATTTTAATAGTTCAGATATAAAATCTATTTCTTGTGTTTTGCAAGCAAGCATTAAAGGAGTTACATTAATTTTATTTGATGCATTTGTATTAGTTCCTGCTTCAATAAGATATCTTAAACATTTTATTCTTTCTGCTGATGACCCTATAATTGAATCGCACAATCCCATTACAGGTGTGTAACCTTCATGATGTAAATTTGGATTTGCTCCTGAATTAAGTAAAAATTCAACTGCATGTGGTTGGGCATAAGATGCAGCATGTAACAGTAGACTCCAGCCTGAGATTAAGACTTCATTCACATGATGTCCAAGGTCTAAGAACTTTTTGATAATATCCACATTACCTGCCATGCAGGCTTGGATTACTATTTGATCATCTATTTCAGAAGTATTGGCATTAGAATTGGTAATACCTTCATTCATGTATGCTAGAGATGGATTATTTCCATTACTTAAAAATGCCTTTTCATTATATGTTGTATCAGTATTATAACTATTAAGATCGCTTCTATCATATGCTGCCATTTTAATATATTTTGAATACGTATTAGTTTATTGTACTAATTAACTTTTAATCTCCCATGGAATGTTTTCTTTTAGTTTATTATACTATCGGAAACTTTTGCTTATATATTTTACTTGGTTAATTTTGACTTCAGTAATTCAGTTTGTTGCTCTTTAGTTCAAGGTTAGGTCTCAAGGTTACTAAATAACAGTTAGGTCTGAGATTTGTGGAGGTAAAATTGAATGCCATGAGTCATGACGTCATGAGTCGAAAAGTATTCAAAACAATAAATATTTCAAAATTGGAAATATATAATAAAACTTAATTAAATGAAAATAAATGTTTTTTGAATAATAATTGTGATAAAAATTTTGGTTGCTAAGTATATGCTAATTTTTTTTTATAACTGAGTGCGTAAAACTACTTTAGAATCTTTAGATGCCTGTTTAGCGTGCGTAAAGTAACTCCTTTTTCACTAGTGCGTAAAGTGTTTCATTGCGCCCTCGATGCGTAAACTAGTGCTTAAAGTGAGTATTTTACGCACTCAGTGCGTACTCACTTTACGCACTCGTGAAAAAAATCAAGGTACTGTAACGTACTTGCTGAACAGACATCTAACATATAGAGTTTCACGCGCTCAGTTATAAAAAATAGTAAACGCAACACGTGCCGAAAGTAGGCGTGTCGTGCACGGATAATTTGTCACCCTCGCTTCGCCTGGGCGACAAACTGTGCCCGTGCACAAAACACCTACTTTACACACTAGTTGCATGATGTACTATTTTTCTAATACTTATATTTATTCCGAAACATTTAGTTTAATATAAATCAGTTTACTCAAAAATACCTCGTAAATCCACTTCATAAAATTGTACAATTTTTTTGGAATCGTTTAATTTCTATATATACTTTTTGATAAGAAAGTTAAAAATATATTTTTAAAAGGAAGATGTGTAAATGAAAAACAATGTCAAATAATTTAAAGTTTAAATCCATATTTTACTTTATTTATACTATCTCTAATTTTATTAATTAAATTTATGATATTATAAAAGTATATGAAAAATAAATACCATTAATTTTTTTTAATTTTATTTTTTGAATTCAATTCATTGAAATGATTTATTATATATACATTAATGCACTATATCAATTATAGTACATCACACTTTTTGTTTTAAGATCATAAATTAATAAATCGACTTTTTTGGAAAGTTTAACTTTTTAAATATTTGAAAAGTAGTGGTTTACAGTTTATTTGTTATGCTTTGACATTTTATAAGAACATAAAATTGTTCTAATATATAATTCTATAGATTTTGTATCAATTTGTTCAACTAATATTTATAAATCTGATCGTACTCCAAATCCAGGACCTGGTGGAGGTGAAGTTAGGGAAGTGAGAGCAGGTGCAGGCTCAGCTGCATATCTAGTAGCACTTTGAGGTCCAGGTGGAGGCCTCTCTCCTCTTTTTAGAGCATTGATAATGGTTGTGGTTGTTTCAGGTGTTAAATCTTCCTACAATAGAATAGATAATTTATTTTTAATATTATGAGAAGTGAAATTACAATAAAATGGCTTATCAAATATATTTCGTTTCATTACTTACATAATAATCATCATTAATTTGAATCATAGGTGCATTGGCACATGCACCAAGGCATTCCATTTCTGAGACAGAAAACATGTTGTCTGATGAATTTCCTCCAACTTCACAGTTAGTTTGTTCACGAATAACTTTTAAAATACTATCAGAATCTCTTAACCAGCATGGGGTACAAGTGCAAACTTGAACATGATATTTTCCCATTGGTCTACGATTAAACATTGTATAGAATGTAGCCACTTCATATACTCTCATATTTGATACATTCAGAATTTCCGCAACCTTATGCATTGCTGAAAGAGGTAACCATCCATGTTGTCGTTGAGCAAGATCCAACAAGGGAATCATAGCTCCTCTTTTGTGACCTTCTGGATATATCTTCATTATGGCTTCAATTCTTTTCTTATTTGCATCATCAAATTCAAAAGGAATATTAGGATTATCTTGTTCTGTATCTCTATGCTGAAATAAAAATACTTGTTTAATCAAATATAAAACTTATTAAAGTATAAAATATAAAAAGCAATACATAACGAATATGATAATTATATTAAACAGATTCCAGTATTATAATATATTCAGTAAAAACAACAAATTGAAAAAAATTAACTGTATCATATAATAATTGATAACGAATACTTTTTAAATATATAAATTACTATTTTTAATAATATGAAAATAGAAGATAGATGCCACTTACCACAAACAGAGCATCAGAAGTACGAGCAACTGATGTTTGCAAATTTCTTACATTTTTCAGGATCTATAAAAATATGAGCATTAGAACAAAAAATAAAATAAATAATTCTAGTTTATATTATTTATTATTTGCATGGATGAATTTGTATAATCTAACATGTGTATCTAATTTAATAGAAATTAATAAATATATAAAAGATATCAAATAACTTTGCAGCAATATTTTCTTTAATATATATAAATGGATAATGAATCAATAAGAATATAAATATGTGTTACAGTTATTAACTTTTAATTTATTTAATTTATTGTCTTGCGTAAGTAAGTTACACACAAATAAATTGTGTGTAATAGTATATTTTTGTCGTCAATAAATGTTCATACTAAAGTATATTGTTTACAATTCCAAACCTTGTGTACTGATAATAATAGAGAATGGATTTTGGAGGTTACATAAGATTAAGGTTAGATTTTCCTCAACGACACGAAGAAAAAATGTCAATGGTTCGTTTTATGCAACCGTAGTTTACATACCGGCAAACTGCAGGCCCTTCGAAGCGATACCAGCATCTTTAATGGTGTTTTTCTTCCGAAAAACTAGAAAAATTCTTACAACCCAACTCTGGATTTTTCGGTGATGGAAACGTATTCCGCTATTCGGCAGTTCGGCTGCTACATCGCTATAGGATGTAGTCGGGTGGTCCTGTAGTCGTCAGCTGATCAAGTTGCCGCAAGGTGGTGCAATATTGGACGCGCAAAACTTTTGAATTACCTATATGTTAATAATAACAATTGGATAACTAGCTTTTTAAATAAAGAGGTACTGTAAAAGATATTGGAGAATGTTTTACTAAATTTTACAGTACAATAAATACTCATTTTTATTTCATCAAAATAGTTATAACTATATAATGATCAAATAAAAACCAAAAACTCTTAAAGATGTTTACCGAACGGACTTTTATGCATAAATTATCTAATATAATAATTGATATTATTATAATCGTTATTATTATTATTATTAAATTTAAGCCTGAAGTAGTAACTCATATGAAGATGAGCGAGAGATCTCGTAAAAAATGTATACAATATGTTATTGTCTGACTATTGTCATATCCTTGATATTGCCTTAGTAGGTTTCATCAATTCTTCAATGAACATCGTATCCCATATCAAAGTATGTAGGGCACGGGCTCACTCCTTGACTGTTATTTGCCTTCGGAGCGTTCCCGCACTCCTTGATATACCGGAATGTTTTTAATAGTATACAATCATATATTGTTAGATCGTTTAGTGGAATAAAATTAAAATATATAGTAATATATTTCGGCATGTTCTTGTTTGTGTACATATTTATTGTGCACAGATAGCATTGGTACAGATCTATATATATAGAGATATATGCCAATGTTAAAGTGTGCACAATTAATATGTGCACAATCAGTATGTGCATAAACAAGAACACGTCTATATTTCAGTGCAATGGATATTACATATGTTATAAAAGTGAATATATATGAGCAATTCCTGGGAAATTTCCCTCTTACGTCGTCAAAAAAAATGAAAAATTTTTTTGAATGCACACTTACCACACAAGGTTTTTCTCGTTTCTTGAACCTTATAGAACGTGAAAAAACGTGTGTTCCAAGCCGATTGAGTGGTATCATTTTTTTACAGCACTTTTAATTTTTCTTATGGAAATTTAACATGGGAAAAATGGGTGAAAAGTTGTCATTGATGATGAACCAATAACAAGGTGTTGAATTCCACAAAAAAGCGATTAAAGTTGAAGAATAGAGCTTTAATTTGAGAGGGCAATCGTTAAAATCGGTCGATTCGGTGCAAAGCTACGTGAATTTGAAAATGAATGAAAAGTGCGAAAAATGACGAAAATTTTAAGAATTACGATGATTTGGCAAAAATCGCTCATTTTTGGTCATTTTTCGCCATTTTCAAATTCACGTAGCTTTGCACCGAATCGACCGATTTTAACGATTGCCCTCTCAAATTAAAGCTCCATTCTTCAACTTTAATCGCTTTTTTTGGTTCATCATCAATGACAACTTTTCACCCATTTTTCCCATGTTAAATTTCCATAAGAAAATTAAAATTGCTGTAAAAAAATGATACCCCTCAATCGGCTTGGAACACACGTTTTTTAACGTTCTGTAAGGTTCAAGAAACGAGAAAAACCTTGCGTGGTAAGTGTGCATACAAAAAAATTTTTCATTTTTTTTGGCGACGTAAGAGGGAAATTTCCCAGGAATTGACCATATATAGATACAAATAAGTGGTGGTCCACTCATTGATGCATATAAATGGAAAAAATTTGCTCGAATTTTGCGGTTATCATTCTTTCATTACGTGAAATTTTATTTCATTCTATTCACAATTAGTGATAGTACTCACTATATGTAAAATAAATTGATTTTTTTTTTAATTTTCGATATAGTGAACAACTTTTCACTTCTATTGATTTTTTTAGTTAACCAATCATAATATTTTGATGTGCCGCCTCTTGATTACAACATATTGCCGTTATTTCCACGTCTAATTACTCATTCGCGTATACATATAGGTATATAATATGTCATAGTATACACATACAGTCTCTCGAGGGCGCGCGCACTCCGTGCACGTGTTGGCGCATCTCCTTGGCGACCGCTGCTTTGTTGCCGTCGTAAGGTCAGGGGGGCTAATATAGAAGCAGGATTCCACCCCCGCAGGGGCCATCTTCTGGTTTCGACGAAACGCGCCAGAAGTCACCCTTCAGTGCGCGCGCGGGCTTGCATATTACACGCCAATTGTCTAGCGTCGTCTGCTTATATGTACTGCGTCACTTTGACAGGACGCAGGGTTCTTTTTCGTCAAGGACAGCCAGGAGAAATATGGGTCAAGTGGCGAGTGGGCTCTCGAAGATAGCGGCGAAGCGCTCTGTCCTAGGCTTGGAGAGATTCGATTTTCTGGGATAACGCTCACCGGGTGATTGGACAGCGAGTGTTTTCTGAGTTCTATACGATTTGGCCATTATAGCTGAAGGTTCCATGATGAAGAGCTGCCTTTTATTTAGGAAGAAGGTAATAGAGCTGTTTTAAATTCTGTTTCTTTGATGTTACCATTATAACAGATTTTCCGTATTTTTTTTATTGCCTTGGTTATTTTGTTATCAATATTCTATCTCCTACTTTATACGATTTAAGAAAGCTATTATACAAAATCTAATGGCTTATCCATGTGAACATTTTATGCAACTAAATAGAAAATATATTAAAAGTAAAAAATTAATCATCAGGTTCAAAAGATATTAAAACGTTTTTAATGTAGCTTGGTATAAATGCATGGTTTTATATTTATTAAAAAATGTTTGATTAAAAAGTAGATTGATTTATATAAAAAAGAGTCAAATAAAAAGCCTAATCAATTCCATTAACTATTTTTCTTTAAAAAAGGTTTAGTTGTAATGCTTCAAAATTCATTTGATAAAATTATGGATAAAGGTACAAAAGCGCTTGCTTTATGCTTTAGTCTACTTATATGCGCACATATACAAAGTTTGAAGCCGCGGAATTAATTACTTGAGCTCATCGCAGGTACGGGAGAAAAAGTCGTCACTCTTTCTAGAGAGAGGATTAAATCATAAAACAAAAAAGAGTCGGACTGGATTGTTCGTGTAGCTGGCCAATTAGTTTTCTCAGGGCGTATACATAAAAATACGAGAATAATATTCTTTTATTGTAGCGGATTTTTATACTGATATTGTGAAACATACAAATTAAGATATTTTAATTCATTAAATAATAATCTTAAATTTTGTGTAACTGTCTCGCCGTTCCTAATAAATCTGTGATTATACAGTAATGTACATACCTACTAATTTTTCTTATGGGGTAGAGTTGCACATTCATGGCCAGCGCATAAAGCTGGAAACCACGCGTTTCTCACGTCTGCCGATATGCGAGGGCATTGGATAACTATGATTAGAAGTAGAATATCATTTTATTTAACATATCGTAGCGCGGTACGAAGAAAAGCCAACTTAGAAGTGCCAGACGAAGAAAAGCAAGTTTCGCGCGAAACTGGCTTTTCTTCGTACCGCGCGACGATATCTCGTGCCCGATATTATAAATATGAAATATAGAAAATTACATGAGAATTTAATATTATAACAACCATCACAGTGTTGAGTACTTATTTTTGTCTACTCGTCTCTTTTCTACAATTGAAGTAAAACTTTTTAAAACAATTTCTGCTTCTTTTTTAAACATTCAAGAATAAATTAACGTGTCTCCAAGTTGAACAAAATTCTTTGGTTGAGTATGATTCAAAATGAAAAATATCTTTTTTGCACAATATTGGACACTTTAATTAGAACCCGCTACTGGCCGTGTATTACATATGGGCATATGTTGAGTGTTGATGCCAACTAAACTAAATTTTATTTTTTTCTAAATTTTGTTAAGGTAAATTACTTTTAAACTTAAATTACCACGTATGATGTATATCAATTATACATTGTAAATAACGTAATTTAAAATTCAAAATTCCGTGAAAAATGAAGGGGGTGTCGCACTATACTAACACTGTTTTATCGGCGGAACATGTAAAAGTAATTAATATAAATAAAAGGATAATGATTTACGCCTTGAACAAATTCAGTTGCCCTGCGTAATGGTGTAATACATCATTCTACAAAGTTTCGAGGCAAAAAAACGACGACACCTTTGTTTATTTTTGGAAGGAAATTTGGTTAATTTTCGTTCCAAAAATAAACAAAGGTGTCGTCGTTTTTTTTGTTTAAGACGCAAATCATTATCCTTTTATTTATATTAATTATTTTGACATATTCCGCCGATAAAACAGGGTTAGTGGTAAAGTAGGACTATTACACCACCTTAAGGTGGCCAGAACCAGGGAACGCTTTTTGGGGATCGTTTTCTTTTTGGTATTTTAATTTTAACCCATAACATCAAAAGCTATTATGGCCGAAAATGCTATGGGTGCCGAGTATTGATTGCACGCAATTCTGCATTACAGATTTCGTTTTTCGGAGTTCGCTGCAAAAACTGCTGTACAGCTTGTCAGAAAATGTCAAAGCGTATCCAGTGAATCGATACGCGACGCCCCTGCGCATCATCATCGGGGGGGAAAGGCAGCGCCGAAACGGGGTAACGAGCCCGCAGGGAAAGAGCCGAGAGTGAATAAGAGAGGCAGCCGGCACGGCATAAACACATGGATAGCAATTACAGGGCTAACATCGGCAAGTGGCTGCCGCGAGCCTCGGCCGGCCTCGACAAGTACTTCGCGGACTCACGGGCCCTCGCCGAGACAATGGGCAGGCTCGCGCGCAGGATAGCCTCCCTCTTGAGGCGCGCCTCCTCCACGACCGATTCCTGCGATCAAGCTGTACGTATACGTCGTATCTCTCTCTCTCTCTCTCCGCTCTTACTCGACTTTTACTCTTGCTCGCTTCTCCGCCGGTTGCTTTATTCCTTCTTCCCCTTGCTCTCTTTTTTTTGTGCCCACTTCGCTTTCTTTGCCGCGGCTTTCCAACTTTTTATGCTGCCGATGCTGAGTTACGCGGCTGGGTATTTCCGGCGCGCGCGCGGGGAGCAGAACTGCGCTTTGCATTTCACCTGCGGACTGCTACTATGCTGCCGGCGCCGCTGGCTTTTTTCACTTATTCATGTAGAAGTGGCAAAGTTTCGTCGCTTCCCCGCGGGTATACGCGCGAACGCGCCGGGGAAAATTTGTATTAGCGTGATCTTGCATGGAAATTTCGGCGAGGAGGTTCATTTCGAAATCTGAGCTCGCCTCGTTTCCGCGTGTTGGTTGTACTGCCATCTTATTATGATTGAGAAGTCTTAATTTATTGACAATCCAATAAAATTACCAATTTATTCGGTTTAAACCTTTTCCAAGAAGGAGTTTTAAATAAACATCAACTATTTGATTTTTCCAAATTTTAATGTACATTAATTGCAATTTATTATATATATTTTTTTAATTTAATATTAAAAGTTATTATAATACTTGAATTCGTCTCTATACTCATTATGTTTCCCGAGAGGTTCGTCATCGTCAGCTTTAACTCTCTCATTTAGCTGCTATTATCATGGAGGAAATAGGAAAAACGGTAAAATTATAATTTGATAAATGTGATTGTCACGGTTGATGGTATACCAGAGTCTACTCTTTTGAGAATAAAAGTTCTTTAGAAATTTAATTGCGGTAATGAATGCGAAAATAATTCAATATCCACTAACCCACGGATTTCCTCATATTTAAAAGATTTTAGTATAAAATTCATCATAATATATATTCATTGAATCGATATGTACATTTTATTTTTATTACTGCTCTTATGAACTACTCCATTTATTTTAAAATATCAGTGTATGCTTTGTTGAGTTGACTGCTTTTAAAAGATTCATATTTTACAATTTTAGTAATAAAAGTATAAAAATTATTTTCAGGAATTGAAAAATTTAATTCGTGATTTGGAATCAGTTATTCCAGAACATAGAATGATGTCGGAGACAGAAAAAAGCCAAAATTTAATTTTTAAATACAAAATTCTTTACCTATCAATAACTTTGAAGAGAAATGTCAATATTGTAGCAAGGTTTACGCGGCGACTTATAAATGAAATTGTTGTTTGTACAAATGATGAATCATTGAGAATGATTTTCAGGTTGATACATGAATTTTTTCAACACTTTTAAAATGCTTAACTAAGTTGTGAAGAACGTGTTCATAAAATACTTTAATGCATTGCAGGTTAGTGAATGTGTATAATGACTTATTAAGTTTAGATCACGATGTATCTGACCCATCTGTAAATATATTTTGTAATGACTGCCCGAATATGTTGGAACCATTAAAAAAAATTTCAGTAACTCGAATACTACAAGTAAGTCACACTGCTCCGAGAATTTACAACTTTGTCCTTGATTATATGATTTATTACATCAAAAATTTAGATTTTGTCTAAAAATCGAGCGGAGGAGTACTGCCACGAACTTATTGACTGCCTCTTAGCAAATTACCGTTCAAGCTGTGATAAAGACGATGCAAAATTTTCTTCTTCTAATGATCTTGAAATTTCTGAAAATTCAAGCATTGAAATATATCGGTAAATATTGAAAAATCTTCTACCCATTCTTTTAGATAAAAAGGCATTTTATTTTTACGTATTTATCTTAGGACACTAACAAAGCATTTAACGCCTCCCATCGCAGCGAGTGCCACGACTCAAGAGTCCATTTCGAACATAGAAAGCATGCAAGCTTTAGTAAATACACAAAATGAACAAGTTATTAGACTCTTGAATGTCGTGAAAATAATATCACCCCAACTTCTTGGTTCTGACGCTGTAAGAATAGAAAACGGTTCGTAAGAAAAATCAATTGCTTTCCGAATTGATGCTGATGAAAATAGACAATCAGTTATTTACAAATTTTATTTTATGCAATCATTCAATCTGTTTGCTAAGCCGAATCACAAGTAACTTGTCTTTATCAACAGATGAAACGAAAATACGGAGAACTGCGGTGAAGAAGGTAACAGAATTTTATCAAGAAGTGGCTTGGGGTTCAGTGTCAAGCATATTGGATCACGTAGTTCTCTGGTGGTCACCCGAAGCTTTAGCCGCGCGACATAGTCATGGCTCGCAGCACTTGAAGGACTGGCTGCACCAGTTTATTCAAGGAAACGATGGTATGCTTTCCAGATTTATGAATTCCAGGATCCCTGGAATATTGTTGATGTTAGTGATTCGCGTAAAATTAAAAATATACTATTGAATTATTTATATTATCCGTGAGAAGTATATACGAATTTCGAATGGTCTCTTCTATACATTTTATAAGTTGATTTATGCAAATACGGCTGGTTAGAGAAATACACAAAGTGAGCGAAGTACAAATGAACCGTCAAAAAATTGTTATCAGAATTAATTTTCTATAATTGAATTTAGAATTTTATTTATGCTTCAAGTAACTACAAAATTTTGTTATTAAAACTATAACAGTAGCGGTTTGTAAACTTTATCAAGTGAACAAAATTATATTGCAACTATAATTACTACAGTTATTGTTTTACAATTTTGTTTGCAACAAAATGCTTTTCTATTACAATAATGAAAAAACTTTTTATCATAACTAATTGCTTATCTACTTTCTCCAACTATTTAATTGGTGGCGTTACCCATTAACAATCACAATTAGTTGAGTTATATTAATTAACTAATTAATTATTTAACTAATATTATATACAATTATTTTCTTTCCTATTTAAGCGTGTCCTAACGTCTACTTAACTTCACCTTTGCGAGTTTGTATCTGAATTATATAATATATCTATTTCAGTATTAAAAGTTATCTAAAATGAAAAATTTAATATGATGCTTTGTTAAATAGTTTTGAACTTCAAAGTAAAACATTTTTAAATTCATCTGAAATTCCTTGTAGTTCCAGCCACTGTGAGACCAGCTCTTCAAACTCTTTGCGATGCACTCGGATGTCACGTAACTATTACGGTTTGGGACCAACTTTTTCGACTTGCTTATACCGCTGCATTTGAGAGTCAGTCGAGGCCGTCATCTGAATTTTCCGAGGTGAAGCTTCATGCTTTTAGTTCAGTCAGTAATTGCTTTGAGGAATTCACGTACGAATTGTAAATGTTTTTTTATTTCGATTTGTCAAGTCTCGTCATAAATTTACGAAAATACATTTTTTTTAATTCTTTTATTTTTTCCTTTGAAATATTTGGATTATTTAAATTTTAAATGCAGAAATATGATACTTATATATCGAGTCTTGTGAAGTCTTATTGAATGAATTCATACGTTTTACAGAAGATGCATTTGGGAATATGGTTCAATTGTTGACAAGCAAAATATTAGATATTTTATAAACGAAAGCACACATATAATGCCGCAAAAAATTGCATAACTCATGTCGCTGTATAATTTTGACACGAGTTTACAGGAATTCACGAAGAAGGGTACGGACTCGGGCCAAAAGTTCATCGACGTGTTCCAGCTCTTGACGACTTTGAGCAACGAGTGCGAAATGGGTGGCGAATGGGTGGTGGGCGCACCTCTGGTCGAGCTGCCTCTCGCCGAGCAAATAGTCGTGCTGCACCGGATGGATCACTCGGTCCACACGATGCGACTGTGGGCTATGCAGGAAGCTCGCATGATCGCCCACACTTGGGAGCTCGAGGTCTTCTTTTTGCTGGTTATGGGTGATATTGTCAACTGCCTCGAGGTCTTGTCGTATCTTAAGGTAACATTGACGAAGTGATCATATTACACGCGTGCTGATCAATTTTTTGGGAAGACCTTATCGTTATTGGGTTATTATTATATTGGTTATTTTATATATTGAGTTATATATTAATATTTTAAAAGTTTTAATTTTGTATCTCATAAATGAACTGTGCGTAAAATATTTTTTTAAAAAAGAAAAGAAATATTTCTTCGTTTACAAAATTGGACCTTATTCACTTCGAGCTATTCGGCTTGATTGGCACTGAAACGTTTATATCGTCTCTGATTTTACTCAATATAAAAATCTCCAATACCTGATACTTTTTTATTGCATGCAAAATATTCAGAAATTTAACGAATCGTATACATATTCGATAATTGGTTTCTAGTTTTTCACTGTTTTCGATTGTTTATGATTTATTTCATTTCTTGAAAATTGAAATACGTACATAGTAGGTATTGATTGAAGATTAAATTGCATAATTAAAGGAAGAAATTGTTATATAGCTAATTGGCCTTTATTTTTTTGTTCTAGTTTACGTATTGTTTATTTTGAAATTGAAAAACATAACGTTGTTGTATATAAATGTACACTATCAGCTTGCAGATCATACTGCAGAATTAGAGGGAGAGCCAATTAGTGTTCAAGTTTATGTTTGCGCCAAAATGCGTGCAAAAATTGTTTCGGAAGTGCAGGCTAATATTCAACTGTTAAAAGTCAGTACAGCAGGATCAATTTAGTGTTACGATAATTGAATAAATGACATATATTGAAAAATATTTTCAGGATGCTCCAGCTATATGTATTAGAATTCTGGCGAAAATCGGGAGAGTTATTAGTTTGGCCAATCTTCACATGTGTTTCCCAAAGGCAAGCTACTGGAGAAAAAATTTAACAGTCGCCCCTTCATCACCTAGCCCTTATGTACAAATTTATTTTGGTAATGAATATTGTTTATTGAGATTGTATTTTTTTTGTGATGAATATGTTCGAGTTGTGAAAACTATGTAGGGAAAATAGAAATATTATTCTTTTTTACAGAAAAAGTTTTACTTCCTGTACTGGAAGTAATCGAAGATAGTGAAACATCGAATATGGTTCTCCGAATAATGTGTGAAGCTTGGCTAGATTACATATATTTACACAAGATAAAGTTTAGGTAAAAACATTCTTATATATTCATTGATTATTTACACAAGAATATAGTTACAAAGTAAAAAACTATTTTAGTGAATGGGGTGCGCTGCAGCTGCTCACCGATTTTTCCTATGTAATGACGTGGGTAACAGACTGCTCCATAATTACCGAAAGAGTTCGCGAGCACCTCCTGAAAAACGAAGTTTTGCGAAGATGCGAAGGAGTTGGACGTTTACTTCTGCGTCATCCCGGTGAATCAATTTCAATGAACAAAAAACCTCGTAAGTCAATTAACGATTATCAGACGAATCGCACTCATTGCATCGACATGTTACTCTAATCTCATTAATATTTTAGCTCAAAGAACGGAAGAAGGCGGATCTCCGGAATCATTGGGTCATCAGCGGATGCCTGCTGAAATGTACGTTCCGAATCAGGAGCAATGGTTGGAGCTCCGAGCCTCAAAACGGTACAATTTTTGTTGTACCGAGTGAACAAGGGTATCAAATGTTAAAAACTTATTGTTGAACTAAATGTAAATACTGTTTTCAGTGGAAAATAAAATTTTTATATGATAAAATAAATCGTGTGCTTGTAGTACAGGAACTTTTAGGAGTGAAACATTTTTAGACGGAATGACGCGCTAACTTTAATATATACATGAGCTAAAGAAAGGCTGACCTTCTTAAGTGTGAGGAAAGTTTAAAAAACCTGGTCAAAATTAATGCGGGAAGTAGTCTACCGAGATGATGTTTTATTTATGTTAGCATTTCTTTCCTCATGCATATGCAGGTACATTTTTTACGCGAACTCTCAAATTTTGACTTTTAAAGTGCGATACTTTAAGTAGTAAAAAATCATAAATACTGTAATTTCACAAATTGTCTTCATTTTTCATGCATTGATAAAAAGTTTCATAACTATTATTAAGCTTTATGATGCAGATACTGAGGACATCATTTAAATTCCTTGACAGATTAACAAAAATGTCGGGTTGAAAAGTATATAAGTTAAAATAATAAATGGTCAAATAAAGAGGAGAAGGAGAACCGTCGAAGGGATAAGAGAGATAAGGAATAGTGAATTAGTTCAAGTCGAGCGTCCTCGTAGCTTCAAAGCTACCGTCTCCCACTTTCTTGCTTAATACATACAGCACACTACTGCAGGAGGATACCTTCACAAAGCTCTAGCACACTCTCTCTCTTCCTCTCTCTCTTTCGTTGTTTTGCCAGAGCGCGTACTGTATATCGAGGATTCGATGCAATATTCTGCGCTTCTCCTGCCAGCCAGTATTCGAAATATCCTCCGCAGAAGCCGTATACGGGCTAGGTATATCTGGGAATCGGCTGTCAGCGGCAGCGACTTGCTGGGGGAAGAGGATTCTCGTCGTCGAAAAGGGAGAGAGAGAGAGAGAGAGAGAGAGTGAGAGAGCGATTCGTCTCCACGAATTGTCCACAGCGCGCGTTTGAGCTATTTAACGCGCAGGCGCCTCTCCTCTCGGCCGCATCTCCTTTGAGCTCGCGCAAAGGCTGCGCGAGAAGAGGTATTGTTCAGCCGCGGTCTGATATGTGCGCGCACCACCTCTGCCTCGTTTTCGCGTTCTCGCGTGCGCGCTTTATTTTGTCAGAGTCCAAGAGAGAGGGAGAGAAGGAGATCCCGCAGCGGTGCGCCCGGGCGCGCTCACATGGAACGAGCGCGCGAGCGCATAGGAGGAGAGAAGAGAGCCCTCGGGACCCGGGGATTGGATTATGTACCTTGTCACATTCTCCACGGCCTTTTATTACCCTCCGCGCGCGGCGCGTTTATTCCTTTATTGCTTTATTTTCAAATGCTCGCTTTTTGCACACGTGTGGCTCCACGGTATGTTCGTCGCTGCACTATAGTTTTTCGCCCTGATATTGAAAATTCATTGTTTTTTGATAAGCAGCGATTTCTTTGTCCGTGTCGCGCATTTATTGCATATGTATATAGACGTGTAATGGCTACAGTTATTTAGTTGCGATAATATTTTGGGCTACATTCAATCTCATTTTAACAGAATTGAATTCTCTTATTACATATGGAAATTGTTTGCAAAGATTATTATGATTGCTAATATATGATAAATTACAGCGTTAGTTGCATGATAATAATGGTGTGTGTGTGCGCGCGCGTGCGCGCGTGTGTGTGTATATAGTCGTGCGGTACGAAGAAAAGCCAATTTCTTCTCGGACGAAGAAAAGCCAATATCGCCCGTAAAAAGCCAAAAATGAGCCCATACTATGGCTTTTTTCGCGCAAAACTGGCTTTTCTTCGTCCGAGTTAAGAAATTGGCTTTTCTTCGTACCGCGCGACGATATACACACACACACACACACACACACACACACACACACACACTTATCCTGGTAGAAATGTTAAGCATAAATTACCTATTTTTTTTAGCTAACTTTATGGCTAAGAACAATATTTGGCTTTTATTTGATAATTATATGTACCAATTTAAAGTAAATTTTGGAATTTACATTTGACAACATTAATATTTTAATAACTATAGTAATACTTTTAGATAAATTGTGTGTCCATATAATTGTTTCCTTGATTTTTTTGTTAAAAATGCTCCCATTTTAGTAGTAATTGATTTTTATTATCTACAACAGTACAACAAGAAATCATTATTTAAAGTCTATTGATGTGGATACAGTACAGGCTATACGTTTTTATGAAGCCCCCCTAGAGAAGCCCTTCTTCTGTCACAGATCATCTTACACATGAGGGAGGTTATTGACCACACGTTTTCTCTAATGGCTATAGTACAGTTTTAAATATTGCGTGATTTATTTTCATGTTTAATTTAATAAATATTTTGTAATGCTATGTATACTATTAAATGTTATTTATCAAAGTACACCATATAAGCAAATTACAAAAGTTAGATTCTTTTTTAAAATTAGCGATGACAACTTTTTCGTATTCTATTCCATGAATGAATCAACTTTAAATAGTTTGAAAAATTTTTGCGCCACATATCGTAATTTACTTTGACTTGGACTAAGAAAAGATCGTAATACATCTCTGCAAGGACCACAGGATAAAATTGTATAATGCGCTCGTGTTACAACTGGCCCTGCGTCTGCTATGGTGTTTATGTAACGGAACCAGTATCGCAACTGAAGGTACACAAGATCGACGCCTCATGAATCCGCTGTTGATCGGTTCTATCGAGTCTTTTGCACATTAATCGTTAAAGTAAATCGACTTATTTTTTGCAGGTTGCGTGTCAGAAGAACTTTTGCTTATATTTGCTCTTCTGTCGCAAATATTATATACCTTTGATAAAACAGAAAACAGAGTTTTAGAAGTGTATAATATACTTTAATATAAGTTTGTGACTAACAGTAAAATATTCTTTATGTGAACTAAGCAGTTTGAAGAAAAATCGTTTGATTATATTTACTTATATAAATATTCGGAGATCAAGAATCAAGAACGATGATACGTATGCATGCATCATGTTATAGATTGTATAGAGGGATTGTTTGATGACGTCTTTTTTAGTATTAAAAATACCAATAAAACAAGCGAAAAGGTGTTCTATTACCATATAAATAATAAAAGGTAGTAAATTATAGCTGTTCTAAAAAAGTACGTGAAAAATCCAATTAAATATACTTTAATTTTTTATATTAATAGATGCAGTTTCGAATTTATTTTAAAAAATAAAAAATTTGTATGCACTATCTGGAATATTATATACCTAGTACGTACTTAATCGCTTTTATTAACTTATAATGTAGTAAATGTAATTTGCAATTTTTACAGATAATTTTATCTAAGTATTCAACTTTTAATATAAAATCATAAAAGAGATCTCTTTTCTCATACTTCTAAAATGAGAAAATAGATCGAAGTTTAGCGAAAAATTAGCTATTTTAAAGTGGGATAGTATATAAAATAATCCATATATGGCCTGTTAACAAGTGAAAATTGACAGCCTTCATTTATATATTGCTTTTATGGGTGTTTCGGTGTTTACGATATTTACAACGAAAATCATCATTAAAACTTGCCACAAATAACAAGCGACTTGGCGTATGTCTTTCTGGTTCATACTGAAAAAGAGGACACTATTTCAAAAGCTGCGCTATCAAAGGTGCCGCAGGTATTCAGCTTATATCGAGTTTCCAGCTTTTGGTGTTATTGATTGATCTGTTTCACATTTTTGAATAATAGATACCTTTGCAATTCAACGTATCCCTTTTGTGTGTGTTGGATAAATCATTCAAAGTGGAGATCTAAAAAATGTAACGCAAATAAGCCGTATTCAATGGAAATGCATATATATACGTACTTTTAATGCGTAGGTAGCCCGTAAACAGCAAAGGATTTAGCTTGTATATATTTGAAATGATGATTTACTTTGAAAAATCTGTATTATAATGTTTGACATTTAATAGTCCATAATTACAAATATATATTTCGTAGAACGTAAAAGGGAACAATAATTTATTTAAGTCATACATTTTCAGGAGATATCGGAGTAATAATTACAAGTGCCTACTACATCGCATTTTTCGTTATTCTAATTCAATTTTTAGTTTTTCCCAACGATTACAGTTGCATTTTATTCAGAGTAAGTTATATGACAAAAAGATATAAGAAAATAGTAAGGTGTCGATAATAATTCTGTTAGCGAAAAATATGATGACATCTGTAATGGCTCTGAGATCTCCATAAGCATACTTTATTTTGAACTTCAACTTGTTTGTATTGGATTTTAAATTGTTGATTTTAATTTATTTTTAGAAAACATCTTTAAGAAAAGCTATAATTATTCTTATACGTGTATAAATTCGTATAAAAATCTTAGAAACTACAGCAGAAAGTGAAACATATCGACTTAATTTTGCAGATCCGTGGACCATCTTGAAAGATTTGAGAGGAAACCCACGTAAGCCTGGTACAAAAGTATTTTTTAACCAATACCGAACTGCAAATGTCGCACGCCTGTCAATGACCAGTCTATACATAACGCGCTCTGCTTACGCAAACCAGAATGCCAGATCGTAGGCACGAAAGTATCGCGAAGTACAAGTAGTAGGGCGAGGAGCGCCCGCAATATAGCCGCTAGGAGCCAGTGGTGCGTTGGCCTTGAGCGCGGCTTGCAGCGACGAGCGCGGGGTAGCGAAGACTGTGCAGATCGACGTGTAGAGGTGTAGATCGGCCGCAGTGGGGCGGCGCGTTGCCCCGAGCAAGGATGATGCAGCAGGCGACGGAGAGGACGTCGCTGACGAGGCCCGGGGAGAGCCACAGCTACGTCGAGTTCGCCGGCATCATACGCAAGCGCAGGAGTCGCGTGCGTCAGTTCCAATGCTGTGTCTGCGCCACCTTGATGTGAGTCGAGATAATATAGCCACTGTTGTTCCCTTTCTTTTTTTTCTCATTTGCTGCACCGAGGTTGACGAAGCCGCATTTTTTTATGATTAATCGCAGCGATACATTAGGATGCAGTCGGTGCGTGCCTTTAGGCTGCGATTTACATGCGAGATACATGTTTGTTCAGGCGGTTTGCAAATTCAATAGTTGCGAAATAGTTTCTGAAGCAAACTGTTATGCGATTCATCAGAGGTAGTTGTTAGCCGCTGTGGTTTACTGGAGGTATGGAATTGTTCCGTTGCGTTAGATATATAATAGCTTTGAAATAAAATGCTTATTGGTTTATACGGAGAAAAGGACTTTATTAGAATTATATTGTTCATAAAATTTAGGATATTTTTTTTTTTATATTATTTCTATGTATTCTTTTGTTATACATCATTAATTTCAATGGAAGCTGTATATATATAGTTACTTTGCATACATATACACACGAAATAGCGAACGTCCAATTGGAATAGCATTTAATGTATGCGTACTTAATTTGCTATACTTATTATTACATTATTACATTATCATAAATTTAGTTGATGAATTATTTGACCCTTATTAACATTCTAATGATTGTTTAGTCGGGATTATTCCATTTGGTTTGATAATGAAGATGCAGTATCGGACTAATAACTGAAAATTAGCATGTATTTAATTTCTTTTCAATAAGATCATTATTTTATAATTGAATAATATAAGAATAGATTACAAGAAAAGTAAATAAATAAATTTATTGGAAAATACAGATCTGTGCCGTATTTCTTTACAAAATAATATGAAATAGTGACAAAGGGATACATATCGACGTACTTCAGCGCAGTCATCGTTAATTTTATTTACGGCTGATAAGGGCTCATAGAAATCATGAATCAAGTTACATTGTAATAGTGTTGCACTTCACTTACTGAAGGTTTGAAATTCGTACTAAAATTTTTGAAATGTAAATATTATCGATAGGGTAGATGTCCGTATTAGTGTGGGTTTAAGAAACTCATCAGTTTTGTTGCATAATAATATCTATTTAAGCTGTATCAGAGATTCCGGACGGGTTTATATAGATAATAAAAGTAATAATCTACACGAAACAATTTTTTTTATAGGAAAATATTAATATTTACGAAAGTTACAAGCAATATAAAAAAAAATGTTGTACGCATTTGTGTGCCCTAGCAGACAACAAAGTACATTTTTGTGTGCCCCGTATTAATGTGAGTGTACACGTTTGTGTGCCCCACATTAGTGTGTCTTGATAATATTATCATTGCCAACAAAATTATTTTGTTAACTGTAGTGCATTTATAATCAATTTCTAACCCTTGTTTACATTGAATGTTAATTAATTCAAATACGGTAAAAACTGCTGAAGGTCGTCAATGCGATATGAAACAACGTTTGTGCGCAGACAACCTAACCTAACTTTTCTGTTCAAGCGCCGATACGAGCATGCTCGTATTGCATTTGTGCACACACAAATCTGGACAAGTCGTTTTTCACTGCCCTATTAGTAGACACCATTAATTAAATATTAAAATCAATTGAAAGCCTTTATATTAAGGTTTATTATATAACATAATATTATTTTATGATATAATCAATTGTATCTCACATTAAAATCCTTCCGAAACATTATTTAATGTTACTTTTAAAAATACTAGCTACTTTTAGCGCGCTTCGCGCGTATCATTTATCTCTTTGTTTTTTTGTTTTTGAGGTTATGAACATGATCAAGTTTCATTTTAAAAGTTTGTTTTAAATAGTTTAAATTATACGATAATGACGTAAGTCTCATAAATAAAATCATGAAATTTTTCTTATACTATTCAGTTTTAAATATTCAAAGTCAAGAATCCAATCTTCAAAATTCAAACATACTCAATTTTGGCGCTTATTCTATGTAAACCAATCAAATGAGCCAGCAACAACCAATCAAAACAGTCTTATTGTGATGACAGATTTCCTCCATCACTTTTTTAAGAGAGGATCATTTCTTAGCAAGTTTTGACAAGGAAACACCGTGACACACCGCAAACCGTGAAACATATTTTTGAAAGTTCTTTTTTAATGTTATAGTAAATGAAAACAAATTAAGTAATTAATTCTATTTAAACTTAATTAACTATACTTTATGAAAAAAAATATTTTAGTGTTACGTTTTTACTCGTTCATTTCTAGGATATGTTTTAATAATAGGGCACACAAATATGGACAGGCACACTAATACGGACCACTACCCTATATATCGCTTTACAAATTTAGTGATTTAACATATCCAATGTTCAATATATAAACATATCTTTACACGTTTGAAGAGTTGAATTCCATTTGTTTGAATCAAGCACATATATCAAAACACGTACTGTATACGTTGTGGTTCTTATGCGTTATTACGCGCGAAATTATAGATATCAAGTGTATACAACATAAGAAACATTCCCTCATTTTCCCTAATCTTTTACACACAGGATCATATATATAGCTTTGTCATACACTGAGAGAAAAGTTTTGGAAAAATTACTATACTGTCTCGTAAAGCTAACACAGACTGTAAAGACCCGAAAAATTACCACACTTTACAGTAAATTTTATAATAGAGTATAGTAAATGGTCCTATATTTCTGGTAAAATTTCTTATAATGGTAATTTTTTGGGTTGTTACAGTCTGTGGTCGCGTTCCCTGCACAATATGGTAATTTTTATTGAACGTTTAGTACTTTTTCCTGTACTTTTTTTTCAGTGCACATACCTTTCTCAAATTTCTTTGTAGATTTGATTAAAGTCTCTTCGCATCAACCTGAGGAAACCCCAGTTCCTTATAGAAACATAATACGATCCTTTATTCCTACTCCCGCTGGTCTTTTGAGGATCGGAGAATTTCGCTAATTGCCACTCCGCAAGCCCAGCTGCATCCTGGCAGCGTGTATCTGCGTCCCTCTCTGCACCCTCTGGTTTCCTCTCTGCGCGTCTGGCGGCCGGGAATAGAAGGACTACGAGTACAGAGGCTGAAAAGGAGCGCGCAGCCGCCTCGCGTCATTAGCGATTCACGCGCACACCACACATACACACGGCGCACCGCAGCCACGAGTTTTCTCTCTTTCTCAGGCGCATATATACATCTATATATGAAAAGCCATGCGACGCGACTATACTGCGTCTCTCCCACCGGCACGGCTATGCTGTTCTTATGGCGTTACATAAGCGTTTGCGCGCACGGCGCCGGTAAGTGACGGGAGCTCGGTTGCAACCAAAGATCCAGTGTCTCTTTTTCCCCGAGGTCAGTCAATGCAGCGCGCACGCGCGTTCAAGTGTCGCCGGGCGGCTTTTGTCGTGTGTTGTATAGAGACGCGCGCACGCACGCAGATCAACGAGGCTTTAAAGTACGCGGTCGTGCGGTTTTTTTCGCCCTCACATCATCCAGGTAAGGCCATATTCTCTCTATCTCGCCCTCGCGGTCCCCCTTTCTTCTTGTGCGATATACCAACGGTTTCGCGCATTTTGCTGTTTCGCGTGAGTTTTGTTATATACGCCAGTTTTTCGTTCTTTTGGAACTAACTTGACGCGCGCGTGTACATACATATAGTAGTAGTCTGGCTGCGGGATAAAGGAGTCGCGCGCGCGCTAAATGAATCGTAAAAAACACGCGCAGTTGCGACGAGCCCACGAGTTCAAAAGAATATTATATGTTTTCTTTGCCTCAGCCGCACGTAAACGCAACATTCAGATATTTTTTCATTTGTCGGGTGATATTCTTTGTTAAAGTCAAAAATACATATAAATTTGTACAATGGTTTCCGACGAGAATGAGCAATGTGACATTATAAAATATGTTGCAAAAACGTGTCTTATATAATTCACGGATGATTTGAATTCAATTATGTAAAAGATTTAATTACTCGATCGAAAGCATTTTAATTCATAAAATATGACAACGCATGCAATACGTCTTGCACTCTATTGTATCATCCGACTGTTTTCGCATAAAATATGTAGCGCTTCCTCCCACGACATATATATACACACATGAAAATATATCACTATCCCTCTGAAAACCATTATTTTCACGCAAACCTGTCTCCTTTAAAGAACATCTGCATGTCTGTATGCGTATATATAGGTAGATAATCCAGCGGGAGATTTCATAGCACGGCGGGTCCGGTCTTGATGGTGTTCAGTTTTGCCCTGAGAGCGAGGAGGAGGGCGTTACGAGATAATGGCGACGGAGAAGACGCCGTTGACGGGCCCGAGCCCCTCGGCCTCGACGAGCTTCGGCTCTGGGCCGGCGATGCCCTTTTACGTCCAAGACACGTACCGATTTTACTCGCGCCGTAGGCGTGAGCGACAGCTCCAATGCATCATGTTCTTCACCGTCGTGTGAGTTCTCTACAATTGCCTTTTATACTATTTTTATGTCTGAATTCGAACTGATTGGTAACAAAAAAATTTGGGAAAATTGATTGCAATTTTATGAAATGTACAAGGTCGATAAATTAAATATAGGAATTGAAAAGAAAGCAGAACTGTTTTATTTTAGAATAACAATTATTCCAAATGCAATTGTTCGTACATCAAAATGGCATTTCACATCTTACGGTATGTTGCGCCATTAGGAAAGGAAATATTGCTAATAATTTTATCAAAAGTCAAACAGAAGGCAATAAACCTAGAAAAGGCGTAGAACGCATTGTTTTGTCTTTCTTGTGTACCGAGATCTCGTGGACCATAAGAGTTACGTAAACAGAGTACGGAAAATATTTATCCGCAATACACTAGTTGCTTGATTCAATGGACTAAATGGAATGATGTCGAAAATTTATAAATAATAATTACAAAGAGAAAGTCTTTCTCAGATTGAATGAGAGATCGAATATTGAATCTTACGTTTTCTAAGGTATACTAGTCGTTGCTTCATTCTGAATACACATTTAACCTCGTCACAAATCGCCTCACGGTGTATCACCTATGAAAACATCACTTAGTAGATGTAAGCTATCTTTTATATAATATCCCATCCAACTTGTTAGCGGTTACGAAAAAAATGCACAAATAGCGCTTACCTTATTAATTCTATTTTTATTGCAGAGAAAATTTTTTTCATTTGCGTTACGGGATAATGCCTTAAAGTAAACATAATAATGGTAAAGTTTCACGCAATGAATTTTTGGAGAATGTTAACATTTCGTATAAAAAATATCGTATAATATTTTATCTATAACAATAATAACACGGGCCCACAAACTAAAGAATGTGGTTTGAAAAGTGGACTATTGACTATATGGTATTCCTTAGATGTCTTTTGGTCAGCTAAGACCGAATTGACCTCAGTTTTAGCCCTATGCGTCAGGATTTTGAGATATCTCTATTCTAAAAATTGTGAGATATCTTTATAGCAAGGTCAAAAAAATTTATTCAAGACTCAGTAAGTGGTATTATACAGTACTAGTAATGTCGTACAGACTTCATTTTGAATAATCTGAATATCATTTTTCTTCTTCGAAAAATATCAAATTAAAATTTTCAGTCATTATATCTCAAAGAAGGAAAAATCGTATTCATCTGATTCAAAATATTAGTTTAATATTTCTCGAAGAAGAAAAATCAAATTCAGATGATTCAAAATAGATCCTGTAGCAAATGGCTAGTACTCTATAATACCACTAACCAAATGATTTTTTGTCATAGCGATACAAAGATATTATCTCAAAATTTTTAGAGTAAGGGATACCTTAAAATTCTAAGGTGCCAGTGTCAAAACTGAGGTCATATTTGATTTCAGCGGGTGAAAATACATGAGAATATCACAGACACAGACTTAATTCATCGCATAAACACATTTTGTGGGTTTGACTAATATAAGCAAAACTGATGATATACCTATACAGTAAAAATAATATGTAAAACCACGAACGATATCAGGGTTAAAATATTGATAGGCATATATGAAATAAGTAGATTGTACAAAAATGTATATGTAATTGTAATATGCGTAGCCTTTAATGTCCACTTACATTTTTTCTTTGAAAAGCAGATAGGTATTCAAATGTTAAAGTCAAAGTGAAAAAAAAGTTTTATCACTGAATTCTTTAGTTAGATGTGCATCTTACCTAGAAGTCATAAACAATCTATTTTTAACGAGGGAAAACCACAATTCGTGACCATACACACAGAGAAATGATCTGTTAGTGTCAAGAGGAAAATCCTTTTCTCAAAATCCTGTTGTAATAAAACGATTATCGTTTTAAATCTAGCGTATTATTCTTGAGGAAAAAAATTAATTTTTTGTTTCAAGATTATACTTTTCTTGTGCCAAAATCTTATTTTTTATTGTCACAAATAGGTTCCTTTTTAGACAAAATGATGTCCTCTTGCTAAATGAGGATTTTTCTCTTGAGAATGGGCCATGTTCATAAACTTTTTACTACAAAATGATTTTCCTTTTGTCACAAGAGGAAATGAGAGTAATCACTACAAATATATAATCATATAATTAATTACAATACAATTAAATATTAGTCATACTTAGGGAAAGTATGAATACAATATTTAATGAATAAAAGAAGAATTATCTCTTCAAATTAAATAACTGTCGAGATATGAATTTTTAAAAATTAGTTGATTCTTCTGAAATATATAAAGCCTTTTTTGATACTCCCCGTCAGAAGCTTAGTTAATCGTGTGGTTAAGGTACTGGCTTCCCAATCGAAAGGTCGGGGGTTCGATTCCCAGTCACTGCACTTCCAAAACTATTTTCGAAAACATTTTTTCTTCGGTTTTTTTTACAAACTTAACCAATATTAATTAATTATTAAAATAAAATATATAAAAAATATAAATAATAAAATAAAATACATAAAAAATATAAATAATAAAATAAAATACATAAAAAATATAAATAATAACATAAAAGTTAAAATAAATAAAATTAATAGAAGTAAAAATTTTTTTTTATTTCAATGCAAATATGTAAACTTTTTTATCGGGGGACAAGAGGTTTCTTTTTCACACAAAACGATTTTGGTTAGAGAGGATTTTCCTATCGGTCAACTAGACCACTAGACCTTCTATTTTCTTGAAGAGGAATCCTCTTTATACCAGAATCATTTGCCAAAAAAGGATTTTCGTCTTGTGGCAAGAGGAATTAATTTTGGCAACTAAAACAAGATTATTTTCCTCTTGGATCAAAAGGATTCCATTGGGCTTTTCTTTGCGTGTACATCGTGATTGCCGGAGTCCGAACAATAAGAACATAGTTTAGAAAAGTAATAACAATGCGCAATAACCTGAACAAATCTGCTTAATTCCAGCGCCACATTCATCATGGCACTAATAGTGACGATCAGTTACTCGGTGAACCACCCCGACATCGTTCCCTCCGAGGACCTTCCGGAAAGTCCAAACATCACGCCACCGAATAACGAGACGGCACCTACGGTTCAAGCGACCGCAACCTCTCCAAAATCCCCTCGCCCCTCAGCCCCATCCCTACAACAAGGCGAGCCACCCTTGCAAAAATCTCCGACGCCGGAGCTGCTGAGCGTCGACGAGGTAAAGCTGGCCGTGAGCGCGGGCAATGATGCTATAGCCGCCCGGCGTCTGGCGGACTCCGCGACGAGGCCTCTGCCCTCGCCCTCTCCCGACTCCCGCCACCAGTTCGCCGTGAAGACGAGCCTGCGCGCCGACCGCATGGCCATGGCCGGCGTCGCCGAGATCGCCGCTACGAAGAAGATCGAGAGCGCCCGCTCGTTCATGGGCAAGCCCACGAGCTTCGGCAGCTTCATCAACGGCGGCTGGGCGCCCGAGAGCGCCTGCACGCGCACCCTCGACGTCCAGTGCCCCGTCTACGCGGTCAAGTACCGGCGCTTCGACGGCGCCTGCAACCATCCAGAGCAGCTCGGCATGGCGTACGCCCCGTACAGGCGCAGCCTGCCGCCGGATTACGCAGATGGAATCAATGCGCCCCGAGTTGGCAAGTTTGGTAATCCTCTGCCCTCCGCTCGAGAAGTTAGCCTCAAGGTAAGGCCGCCACCGGAGGCTCGTCATTAGTTACTTTTAAATCTGCCCCCGCGCGGAGATGTACTTACTGCTATAATACCTTAATGCTACTTTGACTTACAATATACAACCATGGCTGCACTTGGACTATCCATACATTAGTATACTTCCTTATAGAAGATGTAAAACATATCTCATTTAGTTGCGTATACGTGCATAATGTAAGTATGTTTCGACGTGTCCTGGTACATGATTTAGTTAATTGAACAAACATTTTTGAAATTGCCAGTTTTTGTAAATGTATGTAAATGAATCTGAAAATAAATAAGTATAAAAAGTCGTTCATTTTTGCGAATAGGTGGAAAATCTACTAATACCTTAGTGAATATTCACGTATTAAAGCTATATACGTATGAAGTGAATATTCACTAAAGTATTAGTCGATTTTTTCATTTGTTTGCACCAGTGAGCGACGTTTCACTTATTCACTTTAGAGAATATGCACAAATAAAAGAATATGTTCGTAAAAATCGTAAAATATAGAAAAGAAAGAGTCCCAAACGTTTCCGCTACACTGCTGAGGACCGCGTATATGTATCTTTGATCTTCAGCAGCCGTTCCCGGCGCAGATTGAAAAAAACAAAAACAAAGAAATAAAGAGCCGCAACGAGCTGATGAATAAAATATTCCAGGTGCACCCGCCGTCGCCGAGCACGAATCCCTCGTTCACGGTGATGCTGGCGGTGTTCGGCCAGTTCCTCGACCACGACATGACGGCGACGGCGATCAGCCGTGGCACGAACGGCAGCTCGTTATCCTGCTGTCCTCCCAGCGGCGGGCATCCGGAGTGCTTCGCCGTCAAAGTCGGACCGGGCGATCCGGTCCACGACGTGGCCGGTAGCTCGTGCATGGAATTCGTCAGGTCCGCACCCGCGGCCCAGTGCAAGATCGGACCACGCCAGCAGCTGAATCAGGTGAGAGAGAGGGCATCCTTTGTGCGCTTACAGTCTCGGCCCTTTGTCTTTATATCGGAAGTGGCACGCGCGCAAAATCGATGGCCGAGCCTTTGGAAAAGACCGTATCGAGTGACCGATTGCTCGCTCTTGTGTGTGTCTTTTCGCACTTTGGGGAGACTGGCCCGTAAATGTGTCGCTCGTTATTGCTGCTTTTTGTTCGAGGTGCGACCAATTCGACAAGCTGCCCTCGACTTTTCCTCTATAACGTCCTGTATTGATATAAACTTTTGTCGTCGTTTATTTGGAATTGTATAATTGAGTTATTATTATCTACGAGATTTGGTAGCTATTCAATGTTTATACTGAAATTTGAAATATAAAAGTTTAATTCTATAGAATGAAAAAATAAAAAATAATTCGACGAATATCTAACTGTTGTTAATTAAATTCGTATTTATTTTCATTTTTATATCATGTTTTTTTCACGCGTGTAAAATTACCAATACTTGGAAGTAAATAACAAATATGAGTTAAATTCGTATTTTTTCATTCATTATATTCAGAATAATAAATTGTGTTTCGGTTCAAATATTTCTAGTTATACAGTACTTTATAAAGTATTTATTTCCGAAGGATCTTTTACGATGATTATAACCTAATTAAAATTATTTAATTTACGCCATTATTACGGATAAAGCTAACTTGAAAAGTTATCTATAATTTTAAAATAAATATAACATCAGTCAGATAAATCCGCATATTAAAATAAATACGTATACCGTATATTTTAAAAGGCAATGGGATAATTATGGAGTTAATTATTATTAAGTATTAAGTATAATGTATAAAAAAGAAAAAATCTACGAGCATACAATCTATCTACTTAAAATTAGAATATTATATAAAAATTATCATATATTTTTTCAACTATATTATTTTCCTCGATATTTACCTGTTAGGATTAAAATCAAGGACATAGATAAATATTTATCTCATAAGTTTGAAGAATATTCGCATTCTCTTTTGTAATTAATACATTTGTCCAGAAAATATTTTTTGAATTATAATTTACGCATCTAATAATCTCTGAATCATTTTAAAATTTCAGCCTGACATCTTCATTTATTCATTAATTGTGAATAATATACATATGGATACCTTTTAAAATCTTATTTTCTGGTTCAGAAACCTCAAAAATATCAAAGATCATTTCAAACTTTCTGCAAACGTAGACAATATCATGATAACCAACAATAATTTATGGAAATAAATTAAAATCTTGTGCTTACTTTATAGTTTTTTTTTTCATAATTTTCTTATGGATGTATTTGTATACGTTATACTTCCGAAATACATACCTTTATTTTGATGATGCGAAACTTCAGAGTGGACCCCTTAATCAGATCTCTGTGTCTCGGATACGACGAGAAACTACGGGTTTGCTGCATAGTCCGCTTCACCATCACCTGGTGTTCAAATATGTGTTAGATATTTAAGCCACATTCCGTAAGCTAGAACACCGCGGAAAACGTAGGTATCACCTATGCGATCTCCGAGTTACATACGTTTCTCGTGGTCATCCATCCAGGTATTTAGGAACCACGCCCAGCGTTGCTTAACTTCGGCGATCGGTCGAAGTGCAGTTTCGCTACCCCATCAAAATGCCATTATGAATAATTTTGTCATGGACGTTGATGATATTTTATGATTTTTTTAGTTTACATAAAAATATCTACTTTACATTTTCTTTTTTTTGTATAAGTATTAAGTGAAAAAATTTAACACGAAAAAGTAATATCTGGTTCTCGATATAATCTTTTAGAGGGATAACTTTAGGAATCCTTTATCGAATGCACATCAAAATTTCATTTGAATTTAAATGTATGTGCGATGGTTTTTCCAATTTATACAATTTCATGATGAGCTTAATCTCAATCACAAATGCAAATGAGATTCCCGTGAAACGCGAGCACTTGCGGAACTTGGCATAGCAAAATGCGAATTTGTTTGTAAACGATGACAGCGAGTTAAATAGATTTATCTTCGTAATAAACTGTGAATTATTCATGTTTTGCTGGCAAACATGGCACATTTCTTTTAAATAAACGGTAAATCTCGTTTTGTGAACACAATGTCCTTTCGATACTAGCTACTTGAATTACGGTTATTAGTCTCGTTCATTGAATTAGTTAACGTAGACTTTGTGTATTAATTTAGTTAACAAATCTCTTTAAATAGATATATGCGAGTTTTCTGTCTATAATACGTAATAAGCTATAAATAAATGAAATTACTGAATTATTTTGATTAATTAATCAACTTATATATTGGCATAGTAGTACAGATGTAGAAGTGTTTATGTTTTATATTTCTATCTTACAAGAACGGAGGGTCGTTACAACGTCCTCGAATGGCCTAAAACGTTATAGAAGGGCTCTTTAATTCCAAAGAATACCTGTGTCCCACATAAAAGTTACCCATTGAACCTTTAAAAATATTAGAATACTATATATATAATAAAATTGTCATAAATATATTTAAAATGCCACTTTTAAATTAAATCATTTTTATATTATAGAATTGTTCACTTGGGAAATTAGAGAGTTTATGTATTTATGGTAAAATTGGATCCATTAGTAAAAACGTTTAGACATGAGTGTCTTTTTTTTGTAGACTAAATATCCTTCTGCGTAAAGTTTCAACTAATTTGATGAACTATAGACGCAACCCACTTCCCTTTATAGGAGAGAAGAACGGCCTTATATGACGCTTTTCGCTTATAAGCATTGATGCTGTGGACTTTAAAAAAGCGAAATGATCTGTTATCGGCTCTCTATTATTAAGGAGTCATCAGCATAGCACTATTATATTTAGTTTTGTAATTCATTATTATTTTAGGTAATAATCGGATGGTCAATAACCCTGAAAAAGAATACTCTTTTTTATACTAAGGGGTGAAGAGGTTTTATAATCCTTTATTCTTTATGTTTATGATTTAAGAATATGGCGATATTTTTTGAATACCACTAAAATTATTATCATTAAAATTCTGTGATTGTTGTTACAAATGATAAATTTTAACGTTACTTTGTGAAATTTTGACTTAAAATATATTGCATGTGAAATCAATTAATGTGCGCTATTTCACGCATAACCACAGTTGACTGATTTTATTATAGGTGCACGTCTTTATCGTCAGACACATGAAACGCTTGATGGCCGGTATTATGTAACTGCTAGTTCTATGGAGCTCTTCTCTATACATCACGTGAATAAGAAAAAACCGTATCAAAACAATGATAACGTATATTATTATCAAATTATTAAATAAATAAATAAAAGAAAAAAAAGTAAAAATCTGTTTGGCATTAGAATGCTAATAGGAATGCACATAGAATAAAGAGACGGAGTGGTGGCGGTGGGGGGGGGGGGGGGGAGATTTGGAATCTCGAGCTCTCTTGATTGACGAAGATTGACGTCCTAACAATTTGTCACTTGCTTATCCGCAGGTGACGTCGTTCATCGACGGCTCGACGATCTATGGCTCGGACGTGGACACGGCGGAGAGTCTGCGCGAGTTCTCAGGCGGGCGGTTGCGTATGCAGACGTCCCCGGACCAGCGGCAGCTGCTCCCTGCTAGCACGAACCCGGAGGACGGCTGCAACCGACAGGTCGAGCTGATGCGCGGTCGATACTGCTTCGCTACGGGTGACCCGCGGGCCAACGAGAATCTCCATCTGACGACGATGCACCTGCTCTGGGCGCGCCAGCACAACCGGCTGGCCGACGGCCTCGCCAGGCTCAATCCCCAGTGGGACGACGAGAAGCTGTACCAGGAGGCGAGGCGCATCGTTGGCGGTCAGATGCAGCACATTACCTACAACGAGTTCGTGCCGATTGTCCTGGGCGAGAGCGAGACGAGCGCGCGCAACCTGAAGCCGTTGAGCGCTGGCTTCAGAGCGAGGAACGCCAGCGACGTCAACCCCGCGATTGCCAATCACTTCGCTGCCGCGGCTTTCAGATTCGCTCATACCCTGTTGCCCGGATTGATGAAGGTCACCGACACCGAGAAGGGAACCTCGTCTTACGTGCAATTGCACAAGATGCTCTTCAACCCTTACAGCTTGTATTCCGAAGGTTTGTTTATTTCATTTTGTTTAAAAATATACAGCAGACATTTTTATGATCGATCTGTTGTGTCTCTCGGGGACGAAACACAGATTGCGTTTGTTTTTCTTTCATTTCCTATCTATTAATACGTAAAAATTCGAAAACTAATTGCTATGTTACCTATTGAAAACAGTACACTATTTCTGATTTCGCCGTGGATTCGTATATCGATTTGATAGCATAAAATTCGGAAAAAGTCTAAAAAGGATTTTTATTATAAAATTCTTTATCGACATTTGTTGAATTTTGCAATCTCTGTTTTGTCGACACATGAAATATTTTATATTTTCAAAGCGCAGTTTATATATTAGTCAAATATAAAGGGATAGGATTCTTCGCCTCCTGTATTTTCCATTTTTTGAAACACGAAATCGAATTCAAAACGTTTCTGCCTTGCACATTGATGAAAACGATTGCTTTCTGCGGCCTGCACGTGTATTGTGAACTTTGAGGTCGGGTCGGCGCGCGCCTCCTGACTCATTCTTTTTGTTGGGCAGGTGGCGTGGAAAGTTCGATAACAACCGCAACGACAAACGCTATTCAGAAGACGTCAACCCACGTCACTTCGCAACTGACCGAACACCTCTTTGAAGATCCGATGGGCAACCAAACGACGGTGCCTTGCGGTCTCGATCTCGTGTCCTTGAACATCCAGCGGGGCCGGGACCACGGGCTGCCCGGCTACACGAAATGGAGAGAGTATTGTGGCTTGCCGAAGCCATTAAAGTTCGACGATCTAAAAGGCGATATGGACCCAGAGGCATTGGACTCCATTTCTAAACTTTATGACAATGTGGACGACGTGGATTTGTACACGGGCGCGCTCGCCGAGGTGACTAAAGGGGATGGATTGGTCGGGCCGACTTTCACGTGCCTGATTGCGGATCAGTTCGAGAGGCTGCAATTGGCCGATAAATACTGGTATGAGACACCCGACGAGCTTGGCTCATTTAACGAAGGTACTATATATTTCATTTTAACATGAAAATTCAGTTCTTTTTCTTTTTTATTAAACGAGTATAAAATTTAAATCGGATAATTTATATATTATATTTATGATTTTAATACTTTCCCAATCATTTCAATTGTTTTTTAATACCCATGAAAGTGTTATTTAATTTTGGATATTATTTTTTATGGTCCAAAGCTATTTAATCCATATGTTTCATGCATATAAAACATATTAATCTTTTACGTTATTAGTATTTTCATATTTTTATAATATTTATAAAATAATGCTTTAATCGAGTAATTGAGTACACAATTTATGTTTACTATGTACAGGTCAATTGAAAGAGATTAGAAAAACTTCGCTCGCTCGTTTGATTTGCGATACATCTGATAATATTACGCAAGTCCAGGCCCGAGTTATGCGATCAGTTGGAGCAGATAATCCGATTATATCCTGTGAAGATATTCCCGAACTTTCGCTTGACGCTTGGAAATCAGACATGCCACTGCTTATACTGACAGAAACAGAAGTTCCCATGGCCGATTGGCTGAACTTTAGAACTGAAGTAAACAAAACAATAGGCGATATAGTTGCCTCGATTACAGCCAAGAAACCACTTCCGGGCAGTCTACCAGCCGACTGGCAAGTCTTCCAAAACGATGTTAATGCAACATTTACCGATTTACGGAATAAATTTGCAGCTCTTCATCCGAAAGTAGTAACTAATGTAAGTTTGAGCAGAAACTTGACAGCTGAACCAGATACTTTTGATTGGGCTAGCATTAAAATAGAAGTAGATAAAACCGTTGCGGATATATTGAATTCTCTGAATGCTAATAAACCACCTTCTGGTAGCTTGCCCGCCGACTGGGCTGTGTATAGGAAAAAAATCAACGATTCTTTATTAGACATAAAAAAGAAATTTAAAGTTGTTCATCCTAAACTCACAGCATCAGAGCCAAGTTCAAAAAAATTGAAAACTATTGGTGATATTCCGACAATTGATTGGGTGTCGATCAAAGGTGACTTAAACGCAACAATAACAGATGTTATTAGCTCAATCAATGCAAGTAAACCTTTACCTGGCAGCCCCCCGGCAGATTGGTTTGCTTTTAAAAAGAAAATCATTGATTCTCTAGCCGGCATAAAAGACAAATTTGCAGGCCTTCATCCGAAAGTAGTACCTAATGTAAGTTTGAACAGAAATTTGACAGCTGAACCAGATACTTTTGATTGGGCTAGCGTTAAAACTGAAGTAGATAAAACCGTGGCGGATATATTGGATTCTCTCAATGCTAATAAACCACCTCCAGGTAGCTTGCCTGCCGACTGGGCCGTATATAGGAAAAAAATTAATGATTCTTTATTAGACATAAAAAAGAAATTTAAAGTTGTTCATCCTAAACTCACGGCATCAGAGCCAATTTCGAAAAATTTGAAAACGAGTGATGATATCCCGACAATTGATTGGGTATCGATCAAAGGTGACTTAAACGCAACAATAACAGATGTTATTAGCTCAATCAATACAAGTAAACCTTTACCTGGCATCCTCCCGGCCGATTGGTTTGCTTTTAAAAAGAAAATTATTGATTCTTTAGCCGGCATAAAAGGCAAATTTGCAGGTCTTCATCCAAAGCCAGTAACACCAAGTGTAACATTGACTGCAACAGGTGATCAAGCGGTATTTGATTGGGTTCAATTTAAGGATGAACTAAATAAGACTTTAAATGATATAATAACGTCAAATGCGTCGAAGCAGCCCCCAGCAGGAAGTACTCATGCTGATTGGGTAGCTTTCCAAAATGAATTGAATGATACTTTTGCTCAATTTATGAATCAGTTTTCAGCATTGCATCCGAAACCAGTCAATGAGAAAGAAAATGTAATGTCGAATGATTCTATAGATGTCCCAACTATAAATGATGATAAAGCACAAGATAACGTAAATAAAACTATGAAAGAAATTATTGCTGAAATCACAGCCAGTAGGCCGGCTCCTGGAAGTTCACAAGAGGAATGGACAGCTTTTCAACAAAAAATGAGCACTGCTTTTGCGAATATGAAAGATAAATTTGCTTATGGCAAAACAACAAAAAATACCAATAGAACCATTGTTAAATTACAAAAGCCTCCCGTAGATACAACTTTCGATGCGGTAGCTTTTAGAGAAGATTTAAATAAGTCATTAAGTGATTTAGTATCAATAGTAAAAACAAAGAAACCTGCCGTTAACAGCTCAATTGCCGATTGGCTTGCATATAAAAAAGAGATTAAGGCCTCAGTAAGCAAGATAAAAGATCAATTTGTTACTATTAAAACAAAGGAACTGTTTGATCCAGATTATATATTGTACGCTACAGAAAGCGACGTCCCATTTGATTGGATCGGCTGGAAGAATCAAATTAACAACACAATCGATAATATACTCGATGATATTAAAACCATACCGCCTGGTGATCCGAAGTGGGCCAGTTTCCGTGACAAACTAAATAAAACTTTCGGAGATTTGAAAAATGATGTGGCAGCAATGCGAGTAAAGCCCACAGAACAAAAATCAGAAACTAGTAAACTGATGGCTATAATTAATGAAGATTTTAAAAATTTCAAGGATAAAATTAATAGTACAATCGAAGACACGTTAGAAGATATCGATAACAATAAGCCACCCCCTGGAGACCCTTCGTGGTTGAGCTATAATGCTTACATAAAGAGTCAATTTGGTCAAATGCGTGATGACTTAAAAGCAATGAAAACTGAATGGTTGGAAAAAGTACAAGCTGCTACCGAAATCATGATAGTTACTGATTCCGAACTTCCTATAGCCAGTTCAGCATCTTCTTTCAAAATACAATTGTATGGTACTAACTACTGTTTTGGAGTTGTAATAACATTAATAACTTTTAAATTTTTCATGTTTTGAATTATTTGAATTTGCATAAAGACTTTTGAATTCGCTGTTTGTATGTACTTTTAGAGATAAATATTTATGAGTATTATAAATTTGAAAATGTATTGCAACATGAAAAATTTTGTTTGGGTGACTTTTTGAAATTTTAAGTTGTTATAAAGAAATTGTTAACAATATATTAATGCTTTGTTAACAAATAAGTAATAAGTTCATAAAATTGTTTTATAAATTTTGTATTCCTAGTTTTAGACTAGTTTAGTTGTAATGAACGTTTTTTGTATAAATAATCTTTTTCAATATTTTATAATATAAGTTTATACTTTTATTGTAATCATAAAAATTAATTATTGACACTAAATATAGTTTTATATAAAATTTTCATTGTTTAATGTTTTTAATATAATATACGCATTACAATTATGTTTAATAAGAGAATAGGAATTAATTCAATAACCTATCACCGTAAACTATTTTCACATGCGACTGAAATAGTAATAGACAAAGCAACGTTATATATTATATTTAGATAATTTATGTAAGGTAAATATTATTTGTATATTAAAGCTGTAAATTTATAATTAAAAATAAACTTTTTCAAAAAATAATGCAATTAGTTAAATGATGTTCTTACGTAACTATATCCATTTTATGTAATAATGTAATATAGAAATATAATAAAATAAATCAGAATTTCAGTAATTACAATTTGAAAATCTAAATGAAATACCGTTACGGAATAAACGAGATTGTAGTTATTAGTAAATACATAAATTATTTATATTCCATGGTATTCTGAAAAATAATATACAACAGTAAGTAAATGTTGGCTTCTTTTGTCATTTTTAACTGCTCCGCTTAAATTTTCTAGGTTGAAATATTCTCAATAAAGAATTGAAACTTCCTTCGCAAATAATCGATACTTTTCGATTGCTAGTGCGCGCAATAAAAGTAAGTACACGACTTTACCGTGGTTAACATTCAACTTTATTGTGCATCTAATGAAAAAAGGCAAATACAAAACAATCGCGAAATCGAACGCAAAACACTTAAGAAATAACAATACTCTAAGAGCATTGTAAATTACGTGGCAAGACTTAAAAGTAAAGCTGTTCCGCGTTTGGTCCAGAAAGCTGCGCTTTGCGCGCCAGCATTTAAATCAACCGTAACTACGTAGGCGGGTCTGCCCTGGTCGCCGCATCGCTGGGGATAGTAGTAGCAGGGACAGTTGTATAAACCTTTAAAGGGAATTCAAATTTAGACTTATTATTGAATTGCGAGTATCTAAATGAGAACATACATTCACGTTTGACTCTTCAATTTACGAAAATAGAATTGCAATGTAGTTATAAGGAGATTCTACGTCTGACTATATTCGGTGCATTCTACTTTTAGATATTGAAAATAGGTCGAATCTTTGTTCGGTATTTTTGGCAAATAATAACGCTTGTATTTTCTCAATTAAAAGTTTTTCGCTCTAACGAGAAAAATTGTTTTGTTTCGCTGATATATGAGAATTAAATATTTAGCTATCATCTACTGTGTCATCTGTATTCGGGCCTAAAAAACGTACAAATAAAATAATTTTTGGAAGTATAGTTTACCTTTTGTTCTCTTTTTCATTTGTTCGGTTGGCTTGAAATGGATAACTGGCATACTACAAACTAGTTGCATTGGAGCCGGATCAATGAGAGCTCCGAGTTTTTTGTCCCACCCAGCTCCTTCAAGGAACATGGATTTTATGTAAACTCCTTCCTGAAACGATAGAAATTGTTTAAATAATTGATAAAATTTCGAATATATATGACAGTACTTATTTGTTGCTATTGGCATTAAATAAATCGATAAAATATAGAAGATATAGTATCCATTAGAAAAAAGGTAAACCTTTTAGTTTTATAAAGGTTTTTTTTGGTCCAAACGTATTTTTCTATCAATTTATTTTGTTTATTGTATATATGTTTTCGTTGATATATTCTCGCAAGCTTGCAGTGGATTAAATAACGCGCTATAATAATATTCGCGAAAAATAATAAATATACAGTGCATAAAGCTTTTCCGTAAACCGTGTATAGTGCTACTCAGAAGAGCAGCTATAGGACGTGGCATAATGCTCCGACGAAACGCCGCGAGTAACGGTCGGGAACAATAATTACTCTCTCTCTCTCTCTCTCTCTCTCTCTCTCTCTCTCTCTCTCTCTCTCTCTCTCTCTCTCTCTCTCTCTCTCTCTCTCTCTCTCTCTCTCTCTCTCTCTCTCTCTCTCTCTCTCAGCGAGCTCTGACGCCATTACAATGAGTGTTGCATTAGCGGATAATTATCATGGCTGGGGGATGATGATCGTCGATTAGAGCGGGGGAGCATCATAGCGCGCCATAACCGTGTGCGGCCGCAGCTCGTATAGATTGCTGAGCGGTGTGTAAGTATATATACCTCGGGCGGCTGAACGAGGTTCTCATCGTCCCCTTTGAAGACGCCGAACTCCCAGGAGAGCGAGTCGATGGACACGGCGCGTCGGCGCGCCGCCGTCTGCAGCACGGCCGTGAGGAAGCCCGTGGGGAAGGTGAAAGCCGCCAGCCAGAAGAGCGTTGGCGCCCGGGCGGCCTCGGCCCAGCCGGCAAAGTGCTCGACTCGCAGGATGAGCTCGCGCGTCCAGGCGCCCAGTGGCTTTAGCGAGGGATAGGCCTGCGACCAGCTCGCGGGCACGCGGCCCTCCTGCACGCAGACGTACGTCTCCTCGAGCTCGGACGACATGACGACGAGGCCGCGAATCGCCCGGCAGAGCTCCTCGAGGCTGTCGCGCGTGCGCCGCAGAAGCTCGTTGTAGCGCAGGATCTCCTGGAGGAGGACGACCTCGAGGGGCTGCTTCTGGGATCCGATCAGCTTCTCCGTGCGCTCGTAGTCGATGGGTTTTGGAAGTTTCGATATTATGTCCTGAGACAGCTGAATGACCTGGACGGTGAATACAGGGGAAACATTATATTATATACTGTTGATATCGTGACGTTTATTTGGAAATAGTTCGATGCCGCATAACTACAACAAACAGAAGAGAATAGAAGCTAAGTTCGTTAAGAATACACTAAGCCTGAAGCTTCTGCAGAAATATCTTTGCGACCAATTAATTATAGACTATCGACCGTAGATGTTCGTGATTCCTGAGGATAATTAAAGGACTTTCGGAAAAAAGAGGATTTTCATTTAGATGGTTTGGAAGAAAATAGAATTTTATTCTTTTTTTAATACTTTATTATTTTAGTTCATTCAAAGTTTACGAAACTGAAATTGTCTTGAAATAGTATAAAATGTTTAACTAAATGAATCTCCTCTAATTTTTCATTCAATTATCAGTATGTACACTTTACTGAAGAGCAGCATTTTTTGTGCTGAGGTGATGTTTTTATGAGAAACATAATTTAGTTGATTAAGCCAGTTTTAATTATTTCAAAATGCCGTCTTATCACAGTAACGACGTGACGATTTAAAGCTTTTTCATTTGAATAAAAGCTAGAAAGTTGAAATGTTTTTTATAAATATTATAAATTATTATAAATTATATTTAATTGTAGTTTTTTAATGTCCAAATTTAGTAAACATCTGGTGGACGATGTAGGAAAGTCGATCTCTGATTATTTAGAATAGATTTATTGATGCAATGAAATAGACTTCAAATTGGTTCTTATAATAATCTTCAATGTATTTAAAGAGATTATATAGGGGGTAAGTTGCCTAGCATCGGCCACCGCATAGTACCGGACACGTGTTTCTCGCATCTTATACTTACGATACGTGGCGGTATTCCACAATATGGTTAGATGTAAAAGATTTGATCGGAAACGTATTGGCGTCTGATATTTTAAATACAGAATTCATAAGATTACATTCGAATTTAGTATTGTAACAACAATCACATTATTAAAAGTTATGTTTGTTATTTCGTATTTTATGTACAGTTTTTATGACAGGTTTTTTTAAATACACCTTCTTTAAATATTGAAGAATAAATTGTTTTATGAGCATATGTTGAGTGTTAATGCTAAAATGAATTTTATTTATCTCTAATTTATGCTTAGGCTAATTCATATTTAAATATATAATTACTACATATGGGTGATGCTCTGCAAAACTGCTCATTTTTTTACATGTAATCTCCGTGGATATTTTATAATGTAAAATCTTTAATTATTTTTTTTAAATATAATTTATTATGAAACGTAAATTATTTTAGAACATCAGTGAAATTAAAAATTGTGAGATGTCCATTATTATTCAATGAAAGAAGATTATTTACTGCCACGGAGATTACATGTAAAAAATTTTGCAAAGAATCACCCATATATTAAATAAATATTGTAAATAATGTAACTTTATTCATTTTGAATATATCAATGTACTAGCATACTCTTAAAACATTTTGACATGTTATTCAAATTAGAAATTCTTACCTTTGTTTTAATTTTTTATTGAAACTTTAATAAACTCTATACGTCCATTATTCGTATTTTGCAAAGCGTTTTCTGTCGTTTCACCTATATTTTTTAATTAAAATTAAAAAATGAACACCTCGAAAAAAATATATATTGCGAAATTTTCAAATTGAAAATTAAAATTTAGATTTTAAAATGGTTTTACCCAAATTGCATAAACGCAACGCGACGATATACCTGTGCGTAATATAAATCAGGAAGTATTATACCGCAGGGTCTAGGTAGTTGTACTAGATAAACCAATGCAGTACTCAATCATTCCGGATCTGTCAATATTGACGTTGGAAAGTTGTTATCGTATACATTGTAAAAGAAAGTTGACCTTTTCCTCGGTGCTTCCGGCCTCCTCAGTGCTTCCCGCCTGCATCTGCATGCTCAGCAGCGTCTCAAAGGTCATCCTCGTTTCCATGATGAGCGAGGTAATGTCGGCGTTCGGATGCTGGCCGAAGGCCTCGGGCCTGTCAGTCATCGGCAGCACGTTGACGAAGTCTCGGTAAGTCTCGAGGGAGCCGTCGCGCGGCACGTAGTACGTCGACAGGCTGGAGAGCCGATATTGCGGCACGTTCAGCAGCGACTCGTTCATGTAGTCCTCGACGTAGGACATCAGGAGGCGGCGATCCCAGTCGTCGGTCACGTGGCCCCCGTAGCAGATGCCCGCGATCAGGTACTTGAGCGCCTCCCAAGGCGTCTGCGGATACTCGTCCAGATAGACTCGGAGCAAGTTCTCCGAGACCTTTGATTGCGACGGCATGGAGAGGTGGGGCGGAGCGGAGCCGAGGGGGTAAACGAAAAAGGATGGGTTAGCCGACTGCCGAGATCTATTTAACTTTCGCCGGGCGCGCCGAACGGGGGGATTCGAGAGATAGGGGAGTTCGCGACGAAGTAGCTGTGTCGCGTACGAAATTCCAATCCAACTTCCTATTAATGCTTGATAAATGTATCTATTTCGTGCGTTTGCGACTCGAATAATATTGGAGGATTTAAATGCGTCGTTGCTTTCCTATTTGTTCATTACAGTTCTACTTTATAAACTAAATTTTATGTAAATTTCATTAATATATATAAAGAGATGTATTGCCACGTAAAAAACGAATTTTAAATATAAGTCGAAACAGAAAACATTTTGAAATAATTAATGATATTTTGAAAAAATGTATAAACTATCGTTTTTACATTTTCTTTTTGAATGTATTATAGGCACATAAGAATAAATTACCTCGAAATCTGAATCATTAAAGCTGTATATAACATTCCAGCCGAGCTGCTGGAATTTCTTGCGCTCGAGAAGCACAGCGTGAAAGAAGACCAGAGCGAACAAGAGTTTCTTGTATTTTGATTTTGCGTTACAAGCTTCGAATTGCTGCTCGGTTATCAATCCGTAGAGGCGCTTCATGTTGGCTTTCAGTCCTTTTGGCGGTTCCGTCGTCATCTTTATTCCGGCTTGCAGAATCGATATGGGAAATTGGGGAGTCGGGCTCGAGCTCAGCCACAATCTATATGTAAGAGGAAGTATTTTCTTTTTGGTTTATAGAATATTCGTCGTATAAGCGAAAGCCACCGTCTACTGTTGCATTATTGATATAGATTTTCAGGAATTTCATATATAGCTCTCAAAGCTTATTTTTCAATTTAGATCTAAATTTTTCTTGTGAAAATGTTTTGTTAATATTTTTAATAAAAGTTCCGAAGTGATTCATAAATGTTTAGAAAACGACAAAATTTATTAGATATTTTACTGAATAGAGTAACTCTCTACACACACGCACGAATAGTATATTCGAAAAATGGGTAACCAGGTAATGCCTAAAACTAAAACTTCTTATTGTTCAGTGAATGCAAAATGTAAACAAACACTTTTTGCTGTCTATAGTGTCGTGGGCTCAGATCGACCGTCATCCGAGCCCTGACGCATCCGCTTAACAATAGTCTGGGTGAAAAAGTTATATAATATATAGAAAATATGCCTTTATTGTATTTCACATGAAAAAGTAAATCGAAGTTTGTATATAGAATAACATTCCTTTAATACTATATTTTCGTTCTCAAAGGTAAAACTACTTTTAGTGTAAATATTGAATTAAACATAAAAATATGTATTTTTCGTCACTTCTTGGAATTGATAACGCAATCTTTGATTTAATAATAACATATTATTAATTTTTTATTTGGTTTAGTGTATAAATAATTTTTTGTTTGCTTTTTAATTAAAAAACATTATTATTATAGACACTGTGTCAATTATATAAAGCCGTAATTAAATTGTCTTTTTAAGTACTTTTATCATTGAGCAATAGTATAACCAGATAACTCTTTGAGAGGTGATTAAATTTTGTACTTCAGAGCTTTCACTGTACTTGCTACTCAAACCTTAGTAACTTGCGGTAATTGGATTGCGACCGAGAAAATTTGCAGAATGCCCTAAAGACTACTTTTTCTTGAACAGATATGGTGATTTTTTGCTTCACCAAAATTTCCAGCATTTTTCGACTTTTATGAACGAAAAGATGCGCGGTATTTCGAGTTCGTCGAATAGTTATGCGCGCTTAGGATTCAGGTCCAGAGAGCAAGCAAGAGGGAGAGAGCGAGAGTACGAGCGAGAGAGGGAGAGATGAACGCACGCGCATTGTAACTCTCTCTCTAAATAGGTCGAACTAACTTGTAAGAGCTGCATCAACGGGCCGGTGTTGACTCTGAGCAGATATACCCCACACGCGCGGCCGCTGGAAAGCTATTACGCTGTGACAAAGTATAACTTTAGACCATCCGGGTACACTTTAGCGCATTTTCGAATGTCACGCACAGCGCGCGCGCTCCGCGGGCCCTCAAATTTCACTTATTTTGCGAATCTCGACTCTCTCTTTCCCTCCCTCCCTCTCTTTCTTTTCGCTCTTTAATAGCCGATAAAGCCTTCGTAACAAATGAGACGTCATAATTTTATTGGACGATTTTTTGAAAGATTATCAATTTAGAGGAAATGATCATCTAGCGCGATAATTAACATTACAAAATTAGTGAGATTGCGGAGCCGAGAATATTGATTGTAGATGAACGTGCAAATATTTATGAAGCTGTAATACTATAAAGACTATTTAAAATTAGCTTTATAAAGCAAATATACTTATATAAATAATCTATTTTTTTAGTTAACTGTATGGCTAAGAACAATATTCTACTTTTATTTGATAATTGTATACGAATTTAAAATAAATTTTGGCATTTACATTTGACATGATTGATATTTTTACTAGTAGTAATGATAATATGTACCTTTAGGTACATTGTATTATTGTTTATCCATATTGATTTTTGTGAAAAATGCTTCCATTTAATTAACACATTAACTATATAAAATATTGTTCATTTTTAGCAGGTAATTTTTATGTAAATAAATAATATGCACATATCGTAGCAATGCCAACTTCTATGTTTCGCGCAAAGAAAAGCCGAAGTTGGCTTTTTTTGGCTTTTCTTCACGCGAAACTTAGAAGTTGACTTTTTTCGTACCGCGCGACGATATAACGAGGCATATAATAAAAATATTACAATTATATAATTGCAGAGTATTTTGCGTCATTTATATACCTGAATTCTGGGTGAACGTCTTTGCTATTTCCTAAATTCTCCACTATTTTATCCAGCTTCGGCATCCAACTTAATGATAAGTGGCAGTTGGCCAAAAATACCCAAGCTCCTTCTTTAGAACCGAGTTCAATCATCCTGAAAATTAATGAGCAACTCAGAAAGGAGTTTTACTTTTCGTTAAAAAAATAAGAGAACAAATTGTTAATAAATTATTTTTATTTCAACGAATTACTTCTTTTGAAAATCTGTCGAATCTCGTTAAGATATTAATAAAACAACTTAACATATTATAAATTTTCTTGTAATGAGCCTCACAGGAAGAGAAAAAAACCTTTTAGAAATTCAGATCGAATTGGATATTTTATAGATAAACATTAGAACAAGATACCATTAATCCAACATAGCGATATAATTTACTGACGTCTCGTGAATGACCATCGAGATGGAAGTGCACGAGAACGCATAAGCGGGCGCACCTGGTGGCGATCGGCGCTTGTCCCTGTCCGAGCGATAGCGTCATGAAGCGGTGGGCCATGTCGAGGTGCTCGGCGAGCTGCATGAGGGCGCCGGTCGGATCGACCCCCGGCGACAGGACGAATATCAGGGGCGTGCGCTCGGTCGAGTCCTCGAGCACGGCTCTGACGTCGAGGACCGGCGGCTCGACGAACGCCTGGCCGAGATTGTGGACGATGAAGCCGCGCAGGCAGCTCGTCATGCGGTCCGCTCGGCAGCTGCGCACGACTAGCATCTTTTGCAGTTCGCTGCAGCGATCCTCCCAGTCGCCCGGTAGAGGCTCGTTTTCGGGCTCGTTCGACACGTACCTATAAATGCGCGCAAAGAGAATAATCGCATTGATAAGATTATAATGCCACTCTCTGCCGCTCTCCAGTACTTAGCAATTTGGTAAGTTTCATAATCAGAAGGGAATACGGAAAATAATTACTTTCCAGTAAATGGTTATTGATATTTTATGATGCGGGTTGATGAAATCGCGCCTGCGGCTATTAAAAGATGAATAAGTCTTTAAAGCGAATTTCATGACGTTTGATGTTATGATATTTTGTAGAATTATACGCTTCGTAAATTAAATTAGGTCATCTTTTGGTACTATGCTTCTAAATGATTGATCTCATATGAAATGCAATTGATATTAATTATTTATCGTACAGTAGGTCACTTTTTCTTCATTTTATTTTTATTTTAAGCGTTCAACGGGCTTAAGCCCTGCAAAGGAAATAAGATAACAATTACATTGATGAGATATTATAAAGTATAAAAATAAATACGTAACATTTTACGACTGATAGAACGCACAATTATGTAAAAAATTTTTATGAGAAATATTTTATTTTAATCTCGATATTTTTTATTTTTTTAGGCACATAGACAAGTCTTACTTGATCTCTCTCTCTCTCTCTCTCTCTCTCTCTCTCTCTCTCTCTCTCTCTCTCTCTCTCTCTCTCTCTCTCTCTCTCTCTCTCTCTCTCTCTCTCTCTCTCTCTCTCTCTCTCTCTCTCTCTCTCTCTCTCTCTCTCTCTCTCTCTCTCTCTCTCTCTCTCTCTCTCTCTCTCTCTCTCTCTCTCTCTCTCTCTCTCTCTCTCTCTCTCTCTCTCTCTCTCTCTCTCTCTCTCTCTCTCTCTCTCTCTCTCTCTCTCTCTCTCTCTCTCTCTCTCTCTCTGTCTTACTAAAATACTCTTACCACCCTGAATGTCTTTGTTACTAAATTCTTTCAGACAAGTATTAGACGTAAAGTCTTTTGTTGTCCAGGACTCATCCCTTCTTTCTTTCCCTTAATTTTTTTTCTTCTTATTTTCATTTATTCATATACCTCTTTAATACTTTAATTTTTCTCTAACAACTAACTGTGTCTCTGGCTGCTCTTTAAAACAAAAGTTGCATTAAATTTTCCCTTTCTTTTCATTGCTCTTTGTACCAAGAAATTAAGTATAAAAACATTGTCCATTGCCGCTTTTCTATTCCGAAAGCCTGCTTAACGTTTTGGTAAAACACTTTTTTTTTCTATTTGCTTCTTTAATTTTTTTTTGTAATACATTCTATAGTAGATTTTGTAAGCAGCCTTAACAGCAAAATTTTTTTGTAATTCACAGGGCTATGACTTTACTTTCTTGTACAGGGGTACAATTACAATGATCTTCCAATCTTCTGAAATGAGATCATCTTTCCAAACCTCATCTATAGCGCACAATAATTTCAATACGAAGCTATCAGTATAATATACTTATACTTTCTTTGGATTCGTATTCAATTCTGACACCTTCCTTTTTATATCTTTCCTCAACTATTAACATTTTCTTCATCTTTTTCCTCTCGTGTATTATCTTTTTTCGCTTCTACGTTAATGCACTCTAAACCATCCAACAACAGTCTAAAGTGTTCTTTCTATTTCTTAAATGTTAAATTGACCTTTTCATTTTCTCTTTTTTTCTTTGATTTATTTAAAATGTTTAGCTGACTCATTCTTTATGGTTTGTTTCTTCTGCATTTTTAAATTTAATTTCCTCTGACCTTTAAAAAAATCCCATCACTCTTTTTTTTCATTCAAGTATTTTTCTTTTTCTTCCAAACATTTTCTCCATTTGCTATATATTTTCTTTACTTCCCTTCTCTAATTAGCATAATTTCTTTCCCATTATCTCCTTTCTGCTACCTTATACTTTTTTGTCTTGATTGCCTTTTGTTACTATTGATTTATTTATTATCTCTTTAGAATTGCTTAGTGTTTTCTAGGCTGTCATTTTCCCCTTCTATTTTCCAATTGTTAGTTCGTCTATTTTCATGATTAAATGTTTCAATATTCTCCTTTGTCCACTCAAATATTTTCTTCGATAGCTCTTTTTTTCTCGTATATTTCTTAACTTGCAGTCCTTTTCTGCATTATAATTTTTTAAGTTTATAGGAACTTGTTCTGAATTGATATTTGTTCTGCATTTTGAATTCTGCTTTGCCTTTCCAACTGTTGCTCTTAACTATGACATAATCAATAACTGTACTTCCCCTAGGACCTATGTATATGAGCTAATCCATCGAAATTTCAACTTTTATGTTACAGAGATGGAACTTCTAAATTAATGACCCTAATTGATATAATGCATGTATGTACTTATTAAACAAGATTCTTTTAAGCTCGCACATTATTTTAATTAATACCAAATATAGTGTGATCATGACTATGAAAATAGTCTCAACTATTCAAAATTGGAAAAGTCTGATGCGTACAGCAATAAGTTTATCAACTAATGTGCCTAGAAAAATAACTATTTTCTAAGTATCACGAAAATTTTACCAGACCATCTTGACAACATACTCTGTCAGAAAATACAATCCGCAAATGGTGTCTACTTTCCAAAAGGAAATATGAAAAAAAAAAAACTCGTACAGCGGTTTATGAAATAAATTAAACAGCGGTTTATGAAATAAGTCAAATTTGTTTGTTAGATCGATTTTATAAGAACAAAACCATTTTTTTTTTGTAAGTAAATCTTCTCGGAAAAACGAAAAAAAGGATGGATCGTAATATGTGTGCCTCATCTACAAAAAAACCTACTGCTCTGGAACGAAGGACATATCAAAGTGTATCTCGTTTTAAAAAACAACATTATCGGGTGGCACGTTCGCAGAAAACAAACTACCCCTCTTAGCATCGATGTAAATTGTAAATTTTAACATTTTCTAACATATTTAACGCTTTCAGTACTAGAAAATCGATTTTGGATCCGCCAGGGTCATTTCTTACTCCACATATATACAAATATATATATATATATATATATATATATATATATATATATATATATATATATATATATATATAAAATTTAAAACGAGATACACTTTGATATGTCCTTCGTTCCAGAGCAGTAGGTTTTTTTGTAGATGTGTATATATATATATATATATATATATATATATATATATATATATATATATATATGAGTAATTAAATAAAATTTTACAATGCAATTCTTTAAAATATGTAAGTGATATCGATTTGCCATCCATATCTATTCTACATTTGAGTAACAGTCAAACGTTTTAGTAGAGTCGAACAGTAAGAGATACGGCGAGGCTTTGGGCGAGTAATAGGGTTTTTGAACATGTCGTTTGATAAGTATAGGATAATCATTTCAATCAATGAATGTTATCTCACGAAATTGTTTCGGATACTTTTTTGAACATTTGCTATCAATTATACACGAATATTATGTAAATGTGGGTCAATTCTACATCTATAGGGGAGAGTTGCGCTTAAAGCTGGCCACCACATGTTTCTCGCGTCTGACGATATGTGACGGTATCGTATCAACAACTATGGTTAGAAGCAGAATATCATTTTATTCAACATATTTCGTGCCTGATATTTTAGATAAGGAATATAGTGTCTCCGGGTAGATAAAATCTCTTGGTGGCTGAGTATCATTTAAAATGAAATAATGTATTTTTTCCTTAATTTTGGCTACTCCATTAGTGGCCAGAACTGGCCGTTTATCACATATATATGGGCATATTTTGAATGTTGATGCCAACTAAAATAGATCTTACTAGTATCTAAATCATGTTAAGTTTAATTAACTTTTAACTTGAATTACTATGTAAATCAGTTAGGTATATACTGTAAATAACATAAAGTAGCGAACTTCGTGCCTATTTCTTACAGACCAATCAAAATCAATCTTTAAATGCCTCACAACATCCGGCCATCGTTTTTTAAAGAGTGGATTCTACAAGTTTCCTTTTATAATTTATTTGCATACTTTTCAAATTTGGTCTCTCTAATACATTAATGATTTATATTATTTTCCAGAAACAACTTACAGTTTTTTAATAGAATTTTCTTTTTCATCACTTTTTTAACTTATAAAAAAGTAAAATTGGTCTCAAAGATGTCACTATTATACATGTCTGTACTCGGATAACTTGACCAAGTTTTTAATAACAGAAATAATTTATTGTGTAATCGTGAATTGTTACCGCAAAAAGGCAGTAGAATGCTTACTGTTTAATATTACCGAATGTAGTATCACCTACGAAACAACGTTAAAGTTTAATATTAATATTATAATAATTATAATAAATGATTTTTAAAAAGCACCCGATTTTTATCCAGTATCCCCTTTGAATACTTATGTACCACTTTGAATATTTTTTGCTTTACCAATTTAAAATCGATCTATAAATATATGTTTATTTTTTAGTCAATGTTCAATTTTGAATGTCATACCAACTTTGCCAGTCGCGAGGAGTCTGGTCGAAGGACGTGACAAGGCTGTGGAATCCCGGTAGCTTGTCTAGTTCCGTTACGTTATCCCAAGATTCTTCGGGTAACCAACTGACCGGTTTTTCGGCTTGATTTTCGCGGTCGAGAACTATGCCACCGGTCAGTAAAAAGGCATACTCAGACTGCACGATCTTGTCTTGAGCTTCCAAAATTTTAATGCACATGTGGAAGGAGAATAGGAGTTTGTGCTGCTCGAACAGACCTCGGCAAGTGTTTCTATACATTCAACATTTTCTACATTAATAAAAAGACCATCTAGCAGAAAAAATATAAATGCAAGATTATGAAAAAATTATAAAATAATTATAAAACACTATAAATTTATAAAATTGGGAGATGGCTGTAAATTTTTACATTTTATTTGGTAGAAATGTTAACCATAAATTATCTATTTTTTTTAGCTAACTTTATAGCTAAGAACAATATTCTCTTTTTATTGGATAGTTATGTACCAATAGAGAGTCAATTTTGGCATTTATATTTGATAGCATAATTATTTTAAGTAGGGTAGCTCAAGGTAATTCGGCCATTCACCTTCAGCCACATACACATTTCCTCGGCTCACTTTTGTGGAAAAGCTTAATTAGATATATAAGTAGCTAAAAAATGTGGAAAACGTGGCTTAAAAATTATTTTAAAATTTTTCGAGTCATTTTCACTTATTGACAAGAGAATCAATCCGAAAAGTGGCCGTATTACCTACACACACCACGTGCACAGTTAGTTTTTTATTTAAAGCTCTTAGCAAGGCTCATTTTATTTTTGAAGTGTCTGAAATTTTTTCCAGTAAAAGGTAAATTGTATTTTAATGTATGTTAATACCTTTTTATCGATTTTGCATTGAAAAAAAATGAAAAAACTTTTATGGATTAAATTGGCCGAATTAACTGCACATGACAGAGAATAATCAAAACGTTTTTTCCTACATTTTGGCTTGTTGTGAAGTAAATATAAGTTCTAGGGCGTCCTTGACGTAACACGGGAGTGCATAAGAGTATCTAAAAAAGTGCCCTATTAGCAAATGGTACCTTTTTAGGGAGTCTTGTACATTCTCGTTTTGTGCCGGGCGTAGCACACTCATACTAATCATTATAAGGTTTGCGTTCTGGTTTCCATTGAAGATAAAAGACATTGGAGATAAAATAGTGTATGTGCTTCACACGGCAAACAAATAACAGCGATAAATTACTTAAAAAAATCCTTCCACGATAGTTAAACGTATTGTGGATTTGCTCTTATAGAATCTCAGATAAAATATATATAAATTCAGAGAACTTGTAAATATTATTATCCACAAGATAGTACCTGTAGAGCGCATACGTGTGGTAATTGTTTAATGCGTCGATTCTCTCATTAAGTACCGAATTCTTGGGGCTCTTATCAATAGATATATTGAATAATGAAATGTAAGCGTCCAATGAAAATTGATACATCGGATCAATGAGACTCATGTCGTTCAACACGAAGAAAAGCAGAGCAGCTCTCTTCGAGCAGGGCCTGTATCCCTCTCTGGCGCTGTCGATTTCCTTCTCGGTCTCCTCGGCCACCAGCAGCGACTCTTGAATCGTAATAGCGGTGCTCTTAGAGGTCTGCAGCGTCGTGAGCAGGTTCACATCGTCGAGCAGCGAGCCGGATGTAACGCTCAGCAAACTGAAACGCAGTAGCGCGCGACTATTATTCTTTCTGCGCCGAAAATAAAAAGCGGAGGATCCGCATAGTGTTAGAAACCGGAGGGGGGGGGGGGGGGCTAAAATGTGCAAATGAGAAAACGCGGCCGACGTTAAAAAGAGAAATGAGAGCAGGCGCGTGCGGGGGCGTTTTTTCGGCTTGACAAAGAGAAAAACAGGGACGGGTGGGCCGTGAGCTAGCCGTGAAAAAAAGAGCAAGAAATAAATCTAAAGGCCTGGATGTAAATAAAGATCATCATTCTTCGCGGCGGCAGCTCGCGGCGCCGGCTCGCGGAGAGTATAAGGTAGTGGCGATAAAAAGTATGTAAGACAAAAAATGCCCGAGACAAAAGGAATAGGAATGCCTTAAATTGTCGCGAGTATAGTAAGAGAGAGGGGGGGGGGGGTGAGTGGAGGAAAAACGAGTAGCGAGGGAGGGAGGAAAACAAACGTACTAGAGGATTTTATCCTCGAGCTCTTTCAAGTTGCGCTTCCCGGTGGCGATGTTGAGGACCAGATTGTCCTTTTGTTCCTCGAGCTGGGGCTTTTCTTTCCTGACGACGATGCCAAGCAGTTGAGCCTCGAGACCTGCGTGTAGATAAAGGCGGCGCCGCGGTTGCGGTGCCGCTGGGTTAACGGGTCGTTCGCAGAGGGGGGGACATGAGAGAGTGAGAGAGCCATCAAGTATTAAAGCTCAATTTCGAGGTAGGGGGAGCGAATCGCGTAGCGGTATATACGCACGTGGCTATTAGTCATGTGTACCTTGCTCCTTAATGGCGAAGTTGCAGAGGGTCGTTTTCGTCGATATCTCAGGCGCGTAGTGAGGGTTCGGGAGCTTCGTTGTGATGAACAGCCGGAACTTGTCGTTGAAGCTGATCATTTTGTCGTTGAATTTAATCATCACTTGATTACCTGTGATTTAAGAGCCCACTCAAACTTTTCGCACTTAATATTCGCGGCCACACCGGCGACTATAATGTCCTCCTCCTCGGTTAAATCGATTATTGAATGTGCCGTGTGAAAGTAATGTACATTCGGAGCTCCTAGAGCAAGTGACGTACTTTTAATGTGATTCATGCATGGGCTCGTTCGATTTGACTGGAGAGCTTCGCGAGCTAGATTTATGATCTTTTATAGAGGAGGAGATGCACGATTTGAAGATAATAAATTTCTCATAAGTAGACGGTTTGTTACATAAAATATTAAATTTAAAATTAAAAAAAAAGAGTTATGAAACAAAATCTAATGATAAAAAAAAGGTTTTTCATTCGGGAATACATATTAATAAATTGACTTAAGCTAGCTGTAGTTTAAAAAATTGATACTGTAATAATAAAACAAAAAGAAACTTATCGATTTCAAATATGTATAATGTGTACCGATATTTACGAACGTGACATGGAATCAAGATTTAAACCTGTTTTAATAAATGCTTTCTGAAGTACAGAATCCATCACAGGCTCTAGAGTTTCACCGACGTTTTGAAGCAAAACTGGTTTCCCAAACTGAATTGCATGTTCGAGAATTTTCGTAAAGTCTGGTTGCCCAAAGTCGATAATCTTCAGTGACTGGAAGTTCAACGTTTAAATAGGTTACATCAAAAGACGTTTAATGTGGAACTTGTTTATGGCAGATTGTAAACTTGTTATATTTACAGGATATTATTATAAGTTATGAATTTGAGTAAAATGAATGAGAAATAATTGCTTTCAGAACGGAGACTTGATGAATAATTTTCATGAATTTCCGTAGCTTATAAATAATAAAAATAATAAATATAAATAAAATCAGAGGGTATTAAACTAACGTTCTTCTCTTCCATATTTCTTATCCACTTAACAGCCTGAACTTGGGGATCAATCACCAAAGGCCACCTTGAGCCCCTCGTGATAATTATCCCGTTCTCGGTGCTAAAATCGTCGGATGGTAGGCCCTGGATGTTCCATTCGCGGATAGTCGTCGGGTCGCTCAGGAATTCCTTCACGTCGAGATTTCGCGAACTTGGAATCTCCTTCTCGAGGACCTGTGCGCCGCGCGAGAAAGGGCAGAAAAAGAGCTTGCAAAGAGCTTTCCATGGCAGAAGAGTAGAAGAGTAGACTAAGAGAAACAGGGGAGCGACATCGCGCCGAGAGAAGGACGAAGAGCGCGAGAAAGTTCGCTCGGTGTCTCAAGTTTGGTGTAAAGTAGCTAACATCGATATCGATTTTCTCGCGGAGGTCGGCGGGTGTGGCGAATCTTGTTTGCCAGTGAGTCGAAACGCAAAATGAAAAATTAGCATGGAAATGAAAAAGGGCCAGAGCCGCAGTGTGTTGCTGGCCTTCCCTCCGCCAAGCTCTCGCACTTCGTTATTGGCGGATGAAGAAGGCGCGGCAAACTTTTTAGGCTGTTTAGCCATTTTTTTTTTATTACCGTTGTGCGGGTCGGACACTTGCTTATACTTTTGACTACGAGATTTATGGTCTATCTCAGTGAAATGTTGATGCTCGGTGGGTAATCGAATTAAGCGGTGCGCGCCCTGTATTTTTTAAGAAAATACGTGACTTTCAAAATATTATTAATACATGAGCGCTTATAAAAGCTGTATAGCTATTTTTATTTAGAATTTTGAACGATTGAAAATAGTCGTTAAAATTCGATTTAAAAGTCATATAAATATTTGCGATTTTTTTGAAAACTGTTGACAGTTAAAATTGTGGGGGCTTTCAATTTAAATTGTTCAAATATTGCACGTTTCTTTTGTTTTTTTTACTCGATGATGCATTTTACAATAAAAAAGAACAGAAAATGAAATTGTGATATGAAATTGACATTTAATATATATAACTATTCTTAAGATGTTATATAAGCCGTTATATTTTATAACAATTGCAGTTAAATTATTTTGAGTTACAATGAAATTCAGGTTATAGTAATAAAAGACCTATCTAGTACGCGATATTGATATACCTACATGGACTTCGATCGCAAAATGAATTAGAGCTTCGTATTTGAACTAGTTTACGGTAACCCGCATACACAGCATTTGACAGATTTTTACGAAATTAAAATTATCCCCTACAAATGCTTGTAATTATATGAATACTACTTTTTTCATTGACTGACAGTGGCTAAAAGTGAACTTGTTTCTAAACTTCAACCGGTCTAGAGTGTCTTGGCAAAGCCTTTGATATATAAGTACCTCGGCAGTCCAGATGCGAGCGAGCTCGTCTCTGTAATTAGAAACAAAGGGTCCCAGGTAGGAGACGAAAGCCGTGGCAATCAAGCAATCGCCGGGCAACGAATCGAACAGGCCGTCGAGTTCGCTCACGCTGATCTCCCATCTGACCCTCTCGCCTGATAGTCCGTCCACCAGCATCGCCGCCCGCTCTAACTTCAACTTCAGTAACGCCTCCTGTGGTTCAAGTTGAAACGCAACAGTGTTAACTTGGAACATTATGAATATTTATAATATATTGCATTGGTGAATTCTTCATTCAATTTAAATTATTGAATGGTCCTGTATTATTTGAGATCTGCCAGACAGTCAATAGTATCTTTTTAATTATAAAACTAACACTTTTGTTCAATTTAATATTAACTTCCAGTTATATTTCAATTTGTACAGGATCAATCAATAACTTCTATTAAGTCAAGAATTTCACTGAATATTATTGACTTAATAGGTGTAACAAGAGAAAATTGTTCGTGACAGGTGATTCACCTAATAGCAGACAGCTCGTTTTATTAAACAAATGAATTATTTGGTCTTGCGGATAAAATAGCGTCGGCACTCTAATCATAAAATTATATATCTATACAAGATGTTTTGACAAATATATTGCAATTATTTTTATTACTTTTAAACAAAGAAAGAGTTAAATAATTTTTTTCTGTTAGACGGCGGTTTTCACTTAAGATTTAGAGTCACCTATGAAACTAAACTAATTGTATTATTGTAAGTAATCAATGTAATACTATCAAATGTGACTTAAGCTCGCTTAAGTTTTACTTAATACGAAAAATTCCGCCCATAATTACTAAACGCATTATTATGCTGACAGCTGTTTTCGAAATTGAATACTACGTTATTCAAGTGGGTTTCTATCACTGAGAAAAAAAGTTTTGTAAAAATTATTAATAATTTTGTAAAAATTACTATACTTTCTGATAAAGCCACCACTGATTGTAAAAATCCACAAGATTACCATACTTTATAAGAGATTTTGCTAGAAATATAGGAAAATGTAATTATAAGTATTGTAAAATTTACTGTAAAGTATGGTAATTTTTGGGGGTTTTACAGTCTGTGGTGGCTTTATGAGACAGTATAGTAATTTTTCCAGAACTTTTTTCTCAGTGATGTGTTACTTTTCAAAGGGTTTAGGAATTACGAGTATTTTTGTTTTATTATTTTCTAATATGGTATCTAAGTACTAAATAATCAGTAGTGGTACTTGAGTAGAATTTTCAAGGATTAGCTACATGTTTCGAAGTTGGAACATGGCGGTAAATATAAACAATAACAGTCTCTAATAGTAGGGTCTCGATGAAAAATGGTGCATTTTAATTATTTCTTTTTTTGTTACTACTTTCTATTTATTTTATCAGAATTTAACAGCCTCGTTGCTAGTTACAAAGCTTGCGACACGCGATTTTCAGAATTGAATTTGGTGTACTAGAAATATTTTTACGACCCAAAGACCTTCGGTACGTGATAGCAGGCGAATCTCCTTTATAGTTCTTTTACAGCACATAACGGAAAATATAAATAAGAAATATAGTGACATTGAGACATATATAACCCATCGTATTATTGCCGTGTATCTGATATAATAAATTCCATTGGAAATCAAGCGAACGAAAGCAAGTACTTGGGGAAAAACTTAATTAACAAGTTATGCTTTACGTCCGGGAAAAGAATAATTGCATAGAAAAATAACTGTAAGAAATATGAGAGTGGGAAGTTGTGAATGATCGAGTACTTTTGCAAGTAGATTCGCGGGCTTTTGCTCGGCATAAATAAGGAAAAATTGAAAGAAAGTGCAAAAGAGGGATGTAATAAGTAGGAAAGGGAGCGCATGGGAATGGGCGTAAGAGAGGTATAAAAAGGAAGGAGAAGAGAGAAAAGGGGAGGAGAGAAAGAGAGGGAGAGGGAGAGAGAAAGGTAAAGGCTAGAAGCACGGACCAGGCTAATTAAGTCTTCTTTTTCCTTCATCTTTGCGTCGTACACTTGCTGCAGCCGCTCCAGCTCCTCCTGCAACTTTTGCAATTGCGCGCTCGCCTCGGCCAAGGCGGCCTCCTTCTCTCGTAGGGATGCCAGCGCTGCTTCCAGCTTCTCCCGTTTCGGAGCCACGATTCTAAAGATTGACGAGTTCTCCTTTTAATCATGGTATCGTATTTTTTTAGTTCCTCTTTTTACCCTATTGATCATTAGTACTTTTCATACAAACTCATTAGCTTGTCAAGCATCGTCTGTAATATAATTTTATGCTCGCTTTTGGACAAAGAATACAGAAGTGAAATAATTCAAAAAGGATATGGAATAAATTTAATTTTCTATATGGATACGGAATAAGTGAAGCGGAAAATTGACACAGTAGCGAGAGTTATTAAAATATTTTTTAATTAGCATGTTTTAACAATTTAATTTAATTATGAATAATTTTGATACTGTGCAAGTTAAAAATTTCATTTCAATATATAAGATAGGCGAGTATTCACTCAATATTGGTTATAATAAGAGATAATATCAGTAAATGAAGTAAGAAGAAGGCAAACCTATAAAGTTTTCCATATTGCTCCATTGCAATAACCCACATGCACAGAGATTTTGCTGCTGTTGATACTATCCCAACTTTTTCTGGGTCGAATTCGGGATTGGATGTGTATTTTCCAATTGTACGAAGTGTTTTGTCAGAGATATGATCCTTGTCAAAATCTTTTAGCTAAATTATAAAAATGCATCATTATCTTAAGTGCGAACATCATTATTGTAAGATTTAAAATTTTTACGACGTACTGTATTTATGAAATTGACGTCTCCCAATTGGCGTTTGCATTCGGCCCACGACGGTTCAGAATTTTTCAAAATCATGACAGCTTCCATCACCATTTCGACTTTGACGGGGGGTCGGGTAAAAGATTTGATTTCTGACAAATCCTTCTTATTTAATGCCTCTAGAGCCTGCAATATTCAAATATTCGCTGAAAAATGTGATAAATTTCGAGCATAAAAATGTTATGCCTTTTGATCTACGTAATAATAATCTATATAAAGCTACACATTTAATTATAAAATCCCCAGATTTTCTTTACTAATCCAGCTTTCATTTCAACGCTTATTGTTCCTGCAGCTGCTCCATTAACAGTGTAATCTGATTATATATGTTTCAGGTGAAAAACGTTGTTAATGCAATAAAGAACAAAATAAAATACAACGACAGTGTTCGACACCCTATCGGTATCGACAAATCACTCGGCTCTCAATTCGATCGCAGTGTACATATACCCGTATATATAGTCGCGGAGCCAAAGAAGGCGCAGAGACCACGGACGCAGTGAATCTTGCAAAGGATAACGATCGTTCGAGGCCGAGGCGGGGGGGGAAAATAAAGGTCGAAATAACGTACCGTCATGGCCTCCTCGAGAAAGGGCTCGACGCTGGCCAAGTCGGCGCGGGCGACCTCCTCGAGCCGCCTGCACACCTTGGACTCCTCGGCTATTTTGAGGGAGCGGGCGGTAACGAGCTTCTGCGTCTCGTCGGCGTCGCGCCGCTGACTTACGATGCTCACGAGGTACTCCTCGCACTCGGCGGTCGAGCGCTGGACCTGTTGCTGCGTGGCCGCGAGCTCCACCGCCATCTCGTTCACTTTTTCCTTCGTGTCGTCGAGCTTGAACAGCCCGTTGCGCAGCTTATTCGCCTGGGCCGACAGCTCCCGGCGCTTTTCCCCCAGCATGCTGCGAACGCGAGAACCGAGAGCCTCATGTCTAACGCGCCCATATATAGTTATAGAACTCCAGCGACGCTGCTGGCTCTCACACTCCGGAGCGGTTAACTTTTAGCGCGATATTTTAGATTCCCGGTGTTATATAGCTTATTAATTTAGAAGTTGGGAAGAACGATAATTTGAATGGTGATTGTTTTTTGAAAAATGTGTGGCTAAACAGAGACACAGATTTTTTAAAATATAGAATGTTTACAATAAAGATACCGCATGGCTCGTACGTTAAGTAATGTAAATGTATAGAAAGAAGTTCTATACAAATGTAAAGTTTTCGTGAAAAGTTACGTCATAAATAAGATTGGAAATAAGAGCTGCAGAATTGCCTTCGTTATTATTTGAAAACCTCGGTGATAAAGGGTCGAAATAGGGGTGACAAATCGTACTGTTTATATCCGGCGACCAGCTCCAGAAAATTCGTAGGCGTCACGTAGTTGTAACGTTTCATCTCCACGGACATTCGCCGAGAAAATTGGGAGACTGTGCCGTGAATCAAAGAAAAGGTCGAAGCTATGGCGTTGCGCATTTGATCCTGAAGAAGTGCTGGCGGTATATCCGCTGCTGCTTCCTTTTACGAAAATAGAAAACTTTTCTCATTAAGGCATAAAATATGGCTTTTTATATTGAAAATTTTTTAATTTATCAATTCTCAATTCAGCTTATCACATAGAACTTGTAAAATTCTTTCATCATGCGAAATACTTCCCTAAATATGTATAAATTACATAGCTATTGTGAGGTGCATAAATGGCCTCAGGTATAGTGCATCTCTAGTAGGGCATGGTTTGGTTTGTGCACATAAGAATTATGCACATATTTATTGTGCACACTTTAGCATTGGTGTATATCTATATCTATGTGTATACTCCAATGCTAAAGTGTGCACAATAAATATGTGCATAATTCTTATGTGCACAAACCACACCATGCCTCTAGTAGTAATAGTTAGAATATACACGTGCGCGTGTTTATAAACACGCGCCTGACAATAATAACAAGACTCAGCTGTCGGCGATTCATCAATAGTATACACATCGCCTGTGATGTCACTATAATAACATAGAATCTCATCAGAACATCTAGAAAGTTCTATGAAATTCTATGCACTTTAGCGCTGCAGTTGTGCATAATATAGAAACACTGGGGGCCGTTTTTTCACCTTTCTTGTAACTTCTATTTTGAGCTATTATAAAGAGAGATCGACTCGGATAGTTTTAAGCCAATTTGTTCTAGAAGCTTCTCCAACGAGGCTCAATTAGTATAAATACCGCGACCCATGCCATGGTAAAGCATTCGGATTTCAGCCACAGAGCAGTTCTATAGCTCACCGGCTCGATCTCGCTCTTTTATACCTCTGTACATGAGAGCATTTTTGAATAAAGAGAGTCTTACTCTCAGTTAAAATAATGATTACTTGTTGTTATTTAAAAAACCTTTTTCTACTTTACCTCTTCCTAAAATAAAATACTCGAGAACATAATTATTTCAATATTACAAAATCTTAAAATCTAAGTCAGAAATCTTACACTGTTAAAGTATTTGTAAATTTTAATGGGGTAAGTATATTTAATAAATGTATACTCGCTTATTTGATTTTAGTAGAACAACATTGGTGCAATAAGTATTAATTAATATTTCGAAAATCTAAAACCTGTAGTTGGTTCGTTTATAAAGTTTATTATGCAAATTTGAAATTCACGTATAATATTCCTTTCAATTAATGAGAATTGTTTATTCTACAAAGTTTGAAGCCGTTAATTTAATGTAAAGCCCTGCCATAAATTCTCGTATGAATGGTTTGCGGATCATATTTCAATATCGAATGATTTAGGTAGCCACAGTAATTCGTATCAAGGAAATATTATGCAAGATGCATGAATTTGGCTGAAGTTTGTATAGTATTAACGTAAAAAATATTGCTTAATTAAAATTATAAGTTATCACAACAATCAGCTAAATAAAACGTGTATGCTCAATAACTCATTTTTATCTGAGCAAATCCACAAACATTAACAAATATAATTTAACAAATCCATTAGCTAAGATCATTTAATTTCTTTCGGGTACACGTATCTTATTTTTCTATTTTTTTATATCGTACAATCAGAAAAATATATAATTATTAAAAAAGATTTTGTAGTGTATTTTATCTTGTACAAACTATTGCAATATAATATCGAATTGAAGTTTAAGGTATTGTTAGACGCATTTCTCATCCCTTTAATATAATAGTTAGTGTTTTATTAATCCTCTAGTCCTCTAGTACCCCGAGCGCCAGTATCGTGCGCGTAAATTCCACTAGTGTTAAGTGTTTTCAAAAGCTTTAGCTTGAAACATGAATTATTGAGTTTAGAAGGGTTATGCATAAACTTAAAAAAAAAAAATAAAATTCCAGAAATCCAACCTTTTTACGTTTTTGAAACTAAAAAAAGTTATCTTCCGAATTAATTACGCGAGTTCAAAATTGAGTAAGAATACAAGAAATATCGTGCAAAGTCGGATCCACAAAGTTTTGCTCTTTCTCAGTGAGTATTTTACTGTAAATTTCGAAGAAATTAACTTTACATAATCGTTACCTACATTAAGTAACAAGAAAACACGATATTTTATGTATAACTATATGATGCTCACTTTAAAAGCGGAAAAAAGCTTTTTTATTTTCATGTGCATAACTCATCGTTCTTAATTTTAATTAAAAAAAATTCTCGCTTTTTATATAAGTCGATTCAGGAAATATTTTTTTCAGACGTTAATTTTCGACCATATAGTAAACGAAATCATGGCTGAAAAAGATGTGGAGGCCGACTGGTAAGCGGTACCGGGCGATTCTTCCGTACACGCCAGTAGAGTAAGAGTTCGGCATATCGATTTAATGCTAACATAAATAATTTATCGGGAAATAATTGTATGGAGACCAGTGGCGGAAGTAACACCGCGGAAAAAAGCAATGAAAAGCGACGGTTATAATTGAGAATAAATTGCCGTTTGAGTGGCAATTACCATGCACATACAACGGAAAACCCGCTTCCCTTTAATTTGATTGTTTCCGCATCATCTGTCTAAACTTTTGGAAGGTTGAATAAGATTTATTTCATTATTGAACAGACAGAATGAAATTTATGGAAATTAAAGATTTAACAATACAGAGTGATTCTATCTGCCACTTTGCTTTATTTGTACTTATAATTTTAATTATCGTATATAAATGCCAAAAATGATTCATGAATCATTTCGTTTTACGTAAGGTCCGACAATATTTTGTCTAATAAAATACATTCCGTTCGTACATTTTACGCAGAACACTAAATTATGTCTCGATGGCCTTTTTATCAATAAGTATACTACGTATATCTGTCAGCGAAGGCAGACCATTAAAAGTGTAATAATTTGTGAGGACAAATGGGCGTGGAAATAAATAAGAACAGTCTTTGCAAAGAAGGTTCGGGGTCGTTTGTTATGATGGGAGAACGCGTGCTTGATTTATAAATTTTCACGAAGGTATAAACAATGGGAGAGGGATTAGGTCTGCGCGACGAGAGAGGGGGGGAAGAGGGGCTGACAAAAAGGGAGAATATCTCTTACCTCGGTCTTCTTGTCCCCAGTAATGGTCAGAGTGAAATCAAGATTCATGAGGAACTTGTTACCGACTTCGAGGAGCGCTTCTCTCGGCCACTCGTGGAACCAATCGATGGTCGTGCAGTTGATCAGCGCCGGATATTGGCGCAATCTGTTTCGGAAAGCGTCGCCGATCGGGCTCATGCACAGGATCACGTGTAGATTCGCCCGCACGCGCTGAATCAGAAAGAGATAGATAGCCTCCGCCGTCGGGGTTATTCCCGCCTTCGTCGCCTCCTTCGACAGCTTATTTTTTATCTGAAATGCAACGTTCTTTCCTCAAATCATTTCCCTTCTCTACGGGGATGCCTTTTTTTTCTTCTTTAACAGCGTTGTACTTTAGCGTCTGAAGACGTGGGTAAGCGGGAATCTCGTGCAAATGATTCCGAAAGTTTTTCCATGCAAAAAAAGAGCATAAATCTTTGTTACCAGTCCGGAGCTCAAAGTATACGTATATACAATGAGAGCTTTCAATTGAAGTGATTTTTAAAGCCCCGTGTTACGAAGGAAACGTTTATTTAAGCTTTTCAACTTTTTGAATAAGGCTCTATCAGTCTTGAAAGACTATCCACTTTTTCTCTCTTCCTTGAATAGTTTTTGAGATTGATAAAACTCGAAACTTCACGTGCATGTGCACTCGGTTAAATTCCTTTTACAATAAAAGTTTTTTAACTCAAATCAATCCGGAGGTCCTCGGATTATTTACAGGATACAGTACCGAACAGTATCGATGTCTCTTTTAAATTATTGAAATTTATAGTTCATAATATGCTAATTATTTCATACAGAGTGTCGTGTGTAATGCATTACATTAATCTGAATTTAATAATAAAAACTAATTAATCTGATTGTTTATCAAAACAGACTCCAACGACAGAGACACTCAGTAAACAGTCGCATAAGTCATCGGAGTAAATAGCTATAGCCCCCTAACCCTCGAGCTTTTATCGACATTCCCACTGCTATACGTAGACGCTCTTCAGCCTTGCGAGACTATTAGCTGCGCGAGATAGCATTGTGTATATTTGCGGCGTAAGAAAAGGAGTATGGCCTTATAAGCCGGGATGTCGTGACGACAGCGGCGGCAAAACTTACCTCCTCGAGCTCGTCGCTCTTGTAGAGGCTGGCGATTTCCCCGGTGCTCAGCATGTTGTTCACAATTTCAAGGAACTGCTCGTCGAGGACTTGAGTGTCATTGAAGAGGAAGCTCGAAGGCTTGTTCTCGACGCCCGCCAAGTAGTAAAGGCTTTTGAGGTCTTCGCGGAATTCGGGCACGCGGTAATGCTTTGAGACCTCGACCTGGAACGTCGTCAGCTCGCACATGTAGGCAGCCAGTCGGGACAGGGACTGGCGGCCACTGCCCCCAATGCCCACCAGTAGCATGTTGCCTCGCGGCTGCAATTTTTTTTCTTTTTCATTACTGTACTTATCGGTTGGTTAATATCTTCTATTGATTCGAGAATTTGTAAGCTTGGTGTTTTGATGATTGTTAAAAGACTTATAATTTTCGGTTAGTTGTAAAATAAATAAAAGGAAGGTTAACTATATAGTAATGTTTTTTTTTTTTTTTTTTAATATAAGCCTGCTTATAGTATTGGAAACCAGTTTCTCGCATCTGATGATATGTGGCGGTATTTGTCAACTATAGTTTGATGCAAAATATCATTTTATCCAACACATTCCACAGTGTGAAAAGTTATGTTTGCGATCACGTATTTTTTCTATACGTTTTTCTATGTTGAAAATAATATTTTTGAACCTCGGGGCGCAAAATTCCACTTTTGATGCCTGTTTAGCGGGCGCAAAGTGCCCGATTCGCGCCCGCTGGCGTGAATCACTTCGCGCCTGTTATACAGGCATCAAAATCGAATTTCGCGCCCCGTGGTTAAAAAAATAGTATACACAACACGGGCGCAAGGTGATTAATGCCCTTGTTGTGTAATGTACTATTTTTTAAATAATTACTGCATCTTTTTTAAACGTTCGGGAATAAATCTACGTATTGCAGAACCTGTAAAATTTTTGTCTTCAATGAGTAAAAATGTGTTGTCACTATGAAATAATTAATTAAAATATCATAAAAAAAATTTAATTAAAACAATTATATAATTAAGACAATAAAATATTTGTTTGAATTAAGGGGGTCATAGAGCTATAGGCCATTGAAGCCAAAATTATCTGAAAAAATACAATAAAATATAATTAGTTATACATACTAATAATATATTATAAGTAGGCACCATTTCTGATAAAATGGCCCGAGATATACTTAATCAGTAGATCAATTTTAGTCAGAGATATTGCATTGAAAAGATTTTTGCTTTGATAGAGCTTTTTGAAAAAAGTATTTGATAGATTTTCATGGGACAGGTCTTAAAATAGTTGAAATTTATGCAGTTATGGATCTAAGAGTTGAAAATATAAGATTTCATGAAGCAAATATTCTTTTTATGGAAAAAACTACTTTTAAATTATGAATTTTATGAATTTTTATGTTTTTTTTTTGTTTTTAGTGTTTACAAATTATTTGCTTCAGGAAATCTGTAACTTTTAGATCCATAACTGCATGAATTTCAACTATTTTAAGACCTGTCCCATGAAAATCTATCGAATACTTTTTTCGGAAAGCTGTACCAAAGCAAAAATCTTGGCAATGCAATATCTCTGAGTAAAATTGATCTACTGATTAAGTATATCTCGGGCCATTTTATCAGAAATTGTGCTTACTTATAATATATTATTAGTATCTATAACTAATTATATTTTATTACATTTTTTCAGGTGATTTTGGCTTCAAAGGCGTATAAGTCTATGACCCCTTTAACGAATCATGTATAATAATTTCAATGATACCTCAATTGATACAATTGATTTTTGTTTTAATGAAATGTATTTTTGATTGATTCAATTAAATTTTTTCCAGTGTAATTTATGTACAGGTAAATTCATTTTTAACTATAATTACTATTTATATCAAAATAATAACTGTAAATAACGTAATTATTAATTTATCGTTATAAGACAATTAAAAAACGTTGTAAAAATAATGAATGCATATTTTGGCATTCGTTTAAAATATTTCGGCACTTATTACTGTAATTATTCAAATTCGAAATTCTATCATATTTTAAGATGATCGTAAGTGGGTGACACTTTTTGAAGACGACAAGGAATCAACATTTTGTTTTTGTTAGATAACTGATTATTATTATAATTAATTTAATAAATTTTGTTCTGTTATAGAGGGTTCGTTAAAGAATGTTTTTCTTTTTTTAGAAGTAAATTTTCATCCATAGGATTAAAAGTTATAACCAGATTTACTATGGATGCCAGACCCCAGTACTATAGTAACTCTCTCCCATGTCTACATCTTACAAATGAACGCTTCAAAAATTTTTTACTGAATATTTTTTTCTCTTCAAAATATCAGTATCTAGTACTTTTTAATTTTAATTGAGACTGACTTCATTAAAATATTTTCATAAAGGATTTTAAGAAAATCAAGAAATTACTTTTCACGTAATTGAGAACACTGTTATGTAAAATATTCTAACCCGTTTAAAAATAAAAAAGATTTTAATGAAGTTGTTAGTTGAGATTAATACTATGACGCATGAATTCTAAAAATGATTTTTAAACTAGGCTTAACTCGTGAAAAAGAATTAAATGGGCTTATCTCTTCTAGTGACACATTTGAATAAAATCATTTTTATGAATAGAAAGGCTTATACATTTATTACTTTAGAAAAAAAGTTTGGCGTTAATCCCGGAAACGTGATGCGCGTCATACCCCGAGAGATGTGAGTGAACGAATACTAGAGCAAAGGAAGCAGATATTCACGAACTTTATCTTTCTAAAGGTTGTCAGGAGTCGTATGTTGATAAATGCATTCATTATAATAATAACGAATAAATAATATTTAGCTTAATGACATAAAATTAATTTAGGTATTTAACGTTAGAAAATTAAATATATATTTGTAACAGATATCTGAAGTTATAATATTCATCAAATACTACTCGAAGTAACTTGCAAGAAAAAATATAACGACTTGCTATATAATCTATCCAAAACGTTTATCATCAAAAGTTATACAACTAAATTAGAGATATTCTAGATAAAATATTTACAGATAATTCATTACCAAAGCTAAAATATGCGACCTCATTAAGATATTTTAAAAGTTTTTAATTGAAAAATGTCTAAGACGATTAATTCAATCTTATTAAGTGGACATTCAAGTAGTGCAACGGTCAAACAAAAGACTAAAAATAAGAAAGCTAATAAAAAAAAAAGAAGAACACCCGAGGAAAATTTTGTTGTCCGCCAGCGAGGAAAAAAGGGAAATCCCACGTCTCTCTGTCCTTATAGCGTTTCCCTTCCTCATCGCGTTGAAATTAAAATGATGCTGGAATTAGCGGCGGAAAAAAGGTCGGCAAAAAAAGAGGGCGAGTAACGGCGGGCGCCGCGCTCTTGGCCTCGCATCAGCGAGAAAAAGCGCTTTCGTCCAGGTGCGGAAAATGAGGGGGTGGGAGAGGGGGGAGGGGGTTGAGTCACGTTCTCAGCCCTCACTCCCGCTTATATAATACGCGTGCGCGGAAAAACAGCGGCGGCGTACCTCTGATATTACACGCACGATGCGGCATATGTGCTCGACGGCGTCGCGAAAGAGTATAAGGTCGAGTCGCACGACGCCCGGCGCGCCGTTGTGCTCGTCCATCTGGGCCTCCACGTGGCCGCGCACCGCCCCGACGTCCCTCAGGTCCTCGTAGATGGCCCACGCGTTCATAAAGCCACCTAAGGAGCAATATAAGGCAGTAAGCTTCTCTCCGCCCCTACTCTTTCTCTCTCTCGTGTTCGGATTTCTTTCGCCATACGCCGCAAACGGGGCTGAGGAATTTGACGCTCGCTCAAGCGAAGGGGCGGCGAGCCCCACTCCGCCTCGCAATGTCAACGTTTACGGAAATCTCGGATTTAATGCTTCCTTTACAGCTGCTTATACGGCTGCTAAATGATTTTATCTCGCGCTCTTAAGCTCACATTTCTTTTTATCTTTATTTTCACTATCTTTTCATCGTAGCTTTTAAATGAATTGATTTACGTTTTTTTTTCATATACGAGTTTATTTTTTTTTCTTTCATGGGAAATGAAAGTAGCGCGTATTTATTTTATTATTTATTTATTAGTTGTATAGTTTATGTGAGTTTCTTTGTGAAGTTGTTGAATAAAATAGAAAGAAAATTGGTTTTAATTTGTACAAGATATAGAAACTCATTCGATCAGCAGTACTTGAATCCAACGAAAAATTGAACTGTCACTGCTTATAAAAGAGGCGAAATCGGCTATTACTACTTTACAGATATTGGCTTTTTACCTCCGTATTTCACTCGCTCTTTTATGGAATGCAATTACTGATTATTGGTTTTTAAACTGTAATGAGTAATTTTAAGCTTTCGATACTCGTATTATAAACCGTACAGTGATCGACGAAGTTCATGCTACGATCAAACAATTTTCCCGACAATTGAAGCGAATATCACGATAACCATAATGTTTCAATTTCGTCAATTATTTTTTAGAAATTATTTTCCCATTTGATAAGTTTAATTTAACAATTGCATATATGTATTATGCATATGCATAATAGTCATATAATGACATCTATGCTAATGGATTAACAAGAAAAACATATAGCTTCCCCCCTCCCGTGTGTGTGCGCATATGTATATACATAATATACATACACCGATATATACATACACGCGATAGAGTGAGAGAGACAAACAGAGAGGGAACACCTGAAAAAATAATTGCATTAAATAAGTACTATAGAACACTCCACAACTATAGGCACGGAGAGAAATTTTGGTAAGCGGAACGCCGAAATCGAAGCAGACGGGTAGTTCACGCTTTTGGTAAGCCGAGTTCCAACGTTGGTCATCGGATGACCTTTTGAGAGACATCTGTTGACCTATGGTGCTGTTTACCGACCGTTAGGTCAACGGATGTCTCTCAGAAGGTCATCCGATGACCAAAAGTTGGAACTCGGCTTACCAATTAACGTGAGCTATCCGTCTGCTTTGATTTCGGCGATCCGCTTACCAAAATTTCTCTCTGTGTATGTAGTGAAAGAACAAGTACGAAATGAAGCTTATTCATATTCTAAAATAGTGTAAGCGTTATGAAATTTGAAAATAGCTTAAATATTTCCCAAGATATTTAATATAAAAACTCAGTCTTATCATTCTTATATTAAGATTTGATTTTTTTTGGGTTCACGGGCCTCCAGATTCTCATTAAACCGTACAAATTATTTATATTATAGTGTAGTATTTCTGTATATCTTATATAAACAACGTGCATTGCAGAACGATATTTCCACAGGTTTAAACGAGCTTCGATTATGAAAATAACAATGCTTTATTCTCTCTATATTCTCTGGCACTTTCATGGCCAAGAATAATATTGTGTGTAGACAATATACCGACGCTCCTAGTTTAGACTAGCACGTTTTGTGACGTCTTTACAAAACTAGCACATTTCCCTAAACTGCAACGAAAACTAGCATAACTCACGACTTTGCGCCGAATACTAGTACAATTCGCGAATTTGTGACGAAAATTAGCATCATCCACGAGTTTGCGTTGAATATTAGTACAATTCGCAAAATTGGGACAAAAAGTAGCATGATTCACAAGTTCGCGACGAAAAGTAGCGCGATTCACAAGTTTTCCGCGAAAACTAACACTGCGCGTCATCGTGCTAATTTACGTTATAACATGCTAGTCTTCGCCGCGAATCAGTGGGACGCGCTAGTCTTCGCCGCAAACGCTGAAATGGACTAGTGTTCGTGGTAGTTTTCGATAAGGGACGTCGATACCTTTTCAAGTGCTTCAGCTCTGATTGTCTAAATGATGAAGTATCAAAGACTTCCGAAACATCGGTTAATAAACAAAGTTTAAAAATTTTTAAATTAGTTTGGTTTATTATTAATGTTACTTTCCTTATATTTATTTTTACTAGTGTATTCACATTTTGTATGAGTAAATTGGTTATGGTATATCATCTTATGGTATGTGGCATATTATTTCATACATTACTCCAAACAATATATGTATTTTGTGTGTTTATTTTTTCTAAATTATGATAAGTTTTTATTGCTTTGAACTTTCAAGAATAGTTAGCACAAAGCTAATATTATGATACGTCATTTTGATGTTTCTAAAATTGATTTAGGAAATAAACAGTATGAAAGTATCATTTGGAATATCATCTTTGAATCATTCACAATAAACTTTTTTGTACATTTTTAAAAAAGATTGTAAAGAATACTCCTAAGATGTATTATTTAGATAGAAATAGTCACACATGCAGTTTTAAAAAAATGTAAATGAAACTAGACCAAACGAGCGTTGCGTTTTCAAATATGAAACATATCCTAATGTCCTATTAGTTTTAAGATTAACAAGTAGTAAAAAATCTAAAAATAAATTTTTATGAAATTTTTATGCATTTGATTACTTAGCATATTACGATGATAGTTTTTTAAACATAAAAAACAAATAAAAGTTTATTTTTTACTTTTACGTTTATTTTTTTAAGACTTTATGGAGAGTTCTTTTTATCTAAATACTTCGTTTGAAAAATAGAGACTTCTTTTTAGTATTTTTAAAAAATATCAAAAACATCTGTGTAATAAGTATAATTTTAATGGTTCAAGATTTTTCCCGTCTATTTTATTGCAAGTATAAGAAAAAAAAACAAGCTCCGGGAATTAAGTTTAAAAAAATGTCGGTAGTTTCGGACTACGAGAAAATTCTGATTGTAGATTTCCTCATTATGCTATTATAAAATAAATATGGTCAGTTTTATTTTATCCTTTAATTTAAATGCATATTTTTAATAATTAACCTTTCATATCTGAGTTTTTCTCTTTTAGTTTATTATTAATCCTATCAAAGATAATTATTTTTTCACAAAAACTTCAGATTCCTTAAAAACTTCCAAAAAAGCTTACCAAAAACTGGACACCTCTTTTCCGGACAAAGGCTGTGAAATGTAGAATCGAAGTATTGACCGAGTTTCTCATTCAATGCAGAAATGAACCATTCTCTGTCTCTGAAAGAAAAAAAACAACCAATTCTTTGTTAGCGCACTTTTTATATGCTTTGGTGGAGGTACTGGAACCGTGTAGCATATAACCCAGTTGATGGCAATTTTGTTGCGAGTCACAACTTGCACGAAATCCAAGCGTCTAAAAATTTGCTTATTTTATAACTATCTTTTAATTAGCATTTTACAAAGAAATGTTCATTGTTGCGAATGTTATATAATTTAACAAAATGGTCGCTTCCACAAGAAGAATTCTCATTTAAAAGTCAGATTTCAATTAACTGAGTGTTTCAAAAATTCTAATTCTAATAATTTAGGCTGGGTTGGAGACGCGATGAAGTATTATTGATATTGTTGCTTGTGACGAACGTAAATGAAATAATAATAATAAGTGTGAGTGGAGATATAAATGATGAGTACTGTTCCACATATAAGTAAATAGAATAATATAAAGAATTTCTTGATTTTATAATTGATCATGGAAATGATTTTGAAGGGCTAAACTTGTTAATTATATATTTTTAGCTTCATGGTAGAGAATAATGAAAAAAATTTTAAATGAATGTGACATCAATATTTGTTTAATAATGCACAATGTTACTTTGCCTGGCGCTACCGCTTTACTAAAAAGCAGGTACCATATTCCTAAAAATCCGTACGAAAGCACTTTTGACGTTTTTCATCGGAAATTCAATAAAATGTGGGGCTTTTGGAGCGTTTACAGTGACGTGCACGAGAGAAAAATTTTGTTTGTATTCCACTTTGTGCAACTGGATGATGGAACGAGCCAAAGTTACTTACTGGTCGTCGACGAGTCGATCGCTGAAGACGCGGTAGACTTCGTGGATCCAGAGCCGCAGGAAAGTCTGCTTCGAGTATTGGTAATCTTTGTGACTGCGTAGCAGACCCTGGAAGACCTAGAACAATAAAAGCATATTTTTGCCGACTATATTAGAGTGTAAATGAACCAGATTTGATTTTCGTTTACGTGTTCATTGTTATAACGGCACATCAATTGTGGTGTTACGCATGATGTCTTTATTCTTATGGATACAAAATACTTTTAATGTATTTCGAACGTACACGAAAAATAAAAATAAAAGGAAGATTATACTGTTTTGCTAGTTTATTTAACTTGAAAAAAGATGGTTAATTTTGTAAAACAAGATATTACAGATGTAAAAAAGAAGATTCAGCTTTTTTTCAAGAAGTTTAGGTTTATGCTTTAAAAAGTTTATTTGGTGATACGTTTATTCAACGGATACGAAATGGTTGTATCTTTTTTATATTTTTTTCATGTAACATGTGATGCATTTAAACAAATTTAATTACAATTTTAATTTAATTTTTAAAAGTTTCATATCAACAAGTTAAATGAAATCTGTATTGTTTTCGTAAAAAAAACCATGGTATTTACTTTTTTAATTGAAAAAGATTCATTCTTATATCTTTGTAGAAAATGTTATCATTAAATTTTATCATTACATTTTTTAATTTGCTAATTATATCAGTCAGAATAAACAACAACTTTTTGCTTTATGCATTAGAATTTAGTATTACATAAATAAAGCATTCTTCCGCTATTATATTAAGTCGTTTAATTGCCTTGTCCTTGCTCAATTTTTCCTAGTCATTTGATAATGTCCCAAAAAATCTACCTAGTGAAAACTAAACATCTAATCACCAAATTCCGAAAACACGGAAAGTAACCAAAAGAAAACTGAAATTGACTGACAGTAAAATAGAAGTAACTGGGGTTAAGCTGGAAGAGATCGGAAGTAACTGGAAATAAATTGAAAATGGCTGGCAGCAAATCAGCACTAGAAATACGTCGAAAAATTTCAGTGTGGAATATTAACTGTGTGTGAATTATTTCCGTCCAATAAAGATTTCAAGTAAATGCGAAAAATTACGTTTTCCAAACTTCTGCAGAAAACTCATTGCATCTACATAATTATGTTGTAACGTCTTAAGGTTTCCAATAAATTCAAATGATTATATATGTATACATTTTTTCAATTCTCTATTGTCATCATTATTGAATTACTTATCGAATATAGGTATAGATTTAAATTACACTTAATAGCCTTTTGATCGATCAAAATTATGAAATAATAGAGCAAATTTAGTAAAAAGAAAAATTAATATTTTTAAAAAATGCTCAAAATAAAAAGCAGCGTCTGTTAAAGAGTGTAAAAGAGAAGTATATACTATATTTTTCAAGTATTCGTAATTATTTTTTATGTTAATTCTAAAGCGTCGTTTTGATGACGAAATTCCGTTTTAAATTATTGACATCTCTTAAAAAAAATATATTATTCTTTTAGTGTTTAAGTCAGAATTAGTAGTAATCGATTAATTAACAAAAAATTTTATGATTATTGGTCGAAACATCCTTGATCATATTTTTACTTTTTAAATTTACAGATGTTAATTATTAAATCTTTTTAAAAAAATCACCATAAAAGTTATAATTAAAATGTAGTAGTAGGTTATCAGGTGAGCGTTAATGAGAGAGGAATTTTTTTCAGTTTATAAAAGAAATTTTCATCAATTTCCAAAATGTTTTATAAGTACTATCAAAGTTCATCATTACTTTTTTATAAATATTATAATGTCGATAAAAAAGCATCCGATATTAATACATTTTTTCCAAAAATACAATTTTGTCGGTATAACATGAAAATCAATCTTTTACGGAATTTTCCACCATTTTTCTTCGTCACGGATTCGATTAGATCCATTTACATTTGACCAAAATTTGATAATTAATGATTTTATATTGTGCAACCTCAACAAGCAGATTATATCATTTCATAAGATCGTTCGTCTACCAACCTTCGATATATCTCGCAAGTTGAACAAGTAATGCATCTTCATCGGCGTCGGCAGCATGTGAAGCACGACGCTATTGTACATGGCTATTGTGGCCTGCGTAATCTCGGTGGCTGCGAGAAAAGGAAAGCGGGAACATCAAAAAACGAGAGAAAAAAAAAGTGAATTTCCAGAGTGTAATATAAATTTTTTCGCTCGCGCGTGCGAGGCAGGGTATCAAAAAGTCGATTAGAGGGAATTTGTCCCGGGGCGTATATAGAACGAAAGTGAGCGGCGGAGAAAGAGAGAGAGGGGAGGGGGGCGACCGCTTACCGAGACCCTTGACTTCCTGGTGAAAATCTAATAACTGCTGATTCAGCATCGTGCCGTATATTCGCACGATTTGCTTCTCGGCGGGAAACGTCATGTTGATGACGTTGAACTTGGCGAGCAGCCTGTTTGTTATCGTGTTTCGGCCACCCCCCGGCGGCCCCATTGATGCCATTAATTGTATTTTCTGGATGTACTTTCGCTTCTGGTTCTGCCGGTCGTACCTGGCGGAAATTTCATTAGCTCTCTACAAAAGCCGAATTAGGTCTTTTTTATATGCGTAGGTGATGGAATATTTCCTACGCAAATTCTATTCTATAGGAGTAAAAAAGATGCGAGTATGACAATACAGTGAAATGTCAGCATGAGAATTAGTTTATTTTGACAATTTTTTTAGATCAATGGCTTTTTATGATCTAGATATGGAGGAAGTACGGTTTGGCATCAATTTTATATTACAGATACACTGTTAAAAATGTTATTAATTTTATGAAGCTTTTAATAAACATTTCGAATTTTGATTCATAAACATTATATTGTAGTTCAGAATTCACACATTTGTGAACTGATCTTTCAAACTGATTGTTGAGTTTAAAAGAATATTTTGAAATGACATTACCGTTATTAATTTGAATACCTAAATGTGATTGAAAATGTTTTTAAATTTAAGGAAACTTTAATATACATTTTGAATTTTTACTCACACGTGGAGGAATGATTAATATACGTATTTTAATTTTAAAATGCGTGTTTTAAAACAGTTTTCATGCACATGCATTAAATTCAAAATAGTGCTTGAATTAATATAGATATGTATTGAAATCTTATATGCGCATTTGTAAGACTATTTCACATACATGTGTGAAGTTCTGGTTCGGAATTTTTAACAGCGTATATTTTAATTACATGCAAGTGTCGACTAAATTGATAAATGATTATTAACTATAATTAAAGATAATTGAATACATTTAAGGAACTCCTTGTGATAATCGTAACTTTGTAACCCCATTAACAACAAATATTCATAATATAGATTCAGCTGACTTGAGGATCTCGGAACAATGATATTTACCAAAATCCGTAACCCATCCATTGGCGAATGAGTTCGAGGGGCGGCTGGGAGCCGTAGGTATCCTTCATGGGCATGTTGAAGTCGTCCATGTAAGTGATCATTGTTTTACCACCGACCGGCACGAACACCCCTTTCGTACGTTTCTCGACTCTGCTCTCGATCGCGTCCTGGTTGTAAAGTCAGATGCGCCTTTCTTAGAATAATAATGAGGTTAAAGATGAAGTGCACGCCGTGCACTTTTCTGATACAAGGCCTCTCGGAAATGCAAACTCCGTGCTTCCGTGCAAAAATACCTTCGTCGCAAAATACCATGTAAAATGCATACGTTAAGTGGAAAGTAGTATTGGAAAAATATAATTCCAATGATAAAAGGTTAAATTGAAATATATTGAAACGGTTCTCGAAAATATTTTGAACATTTGATTTTCAAAAAATTTTTAAAATAAAAATTCTCCCAACGAGTTGCGAATATTCATTTAAGTATAAATTGAAATATAAATTCCGAAAATCGAAGTAATGCACAAGATTCATTGATTTCCAAAAATCAACTATAATTAATTAAATAATTAACTACTTTGTTTTTAATTTCATGTTTGAAAACATTCTCTTTAGAAGATAAAATGGTCATTTTCCAGCTTATGTGTTAAAAAAAATACCTGCACATTTTTCGATGACGTTTGTGCCGACATATTCAGCACGAGTACGCTGTATTTACGGGGCTCTAGAGAATTTCCCACTGACTGAGCCGTGGACGTTTTTCCTGTACCGACTGGCCCCGCCAACAATACCGGATGTCCGTGAGCCAACAAGACGTTCACGAGATAATCGTACCGAACTGTGTCCACCGTCGGCACTATTATCTTGTAAAAAGGTGTTCTGCAGTACAATTTCAACAAAGCATGAGAACTCCCGTCCTGAATAAAGCAATTTGGAAAACTCGTCGAGTTTCCAGTCGGTCTACATATAGCGGCGAGAGTATAGCCTTCGTATATAACAGAGTTTAAAGCACGCGCAGCTTAGTGTCAGCGTAAAATCAAAAGTGTGGGAAACGTGAAAAATTATTCATTTTTCGCCGCGTCATTATCACGCGAGAATTCTTCCGCAGCAGGCGAAAAAGTTGGGCAAAATTGTATTATATTCCGGCTCTCGCGCCACTTAGAACGAGCGGCGCCGGGTCGCGCTCGTGTGTCTGCGTCCACTCACCCGGGCTGAAACTTCCAGGCGGACGACAATTTTTCTTCCCAGGAGACGAAGCCGCGCTGTCGGACGTCGACGTAATATTCGTAGACGGTGTCGCGCAGGGGGAAACCCCCGCCCTCCATCTCCCGCACGAAATTATCCATTTTTTGCCGGCCCTCCTCGTCCACGGAGGCGCACAGTGACCAGATCATGCTGCGAGGGGACCCCCCGCCCGCCCACACGTAAGCGTATATATGTGTGCGTGTGTGTACGGCGGCGCAGCCGGTCGGTATCCCAAGTCAATTTCCAGGCGAGTTTGATTTACGAGATTCGTCGAATCACATGTAGCGAAGAGGAAGGAAGGAAGGAAGGAAGGAAGGAAGGAAGAAAGGAAAATTTCATCGAATCATCGTTATGCTTCCAAATATGTCTTATTCAAACTCGCCGAGCACGAATTCAAGCGCCGCTGCTTTTTATTAGAGGGCTCTCGCATATTGCGTTGTTGCCTTTCCCCCCACTTCTACTCGACGAGTTCTTTTTTTTTATTAATTTCGTTGAGTACAGAGAAAACTGCTCGAGATGACGGAGACATTTCAGATTTCCGGTTTTTCTACAGTAAATTTTCATCGTCGGCTCTCTTGCAACATTATTATATTTGTTGAAGTCGAACTTTCAACAAATATCTCAGATTTGTGTCTTAAGTGGCACTTTCTTATTATATGTATAAATTTAGATTGAGCAATTACATTATGCTTAATGTTACGGACTCATTTCCAAAATTGCCAAAGATTCAGTTAGAGAGGTATTATAGTAGTACGTCCGAATTCTCGGAACGCAATACAACTGCTCAAATGACCCGGATTCTGGGAAAATTACACGGGTTAATGGTAACCATAATGGTGATAAAATAAAGAAATCCCCGGAATTGCTGCAACGAACCGTTTTATGGGTTAACGGATATACACGGAGGTAATTCTATTGAATTTCAAGTAAAATGGTTGCTTTTAACTTGATTTTGAATACGTGTTTATCCGTTTTATTAGAATTATTTTAACTTTATTATTTTTCCTAATTATTCTTTCGCAATTAAATATTTTTTGTAAATTCGTTTATTAATGGATACATCATGACTGTAGATACAGAAAAGAAAATATTGATGTAATCATGTAGTTTACACATACGATCGAAAATTTCGGATATTTAATAGTATATTGTGCAACAAGGGGAGAAAAAGAGTTATTTCTGAAATAGCTTTTGTTCACGTGTGACACGCCGTATTTTTTTTGAACGAGTGCATGAAAGGGCCTTTTTATATGCATAAAAGTTGGGTAGGTGATCGTGTATTTTGAGTCGTGCACAACACATAGTTAAAACTGATTATATTGTTAATATTTTACTTCAAATATGCGTGCTCTTTTTATATCAATTATATCTAATTTGTAAATATTCATTATTTTGTAATTTAACTTTAAATGTTCTGAATATCCTTCTAAATAGGTCAAGAAGCTGTAAAATGCATGGATTCGATAGTAGAGGACAAATCCACAAAATCCCCGCTAAACTTTGAAAAAAAAAAAATTTTTCTCTCCTTTTTTTTTAAATGATTTTCTACATGACTTTCAGGCATGAAAAAAGGCCTGTTTTATGCAGGTGTTGAAAAAAATATATTCTACAGCAAACTTTAATAATTATTTTATTTATTTTATTCGAAAAAGACTTTCAAAGTCTAATAAAAACTTAATGATATTCTAATAGGTTATAGTTTCTACACAATTTACAATATACCACAGTTTTCTCTGCAGGCAACTACTTGGATTATGTGAAATTCGGATGCAATTATGTAAAATTAATATGGAATATAATTACTTACCAAAACAAAAACCACAATTTGCACATAGTGTTAAACGCATCCCGGTCGTCTAATAGTTCAACTCCATTCTGTGGCGTAGCTAGGACCTCGAGGAGTTTACAAAGCGATTGTACAGCATTAGGTTCCGGTACGGTAATAAGTTCATTGCAACTAGTCCTTTTGAACTCCAAAATTTTGTTGACATACAAATCAAAGTATTTGTTCGTCTATAAAATGCACATTATTGTTGAAACATTATTTTTATGTATTACAATTAAAGTTTATGATTGAAAAGTTTTAATTAACAATATTTTTATTGAACTTAAAGTTCATATATGTTCTGTATGTAATATTACAAAAAAAGAATTTACGATAAAATAATCTAATATTTAGCAATATATACACTATTAATTTAAATTACCTCTTCCACGAATTCTGGTTGATTTTCATATTTTTGTAACCAAGAGTCGACATATGGCCTCCAACCGAAATCTTTGTAATCATTGTAAACCATTCCGGCACGTGACACCGTTGCGGGGGAAGCGACGGCAAGATCTTCCACTTCAAAGAGAAGTGAAACTTGTTCCGGTAATGTGATTCGGTCGTTATTAATTAGAGTCAAGATCTTTAAGACATACGATAAATTAATTAATAAGAGATATTTGAACGTTATGTTTATTTTATTAAACATAGATAACATTTTCATTAAATAGAGTATAGAAAATAATTATATATTATAAACGTTTTGAAACATTTTATATACATGTAATTTTTGGAATAGTTAGTAATTATCATTGTGTAACAGTATGGTAGCTTACTTTATTATCATCCATCACGCTGTTCATGTTTTCAATCCAAACTGCATCGACCGGTCCGTCAAATACAATCCACTTTTCGTCTGGACTATCATCTGAAATAAGTTCGGATTGTCCACTACTTCGCTCTCGTACATTATTTTATTATAGCTTAAAATTCTTGAAGCTTATTCGATAGATTATTCATAGTGGGTGAACATAGGAAATACGTTAAGTCAATGCGATACATAAAATTACCGGAATGTCCATAATGTCTCGAAAAGTGGAATTACCCCAGATTCAATAAGAAAGAAAAAAAAAAGCGGAGAGCTCATCGAGTTGTAAAATACAGTCGAATAATAATCGCCGGATGGGTTTACGACACGTGTAATAAAATTCTTGTCGTATGGGAGGGCTAGGGAAATTTGCGAGGCGGACGATGGGTGGGAGGGAAGGGCCCTTACCGGCGCAAGTTTTTCGCATTATCGACGAAATCACCCCATCGGACCATTCTCCTGTCGATAAATTATACTCCCCATATAATTCGCCAAGATTCAGGGCCTTGGGATTGATGGGGAATTCATGCACGACGTTAAAGCCCGGCTTCCCATCCCTCGCCATCGTCGTCAGTGTGTTCTGCAGCGTTCGCCACGTGGCCGACTTGGCCGTGTTCGACTGGCCGACTATCATGGTCGAGTGTCGCGAATTTTTCGTCTCGTAAAGCTCGATTACTTTTGTGATAAGCGCCGGGATGGGCTGGAAAGAGGAAGAGACGAATGGCGCGATAAAAACTTGCTCGCTTTTATCTATATTTATAAACTTTCCCCTTTACTTTTACTGAGATATTTTTTCCTTTTATTTGAAACCGCAGTTTAACAAAACAATTCATTTTCTAGGAAAAGAATAGCGTTTTTATGTTATACATTCTGGATAAATATTGGATATCTTCGTATTGTATGAATTGAGTTCTCTAACGAATCGTGAATTAATAAAAACGGTTTTGCAATATTGATTGAATTTGTAAAAATAACTTTTATACTGTATCAGTAGAAACTGAAAAAAGCAATTTAATAATAATAATTTTTCAAGAATATTTGTTTCAGATTCGTTGTTGTATTTAAAATTATCTACTAGAATTATAAGTTATATTTAAAAAGAAAACTACTCCTAAGAAAAAAGTTAATAAGGTCTTACGATTTTTTCTCATTGTGGAAGAAGCTCATAACTTTACCTGCAACTTCAACTTGATTGCTTCGTTAGTTATGTAACCAATGAGCTCGTCGTAGTCGACTGTGGGTACTTGAATTCCCGGGAAGAGGTCGGATGTGATCCCTATGAAGAGTGGCAGATCGTCTGTAGTGAGTTTTGCTAGATTCATGTCTTTCATTGCCAGAATAATGACCTGTAATTCGGAAAGAAGACTACAGTTTTGCCTCGTTGCTCTATTTCTTTTGACGTTTTCAGCTCATAGTATTCCTTTTCTAAGGAGTTGAATAAATGAAGCATAAAAAAGTCTTTAAAGAATTCTTATTTCAAGCACCACCAGATTTGCCGGTAAATAAAGGGAAAAATGCAAATTATTGTATTACATATGTTGGGTGAATAAACGAAAAGATAAAAAAGACTCCGTGGTAAATGCATATATCTTTGTCCGATTCCATTATTCGTAATCTTTTTATGTTCCCCTGGCATACGATACTTTATATAGTTAATCAAATGAATAAAAATCAGTATGTAACAATAATGCAATGTACCTAAAAGTATTACTTATAGTAGTTCAAATATCAAATGCCAAAATTTACTTTTAAGTGGTACATAGTTATCAAAGAAAAGCAGAACATTGTTCTTAGTCATAAAGTTAGCCAAAAAAGTAGGTAATTTATGGTTAACATTTTTACCAGGGTCTGACATAAAAAAATGACGTTTTTCAAAAAATAACATATAACTAAAATCACCTCTTCGTCAGGGAGGTGCGGATAAAGTCGACGTTTCTTGCCGGCATAACGAGTCAAAGTTACGATGCCGCGCAGCCCAAAGTCATAATGAAACTGCTTGCTGAGCTGCTGCTTGGCCAACGAGTAAAGCGTATCGACCTGAAAATTCGACGATTTGCTTAAATAATTCTACAAGTGCGCGTGTTACCATTCGCTTTAAGAAATGTTCCGTGCGCCGCCGAATTCAATTTACATAATTCTAATCCCACAAATATTTATTAAGCGCAGTTGGCAGCGGAAGTTCCGTTTCACTTCTAATTTAGCTAAAAGCCCGCTCGCGGCGCTCGCGTTTAAGCAGCTTATTACTGTATACCTTTCTCGCGAGTGCGCGCGTGTTTTGGAAGCCCTCGCCGAACAAATTGATCTCGGCTATCATGCTACTGTCCGGCACCATCATGGAAATGGGTCGGAACATGGACTTGAGGTTGTCGGGCAGCTCGGTCCGGCCGGCGTAGCCCGGATTCATCGTGATGAAGACGCCGCAAGTGTGGACCAGTCCGATCTCCGCTCCCTCGAAGACAAATCTCGTTGATTTTTGCGCGAGAGCGCTCAGGATCGAGAGGATCTGCTGGGCGACCACCGACAGCACCTCGATGTTGATTCTGGGGTTCGAGTCAATTTCTTCGATTAAATTGCAACGCTCGCCGATACACTTGTGTTTACTCGGCGGGACATGTATTTCCATTAATGAGATAAAATAATGTAAAATTTCATTATTCGATTGGTATTTCATATTTTTAAAATTTTCTTTCTTCATATTTATTTAACGTTATTTTCATGCATTCGGAGAATTTTTAAATTTTTTATTAAAGTAAAATTATCTTCTCATATGCAAATATTTTATTTGCGTTATGTATCACAATTTCACGTCAATATCATGTTCTGCATATTAAAGTTATTCAACTCTTATCTTTTTTCTTTTTATCCTCGTATTGGACTTAATAATATCAAGATATCGATTTTCTAATTAATAAAGTCTGAAAATATTCCATTATTTACATAGTTATAGATTATTTTCTGGAAAGGAAACATTTTTTAGTATATAAACATCGTCGGTGCACGTTCCAACGATATAGTGCAATACAGTATATAATCTGAGCACTGTTTAAAGTTACTACACGTTCGACTTTTCAAAAAACAATATGCATATATATTCCAAATTAACCATTTCGATGCATAAGATAACACAGTGAGCGAGGCGTAACGTTAAAAGCAGTGCCTCAGACATCACAAGACGTTAAAAAGTGGATTTTACGAGCACACGCGCGCGGCGCAATGAAAATCCGCGAAAGAAGCGTAAAATTGGCCGAGCGAGCGGCCCTCTTCGTTATATATGTATATACACGCACCTATTGAACTCGTCGAAGCATCCCCAGGCGCCGGACTGCGCCAGCCCGGAGAACATGCGGCCCATGCTCTTGTAATCGAGACCTTCCGAGCAGTTGACGACGATGACGTTGAAGCCGAGGGCTTTGCCGAGATCCTTGACGGTCTCGGTCTTGCCGGTGCCAGCCGGGCCCTTCGGGCTGCCGCCCCTGTGCAGGTGCAGCGCCGTCGTCAACGTAACGTAGCATCTGTTTTACGAGCGAGCAAATACCGACTTATTAGCGGCGACTGTATATAGTACATGTACCCACTGCACGCGCAGACGCTGCGTACGGAGAGAGGAGACAGTATATATATATATGCACGCGCTGACTTTACGAGTACGCGCGCGGGCTTTCCGCTATTGGCGGGAGGGTCGAGACAGCTATATAGACGCTCTGTCGCTCGGGGAGAGAGAGAGAGAGTAGATGACTACGTCGGGGAGCAAGCATATCGCGAGGAGGACGTAATGCCAGCCGTACTTTTGCCTTTTAACGTCGATTCGCTGCCCGGGTGTAAGTGTATATATATACGCGCGCCTCCCTTTTCAATTTGCTTTGTTATCTTTGTCGGCGCAAGAAGAAGGCGGGATGTAAAATGCCGGGGAGCAACAATGTTCTAGCGGGCGATAATTTACACGGGCGACTGATAAGGCAAGTGCCGGGCAATTAGCGTAAAGGAGCAGTTGCGGCTGGAAAATTTGCATAAGCACGCGCGCGAAACCGAGGTCGTTTTCGTTTTTCATTTTCGTCCGCGTTTCGATGAGATTATTATACGTTATATATTTTGAAATTTGTTTAGCCTCGTCTCGAGTTTCTGTTTACTATGTGATTTTGCAAGTGCGACCTCAATTCCAACTATTTTAAAAGAAAATGCGGTGTGCTAAAACTGTTTGGAATGCCGACTATGCGCTAAGAATCCTTCATCGAGGCACATAGGCATGCGCGGCCGCGTCGTTACCGTTCTCGATTCATCCAGACCTCACTCGTATATGCACGCGACGATGAAAATTCACACTTATAAATTATGAACCAAAAATATTTCTTCAATAAATTCCTTGCTGTTTAAATTGAAAAAAGAGTTATATCTAGTGCTATATAGTTATTGTGCTGCTTGATTAAATATCTTGAAAAAATTGACCAAAGTGTAATGTGTTTATAGCTCTTTAACATTGATTAAATTATGCCCCAATTTGTGGTCAACCATTTGTATGTGAAGATTTACGAAATTCTATACAACAAGAATTGTTTAGTTATTTACAGTCTTTTTTCTGGTAAGTTAAAAATTCCTGGCTACACAATTATTTTGCACATAATTTCAACGAGAATCTTATTTTTAGATTGAAAATTGACAATAAAAGTTTTTTTATCTGATAAATTTCTTAGCGTCAAAAATAATTTAGAACTTTGTATTCCCAAGAATTCTATACTTTAAAAACTTGTTTTTTTTCGATTTTTTTGCTTTGTTTGCTAAACAAATATTGAAAACTATAGAATCTATATTGATAGTATAGTGTTATTGCGGGAGTGTCGGATTCTATTTAAACCATTGACTAACGGTTTTTTCTCTGTAAATAAATACGAATTTATTACTTTTTTTTATTAGATCTTTTTTTTTAATTCAAAACGTATAATCTAAACGTAAAATCACAAATGTTAAAAATAGGTGACATATATATGAGTGCCACCGTTCAACTCAGAAAAGGGTTAAACGCAGCGACGGTGATATCACAAGATAAATAGAAGGAGAGAGAGAGAGTTTGGGCGTACACTTTATGATTAAACATTGCACATGAGGAAGGATGGGAAGAGGAGCGGAAAATCAATATCAATAATTAATCCAAGAGCCAAAAGCAAACGCGTATCGCTTGGTCAGCCCTGTTTGACGTGTGTATATATACGTACACACACCCACACACGTACAGTCGCAGGCGTTGGCGCGGAATTTGAAAAGTGAAGAGGACAGAGGGCGAGAAGAAGAGAAAGAGCGCGCGCGGATGCAGGGAGCGAGAGAGAGAAAGCGCGCAGGACGTTGCTCCTCTTGAGTCGAATGAATTTACGAGCGCGCGCGCTGGCGAATATACATCAAGGTCGGCCCGCGATAAATTAGAGCGTCCATTTCGTTCCTTTTATCGCGATTAAATCGATACTCCTTAAGCTCGGATAAATTCCCGGCGACTCTGCCGCCGCCGCCGCCGCCACCGCTTCTGGCGGGACAAATAAACGACGGGGGATGAGAAATAACTGCAGTTATAGCGGAAGACCCATTGAACAATGGACAGCTATGCGCCCGCGCCCGGCAAGCCTGCGTGTTGTGCATTCGCGCGTGCCGTGCGAGCAAGACTTGCTCGCTGCTACTGCAGCTATATATACATCGCTGCCGCCGCTCTGTTTCCGAACTTTTGCGCGCTTCCAACCCTTTCGAAAACACGATATTTCAGATACTTCGCATTTCCATATTTTATTAAAAAGTCGCGAGGCCGGGAGGGACTAAGTGTATAGTGTTTTTCGACTTCCCTATACTTACGAGGTACAAACAAGGAATAATGAATGTGTGATCATCTTTGTCGCGTCTACGAGTTTTCCCTATTAACACGCAATTTATTGATTTGGTGGATATTAATTCTTATATTTTAACTAAATTGTAAGGATTGCGAATGAAATATTTTTATGAGTAATAAACAAGCACTTTTATGTGATTTCTTTTAATTTGAATGACGTTTGACTATTTTTTCTTCTATGCTTTACTATGTAGTAGATGAAAAATTGTATTTATATATTGTATGAAAATTAATGACAATAGAAAATGTCAGTATATAGATTTTTAATATAGATTTTAAATTCAATCTTCAAAATATGACACTTTCTTGTACGTTTGTACAATTTATAACACTGTACTAAAAAATAACACAATTCAGTATAATCATCCATTACACAGTATAATATGTAAGAATAATGCAAGAGCTTGTGCTGGAAAATTCTTACCTGTCGGTCAGCGGTGTGATAACGAGTCTTTCGGAATTACCAAGATATTCATATCCGTATACGAAGGAAGTATTTGTCTGGCGGACGATGCAGTCGTCGACATCTCTATCCCAGTAGAACCGTAATTGCGACATCCACTCAAAAGCCGACACGTCTCTACAATCTACGAATTTAAGGATTAACATAATTTTAAAGATAAATTTATTATACTTAGCAAACTCAAATTGCATAAAATAAATAAAAAAAAAAGAAATTTTACAATGGTTGGAAAAGTATAAGGTAAAAAATTGGTAAAAACTCATAGTAACATTTCTACTTTAAATCCAGTTATTTTTGAGAAATTCAATAGAATTACTTATTGCAGCTTGCTGCAAGTGGTATGTTTTAATACAATAGTTTTTCAGAAAAATCTTATAATAAACTGAATCAAGAGGTCTACAAAAACTTACAGAAGCTTATCAGATTTCATTAACGTCTTTAACACTATATATATTCTGGATCATGAAAATATGTACGTCTCACATCTATGATAGATGACAATGCTACTTACCGTTCAAGCTTTAATAAAGTTATAATTTTAAATAGGCAAATCAATGGTTATAATTCTAAATCAAAGTTTGAAAACGTCTAGCACGAAGAAAGTGCGTGTGAATATTGCTAGTCACCTTGAGTAAATATTTAATAATAATATTTTTTAAAGTACTGTTGTTCATATAAATATATTTGTGTATAACCCGAGGTATTTGTGAAATTGTTGTCGCTATTATGTGCAATTTCAAACAAGGCAGCTTTACATCGTAAATAAAACTGATTGTAATATCTTATAAAATTTTTCTAAAACAAAATAATTCTTAAATGTTTCAAAGAGGATACATAATTGTAATTCATAAAGGTTTTAATAAATAGATCTCAACTTTAACAAAGAAGGGTTTTGTTACTAAAACACTTGTTTTTGATTCTAGAAAAAAAAATAAATGACAGCTATAATGGTTTTAAGCTTGTAACTAAGATAACGTATGTTATAGAGGATCTTACAAAGTAGATTTAGATAGTTTTACTTTCTTAAGACCATTTTTCTCAACTTGGATCTCATCAAAATAATATTTAGTTTATTCGTGAAGAAGTTTTAAGATGATATGCTTTACTAACATACACACTTACCGACATTCACTGATTTTTCAAATTTACTTTTTAATATACATATTTTCTTTAATATTCGAACACAGTAGGTACATTCTATGTAGTAAACAGATTGTGCACGATCTTCAATAATTTTGAAAATACGAAAATTGATCGAGAAATATGAAAAATCAAATACGGAAGTATGTAATTGAGTACGACCTCCCCTTATAAATTCTACTCCAAAAATTAATCTTTCCCAAAAATCAATTGATATAGTGAAACTTTAATTTCTCTTTTCAGGTTCAAATGATTTGTACTGTTTTGTAATAGGCATTTATCAACTTCAGTAAGTGGTACTTTATTAGGTAGAATTCCTGAATGGAAATAGGGAAATGTGAATTTCAAGAATGCGTAAAATTTGATGAGTTGCTACTTTCTAAATAGAATGTTGCTATAATTAACCTTTGCTGTATACATCTCGAAATAATTCAATGCGTTACACACGGTTGAACTTCATCCCAGCGTTTAAATTGTTACTACACTGACACTTTTTAATACTCGATAGTGTTTCAGAAAAAATTGAAAATGTTTTTCGAACCTTCCGAAATAAGCAAGCATATGATTTGTTTACAATATTTTTGTTATTAAACCGTTGGGATGCATCCAATCAAGTACAGTGAAGGTTAAACCAAATTCAATAAAAGTTTTAATCAGTCTTTAACAACAATGAAAAAGTTAGTTCCAAATAGTGATTAGTATATTGATTTGGGGATTTTTGATGACTATATTTTTCTCAATTATTACACTAGAATTATTACACATTAGAACAATTTTTTCACTTATTAATAAGATAAATTGTCACTTGTACTACAAGTAAATAATCTTTTACTTCCAAGTTAGTAAAATTTTCACTTTCTCCATAAATTAACAAGATTCTCACTTATGTATAAGTGAAGTTTTTACTCATTTCAATAGTGATTATAAGAAAAATAAACTTAGCAAATAATCGCTCTTGCTTGTATATACGAGGTGAAAATTTAATACATAAATTATTGAAATAAGTATTTCTTCAATTCAAATATTATATACGTTACTAAAAAGTTTATACTTATTTAGTAACTGAAATAATTTTGACTTAACTTATAGAATAATAAATGAAACAGTTTTGACTCATAGAATAAGTAAACTTCTGTACTCATTGAATAAGGAAAATTCTGCACTTATTGAATAATTGAAATAGTTTTTACTTGTCGAATAAGTGAATATTCATTTATTCGCAGTGAACGACTTTTTACTTTCCAAATAAGTGAATATTGACATGTAAGAGCTGAATTTTCACTTATTCAAATTTAAAGAGTATATAACTGTGTTAGTATATTTCAAAACATTTTTAAGAAACTTCCAATTCAATATTTTTTTTAGGAAAAAAAAAACATTTGTTACGGTGAATCTAACCCCGCCACGTTCGTCCAGCCCATTGGCTTTATATATAGGTGAGCGTATACAAACATACAGCAACGTCAACACACACTTGTGCACAAAATGCAAACATACACACTTTCCACACGAGCTCACCCGAGCGCACCCATATATCCGACTAAGAGCTGCATATATACATTTAGCGAGTGCGGCGAGGATCGAAAATGCCGATATGCGCAGGTATGGAAGGCGCGGCGGGGAAGGGAGGGCAGGGCGAAATTTGCCGGGGCCACGCGGGGGCTAGATACGAAAAAAAAACATGTAGGAGGTCGGGATGATAAAGGACGGAACTATATCGAGGAGTAAAGGTGAAAAACGCGCTCCCAGATATATAGGTAGGGACGAGCGCGAACGCGCGGAAAAGAGTGATTAAGGACGAAAAAAGACGACTACAGTGTGCGTCTGTGTATCAGAGAAGAGCTTGGGAGTCCGATAAGGTGGATGTAGGAGTGTGCGATGGCGAAAAGAAGAAGCGTTAGCGCGATAGGAATACATGGAGGTATGGCGATACACTGATTAAAACAAATCGGGGTTAGTAAAGCTGAACATTTTTTCAATTTGCTGAATTCGATTAGGAAACGTCAATGAAATAATAATAAGGGTTTTTAGATTTGAATGGAGTGCAGTACATTAACGAAACTAATGAAAATAGCTGAAATATTTATACGCTGTTCGGTTTTGTAAGACTTTTTCATGTATACTGTCTATTGAATTAAAGAGCTGAGAGGTTCATAAAGGATAACTTACTGGACTTGTACATTTTCTCAATGACGTCCCTCGCGTGGATCTCGATAACGACGATGGCTTTCAGTTTGAGCCTCTGTAGCCTATCGAGATTTCCCCGTACGGCTTCCGAGTACTTAGCAAGTGCTTGATTCTGACGACGTTTTAGTTTTTTTAGCGGCTTCTTCGACTCGACCATTCTAATAAAGATTAGGAAATTAATTAAAACTTCCATTAACGTAACTGGATTATAAGGATTATTGTCTTCGTTATTAGTACCGATAATTATTCATATATTTTATCACATTTAAAATTAATATTTTGGCCCAGCTTCTAATGAAAAGCATTCACAATTATAATATATCTTGTTTCAAAAGATTATGAATTTCGTTACTTGTATTGATGATTGAAGAACTCATTGAAAAGTTGTTTTATGTTCAAAAATATTTATCAATTAAATCGTTTATTAGAGCAGCTACAACATGTACAGAAGATCTTTATGTGCTTGTTTACGAGTCTAATAATGTGTAATCATGTTATGTGTCTAATAATGTGTAATAATGTTATGGGCCGTGTAAGTACTGTAGACATGATAATGTGTTTGATGAAGCATGACCTGTGGATATAGAAGCAAAAGGCGAGTACCTTTATATAATATTTCTTCAATGATAATATTTATATTTATTATAAAAATAAATATTTAAAATAAATATTTATATCGGTAATTATTAAAAAAAAGTTTTTGGTAGTATAAGGAAAATGTTCAAGTACCGGAAAAGTTAACTTTATCGAAACATCCTAGTACCCAGTAAATAACTCATAACTTTTTGAGGAATTAATATTTTTTAATAAACCAAAGTTGAAATTAACGCTTTTTTATTTACTTTTATGATTTTGTTGTACTTTCTTTTTAAACGTAACCTTTAAACAAAATGACGCATATTTGAATTAGGTAGTTCATATTTGTAAGAAAAAAGATCCATTAGGACGCATTACGTGTACTGGGCACAAAAAGTTGCTTTGCAAAGTGAAAGCCTTACCTCGTCAAAATCCATTTTCCAAAAGCTGTTACCTTAAGAAGCCTCCCCGTTATTAGCCCTTTTTGTACTATAAAAGCCTCCCCGTTATTAGCCCTTTTTGTACTATAAAATTCTTCATGAATAATTTCAAACAGGGTAATAATGCTTATACAATGCAGAGGACACATTTTCGTTAAGTTCACTTATTCGATTTTTCGAACAGTGTTAAAACATATTTCATATTTTATTAACAATAGCAAAGAACAAACATTTCGTATAAATGCTATAAAAAACATTTTAATATAACGAAGGCTATATTAAATTATTATTCATTTACATTTTCCATGATTTCCTTTTAATTTTGGCATATATTGTCAAAAATGTTAGTCATTCATCATACTTGAATTGATTCCAGACAGAGGATAACAATAACAATCGAAACAATTTTAATAAAAATTCGAACGAAGGAAAATTTTTAATTAACATCGGCACGTCGCATATTGTATTTCATTTTTATTTTGTAAGTTAATACATCCGCAATTATTCGGTAAAATATTTGCAATTTTCCCAATTTCACTTTCACGAACGAAATACAATTGAAACAGACAGAGATTGATATTTTCCGGGGAGCTTGGAAACGCATCGCCGCGTGTAAAATCGAAGATAACCACGTGGACGGTGCAGCTGTATAAATATATATATGCATTCAACAATAGCCATAGAATCGTAACGGTACATTCTCCCTTCCTCCTCCGTTCTTCTCAGCCACAGGGAAAAGCTACACTGAGCCGGTCGCGCGCGTTATAGACTTTTCGAGGCCGTCCTCCTCGCTCTCTCCCTCTCTACCTGCAGAGAGCGAGACGGACTGCACGTCTTCGGGCGAAACAACGCCGCGGCGGCAGCAGCTCTCGCGGGCCGCAGTCCTCGCCCGCCTGAAACTATGCGCGACCGGATTTCGCTCGCACTCGGACGCGTTCCATGGGGCGACAGGCGCCGAGATAGAGAAGAGAAAGGCATAGCTATAGAGACACGGGGAGCGGGTGAGAGCGGAAGCGGAGAGATGAAGAGGCCCGGCTAAATTATTCACGGTACGGCTAGTATATGCAAACGAAGAGAAGGGTTCGAAGGATGGGAGGAGAGAGGCGCGTCGTTGTCTCGGACTGTGTGTGTGTGTGGGTGTCTATATATCTATATGCGCGCAAACGTCCGTACGGAGAATATGCAAAATTTCTCTTATTAGAGTTACCGGTGCAGCCCGCCGATCCGCGTGAGCGTGCAGCCTTAATTCTCACTCACGAAACCGCCCCCCCCCCCCCCCGCGCGCTCACGCTTTATCCATCCTAAACTGTGCCGAGTTGTAGCTAGCGCCCGGTCTCCAGAGTTTGCTTCTGTAACGTGCCGGGCGATACTTAAATTTACGTATGCATAAACACTTCGACGACGACGACGACATCGGTGGCGGCAGGCGTGCTCCTCTGTCGTCGCCGGCGCTTGCCGCGGGCAATAATATTTTCCGCTGACGATGGATCTACTGCTGAGAGCAAGTTTCACGACGTCGCCGACGCCGCAGCCGCAGCCGCTGCTCGCGGCTACGTAAACACGCTGCTTTTACGAGCCGCTTACGCGCTCTTTAGCGATTGCTTCAGTATATACGCCTGCCGTGGATATATATGGATTAAGCGGTATTCCGTATATAAACATGCTTAAATCTTTATTTTCATTTGATATTCAAGAGTAGAGTACCTTTGAATGAAAAGTTAAGAGACCGGCAATTATTTCTATTTGCAGAATGTATTTTTCGTATATAAAATGTTTATGTGGTTTATTTTATATTTGCGTCGAAGAAGAGAAGTCAGAGTAGCTATAGTTATGAATTTTATTAAATTATTGTTGTGTACGTTGGTTCTGTTTCCATCAATACATTGTCTTTATACATAAAATCAATGTATAAAAAATCATGATAATTAATATGAAATTGAGGCACACAAATATAGTCATATTTGTATTTCATTGATACTTTACACCAATAACACAGAATCGTCCAATAAGAAAGTAATTTTTGTACCAGCATGTGCCCAAACAGAGAAGAGTAAACCGGTATCGGCCTCCATAATTGTCCCAAACATAACTTTTGGTGCTCAATAATTAACGTTCAAAACAGGATAATTGTTGTATATCACTCTATGGTTCTCTGTGGACCGTAAAAGGTAGAATGGAGAATAGGAAAAAAGGATCAAAACATAAATGTTGAAAATAAGAAATAAATTTACAAAAATGTGCGTTTCGACCCGACTCGTCTATTGGGCTCTTCAGAAATAAAAAAGATCATTTTTCAAGCATAAGTAAGAAACGATTTTAGGAAAAATAGAAATTTTTGTTTGATCCTTAAACCTTTTTTTTCCTTAAAAAAATTTTTTTATTACTCGTTTTAACGTTTTGTTTTTGTATAAAAGACTTTTCTACATTGAATGATTTAGATCTGAAAAATATAATTTTTCTACATTTAAAAAATAAATGTTATTTTTGGAGCATTTGGGTCTATTATTGCAGCGTATTTCTTACTTTTGTCACAAACAAGGCGACAATTCAATAATAATTTTCAACCCCATGATTTTTGCTTCCATTCTACACTGTGAATTTTGAATTTAAAATATTGAACGAAGATATGTTCGAGAAGATGGTATTCTTTTCCTAACCCAAAACCGATTCTATCATATATTGCAAAATACAGGGAAGATTTGGTGGACAGTAATAGGTGACAGACGGTAAGGCAAAACTGTCCCCTAAAGGGAAATTGCATTTTGAAATCATAATAAAAAATCCGAACGTTTTGTGGTTTTCTAATAGAACTGAATTTATCCCCCGAAAATAATGATCTAATACATTCTATAGGTATACATACATTGTTAGTAAAGTGATAATCAAAAATGAATAAATATTTGAAAATCAATGCATAACTAGATGGAATTTTTATAGTGTCTGTAATTTTTACTGGAAAATATTTTTAATTGATATTTATAGTTTTTTTCCTAGTTTTTCATAACATTTCATTTCGTTTTTTGTACTTTTTCATTATTTATCATAGTAAAATGGAGAAATCTAAAAGTCATTAAATATATGTTCACATAACCACGTATACACATGACATAAAAGAAAGTAAATTTTTCTGTGTTTCGCAGAAAGGTGCTAAAAAATCGACGTGTTGAAAAGAAAATGAGTAGGAGCTAAATTTAACGGTTACAAAGAAACATCGGTTAGGTGTGCAATATTATTCCATTCTAAGGCTGGAGAGAGAGTGAGTGAGTGAGAGAGAGCGTGAGTGAGAGAGAGAGAGAGAGAGAGAGAGAGAGAGAGAGAGAGAGCTCAGCAATGTGAGAAAGTCAATTCCTTTTTGAACGGAAAAACAAAATTTTTTACAAACGATAAATCTACTTTGGTATACTTATAAAAAATGTTTTAATATTTTGATAAAAAATAATATTTTCTTAAATATTAATTTGATGTCTGGATTCTTGGTTGTGAAAAGAAAATAATATGAAATGAATTAAAATTTTTGATATATAAATAAACCGATTTTCTTTAATTTTCCACCCATATAATGCAATAGTTAAAAACCCCTCGCAATAATGCAATAGTTAAAAAAGTTTTTAATTTAGAAGAAACGAAACGGCTTTTTATACTGGAAGTGAAACTTGAAAAGAATTACGTAACAGCAAACAACTAAAAATAATAAAAAGGAAGTCTTTATTTCGAAACATTTCCGTCGCCCGGTATCCTTCGACGTAAAGTATCTTTAAGTCAAATTGCAGCGAGTTTCCTCTTTTAGAGTAATGCTGCCGTTATCCATGTGCGTTAAATTTCAAACGTAGAAAGTGCTCATTACACTCTTTTATTCCTCCCCCGTAACTCCCTTGCCTCCTTCCCTCGCCTCCAACACGATCTTTAAACTCTCTCCCGCTCCCTCTTTTTCCCTCTCACTAACTTTTGCTCGGACATTCTTTCACTACATTGTTATTTCAATGTTGGAGTTTAATTTTCGTTATTATCCATTTATCATTGCTTACTAGTGTTATTTTTATTTTCGTTTTCGTCTCGGGTGCGTACTCACTTGCATTGTAGCAGGACACGAGTGCAGTCAGCGGTCCACTGTATCTGAGTGGACGTTATACCGGGTTGGCTTTGCCACTCCTTCACCCACTTGTCCCGTTTTGCTGACATTTTTCGCAGGGCTGCCCGGCACTGCCGTAAAATCTCGCGCAGACTATCCCGCATCGCTGTCTCTATACGAGCGTTCGAAAAAGGCGTATTGCTTATTTCGAGTGTTGTTTCGAGAGCAATTGAAATTGCAGTTGAAGGGGAATTCAAAAAATAAAAAAATTTTCATCGGCATCTTTTCAATCAATGATTTGCAAAAGTTCTAAATAATTTCATTATTATAAAGTTATTTTCATGTGTGACGCCAAGTGACTTACCAATATAGCATAACCAATTTTCCACTTGACCTTCTAAAATTATAGGCTCCAAAAACTCGACATATTCTGCTTCAGAGGAAGACATTCCTTCTGCAATTATTTTCCCAGATATAGACTGAAATTTAATAAATGTTACATTCCTCATTCCAAACTTATATTAGTTTTGAGAGTTACAAAAACATTATCTTTTTCCGCGTATTTTGTTTTAACTTTCGTTATTGCTACTTTTGTATTCGATTACAGGCAGATTTTACTGTTTCAAGAATGAATTTCAATTAAATTCTCATCGATAAATATCAGTTTATTTATTCAATATAAACAAATGATTAAAAAAATTCGTCTACAAATATTTTTTATATGTTATTTCTAAGAATGGTACAAAAATTTACTTTCCATCATCCAGTATTTACCCTACGCGTTCAAACGTACGCTTGATTAATACACCAGAGTAAGGTGTAAAATATTTTTACGACAGTGCAGCTTCCTTGCGGAGAGAGAATGGGAGAGAGAGAGAGAGAGAGAGCGCGCGCGCGAGAGAGAGAAAGTATGTGTGTGAGAGAGGAAGGGAAAAGAATATGATGCAAAAGCTTTATTGAAGCTGTTAGTAATAAAATTATATTTCACAAAGGCCGTCGGTGATACCTTGCCAAGCTTTATGTGCTTGATGCCGTCGAAAAGCTTTTTTATGTGGGGCTGGATCAACTCGGGCTTCTTTGAATTAGCGAGAATCTCGAGGAGATCGTCATTCGAGATAAAGTAAAATCTCGGGAAAACGTGCCTCTTTGTCTCCAGATACTGCTCGAGCTTCCTTTGAATCACTTCCAACTTGTTGTTCAGTTTGTTCAGGATGTCGAATAATCGGGCTGAGCGGCAAAAAAGAAATATTATAATTCATAACAATTCCTGTTTGCACTGATACAAACGAAAGCTGCACAAATGCGGTATTTTCATGGCACCCAGTGCGCACGCGGCGACAATTAATCGCGTTCTGTGATTGCATTACCATTATTATCTTTTGAATATTTCATGAACGTAGAGCTATATAGTAAGCGCAGAGCCGAAAATCATTTGTTTTAATTGCCGCGAATATCATGCGATGATGTACGTAATAATACCGTGTATATAGCGTCGACTATTGATTTTTCGAGTAATTACTTTACCGAGGAAAGACTCTTGTATATATACATAATATCGAGTCCTATTCTATCCGTTTCTGATTTTAATCAGGATATAATTAAAAGCCCGACAAGTATAATGTAAAATGCCAGCGCAAAGTATCGATCGGGCAGTGTCTACTTGAAAAAGAAATTATAAGCGTTAAGCAGATAAGTTTGAAAAAAAGCGGATGGACCGTGTAATATCGAACTATCGGGCAAGCAAAAAAAAAAAAGTGGGAAGGCAAGCAGAAGGGGAAAACTTACGCGGCTTGTGCGTAGCGTCGAGGGCGAGGCCCGAGGCGGCCATGCGGCCTGTTATCTCGCGCCACGCGGCCGTCAGCCGATCGAACTCGTCGCTCTCGGCGGGCAGCTGCCGCCTTATGTCCTCCGCGCCGAAGATGTTGTCCAAGTACATGTAGCCCTTCTGGACACTCAACACCATTTCTAGAATTTCCCCGACGGTCGAGAGCGCGCGTTCCCAGTAATCGACCTCCACCACGAAGGGTTCGACGAACCTGTTAAGGAGTCCAGTTTCAGACACGGAAGTTCTTACTTTTTCCAGCCCCATCGCGCGATTGACGATTTCAATAGATTTTAGTCAAGTTTTTACGCGCTTCTATTGGAACTTTTTTTTTCAGCGTAAATCCAACTGCTACGGTTATATAAGATATTGAACAATTAAGGGTTTTCTTACTTTGTGGACTTCATTGTTGAGAGTTGTACTTGATGCTCTTCCAACGCTTGGGTGATTTCGTCTATGGCCTTCAGTCGATAAACTCCGTTTTCTTTGTATGGAACCATTTCAATGGTCATTTTCTTCCAGACCTCGGTAATATTCTTCAAGCCCTGCATTTTACGTTTAAATATGTACTACGTTGAATGTTTCTACTGGTATTTTTCGAAGTATAAAAATAAATTCGTTTTCTTTTACGAATGTAAAAGTCAAATTATAGTTTGATAAGAAGTCTGATTTTTTATTGATAGTCGAGATAATGTAAACGTTATTACGTTTAATTTGAGAAGACCCGTTTATAATGATTATTAAAACACCAATTCAATGAAAAATTCTCCAGAAAATGCAATCTGATTTAAATTGTTAATTTTCGATTTAGGTGTATTATTCATAAAATGATTTGGAAGGCAACGAAATTCATTATTCAATAATTTGTGTAATAAAATACCGCTTCAATTGCGAGTTCCATTGTAGCGGCGTTAGAGATATCAGCGATTTCTTCAGCGAAATTGTGCATTTGCATGTCCGCTATAGCGTCGAGGGTGAATTCATCGGAGTTTTGATCGAAGTCCCGCCCGATTGTCTGCATAACTTTCTTCCAATGGCGCTCTCTCATTGCGGAATTCTTCAGGTCCGTGATAAGTGGTAAAGTTCGCCGGAATTTATCCACTCGTGATCTAATTGAATAAACATAAATTATAAATGCATAATTATGCGAAGGATAAAAAGTTATGAATTTCAAATATATTTGTTTATTTAAATAATCATTACATCATTTCTTATAAACAGTAGAATATTAATACTCTAAAGGGTATAAAACAAAAACAATTTATGCTTCTACAATGAAAATTAATATACCATTATTTCAGAATAAACATTTTAGTAAACCCGTTAGAGTACGTTTTTCACGTAATTATTTAATATTTAATAATGGACTTTTTACATTAATTTATCTAAAATAAATTTAAATAATTTTCATTTCATTATTATTATTTACCGTGCAGCATCCACAATGCTCCAATGTTTGTCCTTTAATTCACGACTTAATCTCGTTAATTTTCGGAATAGAACGTTCACTGTTTCATCCATATCTTCAATTTCCATCGACCAGAAATTACCTGTTTTGTATCGTTCCCATGCTTTGTCCCACTGTTCGTTTAGTTCCCAAACAAGCTCAATTGCAGTCAAATCCTATAATTTTTTATTAAATATTATTACAACTATAATACAAACTATTTGAATTTAAAATTGACGCTATTACTTCAGTACTTTTAATAGATTGTTTAAGTCTCCTGAATCTAGTTGGCTTATACTAAAAATCGTCAGATCTTTTTTTAATCTGTTCAATTTATCCCTTGAGTAATTAACCTTTTTACGGAAATTGCTAAGCCAAATTCTAGCATCTGCAAAATATATTTGACATTAAATTATTATAGCAAATAAAAGGATAATTCATCAGAGATTCAGAATGAATTATGAAATTTTAACATAAACACATATCCTATAATCAATTTTGCAGTTTTAATGCAAATAATTTTTTAATTTGAAAATGTTATTTGCGTTTCGAAAAATTATAATTTTATAAAAATTTTACTTTTTGTACTCCATTCTGCTGTAAATGGTGCGCTTTTATGGAAATTCTCGAGCATTTGAACAATATTTTCCCTCAGCGTTGTATCCTCTCTAATTAATTTTTTCTTGAACTCTTCCTGAAAATCAAGTTACTTAATTACCACAATACTCATGCAAAAGTACTAGGCTTTAAATAGAACAACCTTTTTTGTCTGCAGTATGATGTCGCTAGTAGCTAGTAGTTCTAAATAAGAAGACCAACATTCGTCGAGGTCGCGTATTCTTCTTTTTAACTCCAACGTCATTGGTACCTCGTACTTCTCTAAAATATGGAAAATTTTGCGAGTTAATTAACTGAAGTTACTAAAACAAATATACTTAATTGTTTAAATTATTGACATATACTCAATGAAAGAAGTGAACAAATAATATTCAAAAGTAATGTGGAAAAATAGAAATAAATACTTTCAAAAAATTAACGTCGAAACAAACAAATGTTATAATAATTAGTAAACCACAAAAAGATAAAAAGAAAATTATAAAACGTTTTTGCAGATTTGAATAAGCGTCGAATAACGCTCGCATAGAAACGCAATAGAAACTCCTTATTCAGCATCCATCATAGCGTTCCCTCGTCTACTCGTGCGCGCACTTCTCGCATATCTGTCAGTCATATTATTTTCTCGTTTGCCGTCAGCGGCTGCGGACGCGCCCGGGCCGCAGCCGTGTGCGCAGTATTAGATCTCATTTTTCTACCCCAGTGGAGTTCGCTGTAACGTGCGCACAGTGGCGCGACGCATTCGAATACTTAATTAGATCGTATTCGGCACATAGCACGAGAACAGAACGCGAGTAGGAAAAAGAAAAAAGCTAAACTATCGACCTTTCGACGCGCGTTTAGCGCTTTACCTAGAGTCTCGTACTGTTGGTGTATCTTCGGAAATTCCTTCTCCTCTCGGGGAATTTCAGCGGTGAGCCTTTCAAACAACTGTAACGCTGCTTGCATGGCGATGAGATCCGTTGGCTCCTTCGTTATTCTGGAAAATCGGGTCCGAGGAGTCGTTATTTTTCCAAGCGAATCGATCGCGCGCCCGCGCTAAGTGATTTGCTTCTCTTTTTTCCTGCCCTCGATTCTCTCCCATCGCTTTTTTCCCGCCCCGCCACTGTTTGATTTCTTATTTACCACGATGCGGGGGGGTTTTTCTTTTTATCGACATATATTATCGCACATATTTAGAAGTTTAATAGTTGAAAAAGAAGCAACAGAATGGCATGATCTTGACTGATCGGAATCAACAGTATTTCGAGAATAAGTAATTATATTTATATTATATATTATCTTTAATCAGTTATATATTAGCAATATAAATTAGAGATTAGTATATAATAAAACTCAATACACGTGAAAAACGTTTAATTTATTCTGCGTTTATTAATTTCCATAATTTTTCTATTTATTCACGTAAAACTTAAGATAGTAGTGTTAATTCGAAGGGTTTTATTGTTTAATTTTTATCACAACCTAATATAATCTAATAACCAGAGAAATAATATATGTGATAGAGAGTTACATTGTCTTAAGAAAAAAAATTTGTTATAAATAATTATTTATCAAATACATGTAGATATTGTGCTCGAAGAACAAGCCACTTTCGCTTCTTACCAACTTTTATTTTTTATTCGATTTTAATATTTGACGCCTCGTTTTGCTGTTTAAACATTTGACTACGATCCATCCAGGCTCATATAACGAAATAGTTAATTTATACGAAGTAAAGTGAAATTGTTTACATTTCAAGAATAAAAAACTCGAAAAAATTTGAATTCTACTACGAACAATTACACCTTATTTCGTATAAATTAATTATTTCGTTATATGAGCCTGGAGACGTGTTCTTGTTTATGCACATATTGATTGTGCACATATTAATTGTGCACACTTTAACATTGGTATATATCTATATATATAGATCTGTACCAATGCTATCTGTGCACAATAAATATGTGCACAATCCTTATGTGCACAAACAAGAACATGCCAGCCTGGATGAGTCGTAGTCAAATGTTTAAACAGCAAAACGAGGCGTCAAATATTAAAATCGAATAAAAAATAAAAAATTGGTAAGAAGCGAAAGTGGCTTGTTCTTCGAGCAACAATATCTACACATATTTGATAAATAATTATTTATAACAAATTTTTTTCCTTAAAACAATGTACCTCTCTATCACATATATTATTTCTCTGGTTATTAGATTATATTATGTTGTGGTAAAAATTTAAAAATAAAACTCTTTGAATTAACACGACTACTACCTTAAACGCGGAGTAATGTAAAGTTATACAAAACAAGGATTAAGCGAAATTTTATAGATACTATTATTAAATTCGTGAATAAAATTTAGAGTGACTAAAGTAACATTTGAATTATTATTTTTTATTTGCTGATTAAATCTTATATTTTCCCAAGCAAATGAAGAATATGGAAATCGAAATGAACTCACGAATTTCATTCATACCTCTTTCCATTGTCCTCGACGTATTTGTAAATGTGATGAACCATCGCCTCGGTCAGCCGTAGCAGCAATTCGGTCAATTTTCGCTGCCACAGGCTGCACTGCTCGATGATTGCAGCTTTCAATCGATCCACGTTTATCTCCAAAAAATGGACTGTCACAACGGTCTCCTGCATTTGTACATTATTCGCTACTTCCGTGTACCTGCCGATGTCCGTGTCGAACAAGGCTACTGTCGGCTTCAACTTTTCGTATCTGACAAAAATTTCCGCATTTTATGGTGAAAAAGCTTTTACGAGTAAAATCGTCGGTGGAAAGCTGGAAAATGGTTTGCGGGCAATGAATTCCATGTAAAAAAATTATTTTTCCGGCGCTGTGTTAAAGTAACATTTACAGGCATAAATCACATGTGGTTATGACATTTTTCAAAAAATAGGATCCGACTTTTTTCGAAAAGCTTTTTTACTTGGAATTATATTCTGGTTATTACTGGTTGATTTGTTATTTATGTATAAATTATTAAATGAATTCAAAAAATATTTATCGCTTTTATAAAGAAATTATAAATGTTTTTTTAAATTATTTACAGTAGTTACAAATACAAGCATAATATTGCAATCACAACGTTCTTTTAATATAACAACTATTTTGTAAGTAAACGAATGGCAATTTTTTTTATTACTCTACAACTTTTCTATTACACGACAATATTTTTCTTTTATTAAAACATATGGAAACGTTTTCATTAAATGAAAGCAGCAAAAGTTTTTGATTGATTGTAAAGCAGTAAGGTACCTCTGAATAAATAAATCTTTGTTGACCTCCCATATGTCCCGAAAAGGCTCCCACGTCGTCAAGTAGTTTTGCACTTGGGTGAAGCAATAAGAAACTTCGTTGTTCAACATCTGTCGCGATCGATCGAGGTCCTCGTCCTCAATATATACCTTCCAAAAAGGCTTAGTTTCGATGTCATGTAATTCGAACTTGTCTACCACGCAAGGAATTATTTTCAGGGAGTCTAATAGTTTATAAAAAACTTCGGAGACCATGCGTGCCACATCTGTTAATGTTGGGGAAAAGTTTACCTAAAAAAAGGATCAGTGTTAGACTTACAAAGAAAACTTTATCAAGTTTTTCAGATATTAGGTTTAAATAAATTAAATAAAATAATTATATCAGAACACTAAGTAGTATTCAACATTTATTTATAATTAAATTTTTTTTCTGTAAATCGTAGCTGTATGTTTTTGAAATTTTATATTGTTTATTAGTTTATTAACATGTGTCGTCATTCATTGTTTCAATGACATGAGGAATGAATTTGGTCATATTCTTTAACTTAAGTGTATGAGGGAATTTGCAAAATCGTAATTTTTTATCATAACATAATTTCTTTTTACGTACCCCTTCCAGACTTATTTCATCTACTTCTATATAATATATAACAAATGGCGGACAGTTAAAAAAGATTTTTTAATAGTTGTACATAGACATAAACCTTATTATTAAAAAATGTTTCGAACCTTTCCGGTGCGAAGCATTTAGTCAGCAAGGATCGTACATTTATTTAAAAACAAGCTTTCATTTGGCTTAGAAGGAAGAAAAATATGTAGTATAATACGTTACAGTTTTGTGAACAACTCTATACTGTCTCAAAAAGTGGTGACAGGCTGTCAAAACCCAAAAAATTATTTATTGACTTTATGGCAAATTTTACTAGAAAAATAAGAAAATTTACTATACTTTATGCAAAAGTTTATATAGTTTCTTTGCTTTTTACAGTCTGTTAGTGTTTTACAAAATGGTGTAGCATTTTCCCAAAAATATTTTCTCGGTCTGAAATTAAAAAATGTTGAGTCTTTATAAAGTTGCACTAGTTAAAAGTTGAACATCAAAATATACGAAACACATTACCATATAGTGAAATTGCATACGTTTCTTAATAATCAAACAAGTTTCTTGTATATTATAGGATACAAAGAAGTGGACAAATCAAACATTAAAGGTGTGCAAAAAAATAGTATATTACATACCTAGGCCAGTAAAATAAGAAATGTCTTAGATCACATGTAATTGTCGGCCAAGGTGGAGCCGAGGTTGTCAAACATGTGATCTGAGGCTTTCTTTTTTACTGGCCGAGGTGTGTATACTGTTTTTATGCTCGACGGCGCCGGAAAGGGGCATAATGCGGGAATAAAGTAACATAGTCTAATTTTTACGTTTATGGTGAATTGGGTTAAAACTAACAAAATTATAAACACATAAATACAAAATAACTTTTCAAATCTATTAAGTGGACACAGTAGCGATGGGAATAAAGTACTATATGTAACACGGGACTAAAGTCGATCATTCCCTTAGGTAATAGCGTCGCTACGCTTGTTCGGGCAGTGAACTCACCCGCGGGAATAATCTGCGACTTTAGTCCCTTGTTACATAATGTACTATGAATTAATGATTTCAACTAATCAAATGTTTACTTATTTTATTTGCAAAAAGGATCTTTTACTTAAAAGTGAAAGAGTAGGTACTTATTTATATTAAAACAGGATTAAAAAGTAATAGATTTTTTTTTATATTTTCTGACGCTATTTTTCCCTAGCAGTTGGTATCAGGTGTCATTCTAAGCTGGCAATCCCGGAGGCACTGCAACCTAAAAAGCGTTACAAATGTCGAGTTCGTTTCTCGAACTCAACTTTTCCGTTCCGTCGGAATACGATATTGCTTGCAGTAGCTTACAGTGTAAGAGAGATGATCCATCTTTACCTTCACTCCTGTGCTTATACTGATGAACTACGTAGATAGCGTTACTGCGGTCTGTGTATTATAATGTGCTTTTTTGTAAATATTATAAATATGCAGTTTACAGAAATGATGATTGGATTACTTCAACAATATACAAAATTATCAGTTTATAAAAAATATGTTCACTTTGTCAAATAAATTTACAAAATTATTAAATATAAGATAATTTTACTATCCAGTGCTGTTTTCTCTATCCGATTTTACATATTCATAATTTTTAAAGAGCCTTTTGATTCCATAAAAGTGCTAATTACATGTATGTAAAGCAACCTATCATATGAAATTGGGAATTCATATAGAGAGTTTGGTCTACACTGACGCCTCGAGCAGAGTACACGCAAAACTAACATCCAGCAGATAAGCTTATTCTCTCACATCAAAGAATATAGACACTTTTTGTGATATCGGTAGAAGACAACATTAAATTTACCATCAACTCTCACTTTCTCCAGGAATAAAAAAACAGTTATGTACAGACATTAAATACTATCTGTTGATACTGTGCCACTTAGTATATTATTGCTATACTCGAAAACGATCCCGACGAGGCGCGGTAGTATTCAAGAGAAGATTATGTTAGATCGTGAAATAAGAATAGCTTCGATTAAGGCCATGTGAAACCGTGAATTTCAATATTTTTTAAATCAACATTTAAAAGTTTATTTGGAAAAAGACGAACGTCAAGCGCTCCGTACACGTAAACACTATATTCAGATTTTTTTTTGGGTGATTCTATTGGTATTTTCATGAGATATCCATGTTTGAAAAGTAGCTTAATTGCAGATTCCTACTTACCGACAGTACGGTTTTTATTTAATTAAATAAATTCTCATCATTTTTTTGGAAAAACACGAACGTCAAGCGCTCCGTATATGTTAATACTATACTCAGATTTTTTTTTGGACGATTCTATTGGTATTTTCATGAGATATCCATGTTTGGAAATTATGTCGGTATTTCACATCACCTTAACACAAACCAGAGTCCTGCAAGTAAGTTCAGCTCACACGCGAGCTTCAGGGCCCGAACTCGTTTGAACTCACCAGACCTAACTTACGAAGCCCACGGGCTGTATAAGCTCGTATAGTCGAGCTCACTTGAGCCCGTTTAAACTTAGGTAGTAAAAAAATTAAACATAGAAATAAAAATAATCAACATTTCGACCTTAAAAGGCCGGGCTTTGTAAAAATTTAAGAATGAAATTTAGTCGGCCTGAGCGAGCTTAGCGGGTGCAGCGAAGCCCACGGAAAGTGTAAGCAATATGAGTTAGACAACTTTGAACTCACTGTCTTGTGAGTTAAACCGAAAGAATGAACAAACCAGTGAGTTTTTCTGAGCTAGGTTAAGGTGGCTTAGGTGCTTTGTTAAACAGAGTTAAATATTTCTGAAATTTAACACAGATATTCTTTGAACATTAAACTTTTCATTTATATCAAGAAAATACAAGGTCAACAACCAAATTTTAGAGAAAACTAGGTTTCTAAAACGTTTCTTTTAACATGTAACGTCCCTAGCGGAAATGATTTTTGTAAATAACTGTTAATAACTGTTAATAACTGTAAATAACAGTTTATAAGTGTTTGATTTGAGATGTTAATAACAGTTATTTATAGTTATTTATAGTTATTTACAGTTATTAACAGTTATTAACAGTTATTAACAGTTATTTACAGTTTTGCAGAAAAGTACCTGCGAAAACGGAGGTACTGATAAAGGGCATTAACAGTTATTAACGGTTATTAACAGTTATTAACAGTTATTTACAGATATTTACAGTTATAAACAGTTTATTTTTTTCGCTATAATACTAACTTTTTTCTTATCAACAAAACTGTAAATAACTGTTAATAACTGTTAATAACTGTTAATAACTGATAAAAACTGTTAAAAACTGTTAATAACCGTTAATAACTGTAACTAACTTTTATCAGCACCTCCGTTTTCGCAGGTACTTTTCTGCAAAACTGTAAATAACTGTTAATAACTGCTAATAACTGGTAATAACTGTTAATAACTGTAAATAACTGTAAATAACTGTAAATAACTGTTATTAACGTCTCAAATCAAACACTTAAAAACTGTTATAAACTGTTATTTACAGTTATTTACAGTTTTTTACAGTTATTTACAGTTATTTTCATTTTTCATTTCTACTAGGGGCTATGGGAAAAGACGTTAATTTTGTATTTATTCCATTATTAAGAGATAATTTTTATCAAATGAGGTATCAAATTGAACATTTTTTAATGTAGATTCCAATGCTGTCATCATAATTATGTGTAAATGACCAAATTAAAGAGATATTAGCGATAAACTTTGTAAATGTGCTTCTGTGCATGCGCACTGCGCACACATACACGAATAAGTAATGGGAATGGCGATTTTTTCTGTTTTGTAACAAAACCCAGATTTTTTAAAACTTTCTAAAGTAGTTCGGAGATGATTACTGAAATTAAAATTTCGGAAATTGCAAAAAACACAGAAGGCCCCCACTGGGGCCCCGACTTGATACGGTACCACGCGTCCAAACCACCTTAATAGGCGGTCCATGCAGGACTCTGACACAAACACAATAATTGCGAAACACAATAAGTCTTTTCTTGAAAAGCGTCGCATATGAAAAATATTATCGCACAGCGACGAGAAAATACGGTCAGATACGTCGCTGGATGCGAACTGATCCATACATGTCTTCAGAACACATTTGGCAACCCTAAACACAATGAACACAATTCCCCTTGATAAAATGGTAATTTATATTCATGTGTACTCACTCATATTTTTATTTCTTGTATGTATTCATGAATAAAATTACTATAAGTAGGTTACCAACTATTCCAAAAGCTACTGACAGCCCCCTGCTGATAATTTAATAGAGACGAATTATACCGGTCCAAACACAAACTAAAGCCAAAATTAACGCTCATTTGGCGGAAAGATCCTCGTGTTACGCTTTCCTCTTTTTTCTCCTCTCTTCTTTACTGCTAAAATAAAGCTAGGTGTACTGGTATTACTCGTTGTATCCGTTCGTGGAAACTGTGGATACAAACAGCGAAGGTTGCCGGACTGAGAGATTCTGATTAGAATTTGAATCAAGCTCGACGCTGCAGCTAAGGTTGTGCTCTCCCCGTGCGTCACTCGTGAAAACATCGCCCGAGCGATGTAAACAAACAGCTTGAGATGCCCAAACTCGCGGTAACAACAGACTGTCTAAGCGCTTCCGCACAACCTTGCTCCTTTGGCACGCGGCTGTGAAATTCAAATTCAATGAGAGAGCACAGAGCATGTCTTCAATATCGTGATGCTGTGATATTTTTTCTGCACGCTTATAAGGTAAAATGCCCAGTACTTGGACACTTTTTGAGAACATTTTAAACAAACGGTGTTTTCAAAATCAATAATCGAAATTCGTTAAAACTTTTTTTATCTAATTATAAATTCGCGCTCTATTTTATCAATTTATCCAAATACAAAGACAATTGCTTGCCTTTTTATATTAAAAAAGTAAGTTCAAAATACGTGTATAAAATTGCTATAGTTGGACACCCTAATCGAGCTAATACCAATACTTGGACATGATTTTAAACCAGTACTTGGACAATGATATTGTATGTGTCCAACTACTGCCTTATGGCAATTGACAGTTGCCTAAAGTTGGACAATTCAGTTTTGCACGCTTCGAAAACATAACCTTCAAAACTTTATACTTTGTATACAAATAAATTTAATAACTTAAAAGGATTTCGATGTCAATAGATTATTATTACTGTAATCAAGGCTAATAAATCGACATTGTCATCATATCTTCTCATATCTATCAATAAAAGTAATTCATTGCCGTTGTCCAAGTATAGGTCGGATTTTTCGTTTTGTCCAAGTACTGGGCATTTTACCTTAATAAATATGATAAACAACTTTAAGCTTGTATTCATACAAATAAACGAAGCGTGTTATTCATACAAATAACGAAAATAAATCAGGCGCTTATGCAATTTATGATCATGTACGTACTTATGTATGAGAAAATATACACAAATTTAACCAGTTTTCATGAGCTGGAATCGACGAAAATTTTATTTGAGATACATCTTTGATACTTAATTTTTCTGCTTCTACATGTATAAACGGAGAGAAAAGTTAAGTATCGTTAACTGGAGGCTTAAGCCAAAACGGCCTGAGTGACTCGGGTATATAGTAGGCATAAAGCTAGCATTACTGGAGTCTCTGGTAGTTTCTACCTGAGAATCAACAGTAAAGATTTTTTTCCACATTTACCAATTCTTAATAATTGATTTTGTTTTCCTAATTTATAATAGAAAACGTATTACAATTATAATTAACTTATGTAAATCGTATATTAACTATGTAAAGTTTATTTATTTGCGTGCAAATGATGTTTGCATCTCCTAACCTCAAAAAAACATGCAACTATGATGTTTACGTTTACCGAGGACTCAGGCAAAAACGGCCTAAGAGTCCGGCATTGGCGATTGACTACATGCACTAACCTTGGCGGATGAAAATAAAGTAATATTTATTCAAGTTTTCTCTCCGTGTTGTACGTATTAGTACAGTTCATTAGATTAAGGACTCCAGGACCAGTAAAGTCTCAGCTGTTTACAAGTTTCTGAGCTTTACACTGAGACCATTACAAGTATGTGAGTAATACAATTGTTTTGTGATTTAATATTTTTCAAATAATTATGCGTGAAGATGTAGGAAATGGATGATCCGTTGCGTTTTTTAATAAATACACTAGATTAAAAGGAAAGTGAAATAATAAAATGTTTATCTTAATGGCATAAAAAACCATAGTGGCAGGTGGGGAAAAGCACTGATAAACTATAAAAATAAATTTAAATATATAATAGAATTTTTTTCTCTTGATTAAAAAAGTTAAATTTGATAAATGTATAATTAAAGTAGCAATACCAGAAAATACATAAATAAAGTACAGAGCCAGATAATTTTCTGCTGCCAGTGGATTTCATATTGCTTCCTCCTAGAGGAAGCTCTGTGATAGTAATTTTTTAAGTTTTTGTAAAAACATGTTATAATTGTTTTTCGAGGTGTTAGGAATTAAAATACATGATTTTTGAAAAATGTCTGTATGGATGTGCGTGCGTGTGCGTGCGTGCGTGCGTGCGTGCGTGCGTGCGTGCGTGTGTGTGTGTGTGTATGTGTGTGTGTGTGTGTGTGTGTGTGTGTGTGTGTGTGTGTGTGTGTGTGTGTGTGTGTGTGTGTGTGTGTGTGCCTGAATCTCAGTTTCTGCTCGATCGACTTTGACCGGACAGGTCTCATTTTTTTGTTTTTTTTGTGTGATGGCGGATCAAAAACTCGTTTTTTGATTCGCCGATGCGTTTTTGTTTTATTTCCAATTTTCGATTTTCTCAAAATTGATTTTTGCTTTTATTTAATGATAAGATCGAGATATTTGAATCGAATGGATGGCATTCGAAAGAGCATTAAAATACCTATATTTTCTAAAAAAAAATTTCTCTAGCTATCACGGTTCTTTTGTTATTAACAAAAAGGTGTTTTTCTTTAAAGTTTATAAGTCCTAAACTAAATGGTCAATTTTGTTGATAAAAATTATGATAATGCAGAATTTAAATAGCTGTAATCTGTAAAAATTTGAATTCATTTTGTCGACTAGTTTTTGAGAAAAAAATTGAAATGTGAAAAAAATGAGTTTTGTATGTCCAACGATTACGGGAGTAAAATTGACTTAATCGCTTTGAAATCCCTTGTAAAGGTAGATTTTGAATAGCTGTCGGTCGAGTTTTTTGGGCAAAATGATTAGTCCAGAAATTTCAGAAATATTTGAGGTTAAAATTTGTTTAACCTTTTTTTCAAATCGTAATTTCTCGAGAATGGCTCCATGTATCAACTCCAAATTTATAGACAATTTTGTATGTGATATAGATAATATGTGTGCGAATTTTCATCAAGATAGTACGATTTCTTTTTGAGATATTTGATTTTGAAAATTTTCGTATTTTACAAAGTTATTTTCTATGTCGCATGATAACTAGAGAAAACAAAAATTGGTTTAATCATCTTGAAATTTTGTGGAGATGTAGAGTCTATATATTATCGTATAAGTCCTTTAGGTAAAAGAATTGTCTCATGATTTTTAGAGATATTTAAGGTTAAAATTTTTTTACGTTTTTTTTCAAAATCGTAATTTCTCAATGATGACTTCATGTACCAGCTGGAAATTTATAGACTATTTTATATGCGATATAGGCAATACCTGTGTTTTAGTATTTTTGAAAATGACTTTCTTTGTTGTCGCACAATATAACTACATTAAAATTGTTTTAATTTCTTTGAAATTTGGTGGAGATGTAGAGTTTGTATATTATTTACTAGAAAAGTTCTTAGGGTAAAAGAATTAGTTTATGAATTTCAGAGATATTTGAGGTTAAAACTATTTTAGATCTCTTTTAAAATCGTAATTATTCGGGAACCCATTTATATATACTAGAAAATGGAAATGACATGCGCTATGCACTATGCGCCGGTGCGCACGTGTTCTATACCTGCTTTTGTTTTGTAATAGCCATTGATTATTTTTAAGGTTAGAACCTTTTTCTTACATCGAAAATTCCAGAAAGAGCACACAAATACGCACAGGCATACTATTAGAGACAAAAGTACCCTATGTGTGAAATTTCACAAAGAAAATATAATTTGAAGTAAAGGTTATTTAGGAATTTTAAAAGGTTTTGACGATAATATTACAATCAATTATTTTATGTATTTTTCACACATAATTTAAAAAAAATCATACCTATTATTTTATTCATATTTTATACATAATAAAAATTAATACTTTTTAATCTTCATAAATGAATTTAATTATAATTATGTCATAAATTGTTGCAAAAATTTTATTATTAAAAATTCATTAAAGGAATAAGCAAATTATGTTTGAGGAAGCCACGGGCCAATGAATTGGCAGCGGTTTTCAAATAATAGTAACCCTGTTAAAAAAAATCAGCTAAAAAAATAGCTAAAAAATACAGTTAAAAAATACAGCTGTATCGACCTGAAATACAGCTGTATTTCGTTGGATATTTAGTTATATTTTAGCTGAAAATTTAGCTAAATTTTTATCTGAAATCCACGTAAGCGATTTCCATATGTGGACATTTTTTATTTGAAGATAAGATTTTACTTGAAGACTGATTAAATAAAAGTTTATTTTGTTTGCTATATTCTAGATTAAAAAAGATATTATAATTTTTTTTCAAAGAAGATTAGAAAAGAATTTGTTGGAATATGGTTTTTTCTATTTTTGTTTCTTAAGTTTAAAAATTGTTTTAAACAAGTCATAAATGTTTTATACATTTAATAATATATCATTTTAAAAGATTATATTAAAATTATATACATGTTAATACTTTTTTAATACTTTTTACTTCAAATAAAAGTTTTAATAAATAGTAATATATATATATATATATATATATATATATATATATATATATATATATATATATATATATATATATATATATATATATATATATATATATATATATATATATATATATATATATATATATATATATATATATATATATATATATATATATATATATATATATATATCAATATATCTATTCAATATACCTAAACACTGCTATCTTAATTATACAGATATGATCTTTAAATTTTGTTATTAATAGCAGAAAATGAAATTAACAATCCAGCTATTAATACATAGATTTACAGCTAAAAAATATAGCTAAATCGAGAATAAAATATAGCTATATTATTAGCTGAAAAATATAGCTATATTTTCACCTATCAATCTACCTATTTCCAGTTAATAATAAATTTATAGGTGTATTTACAACTGAAAAATATAATTAAATTTTTACCTATTAGTAGATGGAAATTTCCATGGAAATACAGCCACTAAATATATAACTGGATTTCCAGCTATTCATAGGAGGATTTACAATTGAAAAATTTAGCTGAATTTCCTGTTAACAGGCGGATTTACAGCTAAAAATTTTATCTAAATTTCCAGCTGTTAATATAGGTGGTAATCGCTTACATGGATTTCAGTTAAAAATTTAGCTAAAAAATATAACTAAATATCCAACGAAATACAGCTGTATATCAGGTCGATATAGCTATATTTTTTAGCTGTATTTTTAGCTATTTTTTTAGCTGATTTTTGTAAACAGGGTATTTAAACTTCGGTGTGAAGTGTGCGCTTTTTCAATTAAAAATCGACGTGTCTGCTTTTTCAACGAAAAATCGACGTGTCCGCTTTTTGAACCAAAAATCGACGTGTCCGCTTTTCCAACGAAAAATTGACGTGACCGCTTTTCCAACGAAAAATCGTCGTGTCCGCTTTTTCCACTAAGCCGAGGATATAAAATATGTAATTTTCAAAAAATCACGCGACTTAAACAATAAAAAAATGTTTATATTTTTATCGTTGCATATATGTAAATACACATCGGTCGTACCTAAATCCTAACTTAAAAAAGTGATGAGCGGAAAGTTAAGCCAAAATAAGATGTTTGTGATTGGATAAGTCCCATCAAAATAATCTTGTGATTGGTTGACTCTGACGTGACTGACGAGAACCTGCTGTGCTTAAGAATTGAGCTGATTGATTTCTGTAGACAATGTACCGTGTTTTGTGACAGTACCATATATTCTGTTTTATTGTTGTCAAATTCTCTTTTAAAAAAAGTGATGACCGTAAAGATGATACGCGATTAGTTAAAAGCCGGCGAGATTTTTGAATATTTAAACTTCGAGTTTAATAAATAAGAATGCATTATAAGAAGATATTCGGAAATATTTAGTTAAAACGATTTGATTTACATATAATATTAACCTCAACAATAATAATAAAAAATATTTTAATTGTTTAAAGTTTTTAACCTCAAAATTTAATATTCTTAAATATTATTGTTGAGGTTAATATTATATATAAATCAAAATATAAGAAATTAATTCTTTTCAATTAATAAATAACTGTTTGCAATTATAAATTTAAATTTTAAACTCCTAGCAAGAAGAAATAAAGCGTGCGTGATCTTGCTAGTTTTTTATGTAAAAAAATCGTGTTAATTAAAGCTATTGTTCTAAATGTAGTTGCAATCAACAAAGTGACCTTTTTTGTTTGGTCATTCGAGTATTTGTTGACTATACGGGTTGTAAATTATCAAAAAAGTTTTGTTATTTTTGTGACATTGTGAAAATTATAAGTGATAAAAATATTATTACTATCATGTAGGTGAAAATAAAATTTTTTAAGCATATAAAATTACAATGTTTTGACATATATGAAGCTAATCTAATACTTTTTATTTCATTTTAAAATTGTTAACAATAAGTTTTGACCCGTGTATGTTTTTGGGGTTTTTTTGAGAGTAAAAGTTCGATCTTGGTTGCATGAATCTCGCGAGCTTGTGAATGTTTTCTGTGCTTTTGTACCTTTTTAGTTTACTAAATTAATCTGTTGGTTAGAAAATGTGAGTAATTTCAATACACTATTTTATCATTTACACTATATTATATTTAAGTTTATTAAAAAAAAAATAGGAAGATAATAAAGGGCCCGGCCAAGAACTGAGTGCGACTATGTATAATTAATTGTGTATAATAATGAATAAAAAGTTGCATACCTTATTCTGGATTAAATCTGCTGTTAACTGAATGACCGGAGTTGGTGACGTTGTTCCGTCACCATGCAAAGCTTCATACATGAGAGATAAAGAGTTTTTTATTGACAGCCTAAAAGCTTCAGTTAGTATTCTGTCGAAGTTCATCAAATACGATTTCCATTCAGATATACACTAAAATCATTAAAATGTTCGTTATTCGTTTATCGAAAAGCAGTTTTTCATAAAATCGTACATTTTCTATAACTGGCTGGAAACCTTCAAAGACGACGAGCATGTATTGGACTATTTGTTTGTATTTATCAAGGTAAACTTCCATAGCGTTATTTCTATAAGTTAAATTAATTTTTTCAATAATATTTCGATTTAATTGTTTAAATAAATGTTTTTAATACCTTACGATATCCATTTCATTCAGCAAATCATCTAGTTCACTAGCATGAGTATGTTTAACTTTTACCATACTTATTCCACAAATTTCTTTACAAAGTTTGATAACTTCGGCATTGCACTTTTTATAAGTGTCGATAAATTCTTGTAACTAAATTTTGTCGAATTCATTCAATATTTAAAGTCTTGGTTGAAATTATGTAAATTCCCATTTCTAATAAATGAATGAAACAAATAAAAACTTACATTCGTAGTGTTGGTATTACAGTCCTTAATATAGTCTTCAATATATTCTGCATTCCATGAAAGCTTTCTTAATCCTGGTTTAATTTTTTTATCAATTTGTAGGATTCGTTCACGGAAAAGAAGTTTTTCTTCAACAGATAGTGCTTAAAATCCACCAAAAATACTTTTGTGACATAAAATGTTATGAAAATGAAAGAACCCATATATTTTATTAACATCAATTAAAAAAATGCATAAATAGCGTTTTCGAAAACCATTTGATTTTAATGAGACTTAAATATTTGAAGATTTTAAATATGACAAAAATTATGAGAATGAATTATAAGCAATATTTTTTAAACAGAATAATTTGATTGACTTAATTAAATCTGTATTTAAATAGGACAATTAAATAATTTTGTTGAAACAAAAACATTAGATTGAATAGAATAAATATTTCATTAATTCAATAATTCGTTGGCTGGGAAGAATAAGGTTCCACTTTGCTAACGCGCTGAAAAAGTTTCCATTTCGGCGATGCGATGAAGAAGGTTCCATTTCGGCGCCGCGATAAAAAAGGTTTCATTTCAGACATACTTTTTTTTATCAAAATTTAAGTTGGCAGCGTAAAAACAAAATTCGAAATTGTTGTACTTTCGTTTATTATGTTTTGAATTTAAACTCTTATATCTAATTATTGAATATTTTATCCAATTATTATTCTTAAACTTTTTACTGTGTATGATTTTTCGTGATTTTTACAACTCCTGTAATACTACTTTTACAATTTCGTTTTTACATTGCCAATTTAAATTTATGTAAAATAAAAATACGTCTAAAATGGCACCTGTTTTAGCGCGTCGGGGAAATGGAATCTTATTCCTCTCAGCCGATAGATTGATTTAATTGCATTTGATTAAATCTCATATTTTTGTTTCAATAAAATTATTTAATTGTTTTTATTAAAATACGGCTTTAATTAAGTCAATCATAAATGTCTTCTCAGTGCAGACAACATGGCTAAACAATGACTTTGAGCCTGATGTATGTATAGCTAGCAAAAGCTGCGTGCTCGCCGAGAGACCAAGTCTACATCGTCTGGTAATAAACGCGCGTGAGCTTCGCTGGCGATATACAGCGCGCATCGCCCGGCCAGCGGCGTCTCTAAGCAGCGCACCTCTTGTGGGGATAAGCAGGGACGGCGCAAAATACCTTGGACGATCTTGTTGTAAGCTCCAACGATAGCCAGGACGTTCTCGTAGACGAACTGCAGGCTCTTCCAGCGGCCGTTAATCAACTGCAGGTTCGCCGGCAGCTCGAATCGCAGGTCCAGCCAATAGGCCGCCTCCTCGCAGAGGGCCACCAGTCGCGGATCGGCGTTGCACGCGAGCGACGAGCCGGCCTTATCGTCGGGGCAGCTGCCGCCGCGACGCATGAGGTAACGATCGAGCCGGCTTTGAGGATTATCGCCTAGCTCCGCCAGCCATTTGCGATAGAGATCGGCGACGCGCGCGCGGATGGACTGGACGAGACTGTCGGCATGATGGAAGGTGTCTGAGTGCAGGCCGTCCGCCTCGTCGGCCCGCTGCCACGTGCTCGTACGGAGCGATTCCGCTAGCCACTGGAGGCGGCTCGACTTTATGCTCAGGTTGAGCGCGCGACCGGAGAAGTACGGGCTGAAGGCTGGGTACTCGGACTTCTCCGCTATCATTGACTGCTTCGTCGTCTGAATCTCCTCGTCCAGCATTTTCCAAATCTACTGATTTTGGTTTGATTTGTCATATGTTTGCAGAGCATTATCTTAATTTTCTCTTAAAGGATACGATATGGAAGGATTTCATATTAAAATACTTTATCAAAGCAACTAATTGTATCATATATATGTTTTATAATATGTTTCCATTTGATTGCACAAGTGACGCTAGGTCAGAGTTCAAAGTCATCTAGACCATTTCTTACCATTTTCAAATAATTTAGAATGTTTTAATTTAAAATTTATTTTTGATCCAGTGTCAACATTTTTATTTTTCATTTCGATGAATGAATAGTCATCCTGATTAGCTGTTACTAATATTTGTTTTGTATATAATTTTTAGATAGGCATTATATCAAACAAGGGAACATAATATATACTAACAGCGGCCGTCTTCTTGTCGAACTGTTTCTGCAAATTTACACGGTGCATAAAGTACCGGAAACCATGCAGCGCTTGAATAGCCTCTTCAATATTGCCGACTTGTTTAAATGTCTTTTCCATGAGATTTTCCACTGTTATCTCGAGCTTTAGAATCTCACTGCGAAAAAGCGACATGTCGTCATACCAGGTCGATTGGCGGACATCGAGGATTTTTGGAGAGATATGGTGTAGCCAGCATAACAGCTTGTCAAATCGGTGTTCAATCTTCAAACAAAGTACCTCGTGTTCAGGACCGTTTGTGCCGCCAAACTGTACCCTCGGCATTTCAGTTGTTTCGTCCATTCTTTATTTAATTAGAGAAATAACGCATGCACAACAGTTGAAGCAAAGTAATACATATATTCATATTGAGGAACAGTAATTATTATACTCTCTAAATTTGTTCTACAAGTAAATAATTTTTCTCTTACAAATAAGTGAAATTTTCTTTTTTTTCCATAAGTTAACAAACTCTTCACATATAAATCAGTAAAATTTTCACTTTTTCTGAAATTTAAAAGATTTTGACTTTTATGAATAAGTGACCGCCCTTGCTTGTATATATATGTAGGTATGTGGTCTCTATATGCCCTAATGTATCAACGTAAGATTGACAAAATAAAGTTGTATTAATCAATTTATTACTGTAAATTTTTCTGGAGGGCACTGATGTACAGATGTTTGTATGTAAAAAATAAAAAGCGTTATGTTTACACGATTGTACAACCGTTCATTCTAGGTATATACGAGATATGATAACATGTTTTTATAGTAGCTGACGATGGAATTATTACAAGAAAAATACATCGGATATTCTTAGGGCCTTCGTGATGGGGTATTTTTTATTCGGGATTTGCCGATAATATTTTTTTTCGAAGTCTAAAAATGCCGAATATATGATACCGACAATTAAGTTGACAGTGAATATTGTCGAATTCATTTTTGCAGAAATATATGATATAATATGATTATGGCTGCAATGAGATAAACACACGGAAAGAAATTTGGGCGAACCGATGTCCACCGGCGGAAGTCGGACACGCCAATTCAGAACATCCAACAGTTTAGCGGTCCGAAATTCCAAATTGGGCGATCTGTTCGCTCAATATTCGGCGTCTAACAGACGAAAGTGTGAGAGCGCTGCACTCCCGAAAAATTGGGCGATCTGATAGCCCAATGGAGGATCCGACGCCTAACATCGTGAGGGCACTGTTCACCGACTAGCTAAACCGTGAACGTCGGTTCGACCAAATTTCTTTCCGTGCAGAAAAGTCAAACTGGAGAATTCATTTATTAAAGAAAGTGATTGAAGCAAATAATATAAGAATATCAACATCGAATATCCCGACAGCTGCTAAAAATGCCAAATATTATATACTTTTCAATATATTTCTTATCATTATTTTATATATTATTATTTATAATGGTTCAGATTCCGATATTGTTTCAGATTTCGCATATTTATCATTCAGAATTTTTGTTGTTTGCATTTCTGTTGTTTTTTTGTTAATACGAATTTCACGTTATTTTTTTCGAAAAATTCTATCCGTGCAAGAATATCAAGATAGAATATTCCGACACCTAAGAATGACGAATGTTATATATTATTCAATACACACACACACACACACACACACACACACACACACACGCGCGCGCGCGCGCGCGCACACACACACACACACACACACACACATTTATTATCATTATTTTATGTATTATAATGGTTCAGATTCGGCATTTTTATCTTCTGCTTTTTACGTTGTATTATTTTGTCATTTTTAATTTTCGATTATTCCTAAACGTCAGCATTTCCTTGTTTCTGTATTACATATTTTTCTATTCCTATAGCTTATCGACATTTTTAGCGATTAGCAAAAACTTTTTCGGCAAACCAATGGCCATTCCGGCCATCAACTTATCATTTAAAATATATTTTGTTTCTAATGTTCAAAACTCTACATTATTGAACTTTTTTTGTTTTGTTGAAAAATATGGCTTTAATAATCAAATATACCGCTTTCCCATATTGTTACGTCTGTGAATATTAATTTATTTAAAATTAATCCAAATGAGCTCCTATATTAGATTAAATACTAGAAAATCTTAATTTATCAAATATTGAATGCCTAAACTTTAATCTGGCAGTGTCAAGTGACGAGACATTTTATAATTAACTTTAATTCTTCTCTGCATGCAGCAAAGAGATTCATTTATTTTTGAAAGTAATAAGGTCAGTTATTAATAAACAGAATTAAATAAACATAAAATGAATACTAAACGAATAAAATAATCTTTATTTAAATTTATTGCTAATTATATTAAATTTCATTTTACGAAATAATTATTATAAAGTTTTTAATTTTAATTCATCAATTAACGATATATATATTTTTGATAATCAAAGTTAAACGATATAGATTAATAAAAGAGAATACTAGAGATTATTAAATTTAATTATTAATAGCAATGTATTGAACATTATGAATTTTACGTCAATACAAAATGTTTTAAAACTTTATTTCCTTCGAAGCACCTGTGATATAGTTTCCCGAGTCGTAATAAGGCGTTTGATTGTCCTCGAGGAACAACCAAGGCATTTCAGTGGATTTATGGTTGAGGTAGTTTTCACAGCGAAGTAAAATAAGTTTTCTAAATGGCCTCAAGATCGCCGACAAGGCAAATAAGCTGCATCTCATAAAGGTCCAATTGAAACTAACACAAATTGTGTCCCCCGTCCCTCGCAATGAAATTTCTCCCTAACAAAGTTAGGAGCCTTAAAGAAGGCGAAGAATCCGAGATTATTGGATTCCCGAGAGAGGAATAATAAACGCATTTAAGTCGAAGGTCGCTCCCTATAACCGGGAGAAAAGCGCGGCGCCTTGGTTACACGCTAGAATGCAACGCGAGCGCGAGAGACGCAATTGAGCGCAAATTCACCTCGGAGCTTTTTTCGGTTGCTAAGAGACGAATCAGAAGGCTCGTGCGGCAATCTAGCGGCGCTTTATATACCTACACGCGGCAGGAGACTGCGGAGGAGATGTAAACAGACGACGGGGAGAGTTCCCGGATATAATGCGCTGGAGCTGCCGCGTTTGCGCCCGTCTGGATGCGGAGGGTTACCGCCGTCTTTGGCAAACTCCTTTGCATTTGGCCGTGAAAACGAAGGTCGTTAATGAAGTGTATCCCCCTTCCTAAGGTCTCCTTTAAGGTCGGTAAACCGGGCCTTTCGAACGTGATTACGATCCCTGGGTATTTGTCCGACATTGATTCATAATTGCTTTGAAATGTCCCGGAATATCGTATTAGGTAGTAACGTTGTTAACAATTTCTTTACACACATATATATATATATTTATTCAGATAATTATCTATTTTGATTTTCTTATATATTCCTAATTTTATTAAAATTCTAATTTATTTTATATTGATAAGAAAATTTTCATAATTTAATACAGCTCGTAGAATTTCTATAATTTTTCATTACTATATTAGTCGTTTTTAATCATAGCTTCAAAGGGGATGTGAGTACCGACGTTATTTTTCAAACGAGTACATCTCACAAAAATACCAATAGAATCATCCAAAAAAAATGGGAGTATAGTATTTACATATACGTTTACATACGATAAACGCGTTTTAAAAAAAAAATGATGAGAATTTATTTAATTAAATAAAAGCCGTACTGTCGGTAAGTAGGAATCTGCATTTGACCTACTTTTCAAACGAGCATAGCTAACGAAAATGCTAATAAAATCACTCAAAAAAATTCCTGAATATAGTGTTTACGTGTACGGAGCGGTTGACAACCGTCTTTTCCAAATAAACGTTTGAATTTTGATTTAAAAAATATTGAAATTAGGGTTTCACATCACCTTAAGGGGATGTGAGTACCGACGTTATTTTTCAAACGAGCATAACTCACGCAAATATCAATAGAATTATCCAGAAAAAATCTGCATAGGGGAGGGCGGGGCACGTGTGACACCCTAACTTTGATTAAAAATAACAACTAAACCGTGTATTATTTCAAAATGTACAAAAACGGAATAATTAGATCAGAAAAAAATAAAATAAAATAAACTATTAACTTTTTTTTCATTTTCTTTTAATTATTGATAAAATACAGAAAAGAAATTCTGAAAAAAATGCTCTACGTGCCCCACCGGCGGGTGGATTGTGGCACCCGACGGGGCACGCATGGCACGGTCAAATTTAATATTTTACTATAGGTATTTTTCAATTCTTTTTTCCAGTAATTAATACTTTAATAATTATGCCATAATAAAATTTTCAAAAATCAAATAATTAATCAGTCTATTGAAAATTGAAAATTTTATTTTTATTAAGGAACATATAAACAATTTTTATTTTAAAATAAATTATTACATTTTAATAAATGATTTTATATTATAAATTCCTTCTTATAAAATATGATCACAACATAATACTTTTGTTTGATTAACAAATTATCATTATTATTACAATAAGTTTAAATTTAAAGATTTCGCATCATTTTCATCTATGTAGCATATTTGAACTACCTGACCATTGAAAAAGGCAGTTTGAGTATCTACAATTGATTCTTCAGGTATTACTTCTCTAAAGTAATTTTCATTATTTACGGAAGCTGAATTATTATTAACAATGGATAAATCAAGCTGATTTGTGTTTAAGTCTTCAAGTGGCTTTTTTCTACTCTAAATATAACTTAATACGCAGTCGAAATAATCGTTATTTACTTATTAATGTAATAATTGAAACTAAAAACTAGTTGAAACTCAATTATTGCACTGCGTAGTTGTTAACCCATCTTGCTCCGTTTTTGGTTTGTAGGTTACATCACTTCGCTCGGCGGCCGCCGCGGCGCACTGATACGCCCGAGTGTGCCACGCGTGCCCCGCCAGGGTGTCACGTCATGCCCCATTTTAATACCATTTTCATTTTTTAATTATATTATTTATAAAGATTTTCTGAAAATAACAAAAACAAGGCTTGAAAGATAAAAGTTGAAACTATCAAATAGGTTTGGTCTCATTTAGAAAAAAAAATCATTTTCTCGTTGCTCCAAGCGACTTAAAAATGAAGTCAACCTTGTTTCTAAGCACCGATTTTCAATCTTATTAAATTAAATGTTAAACATTATCTATAATCTCAAAAGTATAGAGGAAAATTCTAAAAGCATATCTAATTAGGTTTACGTAAAAATTACATTTTTTGCATTCATTAATATTAAAAATATGAGGGTGCCAAACTTACCTACCTGACACGTCATGCCCCACCTTCCCCTATAGTGTTTGCGTGTACGGAGCGCTTGACAGACGTCTTTTTCCAAATAAATGTTTGAATGTTGATTTAAAAAAATATTGAAATTAGGGTTGCACATCCCCTTAATAAAGCAATTTTATTTGAATCTATTTTCTCTGAATTTTTTGGCTTTCATGAGAATTGAAAGAATGTTTATTTTGTTCGCTATGGATTTTTTAGAAAGATTTCTTAGAATAGATTGAGTAAGAGAAAAAGAGAAGTAGAAAAAGTAGAGAAAAACGTGTCTTGATTTCGAGCGCTGCGAGACAAAGAATGCAGAGGGTAGGAAAGTATGAAAAACTCGAAAAAACTCAAGATTACGCCAATCTTATTACGTATTGAAAATTGGTTTCGTAAGTGGTTTCCCGGACAATGAAAAATTAACGCTCTTTGTATAGACTTTTGGAAGTAGGTAGAGTCACCTTTTTTGGAATCCCTTCTTTTTTTTTTTAAATTACTTGAGTCTTTCTATACTTGTTTTTGAACATTGTCAAACTTTCTACGCAAACTTTGTGTCTCAACGATTCAACTTTTCAATTGCTTCTTACATTTTAATCAGAGGTACATATATACCTCGTTAAAATACCTATTGACGTGTTGACTAAAGTGTATTAACATTGCCGGTATACGTATATTGATAAAATACAGAAATTCTTTGAAAAGTTTGAATCATTTTAATATAGAAATAACGATGTAAAAGTGGCGCGCAAATATTTAAAAATGCAAATGGAAGTATTAGTCTGCAAAGCATCTCGCGATGAAAAAAAGAGGGCTGTACCTGGCAAAATCGATCATCGCCTGCGAAATTTCAATGAGATTGTGGCACCTGACGACGAACACGTCTATATATCGAAAAACTTGCTCGGTCCTCAGCTCCCACTTGTGAAGCGTCAGCTTGTTATGGGCCCTTGAGATCTGAAATTCCGAGGTAAACGTTAAACCGGCAATTTGCATAAATATTTGCGCCGCGATTTAGCGCTTTGCATATGAAATGTCGCCCGAGTTCCCTCTCTCTCTGTCCCACTCCCTCGCCTCGGCTTCCCTCTTTCACCGTCACCTCTCGCGTCTGATTTAGCAAGAGACGGGAGGCACGATCGACTGCTAAACATTGCGTCTGATGGCGCAAGATCGTTCGTGCGCAAAATTTAAAATTTTTCACTTTTATTTCTCTCTCTCTCCCCCAGGCTTTCTCAATTTTTCCTTGCCACGAGTACTTCATATGCATGTACAACGTGTTGACTCTTCACCCTTAGCTATTGCGCGCCATTGTTTCATAGTTTTATATGAATTCCGAGAAGTAAAATCATTGAATTTCAGTGGTGTTCAACGTGGAGAATATATATTATGATTCGTTTTTTAATGTACAATGAAATGTAACTTGATGATAAAAATAATTTATCGTACACGTTTTCTGCAATTGCTCGATTAATTCGTAATTAATTAAATAATTGCTAATGTAGATTTTATTTACGTTTATATCAACCACTTTGCTATATATATTGTCACGGGCTCAGCTCGACCGTCATCCGAGCCCTGACGCATCCGCTTCACGATAAGGACTAGACACTCGCGATGCTCTCGAGCAAGCATCGCGACGTTAGCTCAGTGGTAGAGCGCAGGCCTACAAACCTCGAGATCGTGTGTTCGAATCCCGCTCGTCGCATATTTTTTACGCGACTTATTCAGTCTGTCCTCTCATACGTAACAATATTTTATAATCAAACAGTTTTAGTGGAAAATATTATATATATTCTGTAAAAGAAGTACGAATGCATGTATTTTGGTTTATCCCTTATATTATCACCATGATAATTATTTTATTTAAAAATTCATGTGCGAAAATATTTGTTCACATCGTTTGGGAGAATTCGTAGATAGTAAACAAGTCGAAATCCGCTTAAGTGTACGATATCGTTGTCGGTTGGGGTTTTAAAGAATGCCAAGACTCTCGCGGCAAGATACTCCGGGGCGTTGGGAGCGCCTGAGGTGTTCCAATTATTTTTTTCCCATCTCAGGGTAATAGGAGTGGAAAAGAAAGATGAAAAGCTTGAAGGACCGTGGGAAAAGATTACGGAAATTGGTAGGTGCGATTATAAAAACTTGGGGAACTTCAAAGTTATTACTGCACCAAGTTTTCAGTTTCCAACTCTCTCTCTCTCTCACTCTCTCTCTCTCTCTCCCCCGTAAGAATTCACCTGCTTGAATAGAAAATTACGTCGTGTTAAATTTTATCGCGATTGAAAATTTTTCGTTCGTAGTCATAATAGCGGTCTCAGACATACAAAAGAATTTTTCACAATTACGGAAACCGCTAGATTAAAATGATGCGATAAGAACGCAAGTTCCTTTTGATATTTTAAAAGAGTTAATTAATTTTTTTAAATCTGGAGCATTTACAATTTTAGAATGAAGTCGTACTTAATTAACAGCATAATGAAGAAGACAATATTTTTTATCGCTCTCATCTTATATTTGTTATAATAAAAAAAATTAATAAATAAACGAGACGCTCATTTCTAACGAGAAGCTCGTGAACGATCGTTGATATAGGGTGACAAATGCCGGTAAGCCAATAGTGAAGAACGAACCTTGATATAATGCGCTGGTGTGAAGGCGCGACTTAGCCCATAAAACAAGCGACAGAGCCCACGAGAATTGTGAAACGTAAAAAAACGAGTTGTGAGCGCTCGCGCGCGCACACACACGAGGTGCAGAAGAAGGCGACAAAAAAGAAAACGTTAAGAGCCGCGAGGGAAAGAGAGAGAGAGAGAGAGAGAGAGAGAGAGAGAGAGAGAGAGAGAGAGAGAGAGAGAGAGAGAGAGAGAGAGAGAGAGAGAGAGAGAGGCGCTGACGCGTGCTATAGCGAGCAATGCAGTTCATCGACCCAATGTGGTCAGCTCCCCGAGTCTTTTTCATGATTTATCGATGTTGCAAGGTACGCGTGCTATTCTGGATTTTACATCGGCGTATCGACATTTTTTTTCCTTTGGTGCGAAAGAGAGAGAGGGGGGGGGCGGGGGGAGGGTCAGGGTACGTGCGTAGACACGCCGTTACTTTTGTGTACTTTCAATTTTTCAATTTATATGTCAAATATTAAAACTTCATTCCACCATTCTAAAAGCCCTGCGCTCTGATATAAATCCGCGTTCACATAGCGCGTCTAAAAATTCATCGTGTGTCCCGATATATATATTCTAAATTTTACTTTTTTAAAAAAGTTTTTAAACGTCCAGATTTTTGTTATGTAATTGTTTGATAATAATACATCAACTTTTTTAACCACGTAAATGACAGTAGGTAACTAATGGATGATTTGTATATTAACATGATGTTAAATCGTATATGCATTATACTACCGGTATGAAATTATGTACATGTAATCAATATAAATAATAAAATAGCCATCAATAAACGGTTACGGAAAAATATCAATTTTCGTAATAAAACATCCATTTATGTATAGTTATAATTAACATATTGTACACAAAACTTAAAACAATTTTATACAAGTCTGCGGTAAAGCTTATAGGATTTCTTTCACTTAATTGTATGTGGGGGGGGGGGGGGGGTCCAGAGTTTCGACGATTCACTATAAAATTGAAGTCAACTGTAGACGTTTTTCAGTTCGACACATGGTAATGCCGATTGTTCTTAATTTCGAAATTTTAAATTACGAAAATCCTATTTTCGAATGTAGCAGTTCACCTACTGTCCAAAACATTGAATTTCATCAATACGATCTCAAAGCAAATATAACCTGTTTCTAATGATTTATTTCGAAATGTCTATATTGTACCCCTATTAAAATTCTATTAATGAAATTCGATGTTTTGGACAGTAGGTAAAGTGATACATTCGTAAATATGATTTTCGTAATTTAGAATTTCGAAATTAAGAACAATCTGCATTATCATATGTCGAACTGAAAAACGTCTATAGTTGACTTCAATTTTATAGTGAATCGTCGAAACTCTGGACCCCCCTCCTGTATGTGAGATATTCAATAAATTATGTACAATATTTTTATAAGAGTTAGTATCGAATTCTAAAAATAATCTGAAAAAACTCACCCGTAAATATATGTTCTTAAATTCCTGACAGACAACTATACTCTCGAACAGCTTTTTCATAGACTTCCTCGTCTTGCCGGCGAACAGATCGCTCATGGGTACGGCTCTCGTGCATGCGGCTATCACCTGATTGCCGATCACCTCGAACAGCCGCGTCATTCTTCTATCGTTTCCCAGGAACGGCGAGTTCATCCAGATGACGCGACAGAGCTGGATGATCTTGGGCAGATGGTCTTTGAGCTGACTGGGCTCGCTGCATGCATCGAGGCCGGCGCATGGCTCTATCAGCATCCCCATGAACTCGACGTTCGACTTGGCCTCTTGAGTCGCTCGCTGTATATCGTCCAGGAGTCCGCGCAGCTGCCGGTGATGCGTCGAACGGGCAGCCGCCAAGACGTCCAATAGCCAGCGCGAAGCTGTCGACTCGAGCTGCTGGGCGAGACCGCGCAGGTTGTCGTCTAAGACGGAATGGGTGGATCAGTGTATTTAGAGGCTCGCTAAATTAATTCTGGCATTGATGGGAACGATTCTGTAGTGTTAGACTTAGATTTATCGTGGGGCTAGGTAAAGATTGGAATTCACTGAAATCGACGAGATATTTGCAGGGTACTGCGTTCATCTGATTCGTAGCCAAAAAATCCATTTACTTATAGGACAATACTTCTTAAGAGTAAAGTATTTTAAATTTAAGTATAGTATCGCTTTTAATTTAATTTTCAAGATTAAACATTTCAGCGATTTTCGGATATATATAAATATTTTAATTAAATTTATGTGCGAAGTGGTAAGGCTATATCGGTATCACGTTTTTCAATTCATAAATTTATATGTATAAACAAGCATTTATTATACAAAGGCACTGTGAAGCATAAAGACAAGATAAAGTGAATTTAACAACTTCGAAAAACAAAACGTTGATTTTACATGTACAAAGCGAAAGTTAAAAGGTGTTATGTTATATTTGTATAAATTTGGTACTTATCAGCGAATATAACAACTACGATTGTTTTATTTATTTTTGGTCTTCCATAGTTCTGAAAGCTGACTTTTATTCATTAAATCCTACAAATATTCACATTCGTAAATTGGCCAGTTTAATGTCGTACCTTGCTACTAAGTCTAAACAAACCCATAGTATTTTGTATAAGGATGAGAGAAGAGGCAATAAAAAAGAATTAAGAGGTTGAAAGAAACATCGGGGCAGACAAATTCCGTAACGTTATCATAGAGGCAGAAGTGCACGTGCGCCTGCTTCTCTTCTGCGCGAGTGAGAATAAGATTGAGATAAAGAAAGATAGAGACTGCGAGCGCAAGGCGGAGAGAGAAGCTTTGTACGAGCTGGAAAAATAAATGGCGGAAAAACGAGGCAAAGGATTCGAGATAATAAGAGCGGAGTCGACATCGCCGTTGTCGTCGTCGTGGAAGTTAAAAGAGTCGCGCCTGCTCGCGAGGAGAACGGAGCGAGGAAGACAGAGAGCGCGAGCCAGGAGCGACGGCAAAAAAACTCGGCAGCTAATAGGAAAGAAAGAGACGGAGCGCTCAAAATGGTCAGAGATGGAAGGATATGGCGAGGGATGGAGCGAGAGGAAGAGTAAAGAGAAAGAGGGGAAGTGAAGCTCGCGGAAGGAGTAGCGCCGGAGATGGCGCAGGCTTTGTCTCGCGGCTCACGCGATCCATCGACATTTGTCGGGAGGGACTTCTTACAGTCGCGGAAAACGGCGCGGCCGATCGGACAGTATCGAAATTGCATCCGCCACGCAGCGCGCGACATAACCATCCACCGATCGGGGCTGCTGCTCGGAGCCAGCTAGACAGGAGAAATAGCGGCAATAAAATCGTTAATCTGCCAATGACCGCATCTAAATCTCAAAGCTGCTCGCGATTCATTTTCCCCGCTACTATACCTCTCTCTCTCTCTCTCTCTCTGACGCTTGCTTGTTTTCTCCATTGTCCGCGCAGCCGACTACTTTTTGTGTCCCTCCGATTGGTTATGCATTGGGCGTGATTGTCGCCGCGCTGCAGCGCGCGCGCGCGCACACGCGGCTGGACTATAATTTTCCGCCCTGTCAAGGCTGGCCGCGCGAAGACAGAATTTTATCCGGATACGCGTCGATGATCAGAAATTATGTCGATACATCATTCCCCTCTCCCCGCGCCTGCCCGAGCCGCGGGTGTAGCGGGCCGCCGTATGCGCGCCCAGCTAGCCCACCATTTGTTTATTTTGAAAAAGAAATTGGTTTTTACAAGCCAATCGAGCGCGCAGACGTTAAATCCTACGTGATGTATGTTCGCCGGGCACAATAATGGACTAGAATAGCGAGTTATGACTCTGTCGCGTGTCAGTGTTTTCTTTTTTTTTTTTTTTTTGCATTTCGGAACTATTCTGTGCGGAAACAGTAATCGGCTATTTCCTAAATAATGAACAAGAACTCTTTACTCGTGTATTTATATAGCTATGTTTCAAATATTTTGTGTACGAATCTGGGTGTTAAAGAAATATGCGGAAATAATAATTTTGAGTATTAAATATGTAAATGAGGGATTCATGAAAACTAAGCATTAAACTTACAGAAATATTATCGGTAGATCAGCAATATGAATAATATTACCATAAAAATGACAATAAAATTAGTGGTCCAAGGCCGCATGTAAAAAAGGAACAGATACAAAGAACAAGAATAACATGTTATTATGTCTATATGTATATAGTAGGAATAGAAAACACAAGAAGGAATAAGAGGTACACGTGGCTAAGAATAGTAACCGACGTTATTTTTCTTCTGTGTATATTATATGTTTCTGTTTGACGTGAAGAAAGACTGAAGTCTGCATTCATCTGTGCCACTATGGAGAGTGCACACCCTCGTGGAAACGGATTTTAATGAGGATTTTAGAATCGATTTCTAAAACATCCTGTGGACAATCTTATCTTTAATATGCTTCATTTTGTTAAAATGAAGCTCTCTTGATGTCTCTTTTATCGATTATCATTTTGCAAGTTTTAATGTTACGAAAAAGCAAATAGATTATAAAAGTAGGTAGAGAGGGCTAAAATTTAAACTTTGTTTCGTTGAAAAATAATAATTCTTCAGAAAATATAATTTAGCTATTAAAGATAGCGTAAGAATACGGTTGAAAATACCATTCATAAAATCATTAAATTAGAAGAGAAAATTTTAACCGTTTTCTTTCAGTATTTTTCTAAGGGATTATTATTTTGGAGTGAAACAAAACTTAAATTTTAGTTTTTTCTGTATACTTTTATATTCTACTTTTTCTCTTTTTTTTATAAAACATATTTGAGATTAGATGATCCATATCAGAAGAAAAATGACCTATGAGATGGAATTACGAACACTGGACTTCATTTTTAGATATCAGAAATTGATTTTCAAAGCCCCGTTGAAATCTGTTTCCCAGAGGGTGTGCACTTTCCTTGTAAGTATGGCTACAAGTATTTAGCTGTTTGCGTCTCACGACGACGAGAGCACGTAGGAACTTATCTGGGATTAGGCATCAAATTTATAAAGCACTACTGTACTTATATTTGATACTTTCTTTATACAGGTCATACAATAAAAAATGTCTCAAAAAAATTTGTAAAGGCAAAAATTGGTTATTTTATAAAACCTTACAAAATAATAGAATTTTGTTCTTATTCACTCAATTTTTCCGAGAAAATATTTTGATTTAGTTGATGATTAATAACATCGTGGCTTATAACCATAGAATGCCAGTAACTTTTTCCGGAGTTTGATGTAGGGTGCGCGAATGACCTGCTGTATAATAAGGGAATGCCTTATACTGACCAAGTCTTTTGCTGTATCGGTCTCAATATTTTACATGCAAAATGTATTATCGTCGATAGTTTCTGAATTCGGAGAGTTGAAGCACAAAGTTAAACTAATTATCTGATTCCAGACAGAATTTAAGGCAAATTCGTTGAAAACGAAATTTAAGATAGTTCCTGCAAAAATCACATTTTTACAACAGACAAGCGATATTCAAACGCGCTTCGTGCGTACTTTTCTGTTTTTGAGGTTATGTATGCTATCTTCATTACGTTTTACTTTTAACTTATTTAAGTATCTTTTCAAAGTCAGAACTTAATCATTTTTATACTACTCTAAATGTAAAAATTCCATTAAAAAATTCAAACGTTAAATTACAAACAGTAAATTTCTCGCGCCTTCTTATCGACCAATCAAAATCAAGCCTTTAGATGCTTCGACATGGCCGCTCATCACTTTTTTAAGAAGGGATTATTTTTAAATTTTAATTACGTTTTATATAATTTAAAAAAACGCAATGGTTTCAGTTATCTTCATCAATATTGAGATCAAGTAGTATAGAACAAGTAGTAAAACAATGATGTGCTCAGACATATTTGTTTTTATAGGCATTCACATTAAAACATTAAAACGTAATGATTTAAGTTATCTTCATCAGTATTGAGATCAAGTAGTATAGAACAAGTAGTAAAACAATGATGTGCTCAGTCATTTTTGTTTTTATAGACATTCACATTAAAACGTAATGATTTAAGTTATCTTCATCAGTATTGAGATCAAGTAGTATAGAAAAAGTAGAAAAACAATATGTTCAGAAAATTTTGTTTTTATAGGTATTCACATAGTTATAAATTTCATTAAGAAATTCAATGTATAACAATTCATGCAATTACTTTATGGCGTACATTTTATTGCCACTACAAATAGGATGTAATTTACTGCTTGAGTCACTGCCGAATTTCTCGTTAATATTTCGCGATTCAATATCTGTTTATTTTTGTGGAGTCTTCCCTATTCACGTGCATATAGATCGTCGGCGCGAGCTCTCATAAAATTTGTAAATTTATACCGGAAGAAGCGGGCGGCGGGGGCCACGTTTCTTCTTTCCTCTGCTTCCCTCCCTCCCATCTCATATCAGCTCGAGTATCTGGATAAAATCGCGGGCGTTCTCTGCGCGCCGAGCCGAAATTTTCATCTTCTCTCTCACTCGTGCCCCCGCCACACTGCCTTATATAGGTAGACCGAGAAGAGTCTTCACGGAATAAAAGCGTTTTTTCCTTCTAGGCGCGGTGTGACGGTGATGAGTCTATATAGCGCGGCGTCAATCGACGGGCAAATTTATCGGATGAAGATAAAGCCACTCGGCCGCGAAATGGACTGACAACCGATTCCCATTTTCTCGCGTATTTCACTCCCTCTTTCTCTTAGCGAGGCTCTGCTAGAGTTTCATCGGCGCGAGGAAGCCACGAGGAATTGCGACGGCAACGCCGTCTCTGCCGACTGCGTTCCTCGTCGTCCTCGCCGTACGTCGCATCCCTTATCTTCTCCCTTGTATCGTCGTCGATCGAATAATACCGTGAGGATAATCTGTCGGCCGACAACGAGATACTCGATTTTCCATTTTGCCTTGTATTTCTTTTCTGTCTCTGTGTGCTTCGCCTTTTTCTCATTTGCTCATTGCTTCGTTCCTGTTGTCTTCATCCGGACTTGCGGAAATTTCACCAGCGGGATAAGCCTGTGAACGAGGCCGGAAGGGATTTAAGAAATCTAGGGAATCGGCAAATTGATTTCCTGAATAAAACTGCTGATGTGGTGCGGAGTTGTTGCAGAAGAGACGTTAGACCCATAGGTAGAAAAACAACCTACTTCAAAGGTGTTTAATGCAATGTTTTTGTAGAAACAATTTTTTACGATACCTGCGATAAAATGTTTGTAATGTTTCGTTTTAAGTGAATTTTAAATATAACATGAAATTTTCCTTGAGGACTATCTATTTCATAACTTCGTTGGTTGGAAAAGAATGTCAAATTGTATCGAACATTTACCTTTTTCTTTCTTTCTCTTATTCTCTTTCCCTCTCTTCCCATCTTTTTTTTAACACCTTTTATGCTTTAATATAAATGAATGACCACATTTTGTTAGTCATGACACTAATTTAACATAAACAGAATTCGAGGCTGAGGGTGAGAGGGAGAGAGAGAGAGATTGGAGCTCTGCGCGGCAGCTTTTGCATAGTAGTAGCGGGCGGTCCGCTTTCTTATCATCGTTGTATCTCACTGAATTTTCAACCAATCGATCTAAAATTTTCCATAAAACTTCTTTATTCATAAAGGAACAACTTTCTCGCTGACAGTTTGTCCAAGCACAAACTTCCTCACACACTTTCTTTCGTCGACGTTTTGGCGGCAGGAGTGTACGTGCTCAATCATATAAACAATAATATATGTATAAACAATAACACTTTTTGACTATTTACGCTGATGTTCGGCTTCAACAATGTTTTGTGCACTTTTCACTGAGCTAGAGCGATTAAAGTTTTGAAAGACATTGATTTTCAGCTATGTCATAATTACAATTTATTAATTTTTACCTCAGAAAATAATAGTCAGATTAAAAAACTGTAAATACAAAAAATGTGTATATCGAGCAACTGTATACGACCATATTTTTTGTTTTTCAATTTGGGCCAGATCAATTTATGGCATATTCGGTGCCGCTGGACAATACTTTTACCCGTGTTCGAGCGCTCGGCGAGTTATCGAATCCGGGAGCTCAATTATGAACCAATCCGAAATAAATTATGGCATTTACACTTCATAAAATAGGGGAGACCAGAGCTAGTTGGCATACGGGGCAGGTTGGAAAAATGTTAATAACTAGTGATTTTAATAACAGAGGTCAAGGCTATTAATGCCAGTAATATAAAATGGAATCAGGAATATTTGTTTTTTTTTTTTATTTTTAGTCGGAAAGCATCATGCGTTTTGGAAATACGCAAGTTTCAAAACTTTTTGAGATGTTGGTGAAAATTTTACATTTTGAAAAATGTCGTGTAATTCTTTGAAACATTTTGTTAATCTAGTTTTTCTTAACGTAGGGCAAAACGATTGCTTTTTTATAATTTTACCACTTGGTATTTTTTTTATCTTTCAATTTTTAATATTATTAGAAGAATGTTTAAATTAGTGTTCGCTTGGGGCATGTTGGCTGACCTATTGAGAACAGGCAGATTGTTTAACTAATTATTTTACTATTTTAATACCCAATTAACAACATTATTTTTATATATAAAAGTTCTTGAATATTGATATAGAAAATCTATGGAAGTCTAATAAAACCTCCATTTATACATTTTGGGTAATTTATAATTTTTAGCTGATTATTTATTAGCTAGTTTATTTTCTGTTCAATGTCACATTTTCATATGTGATTCTTTTATATAATATAATAATATCGTTATTTACTCAATGATTTATTATCAGTGAACTTACCGCAGGCACGTGGCCAACTTACCTCGCTTATGGGGCAGGTTGACCAAAAATCGTGCAATTAGAAACTTGTTTCTACCTTTTTTTGTGATCAATTTACAAATTTGAAGAAAATCAAGAAGATGCTCTATATAAAGTACTTTTATGTACTAAAATAGTTTTGTTAATAAACTAATACTGTTTTGCAGAAAAAAATAAAATGTGGAAAGTCGGCCAACTAGCCCCGGTCTCCCCTATGTATGTTAAGTAATAGTAAAACTTTTAGATGAATTATATTATTTCTGCATTATGATTTTTGCGAAAAATGCTTCCATTTAATTAACACGTTATAGTTATAAAATATGGTTAATTTTTTACCAGGAGAGGCAAATACATTATATATAAAGAGAAAGGATTCATGATGAGCACCGTTTTATTGTATATTAACCCAAATCTGAACTGTCAACTTAATCTTGATATACAGAATATTCATTATAGGGTCTCAATTAGTTCACTTAGTTATATTATTATTTATAATATATCCCGTACTTCTATTCCGAATTTTTTTTAATTTCAACATTTGACAAGATCTGAAGTATAAAATTAGTTATGTACGTCCCTCTGAGCATCCTCTTTGAATTATATGCTACAGTTTTAAATTAAGACTTTGAAGTATTCAATTTTTATCATTTTTTGTGTTCAATTTAAACATTCATAATTTTCAAACGATTCAATGTTTTGATGAAATGGCTTTCATATATATATATATATACGTTTTGCTTTAGTTTTTTTAACATTACTCTGAATCGAAAGCCATTTCATCAAAACATTGAATCGTTTGAAAATTATGAATGTTTAAATTGAACACAAAAAATGATAAAAATTGAATACTTCAAAGTCTTAATTTAAAACTGTAGCATATAATTCAAAGAGGATGCTCAGAGGGACGTACATAACTAATTTTATACTTTATTATATTTTATATATAGGCGCATTGATTTCGTGCACGCCCATTTCAATGTATGAGTAGCACGGGTCGCTCCTTTAGACTTCTTCTATACTTGCCTTCGGAGCGCTCCCGCGCTCTTTGATACACTGAGAAAGAGAATAATAGTAGATTATGTACTCCCTAGGTGCATAATCTACTATTTTAATCTACTTGTACATGTTTTAAATCTACAATTTCATGAGTAGTTAATTAAAATATTTGATGTATCAAGTATCAGGTTAAAGTTAAAGATTGATATCATTTTCAATAAAAAATATCATGCTGCATATTCACTATTTTTGAAAAAATTGAATGATACCAACCGTCAAATAAAGTACATAAATCATTGTTCCCTCTAATAAATTCACTACAATTTGAGTTGTAATTACACATTTTACATTAAATCGAACCGATCCAAGTTTGATCCAAGATTATCCATCTAATAAACTCAAACCTTGAAATGATTAAATGTAGTATACTCATTGAAGAAACGGTAAGTAAAATAGGAAATTATGGAACTATATAACAATGTAAAAGTTGGTTGATAATTAAAGGACTCTTATTTTTGTGAATTATTTAGCATTTATTTCTAATTAACTAAAACACTTTTTAATTTTTATTATGGAGCAATTTTATTAAGTGTTTTAGCTTATCATTTGTAATGACTGCGTAGATTAAACTGATACTCCGATGATGTACTTTTACGTAATCGATTTCCATCATGCAATACTAATTTTAGTTCTCATATTTACGTAGCCAAGTAATATACGTTAGCTTAACAATTGTTTAATATGAAGCAATTTAATAATTATGTTTAGGTAAATACGAGTGCAACATTGTCATCTAACATTTAAACCTAAACTTTACTATAAAATTGTCATCTTTATGTAATAATACACGTGCAAATATTTTAATAAGAATTGTATAACAAATATGAGTGCTATATACATATTAACAATTCAAACTTTTTGTATATTATTAGTCACAACTAATGTTGTTGTAAATACAAATGAAAATAACTGGTTAAATAATTTAATACTATTTATCAAAAAAGATCCTAACGTAAATAGAATAGTGTTATTAATAAACAGCACAACAGAAATTGTACCACAGTATTATATAAAATTATGTGAGCAATTTGTGCAAGAAATTCCGTCTTTTGTCTTAAATGTGAATAATTATTCAAAAATATTTGAAAATGAGGAGTTATTAAACATTTTTTCTTACAAATTTCATAATCAGGCTGCTATTTATTTATTTATGATACCAAGTAGTAGCGATGGTATTTTAGAACAACTTAAAAACTTTATTAAGTTTATGATTAATTATGGCCCTGATACTATGAGACCATATTGTTTATTAATTTCAATGGATGTAATAACGCGTATAGAAATTGAAGAATTCTTTCGTTTTAGTTGGACACAACAGTTTTTAAACATAGTTGTCATACAATTGATACGCCAACTGATAATTAATAGTAGATCTTTAACTAAAAATGTTGAAAATATGAGAATATTTGTACATGACTTCAATCCTTTTATAGAAACCTACACAAGTAATATTTTCTCACCTTCCATAAATTGGTTTCCAGCAAAATTGCATAACCTTCAAGGATACACATTGAATGTCGGTTTCATCGAAGTCGCTCCATACGTAGTTTGCGATGAAAATACTACAGAAAGCAATATTGAGAAGGCAATATATGGATCAGATATTTCCATAACTAAAAATTTAGCAAAAAGCATGAACTTTTCAGTGTCTATAAAAGTTGCAGATACATTAAACAAAAAGGTAAAGAAGATCTTTAATACCACAACAGAAAATGTCGTAAGAGCGCTCGATGAAGGATGGTTAGATTTTTCTATAAATTTATTCCCGATTGCTGGTCCCAGTTCTTTGGAAAACTATTCACATGAATTTAGTACTTTCCTAGAACCTTTGTCTTTTCACATTATAGTTAAACAGTATGGTGCTTGTAGTATCGATATTTCCAAATTGATAATTATAGGAATTAAAATGGTAGTCATTTTTACTTTCATTCTTATAACTAGCAAACGATTGTTAAAACTAAATAAAAAATATTGGACGATTTTGAATGTTTTCAAAGTTATGATTGGTTCATCGACAAAATTCAAAAGCCAGAAAGTGATTGAGAGAATTTTTTTTATTGGATTAGTTTTAACATCATTTGTGTGTTCTGTTGGAATTTTGGAATTAATGACAAATGTATCCTTTTGTCAGGGAGGTATATCAAGATTTAAGACTTTAAGAGATTTCGACAAATCTAACATAATACCTTCTTTTACGAATGAGACAAAGGACTTATTAGTTAGAACTAATCTTACAACTATACAAAACATAGTTAAAAAGTCATCAACACTACTTCCTCTAAACGGAAATCACATTTGCTTAATATCTTTGTTAAGTTATGAAACAAGTGTCAATGCGTGTGTGATCGACCAAATATTTGGAAAACAATTGATGATGTATTTTCAAAATAATGAGAATGGATACTTTTTGACTATTGTTAAAGAAAAACTACAACCGGGATGGTCTGCAATGGCAATTATGAAGACTTCCCCTTACACAAATAGATTCAGCGAAATTCTTAGAAGATTTTTTGAAGCCGGATTATTTAGCAAATGGTACCGCGAGAGCATAATAATTTTTTTACAAAAAAATAGAAAATTAAAAACCATTAGAAATGCTCATAAAGATTTTGTTTTTAAACTCCTTACTCAGGCAGATACTGCTAATGAGAGAAAAAAAAAATTGATTTTGTGTATGATATTTATTTTGATTCTTGGATACAGTATAGGATGCTTGGTATTTATTTGTGAATTAGTGTGGGTGTTTGTCTTCAGGAATTTGTTGAAAAAGTGTTAAAAATGCTTGTTATTAAAAATGTAATTGAAATTTGGAATAAATCATTAAAATTGTTTAATCCCAAGTGTCATACTTATATTAACTCTTTATCAGTATTGATTTCTTACAGAGGAAGTTTTGTAATGATTTTTTTTTTTGTAATTAAAACGATTTTTTTTATGTTTTTCAGAAGTTTGGTATTTCACCAACTTCCTCGTTTTTGAACTATTTATTAATTCTTAAAACTACTGAATAACATATTTTAAATTTGACTTATTTGAAACTTGTATACAAGAATCAACTGAATAATGAATAATAGTCTGTTTATTGACCACTATTAATAACTAATTAATTTGAAGGAATTAGTGCAGGATTCTTTCAGAAAAAATACGAAATACCTCGAGAATAAGCAAATATGTCGAAAAGCAAAAATAATACCGCAAAGAGAAGAAAGCCAGGACAGACGGTCCTGCACAAAAGAGCGATATCAAGTGGGCCATTCGAAATAGAATAGGGGAAAAAGGAGGGACACAGGCATATACATAGCATTTGTAAGGGGGACTTACAGCGGTAGAGCCAGAAGTCATACTCGTCCTTAAAGCAGAGCAGCTCGCCGGCGGTCGTCTGATCCTGGTCTCCGAGGGCAATCCTGATTTGCCTCGTCCAGTGCACGGCGATCCCTTCAAGCCGCTTTACCAACTCCTTATCGGCGCCGGCCTCCTCGGCGGTCAGCTCCGCGCCCTCCCGCGGCTGATATATTACGGTTAAGCCGAGCATTTTATACCTCAGATCGGTCAGGTTGCACAGGAAGCTCTGCACGTTCCCGCAGAAATCCTCCTTCACGCATGTTTACTCGTTCAGGAAAGTCAAGTCGGTTTCTCCCTTTTTCGCGATCACATCTTATTTCGCTACTATTCTTCGAAAAGACATTCGTGCTCGAGTCTTCGAGAATCGAAATTGCGCTTCATTACACCGAGCGGTATTTATTTATACGTGTATACGCGGAAGTCTCATAAAACGTAGGGGGTAGATGCGTAAGAGATTTATAGTGAAACCTTTTGGGCTTTTAAAACTCCTCGGGCGTTATCTACAGGGCAGTTATAAAGTTACTTTGCTGTTTCAAGATTTTAATAACTTGCAAGAGGTATGGATAAAGGTAAAATATTGCTTCATAAAATTAGTTTGCATTTTTCGGATTTTCGAGTGAAAGATTTTTACGATGAAAATTCCATCGGTAGCTCATTCATGTCGGAAAGTAAACAGAGGCAATTTATGATGTTAAGACAAGGAAAATACCATCTGTTAAAGGAATATTGCTGCTCTAACTATTGGCGATTTTTCATTATTACAACTAGAGGTTAATAAAACGTAATGGTTTTTATATGATCAGACAGGATATTACTTTTCTTAAGAAAGAAAATACTCCATTGCATTTCTAGAACTGTTACGTTTCCTTATTTTCGATTACGTGAATACCCTTAACTTTTAACAACGTATTAAATTAAAATCACATGTATATAATACTGACACGGTATGCGCGACAAACTGTAAACTCATGTCGAGCAATAATTTGAAGCGATCAATGAAACCGCAATCTCGTCCGTTCGAACGCGAAGCTTCGAATGTGTTTAAAGGAAAATTATGGTAATATTAATTTTGTCGGTGGGTGGACCACTTCGAGTGAGTTTCGCGTGTGCGCATCCGCGAATCCAGCTGGCAAACGGTTACAAATTTTTTGGCCAGTAATATCATCAAGTTAGATTGTCCCCTTCCCTCCCCTCGATTATGACGAAAGGTCGGAAGTGCGTGCTCGATCGTTGTTATCGTGATTATGTGCCAGTACAAAACTACGAGATACGGCGCACGCGCTCTGGCGCGAATTGCTTGATAATCTGCCATCGAGCTTTTATGTGCAACTATCGAGAAGTATTTTATCATGCAGATTTTTTCCGTTGCTTTAGTTTTCGAATTTCCACGTAGTACTAAGGTAGGTGTGAATTTATATTTTTTAACTTGGATTTTCTGTATTTTCTAAAAGAAATTAAAAATATTAATATTACGACAAAAAAGTATAAAAGGATGTGTTATTTTGAAAAAGTTTTGATTGAAGTTAATTGAAGGTAAACGAAGTAATTGTCAAATTTTCAATCGGATTTGTTTCAAAATTATTAGTTTACAATAGAATAATACGTTTTAGTCGTTATTTACTTAACTCTGGATAATTTATGATCATCGATTTACTAATCAAGTTATCGTTTGTGATTTAAGTGATTTACAGCTTATGCGGTTTTGTATGTGCATACATTGGTCTCTTTCGCATACAACGATAATCACGAAAATGTTCCTTTGTAAATTTATAACTAACGTAATTCAAAAATATAAAGTAAATTAAACTGTAAAAAAAATATCTTTATATTATTTATTAGAACTAGATGTAACGTTCATTTCGAATATTTTAAATGCCCAAATGATTCAACTGTTCATAATTTGTTAAGTTAGTTATAACATATAGTAAATGTTAGTTTTTACAAGTGTTATTTTCAAATATTCAAAAACCGAATAGATTTCGATGAAATGAATACGAATGTCTTTTTTTGAAATTTATTGTAAAGGATACTGTCAGGCCATGTTTTGATTTTCGTGAAAATCGGAGACAACACATTGTTTACAATCATTAAAATGGAAACTTCTACATTATCATTTATAGTGCCAAAAAGAACTTTCGATGGAAAATCTTCTGGACTAAATATTTCATAGGCTTTTCTTACAAAGTAACTTAATTCATCTACAGGTTCTTTAGGAAAAGATAACTGGGCTGTTAAAATGTCATTTCTAAAAAACAATGTAAGGCAGGGAATTCGCGGATTTTCGAAAAATTCTCGAATTGTTGTTACGCACTCATCATTCCAATCTTTATGAATTAGCCCACTTAACGTAGTAAAATCCATGACATGATCTACCTGAAAAATGAAGATTAAAATAACATTATATGTATAGAATAATAAGTTACAAAACATAAAATCGCCATTCAAACTTAATTTCGACCGGCTTGGTTATTGCAAAGAGAATGTGTAGATTCCAATATCGATTTCAGTGAAATGAAAATAGCACTGCCCTTCAAAAGCTATCAGAGAATAGAAAATATATCGTTGCACTAAAAATAGTACAGTTATTTGATAACAAGAAAAAGGTACAAAGTATTTTGGAAATTTTTAACACCGAATGTATGATTTCCCTTTTTTTTTTTAGGTATTATATACAAAGCAATGAAATCCTAAAAACTACTCCCTCGTTACAGTGAGGTGCAAAAAGTCCTTAATGTATGAAAATGTTATTTAGTGCGATAGCCGATTGGGAAGGAGAGAAGCGTAGACAATTGAAGCCGATTCCCCATTCCCGGCATTGTTATTTCATTGAAGGCCGCGCGCCCTCGCACGAGACAATGAGCGACGAGGCGTGCGCGGGCGAGGCCGCACATTCAAACTCACTAATTTGTCGAGTTCTTTCTCCGCGTACGTGGCTCTCGATAAATTCCCGCTGAATTCGTCGTCCTGCCCGCGCCGTCCTGCAATTAAAAGTTCATCGAGATCTTTCATTTATCCGTGCGCGCGAGCGCTGCAGCGTCGCGATTTCTCCCGTTCCGCACTAGCATATATACGTATATACATGTACCCTCAACGAGTCGATTTTTCCTCTCACTCCCTCTCTCTCTCTCTCTCGCTTTCTTTCTCGCGAACTCTCGTCCTCTCTCTCGCGCTTCTCACGACTTCCCGCATGCGCTCATTTCCCCTTTAGATTTTTTTCTATTTTTCATTGTTAAATGAATTCAATGAGGAACTGCATCGACAGAAAAAATTGGTACTTTTTATAAGACACTTTTTTCCGCTGCTGCGCGCCCGCGTATATAGTTGCGGATTACGGGAGAAAGACGAATTGTCGCTCGTTTCTTCGAGCTTGTGATTGAAAGAGTTGAAAAAAAATGTAACCGTCTATTTTTACTTCGCGGTGAAGTCCAAGGATGATGAATCGGCATACCACGAATTCGTGGTACTTTAGTACATCTATAAATGTAGGTGTAATTTTGATTTTGACAAAATGGCAACGTAAATAAATTTATTCTTGACGTTTTAATAAAGGCATATGTATTTATCAAGCTTCCAATGATGACGCATTAGCGGTTTCTGTGTAATACGTTTCCCAAATATGTGGAATTGTTTCAACACCTGTGAGATGATTTAGAATGATGAAAACCGCAGAAATTTAATCACACGATATTACAAATAACGATAATTTATTTCTAATTTATTACTTTTTTAACGTCGTCAAGGCGGTTACTATGTTTAATCTCTGTCAAACAATGTAAAATAAATACATATTACTTACAATACTTTGGATTACATTCGATATACAAAATAAAATAATACAAAAGAAAGACCGACACTTTGGTGGGGTAGCTAACCGTATCTTAACCGATCATTGAAGTTAAGCAGCGCTGGGCGTATTTAATACTTGGATGGGTGATCGCAGGAAATCAATGCAATTTCGGCTACCGTTCATACCGCTATAAGTGTATTTTTGCTCTTAACGAAGTGTTGGCTAGGTGACCTGATTATGTTTTCGGTATTTAAATCTACGAAATATGACATAAATATCTAAAACATATTCGGACATCGGGTGATGATGAAACGAAAGCAGCAAACCCGTAGATTCTCGTCCTATCCGAGACACATAGAAATCTGATTAATGGGTCCGCTCTGAAGTTTCGCACCATCACAAAATAAAGGTATGGATTTCGAAAGAGTATGGAAAAAGGTATAGGTCACTTGCTGGGCCAAATAGGCTACAGGTGGATAAATCCAAATATATAAGTAAAAGGAAATAGTTCAGAAAACTTTTAAATGATTTAAAACTTTTTATGAAAAGAGCGTTAATGTACATAATATTCATTCTGGCCAAAATATTACAAAAAAACTTTTATCGTGTTTTGTAATTATTTTCCATGATAATTATAATTTTCACATCAAAATTAGAAATATTGCTTGTTTTACTAAATTTAATAGATACTAAACTTGATGATGTGAGCTAGCAAATTAGAGGTCACTAGAAAATCGATCAATATTGTATATAATATTCGCTCACTAACCACGAAGTAGATACTATACTTTAAAACCTATTTAAAAACAATTTTTTTCTCTAAATAATTTTCAGTCTCGGTTTCATCGATTACGTAGCCTTATTTGTTATACGTTAGGTTGAAAATAGGACGTAACACTTTAATAGTGACAATTAACGATATGAATACAAATTTATTAAAAATAGTAATGATATTAATATAGTTGTGATCTATAAAATCCACAAGTATTCTTAATTTTACTATTTAAAAATTGTGATAATTGTTATAATTGAAACATTTATTTGTCTGTCCTCGATCATCTTATTCAAAACAAATAAGTAATTAGTAAATAAAGAAACATAAAGTAAGGTTATATATATGTATTTGGGGTTTATCCACCTGCAGACTATTTGGCCCAGCAAGTAACCTACACAATTTTTCCACACCTGATTATTTCGAAATCCGTATTTTTATTTTAATGATGTGACATTTCATAATGTACCCACAAGTCAGTCGCTTCATCATCACTCGGTGTTTGAATATGGTTTCCATATTTATGTCAAAACAATTCCGTAAACACCGAAAACATTCAATCTCTAGCAACCATTTTGTTAAGAGCGAAAAATCATAATCATCTGCACCCAAGTACTATAAAGTGAGGTCATATGGGCTATGACACAGAAAAAGGAATAGCACACAGGTATAGGATTTAACATGAATTACTATATCTATATATACGAGAAAAGCTTGTTCCCTATACCTGTTCCTTGTATATATAGATATAGTAACCCATGTTAAATCCTATATCTGTGTGCTGTTCCTTTTTCTGTGTCATAGCCCTATAAAGGAAATGTTACTATTCCAACTTTAATCAGTAGTATACGCTAGGTGATTAAATGTTTATTTAGTAGTACAGTATAAGTCTTGTTTCGAATAATATTTTATCTTATTATATTAACTAGAATAATTACAAAATTACCAACTTCTCGTACATCAAATAATGACTTCTATTCATTGTATAAAATAACATTGTCTCAGTTAAAAGCATTGGGTATTAACCGATATATCTGTACACGTATACATCTATATACATAGTTTTAGGTAGGCGAGCGCTCGGGGCAGAAACAGAAAAAGAGAGTGAGGGAGAGAGAAAAATGTAGATGCGAACTCGGCGCACGCTGGCGAAAAATAAAGCAAGACGGGGGCGCGCGGTGCCCCTCTAAATCCCGAAAAAAAATTTCAATTTAAAATTACGTGGTTCGCAATCCGCTTGCGTGCTCACGAAGGAAAATGAAGTTCGCCCGATGCATATAGCGGGGAAAGCGCACGCGAGTCCGCGCGGTGCGCTCGTGATTTTACTACTTTTTCCATAAATCTCACTTTTCTCCGCGGCGGCCTCCTCGTCGCTAAACTCCTCGTCCAAGTATTCGCGATGTGCATCCGCGACAGGCTTATCTCGGCCTTTATCTCGACTGGCGGTGCCGGCGCTGCTGCTGCTGCCGCGGCGGTGGCGGCGGCTGGTGGTGCTGCTGCTCTGGGCTTGCATTTTATTGACGCCCTTTTCTTTTCGCCGCTGGCCCCGCAGGCCGCCGTCGTCCTACCCCGTCGCTCCTCCTCGCTGATTTATACCTCTCACCGGCAGCGCGGCAGCTTCTCTTTTTCGCCTTCTGCTTCTCCTTCTTCTTCATATACCTTTATCTCTCTTCAACTCGCTCGCCCGTCTTTTCGTCGCCTTCTCTTCCTTACTCTCGCTCTCTCTCTTTCTCTCGCGTGCGCGCACTTTCTCTAATCCTGCGCTCGGTTTTTTCCGTTCCGTGTTCACGCGCGCTATTTTCTTCGACGGCGAGAAAAGCCGTGTGTCGAGGCTCTCGTTTTATGGGAGCACCGCCATCATAGTTTCGCGAACGTCAAAAGCGCATCGTTTCAGGCGATTAATCGATCACCGCTGCGGAGGTTATTCGCGACTGTCCTTTCTTTTGGTATCAATAATTACATTTTATATGGTTGTTCACGGTTCGATTCGCTTCGTTAAACACCTGAAGGGTAGGTATAGGTAACTCTGTTTTAAAATGTCGGATTATGGAAAAGTTTTGTTTTTGAAACTTTATTAAAAATAGACCGAGGAGCCAGATTAAACCTTTTAGATTTATTTTTTATTTTTAGTTATTCTGGAATTGTTATCTTTGCATCGATTTTTATATAAATAAAGCGCTTTTTCTATTTATGAAAATCCATGATAATAAATCTCGAATTGAAACCTGAAACAATATTAGTTTGTTATTCGTGCATTGATTGCAATATTGTGAAAGAAAAAAATAACTTCTACGGTTTAATTTATGCAAAGTTTTAAAACAAATAGCGAATATTAAATCAGATTTATTCGTTACGGCAATAATATTAAATAAATGATTGATTCAATGAAAATTTAGCAATGCATTATCCCTTATTTCGAGATTTATCATCATCATTTTCATACTTAAATAAATATAGAGAATAAGTAGAGAAGAGAAGATATTAGGTTAACAGTCAAAGAACACGGAAACAAAAGTCAGCCATGTGTACCATAAAATGAGTAAATTCTACAATAGTGGCGCAACAAGCGTTTAAGAAAGTAAATTTAAAGAGTTAATAGGTTATTGAACTAACACTTTTTAAGTTATTTCGATATAATTATACAAATAATTTTTTTTCGACGAAATTTTCGTAATGTATTGTGCTCAAGATTTTAAGGAGTTTTTCTTCACATAGCGTTCAAAGTGAAATTTAACATATAACGTAAACAAAGATAGAAATATGAAAACCAAAGAATGAATGGGAGAGAGTGCTTTACGTCATGTTATATCAAACGTTTTAAAGATAGGTATACTGAACTCTTCTGCTCCTATAAGGGAAGCATGCGATAAAATGAAAAGTAAGAATCTAATATTAAAAAATTTTCCAAATATTTTATGCTGATTTGCAGTATTTTTTTACATTTTTTTAAAGTCAAGAGAATAAATCTTATCGGGTATCATACAGATTTGAACTCAATATTTAATTTTACAATAGTATATCTAAAACGTTGATTAGTCTTTAGATATATCTGTTACGCGTAGCGCTCTATTTATCAAAGTCGAACATCAGAGTACATAGCGCAGCATTGAGGAAATGTTTAACATTACTCTCTTTTCCATGTATATTACAAAGATACAGACTTTGAAGAGCTGAATAAAAATCTTGAAAAATTACTAACTGCATGCTTCTACTTTCATCCGTGGTTTATTTAGCATTTATTTTCTCTCTCTCATAAATGTATGAAAAATTACTTTATTTTTATAATTAAAAATAGTAAATTTAAACAGCTGTAATGAAATATTGCTAAGGGCCGATAGCTACAAAAATTTTATTTACGTTATTCCATTATTTTTTTTTTTAATATCAATTTTTATGTTAGTGAGGTATTTTACATGAGAATTTGAATAGAAAAATGGATAAGGGGTGGCATTAGAGTTTACCCAAGATCTGAATATTGTTACGCTTTCTCTATCGGGCCGTAACTTACCAAATGAGTTAGTAAAAATGTATAGGGTGTTTCTGTAAAACAGCGAGGCTGTAAAGATTTTTACTTTTTATTTTAATATTTAAATACAGTTTTTAAATAAGAATTAATTTAAAAACTATATTAGAGAGATTACTTCAATATTAGGATAAAGATCGCCATGATTTTAGTAATTTTTACCACATTTTAAGTAATTGTTATTATAATTTGTAATCTGTATTCATAAGAATAAGTCTGTCTCTCATATTTACATTCAAATATAGTAATTTATCCTACACTAAGTATATTTTATTTAAAAAATGAATACAAAAATAAATTAAAAACATTAATCTAATCAAACTTCTGTTTTGATATCTTAGATTGATTATAACTTTCTGAGGAATTAATACTTTTTAACAAGGAAAGCTGAAAATTTTTCTGTCTACTTTTACAATCTTTTTGCTCGTATTTGTAACAGACATACTTGCAGAGTTATAGTCAATAAAAAAGCATCATTTTTCAATGACATAACGCACATTTAAGATTAGGAGGCCCATATTTCATCCCATGAAAAGTAATTACCGGTACTAGAGTTGATTTTCAAGACCCAGAAAACGATTCTCAAAGCCCAGTTAAAATCCACTTCCCAAAGGTTGTGCACTCTCCTTGTAAGTCACGTCTGTAGTCAGACATTGATTTTTAGTTGACCTTTTCTACAGTTGTTGGTAACTTGGTAAAATTTGTTTCAAATTCAAATAAATGGTAGAATAAATTTTACAGGTTGCATTTTTAAAATTCATGAGTTTTACATTTGGAGCACAACGATACAATTTAGAAGAGTAGTAATTAATGTAGTATTAAGCTTCAACTCTACATTTTGAAATTTCAAAAATTTATAAAAACAAATACTTAATTATTAAATAAATGTAATTTAAACAATGTAAATAGTGCAAAGCCATTGTTTTTCATAAGTATATTATTGTTTTAATTCAATTTCACAAAGAAATTCAAATTACTTTCTATACCTATTATATCATTTTGGCGTGATTTTTTTTTATTTTACAAGGTGAACCCCGAAACAAAAAAGCGTAAAATCATCATTGACTCTGCGAGTCATCGATCACTGCGCAATTAAATAAAAAAGCTCGGTATTCAATCGAAATGAACCGTAATCTACACATTAATCAAGAGCATTGTCCGAAAGTTGCATCGCGAAACACTGCCGCTCGTGATATCACGCTCGTGGGCGCGCGGGCATTTTTTCCACTCACAAAAATATTAAAGTCGCTCGCAAGAAAAAGCACATAAATCACGATATCAGCTTCGGCGAATTCAGTTAATTTCTGCCCAGTCAGCGCATACGTTATTTCCCGCTGTCGGGGCGAAAGCACCGAGTTAGCAACCGCGAGTAGCCACACGTGCGCACGCGCGCAGATCATATATATATACCTATATATATATATATATATATATATAAATGCGCGCGAATAGAAAAAAGCCGGGTTCCACTGACAAAGGCTTCGCGAGAGCGCGGGCGAGAGAGAAAAGACGGAGAATGGAAGAGACGGAGACGCTCGCGAAGGGCAGAAGGGCGTAATTTCTGTAACCGCTATATAGACGACGGAAAGGGAGGCGCCAACCGGAATGGGAATACGGGCGCGGCACTTTCCCGATATGTATGTGCGTGCGTGCGCGCGCGCGTTCTTCGGCTATATCTATACACACATACACACGTGCATATATATGTATGTATATCCGCGACTACGCGCCTGGCTTATCCTACCGCGGGCGCGCGAGTGGGATATATAGTAGGCGCACAATCGTAAAGGATAAGAAGCTTAGGCTCATCCGATTGGTCCGAGCATAATGGATTTCCCTGTATACTCCGCGAAACTTGCCACTTTCCTATGAATTCGAGTTAATGCATACATATATGCATACGAACTCTCTTTCGTACCCTCTCTCTCTCTTCCTTGCCCTCCCTACAGGTCCTTTATTTCCATTTGTGGCTTTCGTGCATTTGGAAAACCCTGGGAAGCGGGAAAATATCCATCTCATTGTGCGCGTGATCCCCGAGGAAAGACGTCAATCATCCGACTCGCGCTGGAACTCTCCAGAACGTGTTTCTTAGACGAGCCCGGTATTACGAGTGATCTTGAATATTTCAGAGCCCAGAGGGTATGGGGAGAGGAGGGCTTTATACATCTGGCGCTTTTCAACGAATGAATCGAGCATGCGTGCGCGCGCTTGTCAATGCGCTTGAAAATATTAAAATGTATGCTTGCTTAACTGCTCTGCTTTTCGAGGACTCGGAGCTCCAACGTATATATACTCCCTTCCTCTTTTACACGACAATATCACTTGAAAGCACGATATTGAGAAACGTTTATAAAATGTTTACTATGTCTTTTACGAGAAATGTTAAGTATATATGGCTTGGAATTAAACATCTTGTTGATTGCTAGCAGTATTTGAGACTTTTTAAAAATAAATAGATAATTAATTTTATGTTATACCGACAATAAAGAATAAATAATTTTACAAAAATAAATGTAAATGAGCGTATAGCCAAAAGAGGCTTGACTATTGCTCTAGCGAATTTTTAACAATAATTCATTAGCAATTTATTCTAGCTGAAAAACATTACTTAATACATTTAAGTTTGTTACAAGCATTTGAATTAGTGATTTTTCATTACTAACATTCGTACTAAGATATTTCTATTATGTGAATTTTGGAAAATCGTATTATATAAAATATCCGTACAAAGTTTTTAATAAAAAATAAAGCAAATAGGAGACGATGTTGAAAGAAGATAAGTTATAAAAAGACGTAAGAGGTCGGAAAATGAAATAAGATCAATCCATGAAAGTATTATATATATATACTGATAGAGAGAATCATTTGCTCTAAAGTCGCCGTTAATGACTGTGAATTTGAATCGGACTATTTGACTGCAGTGACACTATTTCTTAACTGCTAGGAAATGGTTCGATATTAGTATTCGTACGATAAAAAGTAATCGACTATTAACTATTAATGAACATATCTTAACTATTATAAGAAATATCCATTTTCGTCAAATATCATAAAAAATTATTTCGCAAATGAAGTGCTCATTCTGCTCAAATGATTCATTCTACCAGGTGATAGCAGTAGAGTACTGCAATTAAAATCAAGAGCATTAGATGACAAAGCCGGCGTGAGCGCGTGACACTATAGCACCTTATCTCTTATTCCCATTTTTGTCCCGCATGTACAGAGCGTCGGGGGCGTGGGCTACGAGCTGGAAAGCGATAGAGTACTATGCGCCCGCGCGCGCGCCTGCTCGAGATCGATCGTCCTTAATCGGAAGGAAACAAGAGGCGGGCAGCCGTGAATGCAAACGAAAGATTGTCACCGCGTGAGGTGGCGGTCGTCGGTGTGTAATATAGAGAACGCAGGAATGTCAGCAGCGTGGCGTACCGCAGCGGGGTGTTCGAGCGCATCAAAATGTCCTCCTCTCGCGGGGAGGAAGGGCCATTTGTTTCGCAAGTCAAGAGGAAGAGAGGGGGAACGTCGTACTCTCCTATCAGAATGTCAAAAGTGCTTCGAGATTTTCATTTTTGCGTGTACTTTTTTATTGCGCGGAACACCGACAGTGCGATGCAACACGGCATCGCAGGTATTGGAATTGCTGTTGGGGTTTTCTTTGCACAGTTTTGTTTTTGAATTGTCTTTTCTTTTAACGAAGGTTGGTATTTATGACTTTCTTCTCATCATTTTCTCAGACCGTGCAGTGTTATAAATATCAGTTATATTTTACTTTACAGGATATAGCTTAAATCAAATTATTTTTCCACTTAGGATTATTTCGACCAATCATGCCTTAGGAAGCTTAATTATTATAATGCATTATAAATTATTTTATAAATAATCTTGACGAGTAAATTAAATTAACTTTTAAATTTCACGTTTAAAAATATGTTAAAAAAGATCGAAAAACTGAGTATAGACGAGATTAAAAAAAAGAGCAATGCAGAATGCTTTTGGATTAAGGTAGTCGATGAAGGTGAGTTATTTTACATATAGCAACATAATAATATTATAATACATTATCAATAGTGTATAGCATCTAATTGTACAGATGTGAGAATGTTAAAGCTAAAACATGGAAAAAAATACTCATAATATTTTAGATTTCAATCCTAGATTTTTAGTATTCTTGTCAGAACGACAACAATAAGGGACGCTGTATGACGAGGTTTGTCAGAATAACGAAGTTACGGGGATCGATATATCAGCAAATAACGTTCCCAAGGGATCGCCAATGAAAAAAAAAAAAAAAAAAAAACACGTACATACACTCATGATACTTTTACAAAGCCCGATATTGTGGTGTTATGACGTACGCTGTAGAAAATATCTGCACGCTACATGTATTTTTATTAGATGGTTGTTGTAAACATCTTATAACCTAATTTTTCAAATTCTCAACTTTTATATCTCCTTTATATGAGGAGCCTTACAGAATGATGAGACTATTCTTTCTTGTTGCGCAGTTCTTGTTGTTGTTGTTGTGCATAAATAAAATTTCAATATTTTAATATCACCGAATGCTATTATATAATAGTGTATACGTATTAGTACAAAAAGCTTGAAATGCAAAAATATTTTTACAAGAATTTTCGTAAAAATGCGTTCAATATATCTTTAAAGTTCTTAATTATTCAATTAAAAAAATTATAATTTCATATTTATTTGCGATTGTAAAAGATGCGGCGTTCGTTGTATATCGAAACATTTTGAATTATAAAGAGAAGGCTCTCAAGACAAAAAATATTTCTCAAAAATATTTGACTCGGCTTTACTTTTTGATTTGCAACGTTTAAAAAATTTTAAATTCTTGAATAACATTGATTAAAAATGTCTATTACGATTGTCTGCTTTATAGGAATTTTCAAAAAGACACGATGATATGTAATAAAATGGTGGGAAAAATTGTTGTAGTGTCTGGCAGTTCAGCGTGGAAATTTGTATAATTTATGTGCATCTCTCTTCTCGTTCTCGCGTCTTTTTCCGCTTCCTCTCCCACCTCCTAAGAATTTTTTTCCTGGTCCCGGGAACGGCACTTCTCTCTTTCTCTCGCTCTCTCTCTCTCTCAGGCTTTGCGCCGTTGGAAACTTCCAGGGAAGTAACTTTTCATTCTTTCCTTTTTTGCCGTTTGTTTCGGTCTCGTTGTATCTTATTTCAGCCAGAGCCCCGAGCCGTACTGACACCGTTACCGCGCGGCTGTGCCAAATTTGTCACCAGCCGGCAGCGACACCAGCAGCCGGATAGTTTTCTGAAAAAGTAAAGGCTATCGTTTATACGCTGGGCCACGACGACGCCAAGCACCCGAGCAGCCGTCCATATACACACGCATGCACATGCTCGCGCGGTTATATGTAAAACAATTTCCATTTGCAAGATTGCTCGCGCGCGAGGATTCGAGGTGTTTGTGCGAGCTTACCCGAAATCCTCTTTAGCTTGCCGCTTGCATTTGACATGTATTATTCTATTACTTTTGATCATTGCACTTGTGCTAATCCTTTTTACGTGGAGAGTTTCAAACTTAGTGTTTCCTCGCTCTTTTTCAACTACAGTAAAAATGTAAAAGCAAAACAAAAGTAAGGTAATCAAGTGAAAATATAGTGTCTTATGTTTAGCATGAAGGTATTTGCATTTCATATACTTTTGTACTACTTTTCTGGCCCATACCCTGTATAGATAATCGTGTTTTGTCTTGAAATTTTTTTTTTTTTACATCGTTCGAAAGCTTTCTGCTTGAGAAAGCAATATAATGTTCATTACTGGTGATACAAACGAATAAAAACTTCAAAGAAAATGGTGTATTTTGTTTTTTACAAATATTTGATTGTGTATTTAATTTATTATAGAACTTACAAGATAGACAGGTTTAAAGTAAAAAATGGTTCGTTGAAGTCAAGTTTTCATTCAGGTTTGCAACTCAATGTAGCGAAGTTCTTAGACTTTGCCGTTATATTCATCAGAGTTCGAGCCAACAAGTTTGGCGTTATCTTTTGCATTGTTGCGTTCCGTGAATCTGACTCGTGGAATCTTGAGACTAATGTATCTTTTAATCTTTAGTTGTTTAGAGAACAATATAAATGATTCGACAAGATAATTATAAATGAATAGACGTATGACGTGTAAAAAGTGTAAGGTTAAAAAATAAAAGAATACATTTTTATCGTATAATAAGACAAAAAATAAAATAAAACTACTTTTTCGTGCTTTCCATGACTTTAAAATACTTAGATATATGAACAAATCCACAATATTTTTAACCATTGCCCGAATTTTTTAAAAGTAATTTATTGCTGCTATTAGCTTACCGCGCTAAGCACATAAACTAGACTAGATGTAAAATCTTGAATGGAAACTAGAAAACAAGTAACTATATGGTTGTTATTGGATAATATAATAAGCAGGTTATCGTCATATGTTCTGAATCGCCTTGATATGAAGAAACTGCTGAACAATATTGTAAATATTGTAATACCTGTATGAAACGACAGAAGATCTTAAAACAAATTTGGAACCTTGTAATTCTACTTCATGCTTTATCTTAATCGAATGTAATTTTATGTCATCTGATACTGTGATATAAGGAACAAGAAACGTTTGGTACCCGATTCTGTGTATTGAATATCTATTTTCTATCCTTAAAAATTAGAAATTTAATTACCCGGAAAATTACTCATTTTGATATTGTCTAACGATAACTTTTTGCACACCGTCGAGCACCTTTAACAGGCTATGCATTTTAAACGATAAAAAGTGCAATCCTGCGGCTGCCATAATGCGGCAGCAGCCAAAAGGCAGCAGTGGCGTCGGCGCTGGCGCAAACACAATTAACAATTTCGGTCGCGTAAGTGAAATTGATACGTCGGCAGCCTCCGTACTTACGTTGCTTTTTCACCTCGCTTCGCACGCAAGCAAGAAGCGGCCTGCACCACACGTTATTCCCCTCGCGTTAAGGACAGCTAATGTTCCACGAGCGGGCGTGCTCTCGTTCGAATTATGGAATTCGCACCCTCGCCGTCGAATTAGCGTCATCTCTTGCGTCTCGAGAAGAGAGCGAGAAGGAGAGAGAGAGAGAGAGAGGGAGAGGCAGAACGAGAGGGAGAAAAGGCGAGATTTCGTGACTTGGAGAAGCTCCAACTGCGGGTACTTGCAGAATCCTAGCGAATTATCAAATTTCGAAGAGGCTTCGCAAACCCGTACAAGTTGTAGCACTTCTTTGGACGCTTCGAGCGCGCTCCGTGTTGAGATGTCAATATTTCGGTATGCGGTAACGTGGTCTGATTAATTTATAAATCTTCGAATTAATTGCGATATGAAATTGTAATATAAATTATAAGGTTTTTTTTTTTAATTAAAAAGTTGCATGGGAAAGTAAATGATAACTTGTTATAACCTTAAGGAATTATTTCTTTTTTACAATTAATTTTTTAGAGATCAAGATTCATTTTAGAAAAAGTAATTTTTTATGATCTCATGGTGGATAATTTTAGGATATTTCAGAGGGTATGAACTTCCGAAAAAATATCAATATAATTAACAGTTAATAAGTGAAACGAAATTAACAATTAACATAGACTATAAATCTACATATCCTCTATAAATATCCCAACAAGGAATAATTTTTTTAAATTTCCTACATATATAGGATCTTTATTTGCAAGTTTTAATAATTTTCATTAAAAACTAAAAAAAAAGAAAAAATTCATTTTGGCTTTGCAAGATTTAAACGTTTACGTTTCTTCATGTTCATGCATGTTGTTTAATTTCTCCATCAATATTAACACAAAAAGGCAGTTCGCCTTTATTTAAACCTTAAATTATTAACTTAATTGAAGCTCAAGGTGAGGACAGTATATTCATATACAAATGCAAATTAAAAACAATAACATCAGATTGGACCGTTGTAGTTTATACTACAAAAATGGAAATGACGCGCGCTACGTGCACGTGTTGTTTATTTGCTTTTGTTTTTTATTGAGGTTAATTTACAGCGTGCTTCGCCGAAACATGAAATTAGCCGAGAAATATGTTTAACAATACTTTTGGCGCCACTTCGATATTAATCGCGTAAAAAATCAAGGATAATAATACAATTCAATTACAGCTGTATATAATGAGAAATAATAATATTTATGAATTGGAAATCGCAACATAAATTCCATTGATAATATAAAATCAATAAATATAAAGTAAAATATTGATAAAATTTAAATGACTAGGGTATGAGCTTCTATTTGTAGGCCTGAATATATTTTGTGCTTTACATGTATTTCAATGGAGAGCACACAAATAGGTTCAGACACATACATAGGGGGTCTTATCTTAACGGATTTTTGTGCGTGCGATGCGTACACATGGTCCTGCATGTTTTAAACTTTGACCTCGCATGAGTTTATAAAATAAAAGCGTTACCTTTTAATTCAAGATTTAATCGTGTTGGATCTTTTATAGATGGATTATATGCTTTAAGAAAAAAAAAAACTAATCACCATTAATGTACGCATAAAAAAATGAAAAATTCGCGAGAATTTAAACATAATCGATTTCTTATGAAGAGAATATGACATATAATGAAATAAATAATATTCATCTGCTATGGTTTATGCCTGGCTGTAAAACATATCCGAGTTATAAAACTGGAAAGTTTTTGAGGTTAGCATATTAGTTTGATTGCCTAGCTTCTACCGAAGGCGTTCTTATGAGACCGACCATGAGGCTACTGACATACCTAAAAGAACAATATTGGTCCCTTGGGATGTAAATGGGAATGCCTAAGAGTACCTAATTATTAAGTACTTGTGTAAATGTAAAGAGGGAAGTATTTAAAAAGTTAGTTTTCTCTATTTTTACTACTGAATGTTGAATGAAATATTGATTTCTCTACTTCTTTTAGCAAAATTCATCTTTTTATTTGGCAACTAGGTATATGGGGACATAATTAAAATGTCAATTGTAAATTAATGGCTGAGCAAACTTTGGTTTTACTACTTCCATGTATTTGGTGTACGAACAATTAATAATATATATGTCTGAACATACAGAAACTTTACTACTGAGAAAATGCCTGGTATTTCAAATTATTTATATTAATTAATATTAACTTTATATGAAAGTTATGTAAGCCATACTTTACATGCATAAAAAACAATATTGATGTGTTTTTTTTCAAATCTTTAAGAGGCCGTGCTATAAAAAATGTTGCATTTGAAAGCATCCCTCTGTAACAAAGGCAATATGTACCGTTTCCCTCTCAAGCGAGCAATAGCCACTGAACAAGGGCCGAAATGTCCGTTAATGAAAATCATGCGGCTCTCGTACACAGTAAGGAATTGTCCAAGATTTCATCTTTTCTGGATAGGAATTACGAAGGCAGCTGTGCGCGAGTGTATAGAAAAAAGAAAGAAGATGATAAAGACGGAAGGAAAAGGACACGCGCCCGTAATCACAATTCGGAGAGGATATCTCAATTCGAATCTTACTCTCTCCTTACTCTCTCTCTCTCTCTTTCTATCTATCTATCTGCCGATTCTTGTGTCCACGTACGCACATCGAAACGATCGTACCCGTCGTCAGGTACAGCGAGCTTATGTCCTTTCCTTTACCTCCGCCTGTCGGTGAGAGAGCAACTAGAAAAAGGGAATGAGAGAGAGAGAGGGGGAGGGAGAGAGAGAGAACGACAGATGAAGAAAAGCGGGTGTGGGAGAGGGAGAAAAAACGAGTGAGTCGATGAGTGGTGCGCATGGACGGATGGATGAGGGTACGGAGAAATTGCAGCGGACGTCGATGGACGGTAGGACGGATCGATAGAACGAGATTAAAAGAGGAAAAGCTGCGAGATTAAAAGGCAAAGCCCCAGCGTACCCGCTCACTCTCTCTCTCTTTCTCGGCCTAGATCGAGGCTGCTGGCCGGCTGACTAGCCGCCGCCATAGAGTTGGGGGGAGGGGACGACGAAAGGGAGACATTTATATTCCCGCGAATCACCTCGTTGACGTTCTCTCGTGAAGGTAACCCTTCGACGCCTCGACGGAAGTCGAGATTTCGCCCGCGCTCGTGTTCCCCTCCTCGTCTCTCCCTCTTCCAATTCTCCTTTAGCCTCGCAGCCGACGCTATATATAGTGAAGCCTCGCGTGCAAATAGGCACGCGAAGGAGTCACAGCCGTCGCTGGAATTTCGATTGCACACGATTCTACCTGCTTTCTCTCTCTCTTTCTCACTGTCTCTCTTTCTATCTCTCTCGATTTCGCGCAATGAAATCTCTATTGCCGGGCTTGGAGCGGGCTTAATGGGTGTCCCGGAAAAATGTCGATTGGCTCAATTGAAATATAGGGATGGGAATTGGTATTAAGTTCCTGGTAAATTTAATCAGCGTTCGCTTTGGTAAAGCGTATTATTAACCATCTCATCGCGCGGATTTACTCCTAAATTCGAGTGGAGTCTTTGTTTTTATTTTCTCTAATTTCATTGTTATCATTTACTTAGGACATAAATTATTTCAAGTGTTTATTATTATATCGTGAGAAATTGCATGATTTCGTAGCGTGACAAACCTAAATTCAACAATATATAACGTAAATATCACTCGACTGTCCTTTATAAGAAAAGCCGGCGGACTACCCACATTATCCGTCAATGCGATGTAGAAAAGCAAGCAGCGATCGTCAACGGATCGAGAGAATGACGACTAGGGGCTATTTGCACAATGCGCCAAATAAAGCGTGCTCGGTCCTTCGCATCGCAACCTCAATTTGCCATAACACATCAAAGTGATAGTCATTCTAATCTGCGCATAGTGCGTACGGAGTGGGCGCGTGCGCGCGAGCGAGAGGCCAGTCCTACCTCGCTGCCAGTTTGCATGGTATTGACATATCTACCTGTCTATTATTCAATACACCGCAATCTGGCTGTGTGACTCAACGTGTCGCTTCTGGACAGATTTCTCTGTAGAGCCACGTATCGACGAATTAGTAGAGAGAGCTCCATTCCATCGGACTTCCCTTTACATTTGCGTGGACGCGCGACCACACAGCACAAGTTACTATATGGGTATACGGCTAATCATGGATAATTATGTGGTATTGTATGAATATATGTCATGAAATTCGAATAATTTTAACAGTGTTTCGGAAGCCAAAATTATTTTATTGAGGCATGCCAGTTGGTCCCAGAATAAAACGGGCTCTCATTTGCTTCTTTCAGAATTAACAATGTTTATTCCTTCCAAAGTTAGGGTAGTTCAAAGTTGAGCGTTGAATCACATAAAATACACTAAGTAGCTGAAGGAATAATAATAATTATGTACGGGTTACATAGTCTATTGTGTAAGCAATAATAGTAATGGAACATAAAAAATGATGCAAATATTTAGGCAAGTCTTTCCTAACATTGTTATACATTCATTAAATCTTCCAGTTTCAATTCAGTCAAGTACTCTTTTGTTTTGTACTTCTATATATATCTACTGAGTTTATTGTTGAAGTATTTCGTATCCGTCCGCGTGCTCTTACTTTTCATTAATATGTATACGTATCCGCGAGTCGTCGAAATAATGAAATAGGTGTATAAGATTTTTTTTAAACGTTGATCTCTCAGCACACACACCCACACAGACACTCAGTCCCTCTTCGTTCGATAAATTTGAATAGTCCTCATACACAAAAAGGAACTCTTTTGTTTTCTTCGTCGTCACATTCGCCGGGCGCGCGACCCTCGTGAGGCGTATAAACGCGAAATACGCTGCTCTAGCTCCAGTTAACACTCGCTGCGGCGCACCTGTCGATTCGAATAACTTTTCGATTTTTAAACAGACGACTCACTACTAGTTGACGCGGGCGGACACGATCCGTGCATACGCACATAAATGTCGTCCGATTATTTGCGTTATCGAGAGCCGCGGGCGGGCCGCGCGTGTGTGCAGTGAGGAATAAACCTGGCCCGCTTCGCGTATGTGCGCGCAGATTTCCTTTTGCATCGCGGCGTGGCGGCGAGCGAGACGCTGGAAAAAACACATTCATCGGCGAGCTGCCGCGTGCAGGCTATGGCGCAAAAACGCCATTCTATAGGATATATATATACATACGTTGCTGCGATAGGAGGAAAAGAGAAAAAGAGCGGGAGAGTGGCTGCAAACCGATAGGTTATGATTCTTTCATTGTTCATTCGGCGAATTGGCCAGCCGAACGTGCAGCGGCATTAGCTTGTTCACTGCCTCGGAATTTACGTTTGCATCGCCTGTCCCGGAGAAAGACCGTCAGAGTAAACGAACTCCATCGCACGAGCGCTTCGCGAAATCTGCGCAGATGGGCATCACGTCTCTCTTACGTGCGATCAGATTTCTCTCGCCAACATGTAGTATTCGCACGAGCGACGGTTGTGTTTTCGGATGCGTACGTAGATGCCTGATCGAATATATATGTATCTTTTGACGAGAGGAGAAAATCACGCCCACGTATAACCTGCATCAATAGGATTTTCGGCTTGTTTCTGCGCTCATTGGTTTACTTCTTGTTCGCGAATTCGCGACAGTGGCAATTGGATAACTTTTGTCGGGAGCGTCAAGATAAAAATAGAAGTGGAAACAATTCTTCCCAATTTATAACTCATCTCTTTCAACAAAAATAGGTACTTTTATTCGTTGATGACATTTTTAGTGGCTCATGAATAGACTATCAATGTAATACTTGGAATCGATGTTACAAAAATACTGTATTTTTTTACGAATTCATATAAACTGTCATTTTCCATTTAAAAATATATTTTTAATCTATGTCAATAATATATATTAATAGTGAATATTGAATAATCATATTGAACAACTATATAATTATTATGACAGTTAATTAAGTTACAAAACGTCTTATAATCATCATCAGAGTATTACTAAAAGATTACTATAAAAATTGGTTTTCATCATTGTTAAAACGATGTAATATACATTTCAATATCACATTAGTGATTCGAATTTCCTTTGGAGCCCGAAGGATGCATCTTTCGACGAGGGTTCGCGCGTCCTTGATAAGGAATTATTCGACGGGAATCGTTGAAAAGGGAGGGATCTTGAAATGAATGAGCTCGAGCTGCGAAAAGTCTCACAATTTCCACAAGCTTCTTTCGACGTGCGCACAGTCCATGCAAATGAATAGGGCGTTCTAGTCGGTACTTCTCCGGATTTTCTTTCGTAGCTTATTTTTTTTTTTAATTCCACCCACCCCTCTCCTCGCTCTCTCCTCTATTTTTCTCCACCTCGCACCCGTCTTATCACGGCTCCATTCCGATATCTTTCTTTGCCTCGCAGCTATATGCCCCCACTTTGCTTCCGCTACTTTTTTGCGCGCCTCGTGTACTCTTCCCCACTTTTCTCTGTCTCTCTTTACTATCTCTCTTTTCACCTTTCCATTACACTTCATCTGCTTTTTTCTCGTTAGTTACTTTGCGCTCTCGTACCGCGCTCGCGTATTTTTGCCTCGCTCTCGTATTTCTCGCTCGTCCGTTTGGTAACTAGCATAAATGCGGGTTAATTATCACAGGAGCGCTCGGCCGTGCGTTGGCTTCATTGCGCGAGGTCATCTTTTTGCCTCGTCTGCTTTCCAAAGTCGCGAATCTAATAATGAACTGCGCGCGACTGACCATAAAAAGTCTTTGGTGTGACTTACAAAAAATCGGCTTGATAAAAAAGTGCTCACGTTACGTTGGGGCAAAAACTGCGATATAACACATGACTAAAGGACGCTTAAGTTTATTTAATTTTTAGATATTTACATACATTTTCTCGATTATTCTTTATTTTATTCTAATTAAATACAATTTTAGATTTTGAATAAAATACTTTTTTTACAATTCAAATTTGTAATACATTTTATGAATAGTACAAAATAGCCAAGTAATGATAATAATCAGTAACTGACTTAAAAAATTTATTGAAATTCAAAATTACATTTAGTGAGATAGATACAAATTTTTAATTTGAAATCCCTGACAAATGGAGTTTTCACATATTTTTTTAATTTCTTTGGTATTTAATAAAAAAATCTTTATTATATTTAGATTTTCAGGCTTTTACTTAATAATATTAGGAACATGTTATGGATAATTACGGGCAATATATCCCTGGTAGAAATTGTCTCTATCGAAAATAGCTAGGAAGTTAATAAATAGATAGCGAAAATAGCTAATTTCTGGGTAATGATGAAACGATTTTTCCGGTCATATTCTTTATTTAAAGGAGATAAGGTAACCTTATAAAAATGTTTTTACTAAATTTTCTCTGCAATCTGCTAATGTATTTAAAATTAAATATTAAGAAAAGACAGCTAACATAAACGTAAACACGAATTATTGGTATTTAATTCGTTTATAGTACTGTTTCAGGGGATACAAACGAAAACAATGATTTTTCAGTTTGATTTTGTCTCACTGACTCCTCGCCATAATAGCAAGCCTTTTACTAGCCATTTTCTAACTAAAAAACTGCCCAACTTTGATATCTTTTAAATACTCATAAATAAGCTAATGGAAATTTGTGAAAAGACTTATTCTATTATTCTGTCTATTCAATGATGAATATGATCGGAAAAATAGTTTCATCGATGGATAGAAATGTCCAAGAAAAGTGTCTTGTTTTTGACGATTATTGGCGAAACTTGCTATTTATTAGGCAATTAATGGTTTTTATTCATACAAACGAAAACAATGATTTTTCAGTTTGATTCTGTCTCTCTCACTCCGCGCCATAATAGCAAGCCTTTTACTAGCCATTTTCTAACTAAAAAAACTGTCCAACTTTGATATCTTTTAAATACTCATAAATAAGCTAATGGAAATTTATGAAAAGACTTATTCTATTATTCTGTCTATTAAATGATGAATATGATCGGAAAAATCGTTTCATCGACGGATAGAAATGGCCAAGAAAAGTGTCTTGTTTTTGAAGATTATTGGCGAAACTTGCTATCTATTAGGCAATTAATGGAATCGATATCCACCAGGGATAGGATCTGTTATGAACATCTTATGATTTATTACAGGTCGCAAAAGATATAAATAATGTAAATACATACAAGAAATTATATTGTTAACACATTTCGGGAAAGGCAGCTCATATTACCTTCGCAAACAAAGGGAATTAAAAGAAGAGACATCTCACACAAATTATGATTTTTAATCAGCGTTAAATCGATTAAAATGCTCATGGAATTCACTACCGCCAAACATCACTTCATCTACACTGAGAGAAGAATATGTTTATATTTAACATGGTATTTTAACTATTAACATGTCATTGTAACTATTAACATATATATCTTAGTAGTTACAATGCCATGTTAAATATAAACATTTTGAGAAAAAATTTCTCTCAGTGTACTACTCGCTCTTCACAAATTTTTCATAATTAATATATTGTTCATACCACTAATATTTGTAACACTGATAATACTAATAGTATTTGATTCAAGCAAATTATGTAAATAAATAAAGAAAATGTATAATAACAAATTTTTTTTCGTACAGCGACATGGGGACGAGGGTGAAGTTTGTCAACCATATTAGTTGAGATAAACTGAGCGCACATATTGCGAACAATATTATTCTATACCACATGCACAAACGCTGTTTTTTCGTACGTTTCCGTGCTAAGGTGGACGCGGGCCCCTGGTATAAAATTCTGTATGTATAGTAAATTACTTCGTACTCTGCTGATCAAAATGCGGGTACTTGGTACACTCCAGATAGACATGATATCGACACTTTGATGGGGTAGTCAAACTGCTCCTCGGTTGATCATCGAAATCGGGAAGCCCTGGGTGTGGTTAGTACTTGAGCCGATGGTGGCCTCTATTACAAACCTATATGCAACCTCGACAATTGTTTGGATGATTTTTCACTCTTAAAAATGCGTTTGCATTCCTACATCATATCTATTTATATCTGCGGAATGTGCTACTAAAGGATTCGTTCTAAAATTTCTTATCTTTAAAGAAAGGTACGAATATTGAAAACACGTACAGAAAAATATATCGGGTACGTTTCTTTGTGCAATAGATTGAAGAAAGATATTTTTGGAATACTAGAAATAATATGCGAAGTTCGATTTTTAGTGCCTAGATAACGTATGCGAACTATATCTGCTTTATTCAGTTGTATACAGTATTTTGTAAATAGAAAGTATAATACGTGCGCTTAATTCTTGTTGTACAATGTACTATGTTGATTAAATTTAAATCAAACAATTTTCATACGTTTCATGAATAAAAAACTTCAATTTATATTTTATAATCCTTAGACTTTTTATTAGATTTAAATGTCTAGAAAATATTCAAACATGATGAGTGTCTAATAAACAAGCTTACAGAAAATTTTTTGCTCACGGTACTCGAAATGAAAATGTTCAGTGAAGTATTTTCACAAGGAAGGGCAGTTTAAATACTAATATTATAGTTTACTGAGAGGTTCAGTGACGGTATTCCCTTCAGGCGTTTTCGTCCATGCGTGCGACCGGCGTACTACTCTTGGAACGACGATGGACCGCATAAAAATACGTCACCAGTAGCGGATGTTCTCTGGGCGGAAGCCGGAAATCGAAACGGAACCCAAGCAAAATTGTGATGAAATAGCATACAGTGTACAATATAAGAAGTGGAACCAAGCGTACAGAAGTAACGGTAGGAGCCTAGATGTTGGGATGATTAAATAAAATAATGCGATCGGCTTATGGTAAAAATATGAAAATCATATGTTTTACATGTTTGCATAGGTATGTATATTTACATATGTATATTTTGATGGGTCGATTATTCTCAAGTTATCAAAATTTTGATGATTATTGACATTTTGGAGATTTTTTTGGTATTTGACGAATCATTTTAAATAGAGTTTTTTTGGATTAAGAAAAGTTCAGCTCGATTGTATTAGGGAGAATGACGCTGGCGACTGTTTATTAAGTAATAAGGTAAAGCAAGTAGTATAAAACTAAAATGTTCATTAGAGCTTGCCGAACATGAACATTAAATAAAATATAGATCGCGAAAAGTGTCGGAAATTTAAAAAAAAATGAGAAAGACAAACAAGTGAAAATATCAAGATTTTATCAGACTTTTAGTATAGTCATAATTAAGTAGACGTTCCAATTTGCCAACGATAGTTACTTTTATTTTTGAATCTTATAATTGAGAAGAGAGAGAGAGAGAGAGAGGGCGAGAGAGAGAGAGAGAGAGAGAAAGAGAGAGAGAGAGACAGACAGACAGAGAGAGCGAGAGAGAGCGAGAGAGAGCGAGAGAGAGCGAGAGAGAGCGAGAGAGAGCGAGAGAGAGAGAGAGCGAAAGAGAGCGAGAGAGAGCGAGGGAGAAAGAAAGAGGTGGGGGAGAGAGACTTAAAAGGTTGATGCAGTTATCTGGGCCTGGAGCCGTTACTCACGTCGCATAAACAACTTTTAGGCATGGAAAAGGCCCATCTCATGCACATGTTGAAAAAAATTACTTACATTTAAGAACGAAATCTCCTTCATTAAATACTGCAGCTGCATCATAATTATATGAAGTGCCAAGATTGCAAATACTGCTTTCTTCTTTTATCGGAGAATTAAAATTAGTTGTAGCATTTGATGCACACTGAGATAATCTATTGGAGGTAAATATTGTTCTGAAAACGGAAAAAGCGTAGACTAAATATTACGCGATTAAATTTCTTAACAATATGATTTATGTCTGCTTTCCAACGAAAGCTTTGCGTCTAGCACAACACCAAGACTGGTAACGGTGTCGGAAAATGAGATGCAGGTACCACCTCCGAGGTCGATCGTCTTCGGATCAGCATTCGAATAAAAATTATTGATAAAATAATTTTTGCCGAATCTAATCGCTTTCGTTTTTACTGTATTCAACTTGAGAGAGGTACCGTCAGCCCATGCCGATACCGCCTCTGCTGGTCGCTGCAGCGAAGCAATGCCCACATCTATACTATTTCGGAGAACTCTGACATAAACCTATAAATCATCTGCATATAGGATGTGCTTGATGCATCTCTGATCCAGGATGCCACGTATGTCATTTATGTACAGGCAAAACAACAGGGATCCCAGAACTGATCCCCGAGGTAATCCGAGATTAGTGTGTAACCAAGAAGATGATCCTTGGGAATTTGTGTACACATTGCTGCCTACCTGAAATATAGGAGTAAATTCACAGAAGAGCGGTTCTGGAGAATCCCATCAATCTCAGCCTTTCGAGAAGACGAGAAGGAGAAATTGTATCAAATGCCTTAACTGAAGTCGAATAGTAATAGTAAAGTGACGTATTTTTTGTCAAGGCCTTGCCGAATATCCTCCATTAGTTTGAGTAATGCCATCTGGGTCGAGTGATGCTTTTTGAAACCCGTCTGCAGGAGGCTTCTACTTTGTTATTTCGGTCAACCAGCAGGGCTTCGAGAAAGTTCACCTTTGATTTGAGAACACTGATTTTCTGTGTTAAGCTTGGTAAAACACTCAGAAAACCAGTAATCTCAAGGGTAAAAGTTTATAATAGTGGCATCTTTCCTAGGCACTTTTTTCCAGATGTAGCATGATTTGGGTACCTTGAGTGCTTTAGGTACCATTCCGCAAGTCTGGAGGTGCAGTACAGTCAAGGAATTTTGATACTATGCCTATGTTTATGTGGTGGGGCGGGCGAGCAGCTCTTCTCAGAGACGTGCTGTCCAGCACTCAGGCTTACGCCCATTGTGCTGTTCCCCTTCGCTATTGTGCTACTCTATCTTTCGCTGTACTGAAGTCTTCTGTCCATCCGCTCTATAACCTGGCAGATGTACTGTAGGCTCTGCTTCCTCAGAGTTTCGGGCTGAAGGAAGCATTCCCCCCACATCCCTCGCCTAGTGCCCACAAAAGCAGGGTACCGGCAGAGGAGGTGGAAGGTTGACTCCTCCGGCCCTCCACACCATCTGCAGCTTCCCTCATCTAAGATTGCACCTTTGTAGAGGTAGTATCTGACCCACTAGTGACCCGTGAGCCAGCCCACTATCCTCCTTAGCCTAGGCTTATTCAGTCGGCCTACGTCTTGTAGCCAATGCTCTGGTGGGGAGTCACTTATGATTCTCTTGGCTTGCCTTAACTCTGGCGACTTCCGCAATTTCTTGAGTATTCCCTTCTTCATCATGAGAGAGGTCCTTTTCTTAATTTCACTCGGCGGAACACCTACCGAGAACTGAGTCGCTCTGACCCGGCGAGCGCTTCTTCCAGCCAGGTAATCCGCCTTCTCGTTGCTTCTGATACCTTTTGCCCCGGCACCCAAATAAGGGTTATCGCATTATTGCGGGCCAAGGCCGTAAGGATATCTATGCAATATGGTACTTCCTTGGAGTAAATGCTGGTGCAGTCAAGGGCGATCAGAGCAGCCTTGCTGTCTGAACAGATGGTGATGGGACAACCCCTATTGTCCTTCGTAAGTTGCACTGCAACACACTCCGCTATGATTCTTACTTCTGCTTGCAACACCGATGCGTGACAGTCAAGTGTGTACACTAGCTCTGTAGAGCTGCCTTGCTCCCAGGCACCCGTCTCCACGTCATTCTCATTTTTTGAGCTATCCGTATATCACACCACGCCCGATTGGGTGTAGGGATGGGTACCATTGGCCCACCCTTCCCTGTCGGGGATGTGCATCCTGCAGGGTTTTCGGAAAATAATGCTTCGCCCTATCTTGTCACACCCCGAAGCTTCGATGTCAGGAGGTAGGAGCTGACCAAGTTCCTGGTCAACCCCGCTTCCTAAGCCCATAACATTCTCCCGGATGCACCACCAAGTCTTGCTTGCTTCACATTTAATGAAAGCTTGCAAGGGTGGTATTCCTAGTATTAGTTCGTGTGCTGTAAGAGGTGTAGTGCTCGGAGAGCCCGTTATGCCCCCTATTACTAGTCTTTGCACTTTGGTTAAAGAGCTTTGGTGGGTTTTTAGTACGCATCTCTGCCACAAAACCACCGCTCCATGCGCTACTCTGGATCTGATGCTGGCTTCATATATCCAGCTTACGTTGTCCGGTGACAGACCCCAGGTGTTGCCAAGAGCTCTCCTACAGGCCCAGAAGGTGTCTATGGCTTTCTCGCATATCTTGCTAATGTGTTTTCTTCAATACAATTGAGGATCTAACGTCACCCCCAGATACTTTGCCTCGTTTATCAGCTTCAGGGGCTTGCCGCCCAGTTGTTCTTCCCTAATAGGTTTGGTCTTGTATCTAGTGATGAACAAAATCATGTTAACTTTATCTGGATTTACCGACAGCCTGACGGACTTACATCATGCTTGCACTATGCCTAACACATGTTGCATTAGTCCTGCCAGTACGTGCTCGTCGTCGACTTTCACTAGTATTAGGATGTCGTCTTCATAGGCTTGGGGAAAGAAGCCTGCCTCATTCAGTAGTCTGATGAATTCATCAATTACCAAGCACTACATGGTGGGAGACAGTACTCTTCCTTGCAGACAGCCTTTCCCTACTTTTACTTCTTCTGATTGTGAGCCCCAGAGGACCTCCACTCTTCTGCAACTAAGTATGCGCCAAAGCCAGCTGCTAACCGTATTGGGTACCAGATGGTCCTCGGCGCCCTTCACAATGCACTCTTTCGTGGTATGGTTGAACGCCCCGTCTACGTCAAGCAGACCTGCTAGAACCATTCCTTTGTTCTTCATCCCCTTTTTCACGAAACTGACCGCCTCAACCAGAGTGGTATCTACCGATTTGCCCGTCTAGTAAGCGTGCTGTCTATCGTGCAGGGGATGTGCTGCTAGTGGTTCCTCTCTTATGTATCTGTCCATCAGTCTTTCCATTGTCTCGAGGACAAAGGATGTCAGACTGATGGGTCTATAGTCTTGCGGCTTTGACTGTTGCATAATGCTGGGTTTTGGCATAAAAACCCCTTTTGACCACTTGCCAACATTCAGATATGTGCCCGAATGCTAGGCACGCTCGGTAAAGTTCCATCAGGATGAGAGTGAGTAAATCGAGCCCCTTCTGTAGCAATGCGGGGAAGATGCCATCGGTCCCCGGTGCCTTGAAGGGGTCGAAAGTGCTAACTGCCCATCTTACTCGGTCTTCGGTGCAAATTCGTCGTGCTAGCTCCCAATCTGCGCCACTAACCCTTAGCTCATACTGTTCCACTGTAGCTGCCTCGTGTTGGGGAAAGTGTGTTTCTAAGAAGCAGTCAAGGGCTGACCTCTCGTTTTCCGCCCATTCCCCCGAGTCAAGTCTTATTAGATTAGGCCCTCGAGTTTTCGGTTGTCTCAGCAGTTTGAGCAATCTAACAGTATCAGAGACACCGCTCATGCCCTCGCAAAAGCTTTTCCAGCTCTGTTTTTTAGCTCCTTCGATTTCCTTTTTGTACTCTCTTTGAGCTTCTCTAAAAGCTTTTCTATCGGCTGGATTATTTCTTTTCTTAGAGCTATTATAAAGTCTTCTGGTCTTTTCCTTCAACGCCTCTGGTGTTGAATTCCACCAAAGTGCTCCCTTTTGTACTGGTGTCAATTGTAATCTGCAGTTGTTCTCGAAGGCACTGATGATGTTATTTTTTAAAATCACACCGCAGTGATCGAGTTCAATCTGATTGCTATATCTACCCGGAAACGACTTGAGCTTTGCCCCCAGTTCTTCAACATAGGTGGCCCAGTCTGTCTTCCTCGGATTTCTGTAGAGTCTAGATTTTGTGCTGCGTCCTTTGATTTCGGAAACTATATGATTGTGATCCGACATAGAAATTTTGTCCGAGACTCTCCATCCCGTGATCGCATGCCTCATATTTCTCGTAGCTAAGGTTATGTCAATGACCTCCTTCCTATTCACATTTTGGAAAGTAGGCTTACAACCTCTGTTCAGGAAGTCAAGGTTGGTGGTGGAGAGGAACTGCAAGAGCTTCTTCCTCCTGCTGTTCGTGTTCGAGCTGCCCCATGTCACATGATGTGCATTAGCATAGCATCCCAACAACAGGTTCCACCCTTGGCTTCACAAAATTTAATTAGTTTTATGACCTCCGTCGTAGGGCAGAAGTTCGATTCGTAAGGGAGATGCAACAACCACTTCCCGCATGTAGTCTTTCTCGTCTTTGTACCAAATCTTAACCGTCGCCAGGTTACGTAAGTAATACTTGGGTAGAGCTTCCGCTCTTAGGCCCTTAGCGAAGAGGTAGGCCCTTGGGTTATCCACCCTCCCACATATCAGCTGACCACCCTCAGGCCTGTTATCTTTGTTTTGTATAGCCAAGGCTCTTGGACGAGCAATATGCATGTGTGCATCCCTGTCATGCGTCTGGTTAGTATCGCCGAGGCGCTTTTGCAGTGATGCAAGTTTATTTGCGTGAAAATTATCTTAGAAGCTGCCATCTTGTTACAGATTCGTTGGGCAATCCTCCTCGAGGGTCGTGGGACTTTCCTAAGTTTCGGAAGGCCCGCCATCCCTGTCCTGCCTTTCTTCCTTATCCGAGGCAGGGGTGTCCACCTCCATATTTTCTGTGGTACCTCCGTCCTTTTCTTTATCTGTTTCCCCCTATATCAGGCAGTGCGATCTGAAGCCACCACAGTATGGCAAGAAGTCGATGCGTTTTAGCACTTCGACCTCCGTGCTTTCTATGATGACAAGCACCGTCGATTCAATTCCTAGATTGCTTTTCTTGGCGGGGACCTCCTTGGAGCCCCTGACCTTCCAGGTATCCACCTTGAGGTCCGGGTTCTACCGGGACAGCCTTTTCAGGACCGTCCCTGCCTCGGCTTACCAGGAACGAAAATTGTAACCCTAGCCAGCTTTTGGAGGTCCCCCATCTCCACTGCCTTGAGACTGGCGCCCTCCCAGAGTATACAGCCTCACACTTTTTCCTTCAGCCACTTCACATCCTCCTGGGTTCTGTAGTGGAACACACGGGCTCCGCTCCAGAACCAGTTGTCCAAGAAGGACGGGAAGTAACTATCCTTTGGTGTCTTGTCCATGGCGCTTTCCACGGACGCGAGCACCAGCTTGCCTTGCTTTTCACTGAGGCGGCTCTCTCCAGATAGAATTGCGGAATAACCGCCCTCCTAAGTGGAGCTCTTACCAAAATAAACTGCAGTTTAAACTACTGGCCAAACTATTGGCTCAACTACTGCCTAAACTATTGGCTGAACTTCTGTCGAACCATTTGTCGTCAGTAGTATTTCCGGATACCATTTAATGGGTTATTACATAACTATAGTATAACTACTTATTATTTTTGCATATTTTTCTTTTGATTTTTGAAAACTGCAAAATATTCCCCTAAGACTTTATAACACGAAAGGAATATTAAATTTTAATTTTTAAGTGTTTATGTTTTAAACTCAATCTTTAAAAAGAAAATTAATTTGTTTCGCGCAGATATGACGTAAAACTTTGAGTCCCCCATTGTAAGTAACTGGGATATCAAAAACAAGGCAAGCCTTGTAATTGGGACTCTTCGTAAAGAGTCATTTGAACGGTTAACTTACACGGATTATATACTTTCATCCATCCAGTGTAACAACAGAAAGCGCTATCGGAGCGCCGCATAGCGGTGACAAAGGAGAACTTGTGATGGGCGGCTGTCTATAAGTAAGCTTCGGCTATTTATTCGGCTATGTGCCTCCCCCTTAATGATTAAGGACTTTGTTTTTTAAAAAGAAATTGAAAACTGGTGGTTTTTTATTAAAAAAAGCCATTTTTTGCTATTACGACGCAGCTAGACCTTAAGAGATAGCCATAGCCTATTTATTAATTAAACGTTGAGCGATCTTAATTGAATCTAGCAATTTTAAATATATATATTTACATAATTCAAGTTACCCATTGCTTATTTATTTTCAGAAAATAAAAAATTTGCCCTGGATCCGCATATAATCACATAATGAACTTATTTTTACATTTATTTTATTTTAACTTTCTTATTCCACTGTTTTCATTTTGACTATTTACCCTTTTTTTTATATGAAATTTATTTATTTTAACCTCTAATATGATCATGCACATGCACAAGTGTCATAAGGTAAGTCATGAAATTTAATAATAATAACATCCTATGCCACAAATGCACAATATTTCTATCATTCCCACTATTTGCAACAGTTATCGAATTTTTTTACATATAATAATGTTTAAACCATTATCAAATAATCAGAAGTATCTGATTTTCTCAAGAGCACATAGAAAAATATCACCCAATAAGAAATAATGTAGTATTTTGTAATTTGATATGAGCTGCATTGAAAAATCTCCTCACTGCTCTCTACAACACTAAATTTTCTTATTTGGAGCTTTAATATCTATATCAGATAAGTATAAACATTTCCAATAATATTTTACATTGTTATTTGTAAGAATTTTGATTCTTTGTGCTTCTATTTCAGCTCAAGGAAAAGAACAATAGCTTTCAAACTGGAGAGGAATACTTATATAGAGAGAAGGAAAAAAAATTACGGCTGGAGGATATTGCTTATATTAAGATTGGGAGTAACCTAATTATATTAATCATTGATCAATATAATAATTTTCCTGAGTTGTGGTAATGTGAAGATATCAGTGTGACTTATTAGTTACTATTATTTATCAGATCTACTTGAAGAGGTTGTAAAAGTGTACACTTGTGAAAAAATAAAAATAAAATCCAAGTGTATTCAATAAAAAGGGAGATTTAAAAACTATTGTTATAAAGTGAATATTATTCATAACAACAGTGCATCAAAGTTATCAGTGAATCTATGTATGAATAAATAATGACAATATTGTATATAAATAAGAAAATTTAGTGTTGTAGAGAGTAGTGAGGAGATTTTTCGACGCAGCTCACGTTAAATTACAAAATACTGCATTATTTCTTATTGCGTGATATTTTTCTATGTGCTCTTGAGAAAATCAGATACTTCTGATTATTTGATAATGGTTTAAAAATTATTATATGTGAAAAAGTTCGACAACTATTGCAAATAGTGGGAATGAAAGAAATATTGTGCCTTTGTGTAATGACATTTTGTTATTTTAATATCATAATAGATTACTTGCGAAAATACCTTGCTTGTTCTCGCTCGCTCGGCTTGATTATGTTTCTTTCCAGACGATATTATAACTTTTCTAATTAACTGCATTTTGTATATTTCAATTTTTACATAAAAATGGCTATTGTTATAACAAAATTATTAATTTAAATATATTAATTTAAAAGTAGAATTTAAATGCTGTACATTTGATACTTTGACGATTAATTGACGATTATGATCTTTGGTAAACTTGCATGTTGTTTTCAGGTTTATATATTGATTCTTGTTATTATCTGCTTCATAAGTAATGATAAAGCTTTGAAAGAATTTCACACATTATTTTTCATGGTTTAAAAGAAACAGTCAACATAAAAAATTGTACAATTCTCCTTATTGCAAATAATGATTTTGATGTAAAAGAATATTACTGAAAATTATTTAGGAGAAATGAATAAAATATAAATATATTGTGATGCGAAACCTTTTCATTGTGAAATACACATGAACTACTGGGTAGAAGACGGGTGGTCGGATGGACGGACGGACGGACCCAAACTTTGTCTTTTTAATATAATAAAGATGTTGATTTAATGGTGGAATTTGAATCCTGTACATTTGATACTTTGACGATTAATTGACGATTATGATTTTTAGTAAACTTGCATATTGTTTTTTTAATTGCGAAGTTCAGTTAATGCTATTTTAGGTTTATAGATTGATTCTTGTTATTATCTGCTTCATAAATAAATGATATAGCTTCGAAAAAATTTTGTACATTGTTTTTCTTGGTTTAAAAAGAAACGGTCACAATAAAAAATCGTATGATTCTCTTTATTGCAAATAATGATTTTGATGAAAAACAATATTACAGAAAATTATTGAGGAGAAATGAATAAAATATGTATATATTGTTATGCGAAACATTTTCATTGTAAAATACACATGAATTACTGGGTAGAAGACGGGTGGTCGAATGAACGGACGGACGGATGGACAGCCCCAAAATTTGGCTTTTTAATATAATAAAGATGTGCCAAGAGCGTAAAGTGGGGTTTTTCATAGGTAATTGTTTTTCGCTCTCTCAGCCGAATGTTAGCAATACAATAAAGACTTGTAAATTTTGCAAATGGAATAAAATTTCAACTACTTTATCCTTATGAGTCGTGCTCACGTTGACGTTTTGAACTTTAGATATTGATTGAACAGTATAGAACATTTTAATTTGTCGGTGTATTCGCTAGCTTATCTCTGCGGTATACCATCACCTGCTTTCGCAACGCGTCCTTTTCTTACCGCTCTTGGTTGTTTCTTCATGCGCTCCAGCTCGGCTTTTAACTCCTCGAACACTGTGCTAGAGAGACGCCTTTGGCTGCTGATTGTTGTACTCTCAGGAGCTTATTGACTTTCCTCATAGGTCCACCACCAAATTGTATTATCTGGAGAGGGTAGTTCAAAAGAAGAGGGTTAAGAGAGAAAACAAAGAATGCCTACGGAACCTTTATTTAGGACCGCTACGCAGTAACCATTGTCAAATTTATCGCTTGCAAGCATGTACAAATCAAACGCGCTCAAACATTATAACATATTAAACATATTAAACATTGAGAGAAACGTGTACTAAACTAATGAAACACAATATGTGACTGCTAAACAATATGTACGTAATAACGAGAATGTACGTGTGTACCTTTAAGTCAATATGGAACAGAGACTTTTATAAATGTGATGTAAAATATTTCTGGTTATTTTAAATTTAATGTAGAAATACTTATATTAATTTTTAAGGATATGAAAATAATTCTAATGATTGCACCTCATGCTATTTATATATATTTATATAATTTATATAAAATTTATATAAAAATAAATAACTGAACTTGTTAGTGTTTAATCTTCACATTATGATTACATGGTAACAAATATTTTATTTTTGTAAAAACTCTTTGCATATTGAATTCTACAAAGTTCAATATAATTTTATCAAAATTTCTAAGATTAACTGGTGAATATGGATGGTAAAATTATCCTGCATCTTTCTCATGTCTTAAATTATTTTATTTGATTATTTTTGCTTTTCCATCCATTTGTTTGTTTATTTTAACAGATTAAATTTATCACGTTGCATTAACTTTCGATATTATGTTATATAAAAAAAAAGATTAAATTGCGTATTATTATCCAGGATCATTAACGCACCTTTAGAGGAAAGCTAGTTAAGTGAAAGATGTGCCGATCGCATCTTCTAGGATTCAAAATATCCCGGATAATACCCTCCGATGGGTGTTTACAGCGTCGATACTCGATTTTTATGAGTCTGAGAAACGGGAAGGATTACAGTTCTGAAGGTATAGGTGCCGTTCGATACGCGCTCGCTTGCTTCTATACGGTATAAGACTGTCGATTCCGTCGTGCAGCCCAAGAGCAATGAGGATTTTTACTTCGTGTCGCTCGTATAAACTGTCGGGTTTTCTAGCCTCGATCAGAGGGTCCCCTCGGCCGCGTGCGCTTGCTATTCTTCTGCAACGTAAAGGAATCGATCGGTCGTAGCCCGTAATCGAAATTCACGCAAGTATATTGAAGGGAGGAAAAAAGGAGTCAAGGAAAGAGAGTGAGAGGGGGCAGGAGGTAAAATAGAAGCTATTGAGCGCGAGGAAAATGAAGTTAACGTTTATGTAGAAGCCGGAAAAAGGAACAGAATTTGAATGTAAATTAATTCGACAGAAAACGCGATTTACTGCCTCGCAACTTACTTGCTGGATTTAGTTTGAGCTTCATAGAATCCGGGCCATCATAGAAATGACCAGTTTATACTGAGAAAGACATATTTTTTTTTTTAATTCCGTTACGTTATATGTATTATGAAGTTTATAAAAGTATAAACTGTTAACGATTTCAATTAATAATCGTTCATCGTAGTCTCATGCATGTGTGTATAAACTTTACAGAAAATATTCAAGTGAAATGCTGTTGTAAGAAAGATTTTTTGAACTGCTCTTCTTTTTTGGTTCAAGAATTTTTTTTTCGGCTTTACAAAGTACATAATAAAAGTTATTAAAAATCAGTATATTCCCAAATATTTTTTAAAGAAATGAAAATAGCATTTATTTAAATGACAGCATCTCTATGTGGAAGGAAAACTTCCTGTCTCAGACAGTAAAAACAAAGAAGTCGCATAAAAATGAAGTAAGTAAGGCTTCGACGATCAAACCACCGGCGTTCTCGTCGTCAGTCAGGTTCTTAAGGGTAAATATTAACGAGTCGCAGTGCGGTCGATTTTCCCGATCAATCGCTTCCTGCGTCGGGCAGAGATTGGATCAGTCCTTCTTCGTCGCACCGAAATCGCGGCCGGCCATAAAGCTCACCGCCGCCTCGCCATGCAGCCCGGGGATGATGCTCCATATCGATTGGAGGACAACGGGGCGGCTCGAAAGTGCAGTCACGCCGCGCTGGATGCATAAACGTTTTATTACGCCGTGTTACGTGAGAAGAGCTTCGAGATTCTCTCTCGTAGTCTCTACGGAGAGGACGACCGCGTGAACGACCGCGGCGACGACTACGTCGGCAGTCCGAGTCCGAGTTTCCCTGACGGAAGAAACTTTGCGTACGTGAGAGAGTGAGAGATGAAAAGAGACAGAGAACATTCGTTGATTTTGCTGTTCACGGACTTGAATGTGCACGCCTCAGTGTGGCTATTTAAAACTGTCGCTATTATGAGCGCTTAGGTAGTGTATTTGCATAGTTACGATTTGCTAATTGTAAATATACATTCAAATTAATTTTTTGAATTGCATACACAGCTGAAAAGAACACAATGTATTTTGTTTCAATTGAAATGCATAATAAGAGAAGTATAGACAAGTTGTGTAATAATGATATATACTCTCTAAACATGAGAAATTCTACAGGGAATCCAAACTTTGAAAAAATTTTAAAAATATTTGGAGGTAATAAATTCAGTGTCCTGCTATGTTTATATCATAGCAGTGCAGGCGGTTTTCTTAAATAAAATAACTAAAATGTGTGCGGCAAAATCAATACCTTCACGATCGAATTACGAATAATGAGCGGCAAATGTTTGAGAAGTAATATTCTTAATTTTTAGAAATTGCCCTGCCAATTCAAAAGACGTCAAAGCCCTAACTGTTGACATTTTTTGCGTATTTTCTTATATTTATGTGAGTGTACGCATGAAAAGCTCGTCTTCGAAAGTTCGACTCCTCGTAAGCTCCAGCTAGTTTGATTTTTAACGGATATTTCTTGACGTCTCAGGAGAAGCACGCGCGGGAAGCTCATCTTCAAGAGCTCAGTTTTTATTTCCCGGTTTTCGTAAAAGGATTTGAGGTTATGTAGTTCTGAGATTTTATTTTCCTGTCTATGTATAAAAAATGAAGGTTATATCATGGAGGGTTTTCAGGTTTTATTCGCCTTCCTGCGCATTCTTTAACAAAAATATTTGCCTTCTTTAAAAAAAAATCTCCTATGAAAACTCGCGGCACGTGGAGTACGGGGGTTTTGGTTTTAGATTTAAACCTCGCCTTCGCTCGCCTTGCTGTCTGTGGTAAGGGTTAGAGGTTATGGTGTTTCTAGACTTAAATTGTCCTATCTATGTGTAAGGATTTGGGATAATGGGGTATTTAATAGATTTAATTTACCCACCTCTGTATAAGGGTTTGAGGTTATGCAAATTTTAAATTTAATTGTCCTGTCAGTATATAAGACTTGGTGGTTGCGTGGTTCATATGTTTAATTTGCGTATTGTTTTGTTAGAAAATTCCGAAATCCTCTAAATAAGCCTGAAAATTTCTGTAAGTCTGCGGAAGTCTTGGAAAACCTTAGGAAGTTTCTGGAAGTCTTGAGAAGTCTTGGGAAGTCTTTGGAAGTTTATATGAGTTTTACATCGTTTTCGATACCGACACTTTTCTGAGATACTCCCAGAGACTTCCGAACACTTCCAAAGACTTTCAAAGACTTTTGGGACATCTGCAGTGAATTTTTAGTTGACTTCTCTTAGTGCGTAGCCCCTCGAAAAAACGCGTCCAAAAGGTGGGCTTTAATGTAACAAAGGAGAAAAGTCGCTCTTGTTTCCCGCGGGTGGGTTCACCCAGTGATCACCCGAGGGAATCATCTACTTTTCTCTTGAGGAGCCACTTTTTTGTTACATACAATATTTAAGTGTAGTATTTAAAGGTATTTGGCTAACTTCATATGGAATTTACTTTTTTCTGTGCGCGCTTTGTGTTTTTCTTATGGTCATTGAAGAAAATACTGTAATAATTCATATTGGATAGAATACGTAGTTTGTCATGGTAAAGACGCCCTCAAATCTACCACAGTAGATATGCCTTGGTGGCAAGTCTCGCTTTTGGATATATATATATATATATATATATATATATATATTTTGATTGCAACCATGGTACTTTTAGTACTGTACGTCACCATTAAAATTCTTAAACTACTAAGTAGATTGATTATAATGAATATAAATACAGGTTCAAAAGTAAAGGAACATTAATTACTTGCTATATTTCTATGTCACAATAGTACATTGTGCAACTAGGGAGGAAAGTTTTTTCTAGCGAGGTTGATGATTGTGCACGAGTGGCTCCCGTCGTAGCGGGAGAAAAAGTACTTTTTATAACTGAGTGCGTAAAACTCGACTTTATAGATGCCTGTTTGGCGTGTGTACAGTACCCCTTTTTTCACTAGTGCGTAAAGTGTTTACTTTACGCTCGAAATTCTCGATTTTCCATTCCTCTTCCTATGCAGGAAAAAGGCCTTTTTCATGTACGTATTGAAAAAAATAATTTAATCTATGATTCATGTGTTATCTACGTGGTTGTAAATAATATATTTATTAATATGTCGATGTTCGAGAAGCCTCACTAATTGGCACACTTAATCGCGTCATTTATGCGCTCATTAGAACGTTCATCACATTTTAATAACGATAAGTTGAATGTAAATAAATTTGAGTAAAAATGTAGTATATTGAACAAATATTTATCAAGGAGCGCGGGAGTGCTACGAAGGCAAGTATAAAAGTCTGAAGGAGCAAAACCCCGTTCCTATTATACATTGAAATGGGTTATCCAGATCTTTAGATTGTTGTATTTTTTTAATGTATCACTTAAAAATATATATATTTAGCTTGTTTTATTTACTAAAAATTAGCGATTGCGCACTGAAAAAATGTTGGCTCCCCCCACTCTTAAGGTTTACGAGCAGCGCCGATTTGCGATAGCAGTGGCTTCACACTTCACTTTCACTCGGCGTACTCTGAATGGAATATAACTCGTAGGCCGACTCGGTATAGAAGTAGTGCACGGAAAAAAATAATAATTATCTAACTTATTTGCACTATTAAAATAAACTGGTTTAGGAAAATCTTAAATTGGTCTCCAAAAATAATCAATAAAAAACACAAAAATTAAGCAATTTATAGAATTCCATATTCTTTTTAAGCAAAAAAATATTCATGCCAATATCGTTTTTTAATTTCGAAATATAACATATTTACAAAAAATTACGATTTCATCAATAACTTATGACTAAATATAGCTATCGTCTTTTTTTTAAATAGTAGAGAATTTTGACCTGCATAGAGTGAATTCATAATATATAAACAATATATTATTTCTAACTATTACAAAAATTGAAAATTAAAATTTGTAAAATAAAAACTCGCTATAAAACAAAAAAAAAAACCACTACCAATTCATTGGCCCGTAGCTTCCTCAAACTTAATTAGCTTATTCCTTTAATTAATTTTTAATAACAAAATTTAAAATTTTTGGAACAATTTATGACATAATTATAATTAAATTCATGTATGAAGATTAAAAAGTATTCATTTTTTAAATTATGTATAAAATATGAATAAAATAATAGGTAAGATTTTGCTTCCTCATAGAGGAAGCTTTTTAACTGTGAAAAAAATTTTCGAAAAAAAAAATGTTCAAAAAGATGTTTTAAGGCGATATATGTGTATATTAGTTGATTTTGATCATTTGTGTTTTCGCGCGCGCGCGCGCGTGTGTGTGTGTGTATTTGAACTCTTCATATTTCCGAAACGAATCGACCGATTTTCGTCGGGTAAAGCTTATTCTCTTCGTTTCGCAGGAAAAGAAAGGTATCCTGATGGATTTGAGTTTTTATTGATTTTCTTTTATTTTATAACCAAAAAACGAATTTTGAGTTTTTAGTTTTTTTGATTTTTTCATATCTTATAGCCATTATTACATAATATAATAAACTTTTCTTGAAAGGTATTTAAATTACCTATATTTTCCTTTTTTAAAATTTAAAATATCTTCACTCTGTCATTTGTTATTAAGGAAAACTTTTTTATATTTCATAAATTAATTTCTGAAAAAATATTTTATTTATCGACTTGAAATTTTAACCAGTTATTACACTAATTTAAGACTATATGTGGTTAAAATTTCAAGATATTATCTTCATTTGTTTTTTAGAAAAAAATTATTTCAGAAACAATTTGCGTTTTCGTTGTCGCACGCTAACTAGAGCAAAAATTATCCAATCGTCCTCAAATTTGGCACAGATGTAGCTTTTATATACCTTCAGATCGAGTTCGTTGCCCAAAAAAATCGGTCCATTACGGAAAAAGATATTTGAGGTTAAAAATTAAAAAAAAAAATTTTTGAATTGCATTTTCTCAGAGATTACTTGATTTATCGACTTAAAATTTTAATCACTTATTAGACCTATAGAAGACTATATTTGATTAAAATTTCAAGAGATGATCTTCATTTGTTTTTCAGAAAAGAATTATTTTAGAAAAAATTTGCGTTATCGTTGTCACACGATAACTAGAGCAAAAATTATCCAATCGTCCTGAAATTTGGCACAGATGTAGCTTTTATATATCTTCAGATCAAGTTCGTTGCCCAAAAAAATCGGTCCATTACGAAAAAAGATATAACGCACAGTTTAAGCTGAATTCGGACCCATGACCCTCTCCTAGTTAGTGTAACCGTACAAAATAAAGTATTAAATTTTAAATATTAGAAGTAAAAATTAATTAAAGGGATCAATAAATTAAGTTTGAGGAAGCTACGTGCCAATGAATTGATTGTAATATTATCATCAAAACCTTTTAAAATTCCTAAATAACCTTTACTTCAAATTATATTTTCTTTGTGAAATTTCACACATCGAGTACTTGTCTCTAGTAGTATGCCTGTCCGTATTTGTGTGCTTTTTCTGGAATTCCCGATGTAAGAAAAAGGTTCTAACCTTAAAAATAATAAATGGCTATTACAAAACAAAAGCAGGTACACAACACGCGCGCATAGTGCATAGCGCATGTAATTTCCATTTTCTAGTATACATAAATGCGTTCCCGAATAATTACGATTTTAAGAGAGGGCTAAAATAGTTTTAACCTCAAATATCTCTGAAATCCATAAACGAATTCTTTTACCCTAAGAACTCTTCTAATAAATAATATACAAACTCTACATCTCCAGCAAATTTCAAAGAAAGTAAAACAATTTTAATATAGTTATATTGTGCAACAACAAAGAAAGTCATTTTCATAAATACTAAAATTTTAAACATCAAACATCTCAAAAAATAACCATATAATCTGGATGAAATTTTACACAGGTATTGCCTATATCGCATATATAATAGTCTATAAATTTCAAGCTGATGCATGAAGTCGTATTGAGAAATTACGTTTTAAAAAAAAACGTAAAAAAATTTTAACATTAAATATCTCTAAAAATCATGAGACAATTCTTTTACTCTAGGACTTATACCATAATATATAAACTCTACCTCTACAAAATTTCAACATGATTAAACCAATTTTTGTTTTCTCTACTTATCATGCTACAAAGAAAATGACTTTGTAAAATACGAAAAATTTCAAAATCAAATATCTCAAAAAGTAATCGTACGATCTTGATGAAAATTCGCACACATATTATCTATATCATATACAAAATTGTCCATAAATTTGGAGCTGATACATGGAGCCGCTCTCGAGAAATTACGATTTGAAAAAAAGGTTAAAAAAAATTAACCTCAAATATTTCTGAAATTTCTGGACTAATCATTTTGTCCAAAGAACTCGACCGAGAGCTATCCAAAATCTACCTCTACAAAATATTTCGAAGCGATTAAGTCAATTTTACTCCCGTAATCGTTGGACATACAAAACTCATTTTTTTCATATTTCAATTTTTTTCTCAAAAACTAATCGACAAAATGGATTGAAATTGTTACAGATTATAGCTATTTATATTCTGCATTATCATGATTTTTTCAAAAAAATTGACTGTTTAATTTAGGAGTTATAAACTTTTTAATAAAAAACACATTTTTGTTAATAACAAGAAAACCGTAATAGCTTTTTTTTTAGAAAATATAGGTATTTTAATGTTCTTTCGAATGCTATCCATTCGATTCAAATATCTCGATCTTATCATTAAAAAAAAGCAAAAATCAATTTTTGGAAAATCAAAAATTCGAAATAAAACAAAAACGCATCGGCGAATTAAAAAACGAATTTTTGACTCGCCATCACACAAAAAAAACAAAAAAATGAGACCTGCCCTGTTAAAGTCGATCGAGTAGAAGCTGACATTCAGGCGCACACACACACACATACACACACACACACACACACACACACACATTCAGACATTTTTCAAAAATCATGTATTTTGATTCCTAACACCTCGAATAACAATTATAAGATGTTTTTACAACAACTCAAAAAATTACTATCACAAAGCTTCCTCTAGGAGGAAGCAAAAAGCCAAAACGATTTTGACAAAAATAAAATATTGACCCCAACTGTGTAAGTAATCGTAAAAATGAGCCCTATCTGGGTAAAATCGCTCTAATAGTCATGAGATATCAGCGTACACGGACACACACACGCACACGCACACACACACACGCACACACGCGCGCACCCGCATGCACACACACACGCGCGCGCACACGCACACACGCACATCCATACGGATATTTTCTAAACATAGTGTATTTTGATTCCAAATATGCTAAACAACATTGCTAAAAAACGTTTTTTCAAAAATTGTTTTTCAGTATTATAAAGCTTCGTGTAGGAGGAAGCAAACATTACTAGACGTCAATATACGATTATATAAATGGCTAAATCTATGTAACATCGAACGGCATGAGTATGACGATGTAAAATTAATTATAATACGGGATGAAAATGTAAATTCATCTTTGATACAGGGACTAAATCGCATGTCCGGTGACGTAGGGTATTTGCAAGTAAGGGCGAAAGGTGCCAGAATTATGCTTGGCGCAGGCCGAGGGACATTAGTCGATTTGCTGTAGACAAGCGGTGGAATGATGGCAGGCTTCGAGGGGCGATAGGGAAATTATAGTCGTGCGTCTCGCGCAGACAGAAACGCTAATTTATTGCCGTCAACGATAAACGTGCACGACGCGTCACCGGAAAGCTATCAGTGTGCTACTCTCTCTCTCTCTCTCTCTCTCTCTCTCTCTCTCTCTCTCTCTCTCTCTCTCTCTCTCTGTCTCTCTTGCTCTTCCTCTCTCTCTCTCTCTCTCTCTCTCTCTCTCTCTCTCTCTGCATTACGTTCGCGCGCATATGTACATATGTCCACGTGCGATATGTGTATCGCCCTATCGTAAAAATAGAGGAAAAGCCGTGTTGTATAAATAAAACGGAAAAGCAGCGAGCAAAAGTAAAGCAAAGGAAAAGTGCACGGGACAGATGAAGAGAACGAGCACGCGCGTAAGAGAGATATATAGAGAAAGAGAGACAGAGAGAGAGAGACGGAAAGTGAGAGAGAGAGAGAGAAGGCAACGAGCAAAAAGTAAAGAAAGCTTCAATTTTATCCAAGTTCGGTGAGAAAAAAGGAGAAATGAGTACGTGTGTGTGTGTGTGTGGGAGAGAGAGCAAGAGAGCGAAAGAGAAAGAGGGAGAGAGTGAGAGAGAGTGAATTTCACCCAGTGCGTTTGGGAAATTTTTTGCTGACCATTCTTTGCTTTGCGGAGGATGTTTATTTCCGGAAGGTGGAAGCGATATTACGACGATAACTCTCTCGCCGGCGCGCCGGCTCAGACGTTTGTCACGATCGGGGCGATAAGAGAGAAGCGACTGCAGCAGGAGCCAGGATTGCAAAAAAATTCATTAGAGAACGGCAAGCGTGCGCGCACGAGTGATGGATTTTTCTTTTGTTCGAGTGTCGGCCAAAGGCACAAAACGACCGAGACCTCGACGCGCGCGCGAGAGAGAGAGAGAGAGAGAGACGGTAAAGCATTGTGATTTGTTTACCGAATCAATGGTGTTCCGATTAAAGGGGAAAAATGGGTCGCACATCGAGGCAAATATCAGCACGCAAACTAACTTTAGCGAGGACAACTGTGAATGATGGATGTGAAGTTGAACAGGCAGAAAGTTCAATTGTGCATTAGTACGAAATAATCAGAAAGGAATCAACCACTGTGCCAATAAATGTAATTTCGTAATGTGAATATGAATAGAAAAATAAATATTTTCCAAATGTGAGGTGGTGGCAATATAATTGGTATTGTAATATTTTTTATAACAAATGATAAAGGGGAATTTAAGTTTTGCACTCTGATAAGATAATAATAAACTCTTATTGCTTCCTTCGAATCAAGGAGCGCGGGAGTATTGAAGAGTATTGAAGAAGCCTGAAGGAGCGGCCCGTGCTACTTATACAATGAAGTGGGTGTGCGATAGGAAATAATATGTTTATTCATAAATCGTATAAAGTTCAAATATCACTATGTATTTGAAATAATTTTGACGGACACCAGACGTACTTTTTGTAACAGCATTTATTTGAAATTGCCAACGTTTCGTTTTTAGTACCTGACATATTGTTAGCAACAATGAGTGTACTTCGTGTAAATTTGACATCTGACATGGATAATAATTAGTTTATTCCATATTACATAAGACTGACATAACGTGACGCATAGATTTTAAGCCCTGAAGAAAGAAGTGAAAAATACTTCTGAAACGTTGGCAATTTCAAATAAATGCTGTTACAAAAAGTTTGTCTGGTGTCCGTCAAAATTATTTCAAATCTATACTACGAACGTTATCACCACTAAAAAAATCACTATTTATTTTAAAATTTGATTGAACTTGAGCCAGGGTCGTCGACTCATAAGTCAGACACTGTATCAATTAATCTACTACCGCTCACCCTTCTTTTAACCACCGTCATATTATAATTATATTTCATATCTCTTCTTATCTTTATGCTTATTTGTATATCTCATCAGAAATATTACATATATATCTATTACCTCACATTGAATTTGTTCAAAGTTAATGTAGATGAATAGTAAAGGATACAATTGAATTAAACTGCAAAAGGTTCAACGGCTCTTTTAGTAATTAATGTAGCTCTTACTAATGATAAAAAATACCACTGTGTCTATTGAAAAATACTTATTTTAAAAGTTATATCTCATATTTTGTAAGTATTAGCATATGAGATTGAACTGAGGGCATGTGTTTTCACGAGAGAATGAGAGGAGGTAGAGGGGCGCAGATATGTTTATTTTAATTTTTAAATGTCAAAAACTGCAGTCACATTATAGATCTATCTAAGAAATGAAAAGAATATAGAATGTTTAATTCGCATCACATTAAAATAGATGTCTGTTGTATTGTAGCGTGTGCTCCCCAAAAGCCAATAGTTGATGCGAAACTAAAGATTAGAAGAAGAACAGTGCGTAGGCACGTACAAGAAGCAGAGGCCGAATAAACGGGAGCCTCTCATCGCGTCAAAACCGGTGTCGGCTCTCTCGCAAGTGAAATCATGTTCCGGTGCTTGGCAGCCGAATCGGATCGTAATAACAGGGGGCCCTTTGCATCAGTTTGACAGCGGCCGGCCAGAGCTCCGGGGCACACTGACGCCAGTAATATATGGCCAGTCCAATTCTCCATATCTAAACAGAGACAGTGCGAGCACGACGATTGAGAGAGAGAGAGAGAGAGAGAGAGAGAGAGAGAGAGAGAGAGAGAGAGAGAGAGAGAGAGAGAGAGAGAGAGAGAGAGAGAGAGAGAGAGAGAGAGAGAGAGAGAGAGAGAGCTACATCAAATCAGGAGTGGAGTGATTACTACGACAATTCACTCATGCGATTATTCGATTTCACTCTATTAGCCGCAGGACGACGCGACCGCGCCACTGATGTAGCATTTGCCTGCTCCTCGAGCTGCTGCTATTGGCTAAACGGAGTCCTTCGTTGTGCGCAGCGGCCGATACGATTTGATTGTTTACATATTTCCTTAAGGGTACTGTAGGTCATGAAGATAAAATTTTACACAATTTTAACCATGCAATCTCATTTAATCTTAAAAGTATATTTTGCACTACTTAGGAGTTGGTGAGCGGAGTAAGCAGGGGGTACCCTTAGTGTATGTGTGTGTGTGTGTGTATATATTTCATCTGGTATTCCGTAAAATTCTTTGGACTTATTTCCAGTTTATAGATAAAATACTCTTGTTATTCGTACGTCAGGTGTAAAGTACACTGATTCAGAGTTTAATATCCAAAATAACTTTGTTTTGACATCTGACTACACAAATTATTTCATTGTTATATATGTATATACTTTGTTTTCATAAATCTTACGTATAGCAGAGGCGTAGATAAAAAGCTCACAGAAAGCAACACTTTGATTATTAGCTTACCATGGCAATGTCTTTATCCGACAAATACAACAATTTGCAATGGATAGTTTGAAATAAGCTTTTTATTATTTTTAATTTATTTATCATTATGCCTTTTCTTTTATGAGAGAACTTGTTATCAATGGTATTAATGAAGTATATTTTTATGATTCTAGTACAGAGCAGTTAAAATAACATACCCTCACACACACACACACACACCCGCTCTCTCTCTCTCTCCCCTCTCTCTCTCTCTCCTCTCTCTCTCTCTCTCTCTCTCTCCTCTCTCTCTCTCCTCTCTCTCTCCTCTCTCTCTCTCCTCTCTCTCTCTCCTCTCTCTCTCTCCTCTCTCTCTCCTCTCTCTCTCCTCTCTCTCTCCTCTTTCTCTCTCCTCTCTTTCTCCTCTCTCTCTCTCCTCTCTCTCTCCTCTTTCTCTCTCCTCTCTCTCTCTCCTCTCTCTCTATTGTATTTTGGAAGATTTGTAACTAGGCATCAGTCTTCTAAATTCTGATAATGTTAATAAAAAACAAGTAAATCACACATTACTGTAAGCATAGGGTATAGGTGGCGAAGCTTAGTTTAACAGGAATAGTACGGCTCTCAGAATCATACCGATGAGCTAATGCAGTGAGAGTGCACACCATAAAGTAGATATTATGTATTCCATACATATTCTATGTTATACTATACATTTAGTTAATTAATATTAGGCTATTATTGTACGAAAATTGATAGCCATTTGGTATGACTCTGAGGCCTATCCATTCGGTAATCCTATTATACCACATATAATATACAAATAGTGTGATATGAAGCAATATAAATAAGCTGGAGTAATATTAATTTTCATCTGCACTTGCGCTGTTCTCAAACAGTCTTAGGAAACCCTTACTATTATAAAAGATAGTATGTTTTGTTATGTTTACCGCCATTTCCCTATCTTTGAGTAAACAACTAATCATTGAGAATTGATCTAAGATTCTAGAATTGTGGAATTAGTAATCGTAGCGAAGAAAGTTAGACAAAAATACACAGGAGTTGTACAAATTTTAGAAAATAGAATAACTGTTGTACAAAGTTCAATCCTTTATGGTTATGAATTTAACTTGAAAACGTACTTTTGGTAGAATAAAGTATTGATTTTTGTTGTTTATGTGTTCGATAGTCGGAATGTTTCTGTCCAGCAATAGACAAATTGAACTTTTTACGAAAATAGCAAAAAATCTACCAGTGTGCACTGACAAAACAGTTTAATGAAAATTACCACATTGTCTCGCAAAGTTGCCACAAACTGTACAAAATTTTATATATCTAACGAAATTATCTATACCCATAAAGTATGACAGTGGTTTTAGTTTTTACTGGTTCCGAAAGCTGTACGGGATATCAAGGTACTGTTTGCAAAAACTTTTGTAATTTTTACTAAACTATTTACAGATGATTTAGGAATCAAGAACAAATTTCTATTATTTCTATTATTTATTTTTATTACATTTACAACTTATGAGGAGAGTGCACAACCTTTGGAAAGCAGATCTTAATTGGGCTTTGAGAGTCGATCTCTGGTGCTTAAAAATGCCAGTAATTAGTTGTCATTCTTCCTCTTTCTCGAGATATGAGCTACCTAATCTTAAATATGCGTTATTTTATTGAAAAATGATGTCTTCGATTCTCAAAGTCCGTTAAAATTCGTTTTCCAAAGGTTGTTTATTTTCCTTGAAAGTTCAATTTTATAGTATATCGAAGTCTGGTTGTAAAAAAATGATTGAACTTTCATTTTCTCTAGAGGTAACTAAACTAATTATAGTAAGTTTCACAAAGCATCGTGTATAAATATAATGATATGGTTAAAGAGTTGATGATAGATCAGTAGTACCCTAGAACTCAATTGTCCGCAGGATTTATCTAATCTTCTCTATATCAAAAGCATTGTTTCACCGTTGATACGGTTATTGCTCGCGGGCAGAAGCTCACTGACTCTTTTCTGTGCTAAACGCGCGACCTGCTGAAAACTAGCCAGCTAGCGTTCAAGGGTGAAAAGGAGTAGGAGAAAGCTGTGGTAGCAGGTGTGAGGAGAAAATCGTTGGAGAAATGCTCGGAGCGAAACGATGCAGCTGCACTATGTCAAAGATGTCTCCTGCAGCAGATACACACGAATACTGTATGTACTTTACGTGTGTGAAAGAGAGCGAGTGGAAGGGGATGAAGAAGATGCAAGAAGAAGTAAAAAGAGAATGAGAGAGAGAGAGAGAGAGAGAAAGAGAGAGAGAGAGAGAGAGAGAGAAGGGGAAGGGGACGAGAGAGAGGAAAAGAGTGGCTTTGAAGCCTGGGCCATAAAATCGAGAAATTAAAGGTGAGCATGACAGTCGACGAAATGAAACGTGGCAAACGATCACTTGAAAAGTAAGGGAGCGATAGAAAAAAAAGATAATCTGGTACTTTGGTTTGGCTTTAACCTCGAAGGACTTTATTGTTTATGACGCTATATTGTTTATGTGCCTCCTCAGATACTAATTAAACTGTCTATTTCGGGAAGAGATTCATTGCTAGATTAGCTTTTAAAAAATTTATTAAAAACAAGCTGTTAGACGAATGGGGTGTTATATTTCTATAAGTCACTACTTTCTCTTGAAGTCGACTAATATACCAATATATCAGAAATATTTCGAGGAAAAAAGTTAGTATTGCCAATATATTGCACAAAGTATTGATGATATATGGGTAATATATGAGCCATTTTTTAAACATGGACTTTACAAGGCTAATACATAAGTAAGATGGCCTTGCCAATATATTGCCAATACTAAAGTTCTTAACGGGGGATATTATTAGTCTCTATTTCAGATTTCTAAACTAGGAAGATTGTATTTTTAATTGTAAAAATTTAGATACTGGGCAAGATATCGGATATGTATTCAGGGCACTCATTTGGAATTTTATAAAGTCACAGGGTTGCAACCCTGTTTAAAAGTGTCTATAATTTATTTAGTGCCTTATATTCGTACGCTCCAAAAGATACTTTTCAAGATAAATCGCTTGAAATTAATTATTCCCCTATTAAAATTTTATTGAATAAATTCAATATTGTGTGCAATAGCTTTTATTTTGTTTGCATAATCATTGTTTTTAAATAGAAGTTTGCTAGTATTTAAAGCAATAAGGTATGGTCGAGAGTGTCGGACGACAAGACTTGTATTCCAAAAGTTACTACGGTCATGGACGTGTTTCAGAGCAAATTGGAATCAACCAGTTTTCAAGTTTCAGAATACTCATCAGCAGCCGTAACTACTATCTTCATCTTTAATTGACGTTTGTCTTTTCGAATGAGTGCAAATCGTTTTCTCTGAATTTATACGAATTTTAATTCATAGAGAATCTTCCCAATACGGCTGAATAATAGTTTTTTTATAAATTTTGTAGAAGATTTTTAGTAAAATACTTCTGTGAAATAAAATTATTATCTTATAAAAAGTGGCAAAATAATAGTATCATTTGTTTACTCAGAATTGATGGTAAACCTTTTTATATGGAAATACCTAAGAAGTGTTATTCATGTTCTAACTTTTCTAATACATTGACCTTTTCAGTATATTTATATTAAACTTGTCTTTTGGAAGGGTACCTCGAGTTAAGAATGTTGAAATGCTCTTGTTCCAGGAATTCAAATTGAAGTTTATGACAGGTTCACATATGTCAAAAAATACCTCTCGGTACTTTTAGTTTTTCCCTCCCTCTGCCCTCTTCCCACCATCAAAAAATGTTTTTTTATAAATCATATTTTCAAGAATATCATTATATTCATAAAATCTAAAAGTATTGAGCATATTCTATAATTTCTTCAGAATTATAGAACCTAAACAACTAACCTAACAAAATTTTTAAAAAATCGCTCTATAATTTTACGATTGTGCTGTGATAGGCATGAAACTTGATGTACAGTTGATTCGTTGTGTTTTTTATGTACTTGAATTTTTTCAGATTTTTAAAGTGGTGCGTCATTTTGAAAAAGGCAAAAAACGTATTCGTATATTTATTATTAAAGACTTTTTTATTTCCTTTAATTATAAATATAAAAATTAAAATTTTCATGAATTTGAAATAACCGAAATCATGCACTCTTATGTCTTACAACAAGAATACTTATAAGCGGAAATCATATTAGGAATATTGCTGTAAATTCTTACAGCAAGAATACTTATAAGCGGAAATCATATTAGGGCAAAAAACGCCATTGTGTAAACCATTTATAATTTGTACTACAAATGGTTATACAATAGATTGTGCTATATAGAATATACTAAATTTTTGCATAAATTTATTAACAATGTTTATATGAGTCTGCTATAAATAATTGCGTTTGCTTTAATTTTTAATTGATTCCGATTAAGTACAATATTCCTTCATTTACTGAGTGCATAATAATGGTTTACTTTTATTACCGCAAAATTTTTTCCTATTGTTCATCTTTTTTTAAACTCTAAAATTTCATATATAAATTTATAGTCTATATTGAAAAGGACTTTACATTTTACTAACCATTTTATAAGTAACCTCTTTGTATCATTTTGCACTATCTATTTAAAAACAGTGATCGATTCTCGGATCACTATTTAATATCTAGAAGCAATCCATTCATACTTTTTACCTATGACCTTTAAACATATGAATATTTTCATGATGAAAAATCGTATACGCAACATGTAGATAAAGAGGACCACCTCAGAGCACATCTTTGCCACCCTCGATCGCCTTCGGCTCGGGTTGCAATTTACACGTGCTCTGGACTGGCCAACTCTTTACCTCCCTAGTTGCGTACCTAATATACTATTACATGAAAATGACTATGTCTACACCTTAAACTGCAGACCGTAGGGCCCGCCAAGTATATATGGGAGAACGAAGGACCTTTCCCTGCTATAGAGCAGCTCAAGACTTTTCTTCTCTTGTCCTCCCAAGATGCGTAATGTTTTACTATAGAAAGCTCAAAATTGAGAAAGAATAAGGGAAAATAGGGATGGTAACTTTGTACCATTGTTTCGCAAAGGATTTACAATATGTTTACAAGAAAAAGGTTTTATGAAGATACATTGCGCTCGCACGACGACGAAAAATAATGTTCGTACAACGGGTGTAAGATTTTACACTCTTATGTGATAAATAATTCTTGAAGCCAACCTTGCTAGCGCTCGAGCTTATTATCACAATGTGAACGTAAAATATAATTTTATACCCGAGGTACGAAAAGTTCTATTATGTCAGTAAAGTTAAATTACGGATACTTGACTACAATAAATTGATTTCAGTACTTTCTTGTGTTTAATTTGTATAGAAGAATGAGCAATTTTAAATACATTCTGAGAAAAGTCATTTTACAGTTATTTTGCGTAATTGTTTGTGTGGTGTACGCACGCGGGAGACAATAGGCATGATTATGTAAGCGTTTTCGGGAGGGGGGGGGGGCACCAAGCGACGCAGGCAAGCGAGGAGCGAGAGCGCCAGAGAGATTCACGCGACGCAAGTGTAAGGAGCTGATGTAAGAGCACTGATAAAGATACAAACTATAACCCGTGCATTATATCTTTCCCTTGGTCTTCCTATCGCCTGATCCATATTACCCACGCACGGCCGCATACACGTCAACTGGCGACGAAGATTTTTTTTTCCGAACATCAGCGTGGAAGAGCCGAGTGGAAAAGTGGGCAATGTTTCCGTCGAGCGACGAGCAGCGGAACACCGACGAGGTGAGCGACGCACGACGCCATTTTGAGACAAGGTAGGCACAGTGTAGTTCGCGGCCCAACAAAACGTAACGAGTGCACGGGGTTTTGCACAATCAGCGATCAAAGTGAAACGCAATGAACAATAAAAAGTGCGCATGAGCGATGAACAAGTAGAGCCAACAAATTTCTACACAGCGAAGGCGACGAGCACGAGCAAAAGCAGTACGACGACGTCAACAGTAGCAGTTCACCAGAACGTAATAACTATTTAGATTTTCACTTTATTAGCGCGGTAAATGGAATAAATGTAAATAGTGGTGTGATAAATAATCTAGTTGCGAATCCTATGTTTATTGACACGAATATTAACGGTAGATTTATCAAAATGAAGGTTGATTCAGGGACATACTACACGGTAATGTCCGAACAATTTGTAAACAAAAATCTAAGCGACCTTAAAATTAGTAAAGCTTGTACAATGTTAGTGGGTTATGAAGACAATGCGATGGTGCCACTTGGCCAATTAAGAGATTTAAATGTAACGTTAAATAACAAAATGAAAGTGTTAAATTGTTTAGTTCTGAAGGGAGATAAAAGGCCGCTGATCGGTCGGCAATGGCCCGCGGAATTCGGATTATGGCCATTTAAATGGATTTCTAACATGAGCGAACCGATAGGCAGCATAAAATCGATACAGAAAATAAATTCTCGTGAGGTAAGCGAGAGACTTTTTGAAGAATTTAAAGAACTTTTTAGCGACGATCCTGGCGTTTACAATAAGCGTGAAGTAAAATTACATGTCCTTCCGAACGCGAAACCGATATCACTGGGAGCAAGGCACGTACCGTACGCGATGAAACCGCGAGTTGAAGCGGAATTAAAAAGATTGCAAAACGCGGGCCATCTAGAGAAGGTAGAATCAAGCGAGTGGGCGACGCCTATAGTACCGATAATGAAAAAAAACGGTGCGGTTAGACTGTGCGGCGACTTTAAGTTAACACTTAACCCATCGCTAATCGTGACGAAACGAAAATTCCCGCGAATAAACGATATTTTTGCAGTCTTACAGTCCGGATCAACTTATTCGCAGGTAGACCTGCCGCACGCATACATGCAAGTACCGGTAGAAAAGGGGTCGCGAAAGTATTTAACAATTACAACTCACATGGGACTCTTTCAGTACACAAAATTGACGGAGGGTACAACCCCTGCTCCCGGTGAATTCCAACAAATTATTGAAGAATCCATACAAGGGATACCCAATACGATAGCCTACATGGACAACATATTTGTCACGGGAAAAACGGACGAATTACATTTTGAAAATTTGCGATTAGTTTGTAAGCAATTAGCCGAGCACGGTCTATGTTTACGTAAAGAGAAGTGTGATTTCATGAAGGATCGTATTGAAGTTCTCGGGTTCGTTATTGATAAACACGGCCTTCATAAATCCAAGAGTAAAGTAAAAGCTATGTACGAGGCACCGCGCCCGGAAAATACCAAGCAGCTCGCCTCTTTCCTAGGACTTATACAATTTTATGAAAGATTTCTAAAAAATAAATTAGATAAATTAAAGCCATTTTTTGATTGTGTGAACAGAAAGGAATTCGCGTGGTCCAGGGAGTGTGAGGAAGCATTCTGCTGGGTAAAAAACGAGATGATATCTCCGCGAGTTTTAGCTCATTATGATCCGGACGAACAGGTAGTGCTCGTGTGCGACGCCTCACACTATGGTCTATCCGCGATTTTGTCGCACCGATACAAGGACGGAACTGAGCGACCTATCGCGTTCGCATCGAAGCGAATACCAAAAAAAGAGTTAAACCGGGCGATTAATGATAAGGAAGCAAGCGCGATCGTTTTTGGATTTTTAAAATTTTATGATTACGTGTACGGTCGAAAAATCATTTTGCGCACAGACCATAAACCACTCGAAACGATTTTTGGACCAAAAAGAGGCATACCGCTGACAGCAGCAAGCAGGCTTCAGCGTTGGGCGTATGTACTGTCGGGTTTTGAGTACGATATCGAGTGGGTAAAATCAGAGGAGAACGGAAACTGCGACGCGCTATCGCGGCTGCCCATTGACGTCGAAACGGATATTTTCGAGGAGTTCTCACGAATTCAGTATATATCGGAAAACGCAAGTCCAATCATGTGGCAGACCGTAGCCAAAGAAACGAAGCGCGACAAAACATTAGCTAGCGTCATGAGATTATGTATTTTCGGGTGGCCCGCCGACGGAAAAAATCTTTTGGACGAAGAGAAAAAATACCTTGTTAAGCGGAACGAATTGTCGATTGAAGAAAATTGTCTCTTCTGGGGTATGCGAATAGTAATTCCGGATGGTCTGCGAGGGCAAGTTTTAGATGATTTGCACGCTTCGCATCTCGGAATTGTCAAAATAAAAGCGTTAGCGCGATCGTACGTGTGGTGGCCGGGCATTGACTCGGACATAGAAAACTTGGTTAGATCTTGTAACGTTTGTCTTGAAAATCAGAAAGCACCGCCACACGTGCCGCTCACACCCTGGCCATGGCCCGAGAAAGCGTGGGACAGAATCCACTGTGATTTTTTAGGTCCATTCTATAAGGACATGTATCTAGTGGTAGTGGACAGTTTCTCAAAATGGCCAGAAGTGATTAATTTCCACGAGAATACGAAAGCAAATAAGCTAATCGAAGCGTTCGAAACGTTGTTCGCGAGGCACGGTTTACCGAATTTGATAGTGTCGGATAACGGACGGCAATTGTCAAGTGTAGAGTTTAATGACTATCTAAAGTCAAGGGGAATAAAGCACAGCTACACACCGCCGTACCATCCAGCGACCAACGGCGCCGCGGAAAATTTCGTCGGCACTTTGAAAGATAAGGTCTCTAAAATCGTGAAAGGGGGAAAAAATGTAAGCGCCGCGATAAATCAATTCCTCTTCGACTATCGCAGTACACCTCACTGCACGACGGGAAGAACCCCAGCATCACTTTTTTACAAGCGCGAATTAAAAACGCGATTCGACCTACTGCACCCTAACTTACGGGAAAAGGTAAGGGATAAGCAAGACACACAAGTAGCCGCTACTCCAGGCGCACGTAGAGTAGAGTGGAGTGAGGGGGATGCAGTAATGTTCGAAAATTTCGGCACGTCAGGTGGAAAGCGCATAGAAGGCGAAATTTCGAAACAATTGTCACCGTCAACGTTCGAAGTGCGAACGGAATCAGGGATTGTAACGAAGCGTCACGCGAACCAAATGTTAAAACCGTTGCGGCGATCAGAGCGGATCGACAATAAGGCAAAACCCTCCATTTAAAAAAAAGGGGGAAGAATTGTGGTGTACGCGCGCGGGAGACAATAGGCATGATTATGTAAGCGTTTTCGGGGGAGGGACACCAAGCGACGCAGGCAAGCGAGGAGCGAGAGCGCCAGAGAGATTCACGCGACGCAAGTGTAAGGAGCTGATGTAAGAGCACTAATAAAGATACAAACTATAACCCGTGCATTATATCTTTCCCTTGGTCTTCCTATCGCCTGATCCATATTACCCACGCACGGCCGCATACACATCAGTTTGCATTACTTGACTATCGATAATTGATATCACAACTTTCGATTGTTTATTAATTTGCAGTGAACAATGTGAATGTACTTAAATACAATCATAAATATTATTATTTCATAGATTATACAGAAAAATGTCTATACTTGCCTTATTTTATACTTTCGTAGAAAGTTTTATTATTTCTACTTTAATTTTTATTTATAGCACGGTGTGACCTAAGTCCGCACTTAGGTCACGCCTATCCGTGACATAAGTAGTCGATTATTGCACCGTGTTTATCACGCTCGCTGCGCTCGTGCGCTAACCTCACGGTGCAAAAATGGACTGCTTAAGGCACGGATAGGCGTGACAGCGGACTTAGGTATACGTGCTATAAAATAATATACGATACTTATGACTTGAGTGGCCCATCACACGATATAAATTATCGCCCTCGCTACGCTCGGGCGCTAACCTCACGCCGTGCAATAATAGGCCACTTAAGTCAACGTATCGTAATGTACTATTCTACTTTAATTTAGAAAAATTTATAAATTAAATATTTTCGAGAAAAAAATATTAATGCTTTCTTTTTAGAGTCTGCTATACACACATTTTGTCTGTCTAATCTTACTGTTTTTCAACGATGCAATGAGGCAGCAGGGCATATAAGAGGGAAGCTGTTCATCTATACTGCCGCAGATGCTGCTCAAAACACTCTAAGGACAAGTCGTCAGATTTTTGTTGTCTATCTTCCTATTTCAAGCCATTGCAGTCTCTTTCAGCTGGTCAGTCTCATTTCAAAGTATCATTTCATGAGAGCGCATATACCTATATATTGGTAAAATCTAACCTTCAATTTCCTGTAGTTGAGGAATTGACGCTTGAATAAAGAAAAAAATAGACAAGGATTGAGATTTTACTAAAGAAGTAATAGTCCCTTTCAGGTCAGACTCTCAAAACAACGGTTTTTAAACAACGTATTTTTAAATGTGTTATAGGTTATTTATCCATCAGATTTGACGGTCGTTTAGCAGAGGCGAAAAAAACTGTGGTGAATCAACTTTGCTCTTTGTCCAAGGTTTGACGGCAGGAAAGGTGTCTCAATTTGATCAGTTTCTGTTCAAATTCTTCAGCTGACTCACAATTCTCTTTATCCCTTTCCATTTTTCTCTATCTTAGTGTTCACATTACTTTCTCCAATGCCACCATGCAATTGTTTGCATATATTTGTCACAGTCACAGTCAAGTGACTGGCAGCAAGTCATGCGGCCTATACGAATGTATTTTAATTCGTGTAAATGGTTTTTTGTTAACCATTTCATCGTCTCTGATGAGGATCACAGTGAAGTGATCGAAACGTCGGCAAAAAAATCACACAGTTTAGTGTTTTTATTTTTGCCTCCTTCCTCATAATTAATGGACAGTGAGACCAGTCATCTCAACATGCGATACTTATGTGTTTATTTTTTAAATGTTTACAATGTTTATAAAGATGAAAGTTGTGTGGCTAAATCTTAATATTAATCTCTTGCATATATTTTAATATATTAGAACAATCTTTGGAGTTATTTAACAATTCACTGATGTTTTTGTTGATCTTGTGCTTTCTGCGTTCTTTGTTGTACCTTGGGCAACTTGAGATAATATGTTCGTTACTGAGATGGACTTTGCAGGTGTGGCATTCTGGGGATTTTTCTTTATTAAGCAAGTGCTTGTGGGTAATGGTTGTGTGACCGATTCTAATTCTTGATAATGTTACCTGATATTTTCTGTTAAACTTTTGTAATGGACTTTTTGAGAATACATTTGGTTTTATTTTTATAAGATGACTTTTTTGGCATTCTTTTTCCATATTTTGTTCCATTCTATGTATACTTTCTTTTTAATTATTCGTTTTCCGTCTTCTCTGCTAATTTTAAGTGATGTTTGGTGGTATTTTAGTTCGCTGGCTAATTTAGCTAGATGTTGTGTTTCCTTTGTATATAGCTATATTATTATCCTGGTTATTGACGATATTTGTGTCTGAAATCGAGGGCACCCCTTTAAAGAAAAGTAGCATAAAATTTAAAAAATAATCATCCGCTGGGTCCCTTATTTTTCTTCTTTTTAATTAAAATTCGCTTTCCTGTACCTTAGATCATGTCTTCTATATGAAATGGTTAAAATAGAAGCTCTGGTACTTTTCATATATTTGTCAATAATCTTATCCTAACAGCAGTGGTTCGACTTATAAAAATCTTTCCTTCATCTTTTAGTTTCTGAACCACCCACTGCTGATTGACTTTTTAAGATATTGTACAAAGTAATATTATTATTTGTAATACTTAGAAAAAAATATAATATGTAGCGGATGTTATGAAATAGAGAATCTCTGTTGAAACTTGAAAAGATAAAGTTTTCATGGCCAAAACTACATAAAAGCCGATAAGTCTATTTTTTCATTTATCACTTGATTGTACATATAACATAGAATAATTATCTTGAATTCAAGCCAGTACTCTGTATTTCTTATCTGCTAGCCAAATTTATCACTATAATGTGCAAGTCATTGTTGACTCTTATTGCAACGCGAAACTCCTTTGAATTATTAAATTTTCTTACAGTGAGATGAACTCAATGATCCCCCTTTCATCTTTCTATAAAAATAGATGTATTTTTATTAGCGTTGGAAAGCCTGGATGCATCCAGCCAATTATGAGAAATTATAAGTTAGTGAACTTCCTGTGGAATGAAATTTATCCTTTGATGTTTTACTCGGATAAACCAGATATATGGTTGGCAGTGCTTAGGGCGCATCTGATTTTTTTCTCTATAACTTGTAATAATAGTTGAGACTGTGACGGGTAACCTGATCTGCTAATTGAGTTAGTACTGTAGAACAACTGTTGAAGGTATGTGTCGAGAATTCAGGGACTTAGATCTTAGATAAGCTATTTAGGTAAATATTTTTTATATACTATATTTACTGAACATTGCACGGCCATCCCTTCGCACAGGCGACTTCGCACGATGACCCGAAACTTTTATTTCTCAAAATCCTGTTCAGCCTCCCAGCGTCTACGTTGATTGAGTTAAATCGATATGTTTGCGGATAAAATAATTTTTTATATAAAAATTATTCGCAAATATTAGTACATTTCGACATGGGTGGGGGGATTCATAAGCGAAGCAAGTGCGAAAAAGTCACATGAGCTAAATAATCGATTTTCGCACTAGTTTCGAACAGTATTTTATAACACGAGCGCCGAAAAATCATACAAAAGTTGTGATTTTGAGGTTAGAGTGGTATAATATTAACGAAAGTTTATAAATAATTGACGCCTATACTGGCAAGTTAGCCAAACATTTTTTGTCAAAATTCCATTAAACCTTTCTTCGTGTACCTTGACAGAATTTTGATTTGTTTGCGGATTCAATAATCGTTATTATAAATATTTTTATAGTCGTGTTATAACTAAAATTTTTCAAAAATTCAAATTTTGTTATTGAATTTTTTAATTATTTAGTTTGTAACATCAATTTTGATGTTACAATAGGTAAATATAGAGATTCGACCTACGAACAGCATACTGTAGTCGAACAGAAAACCCTATAACTCGAGAGAAAAAACCTAGATTGACGAGCAGGCTCTAGGTAGCCTATAGAACCCCCCTCTAACACAGTACTTACGTATATTTTTCTACTCTACATAGACGTATTTTGTGTAAGAGACTATGCGAACTCTCTGTTAGGCTGGAGAAGAAGATCTCGTAGAACAGCGACAGACTATATCCTGCAGGAGCCTTAGTTGTCACGGCCTATCAAAGGTCCCTTTCGCCTCTCCACACCATGTTCGTGATATCTCTCTCATACTTGGATCCTGTCGCACCTGAAACACCCAGTAGAAACAATTACTATAGGACATGAAGTACTCACTGTATGGCTTTTTGAAGGTGAACCGGATGAAGCCCTTGGAACGATAGCTACTATACTCCATAATCACCCGTCAAATGCATATGGAGATGGAGTAGCTTGAGCAGGAGATCACCACCCTGGATGGAACGTCTCACCTGCAAGAAGAACACAAGTTGAAATAACAGTAAGACCACCAATACATTGAAAGGGTGCTAACCTGCTGAAAGACACTGCAATAATTTGAAGTGGAGGGTTGCTTGTACCCAACACCTGTTGCCTCGCTCATGGAGTATTTGGTGGCAGCGTCTACGACAGCACAACAACCAGCTGGATATCCTGCAGCCACAGCAACCATCGGGCACACTGGAAAAGTACTAATAATTAGACACAGGCAGATTGTGTGCATGGGTGACACACAGACCTCACCTACAGTGGCAGCAAACAACATAACCTTGAAGAGTGACAAAGTTTCCATGCGAGCAGACTTGGCGAGAAGAGCGGCACCACCTCCGAAGATGATATCGAGAGCAGCAGCGGACAGTCTTCCCCAGCTTCAGAGCAGCACCAACACTCCGAAGGACGGTGTATCCGGGTCGTCGTGTGTCGAGGCGCGTGCGCACGAGAGCGCCGGTCGATACGACGCCGATACCACAGCGCGCACATGTAGAGACGAGAGAGAGAGCGAACAAGCGGGGATCAAAGGAGTGAGAGGGGCACCGGCGAGAGCGCTGCGACAGCAACGGCCGTTGTGCGCCTCAGCAGTTGCGAGTTACAGTTTTGATTGAGTTTGCGAGATTCTTAGCAATAGTACCAGTTATTGTGAAAAAGTAAGGAGATAGCAGCGATAGTTTACTACGTTTTCAGCGATGAAAACGTAGTAAACGTAGTAAACGAGGTACTAAAGCTTTTGGCTTTTCGTGCCGCGTTTGTGCGGCTGGCGCTCAACAATAGTGTTAGATTCAGTGAAATAAAGAAGTGTTTATTTTTATATGTTAATTATTGGTGTTTGCGCACATTTATTCGCGCCCGTTCCAAAATTACCTTTCCCCCAATCCCTCCCACACGCAACTCTCCCCCAAATTGAATTCACCGTTACAAGGTTATTCTGAAACTAAAAAAAACTAATTTAGATGCAAACGACACTAGTGAATTGCAGTAGTGAATTGTTTTCATTTTAATCAGTTTAAATGATAGGATAATCAGATAATTTTTCGAAACAAAAAATTAATCTTTTCATTATATTTTGATTGAATTATTTAGTTTTAAATATTCCGTCAAAAACGACTCGTGAATTTTTTTCCGCTGGTACGACACGAGTTATATTTAACTCGTGTGATATTTCTCACTTTATGACTTCGCGCTGTTTTAAAACTGCTGTTTTGGAGCATCTGTATAGTACAAAAATATAAGTTTTAAAGACTAGATAATATATCTAATGATAATTTTGTTTTCAGATTTGATAACTTCCCGGTACCAATGGTGGTCGATGGCACCCAAGTAAGTCTAGGCTTATGGGATATACCGAATTCAGAAGATTATAATAGGTTCCAGTCACTATCTTATTCATGATTGGGTTGGTTTTATTGAAACCGGTGCAGCTGAGAGAGGAAGAGGATGTTTAGGAGGACATTCAAGAGGATAATCAAAAGCAATCTCTTAAGAGGATATTCAATAGGACATTTAAAAGGATAATCGAAAGTAATTACTAAAGAGGATATTGAAGAGGAAACACTCAAGAAAATGTTCAAGGTAAAATCTGCCGTAGGATATTCAAGGGAAAGTAATCAAGAGAATATTGAAGAGGAATTCAAGAAGATAATAAATTACTCAAGAGGAAATACTGAAGAAAATGTTCAAGGTAAAATATGTAGTAGGATATTAAAGAGAAAGTAATCAAGAGGAATTCAAGAAGATAGTAAATTACTCAAGAGGATCATGAAGATAAAATACACGAAAAAAAAATTATTTGTAAAGTTTACCTTTTTTATAAGAAAATTTATTATTTTTCAAAAGGATAATCAAAAGCAATCTCTCAAGAGGATATTCAAGAGGACATTGAAAAGGATAATCGAAAGCAATTACTCAAGAGGATATTGAAGAGGAAATACTCAAGAGAATGTACAAGGTAAAATCTGTCGTATGATATTCAAGAGAAAGTAATCAAGAGGATATTGAAGAGAAATTCAAGAAGATAATAAATTACTCAAGAGGATAATAAAGATAAAATACACGAAAATAGTATATTACTACTAGGCCAGTAAAATAAGAAATGTCTCAGATCACATGTAATTGTCGGCCGAGGCGAAGCCGAGGTTGACAAACATGTGATCTGAGGCTTTCTTTTTTACTGGCCAAGGTGTTTATACTATTTTTCTGCTCGACGGCGCCGGAAAGTGGCAACTTCGTTTCGCGCAGCGGCCGGGAAGATGACGCTTTCCGGCCGGAGGGCAGAAAAATTATTTGTAAACTTTATTTTTTTTATAAGAAAATTTACTACTTTTTATAGTAGCACTAGAACATACTCGATATGTGGCATTATTATAATTTTCAAAGAAAATTTACTTTTTAATTAATTATTTTTTGTAATTTTTGTAGCAAATTTTACTGTTTGAAATAGTAAATTTTATTATTTTTGTAGCAAATAGACTAATACTATGATATTTCCTTAAAAAAGTCATAAAGATTACTATTTGAAATAATTTAATTTGCTACAAAGTAATAAAAATTATTTGAAAAGTAAAATTTGCTACAAAAACCTTAAAAATTACTATTTAAAAAGCAAAAATCCCACGATGTCGAGTGTGTCCCAGAACTACTATAAAAATAATAAATTTTCATATAAAAAAAAGGAAAGTTAACAATAAAATTAGCTCCGTGTACTCAGAATTATTATTTTATTTATTTTACATGCATGCTCAAATGCACGCGCGCACACATTCAGCACACACACATACACAAACGCACACAGCGCAAATACCATACTATGTTATGTTATGAGCTGCGTTCGCATGGACGAATAACGCGATATTTAGGGTCGCTCTGTAATACTAAATTACGTCTAAATACAATAATTAATTAACCGTTCCCAACATAAATAATTTGATTAGCTCCGCGTGATTAATTAAAAAATTATCCAAATGATAAAATAATGAATAGACAAATAATTAGCAGATTGCGATTCCGGTAGAAATAGATCAATAACAATTAATTTAGGCATTAATAATAATTAGAAATTTAATAATATTAAGATTAAATAAATCATAACAAGATAAAACTCGCTCAGGGAAACGCTCTTCTTTTTTCTAGGAAATATTTATCATTTTTAATTCCAGAAATTGTTTACTACATTTTTTCCGAGAAATCATCAACGGAAATTCGAGAAAATTTCTATTTTTAGAATAATTAGCCTTCAAGGACGAAATCAAGGGAAAACGAAGAAACCGGATTAAACCAGATATTTCCAGCTAACTACCCCCACTTTCGAAAATAAAGACAGATTTCTCCAGCGGGGCCACCCCCACTCTCGAGGAAAAAACCAGATTAAACCAGAAAAACTAGAATTCTCCAGCGAAACTACTCCCACTTGAGAAGGGGAAACAACTCTGATTGGTCTTTGCTCCCACTTCTAAGTCCTCCCGAGGACTATAAAATGGAGAATAATCAAGCTCGAAAGTTCAGTTGCATTAGTGCAAGCGCCCTGATCACGTCTTAGTGTCAGTCGCCAATTATACTCTACGTTACTTTTGATATATAGAGTCACGGTTGAAAGTTTATCTATTTTGTCAAAGTCTACAAGTATTTTATGAATTGAATAAACTCTAGAGTTGAAGTTTATATCTTCGAGTTCGAGTTTTCATTTCAAAGTTCTCGCAATTCCTTGCGTTTTAGCGCGTCATCGAACAACGAACCCACAATTTAATTGGTCAACGAGGCGACCATTGCAGAAACGCCTTTTTGCTCGCAGACCCCGACTCGGGTCGTAACAATTTTGGTGACAGTGGTGGAATTGTTTGAAGGATTGCAAGGAAAAAGATCCAAGGAGAAGAGGAAGAAGTCCAGTATTGTGTTCCGTCCAGGGTTTTTGAGCTGTGGTTTTCCCTGGAACACGGGCGAATGCCGGAACACTTGATTGAGAATTTGGTTCCACGGCAGCAATAAGAGAGAGAAAGCCCCAACCAATCAGGGCTAAAGGACTTCATGACCGACAATAACAGAACTCCACCGAATTCGAGGGAAAACACACCCGATTCAGAATACGAGAGTGGGACGGACAACGCAACTCCAAGGCCAAATCGAGAACAGCGAGCCTTCCCCAGGACGCACCCTTATCAGCTTCGTTTGCGACGTCACCTGCGGTCTGGTCATTGTCTATCCACACCACCGAATTGCAGGTATTGTCAGCAGTATTAAAATCAATACCACCCAGCAGCATTTTCCAAGCATCAGCATCAACCGAGGATCATTGAAATCAGCGGATCATCAAGCGATAGTTAAAAGCTAACTACCTGGACGAGCGAGCGAGCGCGTAATTTCAAGATAAAATGTTTAATAACAGCGCAACGCCCTCCGGTTCCGCGCCGGTTGCGAATGATTTAATAATGGCAACCACGAATAAAGACTTAGTTCGTAATCCTTTACTCGGGTCTGCACCGTCAGATGCATTAGATTTAAGCGGAAACAGCGATAGAGTGTCAACCCAGGAGTCAGAAAATCCGCGGCGAACATCTTTTCTTAATAATAGAGATTGATGTAATGGGAGGCTTACGATTAGCTCGATGGCGGAGAGCATGCATGGAAGAGATTGGTTAATAAAAAAAACCATTACAAGCGTAAGAATTAATTTTAACAATATTTAAATAATTTTCCGGTAGAGCATCGTGGAGCTAATTAATGAACCTTAATAAACTAGATCGTAAATTAACTAAATTTAGTCCGCGCGACAAAGTAGCGGCCCGCTCCTGAGGTTGTGCGCACATCTCCCAAGTGACCTGTAGCCACCCCCTTTACACCATGAGCGGACGAGGACCGCACTGGACGAGGGCAAAGGGACTCCTTTTGCAGTGGGCGATGCTTGATCGCCCTCAGCGGGAGTGCGACTGTGGCACGAGTTCCTCGGTAGGAGCTGCGTTCGCGAGGTCTTGTCTGCGCGACTCGCGGTTGCCGAGTTCCGCTCCGAAAAACTCGGAGCAAGTCGCCCGCGTCGCCCGCCACAGCGAAGTGGAGAGATGAGCTCTCTGCTCTCTCATTGGTCGCCGCTCCAAATCGCCGGCGAAGGCTAAATCTCACCCCAGCGGCGCGATGCCACCTTCTACCACGGTGGTAGGAAAGCTCCGAACGGCTCGAACTTCCGGGAAGCTTTCAAGCCTCGCTGCGCGCCGCACTCCCGAGAAAAGTCGTGTTGCATTATTATTTTTTTGTTATTCGAAAATACTCGCGTACGTCAAGATAATTCTGTTTCTCGCAATTTTGTAATTAGAGAGGAACCGCGAATTTGCTATAAAAAGACTACGGAGGTAGCGCGGCTCCTCCCCGAATTTAACGGAAAAAATATTTCGGTAAATCGTTTTATAAGAGAATGCAAAGAGGCAGAGGTCTTCGTAAATCCGAGTAATAGAGATTTTTTCTTAAAGCTACTAAAATCACGCGTTAGAGGGGAGGCTAACGATTACCTCCAATTTAAAATTTTCGATAACTTGAATCAGTTATTAACGGAACTAAAGGGAGTTTTTACGCCTAGTAAAAATTTACCTCAGGTCCAAACGGATTTGGCACGCGTGAAACAGAATACGCAAGAAAAGGTTTCGGAGTATGGGTTGAGGGTGAAAAGAATTCTACAGAAGGCGCAAGAATTGATTAACGAAAACTTTAGTCCTCCTGTAGCACGTGGTATGATGGAAGGAACTGTTAGTACCGCGGTCGAATGCTTTATTCTGGGTTTAGATTCTGAAATCGCGGCTCAACTGATAGGGAAAACCTTGCCCACCCTTAAAGCAGTCATGAACGCAGCGATAACCTGCGAGCGCCACGTACAACAAAGGAAGGAATTGCATGGCGACGTTTTAGATAATCGCAAAAGGGCATGTTGTCACGTAGCCGAATCAAGGGATGATTCTTTTTCCAGTAGCAAACGAAGGTGTTATGGGTGTGGGGACGTAGGTCATATTGCGAGATATTGTTATCAGAAGGTTGATAAAAGCCTCTATTGTAATTATTGCAGCCTCGAGGGGCACAACTATGATTCATGCAGGACACGGCGGCGGTCTAGTTATTCGTCGGATATTAGTAGTCTTCCTAACACTGGTTATCGTCCTAATAGGAACTACCTGCCTGTTGCTAATTATCCTCAGCATCAGGCTTCCGTTAATGATACTCGTTTTTTAAACTCGAATGCGGTTCGTCATGCGGGCGCGATGGCGAATCCTCAAAGTTCAAATCGGCAAGCGTCCATACCCGCGCTGTTATCATTGCCACCGGTTCCACCGAGGAGGTAAATTCGCCCCTTGTCACGATTAAAAGTGATGATCTGGCTAAAAGCAATCGGAACTCAATATAATTAAGCGCGGCCTGCTAAAAGATAAAATGCGTATTTATAAAGATAACTTATACCGATTGACCGGAATTAGTGAAGGCCTGATCCTGACAGAGGGGTACGTAAGGGTCAAACTCGATGAAGTTAGCTGTAAACTTAATATTGTACCGGATGATGATTAACCGAGGGAACGTTAGCAGACGCCCTCAACGTCGCATCTTCAAGCGAATATCTACGTTCATACTATCATAAGTATTATAACCTAGGCTAAGGCTTAATTGTAACAATTTTCACTAATGGTTACTCTAGTTTCGAGTGGGTAAACATAGTTAATGCAATACCTACGTTAAGTAGTCAAATTTTGTCGCTAGTCTTTTTTATTATTGATCTAGAAAGCTTCACTTCTTCAGATTAAATAGTCAAATCTTGTTGCTAATCTAGTCATTTTTGATCTCAAAATGGAGGACTATCATAACAGCTGGCGCTCCAAACAAAAATTAACAACTCATTTCAAAACTTTAAATCCAAAGGTAAAGATAATATGTCTAAGGGTAATGCCGGAGCGCGCTTAGTCGGTCTTGAGAAAAATTATGTCAGCTTTCAGCAGAATCACGAGAAAATCTTGCATCTCAAGGATCTTAATAAAAACCATGCCTATTTCTCAACTGGTCTGTCTGACCTAGTTGAAGATAGTTTTTTTGATAGCAAAGGGGAGTTTCTTGATTTCCTAGAAAACCTTAGGGAAAAAAATGCTGCAGCAGGCGCTTCTACCACCAATGCTGCGTCAGTTCCTCCAAGCACTGCTCAAACTACTAATGTTTCGTTTCAATCGTTGCCAAAAATTGATTTGCCAAAATTTTCAGGTAAATTCTCAGACTGGGAGAATTTTAGGGATGTTTTTCGCTCTATTATACATCGTCGCGAGGACTTATCGCCTAGTTTGAAATTGCATTTTCTTCGCACTCACCTTACAAGTGAAGCCCTTGAGAAAATTAAATCTCTTCCCATTTCAAATGATAATTACGAGCGAGCATGGACAACCTCAATCGAGTATTACGAGAATCGACGTCGTATTGTTGGCTCTCACATTTCAGAAATCTTCTCAGTCAAACCCATGAAGACAGACTCTTCTTCGGAAATTAAACGTATTTACAGGGAACTTTACAACCCTATAGCTAATCTAACATCCCTTAATAGAGCGGATTTTTTAGGTAGTGATCTGATGGTACTTGAATACTCGTAAAGAATGGGAAAGACATCTTGGTGACAGTGTTGATCCACCCACATTGGAACAACTTCAAGCCTTTCTTCGAAGTCAAACCCTCACTCTAGAGGCCATCGAGGCTGGCACTAAATCGTCTTCGAACAATAACCCGAAAACTCAGTCATCTAATTCAAAATCTTGAAAGTCAGAGCAAGACAATGCTCACTCGGCTTATTCTCATCAAGCGTCGCCTCAAAACGTGAAAAATAAAAAAAAAAGGAAATGTTTGCTATGTAATGAACCGCATTACTTAAATCGATGTGAACAATTCATCAATAAGACGAACCAGGAGAGGAAAGACTTTCTTAAGTCGTACAATCTTTGTTTTAATTGTTTAGGTAAGCACCCCATAAAGAATTGTCCTTCCTCTTATCGATGCTTTGTTTGCAAAGCTAAGCATCACACTTTAGTACACGTTGATGGTTATTTGCATAATCAATCGAATAATTCATCAACACCTGTTCAAACAGCCTCAGTTACAGACTCTTCAAGCTCAAACTGTGGCAACGTTGTCGTCCCTAACGACATTCAATCTGCTTCTCAAGCAGTCTCCCTTAATAGTGGAGCAAGTACTAATTAAATGTACAGGAGTACTTTTAGCTACCGCTAGGATTAACGCCCTTGGTTCTAATGGAACCAAAATTCAAGTTCGTGCGCTGATCGATCCTGGATCTCAAATCTCACTTGTTACACAGACTTTGTAACTTACTTTCTCTAAATTGTAGAACCAGTCACACGCACATTCAAGGTATAGGTGAAAAGACAGCTGCTGTGTCTTCTAAGGTAGCTCGTCTTTCTATACAACCTCATTTTGATTCAACTTATTCTCTAGAAGTTGATTCTATAGTCTTGCCAAGACTATCTTCTTATAAGCCCCCCCCCCCCCCCTCATAGGTGGTATCTCTAATCTCGAACTTTCACGCATCGATATTCTTCTCGGTGCAAGCGCTTATGCGCAAATCATTCAAGGCCAAATCGTTAAGGGTCAAAGTCTTCAACCGATAGCGTTAAGCTCTAAACTCGGATGGGTCTTAACAGGCAACCTACCTTCTTCACCCCCAGAGAGAGGGCTAGATTTTATATCTCTTCATTGTTCAAACGAATGTGAACATGAAGCCAAACTTTTGGAGCTCGTACAAGATTTTTGGAGGGCAGAGGAAATATCTATCGACAAAAAATCTTACTTGCCTGACGAACAAGCATGCGAGGATTTTTATCAAACAACTACTCGTCAAGATACGACAGGGCAATATATAGTAAGTCTACCCTGGAAAAGTCGAGACCAGTTGACGTCTGCTCATCTCGAGAGCTCTCATTCTGCCGCATTACGCGCACTCAATCGTCTCGAAACAAACTTCGCTAAGGACGAAAAATTGAAATTAACATGTACAGATTTCATAAAAGAGTACATTGATTTAGGTCATATGTCCTTCTCCTCGAATGCAGATTCAAAATCTAACCCTCAAGCCTTCTTACCACATCATGGTGTGTGGAAGGAAACAAGTACGACAACCAAATTACGTACTGTGTTCAATGGTTCAAGTAAAAATAAATCAGGAGTTTCGGTCAACGACCTCCTACACGTTGGGCCTAATCTTCTTCAGAATCCCGTCGCTTTGATCCGTGCTTGGTGTAGATATAAGATCGCCCTTTCAGCTGACGTGGAGAAAATGTTCAGGCAAATTGGTGTTGAAACATTTGATCAACCCTATCAGTCGATTTTATGGCGTTTCAATAAGGATGAACCAATTCAAACTTATCGCCTGACTACCGTGACGTATGGATTGGCATGTTCGCCGTTTCTAGCCATACGCACACTTCTGAAATTAGCCGACGACTACGGCAAAATTTATCCAATCGCAGCTGAAGCTGTTCGATCAGAGATGTATTCAGATAATGTGCTTTCTGGTGCACATTCTGTAGAGGAAGCTTTGCAGAAACAAGATGAGTTAATTCAACTCTTTAAACAGGGTCACCTCAATCTTCGAAAGTGGACCTCAAATAATGTTGAAGTTCTCTCTTGTTTACCCTCGAATATGTTAGTTGCAGATTCCATTTCATTATTTGCCTCAGAAACATCCGTACCCATTTTAGGTATAGATTGGCAACCAAACACAGACTATTTTAGTTTTCACATTGAGGATACCCCCTTTGAACTGGCTTTTACCAAACGTTCAGTTCTTTCAAGAATTGCTCGTATTTTCGATCCTATGAGATGGTTAGCTCCGATTGTGATCACTGCAAAAATTACTATGCAGTCTCTATGGATTCTTAAGGTTGGTTGGGATGAGGAGCTTTCTCATAAAATTTCTAATCGTTGGCAAAATTGGTTGCATGATCTTCCATCTATTTCTGAGAACAAAATCCCTCGCTGGAGTGGATACACGCTCCAATGTGAACTTCTCGAAATCCACGGATTCGCTGACGCCTCAAAATTTGCGTATGGTGCAGTAGTCTACCTACTTAATCCAACCACAAGAAGTTCTTGTCACACTTCAAGTGGCTAAAACGCGAGTAGCTCCACTTAAGACGCTAAGCATACCTCGCTTAGAGCTTTGCGCTGCGTTGCTACTTGCATGACTCGTTCAAACGTTCATCGAATCTTTCCCACTAAAGGTTGAGAGTATTCATCTATGGTCAGACTCTGCAGATGTTCTCTTTTGGCTAAAAAACCACCCTTCTAGATGGGGAGTTTTTGTAACTAATCGATGCTCAGAGATTCACACTCTGCTACCTGATGCATATTGGCATCACGTGCGTTCAAGTGATAACCCTGCCGATGTCATTTCACGAGGTATTGAGCCCTCAAAACTAGTTTCGCATAGTCTATGGTGGAGAGGCCCGTCTTGGCTATCAGATAATCACGCGCCATGGTCAAAGGCTCATGATGAGCTTAATCTTCAAGCTAGTCACACTCTAGTCACTAGTAAGGGCACACCAAATTCTGTCGAGATTAACAAATATTCGTCTTTAAATAAGTTATATCGACTAGCGTCGTACTGTTTTAGATTCATCTACAGAATCTGCACGAAAGCTGAACGTGAAGCAACTGCAAGTTCGGTTGTTAGCTTTCGTACTGTTCTTCAATCCCTACTATGCCATCACACTCCGTATTCTAAGGAGATAAGTGCTAGTGAGATTGAGAACACCAGACTTTGTCTGATATATCTAGTTCAAACAGCGTATTTTAAACTTGAATTCCAACAGTTACAGAGAAAAGGTAAACTTGCGACTAAAAGTATTCTTTTACCATTAAACCCCATGATACAAAATCATTTGCTCAGGGTGGGCGGTCGTCTTTCTCACTCTCCTCTCGAAGAAGATACTAAGCATCCTCTTATTTTACCTGCTAAGTGTCATTTTACTACTCTAATAATTAGGGATGCTCATCATCGCACTCTTGATGGTGGCACTCAATTAACACTTGCCACTCTCAGACGTCAGTATTGGATAGTGAAAGGTCGAGCTGAAGTCAAGAAGGTTATAAGAGCATGTACTACTTTCTCGCGTTATGATGCTCGAGTGCCTACTCAATTAATGGGCAAGTCACGCGTGCGCCCTTCATCGCCCTCTGAGCGATCTGGTGTCGATTACGCCGGTCCTATCAACGTTCTACTTACAAAAACTAGAGGTAAAGGCACAATGAAGGGATATATTGCTATATTCATCTGCATGGCTACTAGAGCCGTCCATATAGAAGTAGTGGAGGATTATTCCAGTAAAGCCTTTATTGCAGCGTTTCATCGATTCACCGCTCGTAGAGGTCATTATAGAGAGTTATATTCTGATCAAGGTACAAACTTTGTTGGTGCTGACGCTCAACTGAGACAAATGGTTGACGCTTCTTCTTCATTTTTGTCTTCAATTATTAAGTCTCTCGCTCAAGAAGCTACGTCGTGGCACAATCCTGCCAGTGCACCTCATTTTGGTGGCATTTGGGAAGCCGCAGTTAAATCGGCTAAGCATCATTTACGCCGCATCATTAGAGATCAAGTTTTCACTTTTTCGGAGCTTGCGACTCTTATGTGCAGAGTTGAAGCATGCCTTAATTCGAGGCCGCTAACTGCTCTCACGGACGATCCTTCTGATATAGAATTTTTATCACCATCACATTTCCTTATACAGCGTTCGTCTTTTTTAGTGCCTGAAGGAGATGTCACAAGTGTCAATATACCACCAGGAAAGCGCTGGCTTTTGATCAGCCAGCTGACTCAACATTTCTGGACGAGATGGTCTTCAGAAGTGGAGGCAACAGCAGCATCCAGTAGCAGTGGGTGATCTCGCGTTCGTACGCAACGAGTTCACGCCTTCAGCCAAGTGGCCCCTTGCTCGTCGCAAGCCATCCATCACCGCCATCCATCCAGGGAGTGATGGTATCACTCGCGTGGTCGATCTTTGCACGGCCACCACCACCCTCCGTCGCCCCATCGCCAAGCTCGTACGCCTCCATCCTGACAATTGAGGTCCGTTCGCCAGCCTGGCGAAGGTCGGCGCAATGTTGGCGATCCAACGCCTCGACCATTCGAGACGCTGACGTCATCGCTCCTTATAAGGCGATATTTGGCTCGAGCAGGCGCGCAGCCAGTCAGCGCTCTCTACGCGGCTCTCTCTTCGCCCCTCCAATTACCAAGGCACGCAACGTTGACTCGAGCTCGAAACACATCGCAACGCCGGCAGGAGTCAGTTCACGCGCGACGGCCAGAGAGAGAGCAGCAACACCTTGTACGCCACGAGGCACGACGGAACTTTCAATAAAGCCTCATTTTTCTCCACACGAAACGCCTTCACCTTTCGAACCCTCAGTCCACGATCCTAATTCATTCAAAAACAGAAAGAAAAATTTCTTTTCAAGAAGTTTCATTGAAAATGAGAAATAGCACTTTGTGTGTATATGATATTTCTTAGTTAATTCAAAACCACATAATATGTGATTGTTCCGCACAAAACGGAATTCGCGGCAGGTGATTGGGAAATATAAAAATAAGCACAAAACGCTTTCAAAGTTTCGTTTATTCTCATGCTTGATTAGTACCTTATTCAAAGATTACGCAACGACTCAATCACAAACGACAAAATCAACAACTTAGCTTCTTCTTAGCAACGGTCTTTACTTGTTTTTCGAACTGATCGCAAATATGTGTATATAATCAATAATGATAAATTTACATAAACGCTTTTTTCTACTTTTTGAGTATTTATAATTAATATGTATCCATAACAGTGATTATTGATGTTGTTTAATAAAATAGTCTGATTTAGTGCTAGTTAAATTTAAAATTTTTTTAATTTTGGGATACCACGATGAAAGTACATAAAAATAAAACAAAAAGTTTCTAACGGCTGTTGCATATTCCATGAACAAACAAATATTTAAAAGCCTGAGGCAGAAGCCTTGTTATAGACGAATTCTCTCTTTTCTACTGTCTTCTCTTCCTCTTTTGCTTCTCTGGTATTTCAACAACTATTCAGCGAAACTGTGGCCCTTTGACGGTGCGTCATATAAAGTGATTCCAGCATAGTTTTCGCACCTAGCAAAGGCATTTCTTCTAGTTTAAAGCGTTCTCAAAAAATCTGAAATATTGTTTTCATATCGAGATCTACCGTTGAAAGAATGCTCTGAAATAAGTTATTGCATTTTTATTATTAAATATTAAATTAAATTAAAACATTATCAAATCTTAAGTAAAGACTTAAATATACAATTAAGTCATAAACAGTAATATTCTACAGAACTAACGGTAAGTTTTTTTAGACAGAGTGTGGAGTTATGGAGTATGCAGTACGAATCGAAGGCGAGCAATCATGAGCCGAAGACAAGTACTGTAATCACACGAGGTCAGAAAGCCCACTTAGCCCTTGGTGTAAACCATATTTTTTGTAACACAAGTACTTTTTTTCACGTTTTGCTTCCTCCTAGAGGAAGCTTTGTGATAGTAATTTTTTTGAGTTGTTGTAAAAACATGTTATAATTGTTTTTCGGTGACTGGACAAAGTATAACAAGTTTTTCTGAATAACATAATGGATTCATTTAGCAGTACATCTTGGATAGCGAAGAGGTTTATTATGTGTAATAGAACCTTTAAACGCAGTCATTAGGAGTTTAGCAAATAAGATTATGTGACGAGTAAGAGATGCAGCATAATGCAAGAGTCAGACGGACCTTGTGATTCTATATCGACGGCTGAGCGGAACAAGGTCGTATCTCGACGCGAGGACAAAGAACCTCATATCTCAGCACGCGGATGAAGAACGTCGCATCTCACCGCGCGGACGAAGAACGTCGTATCTCACCGCGCGGATGAAGAACATCGCATCTCACCGCGCGGACGAAGAACATCGTATCTCGCCGTATACTGGCCGTGTACTGGCTGCAAGAGCGCCGAGATACGACGTTCTTCATCCGCGCGGTGAGATACGGTGTTCTTCGTCCGCGCGGTGAGATATGAGGTTCTTCATCCGCGCTGTGAGATACAACGTTCTTCATCCGCTCCGTGAGATATGATGTTCTCCATCCGCGAGGTGAGATACGACGTTTTTCGTCCGCGCGGTGAGATACTATCTTGTTCCGCTCAGCCGTCGATATCTAGTATAATCCCCAATAAAGAATATATTCTTATTCTTGAATCTCCCTCAAATAAACTGTACAATCATTTCAGATAACTTGCAGGCCTAAGGCATCAGGAAATTCCAGACTACAACAATCTTTAGCGAGGTGCAATTGGAGAAACTCAGGATTTTTTAAAGACATTGGCAAATGTCCAACTACCTATAGAGCTATAAAGTTAAAATAGTGGAAATTTACTAATTAATAGTGCATATATATATACTAATTGACATAGTTCAAATTCCTCTACCGAATTAGTGTACATGCACTAATTGAAATAGTGAAAGTATGCACCATTATAATTAGTAGAATATTACTAAAAAATTCGTGTTTTTTTAACAGCTTGAAAATCCAAATGCACTTATTTCATAGTAAAAATCTACTTACAGTACCGTACAAAAGTTCTTGAACGCTTTAAACAAAATTTTATTATTTCAAATTACGATATTACAGGTTCTAAGTGGATTAGTGAAAAAATTAAAAAAAAGCATTTTAAAGTAGACGCCAAGAGCTTTCCTTCTATATGTGTGGCTTATTTTTAGGAATTTTCTTCGAGTCCTGACACCGTTCGGAAGACAGGCTATTTTCGGTATTTTTTAAAGGTTTGTTCAATCGCTTGTAGTTTTTCGGAAAATTATCGTAAAATAATTTCGCAAAAAAGAATTGAAAAGCTTGAAGCAAGAGCTTTAATTTCCGGGTTCGTCAAGTTGTTAAAAATTATTAAAAAGATAGTTTAGTGATTCAAAACAAAAATTAAATTTTCTTTTTTCATGTAATTGACTCTTTCAATGTTTACCAACTCATGAGTTAAATATATTTCAAAATCGATGATATTTTATGTTTCTTTTTACAATGTAAGATTCAAAGAGACGCGTTCTAACTAGTGAATAATATCATTCAAACAATAATATTAAGAATTTATGTATTTATAACTGTTCGGCAAGGTACATGTATATGAGCATTTCTCTGGAACTTTTAACTTTTAGCTAAATAGAAATTTCAAAATTTAATGTTGAGGTACATACACAAAACTCACTTGTTTCTGTTTTAGGTATCCCAAATAACAATAAAAAGGGTCAGCTCCTCATTTTTAAACATAGTTTTTTTATTTCATATGCTTATGCACGTACGAGTAAGCGCAAGCAAATGCATGTAAAACTGCCTTACAATCACTTTCTTTTTTGATTTTTTTTTTTAAATAAACCAAAATTTCGTTAGACACCCAGTGAATTTTTTTGAGAAATTGTGTGTAGTAAAAAGAGCAATACTTACATTAGAGGTATATACTGTTGTTTACGTGTGCCACCAAAAAATGATAATTTTTTAGGCGAGGGGCGCATCGACACAGTGTGTTTTAGTAGATCATACTTTACTTTCCATAAGAGGCACACTTATAACAAAAGTCGCCTTTTGTTCGTCTCTCCAAGACGACTAATTTACGCTTCAGAAAGTTAAAAAAACACAATAGTTTTTTTTTTAATCGACAAATAAAGTTTATTTGTGATTTTTACCAAAATACAGTGTCGCAGAGATAATGCTATGCACTTTTTTTTAAACGTAGGCACATTAAATCCGACAACATATTTTTGAATACTAAACAAAGGATGATAGCTTAAGAAAGTTAGTAAAGCATTTATAAAATAGTTATTTTTTTTTATGGATGTAAAAAGGATGAAAATTTCCTACGGTTCGCATGCAAAACCTCTAAATTTAGGCCTTTGCAGATTTCCGACAAAGCTTATTCTTGTTTAAAAGTGAGTACTATGTACTGGAACATGTTACTGGAAGTGGACTTTATAAATATTTGCTTGACTTTGATAGCTAAATATCTTAGAACCATAAGATATGTTACAGTACGGTAAAAGTTAAAAGTTCTAGAGAATTGCTCATATAGGTACATGTATATGTATACCATTAATGTGATAGTGAACTTGATAATAAAATAAATTGTTTATTTTCGTTTAATTGACCATTTATTATTTCATAGTATAACTATTCACCATTATTGAAACATAAAATATCATCGATTTTGAAACATATTAAACTCAAGCTTTCCAATTCTTTTTGCGAAATTATTTTGCGATAATTTTCCGAAAAACTACAAGCGATTGAACAAACCTTTAAAAAATACCGAAAAAAGCCTGTCTTCTGAACGGTGTCAGGACTCGAAGAAAATTCCTAAAAATAAGCCACACATATAAAAGGAAAGCTCTTGGCGTCTACTTTAAAATGCTTTTTTTAATTTTTTCACTGATTCACTTAGAACCTGTAATATCGTAATTTGTAATAATAAAATTTTGTTTAAAGCGTTCAAGAACTTTTGCACGGTACTGTATCAATAAGTGAAAATCTACTAATTAATAAGTGCATTTTAATTTTAATATAATACATATTTAAAGAATTTTATGTATTTTACCCACTCACCCTTCTTAACACACTTCCGTATATAGCTGAACGGTTCCCGCTTACCTGCGCGTCGCCTTACGACGACGAACTGAACACGCGTCGATTGAACAAATTCGGTCTCTATAATAATTAGTGAAATTTTCAATATTCTACTAATTTAATAGTGAAAAACTTGCCCACTATGAAAATTAGTGGAATTTTCACTATTTCAACTTTAGAGAGTATAATAGAGTATAATAGGGTATCATAGAATCATCTGTTCATTCAAAAACTTAAATTTCTCTTTTCTTAATTATTTTAGGATATAATATATGCTGTTTCGATTTTTACATGCTCAAAAAATGCAATATTAAAAAAAAATGCCGGTAGATTTCACATGATCACTCCCAATCGACAAACAGTCGACTAAAAGGACAACGAAAAAGTTGATTAACCCAGTTAACGATAAATAGACGTGAGAGTAGCTCCAGCCCATTAGCGCATTTGGCGACGTGTCTCATGCGCGCGCGCACGCTCTGCCCGACTCTGTTCTAGCGGCTCTCGCACGAGCAAATTTGCATATGGTCCATGGCTCGTTTCCATACCGGATCAGTCGAGGGTGGCTGCATCATCCCGGCAAATCGAGGGCGAGCCTAGACGTTCTCCCGAGCGACTCAGCTGCAGTTTGCGCGCGCGAGCGTCGATGCGCTAACGGAGCTGCAGCGTGTGACGCCTGCTCCATGAACCATCCTTGCCGCTGCAGCTTCCAAGTTATCACGAGAATTATTTGAATTTCAGCAGGCAAATCGTTGCGCCGTATCTATTCATTAAGTAGATACTAAACGAGATTTCCATCAGTAATTTCCTGGGCAAATCGCGCTTGCTCTCTCTCTCTCTCTCTCTCCCTCACTCCCTCTCGCCTGCCGTGCGTATGTAGTCTATCTCTTTCTCGCTGCGCAGTGAATACTGCACATATAACCTGAGGGTGACACTAGCAGCAGCAGCAGCGGCAGTGCACTATTTGCATATTATGCCGGCACAGGGCTGCGGGCAAAGCGTGTACGCGCTGGGCGGGCGTTGCGCGTACTTTCCAATTTCCCTGGTCGAAAATGCGCGTGTCACGTAGGAGTCGACGCATGGGGGAGAGGGAGAAGGGTGCAAGAGGGCACAAAATACGCGCCCCGGCCGAGCGAAAAAAGCGAGCATTGATCAGCGACAAGGGTTCGAGGATTTGAAAAATACAGGATTGGAGCGCAAGCCAATTGCTCTTGAGCCGTGTTATTAAATAAAGGACTGATGAATGAAGTTGAAAATAAGCGAGCACATCGATGGGTACGCTTGATGGTGAATTTCAGTGGGAGAGCGATTAGAACAGATGGAGTGGCTTGATTTAACGATTCTTTTATTGGCCATTTTTTGAATTTTAGATTTTAGTAGTCTACACGCATTAAAAGAAATATAATAATAATAATACTTCTTCTTCTACACGCTTTCAAACATTTTTTTACACGACTAGATGTTAACAAAGCGTTTGGACTTCGGCTTTTCGTTTGTAAAAACGAATTATGAAATTAAACGCACATACACTAACTGATAAGAAGCCAAGAAATACGTGTAGCAAAGCTTAAATCTCTTGTTCAATATTACACTGCAGTGGTTGCACATATGGCATAGTTGTCACCCTAAAACATAAAAATAAGAAGTTTTTTGTCATTCATATTCACAACTACAGTTTAATGATTTAATTACACTAATTCTGATATCAGGTGAATAATTTTCGACGTAAACTACACCAGTATTCGTAGCAACAGTAATATTAAAATTTTACGATTTAGAATCTGCGTGATTTCGGAACAGTATTTTGGATAATAATAATACGTCATAAACTGAAATCGATGAATTCGAAAAGCCGCGCAAAATGGGAGTCGGCGGTGCCTTTAGACAGTAAAATTCGACGTTTACGATCAATAGGTCAATGGAATGAAAATTTCACACTCGTTTCTCTCGCACGCTCGCGCAATATATGTATAGGGTATATCGATAATGGCCCAGGATTTGCCGCCCCGTCCCGGGCCTGAGGGACGAAATATATTTTTAAAATGACGCTTATATGTACAGGCTCGAAAGCGATAACTCGGAATTACAGCGAGGGGGCTGACTTTCCCGGGGTATCCGGAAATTTGTGGTGTGTTCTCGCGCCGGTAATTCTCGTAAAGTTGCGCTTTGCACGCACGCGCCTTTCTCTGCGCGCGCTCACCTCGCCGCGGGAGGAGCGACCTGCTATATATGCGCGATTATCTGATAGCGGCGCACCCAGAGGTACCAATTACATTTTCGTCTTGTCGTAGTATATTGCCGCTCGAGAATTTTTCCCTTTGCGATTTGAATATTTAGGTTATCATCGCGGCCTAGTGGAATAAATGCGTGGGTTTCGGAACTTTTTATTATTCGTTCCAGCGCCTTTTTCACTCAGTTATTCTGCTATGCAACTTATTTTCTACTTTACGTAGCAACAATTAGAAAATATATTAATCGTCAATATTGCAAAGAACCTAATAAATCTTGTGTCTTGTATTTGTTGCAATATTATAGGCGATCGGTTCACTTGGGAATCTACAAAAATGTGCATACAAAATTGTCTATGCTTATAGTTAAAACTAAAAGAGATGTCGGTAAAAGTCTGTTGACCCAAGCGATCGTTAAAGGTAAATCGGATGAAACAATAGTGAAAATTTTTATAATTTCTCTATTAAAATAAATGATGAAGATTCGGTCGGAGAATAAAGTAATAACAGATTAGAGTGCGCGGAATCTTCTTTGAAATCACACATTCTCAAGTGGGGAGACGGTTTCAAAGCTTACGATCCAATGAAGATTGCGAGGGAGCGAGGGAGAATCGCAATAAAATAGTTCGGATTACGTGCAGGAACGTACGAGGATGCCTCGAGCTCCGGGAGTCAGACAGCCCATGGCGAAATGGCCTCGCGCTCGCGCAACGCACCTCTCGCCCTCGCGCGCGCGCATGCATGTGGGTGCGAGCACGGGAATCACGGCTGGCATTAGGATAGAGCACGGCAGCGGAGGGATTCGCTTCGTTAACATTCCCTTTTGATCGATCGGTTAATTGCCTCAGACGGCTAAACGGCTGCGCGGCGCGCGGGAGGCATACTGCCGCGCGATTAACGCGATGCAACCACGTGTGTCATTTGTCATCGAGATATGCCTGCCGCCTCCGCCGCCGGTGCCCTGAGAGTTTAGCATGGATCCCGCTCCAATTTTCATCATTATCCAGCTTGTCTTACAAATTTCGCTTGATAACTTGATTTCAAGTTGAAGCGGATCTATTAGATTTTCAGGAGCTTATGCTAGAGTCATGCGTTGTTAATTAATCTGAATAAATGCTTGTATTGAAACGTTGGTTGATTAGCAAGATTTCAAATAAACACACACACACCACACACACACACACACACAAGCACACGTACATGAACACACAAGCACGAACGTATACGCACATGAACATTTTCTAGAAATTGCGTATATAGACATTTTGATTTAAAATGTGTTTGTAACGTATGATTTCTCTAAAACTTTGGTTGGCCGTTACACAACTTTCTTTGCAAGGAAGCAAACTTGGAGATAAAATAATAAGTAGTGTTTTGTCGGTTACTTAATTCTTTGGGACTAGACGTAAATTCCAATTTTTCTCCTATGATGATAGCAATAAAACTAATCGTAGCAAAATAATTAGTTTTAAATAAACTGATTGTAACAATAATGAACTTTATTAATATTATATAATGTAACAAAGTTATGACACTAAGAAAAATGTACATAGAGGTTACCACTATATCATTTAGTTGTCGAAATATAGTTATAGATCCTATGTTATTTAGTAAAGTAAGCTATATTATATTAGTGTCAACCATAATTATGACTATAATATGTCCATAATATGACTTGTGCGTTTAAATTATATGGGGTGTATACACCAGAAATTTATAAGAATTTATAGGCGGTTATATAGTCCACGCTTATAAGCTGAATCAAAAATACGATGCGTACACTGATACTTCTAGAGCGAATTTGCGCTGCGCTACCCCATTTTTTCTTAGTCCAGGTTTACAGTAGATGCTACATGTAAGCTGAGGTTGGAAAAATTCCTCCAAAATGGCTCATCACTACGTATACTTGTATTTGTTTACTTTTTTTATCATTCGTGCCCTACAAATAAATCAGTAGTTGAGGCATCAAACAACAGAACCTTAGAAATCGCTATTATTCGACAGTAAATACATCGATCATCACCACAGCGATATAAGTAAAGCACCCAACTCTGAAGCGTGCATTTTAGAGAACGACAGCCAAGCGAGTTCGTGAAAATTCAATTTTACATGCCTTTCTGTAGGGTGTTAAGTGTCCGATTTTGCCTATCCGATGTGCAAAGTAAATTACTTCATCAAAATACATGAATCGCGTACTTACCACATTGCAAACACTAACTTAACACATTCAACTGACTGAATTGAAAAAGGATATTTTTCATCAAATTGTAACATCGATTGGCAGCGATTGTTGAAATGTTTTATACAAATATTTAATATTTTTCTTTACCTGTACATCTATTTATCTTTTTCTTAAACAAAATGTTTTGCATGAAGTCATCCTAAGTTAAAAAAAGGTTTGTGTATCAAATAAATGCGTTAGACGATACAAGTGTTAATTTACAGAATAAGTTTAACCCTTTCGTACCGAGACCCCTTTCCCGGGGAAAAAGTGACCTTTTTTTGTATACTATAATTGTGGAGGCTTTAACTAAGATCAATCGAGAGTTTTTTTTCTCCAAAAGTATCGATAAGTACTATTTTCCAAGTGGGTTCTGGAGGACCCATACAACCCATACCCGCCAATAGAATTATTTTATTGAACTCGGATAGTGATAAATTCTTAGTACGTTGTCTCATTAACAAGATCCACCACTCAGAATAAAAAAACTAATCATTAACCATTTTTTATTCTAAAATAAACCATTCAAGATCCGAATTTTCGTCAAATCCCAATTTTCATCGCCGAGCCCTTTTTTAATGTACTAAACGAAACGAAAAAAAAAAACAAAAAAATTTAATTTTAATGGCCAGAGGGGCTTCCCCTTGAATAAGAGGACACGACTAAATAAGTGGATTTAAAAAATTATTTAATTTCAGATTTCTACAGCATGTTGAACAAAGTGGGTTAGGACCCATACGGTACGAAAGGGTTAACAGTATGTGAATTTTTAAGATTCATTTGATTAGCGGTATTATTAACTTTTCACTTACACATTACTGCAATAGTTATTTTATAATATAAGAAATAATAACTTCTTCAATAAATATTCATATATAATACAATCATTTTCAAAGATTAAAACATAACATTTATGCTAAAGCGTTCATACAAGTATTGATATAATAGAAAGCAAGACTCTCATTGTATTTGCATAATCATACTTGTAGCAATGATATTATAAATCATCTCGTTATGCAGAATTCCATCGCAGGAAACTGCTCGAGCTATTCGCATCTTAACGTGATTTTAATTGCCCAACGTTCTTCCCCATCTACTCAGTCACTGTGTTCAATCGTTCGTTCATTTCGCCTTCGGGTGTCTTGCTTGAGTTACGATCCCAGGAAAATCGTCACCAGGAACTTCTCGTAACGCTCGTTTAATTAATCGCATCGTCGTTACTCAAGCGAGATAATTGCAAGCATTCGAATCCTTGCCCAGTTTCGTTCGGTAGGGATCATCAATTTCATCATATTCAAATTTTGATAAAATATATGAAAATAAATTTAGCTACTATACTTTATCCCCAAGAAAGTTTGTAACTAATCATTCTGTTTACTGGTCGATTTTCTAGTTTAAAAAATAGTTGAAAAATAAGATTATTGGTATTCATTTTGATTGTTCTATTTTATTGACCGCTACAACCATTAACGACAAAGCTAACTAATTTCTAAGTGTTTCATTCTTCCACCTTTAGCAGAAAGATTACCAGAATCCTCGTCGGCATACATTTGAAGAATGCTCTATATTTTTAAAAATAGTAGAAAAACCGCAAAAAAGATGTGAGCTACAAATATCCGAAGTATAGTACATGCTAAGAAAAAAATTGATTAGGTATACCAGTAGCATAAAGAAAGCGAAAATTAGATTATAAAACCAAAGAACTACAAATTAAAATGAATGTCTTACTAGTAAAGAAGCAGATCTCTCAGATAAGATATTAAAAGGAAACCCATAAAATTGAGACTTAAGCACGTGGTCAGAAGTTTGCTTATCTATAAATATAAATTAAGAATGACGGAACAAATCGTTGTTTTTCTACTGATTTCATCTTTCACAGTTACTTTTCACTATTTTTCTATCACTCTCCCCGATTGAATTTTCTTTTAAAATTCATATTTTGAAGAAAGTTTTAACATTCATATTCTGTTTATGCATTCCCTGTGTTCCGTTACATGTTACCAAGGCCATTGGAATTCTTCTTACTAGCATTATCGCATATTTTTCATTTAGTTTTTCTTTAATAGGAATAAACAACGGTAAACAAGGCTTGATTATGTTCCTAATAGATGATTATTTTCTGTGATAAAAATATGCAGCATCTAATTCCGGTCATTTTGAGTGAATGCTAATTGGAATTCGGTCCAGTCAGTCGACCGGAAGTGATCAATAGGTGCGCTTACACGGCTCGTTTGCTGAGCTTATTTGAGTTACTATCCCCTGCACCCACGTCCATTGCACTGCATTCTCCAGCTTCTGCAATTCACGCATATGTAGACCCGTTTACCTTTACCACCTGAAATATATCGGGTGTTAAGGTTAAAGTTGTTAAGTGAGTATCGAAAACTATATTTCCCGTGCTTATAGAGTATTTAGAATTATATTTTTAACATAATACAATGTTCTCGAGAAAAGCGATGTCTTAGAAATTAAAATGAGGTAATAGACTGTCTGTAATTGATTAGCTCTACATGGGTGCTAAATTGATAAAATTTTGAATTTATTTCGAAGTTAATCTCAAAAAGAAATGTATGAACGGAGCGCGTTTATATTTAGATAGTTTGATTGCTGAAAGGCTGAAATATTACAAACTTTTTGAGATTAATAACTCTGTTCTCTCTATATCAATTTCATAATTAAATATAAAAGCACGTATTTTCATTATTCTATGCGATAGTCTTTCTCTTTGATCATTAATATTTATTTAAAGGATTATATTCTTATTCGAGTATACGCTTTTTAAATCATATATTTTGCATGAGACATATTATTTTGTTAGAGTAACGTATATTATTTATTTTCAGTAATAACGTAGTAGTAGTAGTAATAGTAGTAGTACGTATAAGTTCTTGTATCATATTGTTCGTGAATATACATTATTCTCCATAACTGATGATATTTGACTTTTACTTTTCAATTTCACAACTGTCGACATTATTTTTGTAAATTGTAATTCGCCGAGGCAAACCACGAGGGGATAAGAAATGAAATGATTCTTTTAAAATAATTTCAGAAAATGTATCATATCGCGAACAAATGAGCCTTGCTTTTCGCACTTTCTCTTCTCTCTTTCTTTCAGCACTCTCTCTCTACTACCTTTCTCTTCTAGTTGCATGTTAAAAATTCTATTTCCGCGAGAGAGAACTGGTGGGGCGCGAGATGAAGGCAAGCGCATTTGGAATTCAAGGCGCAAGCTGAACATCAGTCGGCGGACGGAAGACTCGGCCAGATACCTCTCATCCAGCGGATATGGTCCAGCGCGAGGTTACAACGGAAATTATGCCACATAATTTGCATTATTCCTCGGCGCTGCTCCCGCTACCACTCTGAGAAGTGGCTTCGTAATTCCTTCGATCTTACGTGTGAAATCATGACTGAGTCCAACAGGAAACCTGATATTATTTCATTTTTGCTGTATATTTCGTTAGTTTGATTTAATGTATTACATGTCACTTAAACAATATTATTCACTATACAATATCATGCCTTCTAAGTTGAATTTTCATTTTCTTATATACCTATAAATAAGAAGATTACAAATAAACCATTAATTATAACATTTTATTTTCTACATGATAATTTTTCAATTACAGAAAAAAGACGGTTGTTAAATATTTCATAAGTAGAATGGAAGAGTAAATTGCTATTGTGAAATTCAGGATTAGGTCAGATCGATACAGAAAATATTCAAGGATTCATCTTAAGCTATATTACCATATTTGGCCTAGCTTCCATAGATTGGGTCTACGAAATTAATCCGTAGACGAATCTTTTGTAGCGGAGAACAAAATAGCTTTTTAAATAGTAAATTAAGGTTTGTTCAATCGATTATATTCAATCAGTATATATCTGTAGCTTATAGGAATAACGACCTAACCTACTTGTACGTGTTTTCGAGAAATCGCCGTTTTAAAATTTCTGTCATGACACTTTATATGTAAGATCGAAATGCGCGAGATGATAACAATATAGACATTTACAAAGGTATCGAATATCTTTCAAACCCTACTATCAGCTGCTAGAATACATTTTTATTCTTTGTATAAACAAACAAAACAATGCAGTTAAGTCGTTATTCCGGTAACTGTGCAGTTAAGTGGTTTAGGGAAATTGTTCAAATAAGATAAATAACATAGTTATTTCTACACTTAAAACATAGAATACGAATTCTTTTTTAAATATTCATTCCCACGCATGCGCCTCCCAACGGAATATGCGTGAAGCTGAAGTCAACGGAATTCGGTAAACCGAATACCGAACGTTACTCGATTACTGTTTATGCACACTCGCCCCATCGCTCGTCAATCAAAGCTGTTGTGTTACCTTCTATTATCTATTGCCTTTGATCTTTGTTGCTATAAAAATTAAATATATTAATTAAATATAAATATTCAGTTAAGTGGTTTTTCCGGGCACAGGTGCAGTTAAGTGGTTATGCACTTAGCTGATATTTGCTTTTTGAACGCTTTTCAGATTTCCGGATCAAATCAATTAGAAGGTATAAATTCCAGTGCTAACTCAATTTTGACCCTCAAGTGGGTTAAGTCGTTATTTTTGGAAGCCACAGATATATAGAACATTGTTTTTATATAAAATAAAATACTTTTTGACGAAAGAATTATGCTAATAAATACTGTAGTGGTAATCTTATTAATAATTTAAGGGCATTGCACCAAAAAAAAGGTTAGACATAAAGCACAAGAATAACATTGGTTGTTATATCTATATATCTAAGAGACAAGAAAACTATTATAGAAATAGTAATCCATGTTATTCGTATTATTTATATCGACTTATAATAACATTATAATGAATATTGTAATTTTCGTTTTAAATCTGTTCTCCAAAAGTCATAATATTTCAGTTTCTATAACTATCTACGGACTTTTAGTCCCATAAACGTTTGCGCTGATTAGCTAAACGAAAAATATAATCTAATTTCAGGAATTCTCGACCACATCAGTCAAGTAATCGCCTAGCTGAGTATCCGCTTGGTTCTGCGAAGTACCGACCTTTTAGCTTGTTCACTTCAGCGTGAAGCAGAACTTTTGAAAAGTCGTGGAGCGATTGATCACTCGCGTCTCAGTGGGCGTTTTCAGTTCGCTTCGGTCACGCAAAAGAGCCCCGTAAAGCAGCGAAATAAATTTTTCCCGTCGACGACAGCAGAAGTTCCGTGTGTAGGTAGATATAAGATAGATAATGCGTATGAATGGTATATTAATTGAATTTTATATATGATCCTTATTTGCTTACGTTGCAGGAAAAATTAATAAAATAAGTACAAAGGTATATAAATATTATATATCTGTAGAACATATAAAATAAGTATTCACTTTACAAGATAAATATGATATCCCTTATATAAATTGAGCATTCAAGATAATCTATTTTACCCTCGAACGATCTCGAAATCTCGAATAATCGAATCCGTCTCGAATCTCGAAAGGAGAGAAACAAAAGACCAACAAACAGTGGCGCGCGTAGCGCGCTGATTAACGCTAGTACTGACATAATATTAATTAATAAATTAATATATACATACTGCACTTGATTACCATTGAAAATATAAATAACACCTATCAAGCTATTTGTTTAGAGTCCTTAATATAAATTGAGCGATCGAGATTCGTTCGGTTTTCGAGCATTTTTGCGAGGTATCTCGAAATCTCGAATCGATCTCGAAACTCGAAAGAAACCGAGAAACAGCGAAGAGAGGGCGCATGTAGCGCGCCAAATTAACGCTAGTAAATCTATTATATCGATGGTTCATAAATTGTAAATATTTATATCTCTAATAATTTTTATGGGAATGAGTTTTGACTCATGTTATGCATTCGTTGTTTTCATTACATATTAATGATTTTAAGGACCTTTTTCATGGTAAACTCTAATTAAAAACAAAAACTTAAAAAAAAGAGGAAGTGGGACATAGCGCTAAATTACTGGAATAGTACATTACGCAACAAGGGCGTTAATCCTTGCGCCTGTGTTGCGTATACTATTTTTTTAACCAGAGGGCACCAAAATTCCACTTTTTGATGCCTGTTTTGGCGGGCCCAGAGTGACCGATTCTCGCGATAGGACGCAAAATTGAATACGAAAGTATACACACACTTTGCGTCCGCTAAACAGGCATCGTTCAAAAAAGTAAAAAAGTATTTTCTATTGAAAAATATTTGTTTTTGACGGAACAATTTGCGCGATATGATTTTGTAAATACATCCAACAAATTCTTCTCTGGTATAATCCTTTTCCAACAATTCCGTAATGCATCTCCTTTTCGTTTCCGGAATTCATATACACAAAAATATTCACTATATTTTGATAAAAAGAATTTTCTCACATCGGCAAAATATTATAGTATAAAATTGTAAGGAGTAATTTTATATTTCACTAAAATATATGTGCACTCATCATAGTCCTCTTTTACAACGCGTTCAACATCCGTGGACTTCCTTTACGCCGAGCGAGTGCCGAGTTCCGCAAAGTAATGAACGCTCGCGTGTATTGTTGTCGAAAAGCGAGGGCAGAAAGCTTCCTGCGTGATAGTATAGCGAGCACTGATAAAAAAACTTTCGTCGCGATGCGTATACTTCATAACGTATTTCTAGAATTTTTCTGTGATGCCATATTACAATTTTGGTATGAAATTTCAATCAGTTATGCAATCATCACGGTTGCTCCTCGAGGTTCTACACATCTCCATCGCCAAACTGATTGGATTTTTCGAGTATTTTATTATTATAAAATCTAAATTTGGCCTTTCCCGCTTTTCTAGTATGTAAATGCTGTGTTTGTTATACAGGTTCTCATATAGACAGTCTAAAATATATTTACTGATTTGATTAATTGTCTCAATTTTCGCTTTTGTGAGTTATCGGAAGTGTACGATAAAGGGTAAGTATATAAAGTTCATTTTGTAAGATTATTTTATAGCGGAAACGGTAACCCTCCCCGGAACAGCTGTTGACCGATTTTTCCGAACCATTAAGCATTCAACCCATTCTAAAATGGTTCTTACAGTGGCGACCAGAAAACACCTAGTATACGGCAGCCATTGCTGTCGTCGACAGTCTTACCACTCGCAGAATTAAAGCAGTGCCCGAACGAAGAGAAGCAAAAATATATTCCCGCCCATAGCGCGCAGGCTCCACGCGTGAGAAAGAAGCAGCCTTGGGTGTGTTGTCGATAGCTTTTAAGTTTGTTAATTTTGCAGAGGCGCAAAAGTATACGACGGCAACGGGAAATTCACTTTGGCCGTCTGTTGTTGAGCGCGTGGGGCACTGATAGCAGACCCGGTAAGCTTTTTCGCGCGCGCTCTCTCTGCGGCAAATGGGCTTTTGATGTCTCTCGCGACAGCGACGTCGGCGGTGACTGCTCTTTGTCGAGATTTCTAGGGCTCTTGGCTCGTTCCACTCGCGGCAAACATCCGCTAGAATGCGATGTAAACGATGTAACAATATTGCACTTTGAGTCTTCACGCGCATACCGGATAACACTGCACAGCTTTCTATGGGAGTAAATTAATTTTACTGTAGCATCACTCGTCAACGTGTGCAGCACAGCTTTGTCTTTTTGATGCCTCTCGTATACTGCACTTTAGTGAGTTGAGAAAGTCGCGCCTTGACATCGGGGTTTGTACGTCATGTTTCGCATCTTGGAAATTAATGTCAAACAAATTGGTGTTAATTTGGTTTACATTTAATATAGCAAACGCCCTTATATTCTATGTAGTATTCGTTGATTTTCTGCTACAAATATAAATTTTGACAGTTTCTTTTAATTACCATTTTGCAAATTGATGTATTTTATAAAAGAATTTGGATGAAAAAGTCTCATTAGTTCTTAGATAAGTATACAATAATATAATAGATGAAAATCCGTAATGGAAGAGAATTGTTCATAAAGATAAAAACTCTCCAATACAAATTATGTAAGGTATACCATTTACTTGACCAGGAATTTCCATAACAGCCAATTGTGAAATAAATTACAGTACAGTATTGTAGTATTACGTAAGACATTCCCTCTATACCGAGCACGTTTGTATATAAAAACTATTTTACGAGTTATAATAGCGCGAAATGGCATAATTAATAAGAAAGTTGCCGTTCGTATTCACGGGAGACAGAAGTGGCTCGACACAGTCGTTGGCCTCCAAAGCGACCTATAAACAACTCACTTACCGCAAGCTGTGGAGTTGCGCCGCGCGCGGCTGCAAGAAGTAGAAACGGCCGAACGTGGAAGAGCCGCGCTATGCGCGCGCGCAGCGCCAGCCGGGGCAACAAGACAGAGAAGGCGCTTGAGAAATGAAAGAAAATAAAGGGCGACGCTCGTAAGTGGCAATGTAATAATCGCGTGTCTTCTCGCTCGTTTTAACCTTTGCGGGCGGGGAAAAAGGCGGCCGCGCGCTGCTCCTGTCTCTCACCAAGCTCGCGGGCATCTCGTCTTGCGCCCGTCTTCTCGAGTGCACGGGAGAGGAAGAGAAAGAGTGAGAGAGGGGGTGGAGGTAGAAAGAAGTAGGCGCAATGCAACTCGCTAACTGGCTCGCCCTCTCCGCGCGCCCTCGCCGCATTAAACTTCTCTCCGTTCTTTCTTATCATAATCGCATTTGCGGATAATGGAGCGGGGATAATTTGTTATCGCGCCGTGTCATGGAGCAGAAACTTTTTAAATTACTCGCGCAAGCGCGCGCGCGGCGCTCCGCAGGCGCGGCGGCTGCGGGATCGAGCCAAGTTTTCCGCCGAAATACGAGCTTAGTTGGACATTCGGCGCTCGCGCAGCCGCGCGCAAGGGGGAATGAGAGAGAAGGAGAGGCGAAGGGAAAAACGCTTCTCGCGGATGACGCGTGGCGGAAGGGACGGAATATTTTTCCGACTATTACTCTTCCCTGCCTGCGTCGAAAACACGAGGAGACGGCGCTGAGCCGTGGGGATGAGAGTTCGCGGTCTCATTGACCAATTTCGGCTATTTAGCGCTAGCCGCCGCTCTTTCTTCTTCGCGCTCATTTCCTCAATTTCATCATTCTTGTCGTCTGGCATTGCGGTTGCTAACAGCAATCAAGATTATTCAAAGTTCACAAGTAGTGTATATTGTGATCCGTGCCTGTATCCTTTCGTGGGTCGTTGGCGCAGACCCACCTCGTCCAGAACTAGAGAGTCAGTAACAACACTGTTAAAAATTTTCTGATATTTAAGATAAATTCTGTAATAAAACTTCAAAATTTTTATTAAATTTCAGTTAAATTTAACTGAAATTTCAGAAAATTTTTAACAGTGAATGTATAAAAATAATCTTTGCAAAGGAGATATTTTCTAAGGAAGCAGGAATTTGGACTCTTATTTAATTGTATAATGACTTATTTGTTGTAAATTAATAAAATGAGACTTTATATAATCGTGATCGAATTCGAGAATATTCAACGGTCTGATTACTATGCTGGTTGGATCGAGGATGCTCTATTGAAAAAGCCAAACGGGTGTGTTTACAGCACAATCAACATCCTTCTTAAATGTGTTGGTGTACGTTCATAAATTTATGACTTACATTTTGGAAAATCCATATACTCATACCAAAGAAAAAATTATTTTGTGGCCGATGCTCAAACTCAAGTGCCTTGACTCCTTATAGTCGCATAAAGCCATAAAGATTCGGGGTTTGAGGGCCAAGCGTTGGCCAAAGATCTTTGTCAATTTACTTTTTTTTACAAATGCTTTTATTCGATAGTAAACTTTACAACAAAAATTAATTATCGGCTGGTTATTATTAAATTCGTTATTTAATTATATTATTCAATTCGGTTTCTCAAGTAATTATTGTTTCTTTATTAATCATTTTAAAGATAATTTCATTAATGTGCATTTTTTAAGTAATTTAAATATATGAATAATAAAAAAATTATTTTTAAGTTTATGAATGATTGAATACAAGTTCTTGAAATTATAAGTCTATGCATAATTAGATTTCAGAGCAGAAAGGAGAAAGAAGAAGTTTAATAATAGTTGTTATTTAAAATGTGAAACTTTATACCGTCTTAAACCTTTAATGTCCTCTTGAAAACATACGCAATAGGTGTTGTAAAAGATCCAGTACAAGATAAAAAACGTAATTAAAAATGTAAAAAATAAAAAGCAATGAACTTGTGGAAATTATCTATTTCTTACAGTATGAGAAATAAAAGGCACTATCCGGTATGAGATATGCCGCACTTTCAAAGTAAATGCTTGTAAAAAAGTATAAGAGTTTATGGCCACAAAATAATAAAAAGCAAGGCCATTGTTATTCTATACACTATAAAAAACGTTATCTCGCGAACCCGACGCGCATCGCTTCTGTAATGCTCTGTACAGGCTAGCTATATGTATCGGGCGTATTTTTCTTCCTGGAATCTGCTCCTTGAAGATGCCGTCAAATCAAAAACAGTATTTTTTAGCTTTATTATGCGAAAGTTTATTTAAATTTCATCTCCAAGCCTTTAAGTTCATCGCTGCACATTGTCAGTTTATACACATTATGTAAACATTTTCATTATTGCCGTTGAAAATAATGGTAAAATTTGACAAAAATTTCTGCAAATGCTCATTTCATACTGAATGAAATTAACTGACAATTGATTCCTAAACTCTGGAGATTTATTTATCTATGGAGGTCGTGGATACAGCTCACCACCAGCCCATGCGCGGATGTGTATTAAGGAGTTTACGTTTGCTTAAGGAACAAAGGATGGGGAAAAGCGGAAGAGGGAAAGGGGGCGGATAGAGAGAGCGAGGAGAGAGAGGAGAAAGTGTGTGTGTGTGTGTGCCGGAAAGGCGAGCGACAATCAGTTCCAAATTGTACGATCGACGAGAGGTTGTGTAGCGGAGGCGGTTTGGGGCTTCTCAGCCAACAAGAACTGCGTTAACCGCATCCTTCGGCAAAGGTACTGAATTACTCGACAAAGGCAATCGAAAAGCCGAAACCTCGAGAATTGTAACCCGGGTATAAGGCTCGTCGCAGCCTCATCTATTCGTAGCAAAACTCTATTCACCATTGTTACTGAGGAAATAATAAACATCTCAATGCTGGATTCTTTTTAGTATCCTTTATTAAATCAATACAATTTTAGGAAAGTTTCAAGTACAATTCGGGCTCAATTTAAATTTGCCGACTTATGATGCAAGAAAGGGGTATTCGGTGGCTGTCCCTATGACTCTTTTCTCTTTCTAGTTTTCTGTGTGTATGAAAATTAAAATTCAAGTTAAACCAAATTAAAATTTGAAAAAAGATACCGACATAAACAACAACGCTTGGGGCGCGATACTATGCAGCTACTGTAGAACTCTCCCCTATATTTCTTTGACGCAATGACGTACTTTACTATAAATATATAAATGACTTTATATCAACTAAAACTTTCACAGAATCGAATTTATATTCATGTTATATTGATATAAATATGTGGTAAATTTAAAGAGAACGTAAAACAATGTTAAAAAGTGAAAGGATATTTTTTAATACGAGTAAATTGTCATTTCGCAGTTTCTTTCAAACACACTCGCTGTTTTGAAAGCTTTTGAGGCAGGCGTATCGCGCAGCCCCGCGTCAAGAATCGTCCAAGATGCATTGCAGCTGCTATTAAAACGGAGCGCGTGGGAATGAAGCGGACAGGGAAATAGGCTGTAAGTTACAGGCTGTAGATACGGAGATATCTGATAGCGGGGTATATAGTCTCGTGTACACCGAGCGCTAAGCGTCGTTTTCGTGTACACAGTTAAATGGGGGTCTACGTATAAGCTCCGTGCGCTCGCGCATCCGCCCTGCAGTGTGTTATACGTTACGCACACACGCACAGGTAGCTTTAATCTCTCGTATCTCAACAAATCCCCTAATACCGGCGCAAGATCGCTTGATAATGTTAAGAGCTTGTATCGGTTATATTAAACCTGTGGACTGAACGTGATGCTGACAAGATCATTGGATAATTGGGCTCGCCCTCGGACAATGAAGAGAAGACGTAAACCATGGTCGGTTCATTGTGCCTTGATTTCCAAGGGTCTCGAACAAAGTAGCTTCAAATTATTTGATATCGGCCATTGTTACAACATTAACATCAATCGAATAACTGACGTTTTCTCAATCTCGATAGATTTTCTTTATTATCTTCGTCAAATGTTCTCATCTTATAACAGCATTTTGGCAAATAAAATTTATATAGCGTCGCCCTTAAAGTTTGAAGGAAGTAATACGTTTTTGGATTCGTGCTCGGCGCTCTTTCTCTCTCTTCTCGCAGGAGCGCCGCCGCGGGATTACACAGTTTCAAAGGCGACAGACGACAGTCACATATCGGCCGGGTGGCGCGCGGGGGCGGGACTAGCAGGCGAGAGAGCTATCTGGCGTCCGGAAGTGCAGATTCTGGCGAAATGTAATCCCGTTTTGGCGCGCGCATTCGCGAGGAGAGCCGTCGTCGTCGTCGCGACCCCCACGCGTATGTCCGCCGCCACCGCCGCCGTGCCGCTGCATACGCTCCACCTTGCACCCGCTGCGAGAGCGATATGCGCTCAGTAACTGACTATCTCTCTTTCTCTCACTCCCACCCGCTCCACCCCCTCTCTCTCAACCCGCAGGAAAATGCTCGACATTGCCCTGTCTCGCTCCATCCCTCTGTTTCGCGACCGCGCGCACTGTGCGGGTGCATGTCTGTGTTTGGGCGAGAGGGAGGGTGAGAGGACAGCGGCGCGCAAAAATAAAGCTGCGAAGCGGGCAACGTGACAACGCGGAAACTAGTACCCGTGCCCTAGCAATTTATAGCCAATCACTCGTGCGACTCGTCTCTCGATTGTCGTGCGCTCTCCCCCTATCTCTCTTTCCTCCGCGTGTATATATATATATATATATATTTCTTTCCCTCTGGCGCGTTGTGTTTTGGTCGCAAGCGCCGGGGATTCCATGCGCGACTCCCGACAGCGCGGCTGCAGTCGTATAGCAGCAGGGGACCTAAAGCGCGAAGTGTGCCATGCAGGGATCGACCGTGGGGAAATCATTAATATCTCGCTGAAATTTTGGCAAGCGTGAATAATGCACTGAATATTTTATAATAGGATCTGGAAGATAGGTTTCTTTGCTGGATTTAATCTCGCGCTTCCGTTCAAATTTTATTTATCTACATGAATAACTTTGAACTCTGGTAGAATAAGATTTTACTTTTTCCAACTATTTTTATTAAATTTAGTATTTTATGATTCATATTTCTACACATTTTTACAGGAAAATATTAGATAATCAGGTTGACAAAAAATATTTGTTTAACCTTTGTTGTGCGCATGGGGTATAACATACCCCATCAAATTTTGAAGTGCGATTTTTGAATACTTAGAAGCCGAATTGGGACCTATAGTGCCATGTAGGTGTAGTCGACTATTACTACTTTAAGGCCCTCTACATAGTTAAGCCCGTTCGACTTTAGTGTGCTCTGAGCAGCAGTGCACTTCAAATAAAGATCTTTTTTTTCACAATAAATCCATATTTTTATCTATCACGGTATTCCAATTTTTTTCAAGTACGCATGACTTTATATAGCGAAATAAATATACTTTTTAAAACGTCGCGATAAACTAATATTTTTTTATCAAAGTGTAGTGCTTTGAGATTATGCTCTCGCGAGAATTTTGAAAAAATATTGAAAATTGAATATTTTATAAATTTTTAAGTGAAAAAAGTCCGTTTTTCGGGTTTTTTAACTTCTATATTTTTTTTTATAAAATGTTTATATAACAAAATCATGATAAAATCTATTAGACCATATTTTTAAAGATTTGAAGAATAACGAGTAATTTTTTTAAGTCCAAATCAAAAATGATGCACTTGTAATTAACGTTTAAAGTGACTGGGGTATATCATACCCCATGTGCACAATTTGTCACGGGACCGAAGTTGCACAACAAAGGTTAAAATATATATTTTTGGAAGAATCCACAAAATACACATTCGCTTACTAAGGTAAAACGCTTAGTGAAGCTAGAATTTTGAAGTCGTATTTTAAATGCGAAATATTATTAAAAATGCATAGAATCAGTAGCCAATAGAATTATTATTACTTTTTACTTGCGAAAAAAGTATTTAATTTGTGAAAATAAGCTTTTATGATAGAAAAATTAATTATATTATGAATACATGCTTGTACTAGTAGTTGGACCGTGCTAAAAAGTCATGTACTAGTGGTCGAAATTGTTAGTCCCAATACTTGGACCATATAATTTGTACTCTATATTTATTTTGATTTTTATGTAAAAATAATAAAATCGCTAAATTTTGGACTGGAAATACTTTTTAACACTAAATCAAACGTTAATAATATGAAATTACAGAAAATCAATGTATAATAATCATATTATGGTTTTCCAACCTACTAACTCTACCAATACGTAGGAACCCTAACCATCAAAACATCGGTGAAATACATAGGGCCAAGTATTGGGACATGACGTTTAAACTGGTACTAGTAGATAAACTTGAATTATTTTTATTAAAAACAATAATTATTGGGCTTCTAACGACTGTAATTGAATTCGATGCATCTTAGAAGTGTCTTAAAACTTTCAAGAGTAAAGATTTACTTCAAATTTATTTAAAAAATACCTAAAAGGCGAGTCATGAATCCTTACGAAATCATTAAGGACCTCCCATAGAAAGCCGTGATCCCCGCGAGTAGCATTTTCAAATCGTCTTTATAAGTATTAAATTTTCACTAAGAGTAATAATACTATTTAAACAATAAGTATTAATTATTTTAGAATCATCTTATAGAATAAAATATTATCCAACTACTACACATTCTTTAAAGTAATTGAATATTTATCTAGATGGCCACGTACTGGGCACTGGCCGCTCATTGGTACTTTTACCTTAGGAGAACCATTTTATTTTGGTTTTTATATATCTTTTTTTTAAATGTAACTGACATGCGTATTCATATTTGAACACGTATTCGTTCATTCCTGATGTAAAAATAAGTTTGAGAAAGTCATTGCGATATTTAAACATATTTATTTATTTTAGTATTTTTCTACTGATGTGTATTTTATTATAAATGAATTGTTTAAAAACTCAATAAAATACGAAAATGCATACAGAAACTTTTACCATTGCGGTGATACTGAAACAGCTGTTGGAACGATAACGTGCTCGATGCTCCACTCCTCTCTGAGCCACAAATTGCCGATATTCTGGTTTGAAATTTGAAATATACGTTGGTGTGTGGTTTCTTTCTCAAATATCGCTCTACTACTACAAAAGACAATCGGTTGACTTTCAGGGTATTTTTATTTGTTTTATCTAACCGCAGTGACGCACTTTTACTGTTTCATTGTTTTGGGCTAGATTAATCTTTTCATGAGAATATTGTCCATTCAAGCTATTAATTTACTAATTTTATTTAGAAAATAATAAAGTTTTTATTTTCTTTTGGAATACATACACATTGCAATAAAACATTAATATAGAGAGCATATCAATAGTATATGTTCAATAATAAAATCGTTAGTTAAGCTAAAAATTTGAAATTAAAAAAAATTAAAAAGACATGCTTTATATCAGGTTTATTTTTACACTTCTTCTTATTGGGTTCTATTGTATAGATTTACTTTATTGTTCATCCATCTATAAAAATTAAGATATTTATTTATTTAAGAAGTAGTATTGTACAGAAACCGAAATAAATGAATTAAATATGAAAAAGGTTGCTCTTTGAGGGACCTAAAATAAATTTGTGAAAAGCTTAACTTCTGTGCGCTTGTTAGCTTTTTTAGAAGATTCTTTTCTAGTTTCGTAAATTTCATTTTCAAATTGATTTACGTTTTCGGTATTCTCGTTCATTCTAAATATAAAAAAATTGCGAATACGGTCGATCGAGTGGTAAGCTTTTTTTGTCGAAAATAACATTATTATTAAAAATTCTTAAACAAGTCGCTTCTTCAATTATGAATCAATTGGTCGGGCAGAATCTCACACATATCTTTCAAAAAAAGGAAACAAAACCAGAGAATGAGAGCTTTTATTTGATTTTTAGAGAATAAAAAAATGTTCTTTAAAAGTTACATAAATACAGAGATGAGGGTAAAATACACAAAATATTGTAAAAATGTAAAGGAGCAGCTAAGTCCCCCGCTCCCCCTGCACTCCTGGTAGCTCTGTCCTCCTCTTTCTCATCCATTTTCCTTCATTGTTTAATTCCCATATAATGTATTGTTGAATATCTATATCAGAATTAATCTATATACAGGTATATAGATGTACAGTACATTTCGGTACTAGTGCGTGAAAGTGATTTTATCCTCGTTCATTAAGAGTAAATGTACTACAGTATTATATCAATTATTAAAGATGCATCAAAATTAAAAGAAAAAGATTTCCGGCTTATAAGTTATAAGGAATAAATTAAAAGTTCATAGAGCGCGCGCAGTGCGCATGGATTTGGCTAGTGTTAACAAAATTTAAATTATCGACTTCATTCTATGTTTTGAACAAACAGTATATAAAAATTTTTCAATGCTCTACAGCGGTTCTCAACTGAAAAATCAATAAAAAAAAAGTAACCCACGAGTAGTCACCTTTCTTAGAGCGCAGCCGAGTTGTCACCTTTCTTAGCACGCGGCTGAGTCGTCATATTTCTTAGCATGCACACGGAAAAAAAAATAAGACGCGCCTGGTTACAGAAGGTGCGGAACGGATACAGTGCCGTAGTCCGTAACTGTATTGATGACAGAATGAAACGGTCGCGGTACGCTATACTTGCGCGCGGGGCAGTCGAAGGCGCGCAACGCCAGCCGTTGAGTGATGAAACGCCGTTCGTTCCAGTGCGTTGGAACGGCTGTCGTTTTGCAGCCGAGACACACACGGTTTCGGGCTGAAACGACAGCGCATTGGTAACGTTATGTACGATAGCGTTGCAAGGCCGAACGCGCCCGGTTCGCGTGCTGAACTCGGATGGTTTCGGCACGCTGAAACGACTGCCGTTCCACAGCTGAGACGTGCGCAGTTTCGGGCTGAAACGACAGCGCATCGGTAAAGTTGCGTGCGATGGCGTTACGAGGCCGAACGCGCCCGGTTCGCGCGCTGAACTCGGGTGGTTTCGGCTCGCTGAAGCCACTGCCATTCCACAGCCGAGACGCGCGCGGTTTCGGCTCGCTGAAGCCACTGCCATTCCACAGCCGAGACGCGCGCGGTTTCGGGCTCAAACGACAGCGCATTGCTAAAGTTGCGTGCGATGGGGTTTCGGTCCGAAACCGCGCGCTTCTTGGCTGGAAAACGGCGGTGGTTTGAGCTCACTTGGATGGAACGAACGGCGTTTTGATGCTGAGACGCGCATGGATTCCATCATGCAGCACATTATTGCTACTTGCAAAACCATTGGACAATTGATCTATATGTGGGAGTCTCTTTTTCCTTTTTTTTCACGCCAACGAAAGTACTTTCATGAATTTTTCTTTTTAAATTTCGTTCAACTCGACACTTATTGTTTTTCGTCATTTAATAAACAGAGATGCACTTTTGCTCTGTAATCATTAAAGAGATGACCAATACTTGTATATTCCAATGTTTTATTTGAAATTATTGACTACGTAACCTTTTTTTATTACAATAAAACATTTATCACGTAAATCAATACTGTTTTTATTAATGAATACAAGATATATTTATCAAAATTGATCAATACTTTCAGCGATACATTTTTCCATTGCCGAATGCGTATTTCTTCAAAATATTTGCCTTCAGCAATACTGAGAGCAAAAAATAAATTTTTGGGCTTTTCTTATTTTCCCTTGCTGAGCGCGCACTGGACGTCAATTTTCACCTCTCACTACAAATTAATAGTTGTTCTCATCAACACGCATTTGAAAATCCTTTATTTTTTTACTTTCTATAAAATTGTCGACCTGACGAGTCATTTGCAATACCGGCTTCAGAAGCAACAATTTTTAATTGGATGGGGTGTCTTGCAAGGTAAATTGGTCCAATTTTTAGCTACATAAAAATTGAATTCGTTTACCATTTGTTTTTGAGCGTAGCATCTAACTATTATGGTATTTTTTTTTGTACAAGTCAATAGATGTATATATATATATATATATGTTAAACACTCGGTTTTCAAGAATTTTTTGAGAAAAAATGAGCTACACAAAAATACTGAAAAAATTCATGTAATCTTCTTTTAAATTAAGGAATAACATATAAAAATTCTAAATTGTTGCCTGCATTTTGATGTAACTATCGAACCTCCTTAAAAAAGTCGCATTTACGCACATGGTATAAAAAAATATTGTATCCAACATGTGCCGGCAACTCGTACGCGGCGATCGCTACTTTTCTAAAAAATCGTACTTTACGCACTTATTGCATAATGTACTATTTTCCCATATCGTATTGCCATATTACCTCATTGTCGTAAGTACCATTCTCGCTTCCGGCTCAAAAATGCAAAAGTGGTATTTTTGGCCCGGATATGGTGAAAAACAGCATACTCACCACGGGGATAACGACGACTACCCCAGATCACATGTTTGCCACCCGAGTTTAAGGCGAGGGTGGCAATTAACACTTACTCTGAATTGGTCAACTCTCTAACTCTCTAGATGTGTAATATACTATTTTGCACCTTGCATTGACAAATAGTATATGAACCGCGTGCACACAGGCGTTTCCTAGCGAGTACGCCAAACTCCTACTCGTATGAAAACACTTGTTTTGCACATTCGCATCCGATGAATTGATTAGTTCTTGTATCTAGTTTCTAACACTTTACCAGGGTAGTTGTTTATTATTTTAGCTGTCCCAAACTGTTCAACACAAGCCTCGGATGAGTTCAGCAGCCGATCAAATGATACGGCCATCCCTGCAACCTACTCCACGGAAAAAGTCTCCGAGTTCCACTGCGTGTACCCTGGCTGTGAGCGAACCCTTCACCAGCACCAGCGGCAGAGGCCTCCACCATCGAAGGGCGACTAAGATCTGGTATGATGAATAGGTCAACCAGTAGGCCATCCAGCCAGGCCTACGTCCTTGAATCCGAGAATAAACCGCGCTCCTCGCCCGGCAGGAGGCCGAGCTTACCATTCACGGAGTGCGATTCATCAACTAGTCGCTGCAACAGTTCTTTTCACAGTGGTTCGTCGTCTCCATCAGCAACGATAGCCGCTTCCAGGAATACTAGGCCATAGTGCTGAAGGCCATCCTCCAGCAGAGAGTCTCCGTCAACTCAGATCCATATCACCGGGCGTTCTCACAAGAATATGCAATCTTATCCTCTGGTGTAGAAAGCTACCTAAACATCTCGCAATCTCAAGACGCGTCTTTATGTCAAACAAACCCAGAGTCAAGCTGTCTCGATACTTTCTACCAATCTCCGTTTCTCTCTACACACCAGACTTGTACACAAAGTCTTAGTACAGAGGATATACCAACTCATTCAGCTATACGAGCAGCAACAAACGTTCCGGGATAGGATCGATGGTTGCAGGGATAACATCATCCTTCTTGATGCTATTCTTTGGAGTCGGTACACCAATTTCCGCTCGCTATATATCGCCTCTCTCGACATCGCCAAGGCCTTTGACAGTGTGGCTTACACCGCCCTCCTGGCTGCCACGGAAGCAGCCGATCTTTCTCCCAAGATGATCTCGTATCTCCGAGACTATTACCAGCGAAGCACCACCACGCTATCAGGTTGCAGATGGGAATCAGGGCCACTGATAGTTATGGGAGGTGTAAAGCAGGGCAATTTGTTCTCGCCGGTCATCTTCAATACCATCACAGACCACCTTCTCTATTCTCTCCCTCAAGAATGTGGCGCCATCTTCAATAATACCATCATCCGAGCCATGGCCTTCGCCGCCGACCTGGCCCTACTCGCCGACTCACTAACCGACACATCTAATCGACCACACGGCGAGTTACCTCAAGGACTGTGGGCTGATGCTAAACAACACCAAGTCACACATGGTTGCTATCTTCGGAGATTCGAATAGAAGGTAGACAGTGGTCGATGCCAAAGCCACCTTCACAATCCGGGGTCAACCGGTACGAGTACTTGGCCGTGAGGAATCCTGGGTCTATCTGGGAATCGAATTCTCGGCAAGAAGTAGGCGCTCGCGACCTCTAGCCAGTTAACTGAGCCCCCTCCTTTAACGCCTTACCAAAGTACCACTCAAACTACAGCAACGTATTTACGCACTTAAAGTGCAACTCTCCATAAGATCTATTATCACATGGCCCTATGGAGAATCGTCATCAGCGACCTTCAGCGAGTGGATAAAATGGTGAGAGCCACACTGAGACAGTGGTTAGCTCTGCCAAACGACACCCCGGTAGGATACTTCTACGCACCTGCTGGCAAAGGAGGTCTCGGAATTCCATCTGTGCGCTGGCTAGCGCCTCTTCACCGGCGCAACTGCCTTCTCGGTCTCGTACCGGGCCGAAATGAGACTAACATCATCGACCCTTGTCAAGAACGTTCTCCAATGCAATAAATGGTTCACCGATAGGAACGCCATCATCACGGACGAAGAGAGCTGCAAAAGGCGGTGCAATGCACTCCTCCACGGCCTGATAGAAGGGCATGCTCTTAAGCACTCCGTTCAAGTTGCCAAGCGACACCAATGGGTAACGAACGGAACCGCACTTCTTACGACAGAAATTATATCAACTGTCATAAGATAAGAGTCGGAACCCTTCCTACCAGAGCTAAAACCACCCGGAGAAGAAACGGGGATGGGTGTTGCCGTGCGGAGTGCGTATTGTCGAAAACCAACAACCATACCCTGCAGATATGCCCCCACACCCACGGCGTGCGAATTGTTCGCCATAATTGCATCCTCACCTATATTGGTAGAAACTTGTAACGCCAAGATTTCAGGGTGTACAACGAGCCGCATATCGCCCCCAGCGAGGGACTGCGTATGCTCGATATCGCGGCCATCGTGGAGACTCTAGGTGTTGTGATAGATGCCCAAGTTGCCGGCGAACATTCCGACCTCGAGCGAGTTCGGACTCTCAAGGTACAGAAGTACGTCGACAACCTTGATATCCAAAGGGCCATTGAAGATCTAGGAGAGAGGAATATTCTCCATCCCCTGGTGATCTTATCCTGTAGCGAAGTTAGGTGCAAAAACTCTGCAGACGACCTCCTCAGGCTAGATACCATCTATCGCCGGGACCTTGCCGTCATAGCCACTACAGCGTTGCCTGCTTCTTAGACATAACCTTCGTCGTAAGAATATGAGTTATGTATAGTAGTAAGAAAAAGCTGTGTATGTGTGTGTGTGTGTGTGTGTGTGTGTGTGTGTGTGTGTATGGGGCAAATGTTTATTTATTTATTTATTTATTTATTTATTCAACAAAAAAATTTACATGAAGTAAAATTCCGCAGAGGTAAACGCAGTTACCTGTTCGCTTACCTGCAAATATGATGATTATTATATAACTTGTGTAATAAAGATGATCATTTTTTTTGTATTAAACGGTTGTAAGCAGAGATGAACCATATTTAACCATACATTTTTTTCGGATACTTTTATTATTTCGGTAAATATTTGATGAAATTAAATAATTTTAATTGATAAATGCGTGTTATGTTAAAGCTAGGGATGTGAACATGTTATGAAAAAATATCCCAAAAAAGTCTCCGTTGAATACTTTTTCAGATACTTTTCGAAAAGGTTTTTACAAAGATCAATTATCATTAAATTCATGCAGTATTTTTTATTTTTCTACTTAAAAGTGGGATAGAAGCCTACTAGGAATATGGTAACCGTAAGATCGATCCCACGTACGTTTTGATAGGGTAGATTCTAAAGAACTATTAATATTGTTATGGGTGAAAGCTTTCCATACATAGTTTGAAGCCCAATAATGAAGCGGCGATCAAGTCAGCATTATAGACGAAGCCCAAAAGAGTCACAGCGACTTGTTTGAACACAAAAAGCTGACACAGGGGTTTGGTCGCTAGGCCAAAGTCCTAAGCCATATCGCCAATAGCCCCACTCATAGGTGATTGGAAAAGGAAAAATACTACCTCGATTTCGACTATAAAAGCGGAAGCACCTCGAGAGATCAGAGACTGGTTAAAGAGAGACCGAGGCTACGATAATGCGCGAGAGGAAGCCGGGACAACCAGTAGACCAGCCACCATATCGACCTGCTAAGACAACTGACAACCAGATCACCGAGCCACCAAGTCCCTTCCTGCCGCCAACCACACTGAGAAAAGTGATTCTTTGTGCCAAATGACATTCATTAACTGTTAAGAAATATTTATTTGGGATATAGTCAATTGAATATTCATTAACAGTTAAGAAATGGTTATTTGAAATCCATATACTACCGCTGCGCTGGTGTAGTGCTCTACAGTACTTCTAAATAATATGTTACTCGTACCTCAGGTGAATCACATAACTTGTGAATGCAAAATAAAATTGTTTTATAGAATACATTCCAGTTCAAATATATACAACTAAATAAAGTACGAAGATTTCAATACTAATCGTGATTGCAACGTGCCTAACCTACCTTTTTAGCTACATCTCGGAAAGTCATATTTCTTAACTGTTAATGAATGGAGATTTTGTACCAAACATATAAGTTTTTCGGGTCATAAATGAATAATTTCTTTGTAGCAAGGAATCACTTTTCTCAGTGCAGAAGTCGATATACTACAGAGTTACGCAATTGACTTTGGAGCGTCTCTCTTTCTCTCTCTCTCTTTCTCTCTCTCGCCTGATACCAGTGCATTTAATAAACGTTGATTATTTATTCTTTACACGTTATCAAGGAGCGCAGTAGCGCTCCGAAGGCAAGTTTCGTATACTTCATTTGCACCTTTCTGAGAACCAGAACCTCCTCACATGTAACAATATCTAAAAGTTATTATTAAGAAATGTATATTTTCTTACTCGCCCACCCGAAAGTACGTACTTCCGGCCCGCATCTCCGGGCCGAAAGAGAAACTTTTGCATCCTATTTTAGACCAACCGCGCGCTCTGATTGGCTGCCGAAATTTCCTGACCCGCGGCGCTTGAGCGCCTGCGCGCATGTCTGACGAAAGATGTTTGTGCGGTGTGAAGGTTAGACACGTACGAAATAAACAGAGGAAAGTGCACGGGTGATGAGAAAAAAGAGTTAAATGAAACAAAAAGTGGTGTTGTTTGATCGTGGTCATTGTTTTTTCCTCTTGTTTCCTACACGTACTTTCGAGTCGTGTAGAAACAATTAAGTAAACGTACGGACGGGAGCGTCCGAGGAAAATATGTTTGTGTGGTGTGAAGGTTAGACACGTACGAAATAGACAGAGGAAAGTACACGTGTGACGAGAAAAAAGAGTTAGTTGAAATAAAAAGTGGTGTTGTCTTTTTTTAATGAATGAGTTTCTGATGCCCGCCCCGACCAGCAAAACCTCGGCTTCGCCTCGGTCTTGCAAATGTCGGGCGGACATCAAACCATCTGTGTAACAGCGAAAGTAGCAGACGGCCAAAAAACCAGCTCTCCACGCCGGTTCGAAAGAAAAAACGGTCGGTAATATCGACCGAGCTACCCAAAGCGGCCGACAGAGGCAGTACTATCGAGCGGGCCGAAAGAAAAACTAACACTCAAACACAGCTAGCAGACGACAACGCAATTTTATCAATTATTTAACAATTACAGAACGTACTTTCGGCCGGGGAGTAAGAAAAATAGTATACAATACTTGGACCGGAAATTGGATGCCCTGGCCGTGCGTCATGACGCCCTCGGCTTCGCCTCGGGCGTCATACCACGCGCGGCCCGGAAATCCAATTTCCGGCCCACATATCGTAATGTACTATTTTTAAAGAAATGATAGATTTTTTTAAAGAAATGAAAGATATAATAAAGTGAATATCAGTTTGAAAACGAACTGTTCAAATATTCAACACCTTCCAAAAATGTTTGCCATAATATGGCGAATAATTTTGTTTTAATCAAGTGAATGGAATATGAAATATTATTAATTCCATTATGATAAGACGATACGCTTGCAAATATCAATAAAAATAAAATGAAACAAATGAAAACATAGCTGCACTTCGTAACGGCGTGGGGATGCATAATTATTTCCTGCGTCGAACACTGTCAGCCGAATAATAAATTATGAAGGCAGCAATCATCCGTAGCGTAACGCGTACCCACGGCCTCTCGCCATTGCCGTCGGTACGTCAACAGAGAGCCGTATAAGCATCGCAACGCGGACTCGCGCGCTTGCGCACGTGCGTTTATAAGCAGAACCCCACAGCCACTATGCAACAATGTCAATAACAATTTCACTTGCGAAAGCTGAATTTGAAAAGGCCGTCTGTCACTGGGGGGGGGGGGGGGGGGGCATATCGTCGGTGCTGTTGCGCTGTCCACGCGTACACGCGGGCGTGCCTGACGCGCCGGAACTGCACTTGCCGGTTCTCCGTGCGCGTATATATGCAGGCCTGCTCGCCCGGCAGAGACGGAGAAATGAGTGAATGTGCGTTTGATTTGAAAAGCCACGATTTTGGGGTGAAAATGACAGCGGTTGAAATCTCGCGTAGCATGCCGCACGAAATTGTTTGGCGAAGGCTGCATGCACACGCTACAGCCGCTCAGGTGAACGATGTGTAGGTGCAGCTTGCGAAATTGATTATGCAACAGGATGACTTTCTCTCTCTCGTGCGCGAGCGCGCACGCGGATGATGCGCCCGTGGTGTATGCAATAGTTATTTCCCAGGGATTGGCTGCTGATATGCGCTGGATAGATATCGGAATGTTCGATACTTCCAACAAACGTGATGAAATAGCTTATTTTCAGGAATAAGTTAAAAATAAATGTTTGCGTATCACGTGAGTGGCATAATTTTGCTAATGAAAGAATTGTCGATAAATTGTGCACACAGAATTCCGGTTATTTAAGTCATTATTTTGAAATCAGTATTTTTATGTATAATTAGTGCGAATATTTATGATACGACGATAGATAACAATATTGTTTTGCTATATCGTACCGAATATTTGTTAAGTTGCAACGTATTTCAGAGCGAATAGTGTGCTTTATACCAATATTATGTCAGTTAACGCGCAATAGGTGTAGTGTTTACTTTACACAATTTTGAACTCATTATCATTCTTATTTTAGTTTATTTTGTAACACTATACGTTATTTAAACTCGAGAATCTCAAAGAGTATTACCAAACTTTATATTAGTATAAACGCCCCTAGGAAAACAAAGCGCGTCGATCAAGTTGAAAATCACTTTACAAAAGATCTCCTCTTCATAAATGAGATCTATTTCAAGTAAAACGGGAGAAAAAGAGAAATATGATATACGCAGTGGCGCGCGGTGTGCTGCATGCGAGTTCCTTTTTTCCTCTCGGCTTCACAGTGGAACTTCCCTATCATATTTCTCCCTTGGCTTTCCGTCCCATAAAATTCGTCGTCTGGGCCGACATTACTTTTTCGCCTAATGTATTTTTCAATTCTTCGATCTCGCGGGAGCCTTCGTCCTCTCCTCCTCGTCGTCTGCATTCGTCGCCAAGGAATGCTCTATATTCAAGAGTAGAGAGAGAGGGAGAGAGAGAGAGAGAGAGAGAGGAAGAGAGAGAGAGAGAGAGATAGAGGGAGAGGAAGAGAGAGAGAGAGAGAGAGAGAGAGAGAGAGAGAGAGAGAGAGAGAGAGAGAAGGCAACGCGCGCAGTTCTCTTTTTTATAATACGTATATATGCGCACGTTTCGAGACGAGAATGAAATGCTCGAAACGAAGGCCATCGGTACGCACTATAGATGAAGAAAGAGAGAGAGAGAGAGAGAGAGAGAGAGAGAGAGAGAGAGAGAGAGAGAGAGAGAGAGAGAGAGAGAGAGAGAGAGACGTAAAATCGAAAATCGAACGCTTGCTTTCCATTGTCGCATAATACAAGGACCAATAAGTTTACTCAGAGAATACCGTTTCGTTTTGCTGATAGCTCAGCCGTATTTCCGCGAATGTGAGCCAAAGAGAGCGAGAGTTTTAAGGCGACGTTAAATACTCTTTAAGCATTAGATGAATTGTGTCATCTTTTTATTATATCAAATCTAATATTTTCTAACGGAGACAGAAATTAATAATTACCAATTACTTTTGCAGTTAATGAATATAAAAAAATTATTTGTCATAAACATTTTTCAATAATAAACAAATGTGTCATTTTTTGAAATTACTAGCGTTAATCAGCGCGCTACGCGCGCCACTGTTTCGTCTTTTGTTTCTCTCCTTTCGAGATTCGAGACGGATTCGATTATTCGAGATTTCGAGATCGTTCGAGGGCAAAATAGATTATCTCGAATGCTCAATTTATATAAGGGATTTGTCTGATTCTGCAAAAAGATAATTAAGTATTATTACTATCCATCAATTTCGCGAAATGACAATTGACTCACGTAGAATAATTATTATTGATAAGTCTCGAGTTCTTCAAAATATAACTTCAATATAAATGCTGAAAAGTTTACAAGGCGGAAGGAACGCCCGCGATAAATAAAAGTTAAAAAGCAATTAGCATATTTAAAGCATCCAAGCCAATTTGTATGCGTAGTTCTGAAGCGTAAATCTATTAAACTAAGCCCGAGGGCAATAGAACGGTGGAAAGAAGGTGATTTGGCGTGGAACTAAATGCACCGCTGGTGCGAATCGGCCCTTACTTCAATGTACTGAGCGTGCCACCTCCCACACCCCTCTCCCACCCTCGTTGCGCCTCATGTGCGCACATGCGCGCGGAGCTATTATCATACACAGCGCGCGCGCGCTCGCGGGCGATGAACATTTTATTGGTTTAACGAATTTATGCGGCGCCAGTAGCATCCCCAGTAAAATCTAATATAACGAGACACAGTTGGCACGACTCGCCACCTCGTAAAACATCGCCGGGAGCGCGCGCGCACGCCGTGTGCCACGCGAAGTCGTCGTCGTCGTCGTCATGGTCGTAGTCGTCTGGTGCAGCCTCCAGAAAACGGGGGGACATGCATCACGCGGCTCGACTACCACTCGGGCTATCAATTTTATGTAAATATACACGTACACAGGCGAGAGGAGAGTCGCTGCACGCGCGCGCGACCGCGTCCGTTGCTCCGGGCGCGTCCTTCTCCGCAGCGGTGGCTCCTTGATGCGCGCATGCATGTATTCAACATCCATTTTCCCAGGCAGTCGCCCCGCCCCCCCCCCCCCACCTTTTCTCCTGCTCTCTTGTGTTGGCAGACAGGACCTGAGGCGATATCCACTGACTTCTCACCTTCTGGCACTTTGCTATTCGAACTTTACTAACGGAATTACGAGCTTTCCCGCTAGTTTGGTGTGGGCCCTGCGTCGGCTTTTAATAGTTGCGAATGAAGCTCCTTAATGGTGTCCTCCCTAAAACTGAGGAATGCGCGCAAAGTGCGCTATTAAGATTCACCCACTGACACTAATGAAGAACTAGTGTCCCAGAAAAATTATTCCTTCGTCCACCAATAAGTACGGACATCCCAGGTTATAATTACTTTTAATCGCAAGTACTTGTTACTCTTTTGTTATTGAAAAAACTATTTATACTGCTTCAAAATAATAAATAATGCTATTTTGAAATGTATCAGGAGTATAGACAAACTTTCTACATAAAGTAATGGAAAAGTTAACATGGAAAGTACAATTAGATTCGTTAAAATTTACTTTTAAGCTTGTAATTTGGTCTTATCTTTCAGCCCAACAGCAACTAAGCACAGTATAACATTTAAAGGCGCAAGTATAAAGAGCTTAGACAGGGTCAAAAGAGAATCCGATCCCCGAGATCATTTCGCGTTCGGAAAGTCCTCGTCGTTGGGTCCATTAATTTTCAAAGACTATCCTGTTACCTTCTTTTTCCCCTCTATTTCTCTCTTGCTATCCTTCCCTACCTCTTGCGTACGCGAGTGCGCGCGACTGGCGTCGCGCATCCGTGGCTTGCGCAGGGGCGCGTCGCCGAGCACGAGTTCTGGCTCTGCCACCTTGTGCGCGAAAGCCCCAGGTTTGATTAACTGCGTGAGCACGTTCGTAACTTGTTTTCAGAAAAGGGCTTTACGTGAGGGATGTGAACGCGACTTTGGTGCAACCCGCTCGAGCTCTGTCTAGTATTACACACAACTAGTGGGATTGCTTCTACGCTGATGTGATTAGGAATATGCCGCCGATAGAGTTTTACAATTAATCATGCTGATCTGATAGCTTTAGCAATTTTCGAGTGGCCTTCTTATAACTCTATTAGACAAAACTGTAATCAGCCTAGAAAAGAGTTTTTTTTTTTAAAGGATTTTAAAAGAAAGAAAAAATGGTATGAGATTGTAAAAAAACTCTACTAAACTCAAATCGAGTAAGAGATAGGTGACGCTGGTAATTTAAACGGTGGTTTTATGGGCAGAGTTTATTTTATTTTATTTATAACTATAAAAATAAGATCATCGACTTTTATTTATTATTGATACTTAACATTTATTACCCATCATTCCAATTAGTGCATGTGCTGCTCCTCGTGTCCCATTATCGTTTCTTTTGCTGCTGTTACCTGATATGGCACGGAAAGCAACTTTAAAAGTTTTTATATTTTATTTTTGGTAAAATATTCTTCAAAAAAATATTTTGAAGCTGTTGCATTAATTTGTGCGTATTATATATACATATATATGATTGCACATTTTCTTATTGTCCAAATCGGGTTTTACCTTCTAAATTAGATATATACAATACACAAAATAATTTACGAGCTATAATTTATAACTAGACATACCCGCTTGTAATGCGCGAAAAATTAATAACGACACTTTCTATTTCCAAAGTACCGTCGTGAGTGAAGATTATACGCATTTTTCGAGTGACGAGAAACTCGTATTTGTGATTTTCTTTAGTGCTGTGCCATAAATCCCGGATTAGTTTCATCTGCGAGAAAGTACTTGATAACGAATGATAAATTCATATATGAGTATTTCTCTGGAACTTATAACGTTTAGCTAAATAGAAATTTCAAAATTTAATGTTGAAGCACATTCACAAAACTCATTTTTTTCTGTTCTAGGTACCCCAAATAACAATAAAAAGGGTGTGCTCCTCATTTTTAAACATAGTTTAATATCGTATGCTTATGCACGTACGAATAAGCGTGAGTGAATGCATGTAAAACTGCCTTACAATCACTTACTTTTTTGATTGTTTTTTAAATAAATCCGAATTTCGTTAGAGACCCCGTGAATTAGTTCAAGAAAATGTATGTAGAAAAAAGAGCAATACTCAAATTAGGCCTATTTACCGTTGTTTATGTGTGCCACCAAAAAATGATAATTTTTTAGGCGAGAGGCGCATCGACACCGTGTGCTGTAGATCATAATTCACTTTCCATAAGAGGCACACTTATAACGAAAGTCATATTTTGTTCGTCTTTTCAAGACGAGTAATTTAAGCCCCAGAAAATTGAAAAAACAAAAAAGTTTTTTTTTTTAATCGACAAATAAAGTTTATTTTTTATTTTTACCAAAATACAGCGTCGCAGAGATAATGGTGTGCACTTTTTTTTTAAAATAGGCACATTCAATCCGACAAAATATTTTCGAATACTAAACAAGGGATAATAGCCTAAAAAAGTTGGTAAAGCGTTTATAAAAGAGTTTTTTTTAACGATGTAATAAGGATGAAAATTTTCTAAGGTACGCAGGCAAAACCTCTAAATTTAGGCCTTTTCCGATTGCCCATTGAGCTTGTCCTTGTTTAAAAGTGAGTTCTATGTAGTGGAACATGTTACTGGAAGTGGATTTTATAAATATTTGCTTGACTTAGATAGCTAAATATCTGATATTGCTCATATAGGTGCCTGATAAAGCACACGGAATCCAAAAAACTAAGATAACACAGATGTGTCATTCATCTTCCCTTTTGACGATTTCAATTTCATAATAACTTTAAAAGGGTAAGGGCAGTAGTTGTTTAGGAAATTCATATTTAAACCAAGGACTCATTCGTTGAAGAAACACGATATATAATCTTCAGTTGTTAGTCACGACCACTACTCGGGAGAGCCTGATATTTCCACCAGAGCGAAAATTGTTACATCTCAAATACGAATAATTTATGATATAAAAATTGTTTTCCACTCAAAATGAGCTCATTTCCGAGACTTATATGTAGGTCTGTACGTCCATATGTAATCAAGTTCCTTGATTATCTCAGTGAAATTTGGACGGATCCAAACGAATTACGGGACAGATACTCGTCTAATTATCAATATCGGATAGTCCTATATTGAGCCGAATCCATTGCACAATAAAAAAACGCCAGAGCAAATAAAAATAAAAAACAAATTATATTTAAGCCTAATGTGTACAAAATTAATTTTCAGTATAAATCCAATCCATGTATCTGATAAAACTAATTAAAAGATATTTTTTATATTGAAAATTTTTTTCTATAAGCAGTATGTTTCAATACAATGGTGAAAGATGGAGGTAAAGGCATCAGAAATACTCGATTTTAGGCTATTACTTTACAGGGTTTGACTTTACACAAAAATGTTAAATATAGAAGTTGTAGATAATACTAAAATAAAACTTTTTCCTATTTAACATTTTTACGTACAATCAATTTCCGACGAGCTAGAGTCGTAAAATAGTACATTACGCAACTAGTGCGTTAAGCAAGTCATTTTTCGCTCGCTTCGCTCGGGCGACAAACAATACCCATGCAAAGATTACTGGCTTTCGCACGTGTTGCGTTTACTATTTTTTATAACTGAGCGCATGAAACTCTACGTTAAATGCCTGTTCAGCGTAAAGTATCCAGATTTCTTTCACGAGTGCGTAAAGTGAGTACTTTACGCACTGAGTGCATGAGGAACACACTTTACGCACTAGTGAAAAAAGGTGGTACTTTACGCACGCTAAACAGGCATCTAAAGTCGAGTTTTACGCACTCAGTTATAAAAACGATTTTTTTGCAATTGTGTGCGCAAAGTTGATGCGTGAAGTAGAACATTGTGAGAAGTCAGGCATAAGAGTTGTAATTGTTTATCAAATGATAATTTTTCTTTCCAGATGTTTGTCAAATTGGATTGGAATTGACTAGGTGCATATAGCACATATCAAATAAACATTGATAAGTTTCTGAAACAGCTGTTTATCATAATAGAAACATCAAATTGTTTAGAGGCGTTAAGTTTAGGTTGTATAGAGGAATTGTCAGAAGATCTGTAAGAAATTTGTCAATCTTTTAAACAGAATTGTGCAAACAATTTAACTCATTTGAGTTTGGCCTCTGTCAATGAAGATCCAAAGAAAATATGTGTTCAGTATTCCATCATTTTCATAGATTATCTATGCTGAGTATAGACTACGATCATGTTTGCAATGATTTAGTTATGGTATTAAACAGTGAAATAATGGAAAGGTTGGAGATTATGTTGAAGCAAGCAATGAATCTTGGGAACCTTGAGTAAGAAAAAGAGGTTTTAATATTTTCACATTAAATTTGTTTAATTTTACTCTTCTTAAAATATTTTTAATTTTCAGTCCTCTGTGTGTGTAACATTTGAATTTTATTCATTCTTATAATGCAGTGAGGGTATTGGATACCGAGATTTTGAAGCCAGCGATCCCTCTAACCCATTTGAAAGTCCTTTTCTGTAAAAAAAAAGCAAAAGCATTGCCAAATTTAAGTCATAAATAGTTTTGGGCATAATCAATTCGGAAATTAGTTATCTGTGTATCTTGTCGAAATACAACAAGCTACTGCTGTATTATTTAATACCTATCCTTTCAGCATTTCAAAAAATAAAGAGCTTATTCAGATAAATAAATCAGTCTTCGAAACAAGATTATATCTACGATTGTAATGAACTCCTTAAGCGACGACAAGCAGTGTCTGAATAGATATCCAGACCAATCGCAGCTCGGCCACTTTTCAATCGCTCACGTACATGGCATAAATATTGCAGGTCTCTTCTCCCTCTTTCTTTTCTGTCTGCCCCTGTCTTCCTCTCTCCCTCTTTCTCCATCGATCTCCCCTCCTATTTTATCTTGCTCGTATCCAGTGTACGTGCCTCACACAGCAGGTAAACAAACATCGGACTTAAACCGACAAATCACGGGAAGAAGAGAGAGAGGGAGAGAGGCGCGTCACAAAGTGTCATCTCGAGGGGTTCCCGGGTTTTTTCTCCGACGCAAAGCACTGCTTGCGCTGCTGTAGCTTCTCAAAGGTAGAGAGACGCGAGGGACTGCGGGACTGCTTGCACCCCTTTGTCCTCCTCTTTGTCGCATGCGCACGAAACAACGTGCACTGCATATTACGTTGCTTAATACCTACCCGGGAAGACGTGTAGTTACATCGGAGGTACAGAGCGAAAGCGCATTTGCTGGAATAAGAAATCTGCAAATAAGATGAATTTCCTGCGCGAACGCGCAACCCGTGCTCGCACGCACGATGCCCTCTTTGAATACAAAGTTTTCCCTCCAAGCGCGCCAGACTCACTCTCTCTCTCCTCTCTCTCTTTCTCTTTCTCTCTCTATCTGTTCTTTTTTACTCTCATTCTTTGTCCATTTCTTCTTCTTTCATCCCCTCTCTCTCCATCTTCTCAGTCATACTTTTTCCCACTTCTTTTGCTCCTGTAGTTGCAGCAGACGATTCTCTCGTTTTTAAAAGGTTGTTTAAACTCCAACTCGCGCAACCACGGGACCGCAGCATCAAATGCGTGCGACTGAAGGGTTCGAGGACGGGAGCTCGACATTAAATTGTAATTGTTTATACACGGCAAGCGTAACTCGAAGCTTGTCCTTAGAAAAGCCGCTAGACGTCACCTCCCCTCTCCCCTTTTCAAAAGCATTTATTGTTACTAGCGACGGTGGCGCTTGGCGAGCGAGTACAATAAAGAGTCAAGTTAACTAGATTCCGGTGCTCTCTTCCCGTCGTCATCGTCGTCGTCGTCGTCGTCTATATTTCCTTTCCTCGTCACTCGGCCGCGGTATTGTCCTTGGGGTAACGCTTTCTTGCCAACCGGTTATGGTTGCCGGCGACGAACAATGGGGGGATCTTTTCGAAATGTCGCCAAGCGATGCGCCATTCTTCCGGTGCCTCCCCCCTCCCCCTACGTGCACTCGTAGCTTGACTGCTATATATATAACGTAAGCGCTAGGCGCTGAGTAGTGGTGAAAAAGGGAGTCAGGGGAGAGACGATGCAAATCGTCGCAATCGGATTTCATCCTTCCGAGTTGCGGTGGAGGCAGCAGCAGCAGCCAGACCTTTTCAATTCAAAAACACGCTGTTGCAGAGCTACTTCGTACATGCAGTAAAATCGAATGACGTTACTTTTGCGAGCGTTTTACAACGCTTCTATGACTTCTTTTTAATCAGATGCCTCACATTGCGACGCGTCTCTTTTACTTGAGCGAGGTATTCGTATAGCAGGATCTATTACTTTAACCGTAATTGCGACGTAGGTAATTAAAAGTTATTTTCTATTATGTGATATTACTGCATATAGTTACAATTTTAGTACTATCTTACCTGTTTTAAGGTATTGTAAGCAGTTTAAAAGTTTCCTGTGAGAATAATTTTTATCGTTATTTAATAGTAAGACAAGGGTATTATAAGAATAGTATACAAATTTTACGTAAGTAATTTTGTTATATATTGTTAGTATTTACTCTAGTTTATCTACTTACAGTCTATTTAGCCTAGTCAGTGACTTATACCTTTCCTCATACCCACTTTAAATTCATACCCTCTTATGCGCCTTAGGCCGAGAATTGACGGTTTTTGCTGCATTAGTTTTAGCATCACCCAGAGACCGAATATATGTTTTGGTATTACTTATGTCACTTTCTGCAAGCTTAAACACCGAAACCATAATTAAGTCACATTCTGCACGCTGTGGTAAGAGCTAAACACCACCAAAATTTCGTAGGTAAGCAATGATCATCCATCCAAGTATACTCACTGAATTGGGCGGTGCTTAACTTAGGCGATCGGCAAAGGTGCAGTTGGATCACTTCGACACAGTGCCGATATAATTTTGTTGTATTTATTATACAGTTTTAAGACATTCATCACAAAACAAATTTTTTAATCTATTAAAATATGTTCGAAAATTAAAAACCTTATTTAATTATTATTATATTAATTTCAAATTCGTAGGTATCTTTATTAGTTAGCGAGATATGATGCACACAAGAACTTATCACATATATACATTTATACAGGGTGTTAGAAAAGTATGGGAACGACAAAAAATTTTGGAAATGATCCATTTTCGGAAAATATGACCAAGACAAAAGTTACAGCATTTTTAATGCCCGATCAAATGTTGGCCATGACCTTGACTAAACTTTAACTTGATCATAACTTTTGTCTTGGTCATATTTTCCGAAAATGGATCGTTTCCAAAAAATGTTGCCGTTCCCATACTTTTCTAACACCCTGCATATGCATGAGAGTATTCTTTTTTTGCAAATTTTATAAAACATAAAAATATGAATTAAAAAAGTTTTCATTCTTGCGAAGCTTTCTCACTGAGAACAAAAATATTATGATTTCATGCATGTTTAGCACTGACAAAAATTTATATAATAAAATAATTATATAGAATAACGTTAGTATGAAAGTATCCTATCAGCATCGCGCACTTATTAATTTTTGGATACATGCGATTGGACAAAGGGAAAAAAATATTAGCACCCTCTCCTTGTCATCGTGGCATTATAAATAATCGCCCTTCGAGCTGTCAACTCTGAAGCTCAAAGGCGAAAAACTATTTGTCATACTCGTTCGTTGTCAACCTCTTTATAGCTTTAAATCCTGAAAAAAAGTCGTCAATCTTTTCCCTGTATTTTCAACTATTTTTTAGTTTGGACGTAACATAGATGTTTTGCTCAATGTTATATTTTTAGGCATTACCGCTTCTCGGGAGAGCCTTATATTTTTGTTAGGGCGTAAATTGTAACACTTCAAACTCTGAAAATTTACAACATAAAAACTATTTTCCACCGAAAATGAGTTGATTTTAAGTGTTTTCCGAGATGTATGTGTCTGTACGTATATATGTGATAAAGTAACCTGATTATCTCAGCGAAATTTCGATAGATCCAAACGGGCTTTGGAGCAGATACTCGTCTAATTATAAGCAACTGATAGTTCTCTACCGAGCCGAATCCATCGGAAAATAAAAAAATGGCAGAGCAAATAAAAATTTGGAAAAACAGATTTTTAAGCTTAATGTATACAAAATTAACTTTAAGTAAAAAATAACAAGTGCATTTGCTAAAACTAATTAAAACACGTCTTTTCTATATTGAAGATATTTTTCTACAAACAATATTTGGCAATACAATAGCGAAAAAAACAGCTAGAAACACAAAAAATAGTCGTTTTTTTTCTATTACTTTACAGGATTTGACTTGTCACAAAAATTTTAAATATAAAAATTATAGATAATATCGAAACAAAACTTTTTTCCATTTAAAATTTTTAACTACAATCAGTTTCTGACGAAATAAACTTATAAAAACGATTTTTAATGCCTAAATACACTTACAATAGTCGATTTTCGCCTATTATTCACCAGTATTTGACTTTACACGAAAATATTAGATACAAAAGATTTAGATAACACTGAAAAAACTTTCGTCATTCAACATTTCCGCGTATAATCAATTCCTGGCGACTTAAATCTATAAAAACGATTTTAATAACGCGTAAATACACTTTAAATAGTCGATTTTCGCTTATTATTTAATAGGATTTTATTTAATACAGAAATATCGCATATAAAAGTGGTAGACCTCAGCAAACAAAATTTTTTAGTTGATGAACATTTTCACGTAAACAATTTCTAGTAAGTTAAACCTAAAAGAACGATGAAAAACGCTTGAATACAATTAAAGTAATCGATTTTTGGCCATTATAGAAAATAAATAATCTTTCATAAATGCGTTACAGTTTTCATCAAAATATAATATATTAGTATTTAAGATGTAACCGTTTTTGCAATGTCGAAGATATAAGGTTCTCCTGAATAGTACCGGTCGTGCCTCATATGTAAAAACAAAGTTTTTATATAGACAGCGGGGGGTTGGCGCGCGATAGCGCGCGCCCCTAATTTAACCTACTCTTTGCTTTGTTAACATGCATGAAGTTACAAAAAATAAGAGTTAATGAGGAAATATGAAAAAATAGTGTAAATAAATAAAGGATCTGCGAAACGTTAATAATACAGGTGTAAAAAATTAACCTCAAAGCTGACTTTCTATTCTTCATAGTAAAAGGGCGCGAGCATAAGCACACATACAGATACATATATACAGAGCACATATACATTCATTCAACTCGGCAGCTTTCAAAGAGAAAAGCGAGCAGACTAAAAAGAAAGCATAAAAGATACACTCATTAAAATCTTGGTTAATTGCGTAGTTTGGTCGAGGGTGGAGCGAAAAGAAAGGAAGAAAAAAGGTTTGTGGAAAGAGAAGAGTAGAAGGAGAGGAGGTGGCATAGAAGGCGGAGGAAGCTCCTCATACTAGGACACGGGCGAGGGCTCGAAAGACGGACAGCTCTTTATATATTTTTCTCTTGACTGCACGGGAAACGGATGGACGTGCGACCACGGCGAGTGCGAGAAAGAGGGTTAACTCGACCGCTCGCGAGAAAGAAAGCTGTGGGAGGAAAAACAGGAGGAGTTGGGCCAAGTGTGGCGAAACGAAGACGGAAAACGAGTGGGAGGAAGATAGATAGAGGCCAGGATAGAGGATGAACGAGGGAAACAGAAATAGTCAGCGGATGTGGGAGAAAAAGGGGACAGACGAATGCAGTGCCTGAAACGAGGAGCGAGACGGAGAGAGTTGGCGGGGGACAGGGAAAGGGCGGCGGTAAGCCGCACAACCTCGGCTTCCTCGTAGAAGAATCCCCTACGATCTCTCTCTTTCTCTCTTTCTCGCGCGCGCTCTCTCTCTCTCTCTCTCTCTGTTCCTTTCTCTGTTTCTCTATCTCGTTCTCTCGCTCATAGGACCACAGGCCAGTCGGTTTTGATCCCGAAAGATTACGTTTTCCTAGAGAATGGCTATCAAACGTCCCGATGATGCGGAAATCTGCGGTAAAAGTGTAAATAACGACTCGATCAGTGCGTCGGTTACTTACAAAACAACACGTATGAACAAATACGGAACCTTATCCCGATAGTAAGATAGTGTTAATGACCATTTCCAAAATAATCTATGAGTGGTCGGAAAGGTGTTATGTTTTGGAAAACGTCGAATCTGCTTAAATCGTAGATTCTACGTTGTGCAGGCAGAAACTTCAGAATCGGCTTAATCCACATTTACCTAACTCCTTCCCCCCTCTCTATCTCTCTCTTTCTGTCGCTCTCTCTCGTCCTCTCTTTCTCCCGATCTATCTCAGTTCGCTTCTCTTCCATTCCTCTCGAACCCAGGTTTCCCCCCACCTCGTCTCGTCTTCTCTGCACGCCAGCGTGTGTCTCTATCTCTAGGTATTTCTCTTTCGTGAACTCTCGCTTCGTTATGTGCGATTGGAGTACAAAACGAAAGTGCGCGCGCGCGCCTGAGGACTGGAGGGAGTGCGATTCCCGGAGTCTACTCGATAAATAACTCGCCGCACTTCTGTTAATTGGATGGTATAAGTGTATAAGACGGGGGGAGAGCTTGGGTTCCCGTACGTCGGAGTTACGCACGCTGACGCGAGGCATTTCGCTTCTTTTTACGTTCATCGCTTAATAGAGATGGTCGTTGCAATTATAAAAAGTTGGAATACTTTTGCAAATTTAAACTTATCTTATTATTACGTCTCGCGTAGATTAAGCAAATTAAAAATGTGGTTAGTAAGGTAAATTAAATTTGAAAATTACAAAGATATAAGAAAATGGTAAGTTCAATCAAAATATGATAAATATTTTAATGAAGTGAATATATATAATAAAATAATCAATAAAAAATATACGGGTGGCGATTGTATTCAAACTGTCCTTAAAAATTTGTGGATGTGAAAAAATATATGGTAGTAATGAAGAATTATATAAATTGTTTATTTGTTACGTAGGATATCGATTTAAGCGACTAAATAGCATAATATTTTTTTTTAACTTTTGTTAATTTATTTTTGTTTTCCATGGAAGTGTTGAACCTCTAGGACAATGAAGGTAGAAGCTAACATTTTGTTCAAATCAGTTATGTTTGACTTCAATTTAAAATAATCTCATATCGACAATTTGCTTCTTTAATAAAATTCTCCATTATTTTAATAAAATTGGTAATTATCACTAAATATAATATTATTATATTATAATTATTATTATTATTATTTATTTTCACTATGCCACGAGTGCGTGGCATCAGTAAAAAATTATTTTGTAGAGCGGGCAAATAGCATAAACACTGGAAGTTAACTTTCACACAGCTTGACTTTATTATATTTTAATAAATGGAAATAATAATTAGCCTCACATATGACTTGCTTAGGTCACCGCCTAACGAGCACTGAGGTCCTTCGAAAAATCTCGCACCACTTAAACTGTTTAAAAAATCACTATGCTAAAAATTGTTGAGCTGATGCTATTCGTACGACAGATGTAAAGAACAGTGTGATTCAGAGTACACGTTCCAAAACATCTCGCTGTGATGTTTGTTTTGTTTTGATATATCTGCAGATGTCATGATTAGAGAAATTACATCCCGCTGTATATTTATATAGATTATGTGTATAAATGTATTGTACGAATAGCAGAAGCGAAATTTTTGTATATTTATAATTCTAGCTCAATAATTTGTTTTTAAAATAGTACTGTTGCATGTGGTATTAGAAATGAAAATATAGTTGCAAGAGGCGAGCTCTTCGATAATTTTTGCAGTATTTTTCATAGTGCTTTTTCCACGTGTTCTTCCTCTCTGGACTTGTGTGAAATGGTCTGTGCAAATCAACTTTAATTCGCGGAAACGCGCGTAAGTGACGGGCCGAAAAACGAAGTGGTTCTGACCGATTAACTCGTCCTGTGATCGGTCAGACAAGAGTGCACGAGAAAGTATGGAAGAGAGACAGAGAGAGAGAGCGAGAGAGAGAGAGAGAGAGAGAGAGAGAGAGAGAGAGAGAGAGAGAGAGAGAGAGAGAGAGAGAGAGAGAGAGAGAGAGAGAGAGAGAGAGAGAGAGAGAGAGAGAGAGAGAGAGAGAGGAAGTAGACAGTGAGCGATACATATAGATAGAAAGAGAAAGCAAGCGATTAAGAGAAAGAGAGAAAGGGAGAGCGGGTTAGAAGAGAGCAAGAGGGGGAGGGAGAAAAAGAAGAGCAGGACGAGTCAGAGGGGTTAGGATCTCATCAGTCTTGCTTATCCCAGGCGAAGGCAGCTACAGATCGGCTCAAACGCCGCCTCACTCCATTATTCCTGTCACGGTCAAACGACTCGGTTACCTGCTATCTCGCACTTCCCGACGACGGCGGCGGCCGCGGGCCATCCGCCACCGCCGCTCGCGCGTTCGGGGGATTCCGCGCGTAATTGGACTTCCAGATTAAAGGTTCGTGCGTTCTTGCGTCATAACTCCTCCGCCTTCTCGCGCTATAATTCCCCATTTCGCGCCGGGTCCTTTCCTAGCCTATTATTCCTTTTACACTCCTACAAGTTAGCCGTAGGCAGCAGCAGCCTTTTGCTAAGTGATTGAGATCCATCCGCCGTTGATCGTACACTTCGCTTCGTTTACCTTGGCATTAGGCGTTTTGTAGTAGGTATGCCGTAAATATTACACTGTTTAATCAAATATTACGTCTCTAATTGAGGAATTACAATATTATTAAGTTTTACTTCTGAAATGATATATTTCACAAATATATGGAGAATATTATTTTATACAATAGTCTATCGTAAGGTGGAGGATGAACTATACCGTGCTCTCGTTTCATTTTCATCGGCAGTTTTTAAAATCTTTAGCAAATAAAATATTACGTACTAAATTTAAAATACATCAAAGCTTTCAAATTTATAAAAAGTTGATTTTAAAATTTCAATGCACTACCACGTCATTTCAATGCCGAGTTTATTAATATTTATTTATTAAAACTTATTAAAATTTATTAAAATTTATTTATTTATTAAAATACTTAGATAGTTTTATTAAAAATTTGACCATTGCAATCATTATTTATATAATTTTTCAAAAGATTTATGGCTCTGCAAGCTAGTTCGTAAAACTTATTATTTAAAAAGTGCCGAAAAAACAGTGTGATGTTTCTTTTACTTTTCATTTAATTTTATCGCTTGAGAGTTACCAGGGAACATCTGTGCAATAATTGTTGTGTGTACGATTGTCTACATGTATGATCTACGGTATGTATGATTGTCTACACGATTGGCCTGCGAATGAATAGGTCAAATTTTTAATACATTATGATTATTATTTAAACGTACATATTAACAGCAATGAAATGGAAAGAAGGTGTTTCTCAGTTGGTATTACATACTTTAAGAATAAGTTTATTTGCTTGTACGATAAACTTATATTATAATAAAGTATTTTATTTATTTATTTAAATACTGGTGGAGAGGTTGTTAATAATAATGTTTTGTGATTTCAGTGGATTATAGTAGCATTAAAGTCAGACTAGACATTAAATTAAATATAAGTCGAATTGGTAAAAACGCCAACTGTAGATTAAACATTTATAGATATTTAGCAAATCAAATAAACGTGTTTTGTAAAAATATTATTGTAAATTATCTTTAAGGACGTTCTCTGAGAAAACGATTTTCTTGTGATTTTCCTGAAACTTGCAGAGAACGTTTGATTTTGTGTGCTTAGTACATGCTTGAAAGCCCCACGTCCATAGCGGTATTCAAAATAGAAATATTTAAGGGGATGTGAGTACCGACGTTATTTTTCAAACGAGCATAACTCACGCAAATACCAATAGAATTATCCAGAAAAAAATCTGCATATAGTGTTTGCGTGTGCGGAGCGCTTGACAGACGTCTTTTTCCAAAAAAATGATGAGAATTTATTTAATTAAATAAAAACCGTACTGTCGGTAAGTAGGAATCTACAATTGACCTACTTTTCAAACGAGCATAACTCACGCAAATATCAATAGAATTATCCATAAAAAAATCTGCATATAGTGTTTGCGTGTACGGAGCGCTTGACAGACGTCTTTTTCCAAATAAATGTTTGAATGTTAATTTAAAAAAATATTGAAATTAGGGTTGCACATCCCCTTAACTTCAAAGTTTTTGTGTTAACACGGGATCCCTATCTAAGCTAGTTTTAAAATTACATTTTAATTTACTATAAAAAAAGTTTTCTTTGTGTTTCTTTTTCAACCATAAGCCATAAAACTAGAAACCGAGAGGAATAATATGGTATAATTTTCAATATAGTAAGCGATATTAATTTCAGAGATATAGCAACGTAAACAAAAACTCCCATGTTATTTGTATATCTATATATGTATAGTCTCCCTATGTAAGTGCTATTTATTTAAATATCATATTGACACCTTTTATCTTACATTGACAATTTTTTTTATTTTTGGAGTAATGTATAGAGACTCATGAAGGGTTTTCATTGTAAATAATATTTTTAAATCACAATTTTCGCGATATTAATGAATTTGAGTCGGAGAACGTCCTTAAGGCTAGTAACTTTTTATATATCACACAAATTTTTTGGTAAAGCATTTTATAAACTTTGGAAGAAAAATTTCCGTCAATTTTTAGATAAAATTAATAAGCGCAAATTCAAATATCAAGGGAGCATCAAATCTTTTGACTTTATGTTTAATTAAATATTACTACAACGAGTGATTGTTTAGGTGGATAATATTAATGAAGGGAAATCCATTATGCGGTTTCGTAATTTTTTTCAGCTCTACCCTCGTTAATTTTGCCATTGTTTGGGAAAGGCAGAGCTCCATTTACGAGCACGTAAGCTTAGAATGCAGCGTAAACCTATAGACGCTTTGTAATGCATGTGCATAATAGCATTAATACAGAGAACGCAGCTCGGCGCAACTCTCCGAGCATGCGAGAGTAAGTCGGATCCGGATGGATTATCAAGTAACCTTGTTCCAGAATTAGATATCTGACCTGACATTCGCAAAATTACAAACATTTTATTTATTCTCCATTTACATTAAATAAGAATATAATTACCTAGTATGAGTGAAATCAGGAGATAAATATTTCAGTATAAAATCATAAAAAGCCATATATTTTATTTATGGAGAGACTCATGATGTGAGATCTTTTTAATTATATTCTGAACAAACATTATAGAATTATCAGTTCCGAGTTTTCACATAAATTATTAATGGATTTTAAAGTTTTTATGTTTCTAAGTTAAGCAAAGAAATTGCCTTGGTAAATCACAAATATATTTATCTGATTTTGGACATATTTAGGGATATTATTATTGCTCTACTTAAAATTACAATAACTTTGAAAAAAGTCACTCATTCTTTATTTGCAAAGAAAAGTTAATTTGCCCGGAATAATTTCAGAGTATTATTCTCTATTTTGAACCTTTGTACTTTCTAATTAAAGTGTAAAAATAATAAGTCGGTTAATACTGAATCAGTGAATATTCAGTCTTAGTAGTAGAGAAATAAAAATTTCATTATGAAAAAAGTAAAATAGTACTATGGAAATAATGAACATTGAATTTCACATTTGGAAAGTAAATTAAGTTAAATGAATCAGAAGCTTTATTCAAGGTGCAATGAAATATGAAATTCAGAAGCCTAACCCTTGATAACAACATCAAGTATCAGATTTCTTAATAACTTTATTGAAAAAGAAAAGAAAAAATTATCAAGTTTTCAAACAAACTTTGTAATTCATGGATGTAATTACAGAAAAAATGAATCTCCTTTTAGAAAAATAAGTCTATTTGATAAAAAGTAAAAGCATTTTCTTTATATATGTAATATTTTCACACATTACATAAAAAACTTAACGAAAATAGCCAAAATCAATCTATACATATAAATAAATGGTTTTACTACGCTTTAGCTTTTTATACCGTCTACAAGGTACTCACAATTCCAATTTTCATCTTCGTGTGCATAGCATGTGAAGTTCAAGTAAACAATTTGGGATCGGCAAACCTTCATCGTAAGTGGATCTGAAAGTATTGACGAGTTTCGGCTTACCGCACATTGAAGTACAAAGTACAACACTTTTGGAGCCATGCGTCCCTCGGTTTTGCCGCTATTGATTCAGGTCACCCCGATGGCATCGCAAAAAGCTCTAAAATAAAACCTTTTATTCATTTGCTTGCATCCTCTTAATTTAACGAAACTTGAGCAGTACGATCTCGCCTCGCTAACAGTCCGCGACAGCGCAGAAACACAATGCGTTGCGACGTCGCGGTTTAATAATTTTTTGTCAAGACTGATTGCCGTCTTTTCACGTGCGAGCGAGCTAATTTCTCAGCGTCTGGCTCGTTGGAGAGCAGTAAAGGGAGAAAAGAGCGGCGGCTGCCTCGACGCGCCGTCAACATCAGCTCTTTCGCCTGCCCGACGAACCAGAAACTCGACGCCAACGACGTCTTTTCGATTTGTCAGGAGGCTTGCGGGAAACGCGTGCCGAGCAAGAGCCGGCGCAGCGCGCAGCGAGAAAGCTCCCGTGCGTGCTCTTTTGCGCACCTTCAACGCTGCCGATATGGCCCGAAGGTCGAGACGTTAATTACGGAAATTTGCGCCAGAGACGAAACTCCAGATCGATTATCTTGCTCACTTGATAAAGGGCGCTCGAGACCCTTTCGTGAGTTTTCCCGTGCATACTCTCTATACTCTCTATAATCTATATACACGCTAGCATGTAGATTAAGACTTGGTGCTGCGCGGCTACTTACAAAGCGTCGGCGGTGTGAACTTCCCGTTAGTTAGGTTTGTTGACACCTTCGCTGTTGGCTGATTTTAGTGCGCCGGTGTTCTCTCGCTCAAACGCGTGCCCCAACAAATTATCACGTTAATCATTACGTTTGACTTTGAGCTTTCCTTTCATTATGACTATGTAATTAAGGAAACCATGCGTATAGGGCTGGTTCGTGCGAAATTCCTCGTCGCACCGAATTTTATTACGACATTGATGATAACTATTAAAATATGTTCATATTAAATTGAAAATAGTAAAATCTTAAGCATGTAAAAAATTATTAATATAATATTCGCAGGGATTAGTTATTGCGTTAACTTTTTGTAAATTATATATAGATTACGTTATAAATTGAACAAAGAAATTGTAAAAATAAATGAAATAATGTTTATAAAAAGTATGTATAAAAGTTTTTACCGAAGAAGCAGTAAGACCTCAAAGTTAATTTTCTTCTGTTAAACAATTAGAATATTAAATTAAATATAAATTTTTGTATAGTTAAATATTTATTCAAGTGTAAATCAATGAATAATCCAAGCGTTCTACTTAATAACAATTAATAAACAATAGATAGCCGTTGATTATCGAAGTTAAGTAGTGCTGCGAGTGCAGTTAATACTTGGTATGCAACTGTGGCATACTTACACAAATGCAGCGATTGTTTAGGTAATTGTTCGTTCATAACAGAGTATGCTTTGAAGAATTTGAATGTTGTATCTTCCTCTGGACCTATAATCCTTGCTCTGGTAGTCTTGCCATTCTCCAGAAGGATAGGATTGGCCCGGAGTGGGTTGCCCTGATTTCGGAGACTGTTGGGAAATGGCTCCCCAATAGATGGTGTCTTAAGCTGAACATGAAGCAAGTTGTCAGAAGGTGAATAGGCATCCCGTCCGCCAGACCATCTGCACCGACCACATGTCGTCAACCCTAATGTGGTCGAGTGGTATCTCAGATGCCTATGCTTGAAATGATGTGCACCAGGAGCCGGGCGTCCCTTCTGCTACATCTGCATATGCACCAGGTCAGTCTGGGTTGATGTCCTGGCCCAGCATAGCTTTGGCCTGCCTCATACCACTTCCACATTGCCAATCCTTGGTATGGAGTATCCGCATTCATCCGTGGATTGCCTGCCTCACTACGTATTTAGAAACCCCTATTGAGTGCGTTAGTTCCTTTGTAGAAGAGTTGGCCCCCAGTGAGGTGAGCTCATCTACGATTTCGTTTTATCTAATCCCGGTATGCCCTGGTACCCAGAGGAGTCGAATCGTTTTTCTCTCAGCCAGTCTGTTTAGTGCTTCCTTGCAGTTCCAGATCAGGTGAGAGGCTACCCTGTGGGAGGTCAACGCCTTCAGAGCTGCCTAGCTGTCAGAACAGATGCTGATGCATCTGTCCTGAGAATTAAGTTCTTCAATCCTTTGGACACACCGAAGGATGGCGTAAACCTCAGATTGAAAAACTGTGATGTGCCGCCCTAGGGGAAGAAATTTACCTCTTTCGTCCTTGCGGCAATAGTATCCGAAGCCGGTACCACTATTGGTCTTTGACCCATCTATGAATCAGATGTCTCTACTGCCCGGTAGATTATCCCTGTTCAAAACCGGGTATACCTCGTACCTTATCTCTACTCGCCCTGAGTCATAGACCAATGAACTGCCGTAGCTACGGTGATAGTAAGTAAAGGGGCTCGACGTTCGCCACTGCCCCAATGTCATTGTGAGCGTGGTACGCATCGCGCCTGTGCCCCTCCTCACTATAAGCCTTCGTAGCCCTTTCAGTATTCCCCGGACCCCGGCCAGCTCCGTTCTGTGCCACCAAATCGCAGTAGCATATGCAAGCCTGGGCACCAGTACGACCCTGTAGAGCCACAAGATAATTTTGGGACTGAGGCTCCACGTGCTGCTAAACGCCTTCCGACACGTCCAAAAAGTCGACAGGAATATGTCGCGTTGGGTAAGCACGTGCTTGTCCCAAGTTAGCTACTTATCCAGGACGACGCCGAGGTATTTAGCTGAATCCTTTACCACGGACATTGTCCGCCAATGTGGGGGCTCTGTATGGTTAACGTTTGTACTTGCGGGTGAAGACGACGAGATCAATCTTCTCTGGATTCACAGAGAGTCCCGTTGTTTGTAAAATCTGTAGTCTTTATATATATATATATATATAGGTTTTATAGTTTAATCAATTGAAATTAAATAGAATCAAATAAAAGAAGTCATAAATTACCATATTAAAAGAGAAATCTAAATTTAAATGTTATAAATTGTAAAATATATGAAGTATTTTGAGATAGAAGGAATTAAATCAAAACTAGAGCGTGAGTTAGAGAAGATATACATGGAAGTATATTTGTAATTTATTATGTTAATATTGACTAGTATCGCTATCATAATGATAATCGTGATTACATAATATTTTCACATTTTAAGAAACATACGCTAACAGATAAATTTTTATGCACGGGAATTTATTTCTAAGATCAAGTAACGCTACGACTACTTATAAATATTTATACCGCGAATATTACAATAGAAAACAAAAGGCGGAGTAATAATGATTCAATGGCGCTACTTATCGTTGCTATAATGCGTCGAAGAGCACGTGGTCGATGGCTCTTCCCCACACTCGGACCATCGGCAGCCAGCCTCTTCTTGTCTTCTATTATTTCTTAGACTTTCTCGTGGAGATGGTGACTTCAAAGGTAAAGGTGGTCACTACTGAAATCTTATATCGTCGCAGGAGGAAGACTGCAGTGAAATGTGTCCGGCGTGGCTTACGATAAATGGCTTTAACTAACGTCTCCTCTCCAGTGCTAGCTGATTTAGTTGATCTGGCGGCCCGTGGAAAAGAGAACGAAAACTCGCACGCACAGTAGTTTTGTGCGCGGACTTGTGCGATTCTAGCACCTTTCTCGCTCTTGCTCGCAATTACCTGAGTTACCGCATGTGATAAAGGACATTACATGAAGTCTACTCAGTCGATGTTAAGGCGCACGTTACATGCTTTACACCAACGTTCTGCCCTCTTAAGTCCAAGTTGTATGGCGTCCATGGCCGTGTCTGTGCACCTTCCTTTTATAAGGATCAGGAAGTCGTTCGCGCAGGGCTGAGCATAGCATACCCAACATTCAGCGTCTCGAGAAATCCATTGGCTATCCGGCAGCGGATGGTGGGGGAAGATACTCCCCCCGTGCGCACGCCCTACTCCCGTGACTTTGGCAGAGCATAACTTGGCCTCCACCGTTCGGCCACTCTGCATGCTCCCAAGCCAGTTTAATAGTTGCTTTGGCACCCCTTGTGTCTTGCTTCCTCCCGAACGGTCTCTGTAGAGGTGTGGTTGAATGCTCCTCCCTCGTCCAAAAAGGCTCCCACCATGATTTCCCCTTTTTACAGCTGTTTCTCTATGCGATAAACCGCTGAGTGTAGGGCAGTCTCCGTTGAGTGTCCTGCCCTATAAGCGTACGGATTGGGATGCAATTGATGGGATGCAATCCTCTCTTTTTTTCCGTGTTAATGTAGGATTTGTACTACATCAGGATCTCTCTGTGAAAGACTAAGTCTTCCAGTCTGCGAGCTTGCGCTTCACTTCCCTGCGCAAGTCCTGGAGCTCCTCTGTTCACCGAGACGTCAATAGTCCTTCCAAACTCTTCCGCCCAGTACTCCAACTTTTCAGTTGTGGTTAAGCCCGGCCTGAAGTTTTGAAGTTCGTTTCAGAGGGTGTCTCTGTAGGTACCCACTCCATTTTCCTCGGATTCCTAAAGATTCTGGTACCTGTGCCTCCTTTTCTTCAGATGAAGACGATGTGTCTGTGATCGGATAATGAGGTTTGGTAGAGACCCTCCAGTCCCCGATCCAGCTCCTAATCTCCTCCGCGCAAAGTGTCTATCCCCTCCTTTCTAACAGAGTTGTAGATGCTAGGTTCTCTGCCCTGTTCAGGATGCTCAGTTCCATGAAGACCAAAAACTGCAGGAGCACTTCTCCCCTACAGTAAATGTCGGAGCTTCCTCAGACAATGTAGTAGGCGTTATCATCACACCCTAGAATAAGGGTTAATCTCCGTGATCTGCAAAAGTCGATGAGTGCCTGTACCTCCTTCGGCGAAGGTTCGTCCTTAGAGTCATATGGAAAGTAACGTGAAGCTACCATCACCTCTTTCTCAGAACCCCTCTCATCATCAAACTTCATCACTCTAGAAGTCTCACTTTGATGACCGCTAAGTCTTCTCTGCACCGGGATGACATCGGGAAGATCTCCAACCCCTTAACGACAATACACGCCCTTGGAACATTTTTGGCAGGGTCTATAAAGATTTCCCCAACTTTACTTAGACCCCGGATACACCGCCGAGTCGCCTCTGCTATGGTGCAACTTAATTTGGGTAAATGGTATCCCGTTCTTAGTCATTATGGTTAGGACGGTCCACACCTACCTGATCCTTGCTACTCCCGCAGTCTCTCGTCGATCACCTCCGCGGAGATCTTACCGAGCCCCTACTGAAGCTGGAAATTGCACTCTCAGCGCTCTGTAAGCTGGCCCGGGTATGATCACCAACAGGAAGGTTCTGCAATCCGGCCCCTACCTGAATTCAGTGCCACACACCCGCCATCCACTTATGACGACGTCGGGATGCGGGCCCCAAGTCAGGGCCCCCTCCGGCTCTTGCCTGATTCCAAGAATCGGAATAAAGGCCCGGTGTGGCTTCCTAAGCGCATCCATCTCTACAATGCCGAGCTTAGCACCTTCCCACGGTCGTATGCGGAGAATAATCTCCTCAAGCCATGCTCTTCAAAAGTCATCTTCGGACACCACGATGATGGCTTCGTCCTTCACGAAGCAGTCGAGGAATTCAGGCCGCGGTCCAGATTCGATCTTATCGATCTCAGTCTGTAGAGGTAAGGGGTAGAGGTAAGTGCGAAACGTCTGTTCTTGGGCGTTGTCTTTAATCATGGTATTTAACCGGTTTTTACACTCTCCGAAGTGATCTTTAGCTCCACCGACTCTCAAGCTCCCAGCCTAAAAATGGCATACCCTGATATGCTATTTTATGAGCCAGCAGCTATTTTTTGCAATTCAATCATTAGTAGTTGTCTCTCTCGCCGCTTTACATCTCACCAGTGAATCCAGTTTTCATCTCACTGCGGCCTATGCCCTGATGTGGGTAGGCCAACACACTCTGAAGATCAGCTGAGTTTTTTGTCGTCTGCGATCGTTGAAGAAAATATAAAAAATTTTTATTTTATCGAGCCTCCTTCAGACAGCTACAGATGGCGTGAGTCAGCGCTCCTTCAGAGACCTACCTTGCCGACTCCAGCACAGGTACTTGTTAGTCACCTGTCGCGCTACGAATCAGCACCCGCATGGTAAATCACAATGTTGCTGAAACGGCCTCGCCAAGAGGCGAGTGTTGATCCCTCGCAGATGCTCTCGAAGATGACGTCCAAGGACTTCTTGACACCATAAGTGAGCATCGCAACACTATGTTACAGCTACTGGGGACCGAGAAGACAGTTGCATGCCGAGATAAGGTCTGTCTTGCGATTACTAAAATCAGTAACGCTTTAGTACCTTATCGACTGCGTATTTATGTAAATTGGCATTAGATAGTATAGATGATAGATTCACCGACATGATAGGCAAAGCTTGTGAATCAATTCAACAAGCGGGCTCTTCTATGTCGAATAGTGCATCCCCTAGCTGTAGTCTTCCGTGCGTGCACAACTCTTACGCCGACGTTGCTAGCCAAAGCTTGCCAAAGCGCTCTATCTTACCGGGCAAGATTGCACTAGATCGCGGTAAGCCGATTGCTATTTCTTCGGCGATGCGCGTAGTAGTCGGCCCCACAGAGGAAGCGAAGGATAATTTCAAATCGGCCAAAGATACTCGAGATAAGCTTTTTGTTTCGTTAAATCCGATAGATCTAAAACTTAAGGCAAATAGAATGCATTTCGGTAGCAATAACACGGTAGTCACTGAAACCGATGACATCGATGTCGACGTACTCCGTAATTGTACTGCCCTTTCTGAAGCGGGTCTTGAAATCAAACCTGATTTAAAGTTGAACCCGCGCATTATCATTCACGATATTCCGGTCCAATACACAGAGGAAGACATCCTAAATAGCTTCGTCAATCTTAATCTACTGGGATACTTTTCAGATGATGCAAAACTTATTTCCCTATATCCTGTTCAATCCAGAATCTTTATCAAATGGTCTTTCTGCAGGTTCCCGGATCACATCTCCATTCTGCAGTGCTATAACCCTGGTAAAAATTTTTACGTGATAAATTATGTGATTAGACACATACTAAAACACGTGCTTTATCACGTGATTTGGCATGTATAAAAGCACGTGCTTCTGTACATGCCGAATCAGGTATTAAATAATGTGACTAATAACTTGCTTTTTTCGAACCGATTTGGCATGTGTAAAATCACGTGATTTTATAAGTGATAAATCATGTGATATAAGAAAATTTGATATATAATATAAATAAGAAAACTATTACTTTTAATTCTTTCATAAATGATATTAAAATTATGTTGCAAATAATAAGGAGGTGTTTTATAAAAATTGAAAACTGAGTTAAAGGCCTTTTTACTGATATGGCCGAGCGGTCACCCATCCAAGTATTAACCGCGCCGATTGTTGCTTAACTTACGTGAACCGACGGCCATGCAGCCAAGAACTCCTCCAATGATGCCTTTGATCTACTGTTTCTATAAAAGCGATATAGCAAAACTATATCGTACAAACATTAAATTTGCTTTTTATTAAATAATAGTATTTATTTACAAATAATTTATTAATAATAACAAATTATGTATCATAAATATCCTATATATTATGAATATTTAGTTTGAAATGAAATTCGTTGTAATTCTTGTTTTGGATAAAGATAATTTTCTATTATAGTTAGTAAATAAACAATAAATGATACTTTGGTCATGGTACATATTTTAACATTAAAATAAATTTTAGAAAATAGCCAAGGACATTATTATTTAATAAAACACTGTACTACTATTATTTAATAAAAAAAAAAATTTAGTGTTGGTATGATATAGTTTTTCTATATAGCTTTTATAGAAGCAGTGATCAAATACATCGTTGGAGAAGTTCTTGGCTGCATGGCCATCGGTTCACGTAAGTTAAGCAACAATCGGCGCGGTTAATACTTGGATGGGTGACCGCTCGGTCGTGTATCAGTAAAAAGGCCTTTTTAAGTCAGTTTTCAATTTTTATAAAACACCTCCTTATTATTTGCACCATAATTTTAATATCATTTATGAAAGTATTAAAAATAATAGTTTTCTTATTTATATTATATATCAAATTTTCTTATATCACATGATTTATCATGTATAAAATCATGTGATTTTATACATGCCAAATCGGTTCGAAAAAAGCAAGTTATTAGTCACATTATTTAATACGTGATTCGGCATGTGCAAAAGCACGTGCTGTTATACATGCCAAATCACGTGATAAAGCACGTGTTTTAGTATGTGTCTAATCATATAATTTATCACGTAAAAATTTTTACCAGGGAACTGCCTTAAGTTTGACACAAAGCCAAGGATTGCAAGGACGATGCACGTTGCAGTCATTGTGCAGGGGAACATACATATGCAAACTGCAAGAAGGCTGACGAGGCTCGCTGCCTTAACTGCATCTCGGTGAAAAGCAAGAGCGTAGCTCACTCAGCTCTCGACAAGTGCAAATACCCTTTACTTCGAAGCAGAATTGAGTGCAAGTCTTCCCGGATTGATTATGGATAATTCTAAAAACAGCTCACCTTCAGTCCAGTTTATTAACATAGCGCACTCTAATGCTGATTCCATCAATCCGCACATGGTAGATCTCCACTCCGTGATCACTGACAATAACATTCACGTGTTTGGAATCAGTGAGTCATACCTTAAGCCGGATTTCTCGTTAAAGCTAGTTGAGATTCAGGATTTCAAGCTTTTCCGCGTTGATCGCTTAAACAGACGAAAGGGCGGGGTCGCCTTGTATGTTCACAAGTTGATCTCCGCTATAGAAGTTTACCGCTCGGAACAGTCGGAAATTTATAAGTACAGGCCCGAGTCTCTTCGTCGAGTTTTCTATTTCTCGTGTCAAAATACTCTGCGGAACTATTTACAGTCCTTCCAGGGCAGGCTACTGGTGGGACGTCGAGGAAGCTTTTATGAACTACACTAACAATTACGATTTTTCTTTTATCATGGGCGACTTCAATATCGAATGGCACGCCAACTGCTCGATCCGCAGGACGTTGGTTGACTCGCTCTCATGCTGTCACTTGGCTCCACTCGTGCTCGCACCTACTAATCATCAAAACGACCACACTCACCATACTATTGATTATATTTGTGTCTCTGATACGTCAAGAATTACTGCCCATCACCAAATACATATTCCGAGCATCTCGACACACGACGTACTCCTTGCTACTATCTTATAAGCTGTTCCTTCTTATAGACCAACGCCCATCACGCGAAGATCGTACAGAAACTTCAAGCTTGACAGCCTTCTCGCCAACCTTTCAGATGTTCAACGGCAGGAACTTTTTTCGTTAAGCGATTTAGACTTTAAGGTAAAGTTCTTCTCAGAGTCAATTTGCAGATTATATGCCACACATGCTCCCTATCGAACCGTCTTCTCCAAGAAACGCCCTTCTCCGTGGCTAACTCCGGAGATTAGAAGATTAATCTCTGCGAGGAATAATGCCGGGAAAGCATTCAGAAGGACTCGATGTGATGCTTCACATAAATGGTACAAACGCCCCGGAACTCCGTGAAATTAAATATCAGAAATGCTAGGCATAGCTATTACAAGGATAAGCTGTCAAACTGTACATCATCCTCAGATATGTGGAAAATCGTAAAAGAAATAAGCATCATCAGCTCGAAAGAAAACACAAATGCCAGCAGATCCAAATACGCTAAATCGTTATTTCGTAGACTCGAATAGCTCGAAAGCTCTTCAGCTTGCTCTCACGCAACTTCGGCCGATGTTCGGCAGTGCCGAACTGCCTTGAATTCAGGTGCGTAGAGGCCACTGACGTCCTAAAAGCGCTAGCATCATAGCGCTCAAACGCTCTTGGGCCGGATCGGATTTCCCTACGTCATCTCATGGAATGAATGCTCACCTATAATACTGCAACCCCTAGTAGACATTTTTTCTGCGTTCTTGAGTACTGGTTACTTCCCGAAAGAGTGGAAGCATGCTGCCGTGTGCCCGCTGCCCAAAAGTAAATCGGCCGCCGAACCTTCCGATTTCCGGCCCATTAGTATCCTTAACGCCTCTTCCAAATTGCTTGAATTCGTCGCTCTGCGCCAAATCAATGACTTTGTGGAAAATAACAACTTATTAGACGCATTTCAGTCAGTTTTCGTAAAGGCTTTAGTATACACACTGCCGTGGTTAAAGTCGTGGATGACATTAAAGAAGCGATTGATGACGAGTGGATGACCCTAGCTATCGGCATAGATCAGACACGTGATTTTGATCTAGTCAACATCAACCTCCTTGTCGAGAAACTAAGTGCGTTTTGAGAATGTCTGTAAATGGGCGAAGTCGTACCTTTCTGATCGTTCTCAAGTAATTACCTTTCCAAATGGAGACAGCTCAGCCCCGCTCGTGAGAAATTCCGGTGTACCTCAAGGTAGTCTTTCCGGCCCACTTTTTTTCTCTCTGTACATCAACAACCTACCGCGATCATTAGAATTTTGTAAATACCACCTGTACGCCGATGACTTCTTCATTTATACTCATTGCCAGCCCTCAGAGGTCTACAAGGCGATTCGGAATTCGGCTTTAATCTATTGCCGATTCTCCTGGAAGGCGTTCCTATCATTCCGGGTGAGTCCCCAAAGTTCCTGGGCGTTACTTTAGATTCTACTCTCTCATGAAGAACGCAATGCAACTTGATTTCCAGAAAATGTTTCTCCTAATTAAGTGTCGAGAGTACTTATCTAGGAATACGAAGATGGTGTTGGTTAAGACGCTAGTTTTTCCGCACCTAGAATATTGCTTTGGAGTACATTTAAATCTCTCCAAAGAGCGTAGTGCAAAACTGGACAGATGTAAGAATGCGACTCTACGGTTCATTTCTAACCGCAGGATCTTCGATCATAATTCGCCTGCCTATAGGGAAACGCGGATACTTTCTTACTTCGCCAGATGTAAATTTTCAGTAATTTGTTTGCTTGTGAAGATTCTGAAGGATCACAAAACCTCATATCTCCATAGCGGATTCAACTTCGTGGCGCTGAGCAAGCCAGACAGTCTAAGACGCTTTCCTTTTGATATTGTTATCCCGAAATTTGAGACTGACCTTAATCGTCTTTCTTTCCGGATAGACGTGTCCTATCTCTGAAACGAATTACCACGTGACTTGAGGGATCTGTACATGCGTCCGTGCTTTAAAACGAAGCTCTATGAGTACTCTCTTGCGTCGTGCATTTAATGATGTACTCGTGTATTCTCTGATGTATTCTCTTATATTTGTACATATTGTATATAGATTTTTTTTCTTTTATACGTTATTTTATTATTTGTAAATATTTTTGTTTTTTTTTGCTTATATTGGCTTACTTTTATCGACCTATGATTTTTATGTTAAGGGCCCCGATGCCCTTGGTATTCTAGGCATCGTGTAATTTGGCTTTGTACTTTTTTTTTAGCACTGGCTATCGTGGACCACGAGTCCTTAGTCAGCAATAAAAGTTTATTCTATTCTATTCTATTCTAGATCACCTCGTTGACGGGAGCTAAGAGGTTTATGAGCTTTCTCCTCTGAGCTCCAGACAGTTTCAATTGCTTCAGAGCGAGTTGAAGCTCCTTCAGTTGCTTCGTGATGGCATCGGTGTTGGGGTTCTTTGAGGAGTTCCCCTCTGATGATGCCCCCGGTGGTTCGAAGTTCGGCCCCACCTCCATAGGGGCCTGCCCACTTTGCGCCGAGAATGGTTCATCAACTGATCCCCCGTCATCCTCGCCCAGCGAGGCACGGCCCGGGTTCTTCAAAGAGTCTTCGGTATCCTCCTTGCTGGGGTTACTAGTTATTAGTACATTTTTTAACCTTGGTTTTACCGCTATATTCTTGTCAAATAATAATATTTGTATTCAAGCAACTATTTTTGTGCTTAAACTAAATTTGAAGGGATCTCAGTACAAACATCGCACTTTAATCTTGCCTCTAATCTTATAAATAATTTGATCTTTGCTTCGTACAAAATTATTTTCTAATAGAACTCATCATCATTCAGACCGATAAAAAGTCTCTTCGTTTTATTATCTGAAAATAAAAGAAACCAGGAAAAGGCTCACCATAACGCGATTATCTGAATAGTTATCTCTGGATTTCAGGATTTCCTGATAATAAAACGGTATTGAAAGGAAGTTGAACTGGGAAACCTTCCATTTTGACTTCAGATATGGATGAAGCACGTCAAATTACGAAGGAAGGCATAGTTCTCTATGCCGAGTGCTGATATGTTTTTTTATGAGCCGGTGAATTATGTGAATGCTTGTTTCACATTTCATAGTTCAGACGTCATTTTTGCTTCTTCAAAGAGGAAACTTTGGAACGGTGAAATCCGTCGATTTTGAGAAAAATTTTTTTTCGTGTATGTACGTGTACGTACGTACGTGCGTGTGCGTCCGACCGGCTTCTGGAGAACCAACCCACCGATTTTGGTCGAACAAGATTCATTCTCTTCGTCTCGATAGAGATTCTCAGTTCGCTGACTGATGCGAATTTTTATCGAATTTCTATTATTTTATAACCAAAAAACGATTTTAAATTTTCCGTTTTTTTTTTAGTTTTGTTTAAATATTACACCCAGTATTACTTAACGTAATAAACTTTTCTTAAATGCTCTTCAAATTACCTACTTACATTTTCTTATTTTAATTTTTAAATATGGGCTTTATACTTCATTAATTAATTTCTCAAAAAATATTTAATTTATCGATTGAAAATTGATACCACTTAATACACTTATTGAGGATAAGGTTTTTGAGAAATAGTATATTACGCATCTAGGGAGTACAAGTAAAGAATTATCCAGATCGCACGGAAATACTCACCGGAGCCGAAGGCGGGGGTGACAAACATGCAGACTGAGGCATTCTTTATTTTCTCCCGTGGTGCGTATATTATTTTTTTGCCAGGAGAGGCCGAAAATACAACCTTCTCGCCTTCGGCCCGGGTGGCAATTTACACGTGCTCTGGACTGGACAACTCTTTACCTCCCTGGTTGCGTAATATACTATTTTTGCCTGGCGAGGCCGAAAATACAACCTTCGCGATTGGGCGCCGAGAGCAGAAGTGGTATTTACGGCCCGCTGGGCAAAATAGTACATTTCGATACTATTGCGAGAAAGAGATTTAAAAAAAAAACTTAAAAATTGCATGAAATATGGAGTTATTACTGAAAAATGTACTTTTTAGAAAAATGATTTCAAGAAAGACGCATTTATAAAAAATAGATAAGACGAATGTCATATTAATACAGAGAATGCTATACACTAATATAGAAAAAACTACGGTTACTACTACACGGAGAGCTTTCCTTTGCAACTATAGCATGACAATCTACAAAATTGTGGCGTAGCTTTTGATTATAGGAAAAATCTTAAACATTATTTGCATAGATATATACTGTGTCAGTCTGCTTCCTTATCCTGCTAATAATTTAAACAAACCATGTGTTAATTGCTGCACTCTCACGCAAAAATTACATATAAGTTTGCCTGGCAACAGTTGCAATCCATATTATTTTAGCATGGGCCGCATGCAATCGCTGCATATGTTTCATGCCGTATGACTTCATTTTTTTTAAATAAATCGTGTCTATGTGTATACAGGGAAGACGTATAGTGTTGATAAGCCAGATGTATTAATAAATGTAAATTCCCTGGTAGAAATTTCTCTATAACGAAATAGGAATAAAGTCAGTATAAAATAGGTAGGAAAAATGGATATTTTATACTAGCGATGAAATGATTTTTCGCCTATTATTCGCCCATTTAATAGATTGGAAATAGAATGGCACAACTTCAAAATATTCAATTTAAATTTACTCATAGACTTGACGTTATATTTAAGAGCATTCAATTGTAATAGATAGCTTACAAAAATGTAAACAATAAACACAGACTAAAAAAAAGTTTGCAGCGCTTCTTTCGTAGATATTGATACGAGAGAGAACTCGCAGATAAATAAATACCCGAGTAGAAATGAAATACGGCGTGCCGTAGGTATCACATAGGCCGGATTGCGTATGCCGTGCAAGGCCCTCGCGCGGCACGTAACGCTTTTATTGTACGGTACTTGCGTTTCTGCCGTACGATAAACTCATTTACAATAAGCCTTATCCGGGCCGGTATAACGCCGTGATATTTTCCGGATAAGGTACGTGTCATTTTTCCATTATAAATGCATGTAATTCGTGGTTTAGGTATGTGGGTTGGCCGATGATGGATTTTAGGTGATGCGCTCCATAGTTTTTTACCTCTAGGTGTTGGAACGCATCGAATACGTGGTCTAGGTCATTGGGGTAGCCGATGATGGAGTCTTATAGGTGGTGCGCTCCGTAGTTGTTTACGTCTAGATATCGAAATGCATCGAATGCGTGGTCTAGGTGTTCGGGGTGACCGATGGTGAAGTCGAGGAGGTTCGCTCCATAGTTTTTTGTCTCTAGGTGTTGGAACGCATCGAATGCGGGGTCTAGATGTTCGGAATGGCCGGTGGTGGAGTCTAGGTGGCGTGCTTCGTAGTATTTTGTTTCTAGGTGTTGGAATACATCGAAAAACGTGGATGACACTGAAAACTACGGAGCGCATCACCTATACACCGTCACTGGCTACCCCGATCACTTCGACCACGCATTGAATGCATTCCGACACCTAGACCCAAAAAATTACGGAGCGCACAACCTAGACTCCGTCATCTGCCACTCTGGACACCTTGATGAGTTTCAACATCTAGAGGCAAAAACCTTCGGTGCGCATCACCCAGACTCTGGCATCGGCTACCCTGAACACCTACATCAAACGTTGGATGCGGTTCGACAACTAGAGGCCAAAAACTGCAAAAACACATTCGATGGGTTCTAACACCTAGAGGCAAAAATTTACAGAACGCACCACCTATAGACAGTGTCATCGGCTACCGCGAACACCTAGACTACGTATTAGACGCGTCCTGAGACCTAAATAAAAAACTGCGAAGATTATTTAGAGACAATAAGCCGCGTGTTGCCCGAATGAGGGACGGATCAGGGCCATATGTTTTACCGGACGTACGGATATCGATAGGTAAAATCATCCGGCCCTCATAAGGTTCAGCGTTACATGCCTCGTCTGGCGTGGATCAGGAATCACGGCAGCCGGATCCGTCCCACGTCTTTGCCGTTTGAAAATTTCTAGTCGGTTAAATGGAGGAGGACTCGATAAAAAAACAGTAAGGCATGGGAATCGAACCCCGGACCTTTCGTTTTTGTGACGAGTGCTTTGACCACTGAGCTGCCGATGTCGGTGCGCGTCTTTTCTGGAGTCGTCTTCATGTTGCTGTTATATGTAAACCGATCCGCCTCGTCACGTTGTGCATACTATGCACACGTAACAATATTAACCGAAATTCATATTTTTCCATTAGATTCTGTCTGTCTCACTTCTCGTTATAACAAGCCTTTTATTAGCCGTTTCCTAACTAAAAAAAACCTTTGATACCTTTGAAATAGTCAAGAACAAGCTCGTGTAAATCTGTAAAAAAAAATCCAAGTCGAATAATGTCAGAAAAATCGTTTCATCGGTAGATAGAAATAACTAAGAAAAATGTCTGATCTAGTAAGTTCGTAGTTGAATACTAATTCTAAAATCTTTCAACACAATTTAAAATAGCATTTATAACAATTTAGTAAAATATTCCGTATTTTTAAAATAATGAATTTCTCTACCAGCAATACTTTTAATTAATTTAGGTAATATGATAAGAGCGTAACTTAAAACTTGTGCTCGTAAAAAATGTATTGAGTTATACAAAACATAATTCTGTGATAAATATCAAATAGATATTTTACTATATGAAAATTCGGAGATTTTTATATTATTTTATGATTTATGTGTGTTCTTTTTAATTTTATAGAAAAGAAAATGAAACTATTGTGTGTTAAAAATTATTTTAATATTAACGAATCTTTAATAATTCATATTAACAATTTAAATAATCATCAGCTGTCCATTTTCACGAGCACTACGTTTTTCTAATAGTCAGGGTAAAAAACGTAATTAGTGACGCGAATGAAATTAATTCTCTGTTGTACATAAGTCTCAGTGTTTTTAATTGTTTCGGGTAGAAAGTTTCATTTAACGTACACACTCGCCCGCGCACGGGACGACGACGTCGAGGACGGTGGGCGGGAACGAGGGACAAGACGACGTATCTCTTTTCCCGTACCAGAGACTACGGCGTAGCATCACACCGCGAAAATTCGAGGCACGTCCCGGTGCGGTATTTAATTCGCGGCTTGGGTTACGTCGGACAATCGTATCCATTGCGCAAGTACAAAGAAAACCAGAAAGAAAAAGGACAATGGTAAAGGACAGAGCGAGAGATAGTGAGAAGAGAGAGAGAGAGAGAGAGAGAGAGAGAGAGAGAGAGAGAGACAGAGAGAGAGAGAGAGAGAGAGAGAGAGAGAGAGAGAAGGACGGCGACTTGGATAAAAGAAAATTTATTTGCAAGTAGAAAGAAGGAGAGGAAGAGTAAAAAGCTCGTGAGGCGCGCGAGTGACAGGCTGCTTACAAATTGCGCGAAGAAAAGCGGACAGAGCGTTAAGTTTAATTGGCTGCTAAGCTAGCCGCATTTGTCTATCGCCGCGTATCAGTCACTTTCACCAGTTCTTCTTGCATGACTGCAAAGTTGTTTGTGTGGGTAGTCCAGCGGCCTTCATGTTCGTGTAATGCGCTCAAGCCCACGGAAAGATAAACTACTCATGTGCGTGCGCGTTCACTGGTCATAGAATGGTCCACTTGCAGGTTTGTGATAACTTAACTACCTTAGGGGAAGTGAAAAACGCTAGTGGCTTCAGTGGCCCACTGCACGACGTAAATCCATAGTGTTATTATAGATAGAATAGACAAGGCATAGGCGCTCTTGTAAGGGGAAGCATCCTATCGATAGAAAGATCGGTGGGCCCTCTCTATCTCTATCTAATGACGCATGCGCAGATTCAAACTGTAATTTTAACAACACAAATTATTAATAAAAAATTACAAACTTTTAAGAGAAAATGTTTATTTAAATATTTTTTAAGATTAAAAAGTTAAGAAATTCGATGAATTCATTAAATAATATCCTTATAAAATTCAAATATATAGTTAACCTCAACTATGTCAGCTGTTGCTATGGTTGCAAGACAGAGACAGGAAGGGCTCTCTTATCTTCTTTCTCTTTCTATAGATGGGACGCTGTTTTGGTGGACTCCTCTTTACTCTATCTATAATAACTCTATGGAATTATCACCCTCGCTTCGCTCGGGTGTTAATTTCACGTCGTGCCGTAATGGGCCACTTATAGCACTAGTATCGTAATATACTATTATTTGTTTAGAATTTTTATTCGTGCGCTAACAGGTTAAATATTGTAAAAACGATGAAGTATATAAATAAACAAATATCAGCTCCAATGCTTCAAATTGGAAGATATGTACAGGGTGTTATTTTGAACACGCAAACAAGCGATTATAAAATGTGTCCTGTCGTATTGAGTTAAAAAATAAACTCGTCTCTAAAGAATGGAAAATATTGTAATTCTAGGAATTCAGTTTTAAAAAATCTGCCGCTATAAATTATTGAAAGGGAAATTTGGAAAATTTTTAACATTTTTGTTTTCCGATTATTATTATTATCCAATATTGGAATCAATAGTATGCATTATCTTTTAATTATTTGACCATCATTTTATTTGATGTATTTCGATGTTTTTTAACGACATATTTTAACATTTACAAAATTAACTTTCAACCTGAATTTAAAGTTTTTGAAGGAGTGAAGATTTTTCCCTTTAAAATTCTAATTTTGAATTCAAACTTACGATCGATATGTTAAACATTCAATGTCAAGTAAATGAGTACAGCAAGGATGGAATCTGAGGTAACGATATACGTTTACGATATAGAACTTGTGGTGCATACATGTATAAGGAAGGATGCGAGCAAGATATTTGATATGAAATAAACTGAGCTTATTCAGATCTAGTTTGAAGCAACTAAATTGTGTATTTTTGTGTAAACTGGGAAGATACCGACAATAAGAATTTAGCGATGGCTAATTTTATCTCTGACCTGTGATGATTCACCTTTGTGCGCAAGCCAATTAAATCGGCATCTAAAAGCGGAATACATACATGAGAGAGAGAGAGAGAGAGAGAAGGCGGGGAGTAGGTGGAGGGGGGGTTTCGACGAGTCCGCGCACGTAGCCTCCGCAGAAAACAATTTTCTTAAAAAAGGGAGCAAAACGTTAGTACACTCTCGAGGCATTAGGAGGACCAAACGACCTCTCTATTCGAGGATCTTCAATCAAGGGCTGCGAGCGTGCACGGCAGAGAGAAATAAATTCAGCGCACGCAGCGCGTGTCCCCATAAAGGATGACGCTATATAGCGCGACGATATAACAGGAGAGTGGAGCAGCAGCGGCAGCGGCGCCTCATCTCATCTCTCCATACTCTCTCTCCTCCTCCTCGTCGCCCTCTCTCTCGCTCTGGCGCGGAGCAAGCACGTGTATACAACAAAGAGAGATAGGCCTCGATACGTACACGTTAGCCGGCGAATTCTCAGGGCGTGCGCTCAGGACCTCGGGACAAGGCTGGAATCAAGCCTCTGTTATACTGGCACATCCGGCGACGTTGGCGTGGCGGTGGTGGCGGCTACCTCACCGCAATTAGGTAGGTCAAGTCCTTTTCGAGCGTCGGCACCGGTATTAATATCGAGCAGGCGAGAGCGTAAGGAGCGCGCGGGCGCGGGCACAGCTCCTGTCATAATCAACATTCATTACCTTTGTTCGCACGTTACGAATGGTGCTCGAGATTAGGAGGTGCCGTCGCGTCGCGCGCGTGCCATTCAGCGAGCATGTTGCGCGCGCTTGTACGACAGAGTTAGGTACCTGATGGCGGCTATCGATTAGCGGACCTCCTTAAAAGTGCTAGCGCTTGCGACGGAGATGCAATGACATCGTTGCTCGCTCGAGAAAAATGACGTAAATCTGTGCTAGAAAAAAAAAAGAAAAAAAAACGCGCGCATCAGTTTTTGTCTCGCGCTCGTGGCCTTTTAAAGGGGAAGAAATTTTGCAGGATGACGTTTGTAATTAAGCCGTTATAGAACGAAGATGAATCACCTGCGAGTTGAGTTTTTCTCGCGCTGGCTTTTCATCGATGAATACTTTTCTTTCATTACTCCTTTCAAGGGAATTCAGCGGGTATCACGGCAATGAAAGCTCATGAGCTAAATTGAAAAGTATAATGTAAAATTTTTCGCCTGTTTTCGGATAATAATATTAACAGTTAATATTAAATTTTATTTTTTTTCATGTTGAAGCTAATGAATAAAAGAAATCGTTGAAGGCGTAATAAATTTTCAATGAAATAACAAGTTCAACTTTAGTAATTAAAATTTAGTTACATTACTAATTGATCTATTTGTATTTATTTATCACAATCTATAAACATTTATTAGTGTTGCTAAAATACATGTACTAGTTTATTCATAATTCACAGCACGAATGACACTTTTACAAATTACATCAGACATACAAAAATTTTACAAAACACTGTCCGTAATTTGTAAAATAGCACCTAGAGATTTAGCGCATCCCTCATAGCAAGGGGCACAGAATCCGACAATTATAAATGAAATCGTTACGTTGCCCGTAAAATATCGCGTCGAAAAAGTCGAGAACGCCGAGAGAGATGGAGAGAGAACGATCCTAATCATAATTCATTTTTCAGAGGTTTTCGTGCTCTCGCATCCGAGTGTCGAGAAATATAGCGTTTTCCTTCATCGTTCCCCCGCGTCGACGCAATCAGTCGCTATCTCCCTCCCTCTTCTTCCCTCCCTGCACCACCGCCGAGCGCCGCCGCTTATTCTCTCTATCCTCGAGCGTTATCTTGGTATCGATATACAGATATATAGCAGCGTTGCGCCGCTATATAGAAGGTAAAGGAGGGGACTAAGGTGCATGCTCGTGTAATCTTGCCTCCCGCGTGCCGCAGTGGTAGAGGTGACGGCAGCGGAGGCGGTAGCGGCGGCGGCGGCTCTTTCCCCGATCGAATCCTCATGCACCTAGGGGGATTATCTCGCGCGAGAACGAAGTCGGCCCTGGTGTGAAATTATTCGATCTCTTTCTTCTCTCGCTCATTTCTACCTTCGCAAACTCGCTTTCCCCCTCTCCTACTCTCTTTTCGTGGCGCTCGCTCGTTCGTCGGATTTTTCCCTCTCCTTTTTGTTTCTGTCCCCGCGCGCGATGATCTATATCTCTTTCTGTCGTTCCAGTCGGTACGCAAGTTACGAGGGTGATTCACGACAAAGTCATTTAAGTGAACTCACTTTAAAAGAAGCCCACTTTCTTCTTTGCATACAAAGAAGTGGAAAAGGAGCAGATAAAAAGGGCGAATATAAGAGAGAGATTAAAACTTAATTTACCGCGGTCACCGTTCCAAATTCTTTCATTTTTTAATTGCTTGATAGCTCACTGATGTGTAACGTTCTTTCATTTATTCATATCCATATTACACTTCTAATAGTTTGAATAAACTTCCGTTTGTATTATGCATGCAAATAATTTTGAAATCAATGATGCTGTTTATAACCATTGTCAGTTCATAAAATATATCATGATCTGGAGCACGTTTGGCAGTTACAATATCCTTAAACCTTTTGTATCTACCCCTGACTGGGAACCACTCATTTAAGGTAATTACGCTTTATTCTATATTGACAGCAAAACGGTTGTCCAAGTCAGTGAAATAATTACTACAGTTTAAGTAAACAGAATTAAAAATAATTAAAAATAATTGTTACAGTTCTATGTAATTATGAAAATATACCGTGGGTGCAATTAGTTTGAATCAATACTAGAATTTGTATTAAAAAATTTGATAATAATTTATCCGGTAAACTAAAGTATTTATTCTATACGTGTTTATTTATTCAATAATTTCAAAAAATGTGATGGATTTTTGCTCATAAATAGGTTATTGATATATTACAATTGAAATGACTGTTAAAAATTATATTGGAGTTCCTAATGTTTTGAAGCTTCGACGTATTTGAGTATTCGAAGAATCAAAGCAATCGTGAATTTCGAATTTTCGAAGCTTAGAATATTCGAAACATTTTAATATATTTTTGAAACTTAAGAGTATTGAATTTTTAAACGTTTTAGATATAACGAAATTTCAATGCTTCGAAGCTTCGAAAGTTCGATCTTCGAAGTTTTTATGCGAAGCTACGATGCTTCGAAACTTCAAAACTTCAAGTCTCCAAATCCTCAAAGCAAAATAATAGTCCTAAATTATATACTCCGGAACACAGTCTTTATAGTAATGTAATGATTTTATTGTATAAATATTAAAATTGCTGGCAAGGGCAGTATAGTGGTATTTCATTTTACTCAATTAGTCCATGTATTTTAAAAAGAAAATATACAAAAATTGTGTGCTGGATGGTTTTAGGTTCAGTATGATAAATGCATCAGACACCTATATGAGTGCTTCTTCGAATCAGATCCCGATTAGACTAGGGAGATATTTGGATCTGGCTTGAACCTTCCCTGGGTTAAGGAATCAGGCTGAGAGTCTTCTCCAGATCACGTCTTGATCAGGCTAGAGTGCTTCCCCGGATCAGACTAGCGTGCTTCCTCCGACCAAGATCAGGCTAGTGGGTTTCACCGAAGCAAACTCGGTTCAGCTAGTCTTCTGGTCAGGCTAAAAATTTCTACGAATCAGGTTTTGGTCCGTCTCCTGGTCAGATTTCGATAAAGCTAGGGGATTTTTCCAGATCAGGCCCGGATCACGTTACAAGGTCCCGTAGATCAGGCCCTGATAAGGATAGGCGATCCGCAAATCTGACCCTCATTAGGCTAGAAAGTCCCATATTTGGAACCTGATTAAGTTACAGAGTCTCTTGTTCCGTATCTGATCAGACAAGGAACCTCCCTTGGATAACTCTAAATCCCATACAGTCTTACTATCTGGAAGCACCTTTATTATCCAAAGGCAACTAGTACGAGCCCTGAGTCGAGAGGACTCTTATTCTTACCTAGGAATCGAGTTCTCAGAGGAAGGCAGGCGTACGCACCCTCTAGCTAGTCAGCTGAGCACCTTCCTCCAACGCCTCGACAAAGCTTTACTCAAACCTCAGCAGCAGATCTACGCAGATCAGAGGACGTGGCCTGGAGCCGATACCTCTATAAGGAATAAAAAAAAAGATCTACGCACTGAAGATTACAGTTCTTCCCAAAGTCTTCTATCACATGGTCTTGGGAAGAATTACCATCAGCGAGTTTAAGAGAGTAGACAAAATGGTGATAGCCTCAGTGAGACAATGGTTGACCTTATTGAACGATACCCCGGTCGGCTACTTCCATGATCTTGATTGCGAAGGAGGTCTCGGCATCAGTACTCTGGTCGCTCCACTCCACCGGCGCAATCGCTTTCTGAGACTCATACCAGGGTGAGAGGAGTAACATATAATGGATCCATACGTAGCCAAGGAAATTCATATTGTAGCAAGCGGCTCACTGATAATAACAGTCTTGCAAATGAATAATTCGAAGAAAGGTGGGCCGCTCTCCTCCATGGCTCCATAGAAGGCACTTCTCACCGATAGAGACTACATAAACTGCCACAAGTTGAGGATAGGTGCACTTCTGACCAGAGCCAGGGCTAGCAGGGGGAGGCACGGAGATCGTAGCTGCCATGCGGATTGAGGTTCGCTGGAAAGCAACAACCATGTTCTGCAGATATGGCCCCGCATACATAGCATGCGAATTTCTCGACATAACTCCGTGATTGTTCATTATACATTGCAAACCTATAATATGGGCAAATCTATAATACTTTTAATTTTTGTGACTTTTTTTAAAGTAATTTGCTGCTGCTATTAGCCGGCCGTACTAAGTACGGAAACTAGACTGGATCTAAAATCTTTAACGGAAACTAGAAAACAAGCTCTGCAATTCGTATGAGTGTGCAACATAGGGCGCGCCGCGGCGCCATGCGGGGATGCATACAACTGTTAAAAAAGGTACCTTTTTGAAAATGAAACCTTATTTGACAGTTTTATGCCTGTCATGCGCTGCACACTAATGTCGATTACAGGGCTTGTTTTCTAATTTCAGTTAAAGATCTTAGATCCAGTCTGGTTTCTGTGCTTAGCATGGCAGCCTAATAGCAGGAGTAAATTACTTTAAAAATAAGTCACACAATAATCAAAAGTATTATAGATTTGCCCATATAGGTTTACAATGTATAATGAACAATCGCAAAATGTAAACACAATATATCTATATATATGAAAGTTTTCTTACAGTATAGATTTTTTTTATTAATAGCTTATCCAAACCTATTTAAAGGCTTATACAGTGTACACTTTAATTTATAGAGTAATTAGTACTCTAGGATACATGTAGAAGATGCAAGCAAATAGTATTTTTTGACACGGGTACGGAAGTATATTATGTACCTTATGTCACGTTTTTCGCTCGAGCAAAGTCGACGCGAAAGCGAAATAGTACATTACGCAATAATGGCACAAAGTGGGTGATTCACGCCCGTGTTGCGTATACTATTTTTTGAACCTCGAGCGGGAAATTCGATTTTGATGCCTCTTTAGCGGGCGCAAAGTAAATGACTTTGCACCCTAGGGCGGGAATCGGGTTCTTTGCGCCCGCTAAACAGCCATCGAAAGTGGAATTTTGCGCCTAGAGCTTCAAAAAGTCACATAAGGTAAATAATACTTACCTACTAGTTTCGAACCGTATTTTATACCACGAGCACCGAAAAATAATATCAAAGTTTTGATTTTGAGGTTAGAGTAGTATAAATACATGTAAAATTTCGTCAAAATTGCATGATTTATTTTAATTTATATACGGAAAGGAGTAAAAATTAACGGATATTCTTGAAATTGTGTAATTTTGTTGTTCAAGAAAAACCGTTTATAAGATTAGAAGATATTCGAAGTACCACTTTTTTTTTAATATTATTCAAATTGCAATTTTTGAAAATGGCTTTAACAATTAACTTTAAATTAATAGTGGTATTAATAGTATACGTTGCAAAATTGTGTAACATTTCCTAAAAAATTATATGATTTGTTTTAAATTAGAAAATATACACGAAATCTATTATGTTTTTTAAATTTCAATAAAAATTTTCTTTATAAAATAAATGTCATAATAAATATCACTTCTTCTACTTTTTAGCATTAATAATTAATCTAATGAAATAATAAATTTAGTTTGAGTAAGATAAGTGCCAATGAATTGGCAGTAGTTTTTTGTATTGAGTCCTTTGTATTGAAATTGAAAAGTTTCAAGAAGTTAATTAAAGACAGTTACTGGAATATTTTGATTTCGTGAATGCAACAATATACTTTAACGAAATTCGTACAAATTAATTTTGTATTGTAATAAAATGATGGCAACTGCGATAGCGAGGCTGGTTTCCTAGAAATTTAATAAATGTCAATGTTATTATGGTTTTCTAGAAATTTAATGAATTTTAATTTTATTATTATTTTTAAATTTGATTGAAAAGTATAAGGCGGATAATTTGTTTTTACATATTATCAAATTACGATATTGAATCATTGGATTGAATGAATTTAATCAATAAAAAAAATGATAGATTATTATTTAGAGTATTATTGGTGTCATGGTATTATTCAGATTTATTACAAAAAAAAGCCTCGTGACAATGACAGTGTTATCGTTACAGACGACTACACGCGAATGCACTGCCGAATCAGGAATAAATAACAGTTACTGGTGCGCAAGTGCGACCGATAAATAAATAACTACGCATTTTTTGATAAATATTTATAGTACAAAAATTTATCACTGATCTATTGAAAGTATATTTTCAAACGAATACAAAGAAATAATTGTAAATAAATATTAAGAAATGGAAGTTTTGATAAAAAGTACTCTTTTAATTGAACTATTTCATTTTTTTAATGATTAGAAATCAGGTAATGAAATCTTGGAAGATATTCCTACTGTTGTATACAACATTTTTCGAATGCAATAGATTAGTAAATCATTTCTATTTTTATTGGCGACCTTCGATTACATACAGATAATCTCTAGCACTTCAAATAATACTATAAAGCGTTCATAATACTATAAAGTATGAAACTTTTAAGGATGTCAGAAGTACCGCTGTAAAGTATAATGTTCGTCATGTTTCGAGGTAAAAGACGAGCGGCATGGCTTCTGCTTAAATTCCCAATACAAGTATCATTGTTAAGTCTCTGAAAGTTTTAGTTTAAGAAAAATCCAAACTTTCTCTTTCTTATATGAATGCCATGCATTAATCTAAATTTGAAACTGAACTTGATTCTAAACTTGGATTAAACTAGTATCTAAATTATAAACTAAAATTAAACTTAAACTTGAAGATGAACTTAAAATTCATTCTAAATCAGAGTCCAAGAACCTGAAGTTAAACTAGAACCTAAATTATAAAGTTAAAACACACTATAATCTTAACTTGATATTGAACATAATACTAAATACTAAATAAATTCAAACATACCAAAGCCATATATCAGTCAGATTTCTCCCATTCCCCTGTTTATTCCTTAGTTTATGCAGCGGCGTCCCTTTGATAAATACGTGTTTTTATTTTTTCATAATTCAGTTGAACTCGAAATAAATTAGCACACATCGATCTACTATCAGGCATTGAGGCAGGCGTTGGCGGGCCGACGCACACCGAGTTTCAAAATTGACTAATAAGTTGCTTTACCATGCGGTAGATGGCGCTGAACACGAGTATTTAAACTTTTTTTCTTGTTAGCGATAAATAGTTTTTACGTTTTAAAAGACAAATTATAAAAGCATCTTGTTCTTAAATTTTTAATAAAAATAATGTTTTACGAATAAAATTAAGATCTTAAAGTATAATATAATTTTATTATACTACTTTGTGCATTACGTCGTCATAGCTAGATATGTAGTGTATTTTGATACATTTAAAATAAATTGTTTTGCAAACATAATAATTTCGTTGCAGCTATTTCACGAGCTTCAGAGACGCTAATTTTGTAAAAACAGTATTTTAATTGAGAAGCCGGTAGGACTGTCATTACAAAGTTTGAAGAAAAAAATTATAATAACACATTTTCGGAATAAAGTCCTAGAGAAGCCAACTAATGTCAGTAACGCTTTTTAAGAATCAGAAAATGCCCTCTGAAACATGAATATAATCTGTATCCTGGCGATTAGAAGCACACCTCATAAATGTTTAATTCTTTGGGCTTTTAATGCATTAGTGATGAATGGGTATCATTTATAATATTTTTTTCCGGGCACGTGCCATATAGACAAATTTAGGCGCGTTACTCGTCAGTTGACTTGTAGTTCAGGGCACTGGCAAAGTAGACGTAATAGTTTCTCCTCGATATGCTCTCTCACGCGCTTGTATCGCTATGTACGCTGCACTGAATTTCGCGTGAACGCTTGTCCGTTTTCTATGTACTCTGCTGCGGGCTCTGCGCGCTCGCGTGCATGGCTCACCCCCTATATATGTGGGCGTGCGAGTTTGAACGAGCCTGCGTTGTCCCCAAGCCTTGTTTACAGCGCGAACAAGTATGCGACTCGGGCCAGTTTACATATATACATATAATTTCCAGTACCCACACGCGCTTCTATAGACCCGTTTTCGCTTTTGTCACACGCAGGCGTTCCCCCGATGTTCATAATCGCAGCTGCAATGTAAACGAACTGTACGTTAGCACAGGCTGCACGCGAGGATAGAGAAAAGGGGTGAGAGTGAGAGAGTGAGAGAGAGAGAGAGAGAGAGAGAGAGAGAGAGAGAGAGAAAGAGAGAGAGAGAGAGAGAGAGAGAGGGTGGGGGATCTGGCAACTCTATTGGGAAACTCGGTGATTGGGAGAAATTCGCTCTGATTAATGCCGCGCCTGCCGCTCGACTTTCCCGACTCCACCACCCGGATGAGAAACTGCCGTGTAATGCTTATTGACGGAAAATGTGGAGGGGAGCAGAGGGGATGGAGATAGCGAGCGAGATGAGTCAATTTTTGGGCGGGGAAGCCAGGATAAGATGAATTTTTAATTGATCAAGTTGATGTCGGATTTTCACTGTTTACCTAGCAGTAATTGATTATTGTTTGCCGGGCTTTAAGCGTACTCGAGAGAGTGAGGGTGTATTGGACCGATGCTCGTGCGGCACCGCGTCGCCTAGAAATTTGAACTTTGTATAATGAATTACGCTCAAGAGCGCTCCTGTTGGGTGTGCTAACGCTCAAGGGTTATGGATGTTAAGTGCCGTACCGTGGATTAAATTTTGTAGAGCAAAAATTTAATAATATACAATACGTAAAAAAGTTTAAGATATTTATAATTTTATAAATAATCATAAGGTAGAACAGGATAACGCTGTTCACTGGATAATTTCAGTCTCAGATTTATTAAAGAATATATATATTTTTACGTTTTCATTCTAATCAGATATTAAAATGATTGCAATATTGTATAGCGCTTCTGACAATTTCAAGTATTTTATCAATATTAATTTATTAATTCTCAGCAGTAATTAAGTTAATAAATTATGTTTAATAACGAAAATTTAATTCAATAAAGAAAACGATAAGTTAGTATCAAATTATTTATTTACCTTTTATTTTTTAAAACTTCAATTTATATTACGTTACCAGATTTATAGAAATGCCGATCGTCTTTAGTTATTTTCTAGTTAAAGATTGTCAATAAAGATTACTTATATCTATTAAGCAGCAGGATAATTGAAAGCAAAATAATTAATCACAGGAATAAATTTGACTCCCGACTGAAACCTATCTTTAAACATTTTTTAATTCTAGAAAAAGGAAATTATGATGACTCATTTTTTCTACTTTTATTTTTGATGTATTAGTACACAACGTTTTTGCTGAAAATACTGTCATAACAGTTTTTTTAAGTATTGTACTTTATCTAAGACATTTGGAAGAGAAAAAACTAGGTCCAGATCTCACAACTCTTAAGAAAAAGAAAATGCATGTTTTGAAAATGGTATTAGGTAAAATTTAATATCAATTACTAAATACAACAATTATGTTATAGTATTCATGGGGCTAGACGAAGAATTCAGTTTCTCTTCTATGGTAGCTGGAGAAGTGATCGGAGCATACTACCTAGTTGATTTTTTATAAATTGACTCTCTTCGGAAAAGATAATAAAAAATTTTGTTTTAAAATATTATAATGTAAGAAATTTATTAATGATAAACTACGGATATAAATGTTAGTTCTGTGTTTAAATTGCGTGTATATACACGAAATGACTTTTATGAATGCACATGGATGTATACACGTTGACTCTGAAATGAATTTGAAGTGCAATGCGCACACTATTTTTGAACGAATTTGTTGCCGAGGCCTTCTCACCAATTGATGTGGAAATATTTGAGGAAAATATTTGAGCCATGTATGAGGACTGATCGCCGAGTGAAAAAGTATCCATTATAAATTGCTATACTGAACATGTGCATTTAAAAAGATCATTTAGTGCATTCTTTGCATTCGATGCACGAAAATCCGAGCAAGGGTAGGTGAGCGAGGATAGTATCGGGTGCGTTTGATGCATGCCAAAACGAGCAAGCTGCGATCAGCGCTCAACAATAATATACATATCTATGTAAGGAATTTTACGGAAAACATCAAACAGCTCAGTACTAAAAATAAATATAGTAGTTTTCGGTCGTAGGCTGTTGCATTTTACGGACCGAGTGGGATTTGTGCTTCCCGAGGATGCACAATCCACTCGGTCCGTAAAATGCAACGACCGTGGAGCGAATATTATTTTCTAAATAAGACTTAAGTCATTATTTTCTTTATTTTTTATTTTATTATTATTAATGATGAAATGATTTTTTTTTAAATTCATATATGCGTGACTTTTCCTGATAAAATGATTTATGTTTGAAGAAGATCACTTTTGAGCATTTTTAGAAATAAAGTTATTGCCGGAAAAAATCTCGCCACCCGATCGACCATATTTCTGATTTGTTGTATATCCAACAAGGTACAGAAACCCAAAAGAACCTGGTCTGGTTAATGTTTTTCGTAGAATTGCTCATAATACTTGATGGACTTATGGACTGGCTGGTGAGCCAGGATATAGGTAGTGTTATATTTTATGTTAATCCTTTAAAATCTACAATCAATTATTGACGGACAGTAATTGTAGGTACGTAACAAAGGTGGGTAAATGTTCGTTGTCAGTAAATTATGAAAATCATTGTAATTGGTTCTCTTTCGGATACTAAAACAATAAAACAAGAAAAGAAAATCTCGCGTGTCACTGGAAGGTCTGATATAATTCGACTCTGACACTAGCATTTTCGGATCAATTATAAAATGATAGTGATGGCGGCAGGGGCAACACACACACATACACACAAACACACACACACACACACATATATATATATATATATATACACACGCCAGCAACTTTGGACATTAATTCGATAAGTCGAGGTCGCGGCGATAGCGTTTGCCAGCCACGCGCGCTCGCTCTTTTTACTTCGTACGTATGTCCCCGCTTAACACGGATATGTGTGGCAGCCGTACAGAACGAGATGGTGGTGCGCAAACTCCATGCTCTGCCTAGCTCTTCCTCTTCCCCTCCTCCGTTCTTTCTTGTGCACCCCTACGCCGATGACACAAGGAAGAGTGCAATTATATCGTTACTCTTCTTTTACGCGATTCCAGCCAATGGTGCGTGGGCCGTTTATTGATCTCTAGGAAGCGACCGATTAGTCATCTTCGGCGATAACGTCCTTATTCTATTTCCCACCCCTCGCCGGACGAACGACCGCGACACTGTTTTCTTTCTCTCTTCGATTCGCTCGCTACTCACCCTTCGCACTTCGTCAGCCGCCATGCTCCCTCTTCCCTGCACTCGGCCGTCGTAAAATCTTAAGGAGATCGCGTATAAAATCTTTCTAAATTACTATCTGTCAGCTCTCTCCCATTTTCTGCGCGTGTGCGTGTGTTGTGTAATAAAACGGGTTTCAGCAATATTATCATTGATTAAACAGTTATTATTTTATTGCTTGGTTTTTACGATTTAACTTTTCTCTCTCGCCGTCTCTCGCTCTCAGTCTCTATCTCTCACTCTGTTTTGCAGAAAAGTGAATTTCGAGCTATATTATTTGCTTCTAGGATTAGCGGAAAGTTCTATATTGAGTTCGAATTGTTTTCATCTAGTAGCAAATAAATAGGTTACTAGAACACAATTTTCGAAACGAAAGTAGCGCACACACTGAGAGAAGAATATAGTTAATAGTAACGTATACGTACGATAGGATCAATCTTACCAAAGCCAGTTGTGTGAAAGTTATGGCAGCTTTATAATAAACGTCGATATTGTAACAGTTACAATATGACTTTTGAATAAGTGGGTGTAGTAGAGTAGGAGTTGCTCGGGATAACCGATCACCTGGTTAGGTGGTGCTCTTTGTCGCTTTTTGCGTTTTGGTCTCAGGACACGTATAATACGTGGTTTAGGTGTATAGGGTAGCCGATGACGGAGTCTAGGTGGTGCGCACCATATATTTTTACCTCTAGGTGTTGGAAATTATTGAATGCGTCGTCTAGGTGTTCGAGGTGGCCGATGCCGGAGTTTACGTTGTGCGCTCCGTAGATTTTTGCCTCTAGATGTTGGAAATCATCCAATGCATCGTCCAAGGTGTTCGGGGTGGATGATGATGGAGTCTAGGTAGTGCGCTCCGTATAAGTCTTTTGCGTCTAGGTATCTGAATGCATCCAATGCGTGATCTAGGTGTTCGGCATAGCCGATAACGGAGTCTAGGTAGTGCGCACCGTAGGTTTTTGGCTCTAGGTATTGGAAATCATCCAATGCATCGTCTAGGTATTCGGAGTGGACGATGATGGAGTTCAGGTGGTGCGCTCCGTAGTTTTTTGCGTCTAGGTATTGCAATGCATGATCTAGGTGTTCGGTGTAGCTGATGACGGAGTCTAGGTAGTGCGCGCCGTAGGTTTTTGGCTCTAGGTGTTGGGAATCATCCAACGCATCGTCTAGGTGCCCGGGGTAGCCGATGATGGAGTCTAGATTTTACGCTCCGTAGTTTTCATCGTCCACCACCTTTTCGATACGTTCCAACACCTAGAGGTAAACTACGGAGTGCACCACCTAGACTTCGTCATCGGCTACCCTGAACATCTCGACCACGTATTAGATACGCCCTGATATCTAAATGCAAAAAGCTACGGAGCGCACCACCTGGACTTCATCATCGGCCACCTGAAAGACCTAGACCACGCATTCGATGCGTTTTGACACCTACAGGCCAAAAACTACGAAGCGCACCTCCTAGACATCGTCATCGGCTACCCCGAATATCTGGACCACGTATCAGATACGCCCTGATATCTAAACGCAAAAAGTTACGGAGCGGACCACCTAGACTTCATCATCGGCCACCTGAAAGACCCAGACCACGCATTCGATGCGTTTCAACACCTAGAGGCAAAAAACTACAGAGCGCACCTCCTAGACATCGTCATCGGCTACCTCAAAGACCTAGACCACGCATTAGATGCGTTCCAACTCTTAAAGGTCAAAAACTACGGAGCGCACCTCCTAGACATCGTCATCGGCTACCTCGAATATCTGGATTACGTATCAGATACGCCCTGATATCTAAACGCAAAAAGCTACGGAGCGGACCACCTAGACTTCATCGTCAGCCACCTGAAAGACCCAGACCACGCATTCGATGCGTTTCAACACCTAGAGGTAAAAAACTACGGAGTGCACCTCATAGACATCGTCATCGGCTATCCCAAACTCCTAAACCACGTATTAGAACTTCCCGTAGTCACATTATTAAAAATACTATATTTCAAAGAATACTAGTATACTATAACAGTTACAATATATACATTTGCGGGCAAATTTTCATATTGTAACTGTTACAATATAACATTTTGATATTAACATACGCACACGATTGTCGTAATAGCTCATACATTATTTGTTAACGTATGTCCAATTCGCCATAATTAAAAATACGTATGTTAACAGTTACAATATATGTTAACTATAATCATATTCTTTTCTCAGTGCACATCGATACATTCAACGGGAGAGCAAGTGATGCGGGGGCGCCGATTTCAATTTGAGCAATCATAAACGTAAAAAATCCCCTTTGATTGACGCGCTGAGAGCTTTGCACCAGGAGCGCACTTTCTCAGTTAATCGTGAAAAATCGATAGTTCAAACATTTATCTAACAGGAAAAAAGGCTTCGCAGTGCGCATGAGCCGAGAGATATTTTGTGCGTGGCGATAGAAAGTATATTGGAAATCGGGTTCTATATGCGTATGGAGAGTTGGAGGCAATGACAGGACGTTTGCCGGCCCCGTTTCCTAAATCGACAATTTCGCGGATTCGATACAGTCGCACGTGTGGGCGAATTACTCGCGCTACATTATAAATCCGTGGGGCAATGAATGCAAATTGTGGATGCATGCATACTTTGATTGGGTAATCATCTGAACGCGATAAAAGAGAAAAATTTAAGCGAATTATATATGGAATTATTTTACACGGATGCGTGCGCATACCTGGCTGACAAATTATCAATACATTTGCATTGCGCACAGGAAGTCGAGACACAAAGCCCCGACCTGTGGTAAGACAAAAGACAGAATTTGTAATTAAAATTGACGTTTTGTACCGCATGCATGAATGTGCGTGTGCGCTATGCGGAGCTGCGGATCGTATTTAATGATATTGAATATCTCATTGATCTTTTACGTAGAATTTTCAATTGCATTTATAAATTGAATATGTACAAAACAAAAATTGAAATATTTGGGATATGGACGTATTTATAGTTTATATTAACTTAGTTGGTTCCACACTGAACGTTAATTCTTGATCATGATTAAATAATTTGAGACCATAACGTACTCAAATATAAATCGTTAAGTGAATAATCGTTTCATTAATTTAATTATATATTTACAACTTACAAGGAGTGTGTACACGCTTCGGGAAATGGATTTTAGTGTGGCTTTGAGAGTTGATTTTTAGTATTTAAAATGATGCTCAGTGTTCACAATTCCATCATTCCATCATAGACCTTTTTTCGAGCAGACAAGATTATAAAAGTAATAAGTAGAAAAAGCTAAAATATAAGCTTTGTTTTGTTAACAAATATTTATTACTCATCAGTTGTCAGTTAAAAATACCACCTATAAAATAGGTAAAAATAAAGACAGTTTTTTAACCTTTTCTTAAGTTAGCTTTGATTGATTAAAATTTTCTGAGATAACAATATTTTTTAATGCATCAAAGCTTAAATTTTAGTTTTTTCTGCCTATTTTTATAATACTCCCTGCTCGTGTTTGTAATATAAATACTTGCAAGATAACAAGAGATATAAACATACATCAATTCTCAAGCATCATTAAATTCCGTTTCTTGAAGGCTTTGTATTTCCCTTGTTAGTTAGCAAGGAAAGAATTACCTCAGTGATTACAGAACAAGACTATAATTATTGGGTCTGTCGGTTCACGCCCCGTTCATGCAAAATAAATTACATCATTATAAAAAAATTTAAAGCTAGCTATCGATTATTCGATGTAAATTAACGATTAAATAGTGGAATCACATACAAGATTTTGTTGCAATACATCGACAAACTGTACAGAGATGATTCGTATTTCTCAGCAGGTCTACTTACAGTCGACAATAGTAGCAAGTTGCAAAAATATCGATATTGACAAATTTCAATTTTTCTAGCTTCAAAATATTCAAAATATATTTCATACGAAATTTTGGAAGTTTTTAAATATGTCAAATATTGCACATAGCATTAGCCAAGTATGGGAAAGATGTGGCCTATAAAAAACAATATATGGAGAAATATTGGCTTTATAATGCCACGGCGCCGGAGCCACACACGGCCAATCTTCAGATATATCTTGGGCAACTATTGTCACTAATGGGCAACTATTGGGCAAATATTGCTTATACAAATTCAATGTTTCGATTAACATTGCCACTAAACGAAATTTTTCGGTGTGTAGCAGTAAAAGAAGCAATATTTGGGCCAAATCTATCCACATTTTTATAAAAAATTGCCAAGATGTGAGAAAAACATCCTTATATTGCAGAACTGTGTCTACATATAAATAAAATGTGTCGATATCGTGAAAGTAATAAAAATAAAAAAGAAAAATTATATATTATAATATGAATAATAAAAAATAACACATCAAAACATATTAAAACATGAACAAATTTTCTCATGCCAAGCATTTCAAAAATATCGGTAAAATAAATTAATATCATACAAGCTAAAAAATGAAGTAATAAAAATTATACAAAAAAGAGGTACATTTAAAAGAATTGACATGAAGAAATTTTTTATATAAAAAATTTTATTTATTTAAATAACAATTTTCCGTATACATTCTATTATGTATTCCTCCTTGCTTTTCTCCTTGCCCTAAAGAAATATAAAAACATATAAAGATAGCACTACAAGGGTCAAAGATGTCACTCCATACACTGACAGAAAAAAAGCAGAAACAGCTTCAATCTCCGATCAAAATAGCTGGAATCGTCAGGGAGTGGGCTCTCAAACAGCACTGTTAAAACAAAACAAACGTCTACAAACAATTTACACTCTTTATTTGATTATAATAAATAACAGTGCTGTTTTATAATAAGGAAGGTGTTTTTGGTTGCTCGCAGGCAACGTTGCGACCTTTCGCAACGAGAACGAAAATGAGAATGAATGACACATAGCTCAGCACGCGTGTTTATGGCTGTGAGGAGCCCGCTCTTCCGACTAAGAATGCGCGAGTGATCACGTCCTTATTGGCCCATACTACCCGCGCTGGCCCCTGATTGGTGCAAGTTTCTCGCGCACTTTCTTATTGGAGGCAAAGCTTTCGCGCGCTGGCAGCACAAGTACGCGACAGCCCACTCCCTGGCCTTCTCCGCGCACGTGATGCGCAGCTACAGTGAGAATAAAAATAAGCTAGGTTAGCTTAAGTCAGACATGGGGGCATAGCCGAAGTACGTTAAGGAGGTTGGCTACCGAAATGAAGATGGTTACATCATTCCAAAAACTTAATATTGTTGTTCTTCGATTCATTTCCTATAAGTGTGCGAAATTTCAGATCTTTTGTCAACTCCGTTATGGAATAATTCAACTTCAAAGTTCAGCTCTTATACACGGGTTCTTATGGAAGTAAAACCATAACCTTAGTAAAAACACAAGACACTTAGGATGCGATTCTTTAAAAAAGGTAACAACGAACCAAAAAACTATTGGCAATATAAAAAATATACAGGCAAATGTGTATACGAAATCTGAAAACGACGTACAACACCGATTCTGAGTACTGTGGCAAAACGTAAACAAACGATCGAGTTCGTAGGTAGCGAGAGGGGGTGCGCGGTGAGTGGAGCCGGGCGCGCAGTGCGAGAGGACTCCTTCCCCCTGCCCCACGCGAGCTGCGGTAGCCAACCTCCTTAAGCTAAAACTGCTGGAGAGTCAAGCAGTTTCTTTTTGAGAGTCGGGCAGAAACAACTTGAGCAAGGTCACGTGATCTTTGACGCTTGAGCGTGTGCTCGTCGCTCAGGCTGTTTTTATCCAAGCGTTTGGGCAATTCTAACCTTTGTTTTCCTACCTGACGATTTCAGCTATTTTGATAGAAGATTCAAGCTGTTTCTGCTTTTTTTCTCTCAGTGTATGAAGTGACATCTTTGTCTCTATAGCACGCACGCATTTGCGTTCTGAACTCCCGCGGTGACCAGTGGCATATGGCCGTTACTGCCTTGCCTTAATAGCCCTTGTGGTGCTATCTTTATATGTTTTTATATTTCTTTAGGGCAAGGAGAAAAGCAAGGAGGATTACATAATAGAATGTATACGGAAATTTGTTATTTAAATAAATAAAATTTTTTATATAAAAAATTTCTTTATGTCAATTCTTTTAAATGTACCTCTTTTTTGTATAATTTTTATTACTTCATTTTTTAGCTTGTGCGATATTAATTTATTTTACCGATATTTTTGAAATGCTTGGCATGAGAAAATTTTTTCATATTTTAATATATTTTAATGTGTTTTTTTTTTATTATTCATATTATAATATATAATTTTTCTTTTTTATTTTTATTACTTCCACGATATCAACACATTTTATTTATATGTAGACACAGTTCTGCAATATAAGGATGTTTTTCTCACATCTTGACAACTTTTTATAAAAATGTGGATAGATTTGACCCAAATATTGTTTCTTTTGCTTCTTTTGCTTCTTTTCTACACACCGAAAAATTTCGTTTAGTGGCAATGTTAATCGAAACATTGAATTTGTATAAGCAATATTTGCCCAATAGTTGCCCATTAGTGACAATAGTTGCCCAAGATATATCTAAAGATTGGCCGTGTGTGGCTCCGGCGCCGTGACATTATAAAGCCAATATTTCTCCATATATTGTTTTTTATAGGCCACATCTTGCCCATACTTGGCTAATACTATGTGCAATATTTGGGCCATAGTAACTTTTTTTACGCGGGTTTCTTAGATGATATACGTCTATTTGGATTGTTTGATTTGATATTTCAGCAAACAAGATGAATTGATTAGGTATTGGCTTCTTCATGGTAAAAGGTGTATTGAAATTACAAGATTCTCCAATTTTGATTTTTAAACCCTTGTAGGAATATACGATTTAATAAAGCTATTGGTTATTAAATGAAATATTAAATTAAATATTAAGTGAATGGCATCATTCTTATGCATGTTTGCAATATGCTTTAGTAGGCCGATCGAGTGAAATAAAAAGGATTATTCAGAATATTGAGCGCAATGATTATGAGGTGCGATGGTGCAGAATGGTACTTTGAAATATAAATCGGAATGTGTGTGACATAACTGTGCCTGTGAAGTCTGAGGGATAGTAAATAAGTTGAGCATATTCTTTACTTCTTTTAATTATTGATAAAGGTTATGCTTGCGCATTTAATATAATAATAAAGAATTCTAAAACTTGTACGTAGTTAAAGTCAATACAGTGAAGTTTAGCTAATATAGGATGATGACCGCGAGAACATTTAGATTTGCTTTTACGAGACTTCTAAAAAATAGAGAAATCATGCACATAGCTCATATGCATCGCAAGTATCTGAACAAGTTGAAGTGTAAGGCACGAAAAAGAAGTTTAAATGGCTCTAATAATCTATTTATAAAAAACCATAGCGATAACCTCGGATTGAAGGCTACATAATTTATTAGATTTTGATTTGTTCCTTAATTAATTTAATATTGTCATAGTATAAAGTTAATTTCACGTTGTTTATTTGTTTTTAAATTTAAATGGGATTAAAACCTTCAAGAAATGGAAGGGGACGTATGAACGGCATACGTACAATCCACTATAATGCTTGTAAGAAAAACCACGAGATAAATATTAGGTCGTAGTGTTAGATGTTCACAAAGAGTAATTAAAACTTTATGCTGTATATGTTTGTTTTGAAATTTAAATTACGACGCTAAAGTATGATGAGATGCAGATTCACGCGGTTATATATTTTTAAAAAATTCATGGTCAGTAAATATCATTATAAATAATAGCAATTTTTTATTTGAAAGTTAATATAAGAGAATTAATTATTATTAAAGTTAAATTTGTGGGAGTTGAGTGCTAATGTATTGGCAGTGTTTTTTAGTTTCATTATGTTACACGGTGAAAATTTTTTATGCGTAATTTTAAATTCCAATGAATTTAAAATTTCATCTGACGGTATTTACTTTGCCTATATACGAGAATAAAATTCACCCTTCACCCACATTTCACAATTCAGGATTAGAAAGACTGATTTTTGTAGGAAAATCTGAATGATCGAAGAGATGAGAAAAAGTAAAGTACATTCTCAGTATATAGCGACTTTCGTATATTTTCGTCAACAGCCAATCACTTAACCTTTTCACAGATGAATGGAAACATTGGAATGACTGAATGTCGTTCGGGCTTTGATATAAACGATCAAGATTTTTCGCTCTTAACTTTTAGCTTATAATATTAAATATGCATGTTCTTCAAATCTATATTTATTTGAAGAATTTTATTCAGAACTCGTATATAAATGAATTAACCGTTGAAGTATTTTTAATATATTAACATGATTTATCAAATATCCGATAAATGGAACAAACTCTCTCAAAGAGTGAGCTAATCTAGATAAAGATACAAAAGTAAAAAGGAGAAACCGAATTTGCTTGGGGCGGTCTATAGCAGCGCATGAATTCATCTACATAGTCGTAAAAACAGCTTCCGACATGTTTAATTCTACTTGATTAGCAAAGCAAAAACGGAATTCCGACTGGGTCACAAAAATACCTTATCAAAAGAAAGGAGACAAAGACAGGAAACAAAAGTACGCGATACTTCCTCCTTCTCCTTCGCTCGCGCGCGATATCTTCGTCGGTGGTTTACGTATTCACGCAGGGGTCCGAAGAGCGCGCGAAAAGAGGCAGCAGCAGCGGCGGCGGCGACGGGTGCTTTAATCGATCCCAGGAGAGCGTTTAATACGACATCTCCCCCCCCCCCCCCTCCTTCCTCCTGGTATCCTACTTGCCGCGCGTCTGCAGACCCGCGCAGATAAATTGCGCGTGCTTACACCGGCGGCGGCGGAGGGCTCTCACTAAATTTCCGTGTGAATTGGCCTTTAAACACCGAGGCTCCAGCCTCTCACTACGAGTTAGGTAATCCATTCAACTTTTAACTCTCTCTCTTCCCTCTCTCTCTCTCTCTCTCTCTCTCTCTCTCTCTCTCTCTCTCTCTCTCTCTCTCTTTCTCTCTCTCGTCAGTTCATTTTTACTCTTTGCCTGTTCGGGGGGAGTGGAAAATTCATATACTTGCCCGGTCTACTGGCGCTCTACGCGCTCCGGTTCATTTGCCTTCAAGCCTTTCAGTGCGGCCCCTCGAAGCATTTACGCTATATGACGTCTTCCCTCGCACTCGCCGCCAATTTCTTTTTGTAGACAGTTCTTTTTTCTCGGAAAAAGGTGCAAAAAATTTCTTTATTTGATTGTCAGTTTTTTCTGTGCATTTGCGCGCATAATAGGCGCACACGTGCCTGGGAGAATTCCTTTTGAGATCTGCGCAAGTAGATTTTTCGGCGTCGACTTGCTACTTACTTTTTTATTAGAGTAAAATTCATTAACAGATTCCAATTATCTTTTAGCGACTTATTTTAAAACTACGTAGTTTATATGATTAGAAATATTAAAAAAAAGATATTTTGTAAAATTCAGACTTTATGCAGACTTTTTAAGAGGAGAATAAAAATTAAATTTTGTTATTGTGCATATTGTGTAACATGGAAAATGCATACTAACTTTTTTACAATACTTGTAATAAATTTATTTACTAATAAAAAGGCTAACGCTAAATAGAAATGTTCTAGTTTTGGTGATATCATAATGTACAGAATTTTGTGTGAAAGTTTTTTTTTTAATAATTTTTTTTTGTATTAAAGATGTTAATATTTTATTAAACATTATAATAAAATAAGATATACTATTGAATAACTATGGAAATAAATATTTTTACTTCTAATTGTAATCATCATTAATTTTGCAATTTACTCGCAATGTACGTCAAACAGAACAAAAGTACTCTCAGGAGCGTTTGATCCTTTCAGAACGTTTTAAAATGATGCAATCTTATCGGATAATTTCGTTGTAAGAACTAATCTCATTGCACAATTTTTGAAATGTTTGGGAATAATTCAACATCACTAGGTGTAGATTCAATTCTAAAACACAATGTACAATCTGACTTTATAACGGAGTGTTTAATAATAAAAGAAGAAAATTTTAGTCAGACGATTAAAAGTGACTGGCGCTTTTGAAGTATCTTCTAATTCACGTCAAGATCCGTCAGATTAACGCTACCGCAAAGCTCTACTTAATCTTACATAAGATAGCTCAGAGTAATCTAATAAACCAGAGTAACATCAGCGAAGTAGAAACAGACGGCTGATATGATGCGCCCTGAAGGCAGTCACTCACAATATTTATAAGAATCATGTTATTTTGCGACAGTGATCAAGTTACGGAGGTTTAACATTATTTACCAAATTTTGTATAATAATGTATAAGGGAAAAACTTTTATTATGATGATGAAAAAGAAAGAAAATACAATTTTATTAATTGTATGTGTTTCTAATATTTCTGTAATAAATCCAGAATTAATATAACTGACTGTGTTAGACATTGCATCTTTTAAAGATTGTGACAAATCTTTCTTTTTACAACTGAGATAATATTTTGATAATAACTTTTAAATATTCTTCATTCCTGATAGAATATTTAACGATATCATAATAGTAAATTAATTTAATATTGGTATTAATACCAATCATATAGAAATATTGAGTTCGGAATTAATATCAATAAAAACAAAAATATAAATAAAATGAATTTAATTTAAAGTATCTAAACTGCTAAACTAAACTGGAAACTTTGTTACAAACATTTTTGTAATCCATTTACGAAAGCAATTTCAAGAATCAACGTATTTGCACATGCAAAATGAAAAATTGGAGTTAGTTAAATTAAGTTTTTTCCATTTTTTCGCTTCCCGAAACTCATCAATGTTATGAAGTGAAGGTACAATATGCGAACTTTATGAAAATACTTATAGTTTTAGTATTTCCCCCTGTAATAGATTATTTATTGATTAACACTATATGATCAATGAAAATTAGCAGTTTCATAACAGGTACATTGTCTTTACCTGAAGGAAGGAAGCGACACAAACCAGGACTTTTAAGAATACGAAGAGAGAGTATTAGGAAATCTGTAGAGCCATCATTGGGAACTAGCTCCGTAAAGAAGCTCGAAAGGGCTGCCTGTTTGTTCAAGATACGTAGGGAAACCGGAAGAAACCCTTTGTAACTGAAGGAGCTCTAGGACTTGCGCTGGGAAGAAAAGAGAGTCCAGAATAAGCCCCGAAAAACTCACAGATGTAATGACTGGAATTTTTACAAGAGAATTCAGAGTCAGTACATTATAATTGTGTGTTAACGCGAAACGGGAGAAAATATAAAATGACTATATTATAACCGAATTTATAAATATCCTGAGATAGTTATAGGTTTAACTGCCTTCTTCTAAAAAACTTTGAAGCCATTCATACCGCTAGCTATGCAGAGATCCTACAGTAGCGGGTGAGACGCAGGCAGGCCAATTAACGATTACCTATCCTTCACACTCTCACGTAAGTGACGTCACTTTGTATGAAAGTAAAACAGACAGAAGATCATCACCTGGCAGCCCTGGCAAGGCTTTTAATGTTAAAGGTACAGCTTAATACCTCGGAGTCGTTCGCGACAAAGAGTTAATGTATAGAACGAGCACACATTGACCCAGGAAAACAAATTCCTGCAGGTTTACTGAAATGTAGAAAGGTGTCTAGCAATACTTGTTGCTTAAACTTCAGAATCATCCCCTGGTTAGAAGCTGTAAAGACCGACAGTAGTATAGACTCCGTCCATAGATTAACTGACTTATCGCCGTAACGAATAAATCGTTACTACGTTTTTTACTATTTTTGTTGGCTGATTATTTTGATTATCTTCAAAATATTATATAAATAAATCCTCTCATAAGTATTAAAATCAGAGGTTTTATTTTCCTCTTAAGAGTATCATTATGCAAATATACATTTCTGTTGCAACATTTTCAATTGCATTCATTAAAAAAAGGCATCAACTTTTATCTGTCAATTCAGGCACACACGGGGGTAAACCAACGCGCTAAATAATGTAGACTGTGCCGGAAGTGAGAGGGATCCAGGAAACGCTCACACCCTCACGCGCACATAGAAATGCGCGCAGATACGCTTTATACTTTAGAATAATTAACGAAAGAAACCCCGTCCCTATCGCGAGCTCACACAGGGGCTCATATGGACGTACATTCACATAACGCAGTAAAATTACGATATGGGCTGCTAGCGTTTTTGTCCACCCCGTGCGCTTGCATTCGCCGCGAGTCTTAGTGGGATTAAGTAGACAACGTTTTCTTCTTGTCTTTTCTTTCTGTGTTTCCTGTTCATCTCATCCTTCGTTTTTGGACTACGCTTGCGCGTTTAATTTCTTACGGAGCAACGAGAGCGAGAAGTTCTGGTAGAGAAAAAGAGTGAATTTTTCGCGGTTCATTGCGAGATGCAAGTGTGTGTAGGTACACGTGTACGTTCTGCAGAGGGAATATTGCATCATGCGGTCCTCGGTGAAAAGTCGAGTGAAAAGCACGCGCATGAGAGAGTACGGCTTATTTCCGTGTGGAGATAACATATTTTCATATTTTTAAGATATAGAGCGCCTTTCTGCTAAGAGGCAGCGCGATTTACAGAGGGAAAGCGTTTTTAGTGATTAGTCAGTCTAGTAATATCGTTTGTAATCGTTTGAATCTAAAGTGTAAATTAAAATTCCGTTTACGAGTGCACTTCAATGTTTACTTATATATACAATGTAATAATTTATAAGTCATACAAGTATGATGAAATCATGTTTTCTCGACTCAGGAATGAAATAGGGCCTTTTTCACGTGTGAAAGTAGGAGAGAAAATTTCGCATTTCAAGCGTATTTTGTGAAAGTGGTGAGAAATGAAAATTTCTGCCTTTCTTTACGGGATATAATTAGTTTCAGTATAATCATTAAATTAAATATGATATATTATTTATGTAATTTGATTTTACGTTATTAAACAAAATATCAATTTTTTGTTATTTAATATGTATTTTCGGACAAATAAATGTGATTGAGATTTAATTATATATTTAATAGTCTATATTTTGTGTGTATTTATTTCAAATTAATTTGATTTTCAACTTCTTTGTATACGACTTGAAATGTCCAATCCTTTCTTCGACTCACATACGTAAAAAAGGCCCTGTTATGCCTTCGTTAAAAAAATACGGTGTGTAACACGGGAAGAAAAGCTATTTCAGACTCGGGTTAGGTGTTTTCAGCACTCGTCTCTGTCTCGGGCGCCTTCGGCACCCTCAACTCTGACTTGTGCTGAACACCTCACCCTCGCTAGAAATAGCTCATTTTCTCCCCTTGTTGCACAATGTACTATTAACCTTTAAAGAGCCGGCCTGACCCATTTCGGGGACAGGAGGTAACTTGAAAACTCCACCCGAGTTTTTGGCTATTTATATACATAAATCATACCTTTAAAAGAATGGATTGCATAATATCTTCTAATTTTAATAAGATTGTTGATACTTCTACTCCAATGAGACAATAATATCAAGTTCCTTAGATTAAAATTTAAGTTTTTGCTATATTTTTATAAAATAGAGTCACGGAACACATCGATTTAAAACGTGTTATGTAAAATATATTGCGATACTCGCGCGGAGAGATCTTCCAAGTAAATACTCGTATTATCGTGAAGTTCACGTTTGAAAAATAACAGACGATTTTCGTTTTTTTTTTTTCATGCGTAATCTCGCTTACATGCGTGTGTGCGTCAAAATAAGAGTGGCGTAACCGCGTAAGTCATATCTGCAAAAAATTGAGATATGGATATGTTTGGATAACATTTGACATCGAATATCTTAAAACGATAAATATGTGACTTAATGTGATAAATATTATTGTTAAATAATATATATGTGGGTCAGAATGAGAGAGGCGTAAGTCACATATTTATCGTTTTAAGATATTCGATGTCAAATGTTATCCAAACATATCCATATCTCAATTTTTTGCAGATATGACTTACGCGGTTACGCCACTCTTATTTTGACGCACACACGCATGTAAGCGAGATTACGCATGAAAAAAAAAAAACGAAAATCGTCTGTTATTTTATAAATATACCTATTTATAAATATAAATACCTAAAGATAATTTAAGTTGCATTACATAAATGTTTTCCGTAATGTTTTGTAAATCTCGTGTTTAAAATCTTAATCTAATTCTCTGAAAAATTGACCCAATTTCAATTTTACTGGACTGTGACGATAATTTTTATCTTGAAATGAACGGAAGCAAGGTCCGATCAGCACAGCGCTACCTACCGCTTCTGCATCGACAATGTTGACAACAGCCGTCAAAATATAACTTATGAATATTTTCGATAAATATATAACCTACATTAAAGTCTATATATGTACAAGGAATATTAAAAACAAAATAAAATATATTAAATATTTATAACTTTAAATATAGTATTGCGAATAACGTCTAGTTTGTTCCTAGAATCCTATTCTCTAAATTTGAATAAGTGAAAATTCATTTATTACATGTCAATATTCACTTATTTAGAAAGTAAAAATTCGTTCACTGCGAATAAGTGAATATTCACTTATTTGAATTTAGAGAGTATATTATATCCTATAAAGTCTGCGATTTTTACTGTAATAATTACTGGAAAAATTGGTGATGAGCTACCAGAACAACGGTGAGAGTGGTATTTTTTCAGATTACAGTTTGCACTGTAATTTCCACCAAGAATTTCACGACAATTTTTCCGGAAAAAATGTCTTAGTAATATACTTATAAAAAAATCCAATTATAAATTTAATGAAAATTAGCTGGCTTTTAGAATAATATTTTATCTTATTATATTTCTCCAAGATAAATATAAAACAGATGTATCGAAGATTTATAAAACATTTTTAGAGAAATTTACAAGAATTTTGCTTATATTCAGCTAAGCTTATTGAAACTTCTTGGGAAGTCCAGTTCTGACGAGATCAAACATATAATCATCGTTTAAAAATTCATCAATGTGTATGCGTATGTGAGTGTAAAATTCAGCTGTATTAAATCGTTAAACAAAATCGAAAGTATTATTGCTATTGATATAGTACTAGTCCAAAAGCTCTTTTATGTTTTACTGTTAAAAGGATGCTAAATTAACCCACCGGCTACCGACAAGTGCGGGTCCGTTTTTTTCATTCAATTTCGAAATTTTAGAAGATATCACTTTGACACGCTATAGATTCAGTAAACAACTAAAACGTCCCTAGCGGAAATGAAAAATGTTAATAACTATAAAAAACTATAAATAACTGTGAATAACTGTAAATAACTGTAAATAACTGAAAATAACTGAAAATAATTGTTTGGTTTGAGACGTAAATAATGGTTATTTTACGGTAACTAACTGTAAATAACTGTAAATAACAGCAAAGAACTGTAAATGATTGTTAATAACTGTTGTCAGTACTTTTTTTCTACAATTACTAATTCACAAAAGTGTAAGTAACTGTAATTAATTGTAAATATCTGTGAATAACTGTAATTAACTGTAAATAACTGAAAATAACCATTATTTACGTCTCAAACCAAACAATTATTTTCAGTTATTATGAGTTATTTTTAGTTATTTACAGTTATTCACAGTTATTCACAAAATCGATTTCCACTAGGGGTGTAAAAGAAATTTTTCTTGAAACTCAAAATTGAATGAGAAAAACCGGCGCCTGCTATCGTCGGTAACAGGAGGGTCTCATATCACGTTAAAATAATTTATATTTTATAAAAAAATGTAGATGTATCATTAAAATGGTACCGTTGTAATATACGAATATTTATGAGTCTAGAGTTCCCGCAATAATTACTCTACAACTACGTGCGACACGGCAATAAAATAATACGTCAGTACTTACTTTAATAAGAAAACTTAAATTTCTATTTTCCATATCTACTCAAATCTACTTTCTATTAAAATTAGCCTCGACCCCGAATTCCTTAAACTTTTTAACCGAGTTCGTCTTGTTTATCAAGGCGCGCCGAACGAAGCGTATATCCACGCAATTTCACGCGCCAATTTGTCACACGGAGCACGAAATTAATTCCGAAAAAAAGCTGTCGTCCTTTCTCGCTCTATCTCTTTTCCTATCTCTCTCTCACACACTCTCTCCTTCACTCTCAATATGCATGTGGGCAAGAAGAATAGAACGACGCCGCTGCCAGTCTGGAAAAAAGCTCGTGTACCGGGCACGTGAGTCTAGAATATCAGGGGGCTAAGTGTAAAAACGCCATTAACAAGCCCGTTAGACGAGACTTGTAAATCAGCCACGGAATTACCGTTCGGCATGCAAACTCCGATCCACCGAGCGCCGCTCGCTTCTTTTTTTCGGTCGTCGCGTCGACACACTTGGGTGAGGTGCGCGTGTATATACATACAGCCACTCGACGGTGGCTTCCGCGGCCGGCAAATCCGCTAGTTTGTTGCCTCCTTTTCCACTCTCCCACCCTCTCTTCTGAGAGTTTGCAAGTTTTTGCCCCGGCTATGCATGGCTCTTGGGAGGCGATTCGGGGCGGCCCGTTACCATATAAATTGCCGCCTTAACGGGACAATCAGTTCGTCGGCAGTTCCGTTGGCGCGCTCAGCCATGGAGAAAGCGAGCGAGGAGCTCGGGCGTAACGAACGCGCGCACGCGGACAGGATGAGACAGAGTGAGACACGAGAGAGGGAGAGAGAGAGAGACAGTGAGAGAGAGAGAGAGAGAGAGATTCAATTTTCTAAGAAACTCTTTAGCGTTTGAGATACAGCCGCGAGCGTGGCGAAAGGACCGAGGGTAAACGGACAACGAAAAACTGTAATGGGGGTATGCGCGCGCGATGCTGCGAGAGCGAAACTGAATCAGCTCGAGATAAAGAGAGAGAGAGGGGGTGGGGGTGGGTGGGGGAGAGACAGACGCGCTGTCTCGTAGTATATCGCCCTTTCCCACAAGCGCTCTCGTGCGCGCGCCTATAGGAGTCATCTCCTACATGTCTACACACACATATATATATATATATATATATATATATATATATATATATACCGACACACATTCTATGTGTACCACAGTACGCATACTAGATAGATAGAGAGAGAGAGAGAGAGAGAGAGAGAGAGAGAGAGAGAGAGAGAGAGAGAGAGAGAGAGAGAGAGAGAGAGAGAGAGAGAGAGAGAGAGAGAGAGAGAGAGAGCTAGAGAGAGTGAGAGAGAAAGCACGCTAGGATTTGGGGCTGGAGCGCGCGCCGGATAAAGCGAGGGGGCGGACTGCCGGTGGTGGGAGAGAGCAGCGCCGGCGGGGGCGAAATAAGGATTCTGCGCGCTGCCGGCGCGCGCGTTCGCGCGAGCTCGTGCAGCATCCCTCGCGCGCGCACTCGTCAGTTGCAAGTCGGAAATTGTCGCGCGCACCGGCGACTGCTTGGCTGCGCACGCGAGAGTTGCCGGCGTAGGCGAGCGCATATACACACAGTGTTTATCTCTCGAGGCAGATGTGTCAACTCCGCGAGCGGCCCACTTCGCGTTGCCAATGCCGATCGCACGGATGACTCAGTGTACCGATTTCCTCGTTCTGCGCGCGACGTGTTCCCTACAATCTGCGAGTACCATGTGAAGTGATTGTTTCTTTTTTTTCACGGAAAAGAGATTGGAAAACAAATCATCGTATGTATGTACTTGACGCGGATCGGAATGAAAATTGCCCGGTGAGCTGTAAAATAATGGTGTGCAGTCGATGGGTATGAACACGAGGAGGTGTGAGACGCGGCGGTGAGACGCGCAGTCAGGCGAGAGAAGAAAACGAGCCAGAAAAGGAAAGGAACGATCGGGCCGCGAACCAACGAAGCGTGTTATATACCTACCGGTGTAGTGCCGAGTATTATCGTCGACGAGCGTGACGCGAGTGCGCAGCGAGCGATAAGAGAGGAAACGCGCGTGTCACGAGACTCGCCTCCTCCGTACGAGTACAGCTACGAAGGAGATAGAGCGGCACGGACGGACGGACGGGCAGCAGTGGTTTTCACCAACGATTAGGCAGCCGTGGCCGGCGCGTGGCGAAGACGGCAGGAGCGGCCGCCGGCAGCAGCAGCCGCGGAGATGGATAGCGGCAGCGCGCTGCACGGCGAACTTCGCCGGGCCCTCGTCTGCCTGCTAGTGCTACTCGTTGGCGGTAAGTCAGTGGGAAAATTGGGCTACAGGGGGGCTGCGCGCGCTAAAAAGTTTACCCAGCGCTACGCGAGAAACTTGTTAACAGCCCTCGACGAGCTACGAATGTGAGCGCGCGGGCGATTGTTTCGCGTGGCCGCGCGCGCGCGAGCGCTCATTTTTTAAATTTTATCAGAACTTTCGCAGAAGTCGAGGAGGAGGGAGCGAGAGCACATTTATCGATCGCGAAGTTTTAAATGTTTTTTAAGTACTTCTGGCTTAGTCCGACGCTTTCTCTCGCACGCGAGCGCGAGGGTTTCTTTTTTCTTTCTTCGCCCTTCTGCCGCATGCTTGTTATGCTTCTTTCGCGGTACTTGAAGGGAATTGTTTAAAACACGCGTGTGAGAGAGGCCGAAAGAGCGTGGAGAGGACAACTTTGATACTTTTGTGTGTTAAATTACGACCTATATAATTAAAATTTAATTGAGCCAGTGACGGGGTTAATGTATAGAGAATGGGCGCATGAGAGCGAGTGAGATTCGTTTAACCCATTATTAATATGCCACCGGCCGTTTAATGTATTCACAGTGTCAAGTTTGACGTTTATAATTTTCTCTCTCCCTCTCTGTCGACAATTTGCATTGCAGACGAAATTCCACAATCAAAATATAACGAAAAGCCATTGAGGATAGTTTTTCGGCTGGCCGAACCGCGCGCAATCACGCTCTTTCCCGAATTTCATAAACTGAAAATTCGCTTGGCTAAACTTTCCTAACTTGGCCGCTCCGCGCACGAAATTAATCGAATAAAGCGAGAGAAATTTCCCTCCAGCGCCGAGAACTTTTCTCCCGACGTCCGAATCTTGATTAAATCAATCATATTTTCGCTGGCCGGGAAAGTCGTATTGAACTTTTCGAAACGCCAAACCCTGCGAGAGAGAGAGAGAGAGAGAGAGAGAGAGGTATGGACGAAGGGGGAAGAAAAATGAAAAAAGCAGAAAGGACACTTTATCAGGAGTTATCGGAAGTCGAAGTTTCATAAGGGGGTAGTCGGATATATAACCGGGGCGCGTGCCGGGCAGAATGACGTTGCAATTTTTTCGGAGACGGTAATCCTGTTCGGGTATATATATTTCTCACGGCAATACGCGGCGAAACGTCGCTCGCTCTATATCTGCAATGTTGCCCCCGCCGTGATCACGTGCATCACATACGGCACATACGTGCTCATCGAAGACTGTCGTCTCTCCGCAACCGTAGCGCATATTTCCTCCGCCTATCTATATAGCGTGCGCACGATGCTTCTGCGCTGCATTCTCTTGAAATTAAAACAGCCCCGTGAGGCATCGAACGACCGGCTCGCCCTCCCTTGTTTCTTCCTCGCCTGTTTTTTTTTGCTCCAATATAACCGCGTGCATCCTCCCCCCGTCGCTTTTTTCAATCAGAAAAACCGCACGGTGGAAAGAGAAAGCCTCCTGCGGATTTAGCCGGCCTTTCCCTCCCTCGAGCACACAATCTGTCCATCTCTCTTTTTTGCTCCTCCCCTCTCTGTCTCCTCTCGCGACGGCGACGAGTGCGGGGCCTCCGCAGGGACGGCCGGGTGGTCGAGTGTCCCGCGTGTCCTGTTATCGTTGGCGAACATAACCGGCCCGATTTTACCGCGTTATCGGTCGCCCCGCGACGTGTACCAGAGACACAGAAATAAGCGTTGAAGAATTAATGATTCGGACATGCCCGAGGCACGCGCATTGGCCTGGTAGCGATTTGCTCTTTTTTTACGCTCTGTCGAGCAAGTGAGAAGCTCCACTATACGAGGAGGAAGTCTTCAACGTGCCTCAAGTGATTCGGGAGTGAATGATGATCTTGAGGGAATCGATCCTTTCGCCTTTTTTGATTTAGTTCACTTTTAAACGTATAGAGAAAGCACAGAAAGCGTTGTAAATCTGCTCAAAGATACCTACCGTCTTGGCTGATATTACTTTCTGCTAAGGCTTTTTGACATTTTTATGAAAGAGAAAAACAACGAACTGAGGCAGCAAACATGTACAGGGTAAAGGCTCTCAATATGGCACACTGAATTTTAAATGGCTATAAAAATTGAACAAAATATTATTTTAAGGTTTAGGAGTAATGAAGCTCTAGAAAAATACGTTAAAAATAATATTATACCCGGGTAGAAATATAATCATCAATTAAACAATAGATTCTGAATAACGGCTATCATACGAAATATAATCTAACTGAAGGCAATTATTATTTTCATACTTTTTGATAATAGTAATAATATAAAGTTTTGAATTAGCTATAGAGTAGTAAACTTTTTAGCATGATTTCGTGTCCAGATTAAATTATAACAAATTTTTTTATGCATCTTTTTAAAAATTAAACTCTTCTACCTTGAATATTTTTTTCTTGAAAAGGATTTAAAGAACTCTTTTATTAAAAAAATTCTTGAGGAGTTATTAAAATTGAATAATCAATGAGATCCGAGTACGATATTGAAATTATTATTTATTTTCAAAGTAACTTTTTTTTCTTCCAACTTTGTATTTTCATTAAATTTTCTGATACATAGTGCAAAAAATTCCCAGGATTTACTATGATAACCTTTTTAGCTAAATGATTTAATGTGAATGCTCAAAATTGCCATAAAATATTGTATAGTATAAAAAAGAATATATGAATCCATCACTTCCTCTGTAATCTTAGTGTCAACTCAAGCAAACAATTAAATTTAATAAGATAGATAATGATTCTATCATTAACACTAATTAAGAATTTCACTGATAAAAATGTTATCTTTTTTAAAAATAATAAATGTAAAACCAATAAATACGTAAGCTTATGAATTTTTAGCAAGAAAAATATTTGCTGTTACAAACATTATTTTTTTAAACTTTATTTATTTCCTTAAACACATGTTAGCTCAGTCGCCTAAAGTTTTGGACTAAACATAGATGGGTTTGAACCCAAGCTGCGGCGACTGACTGGAACTTCAGTGCTGAATTTTCCAAAATTCAGAGTTTTCATGTGTTACTGTAGCTCTGGCGGTTCAGAAGCCTCTTAAAACTATAGGTATGTATCCATGGCTATATGAGGTAGGAAAGGCAGATCCATTGCGTACAAAGTACTCATTAGCCAAACGCTGTAAAATTGTATAGACTAACATATAACAATAAGGACTTAAAATATCTGTAAAAAACGAGAAACAAAACTTATATCGTGTATTTGATTGTGATTCTAATGTTTAAAAAATACGGAGTAGATGAATTTGTCAGTAAAGTCCGACGGAATGAACTGTAACTGTTATGGAATTCACCCATTTGGAATGTTTCAAACTTTTACAAAATACATTTTTTTATTTTAAATCTACAAACAATCCAATACAGGATTCTTTTCCAAATAAGCAATATACAGGAAATAATATTTGTATAACTAAAACTCTATAAATTTGCCTACATTCATAGCGTAAGGATTCCGTTAAAAATAAATGAAAATGTCAATTTGTCCAATAACTTTCTAATTCAGTAAACTAGTCAAAATAAAGCAAAATAAAAATAATCGCGCCAGTGGTCACAAATATACTCTTCTATGCGGTTTTCAGCGCAAGACCCATACATTCAATAATTTAAAACTCGCGCAACCATGCAGAAGCAATAATTTAGCCGAGCTCTGCTGGCCTACAGCGAGCTATTTCCATATCGCGGGGCAATTTTTTCGACGTTTCCAAAATTGAATCGTCGACAGGGACATTCAAAAGAAAGCTCATGGTAGCCGAAACTGACGTATCGATGATTTATAAGAGCGCTCTCAAGCGGGCCGCGTCGGCGTTCCCACTAGAGGAAATAAAAAATCTCCAAATTCGCACATTGCGCAAAGCGCTTGCTCCCGTACTTTTTTTTTGTTTCGGTGCTCGATTTTTTAATTTCCAACGAGCTTTCACCTTTCCTCTTCCCGTAGAGCGATTTTTCACCGCACGTGCTCGCACTTTTTTCTCTCTCTTTCTCTCCGCCTCTTCCTGCCCCTCTCTCTCTCTCTCTCTCTCTCTCTCTCTCTCTCTCTCTCTCTCTCTCTCTCTCTCTCTCTCTCTCTCTCTCTCTCTCTCTCTCTCTCCTCTCGACGCTCGAGTTTAAGCGACAAAATTAATAATGAAAAATAATGTCGTTCGAGAGCTGCAGCAGCAGCAGCAGCAGCAGCAGCGCAGCGGCAACTTGTCAGCGTAAGAATCGCCGTAATCTCTGCGCGCACTCAAGATGTGCTATATATATAGCGGCGCGCACCTGCGCGAGTCCGGGCTACACTTCCCCGGAGATAGAGGCCACGCGAGCGCGTACAGTAACACATGCATACCTTGTTCTTTTTTCGTTCGACACCTTTTTCTTTTTAGTGGGACACGCCTGTTCCCTTATTCGCGCAGCGCGTGTTATACTTTCGAGCCACTCACGCGCGCGCGCTCTCGGTCTCCCCCTGGCCCTCTCTCTCTCTCTTTCTCACGACTTTTTCTCTATTTGCGGATTCGCGTGCATGTGAGCTGTGGCTAAAGGGGCTAGCGCGCGCAAAAGAGGTGCCTACCAGCAAGAAGGAAGGCGGGGGAGAGTAAAACGCTTGGGAGACAGAAGTGGATGAGGGGCAAGAGCGAGAGAAAAATACAGCCGTCAAGGGGAAGAATGAAGATGAGGGAGAGCGAGAGAGCAAAAAAGAGAGCAGGCGATACATGCGCGGCCAATGTATATGTACGTGTAGTGTGGTGCGCGTGCTATGAAGATGAGACTCAGCGGCGCGAAAAAGAAACATCAAAGTACGCGCGCGCGGCCGACTACGAGCGAGAAAGCAAAATACGCCCAAGCTGCTGCAATGCTAAAATTTGTTGAGATGTCAAAAAAGGGAGACGAGAAAAAAAGACTCGACTGAAGAGAATAATTACGCGAATTTGCGGTACGCTAGCTCAGTTCCTTTGCGGCGAGAGTACGTCGCTAAAGATCATCGGGAACTGAGCGCGGGTGCACCTCCTCTGTTTTTAAAGAAAACGAGCCTTTTTGATGTCCCGAGGAAGTAAAATTTAGACGTTAGTATTCATTAGAGAATCTTTTTCAGAATAAGCTAGAATTGTGCTTCCTATAAGAATGCCTATGAAAAAGTTTGTCATAATTATTAGGAGAAACTTTTAATCAATTATTTCGTATTTTAATTAGATCGTTTTACAAAATGAGCGCAGTGCACAGTTCACTGTTAAATTTGTAAATAGGCATTAAAACTGCTACAAGAAGCATATAATAATCTTTAATATTCAAAAAATTATTTATATTTTGCTATAAATTTTTGTGAAATTTTCACTTAAAATCTTTAAACAAATTTCCAATGGTCAGTTTACTATTTTTATATGCAAAATAAAAATCTATAGCAGCGATATAAGGGCTAAAATGTAAGATAATAATGTGTGATAATATAATAATAAGTACTTCTTAAAAAAACATTGGCCCCAGCTATAACGTTTTTTCGTAACATCTTATAATTATTGTTATGGAATATGAGTACAATGATTTATAACACTATTTATAACAACATTATTAGATTATTTTATATCAATAAAAATTACAATTTACATGCAAAATTTCTTTGAGATATAAAAGTTGAATCTTATTCCGTGACTCATTTTCAAGTTACAAATGCGCAAAATTGATTGCTCCAGTTTGACTGTTTATTCAGCTTATTTATTTAGAAATTTATAACTGGACGTGTGAGGTGAAACTCAAAAAAGTACACGAGAGTAAAAAAAAAAAAAAAAATATATCAATAGCGGCATTTGTCCATGCCTCCAATCCACGGGTATGTATGCCATTGAAATTGCAATTCATCTAGATTGCTTCAAAGCTTGTCACGATTGTTGACAATCAGGATTTGGTAACTGACGAAGCTTCGCATGCGCGCGCTGCTGCTACTGATATCAGCAAGCACGCTTCCTGTCTCTTTTCAGCGCGTGCTACCGGAGGGAGACAGAAATAATAGACGCGAGACAGACAGAGTGTGCGTATATGTATGTGTGGGTGCGTATGTGTGAGAGAGAGAGGGAGAACAAACTGCACTGCCATGCTTCAACCAAAACTAACGAGTCTCTATACATTTGAAATGTTCATATCGAAAAATTGCCATAACAAGTGTGCACTTCGTTCTGGAAATTGGTTTATTAAACATTACCGAGCCATTTTGCATACGTCTACGTTTCTATACACGCAATCACCTATACGACAGCAAAGCTTTTACTTAAGTATTGCTGCTGCTTGTAACTCCGTTAATTAATTGACAATACCATAGTGCACCAATATTGTGCAGTGAACGCAATATTATTTTCTGATAATTAAGAAACACAGTGGTTCCTTGACCACGCGTACTCTATTTACTCATTCGTTTATTTAGATTCGGCAACGAAAATGGACACTGGCTGTTATGGCAATGCTCTCTGTACGGTAAGTTCACGCATAGTTCATAACTCTTGCGGGAGCATCGCTAGAATGCAAAACTCGTAATGCGCCGAGGCACATTGAATGAGGGGCAAATATTTAAAGTGCCGCGATATATATATATATATATATATATATATATATATATATATATATATATATATATATATATATATATACTCTGGCCAAACATTTCGACGACCAAATAATATTTTCGTTTCCACTTGAATGCGGTCTGAGTGAATCCACAACTGAAATAATTCTGCCACCATTGCACTTTCTTTGTTTTTTATCGCTTTTCAACGAGATTTATTATGTCAAGAATGGTATTATTATCTTACTTATTTGAGTGAGTTTAGTTTACACACCCTGACTTATATCGAACTTCTTATATAATATCTTTGTTTCTTGTAAGCAAAAATGGATTCATATAGCAGAAATATATATTTTGATGTAATAATATTTATTTAATACGAGTGAATAACTAATATGAAATTATAAACAAAAATATAGACGTCGATAACACAAATAATTGGAGTTGAGAAGGATCATTTTTTAAAATTGTTTTTATTATGTAACATATATGAATTAATAAATCTTTTTAATTTTCCATGCGATTCGTATTTTATGTAATTTAAGGATTTTTCATATTTACCTTGAAAGATACCATATAAAATTTGTATATAAAATACTAAAGCGAATTTCGCAGAACAGTCAATGTTCATAATATTAATGAAATAAATTTTGTGTTTTTACATCATATTTGTATTATTATATAACTTGTATTCAGAGCGCTACCGCGTTCTTTGATTTTTATGTAAAAATTCAAGTTGGATAAAAAAAAATTATGTTTTCTTGTATTTAACGGCTAAATTTTTTTCTTGCTATATATATGTAAAAAGATTAATATACCTATCAAGCAAAGTATCAAAGAAGTCCTCGCTGTCACTGACCAAAGAAATCAATAAATCCATGTAGCTAATTCACAAAATCACAGGTAATTATTATACCATATTATATTAAAATAATTTAAATGTGATGACCGTCTTCGTGTACATCATTTCTTTGAGTTACTCGAGGAGCTGCACTTCGAAGTAAGTTCCTGTAAGCTTCAATTTGGTGGACTGCGATAAGGAACCCTCCGTCCGCGTATTCTAATCGCGAATCATTTTCCCACTTACACGTGCCGTGCACCACAGGATCTTTTCTGCCTTTTCTTCTTATCCAAATAAGTCAGAATGCCCAGCGCATATTATTACCAGCAATTACGTGTAATCGAGCTCGTTATGGTTTCAGACACAACCGCGCGGGCTGGCGTCGCACTGAGGGCAAGAAAGATGACGGAGGAGAGAGAGGGAGAAAGAGAGAGAGGGAGAAAGAGAGAGAGGTAGAAAGAGCGAGAGACAGAGAGAGACACACACACACAGAAAGAGAGAGGAGAGAGAGAGAGAGAGAGAGAGAGAGAGAGAGAGAGAGAGAGAGAGAGAGAGAGAGAGAGAGAGAGAGAGAGCTTGATGGGACAGAGAGCGCGCGGACACGATGAAAAGCCAAAGAGGAAGGTGGAGGTACAGGAAAGGAAGCCGTGAAAGAGGTAGCACACGAAACAGCTAGGAGAAGAGAGGGAGAGAAAGAGAGGGAAAGAGGAACTGGCTGGGTGGCAACTGCGGCGGCTGCTGTTGGTAATGGGAAACGAATTCACGTTTCCCGGGAATTTTTTTATTCATCGCTCGCAAATTGTTCCTCCTCTGCTGCCGGCTGTGCGGGAATAGTCTCAACCTCGCGCCCGTCCACTCATTAACGCGCCTGCGAAGAAGCGAGCGCGAGAAAAGCCTGTGTCTTTCTCTCTTTCTCTCTTGCTCTCTCTCTCACTCTCTCTCTCTCTTTCTCTTGCTCTCCCTCTTTCTTTCCCGTTTGTCCAGTGCTGTAACGAAGCTACACCGGCCCAAGTCCATTAGTTCGTTAGGTCGGCGCGATTTTATTCTGGCCGGAAGCGGGAGCCGCGGCGCCGCTATAGGAAGAGTCGCGGTGTAAGAAAAAAAGCGCACGAGATGCTACAGCAATGCTGAAGAGACGGGTGGTGGACAAAAAGGAACATACAAGCGTTGCCTGGTAGATTAGCGTGAATTACTGGTAGTGCGCGTCGACTTAGAAATTTTATCTCGTTACCATAATTATAATGCGTCGAAGAAGTTAAATTCGCTAGGAAATGTTTATAATAGGAGTGACTCGGACAGTGAGCGAGCAAGCTAGCGCTCGGAGATATTCGTAGCACCTTTTTTATTTCACGTCTTCCATGCGCGCTGTCTCGCGTTGTCATTTTATCCGTCCCATTTGTTTTTCTTGCTGTTTTGCTAGTCTATTGAAACTAGCGGTGCGTTAATTCGAGACCTTTGTTTTTTCTTTTTATAATGCCGTTTTTGTGATTCATTATTGGGAAAAGTTTCTTTTCCATAAATGGTTTATACCAGGTAGGGCACACGCCCGATACGACGGCATTTAAGGTTTATTATTAAAAACTTGCTGATTGAAAAGAATTCGTAGAATTGATCGACTATTACGGTATAATAGTAGTAGTAAGAACTGAGTCACTGATTTGTGATTATATTTAAATTTTCTGAAAAACTATATCTTTATTTTAATAAATTTTTAATTTATTTTAATTAAATATTTTTTTCTTTTCAATGACCACTCAAATATATTGATTAATTATACTTTTGATGTCATTCTTAAAATGGTCAATATCGTCGCTTTCGAACCAAAAGGCGTTATCTGGGAATCCAGTTGAAAAAGGCGTTATCTGAGAGTCTATATACTATTGTTTTTTTCTTACCTTAAAAAATCACTGATTATTTAATTTTCAAAAATTCTAGAACTTTTATAATAATATATCAACCTTTATTTTTTTGATAATTTACGAGTGGTTTATTCGTCGGTTTATTTTTTTTAATAATGTACTAGTGGTTCCATCGGACGTCAATATAAGTAGAGGTGAAAAGATCATTGCGCGAGATAATGCTTTCTTCAACTGAACTCCCAGATAACGCCTTTTTCAACCGGACTCTAAGATATCGTCTTTTTAAACCGGACTTCCACATAACGCCTACTTAATCTGGACTCCCAGATAAAGCCTTCTTAAATTCGACTTCCAAATAATGCATTTTGGTTCGGAAGCGACGATATATCGTTGCCGTTAACACGCTTTGTTATCCACATAAACGTCATTTGACATCAGCCGATTTTTCGTAAAAAAGTGACTTGTCAGATACACAAGTGCGGAACGATATTTGAAAGTAGTACTAACCAATAATGACATATATATATATATGGGATATCTCAGGTGAAGTCAGCAGCTCAAAATTTTAAAATCGCTCAAAACTCGTTTTCTTTTAGTTTTTTATGAAAAAAAAAATGTTTCTCAAATTTTAGGTCGATATTTACAAAAATAAAAAAGCTATGCAAGATTGAAAATTCAATTTTTTTGCAATTTTTGGTTAAAATCCAAGATTATTCATTTTTTAATTCAAAATCTTGAAACTTTTTGTATAGAACATTGATTGGCAAAAAGTTTGAATTTTTTCTGTAGAATGTGCCAGTATTTATTTTATGACCCTTTTTGAAAGTCTCTGATTGGCTGCTTCTTAGTATACCTTCATCGAAGCATATTGAGGCTGCGGCCAAATATTTTTTATTCGACAAATTTTTTTTGTATTCTTCTTCGAGAACCCTTCAAAATGCTTTTTTGATCAACACTGGCCGAGCAAAGGGAAAAAAGTTACAATTTTTTGAAATATCAAGAAAAATCCATAATTTCAATTTTTGATAACATGATTAATGAAACTGAATATTATTCATACATCTTATGGCATGGACCGTACCACTGAATTTTGATAGAGCATCAAATAGAACATTATATATATCTATTTTCAATAATATTAGGCTTACACAATAAGAGATACCTAATTATTTAATAATAAATTAAGCTGTAGAGGTTAATTACTATAAATCTGTCAAAATGAAATCAGGCTACAGACTCATAATTTCATTCATAATTAGGTATCGCTTATTGTGTAAACCTAATATTATTGAAAATAGATATTTATAATGTTCTATTTGATGCTCTAACAAAATTCAGTGGTACGATCCATGCCATAAGATGTATGAATAATATTTAGTTTCATTAATCATGTTATCAAAAATTGAAATTACGGTTTTTATAAATATATATAAAATAAATTTTGCTTGATATTTAAAAAAATTGTAAATTAAAAAAAAATAAAATTATAAATAAAATTATAAATAAAATTTATAATAGAGCAGTATTTGTGTCTTGTTATTGGAATATACACTGCATAACTGTCTGTTGCCTGATTTTATTTTGACAGCTTTATAGTAATTAACCTCTATAGCTTAATTTATTATTAATTCATAATTAGGTATCGCTTATTATGTATGCCTAATATTATTGAAAATAGATGCTCTAACAAAATTCAGTGGTACGGTTCATGCCATAAGATGTATGAATAATATTCAGTTTCATTAATCATGTTATCAAAAATTGAAATTATGGATTTTTCTTGATATTTCAAAAAATTGTAATTTTTTTCCCTCTGCTCGCCCAGTATTGATCAAAAAAGCATTTTAAAGGGTTTTCGAAGAAGAAACCAAAAAAATTTTGTCGAATAAAAAATATTTGGCCGCAGCCTCAATATCCTTCGATGAAGGTATACTAAGAAGCAGCCAATCAGAGACTTTCAAAAAGGGTCATAAAATAAATACTGGCATATTCTACAGAAAAAATGCAAACTTTTTGTCAATCAATGTTCTATACAGAAAGTTTCAAGATTTTGAGTTAAAAAATGAATAAACTTGGATTTTAACCAAAAATTGTAAAAAAATTGAATTTTCAATCTTGCATAGCTTTTTTATTTTTGCAAATATCGACCTAAAATTTGAGGAACATTTTTTTTTTCATAAAAAACTAAAAGAAAACGAGTTTTGAGCGATTTTAAAATTTTGAGCTGCTGACTTCACCTGAAATATCCCATATATATATATGTATATGTGTATGTGTGTGTGTGTGTGTGTGTGTGTGTGTGTGTGTGTGTGTGTGTGTGTGTGTGCGTGTGCGTGTGCGTGTGTTATGAAGATTATTTAATTTTTACTCGTGTTGTTTTGTTCGACAACAAAAAAAGTATTTTTTTTTTTTTTTTTTGAAGTATTGTTTTCAGAAAAACTTTTCAATGCCCCATTTAAATAATGTAAAGCCATTGTTGAAAATTATATTATTACAAAAACAAATAAATTGAATCATAAAAGATCAAGAGTACAATCCCATAAATTGCATGACATTTCACCACTTTGTGAAAATTACAGGTCAAAACTTCAGTTTGTTTATGCATAATCCTTTTACCTTTGGGAATAATAAATTAAATTTAGAAAAGATAGGTGCTGATAAATTTGCAGCCATTTTTTAAGTGGTTAATATAAATTATATTGGAAATTGATGTGTGTTTCTTTTGTTTTGAGCAAAATTTTGAGCGAAACTTAAACTTGCTATTGGGAAAAAGTTATTTTATTAAATCATAAAAAACTTAAATGAGTATAGAATCTCTTTGAATTTCATACTATTTATTATCAATAGTAATTTATGTAATGGGACAATTAACTTTGAGATTAATATTTTTAGTTCAATGTGAATAACTGTAACTACGGTTTTACAATAAAATTAAAATTTCTTAAAAACGAAATTAAGATTTTGTATTTATCTGCCAAATTCTTGCCTAACATTTCGGTATGAATGTATTTATCGCATTTATGAAGCACGTAAACATTTTTATTGAAAATTGCTTCATTAAACTGCAACATAGCTCTTGATAGAAATCTGATAACCTTTTTACCTACGACTTCTTCAATAATTCAATTTATTGACTTTAGTACCCTGAATGAAAAATCTATAGAACCTTAATTCTTATCAATAATTAAAATTTACATTATTTTTACATTATTTTTACTAAAAATTAGGGTATATTACCGTGACATGTTAATACTAATAAGAACTTGGATGAGTTATCTAGAAGCTTATATATTTATATTTCCATCTCTGGTATAAGAAAATAAACCAACTTCGTTGGTTAACATGTTAATCAAATGGAGGCATTTCTACTTAAGTTTAACATTGAAATTTAATTAAAACTATTTAAAACTATGATTATATTTTAAAACATATATCATATTTTATTTTCATATGTATAAATAGTTATTCCTCATCGACAATAGCAATATAATCATGGTGTTACGTTTTTAATTTAAAAATTGACAATCAGTTCGCCAACTGTTGGTTGACATTTCTACCAGGGATACATTGAATTCTTATTGTTAATACTTAAAAAAAAATATATATATATATATATATATATATATATATATATATATATATATATATATATATATATATATATATATATATATATATATATATAAGTATAATAAAAATATTTATTCAGAAATCACAATATAGTACTCAAACGCAACATTCTTTTTAGCTTTTGTTTTTGTATCCAACAGTACTTAAACCGGTCTGACAATCCTCTTAAGAAATTACTTTTAAACGCTCATTTATCGAAACTTTCTCGCATTAGTCCGCTCACTCGTCGCCTACACCGGATATTATAATATCGGATCGGCAGCAACCGTTTATATATATATACGTACATACACACAGTAGCCTCCCGCCCCACACTGCCGTTACCGCAACGTCGCTTCGCCTTTCGCGGTTTCCTGAATTTCATTTAAATCTCGAAATGTGTCGAGAGCGTAACCTCGACGTCGGCGGCCCTTACGGCGCGCGCGCACGTTTTCTTTTCTATACACTCGACTTTGCGCACATGCCAACTTTTGATCGAGTTTCGTTTTACCGCATATCGCGTGAAAACTGTCAGAACCTGGACATAAAACGCGCGGGAAGAAAGTATGTGGCGCGATCTGTTGGAAGAGTTAAGATTTCGATTGATTTCTTCGCGAAAATGTTTTGCGAGGGCGCGCTTTCTATAGCTATGTGTATGTGCGCTCACGCTTACTTTCTCCTTAGAAAGAATCAATTTTGAGAGTTTTGTTATATTTTCTCAACGACTTGTGTGAAAATCAAATATCTGTTAATTACGAAAATAAATGAAGCGGCAAGTATTTATAATTCTTTACGTATCTTTTTATAATTCTTTTGTAATTAGTATATAAAATTACATGCAAATAATAATAAAAATAGTTATTTTTCATGAACACAAATATTTAATTATTTCATTCCATCGTAAAAAACCGCTGCCAATTCATTGGCACGTAGCTTCCTCAAACTTAATTTACTGATTCCTTTAATTAATTTTTAATTCCAATATTTAAAATTTAATACTTCAGAAAGACAGAAACAACAAAACTCCAACATAATTTATTCAAATTTTTATAGATTATATAGATTCTGACCAATCACCATGATCATTTCTGACCAATCACCAAAGCTCAATGACTGTCATTTTTGTATTCATGGATTGTAAATTATATCTATTAGTTATTGTCAAATTGTTGTAAAAATGACCGTCATGTAAGCAATGTCGGTAATTTTTATATTTATATATTGTAAATTATGATTATCAATGACGATAAAGTTATTGTCAAAATTACTTTAAAGTTAGAGAATTTTGTCAAACGATCATTCCACATTAATGCACAACTTTTTACGTAATTTTCATCTCGTAAGAGATAGATGAAATTATACATTTTCACATAAAATTAAAATTCGAAAAATAAATTTTTCACGAAAAAAATTGGAAAAATTTTATGGAAAATATTAACTTGTAATTTTTTCATGGCCAATTCATATTCAGTGGTAGAAATGTACCCATTCTGTACCACTATCACTGAGTATGAAATTGGTAGATGTCGGACAACAAATTTATTTTCGTGTTACGTTGGACATTGAACGTTAACACGTTATTTAGCAAATTATTTAGCAAGTTAACACGTATAACTATTGAATGTGTTATGTGGAAAGGCTGTTATAATGTGAGGGGTTGTATTTTAAAAAATTTGATAAAGACAGATTTTTGTTTTCATTTTTCAATTTTTCAAGTTTTACATTTTTGTTAATAATAAAAAACCGCGATAACTAAAAAATTTTTCTTTTTAGAAAATATAAATATTTTAATTCTCTTTCAAATGCTACCCATCCCATTCAGATACACAGAGCCATCCTCAAGAAATAGATTTTAAAAATGTCTAGAAAAATTTTAACCTCAAATATCTCTGAAATTTATGAACCAATCACTTTGCCAAAAGAACTCATCCGAGAACTATCAATAATATACCTCTACAATGAATTTTGAAGCGAATAAAACAATTTTACTCTTGTAATAGTTGAACATATAAAACTCATTTTTTTTCATTTTTCAATTTTTACGTTTTTGTTAATAACAAAAGAACCGTGATAGCTGGAGAATTAATTTTTGTTTAGAAAATATAGGTAATTTAATTCTCTTCCGAATACCACCCACCCCATTTAGATACATAGAGCCGTTCTCGAGAAATTACGATTTAAAAAAAAATTGAAAAAAATTTTAACCTCAAAAATCTTCGAAATTTATGAATCAATCCTTTTGCCCAAAGAACTCACTCGATTGGTATACAAAATCTACCCCTACAAAGAATTTCAAAGTGATTAAGCCAATTTTACTATAGTTATTGAACGACCAAAAAAAAATCACTTTTTTTATAAATTATTTTTTTTCTCAAAAAATAATGAATAAAAAAACCTAAAAATTTAGTAAGTTATAGTACTTAATATCCTTTATAACCAAAAAAATATTCATGTTAATATCTTTTTTTAATTTCGAAATATAACCTAGTTACAAAAAATTACGTTTTCATCAATAACTTATGACGAAATATAGCTACCGACTTTTTTTTTTTAAATTGTAGATAATTTTATCCTACATACAGAGAATCCATGATATATAAACAATATTTGTTCTAAATATTAAAAAAATCGAAAAAAAATTTTGAAAATTAAAAAATGGCTATAAAAAAAAAAATTAAATTTTACAAAAATAGAATATTGACCCCAATTGTGGAAGCAAAATCTAAAAAAATGATCACTCTCCCGTTAAAATCGGTCCAGTAGATCATGAGATATCAGCGTATACGGACATACACACACACACACCACACACACACACACATACACACACACACACACATCCATACGGACATTTTCTAAAAATAGTGTATTTCGATTCCAAATTTGCTAAATAACATTTCTAACACATTATCTCATAAACTTTTTTTTTACTATCACAAAGCTTCCTCTATGAGGAAGCAATATGATATTACCAGCACATAAAATAGATGGAAACGTCAATAGAATATAAACATAAATTGACCCGAAATATAAGTTCTGACTTCTTTTATATATTTTCTCAATATAGGTGTATTTATTCTCTTGATTTATTCTTTTCTTAGACAAATACCAATTGAAATTTTGCAGAAAATTTATTATTAAAAATTGAGATTTAATTAATTTTACTCTTTTGTAGTTTCTGTAAAATTCTTGTAATTTTTGTAGAATCGTTCTGTTTTTATTCAAGTTTCAGTCTGAAATTAAATCGGGTCGAAGCTTTAATAAAAGAATCGAACTAAAATAAAAGAATATACGGTTTCTCTTAGAATCGAGCTTAAAATAGATGCATAATGGAAGGCCTCGTAATTATCAAAAATTATGCAGAACCAGTACCGCGGAGTTTTAATTAAACTTTTGTAGTGCAGCGATGAAAATTCCATAAGACAATCCGGTAGCAGATAGCAGCAACTGTTTTTGTTATCATTGCTTTACAATCGCGAGGGCGCGCGCGCAACTCTTCAGAATGCCGCCTGATTACTTCAAATGAAAACACGGGTAAAAAAACTTTTATTAACGAAAGACCCCGTCGTCCTCCCTCGATCGCCTTGTTTTTAATCACGCGCGTCCTCTCCCTGTCAATAACGATGTCTCTCTCGAAAAGGGTCACGATTGAAATTCAGCAGCGGATCGAAGTCATTTTCTCTACCTCGCATTCTCTTCGCGTTTTCTACTTGCAACGCTGTCTATACGGTAGGGATAATTTTGTGTACAGACGCACCGATGCGCACCACGGAGTGAGCGGAGGTTTATCAATTTTTTATCTATCATAAAATTTCCCTTTATTTTTGCCACGTTTTCACATAAAAACCGAGCGATAAAGCCAGAAAGAGCGAGGGACGAATCAAAAACAGAAAGAGAGCTATTGCGCTTATATTTGTTGTATCCTTTATTACGGCTTCACCTTATTTTGATCCACTGGTCTGGTAGACGGGCGGAGAACTCTCTCTCTCTCCCCTGGCGTATAATGGAACTTGATAAAACCCGCGGAGAGAAATGAGCCAGAGCGAAAGAGAAAGAGAGGGAGGATGAGAGCCGCGCGACAGTGGAAGCTATAGGGGATGGAAAATGCAGAAGTGGGAAAGAGCGAGGCAAAAGGAGAGGTTCGAGGATCGGGAGAGAGAGAGAGAGTGAGGAGGGGAAGGGGAAGAGAGAGAGAGAGAGAGAGAGAGAGATGCAGCACGCGCGTGCTACTGGGCCAACGCCGACTACTACACTGCGCGACGAGGTACGGAGAGAATGGGCTCGCGAGGGCAAAATTATCGCGGTTATTGGCCAGAGTAAAATCCTCACGGCCAAGACCGTAAAACCGTTTTCGGAGAGACCGGGAAATCCCCCTTTTATGAATGTGGCTGGGTGGAGCCGAGATAGTCTCGACCGGAGAATGAGATAGAAACGCCGAGGGACGATGGAGGGCAGGAGAGAAGAAAGAGAAAGAACGGGAGACAAAGGGATGAACGTCAGCGTTTGGACTGATTAGGTACATTCTTTTCGCGAATAATCTATAATTCCGATCCGCCGCGGTTTTATTCAGTCGCGGTCGCTGGACGGCGAGTGTTGATGAGTCGGCGAGGCCCTGCGGGCAAAGCTAGATGACAATCCGATTCTTTTGTGCTATCTCGATCTTATTTCAAAAGATTTATTTTAAGTCGGCTTTAATTTCCTTTTGTCACAGCCGTCGTGCAGCTTTAAAAAAACGCGCCTTACCGTCCGCCCGGCCCTTTAATCACTTTTTCCTTATTGTGGTAAACAGTTAATGCGCGGCCCTCTCTGTAATTGTGTATCCACATATTCAACTGTAGTTGCTCGAAAAATAAACTGTGTACTTAATAGCTATTATGGCCAATTTATCGTTTTTCCCGTGGCTGATTGTTAAAGGTCTTCATTGTTTAAAATATATCAATAGAAACTGTAAAACTATACTCTGAGTTCATGAAAAAATTTTGAGAACTTATTTAATATAAGACCTATTTAACTACTTGTGCATACTAAAATTTTTAAAATTTTTACTTATAATTGAGTATATCTTATAAAATTTTCTTAGAAACATATTATAAAAGAACTGATACGTGAACATAAGGCTGAATAACAAACTAGATTTGAATATTTCAACAATAATGACAGAGGCCCACAAAAGAGAAAGTGGTAGATTCCAAAGACTAACCACCAATCTGCGTGTATTTTGGCCCCCTAAACATGATTCTGCGGTCAGAATTGGTCCACCACGTCTGAATTTTGAGATATCTAAGGTACAACATTTTCGAGATATCTTAAAAAACAAAGCGAAAACAATTTGGTGATTCACTTTTTCTACAAAACAGTGTAGTTTCGCTTGTGCCGTTCAAGACCAACTTTGAATCATCCCTCGAGAACTTTTTTCTCCGGGATCTAAATATATAGATTTTGAAATAGAAATATTTAAGAGCTATGTGCGAGTTTTCAAAATTCAGACATTTAGATTTCGGAGAAAAAATATTGTAGAGAGATAAGAACGTTTTTTTAAAGAAAAAAATGATTAAAACAATGTTTTCGCTTTGTTTTCTAAGTTATCTAAAAAATCTTAAATTATGTTTAGGGGTCCAAAATACACACACATATGGTGGTCTAGTCTTTAGAACATACCACTTTTGTCTTTTTGTGGTCCTGTTTTATTATAATAAACATTGTAGGACATACAACAGTTTCTAAGAAGAATTCTCTGATGGAAAATTAACCAGTTCTTAATCAGAAATTATTGTAATAATAATTATTATTCGTTTAAATATTTCATTATTGAAAATAATAGCTATTGGCTACCTGACACAAGCAGATATCAAATTCGAGATAGTCATATAACAGTTGAACATCGTAACCTATGTCAGTCTGACAATAAATCACGGCTTTGGATACTACATGAAAATGGTGATGTTTATCGAATATTTGCACATTATTAAATTAACAATAAATGTGTAACGTAGACCATGTGAACAAATTTATTCATAAATATCTTACTCGGAAAAGAATTTGTTAGTATTACAAAGTATTTGAGGAAGTTTTATAATAAAAGAGTATTATTTCATTTAAAGCGTCAAAATTGTGATTTTTTAATGGCAATTTAAGTTAGCAACATAACTAAATTCTGTGTTTTTCAGTGTACCTTCGTAGAGTATATTGCAATTTCACATTCTTATATTCAATATATCATCATTTGATATATCAGCATTTAAGTGTTCTGAATAAAATGATTAACTTCATCTATCCCGATTCTTCAATATTTTGAATATATTACTTAATCATTTCATTTTCAACATCCAAACGTCGAAATATTGATAAATCCATTAACTGTAAGAATATGAATATTCCAGCGTTCAGTGAAATAACTTATTTATCAAAGTGTTAACGAAATAGTAACCTTTTCAATGCATTATCGTAATAACACACCTTTTTCCTCTAACCTAATGATATATACTTTAATGAAATATTTTGTTCAGTTTTATCGTGTTATAGTTAAAATTTACAAATGAATATATTCATATTTTATATGATAAAATATTCCAAAAAACTATCTAGAAATTTAGCAGTCATTTAAACGGCTTCATTTATATTGGTTTAAACAGTAAATGAAAACTATAATTAGAAAATGTAATTATTTAAATTCTCATGTCATTTCACCCTTTTAAATCCATTAAAAGCTTTACGGCAATTTGAATAATAGCTTCTGTGCGATTAATTAAGAATCAGGAAGGTAACCCACCAGCTTTTAGTGTAATAGACATTTAAAAAAGCCTCGTTGTCGAATGTGCAGATGCTCTTAAAAATCCTAAAAGTGTACATATTAGAACGCGTTATTGTAGGTATTTTTAAAAGCTTAGCGAAGTTGCACGCGCTCCATCAGCGAACGGAACTGTCACCAGACATGAAAATTCTTCGCTCACATATACGTGCTCTGGCCTTTTTCTCTCTCGGTGCTTTTGGATTTAACGGGCTTCCACTAATTCTGTGTAACACCAAATTGTAACTGTCGAGCGTCGTTACATTGTGCTCTCGCCAACCGCGCGCCCTCGTATAGCTCGATGGCCGTTCGACGAGCCCAATCTGCAATCCAATTTTCGGTATTACTTTACCTCCATATGGAAAGTTCGCCATCCCTCGTCGAAAGGATTTTATTGTATTTCACACGCTTTTTTCTAACACAGACCGGTACTTATACAAAATAAGCTTTATGAATATTTTGCATGAAATGCCTGACAAATACATACGAGCTTCGGTAAAGTTGCCATCGATTTTTTATTGATCTAGAAGAGACATTTTTGTTTGCTAAAAATATCTTTCGTGAATATAATTTTTTGTTTGAAAAATTATTATAAACAGATGGTTGTTAACAAAAATCGAAAATGTGAATAACTTATATAACCTACTCTCTACAAATAAATAAGTCAACCAGTGTAAAAAAAAGTCTGGGCGAAGTCTTGCAGAAGTCTGGCTTCAAAAGTCTGGCTTGTCGGACGATTCCAGACTTTTCGCCAGATTTTCGCCAGACTTTTAATAGAAAAAATAAAAAGTCTCACAAAAAGTCTGGTAAAAAGTCTGGGATCGTCCGACAAGCCAGACTTTTGAAGCCAAACTTCTGCAAGACTTCGCCCAGACTTTTTTTTTACACGGGAAAAGTCGCTCTCTGGTGCAAAGAAGTGAACAAATCGACTAACTTATTAGTGAATATTCACGTATTACGCAGTAAAACTTTCATTCCACTGCTTCAATAAGGGCTTCGAGTTGAAGGAAGCATTTCCCCTACATCTTCCGCCTAGTACCCACAAAAGCAGGTAATTGGCAGAGGAGGTGAAAAGTTGACTTCTCCTGCTCTCCACACCATCTGCAGTGACCCTCGTCTAATATCCTGTGTCTATAAAGATAATATCTGATCTACCAGTGTTCCGTGAGCCAACCTACTATCCACCTTAGCTTAGCTTTATTAAACCTGCCGATCTCTTGTAGCCAATGCTCTGGCGGACAGTCACTGATGATACTCTTGGCTTGCTTAAACCTGGCGACTCCCGTTATTTCTTGAGTATTTTCTCCTTTATCATCACGAAGGTCCTTTTCTTAATTTCATTCGACAGAACACCTATCCAGTACCGAGTCGCTCTGATCTAACGAGCCCCTCTTCCTGCCAGGTGATCTGGCTTCTTGTTACCCTAATACCTTCATAGCTCGGCACCCAAATGAGGCTTACTGCAATGGCGCGAGCCAAGACAGTAAGGATATCTCTGCAATGCAAAAAATCCTTGGAGTAGATTCTGGTGCAGTTTAAGGTCATCAGTGCAGCTCTGCTGCATGAGTAGATGGTGATGGGACATCTCCTAGTGTCCCGGATTGCAGCACACTCCGCTATAGCTCTTACTTCTACTTGGAACGCCGATGCGTGGAAATCGAGTGTGAACACTAGCTCCGTAGAGCTACCTTGCTCCCAAGCACCCACCCTCACGCCATCCTTGGTTTTGGAGCCGTCCATGTACCACACCACGCCCGATTGAGTGTAGGGATACCGTTGGTTCACTCTTCTCTGCCGGAGATGTGCACTTTGAAGGGTTTGAGAAATGTAATCCATCGCCATATCTTGTCACATATGCCCTATGCTTTGATGTCAGGGTAGGAGCTGACCAAGTTTCTGATAAAGCCCACTCCCTAAGCCCATGACATGCTCGCTTTACCCTTAATGAAAGTGTGCAAGGGCGGTATTCCTAGTATTAACTCTTGCGCTGCAAGGGGTGTTGTGCTCGGAGAGATCGTTATGCCTCCTATCACTAGGCTTTGTACTTTGCCTAACCAACTTAGGTAGGCCTTAAGTGTGCATTTCTGCCACCAGACCACCGCTCCATTGGCTGATCTGGGCCTGATGATAGCCTCATTCAATCACCTCACGTTGCACGGTGACAGGCCTCAGGTGTTGCCAAAAGCTCTCCTACAGGCCCATAACGTGTTTATGGTTTTCCTACATATCTTGTTAATGTGTTACCCCAATTCAATTTGAGGTCCAACGTCACTTCCAAGTGTTTGGCCTCATTGATCAGCTTCAGAGGCTTGCCGCCCAGTTGCTCCCATCTAATAGATTTGGCCTTGTATCTGGTTGTGAACAACATCATGTTGACTTTATCCGAGTTCACTGACAGTCTAACGGACTCACACCATCCTTACACTATGGCTAGTGCAGACCGCATTAGTCCTGTAAGTACATGCTCGTCGTCGGCTTTAACTAGTAGTAGGATGTCATCCGTATAGGCTTGGGCAAAGAAGCCTGTCTCATTCAGTAGTCTGATGGGTTCATCAATCATCAAGCGCCAGCTGGTGGGAGACAGTACTCCTCCTTACGGACAGTCCTTCCCTACTTTTTTTTTTTTCGAGTGTTAGTTCCAATGGGCCTCTACCTTTCTACAATTGAGCATGCGTCAAATTCACCTGCTAACTATGTTAGGTACCAGGTGGTCCTCGGCGCCGTTCACGATGCTCTCTTTCGTGATATGGTTAAACGTCCCATCTACGTGACGCAAATCTGCTAGCACCATACCTCTGTTTTTCATCTCCTTTTTCGCGAAAGAGATCGCCTCGATCAGAGCGGTATCAACCGATTTGTCAGTCTGGTGTGTTATCAACAATGCAGGGGGTGTGCTACTAATGGTTTTTCTCTTATGTATCTGTCTACCTGTCTTTCCATTGTCTTAAGAACAAAGGATGCCATATTGATGGGTTTATAGTTTTGTGGCTTTGAGCCCCTGTCGTTCGTGTCCGAGCTGCCCCACGCCAGATGGTGCGCGTTGGCATCGCCTTAATAACTGGTCTCACCCCTTGTAATAAGAGAGATAGGCTGATGCAACAACCACTTCCCTCATGCCGTCTTTCTCGTCCTTTTACCAGATCTTAACCGTCGACAGATCGCGTAAGCAGTACTTGGGTAGGACTTTCACTCTTAGGCCCTTAGCCAAGAGGCAGGCCTTTAAGTGGTCCTCCCTCCCGCATATCAGCTAAACACACTGCTTTAGACCGCCTATTCTTGCTTTGTGTAACCAAGGCTCTTGGACGAGCGATCTGCATATGTGCACCCTTGCCATGCGTATGGCTAATACCGGGGAGACGCTTTTGAAGTGATGAATTATTTGCGTGAAAATTACCTTACAGCTGCCATCTTGTCACAGATTAGTTGGATAACCTTCCCCGACGGTCGCGAACGTTTCCTAAGTTTAGGAAGGTCCGTCGTCCCTGCACTGCCTTACTTCTCTGTTAGAGGCAGGGGTGTCTACCTCCATAGTGTCGGTGGTACCCCCGTCCTTTGTTATAACTTTCTCCTTCCATACTAGGCAGTGCGCTCTAAAGCCACCACAGTAAGGCAGGAACTCGATGGAGAGCCCTTTTTACGGGGATCCACCAATCACAAACCATTCACGCCACGGGACGGGCACACATCACTTGCACTCTCACAATAATGCCCCCCCACCGGCCCAGGTCAGAACACTGACAGAGCACACGGCAAGGTGGCAATCCTTCGAGGGGCGTTCGTACCTAAGAAGGTGATTAATAAGAGTACATAAAATTGTTTTTCTATCAGATAAAAAAAATCCTCCATTACTTTATTGTTAAGAATGTAAGAGCGCCGTGAATATCTAATTTTCCACATTCGTTTTATAGCAGATGCATAATATAAATGAGATAAATAATGCAATGGAAAATTATTATGCTTTGAAAATTTCACTGCGTTTTTATATTCAAATAATTTTATTTACGAAAATAATTGATCAGATTAAGAGGAAAATTTATATACTGAATCAAAACAAATTGTTCAATACAATTATCAAAGAACATATGTTTGAACATTTCGTGAGTTATCATAATATATTTGACCAATTTAAAGTTCCTAAAATTGAAAAAACAAAATAATTGAACAGATTTATTTTCTCGAAAAATAAACAGTATGAGAGACTAGAGTAAGATCGGGAATTTTAAAAAAATGATTTAATATTAATATAAGTATAGATCAAATAAAAAGAATAATATTTATTTGTATGAAATACTTAATATTTGTATTTTTGGTATATGTTTACTGACACTTTAGAGAGAAGAAGGTTTTATATACATCTAATTGTTTATTCATAATAACAACTTACATTGTCGTAGCGATGTTTTCTCCTGATAAGATTTGGCTGCATTACGTAGGAAAAAATGTATGTGAATGCGTTTAAGCAAAAGGGAACGGAGAAAAACCCATTAGGTGGTGGGTAATTCCGAGCGTTGGTGGGTAGTTGCTCGGCTGACCGCTAGATGGTAGCGCTTCGTACAGCACGAGATCGTGTCTAGCATGAGCCCCACTGACGAGTCTTAGTGAACAACCCCGCGACGAAACACCAGTATCTTTTTCTGGCCCCCTACAATTATAAATTAAAAAAAAAATCGAATACTAATATTATGCCATAACATCCACGTGATGAAAATAAATAGTTTATCTTATTAACTCAATTTAAACCTGAAAGACTAAATAATTACTCGATTCGGCCACGAACCACAATGAAAAAATAATTATTTACTTTTTACAGTTGTAATGAAATTATTCGAATCTCATCTATTCAATAAGCACTCTGCAAATGGTAATAATTTTTTTCATGACTGTACCAATAATAATATTGTTAATATAAAACTTTCTACGAAAGTATAAAATAAGGCAAGTATAGACATTTTTTCTGTATAATCTATAAAAAATAATATTTATGTTTTTTTAAAAGAAATCAAATAAATACCAGTGAAAAAGTCTTTTACTTCTTTGAGTCATTGTATGCTGAACAAATTATATGTAAGTAAGTACATTCAAATTGTTCATTGCAAATCAAACAAATGAAAGTTGTGAAATCAATTATCGATAGTCAAGTAATGCAAACAACTCTCCGAAATAACTGTATGACTATTCTCAGAAATGTACTAAAATTTGTTTATCCTTCTATACAAATTAAACACAAGAAAGTACTGAAATCAATTTATTGTAGTCAAGTACCCATAAGTTAACTTGACTGAATAATACAACTTTTCGTAACTACTTAAAAATATTCAGTCAGCGGGCATAAAGTACTACTTAACGCCTAACAGGCGTAATAGCTCCCATACTCCTACCAAACTTTATAGAACCTACGCACTTTACGCCCCTGTGGGCGAAAATTATTTTAATTATATAACTACTATGCTTTCTTTTTACTTCTAAAATTTATAAGAATTTTATCAGATATTTACGAAAAGTCAAAGCCTATATAAAAAAATTACATAGTTACCACCATATCTCCATTTTTCATTGATTTTTCTCAATTTTGAAATTTCTATAATATTATGCATCTTGGGAGGACAATAGAAGTCTATAGAGCTGCTCTAGCAGGGGTGGTCCTCCAATCTCCCATACATACTTGGCGGGCCCGACGGTTTCCAGTTTACTGGTGGGCTTTGTAAATGTAGAATACTAAATTTTTAAATTCATTAACAATGTTTATACCTATAAGCCCATTATAAATAATTACATTGGCTCTAATTTTTAATTGATACCGTTTAAATATAATATCCCTACATGTGCAGAATCTCATGATTTACTTTCATTACTGAAAATATTTTTCCTTGTGTCCGTCTTTTTTAAACGGGAATGGGATAAAAAATGCATATAAATTTATTGTCTACTCAAAAGTGCTTTAGGTTTTATTAACCATTTTGTAACCACCTATTTTTTATTCTTTTCCGTCGTGTAAATATCATATGAGATCTCATATGAGATATCATACGTGTGATGTCATCTGCAATTTTACATATTATGGGATCTCATATGAGATCTGGTGCCTGATATTCTCTATGAGATCTGATGTCCGATATTCCCAAATGAGATCTGATGTCCAATATTCTCATATGAGATCTCATATGATATTTTCATGCGGGTTTGCACTTTCTGTTCAAAAACAGAGTAATAAATTCAATACTGAGCCCTACTTAATATGTATAAGCAACCCATTTATACATTTTATCTGATCTTTAAACATATGAATATTTATATGAAAATGACCATGTCTAGACCTTAAACTGTAGGGATATTATATTTAAACGGTATCAATTAAAAATTAGAGCCAATGTAATTATTTATAATGGGCTTATAGGTATAAACATTGTTAATGAATTTATGTAAAAATTTAGTATTCTACATTTACAAAGCCCACCAGTAAACTGCAAACCGTCGGGCCCGCCAAGTATGTATGGGAGATTGGAGGTCCACCCCTGCTAGAGCAGCTCTATAGACTTCTATTGTCCTCCCAAGATGCGTAATATTATAGAAATTTCAAAATTGAGAAAGATCAATGAAAAATGGAGATGTGGTGGTAACTATGTAATTTTTTTATATAGGCTTTGACTTTTCGTAAATATCTGATAAAATTCTTATGAATTTTAGAAATAAAAAGAAAGCATAGTAGTTATATAATTAAAATAATTTTCGCCCACACGGGCGTAAAGTGCGTAGGTTCTATAAAGTTTGGTAGAAGTATGGGAGCTATTACGCCTGTTAGGCGTTAAGTAGTACTTTATGCCCGCTGACTGAATATTTTTAAGTAGTTACGAAAAGTTGTATTATTCAGTCAAGTTAACTTATGGGTACTTGACTACAATAAATTGATTTCAGTACTTTCTTGTGTTTAATTTGTATAGAAGGATGAACAAATTTTAGTACATTTCTGAGACTAGTCATATAGTTGTTTCCGAGAGTTGTTTGCATTACTTGACTATCGATAATTGATTTCACAACTTTCATTTGTTTGATTTGCAATGAACAATTTGAATGTACTTACTTACATATAATTTGTTCAGCATACAATGACTCAAAGAAGTAAAAGACTTTTTCACTGGTATTTATTTGATTTCTTTTAAAAAAACATAAATATTATTATTTTATAGATTATACAGAAAAAACGTCTATACTTGCCTTATTTTATACTTTCGTAGAAAGTTTTATATTAACAATATTATTATTGGTACAGTCATGAAAAAAATTATTACCATTTGCAGAGTGCTTATTGAATAGATGAGATTCGAATAAATAAAAGTTATTTGTACAGTCATGAAAAAAATTCTTACCATTTGTAGAGAGTGGTTATTGAATATATGAGATCAGAATAAATAAAAGGACTATAGACAAATGGTGTGGATAGAATATATTTAAAAAATTAGTTTTTTAAAGAACGTGTTGATTGTTTTGAAAAAATATTTAAGCTCTCATTAAAGTTTTTGGTACAGAGGGAGAGAGAGAGGGGGAAGAGAGGGTGGGGAGTTTAGTAAATAATGTTTGTTAAGTACAAATTATGTAGAATAGTAACCAAACTTATTCTTGCCTATAAGTTTTTACTTTTGTAAAATAATTTTTTAAAGAGATTTCACAACTTTTTAAGAGTAAAACTACACGGAGAGAAATTTTGTAGTGAAAATTACAAATATTCGAGACAAAATTACCAGTTTCTATGGTACTGGATGGACAGACTGACAATTTCAAACTTTTTACCAAAGTGCCTTGGTAAAATTTTTTTTTAGTTAATTTAAATTAAAAAAATTAACTTTTTTTATCCATATTGATGGATATATAGTATTTTAATATAGAAATAGAAACAGAAACAAGGATGAAAAAACATTAAACTGAAAAAAAATTTTTACGGAAGCGGGATTCGATCCGACGATCTTTGGGTTGAGAGTCCGACGTTCTACCGACTGCGCCACGGAAGCTGTTACCAACAGTCATTTGAATCGTCGTTATTACTTACTCAAAATATGTGTATTGTTTTCATTTTAACGTCGCGCACGCCTCTAGTATCAATCTTCTGAAACACAATAATGCGCAGTGCGCATGCGCGAGTACACAAATACCAGGTTATTTGGTAAAATTTATCAGTTTTCTTAGTAAAAATTCTTAGGTTACCTTATAAAAATGACTAGATTTCAATTTTTACCAGTGTGTCTGGTAATTTTTATTCCGATAATTTGGTATTTTTTTTAAGTAGTTATGGTAGTTTTTCCTGGGAAACTTATAAATTGTATTAGAAACCTGGGAATATCACGGCTTTTGACAGTCTATCCATGCGCTACCAAGGCACCTTGGTAATTTTTACTCTAAAATTTCTCTCCGTGTACATTGTAAATAATGTCTGTTAAGTATAAAACTACACTTTAATTGATTTCACAACTTTTTTGGGTTTGACTTTCAGTATCCGCGTGAAAGAAATTTATTTCGACTTTAGAACGCAAACATTTATTATTTATTCGTAGAAATCCTTTTCATAAAATAAAACGTAAATAATTTTTTAGGATATTGTATAGGTTTCGGAAAATAATATTATTATTTTATAGATTATTTGTACAGTCATGAAAAAAATTATTACCATTTGTAGAGAGTGCTTATTGAATAGATGAGATTCGAAGAAATAAAAGGACTAGACAAATTGTGTTGTTTTTTTATAGATTATCCAGAAAAAACGTCTATACTTGCCTTATTTTATACTTTCGTAGAAAGTTTTATATTAGCAATATTATTATTTGTACAGTCATGAAAAAAATTATTACCATTTGTAAAGAGTGCTTATTGAATAGAAGAGAGAAGAAGAATTAAAAGGACTAGACAAATTATGTTGTTATAGAATGTACTTAAAAGCTTTTAAAAAACGTGTTGATTGTTTTAAAAAAAATATTTAAGCTCTCATTAAAGTTTTTGGTACTCAGGTTGACGGAAGTTGAGAGAGAGGGAGGGAGGTAGAGAGAGTGGGGTGGGAAAGAGAAGGAGGGAGAGAGTTTATACAGTCATGAAAAAAATTATTACCATTTGTAGAGAGTCCTTATTGAATAGATGAGACTAAAAGAAATAAAAGGACTAGACAAATTGTGTTGTTAGAATTTAACGTACTTAAAAAATAGTTTTTAAAAAACGTTTTGATTGTTTTAAAAAAATATTTAAGCTCTCATTAAAGTTTTTGGTACTCAGTTTCACGGAAGTTGAGAGAGAGGGAAAGAGAGGGGAGGGGAAGAGAGAGAGAGAGAGAAAGGGAGAGAGAGAGAGAGAGAGAGAGAGAGAGAGAGTGATAAAGGGAGGGAGGGCGGGAGAGACTAATACTTGTCTTAGTTTAAACTTTTTTAAAATGTTTTTTAGATATATTTCAGAACTTTTTAAGAGAAAATAATAATTACACAGTGTGATAACATTATAAGGGTTTATTATAGTATAGTATATTTTTAATATCATTAGTAAATGATAGTATTGTTATTCACAAAAGTTTTAAATTTGAATGTTTCTTCAAGGAGCTCGAAAAATGATTACATTAATATAGTATATTACGACACAAGGCCAGGAAGTTAGATTTCCTGGCCGGCGCCATTTTGACGCCCGAGGCGAAGCCGAGGGCGTCGATGCGCGCCGGCCAGGGCATCCAACATTCTGGCCAAGTGTCGTATACTATTTTTCTTCATCCCCCGCCGAAAGTACGCCCATATAGTTTTGATATTAATTAATAAAATAGCGTTGTTGATTGCTAACTACGGCTCGGCCATATGTATAAAAGGCCTGCTTCAGCGCCACTTTACATATCGCGGAGCGTAAGGCTCGATTTCTCCTTTTTTTGATGCCCGCCCGACTTTTGCAAAACCGAGGCGAAGCCGAGGTTTTGCTGGCCGGGGCGGGCATCAAAACACTAGCAAAAGATGCTTAAAAGAGATGATGGACCAACAATATGTACATACTTAATTGATACTCATTTCAACTACAGAACAACCTCTCAATGGTTCCTCTGTTTGTCTTTTTCTATTCTATAAGCGATACATTATAGAATGAGAGTCAAAAAACTTTCACATATAAGTATATAGTTACACCATGTCTTGAAACTCAAAATGTAAACATCATGTCTATATATGTATGGAAGCTTTCTGACAGCGTGTATGCAATATAAGAACATAATTGATTATCAGAGTTATAAATATATTGTTCAATATATTAATAATATAAAATTAATTTAATACACCTATATCTTTTCAATTTTCCGATTTTACAAATGATTTTCTTGTCATCACATTTGGAAGGGTTAGCATAGTTTAGGTTACAACACGTGCGCTGTCGCGGACGTTGCCACGCAACGATCAACGAAGAGCGGCCACAAAAGTCGCTCTTCCCCGCGCGAAATCGAGCCGGGAAGACCGTACTTTCGGCAAGGGGATGAAGAAAACATTTTTTGAAATAATATAATCAAACGCGTATATTCTTAGGTATGATGATAATTTAACAATACTATTAATTATCGTAAAGTCATATGAAAATATCATTCTTTTTGTTTTCAGTTTGCAGGAAAAACTTATATACATACCTTATTTTATACTTTCAAAGATTATTATTAAGAAGACAAATTACATAAATACTAAAGGGATCGATATTTTTTTTAACAAATTAGATCTTAAAACGAAGCTTTTAGTTCACATTTTTATAATTTTTTTTCAGGGCATATATTATAAGTATTTTCATTTTTTGGTACTAGAAATTGATTATTAAAGCCTTAAATTAGTTCTACTATAAGACTGCTATATGATAATATCATTAATTATATTTGTAGCTTCGCAATTAATTATTGGCACCATGAGCCAATAATTAATTATATTATTCTCAACACTTGGATTTGTTGAAATTATCACTAGAACCCGGTCAAAAATATCCAGCTAGGATACCCAGTTGGATCTATGTCACATGGGAAATCCAGCTGGATCCAGGTGTATTTACACAGATTTCAGTAGATTAGATTAGACCACTTGTATTAATAACCCATCATTGCTACACGACTTGTAAAATGTGAGAAAAAAAGCTTTCTCGATATTCTTTTATAGTAGAGATATAAGTTCATCATTGCCACACATAATCTTGTAAAATTAAAAATGCAACCAGTTTATGAACTAAGAATCACTGAGAATAAAAGCTTTCTTGACATTCTTGTATACATAAAATTTTTTGAAATTATTATCTGAATCTTGTCTAGAAAAATATTTACTAAGAACTCTGAAACATTTTGACGTCTCCCATGGTGAGAAATCATATATTAGATTAACTGAGCACTTTTATTCGTTGAAATTTTCACAATAACATATCATTTTTACTTTTTTCAGTATTCCCATGTTCATTAGGTATAATCTTTTTATTGGCACTTGAATAAATATGTACAACAGCACAGCACTGATATCGACTAAGTTTTTTGAAGATGACAGATGCTTTTTAAACCAAGGCTCAGACCAATATTTCAAATCGGCATCATAAATTATATTGTACATTTATAACCTCACATGTCACTCAGCAATATTTTCTTCTGTGCAAAAACTTGTTATGAAAATTATGAGCCTCATAACACATAATTATTCAATAAACACTTGTTCTATTCTCAAAACATTTGAAACTGATTTTTAATAGAAGTTTTAAAATTTGATTATAAACACTTCATGTAACACGGCATACTATATTTTATTTATTATTACACAAAACACTGAAAATTATATTGTATATTTATAACCTCGTGTATCACTCAGCAATATTTTCTTCTATGCAAAAGCGTATTATGAAGTTTATGAACCTCATAACACGTAATTACTTATTAATACATACTTGAGCTATTTTCAAAACATTTCAAACTGATTTTAAGTAGAAGTTTTAAAATTTGATATAACACTTCATGCAACACATTTTACCGGTATTTTATTTTTTTATATTACGCAAAACACTGATTGGATGCCATTTTTTAATCACTATGTTATTTGTTATCTATAACATTTGATTATATGTGCACTTCATGCAACACATCATACCGGTATTTTATTTTATTTAACACAAAACACTGATTACATGCCATTTTTTAATCACTATGTTATTTGTTATCAATAAAATTTGATTATATATACGCTTCATGCAGCACATCATATTGGTATTTTATTTTATTTATTACACAAAACACTGATTAGATCTCATTTTCTAATAATCACAACATTTTTATTATCAATATAATTTTCAACTAGATAAACGATCTATGAAAATTACAATTTTCTTTTCTTATTTTGAAAAACTTACTTCAAAACATAATACTTCTTTCGTACTTTGAGTCCAATACTGTCTAAATAAACATCTTAGTTGTTGTTTGTTTTATGTTTGATTCATTGAAAGCAATGAAACTGTCATTTTCTTCATTGACATCCACGTACTCTATTTGCCCTGTCAAATATGAAGACAAATTTTTAACATTCTTCTAAAATTATATCTCATATGAAAAATTTTCATGTTAAGAATATATAGATACATCTTGAAATATATTGTGTCGTAAATAGTATTTGCCTGCTCTTCCATAATAATATTGGTTTGGTTTTTCTTTCTTGAGTAGTACTATATTCTTACTATCTTCTTTAATATAAATTATTCTATTCTTAAGCGTCTGTTCTTGTATTAAAATAACTTTTTCTTGTCCATTAATAATAAAATAACCACCAGGGTCATGAGGGCACTCGTTCATTTTTGCTAATTCAAAATTAGATTTTTCAGACAGTACACAATTAGAACTCAACATTATTGGCTATATTACATATATCTCCATATTTCCACAATGAGTCGAAAAAAATCTTCTGGTATAATATCTGTAAGATAATAATTAATGAATTCTTCTTTGTTAAAAAATATTTTTTAACAGTTATCTATTTACTTGGTAATATCCTTATATTTTCTGATATACTCTGTAAAAATAAAAAAAAGATTTCACAAAGTAACAATACTTATTATAAACTTTATTGATTTATAACTTGATAATAAAAGTTTGCTACTTATCTGATTATAATATATTGCTATTGCCCATTGATATTCACAGCTGCTTACATAGGTTATTTTCCAATCCACTTGAAGATTTAAAAATTTCTTGAGACTCGTGGACATACAGAAGATTCGGTTAGCCTACCCTACTTTTTCGATGAACTTGAATAATTAATAATAATTAATGAACTCTTCTTTGTTAAAAACTATTTTTTAACAGTGATCGATTTACTTGGTAATAATCCTTACATTTTCTGATATACTCTGTAAAAATAAAAACAAGATTTCACAAAGTAACAATACTTATTATAAACTTTATTGATTTATAACTTTATAATAAAAGTTTGCTACTTATCTGATTATAACATATTGTTATTGCCCATTGATATTCACAGCTGCTTATATAGGTTATATTTTTCCAATCAAATCCATTCCAATTCATCCAAAATGAAATAATCTGTATATGTATCTGTATGTATATATATAATAAGTACTTATCTAACTAATAAAAGTTATTTTCCCCGTTGATTGATACATATAATTCTTCTCATAATTAGTTGATTTCTTGAGATCTTTGAAATATATTATTATTAACTAACTCACTAAATGATAACATTTGTATATAAAAATACTGACATGTTATATGTAAGGTTAGGCGTCGACCAGATACGGGTGTGTATATGTACTATATATATAAATATATATAGATATACAAGCGTAAAATAGACGACAACCGGAAGTGTTGTAAGAGCTGCAAACCGGATATCTGAACAAGGAGAAGAAAAGTTCGGAAAGGAAACAGCACATAAAAAAATTCAGCTCTCTATATCTTTTGAACTAGATAATATTTTTAAATAAAATCTTTTGATTTGAGTAGAGTAATGAAATGGCTTTCGATTAAGAGGGATATGTTATATGGTAAAAACTAACGCAATATACGCAAAAGCGCATTGAATTTTTCGTACACCCATTTCAATGTATATGTAGCACGGGTCGCTCCTTTATAGGCTTCTTCTATAACTTGCCTTCGGAGCGCTCCCGCGCTCCTTGATTACTTACACCTATTAGTAAATATATCAATAAAAGCTTGATTGAATCCCCTATAGCTTTTGAAAAAATATTAATTTATAAATCTGGAAAAACTTTAACTTGCTCGAAAAACTCAATGAGGATTTTACTGTTATCTTAACTGGATGAAAATGGCAATAAGAACGTTCATTGGGAAATAGTTTTCGCATATTATGTGATAGTAGTAGTAAGACAGAAAATAAAGAATCCGGGTTTACTTCAATACCCGGTTTGCTCTACTTTCTTTTATTTTTCTTTTTTTGTTTGTCTCATAAAGAAATTTTTATATCCATATGTTACTATATTCATTTTGACGTATATATACTTTTAAAATAAATGATCACTATTATCTTTCAGAAGAATGGATTTATAATTTTTGACAATTGGTTAATTAAAATTCGGGCAGGCAGTCACTGATCGAAATTTTTTTTTAACTTGAAGATGACAACTATCTTGGGATTTTGTTACAAAAATTTATCTTTTTATTTTATAGACTGCTCAATCTTAGACGTGAAAATAAAAATTTTAAAATTTTCAATGAACTTTGCAAAACGTTTTTTTAATGTTTTGGATTCAGTCTAATATTCTGTTCAATAGTTGTTTTGAAGGTCAAGAGGCATCCCATACCTAGTTACTTATAGAAAAGCTTAAAAAATCGTTCTTCCACTACTGTTTCTCCCTTCTATTTAAACCTTTAAATAAGCCCCTACTTATTCTGGATCAATTAGAATTAAAATTACAGCGACTTTAATTTTAAAAATGTTAAAAATTTGAATAAAAATACACGCGTTTCTAAGGTTTCCTCTTTCATTTTAGACTCTTTATATTTCAAAATCTGCGGCTGGCAGAAATATAATGTAAATAAAAGTAAATACACTGAGAAAAAGTTTGATTGACTCAATTAAATCTGCATTTGAACATATTATGGACAATTGAATAATTTTATTCAAACAAAAATATTAGATTGATTCCAATGCATATTTTATTAAATTAATTAGATTAATGAAATGTTCACTCAATTTAATCTAATATTTTTGTTTCAATAAAATTATTTAATTGTCCGTATTCTAATACGGGCGTAATTGAGTCGATCAAATTATTTTCTCCGTGTACTTCCATATAGTTATCATATAATAAGTTTTCATATTGTATGCAGGTCATGAAACACGTTGAGAACGCGAGATGGTTGTTATTATTTAAAGGAAAACTTTTGCGACACAGAGTGCGAAATCGCTCTTAAGAAAACTAAATAGATTCTCTTGACAGGCATAGCGTTCACAACGAAACAGTAGCGAGCAAGCAAGTTTCTCAATAAGGCCTTCAAAAGAGAGCGAAAGGGTTACGGAGAGGAGAAAAACAAGAGCACGAAAAAATAAAAAACCTTTAGTTTTCCTTTTGTTTGCCCACTAGTTCGACCGGCTGGATGATCGCTAAGTTATCGACGGCCGAGCTGCGGCGCAAAACTTTGCCTCTGCGCCAGTGAAGAATCGCTTCATCGTACGCTCGCAACGAAACTCCCCGGCGAAAAGCGGGCCAAGAGGCAAACCGTACCGGATGTAATTACTTGAATACGTTCCGCTTACGTACAAGTGACGCTAGGGGAGAGAGCGAGTGCGTCCCGTGATGCGCTTTTCGCAGTTCACAGAGCCAGAAAATGGCCGAATCACCCAGCTTCTTTTTTGCCTCTCTCTCTCTCTCTCCCTCTCTCTCTCTCTCTCTCTCTCTCTCTCTCTCTCTCTCTCTCTCTCTTTCTCTTCTTTCCTCTTTCTTCAAACCGTGTGAGTCTGCTCTTTCCAATGTCCTGCTTTACCTTCTATATATATATCAATCTTCGTAGTTCTTTCTTCGCCTCGCGCGAACGTCTCCTCGGCGCGTCTACCTCTCACCGCTTCTTTGCGCGTCCTCCTCGCAATAATTTCATCGGAAACCAATTCTACTGTGAGAGCTGAAGATAGAAATGTGCGTTGAAAAATAAGATTTTTCTAATTTTATTGTCTAGTGAGAAAAACAGTCCAAATCGCCATAGCCGTTTGATATAGGGACGAAGATAGTTTCAGGACGGTGTTTTTATGATTTTCGTTTTCATTTCGCAGTATTTTTAGCTGAAGTAAATAGAGCGTTTTTGATCGGGGTTTCATCTTGAATCATTGCGATAACTTACTAATTATATTTAAATTCCTTTCAAAAACTAGTGTGTTATATGTATGCAAATATTTTTTACTATATTGCGTAAAAAAGGAATTTGATAGTTTTTTTTTTTGTTAAACTAATGACAACAGAACCATTAAAGTCACTATCGTACTAATTAACATTGGTATCATTAGTTTCATCAACCATCATAATAACGGATAAAAAGATTAACCAATCTTTGTAAATCATAACTCAAAAATGGGGTCGCCTATATACTTTGAACAAGTTTATTGTTCTAAATAAACTATTTTACAGTTTCAAAGATATTTGGGATTACGTAGCACAGCTTATTTTGTTTGTTTCTATAGTAGTTTCGAATAAAAGATTATTTAATTAATTTTTGAAGTTTTTATCGTAATCAATAGATAACATCAATGGAACAATAAATTGAATGCGTGGAGTCAATAGGCCAATTTTATTTTTTGTATAGGCTTTCAAAAATACTAATAATTATAAAATGTATTTTTAATGGATAAATATAAAGTATTTCAATCATAAATTTATTTTTTCCAATTAGCATGCAAATAAAATGTTTCTTTTCGTATGTGTTTGTAAATGTCTCGACAAGATTTAGTATAAATAAATGAAATATTTTAACATAATCTGTATCCAAATTATACAAATCTAGTAGCTAAATAACAATTTTAGTCCAAATCAAGAATTTTGCTATAATCTTGGATACATTTTTCTAAAAATATTCGTTAATATACACCTTTAATAATACATTTCGTCACAGGTGCGGAAGGTGATTATTTAGCTCATGTGACGTTTTTCGCACGAGCGAAGCTATTGAGAAAAGTTATATGAGCTAAAAATCTTATGCACCAGTTTCGAACCGTATTTTATACCACGACAGCCGAATAATCATATTGAAGTTATGATTTTGAGGTTAGAGTGTTATAAAAGTATTTATTTAATTTTACTGCATCATAAATATTAAAACAAAATCTTTTGTAGAAACTTGTATGCTCTTTCATACATTCGACGGTGATATTATCTACCGAGACCCCAAGTAGAATATTAATCACTAGACAGTGATGTCTGTTCGTAATACCGAGGGAGGAAAGAAAATTTTCCTCTACTTTGATGGAGGGACGCAGTATATTAGATGGAAGGGACATTAGAGAACTGAATATATGCTAGATGAAAGTAAAGCTAGCTCGGAAAATTGCATGACTCTTACTATTTCATTTATAATAAAATGTTTTAATTGATATTCTCTTTGTTTAAAACCCATCATGACATAACATCAAATCAAAGTGAAAAGTATATTATTAGATGTATTTCAAAGCCCCTTATTGGTTAATGTTTGCGACTAATTTCAAAATATGGCTTTCATAATCAAAAAACAAATGACAGTGCATGCGAAGAGCGCTTTGGTATAAAACGGTGGATATCTGCACTATACTATTCAAGGATAGAGCATTAGCTGCGCTTATTGGTACTCGTCTCTGTAGCAGCATTTATTGTAATTTAATTGAAATTCGAAATGCAAAATTGTCTCATTAGAGGAGATAGTCACTCTCAAAGCGCTGAACACTATTCCATCACTAAATTAATAAGTTTTTAAGCTTGGCGAATACCTCGAAGAAATCTTGTTTGCACGACAGACATCGCGCGAGACGTCACTTGGAGGAAAGCGAGTTAATTAAAAAATTGACCATCGATTGTTCTTCTCTCCGGTTTTCCTCAATTTTGCGCTTCTCGGTTCTTCGAGAAGGGGGATGAGGAGGCCACGGCGGCGAAACTCAAGGCAGGCCGCGGAAGGGGGAGGGTGCGCGTGAGTGTAGGGCTCTTAAAACGATTGCGTTTCGACAGTGACGAAGGCACGACGGTAAAAGAGTCGTTACACTACTTCGTTCACGGTGCTCGGAAGTTTTCGGCTGGAGGGCGGCGATGCCACGGCTATTGCGCAACTGGCGCGCCGAGGATCGAGTGGAAAGGAGGGCCGCGCAACTTGGGCGCGCGCGCGTAAACTTCCGGAAAAATCTCCGCTACTTTTATCTTTCCCTTTTCTCAACCTGTCCATCCTTTTTCCGCCATCTTAACTCCTGCTCCTTTTTCTTGCTTCCTTCCACAATCTTTAATATTTTTCGTAAATAGATTTTTCACGAAAAAAAATACGCAGCTTTCCTGTGATTGAATTTATTCGAAAGTAAACGAAAAATTATTTGAATTTTCACAATTTTTCAATTCTTTGTTACTGTAATTAATTAGAAAAGGTTTATATGTCTCGAATCTGTTCGAATTGCTCGCAGATACTTGCGTATTAAAATAAATCAAATACAATCAGCATGGAAACTTACTAGTTTCCCTTCTTAAAAAAGTGATGAGCGGCCATGTTGAAGCATCTAAAGGCTTGATTTTGATTGGTCGATAAGAAGAAGGCGCGAAAAATTTACTGTTTGGAATTAATGTTTGAATTTTTTAATGGAATTTTTACATTTAGAGTAGTATAAAAATGATTAAGTTCTGACTTTGAAAAAATATTTAAATAAGTTAAAAGTAAAATGTAATGAAGATAGCATACATAACCTCAAAAACAGAAAAGTACGCGCGAAGCGCGTTTGAATATCGCTTGTAGAATAAAATTCAAGATTATATTTCCTACGTCGGAATAATGACATAAATTTTCTGAAAATTATTCAAGTGCACTTTAGTTAGGAAGTTTAGAACTATTTGAAGGAAGATGTACTTGTGAACTTTTTGATTACATACCGGCGAATAATTCCATTTTATTTTCTATTTATAGTGAATAATCAAAGTTTTATTATGTTGTCTAATTTTTGTTCAAACATGTTTTACCCATTTCCATACTGCAATTAAATCATTATTTAGGTTCACATCATATACGCTTCAATTATTCATCCATTTCAATTGTTAAATTAAATGAATATTAATCTATGTATATATTAATATTATACCGAATTCATTGAAGAATTTATTAACAGCTGTAACATGATTAGCTAATAGTCGATCACTTTAACTCCTATACAAATATTAATATTTCATGCTAATATATCATACATAAAATTTGTTTAAGATGCACGTAGCATTAATCGTTAGAAGAATAATAAGTTATGAAATATATCAATTATATAATTCTATTTGTTACAATTATTAGTTACGCAACAAATAATTTTGGATTGCTTTTTAATAAAAAATAAAAATTAATGTACCTTCGAATTTCATACGGATATACTTTAGGGGAGACACAGAACAATTGATTGAAATAAAAATGCCTGGAGGAAGAAAAAGGAGAAAAAAAAGGAGAAAAAAGGGGACTGTACAGTGGAAGTTTGAGAAGATCGTGAGCAGCGAGTGCAAGAGGTACGGGATGCGAAAGTTTTGCTGCAGACGAACGTTGTATACTTCTTTCACGTTCGGTTTAAGAGAAAAACTTCCGGCCACCTCGTTATGGCGACACGTCGAGGCGTGCCTTGACAATAAGTGTCGTGCGAGCGAGTTTCAGTCTGCAAGCTATCAATGATAGATGGTTCTGAGCTAACTGTGCGAATTAATACTAGGGTTTGTAAGAAAGTATTGTTATTACGTTTACTTTATACATTTCATAAGAAATAATATGCAAATATTAGTAAGTTCACGTATGAAGGCTGATTAATTTAAACTAACGTAATTGATTTCCGTTTAGGAATCAACTAATTTTTTACTAGTAATAATCTAATTGATTTTATTTGTGAAATAACGATTATATGCATCAATAAATAATTGATTCGTAAAAATAAATAACATATAATTGTACTCTGGTTAATAAAATAAATAAATAAATAAACACTTGCGTATGTCTGACATAATTCCGCTTGTACTACTGAATTTTGATCTCATAAAAGATAGTTTCACTTTGAAAATATTAGTTAAGTTGACATACAGAATTAATAGCATTCTTTAAATTATAGAATGAACATGGGAATGAATTTTTTAGAAACTACCGTAGCATCAATCATACTCCAAAATGAGTGGTCTCTGTTGTGTAATTGATTTATATATTGAATTAACTCCGTTGTAAGGGATTTTTATAAGCCCTAGGCAAAGGTACGTTTCTCCCCTTCTCGGATTATTCTTTTTTTCTTTCCGAGAGCATAATTTACAAAATTTTGAATATAAAGCGAATCACATTCCTCGGCGCGCATGCATGTGAGCAAAAAATTTGTAATTCACATGAAGATTTTGAAAAATTACTTACGACAAGGAAGATCCTCAAGAAAAAGCCCAGAGGACCGTCACGAGGGTATAAGCCGGGCACGTGTCCTTTCATACATACTGAATTAAATTGGTATACGTACGTCGCGAGAGGGCTGTGCTCGGTATCTGGGTACCACAAAATTTGAAATTATAATTTTTAAACGTTCATCCTCTCCTCGCACGACTGCACATCTTTTGCGTGTACGTACCGAGGTAGGCAGGTAGAGAAGGGGGAGAGGGAGAATGGGAGAAAGGAAGAGAGAGAGAGAGAGTGAGAGAGAGAGAGAGAGAGAGAGAGAGAGAGAGAGAGAGAGAGAGAGAGAGAGAGAGGCCCAGGAGAATGAAAAATAGGTACAGATAGGCAGAGGCAGACAGGGACAAGCAAAGAAAGACAGAGACAGACGTAAGCAGACATAAATATAGACACAGACATAGGCGGATATACAGACAGACGCCGGCAGAAACTGAGACAGTGAAAACTATGGATGTATATGTTTGTATACGAGAGTAAATTAAAACCCATGTATACACTCGAGACATAAAATTAATAGAGGCTTACGAGCACAAAAGTTACTGCGTGAGCGATCTCACGGCATCTTCTTTTTGTTCTTACCGCTCTCTTTCTGACTCTCCTTCTGACATCGTTTCATCTCTCCGTTCGCACCATTAAAAATCCCTACGACGATAACGACGGCGACGGTGAATTCTGCATATATATACGTATGCACGCTCGTGGTCAAAGGAAAGTAAGAACTTACGGAAATTCTTTTGTTTCGAGCGGCTTTTCTTTAAGAAAGGTGATATTTTTTATTAGTATGTTCAGATGAAACACAAAGAGTCACTGCATAGTGAAAATTCTTCTCAGCTCGCTGTGATTACTCGTAATGATAAAAATTATTAAGTATATTACGAAAGTAACAGAAACAATTTTGCTTCCTCAAAGAGGAAGCTTTGTAACGGTGAAGAAAATTTTTGAAACAAAAAATGTTCAAAAACGTTTTAAGACTTTTGGCGCTAAAATCCGTTGTTTTTGATAAAAAAAATGTTTGTGTCTGTGTGTGTGTGTGTGTGTATGTGTGTGTGTGTGTGTGTGTGTGTGTGTGTGTGCGCGTGTGCGTGCGTGTGTGTATACAGGCGATAACTTTTGAACCGATCGACCGATTTACATCGGACAAAGCTTATTCTCTTCGTTTCGGAGGAGAATAGAGAAAGCGTAACCTAATTTTTGATTTTATCAAGTTTCTTTTTTCTTATAACCAAAAAACGATTTTGTATTTTCCGTTTTTTTGATTTTTCAATTTATTACAGCCAGTATTACTTAATAAAATAAATTTTTCTTAAAAGGTCGTTAAATTACCTACAATTTCCTTTTTTTTACATTTAAATTATCTTTAGCCTGTCATTTGTTATTAATAAAAATATGGTTTATAATTCTTTAATTAATATCTCAAAAACTTAAAAAGAGCGGCGTTGGCTCAGTGGTTAGCATGCTAGTCACGGAAACAACGTCGTTCCAGGGGTCGTGGGTTCGTTTCCCGGGGAAATCACTTGGATTTTTTCGAGCTGTTTTTTGGCGGGAAAAGTACCAAGACATCGGCTGCTTTAAGGCGGGTTTTTCCCCGGGATTTCCCTTCAGTGAAATCCCGGGTTTTTTCTTGCCTTTCAGGCGCAAGCCTGGGCGAATGCGAAGCAGTGTTAGGGAAATAGGAAGGTCAATAAGGTAGGTAGGCCGATCCGATGCACTAGGCAGGGAACGCCGGCCTTACCGGCGGGGAGCTGGTCCTGAAATATGGGCCTTCTCCGGAGAGGCTTACTCTGGAAGACGGACCGATGCCCCCCCCCCCCCCCCCCCGGGGCAGAGAGTGTTGGCTTAACCAACACGGTGCGAGACTGAAATATGTCCTCACCGGAAATGTCTTCCAGGAGGGTTATAAAATAGGTAGGATAATATGAGAGGAAAAATAGTGAGGTTATAGGATGGGCACTACTTCCACACCAAGGTGGTGAAAGGCCCCCGCTAGCTAGGCCAATAGGCTGCAGCGGTAATGAGGAAAAAAAAAATCTCAAACTTTTTCATTTATCCACTCAAAATTTTTACCACTTATCGAGTACAACATTGTGCTAAAATTTCAAGAGGTTACGTTGATTTGTTTCCGAGAAAAAAATTATTTTTGAAAACAAGTGCGTTTTCTTTCGTTTACGATAACAGGAGAAAAAGTCAATGAATCGTTTTGGAATTTTGCAAAGAATTAGCTTTTTTTATATTTAAGGATTCAGTTCTTTGCCCAAAAATATCTGACTGTTTTGACCAAAGATATTTGAGGTTAAAAATTTTTTATAAATTTCTTATATTAGCATTTTTAAGAAGAATATTCGATTGATTTACTCAAATATTTTACCAATTATTGCACTTATCCAGTACAACATTGTGTTAAAATTTCAAGAGGTTATGTTGATTTGACATTACAAAATGAGAAAATAAATAGAATATTATTTATATTAATAAAATTAATAATTAGGAAGGGCACTTACGTAAAATTACTTTTTCTATGTCTCTTTTTCTCTCTCTTTTTCTCTCTCTGCCTCTCTTTCTGTCTCGGTTACTGTTTCTTTCACTATTTATTTTCCTATGTGGTAAGGGTAATTCCTTCTGTCTTTCTCTGATGTCCTTGCTCTTTCCTTCCTTCTCTGTTTCTCTCTCTCTCTCCTCTCTCTTTTCTTTTCTCTTTCTTTTTAAATTATCTGTCTTTTATTGTCTATCACTTTCTCACTTTAGTATACTTCAATATTCTTGAACAATACTTTTATTACTATAAATCAAATGTTGCCAGTTGCAGTTTCATACATGAAATGTCATCTGGTAATGTTTAGAAACAAAACGTATCGATGGTAAAGATGAAAAAACGAATTTGTGCAATTTTAAAATTTTAAAATTGCTCAAAATTTTTTTACTCATTCCAAATTAGCCCCAAAACACAAATATAAAGTTTTAGAGTAAAATATGCAATAGTTCTATTTAACCCATTAAGTCCTGAATGGACGAATTTTCACTAAAGTTTTCAACGCTTATATTTTATGTGAAAATGAATTGTAAAAAGTATATGGATAAGCGCATTCGATATAAAATTTGATGAACTTTCAGAATCTTTTGTTAGATTTTTCAAAAAATTAAACTGTCGAACACTGTACATGATTTTTTCCAAAAAAACGTGGTTTAAAAAAAAAAAAAAATTATTCATTTCGATTTTTCAAATGGAATGCATTTAAGATTTAATGATCAAAATGCAGAAAACGTGGCCTCGAGACCTAAACTTGAAAATCTAACGATTTAGGTTTTGAAAAAAAATTTAAAACATAAAATGGCGGCTGAGACGCAGAAAAATCATAAAAATCTTCTGGAATTATTTATTCGAAAAAGATGGACTTTAGAAAAAAACTTTACTGAAGAAAAAGTTCTTAGAATTGATTAAAGAACACACTGGAATTTTTTCAGAAACATAAGAAGCGTTTTTAAATTTTTCAAAATTTGAAAATTTTGAAAAATTCTGAAATTTGCCAAAAGGTTCTGGAAAAATTCCAGCATGTTTTCTGATCAATTCTAAGAACTTTTTCTTCAGTAAAGTTTTTCTCTAAAGTCCATCTTTTTCGAATAAATAATTCCAGAAGATTTTTATGATTTTTCTGCGTCTCAGCCGCCATTTTATGTTTTAAATTTTTTTTCAAAACCTAAATCGTTAGATTTTCAAGTTTAGGTCTCGAGGCCACGTTTTCTGCATTTTGATCATTAAATCTTAAATGCATTCCATTTGAAAAATCGAAATGAATAATTTTTTTTTTTTTTTTAAACCACGTTTTTTTGGAAAAAATCATGTACAGTGTTCGACAGTTTAATTTTTTGAAAAATCTAACAAAAGATTCTGAAAGTTCATCAAATTTTACATCGAATGTGCTTATCCATATACTTTTTACAATTCATTTTCACATAAAATATAAGCGTTGAAAACTTTAGTGAAAATTTGTCCATTCAGGACTTAATGGGTTAATTTGTATATCATATATAAAAAAAATAATTATTGTATACTAGGGCACATCCCCGAGAAAGTCATTTCAGATTGACTCCCGCGACAACGGGTACTAGGGCAATATGAATTTCGTAAAAATTTCATAAAATTATTTCATAAAAATATAAAATATCTTTAATCGCAAAAGTCAGATTTTTTTGGGCAAAGAAATCGATTTTTAAATATAAAGAAACTACCTCTCTGTTAAATTTCAAAACGATTCATTGACTTTTGTTAAGAAGTATAACTTAGTTATTATATTTGTATGATTGTTACAATGATGGATTAACTTTAAACCACTAAGTCGAGCAGGATAGTAGTTAAATACGTGTTTCAAAACATATATTTATTAAATTATTGCCAATACATACTTTTTCCGCCCTTTAACCTCAAAATGCCATCTTAAATGTCATTTTGCGGCCTCGGACGGAAAAATACGTTACTGAAACGTGGACGTAAGAGAATTTTTACCTCATGCGACGTTTTTCGGCCGAGCGAAGCGACGTTTTTCGGCCGAGCGAAGCGAGGTCGAAAAACGTCGCATGAGGTAAATAATCCTCTTCCGCCCGCGTTAATAATATACTATTTCTTACTCGCCCACCCGAAAGTACGTACTTCCGGCCCGCATCTCCGAGCCGAAAGAGAAACTTTCGCATCCTATTTTATAGTTGCATAATGTACTATTTCTGGGGATTTTTCATTAAGTTAATCCAGAAAAAGTATGTATGGCATTTACAGTTCACATTTGTTTCTGAAGCTTGCATATACTATAAAAGTAAACACTCTCTGCATGAACTTTCAGGGACATGAGTACATTGTGCGAGTTCTCAGGTTCAAATTGGGCTAGCACGCTTATTATTAGCCATATTATTTACGTATCTTAATTAATACGGATATATATATGCTGTATACATTCTTTAACGATGTAATTTGAACTAGCGTTACGTTTGCTCTCGCTGCGCAAGCTGCTCCAAATCGAAGTATATGTTTTTGAGCCCCGACAAGCAGCTGCTGCTGCTACTGCTGTTATGCTCAGTTTCTCTCTTCTTTGCCATCTTGCTGTTTATAATGGGGTAAGACATCTTGGATGCTTATATTTGTTCAAACTTGTTGGTGTTGTATTAATTATTTAAAATAACGCTCGTTTTTAGTTTCGCCGACTCTTTAATTTTGATTGTACAAATAGTAGCAGAATGATACTATTTGTACAATAAATTGAGACACTTCTTTTGAATATCAAAAGTAAAAAGAATGGTATAAGAATACCAATATAGTCTTATACGTACATTTTTAATAAATTATACGCACACCATAATAAATAATAAATTATACACATACTTTTCAATCATTTATTCCTATTCTAACGGACTAAAATTAATAGATAAAATATAGGTTTTATAAATAGGTATTTATTATTTAAAATTTTTACGTTTTTCTTTACTTGATTTTATGACTACTAATAAATACGAAAATAATTGATTGACACTAAATCTAAAAATATAAGTCAAATAGAAACTAAAACACATGTACCCTGTACAATATTGAGGTTAATTGCATACACAATCTGCTGTTCCATGGCGGGAAATATGAATCTTATGACATGAACCAGAACTAGCATATGAGCGATTCTGCCATAACTTCCCCAGATTAGGTCTAACTTTTTTTTTTCAAAACCAACTTTTTATAGGCTTTTTGAGGTTTTATCTATTCATTATAACATTTAAAATAAGTATCCAGAACGAATCCACTACAAAATATTCCGGCTATAGTTTAAGTAATGAACATTTTATGATCTTGGTAGGGGACGGAACTGACTATTATTGTAAAAAATTCTCGAAATTAATTCTAAAATATGTAATACGATAAAAAAATTCGGTAAAAGAATTTCGAACAAGAGCTTGAAAAATAATATTTTATATAACCAAATTAATTAATAATATCAAATTCCGTAATAATATTAAGAGTAACCCTGGTGGAAAAAATTTTTGTGTCGTAGAGTGCTAAAGTGTGTGAAAAGTGCAAATATGTGCCAAAGTATGTCAAACTATGCGAAACTGTGCAAAAGTGTGCTCAAGCAGGTAGATTTCGGACATTTTACACAGGTTTAGAATAGATTGCACATTTTAGCACACTTTGGCACAGTTTAGCACAAAAAGTTTTTAGCCATTAAAAATTAAAAATAAATTTAGCTTGATTATTTGGCACAGTTGTGCACAGTTTAACACACTTTGACATACTTCGGCATAGTTGAGCACAGTTTTGCACAGTTTGTTACAACGTTAATACGCCTTAACACAAAGTATTAAATTTTTAAATTAACAACAATCATTTATTATTAACAATATCAAATCTTTTATTCAACCGTTTATAGTCATTAGACTCAAGAATTATTAATTTTTGAAAATCAATTGAGTTTAGCTATAGTCAACTGTGTTCATTTATTTCTAATTGAGATTACCTATATTTAAATATTTTAAATTATTGTTAATAATAAATTATTTATATTTTTACTTATATTGTTTTAATAAGTGAACAATATTTTGTGCGCTTAACTGTGCCAAGTTGTGCCACAGTGTGTCAAAATGTGCACTACTGTGCCTAATAATATACCTAATTTTATTTTTAGTAACTGAAAATTCTTTGTACCAAACTATGTCAAAATGTTCTAAAGTGTGCCAAAGTGTGCTAAACTATGCACAACTGTATCAAAAATCAAATTATATTTATTTTCAACAGCTGAAAATGATTTATGCCAAACTGTGCAAAAGTGTGCCGCATTGTTCCAAACTCTGCCAATATGTGATAAATCTGTACAAAATGTCCGAAACCTACCTACTTTGGCACAGTTTGGCACAGTTTTGCACAGTTAAGTACACTTATGCACGATTAGGCACGAAAATTATTTTCACTAGGGAATAAAAATGATAATTTTTGGTAATTTATGCAAATTATTTTTCACACAGTGTTTTGATTTACATTTTTATTTACAATATTAAAAGTAATATTACAATTAATATTTTCTGTTTACATTTAAAATTAATTTAATAAATTTTTCAAAATTGAATACGCCCGAGGATTAATGTTTAATTAAAAAATGAATTTAGGCGGCAAATAATCGGGCAAGGATAAGGAAGGTAACTAACTACCTTATCAAACACTTATACTTGTTTCAATACTTTTATAGAAAGCTTCTTTTTGAAACAGTGTGTGTAAAGTATTTTTTTAGGAAAATTACATTGGGAAGGATAGGTAAAGGATGAAAAAACGAGAACGGAAAAATAACGACCCAGATCGGGTTCGAACCGACAACCTTCTGCATACCGGGCAGCTGTGCTATCACTTGCGCCACTGGGACGCTGATCCTTGCCCAATCCTAACCGCTACTTCTCGTGTAAAAATACTTTACACACACTGCTTCAAAAAGAACTTTTCTATAAAAGTATTGAAACAAGTATAAGGTATTTGATAAGGTAGTTACCTTCCTTATCCTTACCCGATTATTTGCTGCCTCAATTCATTTTTTAATTAATTTAATAAAATATAATATTTAATAATTTGTTAATACGGTCTTACACCTATAGGCCTTTCTGGCCAAAATTACCTAAAAAAATGATAAAAAATATTATTATAATAAAATAATGAAAATATATTGTAAATATAACTTATCTTGAATAAAATGAGCCTAGGCAGAGGTCCTTAAACTCATTTTATCCTCAGTTATACAGCATTTTCAAGAAAAAAAGTTTGTTGTAACTTTTCTCTGTGACTGCATGATGGATTTTTATGTGACAAAGTACAAATTCACTGAATTACGAGTCCATACATCAACGGCTTTCTCAGCATTTTGAAATTTTACTTTTCCTGATTTTCTTTGTTTAACTTGATGCTTTTTCTTCAGAATATTTGCGTTTCTCGTGGTCAGAGCCATTTTTCAAAATTTATCTTATAAAAGCAGATAAATAGAAATTTTAAAGATTTCACAATTATGTAAATCATTCATTATTTATATGAAGTTACTCAGTCTTATATATAATTTATGATTCGAAACCGTATGGAATATCAGTTTTATTATAAGAAATAAAAAAAGTCCGAACACCAAAGATTTCAGTTCAATTTAAAAAGTTTTCAACATTTAATAATGATTTTTAATCTTTTATGGGACGGAACTGAGGGACGGAACTGACATTTTTAAGTCAAAAAGGCTCGCACGTCGCGTATACTCAATATTATCTATTCTCCGCGTAGGTAGTTCTTATATCCACCAAATACTATAAAAAAATGCATTTTACTTACCATTAAACATAATCTAAACAGCGTATTACACGGCGGACGGAACTGACTAAAATATTTGTACGCTATGAAATTAGAAAAAGGAGTACTTCGTGTTCGCGGATTTTCTAATTTTTATAGCACTGTGTGACCTAAATCCGCACTTAAGTCACAGCTAGCTGTGAGTTAAGTAGCCCATTATTACACTGTGAAATAATGAATTTACTTAAGTCACAGGCACGTAATTAACGCCAATTATCTACCAAAACTATTCAAAAATACGATTTTACATATAAGAATGAACAGGAAAAGAAGTAAAACTTCGTTAATAGTTGACAAACCACAAAGAATAAATAAAAATGATGATAATAAGGCTTGTCTATATTATAGGTTAGTTTCATCTGCTATGGGATAGCAGACCGCGCGCTTTTTAAATATTCAATATTAAATTAAACTGTATGGATTTTAGTTTTAAAAGTCTTTCTCTTTAATGATATAACGTATACAAATCTTTCACTTTCATAAACTTCAACTTATTGTTAAAGATACAAATCAAATTGCCAAGAATCTAGTTTTATGATTTTTTTATGTATATATTCAATATTCTAGATTCAATAATAACCATATTCTATATCAGGTATTCTATTATTTAAATAACGTTTTATTAATTTTTTTCAGGGCGGGGGGGCTGCGCCCACCCGAACCCCCGCCCTTTCCGCCCCACACTTCTCCCACCCCACTTCCAAGTTCCAACTATCATTATAAATAAGCACAAATAAATAAAATAAAAATATGGCGGATTTATGTCACACGAGCTATAAAATAGTATACGATACTCGTGACTTAAGTGGCTCATTATTACACGGCGTTTCACCTCACGCCGTGCAATAATGGGCCACTTAAGTCACACGTATCGTAATATACTATTAACGGCTTTGCCGCTTCCATCATTCGTTCGTGTGCTGGCGCTGGAGGAATCGAAGATGGCGTTGTGCAGCCAAGTAGCGCTGTTTTCAAAGCAATAATTAATGATATTATCAACATTTTCGTGCAAATCGCTGGACAAAAAGTATCTATCGTGATTTAATAGTAGTTTGTTGAATTTGACCTTGAAAATAATGGAAACATATATTAAAAGCCCTGCAATTTACAATGTGTACGTGGGAATTAGGCTTCTTCGTTTGATTTTCACGTGGCACAAGGTTTCATATTGAAAATCTTGTTTAGGACAAGGGACGGAACTGACATTTTGACTCTATTTTGTTGATTTTCTTTTAACAGACAGTTAAAAAACGCTTTCTGTAGATCTTCCAAGAAAGTTAACGTCATTATATATACATTAGAGCCTGTGAAACATTTATTTTTATTCGCACATCTTTATCTGAGCTTTGGACGTCATCTGGGGCAGTTATGGCAGAATAACATTATAAATACCAAAAATTTTAAAGTATATTAAAGGAAAAAATGCCGAGTAACTGAAATATATGTTCATAGATTGAAAAATTAATCAGTAAAATTGTTCGGGTATTGGGAAACTGTTCGGGAATTGAGACCGCATCCTGATATGTTATGAAAGTCTAGTTAAAATGTTTGAACTAGCTTGAAATTAAAGTTCCATTTTTAGGTTAGAAATCCCGCGTAAAAATAATTACGTTTGGCTAAAGTTTGTATCAAGTTGACGTTTTGGATAACTTCTCAGCAACTGTAGCCAATGGGACGCTACCAAACTTCAAATTTTCGTAGTTCAATGTTCGACGTAACTTTATAATAACTTTATCAGGACTTTACACGAATATCTTTTGCGTAAATTTCTGGGTACTACGTTCAGCGTAAGTTTAGGATGACTTATCTGGATGTTTATAGTAACTTTATACAAAGCTCTGTGAAACTTTTTCTAAAGTATTGGGGTGCCCAATAAGTTTGGCTCAACTTAACCCCCACTTTGGCAAAACTTCATGTCAGAAGCTATTACAAATAATGTTCGGCAAAAGGTCAGGTAAACTTTTGCAGGGCCTACACGCAAGATATACACGGTCTACTGTCTCGATAACGCTACTGGTGACCGGCCTCTAGTAACAAAATTTACAAAGATTTTATACACACTTCATAATTTTCAGGATAAAAATTCGTTAAACAAAAATGCTACTATATAGTATACTGTTAGATTTTTTCTGAAGATTAAAAAGGCATTAAATAATAAGAATAGATAACTTTTGAAATTCAAATAAAAATAGAATAATTCAGAAATACATATATTATGTACATATTGTCTTCTCATACCATTTCATGACACCTAAATACCGTAAACGAAGCAGGCGGGAGAAGATACCAGCAGGAATACATCTATAAGTTGTACATCTCACCATTCTTCCTCCGGAAATGTAATAAATTTTTCGTTAGCCTTTGTACTTCAAAATAATCTTCGTGCAAAAACTTTAAGTTTCCAGCATTCATGAATTGTAAGTTCTGCAACAACGCCGAATTCATGCACGTATAAACATAACAATTCACAAAGTAGTTGCTCTGACATTTTGCTAGAATTTGATTGTAAATTTTATGATTGCAATGTAGGTATGGATACAAATATTAAGGTTGGAAGGTTAGTCTACAATACAGTATTTATACAGTATTATAGGAAGAAAGACTTATCTGAAAATGGTGCCTTTTCCTTTCTGTGGATCATGAAACTGTTGGTCACCGGCAGCATTGTCCAGGCAGTAGACCGTGTATATATCTTACGTGTAGGCCCTGCAAAAGTTTACCTGATCTTTTGCCGAACATTATTTGTAATAATTATCTTCTGACATGAAGTTTCGCCAAAGTTGGAATTAAGTTGCGCCAAACTTATTGTATTAATTATAGACTGATTTGAAGTTTGGCCAAAGTTGGGATTAAGTTGCCCCAAACTTATTGGGCACTCCAATACTTCAGAAAAAGTTTCACAGCGCTTTGTATAAAGTTACTATAAACATCCAGATGTCATCCTAAACTTAAGCTGAACGTAGTACCCAGAAATTTACGCAAAAGATATTCGTGTAAAGTCCTGATAAAGTTATTATAAAGTTACGCCGAACATTGAACTATGAAAATTTGAAGTTTGGCAGCGTCCCATTGGCTACAGTTGCTGGAAGTTATCCAAAACGTCAACTTTATCCAAACTTCAGCCACACGTAATTATTTTTATGCGGGAAGACACTGTTCATTTCAGCTTTCAATAATAAATCTCCGATTAAATATTGTTAAAACATGAAATTGAAGCAGTTACATACCTATCTAGGTTATTCAAAATTTTCACCTCTTAATGCCCGTTCTTGCATGTCTTATGAAAAATTAGACATGAAAAAAAGTTTTGGCCATGAAAAATCGCCCGCGTAAAAAAAATTTGATTATCGATATATGGCCAATATGTGGCAATATATGGGTCATATGTCTCTTCGGCGCCGGAGCGAAATATTGGTCATAGTATTCCCCATATAATTATTGTATAAATTCTTATTTATATATATAGCTCCAAGAATAAGAAATATGGGCCACATTATGAACGTTATATGATGGAAAATTGTATAGCCAATACATAGCTCGGGTGCCGGAGGCGACATATGGCTCACATATTGTCCATACATCCGATGTATGGCGCATGTGATGCACATATTGCTCATACTCTGAGCAATATATTAGCCTTTTTAATCTTTTTTTGCGCGGGCGGTACTCCGAAAGATGAACAGAAAGAGAAATAGAAATAGTGTGCGCGAGGGAGAGAGAGAGACAGAGAGAGAGAGAGAGAGAGAGAGAGAGAGAGAGAGAGAGAGAGAGAGAGAGAGAGAGAGAGAGAGAGAGAGAGAGAGAGAGAGAGAGAGAGAGAGAGAGAGAGAGAGAGAGAGAGAGAGAGAGAGAGAGAGAGAGAGAGAGAGAGATACAGTGAAAGAGATAGACAGTGAACGAGAGAAAGAGAGAGAGAGTGAGGGAGTCTGAGAGAGAAGCATAGGACTTTTTGATGTCGCGTTTTTAGAGAAATAACTCAAATAAGGTGGCGCGTCGAAGATGCTATCTCTCTTCAACATAAAGTAGTTTGGCTGGCGCGCGTTGCTCCTATAGCTGTCTCTCTTGAGGGGAAGTTGCGGAGGCTTCAGGGCCGCTTCATCAGCGCGCCTCACGGTCGTCGCCATCGCCGTCGTTGTCGTTCCCGGTGAAAGCTAGAACGCGGATGCTCGCGCGAGGCAAAGAAGGGAGGGAGTGAGATAAAAGAGCCGAGGCGAGGCGGAAAGAGGAGTGAAGGAGAAAAAGGGAGAATGAGTGAGAGGGAGAAAATCTAAGTAAACTGCGAGACTGCGCAAAATGAAATAGGGACATAAAAACACCGTCGTTATTCTTTCCTCTCTCTCTCTCTCTCTGTCTCTCTCTCTCGCTCCCGCTCTCTTTTCCGCCCTCTCCTCTCACGCCCCCTCTCCATCTATGGCTCTCTCTCGCTGCTCCTTCTTGTCACGCCACTTATGCCCCAGCTATCGAATGCTCGTCAGCGCTAGCCGGCGTTGTCGGCGCAACTCATCGCCCGCACGCGGCAGCGCCACATTCCTTGCTTTTCTTTTTCCACTTTTACTTTTTTTCTTCACGCCGGGTGCGAGAAGCCAGAGAGGGCGAGAGAGTAGCGCTCTTGCGCCCTTCTTTCCTTTCGCAGTGAGCAAGCGTGCGCAATTTGTTCCGTCGTTTCTTCTCATTTGCATTCATTTCTTTTTCATGAGGAGCCTCAGCTCTCATTTCGCGCCCCGCGCTCGGAAAATGCGAGATCTGCAACGCCGATATTTCAATATCCGCCCTCGGCTCGAGACTTTTTCACTCGCGCTCACCTCACGCGCGGTTTTTTCTCAGTGCTGGAGCATGCGGAGGCTAAGTCATTATTCGCGTCGTAATCAGCGAACGATCTGGAGTAATCTTTAAAAAGAAGCGTAGTAATCTTGAATCTTTGCTATTGAAGCACCTGACATGTATAGAAATGTTCATACTGTTTCGGCGTCAAGGTTGTCTTCTCACGTTTATAAAGTACATTTGGCTGAAAGAAATTATTTGAATATTTCAACTACTACTCTTAGACTAATTGTAAGTTTAAGTAGTCATCTAGGTAATAGTAGTTATACTTATATGATTTCGATAATAAAATGAAATTCTACGAATGTAATATTATACTTTAGTTCATAAACTATAAACATTTTTAATAGTATACTAGGAAACTAATTTTGCGCTTGCACGCATATATTATGTTCATGCATGTGTATGCTTTACCTAATTAGCTGTATTAATCTCGTACAACTATCACTTTTAAAAACATACTCACAACCTGAATTTAGCTTTATTTTGTGTAAAATAACTGAAAATTCTTGACAAAATAATTACGATTTCAATTCAAATTATTAATAACACTTTAAATGCTTTTCTAAAATAAGGTTCTCTCTGTAAGTTTTCAACAATGAAAAGGACATAATAAGTAAGTTGGTAATTATAACAGGCTCGTTGTGAAAGTACAAAGCACAGGGGAGGCATCCGAGTATCTGGTATGAGCAAAGACTTGGTAAATTACAAAACTCTAGCGACAGTTTATGCAAAATTAATAGTACGTCGCATCAGTGAGAATAAACTCTCAACTAAGAAGACCAGAGGGGAGTCGAGAAGTAACGGCAAAATCAAATATTTACGTGGTGTAATGTTGATTCTCTTGATCTTTATTAATGGAGCAAAGTCAATATGCTTACACATTTTTCGGCTATTATTAGTTTCTCATTAAATTTGCAGCAGCGTCGAATAGAACAAACTTATTCAGAGAAGAATTTTCTGATGTAAATATTCATTTTCTGTATTGAAAATATTTAAAAAAAATTATTCTATAAAAAAATATTTAAAAAAAATTATTCTATAAAAAAATATTTTATTTACTGCTACTCATTTCGTTGATCCTCGCACAAATTTTAAGAAATGCATAGTTTTTTTATAACATTCTACACCAATATCAATATTATTTTTTTAACAAAACCATCTTAAAATTATAAAATTGGTTTTATTAGCGTAGCTGTTATAATTAAAGTTAATAAGTAAAAGAGAAAGCACTTTATCTATACATACCTATAATTGTTTTTCAATTTTTCATTTAAATTTTCAACATTTATATGTATTAGAAAGTCATTCTACACATTACTCTCATTAATTTTCAATACAGCCGACTTTGATTATTAGAACCATTGACACCCGCTCCGTGCCTGAATAGTACGGCGGCGAATCACAGAAACAGTAACTTCGGTACCAAGTTGTTACTCCTCCCCTCCTTCTAATTACATCCTGTAATTTTCTCTTGAAAATTCAAAAAGTTACGATTTTATAAAATAAATGTACACATTTTTATAGAATAAATTAATATTATTTTAGAAAAGATAAAAATGATAAAATTCAATATATTTACAGCTGATATAGAAGCAAATTCTAAATATTATACTTGAAAGTTTCATTGCAATATTGTTAATTGAATATATAGTTTAAGAAAAGCTACTTTAGAATTTTAACAGTCAATTTTCATAAATGTTATTTTCTGATAAATGTTGTCAAAGTTACGTTATAGAATATGTCCTTCGATATCTATACGGTGCAATAACGTCTGGCCATAAATTATTATTAGCCCATCAGCAAAGAATCCCACTCAATCTACATCCAAGATTCACGCTTGATTAAATCTTATATCACTTTTGCGCGTGTTTTTTTACCATGATAATCGCGAAATTCTCCTGATATCAAGCAAATTGCAGATTGATGAGTAGCGGTAGCGGCGGCGGCGGAGGTGGTTTGCAAACGGCGATGAGGTAGAGAGAGAGGAGAGAGAGAGCGAACGAGCTTGCGAGCAAGAGAAGAGGGAAAGTGGGTGGTAAGGGAACAAGAACGCGACCGTGGCAGTGGGGAGAAATTAATTTATTAGAAGGGGTAGAGGAGAAGATGAAGGAGATCTCGAGGCAAGCGGGAGAGAAAACGATAAGAGCAAGTGCCCGGCCGCTCGCATACTTAGCTGAGGGTTTGCGCAGCCATGCAGCCAGCGGACGCTTGATTTATAGATTTGACGCTGCTGCCGCTGCAGCGCTCCGAAGAAGGAGTAGTCTTCTCCTTCGGAGGAGCACGAGGAGGCTGAGGAGAGAGAGAGAGAGAGAGAGAGGGAGGGAGTAGGATAGCGAGAGGTAGAGGGAGAGAGAGAGGAACATTCCTTATGAAAATTCATCTCGATGCGCGCTCGTTCTACCAGAAAAAGCGCTTGCCGCTTGAGAGAATTCTTTTATAAAGCTCAAAAATTTCCTCGAGCACGCGTGTGAGGGGCGTAAATTCTTTCATTACAGGTGACTGGTGATACCTGAAAGGCATCGCTGACAGTGACTTCCTAAAAATACATGAATCTCATTTAAAGTTTCAACTGATTTTAACGTTTAAAAATTTTTTCATTTTATACAACTTATATGAATATTTTTCTTCCGCAATTCTGAAAGCTTCGTTAGACGAATGACACGTCAGTAGTAGGAAATTCGTTAAATAAGAAAATGGAAGTTCTTCTATGAATAAAACCAAAATTTTAGAAAATGTTTAAGCTTGATAAAATAAAATTGTTGTATATGACAACTTTATGTTAAAAGTAAAGCTTTTTGTGAGAGCGATGGAGAAGCAGAAAGAGAAGGAGCTGTGAGCTTGAGAGGCGCTAAAAGAGGCAAGGAGAGACATAGATAGATAGATAGAGAGAGAGAGAGAGAGAGAGAGAGAGAGAGAGAGAGAGAGAGGGAGAGAGAGAGATCGAGTAATTTCCGGTGGTCGGTCGTCGCTCTCTCCTTGCTCGTCCCCCAGGACAAAGTTTCTCGCGCTGTTTTCCTTTGCCTTCAGAGAAAATTAGTTCCATGAGCTGCTTGGAATGCCCAAACCACTTTTCATCCCCCAACCCGACGTTTCCACCGCTCCCTTAGTCACTCTTTACCTGCGATATCTAATCAAATTTTCAAATATTCAGAAGACCGCATACCAGCTGCGAGAAGTGCAACTTTACATTTAGAATTCATCTTTTGTTTATTCTTTTGGTAGACTTTCTGTGTAATATTTAAAATGAGAAAATTTGCTCGACCAATTAGGCACATTCGACCACAGTGGAAACAATATGAAAGGGTTATTAAAGTTAATTCGATCTAAGAATAAATTAATTCGATCTAAAGTTAAATAGATCTAAGAATAAATTAATTGCAATTAAAGTGACAATCTTAATATAAGTATGGATATAATCTAGTAATCTGGCTTAGAGTTTAATTTCCTAAACCTTATAAATGATCAAATCGCAATGTAACGCAATTGCTTAGAAAAAGCTAATCTGAATGGTAGCATTATTCTATGTATAGAAGAACAAACGTAAGTGATGTGCGAAATTGTAGTCGTTTAGTAAATTACGTTCGTATCTTAAGAGTGCAATGTTTGCTTATTAATTTAATTTGTAATTAAAGGTAATGTAAAAAAAAATCAAATATAGCCATTCCAGTTCTTAACTGGCATTTGTATTAAATTCTAATCTTTAATAGATTCAGTTTATGTACTATTGCTACTACAATAAATGTTGCCTCTATTAAAGCTAAAAAAAGTTCTAGGGGTCGCGCTAACTTGCCACCATATCCGTTATTTGGCGACACCGCACGAGCTTCAGCCTTATTTTCTTTTTCTTTGTGCCGGAGGAGTTTCACGTTCTACAGAAAGTTTCAACATGAGTGACTTATAAAGGCCTTTGAGTTTCTGACAGTTTTAGTTAACTAAGAAAGTGATTTGGTGCTGCATTTGTTAAGCAACGGTAAAGGTTATATAGTTTTATCTTACTGTTGTAATTTTTCATGTCTCATATATTTATAAGTTTAAGAAGACAAATTTTTATATTACATTTTGTATATTGCTTCATCAAAGAAGAAGCTTTGTAACGGTGAAAAAATTTTTTGAAACAAAAAATGTTCAAAAGCATGTTTTAAGACTTTTGGCGCTAAAATCCGTTGTTTTTGATAAAAAAAATTTTCGTGTCTGTGTGTGTGTGTGTGTGTGTGTATGTGTGTGTGTACAGGCGATAACTTTTGAACCGAATCACCGATTTCCATCGGACAAAGCTTATTCTCTTCGTTTCGAAGGAGAATGGAGAGAGCATAACCTACTTTTTGATTTTATCAAGTTTCTTTTTTTTTATTACCAAAAAACGATTTTGAATTTTTCGTTCTTTTGATTTTTTAATTTGTTACAGCCAGTATTACTTAATGTAATAAATTTTTCTTAAAAGGTCGTTAAATTACCTACAATTTCTTTTGTTTAAATTTAAATTATCTTTAGCCTGTCATTTGTTACTAATGAAAGTATGGTTTATAATTCTTTAATTAATATCTCAAAAACTTTTTTATATCGCCACTTATCGAGTACAACATTGTGTTAAAATTTAAAGAGGTTAACGTTGATTTGTTTCCGAGAAAATAATTATTTTTGAAAATAAGTGCGTTTTCTTTCGTTTACGATAACAGGAGTAAAAGTCAATGTAGCATTTTAATATCTAAGGATCGAGTTCTTTGCCCAAAAAAATCTGACTGTTGTAACCAACGATATTTGAGGTTAAAATTTTTTTATAAATTTATTATATTTGCATTTTTAAAAAGAATAATCGATTGATTGACTCAAAATTTTTACCAATTATTACACTTATCGAGTAAAACATTGTGTTAAAAATTGAAGAGGTTATGTTGATTTGTTTAAAAAAAAAAAATAATTTTTGAAAACAAGTGCGTTTCCTTTCGTTTACGATACCAGGAGTAAAGGTCAATGAATCGTTTTAAAATTTGACAGAGAAGTAGCTTTTTTATATCTAAGGATTCAGTTATTTGCCCAAAAAAATCTGACTGTTGTGACCAAAGATATTTGAGGTTTAAATTTTTTATAAATTTTTTATATTTATATTTATATGCGTACATGAAAAACCGCTGCCAATTCATTGGCACGTAGCTTCCTCAAACTTAATTTATTGATCCCTATAATTAATTTTTACTTCTAATATTTAAAATTTAATACTTTATCTTGTACGGTTAGACTAACTAGGAGAGGGTCATGGGTCCAGATTCAGCTTAAACTGTGCGTTATATTTTTTTTCGTAATGGACCGATTTTTTTGGGCAACGAATTTCAGGACGATTAAGTAATTTTTGCTCTTGTTATCGTGTGACAACGAAAACGCAAATTTTTTCTAAAATAATTTTTTTCTAAAAAACAAATGAAGATAATCTCCTGAAATTTTAACCAAATATAGTCATCTATAAATTTAATAAGTGGTTAAAACTTTAAGTCGATAAATCAAATATTTTTTGAGAAATTAATTTATGAAATATAAAAAAGTTTTCCTTAATAACAAATGACAGAGTGAAGATATTTTATATTTTAAAAAAGGAAAATATACGTAATTTAAATACCTTTCAAGAAAAGTTTATTATATTATGTACTAATGGCTATAAGATATGAAAAAATCAAAACAACTAAAAATTCAAATTCGTTTTTGGAAAATAATTTTTTTTCTAAAAGCAAATGAAGATAATCTCTTGAAATTTTAATCACATATAGTCTTCAATTAGTGTAATAACTGGTTATTTATTTCAAGTCGATAAATAAATTATTTTTTGAGAAATTAATTTATGAAATATAAAAAAGTTTTCCTTAATAAAAATTGACAGAGTGAAGATATTTTAAATTTTAAAAAGGGAAAATATAGGTAATTTAAATACCTTTCAAGAAAAGTTTATTATATTATGTAAGAATGACTGTAAGATATGGAAAAATAGAAAAAACTAAAAATTCAAAATCGTTTTTGGTTATGAAACAAAAGAAAATCAATAAAAACTCAAATCCATCAGGGTACCTTTCTTTTCCCGCGAGACGAAGAGAATAAGCTTTACCCGACGAAAATCGATCGATTCGTTTCGGAGATATGAAGAGTTCAAACACACATACACACACACACACACACACACACACACACACACACACACACACACACACACACACACACACACGCGCGCGCGCGCGCACACATCCACGAAAATAAAAATGATCAAAATCAACTAATATACACATATATCGCTTTAAAACATCTTTTTGAACATTTTTGTTTCGAAAATTTTTTTCACCGCTACAAAGCTTTCTCTATGAGGAAGCAAAAACAAAAAAGATATTTTTTGTATTAAGTCAAATTGTTTAACAAACAACAAAGAACAACAAAGAAAGTCGTTTTATTTATTAATAAAGTTTTGTTGTGAAAAATTTACTTTTGTTTTTTAAATTTAAGTGGAATCGATAAATTAGTTTGAGGAAGCATCTTGCCAATGAATTGGCAGCGGTTTTTTTTTTCATTTTGAGCAAAATTTTTAATTATGTCGTTTTTTTATACTTTTTGGAGTTGGTAATTGTTTAATATAATTATATTTTAATATAATATAATCTAAAATAAAAGATCAATAATTAGTTAAATGTAACAATAAATTATAAGTTTGAGGAAATTAAGTAGAAATTATTTGACAGTGGTTTTTAACCTTAATTTTACACTTTCGGATGTAACCGATTAGATATAGGAAGTTTGTTGCTCGACATTTGACCATTAGAACTTTCCTTCTATAAATAGAATACTTTTGTTTGGATAAAAAATCAATTTTAAATTACAGCGTTAGCTGTATAATCTGCACGATTTTTTCTACTTATGTCAACTTTTTATCAATACCAGTTGTAGTCTTGTAGTACGTTGCTGGTTGCTCTATATTATCATTGTTCTCACTTGGAACTAGTATAGATTATAGTCATACAAATCATACGTAATTAGATGATGCATATATAATTTATAATAAAATAAAGTATTTATTTTAATTTTTATTCATTGGACAAAAAAAAATGTTATTTAATGATTATACCAGCAATTATAAATATTAGATATATCACATGCTATTATACAACATAAAACATTTCATTTAAAATAACAAAATTAATCGCCGTAAAAATAGTTCAACACATAATAATATGTAAAGAAAAATGTACTTTTATATTGTATAAATGCAACTTAATAAACTTCAGTTGCTTTAAAACGATGCCGTATTTTTAGAACGAAAAATGTAGGCTTTATTAAGTCAACGTAATTACATTCCATAAGTGTTTGTACACGAGTCGTTACGAAGAATTAATGCGCCCTCCGCTGAAACACTCCTCGTACCGCCCAATATTCTAGGTATCATCCCTCTTCTCCATTTGTCTTTCGCGCTAGAGGCACTGGCTCTCTTCCACGGGCGAAGGGACATTTGTTCCGGTATCTTTACAAGCTAAATAAGATTCGTATAAATGATCGCTAATTAAAATACACGGCAGATATTTTACGCGCTGCTAGCAACTTGGCCTTTGTATTGAATTAAGTGCTGATTCGGAAGTTTCCCCGGCCGAGCTTCCTCTTCCTTTGATTCATTAGCGCGCTGTCTCTTTTGCTTCTTCTCATCTTGCGCGGAGGGGAAAAATCGCGCTTCTTGTTAAAATCCTAATTACATGGCTCCCGGGCGGCAGCGCGCGCCGTGTAAAATATCACAGTCTGCGCATTAATAAAGGTCCTGCACGATTATGGTAATCGCGGGAGAAACAATTTGGCCTAGCGTCTAGCCTGCACGCGCTCCTCTTCTCGAAAGCAAAGCCTTCGGATAGGGCTTGCGACGTGATTTATCCGATGAAATACTTGAAAATTTTTTTACATGGATTAAACGGAAATTTTAATTTAACATTAATGAAGGGGACATTAATCATCAAATTTTACAATAGACACGTTATTATTCGGCAAAGTAACGTCGTGTACAGCGTACCATAAATTTTCAATAAATTCATCGACGTAAAATAACTTTCGTAATTTTATGCAATATATACACAGCACCGCGAACTTCATTAATGCTTTAATTAATGATGTAGCACGCACGCCGTCGGTAAATGTAAATAATTCCTCGTGCGCGTAGCAAAAAAAAAACAAAAAAATTATTTTGCAACGCGCATCCGTGCCGTAACGAAAAACAACGCGAAATCACGTTATAACTTCGGTCTTTTTCCACTGTACGTGCACGCAGCCCTCGAAGGTAAAAGTTGCGCTGGATGATAATTATTTTTTCCTCAATTATGTGTATATATAATTCATCCCTCCTCTGTTGTCGCGCTAACCAAACTTGTTCATGTGCAGAGTGAGGTTCAGCGTGAATCCAGACTAATTAACTTCCGGTACCCACTCTCTCTCTCTCTCTCTCTCTCTCTCTCTCTCTCTCTTCCACTTCAGCAACTCCTACACCCGTCTCTCTTTCTCTCACTCCCTCTCTCTTCTCGCCTACATCTTTCTCCCTCGGGTTACCTGCGAGATCGGACAGTTGCTTGGCATTGGGGCAAGGGAATGAGTACGAGGGCGTGAATTTTGTCGAGCTTTCATCGCCCCGAGTTCTTTACGAGCGCGGTTTTGCGCTTGCCTTCTCTGTCACCCTCTCGCCCTTTCTCTATTTCTGCTACATGCGCTTTTGGTACTTCTACATACATGGATACAACACAGCGGCTCTTTTCGTCAAACTGAACTTATACCAGCGACCGCTTTTCAACTCATTGTCGCTTTATGCGCCTCGATAATTAATTCAGTCGAATTACACGATTTGTTGATTTTTCCCTTGGTTTTCGTTCTCCCCGCGTAAAAAAAATCTGTTAGTTTCCTATAAAAATTATATATTCTACAAATACCTTATACACTATATATAAAATTTTTATAAAATCTTTATATACATATTATACGAGGTCTCTCTGAAATATACAGAATAAATGATGGAAATTTATTTACGATTGTTTTAAATTACAATATAAACATGATGAACTAAACGTATTAGTATTGTTTAAATAATTAGTGATCCATTTTTGGGTTTAATAAAATCCTTCCCTTCTTCTCTATCGTTTTTCGTCTACTCGGTTATAACTCTACTCGGTTATCGTCAACCGCCCACTGTTGCTTCTTGGCATAACTGTGTTGTTACGTATGAGAGGACGATGGAGTGAATTGAAATGAGTAAGTTGCGTAAAAAATATGCGACAACCCGGGCTCGAACACACGGATCCGGGATTCTAGTCAGGAGCTCTGACCACTGAGCAAATGTAGCGAGGCTTGCTTAAAGGCCTCGCGTGTATCTTCTTTTTATCATTATGCTGCCGGGTCAGGGCTCGGATGCACAGTCGAGCTGAGCCCGCGATACTGTACTGCATAAACTTGTGGACTTGTGCTATTTATTAGAGTATTATTCAATATAGCAAATATTTTTACTATCAATGCCAAAACAAAGTGCGTTTATGCCGATTAATTCCCAAATGGACATTTTCCAAAGCTGTTTTAAGAGTCTACGTTTTTTTTAGCAAACGGCGATTAAAAATTTTCTTAAACGTCCATTTCTTATGTAAAATTATCTTTTAATAATTTTTAAAGGCCGATTCGATAGAAGAAGTACATCCGCTAAAGCAGCCCGAAAATGTTCATTTCGCCCTTATAATCGTTTATACTCATTCGAACAGAATCAACTATTCCTTTTCAGCAATAAATAATATATTTTTGCTGTAATTCAATATTCGATTCCGCATTTATTATGCAAATAAATATTACTGACTACTGTTATCGCTTTGCTCATAAATAACGCTACTGCGTTTTAGTAGTTTGGCTTTTCAGTATTGATTATCTTTGTAAATCATACGCATGTTATAAATAACAGTTTGTAATAACGATAGATGTAATTTTCGGTCGTACAGTTTCACTTCTTGTAACACTCAAAAGAACATATCGTCACATGCAAATACAAAATCGTCAGCCATAGCTAAGACTTTCGGCTATCGCGCCAGCGTAACCGTTCACCTGTTCTTTCGGCTTTTGTACGAGCCGCCGGCAGCAGTCACCAAGGGGGCGACCGCCAAGGGCGCATTACCTTTGAGAGCTGCAGCAACAGCAGCGGCGCGTGTGCACGACGCTCTCTCCCTCCCTGTACGGTCGTAAAATAAATAGCTGAAGCGAGCAAGCAATAAAAAGATCGTCTACGAGAAAGTTCTCGTTTCTCTTTCTATCTGCATTTTTATCGGATGCCCTTTACGTGCGCCATATCCAAAACATCAGCCGAATAAACTCCTCGGAAGTTTTCGATTTTGCAGAGGAGAAAGCCGTTTCTTCATAAGGTCGATAGAAGGAAAAAAAGAAATTCATTTCGAGTTGCGCGTGCTGTGGCCAGTTACGCAGTAGTTCGGGGCATAAATTCGCTCCCCTCCTCCTACACGAATTGAGGCACACAGAACACGTAGCTCTAAGAGAGACGGTGACACTTATTGCATCCCGAGCAGACAATCAGATCGTTATCCCTGTACTGGAGTGTGACTTCCAGTTATTTTCTGAATAGTATACACAGTGAAATCTGTCGATTGAATTTCATTTTTCTTAATATTTCATCTGTACAAAAAGTTATTCATACAATCAGTTAATAATATGTGATGACTTGACTAATAATTTTTATATAATATATATTATTTTTATGAATTATAAATAAAGACAGTAAGGTAAGTGTGCCAGTTACTGTGCCCCTTAAGGCGATGTCGGCAGTATTTAATCAATTACTATTTTTTTTTCAATTTTTAATCATCTTAAGACCTTTATATGATAATTATATATTCTGCGAGCAGAATAAGCACCTTTTTAATACAATATTATGTAAGGAATATTAAATAATTAATAAAATAACAGCATAAGCCTTTGCATCAGTTACTGTATCATTAATTTAGTTACTGTGTGTCAGTTAGTGTACATTGTTTTAATTACTGTGTGTCATTTAGTGTACATTGTTTTAATTACTGTGTATCAGTTAGTGTACATTGTTTTAATTACTGTGTGTCACTTAGTGTACAGTGTTTTAATTACTGTGTATCAGTTAGTGTACATGGTTTTAATTACTGGGTGTCACTTAGTGTACAGTGTTTTAATTACTGTGCCTTAGATTCTGAACACTGTATTTAATCCTGTGTCTTTTTTTCTCACTCATCCGCATCTGCATAAACTATATAAAATATATTTAAACATAAAATTTGTTTTTTTTTTTATTATATTTAGTAGACTCCCTGCTGGAAATCATCCATTTCTCTCCCATTGCTATGATTTACTACGTATAGAAGTACTTACTTATTATAGAAGAAAATAAAATAAAGATGGGAATAAAATATATTATTTTTAAATATATTAAAAACTGTGTTATTTGCTCTGTGGGTAAGCAACGAACGTCGAAGTTGACTTGCACAGGCGACGAAGCATGAGAAAGTAAGGTTAGCGTAGCCTACCGCGAGGGGGCACAGTAACTAAATACATTCATGAAAACTTGTTCAATTACTGTGCACAGTAATAGAAACATGCCGAAAATTCGTTTTAGTTACTGGATTATACTAAATTAAACAATAATATTAATCAAAACTACTTTTTTATTGTTCTTTTGTCAATTAGATGGGTTTTATAAACATTAAGTGTATTTTTTTATTCTGAAAAATGTTATTTTTATAGTTTTTCAATCACTTTTGTATAGGCATATTCTTAAGCGTTTTGATAAGAAAATCATAGAAATCGCGATGAGAAATTTAATAAATTATTTGAAATATATTATAAGAATAATTAAGTCATACTGTAGGTTTAACAATAAAAAGCATGAATTGAACTGTATATAAAAATTTAGATATTTATGATTAAATATGATTATACTCTACTATAAATGAAAATGATTTAAGAGCACAGTAACTGAAGCGGGCACAGTAACTGGCACACTTACCCTATGTAAAATAGTAAAACATGAGTTTGGAGAATAATAGAAAAATATATCTATATATAAATATTTACATTTTATCGTAATATTCTGTTGTAAATACCAAAATAATGTACACAAATTTTCTTGAGCAAAAGAACAATAGCAATGGAACAAATTATTGTTCATATAGAGTACTATGGTATTAAACTTTGATTGATATATAGTTATTAAACAGAATATACTAAACAGAATAAACATTGTTCACGCTATATTAAAAGCACTACAGTTAGTTATAACCCTAATAGTAAGCTGAAGTTTAGATATTGAACCGGACAGCTAATCGGTTATTTCTGGGTAAAGTTCTCAGTTAGGCAAAGTTTTCGTAAGATCATATTGTTAACTAATTTCTAAAGATGTTCAAAAATTATTATAGTTAAGTATACAGGTAGCAGTTATTAAATACCTAAAACAAATATGAATTTGAATATTGCTTCCTCTCAGAGAAAACTTTGTAATAGCGAAAAAAAGTTATCGAAGAAACATGTTCAAAAGGTGTTTTCATTCATCTTAAAATACGCTATTTTTAAAAATATTATCATTGTTATGTGTTTAAAATTTTTCTTTTTCCTTTAAGATGTTTGGAAAATAATAATGTTATATACCTTCAATGCTTTCATATCGATTTTGCAATTTAAAAAAAAATAAGTTTTCATTTTTTACAGACTTTTTTATAAAGATGTACAATAATTGGCAACATTTTAATTCTTGTAAAAAAAAATCCAATGTCATTGTTTTTCAATAAACTATTTATCGTTGGTACTCAACGAATTATATATGAAAGGTTATTATTCTATTTACCTTCTGTGTTCATTCTGAGCGCTAAGGCGTCTGTTAAAAGACTCTTTACTAAAAGGATACACCGTTTGACGTTCACCAGGGCAATGCACGTTGTAATCAATCGCACTAAGTGAAGCTGTTATACGCTGAAGTTGATCCCAAAGGCAAAGACAGAACTTCCTGTCACGGGGGCGTAACGCAGCACTTGATCAGCGGATTATGTACCAAGGTCAACGAGCATGATGAGAGAATGCGAGACGCGAATGTCTTGAATTCCAGCAACAGTTGTTTAGGTTTCAGTGCTTTAACACTCTCGTCTTTCTTTTTATAGCGACGCGCATTGCGATGCGAAGTGACGTTCTTAAGGGTATCTTTTCTTACTCTGATTTCGAAATGGATACGCTTGCCACTAAACGCTATATGAAAAAAATAAAAACTTGCATAAAAAATGTAATAGATGAGTTAAGTCGTATTGTAAAGTCTTTAACCCGTTGTCTATAAATATGATCAACGACTGCCATGTTTTATTGTATACTCTCGACTCTGTATTATAATACATGATCAATACATATTATAATTTCTATAATGTATTCTTTGGTAGAAAATTGACGATATTTTATAGTTAGTGTTTTAATTAAATGGAAACGTTTTTAGAAAAAATAAATATGTAAGAATGATCCAATCTACCTAAAAGTATTACTAGTAGTTAAAATATTGATAATGTCAAGTGTAAATATCAAAATTTACTTTAAATTGGTAAAAGTTAGCAAATAAAAGTAGAATATTGTTCTTTTCGATTCGTATGTTAAAATGAAAATATATTATTTAACAAAATCATGTTTTATACCGAACGTTACTTGATTGAAAATCTATAATCATTTTATATTATCAAAGCTGATTTATCCATCAAGGATAATGTAATGCCTTTCGAGTGAATATTAATACATTAATGATATTCACAATCTTCCGTTTTGTATACGAAAACAAGCGCGTTTCAGTGTTCGCGATGAACACTAATAACGCTGTTCAGTGTTTACGTCGAAGACTAGCAAGATTCACTAGGTTGTGATAAAGAGCATATTTTCAATAATAGAAGTAGCAACATAAGCTAGTATCATGTTCAATAAATAAATTGTTTTCTTTTAATGCCCACGACAGTCTGCTTTTAAAAGACTACATAACAATATAATAGTTTGAAAAAAAAAGACAATTAGTAATGCATTAAATAATTATACTTTATTATCACTAAATATAATTCTGTAAATTAAAAAAAAAGTTTTCTTGCTCCCTCCTAGAGGAAGCTTTGTGATAGTAATTTTTTGAGTTGTAAAAAGATGTTATAATTGTTTTTCGAGGTGTTAGGAATCAAAATACATGATTTTTGAAAAATGTCTGTATGGATGTGTGTGTGTGTGTGTGTGTGTGTGTGCGCGCACGCGCGTCTAGATCTTAGCTTCTACTCGATCGATTTTAACCGGACAGGTCTCATTTTTTTGTTTTTTTTTTGTGTGATGGCGGATCAAAAATTCGTTTTTTGATTCGCCGATGCGTTTTTGTTTTATTACGAATTTTCGATTTTCTCAAAATTGATTTTTGCTTTTTTTTAATGATAAGATCGAGATATTTGAATCGAATGGATAGTATTCGAAAGAGCATTAAAATACCTATATTTTCTAAAAAAAATTTCTCTAGCTGTCACGGTTCTTTTGTTATTAACAAAAACGTATTTTTTTTTTAAAAAGCTTATAACTCCTAAACTAAACGGTAAATTTTTTTGAAAAAATCATGATAATGCAGAATATAAATAGCTATAATCTGTAAAAACTTGAATCCATTTTGTCGACTAGTTTTTAAGAAAAAAATTGAAATATAAAAAAAATGAGTTTTGTATGTCCAACGATTACAGGAATACAATTGACTTAATCGCTTGGAAATTCCTTGTAGAGGTAGATTTTGGATAGCTCTCGGTTGAGTTCTTTGGGCAAAATGACTAGTCCAGAAATTTCAGAAATATTTGAGGTTAAAATTTTTTTAACCTTTTTTCAAATCGTAATTTCTCGAGAACGGCTCGATGTATCAACTCCAAATTTATAGATAATGTTGTATATGATATAGATAATATGTGTGCGAGATTTCATCTAGATCGTACGATTACTTTTTGAGATATTTGATTTTGAAAATTTTCGTATGTTACAAAGTCATTTTCTTTGTCGCATGATAACTAGAGAAAACAAAAATTGGTTTAATCATGTTGAAATTTTGTGGAGATGTAGAGTTTCTATATTATCGTATAAGTCAATTAGGTAAAAGAATTGTCTTATGATTTTTAGAGATATTTAAGGTTAAAATTTTTTTACGGTTTTTTTCAAAATCGTAATTTCTCAATGACGACTTCATGTATCAGCTTGAAATTTATAGACTATTTTGTATGCGATATAGGGAATGTCTGTGTAAAATTTCATTCAGATTATATTGTTATTTTTTGAGATGTTTGATATTTAAAATTTTAGTATTTTTGAAAATGACTTTATTGTTTTAATTTCTTTGATATTTGGTGGAGATGTAGAGTTTGTATATTATTTATTAGAAGAGTTCTTAGGATAAAAGAATTCGTTTATGAATTTCAGAGATATTTGAAGTTAAAACTATTTTAGCCCTCTTTTAAAATCGCAATTATTCGGGAACGCATTTATCTATACCAGAAAATGGAAATGACATGCGCTATGCGCTATGCGCGCGTGTTGTGTACCTGCTTCTTTTGTAATAGCCATTTATTATTGTTAAGGTTAGAACCTTTTTCTTACATAGGAAATTCCAGAAAGAACACACAAATATGGACAGGCATACTACTAGAGACAAGTACCCTATGTGTGAAATTTCACAAAGAAAATATAATTTGAAGTAAAGGTTATTTAGGAATTTTAAAAGGTTTTGACGATAATATTACAATCAATTATTTTATTTATTTTTCACACATACTTTAAAAAAAAATGATACCTATTATTATCTTCATATTCTATACATAATTTAAAAATTGATCATTTTTAATCTTCATAAATGAATTTAATTATAATTATGTCATAAATTGTTGCAAAAATTATAAATTTTGTTATTAAAACTTAATTAAAGGAATAAGCAAATTAAGTTTGAAGAAGCCACGGGCCAATGAATTGGCAGCGGTTTTTTTAACGTACTGTGTATTTAATAAATCCACTTTTAAAATTTCCACGATGGGTTTTGATTTAGGTGACGAGAAAAATAATTATTGATTACACTGAAAAAAATTAGCGAAAACATGCGGACAATGCTAGTTTTCGTCGCAAACTTGCGAATCGTGTTAGTTTTCGTCGCAAATTCTCGAATAGTGCTACTTTCCGCGGGGCAGCAACGTCCTAGTTTTCATACGAAGTGTATCATTTTAATTATTTAAAAAGATAAACGTATGAAAAAAGAAACACATAAAAGGATAAAAATAAGTTATATATCTTATAAATTAACACGACACATCAAAACAGCAGCACATCTCATTTACATCTACTTTCAACACTTCATTATCTTTGTTGTCTTGCACGTATACCTCCGCGATGTTTGCCTTTCATTTCACGCTGAAAAGAATTTTTATTCGCACGAGTGAAAAACCGCGTACCCAACTCCTCGACCGGATAAACTCGCATCTATATACAATTAGTTTGTTCTCGCGTAATCTCTAGCATTTCGGCAAATAAACCGGCCGCGCGCTCGCGCTATCTTCGTTTCTCTTTATTTTCCGTGCTGCTCCGCTGTTTACCTAGCGCTCTCGCGCGCGCTGCAGCATCGGTTCGCTCGCTCGTCGGAAGGCATTATGCATATTACGCGCCCAACGAATTGCGCGACGAGGCGGCGGCGGAACCCTTTAGCACCCGGCACTTTACCCTCCTTATACGACACGTCGATTCCGCGGCGCGCACTCGTGTGTCTCTCGAGCCGGCGGCAACGTCGCGCGCGGAGGCAATGCTCTCGACCTCGATACCGATTTTCTCTCATTCTCCATTGCGCTCTGGAACGCGCGACACGCGTAAGAATTATTCGTGCCCGTAGTAGGAGACGCCGCTGGCGCGAGGTTACGAGTAGGGCGTTCCCCCCGTGTTTTACAGAAATTTAATCTTTTCGACTTTTTATCCTTCTTTTCCAGTTCAACCGCAGTAAGAGATAAATTTAAGTTTAGGCTTATACCTAGTAGTAGCGTAGCACGAGAAAAGCATCATTAAAGTTTTAATTTTTCATTTTGTTGGAAAATAATTAGAAACACGGAAGTGCATCGTATTATAAAATTGTAATCAGAATAGGAATATTTATTGCATAATAATAAAAAACATTACTGGTTACTTTTTACTCGGTATATTGAGAACTAAAAATGTGGTTTAACATTGATCAGCTTGAACGTGTAATCTTTTTAAAGTATTTTTAGAAGTTTATGTACAAGGTCGGAATAGCTATTTTTAAAATAGTTTTGATAAAGTTACTTTAAAGTGGAGGTGAAGCAACGCTTCTGGTTATAAATAAAAGTTTAAGAGCGATTCAGGTTATTAGATGCTTGAATAAAAACGTAATATTAACATTTGATGTGTAGGATATAAGACGTTATATTATTTAGTTACTTGACTTACTTGTTGAATTGAATTTCTTGTGGAGAAGATTGATAATGAAAGGGGGTAACTTTCTAACTTCAGTATAGTTTGAAACGAATGCTTCTCGAAATTGAAGAAGACAGCGATGATAATAAAAATTATAGCCTGCATTGGTGAAAAATTCCTCTAATGAACTCACAGAGGGGGATTTCGATTAGCGAAGATACCGGGAATGGTCTTCTTCAGTTTTATGTGCGAGCGCGCACGATCGTTCTATCATTTTGAGGAAATTTTTAACATCGAGGTCGAAAAGTTTTAATCCATCTAAGAAAGAAAGTTTGTCAAAAAGTTGGGCAGCACGAAGAAGAAGAAAGGACGGGACATCTTAGAAGGCGAAGTATCGAATATCGAGAGACAGAAATGGGTCAAAACGGATAGCAAGTCGTTCCCGCGCGCGAGCTCACGGCAATCGCGTTAGTTTTGGCACATAAGCGTTTCTTGGAGTTTCATATCGATGAAGCATCCGCGGATATTTGATTGATTGGCCCTGCAAGTTATTATTGGCACATCTCGCAGCGAAAAACAAATATTTTTTATTGATTTATCGTAAATGCTTCTACGCGATTGTTTCCGACCGAGTTAAAATATGTTTTTTAGTGTCGTGGTACACTATATCCAGCACGGCTTAAAAATTAAATAAAGGTTTCAACAAATTTACACATTGCCATTTCAATTTTACGAAAAGCGTTGTTTTTTTAGAAATTTTTTAAAATGTCATAAAGTGATGGTACTTCGTATTTGATTTTAAAATAACAATGAGATAATAAAAGTTATACATATATCGTAAGCTACAAAAGGGGGTAAAGAATAAAAATGACATAATTTCGTTCCAAAAATTTTTGGAAGTGTCGTTTAAATTTTAAATCAAAACTTTGCAGAATGATTGATAATTACATTATGCACGATAAATCGCTAATTGTAGTAATGATTGAATTACAAAGAATTACTTACTGCCGCTGGCCAGGACGGTAGGTCGCATCATAGAGGTCGGTATTTCACACCGCCTTAAGACAGCTATGTTCTAAAAGAATAGTTTCGAGATGTTATTGCAACTTTTTGCCAATATCGATTTTTGGGCAATATAAGCATTAGGGTAATAATGTAGCCTAAAATTTTTTTAAATTTTCATCACGATCAGTCGAATTAATGAAGCATGGCCAAACAAAACAACGTTAGTCGAATACAGGTCATTTTATAAAGTTGCTCATTTGAACTTCGATTATCAAAATACCATAACATTCACTTTGACAAATAAAATGATTCCTTTTTCCAACTGAAAGTTGTTATATTAGGTTTTTTATTTGTATACAATCTTTAATTATATTTAAAATTTGTTCTATAAAAAATATGATAGAATTGACTGATAATAATATCGTAATGCTTCCATGGACAATAGCAATAATAATCAAATTACGATCAACCAGCAATCGGAATATGTTAATAAGCGACCTGTAAATGAGTATAAATACGGCAATTGCAGTGCTCTTTAACCGATTATAACGTTTCCAAGCTTTGTGCATGCATGCGCACGATCGGCAAGCATTACGCGTCATGTGGACATGCGGCACGACTATTTATACATACACACACCTCGGCCACGCGCACACTTGTGTGAAACGAGACACGCGCGACGCGTAAGCTCGTTCTAATGAAGCCCTACCTAGTGCGCGTGTCCGTTTTCTCTGCCTATCTACATGACAAATGGAATGGAATATCGAGTATTTCCGGTCAAACACGGAGTCGCGGCCGCCATCGCCGCCACTCCATCAATTTGACCGAATTCTAAACGACCTTATTTCGAGCACCGCGCGCCCGCCCGCGCGCTCTGATTAGGCTTGTCTGTCTGCAAAATCGCACCGACCCGTTGGCGGTAACAATACGCGCGCGTCGGAAAAATATGCGGATTTGATCTGTCTGTGAATAGAATTTTACATACGCGTAAATTGCGATGAATATACTTCGCGGAGGGGATTTTTTTTATTCGGATTTTTCATTCGGAAAATGTTATTAAATTTTTTCTCTCGGATCTGTTTTCAGCATTGTAGCTGGGGAACTTCCATTTTCACTTTTTTAAAATAACATTCAAAGTTTAAAAATAAAAATTAAGATCTCGAGTTCAGATATTATCCGTAGCGTGAGATGTAACTTTTGGCCTCACTTCGTAAGAATGAGAGAAAAGTTTTTGAAATGTAGTTGGCAAATTTTTACTTCCGCACAGTTTAACGATACTATTGAGAAGTTAATAGTAAGTTTGTATAAACTGTTACAGCTCGGCAATTAAAATTCACGGTATCGTGCTTTTTACTCTTTACCCAACTGTATCGTCTCAGTTGAAAATTATTTTATTATACATTCGCACTGCAGAATTCTACAGTGTTCTGCTTAATTCGCTACACGTGTACACCTGTTATCCCTTTATTCAGTCTCAACCTGGGCTGCAAGAAAAGTCCGAGAGTTTCTTACATTTCGGAGTCGAGAAAATACAGAAGAAAATATCACACACGTGAAGCAATAAAGGTTGAAGCGCTACATGCTTTCCGTAATTCAATTAATTAAGCCGACGTTTTTCCAAATAACTTTATTTAAGTGTTAAAGTTAGATTGAAGCACATAAAGTTGAAAAGCGATTAGAACTAATCGAAAGCTCTCGGGCGCGCCTTATATAACGTGTGCGCCGGGCGCGTGTCTTTAGTTTCACGAGCGCAGCGCTCTAATGGGGTGCAAAGTTGTTGCTCCGCCGGTGCGCCGGGCTTTTTCTTTATGACAAACGACGCCCGGGATCGCTGTACGTGCTACCTCTCCCTCTCTCTTTTACCTCTCAGAACAGCGCACGTTGATCGCGTAATTGGATTGCGCGAATAATTAAGAAAAACGATTAATTAGCCGCCACCGTCGTCGTCGTCGACGGTGCCTATGCATAGCCGCGCGTCATCTCTTATTTTTTTTCTATCGGTATTATATTACGCGAGGAGACAGAGAAAAAGAGAAAGAGCGAGATAGAGAGGGGTAGAGGTACGGACGAGTGCCAGAACTCTGTCACACTTTGGAATTAATTAAAGCACGCGGGAACTCGGTCAGTGTACGGAGCTCTTTGCGTGCAGCGCTATCCATCTCTCTTTCTCACTTTTCCGACATCGAGAGTGTGCAAGCGAGAGAGAGAGAGAGGGAGGAGAGAGAACAAGCGCACTCAGACGAGCCGGGGCTCGATAACGAAGCCCCAAAGTGAATATAAATTCTTCGTAATTAACTTATGCCTCGCGTTAAACGCGCGCGGGCACGCGCTGCCGCCGGACCATAACTTTGGAGGTTATAGGTCCGCTGGATGCATGGAATTGCCTCCACTCTCTTCCGCTTTCTTCTTCGCCTCACTTCTGCCCGGCGGGCATCTTTTGTTATAGCGCACCAGACACAAGAACAAGGCGTGCGAGGCTGCGCAGCCTCCCATTCTCCGGGCTTGAATTGATAACCGGCCGCTGGAGTATTATAACCCACGCGTCCCGCCACCTACCCCGCTAATTTACACATTCATCTGAGGTGGCGACTGCGTGTTTGTTCGTTTTGTCTGGAAGAGAGGGAAAAGTTCATGCATAATGCGTGAGAAAGAGAGCCTGAGAGTGTATGTATATATATTGTCGAGAATGGGATGACCTCGATTTCGACGCTTTTCGCGAGTAGGCCGCCGGCTGTTGTTATTGCTGAAAGTCCCTTTTTCCGCTTTAATTGTTTTGCGTAAACTAACTTTCGACTGGTTTATTTTTTTGCGCTCCACTCGCGAGTCCGCGCGTTTTCTCTCTCATAATTGTTTTCCAAGTGATAGAAGCCAGATGCTATGCTAATGGACTTCGCTTTGTTCTTGCGCGTGAGCTAGTTACCCAATTGACCTGCTCCCGTAGCTACTATCAGTTTGCTCAATATTTTTTCTTCTATAGGGTTGGGGAAAATAGCTTTGCAAATAGGCAGTAGTATTGTTGTTATTTAAATGAATACAAACTCGAAAAATTGCTATCGTTTTATCATTATGCATACTGTTGTCTTGTTTAGAAATGGCTATTAGTTTTGAATTTCAACCGTTGTATAATTTATCAAGCGTTATTCTTGAATTTCAATAGAAGAAAATTCGAAAAATATTCTAAATTGAGTTGGTAATATTTCCTGAAGCAAAAAAATTAGATTAAAACAAATTTGTATATTCATGTATGTGTATGTACAACAAAATCTAGTTAGAATTTCGGATGCGGTTATTTAGGCGTGATTATTATTTTATCTTTTTATTTTAACCAAAGTTCTTTTTTATGAGTGACAAATTCGACATTTCTATTAAGAAAAATTCAGTTTATTATTATAAAGTTTTTTAATCAACATCATCAAATAACATTTTAACAATAAATTGAATTTAGAAGTGTCGAATTTGACACCCACAAAAAGTTTTGTTTCGAAAAATCGACGAATTAAAATTTAATTTAAACGAATTATATCAAACGAACAACTGTTTATCTACTGAATAACTGATTAAATTTTAAATCTTATTAAAAAACTTTACATAAAATGTTTAAATTTTGTCACGAATCAAGGCTGTCGACAATCAAAGAATGTGTAAGGCGGGAGACCTTGAGTCCCTGGTATATTTTTTCACACTACATTATTCAACTTGTTGTCCTATGATAAATGTGCACTATTTGTTAGTGCGGAGAGTAATTTTAATTTTTTCTTACGTAATTAAAGTCTAAAAAATAAAATCTTCGACGGTAGAGCTTTATACAGATTAAAACTAGAAGTGAAGGGACGAAGGGTTTGAAAAATTCGCATAATGCATATCTTAAGCCACGAGCTTTGTCAAGACATTATAAAAGTAATTTTCAAAGTGCAGTTTTCGAATTATTAAAGAGTCTGAGACTTTCCGCATGCAAAAATATCAAAGTTTCCTGGCAAGGATTATGTAATGCACTTGATTTTCATCCAAATCTGTACAAAGATTCGGCTAGAATTCAGAATGAAAACAGTAACGCATGAAGCTTAAAATACTGCTGTACTTACTCGCCTTGGGTACTTAAATTTATTTTTCACTTTAAACGAGCGGCGCTAAATCGGCAATGTTTTCTTCCCCCAGCAAGTGCAACAAGCTTCTCTGCAATGCGGCGTTTTAGAAAATTTACATTCTGCCTATATTTTTATCATGACAATTATTTCAACACGTATGCAGCATTTTCTCATAGTTACATCTGCTTCTAATTAAACGAATATTTCGACGCCTCCTATTCATACAAGGCTAACTCGCGCAACAACGCTATAAAAAGCCAATTCAAAATTACATGCAATATAAGTCCAATTCAAAAATCCGTGCAACAAAATGCCAATTCACGCGCTCGTCCATACAATGCCAATTCACACGCCAATGTGATATGATCCCAATTGGCGCGTCAATGCAATATAATTCCCAGGCGAACGTCAATGCAATATAATTCCAGCGCAAAGAGCAAAATAATAACAAAGTTCCGATTAGGAGATTTTAAATCCAAGTAGCCGGGGGATACGAGGTGCACGTATACAGAATAATTACGCAGACGAGCGATAATAAACCATAGATCATTTAAACAATTTTAACCCTAAGTAGCTGGGGGAGACGAGTTGCACGTATACAGAAAAATTACGTAGACGAGCGATAATAAACCATATAATACGTCTAGCGATAAGAAACCATACAATATTATTTAAACAATGTTAACCCCAAGTAGCTGGGGGAGACGAGGTCCACGTATATAGGGTAATTACGCAGACGAGCGATAATAAACCATACGATCATTTAAGCAATTCTTACCCCAAGTAGCCGGGGGAGATCCCTACTGAAAAATCTCAGGTGAGATCTCAGGTGATTTCTCAGATGAGATCTCATGCAAAATCTCACGCCAAAATCTCACCTGAGATTCTGCTCCAGATGCTGCAGAAAACTTACGTTAATTAAAAATCAGCTTCTTCAGTATTGGGAATGGCCTTTTTTAGGATGTTTTACCCCCCAAATGAGCTCAAAAATACATCAAAAAAGCATTTTACACAATTTTTCAATTTTTCAAAATTGATACATGATATCTCACCTGAGATCTCACATGATATATCACCTGAGAAATCACCTGAGATCTCATGTATCAAATTTCAAAAATTGAAAAATTGTGTAAAATGCTTTTAAACATGTATTTTTGAGCTCATCTGGGGGGTAAAACATCCTGATAAAAGAACATCCTGATAAAAGAAGCTGATTTTCAATTAACGTAAGTTTTCTGCAGCATCTGGAGTGGAATCTCAGGTGAGATTTTGGCGTGAGATTTTACATAAGATCTCACCTGAGAAATCACCTGAGATCTCACTTGAGATTTTTCAATAGGGATGATGTCCACGTATGCAGGGTAATTACGTATTAATAACTTTATTATTTTTAATAACTTCAATAATAATCTCGAGACCGTTTCCCATATACTACTTATATTTTTCATGTCCACACATATACACAAAGATGTATACGCACACGCACACACAATAAAACACATTTTATTTCATATTTTGTTGCGATAAATTAAATTTAGTACGCACGCCTGAAACTTACCTGCAGGAGTTTTTGTTACATAAAAGAAACTCGTTTACGAATGCTCGAGTCCTGGCCATATTCACCTTTCTTTTGCTCATAACTGCGTTATCCTTGATAAGAAGCACGAACGCACGCCTCAAACTTATCTACGAAGGCTCAACTCTTGGCAATATTCAGCATTCTTCAGCGTATATCGTACCGTAATCGCGCGTTCTTTGATTAAAGCACGAAATTGCGCCTGAAAATCATCTACGAGAATTCGATTCCTGACGCCATTAAGCATTGTTCACCTTTGAGCATCATTTTTGGTCAATAAAAAGCGCGAAGATGAGCCTGAGGCTCGTTCGCTTCGAGGCTTCGAGAGCTCGTCTCCTGGAAAAATTATGCTACTTTTACCCTGAAATCGCGTTTTCATTTCGTGAATAAAGCACGAAGACGCGTTTGAAACTGTCTACGAAGGCTGGATTCCTGATGATATTCATCTTTCTTTACCTTGAAACCGGATTTTTCTTGTTAAAAGCGAGAACGTGCGTCTGAAACTTGTGTGTGAGGGCTCGACCTGGTGCGAGTGGGTTTTCTTTATCCGAGACAAGATTTATCTTTGGTTGAATGCCGAGAACGCACCTGGATCTTATCTACGAGAGATCTAATATTAGCCCAGGTTAGTTTCCGTGATTCTGGACGTACATCTATTCCCTGTATACGTGGACCCCGTATCCCCCGGCTACTTGAGGTTAAAATTGTTTATATAATCGTATGGTTTATTGTTACTGGTATACGTAATTACCCTGCATACGTAGACTTCGTCTCTGTCGGCTACTTGGAGTTAACATTGTATAAATAATATTGTATGGTTTATTATCGCTCATCGTATTGTATGGTTTATTATCGCTCGTCTGCGTAATTACCCTGCATACGTGGACCTCGTCTCCCCCAGCTACTTGGGGTTAAAATTGTTTAAATAATCGTATGGTTTATTATCGCTCGTCTGCGTAATTTTTCTATATACGTGCACCTCGTCTCCCCCAGCTACTTGGGGTTAAAATTGTTTAAATAATCGTATGGTTTATTATCGCTCGTCTACGTAATTATTCTGTATACGTGCACCTCGTATCTCCCGGCTACTTGGGTTTAAAATCTCCTAATCGGAACTTTGTTATTATTTTGCTCTTTGGGCTGGAATTATATCACATTAACGCTGGAGTTGGAATCATACTGCATTGACGTTCGCCTGGGAATTAATTATATTGCATTGGCGCGCCAGTTGGGATCATATCGCACTGGCGTGTGAATTGGCATTGTATGGACGGGCGCGTGAATTGACATTTTGTTGCACGGATTTTTGAATTGGACTTGTATTGCATGTAATTTTGAATTGGCTTTTTATAGCGTTGTTGCACGAGTTAGCCTTATATGAATAGGAGGCGTCGATTTGTTCCTTCTCATGAGTCCTCTAGCCGTTGATCATTTAATGAAAAGTGGATTTATTATTAATATTAATATATCAAATTAAAGGGTAAAAAGAAAAAATCGCTGTCAGTTCATTGGCACGTAGCTTCCTTCAAATTAATGTTTTGTTCCTATATGTATAGTATATATTTTAAATATAAAATATGTTTATTCATTATACTTTTTTTTCCAATGATTTAATAATTCATTAATATTTAAAAAATTGCATATTTTTTTCTTATTATTGAAATTATTTGTTATTTGACACTTATTTTATTTTAAAAAAAAGTAATATTTTAAAATATAAAATTAAAAAATTGCTATCTACCCTGTGATCAACTTACTCACATTTTCAAAATCATATATAATAACTCCATTTTTTACATTATAAATATATTATTATTCAATAATTGTGTATCTTTGCATATTGTAAAAATTGAAAGTATACTTCTAATTTTGCTTCCTCATAGAGGAAGCTTTGTAACGGTGAAAAAATTTTTCGAAAAAAAAATGTTCAAAAAGATGTTTTAAGGCGATATATGTGTATATTAGTTGATTTTGATTATTTTTGTTTTCGTGGGTGTATGTGTATGTGTGTGTGTATATTTGAACTCTTCATATCTCCGAAACGAATCGACCGATTTTCGTCGGGTAAAGCTTATTCTTTTCGTCTCGCAGGAAAAGAAAGGTACCTTGATGGATTTGAGTTTTTATTGATTTTCTTTTGTTTTATAACCAAAAAACGATTCTGAATTTTGAGTTTTTTTGATTTTTTCATATCTTACAGTCATTATTACATAATATAATAAACTTCTTCATTTGTTTTTTAGAAAAAAATTATTTTAGAAAAAATTTGCGTTTTCGTTGTCGCACGATAACAGAGCAAAAATTACCCAATCGTCCTGAAATTTGGCACAGATGTAGCTTTTATATTATATCTTCAGATCAAGTTCGTTGCCCAAAAAATCGGTCCATTACGAAAAAAGATATAACGCACAGTTGAAGCTGAATCTGGACCCATGACCTTCTCCTACTTAGTCTAACTGTACAAGATAAAGTATTAAATTTTAAATATTAGCAGTAAAAATTAATTAAAGTGATCAATAAATTAAGTTTGAGGAAGCTACGTGCTAATGAATTGGCAGCGGTTTTTTTAATGGTCCGTTATAATGTTCGTCATCCTCTTCTTTTATTTTCAATAAAATATGATTGATTGTTGATTTTATCATTTCTTACACCATCTTAATAAAAAATAAAATATTATGTAAACACAAATATCAGTGGAGCTAATAAAAACATTTACATAAGTTTGTAAAGGCAAAATGAGTGTATTTATAATTATATGCCCGTGAACCGTAAACGTTTAAACTTTAAAATATTTATCTCATAATTAAGTGAGGATAATTCTTACTATATTCACTTCTTAAATTGTGATTATTCAAAAAATTAGTTCAAACAAGTATAAACTTTAAAATTTTTATCTCAAAATTGAGAGAGGGTATTTCTTACTATATTCACTTCAAATCGCGATTATTCGAAAAATGAATTCAAATTCAAAATAATTGGCCAGCGTATCCGACTAATTTCATGTTTCTGCAGAGCTCGCTGTAAATTAACCTCAATAAAAAACAAAAGCAAGTAAACAACACGCACGCGTATCGCGCGTCATTTCCATATTCTAGTAACATATACATAAAACCGTTCCCGAAAAATTACGATTTGAAAAGAGGGCTAAAACAGTTTTAAAAGCTTTAACCTCAAATATCTCTGAAATTTATAAACTAATTATTTTACTCTATCAATTCATGTCATAAATAATATACAAACTCTACACCTCCATCAAATCTACATCTCCATAAAATTTCAAAGTAATTAAATTTTACTCTAGTTATTGTGCGACTTAGAAAGTCATTTCCAGAAATACCAAAATTTTAAATATTAAATATCAAAAACTAACGATATAATCTGGATAAAATTTTACATAGGTATTGTCTATATCGCATACAAAATAGTCTACAAATTTCAAACTGATACATTAAGTCGTCATTAAGAAATTACGATTTTGAAAAATACGTAAAAAAAATTTAACCTTAAATATCTTTAAAAATTATGAGACAATTTTTTTACCTAAAGGACTTATACGATGAACATAAAAACTCTACATCTCCAAAATATTTCAACATGATTAAACAAATTTTTTTTCTCTAGTTATCATCTGACAAAGAAAATGACTTTACAAAATACGAAAATATTAAATATCAAATATCTCAAAAAGTAATCGAACGATCTTGATAAAAATTTGCACATATATTATCTATATCACAGAAAATTATCTATAAATTTGGAGCTGATTCATCGAACCGTTCTCGAGAAATTACGATTTGAAGAAAAGGTTAAGAAAATTTTAAATTCAAATATCTCTGAAATTTATTGACCAATCATTTAGCCCAAAGAACTTAGCCGAGAGCTATCCAAAATCTTTCTCTACAAGGAATTTCAAAGGGATTAAGTCAATTTTACTAAAGTAAACGTGCTTCATACAAAACGCATTTTTTTAATTTTTTAATTTTTTTTCTCAAAAACTAGTCGACAGAATGGATTCAAATTTTTACAGATTATAGCTATCTATATTCTGCATAATCATGATTTTTTTTTTTCAAAAAAATTGACTGTTTATTTTTGGAGTTATAAGCTTTAAAAAAAACACGTTTTTGTTAATAACAAAAGAACCATAACCAATTTTCAAGGATTCGAAAATTATCGTCATGTTAGATAAACAATACATAGAAAGCTTGATATTTTCATATATATATATATATATATATATATATATATAAAATGTTCATTAACTGGTGACTATTCCAATACTGGTGTAGTCAACCTATAGCTATTCAATATATAAAAAAGATTGAAAAGGGAATTCATTATAAAGTTTATCTGAATACGGATATGTACAAATAAATAATGTTGTCCGTGTGTTCGAGCTACATATTGCTGTGTACATTTATATATAATCTGTAAATGCAGTTAGTGAAATTGAATACTTTTCCATAATTAATGTTTAACCGTGTAACAATAATAACATGATATTTATACGAAACTGCAACAGTAATTTTTTCTAACTGTTTCAGTTTTCCCGAATTTGCCGGACAATCACGGTAATTTTTACCAAAAGATTCTCTGGGCATGCAATATATTTATTTTATACTTAGAATCTCGAACTCAAGGTGTTTACAGGAAGTTTGCTTTTTCATTCAGCAGTAGGTATTGTGAGATTTGGATAAGATAAGTGCAAACTTTTGAAATGCTTGAAATGACTTTTTGAAACTTTTGTGTTTTCAGTTTTTACAAAGACCTAAGTAACATTTACAATGTGAATGAAGTTTGCACGAGTGCGACATAGAAAACATCTTTAGTGAAGTGGCTCAACACATAACATATTTCTTTGTTTTAAAAACGCTGACAAAGAAGAAAAAACAGTTTTAGTTTATGAAAGCTTGTCCATAATATTAGATCTTAAAAGCAATAATACAGGACATAATTTTTAAATTTCTATGCACAACATATTAAACAAAATGATACAGAATTTGGCATTATTCTTATAAAATAATAATTATTTTCTTGGTAAGTTATTTTATAGTAGCCATTGATAATTAATTTTTGTACATATTGACGAGATGAATTTTTCATGCTTTCCGACAGTTTTAAAGCGATCGCAGTAAATCTACGGATAATAATTATTTAAACGACCAGCGTAATAAATAGTAATTAAAAATTAACCTTGCGCGCAGTGTCTTAAAAATCTTACGACGGTCGTCTCGGAGAGTAATGTCGGCGCATGCATAATGCATAGAGAGCAAATTCCGCGTCCACAATAGCGGGGAAGAGGGAAAAAAAATGAGTGCGCGACGCATAAAATTTTAATTAGGTGGCGTCACCCCGGCACAAGACAAAACCGCACGAACGTCCATTGAATTAGGCATTAAAAGATTATACGCGAACGGTCTTTCATTTGTTAGACTCGCCAGCGCGTTTGATTGACCCGCGGAAAGAGAAAGAGAGAGTGACGACCGGTGAGTCGCCGGGATATCTTTCGACAATGAACGAATTCTACGGCGCTATAAATGAAGAACGAGGGTAACCAAAAGAGTGAGAGCGAGCAATAGTGAGAGAGAGATCGCGAGGCTATCCGAATAATTTTGCGGTTAAATGAATACCGAGAAGAGTCGCGGAATAATTAATTCCGTTAATCGTCCGAGTGAATTATTCATTTCGATGCGCCAGCGCCCCGTCGGACTGCGTGTGCTAACATTAACGATCCGTCAAAATATGGAAAATCGCTTATTGACGGTATTATTTGCATGGAACAGGGCTGGTAGAGCGCGGATTTTCGCTCCCACTCCCTCTCTTCGTTTACGAATGAATTTCGCGTGAAAAATAAGCGCGGACGCGAAAGGCGAGGTTTTAAAAAATGCTTCAGAGCTTATTTAACAAACCAAATGTGAACATGTGTTTTCAAATATTTACATGGTTTGCAATCTGAATATAATGAATGCTGTAATAAATGTACTATTCAAGTCAAAATGAATTGAATAATTTTCATAATAATAAAAATCGTGGTATGTTAATATAAATGCGCATAACTCGTTTTGTACATGATGGAATTTTCGTATTGTTCATATATGAATTCGCGCACTATGCGAGAATTATTTTTCCGAGATAGGAGAATGCGAAAAGTCAAACTGGATGTAGAAATTGTTTGCAATGGATATGGCATGTCAGGCGTAGCGAAAACTTCTTACGCGCCAAAAAACACGGTAAAAACGCAGAAGAGGAAAACCTGTTCACAAAAGGCTCGCGGGGTTGTAAAGAACCCGCGCCGTGGTCGAAAAAAAGGGCGCGCCAACTGAAATCAATCGAAAATGCACCAATGAATGGACGAACTGCTCGTCCTTAATTTCTACACAATCCCCCATTGCCACAAGAGCGTCGGCTATAGCACAAAACTGCAAAACACAACGCAAGCCGCGCGCGAGCGTCGTTGTACAGTGCGCGACGCATGGTTGTTGTTAGCGCTCATTCGCCTGCCCCGCTTCTCTCTGCATCGTGCGGGCGGGCTCTCTCTCTCTCTCTCGCTCTCTCTCTCTGTACCTGCGTACTATGTTGCTGCTCTCGCTTTTTCCGGACACCATTTTTTTGCCTTCCTCAATGGAGCAAACGGCTGGGCACAATGCGCGCGTAACAGCCCCATTGTGGGCTGCTTCGGTGGTGCTTCGCCGAGCGATCGACGTTGCGTGGCGAATGGGTCCGTGCTACATGTATGTATATATCGCTGCAGCTAAAAACCGGCGTCATCAAAGCCAACGTCGACTCTCATGCCGTTGGCGTCCATTGACGTCGAGTGTGACGCCATGCCGCGGCGCAGCACAGATTAGGCGGGACGACTGGTGCACAAAGCTTTTGTCGCTTATATAAACGCGATGCGGAGAAAAAATGGGGTTTCCTTGCTAGTATAGAGAAGCTTACGCGTGTATGTGTTCTGCTATGTACGTGTATATGTATAGGTAAGACACAGGCCAACGTGTTCAGGATTATTTAGTTTTAGATCCTTTTTATAGAGGCTTGTTTTTTACTAACCTACTGGAGTTTCTTCAGGATGTGCATTTGCGCTTCTTGTTACGAAACTTTAGCGACATGGAGTAGCATTAGATAACTGCTTCAAAAGAGATAAAGTTATTATGTTTAACATTTTTCACTGTTTGTCAATGCTTATGTTGAAGAGTTACACAAGTGCAATGGACATCGGTTTTTATTCTAATTAAATCAACGATTTTTCTTTCAGAAGTTCATTTAAGTTCTGGCGGATATTGCAGAATGCTGATATTGTCTTGTAATGAGATTTGCGACTGCAAACATTTCAAGTTTCCCTACTTTTGTAAACTATTTAATATCGCATCGAGAACTTTATAATTTGGGCGTAGTTACTTTTTGTTCTTTAAATATTAAATGTTGCTCGTCTGCAAAGATGAATTCTTGATAAGAAAAATAATACATTCTTACATGAAAAACATAACAACAATAATCGAAGTTTTTGCATTGCTGAGAAATCGTCTGGTGAGATGACAAGCCTCGCGAAAATGACCCTATAATTTAAATTTGTATTCATCAAAACAGTCAAGACTTTTAAATGCAATTATGGAACGAGAGCTGCAGTAAGAAGACAGTAAGAAGTGCAAAACCTAGTGTCGCGAGTAATCAACTCCGTCTTTCTCTATCTCCCTTTCTCTGTATATACCTCTATTTCCTCTTCTGCTCTTGATCGCGTATACATTTAGAGTGAAAATTACTAATCAGTCCGGTGCGCCAAAATTCCAACGCTCTAAGACTTTTACTGAGTACCTACTGCTTTCAACTCTGAAGGCACAAATAAATCAGGAAGTTTTTGCTATTTACACAATACACTAGTGGGACCAGGAAGGATGGCGAGAGAAAGGAAGAGAGAGGAAAGAAGGGGAGAGGAAGCGCAAGAAATGGTTGAGAGAGAGAGAGAAAGAGAGGGTGAGAGCGTAGTGTACATATAGCCGGCGTCTCCCGTGCCCTCTTGCTTGCTGACTTATTTGCATGGATATTTGGCCTGTTTTCCCCCACCGCCTCGCTCTTCCTCGCCGTTTTATACGCCGCGCGCGCTCCCGCAGCAGCCACCGCAGAAGCCTCAAGTCCCCGCGCACACGCAGCCTCTCTCTCGCTCTCTCTTTAAGTAAGCCGTCGACGAAGCTGCCACAGACAAGGAACGAGCGGGAGGAAGAGAGAAAATTGAGCCTGCAGGGCCAAAGTTACCCATTTGCCGCTAGCGCGCGAATCGCGCAGCCGCCCGCAGCCTTCCGCATCGCGATTCGGTCAGATTCGAATGCCCCATGAATACGTCGCCGTCGATGCTTCCACTCCTCTTCCTCCTCCTCCTCTTCATCCTACTCCTCCTCTGCGCGTACTCCTCTTCTCTGACCCGTCACCCGGATACCCTTTTATCAATCTTCGCCCCGCACGCCTCCCTGTCTGTCTCCCCATCTCTCTTTCTCTCTCTCTCTCTCTCTCTCTCTCTCTCTCTCTCTCTTTCGTTTTTCTCCGCCTCTTTCCGTCCGACTAGTCGACGGTGACGAGTGCAAGGGAGTGAGAGAGGGTGTGAGGCAGAGCAATAAAGCTCAGAGTCCGGGTAATGTGGGCGCCCTCCCCTATTGAAATCCAAGCGAAAGGCAGACGCGGTCCGATATCTTTTGAAGATTAGGCGTCTTTTACGGATTCGACGTCGAGACCGTCATCAGCTTTTTTTATCATTTTCCTCCCGCTGCTCTCGATGCTTTCTTGTCAAGTTAGGAAAGAGCATCTGATTGTGTTTAATGTACTCTCAAACTTGGCAATAGTTTGTTAGTATGGTAAAGAAGAGCTTTTATATTAAAATCAATATTTTAAGGGGAGAAACAAATAATCTTGCATTTGTTTTAGAATAAGTTTTTTACATTTTTTAGATTTCTCACAACAGAAATGATGTTACTATCACTGTTCGTGATACTAAATGAGGTCCAGTGGATAAAACAACGCAAATATTTACAAAATACTTCTAAATAGCATGGTTCTCAGATGATTAAGATTTTAATATACTTATATTATACATTCACAACTGTAAATGGAATCCGTTATAGAATACTTTCAAATATAAATTTTAATAAGTTCTAAGAAATTAAGTAATTAAACAATATATAAACGAATGCGTCTGGGGGTATATGAGAATATTTAATATCGCGTTCACTGCTCCCAAAAAACTACTCACCACTTTCAAAGATATTCGAGATTCAATATGCTTTTTAAAGATGTTCAAAAATTGTTTATATCTCATCTTTAGTTTGACTGATTCCTAAACGTGATAGTTAATTTTGTTCAACTTATTTCTAAATACTTTAAAATCAAAAGAATCTTGTGTACTTTTCCAATGTTTTCATAAAGAAGTATTATTTATTTATGTAATTAATGGTTGATATATGTGGATCGATTTTTTCTATTATACTCTAGACTACATTTTATTATATATCGGATATTAGTCTCAGTTGGAACAGCATGATTGACGAAACATGAAAGTGTCGTGACTATTATATGTACTATCGACTAATTACGCGTCTGTCAATTCAGCAAGGCTTTATAATCCATTCTCTAATTGATAATAACACATCTGCAATCCAAAATTATGTTGTTCAAGCAATAGAGCACAACGTAATTGGAATTTTCCAATGCTATATCTTTAATTGACTTTTTGTTTTTTATATTAATTAAATTTTAAACGTTATGTACTATTATTAAAAATAAATATAAATGTTATTTAGAGTCGAAGAAAGCAATTAACTATTTAATCATGAAAATTGTGAAATGTAATGAAAATTTTGTTTTTAGAAATAAATACAGTTAGAAATAAACGATAAAACTGTCTGACAGTAAAAGTCATCGTTTGTAACGGTAAAAACAACTCACAGGTAATTGCTCGCAGTAGTCTGTTCAATATCGTTAATCGCCAGACATGTATACCTTCATTCTATAGTGTATGCGACTTTTACGAAATGGAATTTTGCATAAAAACTATTAAATAATAAATCTCAGTCATTAAAATGTAATAAAAAATAATGATTTTACTGTTTATAAATTTTTTTTCATTTCAAATATCTCAAATACTATAATTATCAAATTTTCATGATTTGATAAAAAAAAAAACATTTTAGTCTTAAAAATAGAGAAAATAATTTTTATCAAAAAACACAGCGCTCATAACTCAACGTATTGTTTTCAGATTTATATATGTACACGTGAATGCGAACACGAAAAAATGTATTTTTGAACGAGAACAAATATCGCAGAACAAAGAATACACACGCAAAATATTTTCTAATCCTATTCATTCAGAAATATTGTCTTACATTGGTATAATCTTATTGCAATGTTTACTAAAATGTATACTTAAGGAGAGCAGCTGTAATTTGGTTGATTGAACATATAACCTCCTTTTGCAAAGTATACAATCTCGAGTTGAGACGCGAGCTCTTCCGTGCCGGAGATTATACTTTGCTGGCTGCAGTGCAAGCACAATTGCGAGCCAGACGCAATGCTTTCGGGCGATGTCGGCACCGTCTGTCTAACTTGTTATCTCCCGAATAGTAAAGCGGAGGGTGGTCAGCAAAGCGAGTGAATTAGATCGGATTAATTAATACAATATTTCAACAAACGCTGGAAACAAATGTTATTCCAAGAAATTCAATTATCTGCAAGTTCTTGTTTTTAAATGTTCAACATAAAGAGAAATTTTTGTAAAAGTATTGAATAAATTATATACTGTAGTTTTTTATATTAAAAAAAAGTTAAGAAAATTTTTCTATTTTAGTTCTATAAGGTAAGATACCTAGTATTTGGACAAAATGAAAAATCAGACTGATATTTGGACACTAGTAAAAAGTTATTTTAACTGACAAATATGATAATTATGTAGATTCATGAGCATTATTTATCATATTAACTAGTGCAATCGAAATTGTCTTAAGTGAGAGTTTAAATTTATTCTCATAGAAAATATAAGTTTTTGAAGGTTATATTTTAGGAAAGTTCATAGCTGAATATTGTCCAACTTTAGGCGATTCCCAACTATCAGAACCCATTAATGGGACATAATCGATGTCCGAGTACTGATATCAGCTCGACATAGGATGTCCAACTATAGAATCTTTTGTAAATATTTTTAAACTTACTTAATCCTCTCTTAAAAGAATGATGACGGAAATGTGAAGCCGAAATAAAACCTTTGCAATTGGTCAAGTCGTTTAAAAGGAGCCCGTGATTGGTCGAAGGTGACATTAGCTTTTCGCTTAAGAACTTAGCTGATTGGTCCAAATAAAATCCACAAAGTTTGGAATTATGAAATATTTAAACTAAAAATATAAGTCATAAATAGTATTAATGACTTAAAATTTGGTTTTGTATAATAAAAAAGTATTAAAATGTTACCTATAGTTAACAATGAAGGACTATATGAATACTGTTCTGATTACAGTTAAATTTCTAACCTCCAAATTTTGGTATTGTAGGAATAAATTTAAATAGATACAATCGAAATTTCAATAAAAAATATTGGATAAATTTGTGGATGTTAATAAAAAGTAAAATAAATTTTAAATTCATAATATTTCAATATTAATTGTATAGGTATAATGAAGGTAAAGGAAGAGCGCGCGCAGCGCGCCTGAACTTGCTAGTCAATGAAAAAAAAACATGTAAATGTTTGTCTCTTTGTAGGTATAAATAAGTAAAATAGATCCCAAAGATATTTTGCTGGTTTATTAAATATTATAAGTAACTTTTTGTCGGTTGATAGTTGTAATGTATGGTTTACGTTAAATTTTCTATGATTCGTTTAAACTATTGTACCTATTGTATAGTGATAATGTAGTAAGGGTAAATTTCATACGCAATCTCAGACTTATTTTTGATACCTCATTATCATTCGGAGATTATATATACACAATAATTAATAAACCACCTGTGACCTTGTCTATGTCTATGTGGTAGGCGGGTGGGCGGCTCTTCTCAAAGACGTGCCTCAGGTTTACACCAATTGTGCTGTTCCCCTTAGCTAAGCTGCTTCTCTACCTCGCGCTGCGCTGGAGCCGTCTGTCTATAAGCTCTATGACCTGGCAGATATGCTATAGGATCTGCTTCAGGCTAAAGGAAGCATTCTCCCGACACCCCCCGCCTAGTACTAACGAAAGCGGGACATTGGCAGAGGAGGTGGTACGTTGACTCCTCCGGCCCTCTACACCATCTGCAGTTACCCTTGTCTAATATTCTGCGTTAGTACAGGTAGTATCTGACCTGCCAATGTCGCGTGAGCTAGCCTACTACCTTCCATAGATTGACTTTATTCAGCCTACTGATCTCTTGTATCCAATGCTCTAGCGGAGCACTGACTCCCGCCATTTCTTGAGCATTTCCTTCTTTATCATAAGGAAGGTCGGTGGAACGCTTACTGAGTACCGAGTCATTCTGATCTGATGAGCGCCTCTTCCCGTCAGGTGATCCGCCTTTTCGTTATCCCTAATACCTTCATGCCCCGGTACCCCAGTAAGGCTTACTGCATTGGTGCGGACCAAGACGGTAAGGATATCTCTGCAATGCAAAACTTCCTTGGAATAGATGCTGGTACAGTTTAGGGCCATCGACGCAGCCCTGCTGTCTGAGCAGATAATGATAGGATACCTCCTATTGTCACTGGTAAGTTGCACTGCAGTACCCTCCGCTATGGGTCTTACTTCTGCTTGGAACACTGATGCGTAGGAATCAAGTGTGGACACCAGCTCCATAGAGCTTCCTTGTTCCCAAGCACCCACCCCCACGCCATTCTCGGTTTTGGAGAGTTGATTTACTCTTCTCTGTCGGAGATATGCACTCTGAAGGGTTTGGGAAATGCAATCCTTCGCCCTATCTTGTTACATCCCAATGCTTTGATGGCATGGGGTAGGAGCTGACCAAGTTCCTGGTCAAGCCCGCTTCTTAAGCCCATGAAATATAATGCACCACCAAGTCTTGCTCGCTTTGCCCTTAATGAAAGAATGCAACGGGGGTATTTCTAGTATTAACTCTTGCGCTGCAAGGGGCCGTGTTGTGCTCGGAGAGATCGTTATTCCCCCGATCACTATCCTTTGTACTTTATCTAACCAACTCAGGTGGGCCTTTAGTGCGCATTTCTGCCAACAGGCCATCGCTCCATGGGTTAATCTCGGCCTGATGATAGCCTCATACAACCACCTCACGCTGCCCAGTGACAGGCCCTAGGTATTACCAAAAGCTTTGCTACAGGCCGAGAACGTGTTTATGGTTTTCCCACATATCTTGCTAATGTGTTACCCCAATTCAGTTTGGGGTCCAACGTTACTTCCAGGTACTTGGCCTCGTTGACCAGCTTCAGAAGCTTGTCGCCCAGTTGTACCCCCCTCCCTCACAATATGTTTGGCCTTGTCTCTGATTGTGAACAACATCATGTTGACTTTATCCGGGTTTACTAACAGCCTAACAGACTCATACCATGCTTGCACTACGGCTAACGCATGCTGCATTAATCCTGCAAGTATGTGCAGGTGGCAGTACGTCGGCTTTCACAATAGGATTTCCTCCGCATAGGCCTGAGCAAAAAAGCCTATCTCATTCAGTAGCCTGATGAGTTTGTCAATCACCAAACACCACATGGTGGGAGACAGTACTCCTCCTTGCGGACAACCCTTCCCTACTGTTACCTCTTCCGTGTGTGAGCCCCAATGAGCCTCCGCTCTTCTACAATTGGGCATGCGCCAAATCCACCTGCTAACCGTAGTAGGTTCCAGATGATACCCGGCGCCCTTGACGATGCTCTCTTCTGCGGTATGGTTAAACACCCCATCGACATCAAGCGAAGATGCTAATACCATACCTCTTTTCTTCATTCCTTTTTATGTAGAATTTAGATTCCGTGCTGCGTCCTTTGATTTACAAAGCTATATGGTTGTAATCCGACATGGAGATCTCATCCGAGACTCTCCAGCCCGGGATCGCACGCCACATAGTTCTCGTACCTAAGGTAATGTTAATGACCTCCTCCGTATTAGCATTTCGGAACGTAGATTTACTCCCTGTGTTCAAGAAGTCAAAGTTGGTGGTAGAGAGGAACTACAAGAGTATCTCGCCCCTGACGTTTATGTCCGAGTTGCCCCACGCTAGATTGTGCTCGACCCTAATAATAGGTCCCACCCCTTGGTTTCGCAAAAATCAATGAGTTCTATAGCTTTCGCCGTAGGGAAGAAGTTTGAGTCATAAGGAAGATAGGCTGATGCAACAACCACTTCCTTCATTCCGTCTTTCTCGTCCTTGTACCAGATCTTTGCCGTCGCCAGGTCACACAGGCAGTCCTTGGGTAGGGGTTCCACTCTTAGAACCTTAGCCAGGAGAAAGGCTCTTGAGTGATCCACTCTGCCGCATATCAGCTAATCACACCCATTCAGCCCGACTATCCTTGCTTTGTGTATCCAAGGCACTTGGACGAGCGATATACATGTGTACATCCTTGCTATGCGTCTGGCTAATACTGCCGAGGCGCTTTTGCAGTGATGCAAGTTTATTTGCGTAAAAATGACCTTAGTAGCTGTCTGTTGCGGATGGATATCCGTACGAATATACAGAATAAGAAGAGACATGGAGTACAATTACAATATGACAACGATTAACAGAAAGCCGAGCGGTGGCTGCCGTGGCTTGTTGGTAGTATATCTGATTTTTCTTGATCTCACTAGAAGTGGAGCGTTCGACTCGCGGGTTTTTTTTATGCGGGCCAGCTTACCGCCACCCTCCGTTTATTCAACCCCACGAGACCTGATTTGCTTCGCTCCTGAGTGCATCTTTTCGCTTGGGATAGATTTGCTGAGATCTGATGAGCCATCCGCAGGGATCACCGATCCTCCTTTTGGCCAACAGTCTCTCTGCCTCTGCACCTCGCAGGGTTTCTTACCCTTGTTCTTCTTCTTTTTCTTGATCTCAGCCCCCTCAGTATCGCGGACCTTAAGGCCCACGTCCTGGAGTGGACTGATCTCATTCGGGTTTGCGTTAATAGTGTCGCGGTCCATTGGAACCACGTTCTGTTACGCATTCTCTAATGGGGAGTTAGCAAGCTGTGTAGGCACTTTTGAAACTAAATTCTCTATACTTTCCATTTTTATATTGATTTGGTAAGCGGATGTACTAAGTGTTGATGGTGGAGTTAGCACTTTGGCTACCGATTGCACCCTGATTGAGGATGATACTGCAGTTTCTCTCCCTCCAAACCTATAGTCTCGGTAGAGCCCCTCTCCCTGGGCAGCATGGCCCTATCGGGTCACCAACCGGCACTACTACCTCCAGAGAGAGATTATACGGCAGATGGTGGGGCAGCCAGGAATTGGGCGGTTACCGGGCCTTTGTACTATCCGGCGGGCTGAGAGCGCTGAACAACCCAGTTTTAAAACTATATCCTCCGATAAGGGGACAGATGTCTTTTGCCAGATAACCCAATCAGGGGAATCGACAGTTTCCGTGAACTACCCCGCGTTATGCATGTGTGAGAAGATGTGGTGAGGTGAGTTGTGTCTATCCTGTGTGAGAAGTATGGATGATGTGAAGTGGTCCCTGACGGGCACTACCGCATTCGCCACGTTAGAGGATTGCTCTTTGCTGCTGCTCGAACCGTTCAGACTACCTTGTTAGCCAGTCACTCTTTGAGAGTACTGGGTTCTGAGACGCGCCCGCCCTGGGAGTCCAGTATCGGACGTTCCTGACGGCACTTTCCTCCTGCCATTCGTCACATCCATACTCAGATCCAAGGGAAAGACCTTTTTACGGAGAACCCGCATCCATACTTTTTTTTTTATTAACACTCTATGCATACCCATCCAAGGGACATACTTTTTTACGGGGAACCCTTTCACGCGCTTTTTGGAGTGCTCTTTTTACGGGGATATACCAATCACACACTATTTACGCCACAGGACAGGCATACATCACTTACACTCTGGCAGTATAGCCCCTCCCCTTCACCGGCCCACGTCGGAGAACTGACCGAGCACACGGCAAGATGGCAATCCTTCGAGGGGGCACCTGTGGTCTTGGTTTTTTGAAAAGACCGTCGTTAGACTTTCGTAATATAGACTCTCTTATTTATCCCTACAAGTAGCTCATTCTACCTCATATCATGTTTTGTTCAATAGTACGATTAGCCCACACTGAATGTGCCCTTCATCTCCTTGACTCCGTCGAACACAAGTTTTTACGATACTCAACATCTAAAACTTCTGAACCCTTGATTTCGATGCCCCGATTCCACGCCCAATTCATCTTTGGAATAGTTTCTCGAAGAAATATCGCTCCATTAATTGTATCAGTTCTTTTGAACACCGTATGCACTATACGGTGTTCAAAAGAACTGATACAATTAATGGAGCGATATTTCTTCGAGAAACTATTCCAAAGATGAATTGGGCGTGGAATCGGGGCATCGAAATCAAGGGTTCAGAAGTTTTAGATGTTGAGTATCGTAAAAACTTGTGTTCGACGGAGTCAAGGAGATGAAGGGCACATTCAGTGTGGGCTAATCGTACTATTGAACAAAACATGATATGAGGTAGAATGAGCTACTTGTAGGGATAAATAAGAGAGTCTATATTACGAAAGTCTAACGACGATCTTTTCAAAAAACCAAGACCACAGGTGCCCCCTCGAAGGATTGCCATCTTGCCGTGTGCTCGGTCAGTTCTCCGACGTGGGCCGGTGAAGGGGAGGGGCTATACTGCCAGAGTGTAAGTGATGTATGCCTGTCCTGTGGCGTAAATAGTGTGTGATTGGTATATCCCCGTAAAAAGAGCACTCCAAAAAGCGCGTGAAAGGGTTCCCCGTAAAAAAGTATGTCCCTTGGATGGGTATGCATAGAGTGTTAATAAAAAAAAAAGTATGGATGCGGGTTCTCCGTAAAAAGGTCTTTCCCTTGGATCTGAGTATGGATGTGACGAATGGCAGGAGGAAAGTGCCGTCAGGAACGTCCGATACTGGACTCCCAGGGCGGGCGCGTCTCAGAACCCAGTACTCTCAAAGAGTGACTGGCTAACAAGGTAGTCTGAACGGTTCGAGCAGCAGCAAAGAGCAATCCTCTAACGTGGCGAATGCGGTAGTGCCCGTCAGGGACCACCTTATATAACCTATTATAACGGCTTAACTGACTTATAAAGTAGTTTATTGTTTGTCGCTGCTCTAATGATAACCAAATAACAAATATATAATAAAATTCTGAGCCTTCGAGACGATTTGAATAATTTTAAATTGCTTTTATTTATTTACCTATTTGTTAACTTCCATGGGACAGGGGATCTATATATACATTAGGAATAATATATATATATATATATATATATATATATATATATATATATATATATATATATAACCAAATAACAAATATATAATAAAATTCTGAGCCTTCGAGACGATTTGAATAATTTTAAATTGCTTTTATTTATTTACCTATTTGTTAACTTCCATGGGACAGGGGATCTATATATACATTAGGAATAATATATATATATATATATATATATATATATATATATATATATATATATATATATATATATATATATATATATTTATCTGCAACGGTTCGTTCCGGGACGTTTACACTGTACATCGCTGTTATTTCCGGGACGCGCTGTTTTTTCCGGGACGTCCCGGAAAATCTGTGTCTGCAACTGTTATTTCCGGGACGTGGTATTAGTCCCACACCCCAGGGATATTATTTCTTTAGTCACGCGCTTATATAGGGAACTCTGAAGAGATAAACTATAGGACCCTGTAGATTACCAGAAATAACGTTTATAGGTCTTTATATATATATATATATATATATATATATATATATATATATATATATATATATATTATTCCTAATGTATATATATATCCCCTGTCCCATGGAAGTTAACAAATAGATAAATAAATAAAAGCAATTTAAAATTATTCAAATCGTCTCGAAGGCTCAGAATTTTATTATATATTTGTTATTTGGTTATATATATATATATATATATTATTCCTAATGTATATATAGATCCCCTGTCCCATGGAAGTTAACAAATAGGTAAATAAATAAAAGCAATTTAAAATTATATATATATATATATATATATATATATATATATATATATATATATATATATATATATATATTATTCCTAATGTATATATAGATCCCCTGTCCCATGGAAGTTAACAAATAGATAAATAAATAAAAGCAATTTAAAATTATTCAAATCGTCTCGAAGGCTCAGAATTTTATTATATATTTGTTATTTGGTTATCATTAGAGCAGCGACAAACAATAAACTACTTTATAAGTCAGTTAAGCCGTTATAATACGATAAGTATAGGGGTTTCGCGTGGCGATAGTGGCACACCGGGGCAATTCGCGTGTTGGCCTATACATTACTTATACTTCTGTTTTCCATGCGCGCAGGCATTGCTGCAGAGCTCGCGAAAAGGCAGCCTCTCTCGATTCTACTCTGCGGCTCACAATACGCTCAAAAGCACGTGCGCCAGTCGAAACAAGTCTCTCTCTCTCTCTCTCTCTCTCTCTCTCTCTCTCTATCTCTCTCTCTCTCTCTCTCTCTCTCTTTCTCTCTTGTTCGCTCTTTCCCTTTTGGCCCTTCCGCCGAATAGCACGAGTGAGAAGTGCGGAAGGAGGTGGAAGAGAGAGAGAGAGAGAGAGAGAGAGAGAGAGAGAGAGAGAGAGAGAGAGAGAGAGATGCAAGCGGCCAAAGGAAGCTGCTCTGAGCGTACGATTTATAGTTATTGTGTGGCAAACGCGCTCGCGCGGGCCAGCGAGTAATATTCCATATCTGAGGCATTCCTCTGCACTTTTACGGTCGTTTCATTGCGGCGCTTCGTCGTAAAATCGCCTGCGCAATCCGAGAAATAGAGAGAAGGCGGAGGGGGGTCAGACGAAACTTAAAAAAGTCAACGGCAATAGTCCACGACGAGCGGCGTAAATCAGTCTCACATCGTTTTAGCATGCCACTTTATCAAACGCTCGTATAAATTGTGTGTATTTTTTATTGACTCGAGCAACTTTTCTCCGCGCGTCGTGCAGTTCGCCACGTGCATTTTATGCGATTTTCTAGTTCTTGCGCTTTTGAATAATGTGGCCCAATGTCGAGTCAAATGTTGTTTTCACTTCGTCAACTTCCTTGTACTTTTTCCGGGAAGTATTGTTTGATTGTTAACCTGGTTAAGTATTTTTTTATTTTTTATTTTTTTGTTGTTGAAATAATATGTTTTAGGATACTTTCATTATTTTTTCACTTTGTGCAATGCATTTATATACTAAAAAATATGTAAATAAAAAATATGTTCATAAATAAGTCACAACTTCTGAAAACACTAATCTGTATTAAAAATATCTGTATTATTATTTCTATAATCTTTCAAAGTATCAATTAAAAAATGGCAATCAATTCAAATAAAGCTGCGGAGAATTTCCGTGCTTACTCGTGAAAAATATTGACGGGAAACTCATAAAATTAATGTAAACGTGAAGAATCCATAAAATTTTTCGTACTTAAATAAAAATTTACATTTACATAAATAAATAAATATAAGAATATAAAGTGTGCGATGCTCTTTATTTAACTAAACAATGTCAGATAAAGTTTTGATTATTATACTTCTTTTATTACATTTCACAGGCATTCTGCTTTTAAAAAAAAAAGCACTTTAAAATGTCACTAGTTGAATGTTGCTTAGTGAAATTAAAATTCATTGTTTCTTTCAGAATGCACTTTCGCTAATGTGATTGACAGTGGTTTTTGTCTCTTATTCGAAATGAAACACTCGAAATGTTTCAAAAAGAGTTACAATGTTATAAATATTTGAGAGAAGTTAAATAAAGTTCTCTTGAATTTTAAATATTTAGGTATACAATGCTAATAAGAAAGAAAATAATTTATCTATTCTGTGAAGTATCTTACATTTGATATATGCCTAACATGATGGTAAGAACTATGTATGGCTTTATTTAATAAAATGTAAAACCTTGCAAAAGACTACCCTAAGACCCTTCTCTTTCGTTTAATTTAAGATCTTTATAATATGAAATTTTAAAACAATCAAATTTCAATTAACTTATTTAATATATCTATTCACTATATTTATATACAACTAAAGATAGTTACATATACATAAAGATGACGTAATTTTGTTGAAAATCCACATTTACCTTTAGCATAACATCTGCATGTACAACAGCATGTCGCTTTAATAGTGCACAGTCAATCATGTTCATGTGCGCCAGCGCTGAGCGCGCTTGCAGACTTTATTTATGCGTCAGAACTTTCAGAAATGTTTATTTAGATGAAATATTTGCTTAAAATGCGATATTACCTTCATCAGTTATAATGCGAAGGCATAAAAGCTATAATGGCTAAAATCTCTGTAATTATTTCAACAAATATTTAAAGTAGAGCAACAGATTCGAAATGATACTTTTATCAGAGTAGTTCTCATGTATACAATATTAAATTGTATTTTATTGAAAATTTCGTGCTTATTTAAGTCAATCACATTATTGACATGAAGATATTAAAGCCATCAGATATAATCGTAATTATAACATGCTCTTGAATGTTCATGCAAATGTTTTTTAATTATAATATATATCTCTCCTTTATATGCCCGGAAATTTCCTAAATTCTTCTTTTTGCGCAAAATTGCAATGCTTTAATCCACTTAAAATACATGCATTATTGTAAAATATAAAGGGAATAGACAATCATTGCATATTTAAAAAATACGAAAGACCACAACGCACTTCGCATCGGAGCAAAATTAAAAAAACAAAGCAAATTTTTAACGCGACCGCACGTTTGAACGACAATGGTATCAGTGCGTCAGCAAAATAAAAATACTATCTGCCGATAGGATTTTCCGCAAAGCCGAGGATCCCGAAATCAATCATTTATGAAAGGGGCTACACACAGCGCGACACGAGGTGGCCTACAGGCTCGCTCGCGCACACAATCGCCGCAGCCTTATACACCGCAACGAGTCCATGCATAACCGCATCTCCCTCTCTCTCTCTCCTCCTCTCTTCAAAATCATTTTCGATGGCAATAAACGGCCGGCGGCGGCCAGCCATCGTTCGATGAAAAAAGAAAAAAAAAACGAGCCAGCCACGCCGTTCGCGAATAATTACGCGAGGAGCGGAGCTTGCGCGGGCACGCGGCTGAAAAGGCAGATGCGATCGATCGGATTAGGCGATATTGGCTATCGGCGCGCGGCTGGCATCAATGACAATGGCCGGCCGCGCTCGGCCGGGACTAACGGATACATGATTTATACTAACAATCGAGGCGCACGCGCGTACGTCCACTGTCTGGCCCGAGAGGCAGATCCTGCAGCTCAACGCCACATAATCCAATGAGAGAGCGAGCGAGAGAGAGGGAGATTTGCAGTGGCAGATAGGAGAGTGGGTGAGAGACCGGCAGAACTGCTGACAAATTTGTGGGTAGCGATTTTGAAAAGCGCTTCATCATTACTTCACGTGGATTCGGGACGCGATTCGTATATAAACGCTTTTTTCCGTCACGCCTGTCGGCCGCACGCGTATATATACGCCCAGCCAGCGAATAAGCTTTCTTGTGCGCGCGCGCGCGCGCGCGTGTGTGTATGTGTATATTGGCGAATTTTTGGCGTTGCATTTAGTATCTCGTAATTTGATGGTGGCGCGCGCGCGTGCGCTTTGGCGCAGTAGTAATACGGGATGATGTTAAAATGCCGTTTGTCACGTTATATGCCGCGCCGCGTGCAAAATGTAACAGACGCCCTGCGGTTACTTTGCGCTCCCTGACTCTTTCAAAATTTACACGCGACGGCGCTCGCTGTGTAACACAAGGCTTGTGTCGCGGCGTCTTCTCGAAAATTTAACGCCTGGGATCATATTATTCAAAATAAGGGGTTTATAGTGACAAAATAAAGTGCAAATTGGTGTTTTCGCGTCGTTTACTCCGAAAGTTGACAAACATTTATTTTTATCTTCTTAAGCATTATTAATATAACTAACTTGAAATTTTAAGCTACATCTTTTCTTTACATGTATATATGAAAATATGTATTTGATTATGCATGGCCAATATGACATTTTCCGATAGGAATTAAAGTTTATTGCTGAATGAATTTTAGATACGCCATGGACAGTGTACTATAAATTTATATTTATGCTCTTATATATTCTCACATAAATTTTGCAAAATGTGTCGATTATCCAACTTAGATACGCATTAAAGGAAGAAAATTTATGCCGAGAAATATTTCCCTAAATCGACTAAAATACTTTTTGATTATCGAATGATAAAGGCATTCTTTGAATATTTTCCTTGCCTTATAAGAAGAAAGTGCTTCCCCTTAGCAATAAAAATCTACTCATTTGAAATGTAAATGTGACTCGAGCGAAAGCCCTTTGAAATGACGAGATCATAGAAGCGTTTTTTACAACTCTTTTCACGATCATTACTCGTGATAGATAAGCCTTCCAGCAACTTTGCATTATGCTAAAATGTTCTAATATATCTTGAGATTCCTATTAAAAATGATGTATTTTATATGCCAATTTTTTCTGTTCCAGGTAAGTCATCTTTCTATTTTCTAGAAGTCTAAGAAAGCGCGCCGCTGGTAAGTTTGAAATTATAAATCAAAATTTATACGAAAGATGATTTCTTAGCACCTTTTTAGTTCGTATTACTAATTAAATACTTAGCCACGGATATAATTAACTTCGTAACATTTACAAACTTAGTTATTGTAAGAATTATTTTTCTGAGTTACTCTAAATATTAATTAGTATAGTTCGCGCAACTATCAACAAATCTATAACGTGATTTTTTTATTTGTTCTTTCTGTGCTCAATAGCATACTTATCTCTCTCTAACTGGGCAGTTGATTAAAGTAACCATTCTTGTCTTCTTGTATGAGAACTCAAATACTCTACTTATGAACTATACATGGAGAACACGGGATAGAACGATTGAAATTATTTCAACGTCTAGAGTAAGTTCTGGTTGGTTCACCGAAAGTTATAATATTTTTTCCAAAATAATTTTAAATATAATTCATGGTTCGTTTCATCCTCTTTCCTTAATTTTCAATTAAATAAAAAATTATGTATATACCAAGACTCATATAATAACAACTAAAAAATCATGACTTTTGGCTATATCTAACCCGAACTTGCTTATTTGAATCGTTCCATCACATGTTTTGTCCGTTGAATGTACAACATGAGTATCACATTTTACGAAATCGATAAAAGAAAAATTTTAGTAGGGTTCATAAAACGGCGAAGTGAAATTAAAATGACCAATCAACAGTTTTATCGCTGCTTTTTAACATTTCAGTGAACGAGCGATAAAACACCCCATAGAAAAAAATAGGAGGCCAACACTTATTAAATATCAAATACTCGATTTGTACGTTTTATCGTAGATTCTTTGCGACACACGGGAACAGCGAACATTCCACCCTCACTCTATCTCTTAGGCGCGCTTTTGCGCTCCCACCGACAATGTGACGAGGTATTTAACTTTGACGCGAACACAAATTTAACGCGAGAGTGGCTGCAAATTGCACGTTAAGGTAACGGCGCGTATCGTAATCTACGACGAAAGGACAGTGCTGCTACTGCCGCTGTATTCCAAGCGGCGCGCAGCCGCGATCGCTTCGATAATGTCCCGTGGCAGCGTGCACCCTCCGCCCCTGAAGATTCGATTGTATTCTACGTAAGAGAAACTTTAAGCTTGCGCGGCCGCGCGCGCACGCACCTATCGTCGGGAAAACGGGTCACGCGGCGTTGTCTCGCCTCGTCGCCGTGTCCCCGTTGCCACCGTGCCGCGTGCTTCTATGAAAATTTTATTTTTGCCCGTATTATCCTTTTTGTCTGACTTTAAAAGCTGAAGCCTTATAGATTCTATCTATATAATTTTTCGATGCTTCGCAGTCGAGACGAGATTTCCAGTGACGGTCTGTGAAATTTCTTGTATGATGAAATTTTTAATTTAACTTTATTTATTAATCTTCTTTTCCCCCCTATTTTCATTTCGCAGTTTTGAATTTCTTTTATTGGCGCTATATTTAAGCCACTGCATAAAGTTAATGAGAATTTTTTGTCTGCAACGTTTGTGAAAAAATTATTAACTTATTACTGCCTTTTGCAATTTATATATAATAAGGATTTTTTCATATTTTTTTATTCCTTTCATCTTAAGTTATTTGATTAAAAAAAATAAACGACTAAGAATTAAATAACAATATTTTAATACATTTATGCATTGACTTTATTTTATCTAATTTTGCAACTGAATTATTTTTGTAAAAGAAATTTACGAAGTCTTATATGGTTTTGTATTTGATAGTATTAATAGTCTGTCTATTTTTACAGGAATAATATAGATGTGTACTTTTAATAGCATTTACACAGTAAACCAGTGGGCTTTGATAGTTCTACAAATTCTTGTTTGAAATTTGATTTATTTGATAAGAAAAATTAAAGGTGAATACGAATGAAACGCGTTGGACTTAAGTGGAAGAGCCATGCGAGGGATTAATTTCTCATTCCGTGGTATTACTTGGCACGAAACTAGATTTGAAATTTGCTTTTCCCAGATAGACTAAAAAATCATTTATTTTGAAACCCACTTCCGGGTCAATTCACGCTCTCCCTACAATCGAAAACCCATTTATTTTAGAGTCACTCTTTCAAATCGATTCGATGATTGGATCCCGAGTTATTGTGCCAACCAGCAGAAAAACGCGTTCAAAGCTTTTACGCACCATTAGAGTAACGGTGAGAGTCTCCGCTCGAAACTATCCAGTCCAGTTAATTTAAGGACTTTTCATACGTTCTGAAATTTTAAATAATATTCCGTTAAAAACTCTACTGATATAAATAAATTAAAAGCTTTTTGATGTTTTTCCATAGCAAGGTCGGCTTCCGTCATACTCTTTGCGTATTTAACTCATTATTTAAAAATAATGACAGACTAAAACCATTATAATAACTTTCTCAACGAAAATTCCATATGAAAAAGAAGTTTTAATGAAAAAGCGTAAGCATAAAAAGAAATGGAATAATATCGCCTATACAAATTTATATAACAGAACCGCGTATTGATATGAGTATCGCATACGTAACACTCGTTCGAAGTAGGCCAGCGTCGCGCGTTTCTTATCTATGAAAATTTTCACGGAGCTCGATGTGCTCGTGCATATATATATACGCGGCCCCATATATAGACTCACCGCACTCCTATCCGCACATTCGCACAAAAAGGGTATCGTCGTCGTCCTCGTCGTCGTCGGCAGCGGCGCTCGTCGCTCCCGTTGTCCTGGAGGTCGGCGCCACTTATTCTCACACATATCGCTCCCGGCACGTCGGAATTGGATCCTGGACGTTCTCGATCTCATCGCGCGCATTCAGCTCGGGAAATCCAGGCCAGGAAGCTGATGCCCCACGCACAACATGCGCACGCGCGCGCGCGTCAATGCACTGCGACATATTGTATAGTACGGATTATAGATCATCGGATTTTCTAGAAAATTACCGAAATCGCCTTTCCCTTGTCCGTGATCACAATGGGTCTTTCTATTTTTATAGTTTTCAACTTTGGAGCCGGCTGTTCAACTCCGACTTGCTTTTCCTTTCTACGCGAATTATTAGTGCATCAGTAACGCGAAAAATAGCAATAATCGGTAAATGGCAATAACGAATGCTGCAGTTGTCATTTCTCAGTTAATTTTCGAACATAGTCAATGGTTTCATAAAATTCATATTTGTAATAAGGAAAACGGGAATAATTATAATGCTATTTAAATATTGATTCTAAAATACCACATCATTATAATAACGTATTCTAGCACAATGCTGTGGTTTTATGTATAAATAATATTTAATAGTCACTGTTCATTATTAACCTATTACAGTTTGAAGCTGTCTATATCAGCTTGTTAATTAGAATTTATGATATTTATTTAGAATAACGTCAACGGCTATTGTGTTAACTATCAACCACTTTGTGAAACAACATGTGTGAATTTCTGCAAATAATCCACAAACAAAGATTATTTCCATAAAAACGTGATCTATGAGATTACAGGATGAGCGAGATGCGCGGACCAAACAAGAGCGCGTATATCACGAGGCAAGCTGAATGATGATTAAAAGTGCACTCGCTCGAAGCGGCCATTGTCTCTTGGATCAAAGCCACCGCACTGGCATTCACGCTGGGCGCTCATATACGTATAGCTTCCTATGTACGTCTGATGGCGCCGCTGATATTTTCACCTAGGATTCCTAGGGAAGCACAATAAACGCCCTTGTGCGCGCAGTCTGTGGTTCGGGGTTATGCAAGATCCGAGAGTGTGTGCGTATGAGAGAGAGAGAGAGAGAGAGAACCGAATGAATGTGAGCAACGCGATGAATGTATTCCGCGGCATATTGGCAGTAAAATTCGTTGGGCGAACAAACAACTTTACGGTTATGGTTGAAGACGAGGGACGAGTGTTCGAAGAAGGCTGCGCGGATGTGCCAATAATGAAATGCCGAACTTCGCCACGAGTGCTTCTCTCTGCAGCGCCTTTTCGGTATTTTCGCGACGGTTCAAAAGTATAATCTACCCGCGAAGGCCAGAGGGAAGGAGATGTGCTTTACGAGCCTCGAACTCGTCATTAATTCATGTCGACGAGAGCCACCGCCAGCGTGCAGCATCTGTGTCTCGCGAGCTTTTTTCCGAGAGAGAAAGAGCAAGAGAGTAAGAGAGACTGGCTCTGAGGGTCGCCCGCGCCCGCCCCGGGAAAATTTATGCAACTTCGCAAAGAGCGCACGAAGAAAGTTACATTTTTGTTGGTTGACGGTGATAAAACTTTATTATTCGTTCCTCTTTTTAACCCCCCTCTTCCACCCTCTCTCTCGCTCTCTCTCCGTCTCTCTCACTTTCCTCTCGCTCTCTCTCTTTCTTTCTCGCGCACACATACTCTGATTCTTGCGTTACTGGAAAATAAAAGTGTTGACTTTCAAGTTTTTATGGAAGTTGCCGTTTCTCGTTGTTACCCCTGCGCTTGAGTAACTGTGTTGCATTTGTGAGGAGCTTGTAAATCAAGGACACGCCGGTGCAGTTAATTATTTTCATGGGTCTTTGAGTTTTCACACTCTATAACTTGTTTTTCATGAACCAAAATATAGACAAAGTATGTACTAAGTTGAATGAAGGGAAAATTTGATAATATTTATAACACTAACTAAATCCATGCGCGCTGCGCGCGCTCTATATTCTTTTCTTATTAAACATGCTAAGAACAATTTATCGTTATAAGCCAGGAATCTTTTTCTTTTAATTTTAATGCATCTTTAATAATTGATATATAATACTTTAGCACAATTACCCTTATTTAATACTAAATTTTGAAGTTAGAAACTATAAGCTTATTCGAATTTTTTTTTTAATAAAGTATTAAATAAAAAATAAAATCTGAACGTATAATATTGACATAATTAATTCTAAAGAATCTCTTTTACTTTCCTTCTGATTCATTAAACCTTCCTTATTGTTAAAATTAAAAAATTTTCTTGTTTTGAATTTTACCGCCTAGTTGAACCACCAATCATATTGCGTTTTAAAATGCTTCACTACTTCTGGCCATCAGTTTTTTAAGAGAGGAAAACAGATGTTTGAGAGTAATATTCAAGTAATATATTTGCGTCTCTGTATTCATAAAGTTGGAAGATACGTTGAAAAGAAATAGGTGTCAATTGCTACATTTGATGAAAAACTGGAACGAGAAACTTGAAAGAGGAATATTTGAACTAAAAATTGAAAATTTTGGAACGTGACGATTGAGTTTTGACCTATATTTTTGAAAAGTTCTTTTGAAAGTCATCTTTCAAATGAAAGTTTCAGTATTTAGAACGACCGGAAATCTGTAGTACAATGCGAACGTTGATGACAGTAGACGTAATAACATAATTTTAGTGTTTTGTATCTTCATATAACAGAGTATTTTATAAGTCAAAAAGCGAATCAGCAATTTTTTACTAATATTTTTAAGTTAACATCTTAAAAAATAAATTCATTCGACAAATAATGTTTAATAAACATCAAGAAAATATTCTTTTTCTAAAATTTTGTTCTTTTAAGCACATTTTTTTTACTTTAACAATAGATAATAAACGATTTTTTGTAGTTTTTAAGTATTTTATTTCATTTCAATTACGTATTTATTATGATATTAGCTGACGTTATTCCAGATTTTTAAGATATTAGTTTCAAAATCGTATAATATATTTGACAGTTCTTTATATCTAGGTATATTTTCAAAAAGAATATTTGTTCATAGAAGAATTACAAAAATTGATGTTAGACTTTGAATTTTTCTTGTTATAATTTAATTCTATATACGTTCAAATCCCGATATTGTGGATTTAACAGAAAAACATGCCAACTTTTCTTTCGAGTTTCTCTGAGGGTAATTTATTCAAAAGATATGTATACCGATAACCATTTCAATTACTTTTAACAATAATAAAACATAACTTGATCGAGCTATAGCATTTTAGTTCATATAAATATAGACTTTTTCATTCAAAAAGAGCATAAATTTTTTCAATATTTCTGATGATTAAAACAATAATAATATATTTTAATAGCAAATCTACAAAAATAATAATACGCATCAGCAGCGCGAAATTGCAATAAAAAATTTGAAAAAAATTCTCGTACAATTTATTTAGTCACAGCTACGTACGTGCATGTGCAAACGATTTTTTCTAGCAATCTGATAAATTTGGTTTCTATTTAAATGAACAAAAGCGCAAATCACTTTGATGAATGATGGATACGAGATTAAGAGAGAGAGAGAGAGAGAGAGAGAGAGAGAGAGAGAGAGAGAGAGAGAGGGCGATAGAGGGGGGAATCTATAAAAATGTGAGAGACAGCTTTATACTATCAAGATTTAAATATCAATTGAAAAAGCTTTCACGGGTGGGAAAATAAAAATATTTTTCCTGCGGTCCAGAACGAGAGTGAAAAATGTGAGGACGGAAAACAAAAAGGCGTCTGCGGCAGCGGGGGCCGGTATAGGGTCGCGGCAAATGTCTTTTTCTCCAATGTCACTGATCGAGTTATCGAAGAGTCAAATAAAACGCCCATATGAGTCTTCAGTGTTTGTTTTTTCGATTTCAATTCCCTTTTTCCCTTTATCTATCTCTCTCTCTCTGTGCCTTTTCCTTCCCATCCTTTCTCTCTCCTCTTCTCGGGCAATCGCATAGACAAACACGCGCGCAGCATCGCACGTGATCTAATACGCGACCGCTGCGGCAGCCACACGCGACGCTGCGTGGCATCGACCCTCGCACCCTCCGGATGGTTCGACGTGCACGCGCTCGGAAGGCCATTTCCATTTTATCGGCGATTTCGCAAAACGTAAAATTGACGCAGTAGAAGCGCACCCGCACCTACCGCGCGTGCGCGCAACGTTAAAACTCGAGCGTGCGTGCGCGCGAGTGAGCACTTGGACAAAATGTGTCTCGACTTCACTTACTCCCTGGCGTTCGACAGTCGGCGGGAAGGAAGATAAAGATTTAAAACGCCCGCTTGCAAGTAAGCGGCAGCGCAGACGCGCGTATGTGCAGGGCGAGGGCTTCGACACGCGGCATTCAAAAACTTTTCTCGAGATTAAGCGAAATCACTGCTCCGCGAAATCGAGAAGGAAAGTCGAGCCCGAATACTCCTCTTGTTCCTTGAATGCAGCACCCTATATACGTGTTTTCAGCTCTCGTTGGCCGCAGTTACTGCGAAAAATAAAGTCCGTAAGCGTGAGTGCGTATTGAATTGTTTTTCACGAAATTTTTGCGTTTGTGCGCGTATACGCGCGCTCGCCACTCCATTGAGAATCTCAAGGAATAATATTTTTTATTCACTGTTCGTGCCGCATTTGTTTTTCTATTAACACGTGCTAAAACAACAAACGCGTTTATTATCCGAAACTTGTATGAGCGTATTGGCTTGCGGATCAAAACTTTTCACTGTGAGCATAGTGGGAATACGTTTCATTTCGGGTATTATTTCGCGCTATTATTGTAAAATAAAGGGATTAGGTTCAGAATATAATCTCTTGAAGTTAGCATTATGAATATAAACGTACAAGTACTCTCATCAACTTTCGACGAAAGCCGTAATACGATTCAATTAGATAATAAAGTTTTCTACTTTGCGTTTAATTTTCTAAAATAGGAATTCATTATCAGCGTCAATTCAAAGTCACATACAAGTAACACTTGTAGTTTGTTCACTTCAATTTGAAGCACAATTAAACAAAGAAACTAAATTATTAAATATTCTATTATAGTCGTTTCCTTTTAAACCTCTAAATAACAAGCATGCGCATATAAAGTAAAATAAATGCCAACTTAAGAGATGCCTGCTTTCCAATTATTTTAAATGTTCACAACAGTGTTAATTATGCACGTAATACATGTATGCGGTACGTTTCAATGGAACATACGAGATTACTTATTATATCAACACAGTAGCGCAATAAAATATTAAAAAGCGCATGTACCTCATGTTACAATTACATTTTCATGAAAAACACAAGCACAAAACATTATACAAATCTACTAGCAAGATAATTCCCCTGATAAAATTGCCGCGCGTGTGTGTCCTACTCCCCTCTCATAACAAGTTTACATTAAATGCGCATAAATTAGCGCGCGCGTGAATCACTGCGAAAAGCGCCCGACCCAGCGTCGAAAAAAAGACGACGCCGTCGCGCGTAGTATAACGCAAAGTAAACGCCCCATGTGCATATATGTGGGCGAAGCATCGCGGCCACGCGCTTTTCGACTTGCTGTTCATAGCGTCAACTAGGCAGCTCTTGAACAGCATTTTAATATTCTTGTTTGTGGCGTGCCTCCTCACACATGCGCGTGCACACGCTCGAGAGCTGAAAAGCGGCGGCGCGCGCGTGTTAGCGGCAGCTAGGCGCGCTTCATGAATTTTCAGCCCTTGCTGCGGGCGCAGAGAGAACTGCCGGCGCCGGCGTCGTTGCGGATCCTCTCATAAATTCCAAAAACGCCCTTCGAATCCGCGCGGCCGCGTGATATTGCGAAAGTCGAGCGGGCGCGCCGGTTGAGATGTGTAAAAGAGGGAGACAACGATAGCGAGCCGGTAAAAACTGCGCTCGAAGAGAACGGAGGGGAGGGGGCGAAAGTCGCGGGACTTTTTTAACCCGCGCGAATGTTTGCGCGCGGGTGCGAGGGCGATGAGGGCTTTCAGGAGGGAGAAAACAAAACTTTCTGAGAGATCCGGTTTTAAGTGCGCGACAAAGAAAGGATGTCGCAAAAAAGACTTTCCTCGGTCGCGCTCCCTTTTCTCTGCTTGAGTCCTTGCAGTCTCTCCCTCTTTCTCTCTCTCTCTCTTTCTATCTTTCTTTCTTTCTCTCTTTTGGTTCTTCTCGCTTTTCTCGCTCCATCTCTCTCACTCGCTGATTAAAAACTTACTTTAATTTTATTCGTGTGTACAGTGGGTAAAAATTTTAGCGGACGTTTTTGGGGTAACTGTTAGAGCTACTTGGCGAGCGCAGGAAGAAGAAATTACTGAAAGTTTAATAAGCTGTCACGAAATAAGCTTTATTGCTTTACTTTGGGAAATTTATAAAATTTTCAAACAATCGTATCGCTGAGACCATCTAAAAGTAATTTTACGTTGAGAAGTAATATTAAAAACTAACAAAAAATTTATTAAATTATGATTTTATAGTGTATTGCAAATTTTAAAAGAGATAAATTAATCATTTGATAAAAGACGTATTTAACTGAATCAAATGGCTCATAATTTATTCAGTTTTACGTTAGATATGCTCAAAGTGCCTGTGAATTTTCTGTCTTTTTCATTAGTTATCAGTCCTTTCTTAGGATTTCGATCTGCAAATATTATATTTTTGACATAGGAAGGCAACTTGTTATTTCACCATTGGTTGTCTCCACGCGGCGTTTATTTCTTAAGTCGATATATTCTTTCATTCAAGAATTTCATCGAACAAAAATTTATATTATGAAATTTACGACAAACAAAGATACAAGATCATATTCAGCAAACTTGAAAGTATTAAAACTTACTAGGAGACTGTACTACCTGCGGGTCAGAGATTTTGCTCAAATTTTAGGACATATTTTTGAATGTGAAAATATGATGAAAGCCACAATAGTAGACCGCACATATGCTGAAAATGCAGTGAAATATGAGAGAAATGAAGAAGCAGATCTTTGCGAATTTTTAGTGCATTTTCTTTGCTCAACTTCAAGCTACTTTTGCTTTCGCAAAAATTAATATTTTTTAATTCTGGAAAAATTATGAATGAAAGCTTTTTTTTCTAGTTTTATGTTCTATTTTTAAAGTTGTATATACGATTTTTATAAATTCTTCGATTATTGTTTAAACAAGAATTTGTTCTTCAACATTTTTGCTTCCTCATAAAGGAAGCTTTGTAACGGTGAAAAAATTTTACGAAAAAAAAAAAAATGTTCAAAAAGATGTTTTATGGCGATATATGTGTATATTAGTTGATTTTGATTATTTTTGTTTTCGTGGGTGTATGTGTGTGTGTGTGTGTGTGTGTGTGTGTGTGTGTGTGTGTGTGTGTGTGTGTGTGTGTGTGTGTGTGTGTGTGTGTGTATTTGAACTCTTCGTATTTCCGAAACGAATCGACCGATTTTCGTCGGGTAAAGCTTATTTTCTTCGTCTCGGGGGAAAAGAAAGGTACCTTGATGGATTTGAGTTTTTATTAATTTTCTTTTGTTTTATAACCAAAAAACGATTCTGAATTTTTAGTTTTTTTGATTTTTTTCATATCTTACAGTCATTATTACATAATATAATAAACTTCTCTTGAAAGGTATTTAAATTACCTATATTTTCCTTTTTTAAAATCTAAAATATCTTCACTCTGTCAATTGTTATTAAGGAAAACTTTTTTATATTTCATAAATTAATTTCTCAAAAAATAATTTATTTATCGACTTGAAATTTTAATCAGTCATTACACTAATTTAAGACTATATGTGGTTAAAATTTCAAGAGATTATCTTCATTTGTTTTTTAGAAAAGAATTATTTTATAAAAAATTTGCCTTTTCGTTGTCGCACGATAACTACAGCAAAAATTATCCAATCGTCCTGAAATTTGGCACAGATGTAGCTTTTATATATCTTCAGATCGAGTTCGTTGCCCAAAAAAATCGGTCCATTACGAAAAAAGATATTTGAGGTTAAACATTTTTTTTTTAATTTTCGAATCGCGTTTTCTCAAAAAATTTATCGACTTAAAATTTTAACCACTTATTAAATTTATAGAATCCTATATTTGGTTAAAATTTCAGGAGAATATCTTCATTTGTTTTTTAGAAAAAAATTATTTTAGAAAAAATTTGCGTTTTCGTTGTCTCACGATAACAAGAGTAAAAATTACCCAATCGTCCTGAAATTTGGCACAGATGTAGCTTTTATATATCTTCAGATCAAGTTCGTTGCCCAAAAAAATCGGTCCATTACGAAAAAAGATATAACGCACAGTTTAAGCTGAATCTGGACCCATGACCTTCTCCTACTTAGTCTAACCGTACAAGATAAAGTATTAAATTTTAAATATTAGAAGTAAAAATTAATTAAAGGGATCAATAAATTAAGTTTGAGGAAGCTACGTGCCAATGAATTGGCAGCGATTTTTTAAAACAAGACTCGAAATATCCGTAACTTGAGTTTTTTAGAGCGTTACGGTCTACTATTGTAGCTTTCTTTATATTTTCACTTCCGAAAACATGTCCTAAAATTTCAGCAAAATGCCTGAAATATTTTTCTTTGAAAAATTGCAATTCAGCAATATTTGTATAATTTATAAAATTTTCATTATCTAGGAGCTAATAGATACATTTTTTCGCTAATGTCATAGATCTACGATCTCATCTCATATATCTGTTCCTATATATCACTTACGAGAGTAGATTGAGAAGCTCTTGATACTGACGTTAATTGCCTTCATTAATCACAAGCGCTTCAAACGTTATCAAGAAACACATGGTATGGCCTCCTCCTTGTAAAACATCACTTACACGTGGCCGTTAAAGCGGGTATAAAGGAGAAGAACGAAGGATCAGAGAAGGAAGCCGGTGAGAAATATGCGCGAGGACACTGGAAGAATTATCATATTCGCGGAGCGGCAAGATAATCGCGCATAACAATGAAAAGTTTTTAATGCCTGGGACAGCAGCTCAACTTTCCTGCAACTCGTTTGTTCTTCATAATTGCGCCTTGAATTTTTAGTGGCGACATTCTGCGAATTTTTAAATTTCCACAGCTACACGTTGTTAGCATGGCTATCTTGACATTCTTCGACTTTGCCGGCATACGTAGCTACATTTTTTAAAAGTCGAAGTTGTAAGAGTAGTTCTACTTCATTTATGTATCCATTTACGTGTGCAAATTTACCTACAATATAAACGTACAGCATTATTGTGCTGTAATAATTTACTTCCTGCACTAATGTAATTCATGAAGTAAATTTTAAAAAATTGATATCAGAAGTAAAATGGAGTAGCACCTTGCATTTTTAAACATATAAACACATTAAATATTTAACGAGAACTTTATGCATCTAATTTTCAACTCAATGGCAAAATAAACATCATTTTATGATTGGGTTTTTAAATTTTATGCACATATAATATTTACTGTTAAAAAAACGTTGTAAACATAATTTAACTGCAATAATTATAACCAATAATATATACATTTCAATAAGAAAACTGCATTGCAAAATGAATTTACAATTATTTTATAAGTTAAAAAATGTCTTAATTAATCTGTATAGTATGTAAGCTTGAATCAAGTATTCGTGAAGTTTTTCATATTTATGCAATTTATTGCGAAGTATTTAACACTCTGTTTTTCAATTCTTGTGACAATACATAGTACAGATACGGAATTTCCACTCATGTCTGTAACAACTGTTAAAGTGAAACTTTTTTCTATTATTGATGTCATACGATTAATTATTAACTAATTTACTTTGATTTATAATTTAAACTTACTACTATATTGCATTTTATTATAATCACTTTTTAAATATTGCTTATCTAATAAGAATCTAAATATAAGTAAAAATGTGTATTTTTGGTTCTACATTTATATTTTGAGGTGCTTATTTTCTGCCTTTTTCGTCCCCAATTAATTTCAGGGTCGCTTAACGCAAGCACGAGTTTTCTCGATTGTAAGCAATTTTCAAAGCTAAAATACAGAAGTTCACAAAATTTTTAATGATGTTAGTCAAGCAAACTACTTATTACGTATTATATATTCTGTGAAATTTTGCAATCTGTATTTTGCATTTTGCAGTCTATGTAATTAGTATAAGATCTTATCATTATTCTCAACATACTAGATTATATGAAGAATGAAGGATCTATTTCCACCATTAATCTATTCTGCTGAAATGTGACTTTGCGGGTTTCAGTAGTCAAAAATAGCCCTTTGCAGCGATTGATGACTTCGTAGAATTAAAAGGATAAACCGATTCCTATGTAATGACGTACCTGGAGTGCTAATTAGGGAAACTGAAAGACTTACATACAAGTTATAGAATTAAGGGAGCCAATTATTCCCAGCTCATCTTTTGCATGAAAGACGACATTCTAACGAGATGATTCATTATCAAGCTTCTGAATTCAAATACCTATCTAATCACACTTCCTAAAAGTATTTTACAACATACCGCTTTCTTTGTAGGTGAAAGACAGATTTGTCATTCTTCAATATTTATTATCTGAAATAGGATAATAAAGTATTCAATAAACTATGAATTTTATTATCGTTTTTATTATTAATGTCTACTATTACAGTCTCAAATTTTACAGAATAATGATTTTAACATTATATAAAAGTAAATAGTATTTTTTCTACAAATTTGACCACTGAATATTTACTCTTAATTAGCAATCTTACTTTTTCTCATATACTGCATATTTGCAGATGTCATGAATGTTTAAAGAAAAGATTAAATATAACTTCTATTTGTTACATATAACATGTAACTATTGTATGAATAAAGTTAGGTCTACAGGATGAAAATATCTTCACGTATAGTTTCGATTTTTCGAGATTTATTCATATAAAGAATCACAATTCAGCGTGTATTTGAGCTGTGGAGCCCTAATTTGAATCAGCTGATTTCAATCAGAAATCACATACTCCGCATGTAGATTATGGTAATCTGGCCTGTCTAGGTGATGGAAGACTTTACATAACGTATAGTTACTTACGTTAAGTTCAGTTTGAATAAAATTATTATTATATTTATTATGAGATTATATGAGATTAAAATTATATTTTAATCTCATTCATGTTTGTATTATCATATTTATTTGAATTTGCTATGAAAATATTCAAAATTAACAAGTTTGTAATGATTCCATATTCTTATAAATAATTTTCTAATATTTCTGCTAATGGTAACATTCTCTATCATATTAAACTGGCAAATTCTTTTTTCCTAACGCTGATACGCTTTATGGGACATTTTTTGTTACAATTCTGGGATATTTTCTGGAATATATTCTGAGATACTTTGCGGGGCGGATATTCATATTTATACTGTAAATATTTAGAAATGTATCTTTTGAATAGAAAATTTTAATGGAGTGTGCGATAGCTAGCTAGGAAATGAAGGTAGTAATAGATTAATGATATTGAATTGAAATTGTTCCTTGCTGCGCAATCTGATTTTATTGACCTACTTAAAATTATACATTAATATTGCTTGCACATGGAATTCTTTTACCGCAAGAGCAAAGTAACTTGAATTGTTTGTCAAAACTAAGTCCTCTTGCTGCAAAAAGAATAACCTCCCGTAGAAACTATTACTTCTGTCAAAGTATGTTTTTACGAGACGAGGGTGAAAATTAGGTTGCGTAATTAGGAGAAAATTAATGTAATGAGGTTTAATTAATCGAAAACATAAAGAAAATTAATTCAGCAAGGAGAAGTCTTGCCTCGCAATCAGCGTTTGCTGTAACCAAATGTGCAACGAAAAGTCGATGCTAACTTAATTCACCGTTGTCTTTATTTGCACAACTGTCCTCAGGCTTTAAATTTTAGTCGTCGCGATAATTATCTCTGTAAGCACGCGCGCAATACGAACCGCCGGCGGCGTTTGTTTGTCCTTCGAGATAATCAAGAGAAGCCGATAGTGAAATCTAGCGAATGCTCGCGACGCTATCCTTTCAAGCGTAACGTCTGCTCTGCCGAATCCTCGCGCGGCGCGAGAGGCTTGTTTACGGACGCGTTGCGGCGGCCTCTCGTGACACGACGCGCTCCTGAACTTCACCCCCCTCGCGGATCCCCCTTTTTGCCTTCACTACCACCCCCGGAGCTATCGTCGAGTTTACCCTAATTGACATAGTTTCCGCACGCGCCAACGAATAAATGCAAATGACATTACTTGGCGCGGCTGCTAATTACGATTAGGAAGCGCCGACTGAATTATCAACTGCTTTTAGTTTGCTTCCTCGCAATCGAGCACCGCGCGCGCGCACGCGCACGAGCCTCCTCCTTCCGACAAGCGCTGTAATTTCACGAAATTTCACTATTAATTCGAAACTTGATCGCAACGATTAATTGCATCGAACTTGATAGTTTCCTGAGCGCGACACACGCACGCGAGTGCGCGACACGACGAGAGAGAATGAGAGGAGGAGGGAGGGAGGGCGAGTGAGAGAGAGAGAGAGACAGAGTTGACTGAAACGTCATTATGAAGTGTCAACGGATCATACGGTTTACACATATGCGACTTCCTTTATTGTTTTACGCGCCGCGGAAAGTTTGAGCAAATGCAAACACCCGCCTAATATCATTAGTTTTCACTGTGATTATAAACTCAACAACTTCCCGAATAACATGACGTAATTACTAATTGAATTTTAAACATTTCAAAATTACTCTTTCATAACATTTTTTATCAAATCAAATGTTTTAGAGCAGAAATGAATAAAATTAACTTTATTCATTTGTAGTTAAAATAGCATTATATTTAAAATATAGTAACCGCTACCTTTAAAAATTTTTCTCCTCTTTTTAAAAAGGTAATTATACTTTTTTTCTACTTTGCTTTCAAGGCGGAGATGCTCTTTTTTTAAAAGCAAAAGTTCTCGTGGAAATATTACGCAAAGAATTTGTTACGTTTATTCTGCACAAAGGAAATCTGTAAATAAATAAATATAAATATAAATCAAAACGCAGAAGATTTGAGACATTGTGACGGCAAAACGGGTGTTTTATTTACACCGGGCGAGTATCGCGGAAATTGTAGTGCTATGGAACCTATAAAACTACGGGCAGGGTGTGTGTGAGAGAGAGAGAGAAAGAGAGAGATAATATAATCATTGTACATGAACTAAATTTTATACGTGTTGCTTGTATTATATACTGGAGTCGTTAAAATTTTCAATTTTATATATAAAGTCTTTCTCAAGAAATCGTGGTTTGAAAAAAGAGTACAAAAATATTCACGTCAAATAACGAATTAAATTAACGTACCTATATGGCAAAATCTTAAAAAATCTATCTTTTGGTATCTCCAAAGTAGTCGAAAATATTGTTTTAGGCACAATTTTAGCAACTATTTTTCTCGTTCTTCATACCTTAAAGTGTACCAGAAAAATATTGGACCATTAATAACGCTTTTATGACAGTTCTTTTAGCATAAATTTTATTTTTTTTAAATGCTTAAAAATGATCCTAGATCAAACATTAATCATTCCGTCAGAAAATACAGTATATAAAGTTTAAAAAACAAAAATAAAACTGGAGAAAACGACCTTCATGTGTTTTTTTTTCGGAATTAAAAAATAATGTTGATTGCTTGAAAAGTTACAATAGTTCAAAGTTGAGTGTAAAATGCACAAAATATTATTCAAGTTTAAACGCTGGGATTTTTGTTATTTGTGAGTGTATTTCGTGCATTTTTTACCTAGGATGTTAGATATGACATTTCAGATACTTTTTCTGGAATGCTTCTTTTTACTATCACAAAACTTTATCTAGCTGGAGCCATATATATAGAAATATACTCCTGCAAAAAGATTCCGATTCCAATAAATTCATCCTCTCGTCTTTCTAAGTTGTTAATTATCACACTGAAAAAGTCTTATTCTCCTTTTCTTCCTCACGTGGCTGAACATCTCAGAAGGGAACTTGATCGATCCCTTCTTAATTTCCATTCCAAAAGCCCGATACATCAAAGCATGCACTCGAGTATCTAGTTCTCGATGGAGAAAATCAAAAAAGAGTCAGCAGAGTTGCACGGAATCGGGTGGAGTGTTCCAGAGTCACTATAGGTAGGCGAAAAATTATGGTTTGCCAGATCCCTTTTAACCGTGGTAAGATTATAATTACCGCTAATCCTCCGGTGCGTTATTCACTACGAGTCAACAATATTACGCTTTTTATTTCATTGATGCTCGACTTTCCCCTTCCATTTCATCTTACCGCTTTGATATCGCGTTCGAGGGTATTTTTCCATCTTTTTTTTTGTTAGAGAGTGAAACAGATAGAGCGAGAGAGAGAGAGTGCAAGAGAAGGAGAGTGAAACAGATAGAGCGAGAGAGAGAGAGAGAGAGAGAGAGAGAGAGAGAGAGAGAGAGAGAGAGCGGGAGAGAGAGAAATGAAGAATGGTGAATGGCGAATTTTTCATTTGTTCTGCAGAGGAGGAGGGGAAGGTTTTATATCGTGCTTTGGCACGGCTTAGCAAGGCAAAATGGAAATGACGTCGTTTTAAAGAAATACCGGTTCGACGGCAATTAATGTTAATGCTATATATAATATAGTCTTAAATGTATCCATATTATTAAGGAAAAAAATGAACATTCATTCATATGTGGATCTAATTAAAATAATTAGGAAGTGAAACTAGAGATTATATTTTATGAAACTAAGTACAGCAAAATATATGAAAGAAGTAATGTATTACAATATACTATGTTAGGTAATCTTAAGATACGTACATAAGACGTTGCAGGTGTGACGTGTATAATGCAATCAAACTAATTTACTTGAAACTTCAATGAAGGAAGCTTTAACGATTATTAAAGTCGATCGCTTGAAAAAAAGAAAAACATAAAGATTTATTTTCATATAATAATGAAGCAATCTTTTATTGTATTTATTTTTTTACTTATAAAAACTCTGTAATTATAAAAAAAAATTGCTATTTTTTCATTAAATTAAAAAATGATAAAAAGAACAAAACGGTTTACAGCAAAATTCACTTTAATCTTCTTGCACGGGTATAGTGCAACTCATGAAATTCTATCGAGTCTAACTATACTTTTCCCTTCATTGAAAAATCCTTTTTCGGAAGTAAATATTGTTTACGTTGTAAATATAACAATAGGGGCTTTATAAACTGCCTTTAGAAAATAAATTCATCGTATACGAGGATTTTCTTTAATCTACTCGAAATAAAAGCTGCTCATTTACATTTAATAGGTACATCAGGGAATCTAGTCTACCGTTTTCTTCAAAATATTCATGAAATGATAATGCATTGTGCGTCCTTTAAAAAAAAAAAAAACGACCACGAGAGCTAGCGACCCGATACATCTCTCGTAAAACGGTATTGAAAATCCTTGCGCGTTCCAATGTTTATAAAACAGTCAGCCTGAAATGACAAGTACGCGGCAGAAGAAAATCCATCGGACCTTTACAATCCTCCCCCTCTGGACTTGCTTCTCTTTCCATCTATATTGAATTCAAAATCCTTGCTTCAATCCCTTTGTAAATGCCAGACGCATCGGAAATGCCTGTTATATAATAATTATACAATGTTGAATAAAAATTCGCCATGATAAGCGAGTACAGCGGTAGAGTAGTAGGCTTTGCACCCCTTGACAGTTTGCGAAGAATGAGCAAGCGATATTAGCGGGCCACTTCAATAACTTTTCTTATAGTTTTTCACGAAAGTATGACTGCGCCGACGACGAATGTGACAATTGAATAGCAGTTCGCAACTTGCAGCCAGAGGCACAAGAGTTGAATAACACAAGTCAAACTGAAATTACTTTTGTTCGGCTGCTACTGCCACCGCTGCCGCACAGGCGCCGCTGCCGACGCCGCCACCGCAGCCGCGTGGCGCCATAATCGATACTTCCGGTCGGGAGCGAGAACGTGAACGAATATCTCAAGTGGCCTCAGCTTCCTCCAAGTGGCGGCATTGCTAATAATCGCGCCGTCGACTACCTAATTAGGTCTCTCGATGTCGTTTTCTCTCTTCTCGGCTCTCGCCACATTTCTCTCTCCCTTTCCCTCGCCCCCTCCCTCACTCTTTCTCTCTCTCGATGTCTTCGTCGAGAGTTCATACCCGAACCCCTGCCGATGACTTTTATCGACATTATTATAAAGTCAGCCTGGACATAGCGCATAAAGTATTGATATTACAGATTTATAACTCAGCTCGAGTTGAATGTATAGTTGACGAAATTTTCCACAAATATGGAACAATTTTTTTTATTATTTGGCAAAGAAAAAAATCTAATGTTTCTTACACAGAACTTCGTAGAGTGAATTAAGAACAATTTTTAATTGGGTTTTTTTGTGACTGCAGTTTAGTTAATTAAACTTTCGTTCAAGATGAAAGGATAGGAGAAGGAGAAGAGAGTAGAGGAAAGAAGAGCCGTTACAAAAACTTACACCTGCTAGTTTACGGTTGCCTCTTGCCTGGTCGACGTTCATTAAACTCGCTTAAATCTTATCAAAAACTAGCATCGAGCGGTGAATGTATATAAATGTGACTTTGCGATGTCAAACATGCAAATGCTGCGCGGAGACCTCAAGCCGACATAAAATTTTGTAAAAGAAAATCTTGTGCACGGTTAAAAATTTTGTGTAAAATAAGAATCCTGCGTAATTTAAAATTTGTGTAAAAAATTTTACACAAATTTTGTATAATTTGTGTAGTTCATTTAACAAATAATTGTGTGAAATAGGGAAATTCATATTTTACACACATTTTGTGTAAATTGGGATCAAATTTTTAAGAGCATATGAAACCGTCAAATTATAAAAACTTTGACTCTAAGTAGTATCATATGGCAATAAAACTGTAAATAATTACATTAAAATTTTGAAAACGATGCTTTTACGAATCAAAACATAAATTATTTGCGACAAAAAAAATAGATAATTTTCCTGTCTTTTCGACTTTCATACCTGTTTGCACTTTATTGAACTTTGTTTCCAGCAATTTTGTTTGTTGATAAATTAAGTTAATGCTTTCATTCCAAATTGGATCGTACTCGACAGCAAGACGCCGACTTGTGAGTTGCAAGATAGAATCTATAAAAACTTTTATATGAGGGGTAGCAGGGAGGGTAAAACATTAATTTTTCCTTTTTCCCGGAGAATCGATAATAATAATAAAAACGCATGTGTACAGCTGCACAAATCCAATAAACATTCTAATATGTATCTTCGTGATAGCTGTTATTTGAAACTGAAATGATGTGAAGCCTTTCGAATTTCTTCTTTTTTAATTACGCATTTTGAGTATACCTAGATTTTCCATTTTATTCGTGAAATATTACGAGACTGCGTTAGCGAAAAATAGTTTCATTAACTTCGTGTAATTTGTGTAATTAAATGGCGTCTGCACACTGCAAATACAGATATTTGATTTGAAATCAGCGCAACTCGAGTTCAGGATGTCACTAACAGACTTCTGGGAAAACGCTTATAGGAAACACGACTCCGCAGCGTTAGCTTTGCAGAAATTTACCTTTCTAGAAATTACTTTGATATTTAGCTGCTTAAATTTTTAATTAAAATGAAGTTTTATGCTTATTACACTTGAGATGAACATATTGAACAAGCAATAAAGATATAAATTATTGCTAATGTTTGAGAATTGTAATCGCTATGACTAAAATTGATCTTAAGTTTTATAATTTAAATTAGTTAGCAGCACTTCTAATTCGTAACATCGCCATAAACTTTAAAAATAAGATAAAATTAGCACTTATATAAGATTAATTGACTAGGTTTCTCTGTATTTTCCGAGAAATCTTGAATTTTAGATGAATTTAAGTATGAGAAAAAACAAAATAAATAACATATGAATACTTGAATTATAGTATATTTGTATTTGATGTATTTTATTTATTTTATTTTATTTTATTAAGAATAAAGGGGAGTTATTATAATACATTTTTTCTATATTTCCAAAGTTCGTATTATGCGTTTTTTCTGGTATTGCGGACTTCGTGTTAAAAAAAAAAAAGAAAGAAATTGTGCAAAAGCAATATCTTTTTATATACTTCTCGTACATTACATATTTACTATTTTTCTGATTTTTAAATGTAACTTATATTTTTGAAAATTCTAGCTTTAAAATTAATTACATTCTTACTAGAGCAAATACTGCGCTACACGCACTTATGATTGTTTATTCTTTAAGGAGGATAGATACCTCTCAGCGTGCGGGGAAGGAGGAAGCTTTCCCCTCGCACCTCGCGCGCCCCTTCGCTCACCGCGCACCCCCCTCTCGCAGCCAACGAACTCGATCGTTTGTTTACGTTTTACCGCAATACTCAGAATCGAGGTTTATAAATGTACGAATCGACTTCGTACAAACTTCTGTATATTTTCTATATTGCGAATAGTTTTTTGAATCATTCTTTTATTTTGTAAAGTATCGCATTCTAAGTTTTTTGTGTTTTAGCAAAGGTACTTCCATAAGAACCCGTGTATAAGAGTTGAACTTAAAAGTTCAATAATTTCATAACCGAGTTGATAAACGATCTGAAAATTCCCACACGTATAGAAAATCAATCAAAGAACAACATATTAAATTTTTAGAATGATCTTATATTATTCATTTTTGTATCGAATCTCCTTAAATTTTGTCCCCACGTATATTGAACCTTCAGAGTCCGATTCCTCTCTAAGGAGACTTTTATTTAATTGACTTACTTTAAGTCGATTTTATTCTATAAATATGCTATCAATTAATTGGAAACACGAAAGTAAAAAATTATTATAACAATTATAACTTTATTTTTAATTACACTTTTTAAATTTTAAATGCGATACCTGGACTTGTATAATTGATATCGAACATACTTTTCGAAGTACACCATTGTTTTTCGGATAATTTATATATTCATCTAAATTATTGCATGTTCACCTAGAATATCTCTAACTGTTTTTTGGTAACATTCATAATAATTGTTTTATTCGATTCGCAACAAAAAATATTTTTTGAAACTCCGTGCGAGAAGTTCGACTTCTCGCACGCTGCGTTAAACGATGCGTGCAAAAATCTCACTTCTCGCACGTCGTGTCAAAAAATACGGTTCGACACTTGTGTGAGAAGTTGATTTTCTCCTCGTGTGACCTTTTCACCCTCGCTTCGCTCGGGTGCAAACAGTCACACGAGGGGAAAATCAAATCCTCGCACTAGTATCGAAATGTACTATTGCATACCATAAAATTTTATTTCTTAATTTCATCACACATCACATCCCCTATACATTATCGAATTACTTCAGAGTTAAATAATAGTCACGTCGCGAAAAAGCAAGGGCTGGAAAATTTGTTTGCTTCCAAAGGGCGAGAAAATTTCGGTGGCGTTTGATTCGGTCACTGAGCCATTACAAGCTACACTCTCGCCGGCGGAAAGGGTCGCGTCCTCGGAAAGCGATCCTATATACGCAGCTACACAGCGTAGGTGCGAAGCACAGGGCAAATTTGAGTCTCGCGCTTGCATCGGAAACAATAATATTATCTCGAGAGATATATTGCATTAGGCGAACGAGCGTTCGAGCGCCTGTGCCAACGAGCCGGAGGGGCTGCGCAGCGCGCGCTAAGCGTAATGCGCGCGAATAAGGGAAGAGAGAAGAGTCGAGTGACGTTATGCACAATTAAATTTATGAAAGCCCTTCGCGAGGGGCTCGTAACACCGTTCGCTCTCTCACTCTCTTCCTCTCTCTCTCTCTCGCGCGCGCGCGGGCCCGCGTATATACGCGCACGCGCCCGTGGCACTTAATTGCGTTGTCATGGCCTCGAAATTATACACGATCATATCCGGTTATGAATAGTGCGCGCGCGAGGGCGCGTAGAAGGGGCGCGATGTGTGACGAGAGACGACGCGTCACGAGCCCTGCGTCCTGAGCCTTGATGAACTTTTAATTAATTTTCAAATCAGCCGCGCTTTCGCTGCTGGCTGATTCTCTCGCGCGCCCGCGAGAATCGCGAATACCGGCTGGTGTAAAAAAAAGGTGCATAATGAATGCGGCGGTAGCGGTGCGCCGTGCCTCCGAGCGACGTTATCATTAGCTATCGCAATTGTCGCGGGGGCTTGCGCGAATCGAGAGAACGGCTATAATGTGGCACGAATCCCGCAGATTTTCAAGCTTTAAGGTCTATATGAAATGGTTTTAATGCTTCTGTATAATTAGTAATGATTAGGTTTGTATGAAAATGTTTGCCATATTGTTAGTTTAGTTTGTTAATATACATTTCCATTCGAAATTAATCACAGAAACTGTTAGATCGACTCGTTGGAGTTCAAATCACAAAGCTGTTATTTATGCAAAATATTTTTTTTTATAAATTCCATTTTGATATGAAAGAGGGGCGCAATGCTTTGACAATTCATTATAAAATTGAAGTCATTTAACGAATCTGAATAGTTTGATTGCAGGTTGTTATTGTGTATTGGATATTTCAAAATTTTAATCGAATAGATGACAATTTCAAATGTAATAATTTAGTTACAATCCGAAATTTTGAATTTCGTGGATAAAATTTCATTAATAAGAGCGATATATTGATGACCATTTTCATGGATACACGAATATGCAGAAAATGTTATTCTACTTTTATTCGCAAGAATAGGCCGTTACTATAGTTATGAATTTTCCAATGGAAAACCAGCATGTATTTGACATTCAATACAAATAAGTAAATGTAAACAAAATAAACAAGACTAAATATTCGCATCCTATACTGCAGAATTTCGTAGTTTACTTCAACTATACACACCGAGCTGAAAATATAGTAAATTGACTATAAAACCACTATAAAATATAGTGCGATTTTGTCACAGCAATAATATTTTGGTAAATTTAACTAAAAAAATAGTTTTTGTGAATAAAAAATATAGTAACATTAACTATAATTATAATCTTAGAGAAAACCAAATGAAAAACTTACTGTTTTTAATAGTTAAGTGAATATAGTTGAACCAAATATAGTTAATATTCTATAAAATATAGTTCTATATTTCATAAAATACTTATTTTAGCTATACATATTAGTTGGGATTAAAAAAAGTACATATTTAAAGTTTTAGATTTAAATTTTTTATTAATATATCTCCTTGTTATCAATCGTTTACAAATTATCGTATTTTTTTTTATCAATATATACATGAAAATCATCAAAATATCGCAATCAATTACTTCATGTAGATTCAAATAAGCATCAATACCTTCGTTCTCATTAAGCGTACTTTAATAATAAAATCGCTTGATTTTGGGTCTTCTATATAATTCATCATATTTTTAAACTCTTCCTCTGGCATGTTTAGAAATGTATCCACAGTGTATATGGATTCATCTAAAAAATATATATGTTATAAATTAATTTAGCTCTATCACAATATCTTTAACTTCATTGTAAATTTAGTATTCTTTTATTTGTATATTATATTAAATTATCTATATCATTTAATAATTTTAAAACAATATTTTGTTATTGAAATCGTATGCTTACCTAGGAATTTTTCGTAATAATGGGATAAACTCCAGGATTTTAAGTAGTTCTGAATTCTCTAGGCCTTGTCCATCTTCTACAGCACTTCAAAAACGACTGACAAGTTTGGCTGTTACAATATATGACCTTTCTTAACCTTTAGACTGTCGGAAAGCCAATATATTGGCGCACCCTATGATCGACACTTTGCCTATGATCAATCAATGATATAAGATACCTTTTATACCAGTTTTCTGAGGGCAATTTGCTCCTTGAAATCCCAGCAGTCTAAAAGTTAATAGTATATGTATTTGAAAAGTGAGAGTGTAAATTCCTTGAATAACTTTTAAAGGTTTCTTAATTTAAAAGTGCGTTGATTTTCGGGGAAATATATTATAATAACTTCGGTATTATTCGCTGAATTTTCTATTCTGATTCAATGAATTTTCTGTACTTTGATAATTATTTTTAGTTAATTTTAATTTTTAGTCAAATTAACTAAAAAATATAGTGTGATTTTGTCACTACTAATATTTATAGAAAATACAAGTTAATTTTAAGGTTTCTTATACTTAAAAAATGTATCAAATATTTACGATAAATATTTAGTAAAATTGATCATTGTTTTCAAATTAAAAGAACGCGAAAATTTATTCGGAATTACTAATTTTAATAGTAAAAGGAACTTATTTATTTTTATTAAACTTTACTATTTATTATATCTAATTTAACTTTTTATGTTTCACTATAATTAATAGTTGTATTTACTATAAAATTGTATTTGAAAATATTGAAATATTGTTAATTTTTAAATAAAATGTAGATACTTCTACTAAATCGTATTTTACTATAACTTATAGTAATTATCACTACGGACTTTTTTTTCAGTGCAATAGCTATTACCTAACATTTCGTGAAAAGATTAGCTGAACTTAAACACAAACTTGAATGTTTTATTACCATGTAAATTCACTTGATAAATACAAAGAAGAAGTTGAGGCAGTTTATCGTTCTCCGGCTTGGCGAGCACCTTAAGCCAGCTCTCTAATGATAATTGTTCGGGAAAGATAAATGCACAGCCAAAAAGAAGACGGGTATCATCACGTGCGTGGAGAATGATCTCCGAAGAAAGTTCGACGTGAAAAAACATTCGCATTCCATTCGGCTTAGCGAGTAATACAATTTCCAAGTTGGAACGTTAGAAGCATATTTACGCGTTAAACTGATGCGCGCACGAGCGGCCGCCTCATCTATAGATGCAAATGCTTCGCCATACACGTTTTCTCCCTCCCCCCCTCTCTCTCTCTCTTTCGCTCGTTCCTGGGGAAGTTTATCTTGAAAAGTAGCACGCTCTCTCTCTCCCCGCGCGAGCTGCGCTCGCCGTCTAGCTAATTAAACTAGAAGCTGCTGCTATAAGTTGATCCTTGAAACAGTTGATACTGCTAGTTTTCAGAACCTGCAAAACTCAAACTTTAACTAGCCGTATTTTCTGTGCTGTCTTCGTGCAAACATGTGTTATAGATGATGCATTACGTATATATGAGCAATTCCTGGGAAATTTCCCTCTTACGTCGCCAAAAAAAATGAAAAATTTTTTTGAATGCACACTTACCACACAAGGTTTTTCTCGTTTCTTGAACCTTACAGAACGTGAAAAAACGTGTGTTCCAAGCCGATTGAGTGGTATCATTTTTTTAAAGCGCTTTTAATTTTTCTTATGGAAATTTAACATGGGAAAAATGGGTGAAAAGTTGTCATTGATGATGAACCAATAACAAGCTATTAAAGAGGCCAAACCAAATTCCACAAAAAGGCGATTAAAGTTGAAAAATAGAGCTTTAATTTGAGAGGGCAATTGTTAAAATCGGTCGATTCGGTGCAAAGCTACGTGAATATGAAAATGAATGAAAAGTGCGAAAAATTACGAAAATTTTAAGAATTACGATGATTTGGCAAAAATCGCTCATTTTTGGTCATTTTTCGCCATTTTCAAATTCACGTAGCTTTGCACCGAATCGACCGATTTTAACGATTGCCCTCTCAAATTAAAGCTCCATTCTTCAACTTTAATCGCTTTTTTTGGTTCATCATCAATGACAACTTTTCACCCATTTTTCCCATGTTAAATTTCCATAAGAAAAATTAAAAGTGCTTTAAAAAAATGATACCACTCAATCGGCTTGGAACACACGTTTTTTCACGTTCTGTAAGGTTCAAGAAACGAGAAAAACCTTGTGTGGTAAGTGTGCATTCAAACAAATTTTTCATTATTTTTGGCGACTTAAGAGGGAAATTTCCCAAGAATTGCTCATATACCCCCTCGTTAATGCCATTTCCATAAATTTTTAATTACTAATTACAGTTGAACTAGATGTTGTTTTAGTGTTATATAAAATATACATACATTTAGTTTGTCAATTGAGTTCGAACCTTTAAAAGCTAGTCTTTTAATGTAGAGTAACATTGATATATATATACCATTAAAATTTTTCCGATTCTCGGAAATTTTCAACAATTAATCTTTTTTATAGACTTTAGAAACAGAGCTGAAATCCCGGAGTCAACCCGATCTCTCCTTCCTTCTCGCTTCTCGCGCGTGCGTATATCTCAAATCATAAATCTCGAGAGTTTCATTGCGGTAAAAAGTAATGATCACCCTCTGGCGCTTTTTAAAAGCATTCATCGAAATTAATCGTTTCGTATAAGAAAGGGAGATAAAGAGCGAGTGAAAGTACGCCCTCTCTCTCTCTCTCATAACGTTCCTTCTTCGCCAGGCTCGCAGAGAGTCGACGCTTTAATGCTCCCGACGAGGACAGCTTATTGGCGCCGGCGACTATACATCGGGACAAATAAGGTACCTTCTTTTCTATCGCCAATCCAATTTCGCGCAAAGTTGCGGTGCGACCGCCGCCGCCGCCACCACCACGTATAACCCCCGAGCGGCAGTGCTTTCATTCCCGACTTTACGACTTCCTATTTGGAGCTCCCATACTCCGCAGAGCTCCCAGCGACCTCAGCCCCTCTCGCCCGCTCTGAGCTATATCGCCGCCACGTAGACGCTAAAATATCTCGGCGGATGTTTTCATAAGCGCGCGCGTTGCGGCGGCGTTTCTTGCATTCGCGCTCGAGATGGCCGCGACAAATAAGTCCACTTCGACGAGGCTTTTAGACGGCTGAAAGAAGTGCGCCGAAGCTCGAGGAGTGGAAAATTGAAATGGAGCTTTGTTAGCTGCTACTAGAGGCTGCTAGGAGAGATGTCTGCTGGGTGGATCGCAACAGTTGTTTTTCCAGTTTTTAAAGTCAAATTCATAAGAGTCGTAATTTCATTACGCGAACAATATAGCAGCCAATTTTTCGCAGTTTATATATGAAAAAAAGAGCAAATTCGTGAATATTCTATATACATCTTGACTACCTTGAATGTAAATCATCTATAAACATTTTATATAGAGGAGGTTTCATGCATTTCAACTAAAAAATAATATTACACCTGAAGAGTTAGGCTTCACCGCATATATGAAAATAACGACAAAACGCATTTTTATTCCCGGAACTAAATTGAAAAGTCTTCGAAGGCCGAACGAATTTATTTACAGCTGGAAACTTTACGTACTTCCAGCCTCTCTTTGCAAAGGGGAAAAAACCACGATGACCTACATGATCTGCATTTTCCCCTGGCGCACTACCGAGCTGTTGGAACTAGTCAAACACGCGCCGTTTATTCCGCGCACACGCACATATACACTATACAGTTACTTTTAACCGGCAAACGCACGCGAATCTTCAGACAATTTGAACAGCCTGCGTGCGCGAGTCACCTGGCGTTTACGAGGGCGCAATTAGCTCTGTTTCATTTCATCGAAGCAGCGCGTTTGTCGATGCTTAATTAAGTCTGTGCCAGCGGCGGAAAGAGCGGATCCGCGCCGCGGGAGCTCTGCCAAAACGCTCCCTTACACGAGCACTCGCGTATTGTACGCCACCTGGGCGTACGCGGCCGCCCTGTGCGCACTTTGTAAGCAGAAATGGTGACTTCGTGCGTTGCGCAATATGGTAAAGCGCGCGAGCGGACGCCTCTCTACCAACTCTTGCCCCCCCCCCCAAAAAGTAATTATCTCGATATATGTCCACCCCATAATCTTTGCCACTACCGCGACTGTGTGTATGTGTGTATGTGTGTGTATGTGTGTTTGTGGGTATATGCGTAAGTGTGTTTTGTGTGTGTGAGAGAAAGAGCGAGAAAGCAGTTAATGAAAACCATTACATCTACATTTTCTTTCAAAAGAGGAAATTATACAGGCGAGCGTTGAGAATCAGGCTTCGCGTTTAGTAGAACGTGTTCAAAGCTACCCATTTAAATTGCCCATATTTACCATGCTCTGGCGTGTTGATATTAATTAATTTTGAAGCAACCTGTTGTAGCTTATGAAAACAAAAAGAGTATAAATATGGAGGGTGGAAAATTATTAACAATAATTTTTTAATCTTATTAAGACATTAAAAAAAAAACGACGTATTCCGACTTAAAATTACGTAAAACTTATTTCTAGATTGTTTTTTCATCGCATCAAAGTTAAATAAAGAAAGTTACGTAAATATCAGCTCACATTACATATTGTTTTTTAAAGGTTACTATGAAGGAGGTTCAGCGACGCGAAAATGGAGGAAAGTCTCGACCGCTGTTATGGTTAAAAATGGCTAGATAAGCATGGCTTTTGCGTAAACTATTCGAAAAGTAAATGCTCAAAAGCAGGTGATTGTCATATGCCCTATGTGTTTTTTTTTTATTATATAGCTTAAACAGAAATTTATAACTTGTCAATGTCAATCATGATTTTATAATGCATTTTTTTCTGCAAATAAGAAAAAGAAAAATCTAAACGCTTTTTTTGAAAATTGATTCCTCACGCAGGCAAAGAATTGTGATAACGGATACAAGTCTTAAGATTATGTGATGTATAAATTCATATTTATATTTTATTTTTATTTTTATAATAGTTTTATTGTGGATATCCGTAGACAACATTTGGCATTAAAAATTAATACAAGGAATAAATACATTAGTTTGAGGCGGTGGTTTTTCACATTAGAATTTCCAAAGATATTCTTTTAATTTTCAAAATGATGCAACAATAATAAAATTAATTCTTTGAAAATTATTAATAATATAGAACGATGTTCATTTACTGGCGTCAGCCATTGATTTACTAGCCGAGTTATCCTATATATTCTATAATGAAACATATTGAATAAGACACTAGATATTAGGGAAAAATATATATTGTAACGAGATTACAGGTTTCGGAGAAACAGAAAAGAATAGGCGATGGGATCTGGAATTAAATCCAATCCGTCCGGACGTGAAACCAGCACCCTTATCACGAGGCTACTGATTGCATTGTCACGTACCTATCCTTAATATACACAGGACTTTATACTATACCACCGATTAGCGCCGAATCTGTGATCTCTGTTGTAATATATATTTATATATTTCTTTATAGAATTCTAAATGGTATGTCTATATGAAACTGTTATCAGATTTGTCGATTTTATCATTAGTATATTTATACCTAGTTATCCCGTCTGCAAATATATCCCTGCTGAATATAAACCTTAATTAATACCCCCGACCTTCAATTTAAACTGTTCTCGATTGAAAAATGTACGACATGAGAGATAATAAAAAATGACTAAAAAACTCTTTGTTTTAACGGAGTGTGCGGAACTTGTCTTTTCGTATTTGTTTTGCGTGGACCAAAATCTTGTTTCACACACTCTATGGAAAGCGTGGAAGAAATACAATGTATGTGCATCGCTTTACTTTGTGCAAACTCTGCATATATTTATATTCTTCGATCATGAAAAGGCTCGTTTCGCTGACTCCGTTATAAAAGAAATAAATTACATGTGAGCTTGTATCGAAATGTACTATTTTGTATCGCGAAAATTTATTTCAAAGCAATAATATTTTGTGACGTTTCATCGCAATAGTTAAAAAAATACTAACCTATAACCATATAATATAGAGAAATCAATAATGCCCGCTTTAAAACAATCTTCATTTGCTTTTTAGAAATTAATATAGAACGAAAGTTTAAATTATTTCATCAGGTACACGCATTTCGTGTCTATCCGTAACACAAACGGATATAATAACAATAAAATCCACAATATTGCTTGTATTTTTAATACTGACTATACTGATAATTTTAATCGTATGGTAATACGCTTTTTCTAATTGAAATTCGTTAAAAGTAATTAACATAATTACTAAAAAAGGAAATTGAAAATTCCCCTACAAAATGCATTGCGCACATTCGGATATTCCCTTGACCATTACAACGTCGGGTTGAGCATACCGCGCGAACGCTGGCCGCGTTTTTTGAATTATAAATTTGGCGATGCGAGAGGAGGGGCTGCGCGCACGTTTCTCGGCAGCGATTAGGCGTGGCGGTGGCCACGCGGCGGAGGCTCGTCCTGCCCGAACGTCACGAGCAAGAGTGTCTGAATTACCGGACTGCTCATTTTGGTAGAAACCGCGGACGCTCCTCTGAGACTGACGTGGCCAGAAGCGCTACTCTCTCTCTCGCTGGTGCAGCAACCCGCATCATGTGTACCCACCCTCTCATGTGTGTGTGCGCATGTGTGGGAGCGCGGCCGCCGGGTCAACGTAATTATAATTATTCCTGGAGGCCGAGCGATAACGGAAGCGAGCGCATAGGACAGAGGCAGGGGCAAACACCTCAATGTTACGCTAAAAACGGCCACTGCATTATGTGCAATGTTTACATCGCGATATTTCCTTTATTACCGTGCTGCTGTGCGCCGGTAATGGTAATTTTTTACGCAAACCTTTCCCCGTGGTGGCGAGCGTGAAACATTTTAACTATTTATTTGGACGGTACTTTGAGCCTTTACGATCGACACTGTAGCCTTACAGCACTTTTGCAAAGTTATTATACATCATTTTTGTAAACTTCTCTATCCGCAATGTTTGGACGAGCGAAAGTGTCTACTAGGGGGTTAAATAGTGCAGTTGAGCATGCGTGCACTTCAAAATTTCATAAGCAAACTTTGGTCTTGTCACTGTGTTAGGAATGCAAATGGAACATTTTTGATAATAAGGAAAAAGTTGCCTGGCGGCGACGTTTAGTAAATTAAAACTAAGCTTCGAACTTTTTCTAAAAAAGATTGAAGGAAAAAAAATGGATACAACGGCTTTAAAACTATAACATATCGTCTAATCCATATAAGGAACTTTCTCTTTATTTTTAATATCACTTAAATCAGATGACGTGTAATTTCTTGGATTTGTTTTTATTGACAAAAAAAAAAAAGAAATAGAAAGAAAAATCAGAAATTTTCTTTGAATATGTTTGCTGTAAATACTACGTTAATCTTAGAAGTAAGCGTTGAAAACTGTATAATGAATACTTTATATGTAGGAACCGGCACTTTGGTACGGTAGCGGAATTGCAACTCGGCCGATGAGCGCGGTCAGTACTTGGATGGGTAGCTCTTAACAATTAAAGTGTAGGTTAAGGTGACTCTGATATGTTTTCCGTGTTTACGTCTACGATATGTGACATAAATATCTGAATACATAAGGTAAAAGTATCAATACTTGGACATCAAAAATCGTGCACCGTTAAGTGTCCGCATGCTCTTAAAAGTATGTTTTTGAAGTTACGTGAGTTTAAATTCATTATTTTCTTTTTCAAATCTAATCTAGATATAAGTATAGGTTCTATAGTAACTAATAACGGATTATGCTGTCTGGTTTATATTTCACAAAGATAAATTAAAATTTGTGATGATATATATGTGCTTCGACGGCCACCTACTGACACTTTCACATAAGATTCAAGATAATTCCAGCCCAAAAAGTGGCCACATATACGCAAAAATATAGGTTAGCGCCTACACGGAGAGAAATTTTAGAGTAAAAATTACCAAGGTGCCTTGGTAGCGCATGGATAGACTGTCAAAAGCCGTGATATTCCCAGGTTTCTAATACAATTTATAAGTTTCCCAGGAAAAACTACCATAACTACTTAAAAAAAATACCAAATTATCGGAATAAAAATTACCAGACACACTGGTAAAAATTGAGATCTAGTCATTTTTACAAGGTAACCTAAGAATTTTTACTAAGAAAACTGATAAATTTTACCAAATAACCTGGTATTTGTGTACTCGCGCATGCGCACTGCGCATTATTGTGTTTCAGAAGATTGATACTAGAGGTGTGCGCGACGTTAAAATGAAAACAATACACATATTTTGAGTAAGTAATAACGGCGATTCAAATGACTGTTGGTAACAGCTTCCGTGGCGCAGTCGGTAGAACGTCGGACTCTCAACCCAAAAATCGTCGGATCGAATCTCGCTTCCGTAAAAATTTGTTTTCAGTTTAATGTTTTTTCATCCTTGTTTCTGTTTCTATTTCTATATTAAAATACTATATATCCATCAATATGGATAAAAAAAGTTAATTTTTTTAATTTAAATTAACTAAAAAAAAATTTTACCAAGGCACTTTGGTAAAAAGTTTGAAATTGTCAGTCTGTCCATCCATTACCATAGAAACTGGTAATTTTGTCTCGAATATTTGTAATTTTCACTACAAAATTTCTCTCCGTGTATGTATTCAAGTAATATATATTTGGTACATTTACCTTATTCGGACACCCGGGTGACAATGAAGCGAATGCAGCAAACCCGCAGTTTCTAGGCGTGTCTGAGACACACAGAGGTCTGACTAATCGGGATCCCCTTTGAAGTTTCGTATCATCAAAATATAAAGGAATGGATTTCGAAAGCGAGTGTGAAAAAAAGTATAGGTCACTCGCCGGACCAAACAGGCTGCAGGTGGATAAACCCGAAATACATACTTTATATGCACGCTTACAATACTAAAATATTATGTAAAAGTTTTTGTTAGAATATATATATTATTATGAATGCTGCAACTAAATATAAATTCGATATATATATATTAGACATACGACACACAAAAAGTAGTGATCAATTTTAATTTAAGGGAGAAAATTTAAAAAACCTCCTTCATTTACTATTTTCAATCGTTTGTTTTTTAATAACTTGATTTATTCATTTCGAATAAATCAAGCTCATGTACTGCGCTCTGCCCTAGTTAATCGGCTTATTCAAAATTTTATTTTTCTATCTAGACTCGTTGGCTGTTGGATTTGGAGTAAAAATAAAAATGCAATATAGTTACGTGTATCTACGTAAAAAATAAATATTTACATCCGTGGGACTAGCTAAAATCCGACGTTTTTCTACCCATTTTTTACCATTACGTATATAAAATCAGTATTTCAAAAGTTCAAGCTGAGAAAATGAAATTTACCACGACCAACTTTTACTCAAAACTGATAAAATGAAAGTAAATTTTGCCTTATGTATTTTAAAGTAAATTTGCACCAAACATATTTAATCTGTTTAAACAACGATTGTAAATAAGGCATAGTACTTTCGAGTTAGTTATATTTGCCGAACAAGTCTCCTATTTATACCATAGTTTCGCTGGCGAGCTTTTATCTTTCTCCCCCCCCCCTCTCTCCTCCCTTTCCTTTTGTTGTATAATGTTTAAACAGTAATAAAAGCCTGCATTTCCAAATTCAATTACAGCATTCCATCACGCCGTCGCCTCTCTCTCTCTCTCTCTCTCTCTCTCTCTCTCTCTCGTTTCCATTTTCTCTTTCTCATAATAACGAACGCGTACGCGAATTATGGCGAAAAATGATGCATGGTTTTGACGCGTCGTTAATTAAGGAAAGTCGCGTGCGAGAGAGAGAGAGAGTGCGCGTCAATTTTTCTACCTCTCTCTCACTCTCTCTCTCTCTCTCTCTCTCTCTCTCCGCATTTCAGCTTCGATGACACTTCATCCATTCAGCAGTCATGGTTGTATTGTCACAGCTGTTTATGCGCGCTCTCGCGGGCCACAAGGGATGAACCGCACGCGAGCGAGTGAGAGAGTGAGAGAAGAGAGAGCGAGAGAGGGAGCGGACGCGTCGACCCCCCGTCGCTCGAGTGTTTGTGGCATGTCGGCTGCACGCGTATTTACACTGGATAAGTGAAATCGTTATACGTTGAGCGTGTTGGCGAGCGTTGAACTTTGAATTTCGTACCCGCGGATTCAAGGATGCTATTAGAGTGGTTGCGCTTTTTGAACCTCAACTCTGGTTAATTACGTGATTTTTCTCTTAACAGGAACTGTGTTTCAAAAAGCAAACCAAATTAAATATGTTTAATGAATAGGATAGAGCGCGCTTAAATAACCAAAAGCAGTTAACTGTATATTTGGCCCTGATAAAGATCTAATTTATATATTTTATTTGCGAAAAATGAATGATTATACTATGCAACTTGATCCTTATACAGTTCAAATTACTTAAACTTATTTTCGCATCAATTGTAGTGGCTATAGATGACAAAAAATAGGATAAAATTAATGTTTTACATTCTTAACTTGTCAAAAATTAATGTGCCTTAATAAACAATCTTAATAAACAATCTCTTAAAACATCATGTGGTTCTCTGCACTTTTGCTGAGTGTATGAAATTAAAAGTCTGATTAAAATTGAGTAGTGTTATATTATACATGAAGAAATATATGCCAATCAGCGAGCCTTTTATACATATAATTATTGTCCAGTATACTCAGAAAACGATCTTCCTGTATCAACGAGAATCTGTCAGAAGAGGATTTCCGCTAAAAATAGGGCCAAGAGGATATCTTCTTATGGAAGGAGGAATTATCTTACAACAAGAAGTCAATCTTTCTGTAGCGGGATGATGATTTTTCGCGCAGGAGGAAGTTTTTTCGCGCAGGAGTAATCCTTGTTTGTCGCACGAAGATTTTCTGGAGAAGAATTTTATTTCAAGACAGGAGGATCGTTTTCTGAGTGTACAATAGTCGAATGAGTATAATTGCAACAGTAATAAGGCAACAGTCCGAGGTCCAATAAAAAGCATCGTTTTTCGAACAATATATAAATATACATTGAATGATAAAAAAGATTGATATTTAATTTAAAAACAATTGAAATTCTTCCTAAAGAGAGGCCAATAAATTCATCAATTTCGACGAACGCGCATACGTCGAAAATTCAGCATAACAGCAGCCGCCATTGCTTCCATATATACCGTCGCTCGTATAACCCGCTTTGTTTCTCTCTCTCTCTCTCTCTCTCTCTCTCTCTCTCTCTCTTCCTCTCTCTCACACAACGCGCATCACACGCGCCAGCGAGAAAGATTTCGCGAATGCGAAACGTGAAAAATGGGGTCACTAATCCGGTAATTACTTACCGTCACGTCCGCGCGGACGCGTGCGCGCACGCGCCGGGAAGAGTCCTCACAAAAAATTTAATTTGCCGCCAGGTCCGAGTGCCGAAAAAAATGCATTGGCCACTTTCGGCGTCGCGCGCGCCAGCGGCCGAATAACAAATTGATTTTAATTAACGGAAAACTTTGCGCCCCGGCTCGAACGGTTAGATTTAATACACGACAGTGGTGAATCGATTGATACGCGCTTGCGCGAATTTGATTCAATCATGAAGTCGCCTCACGAGTTCGGCCGCACCCCCGAAGAGTTATCGGCGTCGGTGATATATGCCCGTTAATTACGCGTATGAATTACGGGCGCAAGGAGCCGAGCGCAGAGAAAGAGAGAGAGAGACGACGACGACGTTCGAATACCAGTGCCCCCCTCTCTTTCTCTCGCACTCTTTCTGTCTCGCCCTCTCTCATTCTCGCGCCGGACTGCAATTACGGCGATGCGTTTCACTACCGCCACAAGCTGAAAAAAGAGAGCCAGCGAGCGAGCGCGCGAAAAAAGGGAGAACGCGCCAACAAAACGCTTAAGCAGATTACCCGCATGAGTCATCCTTATGCGGGAGGGAAGGGCAGGGGGGAGAAGCATCGGTAAGCCGCGCAAAGTCTTCGGTAAACACCGCGGGGTCGAATTTTCTCTCTCTCTCTCGCCCTCTCTGTGGATTTCGCTTGCTCGTTTGCAGTCTCTGTCTCTCGCGTCACTTTAACGAGATTATTCAAAAATTCCGACGTCCCAAGAATTCGAAGCACCTTTTGAGTTGGGAAAAGTCAAGCCGCTTATCGTGGAATTTCAAACGCGCGTCGTGCCGCCCCGCTCACACGCATATTTGTCGGTGCGCACATGGGTCCAGTGCCGCGGGCATCGCCTTGTGTGTGTAGAGTCGCTCAGCGCCAGCAGCGAGTGTAACCACTCAGCGCTTAATGCACTACGCCCGATTCGTGTCCTTTTTTTTTTATTGGAGCATCATTCGTTGGAATTCTTTTAGTCAGATGTAGGGCTGGTCAAAGCTGATAGTGGCGTCAGTGGGATAACGAAAACGTTTTTAGTAATCGGTTCGAAAGAATTTCAGGGTCGAGCGAGGAAGTGGTTTATTCGAGATTTTATGGTTTCAATCGGTGAATCGGTGTTTTGGCGATGGAAGAGCTCGTGGGTTATGGATTGATTTTTCGACAGTAAAAGTATTACATTTGTTACATACTAAAACAAGGTTATATTATATGTTATATTCAGATAATGTTTAACGATATAACTAAAATTTCATGAAAAATTTGATCATCTTTTCATCCTTTATTGAGTGATAAAAACAGTAAAACGTGTGAAAAATTGGCGCAAAACTAATTTTACTCAATTTATTATTGATATTGTCCGTGTTATTTACTTCCTTTGTAAAAAGCAAATTAAAGCTCGTTGACTCTAAATTTATTTTTTCTTTTTCAAAACTTTGATATAAAATGTTTTTCGATGGTTTTTTTAAAAGAAAACTGAAAATGTTCATGAATCGTTTTTTTGTTAATTAGGGTCTACTGTCTCAACTTTGTTGGTTTTTAATGTGAATTCAATTGGAAATTGCTTAATGAAATAAATTAACACGTGTTACGTGTGAATCTGTGGCGTGTGGAGTTATGGTCCGGTTGTACTCGTAATATGAAATCGGAATGTCCCGGATTCATTGTTATTAGTTATTAGCGAGCCTTTGCTCATAAAACAACCATTTCAAGTGTAAAACTGCTGAAATCCTTAATTTAAAATTTGTTTTATCAATTATACATCAAATCCACAAATAACTCCCATTATATATTGAGTTGTTTATACTAGCTACGCAGTGATTTAGTGTAGAAAAGATTATTGAATCGATTTTCTGGGTCAATGCTATAAAATTTTCGATATGACGACCTTGTTATAACGTGCTGCTTTACGTCGGAAATTCGATCAGTGTATACAAGCTACATTAATGCTCAACTCGTAATACTTCCTGTTAACAAATATTTTCACGTTGTACGTAGTAATAACATCCATGTGCATGATATTACGTTGATCAAGTAACCAAACAAAGTTGCGGGCTTGCTTTTCATTCTTTCGTTTGTAATAATAATTTCTTTCAATTTTTTGTTTTATTTTTGTTAATAAAGTATGATGATGTAATCTCTGTTCTGAATTTTGGGAAAGCAAGAAAATAGTCCTTAAACATCGTACAAGTTACAAGTGCCGTAAACATAATCTTCAAACTACTAAAAACTTTCTAGTACTCCATACTTTGATAATATTCCTGGAACTTATAACAGAACTTTAATGACCAAAACAATTTGAACAATTAAGATGAATTTTTCGTTACATTCTATTATGTTTTCTTAATCAAAGATTAAAGTTTGTAAGATAGAAATTATGCAATTATAATATTTATGTATGCATATTTTCATAACATGATTTCAAATAAAAGAGTTATAGTTTTAACACGACAAAACTAACGACCATGTTAATATATTTATGTGCATGTACTTTCAGTGCTGAAATCATTTTAAGTTTATATAATATTTTCAATACATAGCATAAAAACAAAGAAAAAACAACATAGAGTAAGGGTGTATTGGTAAAGTAGTGCTGTTGAAAAGAGTATAATCGGTCTGAAAATGCAGGGTCGAAGCTAACGAGAAAACTTTCCTTCGGTGGTTCTGCATTATTTGCTTTTCTTTGGCGAACTAAAGGTTTTGATGAAATTGAAAATACTTCAACCGTGCGTTCTTTATTGTATCAAAGCGAAGTAAGTAAAAGCCAACTGCTATTTGAATACCTTGACTTAATTATAAACCAAAGCAGATCATGGTAGTCGATAGCTTTAAAAATCTTGAAAACTTTCTCCAGTGCTTGGAAACTAATAACAAAATGGCGAAAGACGTAAAAGAGGTCTTTATACTGTCAATTTATTTACGAAAATTGAAGAGTTAAAAATTTTATCATTATAGTTCTTCAGAATTTATTTTTTATCTAATAGAAATCGATCATATTTGTGATTGTGGTAACTAATAGATTTCTCGCTTACCATCAATTGTCAGTATATCAATTATTACACTCAAAATTTTAATATTTCATTAATTAAGATGAAAGATCATCTGACAGTTTATACGTTTGGCTTTAATCAGCGCGTTACAGCGTACAAAGAGTTTCGGACCGCATTTCCATAATACAAACATATCATATATAGAACACGTTAAAATAATTAATACGTATTTAATTGTTATACATTCAATAGCCTCCAATATTTTATAATAATTTTTTAAAATTCAAAGTTGTAGATTGTCTGACCATAACTGCGTTATTCTACTTAAGCACAATACTTATTATAATGCAAAGTCATATATATTCTTATCTCCGCAGTGCTTACTCTTTCCAGGACAGAGCCCCTTCAAAGTTGAAAAAAAAGTGGCGCAGAGTTGGGCTGCAGAGCTGCACGAAAAACTAGTAAAAATTCATCACGCAATCCTTCGCAAGAGCCATCTTTCCCATTCGCGCGCTCTCCACACACGTGTATCCGGATAATCTGCTCATAAGCCAGCTGGCTAGGTTTCATTCAAAAGAACGCGTGTAGGCTTCCCACCTCTCTCTCTCTCTCTCTCTCTCTCTCTTCATTGAATTTTTTCATACTATTTCGCATTACGGTAACGAAGTACAAAGGTAGTGTGCACCTCGTCGACGAGCGCGCGGTATGTTTTATTAGGGCCGCTCCGCCGCAACTCTCTCTCTCTCTCTCTCTCTCTCTCCCGTATCGCTCTCCACGCGGCGACCGTATACGCGCGGCGTTCGCAAATAGAAAATTCAATTTTCCTCGTGCTACTACCTCGGCAGGATCTCTTTCCATCCTCCACTTCTCTCCCTCTCTCTCTTGCTTTTACTCGCCCCATTTTTTTTATACCATCCTTCACGTTCCCGGTATCGCGCGTGTGCTGCACGTACGGCGCGCTTTCCTTCACGCGGCTTTACAGGCGTGTTTTCTTAGCAGCCACACCGGACGCCTATACACACACACACACACACATACATGTATGCGCAGTACATGTTGCCGGCTTGCACAGTTCTCGCGCATTCAAGAAAATGCAACGAAATCAGCGCGAGAAAATCCCGTAGCCGGCAAGCGAAATTGTCTGGAAAAAGCTCTCAGCGGCTCTTCATCGCGAAACGACCGGTAGGAGCGGGTATGTATATTATATAAACAGAACTGCCGTGCGACTCTTGGCACCGGTGTATATAGTGTATGTATATATATGTACCCCTCGTGTACGCGTAGCGTGACGCGGCTGCGCTATTGCCAAGCGCTTCCAGTACAATGCCGACTTTATTTACTTACGGGGCGACGTCGACGACGACGACGACTGTGGTGCGTGGGAGTAGACTGCTGCGACGGGATTCCTCATCGCGTTTCGCTCGCGCTCTCGCGGAGACGCTATACGTGGCTATACTACTGCGCGCGCTCTCGGGTTACGCGGTGTGTGTATCCCTTAGCCGAAACTTCGTTTCGCTCGAGAATGCGAAGTGTAGGGTTGCCGGGAGATAGTTTGTGTCTGCTATGCCGGGACCTTCGGATTTTTAGTGCTCTTCTTGGGGATTTCGAGTGTTTAGGGGGTTGCGACGTCAGTAATCAACGTTTCAATGAGATTACTTATATTTGCATTAGATTATTTCACCTGCACCTTATTGATATAATCATTTCATTTTTGTTGAGAGGCAAGTATACTAATGACAAAGTATAGAATTTTATTGATTTTCGTATTTAACATGAAAAAAAAAAATAATAATAAATACACTGAGAAAACTGTCGTAGGAAAATTTACTGAAAAACTAACAAAAATTACTATATTTGATAGCAACGCGGGGATATAAGCAAATTATAAAAAATTTTGCTATAGTTCAGGAATATTTACAAGGTATCTTAATAATTTTTACTACTACACATAGCAAAAAGTGCCCTCTACATGTAGTACTTATTGCGTGCACGCCGGGAGCACGTGTCTGATTGAGGTTATGTTTCTCCCGCAATTTGAGATTATCTTCCTTTTAAGTTATCAAAAACATCGACAATATCGATTCAGTTGTTTTATTTTTACGTTGTGCAGGTGAGCTATGAGTTATTTCTTTATATTATCATAGTTATTTATTGCTATCAAATAATCATCAAAGTTCTCTCGTAAGCGAAGGTAGCCAATGTATCAGTTCCAAAATTTTGTACTCAAGAAGCTCACGTGGGTAAGAGGTTAGCGCGTCTGCCTAGCGTGCGGAGGGTCCAGGGTTCGAATACACAACCACCGTAAAAAAAAAAATTTGTATTTCCTTATTTATTTCTTGTATAGCTAAATTTAATTAATAATATATTAAATATTGTATAAATATTAGGTATCCTATAGATATAAAATCATGAAAATCAATTTTTTTTAAGTTTAAGCTTGGCTACAAAAATTACTATATTAGTTAGCAAAAGTACCTAAATTTCCATGATATCCCATCGTTGCTATAAAAAATAGTAATTTTTATTAGCTTTTCAGTAAATTTTCCTACGACAGTTTTCTCAGTGTAAAAATGCCAGACTGGTGATGAAATGATTGCGCAAACACGTTTTTTACTCTCTCGCATACTTTATTCAGGCAGTACAGTGGATTTTATTATCATACTATAGAGCATTCGGGTCTGGCCTAGAAATGATATAACACGTTGTCGGGCCTGAAAGTTGCGAATAAACTTCTCGCATTTTGCCTGTTTGTTTTCATAAAAATGTTTACAAATAAAGAGCATATGGCGCATTTTGCGCAATATCGCGGCGCAATAAAAAAGTTTCATGCGAATTTCACCGACGCGCCGCCGCGGCGTCAGTCGTAGATATACATGCGCGTGGATTTCGGCCAGCGTCTTTCCCGCCTTTATGACTTTTACAAGAGTGTAAAAACAACCGTTTACAACATTTCTCATTAGCGAAAATTGGACGCAGAAAGGAGAGAGCAAGAGAGAAAAAGAGAGAAAGTAATTCTTCAACTGGACCAAAACGTTCGAGCTAGCGGGTGCGCGTGAGCGATCCCCAAACTCAATTCCCATTAGCGTCAGTCACCCCTAATCCGCGCTCGAACTACGAATTTCGTTATTTACTTCTGGTATTGGGTGAGCAATCTGGATTTGCTATTTTCTCCCATGAAGAACAGCGCAGCGGAATAATACAAATTATTATTTATTTGTCGATAGTGAAAAAGAAAATTGTAATCAATCGTCATTCGCATCTTAAGATTAGGATGACCAGAAAATTGTACAGTATACGCTGAATGTGACACGATGAAATTAATGTAGCAAATGAATTATTCTTGAAAGAGAAAAGGGAGCAAGTGATAAGTCGTTCAATTAAATTAAACTGCGTTTTCGCGTATATTTACTTAATTTAGTGGATTTAGTTTGTAAATGTTTTATCGAGCCATTACGCGGTAAAAATATATAGCAGACGTAAAAGGTTTTATGCGCAGCAAGCAGCAGAACTTTTAAATGTGAAATAATGTTAAGAAATTGAGAACATCGATTCTCCGCCTGTGGGAACGACGTCACCTCTCACCCGCGCGCATTTATATTTAAAATCGTTTTCACCTCTTCTTTCATACCTCCTTTATTATCTACTTCCGCCGAATATATTTAACTCATAAATAATATTATTGAGAACCCATCCAATATAAAATCTTCATGCCTCAAATATACATATTTGAGGCATGAAGATGCCTCAAAAATCACATTACAATGTGAGTTTTCCAATTGTTCAACGCGATTTACTTAATAACTTCCAAGACGGTTACAACGTTCTTTGCCAGAATTTCATAAAATTGGGATCTGATAAAAATTTCAAGAACTTGGGACAGTTTACAAAGTACCTTCTCCCTCTGATTAAAAGGGAATTTCTATTTATACAACTAAAAGCTGCGCGATTGGGTAAGTGCAGTCACGAAGGGCGAAATAATATTACCCGACATCTACGTGATTTGACAAGCACTAAAATAACCGCGCTTGAAAAATTTCTCAGTGGCGGTAGACGTATCATTACTCGCCAGAACTTCTCTTCGCCCCGGTATACTGCTACTCTTCTCCTCCGTCTGCCAATACCAAGACTTCCTCGTCTACTCCAGTCTCTCTCACTCCACTTCTCTCTCTCTCTCTCTCTCTCTCTCGCGTTTGCTAGTCGATTAAAAGATGTATCGAGCGTCATCGTTGGGATTCCCAGCCCGTGAGGGTGAGGTATAGGGAGAGGAGAGTTTGTATCGAAATTGCCCCACCATAATTCCTTATGAGATTCTCGGGAAGGGCGGAGATACCACTGGCTATATCGGCCGTTGGCGCGGGGCCAGCGTGCGGTCGCGCCGCTCCTTCTTAACCTGATTAACTGATGTTTATGTTATCCTCTCTCCCTCTCTCTCCCCTACGCTCTCTCTCTCTTTGACTTTCGCCACCGACTTTTGACCCCACCCCCTACCAACCCGCTCGGCGTCCGAATCGTTTGCGAAGCCCCGCTGCCGCCGCCGACGACGACGTTCCGGATTTTCGTAATTCGGGAACGACGCCACTTAATTGGTGGGGAGTTGGTGAGGGAAGATAAATTTTCTTTTTATTCGCGGACTTATCAGCCAGCGCGGAATTGTCTTTCTCGATGGATATTATGCGAGAATTTATACTATTTGAGAATCGCATTCTTACATGTATGAATCATGAAAACGTAATAATTAACAAGTTTAACTGATATACTTTAAGGTGCTTATTATCAATGTAAAAGAATTTATCATTTCAAAAACATTTTAAATAATGTTTATTATTTAAACAGATTATACGGACAACCACAACATATACCTCGGTGGTAATTGTACAAAAATTAGCTAGTATTGTTAACCGCAAATTAGCTAATTTTATAAGAACTCGTTTCATAATTTTCACCCAATAGTTTTGTGATGTTATCAGTGGCTTCAAATAAACGCAAAGTACAATATACCTTTCTATGAATACCAGTTTATGCAACACGTTATAATGTTAGACGCCTGTTGAAGGGGAATAATGTCGAGAGCTACGGCAACGCGTCCGATCAGTACGAGGGACAGCGTGAGAGACAGAGACAAAGTCGAAATGCTCCAAAATATCAAAATTCTAATAGTGAAAATCAAAATATCACTAGACTAGCTAGTTTAACTAGATTTGCGGAGCGCAGTAACTTGATCTAAATTTAAACTATAATATTAAATTTAAATTGAATCAACATTTTGTGAATGTAGCTTTGAATAATGTAAACACAATGTACCGTTCATTTTCAAAGTTTAATTAGAATATACTTATTATTTATAGTTCTAATGGAACAGTAAACTAAGCTTGACTAACTAGGAGAGGCCGCAAACTCCGGATCACGGATTCGGCTCAAACTTTGCGATATGTTTTTGGATGTAGAAATATAAAGAAAGCTGCAATATTAAACCCTAACGCTCAAAAAAACTGAAGTTTTGCGCCTTTTTAGCTTTATTTTGAAAAAAAGCTTGAAAGAAACCTCTTCTTGAAACGGTAACCATTTAACTCCGGGGAGTCTTAAATATAATTTCAAAAATAGAAAATAAAACCAGAGAAAATGAGCTTTCATTTGCTTTTTTAAGAATTAAAAAATGGTGATTCCTTCAAAAGTTATCTAAGTTTAAAATTGAGCATCGAAAATGCACTGTTTAATCCATAAAATTAAACTGTTCGACTGCCGGCATATTTTGATGCACTTTCGATGCTCAATTTTAAACTTAGATAACTTTTGAAGGAATCAACATTTTTTAATTCTTAAAAAAACAAATGAAAGCTCATTTTCTCTAGTTTTATTTTCTATTTTTTGAAATTATATTTAAGACTCCCCGGAGTTAAATGGTTACCGTTTCAAGAAGAGATTTTTTTCAAGCCTTTTTTCAAAATAAAGCTAAAAAGACGCAGAACTTCAGTTTTTTTGAGCGTTCGAGTCTAATATTGCAGCTTTCTTTATATTTCTACATCCAAAAATATATCGCAAAGTTTGAGCCGAATCCGTGATCCGGAGTTTGCGGCCTCTCCTAGTAAGCTAAGTGTCAGTGAATTGCCGCAGTTGATACTGTCAAGAAACTGTCATTTGAATTGGAGACATAAGGTTTGGACATTAATTTAACTCCAATTCATATAAATATAAATAAAGACCCATAAAATAGAAATTTAGAAAAAGTCTTTGTTCGAAAAACAAAAGATTAAATGAAACAAACGCTCTTAAAATAACAAAAGCGATCCCCGTTCAATTCCATCCCCCCTGTAAAAAAGGGGCGAACAAAGCGCAATTATTCTTTAAAGAATTTCGCGCGGTGGGCAATTGAATTTTTAAACAGGGCCGTAAATTGTTGCGCTAGGTAACACCCGTTTTCAAAATAGATATACGCTTCCCCCGGCACGCGCTATATTCTACTTTCACGCGCGCGCGAGCGCACTCTTTTTTTCGCACCCGAGAGTTTCCCGCCGGGGGTGGATATTCTGCGGGCACCGCACGAGTGGCCTTAAACCACGGGCGCGCGCGCGCGCACGAGACCCCTGGGAGAATAATAGCCCCGTAAATCTAGAAAAAGATGTATCGTCAAGAAAAATATAACAAGGACAATAATAATTTTCGTTTCCGCTTGAAAATCTTCATTATTTCGGTCAGCGGTTATCTTGCGACTGTACGCGCCACCAAAGTCATTCTTTTGCTTTATCGTTTGTTTAACAAAGCAGTTGCCATTGTGCTTCGCGGCCGGAACGGTGTGTGCCTTTTTCCTACCGGGCTTCCTATAGCCGACTTAATTCGCATGAAATACTGTTATGCCGCTTGTTTCTATGTCTAACATTCCACCTTTTCGTGGAATGTGAGTATTGAAACCACGAACAAGCAGTGTTACTAACTAACTCAATTTTTCGTCAAATGTCTTTTTTACGGGTATCTTTTTTATCCTTAACTTTTGTTGATCACTCACAAAATTAATCAAATATATATCTTATTTATTATTATTGTAACTATATGTTGAGGGTTTAGAATAGTATGTTATCCATTTTCAAAAAGTATTTTTCCTATTTTATCAACATATTAAAATTATTGTGAATCTGCATTAGGTACCTTGTATTTTGTATCATGAACCAAGATACTATATTTTCGATAAAGCAAAATTGTTATTCTTGGAAATAACATTGTGATACATAAATGGTCTATAAATACACACAATAATGACGCTACACGAGGAAATTTCATGAGGAAAACCCATAATAGCAGGAGCAACGTAAAATTAAATTTGACAGATTCTTAGAAAATTTTTCAATTATAATTTTTTCCAGCTTGATGAAAAGCTACATAAAAAGTGTTAGCGTCGGCAAACAAAAACCCAAGCAAATACTAACCGCACAGATTGCCCGTTATGAATTCCAGGAATCCACCTGTGGTGGTCATACTTCAATTTTATTATTTACACCTATTATTACTTTTCATTAAAAGAATATAAGTATATTATAATTAGTATTATAAACAATAAACGAAAATTTAATTTCTTATATGTAAATATTTTTACTGTAAAACTCTTTTTAATTACAGAATGCTTGTAATGATTATTAGCCTTAATAACATTTCTCACTTATTTTGAGTATTTGAAAATGCTATTTCAAAAATGTAATGAAAAGATTTTAAAACCGATAAAATCGGACATAAATATTACGCTAAAGTTTCAAGCGTATACAAGAATAAAGGACGAGGTGATAAATAATCCAAAGAAAAATACTTTGATAAAGAGAAGAGCTTTGGCGGATTAACACCGGATTATCGATCTTCGATAATCCTATGCAAAGTTCTGTAGAGCCTGAAAAAATGCAAATCTCAGATATATAAAGACGAAACCTATAACCTGTAGACCACTCTTAATACGAATTGTAAAGATTCGATCCTTTTTATAATTAATTTCAATCGGCTATATTTTAAACCCGAATGGACTTTACATTAATTCAGCAGAGATCTTTACGCGTCGATTAAACGGTATAATTGCGTAAACGTATAGACCTTTTATAACCGATTAAAATAAATCTTTTAAACATTTTTTGTTACAGAATAATGCAAATTTTTTTTTTTTTTTTAAGCAAAATGCAAAAACATTAATTTTTACTTTACGTTTTTTTCATAGAAAAAGTAGTTCTTGGGTGATCAATATTTCTCGTATAGAAGGATACCGATTAATCGAAGATGTTTTGCGATTCTTTTGTTTTCGCTGACAGGCGTGACATTTTCATTATCATCAGCGTACAGCCACGGTGATTTTCCCCGGCAATGTCAGCCCGTACTTTTGTTCTTGTGGACGTATTTGCCATGTTCGCCATGAAGTTAATTAAATTCGTTTTTTGACATATTAATCACTTGGTATGATGCGTTGTTTTATTATTAAAAATAACTCTTTGTAAGGGAAAAAGTGTTAGAATTTAGAAATAAATATTTTTCAATGTTTTTTAAATTCTTTAATTAGGAAATAAGGTTAGTAATAAAATGTATGCAATTATTACACAATTTTTCAGAATTAACAATTTCAATTATTGTATAACTTATTTATATAATTTTCTTTAAAGTTTGTTTTTCCTGATACCGTAAATGATTTAGTAGTCGTCATTACTTGCTAATACTGAATGTCGGACTAAAATGAATAACTACTACTTGTTATGCTTTTAATCGATTATATACCACTGTTCTCCAAAGTCATTTGTTTTACACAATAAAATATATGTAATACCAAATGATAAGTAACATATAATATAATTCATTAATAATTTTCATTTCACATAGTCTAATAAATAAAACATGGAAGAAAATAAGGTATTTAAAAGTTATACAAATGAATATTTGACTTTCAAAATGACAGTAGTATATTCGTTAATTTTAGAAAACGTAATAATCATTCCATAGGCATGCTCAATCTCCAAACACGCCCAGTCATTTGCATAATTTTTGTACACACATACACACACACATACACAAACACAGTGCGCTAAAATATTTACCCTGCGGCAATTTGTCATCGTGGCGGCAAATTCGCATTCGATAATGTAAATTATCGCTTGGGGCTTGCTCGTGGGAGTGCTTACAGAATTTATAATGCGATTACATTAGTAACTACAGGCCTCACGTAAAATAATAATTAACGTAATCACCTGATTACTTTAGACCAGAACAAGCCCGAGTACGCGTTTACGCATGATCAAAATGTTTGCGAGTATGCTCCCGATTTTCGCTCTTTCTCTACAACCCTCCTCGATACCTCTACCGCTTTCGAGTATTTCGTTTTTCCTCTGGCTGGATCGTTAAAAGTATATTCAAACATTCAAACGTATCCCAATTACTCAATGATTATTGTGCGCACTTCCATCGTATAGTGCGCCGCGTGCACGTATACCTGCCCAAACATCAAGTTTTCTTGCAGCGCGGCGCGTATCGCATTCCACACAATGCAGAGCCACATCAGCGAGGAATTTAAAAGGGAATCTGTCGGGTCCTTTCATCCGCCGCGGAAAGTCAGCCATTCAAAGTACCCGGAGACAGAAAACCCAGGGAGAGAAAGAGAAAGAGTGGAATAGAAGGCGCGTATAGCACAGACCGCGGCAGGTACCGTAAATATAACGAGTGCTCATTACGCGCTCGAGCCGCGCGTCGGTGAATTTTCAAATTCAATGGCGGGTCGCGCTTATTACGGGCTGCGATTCACGCGCGCTCTCCCATCGATTTTCGCGACAAGCCCGTGCTACCGCCGCTGTCTACCGCGGAGAAATGGAAAAAACCTTCTCACCTACGGGGATGGGCGCACGTCCAATCGTTTTCATAAACATACACCCGAGCGCGCGCCTGCGCGTACAAATCCTACAAGGAGTGATTGCTTTCGCGGTCGAAACGAAACTCGCGCGCGCGCGCGTTCCTCTCGAGCTCTTTTCCGGGCGCTGACACACAGCGAGGCGTGGGAAAGAAAATCCTGACCGTGGCAGCTTGACGTTTACGCGCGATTTATCATGTAGACCGCAGCCGCACGCCGCCGTCATACGAGAGGGCGGCACTTCGATCCCACGCGCGGCGCAAACCTACCTACACGGGATTTCACTATGCGTCGCTCGCGAAAATAAAATAAATTATTCCCCTCTCGAGCGTTCGTTTTTACGTTTCAGCCGGGTCCGGCGTGTTTTGTTAATTATTTAACGCCTGATCCTCCCGCATATATGTTTATACGCGCTCTGACTGATTACGCTCGACAGCTTTCCGCCCTCTCCTCTTGCGAGAGTGTGAATAAATCACCGAGCGGCCGAGCAAAACATCGCGCTAAGAAGCGTTAGCGGGGATGGGAGGCGCTGATATCAAATACTTACGCCCTGTGATTCGCTATATATACTTATTTCGAGGGATACGGTATATAGCACTCGACGCGTGATTATTGTACTTTTGTGCATGTGCACGCGCGTGCGCGCCGACTGGTCTACGGGGCAGTAAATCCGCTTTATTGCCCCCCGCGCTGAAACACGTCGGCGGAGCGCGGCGGCGATATCACTTAGTACCTCGGGGAAAGCGCTTTGCCCCCCCGCTAATGCTAACTTATGATTTTCCCTGGCCTGGACGCTGTACTAGCCAGCACACACCAATTAGAATCGCACGATTGTGGGCACGCGGCGGAGGCGCAGGGCCGCCCGTCGATTATCTATTTTATAACCCCCGTATTACGCTCCATTCGATTAATAACGCAGTCGTCGCGCGGTGTAATATACTGCGCGGGATACACTGAGCTCTCGTGTTGGATTTTCTGGTGATGAAACTGGACGATGCATTTGGGGGGCTCGGGTTGAACGATTGATGAGATTGCTGTGCGTGGATTTCATGTTTTTTTTTGCGGAGATAAATAAATCACAGCGAGAATGATCAAAGTGATGAGAAATACGTCATTGGTAGGAATATATGTGTATTCTGCAATGAATATATTTTATATATTTAATTTTTGCATATTAAAAATAAGAACTGTAACATTAATAAATGATAACTTATTAAAATCTCGTGCTCTGTTCAGTGAACCATCAGACTTCAACGACTAACTCGAGCTACTACTCGTTTTCATGTTGTGATCGTATACGGCTTCGTGTTATTCGCATTTTTTCATCACATTTATACTTCGTATAGCTACCATATGCAACATAACTCCTGCAACAAAATAACAAGAATAAAAGTGTAAACATCATACAGTAGCTTCTCGGAAATGGTATATAAATTGTAGTTACGGAAAAATAACTGATACAGCTGTGAATATATGGTAACTTATATGAATTGACGATCGACTCTTAAAAGAACGATAGCTGGATGTAGTGAAGCATTTAAAGATTCATTTTGATTGATCTGTAAGGAATATGCGCGAGGATCCGCTACTTCCGCTACATTTGAATTTTTTAAATTGAATTTTTATTCTTAACTATTTAAAACTAAATAACTAAATCAGAATATAATGAAAAGATTAATTTTTTGTTTTGAGTAATTATCTGATTAGCCTATCACTTAAACTAATTAAAATGAAATCATAATGCAAAATTATATCCATAACCTGAAAAACAAAATAGTATGCGCGCAGCGCGTTTGAATTTTGCTAGTCCGATAAATCGTCAGTCGAAAGTCGAATAAACGGTAATAACAGAAATATAATTGATATACAACTGTGAATATGTGTATATGGTAACGTATGACTTAATTATTCAGCATACAATACATTTTTTATTGTAAAATAATACTGAATAGTCAGTTCGATTCGTTATTCAGAATTATCAACAACTAATGCAATAGAAGAAGCTCAGGGTTGGACAATAAAATGCAAATAAAATAATAGCTGATCAACGCGTTGGTTTTAATTACTCTATCCGAACTTTAATTCGCAGCGTAGCGACGCAGAAATCGCAGTTTGTAGCTTTACAATTCAGACATAAAAGTATATACGATCGATATTAAATCACAATAGACGGTCCTTGGGGTAAACCTAGAGGAACAATGAGAATAATCAGGGATGCTTCTCTCGCACTATGCACGCAGTCATCTTTGCTTCAATAGAAAAGTCCGAATGAAAAATGCGATAATGGAACGTCATACCCTCTCTGCCAGTATTTATGACCATATTATTCAGGAATAACTCAAATTTGTGTCTCACGGAGATAATACTGAATATTGGGTATAAACGTTTAAAATCATATATTTGGCTTTTTCAAGTGTTGTTATGTATAAATACTCAATGTATATTGATTGATGTCTAAATGACATAATACATACATATTCCGTAGCAACAACGTTCGATTTAATGCAGTCAGCAAAATTTGTATTTTGATTTTGATAATGTTTTTCGTTATGTTTGTGACTGTATTTTGTACTTTCTTTTTACACATTATAAATCACGCACTTATTACTTCGTTATTTGGTAACGTTATCTTGACGTAATAAAACCTGCTATCAATCAATCCATCCCCCCCCCTCTCTCTCTCTCTCTCACTCTCTCTCTCTCTCTCTCTCTCTCTCTCTCTCTTTCCCTCTCTCCGTCGCTCTGTCTCTAGCTCTCTGCCCGAAGGCTCGATGTCAAAATGCCCGCGAAGCAGAAGTATTCTACGCGAACAATGCCCGTGGACGCAATCATCCCCGTTCCATTCTTCTGCCCCTCCGCCCGCCCCGCGCCTCTCGGAATGCGCGCTCGCGAGCCTCGGGGCTTCCATTCTTATGCCGCTGCGTGCAATAATTTCCTTTCAAAAGAACGTGCTGGCGTAAAGCTTATTACGTAATGGAAGACGGATAGGAGAGAAAGAAAGCGGCGGAATCGCGGAAACCCGCGACTGACCTATATATCACGCATGCGTTCGAAAAATATTATACGCTACTATATATAGCGCAGCCACTTGTGCGTTTTCACTTATGTATTCTCATTGTCACTCAGATGCTGCGGACATTTCGCCAGCGCGCATTGTACGCGGATCCAATGCATATTCCGGAATTAATGTTCGATTGACGTTTGAAAATCCTCCCTCCGTCCGTATGTGGCACGAGCGTGCCGAGTCGAAGGGAAGCCCCGCGGCCCATGCGATTGGCGTAATTAATCCGGGGATCGAATAAATTATTGACGCGGGCTCGACAGTTTTGACGATGACTCGTTATTTATGATATATTTTAGCGGCGGCGCTCCACTATGCGCCACTCGACGGTTTCAATTAATTTGCCCGCTGATTGCGGATTGTAATAACCGGCTGTGTCTTTGATTATTTGATTAATACGCAGGGGCGCAGTGCATTATGGTACTTTGTTTTCGCGCGAGAAAATAAACGGACGGTTTTTGTGGCTCCAGTTTATTCTAGGAAAAATTCCCCATCCCTCCGCGGGCGAATTGGAAAGAATAAATATTCATAGCTTTTTAAATGTACACACGGAAACGTTAATGGTATCGCGATCTGATATTTTTTCCCTGCGCTCTTCGCCGAGCTTTTACAAATTTTTTTTCCTTTCTATCTCTCTCTCTCTCTCTCACTGCTACCGTGCGCACGGAGGCACTAAAAAATAAATGACAAAAGTGCGCTGGGCGGCGCGCTTGAAAAAAGTTAATGTGGCCATAAGCAAACCATCCAGAGAAAATTATTAGATTAACATTAGGCGAGAAGCGGGGGAGGGGAAGAGGGCGAAGGCTACGCGTTGGCGTAAAAACTGCACGGCTTCCCGCCGACGGGATTTTTATTACTGTAAAACCACTTTAGCAAAGCCGTAAAATGCAATTTGCTCCATGGTATTTCGACGCGAGAGTCCCCCCCCCCTCTCTCTCTCTCTCTTTCTCTCTCTCTCTCTCTCTCTCTATCTCTATCTCCCTTGCCCGCTCTTTTTAGCTCGCCAGCGCGATGAATTTTATCTGTTTTATCAGAACTGGCAGCACTACCAGGAACGGTTGATATTGTTGCTGCATATATTTCTGCGGTCCGGCAATTAAGCTGCAGCACGTTCAGCCGTATAGGACAGAGACCGAAAAGCCGGGCGCGAGCGAGAGAGGGAAAATTCCGAGTGGAATTCCGTGTTGCATTAACGTTTCGTAATGCAAGCTATGTCGGGGAAACAGTGCGAGTGTGGTTGAAGAGAAAGTAAGCGCGAGGATCAGCAAGGAAAGAGAGAGCGAGAGAGACAGGCAGAGCGTGTAGTAGAAAAGAGAGAAAAAGAGAAAAATTAGAGTAAAGGAGAGTGGGAGGGAGAGAAAGCGCGCGACAGAGCGTTTCAGACTATTTTTGCGGTGCTCTCTTCTTAATTGGTCACTCGTGGGCTGCGCGCAAGCGCACGGCATTCACAGCGAGGGTATTACGTACTTGTCGTCTCTCCGGCCGCTACATATCGCGAACAATGCGCTCGGTTCCACGCGCCATCGACCGCGTATCGCGCGCACCGCCGTTCTAAGTGCGCGCCCGAGCAAGTCCGGAAGTGAGTGCGGAGGATTTTTAAGCGGACGTCGCTGCGACTGCGGGAGAAGGGGGGAGGGGGTGAAAGGGGGTGGGCTGGCTAAAGAGTGGGAGAAGTAATTGCAGAGCTTTTAAATTCGACCGAACTTTTCTGCGACGCGCGGGAAGAAGGGGGTGGGGAGGGCTGAAAGAGTTGCGCGTCCGATAGTTGCATTTTTCATGCGCGCGTCGAAGAGACAAACGGGAGGGGCGGGAAGAGGAGAGAGTGAGTGACTGAGAGATGGAATTCGATTCGAGAAAAACCCAGGAAATTATAGAAAGATAAAAATTATAATTAAAAGAATTTGTATGTTTTTATAAAAAATTTTATGTTAAATTCGCAACGCCACATTTATAATAATTTTCCAGATTCTTTATTTACATATGAAGCAATAATGCCTGTGATAGCAATCCAGTATATGTGAGATTGACGCATTTTTTTAGAATAAAATATGAAAGTACTGTTTTTGTGTTTATTTTTTTAGGTTTTCCTTTTTTCGTAATGATACACCACCAACTACAAAGTTAATTTCGAAAACTTCAATGGATCATGGATTCGGCTGAAACTTTGGGATAGGTTTTTGGATGTAGAAATATGAAGAAAGCTGCAATATTAGACCTTAACCCTAAAAAAAATGAAGTTCTGGACATTTTTAGCTTTATTTTGCAAAAAGTCTTGATAAAAGCCTCTTCTTAAAACGGTAACCATTTAACTTTGGAGAGTCTTAAATATCATTTCAAAAATAGAAAGTAAAACTAGACAAAAGGAGCTTTCATTTGCTTTTTTAATAATTAAAAAATGTTGATCCCTTTCAAAGTTATGAAAGTTTAAAATGAAGTATAAAAAATACACTGTTTAATCCCTAAAATTGACTGTTCGACTGCCTACATATTTTTGTGCACTTTCAATGCTCAATTTTAACCTTTCATAACTTTAGAAGGTATCATCATTTTGCTTCCTCCTGGAGGAAGCTTTGTGATGGTAAAAAAAAAGTTTTGGAGAAAATGTGTTAGGAATGTTGTTTAGCACATTTTGAATCGAAATACACTATTTTTAGAAAATGTCCGTATGGATGTGTGTGTGTGTGTATGTGTGCGTGTGCGCGCGCGTGCGTGCGTGCGTGTGTATGCGTGCGTGCGTGCGTGCGTGTGTGTGTATGTGTGTGTGTGTGTGTGTGTGTGTGTGTGTGTGTGTGTGTGTGTGTGTGTGTGTGTGTGTGTGTGTGTATGTGTGTGTGTTTGTATGTGTGTGTGTGTGTGTGTGTGTGTGTGTGTGTGAGTGGGTATGCCCGTATACGCGGATATCTCATGATCTACTCGACTGATTTTAACCAGAGAGGTATCATTTTTTTTTTGCATTTTGCTTTCACAGTTAGGGTCAATAGTCTATTTTTGTCAATTTCGAATTTCTTTTTTTTTTATAACCATTTTTCAATTTTGAAAACTTTATTTTCGTATTTTTAAATATTTAGAACTAATATTCTTAATATATTATGAATGCACTTTATGCAGGATAAAATTCTCTACATTTGAAAAAAAAAGTCGATAGCTATATTCTGTCATAAGTTATTGATAAAAGCGTCAATTTTTGAAAATAGGTTATATTTCGAAATTGAAAAAAGATATTGATATGAATATTTTTTTTATTAAAAAGTATATTGAGTACTATAATTTTCTAAATTTTCATGTTTTTTTATTGATTATTTTTTTAGAAAAAAAATAATTTAAAAAAAGTGATTTTTTTGTCATGCATAACTAGAGTAAAATTTACTTAATCGCTTTGAAATTCCGTGTAGGGGTAGATTTTGTATACGAGTCGAGTCCTTTCTTTGGGCAAAAGGATTGGTCCATAAATTTCAGAGATATTTGAGGTTAAAATTTTTTTAACTTTCTTTTATAAATCGTAATTTCTCGAGAACAGATCGATGGATCATCCTGAAATTTATAAACGAATTTGCATTTGAGATAGGCAATATGTGTAAAAAATTTGATCATGGTTGATCGATTATTTTCAAAGATATTTAAGATTGAAAATTTTCAAAACTTTTTGAACATTCTTTTGAAATTACAATTTATTGGAAACGGTTTGTTTTTATATATAATTTAAATATTTTAATTATTCTTACGTCTGGATTATTTTATTTTAATTATATATTGGGTAAATTTTAGAAGTAAAAAGTTTGATTATTATGCATTAATTATTATCTATTTCTTCTAAAAATATAACATAAAATTCTGTAACATTATTTATCCATTTAAAATCGTTGATTATTGTATTATTTATTTGAATATATTTATCATTCTTCATTAATATATTAGTATAATGTCCGTCATTAATTGTATTACCACGATGTCATAAATACGTGCATTAATTTTCAAATTTGACTTTAAAAATTAATTAAATAAATCAATAAATTAATTTTGAGGAAGCCATGTGCCAATGAATTGGCCGCGGTTTTTTAATTCTTAAAAAAGCAAATGAAAGCTCATTTTGTCTAGTTTTATTTTCTATTTTTGAAATAATATTTAAGACTCCTCAGAGTTAAAAGAAGAGGCTTTCTTCAAGTCTATTTTCAAAATAAAGTTAAAAATATCCAGAACTTCAGTTTTTTTAGCGTTAGGGTTTAATATTGCAGCTTTCTTCATATTTCTACATCCAAAAATCTATCCCAAAGTTTCAGCCGAATCCGTGATCCGGACCCCTCACCCTCTCCTAGTTAGCTAAAAATTGGCTACGTTTTGCTCAGTACGTCCTATTTTATTGTTAATATTTTTTAAATATAACTAATTAAAACAACTTTCAGTCTTACAAGTAGATTCAACCTTACATTATAAATACCATTTACCCCTAGAAGATAAACACAAACATGGAACATAGTTTCTGCTTTAGCAGAGTCGTACCATAAGGTGAATAATTGAAAGTTCATCGTTGTTGGCGAATCAAAACCATGATTACTTTTCTAGTCAATAATATTATTTTCTAACTATATACAATGTTTGTTTTAAACTTATTGATAGAAATATTTAAGAGACAGCGGTGTTTCAGTTTGTCGGTCCAAACCATATTTCCCGGGCTTCCACTACGTTTTTTAGCGTCGACTGAAAAGTTTCCACTCCGAGATGCCGAGATTGATTTGTTGTTTGCAATTTACTCGCCAAATGTAGAGTTCGTTAGCACCCGATGCGAGCGCGCGCAAGCTCTCACTTTTTTCCGGGATGTGTACGTGGAGATTCAGCGCGAGCGGGATAGTTATCGGACGGATAAAAAAGTACCAAGGCTCCATCTCTCATCCGTTCGCGCTCGTCGGAACAATTATTTCAATTTTTTCGCCGAGTCTATTTTCCTGCGCATTCAGTCATATGAAATCACTCCTGCGAGTCCAGTGCTTTTTTTGCGATCGGACTTTTAATGCATGAATGTTGAAAGAGCGATGGAAGTCGGCCGCGGTTTCTGCTGTTATAAAACTTTAAGTTCGACACTAAATATTTTTCTCACCTCTGTCAAGTACAGTGTGCGCATTATCTATCAATGAACTTTTTGCTCGTGAAAATGACACTTCAAGCAGGTTATTGAGAAAACTGACAAAAAAGAATGTGAAGACATAAAGTTTATTGTCATACATCTACTGATTGATTCATTACCCTAAAAAATATTCATTTTTCTTTTGTTATTAATACTTTCATTATTTGAATATGAAATGACATACTCGAAGTTTTTTTATTTTGGTATACACATGATGCATTACATTTTTCGCCTCTGGTGTTCATACGACAGATTTATGTACACAAAGTATGTACATATAGAACAGGATATCATTTCTGTAGTCAGATGTCAAAATAAAACATACATCACAGCGTGATGCTTTAAAACTTATACTCTTGATCAATGTACTTTACATCTGCTGTACGAATAGCATCAGCCATTAAATTCTTAAATATTTGAAGAATAAATAAAAATATAACAATCGAATGAAAAAACTCCGATTATTTCACATGGAATTTGTTTTTTGTACATATATGTTTTATTCTCTCTAATGATGTCTTTCACCCCTTTTATGAAATGTTTTAGTTATTCATGTACATTTGACAAGTTTCCACAAAAAAAAAATCAACTGGAATTTAATTGCATTTCTGATTAGCCATCTCTTTGATACACGATGACTGCACGTAAAAGAGCTTGTATACTTTTAGTAAAAGCTCACTTGAAAAGAATCACTTTAAACTAATAATTGAGCGGCGCCGCGCAGAGTCGCACGACAAAGGAGTTATCATGGCCATTTGCGGCGAAAGGAGCTTGCGCTCGTGCGCGCGCTTGCCACCGAATGAACCATAATGAAGGAGGCGAAGAAGAGAGAAACGCGCTTGCACAGTTGGAGCGCAGAGCGCGCGCATGGAACAGAGGGAAAAGTACAAATTAATTTCCGGCAAAGACGATAATTGAAGGGCTCTTTGGACGGCCGCGCTGATTGAAAATGGCAGAGGGACGAGAGAGAGGGGGCAGAGCTAGCGGCGTGGCAATCAGGTGTGCGGTCGCGCAAACGAAGGAAGACGAGTATTTAACGAGGCTGGACCCGACGGCAGACTCCCTGCCTACCTCACTACTCTGCCTCTCTCTCTCTCTATCTCTCTCTACCCTCGGTCAAAACGTCAAGCCGCAGGCTGAACATAGTTTTGCCCGGGCCGCGCGCCGAGGGTCCGACTTAAAATCCACCGCTGGCTCGCGCGCGTGTACGTGTAACTAAAGTGCATCCGGCACTTTACTCGCCCGGGGAGAGAGTACCAAGTAGAAACTCTCTCTCTCTCTCTCTCTCTCTTTCTCCACCTCTCGTTGGTTCTCTCTCTCTCTCTCTCTCTCTGCGCGTCTCCCCGAGTCTCCGGCAAGCCGCAGCCGCGAAAATCAACACGCGAGCGCGGGACGCGGCTAAACACCTAAATTCGCGTGAATCCAGTTATTTCGGAAGAAGAACGTGAGGGAGGTAAGCCGCGGCTGTAAGACTTTACGGTCGTCGTCGCTAAAGATGTCGAGTTTATACGCGGTGAAGATCGCCACGCGCACACCCCACGTTATTTACGTAGTAAAACGTACGCCCGACGAATATTAAACGGATCTCCTGAGATTTGGCAGAGAACGTAATTGTGTGTTTCCATTTCTCTCCCTTCTCACACACACACACACACACATACACACACACACACACACACACACATTGTACCCACAGTACGAGAGATAATTTGGATTTTTGGGGCTTGATTACGCGGCACTTTAAAATGCGTACGGCTTTTCAAGCTTATGCAGCTGTATTGCACAGGACAACCGGGTGACCAGCGGGGAAAATTCGATTCATTGTTTGCTAAAATCACCCTTGTGTTTATCGACTGGACTAATGAAATGAGAGTATTTACAAATAGTTGCTTTTTTAATCTATTATTTAATTTTGTCTTACAAATCGGTGTAACTAATTGTTTTTTACAAAAAAAGGGTTTTGAAGATATCATGAATCAAAATTGAAATTAAAACTGTTGAAAATATGATTCAAAGAAACCTTTGGAATCACAAAGATAAAGATCAATACCAAATTTGAAGTAAGTTTCTGTGGAGTAAGTTCAGCCGGTAAATCGAAATTCACTGAACTGCCTGGTTGTGCGAAGAAAGCCAAACTGAAAAATGACTTTAATAAGAAATTTAATAGCGGTAAACTGAGAATAATAATACATGGAATCTCAATTTTTATTTTTAACTATGTTTTATTCAAGTTTACGAAATTTTCGTATTCATAATAGAATTATTCACAATCATATGTCGGATATTTTATGAAATTATATTGAATTATACATTTCAATTTTAAATAAATTTATATACGAAAATGTTAATGCGTTACACTTGTGAGTGATTTTTTCCGCAAGCTGCTTTCCACACATGCCATAGAAATTCATACGTTTTGCAAAAGCTTATAATATTACATTTACCTCTTAACCCCGTAACCGGCAGGTCGATTTTGTGGCGAATAAAAATTCTAAAAAATCCAGTTCTCCAGTCCAACGTTTTATGATTATTTTGTAACCCATTTCTGTAATTAAAAGTTTACCAGATAAATATATTTATTTTGCATAATGTTAAATTTATCATACGAATAATCTTTAAAAAATGAGAACCATCAATTTATGAAATATACTACAGTGGGTACTAGAGAGTTATAAGAGCACTTTATGCACGATAACATTTTTTAAACGAATTTTCAAACGTAAATCGTCCAAAATGATTTATACTTTTAATAAAATGATTTTTACTCAAAGAGAATATCATTTTTAAAAATAATTCATTTCCTATATAGTTATGATTGAATATACTGCAGGGTGAGTTTCATATTATACAACGTGGAGTGTTATAAATTTTCTAGATTCCTTGCACAAAATTACCCATTATTAGGAACTTCCAGTTGTTAAAGGTGAGAATAAAAATTTATGGCTTATTGGATCGCTGTAATATAGTCGCAGTTTCATTAAAGAAAATAATTGATTTTTAAATTAACGCTCCATTGAGGAAGGTATAGGCTTTTTCAGTTACATTATTCGATAGAAAAAAAAATGTACTTAAAGCTATCATCAGCAACATAAATTGTAAATTTTAGGAGAAAAGAGAATTTTAAATAACTTCGTTTATCGAATTTATTCCACATGGGATTATTAAAACTTTTATACCGCTCTGAATAATGTTAAATATTTAAAATGGATTTCTGAAAAAATTATGAATATCCTGTTAAATACTACGTGACATAATACTTAATTACATTGACAATTCAAATAAGCCCTTTACGAAGATTTAAATATAAGCAACTCATTAAATTTTCAACATAGTCGATAAATGATTTCGTTTAACAAAATTCATAAAAGTAATGTGATCTTAAAATATATCATTATGCACAAGCTTCAAAACTACTTTTTGATAAAACCAAATATGTGATAAAAATCAAATCTAACATAAAGTTTAAAAATATTTAAGTTTATTAAAAAATTCTATCGCAATATAACAAGTCGTTCTCACGGTAATTTCATTATTCCCGTCAAACTTGATATTTGAAGTTCCTTTGCAATAAATTTCATACGCATTTTGAACATTTTGGAAAATCGCGAAATTAAATCAGCCCTGAGCCAGAATACCCCCTCAGATATACGAAGAGAAGGAAAGAACCGCTCTTAAAAGTAAATCACGTTTGTTTATGGAATTTTAAACGCGTGTCCCTAGCGACGTGGCAAAAAAGTCGAAAAAGGCGCGCCGCTCGAGCGATCGCAAAAGCACCTCTGCGCCAACGCGAAATCCAACATCGGAAATGATTTCTTTTGTCAGGGCGACGCACACGTACACGTGAGAGCGAGAGAGCGGGAGCGAGAGAGAGACGGAGCTTGAGAGTGAAAGATGGAGGGAGCACGGCGGCCGTATAATATTTTACATTTCCAAGCGCCCTCGGCGTCTCCTGCAGAGCCACCAGCGCTTTATAAAGAGCGCCTTTAAGTATCCTCGGAGGCGCGCGCTCGCGGAAGCCGGTCCCATTTCACGCATAATCGGTCATGGGGCCCGAAACTATAAAACGCAGCGTTAGGCCGTCGCCAGCGATAAATATGCATGGGAGTTCCCTCTCTCTTTTCCTCTCTTCGCGCGTGCGCTTTATCCGCAAGGAACCGCCATCAGCGTCCCTCCCCCCTCCCCCTTGATCCGTAACTCTTCCCCCGTATATATACACACACACATACACATATGTACGAGGGTGCCACACTCCCTGTAGCCGCTCTCTCTCTCTTCTTTCTTCCCTCCTTCGTGCGAGCCGAGAGAGTGAGTCCCTCGCGCGTCTTTTCTCGGATTCTCCGGGAATTCTTAAACTCCTTTTCGCTGCAACTTCTCCCCGCGCCACGCTCATTCTCTATCGTCTCTCTCTCTCTCTCTCTCTCTTCCTTTTTCTATTCCCTTCTTTTTTCTTTCGGACTCTCTTTCGATTTCCAGGCACACTCTTTTCCATACAGAGAGAGCGAGAGAAAGAGGAAGCACATTTCGTATCTTTCGAGTTGCTCTTGCCCCCTCTACCCCCATTTTGATGTCTATGTGGACGCGCCGCGCCGGCCGTAAATTCCCCCGCCCCTCCTCTCTTTCTCTCTCTCTCAGCGCTTCTTCGCGGGGATGTCTTCGCCTGTGCGCGGCTCTTAAAGTTGAACTTGCCATTTTCTGATTTCGCGTGCATTATGCAAGCGCAATCGGAATCAGCGATTCGAAATGGGCGAGTGCAGACGGCCGGCTCGTAAGCCACGGATTTTTCAATGGCTCTGCGGCCGAGTCAAGGAAGTGGAGGACTTTTATGCTTTTCGGAGGGAGAATAACCAATTTTCAACAGGAGAATTATAAAATTGACTTTTCTGAAAACTTGGATCTTTATTCAAAGAATACAAAATTGATTTAATTGACAAAGAATTATGTGCAATAAAAAAGTGAAAAAATTTATTATGAAGTTTTAGCATTAAAAAGAAAATTATATAGTATACGATAAGAAACTTTCTTGAAATAACTTTAAATTTTCTTTTAATTTCTTGATAAAACGTTAGAGAAAAATTTGTTGATTCAAAAACAAGTGCTCACGAGAAATACTCATTTTCACGTTTCGTATACAAGCGAAGAAAGTTCGAGTAAAGTTTGTGCTCCGAACTTCTTTGCTGTTTTGCAATGAGTACTTCAAAGTAGCATTAGCCTGATTCTTCAATTCGTGCGACCTCTTCAAATCACATTTCAACAACTGTTTTTGAAAGGCGAACCATGAAAAATAGTTTATAAATTCATTCTGCTACTGTCGTAACGATGAAATACTGAGAGATTGGCTTTCTGTTTCGATTGCAGGCGCGACGAGTCTGAAGAATTTAAAGATAACAGTGCCGGAAAGGGTGCGCGCAGGCGACTCGGCCCTCCTCTCATGTACCTACGATCTCGAGGGTGCCCAGCTTTATACCATAAAGTGGTACTTAAATGGGGAAGAGTTCTACCGGTACGTGCCCAAGAAGGAGCCGTCCCAAAACACCTTTGACGTCAAGAATATCCAAGTCAACGTAAGTTCAATTTATTACATTATAATCTTTTTCTATTTTGTGTTCTTGTCAAGTCGGAATTTAAACGTATTAAAATATTAATAACTATTCTCAGAGGTCTCGTGACATATTTTAGGGTTTTATCTCTTTATTCTTCGTAGCATTTACGTGGTGAAAATACTACAATTAGAAATAGGAAAAGTTGTAACCTTAATGCGATATAATATCTAAAAGTGCAATATTGCACTTTATTATCTAGTAGAAGAAAATAACACGTACAAAGTTAGAATTTATTCAAAGTATATTAGTCGAACAAATTTTTAGACCAAATAACTTGACGTGTTTGCATATATATCTAGTATAGATATATATGCATTAATATTGATATTAATCACGTTAATTAAACATAAGACATGTCGGAATATCAGGAAATTCAACTTCTGACATTCGTAGGTTGTGAATTCCTTATGGTATATTTACGTGCAAACCTTTGTAAAAACGCTGAGTCGGGACGGAGAAAAATGTTACCTCTACTCGGTGACATTTTAAGAATATTTGGTCTGAATTGAAAGGTAGGCAGAATTTGTTGGAGCTTTACAAAGTTACTGTTATTTTAAGATAGTAATTTTAGTCTACATCTATAATCAAATAAATGTACCCGTTGAACATCTCAACTATTCTATTGGCGCAATTTATCAGTTTATTTATTTTTATTATTTATATTGAATGCCAATTTAATTTGGATACAAAAATAACTTTTTTAACGCTTTTCGTCTGGCTTAATTTAAAAGATCTTGCTTTATAGCATCATTAAGATTTTAATTAGAAATTTTAGTTTTTTGCTAACAAAAGCAAGTGATTGTTTTTTATTGTTACCACTAAATGTCGGATGAAATGGCGATTTTTCTAGTTATTTAATCATTTAGCGTTGTAGGTCAAAAACTTCCTTTTACTACATGCAATATTTTTAATTTTATAAATGGACAAACTTCCAAACTAGCATTAGTTGTATACCTCTCGCTACATACTATCCATTTGTGGACATACTCCCACCCGGCGGGTAAACATGTGATAGATAACGCTTTATAGTAAACTGACCGTACGTGTGGGTGCGCCATACACCTGCAGGCTATGAAGCCTGTATTACCTGCGCTCTAACCTCTTTTTCGACTTTGTAAGAATATTCAAAAATGCTATATTGTATTTCAAATATAACTCTGACAATATTGGTACTAGAAAGAACGTTATTAAAGTAAATGAAAGTAGACGAAAAGAACTTCACTTTTTTTTATCTTTTATCAAAATCTTGAATGGATTTAGAGTCATGAACTCTTAAATTTTGTCTAAAAAATGTATGAAAGTTGACCATTTAATAACTTATAAATACTTTAATTTTCATATACATTTTTAACAATTTTTTATGATAAACTTGCGTATCAAGTCAAGTTTTGAAAAAGTGAGAATAAAAGCTTGAAGCTCTTTTCGCGCCTACTCTTATGTTTATTCTGATATCGTGTATTATCTAGAACGAATATAAGCAAGTTTTAAATACTCGTTTAAAACAATAAATAAATAAATTTAAATAAAATTTTTTTTAATTTATTAAATACAAATATTAGATTTAAACTTAGCAATAGCACAGTGTTTACAGCAGAGCCAGTATAAACACATCTGTACTGTTGAACGGTGACAGACTATTTGATAATATACCTACTATTAGCATAAGGTATTTTTCACTATCTCGATTCGTATTTCTTTTTACTAGAGACTGTCGCGCTAAACTTAAATTTTTTCAACTAATGAAAATATGCACTCTAGAAAATGAGGCTCCCGAAAATATATATGTATGTGCATATATATGCGAGCGTGTGCACGCATCTAAACACGAAATTTCGCTAGTATTGTCCCTCCTCCATTACATTTTTCTCTGTCCGAAAGAAGGACTTGGCAGGAGGCGGAGGGTCTAGAAACATTGTTGCACTACCTTAGATCGCTAAATTACCGGCTTACCGGTCCAGAAAAGACATCGCGGGGTTAAAGAGCAGGCTGGCAGGCAGTGGGTGGGCGCGCAAAGAAGGTAAGGTAAAAGCGGTAGGCGGTAAAAGAGAGTTCATTTGTTGAAAGCCTTATGCTACAAAGCTTGTGCTGAGCCTGGTTACAAGGAGCTTAGCGTGAAACAAGAAGAGGAGAGAGAGAGAGAGAGAGAGAGAGAGAGAGAGAGAGAGAGAGAGAGAGAGAGAGAGAGAGAGCGTGAGAACAAGGGAGCAAGAAAACGCCGTGACTGGGAGTCACGAGGAGAGGCAGGCGGGGAGTACGGAAAAATTTATTGAGCCCGTTAATCACCGGCGCTCAAAGAATATCGAGTCGGGCAATAAACTTTCAGGCGCCTTCTCTCTCTCCCTCTCTCTCTCTCTCTCTCTCTCCCTCTCTCTCTCTCTCACGCGCTCGCTCTCCCTCTCTCTTCCATTCACTGTGGCTTCAAAATTATTAATATCTTTTTCTTCGACGCCGGAAAAACAAAGAAGTTGAAAAACAATTTTCTCCCCGACACGGGAGTTTCTTAACAGTAGGTGTGGGGAGCTCACGGATAAATTTGAGACTTGTTTGTTGCCTGACGTAAGGGAAAGTTTGTTTTAAAACTTGCACAAATATACGCCTTGTGTTCTTGATTTTTCTGGTGTATTTAAGTTTTTCTTAATAAACTTCTGACTGCATTCTCTTCTTCATGTAAGAGAATGTAACAGAAGTAGTAAATAAATAGATAAATGGAATGTTCAAGTATGTAGAAGAGAGTACAACAGGAAATTAAATCATGAATTCCTCTAGCCTTTTACGGAAAATGAAAGTTATATTTAAAATTTATTCATCCTAAAGGCAACACTATGAATACAAGTGTACCCGCTTATTTATAATTGACGTATTCTTTTCTTAATCCTTATAATCGAAATATATTATTTTTAAAAAATCTTCACATGGATGTGTGTATGTGTGTAACGAAGAGAGCCCATTTTCTCTGTTATTGAATTCTTAATTTGGGGAAAAGTATCTTTATTGTTGAAAATTTCGTTTTATTTCGTAGTCCTTTTCCGATTTTTCCGCAAAGCAAGGACTTATGGAATTAATGTGAGGATAAAATAGATATATCAAATCTAAAGCTTCAAAACAAAAATGTTATCCTCTATAACATAACAAATATTAAAATGTAATTAGTTGTTAATTTCGCTACTAGAAGCCTGATGAAATTTTTATTTCTTAATGTCTTTTTTCTCATAATTTTTCGAAAGGTTCCCATTATTTTTCGCAATGCATACTTTTTTAAATTATTATATTTTGAAATACTCTAATGAATATCATGGAATTAACGTGAGGATAGAAAATAAATTTATCAAATCTATAGAAACAAAACAAGAATGTTGTTTTCTAAAACATAATAAATATTAACATGTAATTAGTTGTTAATTTGGCTACTAGAAGTCTGATGAAATTTTTATTTTTTAATGTCTTTTTTCTCATAATTTTTCGAAAGGTTCCCATTCTTTTTCGCAATGCATACTTTTTTAAATTATTATATTTTGAAATACTTTAATGAATATCATTGGTTTTGTACGTAATATGCATTCATTAGCGTCTACTTTTATTTTTTTCCTTCATATAAAGTAATCGAGTTTTTCTTTAAAATCAACGTTTTTCGTACTCTGTATACCTAAATAAGTTTCATAGATTGCACTTTTAATGATTTATTACACTAGTCACATACATGCGCGCTGCGCGCGCTTTAATTTTTCATAGAAACGGAATCAACAAATATTTTAGACTTCATTACTGTATTTTTTATTAACATTTTTTTTCAGAGAGCATAATATTTTATTTATACTAAATAACAGATTTGAATTCTAAATTTTGAGGTTAGGAAACCAATCGGAACAATTTATTTTGTAATTAAATTATTAATGATTATTTTATTGATTTACTCAAATGTACATGTAAATCATTTCATTAATTTCTATATCAAAATATTTTTTTTATATCAGAGAACATTTTGAATTTTGGCGCTATTCAGACCGGATATTGAACCATCAACCAATCGTATTGCTTCTTTAAATGCTTCACAACATCCTGTCATCACTTTTTTAAGAGAGGATGTTTCGTGGGCATCGTCATTTGGAAGTCCATATTTACCTCTAATGTATTAGAGAGGTGGTAAAAAACAAGACATTACAAAATTTAATTTTCATAATCTTCTAAATATTATTTGTTCAAAACTAGAGTACATAGGTCGGGATTAAATTAACATTGCTATACAAAATTAATTACGTATGGTCGTATGGACATAATTTATTTCAATGTTAATATCCAATTCCAACACCATTAAGCAAAATATTGACTTTAAGGAAAATAAGTGAAAATAAATGGGCAGTGACTTCTTTTAATTGCAAGAGGGGTGAATGTTTTAAAATAAATTTTATTTTCTTGTCTTTACTGCAAAATTATCTATTATACGCGGTTTTGCTCACTTAAAAGTGCAACGATGATCCCTATAAAAAGATAAAAGAAAGTAACTTCTTAAAATATAAGAAAAAAAACAATTACAGCATCAACGCATTAACGAGTAGAAGCCGAGCTTACACGCCTTCGTGTGCAAGCGCACGTATGCTCGTCTCGAAGACGCGTGCTCGTCGCGTAGGGAACAAAGTAAGGGATTCGGGCGTGTGTGAGGACCGGCTGTGGCCGTCCGGGGATGGCACTTCTTGCACGTCTTTTTGCCTGGGTTGGCGGTCCGACGCATACACACACATACACACACTCAAGTGTTCGGTGTGGCGTCGTCACTAGCTTGAAGCGAGATCCCCCGTTGAGGGCTCAGATCGATACGGCTGATTTACGAGCTCTTTCTTTCTCTTAATTTCTGACGTTTTTTCCTCTTTATTCCGCAAATTGCTTTGATATAACGAGATTTCCTCATTCGGCTTGACGTTAAGTTGCAATTTCATTTAACCCCGTCAACCGCTTTTCTCTTTAAGATTCTTCTATATTTCGTTTGTTTACGGAATGATATATTGACTTAGTAGTCGAATATGACCTGTGATTTTCATTTTGATAAATAAAAATATTCAGCTGTTGTACATCAAACAATGCCTTTTTTGTTTAATTTGCATTATTATAAATAATTACAAATTAAAAATTAGTTTACATTTAAATTATAAAGTGAATGAAAATTTCGTTAATTTAATGAAATCAATACTCTCTTAATGAAGACTACTCGATACGTACCTATACTTAAGTAGTTATATACTGTTTGTGGTCAGACGAAAATTGCCTACATGTTTTTATCAGCTTCAGAATTTTTAAATATTCTTCACACAATTATTAATATTAATAAAAGAGTTTTTCAATGATTTGAATATTAAAAATTTAAAGCAATATCGTAAGAAGTATTCTAGCAATTTTCTTATAAAAAGATGCTATCATTGCTTCGAAAATAATTTCCACTCGTGTTTTCATAACTCTCGGAGAGAATGGCAAAATCTGGCGTGCTATTGTACTATCACGCGGCCTGCTAAAATATGCGCATAAGCAAAGAATGAAAAAAGAAAAAAAGTATGGCATTAACACAATCTCACCATTCCACACACATACGCAGTCGCGGCGCGAGATTTCTATGTATCTGAAATTCAGTCGCACTCTTATCTCCCCTGGCATTTTGTCTGACGCTCCTCTTTGTTCGAAAAGTCTCGTAAACCAAGACAAGTCGAGAAAGAGAGAGAGAAAGAGACAGAGAGAGAGAGAGAGAGGGGGCGGCGAAGGGGTGAGAGAGAGTAACCCCTCTTTTTCTTTCTCTTTCCTCTCGCGAAATCCTTCCAATGCCGTAAGAAGCTTCCTCGTCTAGCTTGCGAAGAAGAGGGGGAAGAAGAAGCATTGGCACAATCTACCCAGCCAGAATCACCCTGGACGTCTATATTTGTCAAGCGCGCGCGCGTACAACGCCTGATCTATTTTCCGTTTTTCCTACGCTCGCGACCTACGGCCGAAACGACATGTTTCCTTGCGGCAGCAAACCGATAAGGATGCTTATCGAAAAAGCACTTTTGCCGCTGCTGCGATGAACATATGACGCTATATTATTTCTGTCTGTGCCACCGATTACGAGTATACAACATGTATTGGGTAGAAAGAAAAAGGGAAAGTGTGCGCATGTGTAAGTATGTGTCAGAGGGAGAGAGCCATAGAGAGCGAGAAAGAGAGAGAGAGAGAGAGAGGGAGGGGGAGATAAAACCCCTGATATAGTAGATTACGCAACGTGGGAGGAAAGTGTAGCGTTAGCTCCCAGCGCCTAGTTGCCGCCCGAGCGTAGCGAGGGCGGCACACTCGCGCCGAGAGCGGTCGCTACATTTACTTCCCGAGTGGCGTATACTATTTTTTCTCGAACCGGGAAGAAAGTACGTCCCATAGCCAAATATTTATGTGAATATACATATATTTTTATCTACAAGTGTACTCGCGAGTCACTTGGAGATAATTCAACATCGAAGGTTCTTCTTAACCCTGAAGGATATAAGTAGTTTTTTATATTTATTATCACTAATATTAGAGTAAGTATAACAATACCTTTTCTAATATTAATAGACAATTTTAACTATAGAGTACAAAACTCACCCTTATAGTAATATGTGATAATGTAATAGTACTCAGCTGATCATAACCTATAATATTTCCATTGCAGAAAATGGATGTTGATTCATCTGATTCCGATATAGATGCGGAATCAATCATCAGAGATTTTGAGGCAGAAGGAAAACTGATCATTAATAAATTGTTACCTGCAAAATCATGTCTGAAATATGAAAATACTTATAATAGTTTTATAAAATGGAAAATTAATAGTTTACTTTGAAGATTTATCAAAAAAGTTAAAACCATCCACTCTATGGGCGCAGTGGTCAATGTTAAGAACAACCTTAAATCTTCGACATGGTATCAATATTAATAAATATGAAAATTTAAAAACTCTGCTTAAGAATAAAAATAAAGGTTACAAACCAAAGAAGTCAAGCGTATTAACTTGGGAACAAGTCCAGTTATTTTTGAAAAACAGTGAAGATTTAATATATTTATGTTCAAAGGTATTTCCACATTATTCAATTTGTCTTTTAGGTAGCTAATTTTTATGATAAATGTATAAAGTGTTCATATGTATTGCAGGTTATTCTTATTTTTAGGATATGCGGTGCAATGAGATGTCAAGAAATATGCGATATGAATATGAGTAATATAGAAGACACTGGAAACCAATTCATAGTAACAGTACGAGATACGAAGAATTACTATCCAAGAAATTTTGTTATTGGTATAGAGCTTTATGGCAAAGTCAAGGACTACATCAAACTGAGGCCAAATGATTTAACTACTGACAGATTTTTCCTGCAATATAGAGATGGAGTATGTACAAGACAGGTAATAGGTAAAAATAAAATCAGTGAAGATCCCAAGGCTATTGCTGTGTTTTTGAAATTGAAGGACCCAGAAACATACACAGGACATTGTTTACGAAGAACAGCTGCCACTTTACTAGTCAACTCTGGTGCTAATTTAACAACCGTTAAACAGTTAGGTGGTTGGAAGTCAAGTACGGTGGCAGAAGGTTATATAGAACATTCATTAGCTAAGAGAAAAAAAATATTTCAAGGTATTATTAATTCAGATAATGCATCTGTTAAAGAAAATATACAAATTAGAACTTCACCAGTTCATAATATAGTTGCAACTAATGTGTCAGCGGCTACTTCAGCAGATGCACATACAGATGATACGGATAAATATCCTTATTTTGACATTGATGGCATCGATGATGCTCAACTGACAGATGATTCAAATCTACGAAAAGATTTTGTACAAGAAAATGTAGAAGTCACTAATGATTTTTCATCATATAGAGCTAATAGAACTACAAAAAAAAGAGTTATCTTCCAAGACATTAAGAATGCTAATTTGAATAAAGAAGATAGTGCAATGAAGGAGGTTACTTTGAAATCTTCGTTTGTTCAATTTCATAATTGTGTAATACATCATTTAGTTAATAACAATTATTCAAATTGTGATTTTAAACAATAAATATATATTATATTTATTTATAATAATTATTATCAAGTTAAATATTAATGCCAAAGAAATTGGAATATTTTGTTCATTAGAATGTTAACTACATTAATGTTTTGTATTTCATTAATTTTGTATTTAATGGTTTTCTAAAATATGAATAAACATTACTTATTATTAACAAATAAAACTAATAAAATCATGTAAATGGCCCTTCTTCGCATTTGTATTTTATTATATTTTATACCACTCTAACCTCAAAATCACAACTTTGGTATGATTTTTGGCGTTCGTGGTATTAAATACTGTTCGAAATTAGTGCGTAAGTCGATTAATTAGCTCATGTGACTTTTTTGTACTCACTTCGCTCGTCCAAAAAGTCACATGAGCTAAATAATCGACTCCCATTGACTCCCACACCCGTGTCACAATATACTATATATATGTAAAAATGTCGGCTTGTGCGCATGCGTTTGCAGTTAGACGTCAGTTGGTGTTGTCACGTGACAGGGAGAGAACGACTCACTTTGCTCTCTAATGTTGGGGAGCGGGAGACGTACTTTCTTCCCGGGGGGAGAAAAAATACTTTTTAGTATCCCGCTGGCAGTTAACGGTCTTCACGGATTTGTTTAATCACCTCGTAGAATATCGCACTGACTAGATATTAAATGCCCAATGCGGGTATAGGAGCTGGTCACCTGATCTATGGTATCAAATTAAACATGCAAATTTATAGCTGTACCGTTAGCATGCCCCGTTTCGTTACTCTGCTTATGTACAAGTTGCTCCTTTTAATGCTGTCGCCTTATAAGAACGAAGAAGTTACTTATTTATGGGATTCATTAATAATATTTTTATATAATTTCGTTAATCTTTAACATTATTCTTTATTGTTTCTGAGTAGACGAAACCCTGCTACAGAAAACATTTTTTTCTAGAAAAAATATAAGAAATGTATTTTAAAATATTTGGAATTGAATGTATTTTAAAAAATTACTATAGAGATGGATGTGCATTGTACTAGCCGTATTTTCCTCGGTTTACAAAAAATAAAATTATTTAAAAGAAATTTGCTACTCTACACACCAAATGATTAATCTAAAAATAAACGGTAATAGGTAGAAAGAAAAGTTTATTGATTGATTAATTTAATTTATTAAAACCAAGTGCCTAGGCTCCAAAATAGTTCATAGAGAGCTGGAAATTACAAGTAAAGTTGTAAAATTATAATTTTATCTGGTGTAAATCATTAGCATTAGATTACACATAGTATTAAGACAATCGACGCGAGATACCTTACTGTCATCATCACCTATATCGTTGGTGGTATCATTGCCAATAAGGACTTCAGCCAGTAAGGAATGGCGACGAGATGGAATTACACGAAGACAGAAATTCCCATCGCAAGCTTATACTTTGGATGTACGTGTATGTAGGGTGTATATGTGTATATAATATCTCTGTGTGCAGATCTCTGTGTGTATCTATGTGTATGATCCTGCAATATAGGCATTAAATAAAATTACTTAATTTCTTTTTACTTTCTGTATTCTTCCCGTTCGAAAGAATAGTTGAAAGACCACGATGAAGAATTTTAACTTTCTGTATCAGCAGACTGATATTGTCGTGGAAGAGTGCTGTAAAAGAGCCGATTTTGGTTTAAGTTTCCCCCTCTTACGTTTCATCCTTGGGCTGTTGATTTTTAAATTCTGCTTGAATACTATATCGGCCATTATTAATAGACGCTATTTACTATAGTTGACAAACAATAATGCCAGCAATTTTTGAAAATTTAATAAACAAGTAAAGATCACCAGAAGGCCGTGAAGACCATTGCCTCCAGGCCTTAAGTCTACAAAATACCAGCAGTACATTCAACAACAACGCAGTCGCGTGTACGTGGAATGGTATAAGATCCTAAATTTAGCATTTATAGTTGTGTCGGTATAAGATCCAAAATTTAGTATTTATACGGGAATCAAGAAAATCAGACTATCCACCCTCTACCGCCATGTTCATATTAAAGTCACCGGCAATAATAACATTTATATATGATGGAAAGAGGTTGGCTTACTCTATCTAATCAATGAAAATTAAATCTCTCCAGCGCGAGACCAGAGTCAGACTTGACAAGATTCAGAAAAGTTTCGATCACAGCGATGGCATCAAAGTATTTTTGAGCTTTTAGTAAGTGAAAATGCGTTCTAAGACGATTGATGTCAACGTGCATGACTGAGAGCGATTTTCCACCACATATTAAAAGAATCTTTGAAGAGATTTGACATTGGAGAGACATTCATTTTCCATGAATCATACATATTAAGGGTCTTCTTGTTCGCTGATTACGAATCTGAAGTCAGAATTATGAAACTCAAAATGGCGGATCCAATATGGCGTCCAATGTGGAGGGGGAGGGGCAGTAGGGGAATCGATCCGTTTAGGGTGGAATCGACTCAATATTGTTAGTAGATACAAAAAAAAAATTTCAGATTTTTTGGGCGAAAATAAATTTGGGCCAAAAACCGGTCTTAGAGATCCCCCTCCTTTGCAGACAAACCCACGAGCATTGTTGCAGCTTGGTCATGCAGCAGTTGAAGCAGATGAAAAGACATGGCCGTGTGTCTACGAGATGCTGGTGAAGATTAGGAGGTTTGACTACCCCAAGTACTGCCTACACTATTTACTATCACAAAGAATGTTGTCCGCTGAGATATTAATAACAAGTAATTTGCAGCTTCCTAAGGATTGACTTTCACTTACAAGTTCTTCTAGATTTGATTTCAACTGAGCCATTTCAGCATTGTGGCATTTGAAATGCTTGCCAAACATCGATTCAACTGAATCGAGTCGATCAGACTAGTACATTATGATAATAGTGCGGGAAAGTAGATTTTCGTCTCGTGTGACGTTTACACCCTCGCTTCGCTCGGGTGTAAACGTCACACGAGATGAGAATCTCTTTCCCGATCATGTATCGTACAGAACTTTTTGATACGACGTGTGGAAAGTTCAATTTTGAGCACACGCTTTTTGCCGAGCGTACGGGAAATCGAACTTTCCGCACGGAGTGTCGAAATAGTATATTGTGTGCCAAGAGCATAAAATGGGTCTTTTTAGACCAAGTGTGGGGTTGCAGTACGAGTCGAAGGGGAGCTAGCACGAGCCGAAGGCGAGTGCGTTTGCGAACCGAAGACGAGTACTGCAAGCACACGAGGTCAAACAACCCACTTCGCCCTTGGTGCACACCATATTTTTTGTACCGCAAGTATAGATTTTTGCGTTTTTTCAAAATATCGATGATTTTCTTAAACAATCTTGAAAACTCCATTCAAAAAGTGATAGCGGGCGCCTTTCGATTTTTACCGCCCGCTAGCAGCGGGCGCTTTTCAGTTTTTACCGCCCGCTGGTCGACAAGCGGTCGCTTTCGGCTCTATTAATAGGTTCAAAAAACGCGAAAATCGTGCTTGCGGTACAAAAATATTTAAAACGTCTGCCCTGCACCTGCTAGCACATGCTACGTGATATACAGAAAAACACCTTTCACATGTTGTTCCGCACAAAACGGAATTCGCGGCGTGATTGGGAAATATAAAAATAAGCACAAAATGCTTCCAAAGTTTCGTTTATTCTCATGCTTGATTAGTACCTTATTCAAAGGTTACGCAACGACTGATCACAAACGACAAAATCAACAACTTAGCTTCTTTTTAGCAACGGTCTTTACTTGTTTTTCGAACTAATCTCAACCTTAGTGAATATATGTATATAATCAATAATGATGAATTTACATAAACGCTTTTTTTCTACTTTTTGAGTATTATAATTAATATGTATCCGTAACACATGTTATACCATCAATGACTCCAATTTTGCAGTAAGGGCAAACTTTTGTAGAATCCATGGCGTTGGCAAAGATAGAGCGTTTCTTTAACTATTTGAATTCGACAGTATAGTCAAAGATTATACTTGATTAAAATTCTGTCTGAAGAATAAAGATATTAACAAAAGTTATTGTCACAATGTTTTAAAATATTGAATAGAGTCGTAGAGAGTAAAATATGGTAGTTAATTGATGTCAGAGATGTAAAAAAAAATTAAAACTGTTGATAATGAAAACTGTTTTTACATTATTTTCAAATTTTCCTAAAATGAAAAAGGGTAAAGAAATGAAATTTGTTTGAAATGAAAATATAATTCATACAGTTTCAAAAGAAAGAAAATAGATTCAGACATGCATAAAGAAGATTTTCATTAAGTTTTACTCTTTTAACAAATTTTGACGCAATGACTCTTTTGATGTAAAATGGAACTAGGTAAACTCGGAAGAAAAAGTTTACTTCGATACCGAGCAAAAAATTTTTCAAATATCGATCCTCCCCATGAGAGCGTCGTACAACACTTAACCTACTTCTGTCGATTCTAACAGTTTCAAAAATTTTGATTGCGTTTCTGAACCATAAAAAAGTACTAAAAAACGAAAACAATTTGCTTCGGAAAAAGTTTAATCAACCGATTGGCATGCTTACTTTTGTAATAGAAATCGTAATTAGACCAGCTTGAAAAGCTTTCATTTGAAACTCCACATTAAAAATTTGTATAAAGAAACTACTTTATGCAAAACAATTTTTATATTTTCTATACCTACTAGACATTGATTATGCTTATGTATGTAGTTTTATCATTTTTTCCATGAATTACTTATTGCGACAAATTGTGTTGCAATTGCTTCCCCTTTCCCTCTGTATCTCCGCTCTGCCAATTTCTCGCGCACAGAGCGAAATCGAGCCGCAGAGGCGCGCGAGGCTCGTCTAGCTAAAAAAGCGCATAGTAAGCATGCTGCTGCCGCCTCGTGTAAAAACGTACCAGAGCTAACCCTGCTTTTCCCGTACTTTTTTTTCCTTTTTTCTTCCTCTATCTCCCCAACGTTCACTTTATCGCAGTCTTACTCTTTGCAAGCGCATACCATATACAGTTCTGCGCGCCGCTTGCAGTGCGCAGAACGCCTCAAAGAATACGTTGCTGCTTTGCTGGTACACCACGAAGCTCGTCTGCGGGGTACGTCGTTACATTGATATTCCGTTTTAGTTTCGACGGAGGCGCGCGAGAGCGAAGCGCATATCGGTCGGAGACTTGCCGACAAAGGTGAAATAGGTACATAATGCCTGCGATCGAGGTATAGATGGAAATGCTATAGACACCTTGGGGAGATGGAACTCCTGCTCCTGCTGCCGTCGCCCCCGCCTGACGCGTGATTCACGCGCAGCCGCTGGCGTTGCGCTGTTTTCTTCTTTACGCCATATTTCGCGCGAGATGAGTCGATTTTTTATTTATCGCCTCACTTCATTTGGATGCCGATGAAAGGAGAGGCTGGCACGGAGCCGGTGTGCGAAAAGCGCGCGAGCGTCGCCGTCGAGGCGACGAATGAAGTTTAAATATTTCAAGAGCTCCAATCGAAATCCCCTTTGTACAGAGGCGAGAATCATTTTAACTGCCGCTGTGGATTTACTTCAGATTTGCATTTTAAAGTGGATCTTAGCCCATTTCGTATTGGTATTTATTCATGCGTTCGTTTTATAATTTACGTAAACGTAGATGTGTTAAAAAGATGTAAAACCAAATGATGATATTAACTTTCATTGTAATTGAGATCGTAAGCGTGTGTGTGTAAATTAAAATTGAAATTAAAAATTTCAGTTGAAAATTTAAAATTGATAAAAATTTCAAAATTTATGCAATATGATTTAAAATGTAATATTGTACTTTTCGTAATAACATAAAGAAGCATAATATTGTTGACTTATGAAAAATTGTGGGCATAAAAATTTCAACCCACAGGTAAGGTAAACGTCCTACTTATGTTAAATCTTTAAGAAGTAGCACGTCTTATAAAAGAGATTTACAAAAATAAATATCGAACTAATTATGGACTATTAAATTCAATATAAGAATTATGAAATAAAAAACTGTTTCAGAGGGGATACACAAAATAAAACCAGGGCATTAAATATAAAACACTGGGACTTGTCACGTTAGTGTTTCTCTAATTTTCAGTAGTTAATACGAGTAAACTATAGTCAAATTAAATATATTATATTGTCAAACCGAACCGAAAAACGTTTCGTAACCAGGACTTTTATACCTTAGAGTTACTACGCTGTTTTATAGACTATCTTATAGTTTTATTATTTTAAAGTTATCTTTTCGAGAAAAAATTTATTAAGACCTTTGATGGTAGAAAAGAATATCGATGGGATATAGATTTAACTATTTCTCAACAAACAAAATCAATGAAATATATCTGATCATTTAGCGTAGTACATGTAAAAAACATAAAATTTAAAAATATTTGACAAACTTATAAAATCGAAAAGTTACAAAAACATCCACTAAAATCCAGCTGCGTAGGCTTGACTCCGTTTATACTATCTCGATGTATTTCGTGTAGAAACAAAACCATATTATAATTTTAATAACCTGTCGACCTTGTAAGCTAACAAATCTCTTTTTAACTTCATATTTTCCATTATACTTTTAGTGATAATACAAATTTTATAACCTGTACTTTCAAAATTAAAAAAGGTCTTTAGGTGCATCCTCACTACCTTCCTAATTTCTATGCTGTGCTATTTTCCATCAATGCTTTAATTAATTAGTTGCAGAAGGCCACCAAATTTAATTGAATCTGCAAATTTAATCCAGCAAAGTTTGTTTCTGGAAAAGTTTGGGCATTACGCACATTCATATTGCAACGATATCTCGAAAACGCGCTTTGGTTTCCGTGCCAAGTTACGTGAAAAATGAGAGAAGCACGCACTATGAGACTAGTGCTATGCGCGCAAGCGAACCAACCGAGAGGCTGACCCTATTTTGCGCCACATTAAGGGCAGCGTGACACGTTCCTCGCATCTTTTCTATCTGTCATTCTAATTCCAAACATTTATAAAGTATATAAAAATGCGCGGCACGTGGTCCGAACTGACTGCCTATCTTTAATCATGGAAAACGATTTACTTTTTCGTCAACATATGTGATTTTTATATATCATTCTTATAACTAGAGCATAAAAAATATAAATATATGAGAGTGGGTGCATGACTTATAAACGAAGAATGTCAAGAACAAATAAGACTATCACATCAGATCTTACGAGTATTTAAAACATTTTTAATATTAATAACAATGAATCTAATTGTAAGTATTGATGAAAATTATTTTAGTTAATAGTATACTAAAACATAAGTGGACCATTTGTCTGTTAGGTTGATTAATTTTTCTACTTTACGATTTTGATTAGCATTACAATAAATATTTTAAAGAATAATACGATTAATATTTTTTATTAAAGAAAATTTTTTTAATTTTTACATATTTATATAAACTTAAGTTATTCGAATTTTGGTTCTTTTTGCCTCTTGCTGTATATAACACAAGTTTACATTTGAAAATTTCTTATACGTCATCATCGAAAATATAATTAAATTCCAGCTAAAAACATCTTTCATTACTTTTCAAATATGTATCGTTCTACTATATTTAAGAAATGCAAAAATTTTATGTGACTGCGTCAGGATGAACGCATAAACTCTTAAAGCTTCAAATGCTATATGTCAATACCGGTATTGTCAATAAGGCAGCTTCTCAGCAAAAGTTGTCATACGCACTTCCCCTTACATCCATCATCTTTACCGTACCTTTTCCGCAACCATGACAGCTTATTTCGCATTGAGCTTGATTGGATTTTATATTTCATACGTGCGCGCTTTAGAATATAACCTTCGGTAGGTTCCGTTGCTACCGCTAGCGCCCGAGAAAAAATAGGGAAGTTGAAGGGGAGAGAGAGAGAGAGAGAGAGAGAGAGAGAGAGAGGGGGGGGGGGGGGATAGAGAGCGGAATATGTTTTGAATAGTCAATCTCCGTTTCGCACGCGCAGTAGCAAGCCAATACCTGATGAAACGCGAAAATACGATGTGCTCTCCGTGAAAATTTGCTCGACGAAGTAAATTCCCTTCGTTCCGCCCGCCTCGATAAACCCCCGCCGCCACCGCCATAGTTCTCTCTTTTTCATACGTGCACGAGCGCCTCCCTCGGCTCCTCTGCCTTTATCCCTCCGATCCGCTGCTTCATACGAGGTAGAAAAAGAAAGGTGGAAAGAGAGAGGAAAGGGAAACCCACGGAGCTGCGTGCGTACTTATATGAGCGAGAGAAAAGGCTTCGAGTAGTAAAAGACTTGCACATCGAGATCTTCGAGTATTTGCGCCCCCAGCCGCCTCCGAAAAAACCGTAGGCGCAACCGTTCTTTTAAAGCTCTCCCAGATTTTCCGATCAGTCTTTCTCCTTCTGGGCGTGTATTTTCTTTTTGCACTCAACTATACGTTCAAATTAATTTTTTCTGGAAAATGTTTCTAAAGTAATGGATCGATGGACGTTACTTTACTTTCAGTATTTTTTTTTTTTTTTATTAATTTCAACCTAAAATTATTTTTACCCTCGTATCAACCACAATTCTAAAAAAACTAGACATATGCTTAATTTTTTATTTAATAGCTGCGATTTCTTATACGAAAAAAAACGATAACCATAATTGTGTGTAATTAATATCTTAATTATTATACAACTTGTTCGGAAAATGTATGCGTCTGTAAACATAATCCTGTAGAGCGCAAAATTCTAAGAAAAAAGTTCCTTTACTATTTTTTCATATGACTAGTATTTTTTTAGTAACTGATGTGTTTAAATTCTTTGTTTTTAATAGAAAATGTATACCTATGTTTATAAGATGATATCTATAGATATACAATTCCTATTAAAAACAAACAATTTAAACACATCAGTTACTAGAAAAGTACTAGTCATATGAAAAAATGGTAAAGGAACTTTTTTCTTACAATTTTGCGCTCTACAGGATTATGTTTACAGACGCATACATTTTCCGAACAAGTTATATATATATATAATTCTTCCCTACCTCTTATCTGCGTTATGTATATTTGAATGCTATTGCAAGTTTAAGAAGTTACTTTTGACCGTCTAGAGGGAAAAACTGCAATTTTTTTTGTATTGGGGATATACGATTATGACAGTACTAGTCTTTTATAACTAATTATTGAAACGGTAAAGTGTTTACTTTCGTTAGATTATATGCTGTACCTAAATTTTTAGAAATTTAATTTAGCGGATATGTTAGTCATCATTCTCTTAATTCCAAAAGTCTGTAAATATATAAATCTCTTACAAAATTAAAAGAAACTACAAGTAACAAATATTTCTTAATTGCAACTCTTGGTATGTCTTCACAAATAAAATATTGTAACTAGAAATTGCAACCGTTTTTACAGCATTCAGTACATCATTTTATAGACATTATCTAAATGATTGTTTTATGCATAAAATATTAACAAGATACTAAAATTCAAATGAAATGATCATCAGTGGTCGAAAGCTGCAGATGAAGAAATTAAATTCAATTTAGCGGATGAAATATTTCAGAAAACTCTGCCAGTGATAAATGATATAAAATAAAATACGCCAAGTATGCGAGAAATTGCTTCATCATATGAATAAAGCGATCATTAGTCAAATTGTATAAATGGTCGCAATTTATTTTAATTTCATATACTCTTCATTTTATTAATGTATGTTTGAGAAGCTAAACAATAATTCTTTCTCCAAAACTTCAAAATTGAATTACATAGATGATCAATTAGTTTATTACTTGTTATGATCATTAATAAAATAATTAATTAGAATTTTATTCATACGCCGAAACGTAAATCGGCTGCCTTTTTGTTCCCATATTATACGTTAATACTAAAGAGTAAGCTTTTAACATAAAAATATTGATGAGAAAATTGCTTATAATGTAAGCTGATTGATATATTATTATTAGATCTGCTGTCAGTTTATTGGCACGTAGCTATACCTCAAAATATTATATCGATTTCTTGTACTAATTTTGAATGACAATAATTAATTTCCTCATATAAATATTTATCTATGTATTTCAAGCGTAAAATGTTTATATAAAATTCAATTATAGAAGAAATGCATTTATACATTAATATTAAAAGTTTTTTTTTCACAGTTACAAGTCTTTCTCTATGAAAAAGCCGGTTTCAAAAAATGTGTTTTTTTGGCTAAAAATTGAAAAATCGTTTTTTCGTAAATTTTTTTTAATAGCAAGGAATTTTTATGCGACTTCAAGTGCATTAATAATACATCAACAATGTTAACTTTGAAGTATAAAAATGCAAAAATAAAATATTAAAAATAGAAAAATCACTATAAAACAAATAAAAATTAAATTTGACAATAAAGAAATATTTTGCCAAACTGTAAGCAAAAACAAAAGGAGTAAGCCCAATTCAATCCGAGGATCCGCTCATCATGTGCCAATGATTTGGTACAGACGTTTTTATACTTTAACAAGCGATATTCAAACTTTTCTGTTTTTGAGGTTATGTATTACGTTTTACTTTTAACTTGTTTAAGTATTTTTTCGAAGTCAGAACTTAATCATTTTTATACTACTCTAAATTTAAAAATTCCATTAAAAAATTTAAACATTAAATTCTAAACAGTAAATTTCTCGCGCCTTCTTCTTATCGACCAATCAAAATCAAGCCTTTAGATGCTTCAACATGGCCGCTCATCACTTTTTTAAGAAGGGAATACCTTAAAAACTAACTCAAACGTCTCTATGATTTACGGAAAAATAAAAAAAAAAATTGTATGTAAGTCCGGGCAACCTTACCAAAATTGATGGTACAATTTTATAACATAAGTAAAAAAATTGTTTTTTCTACTGATATTCAGTAGTAAAAATTGAAAATAATTTTTTTTTTGCGTAAGTAAATTCATATTATATGTTTGAGTTCTATTATAGGTTCTTCTTTTGTATAGATAATTTAACATGGCTATCGTGATTATCATTCTTGTTTTTTCTGGCTTCTCTCTAAAAGCATATAAGTTCATAATCAGAGACTTAACATTTACAATGTTGAAAGTGCGCGTGTAATTTATCACAATAACAAGAGTGACATATTTAACTGCACTACAGTATTGATATCATCGAGGATCCACATAACTGTGCTGTGAGGTGTTTACGACGTATGATCTCTTTGCCACCTATTTTGAGGGCTCTTTAAGTATTTATTGATGCGTGCGGAAATCAGTTTCTTTGACTTTCAATCTGAAAACGCCTTTTCCAGTCCGAGTTCACTCTAATTTGATTTATAGTGTTATTGATTTACACGTAGAAGGTTTTAGATTTCCCACTTGAATTAATTTGTCTCCTTTTTAGTAGATGGCATTTAGAACGAGCGGATGGGTGGTGCGGGATATTTGGTGTTCGCTTCATAAATGAAAAATAGCACATCCCAGTGATCGAATCATGTGCCAGATCATTTTACATCTACTCAATGCACAATTTTAATACCTACACGATAATGTTTGAAAAAGCATTGTTCAATATAATTAATTAGGAAATATATCAAGAGCTATAATAGGTTCATAAAGCAAAGTAACGACGATGCGGTTGCGTTGCGGGGATGCTACTCACCTTGACTGGTTGCTGTTAATGTTCTAACAAAAACTCGTCTACTCTCTTCTCCTTCATCTCTTTTGTCGAACCACACGCTGCGGCGCTCGTCTTAAAAGAAATAATAATCCGGCCCTCCTTGTCCGTCTCCTTTGTCTACGGCTTTGTTGTGCGCTCGCGTGTTCGTCGTGAGCATCGCACTTTTATCGTCTCCTTTTCGTTTCTTTTTCGCGCCTCTCTCCCCTGGACGCTTCCGACGAATCTCCGTTCCACTCGCAAGACCAACGGACACACGCGTGCTTATTTTCTACCGCACGCGCGGGCGCGCCTCGTCCACTTTTACGTCTTCCTCTTTTTGCCCTTTCGGTGATGTCGCCATTGCCCCCCTCTGTCTCTCTCTTTCTGTCCCTCCCTATTTCTCTCTTTCTCCCTAGGATCAAAGTTTTCTCCCTCATCGCTACTGCACCATATCCTTTTTTACTTCCCGTGCGACAGGCAGGCAGGGAGACAGCAGCAGCAATAGCAGCAGCAGCTGACTCGCGATATGAAAGTGCCCAACCAACAGTCGTGGAAATAAACAGCCGGCTGCAGCTGGTCGGCAGCAGTGCTGCTGCTGCATTACGATGCTCGTAAACGTCGATAAAAGCGGGTCCGGGAGAGGCCCAACCGTTATCGGGCGCGCAGGTGCATGGCTGCCGGCGGCCGCGAGCTCGATGAAAAGTTTTACTATCGCACTCTACGATAAGCTCTCCATCGCACGCTCTCTCTCTCCTCCTCTCTCCCTCTGTCGCGTTGTCGCTCGCGTCCAGGGAAGAGCCGAGAGAGGATGCACGCGGACACCGATGCCCATCGCATGTCTATGACTGACGGGAGCATTGTACTTGGATTTAGGACAAGTTTTAATGCGAAACTTGAACTGCACTGCCAACGGAGCGATAAGTCTTGCAGCAGTGATCAAGTTTATGGCATGCGCGGAGCGATTGTTTGCGCATATTTTTACACGAAGACTCGCGTCTTTAGGCTGGCTAGCGTGCTCGGGAGCAGTCTGCACGGCAGGCGCACGGGTACTAGTTAGGAAAAGTTTTTGATGTATAAAGGGCCGGCCGCTATACGAATTCTGCCTGCGTGCCTCGGAACTTTCATATAGTTCCATGGACGCGGGGTAGTCCATTCATAACGTTAGTATTTTACAATCTAAATGTCGGACGAAGCTCGCGCATACGTTATCTTTACGCGGGCGAAAGGACTGGATTATTTTCAGCCCGCGCAGAGAGAGCTTAAAAAGTTTTTGATTCATCACGCCGGTCATTCACCGATCAGAAAGAGTTCATTGGGAATAAAGTTCACTCGAGCCATTTAGAAGGGGGAAGGAACTAATTAAGAGAACTACAAGGGTCTCCCGCAAAGTTCGAATTCGGATCAGACTGCGGGAAGTCACTTCAAGTTGAAATAATCAATTCCAATATCGGTGGATAGTTCTAATTGGCCCTTATCTGGTGGTTAATGACTAATTAATTGAAGAATATAGGTTCGTGGTACTATTATTATATAATTATTCATTGTTAGATAATCACAATGAATTATTTTTAACAAATCAGAATGTACTACGGCCTATTAAGTTTTATTACTATTTGGTCGCAAATCATATAGTAAATCAATAACTATTTAATTAAAATTAAAAAACGAAATTCGGGTAGTTTCAGGATAAGGGGAGTATACTTTGGGGCATTAATTAATGTTCGAGTGAGCGTAGTACAAGATTGATGTTCTGATTGCTACAAATCCTTGTTCTGCTAAACTGAAATTAATAAAGCCCCAAATATAGATCAATAATAATCTTATAATTTATATCCAAGATCTGTCATTGGTGTCCATTAGGATTCGTACACTGAGAAAAAAATTTAATTGAATCAATGAAATATTTAATTACAATGTGACAATTAAATATTTTATTAGATCAATTAAATATATTATGTAAACAATAAAATATTGTGTTACATTCATTTTAAAAACAAATATTTTGTTGTTTTGATAAAATATTTAATTGATCTAATGAAATATTTGCTTGTGACATTGTAATTAAATATTTCATTGATTCAATTAAATTTTTTTCTCAGTGTATTAACCCTGGTAGAAATGTTAACCAGAAGCTAGCTATTTTTCAATTAACTTTATGGCTAAAAACGAACATTGCTTGTATTTCATAATTATATACCAATCCGAAATAAAATATATATTTTACGTAATAGTAAAACTTTTAGATGAATTATATTATTTTTGCATTATGATATTTGCTAAAAATGATTTCATTTAATTAACACGATAGCTATAAAATATGGTTAATTTTTTACCAGGGAAGGCTCAAATATTTTATATTAATGAAAACAGTAGTAGGTAATATCTGTTGCGAACTACTTATTGTGCTTATCTCGTAAAATTAAACTCAAAGAACAAGTCATAAAAAATAAAAAAAAAACACACTCACGATGCAAAATACTCGAATAACAGAAAATAAGAAGCAAAAAAAAAGAGAAAAAATCGCTCGGTCGTAGAAAGAAATAGCCAGAACGATCACTTTGAATCTCTGAAAAAAGCCTGTCCATTTTCACACTTGTGCTTACACGGTGGCATCGGCCCACTTCCCTTTCCTCTCAGCACTTTGCATACGTATTCTCGGGGACGCTTACGATATAACGCCTGGATCGTGCAGGGGCATAAGCACGCGGGCCGCTGCGTCTGCGCGAGCCAGGCCTGGTTACTCGACACGCTCTCGGGGAAACTCTCGCGGCCCCCCAAGGGTTCGATAGAAAAATAAGGAGCGCGGGCGCATTAGAGTCTTTTATCGGCAACAGACCAGCGCTCCGAGGTTCTCGCTCTCTTTCCTCTCCCTCGGAATATCTTTCGCTGACTTCCGCGAGAGAGTGAGAGAACGCGCGCACGTATACGTCTGCGTATCCAAGTCAAGGGAGAGGAAAAACTCAAAATATTTATACATCGCCTCGGCGCGTGCGTTTCGCGCGTGCGCGCACTCATTTTTGCATAATGGATTTTTATGTTTTATGCATGACAGATGTAGATGAGATAACCTGCATGGTTGGAGGATTCAATTATTCAAAATGTTTAGCCGGTAAATTATGGATTTTCTAGAGTTGCCTCTTGCAAATTTTCATTTGATGATTATTGTTGGTGGCAATAGAACGTAAACATTGTTCGTCACATAAAGTAGTTATTAATTGGAAATTGATATGTGTTGCTTTTTAATAATAGAGTACATAAATTGGTTTTAATAAAATATAATAACAATATTGCATTTTCTTGGAAAAAAGTAAATTCTCAAAAACTAAATAATACTTTTTTTACGTTCATTTAATAAGGGTTTCAAGGAAAAGTATATGTTTGTTTATACAAATTTTCTATATCCATCTAATCGGAAAATTATAAACTAGTATTATAAACATAATATCACTATCAAATAACACAATATATTAGATTACCCAAAGAATTAATAATGAAATAAGCTGAAGGATTTTCATAAATCTTTTAATTTTGACGTAAAACGGTTAGAGACTATTTTTTCGTAGCTTTACGTATAGATGAACGTGAAACATTTCTCATCCTAACGAGCCGTGTCGCATAAGATTTATGACGTAACGCAGGGATAAAGCCTTTAGCTGACGGAATAAGCGCATTATCGACTCAAATTTCGTAAAAAAAAATTGTCTCAAAATCGTAGAGTATATTTGTCATCGAATTCATTGATAGATTTATGATTAGCAGGATTGTCATTTATAAAATCTCCTAAAATAAAAGATTCTTGTAGCTATACTAATAGTCCTATTGTAAAAGGGAGATAGCGATTATTATCGAATTAAAGCTTACAGAGCCAACTTCAGAGCGTTATCAAAAAATTTCATTGGTTAATACAGTAGGTAAGATAGATTAGTGTGCAGGCGCGCTCTGCTCTAGAATCTAATTAAAATAAAAAAGATCTATAACAATACACCGTTTTCACTCACAAGGAGAGTGTACACCCTTTGCGAAAAGATCTCAACTGAGTTTCGAAAGTCGATTTCTCGCATCTAAAAATGAAGCCCATTACCGGTAATTAGCTCTTACAGGTACTTTTTCTCGAGATATAGGCTAGCTAATAGCATCAAATATGCTCTATTTCGTTCAAATTGCCGATGTCTTTTCTATTGACAGTCACTTTGCAAGTATTCATGGTACGTAAATAAACAAAGAAGATTATAAAAGTACCACTATTGAAAGCAGCTTACACTTTATAAATAAGACTATGCAAGTATATACTTACATAAGAAGTATATACTTGTATAAGAAAATAATTTAATAAAAAGTAAATGAATTGTACTTGAACAAATTAAACCTAAACATACTTTGGAAATTATGTAAAATTTTCTTCAACTGGTAAAAAGTCTGAAAATGGTACAATTTTTAAGAAAAAAATCACCAATCATACACAAGAAAATTATATATATTGTAAAATTATTTAAAATTTCATCGAATTGCAATGTAAGAAAAATAAAAGGACTAAAAGAACTAAAATAAAGCTGAACGAGAAATAAGATGCAAATCACAGAAAATAGAAGAGGACAAATGAAGGAACCAACAGAGGGAAGGGCAAAAACAAAGAGATCGTTTTTAGGGTAGGAAATCTTGTGGAGTGCGCGAAGCAAGCCATCGACGAGTTGGCCCAGAAGGAGGCGAGGCCGCGCGATGCATATAAACGTCTTCGATCGCGGGCGCCGTCGCCGTCACTAGAGAAAGCAGAGGGGCGGGAGAGAGAGAGACGCACAGTGCATGGCGGACGATGACGTTGAAGGGATGACACATATCTTGGAAACGACGGAGGCGAAGGAGAAGGAACCGAGACGGAGAGAAAGAGATGAAAGGGACAGCCGAGAAGAAGAGAGCTAGCTCCTTTTAGAGATCGAATGGGAGAAACAATCTCGCTTGCCGATGATTTGATTTCGTGCAATTTTTCGCTCGGGAATTCGAGGGCCTCCCTCTCTCTCTCTCTGTTCCTGTCTCTCCCCTTCTCTCTTTCTCTTTCCACTTCGAACCCCGAGGATTTTTTTATGCTGACGATGGGAATTCTTGCTGCCGTATTCTAAGAGAACGAAAACGCACACGCGCGCTCACACAAACCGCCGAGCTCTTTCATTATTCTCATTAATGGATTGGCTTTTGGGAATGAAGAGGATATATCTCGATTCCTTGCTTTTAATCTTATTCATTTCTGAGGGAAAAATGAATCAGCGCAATCCGATAGATGGAGACTGAACAAGAAGACGTCCTATGGACTTTTGTCCTCGAGATTTATCGATACTTAGCGTTTGCGCGTGGGATGGTAAAGTATGGAGGAGCGACTGCTACTTATTATAGTAATATCCTTATTCGGAAAGCATACAATTTTATTCTCACCGTGTTTGTCTTTCCGAAAAACTTGCAAAACAGCAAAGTTTTTCGAGGTTGACAAATACCGACGTTTTGTAGAGTTATTCAGATTCATAGATGCCATATATTGGACTTATTTTGACTTATTTCTTTGGTATTTTCGACTACTCTTTTCAAATATCAAAATAAAACATTAAGCTTGTTTTTGCAAAATTGTATTTGAGTAGTTATTATATTTATATTTTAACATCAAAAAGATTACTTGTACTATCAAAAAAATAAAAATAATTTCTTTTAATTTATTTGTTCAGTGCAATCATTTTTAAAAACAAACAAAAATTGCTTCATTTTGCAAAAACGGTTTTCATTTAATATGGTCGAGCAGCAGTGATCACTTAACGATATCTGTCATATTTTATCAGGGAATGTTGTATGAACTCCAATTCGTGCTCCACGTTTGAAGCAATAAGTCTGTATTTACGGATTATTTATAGTTGTGCCAGTGGTTCTGGAAATAAAATAAATTTACGATAAAACTATTTTAAAGCATGTAAATACAAAGTTTCGTAAGCGACATTTATCTATATGACTGTTGCATTCGTTATGAAAACTTATTATTTCAAGTAAATTTATTATTTTCAAAATACATTGAATATTTATACGGTCAGAAATCGCTTATGAAATTAACTTTAAAGAATTTACTCAAGCAAGTTGCTGCACGTGTGAGAGAGACAAAATGTTGAAATGCGGTCATTTTTATCTTGAAAAGAAATCAACTGCGCTAGTAGTAAAACTCAATGATTAGTTGTTGAAATACGAATATATGCATTATCTTTTTAGTGTTAATCAAATAAAGTATGCCACGTAATAATTATTATCATTATTACTTTTATCATGACTATAAACACAGACGTCTGGTGAAGATAACAAAACTTAAAGAATCTTCATTAACTTCCCCTACCAAGAAAATTGAAAATAATACATGTTTCCTTTAAAATATACCTAAAATAGATTTTGTGGGGTTCATATCAGTAACAAATTGTTAATATTATCCAAAATTCACGTTTCATATTCAATTTGATAAAATAGATAAAATAACTTTTGAAGACTTGCAAATCTTTATTATCAGTGGACTATATAGTATATATTCACATCTCACATATAAAAATTCACAATTGGTAATTTACGAACATAAAACTCGTTATGGACCGCAAACAAAATGTACGTGTCTCTTATTTTTCTGTATAAAAGCCGTGTGCAAAGTTTCAGAAGAATCGGTGAGTGACACTTCCATAGTGTTACTTCTAGACGTCTTCACAAAATCGCCAAGAAATGTGAGAAAATCTCCGCCAAAATTTCATTAACGCATCCACAAAAGTGGGTAAAATATTTTTTCAGGTGTGCTTTGAAAAAAAATTTCATACACTTTTGTGGGAGCGCTAATGGAGTTTTGGGGGAGATTTACTCATAATATATATCCATTCGTTTTGCCCTGGTGGAAATCGATTCCATTATTTACCTAATAAATAGCTAGTTTCCCCAATAATCGTTAAAAACTAGACACTTTTCTTGGCCATTTCTATCCATCGATGAAACGATTTTTCCGATCATATTCGCCATTTAATAGACAGAATAATAGAATAAGTTTTTTCACAAATTTACATTAGCTTATTTATAAGTATTTAAAAGATATTAATGTTGGCCAGTTTAGCAATTGCTATAATGGCAAGGAGTGAGACAGACAGAATCCTGAAACAGTACTATAAACGAATTAAATACCAATAATTCGTGTTTAAATTTTCGTTAGCTATCTTTTTTTAATGTTTGTTTTTAAATACATGATCAAATTACAGAGAAAATTTAGTAAAAACATTTTAAGATTGTGTTATCTCCATTAAATAGAAAATATGATCGAAAAAATCGTTTCATCAATAACCAAAAATTAGCTATTTTTACTAGCTATTTATTATTTTCCTGGCCATTTCTGATAGAGACAATTTCTACCAGGGTACGTATAGAAACGTTTCCCAAAATTTCATTAAAATCTAAGATCCGCATCCTTAGTGTTCTCCCTTAGTGTTGAGTTTCCGGTACTAGGTACAAGTAACGGAATCTCATTAGGATTTACTGTTTTAATTTTCTGTCTGATAAATTAATGATTTCACATGATATATATATCGCATTAAGGTAATAATATAATTATTTTAAACGTTAGGATTTAGCATAAACTATAGACATTTCAAATTATTATTTCGTTTTCAACATATAATGTAGAAAACTTCTTCAATCAACAGCTTTAAGTAGATTTCGAAACATCAGTATAGTAACATAAATACATAAAAATTCCAAATTTTGAAAAATTCAGCGCAAAGGTATTACAGTCAGTCACTTAAGTCCAGATCAGAACCCGGCGTGTTATATTTGATTGAACGAGCAAATATCCCGAATGCAAAGTCTGAGGCTTTAAACGATTGAGCTACTATAACTCTAATTTGAAGATACATTTATTTTAAGAATACAATTTGGCGAGAGCAAAAAAAAGCAAGGGAAGTTTAAGAGGACGAAATTGAGTCCGGGGAGAGAGCAGAGACGGAGGGGAAAGGTTTTCCTCCCTCTGTCCCCCTCTCTCTCTCTTTTTCTCTCTCGCTTTCTCGTATGAGGCGTGTATACGCAAGGGTCGTAACAATGCAGTAGAAAAGGTTAGAATCGAAGGGGCGGGTAGAGGATCGAACGCGGGGGGAGTAGAAAAAGACGACGTGAAAGCTAGAGACGGACGCGGGCTGCCATGGTACATTAGATTTGACATCCACAGGTCTCGCACTCGAACATGCAGGACGTGACGCTAGTCAACGTGAAGAGGAAACACACTGGGCTGTACAGCTGCGAGGTGAGCGAGGACTCGCCGCGCTACGACACCAAGCTCCAGGCGGCCGCTCTCCTTGTTGTCGGTGAGATACGAGATCAGAATTTCTCCATTCGATGAATTTAAAGTTTCCCGCACATCCTCTACTTCCGTCCCTCTCCCCCTCGGGCTCGCCCGCCGGATCCTTCCTGCCCGTCTCGTCCGCTTATTTCAAGCGTTCCTCTTTTATCCCCACTCCTTCTCCTTTACGTGCACCGCTACCATCGTCCTCCCTTCCGAAAACACTTTTCTTACAAACCTGTCGTATCGACTGTCCGGAAATTCTATATTTCTCCTGTCTCTTCTGCTATCCTTCACCTTCCCAATACGTCTTTCTAGTTTTAATTTAAAAATTTATGTACAAACATCTTTTGATTAACTATATTACTATTGATAATTTGTTTAACACATACTTGCTAACTTGGCAAACTTTTCGAAAAGATTGAACTCATTCAATTATTATTTCGTCATGTTTAAAATTTTAGTTTTCAATTAATAGTCAGTACTGTAGATTCTTTATCGTTTTATTTAATTTATATAGTATTTGTGAAGTTATTGCAAATAATAGTAATTTTATTATATAGAATCTATAGCAGAGACATACGTAACTATATGCATAACTACGTTCCCGGCAAAAAATGATCCTTGTATGGCCATATATACTCATATATAAAAATCTGCATGGACATATATGACCATGCATGATTATATATATCCATAGTTGATCATATATGGATTTTGTCTCTATATAAAAACACATGGTTGTATATAAGCAAGTATTGTCATACATGACTATATATGATTATATATGGATATATATATGGATGTATATGGCCGTATATGGATCATTTTTTCCCGGGTTATGTCTTTGCGCGACAGCGCGGTTCAACGAACTGATATGTTTTTCTGTTATTATATGGACTGAAACTCACATAAAAATTTAGAAATTTAATTAAGTAACTGCTTTCCCAAAGTCTCTTCACGATAAATAGTTTAGTTATGATCTCAATTCGACAGAAACATAACTACTTCTTTCAAAATGCTTTAATTTTAAAATTTACGAATATTGATTTTTGATGCACTTAAAAGGAAGCATAAAATTTTAATAGCATTTCACAAGCAAAAACCATCAAAAGAAGCGTATATAAAAAATACAATGTTACACTTACCAAAAGAGAGAAATATCAGGGATGGAAAAAGCTCATACCCGAATGAAGCAGCCTACAGCAATGTAAAGTAACATTATGAAACGAATGCTTTCCTATCAAGCGTTTAATAAACTAACGTTTTTCACGAATCTCCGCTACTACCGTGCGCCACTGCCCGTAAACTTTCAAGTTGGAATTTACTTTCTGATTCTCATCTAGAAAAAGCTTGGTTGAAACATTACTTTGGAGCAAAGTTGAAAATCTCGCTTTAACTTTAAGGTTTCATTTCACAAATGCAGCCAAGGTGAAGCCGAAGCTTCTCTCTCTCTCTCTCTCTCTCTCTCTCTCTCTCTCTCTCTCTCTCTCTCTCTCTCTCTCTCTCTCTCTCTCTCTCTCTCTCTCTCTCTCTCTCTCTCTCTCTCTCTCTCTCTCTCTCTCTCTCTCTCTCTCTCTCTCTCTCTCTCCCGCGGAACGCGACCTGCCTTCTGTACAAGTAGTATCGCGTACTAACACACATATGCCCGTAAGAGTGCACAAACTACGGAGATGAGAAAATCTCGCATTCGCCTCATTGCATCGCCTGACAACTTATTAAACTATTTGCCGTGCAAGAGACAGTGGGTTTAGAGTCTAAAGATAAAAAAAGATACTATGAGAGTACAAAGAGAGGGGGGCGAGGAATTAATGCAGCATTGTTATGATGAGCAGATGTCCCAGATACCGACCCGAGAATCGCAGTCGACAAGGAGCACTTATCAGCCGGCGAAACACTCCGAGCGAATTGCACGTCGGGTGCCTCTCGGCCCGCCCCCAACATTACGTGGACCCTCAACGGAGCGCCCGTAAGTATCATCTCGGCTTTCTCTCTCCCTTTCTCTCTGTCTCTCTCCCTCACTCCTTCTCTCCGCCTCACCACCGAAAGGCTACGTGACCTTACTGGATGATTAAAGTTACTCAGAACTGCTCTCCTTGCTTCTCTCACTCTTTCTCTCTTTTCCCACTAGCCTCAGCTTTTTTCTTCCACTGCACTTTTTCTCCTTCCCCAAGCTTCTTTTTCCTTATTTTTTATCCCTTTCCTTCTCTTTCTCCTACGCCCCGGATGGGCTCACTCCTATAATGTATTTGTGGACTTCTACTTAAAATCTACAGACTTATGCTATGTTTGGATAGTTCAGGTTTTAATTATATCATTTTCCGAGCGACTGCGTATTCTCATTCGTTTTAGTTTTATTTGAGATTTAAAGAATTACTTCAACAATGCGGATGAAACTAAGATATAGTTCTCATTGCATCATTCAATATAAATAGAAAAGGTAGGTGGTCATATTTAATACATGGGTTTTATGTTTAGAAGAAATTCTAATTATTTTACAGTTGATGTAAGATCATACTCATTTATTATTTAAAATGTTGACGTTCGTAAATTTCAAGTTATTACCTACTTCATCAGATTTTTAAAATGTGAAAAAATTAATTTGATATTTAATAATTTAGAAAATAAAGTTTTAATAAATTGCTTTCCTCATTGCTTGAATGTCGGCGGAAATCTCCGTGGCAGAATCTATAAATTAAATAACTTTGTAAACAGCAAAAATGCATTCTATTAGATTGTGAGGGATGTCGAAATAAACTGAATTTTTTATTTTGTCTTCAAGGTTAAATGTTTTCTTTTATCTAATCTTTTGAACAACTACAAAAACATTATTATGAATGAGCGTGAATGAGCCTCAGAAAAAAAAAATTGGAAGCCTGCTATTTCCGATACTGGCCTTCTATACCCTATTTCGCTCGCTCTTTACAAAGATAGATTTTAAGCTAGATTTTGATTAAAAAATACTTTATAATAAAATATACACTGAATATTTAAACGTTCATTTCCTCATATCATAAATTTGTGTATTATATGAGACGCATGTTCTAAAGGTTTCTATAAACTTCCATGATGTCCTCTATATTAAACAACGTAATGTTGATTTTACTAGATCAAAACATGTACTGAGCTAACAATGCATCTGTTCACCTTACGTCAAACAAGTGCACGTAAAAATAATGCATATTTATACGAGACGTTACATGCTCATCAAATTAATTTTTCTGTCATGATGAATGTATACGATGTATTTTGACAAATTGATCGGAATTTTTCAAATATTATAACAAAAGTACAGTGACTGATTATAGGTGGTATTAGTGAATTTCAAGTGGATTTAATATTATATTTTTACTAAATACAATAATGAAATATTCATATATTTCAATATTCGTATGTTTCAATATATTGAAATTCATTTGACGCAACAGCTTAAATCATGAAAAAGTTAGAAGTCAGCTGCAATCTTGAAACGATATCAAAGGAAGCGTAAGAATGTGCATGATTAAATGCACCGGAGAGATCTGAGTGAAGTTTGAAAATGCAGTTTGTGAGGAACAACATTGTGCGATTACTGAATGACCTGTAAAGCGTTTAATTGAAATAATCGAGCTTAAAATGTATAGGTAATGCTGTGTAACGTAAATAAAAGAAAAACTTTTAATGAATATTGCTACTACTCTTGGTATTTCAAGACGACTTCTGTCACGTGTGAGAAGTTTCTGTGGAGATTCTTGGGCTTTTTTGGCTTGTCCACTCGAAGAGGTGCACTGTAGTGTCTAACACGGTTATAAGTGGTTTGGATTCTAGTATTTATTGTATTACTGGTTCCACAGTAGAGATACTTTTATTAGGTGCTCGCGAGTTGGTACACTTGGCGCATTACTCAGGCGTGCAGGTCAAGCTTCTACGTCGATAGGTGATCGACCGTCATTAATTTGTTGTCTCGGCCTGGTGACCTGATGTCGTCTTTGTGTTTTCTCGATACGTCGATGTGTACAGATCCGATCTCTCTAATTAGCCATCGTCCAGCTGGGAGCTTCCGTATTTATACGATTTACCGCTGCATTCGACTCTTCCTGATTGATCCTGATTGCAAATTGTATCTTCGAACTTTGAATTCTATTGTTAGAGTTTTCGTGTGCCCAGACCAATAGTTCTGAGATCCTCTGTGCGTCGACCAGTGTTGACGTACGTGTCGCTGCTTTGTATATACACGGAGCATTCACACGTAACACATGTATAATTAAAATATTTAATTTCGTAATATTCTGAATATCTTTTAAAAACCGTTGCCAATTCATTGGCCCATAGCTTCCTCAACCGTAATTTGTTGATTCCTTTAATTAATTTTTAATAACAAAATTTATAATTTTTTAAAAAATTTATTGCATAATTATAATTAAATTCATTTATGAATATTAAAACTTGTTATTTATTATTTATTTATTCAAATTTATATAAATTTTGAGCTGATAAATAAAGTTATCATTTGAAATAGAAGTAAAATATCTATATTTTATAATAAAATAAATAGCTATCACGATTGTTTTGTTATTAACAAAAACATGTTTTCTTTTATATTTCATAATTCATATTTTTTAAGAAAAAAAAAATTTATAGCTATCATTGTTCTTTTGTTATTAACAAAAACGTGTTTTTTTAAAAAAGTTCACAACTCACAAATAAATTATAATAATGCAGAATATAATGCATTCATAATGCATAATTCATAATTATAATAGATTAAAATAGATATAATTTTTAAACATTTTAATTCATTTTGTTACACATCATTAGAGCTATGAGTTTAAAAAAAAACACGTTTTTGTTTTTGATGATAACTAAAGAACCGTGATAGATAGAAAATTAATTTTTTTAGAAAATATAGGTATTTTAATTCTCTTTCGAATGCCACCCACCCCATTCAGATACATAGAGTCGTTCTTGAGAAATTACGATTTTAAAAAAATGTCAAAAAATTTTTAACCTCAAATATCTCTAAAATTTATGGACCAATCATTTTGCCCAAAGAACTCGGCCGAGAACTATAAAAAACCTACCTCTAAAAGGAATTTTGAAGCCATTAAGTCAATTTTACTCTTGTAATCGTTGGACATACAAAACTGATTTTTTTCATTTTTCAATTTTTTACTCAAAATCTAGCCTACAGAATGTATTCAAATTTTAATAGATTATAGCTATTTATATTCTGTATTATCATGATTTTTCTCAAAAAAATTGACCGTTAAGTTTAGGAGTTATAAGCTTCTAAAAAAAACACGTTTTTGTTAATAACAAAAGAACCGTGATAGCTAGAAACTTTTTTTTTTTAGGAAATATAGATATTTTAATTCTCTTTCGAACGCTACTCATCAGATTCGAATAACTCGATCCTATCGTTAAAAAAAATCAAAAAACAGTTTTGAGAAAATCGAAAATTTGAAAAAAAAAACAAAAACGCATCGCCCCAATCAAAAAACGGATTTTTGACCCGCCATTACGCAAAAAAAACAAAAAAAATAAGACGTGTCCGGTCAAAATCGACCGAGTAGAGGCTGAGATCCAGGCGTACACACACACACACACACACATACACACACACACACACACACACACACACACATCCATACAGAAATTTTTCAAAAACCATGTATTTTGATTCCTAACACCTCGGAACACAATTATAACATGTTTTTACAACAACTCAAAAATTTACTATCACAAAGCTTCCTCTAGGAGGAAGCAATACACTGATTTGAAGTGAATAAAAATTTTAATTTTTTCCACATATGTGGACATGTACGGGAAGAAGTTATAACCAGTGGTGATGCAAACAGTGTAGAACATTTAATATGGATCCTTTCGTTAATAATTTGATATTGTCTCATTTAAACATATTGTAGCATTTGAGAGTATGTGGAAAATTAAACTCAAAGATGAGTATAATAATCTTAATCTGTTTAATTCGGAGAACAAGAAGATTGTTTTTAATTATGTTCCTAGAATCATCAAATATTTCTCAAATTCAATTAATTGCGTTCAAATTATTTATGCCAATTGATTTATTGTAACTATACCGTATGCTATCTGAATAATCAGCTTATAAAATGCGTGACTTTTAGTTTACATATATCGAGTCAATTTAAACTTCAAAATGATGGTGCATGCGTATCATAAGCTATTTATAAATCCAAATGAATAAGAGAATTTAAGGCTCACAATTTAAAACATGTAAACGAAATAGGAAAATAATGTAATTAGTTAACACACGTTATATACGCTTCAGCCCTAATGTTTCCCACTTTTTTTAATTATATTTGACTGGGGATTGATGAGATCTAGAACTTTGAAGTTCTCTGGATACCGATGATTTGAATGAGTAGAATGTCAATATATTTTTTTACTTTCGACATATAACCTTTCTTCAAAGATTTACGTTTTCATCAATAACTTATTAACTTAGGACTAACTATAGATAGTGGCATGATTTGTTTTTTTTGTTGTAGATAATTTTATCCTATATAGAGTGAATTTATAATATATAAAGAATATTAGTTTTAGATAGAATGATGAAGCGAATGACAGCTGAATATAGATTAACGATCTAGAAGGAAAGAGGTCCTGCTGTCCAATAAATAAAAACCGTTATTTCAACTAAGTCGACGTTTCAAGCCGTTTATTCGACTCATTTTAAAGATAAAAATGTGGTCAGCTTGCAAAGATATGTATGTGATAGATAGAAATCATCGCACGTCAAATTTTATCTTGAAAAGGAGTCGATAAACGACTCGAAATGTCGACTTAGTTGAAATATCGTTTTTTATTTATTGAATAGCAGGACCATTTCCTTCTACAACCTTAATATTAGCTTTAAGTTGTAAAAAAAACATTGAAAAATAAAATTTGGAAAATCGAAAAATCGCTATAAAACAAAAGGATATTGACCCTAATTGTGTAAAAAAAAAAATAGAAAAAAATTACCTCAGTCCAGTTAAAATCGATCGAGTAGATCATGAGATATCAGAGTATACGGACATACAAACACACACACACACGCATCCATGCGAACATTTTCTAAAAATAGTATATTTCGATTGTGCTAAACAACATTTCTAACATATTTTCTCAAAAATTTTTGTTACTATCACAAAGCTTCCTCTAGAAGGAAGAAAAAAATAGGTGGCAATAATCAAAATTTATAATAAAAGATAATTCTATAAAACTTACTGAACTCAAACAGTGATAGTTATAGTAGTGACATAAGACTTATAAAGCCGTTTATGAAATCTACGCACTAGGTGAATGAAAACGAGCGTATCAACTTCCACAGGAATATTCCCCGGTTCCCAATAAACGTCCATTTGGCAATGAAAGCCTGTCCAACTTTACGCTTGCTGTCGGCGAAGTGGTTTGAAATTTAATTGTCAATAAGGTTAAAACGCTATTATAAACTCGTGGCACGGCGATGTAGTACTGAACCGAAACAAAAGTAAAGTCGGACTCGCGCGCAATCGGCATTTTCCTAGAAATTTATTTTCCGGCTCTCTTTTCCGGCCGGCGTGTCCGCGAGCTCTTATCGATCGGCGCTAACGGCGAGCGGCGCTGGCCCGGAGGCTGCCTGCTATCGCCGTCGCTCCGCTACACTCTGTTTCTTCGCGTTCACTCGATTAAGCTTTCGGCGGGAGTCCGCTGCACTTGAGAAGCGTGCGAGCGCACCCGGCCGATCATCCAGAGTCGCTCGGCCGGCTGATGTTTATGTGTTTGCACCGGAGCACGCACACGCGCGCCCGACGACGTCAACTTGCAGATCAACTGCACTTATTTGCACTCTCTCTCTCTCTCTCTCTCTCTCTCAAAAGATTCCAGCTCTGCGCCCGACACGCCAAATTTCATCTCGGGGCTATCGAACGCGCTCTTTTCCCATCTATTTACCCGATTTCTCTCCACCTACCCCCGTCTGCATGCGAACCATCGTTTTCACCGTTCTCCAGCTCTCTCCCCTCCCACCCTCTTTCGCTCTCTGGTCTTTTATTTCTCTCTCCTTCTCCCACTTCCCTTTATCACTTCCACTTGGGAGTTTCGGCAACTATTCCCGATCGGGGGAATGTAGGTGACGACACTCCTGCCTTTTTATTTTATTTCTCGGGGGTACTTTCGGAAGAGATTTTCTTTAAAAGTGATTTGCATAAATCACACGCGATAGAAAAGAACATTTAGCTAAGGATTGGGATATGTTGCTATCGACAAAATATAAGCTTACTGAAAATTAGAATTTTCAAAAATCAAAGTTATTCAACATTTTTCGAGAAAAAATAATATAAAGTATAATGTATGGTCCTTAATCAAAAGTGATTGACAATAAATATTTTAATTTTTTTAAATTGTCTTACGGAATGGGTGATGGCACACTCGTGTTGTTTTGCTCGAGGCCTTCTTCTTTTATTATTAATCGAGCAAAATTGCAATTATATCGCAATCAAAAAAGTATTATGAGCGAATGGATTTTTCAAAAACGAAAAGAATAAGCTTTGCCTTAATTAAAAATAAGTTGTTGAGTAAATTTTAGCTTCAATATTTTTTTCACCGTCCTAGAACTTCCTATTCGAGAGAACGATACATTAGCACTTGTTACCACTTCAAATCGTAACAATTTTAAGCATAACAAATTATAAACAGTAACAGGGCTTTGAAAATTGCTATAAATACATATAACTTTGAGTAGGCAAATAAAAAATGTACCTTGACATTACAATTGGTACAGAACAATTTCATTTACGAGTATGATTTCGAAAATAACATAGTATTGGTACTCATTTTATGTAATATTCGGAATTCCCATTAGGGCTTATTAGGGAGTTGTAGAGTATGTTTTAGCTTTCAAACCCCATTCAAATTTGAAAACCCTTTCGAGTCTGAATTTGCTTGGTTTAAATGAGAGTTGAAATTTAAACGCATCCAAAAGCTCAAATAAGCTCAATTTAAATGTTTTCACGAAGAACGATAAAAACAATATCTAAGATTATTTGAATATTAGATTAAACATTTATATTCACGCTCATTTATAATACTATAAATAATTCATGTAAATAATTTAGTTTAGAACATTTTTTATTTTATACATTTATGCGGTAAACAATTAATTACTGGTAAATGTAATTTTATTACTATGCGCCCACATTGAATAATTGAATGTATATAGATACAATGTATATTTCTAACATTAAAACAGATGGGCTAACTCGAGGATACAACGATATTGATAATCGTATTAGCGTAACGAGCTATTATTATATGTTTAATATGACACGCACGTATGCTTCACTTACAATCTGTCTTTCTTCATTAGACCCGCACGAGCATCCCCCATGCATAACATTAATTACGCCGTCTTTTCGTTGTCAGTTTATGTGTACGTGACAAATTCGAATCCTTTTTGCTTTCTATTTATTAACATAATCAGAAGCCACGGGGGCCAAGTCTCCTCCGCTGTGCACCACTACCTACTTATTGATCCATCATTTAGTATACCCACCCGCATACATAAGCACATACACACATCCCGTGTGCATACAATGTACGTGAGGTTTACACGTGTGCAAAATTCGGGGTCTTGAGGTTATGCGTGCGGCATTGGTGTGGAGCTGTGTGTGCGCATGTGTTGTGCATGGGTTATTTAAGGGTAGAGCGTACAGAATGTCTAAGCAGGCTTCGTTAGATGTTCATTAGCAAATAGACAGATAGTGTTTAAAATTATTGATTGAATTGAACGTCAATTAAACATGAGGATATTTTGTTTTACTTTTTAGCTTGACAAACACCTAAAACACGGATAATGACAATAAAAGTGTTTCAAATAAAAATGTTTTAATTCAATGTTTGGAGTTTAACATTTTACAACATAAGTTTTTAATGTTTTCAAGTTTGAATAGATACTAATTTGACTCTATTTTAGAAAAAAAAACTAATTTTTTTAGTAGTATTATACAGTTTTTCTATATAACTTCAGTTGTGACCATAACAAATAATTGATTCGTTTAATGTAATTGAATATGCTAAATTACAGGAGTCGTATAAAAAACCACTACCAATTCATTGGTACGTGGCTTCCTCAAACTAATATATTGATTCCTTATATTCATTTTAATTGCCTATAATTTATTGTCTCACGTCAGAAGTTTGTCTATGAATATCTGCAATAAAACTATTATATAAAATACAAATAAATTAATTATACGCTATAGGTATAATACCAAAATTTTATTACAATATCTCTTTATATTTTTGAGAGAAAACGTTTTTATCTTTTAAAAACTATAGCTCTCACCGTTTTTTCAAAGTAGTAAAGAATTGGACACTGGTTCTGGTGCATTAATGATACATTAACAGTATTAAGTTCAAAGTATAAAAATGGAGGAATAAAATATCAAAAATCGAAAAATCAGTTTAAATTGTTTGAATCCGATATAAGTGCGACACAAACAGGATGAGCTTGTGAATTCTAAATCACTAAATGACAAAAAGAATTTTTATAAACTTTTTAAATAAAATAAATATTATTTTTAGAAATGCTATTTTAAACTTTATAAATTTTAATAAAAACGTAAATATTTTGAGAAACACTAATATTCGCCTAACGTTATTTATCTCACTGCAATTTTTTCCTACACATAAACTTTAATGTGCGTCCTTTCTTTATCGAGGTCTTAAAAATTCTGTGCGTGTTCAGATATTGTGTGAACTAGAATCAGAAAGTATATAGCAGTTATGTAGAAATAAAGTGCAGTATTCTCACCGACATAGAGTATTTCATTTTAGTTGCTTTTGTACATCATGCACATATGAAAAAAACTTTGTTTGAAAACTTTTATTTTATGAATGAAATGAGAACTACTATCACTAATTTAACATCTCTCAAAAAACATTCATTTTAACAACTCCACTTCTATCACATTATTAAAAAAGAATGATTCATCATTTTACAGTTCAAATGTAAAACTTATATAGTAGTAGTATATAGCAATATTAATTATGTATTACAAATTTTTTTATATTTTACTCAGTGTTACTTCAAACATTAATGATTCTCGTCGATTCTCCTGCTGTTCTCAGCGTTTCTCAATATATTCGTCGGTGTCTGTGCCTGAGTTCTCCCCTCGGACTCTGTTCTTCAGCACTTTAACATTTATTCTATTCCTTGGTTTTACATCTCTCTTTGCTCCTTGTGCTCACTCACTCGAATTCCGTGCGAGTGTGCCAAACTGCAGTAGTAGGGGAAAATTCGAATTCGAATCGCGACCAACGTCTGGTCGCGCGTGCGCTTGCGCCCGTATCCACGTTCGCTTGCAAGCACAAGCGGCGAGGAACGAAAGCAATCTGCACTCGGACTATCGAGACCCATTTTCCGCAGAATGTCATTACGTTCGTCAGGGTTTTCTTTATTTTTTCGCTTTCAAAGAAAGGAGAAAGAGACCGAGAGCAAGTGCGCGGCTGCACAAGGCCCTCCAACTGCTGAATTTAGAGAAATGTTTTGGTAGATTGGAGTTTGTTTTAGAGGAAGAACCCACCAGCGCCGCTCCCTCCACGTCGCTAGAGCCGGGCTATCGAGACCAGCGTCGAAGTAATTTTACCCCGGAATTAGGACTTTACATTAAGAAAATGAATATATTCAGCGACAAACTCCTCGGAGAGAAGGTGAAGGGATTCCGTTTTACTTCAGCTTTTTTCTTAATTCAACGCAAGTGTACCCAACGTTTACTCAAGAATTTTAAGAAATTTTACTGAATTAAAATTCATATTACATTGAAAAATGTGCCATAATATTTCCAAAAATTAGTTTTAAAATGTTGAATTTTATATTTCAATTTTATATTTTATTAAATTTCATTTATTATTACTCAAATATTCCGAAAATTTAATTCCAAGAACACAGAGGAATTACGGAGCAATACACATAGAGTTTCAAATAACGAAAGTTCTAATCATATTTAAAAAAAACGTCAAGTGCTGTTAAGGTCCTTCATTGACAAATTGAGTTTCACTCATCTTTCTTGAAACTTTGCATGCAGACCAATTTTATTATGTTTTTTTAGGTAGGTAAATAATTGATGTTGATGAGTACAATAGTATTATTATTAAAAAACGTGCGACGTTTCGGTAGCTGGTTTGCTACCCTTCTCAAGCACTGAAAGTTTATTTATGAAGTTAACCACAAGTCAAATTAAACTATACATAAACATCACAATATTGCTCGTCATTCTTACCTAAATTTCAGTTACAACTTATTAACATCGTCGATTTTTATTACAAAATAAGTACTTGTACTCTGTCTAAAAACGAGAAACAATAATGAGAATTTAATATGAATCTTTGCAAAGAGGTTAGTTTTCAAGTGAAATTAATCGTTACCTTCTTCTTTGATATAAATATTCTGAATTTGAATAAATCCATTCTTACTGTTAACTCAAAAATGGGACAATACTAAATAAATTAACACCAAGGACGAAACAGTTTAATAAATTAACACAGAAGAAAGCAAAAGCAGTGAGAATTTTAAAGAAACGTAAACAGGTAACTGTCAACATGACTTGTCTTAAGGTGATGTGATACCCTGATTTCAATATTTTTTAAATCAACATTCAAACGTTTATTTGGAAAAAGGCGACTGTCAGGCGCTCCGGACACGTAAACACTATATTCAGAAATTTTTTTGAGCGATTCTATTAGTATTTTCGTTAGCTGTGCTCGTTTTAAAAATAGGTCAATTGCAGATTCCTACTTACCGACAGTACGGTTTTTATTTAATTAAATAAACTTTCATAATTTTCTTGGAAAAACACGTTTGTCAGGCGCTCCTTATATGTAAATACTATACTCAGAATTTTTTGTGGATGATTCTATTGGTATTTTCATGAGATGTACTCTTTTTAAAATTATGACGGTATATAATATCACCTTAATCAAAACAATTACACTGAGTATAATTAGCATATGTAGATAAGTAATCAACCCAGTATAATACTGTCAAAATTAAAAGTCAACTGACAAGATAAAATCCCTTTTAATTAGTCAAATTGATAAAGAAACGTCCCAATTATTAATTTAATATACAATGTCATTAATTTAAAACTCTACAATTATTTAAAAATTAATAATAATTAAAATTCCACCTTTAAACCTCTGCCTTTTCAAATCTTCCCGCAAATTTGTAATTTAATTTTATTATGTTTTATTGATTTTTGAAACGCTAATTGATATCGGCTGCGGTGTTAAATATTATCAGTATTAGGAAAAACCGCTGCCAATTCATTGGCCCGTGGCTTCCTCAAACTTAATTTGCTTAATCCTTTAATGAATTTTTAATAACAAAATTTATAATTTTTGCAACAATTTATGACATAATTATAATTAAATTTATTTATGAAGATTAAAAAGTATTAATTTTTAAATTATGTATAAAATATGAATAAAATAATAGGTCTGATTTCTTTTTAAATTATGTGTGAAAAATAAATAAAATAATTGATTGTAATATTATTGTCAAAACACGTAACACCTCGAAAAACAATTATAACATGTTTTTACAATAACTCAAAAAATTACTATCACAAAGCTTCCTCTAGGAGGAAGCAAAATTATAGTCGACTTTGAAATAAAGTTCCAAGTGCTGACCAATAGAGGGAATCTAACTGCTTTGGGAGTTAAGTTTAGCGAATTCATGTTACGCCCTATGCACCGTGTATTGTGTAATATTTTTTCAATGAATAAGATGCCCCAGTACACCTATAGGGCGAGGCAGTAACGAAACGTGATAAATTTCCATTTGATTTTACTAATAATTGAAATAGATGAAAAAGAGAATGGGAAGGATTTATAATTTATTAAACATTAGGAATATGAATCAAATAAATCTTTTAGTTTTCCTTAAAAATCAAATTTTGAAAATTTATTTTTTCTTTTGAAACTTTATAGAAGTTTGGTCATAAATTTGATTTATAGATTGCAGGAATTTGAAAGATAATATATTTACAAGAACTTTAGGTATAGTGAACAAAGTACTTATTGGTAACTATAGATTCTATGAAGCCGTTACAACTGTTAGGCGAAAGTGTTTCTTTCTGGCGATATTTTAATCATCAATATAACTTCATTGATAATACAGCAGAAAAAACTCTAGATAATAAATGGTGCGGAATGAAGTATCGGAGATGAGTCTGATGATTGAAATGTATTCATCAGGGACTGCTCGAGAGGACTGATCGAATTGAATTGAGTTGTTAATTAAATCATTAAATACTCAAGGCCTCATATATATGTTTTAAAAAACTGATTAAATAAAAAAAAAGTTCAGTCTCCATTAATGACAATTGTAAAATAACATAAAAATAATGCAGAAAAAGAATATAAAAGAAATAGAAGTTGTAATAAAGTTAAAGTAATAAAAGCATCAGACAGAGAGAGAGAGAGAGAGAGAGAGAGAGAGAGAGAGAGAGAGAGAGAGAGAGAGAGAGAGAGAGAGAAGCTTAAACCAATTTATGAGTAGCTTCAGCACGTAAAGGTGCCGTTCGTCGACTCGAGGGATCTGGTGGGTAACTAAGTTGGGTGTTGGTCGTCGTGAGCGCTGACTGGTTTCTCGTTAGCGTGGTTCTCAATTATTGGCAAATTGTCTCCTTGGACTTGCTTTATCGCATACGCTCGTCATTGCTCCCGATTTACCTTCTTCTGGCCCCGGTGTCTCACAGAATTCTTTCTGATCGCAACTGCTTCATACTTTCGTCCATGTCGTCTTCCACAAGGGATAATAAAAATTTTGTTTTCCTTGAAAATTCCATCAAAACAATTGAATATCTACAAAAAATCTCATCGTATATAATGTAACCAGACAAAAAAAGTGTTCGCTTCTCGAACTCGACTTTTTGTTCGATCAGACTAGCTGTAATTATATCCAGAATGATTGTCGTCTCGGAATTGGGATCCCGCTAAGACGGCGGCATCCGAGAGAGATTAGAGACAAGCTGTGAAATAATCAATAGTTTTGGTTACAAAAGTTATTAAAATCACGTTACACGGACGAGAAGGCCAATGAACGTAACACTGGCCGCTAGACAATGGGACAACGCTCGTTCAGTCTAATTGCACTTGTTAGGGAGAAGTGAGGCCTGACCTTCGGTCAAAGCCCGCTGCGCTTATGGTGCGCCATCCCATGCAGCGCAAGTCTCAATGTCCAGAACCTCAAATGCCGTGAAGCTTTTGCCGCCACTAATTCGTCTTCCTATAGGGAGAAACCACGGTCATACCGTCGCTGATCTTCAAAGTCGCTTCGCGATACTGCTTGCTAATCGCGTATATACGCGCGGATTAACGGGCTGAAAGAATATCATTCGAATTCAAAACGAACCAGGCGTTGAAACTAAAGTCGCAATTTTTCCGAGCATTTATCGTAAGTACATTGTCCATGTGACGTGAACAAATGTTCGGGATGTGCGAATTCGCGGGAACGAGACTAAACGAGTTCGATAAAATATATTGCTCTGAAGGGCTTATTTTTTCGTATTTTATTTATGATGAACCTCGCCATAATAGCAAACAGCTTAAGAAATCGTAAGAATTAAAAATAATTTTTAGTTCGAAAATTTCGTTAAAAATGTGTGCAAAGCATACCTGATTAATTTTATTACGTTGTTATTCAGTAACAAAGTCGTGATTAAGAGAGTTTTAATGGAGGCTTAATAAGTATCTCTTTATCTGGTCGCTTCACTAATATATCTTCCTATATTATATAGTTGTAAGGCTCAAAATGGGTACCTACCCCCTCCACTGCCCTCCACCTCCCTCCACTCCCCTCTATCCCCCTCCACTGCCCTCCACCCCCTTCACGTCCCCTTCAGGCCCCCTCAACCGACCCCTCCACCTACCCCTCCACATACCCGTCAACCTATCCCTCCATACTTAATCCATTCCTCATATTATGCTAAAAATTTTATATAGTGTGTTTCCGGATTCGCTGATAATGAATCAGTAATCAGATTTTGAGAATTCAAAATGGCGGATCGATGATGGTGGCCAAATATTGAAATATTACTGGATCTTGCTGAAAAATGTATGTACGGGATTTCTGGATTCGATGATTATGAATATTTACATATTTACATTAAGTTATTTAAAAGTTAATATAAAGGTTGATATTAAATGTGTGTGTAACTGTTACAATAAATTGGTTGAGTGTATGCCTGTTACATAATTGTTTGAGTGCCTGAGTGTTACAAATTCTTTGTAAGTTTATATGAGTTGTACAACTTGCTTGTATGAGTTTTTCTAAATTACGTTGAGAGTCACTGATGAGAGTAACCATGCAATAAATAACACAATTTAATATTATTGAGTTGATTGTGGTTGAGTTTCAATGAGATGACACGATTAGATATTATTGATCCAATCATGACTGAGTAATTCCTATCGTTCACTATAGCAGCGCACCCCTGTATAAAATGGCCGCATGTAATTGAGTATTTACCTTCTCGCACGTAGCGTTGTATTAATCGCCTACACTTATGAGTTGGTCCTATAACGGTGACTCCGCAACGATGATATGCAGTTGAGTAAAGCCGTAAGTTAAGATGATCACGTGAGGAAGCCGTTGAGATGAGTGCGAGGATGCGAAACAGCTGAGGAGGGCAGCCAGATAAAATCCATAGTTGAGAAACAGCAGTTGAGTGTTGCGTAGTGGTTGTTGAGAGGTGCCGGCGGCCGCCTCGTAGCCAACTAGATGCAGCTAGCCGGTGAGAAATGCCATTTCATGATATGCCGGGCGAGCAGCAGTACTACATGAGGAGATGCCATGTGAGGACTCCCATGTGACACAGCGTTGTATGTTAAGCACTGCACTATACAAAGATGCCGTATGAGACTATCCCAGGTGGAAACCACTGCCGTCTGATATATCGCCTTGTGAGAAATGCCGTGTAGAAAGAGTGAGAAACACCACGCTTGAGTTCATCCGATGTAAGAGCGCCGATAGTGCTCACCGAAACTCTCCACGAAATCGACCGTTTCAGAGAGAGAGAGAGTTGACAAGAGTGAGCGAGAATGCTGTGTGAGTCGTCCATGCGGCCTCGTGGCGAGCACGCCGTCCTGACTAATAGAGAGAGTTTTACTCAACTGCGTGAGAATGCCGTGTGAGTCGGCCATGCGGCCTCGTGGTGAGCACGCCGTCCTGACTAAGAGAGACAGTTTTACTTGACTGCGTGAGAATGCCGTGTGAGTCGGCCATGCGGCCTCGTGGCGAGCACGCCGTTCTGACTAAGACAGACTGAATGAGTGAGCACTTCCGTCTTCTTCCTCGCCTTGTCGTCGTGAGAGAGACAGTATGATTTTTGCCATACTCGGCTAATCAGTGTAGTGATTCAGCTGTTCCGCAGAGAGCAGCTGATGAATGCTGCCGTCGCGCGGATGCCTGCTGAGTTATCCCTCAGTCGCGCAACCGTGGGAAATTCAAAACATTGATAATTCCCAAACATGTGAGTTTCCGGATTTGTTGATTAGGAATCTGAACTCAGATTTTGTAAATACAAAATGGCGGCTAAAAATTGAAATATTACTGGATTTTGCTGAAAATTGTATATAGGGGGTATCTAGATTCGCTGATTACGAATCTGAATTAATACTTTGCCAATTCAAAATGGCGGCCAAATATTGAAAAATTACTCAATTTTGCGATTGTATGTGGGGGATTTCTGAATTTGCATATTAGGATTTCTGGATTCGATGATTACACATCTGAGCTCAGATTTAAAAAATTCAAAATGGCGGCAAAATATTTCAATAATACTGAAATTTGCTAAAAATTGTATATAAGGGGTTTCTGGATTCGCGAATCTTAACTCAGATTTTCAGAATTCAAAATGGCTGATCGAAAATGGAGGTCAAATATTCAAATATTACTGGATTTTGCTGAAAATTGTATATACGGAATTTCTGGATTCGCTGAATACGAATCTGAACTCAGATTGTGAAAAATCAAAATAATGACCCCAAGATATCAGCCAAAAATTGAAATATTACCTGTTTTTGCTGAAAATTGTATATAGGAGGTTTCTGGATTCGCTGATTACGAATCTGAACTCAGATTTTGAAAATTCAAAATGGCGGACAAGAATTAAAATATTACTGGATTTTGCTGAAAAATTTTGTGATTATTCACTGAATGAATATTCGAGCATATCTAGCTAATTTAGAAAAAACCCATTATTAAAAAAAAAATTCAGTTTACACATATTTTAGAAAACGATTTTCAGTTGTATTAGCTTTTGCTATAATATTTTTTTTAACAATTCACAAAAAATGGGGGTTGGCGAGCGGAGCGAGCAGGGGGCGAAGCCCTCCTAGTATATATATACACACTAGGGCGTACCCCCCCTGCTCGCTCCGCTCGCCAACCCCCCATTCATAAGTTGGTGAATTATTTATTTATTATTAGTTTTTATTCTAAGATTAAAAGAAATAGTTTAGTGTAGAGTATTATATAACCAATTTTCAACAAAATCTAAGCCTTTTTCGAACTTTTAACGGTCATATTGGATCCGCAATTTTAAATTTCAAAAGTCATATAGTAAGATTCTGATTAGCGATCTTGAAAATCCCTGTATACAAATTTTAAGCAAAATCTAAGCTTCCTTCGAACTTTTGACAGCCCGTTTAAATTTCGGAAGTCTGGTAGCAAGATCGTGATTAGCGACATCAAAAACGCCTGCATACCAATTTTCAGCCAATTCTAAGCCTTTTCCGAACTTTCAATCGTCATATTGGATGCGCCATTTTAAGTTTTGAAAGTTTAATAGAAAAACTTGATCAGCAACCTCGAAAACCTCTGTATACTAATTTTAAACAAAATATAAGCTTCCTTCGAACTTGTTATCGCGATTTTGAAGTTTGAAAGTCTGATAGCAAGATCGTGATCAGCGACCTCGAAAACCCATGTACACTAATTTTCAACAAAATCTAAGCTTTTCTCGAACTTTTTACCGCTATTTTGAATTTCGAAAGTCTGATAGCAAGATCGTGATCAGCGACCTCGAAAACCCATGAATTCCAATTTTCAACAAAATCTAAGCTTCCTTCAAACTTTTGACAGCCATATTGGATCCGCCATTTTGAATTTCGAAAGTTCAATAGCAAAATCTTGATCAGCAATCTCGAAATCTATTGTATACCGATTTTGAACCAAATCTAAGCTTTCTCCGAATTTTTAACCGCCATATTGGATCCGCCATTTTGATTTTCGCGATAGTCCAATAGAAAAACTTAATCAGTACCCCGAAAACCTCTGTATACCAATTTTAAACAAAATCTAAGCTTTTTTTTTTAACTTTTTACAGCCATTTTCAATTTCGAAAGTCTTATAGCAAGATTGTGGTTAGCGACCTCGAAAACTCCTGTATACAAATTTTAAGCATAATCTAAGCTTCCTTCGAACTTTTGACAGCCCTTTTGAATTTCAAAAGTCTGGTAGCAAGATCGTGATCCACGACCACGAGAATCCCTATATTCCAATTTTGAGATAAACCTGAGCTTTTTTCGAATTTTTAACCGCCATATTCTATTCGCCATGTTGAATTTTGAAAGTCTAATAGCAAAATCGTGATCAGCAACTTTGAAAATCCCCTTATACCAATTTTAAGCACAATTTAAGCTTTTTTAATATTTTCCCCGTCATATTGGATTCGCTATTTTGAATTTCGAAAGTGTAGTAGCAAAAACTTGATCAGCTACCTCGAATGCCCATGCATACCAATTTTCAGACAGCTCTAAGCACTTTTACAACTTTCAATCGCCATATTGGATCCCCGATTTTGAATTTCGAAAGTCTAATAGGAAAACTTGATCAGCAAACTCGAAAATCCCTGTATACCAATTTTAAACAAAATCTAAGCTTTTCTCGAACTTCTTATCGCCATTTTGAATTTTGAAAGTCTGATAGCAAGATCGTGATCAGCGACCTCGAAACCCCATGTATACCAATTTTCAACAAAATCTAAGCTTTTCTCGAACATTTTACCGCCATTTTGAATTTCGAAAAACTGATAGCAAGATCGCGATCAGCGACCTCGAAAACCCATGAATTCCAATTTTGAGCAAAATCTAAGCTTTCTCTGAACTTTTAACCGCGATATTGTATCTGCCATTTTGAATTTCGAAATTGCGACAGCAAAATCGTGATCAGCGACTTCAGAAATCCCTGTATTGCAATTTTGAGAAATACCTAAACTTTTTTCGAATTTGTCAGGGTGTAAACACAATATTTTACGTGTGGTGTGAGAAAAAAAGATGTTTGTCGCATGTGTATCGAGATGAAATGAAAAGGGTGGGCATGAGAGGGGGCAAGAGGGGGGCATGAGGAGGGGGGCGGAGAGGCGGCGGAGGGAGGTGAGGGGGGCTCGGAGGCTATTTTAATATCAAAAACTGTTAGAAATACGGTGACTTTTATGTTATTTTGAGGGGGTGCTGAGAGGAGGGGGAGGGGGCTGATGTTTAGAAATAATGCTAACGTCTATATAATATAGGAATATATATATATATATATATATATATATATATATATATATATATATATATATATATATATATATATATATATATATATATATATATATATATATATATATATATATATATATATATATATATATATATATATATATATATATATATATATATATATATATATATATATATATATATATATATATATATATATATATATATATATATATATATATATATATATATATATATATATATATATATATATATATATATATATATATATATATATATATATATATATATATATATATATATATATATATATATATATATATAACTAGTTACAAATATAATAATGCACTAATATACTACTCTCTACATAGTGAAAATTTGTTTGTTCTTAAAGGACAGCCAGTATGAATGGAATACGATAATTCGTCGGGTGGGAGCAAGAACGTCCCACCTCGGCCGCTCCGGGTGTTGACGTTGAGCCGAGATTGATCGTTTTTACGCGCCGAGCCGAGATGGGACTTACTTATGCGTCAAGCCGAAATAGGACGTTCTTACACGCCAAGCTGAGATGGGACATTCTTGCTACCATCCAACGAATTGCAATAATCCTATAGTAAGTCTAGGAAAATAAAGGTTTTTTTTTACTCTTTTTATTTTCCAAAACCAGATTTGAACTCGCGATTCTTTTTTTCTCGATTTCTTAATTTTGTAAAGCTCTTGAAATATTTTGACTTTAAGTATTTAGCTAGAAATTTTCTTAATTGATTTTTGTATGATGAAGATTGAAAACAAAATAGTCATTTGAAAGAAATTATATCATGAATATAATTGACAAAGATAAATAAGTGCATAGAGCATAAGTAAACTGTATGGACTCGCTGTAATAACGATATTACGTTACTTTTATTTTACTCTTACAAATATTGTGAGCAGAGATTATTCCCGCGGGTGAGTTCACTGACTCGAGCGAGCGAAACGAAGCGGGGTCAGTGATCACCCAAGGGAATGATCGATTTTACTCCCGTGTTACATACATAGTACCACGGCGAGCTTTAACTGGAGTTAAATGAAAGTGTCTCGCCCTTTGAAATTTCTTGAAAATTTAGAATCTATATTGTTAATATATTATTTTGAAAAAAAAAATTAAAATGATTTGTAGAGCCGCTTTCGAAAAATGTTATTTTTTATGTACGCATTATCAAGTTATATTATTTACTAAAATGAATTGACACAATAATTTATATAAAGGTGAATAAGAAGATTAAATGTATTTATAAACCATTTTCACAATGAATTAATTAGGTCAAATTCATATATACTGTTGATTTAGCTTGAATTCTTTATGGTAATTGTCTGAAAAATTATTTTTTATTGTTTTTTTAACTTAACTGAAGTAGCTTAAAATAAATATTAATTTTTATAAATATTATATTATAAAATGTAATATTAAAGTATATCAGATATTTATATCATTATCGACGCAAACGAATTTACAAATAAATAATATAGTTATGAACAATAAAATAATTAGTACAATAATCAGAAAAAGTAATTATAGTATTAAATAAAATAGGAATAATAATCTTAAATTAAATATGTAAACTAATAAAAATAATTTTTTTACACCAGAATCTTTGAATCGTTTCGTAGCAATTTCTTCTTCATATGATGAGCGTTTACTCTCACGTTTTGCATGCGCAATCAATTGAATTGAAAGGCATCTGGTACTTGTCGCTCTTCTTTAACATACTTAATAAACCCAGGAAGATCATTGCAATAAACTACAAATTCTGCAGTACCGGGAATTGTATTTTTAACACACCCCATCATAAAGTTCGTACTTTATTCCCGCCGAAGTGGGAAAAAAGTGCTATGTTCATTCCCTACCCCCACTTTCCCTTGGTGCATAATATACTATAGCCTTCACATTTACAAAGCTAAATATTTTATAACTGAAAAAATTGTCGATAAAGTGAGCTTTAGCTGCAAGCTTGAATGTCAATCCAGATTCGATCACTTTTCTATTTTTAGCATCCATGCGGATAACTGAAGCAATTCCTTTAACTTTACGGTTACTTAGATTGAGATCGGTTTTCATTTTTGAAAAATCATCGAGCGTAAGTAATGGTTCGTTCAAAGAATTTTCTTTATCGTTTTTACCTACTTTGATATGAAGAGATCTACCGCGCGATTGAGAAAGTAGTAAATTGGAAGCTTGATCATTTTTATTTTCAGTAAACTTTTCTTTATTGTGGCTGTAATGACTTGACTCTGCGACTTTGAAGGCAATGCTGATAGACAATCAGAAATATTTGCAATCTGAGAAGCCAACTTACACTTATGAGTTGTCCCTTTGGCGATAATAGCAAAACAAGAACTGCAGCGCTTCTCAACAGCTTTTAAGTCTACTTCGATAAAATTCATATGATATTAATGCTAAAAAGTTCACAACTATTCTATACACTTACAATCTTACCAGAATCTCTTTTCTGTAAAGTATTTCCGAAAAATCTAGCAGGAATACTTCTTGCTATTTCACAAACTTTACAATCGTATTTCAAGTTATCCCGAGACCTTGTAGGGTAATTACACCAGTATTGGAACAGTTACCAGTTAACGAACATTTTCTTTATACATATGAAAATATCAAGCTTTCTATGTATTGTTTATCTAACATGACGATAATTTTCGAATCCTTGAAAATTTTTATTTCATTTTATATAAAGATTCTGCATAAAAGAAATTATCTTGTTATGAATAAAATTATAAAATCACCGCTATTAAGTGTTTATTCACTGGCGATGTATTCCTTCACTGGTGACACGTATTTAGATACTAAGATTGCGTGTTCCTTTACTGGTTTTTAGGAGATATTTACAGATTTTCATTAAATAAAATTTTTACTTTGATTCTTTATTCAAAATTTGCTCAGCGACGTAAAGTTTGAACATTTTAGAATATAAATATCAAAATATCAAAATATCCTTATTCATTCCTTCACTGGTGAAATCACCCTAATTCTCTTTTGCGAGTCAAAAATATAGACAGATCCGGAAAGTCAATTTTTTTCTTGTCACCATTTTTCATATGGTAGACGTTTCTCTTACATATACCGCATACAGCTGCAGGTATACTATCGTCATCAACGTAGTTTACAAATAGATTTTCAATAACATATTTTAATTTACCCTGAATAACAAACATTTCTTTTGCTTCTCGAAAACACAATAAACAAATTACAAACTTGGAGACGATTTTCATCGTGCGTAAACGCGTGGTCTTTCGGCATCTTGAAATAAAAACTAGAGTACTAATCTCACGGTTTAAGATTATAAACAAACTTTTGGGTAGGTAATTTAAAAACAACTGAAAATCATTTTGATATACTATAGTGAAAGATCTAACACAGAGAACTTAAACTACTAGTTGAAAATACATACATAACACGTCACGTGCGAAGCTAAAATGAAAAACATTTGAATGATCCAAATATGATAAAAGTTATATAATTTGAATAAAATTATTTATTTTTTTACGTTACTAACTATTTATTACCTTCGAATTAATTGAAATTTTAATGTTGACTATGTAAAACGTGATATTTCTCGAAAACGGTTCTACAAATGATTTTAATTTTTTTTTTTAAATAATATATCAATAATATAGATTCAAAGTTTTCAAAAAATTTCCAAGATCGAGACACTTTCATTTAATTCCAGTTAAAGCTCACCGTGGTACTTTATTCCCACTGTACCTACTTTGTTGACGTGGAAAGTGGGACTCCATGAGACAAGATTTTCAAATACGCCATGGCGCTGGGAAAGCGCGAGAGATAAAGTTTATTGCATTTATTTTATATTTATGTGTAATAATTTTGTTAGTTTGAACTAAATTCATCGTAAATGTTTACAAATAAAGTAACTTAAAGTACTTAAATATACTTATAAAGTAATTTAAAAAAATTAGACGATGTTACTTATACCTGCATATGCGGGACATAAAGTAAAAAAGGGAGTCAAGCGCAACTTTTGCCCCGCTTTTCAGGCTATAAAGTGGCCATTATAGTGGATATGGGAATTAAAGCATTTTCCTATACTTTTGCAGCAAAGAAAAGATTCATATTCTCGTAACTATTTATTTTACTTGTATTTCATTGTTACAGACTCTTTTAACTTCCAAAAAGAATTTTAATTTCTTGTTGAAAATTCTTTAAATTTGAATATGACAACGCCATTATTTTATATGTTTGTATAATTCGCCACATCTGAATAAATTAAGGGTCAATATTAATTTGTCGTCATCTCGTGATATTTTAAGATCTCCAGAAAACTAAGGCAATGTAAACACTTATATATCCAGCGCTAAGTGCAATATTTACCTATTTACCCAAGGCTTTAGTAACCAAGATACCGACAAAGTACACTTGACAGATGAATCTAAACAAAGAAATAAGCTGAAATAAAGAAAATTTTCTTTCGCGGCTAAGTTTAATAAAAACGACGGCGCGCGCGCGCAAAGAGAAAGGAGGAGCCGCGCCACAGAGCAAAAAGGAAAATGAAACGAAATGAGAGACAAAAAGCGCGTCCAAGCGATGGCTGAGGGCGGAGAAGTGAGAGCGAGTGAGAAAGAGAGCGCGCGAAAGAGAGCGAGAGAGACAAAAAACAAAGAAGGAAAGATAAAGAGCGGGATAGAGAGAGAGAAAAAGCAAAGAGAAGCTGAAGACGAGGAAATATTTACTCGCTCGGCTGAAAGCACAAGCAGTCGTTTTGAGTCTACCGAGTCGAAACTCACCGCGACGACGAGGACGATGAGGACGATGGCGACAACTCTTCAAAGTTCTTGTGCCGCGTGCGTACGAAGCGCTGACCGGATGTTTATGTTAGTCCGCGCATTTACCTTGGAAAGGTACATGCGGTACTTGTCGAAATTCGCCATGATTATGTCGCTAGCTCTCTCTCTCTCTCTCTCTCTCTCTCTCTCTCTCTCTCTCTCTATCCCTCTCCCCTAGTTATGTGTTTGTTTGGCTCGAAAGGTGCAGCGCCAGAACCACCGCATTACCCCGCAGTATACGGGTAAAATTTCCGCGTGCGCGCGCGCAAACCGGCAGAAACTTGTCGCCTACCTCTCTCCCTCTCTCGTACACGGGACAAATATGCGAGACCTACTTTTACTCTTGTTTTGCACTTGCTGATTTTCCGCTTGCCGAGCCGCTGCCTGCCGACTGCGCTAGCTGGCTGCTTGGCTTGACGGACCTGCAGTCTGCATTTTTCCCGTGAATGAAAAGTCAGCGTTTACTTTTCCTAGATAATGTTTTCCAACTGTTATAAACGTAATCAGGAACCTGGGATTGAAATTACAATGAACATTTTTTTTAAACAAATATACAAAAAAATTGGAGATTTATATCTGCAATTTTATTGAAGTACTGTCTGAATTGTGTTTATTATAGCTGCTATTTTTTGCGTAAAAAGCAGAACTGTGTGATTTTGAATAACAACATAATATTGTGCTTGGTATACGAAAATGAACTTGGCAAAATACTCTTTCAAATTGTTTAAATAATAAGAAAAGAAAGTTGAATACAAAATGTACGTAAATATATTTAGCTTAAAATCATTTTTCATTAGTTAGTCTATATTACTATAATGAATTTTTGAGAACATTTTTACACAAAGTGTCAACATGATTTTATTAAATAATTCATAATGAAAACATTAGTATATTATTTGATCTCAAATCCAACTCTTGGGGAAATTTCAAATGTTTACAATAAACTTTATTTATCTACTTATAAATAATTGACATCTGTCATAAAAAAACAATAGCAAAATAAACTTTATCACAGCTGCTTAGAAAAATTAAAAAAGTGTTATCATAGCTAATCAAGAAAATAAACGAGAATCCTACTATGTTAGTGAGAGTTACAAAAAATAAAAAGTATTATGCGTGCGCGAACATAACGCATGATATGTCAAATAAGTTCTGATGTTGTGAGTTAGACAGGATAATTACGAAAAGATTAGTATTAATAGTGAAACTTAAAGTATTCTAGAAACGGTCTATTAGCACTGAGCCAAAAACTGGATTTCTGATTTCGTAGATTGCAGAATCTCTTAGAAAACAACGTTAGTATAAACAGATAAGAAAAACACTAACTATATTCCGTTAAAAAGTTAAAAAAACATAATTCTTAACAAATTTCTCAAAATATGTGCATCCTTATATAAAGATTTGAAACCGAAAAGCGTTTATATAGCGCCATAAAAATACAACCGATTAATTTGCCAAATTCTCTCGAATCCCTCAAAAAATCCTTATAGTCTCGAAATTCACAGGGCGCAGGAGCATTCGGCGGACACATTGGCGTGCGTATGCGTGCGCGCGGACCCGTAAACCCGAGAGCGCGATATCAATTTATCGAATTTCTCATTTTCCGAAAAAACTAATGCGCGCGAATAAAAAAGTGCCGGCGGGAGGCGCGAGACTGGCGCGCCCGTTAGGATATCCCGTTTAAAGCATCGCCGTAAATGAAATATTCGAGCCTCGTAATTCCTCAACCTGTCAAACCAAAATATCGTCTGTTGGAGCGTTACGCGGGGGCAATAAAAATGCAAACCGAGCGCGCGCGCGGCGTAGGAGCGAAAAAAACAGGCTTTATCGTACGTAACCCCCCGGGCTGCCGCCTCTCTCTCTCTCTCTCTCTCTCTCTTGCTCTCTGGCTCGCTCTCGCGCGTTATTGTTTCTGTTTATATACAGTGGAAAGTGGTGCGCGCAGCCTGCGCTTTGCTGCACATAACGGCCTGTGCGCTCTCACTTCGGGACGATCAAAGCCTTATGTGCGAGAGAGAGACTCGACTTCGACTATACCGAGACAGCGACGCCGCCGCGCACACATGCGGCCTCCCGACTCGCCACCACCGCCGCCCCTTATGTGCTCGCGCGCGGAAGCGAAGATGGCAACATTACTTGGCCTCGTAACAAAATCAATGTCGCGGCCAGGAACGGTAATACTCCATCTTCCCCGCGCGTGTGTATATACGTATACAGTTGCTAGAGCCTCGCAACGGCGTTGAATTGTAAATTTCGCGACTATCAAGCGCACCTGCAGCGCCAATTTGTGGCTCGCGCGATACTAGCTCAGCCGCGGGTCTCAACTTTTAGCGCCTCGCAGCTACATGCTGCAGCACCCCGCGTACTTACTGTAAAAATTACTCTCATCCCAGGCTCGAGGTGGGCGTATTTCACGCCGTTGATTTTTGCCCTGCTGCTACTGCTGCTGTTGGTGTTGCTCGTTAGAAACCGGTCGCACCCCTAGCTAGCTTTCGATTGTAAACTCCGGCGGAGCTATATTGCCCTTGCTCCGCTTCTAAACCAAACAGCGCTGAGCTTTACGTTTCTTTCCGCGCACGCTTCCTTATTGCAATATCCGTGGCTAAAGAACCCGCTGCTGGGTTGATTCTAACGGGCTGTACTTTGGAAAATACTTTGTGTCGATCGTTTTAACTAAAGATGAGAAAATTGGATAAACAAGTGTATTGCGGAGGTTTATTCTTTTAAAAACTTAATCGAAGGTACAAGCATGAACAAGTTTTTATTTAATCTCTTTTCCAGAGTGGTTTAACCTATGCATAATTTAAATAGCACATAAAATGTCAGAGGTTCTTTAAAAACTCCTATACAAATGCATTTAGTGAGATCCTTTTACATTTGAAAGTAATTTTATTCAAAAAGCTCACACGGCTCAAAATAGCATTACAAACTTAAAGCTTACGTAACTACTGTAATACGTATAGTATAGAGACATTATATAGTTTACGCTACACCTGCGAAACTACAAAATTACATAGAATAAATATGGGAAAATGTATACGTTTTGAAAAGTAACTTTTAATTATTAATACCTACTCTGGTAGAAATTGAAAAAAAAATAGGCAGTTCTTGGCTACATTCCCATTATAAATAGGCTATTTTTAATTGCTAATTTTTGCTAATATGTGCTACTAGGTTAAATATAAAAATAACTAACGTTTTGCATATATTATATTTGATATATTTCTCCATTTCACATATTTCTTTACAAAATAATTTTTTTTCGAAAATGATTTCAACCAAAAATGATGTCAAAAGATATATGTACTTACGCACGTTCTCAGCAGAATCGTCGGCTATACAGCGAGCGAAGCGCGATCTAAGCATTCGCGAACTCTTTCAAGATTCGCTCCCGCATGCGATGCTTTTCTATCTCGCGGTTGCTGGCATGGTTACAATGTCGAAAAAATTCTCGATATTTTCAAACGTAAGAAGCATCTTCTCTCGCTCTTTCTCTCTTTCTCTCTTCCACTGCGGTTCGCCGGAACGAATCGCTCAGTTGCGTGCGCTCGGCCGTCCAATTGGGTTCACGAGTGAATAGATAGGGCGCAAAAAAGAGGAGCATGCTGGTGAATCTTGGCGGTCCGGTAGTGGTAGAGGCTGTGCGTCCGGATTCCCGGAAAATCTCTAATTTATTGACCGTATAATCGAGAAAGATATTTGTTCACTTGAAGGGAGGTTAGTTCTATTGTCTGGCTTTTTATGAATTCATTAAAAATAGTTACGTATGTTTAGCAAATACATACCTAAATTTTACGTTAAATTTGTTTAGGAACTGTAAGGAACTTTTTATCTTCTAATAATTTTAAAAATTTTAAATAAATTCGACAATAAGAGTAATGAATCTTTTATAATAACATAGCTGAAATTTAGTTAAGTATAGGTATGTATGTATGTGTATTTGTTTTATAATGTTTTCCAAAATTTTACGTATTTTTTAATAAACCAGACTACCCCAGCCGTAAAATCTCGCCTAGCAGACGAATTTTCACAGCTAAAGAGTAGAATAAACCATTAAATTAAAACAAAAGAGAGTTCAGCGCAGTGCGTGTGCAGTAGTTATACGGGGCCAAATCTTTTTATCCGCGCGCGGGCTGGAAAACTCGCGCAGTTGAATTACGGTGTAGAGGGTTGGAGAAGCGAAAATTCGCGTTTCGAGTCAGCGACAATGGTCATTGCTAACGACGGCTACAAGCGCACTCGTACAAATCGTCCGGATGGCGCCAGCAGGGATTTTTGTATTATTTTACGAAAACCGCTGTCTCTCGTTGTGGCTCCGACGCGTGTCATCAACTGTTATGCTTCGAGTGCACGCGAGTACATGAAAGGCCCGACAAATCATATGTGTATATACGCATAATCCTATCCCACAGACAGACGACGGGACACGTAGTTTAAAATTTTGCTCATTGTTGTTGATGATGATATGCTGTAGCAAAAGTAAATGTGTGCTCTCAAACCTGACTTAGAATAATGTTTATAAACTTCTTGTGCGAATTTTCCAAAATATTCGCAAATAGCAAACATGAGATTTTTCCATTAGAAAACAAATCTCCAAAAACTTTTTCACCATGCGAGAAAATCAAATTTATTGTTTTTTCTTTAACAGACTTTTTTCAAAATATTTTTGATAAAGTAATCCTCTTTATGGAATTATTTGCAATAAAGTTAAATAATGAATGAAAATGATTCAGCTCGAGCTATCATATATTTAATTACGTTTCAAGAAATATTTATACAAAAATATATATTTATGTTAACGATCGATAATCGTTTTATATGCGCCACAAAACAATATGAAGTTCTTTGCAGTACGCTTTTTGGGGGCTTTGCAATATATATGTAGAGTTGTGATATAAAGTAATGCTCAAATATTTCATTGTAAAATCCACTATTTTAAATATAGTAAGGGAGGGGCGGCTAATATGAACATTTTCTTTGTTGATTTCTTATTGTCATAACATTCAATATGTAATTTTGTACAGAAAGTAAGTTGGAAGATTCTTTTATTATGACATAAAGAATAGAAAAATCTAAAATTAGAATTATTATTTTCGCATACCTTGGCGTGAAGTATTGTGTTTGTTTCCTTATTTCTGGGAACAAAACACCACATTCTCTTCCTTCTAGAAACTAACACGCGCATGCGCGTTTCTCTGCTTTTTTTCCTGGGTAGCGTCGTCTCCGTGTTGGTATTTCGCTCGGACCGCAAATCATTTGCAGGAGGCGAAGATTACTTGCAAGACTTATTTATGCATTACTTGCATTACTTATGTATAAGATCTTGATCATCTTTTGTCATTTTTCGAGATTTTCAATCTTCCGCTTTAATCTTCTTCTTATGAAAAATTTGTTCGCATCTTTTGGAGCCTAGTATTGGTTAATTATCAGTGATCGTTTTTTGTCCATTTTTTCCATGTTAAATCTCTATAAAAAAAATAATGTATCGTTAAAATATTGTCACAAGACCGTTTTCCTATGTTCGAAATTATTTTTCATTTATTATATGACTTACTTATAGAACAAGAGAAAATTGATTGTAGAGGTGTGCCGCAACTTTTTTTTTGTCATTTTTCCAATCGAGTTATGGGAAATTTTTTGTTGAATTTATTTATTTATTTATTTATTTATTTATTGATCCAGAGTAAGAAATACATTACATTACATAGAGTAACCCTGCAGAGGAAAATAAATTCCCTGTTTGCAGGTCTGGAGTATAAACTTACTTAAAACTAAAACTAAAACTAAATCTTAATTCTAGATAAAACATCTTTATTTTTTAACATTTAAATACTTACATTAAAATACAAATCAGCATCTGACAATATTACATTTTAAATTATTTATAATTTTATAGCTTTTGCCACGTTTAAAATTTGCTGAGGGTGAGAACTTTCCACTGTTAATCTATTGTTTGGCATGTAAATACAAAATTTGGATCATGTAATTAAACAGAAAACTTTAAATTGTTAAAATGGTGAATAAACAATTTACAAAAATGAATCGAGTCTTGTTTAAAATTATAATTGAAATTAATCACAATAAAACAGCTTCGTTCTATATTTCTTGGCTTAAATTTTTAATAAGTCAACTCATGGCTCCCGAATAAAAAGGCGTAATCTGGGAATTCCGCTAAAAGAGGGCTATCTCTGAATCCCGTTAAAAAAGTTCTTATTTCAGAATTCCGTTGAAGAAGGCTTTATCTAGTGCGCTAATTTGTTGGCTCTGATTTAAGTCGTCAGTGCAGACAAAATTTTTGACATTTTATTTTAAAGACAAATTATACTAAAATGCCACATTTTTCGCGCTCAAATGTGTGTGTGTGTGTGTGTGTGTGTGTGTGTGTATGTGTGCGTGCGTGTGCGTATATATATACATACATACATACACTAATTGTATGCTGATTGCTGCTAATTCAGACGAAGCGTAAAGGCAACTTCGAATTTCTTTCACTGCGATTCTTGCGGACTTCTTGACCGTTGCGGTTGGGTGCCGGCTGCTCAGAATACGACGTCTAGAACAACTAGCCCACTAGGCCAGCGGTATCCGCGAAACACACACTGGAAGGGGGAAGGTTAGTACAGGGAAAGCTACACGAAACAATAGAAATCAAACACGCGAACTTTATTGCGTTCAACCATAATACTGTACAATAATGCCAACTTACACGAGCTTTCGGCTATGCTTCGATCACAGAGGCAGGTGGAAAAATGTACTCGATTATGCGCTCGCTGCATGGACGTACAAAGGGGAAGTTTTCTCACTGCCGGATATCGAGCCGTACAATAGACGCTGCTGGAATCGGGATCATTTACAGAATACAGCATATTACATTGGGGAGTCGCCGGCGGTGAAGGTGTCACAAAAGAAGACAAGTCAAATACGTTATATACTGTATAAACTTATACTAATTATATAACTAAGGCGCAAACAACAGCGCAAATTTCAATAACGCGAGCTCTTATTCGCATTCCGGTTCCCCAATCCCTCCCTCTGTTTTAATATGCGCAAGGTTACGGATTTTTTTCTGCACCTTTTACAAGTAATAAACATTTTTATCTTGTTTTATTTTACCCTTGCAATAATGGGACCCATCGCATCGTTCTTATGACTGTTTCGTGGTAAATTGAATAAATATTAGATAAATTCTTATTCACTAGGGCATTACCGCGATCATTCTTAAATAGAATGAAAAGCCAGTGGAATTTACTGTCAACGTTATACATTGATTAGGAAACCTATGCTACTGTTGTCTCGTTTAAATCAAACACTCGTTCTCTTTCAAAGGCATATTGATGATTTTTTTTTCTTTCTCTGTTTAATACATAATCCTCTTTTAAAAGAATGATGACGGAAATGTGGAGCCGAAATAAAACCTTTCCGATTAGTCAAGTCCGCTTAAAAGGAGCCCCTTATTGGTTGACGGTGACTTTAGCTTTTCGCTTAAGGTCTTAGCTGATTTGTCCAAATAAAACCAACAAAGTTTCGAATTATGAAATATTTGATTGAATGACCTAAAATGTGGTTTTGTATAATAAAAAAGTATTAAAATTCTATCTGTAGTTAATAATGAAGGACTATGAATACTGTTCTGATTACAGTTAAATTTCTAACCTCCAAATTATGGTATTGTAGGAATAAACTAAAATAAATAATCCAAGTTTCAATAAAAGTGTTGGATAAATTTGCGGAGGTTAAAAAGTAAACTAAATTTTAAATTCATAATATTTCAATATTAATTTTATATAGGTAAAGGAAGAGCCCACACAGCGCGCCTGAACTTTCTAGTAAATATATAATATATAATTGAAATTCCTGCGTATGACTTTCTTTCGCCGATTCACATATTGTTTAATTCTTGTATTAATTGTATCATATTGTATCTGTATAAAAAGTTTTATGGCCCGTTTAATTTGAATAAATAAATAAATTGAAGATAATGAAACATGGTAATAGTTTATATTTGTAAAACAATATGTGAACTACACACAGAAACCGATCCTTCTATATACGCTAGTTTGAATCTTCTTCTAGAAGAAGGATTTTCCCTAAAAATGGAGACAGGAAATTTCCTACAGTTGTACAAAAAAATGATCCGCTCCGTTCAATATCATATTACGAAAAGAGAAATATTTCTTGAATATAATAAACAATATAATAATTTTTAAAAAATGTCGATACTAAACTTTTGCATTTGAGCGGAATAAAGAAGAGTAGATTATTTTGCATACGCTCAGAAAACGATCCTTCTATACCAATACGAATCTGTTTGTAGGAGGAGGATATTCCGCTAAAAATAGAGTCAGAAGAGTTTTCTTCTATGAAGAGGAATATCCACTAGCTGCGATATTGCTTCATGATAAGAGGAATTCAGCCCGTATATAAAATAATAATTAACAAATAAATTAGTAAATAAATAAATAATGTAAAAATTAAATTATTACCCTTGAATGGAATAAAAAGCCTTTAATTATTTTGAATAATTATGTTAGTCCTATGTTTGTATCAACTCGTAAAATTCTCTTAATATAGGAGGATTTGAGTCCTATTGTAAGAGACTGAGATTCTTGTATTAGGTATTATTTCCTGTTTTTCTGAATATACTTACAAGGAGAGTGCGTAACCTTTGGGTCACGAGTTATACCGAATTGAAAGATCGTGTTTTAGAGTAAAAAATATTGAACCCCTGTTCCAGGATTTATTCTCATAGGCTCTTTTACTCGAGATATGTGCCATGTTTCCTTAAAAATGCCTTATTTTGTTAAAAAATTATGTCTCTTCTATTGTATGTAACTTTGCAAGTATTCCCGTTACGAAAATGAGCGAAAAAAAATTGTAAAAGTAGACAGAACAAGCTTTATTTTGAGCACTGTTTCGTCTAAAAATATCGATTCTTCAGAAAGTTATGAGAAATCAAAGATAGTGTAAAAAATGATTGAAAATTTCCCCCTTTTTAAAGGATTTTAAGGGTGCTATTTTCAATCATTTTTTACCCTTTTTTTTTATTTCTCATATCATTCTGAAAAATCGATATTTTTAGACCAAACAGTGCTCAAAATAAAGCTTGTTCTGCCTACTTTTACAATTTTTTTCGCTCATTTTCGTAACGGGAACACTTGCAAAGTTACATACAATAGAAGAGACATAATTTTTTAACAAAATAAGGCATTTTTAAGATAACATGGCACATAGCTCGAGTAAAAGAGTCTATGAGAATAAATCCTGGAACAGGGGATCAATATTTTTTTAAAACACGATCTTTCAATTTGGTACAAATCCGTGACCCAAAGGTTACGCACTTTCCTTATTAAACTACACTCAGAAAACGATCTTTCTGTACTACCGAGAATCTGCCTATCAGAGGAGGATTTTCAATTAAAAATAGGGCCAAGAGAATATCTTCCTATGGAAGGAGGAATATATAATAATATTAATACGCATATATAATAATTATTAATAAAAAAATAAATAAATATGAATATTCCATGAATGGAATAAAAAGACTTTAGTTACTTTAAATATTTACATAGTAGTCCTAGTGTCATCTGTTATCAATAAAACGTGTCTTACACTGCAATTTAATGATATTTATAAAATAGAGTTTTGGGGCCCTAAGACCCAAAATATCATTCCTCCATTACTGACACATAATACTCTTATAATAAAACGTAAAATTCTCCTCCTGCAGGAGGATTGCCCTCCTATAACAGGAAACTACGGTTCCTGTTATCGAATTACGATTCTACCGCGCGGGAGGAAGTCCTTTTTATTGCAGGAAGATTTTTTCGGGAGAAATTTTATTTTGGTACCGGAGGATCGTTTTTCTGAGTGTAAGAAAACAGCCATCTACATCAAAATAATTTTCCCTTGCCATTGTAATCTTTCATTTTTTTTTTTTTTTTTTTTCAGAAGAGCTATAATGTTGGGAAAGGAGAATTGATACTTATATGTATTTGGAACCTATTAAAAATATCAATGATCCATTCTCAAATTTTTGTGCTTCAAAACGAAATCCAAATCCACCAGCTTTATGAATATTAGCCTCCTCTTACGCGAAATGTGGATACACCTGTAATAAAACTATCTATCTATCCAGCGGTGATTCGTCATAGCAAGGATTACAGATGATTGGATATAGCGGGGTCACAAAACACATACGACTAATTTCCGCGTGTATTCTATCAGTTGAAAGCGTTATCTCGCCGTCGGCGGGTGCTCGAGCGACGAAACTATTGGTCTTTACACGTTAACCAATGGCCATCGCACTAATTATCGCTAATTTCTCTAGAGGCGAAATTAAATTGCCGAAACATTCGGTCGCGCTAATTCCGAGGTACGCGCACATCAACGCGCATAGACTCGATGATAAATTTGCCTGGCCATAGCGGTGTGCGTGGGCGCGCGGCTAATGATCGACGGGCGGCTCTCTCGTTGCGTGATTTCGATGGGAGGCGACATAAAGCAGAGCGCCGCTGCACCGCGCGGTCTCGTATTCTCATTCGGCCATTGTTTATTTTGAAAATTACACTGTTGGTTGAGCTCGGAGTTTGAACGACGCGCGTTTGGGGCGAGGCATTCCGAGCCAGCGGCTTGGTAAATTAAAAATATTTACAATCGCTTTCTGCAGCGTCGGACCAACAGAAAACACTGTGCGCCAGGTATAATACGCGTGCACGAGGATGTGGAAGAGCGGGGGAGGAGGCGGCGGCGGCGGGGGGGGGGCTGGACCTTTATCTGCGCTGGTTTGTTGAACCATCGTACATCGCATTACGTTTCACCGACTTTGTTTTCTACTTTGTTATTCCTGGCTGCGTAAGCGAGAACGCGCCTCGCGCTCTGTCGAATCAGCCGTGTTTTTTCTATTAGTCGCGAAATATCGCTTTTACTCACATTGTTGTTTCGATCCTAACGAACGCGTCCGGCTTGTCTGTCGCTTCATGTTTCTGCAGATTATTCGTGGAATCGTACTAACGTCCAATAACATTTATTTATTATCAGGATTAAAGGTAAATGTATCAAATGTTAATAAATTAGTTAGCTGTTAATAAATTGTTTATCTTTTTGAAGTGATACAAAAATGTAGTAAATTTAACCGTTAAACTACTATGATTACTGATTTTTTATTTGCATTGATATATATGTTGGTTGAAAGAGAAACATTTTTTAGAGTTTAATAAATGTAAAAGTGTACATTTTATAATTTTAATATTTATTTGAATTCTACACTGAGAGAAATGTTGTAGTAAAATTTATTATAAACATAAAAAAAATTACTATATTTTGTAGGAACGGAGGGACAAATCGAAATTATAACAATTTTTGCTATGCAACATAGTAATTTTTATGAATGACCTTAAATTTCAAAAAATTAAATTTTTTCTCGTTCTTTCTGTTTTCAGAACTATTTTCAGACTCTAATCATACAATATTTAATGCAAAAATAAATTAAAATGAGAAATAAAAATATTTTTTTTACAAGCGTTGGGATCGAACCTGTAACACCTTCACCGCGGCAATCGGACGCGCTAACCACTTACCCAAATAGGATTCTTGAGTGTAAAATTTTGGAACTTGTACATGTCAAACCATCGATTTCAAGAAAATTTCAGATAATATTAAATAATGACAATATAAATAACTTTGATAACACAAAGACTCTTATCATTAATGTGCATAATATAAAAATAAAATAATTGAAGTAAGGTTTTGAATGTTTTCTAAACTTAAAAGCAAGACAAAGTGAAATTCCCGTAGAAACATAACCTCAATCAGACACGTGAGCGCCTTGATCTGCGCAGAAAGTACTAATGTTGTAGCAATTTTTACTATGTTGGATAGCAAACTTTCTTATGGCCTGTAGCAATTTTTGAATGTGGCACTTTTTACTATGTTTATAGTAATTTTTAATACGCTACAAAATAAAATTTATACGCTACAAAATAAAATTTAAACGCTACAAAATAATATTTATATTCTATTTTAATAAAAATTAAAAGCATATATTTTAAATTTTATTATATCACAGTTTTTGCTATGTGTATAGCAATTTTTCTTTTATTACGTAATACTTTCTAATCAACAACTGTCATAAAAATTACAAGAAATTTTGTAATTATTCATACAATTATAATAAAAATGCAGCATAAAGTGTATTTGTCTCACCCTTCCTATACTTTATAGTAATTTTTATTATAGTTATAATAAAATTTACTACAACATTTTTCTCAGTGTATCTAAAGATATGAGACAGGATAAATATTCCTGTGAATATATGCAAAATAAAGAAAAGCAAAGATTACATTAATTACAATATGACGACGATTTCCAGAAAGCCGAGCGATGCAACTACTTCTTTTATACAACTATTATACAATTAATAATAATCGATTTGGTTACAAATTTTGTTCTCCTTTTGCCAACCAGTGTAATGTCACTATTTAAATCGTGGCAATGCACTGGTTAATCAGTGAAAACGCAAAAAATTAACTGAATAAACAGTGAAAATGCGAGAGAGAGAGAGAGAGAGAGAGAGAGAGAGAGAGAGAGAGAGAGAGAGAGAGAGAGAGAGAGAGAGAGAGAGAGAGAGAGAGAGAGAGAGAGAGAGAGAGAGAGAGAGAGAGAGAGAGAGAGAGAGATTGGAAGCTTAAAATAGTTTAACTGTTTTCGGCAGTATAGTAAAAGTGTCTCATCAAGAGGTGGTTAACTGGCTAGCATGCGCGGGTGCATCTGCAGTGAGTGTACCGCCCACCGCATTGGATAAGAAAATTGTTTTCATCGATGTCCACCCTCTTTCCGCGTCTTCTTAAACTTTGTCTTCTTTTTTCTATTGACTCGTTTGCTTTGTTTCTTTTTCCCTCTCTCGCATGTGCTGCTCTTTTTTGTCTCGTACTCGATTTTTATTCCTTGCTTACAGTTTCCTTCGACTTGGTTATTTGTCTGCATAGATAGAAGAGATTTCTTGTAGTGAAGAAAATTCGTCAACTGCTAAGAAATATCTATTTGGATCGGTACCAAATGAATATTCCTAGTAATTCAGTACGTTAATAGTGAAGGCGTATAATGGCTCCTCCTTCAGCTGTCTTGACTAACTTGCTAGCCCATTTGGTTACACGCTTTTCAGATTATTTCAACCCTGACTGATGCCTAAATAATTTTTCTTTCTCTCTCTTCGCATATGCAAAAGGAGTCATTGAAGCAAGTGTGTATTTCGTATCTATTTAGCTGTCGAAATGACTTTTTTGATGACTTTATTTACGTTCATGAGATTTTCACTGGCTAACGAATCGTGCGCTCGACTTGAATTACTAAAATTTTTCACCTACAAGATTTATTAAAGCCTCTTGTTAAACGTCCATCAGATTAGAGTGCATTGTATCAGAGTAGTAACGAAATGGGCCTAGCGCGTATCCCATCTACACCTTTATTTTCCTTTACCTATTATTAGATATAACCTATACATTTATCGTGAGGATCCCCTTTTCCTATAAACTGCTTTCCCTACCACATTCATCCCGCATTTGCCCAGGGCTATGCTTCTGGGACAGGGAAACCTCGTGAGATAAATCCTAATTAGGAAAACCCGCCCCGGGATGGTCGGTCGATGGAATAATTCAGTTGGATGTCTAGCTCACATTCCGTAAGGCTTAAACACCGAAACTGTATTTATCCACACCTCCCTCTCAATTTGTCAGAAGTCAATTTTAACACCTAACCGATCACACAAGGTAGTCGCAGAAAAAAACGCAGTCACCCATCCAAGCACTGACCGCGTCTTTGCTGCTTAACCTCAGTGATCGGCCGAGGTAGCGACTATGCGCTACCTGCCGGTATCGAAAGTATTCGCCTTTCATATTCGTATGTATTTACATTATTATATTTTAATAATTTATAATATAAAAATTAAATAGTGAACCGCCTTAATATAGAGTGATAACCTCCTTAAATAGAAATAATCTTTTCTCTTTGTCTGTTTCTCTCGTATTCGTTCTCACGTGAGCATATATGAGGAAATCCAGAATTTGTTTCAACTTTTCGCGTCCCAAAAACCGGTCAAAATTTCTTTTGAAAGCACACCTTCCGGACGCGGTTTTTCTTCTTTCTTATATCACAAAATATACGGAGAAAATCGTGTACAATTAAAAACGTCTTTGTCTCACTTTTTTTTCAAAGTTGAAATTTTTCAAGAAAATGGCAAAAAACCCCTTTTTTTAAACCTCAGCCGTTTAGCCCAGAAACGATCAACTCAAAGTTTCAAAAAAGAAATTGAAACTAGAAAGAAAGAGCTTTCATTCCCTTTTTTGAAAATGAAAAAATGTCGATTCCTTCAAAAGTTGCAAGGGTTTGAAGTTGAACGTCGAAAAGTGAATAAAATGCTCTCAAATTGGGCGGTGCCGATTCATGCGATTTGTGCATTTTTATTCCTTTTCAAACGTTCAACTTCAAACTTTTATAACTTTTGAAGGAATCGACATTTTTAAATTTTCAAAAAAGGGAATGGAAGCTCTTTCTTTCTAGTTTCAATTTCTTTTTTTAAACTTTGAGTTGATCGTTTCTGGACTAAATGGCTGAGGTTTAAAAAAGGTTTTTTTTTGCCATTTTCTTGAAAAATTTTAACTTTGAAAAAAAATGTGAGACAAAGATGTTCTTAATTGTACACGATTTTCTCCGAATATTTTGTGACATAAGAAAAAAGAAAACCCATGTCCGGAAGGTGTACCTTAAAAAAAAATTTTACCGGTTTTGGGAACGCGAAAAGTTGAAATAAATTCTGGATTTCCTTATATATATGTACTCATACATATACATACAAATACAGGCACACATACACACATTTGTGCTATTCTGACATGGTTGATCCTGTGCCAAAGCCACGGCAGTTTTAGCGTCTGTTTTTGCTAGTGTATGCGTGAGTGTGAACGCGTTATTTCTCTTGTACGATTTCGCTTCCCCTCGCGTCCGTGGTTGGCAATATAATTTCTTCGATTCGCGTACACTTCAAAACTGACAGCACTATAATTTTTGCTGTGATGTATGGCGTTTTCAATAGAGCATTTTCCAATGCTATTCTAAATTTTATTTTATAGAAATTCGTTCACGCTTACTCTAGATAATAAACAATAAAATAAAATACATGTAGATGAGATCTTTTAAAAGGAAAAAACATTGTATACTTTTGTACAATTTTGGAATCATATATAACATTACTTAAATCGCTTTTTATCGATACGTAAAATATTTTATGTGTTCGGGATTTCTCTGATGTTTTTTTTTTCAATACGAGAAAATGCTGTCAAACGGATTTATAGTAAAATATTTTACTATAGTATAGGATTTATAGTAAGATATTTTATCATATGCACCTTGTATTATTAAATAAATAATAAAAATTTCGTTGGTCTTACATTTAAACACAAAATTTTTTTTCGCATTCATTAATAACGTAATTATATAACATTTCACAAAATATTCAACAAACATTTTACTTTGAAATTTATGTAAGTCCGTAGAAATTTAAAAGAGCTGTATCGTATGATCGTCAATTCAAAGCATGCTTTTCGCTTTGTTTATTAAAATGTATTCCAATTTATCAGAATTAGTGTTCTCGCCTAAGTTTTTTTCTTTTCGATAAATGCTTTATGTGGCGGGATTTTATTCGTCAATAATCTCCCTCGTTAAATGTCTACTGAATAATTCAAGCATGCGATCCAGCTCGGTAGTTCGTAAGAAATTCACGATTAATATTCCGCAATTATTTACAATTTAAAATTGCGGAGCTTCTGCTGCTGCGCAAAATAAAACGGTATCCACGCGCAAGAAAGGGGTAGTATATAGCAGCAGCAGCAGCTCTGCTCGCATTTCCGCTATATATGCAGGCCCCTTCTTTCTTGCTCGCCGTCGTTCGATGAACGCCGCCCGCGCTGCCGCTTTGAATAAGACGACGCGGACAACAACGCGGAATAAAAAAAAACAGCCTTGCCTCCAGAGAGATAGAGACACGGGCGTGCATTTCGATACGTTATAAAACGCGCGAAGGAAGAGAGAGAGAGAGAGAGAGAGAGAGAGAGAGAGAGAGAGAGAGAGAGAGAGAGAGAGAGAGAGAGAGCTGAAGAAGCCGACTTTGTCGAACGTGACTGCGTGCGTGAGGGGGTAGGGCGGGAAGGACAGGAGAGGGGGATATATGTATACATATGTATAAGACGCAAAGTGTACAGCGCGTGCGGCTTTTATGGATGGAGCGCGCGTTGTCCCGTGTCATAAGTCTGCCGTGATGTATGCTTTTGTTTGTTTGGCGAAGTAATAACGTCGGAAGTCTGCGCGCGCTCCCGCGTCTTATACGCGCCCTTTCCACTACCCTATACCTTTTTTTAACCCTTTTTTTTCATCCGCGAGAGATGGAAAGACGCGACGCCACGAGTAGAAAGAAAGAAAGACGCGCAGTGCGAAGAAATATCCCTGAATGAAATGGAAAGAAGACGGGGGTGGGGAAGGTGTGCGAGAGAGCACACGGGAAAGACAGAGTTGGAGGGAGGGAGGGAGGGAGAGAGAGAGAAAAGCGTTGCGCAGAAAAATCAAGGAAAAGAAGGTGGAGGAAACTCGAAACTCGCGCGCGCTTGCGTACAAGCTCTCGCGGCATGACATTTATCTTAAAAGCGGGATCACGTTCGAGCGATGCGTGTTAAGGAGAGAGAGACGGAGATAGGGCTGCCGCTACCGTCGTCGTCGTTGTTGTTGGGAAGAAAGAAAAAGCTGCGGGGGATGAGAAGAAAGAAGGAAAAAAAAATTGATAAGATTATACTGGATTTTGTTTCGTACGATGGAATGCATTACTTTTACGAGATTTTCAGATTCTACACTGTTCCCTATAATGGTTCTATATACACATTCATGTATCTTTCTTTCAACATATGTCAGTTTATTAACGAAGTTTATGTGCGAGAGTTCTTTTTATTTCATTTCATCGAGGACGACTCGCCGAACTCGACGAATACTCGAAATAAATTCAAATCTTTTGTATTTTGAACAACTACCGTGATTAATTATATATTTTGAAAACTGTAAATATCATTCATTATAATTTTATTTTGACCAAACAAGAACTTTTTCATATATCAGATAGAAAAATTCAATTTTTACGTCGTTTTTATTGGAGGATTAACAAAAAAACGGTGCGGTGTGGCTCGGGTTTGAACTAAACCCAACATCTATCCTGCTTTGTTCACGAACGTTCTTCCAACTAAGCTATGATGCCTATACGCGCGCATTTTCACAAGCTATATCTTCATATCACAAATGCAACTTGATCCACCCACCCCATTCTACAAGTTATACATATATACTCGATTTCATAATCAGCGCAAACAAAAAAATTCCACTAGATTGAATAATGTAACATTATCCGTTCCAGCTGAATAACAAAACCATGCAGTTCAAAATCCGTACCCGAACCGTACCCAGCGGTCACGAGGACTGGCGGCTAATGGACCATTCAACTGATGACAAAAACGCCATGTTTTCAAGCCTGGGGCTGGAGACAAGCGGTCTCTTCCAAGACGGTCGCATACGGCTACGCTGCTTCGCCGAGATAACGGGAGTGTACAAGGCCTCGGCCTCGATCGTCATCACCGAGGACGGGCCCTTCCTTGCCTCGATCACGGGCGACGTATCGCCACGCCGTAAGTATCGCAATAAACCGTATATAGATATACGGAGGCACAGAGTGTGCGGAGGGGGAAAGGGGGGCGCAAAAAGCGTCCGGCTCCGTCTGCCGGCCGTGACTGCGCGTAGAAGCTTGCCCCGATGTGTATAGGGTACATATAGCTTCCCGTAAATTGCCAAATCAATTTGGCGGCGGGCGTTAAATCCACCCTGAAATCTCGGGAGCTCGTTTGATAGCGATAGGGATATCGTTTTTATCTTATATAAGTGAAATGCTCGGGGGATTTTATATTGGGTGCCTCAAGTTTTTTTTTTATGTGGATGTGAATGCTTCATTAGGCAATTTTAATACCAACTGTATCTTGGACTTTATTTATAATTTATGAAAACTATCCAGTAAAAATGAATAAATATTTAATCTTTTACTGGTTCAGATAAAACATTCAAAGTAACAGTTTAAACAAAAACGAAACAAATATCAATTCGAAAAGTTTAGTGCTATTAGACTCAATTAAAAGGTAGAGTACTCGGAGTTCAAAATGCATGTTCATTTGTGAGTTTATATGTTAAAGGATTTCCACGTATTTGTTTATATTGATAAAAAGCAATGGAGATAAATTCCTCCTTTGATATTACGCCACTATACCCTTCCATTCGACACCATTCTATAAATAAAAGTTGCAAACAACATTTTTCATTCCGCTTAAATTCATGACAATTTAAATAAAGCACATTCGCAAAATAGGAATAATCCTATTCTTCTCAGTATACGATTCACGTTAATTAAAATGCATTTGTCACCAGCCCGTTGATGAGTCCATTCCATCCGAGCGTATAAACCGCTCTACAAAATAAAGCTTGAAAAGCGCGCTCGCAGTTGAGGATCGTCCGTTAACACCTGCCCTCCGCTCAAATGAATCATAACAGCCTGAAGCGAGAAAGGAATGGGAGTGTATAGTCACGGAGAGAACGATACCCACACACACACATCCGCTTGCGTACTCGCGCGTATACTGCATAGCGCGATAGCAAAATAAACATCTTTTGATTGACCGTCGGCAATAAACGATCGTCTGGGAGCGCACAACGCCTTTATTGGAGCTATCAAACGCAATTCAGCGACTTTAGCTGGGCGCACAAAGTGCAGACCGCGAAATAAGCGTTTGTCACGCGCCCGCGCGCGCGCGCGTACGTATACGTAGCCATTTGCCGCGCGTGTGCGCTCGCAGTTTTATGAAGCAGGCATTCCTCTTCGTTCGCTCGGAGCTGCAGCAGCGGCGGCAGCAGCAGTGGAACCCCGCGAGCGCAATAAATTACGTGACGAATCTTTATCGCCGAGGCGTGATTAAAGTCCGCTTGTTTAATTCCGATTGTTTTATAGGCGTGCGGCGATTTCCACGTGGGATAACGGCTAGCCATAGCTAGTCGGCCCGCTTTGCACCCCGTTCTCCGCGCTTTTCTTTCCTTTTCTTTCCGCACACAATCGCGCACGCACAGTCACACACATATACGCACACGTATACACCCGTACAATTACGGTTTAAGGTTTTCCAGGCCCGTAATTAATTCGCGAGAAACAGCCGGTCGCATGTGTAGACACGCGACTTTTTTCTTCGACTAGATAGAATCGCGTACTCGCGCGAGCGTGTATACGCTGCGTAATAATGAAGAATTATGCTCGACTTTGTCAGCCCTTGAGCAACAAATCCCGCACGCGCGCGCGTTATGTTCGCGTTTTTTAACGTGGCTTTAATGGATTTAATGTCTGTAATTTTCGGACGTGATTAATTTCATAAATACGTAATTGTTTGTTCAGGCAGCGGAGTTCGGGCGAAAAGTAAAGTTAGAAGTTAAATTCACTTTTAACGGCTTCGAAAAAAGCAGCCGGTCTATTTTTTTAGACTGTGAGAGTTTTTTCAAACGGGAGAAAATGAAAAAAAAAGGTAAATATGCGTGTCGTATAAAAATGCTTTTTTAAAAACAGTATAACTTTTCGAGGCAGTCACGTTAGTCCCATAAGCGCAGTTAATCCACTACCGGTTGGTTATACACTTCAACGTAGGCTTTTGTTCTTTCTGCGAAAAAAGGGGGACACAGAATACGTGGCAATGCGCAAGTTTTTGATCGTCACTTTTGAAAATCAGCGCCATTCAAAATGCAGCGACATGTCACATAGGCGCGAATAAAAGAATGTCCAAGGATATAGATAATATGTATTAAAAAACACAAAGAATTCAGTAAAGACACTTTTTAAATAGTTTTTATTTACATACAACTAAATTTTTTAAAAATGCTTACGGTTTTATAAGTTCTTCATGTTCACGTTGATTACGAATAGGTTCTCTATAAATTTGTTATTTAAGAACACATGGTATCTTATTTTTGGATTTGTTTTAACAAATAACGTCCACTTACAAACAGGGCCGAAAATTATTTCTTGTACGCTCGTGATATGTCATTTAAAATAATTATCTCATAAAAAGGCTTTTCAAATAATGTGCGTCCCGCATAATCAGCGTATATATTTTTCCGAGCGATAAATCTGGAATCACATAAATATATTCAAAACAAATGCATAAAATGGTACGGAGCTTATTCTTTCGCATTAGAATCAATCTACATATTACACGCTCGCCGGGTTTGCCGCTCGCGCGCGCGATACTGGCACGCCGTGTACTTCGGCAATGTGCCATCTATCACGGGACTCGAGCTTCCGCCGTCCCTATATCCCCCTGCTGGAAGCGGGAGAGGATCGCTCTAAACTTTTTAACGATAACCAGTTGACCCATTCGGCAGTGGTACAATGACCGGGAAGAGAGAGAGAGAGAGAGAGAGAGAGAGAGAGAGAGAGAGAGAGAGAGAGAGAGAGGGGATATAGAAGCTAGGAAAGAAAAAGAACGAGAAATACATTAAGGTGCGGATAAATTCGGCGGGACGGTGGAGACGACGATATAGAGGAGAAGAAAGAGAAAGGTAATGGAAGGAGAACGAGAAAGATATGGCGGCGGTCGAAGGAGATGATAACGCCCTCGCCGTCCGAAAACTCGAGTTATTATACCTCGAAACGAGCGATTCTTATCGTGTCCCCCTTATAGCCCCACCCCCCTACTGCTAGCACCGCGCGGCGTCTTCTCCGTCGAACACAACACTATGTGCTATTGTGCTCTCGTTTCAGCTCATTTCCGGTGGCGAATGAGCAGAGACAGAGAGAGAGGGAGCGAGAGAAAGCAGCCCAGTAGAAGTAGGAAACTGAATTTAACGACCCATCTCGCCTACTTTTTGCCTCTCTCTCTCTCCTTCTCTCTCCTCATCGCCAATCTTCCACTCTTTCCATCCCTTGAAAATCGCAAAAAACTTTCTCGGAGCGCTCTTCTGAATCCTGGATGAAATGCTTTTCGTTTGTGTTTCAGTCTAGACTACTACTACTATTACTACTACCACCGCCCCCAGATTTCCCGCTCGTTTTCTGCAGTTTGTTACTGCCTGCGCCTTTTCGCTCTTCGGTTGGGGGAGAATTTTAAAGGCCAGTAACAGTGGCAGCGGCTCCGCGCGAAAAGTGTTTTATAATATATTTTTATTGGCCAACGTAAAGATATTTAAATTAAGTGCGGCCCCAGTAGTTCGCTCTTTCTCTCTCTCTCCACTTACATTACAGCCTCTCCCCGTATCGTAAAACTTTATCGCCGCTAATTTTATGAATATTGACGGCGTAAAAACTTTTTAACTTATGAAACGAATTTTTAATTTTATTCTTTCCTATAAACGGAATTATAAAGTAATGGAATTATTAATCTAGTTAGCGTAGTCGTCGACAGCGGTTGTCGCCGCACCCCGTCGTCTCAATTTGACAACGACGAACAAAAGCCGCTTTCATTAACTACTTTCTTAATGACGTAAACAGACAGCCATAATGTTTAAATGAGTAATAAAAAATTTAGGAAAGGATATTAGCGAATTTAAAAAGAAAAGACTACCACTACCATTAATTTTTCGTAAATTGCACCGAGTGCATTTTAATTGTTTGATTTATGCATTATATTTCGTTCAACTGTTCATTTAATTCATATATTTTACAAACTCTATCGCGCGTTCTGTATTTATAATATTGTTATTACTAGTAGTTGCTCTTACTATAAATTTTCGCTTGGAAAATGCAGTATGATATAATTTGTTAACTAATTTATTTTGGAGTAAATCCAATAAATTAATTTTGAAATAAAATCTGAATCGTAATTTAATGATAAATATTTAAAAATCTTGTAATCTTTTTTGTTTATATAAAATTCAAAATTAACGTCTATTTTAAAAATAGTTTTGAAACCAAATACAGTTGTTTTTTTTATACAAAATGCAGTGTGGTATGCAGAATATATAAAATTACATTAGATTGTCTGTTTACAATATAAATAAGAACTTAAATTTTTTTTTTTAATAGCATGTATGTTTACATCATTGACATTTATGTTTACGAAATGTTCTTTATATTTTGATTAAATAAGTTAAGTTGCAACTTACTTTATCTCTTTAGTATGCGCGCACTTGCGTGTTTATGCATGAGAGTATAATATAACATATTCTTAACGGTGCAAAGATAACAAGGCGACAAAATTGTGCGTAGAACTCAGTGAGCTTGTATTTGTTGGTAAATTAAAAACTATTATAATTTATATCATTGTAGTAAAATTTTATTCATTTCCCAATTTTCTTCATAAACTGTGGATTAGCTTTTATTAGATTTTTCAGTAACGAGAAAACTTGATGAAAACTGCGTTTTTTAACGAGATTCAGTAGAATTACATCGTGGTTACATATGTTTTCTCAAAGAGAAAATTCCTCTGATGTTGAGCCTGAAACTTTGGCATACTGTATAGAGTGAATAAATTTGAGAAAAGTTGAAACTACATATATCTAGAATAATGTATTTTTTAATATGAAATGCATATTTTCCTACAGCGCTTATTATAAGATATTAATTATATACTACATCTGTTAAAATAGCGTAAAATTAGTAAATTAAGCTTTTTTGTAAGCTTCATAATTTAGTGTTAAATTTTCTTATAAACAAGAGAGTCGTTATTTCTTTCATGAAGAGTACAAAGAACGTATCTTTAACGAGAACAAACTTTTAGTCGAGTTTTTTCAGAGTAATGGTGTGTAACGTAAAAATAATTTTTAAATAAAATGAGATCGCCATTACAGATACTATACTTCGATACTTAACTATTTTCATAGCATCATTTTTTATTTTCAAATTTTCGTGAATTATCTTTGCCATTTACTGTGCTCGAACATTTATCTAAAAGTTACTATTGTTTATATATTATTATCTCATTCGAAGTGAAATAAAATTCTCTACACTAGTTATTAAATTATTCATAAAAACGTAAGTTTTTGAAAATATGTTATGTGTCAAAAATTCAAAAATATATCGTGATTAAAATTGATTATAATCGGTGTTACTTTCTCTGTAACCCGTCGTCTATATCCTATTTTTCTATCTCTTCAGTTATTGATTAAGAATCTACTTTTGCTTTGAGTTGTATTTGTAGCACATCTTTCGAAAAAGAATTTTTTAAGAAGAAAGATTTAATGAATCTTAAAATTATCCTGCAACATTTAATATGATATTCTCTTATTATTAGTTATAACTGGAGCGGGCATATTTTTTACATTATGTGTTCAGAATGACAAATTAAAAACAAGATAGTCATAAATTTGTTATGCATAATTTTACAAATAGTTTGTATTGTCGTGCATGGAAAGCAAAAAAAAACAACACATAATACAACAATGAGCAGTCTGATTTATTAAATTCCAAAAGACTGGCTAAAGTCGTTATTTCTGAAAAGATAGGAGGAAAAAGACGAAGAATTACAAATGACAAAGATGAAGCGCACATGCGTACACATAGGAAAAGTCTGGCGAGGATGCGAATTTTTTTTTCTTCTCCGGTCTTACGCGTGTACGAGGATATCGTCCCTATATGAATAAACATAAACAGCTCTCGAGTGGACCAAGTTGTTTCAGCTTGTTCCAACTGTCATAGTCGTTGAATCAACAACAGCAGTAGCATCTCCCTTTCTCCCTCACAAGAAAAATCCTCATAATGAAAATATCTCGACATGACGCAGCAAAAGTCGGCGGGACAACGAAATTCCTTTTGTTGCGATATCAATCACGTGCGCGGGGGTGTAAGTGGAAGCGAGAAGGAAAGGCAGAGAGAGGGGGAGAGCAGGGATTAGTCACAGACAGAGAGAGAGAGAGAGAGAGAGAGAGAGAGCGCGTCGCCCTTCGTAAATTTATTATGTGAATCATGCCAGTGTGCCAGAGCACCGCCCTCCAAATCGAATTAGCCCGACGTTTGGAGTCACGCGTTCGACGAGATAGCGCCTATTCTTCTCCTTCTCTCTCCGTCTCTCTCTCTCTCTCTCTCTCTCTCTCTCTCTCTCTCTCTTTCGTTCTCTCTCGGGCTCTCTTTCGGTTGGCCGCACGCGCACGCTTGGAAAATTCTCCCGGGCTGCGAGTCTTCTATTGGTGGCCGGCCGTTTTGTCAGGGGAGTAATCTCCGTGGCTCGGATTACAACGTCGACAGATTTAAGTGCGTCGCGTTTATTTTGAGGGTTTGCCCGGGTCGCTTCTTTTTTTCCTTCTCTGTCCACCCTTTCTTCCAACTCCGCAAATTGATAAAGCAACTAAAAATATGTTATTTAATAATCAAAGATTGGTGATGAGATTTTCTATTCATGAAATTTTCAAATTTTTCTTGGGTTACAATAATTATAAGACATTTAGAAATTCAAATAAACATGGAACTCTTAATAATAATAAGCCGGAGCGTTAATTGTCGTATTTATATAATAAATATAGTTGACACATCTTTTATACGATGTGCAAGAACCAGGAACCTGCTGTTTAAATGCTTTTTGTACTGTTTTCATTCCTCAAATTTAAAACCAGCATATTTTTAGGGTACATTATCTGCGCATAAAAAGATTTAAAAATATATTAAAATTGTAAAACGATGCGTCATTTAATTTAGAAAAGGTTGAAGTTAGAACGATTTGGAATATGTAACCAATAAAAAAATTTTATTATAAATAATATATTTACAAAATATTTTCATAGCAAATCGCTTGATATATTATGAATATCGTCAGTTCTAAAGGTAAAAAATTCAAAATCTTTTGATTACCCTGGTAGAAAATTAACTATATTTTATAGCTAACGTGTTAATTAAATGGAAGCATTTTTAGCCAAAATCATGATACAAAAGTAATATAATTCATCTAAAAGTCTTACTGTTACTTAAAATACCTATTTAATGAAATGTAAATCCCATAATTTATTTCTGATTGGTAGATAATTATGAAATAATAAACAATGTGTGATTTTAGCCATAAAGTTAACTCAAAAATAGCTAACTTATGGTTAACATCTCCACCAGGGTACATATCGCCATTTAATTAAAAAATAAAAATGGTCCTCGGATGCATATATAATAGTCATAAACACAATCATTAATTCAGTTCCTCGTTCGTACACCAATACAAATAAATATTATGTTTTTGTAAAATAATTATATAAAATTTTTGTAAAAAGTTTGCTACACCTGAATCACATTAAATATTATTATTAAAGAACAGGTCTGCTACTCAAATTATCAATATTGTTAGACTACAGTATATACATCTTGGAAATTGACCATGCTGATATACCTTATGAGAAAATCCCAGAAACTTTTACAATTTATAGTACTCCAAAATTTTAGATTTAAAAGACTATAACTCAAGTTCTTTACAAAGCACATGACTGAACCAAAAAAGAAAATGTTCATTTCTCAATAGAGAAATAAAAAATGATTCAACTTAATGGTAGAGGAATACTTTTTGACGAAAAATTACAAAAAAAAACAAAAAACGAAAAAGTGATCATTTTGAGTATTTTTATGTGTTTCTCGATCTAGAAAAAAAGTCACTTACTATCATTGTCAACTTTTTAGAGCTGTTTCTTTATACCTTTAATTCTTATACTATCTAACTCTATGCTCTTAAGATGGCCAATAGTTGGTACATTTACCTTATAAATTTTAAAAGTTTCTGGGATTTGCTCATATACATATACCCGTAACATGCGAATTTCGTGATAATAAAAGTAATCATCTATCTCGAGAAAATGTTACAGAGTTATATCCTCGTGTGCGGCAACTGCGACCACCGCTACATTGTATTTATTAGCATGGACGTTGTTATTTCAGGCATGTTCGCGCTTGCGCCCGGCGCGCGCAACCCTTGTTCGCTACCGTGTTATCATAGTAATTTAACAACGTGAAATCTGTCTGTGCCTATCTGCTATATACATATATATACGCATAAACACAGCTCGCGCTCGCACAGTTGTACAACAACCGCCGCCGCAACCACTTCGATGCTCAAATATGCGTTCTGCGCGCGCGCGCTCACATGGTTATCGCGCACGGTGCTTTCGCTACGGAACCGCTTTGTCAATCGAGAGGGGGGGGGGGGGAGTATAGCGGGAGAGCGGTAGAGCCGAGGGTGAATCTATTAAATTGCCCCGCCGGCGCGAAATTGGAAAAGTCATGTCCGACGAGAGGAGTGTGTACCGCTCGCGCGCCGCGCTACAAGGAGGCGAGCTGGTGTGTGATTCATTGTCAGCAGTATCCCGGCAAACGATCCGCCGTATGTGTATTATTATATACACAGGGTTATCCCTGTGTGTATACGCATGTGTGTATATATATATATGTGTGTGTGTGTGTGTGTGTGTGTGTGTGTGTGTGTGTGTGTGTATGCGCGCGCATGTATAGATGCGTAAGCACTAAGCGCTGGGGTTGTCTCGTTAGCCTCCCGTTCGCGTGGCTATGATTTATGCGTGCCGCGCGCAAATGCTCGGGGGCGAAAAGCGCGCGGTAGAGACGGAAAATAAAAGTGAGAGGGCTATACGGGAAACCGGCGACGGCTACGGCTACTGGGGTATAGGGATTTCCGCGCCGTCTCGCGTCGGTCAACAGTCCAATAAAATCGGCTCCAGGGCTCCGCTCGCGTATAACGTCTCCTAAGTCCGTCCGTCTCTTATACTCTATTGCCAATACCATTATTCCGTCGTAAAAGCGCGCGTAAAGTCTCGCGCACGCGCGAGACCGATTTAAAAGGCCATTTGCCCGCGCCGCTTCTTTTCGCGCGTGGAACTTACGCACGCTGTGCCGGCTCGATTTTATTCCGTTGTATCGATCGCGCGCGCCTTTGACGCCACACGTTCCCTTCCCGAATACTAGCCTCTTTATTCTATCGCGTAAATAAACGTATAGCCGAGGAGGACCGCGCGCGAGCCACTTTTATTGCGCGCCGATGCTCGCGGACACTTTTATTTTATTCGCGAGCGATACAGCGTCGCGTCGCGCCGGCCTGTCATGTTTTATTCGATAAGGATCTTTTCCCCCCGTATGCATGAATTCCAATTCTGCTTTTAGGATCTTTTGCTTATAAATAGAAATAGAAATCCGGTCGTATAAGTTTTTATACGCTTCTTTCTAGCTGGATACGCGCGCCTGCGTGTGACAGAGACACACTGAAGCGTGCGCACGCCTTAAAATATTTCTATCGACGCGCGGGGGAATTTAAAAATAAAAGGCAGAAAGATAAATTTTTTTTTCTTAGGTTGTTTGCATTGCACGGCTGTACGAGCGTGAAAAAACTGATAAGGAAAAGAGAGTTTTGGGAATTTTTGAATTTCAATTGCCTGTAATAAGTACTTGTTAACGGTAAGTGTAATCTAATGTGTGAATAGTTTAAGAATTGGACGGTCCAGCGTATTTGCATAAGTGAATCTCAGTCCCACACAGGGTTCATAATTTATTAGTGCAAGCACTTGCAATTACCCTGGCCACATTAACAAATGGGTAACATAAAATGAGGAAGCGCGGTGGGAAGTGTAGGGGATATCTTGTTATTGCGGGGAACCCCTTAGTAGCGCAGACTAGAATCTGTCTAATGGAGCTTTACGTAGATAAGCGTCATTTACGCACTCATGGCTTCGCCCTTTGGATTTTATGGCTTTTCTCCCTCTTATAGCTTTTAACCCTCGATTTATTTTGAATTCAATTACCCCCCATTAAAGGGAGTGACATCTAATTTTCAAATGTGAATTCTTAATGCAAGCACAAATAAAGATTATCCTAAACTATATGCGTCTCACATTTAAATGAAATAACTAAATTTATAAGTCTACGCGATAAATATTTATGCGTTTAAAGTTCTAAACTGAGGTAAGTTCGTCTTATGGCGATAGGGCAACTTTTCCAACTTCTTCAACGTGGCTTTACTTCGAAGCTGAGATAATTTTTCGGCAAAACAATTGAAAGCTGGTATCTGAAATAAAAATCATAAAGTTCGAGTAAATAACGGAATTAGTGGCGAAGTAATAACATAAAAATTTAGAGATAGTATTAACAATCAAGATGACAAAGTTGATAAAATGGAAGATATATCAATTAAATTTGTCATATGAGTGCACATACGCTCTTAAATTATGAAACAATGGTATGAGCAATTAGTAGACTATTAAATTTTTTAAATGCACATCAATTAAAATGAAATTAAAAAACTTTGAGAGTTAATGTGATTAATGTCTCATATTTTCGTAGAATTTTTGGCGAACATCTTTCCACTTTATCATTTTCGCCTGTATTTCACGCTAAATTCGCGGTTAATTTAATAGTGTTTTTCGTTGACGAGAATTACGGCAAACATTGTAGTCGTGGCTGAAAAAGTCTCGCAAAATTCTCGGCATCAGCACAAAGTGACTAGAGCAAGAAGGGCAGCAACGTCGCGCGCGGGAGAAACAGAGATGGCCGCAGGAAGGAAGGAGTGGGGGAAGGGGTGAGGCGAAGCCGAGTTTCTTCTTCGTCGAGTAGTAATTTAGTTTTTCCCTCAGCTTGGCTTCTTACTCGCAAATTTAATCGAGAAACTACGTCGTCATCTTTAATGCGATTCTTCGCCAGCTTCCGCAGTTTCTTACTCCGGCGTCTTGCAAAATTATTGACGCGCTAAGCCGAAAAATCCAGCACTTGCATCTGTTTAACTAATTACGAAAAAAAAAAACTTAATCTGCAGTTTTAAAGAGGGAAGTTCTGGCATTTGTAATATAGAATTTCATGAAAATAAATAATTGTAATTATTACAATTATAAGTTATAATGAATATCTGTAGATTTTATCTATCTAAACGTGAACCATTATTATTAAAATAAACATATTGCATAATTGAATTTCTGATTGTAAACATGAATGTAAATATCAATATAATAATTTGGTTCCAACGAAATTATATTTATAGTTATGGATTGTTAATTATAACATTAAACTGTAATGTGAAAATCCTTTGAAGAATGTAACAAATTAATATTATAACGAAATAATATTTCGTTATATAGAAGTATAAATATATATATATTATATATTCCAAATTTCAATTTAAAATGAGAATAAAATTACAAAACATATATAAAAATAACTAATAATTATATGTAAAATTTACTCTGAAAAATAATTTTATTTTGTTTTATCCATTTATAAAAATATGTAAGTAAGAAAATGCTTTGCCTAGAAAATACTGACGGAATATTCCGCGGTAGCATGTATTCCGTCAACTAAGGAAATTCGCCCGAGGACTTTGTAGGTTCGGTATAGAGAGGCCCTTCAAGGTAACGCGCGTAACGTCGCGCGCCGTAATCTCGTCGTTATAGACGCGTCCGAATCGCCGTCGGGCTCCCGATTTACGGGCCTCCGCGGAGGTTTATGATCAGCCGAGAATGACATGGTCGCGCGCGTGCGAGCACTTGCCTGAAATTCGAAAGCACGCATGCGGTGGCTTCTTATATACGACACCGGCAAGAGAGAAAGGGAGGGCGAGAGAGCTTGTATAATACGCGCAGCCACTGCCGTAATCTTACTGTCGCCACTTCGATTGTCCTTGAACGGAAATTTCCCAGAAATTCGAGCGCAGCACCAAGTATATTGCGTGCATAGCCCTTTTTTAAGTTGCAATTTTACGAACGCGGCAGTATAAATTCATAATTTTACATTTTCCTGGAAGAACGACGTGGTAATATTGGCGAAAGGACTCGCTCCTAGTTGTACTTTACGACGTGGTACATATTCTAGCCCCAGCCAAGCATTTTTAATAAAACTTGAATATTGATGTCTGAGCTGAGAATGTTGCTAGCTAAAACTATAAATTTTTTTTATATTTTATAAAAAAAAACATTCATTTTATCTGTATTTTAAAAAATAGAGAAGCGTGACAACGAATTCTCTATTAGAGGATGTATAACTTCTTATTACGAAAACTTTACTTATAGGGAAAAGCTGCGTTGTGATAGCAAGTTTCTAGCACCAGTCAGGAGCACTTCTCGTTTCGATCGAGATATAGAGAAAATAGGTAACTGTAATTAAATTCAGAACACCATTTTATCAAATGTATATCTTGTATGTCATCGATAAAGATTTAAAGTTATTTGTTAAGACTTACAAAAAGCTAATGTTTCTATTTTTCTATTTCAAAGCATCAAAATTTAAGGACCGGTAGTTGTCCCTAATTTATCGAAAAAGCGAATGAAAACCTCACCATATTGAAATTAATAAATTGCATTAATACAAGAAATTACAACCGCAGTATAATACCCAGGTAATTTCCAACTATAAACTGGCAATTTTTCTGAATTGTCAGTTTTTAGTTAATATACGACTAGAAACTGGCAAGTTTTTTTTTTCGATTTCTACTAGGGTATATAGATTTTGTTATACGTATTTTATTAATATTATGTGACATTCCATTTTAAATATTGGTAAATAATTATTGAGTCAGACATATCATTTCCTATCTTTCTAATACTGAACACAGGCCAAAGGATCAAGCGATGTCTCATCTGTGCCATACAATTAATAAAGTTTCGAAATCATAGCATAATACGACTCAAAGAAAGCATTCCGATGCTGCGTATAATGGCCGAGCAATATTCATTCGGTACGCGCCCGCGCCCAAAGAGACGCCGGCGACGTTCTGCGGATGTGTCCGCGCGACAAAGCTGCGCAGCGCGTCGGGCAAAGATTGTATCTCAAATGGTTCATTCCGAGGCACGCCGAACTAGCGCGCGCGTGTGAGCGCAAGCGCTATCTTTGCAGCAGTCATCACGCCAAGCTCACGTACGCGCGCGTGCGCGAAACTGCACAGTCGGAATTGTCACGTCCCAAATAATTCGAACACATTCTGTCCGTGTGACGATATAGAACGGGCACGAGTCGGGGGCTTTTCTCGGGATTTTCCGTCAAAGGGAGAGCCGTTACGACGTTAGATTTGACAGAGCGCGGGATACGAGAAGATATTTCTGCGTGAGGCGAGGCTTGTAGAAGCGCTATATACTCATTATTAAACATTTCCGAGAGATCTCCTTTTGAAGATATTTATGATATTCTGTTATTAATTTTATTAAAAATCACTATTTTTCAATCGATATTTAACTTGAATTAAATATTGCTTCTTTTTAGTAAATTCAGAGTGCTTGTCTTTGTATAACATAAATAACTCCTCGTCTCCGAATCATGAATTTGGCTAAAACTTTGGAAGATTATTTCTTGACCCAAAAAATGGCATCCTGAAGTTTTAGCCAAATCCATGATATGGAGATAGGAAGTTCTCTTTGTAAGTGATATCAGTTTTACGTAATAATTTAATATTTGTATATACATCGATACCACAACTTTTACTGCAATATTATGTGATGCTAGCACAATATGAAGCAAACTTAAAAGTTAAACATTGCTTGGTCGATACGAATGCATAAATATGATAAATAATAGGATATTTAACATTATATTGGGAATATTCAGAATGATTAATCTATTTCTGACTTATCTTAATTACAGCAAAGAACAATATTCATTTTGATATCCAGTTATATGATTTCTCTAGTTATCCTCCCGACTTGCCTTGCCTTGTCTTGTCGAGTCCGAGACTGCAACATCCCAAATCCCCCGAGCAGCAAGCCCTAAAACATTCCGTATAAATAATCCTCTGGAACAAGTATAGTACTGCAGGGAAGCTCGCCCGCCACGAATCTATATGAGTATATTCTCGTGTACACACGTATGTGTATGTATGTATAGGTGTGTGTGTGAGAGTACAGCAAGTAGAGAGAGTATAATTCCAAGCCCGTTTTCTCTCTGTGTTTCCGCAGAATCCGGCGGATGCAGCCCTGTCGCCTCGCCAATGCTGCTGGCGCTAAGTCTTGTCCTGGGCCTACTACTAGGAACCGCTTCGATGAGGTAGTTCCGGTGCGGTGCTACGATGACCACGACGAAGACAGCCATGACTGTACGAGCGACGAAGAAAATGACGAGCCGAGGATGTCCTCTCTGCCTGACCCGATTACATCGTCCATGTAAAACCTAGTAGCCTAGGGCTTCCAGTTATGTATGTTACTATGTACAATGGAGTAGATAGTTGAATGATTTTTATTCGAGTGATGATGAAAAAAGTAATGAAAAAGGGACGAGGTGGGCCGATGGCTATAAAAGCGACGAGTGTTGACGAAAAGAAAGGCGGTGTGCTGATAGAGAGAGAGAGAGAGAGAGAGAGAGAGAGAAATCAGTAACCAACGTAAGATCGCGAATTTATTAAAGGAAAAAAAGAAATAAAGTAACGACGATCCGTGCTAAGATTAAAGGTTAAAATATAATATAAAGATAAGACAATGGAATGACGTACACGTACACAACACAACATGCGAATACGATATACAGTTACTTTTGAACATGTTATCTTTTGATGTAAATTGTTAATAAAACGCGTTTACTTAATGCATTCACATTACGCTACGCAGCTCGGAGTGAACGCTAACACACGATTGTACATTTGTCTCTTTTTATTACGAAACCCCTTCCCTTAAAAATAAATACCTTAATTATTCGGCGCAGGTGTTTCGTTTATGCTACTACTTTTTTTTCATTATGGAATCTATTGTAATAAACAAATTGATCTTTTCGCTCTCAACTGTTTTACTGTTATATTAGGAAAATTTTAATTTATACTAAAGTAAGTTAGCTTTAAGAAGACAATCGATATATTTTTAACGAATATTGTGCAAAAATGTAAAATTAATTACCATGTTTTATTCGATTCTCCTTATATGTTTAGCTTCACTTAGCGGATTCTAATAAATTATTATGCAAATTTTATCAATGATGTTAAATATAAGTCACGTAAAAATATATTTTTTGTTCGAATAAAAGGTATTTTTTGCTTCTTTTGTGACACAAACATCCAATTCAGCCTTTGAAAATATAAATAATTAGGTTCATTAAGGTAAGTGAATTATTATTTCAGTTCTATAATAGAAAATACCTCAAAAAATAAGACATTAAGATCAGTAGTTTTAATAATAAATATTTTTAAGCAGCTACCATGTCAAAGCAATAACATGTGACTATTATGTGGAGGCCCACAAAAATTTAACAAAATTTTGTAGCTAAAATGATTAAGATTTTTTTAGAGCCACATCCGCCGGGGGGGGGGGATTGATTTTTCTGAATATCATATAATATACAAGAAAACTTCCAATAAATGAAAAAATTTAGTGACAAAGGTTTAGAAATCAAAGCTCTTTTTCTCTAGTTTTATTTTCTATTTTTAAAGGTTATGTACGACTTTTCCTGACCGAATGATTTTTCATACTATTTATGTAAAAAAACAATGATATGTCTTTTTGAATAGTTGAATATTTTCTCACGTATTATAATATAAATGTAGAAAAATAAAAGCTGGCCTATCAAACAATTTTGTTTACTTCCGGAATTTAGTTAATTTTCTGTAGATTTTCTCATATATTTAATGGAGTAATAATTACTATCTCAAAGAGTATAATTTTTAAAAATAATTTAAAATAATTTATTAAAAGATATTTGGATATATTTAGTATTGAATATAAAACGAAATTATATTTAAATTTTGGTCATTATGAGATTTTCATATATAATTTTTGATGTTACATATTCAAAATAAGACATTTGACACTTTATAAATATAGTATTAATAGTTAATAGTAATACAAAAAGTATTATTCTATAGAAGCAGAATTCAGAAAATAAATTTCATAAGTACACAATGGCATCAGGAATCAAATCCGAGGCGCCCGGACTAACCCTGACCTCCATCCCATTATACCCCTCACCCGAAAAACGAGCTATCAGTTTCTTTTCCGCTGCCGGTGGTGAGCGTGACCCTAGGAGAAGGCGCGTCACTTCTCAGGAAGAGCAACTGACTGCGGGAGACGCGTAGACACACGCCATCAAATATGTTCTACGTGAAAGTATCTCCGTTCAGTGCGAGAAGTCTCCTTTTCGACTGGATTTGAAAAACAATTTCCAAAAGTATGCGATGGCATCGGGAATCGAACTCCCGGACGGAAGTCGAGCGTCCCCTGGGCTACCGATCGCACTGCTCCCTGGCCTTCTAGTAAGTCTCATTATCTGGAATGCCGGTCATGCAGATCTCTTTCCTGTATATGTAAACGTATCTATGATTAAGTTATTCATTATAATTCTTATGTCAATTCTCATTCATGGACACTAGCAATTTAGTAAAATTATAAATACATACCAAATTTTGTGAAAAACAATATAAATTATCTATTTAGGATAAGAAACGTAATTACTGATTGATTATAAAATTATTCAAAATAAACTTTTTCTAGAAATCTTTTAATGAGTATAATGTGAAAAATTACAAGACTGAAGTAGATGTACTCATTCATCACATCTTGGAACATCCTTACTAATAAAGCTCGTAGTGTATAATTACATGCGCTGCATTAATTAGCACGTTCATTAGCTTTGATGTACGTATTACTTTTGATACACGATGCACTGCTAGCCACTACTTTTACGATATTCAAATTTTCTATCATTACTGTGAACTCTTAATAGCACAGAGTTTGATTACTGTGCACAAATTACATTATTTTTTTATATGATCTGAGTATGTACACTGATCCCTTCTTATTAATTACTGATTTCTCCACTAATAAATTTTATAAAGATCAAACGTTAATTAATTGGGTCACACTAAAATTTCATCTATGGATATCCATAATAAAACTGTTATAAAACAACAACTAAAATAAAGATAAATGTATACATAAATTTCAAAACTTCTTTTTCACCGTCACAATTCTCTGTCTGCGAGAAGTCAATTTAAAAAAACGTACTGTTACGAGCGAGCTCATCGCAAGTTTCAATAATAAATAGTGACAGACCCAGGCTTGAACAAGAGCCGTCAACTCGCGAGTCAGAGACACTACCGACTAGCCAATATTAACTATACTATAATATTGTAATTTTACTCCTTGCCTCTTCTTATTATGCATATTCATACGAATAGTCATCCGTAACAGTAATTAGATTTTCTATTTTTGTATTTGCACAAACAATAAAAATTTATTGTAAAATTATCGTTAACAAGTTAGCAATTTTTATAAAATCTATATGAGGAAATCTACGGAACCTTTAACTGTTGCGATACTTTTTTAAAAGTAATTTATGGCTGTTATTAGCGAAGCGTGCGAAGCACATAAATGAGACAGGGTGCAAAATCTTCAATTTTTACAGAGAAAACCAGTCCTCTAATCCATATTTGTGTGTCATGCATGCTTAAGTCTGAGGATGTACAAAACTGTCTAAAAAAGACGTGGAAAGCGGTCCTATCGCGTGCAGGAGGGGGGGGGGGGCGCACCCCCTAGTTACTATTGCTTTCTCAAACAGAAAGCTTTGTAACGGTGAAATTTTTCGACTCGGAGATTTCGATGATTTCCGATATATTCAGACTCTCAGAGTTGAAATATATGCGTGTTTTAGAAAATATGTGTGTGTGTGTGTGTGTGTGTGTGTGTGTGTGTGTGTGTGTGTGTGTGTGTGTGTCTGTGTGTGTGTGTGTGTGGATGCGTGCGTGCATGTGTGTGTGTGTGTGTGTGTGTGGGTGTGTGCGCGCACGTGTGTGTGTGTGTGTGTGTGTGTGTGTGTGTGTAATAAATTTGTTGGCACCATATGGAAAAAATTTCCTATGGAGTGACTACCGCAGCACCATGAGTGACTATAGAATATCTCGCATATATAGTACACTTCTCTTTAGAGCAAGGACTCCACGCCTTTGGTATACTCACTGTACCAATCTGACACAACAGCTACGGAACTCGGTTAGTGTAGCGGTTCCTAACCTCGCTCTCGCGGGGATTGGTGCACTGAGTGCGAGAAATGGCAGAGATACTATTGAAAAGTGTGAGGGCGCTGCCGCAGCAGATATAGACTAGTCCCAGCAGGAAATTCTTTTCCGTGCATAAGTAACTCTAAACTGGCTCACCGAAAATCGGGCTGATCGCGAGCACGGCGGAGATAGCTGACACACCTGACAGCCACCGCGCGGGCCATGCATGCATGCCACTGCAGTGTCGACGCGCTTTCCCGCGGTGGATGGCGGCGCAGACGGCGAGCCTGATTATGTGGGAACTTTTATCCGTGTACCGACCCCAATGTTTTTAATTAAATATTAATTGTTATAAGCTTTTTCTTTAATTCTGAGTGTGGACGCAAAAAGGCAAACTTATTATCTAATTCTCGGCCAAATTTCAGATAAAGCTATTGGAAAATAAAGCCGAAATTTGAAAAATTGCAACGTTGCATAATATCATACACGGAGAAAAATGTTATAATAAATTTTATTATAAAATGTGAGAAAAATTACTATATTTTATAGGACCGGTGTGACATATCGAAATTATAATAATTTTTGCTACACAACATAGTAATTTTTATGGCTGACTAAATTTCAAAAAATTAATTTTTTTTTCATTTTTTGAACTATTTTTGCATTTTAATAGAATACTTAATGTGAAACTAAATTTAAAATTAGAAATAAAATTTTTTTTTACGACGGCCTTGACTTAGGGCTAATGTCAGGGCCTTATCCGATACCTTAAAATAATCATAAGGTCCTGACATGGCACCTGGTGAGGCCCTTAACAAGTCGCGTAATGGGGCGCACCTCCGGCCCTGGCGGGCTTTCCCGGACATAGCTCGTATTTTTCACTGTTTGGTAATTTACTGCTTTAAATAATGCACAGCTTTGTAAGCGTTGCAAGTTATCTAAAATAATTCAATAAACTTTTTCAAATAACACAGATGTGTTACTCTGTAGTAATGACATTAACGTAAAAAATGAAACAAAATTATTTTTAACCTACTAAATCCAGACATGTCATTACAATATCAAGGCTTGATCAGGGCTTCGTAATGCGTACCGTCTGATGGATACATATCAGGGCCAGACGAGGGCCATTCACGTAGCCCTAGTTTAATATCTAAATATTTTTGTAAGGCGATTTTCAGGCAAATTAAGGTCTTATCAGTCCGGACCGGGGCCATACCAGCACCGCGTTACGCGCCTTGCTGGGGGCCCTTACGGCAAACCTAGTTAGGCCCTTACGTTTACGCAGGGCTAGCCCTATTCATTTTCCGTTCGGGGGTTGGGATCGATCCTGGGACCCTCAGCATGGTAATCGGATGCGCTAACCACTTACCCAAGTAGGATTCTTGAGTACAAAATTTTGGAACTGACATATGTCAAACCCCTGGTTACAAAATCTCTTAAATGATAATATTGAATAACTACAATTACATAAAAAATACTCATCATCAATGTACATAATAAAAAATAAAATGATTGAATCGAGATTTTCAAAGTTTTGTTTACTTAAAAGCAAGGCCAAGTGAAATTGCAATGGAGTACATAACCTCAATTAGACCATGTGCACGACATGACGTACGCAGAAAGTACTATAGTTGTGGCAACTTTTACTATATTGGATAACAAAATTTCTTATGACGGGTGGCTAAAATTAAAAGAATATATTTCAAATTTTACTATATCGCAGTTTTTGCTATGTCGTATAGCAATTTTTTCTTTTATGTCGTAATACTTTTTAACCAACACTGTAATAAAAATTACTAAAAATGTTGTAATTATTCATATAGTTATAACAAAAATGCAGCATACAGTGGAAATGTCACACTTTTCCTATACTGTATAATAATTTTTATTATACTTATAATAAAATTTATTATAACATTTTTCTCCGTGTATTAACGGCAAAATACGACATCTGGCAGTTTTTCAAATTTCGTCTTCATTTTTCAATAGATTTATCTGAAATTTGACTGAGAATTAAATAATAAGTTTGCCTTTGTGCGTCCACATTCAGAATTAAAGAAAAAGCTTATAACAATTAATATTTAAGTAGCAAGTTCGGGCGCGCTGCACGCGCTCTTCCTTTGCCTTGATTATTCCTATATAATTAATATTGAAATATTATAAATTTAAAATTTATTCTCCTTTTTAACACCCGCAAATTTATCCAATATTTTTTATTGAAACTTAGATTGTATTTATTTTAGTTTATTCATACAATACAAAAATTTGGAATATTATTTGTAGAAAAGAAAAAATTCTCAACGAGTTATTCATTAAAATTAAAAATTTCGTTTTATTTTATAAAAACTATTTAAACAAAATGGTAAATGAATGTTTTATACATATTAAAAGTTTAAACATTTTGAGGTTAAATATATTTTTGTAAAAATTTTTATATCATAACACTTCTTTTGTTTTTTAAATATCATATTTGCTCTTTTTCCGAACCTTTCGTTAACCGTTAGCTTACATTTGTTGTAATCGTTGGCTAAAAAAATTATCGTACAATTATTTTATCAGTCATTTTCGTTAGTTTATTTTCTATCAGGATGTTAATACCCTAAATTTTTTAATTTGCAATTTAATAATTACGATTTTACTTCGTAAATGTTATTAAATATAATTTTTATGTATATTTTTGAATAATGTATTTATACAAAATTATATATGCAGAAAGAATACAATTTTATATTAAACTATAGATTTAAACAAATTATTTGATGTGATTTAACTATTCTCTTTGAGAAAGCATTCTGCTAAAGCAGTTAACAGCAGTTTTTCTGTTAACATTTTTTAAAGTTCTCTGTAAAGTTCTTTCAGAATAAATAATTACCGTTTACATTACCAATATCCATGGCTTTATTTTACACTGACACTACATTACAATATATTATTAAAGTATTACTATATTAAACACCATAAATATGTGTCTCTGTATTTATTATTAGAGTAAATTCTTAACATAGTATACAATGAAATATTTATATCACTCAAATGTCAGAACAATACCAAAGCTATCGAAAGATATCTCTTTCCTTTACCACTTTTCCATCTATCTCTTTCTCGCCTCTTGTATCGGCGCATGAACTAGCCATAACTTTATTTTATCCTCAGCGGAGGTTATATCCAGATTTATTGGCCGTTCGCTGGACACGTTATTCTACAGTGTTATTTATCGGAAAGAGAGCAAAGTGGAGTGAGAAGTGTAGCAAAGATAGATATAGATTATGTGTGTATAAGTATAGGTTGTGAAAGATTAAAACCTTTTTGCATGGGGTTCCATATTTTGTTGTGCAATCCGGAATAAATGATTAAAAACAACAATAACAATTGTCTAATAAATAGCTATTTATTATTTTAGTTAGCAAAAATTAATAGTGAAATTACAATTGACTCCTCGATTGATAGTACGCTCGTTATATCGATATTTGAATAAGTTCACTATCTGTTTATAACATAACCTTCACTGGATTTAATGAAAATTATGCCCTCGTTTGTCGACCGGGACAGACGTCGCTTTTTTATGAACAACAAAATTGGATTCAAGATGATTGCGATAATGAGTCAAGATTATCTTAAGAAAGAATTTTATTTAGTGCACTTCTATATGTAGATCAGTTCGTCGTACTTAGGAAACGCTGAGCACGGGCAATCTGCTGCACGTGGACTTCCGAGCATTCGATGAAAATCATATATAAAATGGACGATATTCGAAAAATTACTGAGGTAATTTAGCGTTTAAATTCGTTTTAATTGATATGTCACAGGACGTAACATTGTTATTAGTTTTCATATAAACTTATTACTTTTTTGAGCCAAAAACAAATTGATTGGTTCATCGAACCTTTCTCAAAGTAGATGTTTAACATATAAAAAAGTGCTTAAATCTAAACAGGAATCGTCGAAAGAGACAATATGCAGACATCATTCTAATAAACATTAAATAGAAACTTTAAATAAAATTTACCTAAGACATTTTTGAACTTTGGTGTGTATTCCTGAATACCCTTTCAAGATAGCACACAATAGACACTTGTGACTTACAATCAGATCCATAATAACATATTAAATAGCTGTCATTAGAATTATTACAAAAAATACATAACAGCAGATAAGTCAACAAAACGGTATTTCTTGTAGCAGTTGGCATGCAAAAACTGTCAATTCGTAGAATCATTTAGTTCATCTACTTGCCACTAGATGGACAAATCATAATTACTATACAAAGATTTATCACTTCGAATGTATATTGTTCTGTTCACACTACAAGTTTTTCGTGTGATACACATTTTTTTATTTATCATATTATGCTGAGAAAAAATCTGTTTGAATTATCCTCATGAGCCCATTAGACAGTGCAAAGAGAAAAATGCAAAGTTTCTAATATTTTTTATTAATTTTAAAAACCATTTTAATTTAAAACCGCTGCGAATTCATTGATACTGGCTTCCGCAAACATAATTTGATTATTCCTCATATTAATTTTCAATTCCAAACATTTTTTTTATCATGTTTGTTTATAGTGTGCGAAATTTCTGATTTATCTAATTTGACTCAACGCATGTAAAGCTTGCAATTCACATGTATATTAGAAAACATAAACACATTTAAAAAAACAATGAAAATTGGCTTTTTCAAGCAAATATTTAACGAAAATTCAAAACTTTTAATATCAATTATTAACATTATTGCAATGCACTCTCTATCGCTCTTACACAAAGTTATTTGCCTCTACCTTACCGAGAAAATCACTCATTTCTGATCTTATAATTCAAATCCTTTCTAACAGAAAACTCAAAATGGAAAAGAAACGTAGTTAATTGAAAGTTTATTCAGACATTTTATAAAATTCTAAAATACTAGTTCTATGATATAAAAAATTCGATAAACTAAAATTAAAAAACATACTTTTACCCATAAAACCAAATAAAATAAAAGAAAGTATGCTCAAAAACCAAAACAAGCTTTATTCTATTGAAAATCGTTCCACGCTATCTCGAGATTTTGTCTGTATACTACTACTACTACTACTACTACTACTACTACTACTACTACTACTACTGCTACTGCTACTATACAATAGAAGTGACTTTTCAAGATCGAAAGAATCGAGATTCCTAAGTGATGTTGGAATTTGCTCTCATCCTAGAAAAATGAATATTACCTACATGACTACTCAAAAGAGCTGAGTAACGAAGCAAAACTATTCATCCACCAAACAATATCAAGAAAAGAAGAGGACATAAGGAAACAAATACTAACAAGGAGAGTGCACACTCTCCGGGAAACGGTTTGCAGCGGGCATTTGAGATTCGATTTCTGGTATCTAGAAATGAAGCTCAGTGTTTCTAATTCCAGCTCATAGGCCCTTTTTCTTGAGATATGGGCAATCAAATATCCTGTATTTCGTTAAAAAATGAGGTCTCTTCTATTGACTGTTGCATTGCAAGTATTTATGATACGAAAACGAGCAAAAAAGATGATAAAAATTTACAGCAAAAATTAAAATTTAAGCACTGATTCATTTGAAAAATATTGATTTTTCAGGAAATTATGAGCAATCAAAGATAGTGTAAGAAAACGGTCAAAAATTTGTCTTCATTTTAAGCAGTTCAATGGATCGTATTTTGAACCATTTTTTACGCTACCTTTGATTGCTTACAATTTCCTGATAAATCAATATTTTTCAAACAAATCAGATTAAATTTTAGGTCTTGCTGTCTATTTTTATAATCTTTTGCTTCCTTAAAGAGGAATCTTTGTAACGGTGAAAAAAATTTTTGAAACAAAAAATGTTCAAAAACATGTTTTAAGACTTTTGACGCTGCAATCCGTTGTTTTTGATAAAAAAAATTTCGTGTGCGTGCGTGCGTGCGTGCGTGCGTGCGTGCGTGCGTGTGTGTGTGTGTGTGTGTGTGTGTGTGTGTGTGTGTGTGTGTGTGTGTGTGTGTGTGTAGGCGATAACTTTTAAACCGATCGACCGATTTACATCGGACAAAGCTTCTTCTCTTCGCTTCGGAGGAGAATAGAGAGAGTATAACCTACTTTTTGATTTTATCAAGTTTCTTTTTTTTTATAACCAAAAAATGATTTTGAATTTTTCATTTTTTTGATTTTTTAATTTGTTACAGCTAGTATTACTTAATAAAATAAATTTTTCTTAAAAGGTCGTTAAATTACCTACAATTTCCTTTTTTTTAATTTAAATTATCTTTAGCCTGTGATTTATTATTAATGAAAATATAGTTTATAATTATTTAATTAATATTTCAAAAACTTTTTCATTTATCCACTCAAAATTTTTATCCCTTATTACACTTATCGAGTACAACATTGTGTTAAAATTTGAAGAGGTTATCTTGATTTGTTTCCGAGAAAAAAATTATTTTTGAAAACAAGTGTGTTTTCTGTCATTTACGATAATAGCAGTAAAAGTCAATGAATCGTTTTGAAATTTAGCAGAGAATTAGCTTTTTTATATCTAAGGATTTAGTTCTTTTCCCAAAAAAATCTGACTGTTATGACTAAAGATATTTGAGGTTAACATTTTTTTATAAATTTCTTATATTTGCATTTTTAAAAAGAATATTCGATTGATTGACTCAAAATTTTTACCACTTATTACATTTATCGAGTACAACATTGTGTTAAAATTTCAAGAGGTTATGTTGATTTGTTTCCGAGAAAAAAATTATTTTTGAAAACAAGTGCGTTTTCTTGACTGGCAGCAAGTCATGCGGTCTATACGAATGTATTTTAATTCGTGTAAATGGTTTTTTGTTGACCATTTCATCGTCTCTGATGAGGATCACAGTGAAGTGATCGAAACGTCCGCAAAAAAATCACACACTTGAGTGTTTTTATTTTTGCCTCCTTCCTCATAATTAATGGACAGTGCGACCAGTCATCTCAACATACGATATTTAAAAAGATAAAGCGATTCAGACGAAAAATATAAAATTAAGTAAGGGAAATGAATTGGTTATAAATTGTGTAAATGAAGAGCGTGGCCAAAGCAGTTAAAGTTTTAAGTACTGAAATAGCTGGCAAATTAAAAAAAAAAATAATTAAAAAAATTTAGCGGATTTAGCAAAAAATGTGACGTTCTACATACATACAAAAATATGAAAACCAATCTACAAACAGTAATTCTGGATGTACCCGCAGATATTTATAAATATTAGTGTAGGAGCCAGAGGGGTTCCCGTAGCCTTTTCAAAAGACAAGCTGACACCAAGTGTTTTTTTATGTATTTTTTCATGCTGAATCCGAATTTCGATGGTGGATTGTTGAAAAAATCCGTCTTTATGTGTTATAAACAATTTATTGCAAAAATATTAAATTTTCGACTTTTTTATAATAAAAACCGCTGCCAATTCATTGGCACGTAGCTTCCTCAACCGTAATTTGTTGATTCCTTTAATTAATTTTTATAACAAAATTTATAATTTTTTAAAAAATTTATTGCATAATTATAATTAAAATTAATATATGAATATTAAAAATTGTTAATTTTAAAATTTATTTATTTATTTATTATTTATTTATATCAAATTTATATAAATTTTGAGCTGATAAATAAAGTTATCATTTGAAATAGAAGTAAAATATCTATATTTTATAATAAAACAAATACCTATCACGGTTGTTTTGTTATTAACAAAAACGTGTTTTTTTTATATTTCATAATTCATATTTTTTAAGAAAAAAAAAATTTATAGCTATCATTGTTCTTTTGTTATTAACAAAAACGTGTTTTTTTAAAAAAGTTCATAACTCACAAATAAATTATAATAATGCAGAATATAATGCATTCATAATGAATAATTCATAATTATAATAGATTATAATAGATATAATTTTAAAACATTTTAATTCATTTTGTTGGTTGGTTTTTAAAAATTAAAAAAAAATCATCGAATGCCTACTCAATGACGTTTCCTCATTCCACACCACCTAGCGGTAGATATTACTGCGCGTTTTTTAAAAATAAAATATAAATCTTTTTTAATTTAGAGATTAAATTATTTTTTGTAACACATGAATGATTTTCTGCGTTTTCCTACATAATAGTATATTATGCACCAAGGGAATAAAGTGGGCTGTGTGCTCCCTGCGCGAGAGTTGTCGCCTGAGCGAAGCGAGGGCGACAAACGCGCAGGTTCGCACAACCCACTATATTCACGAGTGCAATATATGACTTTTTAACAGAACTATCATACAGTTCGTACTCGTTTCCCGCTGAAAAGGGAAAAAAGGCTGCATATTGATTCCCTAACCTCACTCTCGTTTCCAGCGCAACGCAATATTTGTGCCCGAGCCGAAGGCGAGGGCACATGTGCGTGGCGCTGGGGACTAGAGTCGGGGTAGGGAACGAACGTAGCACTTTTTTCCCACTTCAGCGGGAATAAAGTACGTACTTTATGATCGAGTGTGTTAAAAAAATATGTTCTAAAAAGTGACTTTTTTTACCTATCGTGTAAATAAATTCATTCTCTCCCTCTGCTCTAAAATTATGTAAAATCGCGAAAATGAATTTAGCCTTGCTTTTTAGGTTCAAAAACGCATAAAATGGAGTTATGAGTTTTAAAAAAAAAACACGTTTTTGTTTTTGATGATAACTAAAGAACCGTGATAGATAGAAAATTAATTTTTTTAGAAAATATAGGTATTTTAATTCTCTTTCGAATGCTACCCACCCCATCCAGATACATAGAGTCGTTCTCGAGAAATTACGATTTTTAAAAAATGTAAAAAAATTTTTAACCTCAAATATCTCTGAAATTTATGGACCAATCATTTTGCCCAAAGAACTCGACCGAGAACTATAAAAAATCTACCTCTAAAAGGAATTTTGAAGCAATTAAGTCAATTTTACTCTTGTAATCGTTGGACATACAAAACTGATTTTTTTCATTTTTCAATTTTTTACTCAAAATTTAGCCTACAGAATGTATTCAAATTTTAACAGAATATAGCTATTTATATTCTGTATTATCACGATTTTTCTCAAAAAATTGACCGTTAAGTTTAGGAGTTATAAGCTTCTAAATAAAAAACACGTTTTTGTTAATAACAAAAGAGCCGTGATAGCTAGAAACTTTTTTTTAGAAAATATAGGTATTTTAATTCTCTTTCGAACGCTACCCATCAAATTCGAATAACTCGATCCTATCATTAAAAACAATCAAAAAACAGTTTTGAGAAAATCGAAAATTTGAAAAAAAACAAAAACGGATCACCCCAATCAAAAAACGGATTTTTGACCCGCCATCACGCAAAAAAAACAAAAAGAATGAGACCTGTCCGGTCAAAATCGACCGAGTAGAAGCTGAGATCCAGGCGTACACACACACACACACACACACACACACACACACACACACACACACACACACACACACACATACATCCATACAGACATTTTTCAAAAACCATGTATTTTGATTCTTAACACCTCGGAACACAATTATAACATGTTTTTACAACAACTCAAAAATTTACTATCACAAAGCTTCCTCTAGGAGGAAGCAAAAATATTAGTGAACCCATAATATACTAATATAAGAATACTATCGTATTCTTCAGGTCATTTTAAACAAAAAAGTCTCTTACAAGTTTTGCGTAAAAGTGCATCCCAAAGCCGTAAACAATTCTCAAAGTTTGAAAAAACGCACTGATGTCGGGCGCCGTCGCCGCCAAATTGTATGCACGCGCTCATTTTCTTAAACTTCGAGAATTTTTTGCGGCTTTGGAATGCACTTTCACGAATAACTTGTAGGAGACTCTTTTGTTTAAAGTGATCTGAAGAATATGATAGTATTTTTTTTTATTACAAAAAAGTCGAAAATTTAATATTTTTGCAATAAATTATTTATAACAAATAAAGACGGATTTTTTCAACAATCCACCATCGAAATTCGGACTCAGCATGAAAAAATATATAAAAAAACACTTGGTGTTAGCTTGCCTTTTGAAAAGGTTACGGGAACCCCCTGCGGTCGTATTCTCAAAAAAACTCACCGGTGAGAAATGAATTGAGGAGAACGCACTGAAAATAGGGATGTGCGCATGCGCGAGCAGAATGTTTTTAGATTTTCTAGTACTTTTTCGGTGAGATAAACCGTGTGAGTTTAGTGAGACGATGAGTTGAGTAAGAACTCCTCCTTTCCTATCGTGCTTTTTTTCTCACTTGATAGAGGAGTTGATGAGTTGCATGAAATGAGACAGGAGTTGGGGAGTTGCAAATATTAAATGAGTTGTCTTAAAATATTTTTGAGCGAAATTCAAAATTTATCCGTACGGATCATATTTAACTATTTTTAAGTTTAGATACTGACATATTTTAAGGAGGATCTTAATATTATTATTAATATTAATATTATTTTTGGGTAATTATGTAATTATTTAATTAATATTTATAATTTTACGACAATAATTAATAAATTAATATGACTTTTGTTTTTCGTTAAGTTAAAATATTTATTAATATAATTAATACGATAGGGTAGTGGCACTAGTGGTCGGACACTTAAGGATATCTTTTGACTTTCACGTAAAATCTAAATTAAGGGGTTATATCTGGTTGGAATTTTTTTTTTTTCCATTTTTTTTTTATTGGCTTAAAGTATGGTAAAACATCCCTAGATTTATGATCAATAATGTCCAAACATGAAAGAAACTCAGACAAATTTTAAAAATCAATTTTTCCAAAGCAATTCTGAGGTGAAAAATGAAGAAATTTCGTCTATTTCGTTGACGGTGCATTTTTGAATCTCTTTCCGATGTTACAAAATCAACTAGACGCAGTCTTATTTCGGCGAGAAAAAAGCTGGAGGACGAAAATACGACCTTAGAAGGACAATTATATGGTGCTGGGATAGCAGAGTAAAGGTAAAAAAATTATTACGGCCCTCATTACGATTTCACAAAATTATAAAGTTTTCAAATTTCAAGTGCGTTTATCTCAAAACCAAGTTTTCAAAATCGGCACGCAGTAAAACTCGATGAGTTTTCATCCGATTGATTTGAAATTTTAACTGTAGCTTCTTCATTAGATTATCTGTTTAAGTACACACGATTTCAACGATCGATAAACAATTAAAAAAGTTATAAACAATTTAAGTCGATTTTTTCGTCGAAAACGCAACTTTTTGTTTGAACAACCGCCATTTTGCGAAAAAATTCCTAAAAATATAATCGTGTGTACTTCAACCGCAAAACTCATGTATATATCAAAAAATTTTTTTTTATTGTTCCAGATGGTGATCCAGAGGACTTCTACTGCGTGCCGCAGAGATACTTTTTCAAATACTGCTTTACATTTATTGACAAATAGCCGCCATTTTGTAAATTTTCACCAATAAAAAAATTTTTTTATATTCCCAAAAAAGAGTTGCTTAACCGATTCATATATTATTTATTTATGCTAATTTAAAAACGAGCTCAAAAAAAATATGAAAAAAGGCCTTTTTTTTTGAGCTCCAACCAGATATAACCCCTTAATAAATTTAATATTTTTAAAAAAATAACTGGGCCATTCTCTTGTAAAATTATCCATCTTTCTATTCACTTTGTTTACAATATCATCAATTTCATTAGTAGTCGGACACTTTTGCTAATAGTCGGACATACATTGCGTTAGTAGTCGGATTATGATTTTACATAGGAATAATACATCTTTATGGATGCAAAAACAATACAGGTTGATTAAGTCGTTTAAACATTTTGTATATATGAAATCTTTCTTAAAATATAAAATGGACTAAATACTACCATCTAAAATAAAAACAAAAATAATTAATGATTTAAAATACATTATTCGGAATAAAATACTCAAATAATTACGAATTACAAATTACGTACTTGTTATACAATGTAATTTATAAAAAATAATGATAATCGTATCTAATTACGAATATAACCTTGTAAAATTGACATTAAACGAGTTTTTATACGTTTAAAAATCATAATCATGTATAGCTACTTGTCCGACTTCAAAATTTTTGTCAAAATTTACGAGTTAGTAGTCGGACACGTTTAGATAGATAATAAAAATGAAAAAATGATAATTTTACCACAGTAGTTAGTTTATTTAATCCATTCTATATTCAGTAAAACTATTTATAAATATGCAATTTAATTTTTTTTATTCAAATACAAGATTCTTGTAGGGGAGAGTGGGGCATGATGGGAACCCTTGACATTAGTTAATCACATTTAATTATGCGATAAGTATGAGCACTTATGAATGAGATAATTGTCTAAAAGAACTTTTCAAGAACATAACATTCATCTGTAAATGTTGATATTTTTCATATTATTTAAACCAGAAAGTAAAATGAGACCGAGTTAAAAAAATCCATGACACCCCACTACTGGGGCGGGTTGGGTTTCAAGGTGGGGCATGATAGGTTGAGGGTGGGACGTGATGAGTTGAGGATAAGGCGTAATAGGTACACCCAGTGGACATTGATTCGCGTGGAACGTGCCCCCTCAGTTTCAAAATCCTACAATCCTATTAGCCAATTCAAGTGTAACCATTAACCTTACATTGGAATTGTCCAATGGGATTCAAGCATTTTAAAACTGAGGAGGCACGTTCCACGTGAATTACTGTCCACTGGGTGTACAAGGGTATAATTTTGGGCTTCATTTGATTAGTAATATATGAAATATAAATTAAAGTAATAATCATACCTCTTTTTCATTTTATTCAATTGAACATTAACATTTTCACTTTTTCATCAGTGTTTTTATGTCATTTGTACACTATTAGAAAACTTCCATGTATATAGTTATATTGTGTTTACATTTTGCGTTTCTAAATATACACATAGTATACCTATATATATGGAAGTTTTCTGACAGTGTAGGTGCTTCGTGATAAAATTAGAATAATTATATATTTAACGCACTAAAAACGAGTATTACAGTTTAGAACATAAAGCAATTTTTCTCAAAACGAAATTCACGGAGTGTAACTCTTTAACTTTAGTAAGTTGGCGAGTGTAGTTTAAGGTTAAGCCGGCACGGATAGCCTGTTATTGCAGCCCGTGATGCCCCACCTTTGAAAACCTATCGTGCCCCACCTAGCAGATTTCTTTTAATCGATGATTTTGAATAAATGAAGGCTGTATTAAAAATAATCTAACTATAATTTTAAAGTAGAAGAACTATACTTTTAATTAATACCAACGAGAATGACGTAAGATAAAGTATTTTGTATGTATTCCGCATTTTAAGCACCTTAAGAAATCGTACTCTCATACCTCGAAATTTCTTCAGGATATTTACAATTACATAATTTTTCCAAAATAATTCTTTTTCTTTGCGAAAAATTATTTGTTGTTTTTTGTTTGAAATGGTACAAAAATTTACAATTAAAAGCATTTTGTTTATTTATGAAACGAGTACCCGTTCAACCCGCCTATCCCGTTGTGCCCCACTCTCTCCTACAAACTTATTTTAACAGGTATGCTAAGAAAACAACAATTTTCATTCTCGACTCGTACTCGCAAAAAAGCTCCCATTAAAAAATAATAATATTCAGCGTTTTATTTATATGCATATGAATTACTATTCTCCATACCTGTAATTTTTACATCCATCTTTTACTTACTGTGTTGCAGACTGCAACATTTATTTATATTTATTTGAAATTAAAAGTGTCCGACTTCTAGTGGATGGCCGACCACTCGTGCCACTACCCTATATTAATTACTATATTAGTACGTTTTATTTAACTCTAGTATTAAAAATGATCCTGTAAATTTTAACATTCATCAGTTTATAAGCATCAGTTCCTTACTGTGCACGTCTGCATAAGAAAACTCCCTTTTTGCGTGGACTCCGCATCCCCTAGACTATAATTTGAGTTTAAGAATATTTCTTCAATAAAAAAAAAAATCGCTTACTGTCATGGGTCTCTGTGTGCCTTCTTCCTCTACGTGGGGAAGTCGCTTCTCCGGACATATTTTTTTGTTTATAAATTTTCTACTTTGTAGAAATTGTTAAGTAGGTTTACTCTTTTGGAAAAGAGTAAAATGCATTTTTACTATTTTATAGAAGAGTAGATTTTCTGTATTCTAAGTACATTTTTTGCCAATGTTTACTCTTTTAGGTTCTGAGTATAGGGTTTTTGATTTGTGACTTTTTTTCATTTTTTATTGAAAGATTTTTTTCGATCCTTGGGGGCAGGAGGGGGTGGGGGTGGACGATCACCGAAATATCATATCAAAGTTGTTGAAGGTTAGAGTGGTGTAAAGTGCAGTTTAATTCGCGGTTTTTCCCGCGAAAGTATTCAAAGCCAATGTTTTTTTAGGCGGTAGTAGTATTCTCCCAACTCCTAAACTCACCATCTCACCAACTCACTTCTCACCGGTGAGTTAGCTTCAGAATAAGGACCCTGGCTCCTATACTATATATTGTATAAGAGAGAACAAAAACACAATATTTATGTGATTCCAGAATTGTAAAGTTTTTGATATAATAAATGCTACTCCTTGTTCAAACTGTGGAAGATTTGGATATAGTGGCACAAAGTGCAAAACCCAAAATATGTGTTTAAAATGTTCAGGAAAACATAAAACTATAGGCTGCAGCATTTGTAATGAAAGTAAGTGCATAAATTGCTCCTATACAAACGAAAAATACAATACAAAATATGATGCAAAACATATGGCAACAGACAGCCACGCATGCGAAATTCTAAAAGCTAAAATTAAGAAGTTTATATAGATAACACCGACTACGCTATTATGCCTATTATAACAAGACACCTGGGCAAGGTAGAGTTCATTAAGCATCGATCGGTAATAGAAACGGCCTCTACACAATCGGTAACAGAGATGGCCTCTGGAATATCCACGAAAGCGCTACATGAAATCAACGCGTATATCTTACCTAATCACAAAGTACAGCAAGTAAAAAGACAAACGAGAGCAACAACTAAACAAACTAAGTTAATAATAGATAAACAATAAAGCTTTTGATAAGGATAATGAAATAAGTAACATTATACCAAATAAAATAGAGTGCACCCTGGTAGAAAATAAGCTAACGAAAATGGCTGGTAAAGTAATTGCACGGTAATTTTTTTAGACAACGGTTACAACAAGTGTAAGCCAACAGTTAACCAACGGTTCGGAAAAAGAGAAAATATAACATTTCAAAAACAAAAGAAGTGTCATTTATAATATAACAATTTTTACAAAAATATATTTAATAGTTTTGAATTTTTAATCGGACTTCAACGAGCAAATCTCTTATGCGTTAGTCGAATGTCTATTCTCAAATCGAGAAAAGTAGCTTTTGTTTAAGCTTCCTCCTCTCTCGATAAGAATTTGTTGACAAACGGCGACACACATAAGAGAAAAATTTTTTTTAAAATGAATAACTATTAATTTCGGAATAAAATATAATATAGGGGAGTTTCGTCCTTGTCGTACTTGGTGGACTCGTCAGGAAGACCCAAGTAGACATATCTTCGACTCCAAAATAATGAAATTACTGTGAATTCTTATAGTGTGTAAGTTGTAATTTTATATGTGGATTTGATAAATTGGTTGCCATCTAGTGTTAAAAGGTTGGAACTAAGATTATACAAGGAAAGGCATTTTAGTGTCCGAATGCCATTTGATTCTAAATATGTTTTAAGCGCTCGTGGTGCTATCTTAATAGTTTTGAATTTTTAATCGGACTTCAACGAGCAAATCTCTTATGCGTTAGTCGAATGTCTATTCTCAAATCGAGAAAAGTAGCTTTTGTTTAAGCTTCCTCCTCTCTCGATAAGAATTTGTTGACAAACGGCGACACACATAAGAGAAAAATTTTTTTAAAATGAATAACTATTAATTTCGGAATAAAATATAATATAGGGAGTTTCGTCCTTGTCGTACTTGGTGGACTCGTCAGGAAGACCCAAGTAGACATATCTTCGACTCCAAAATAATGAAATTACTGTGAATTCTTATAGTGTGTAAGTTGTAATTTTATATGTGGATTTGATAAATTGGTTGCCATCTAGTGTTAAAAGGTTGGAACTAAGATTATACAAGGAAAGGCATTTTAGTGTCCGAATGCCATTTGATTCTAAATATGTTTTAAGCGCTCGTGGTGCTATCTTAATAGTTTTGAATTTTTAATCGGACTTCAACGAGCAAATCTCTTATGCGTTAGTCGAATGTCTATTCTTAAATCGAGAAAAGTAGCTTTTGTTTAAGCTTCCTCCTCTCTCGATAAGAATTTGTTGACAAACGGCGACACACATAAGAGAAAAATTTTTTTAAAATGAATAACTATTAATTTCGGAATAAAATATAATATAGGGGAGTTTCGTCCTTGTCGTACTTGGTGGACTCGTCAGGAAGACCCAAGTAGACATATCTTCGACTCCAAAATAATGAAATTACTGTGAATTCTTATAGTGTGTAAGTTGTAATTTTATATGTGGATTTGATAAATTGGTTGCCATCTAGTGTTAAAAGGTTGGAACTAAGATTATACAAGGAAAGGCATTTTAGTGTCCGAATGCCATTTGATTCTAAATATGTTTTAAGCGCTCGTGGTGCTATCTTAATAGTTTTGAATTTTTAATCGGACTTCAACGAGCAAATCTCTTATGCGTTAGTCGAATGTCTATTCTCAAATCGAGAAAAGTAGCTTTTGTTTAAGCTTCCTCCTCTCTCGATAAGAATTTGTTGACAAACGGCGACACACATAAGAGAAAAATTTTTTTTAAAATGAATAACTATTAATTTCGGAATAAAATATAATATAGGGGAGTTTCGTCCTTGTCGTACTTGGTGGACTCGTCAGGAAGACCCAAGTAGACATATCTTCGACTCCAAAATAATGAAATTACTGTGAATTCTTATAGTGTGTAAGTTGTAATTTTATATGTGGATTTGATAAATTGGTTGCCATCTAGTGTTAAAAGGCTGGAACTAAGATTATACAAGGAAAGGCATTTTAGTGTCCGAATGCCATTTGATTCTAAATATGTTTTAAGCGCTCGTGGTGCTATCTTAATAGTTTTGAATTTTTAATCGGACTTCAACGAGCAAATCTCTTATGCGTTAGTCGAATGTCTATTCTCAAATCGAGAAAAGTAGCTTTTGTTTAAGCTTCCTCCTCTCTCGATAAGAATTTGTTGACAAACGGCGACACACATAAGAGAAAAATTTTTTTTAAAATGAATAACTATTAATTTCGGAATAAAATATAATATAGGGGAGTTTCGTCCTTGTCGTACTTGATGGACTCGTCAGGAAGACCCAAGTAGACATATCTTCGACTCCAAAATAATGAAATTACTGTGAATTCTTATAGTGTGTAAGTTGTAATTTTATATGTGGATTTGATAAATTGGTTGCCATCTAGTGTTAAAAGGTTGGAACTAAGATTATACAAGGAAAGGCATTTTAGTGTCCGAATGCCATTTGATTCTAAATATGTTTTAAGCGCTCGTGGTGCTATCTTAATAATTTTGAATTTTTAATCGGACTTCAACGAGCAAATCTCTTATGCGTTAGTCGAATGTCTATTCTCAAATCGAGAAAAGTAGCTTTTGTTTAAGCTTCCTCCTCTCTCGATAAGAATTTGTTGACAAACGGCGACACACATAAGAGAAAAATTTTTTTAAAATGAATAACTATTAATTTCGGAATAAAATATAATATAGGGAGTTTCGTCCTTGTCGTACTTGGTGGACTCGTCAGGAAGACCCAAATAGACATATCTTCGACTCCAAAATAATGAAATTACTGTGAATTCTTATAGTGTGTAAGTTGTAATTTTATATGTGGATTTGATAAATTGGTTGCCATCTAGTGTTAAAAGGTTGGAACTAAGATTATACAAGGAAAGGCATTTTAGTGTCCGAATGCCATTTGATTCTAAATATGTTTTAAGCGCTCGTGGTGCTATCTTAATAGTTTTGAATTTTTAATCGGACTTCAACGAGCAAATCTCTTATGCGTTAGTCGAATGTCTATTCTCAAATCGAGAAAAGTAGCTTTTGTTTAAGCTTCCTCCTCTCTCGATAAGAATTTGTTGACAAACGGCGACACACATAAGAGAAAAATTTTTTTAAAATGAATAACTATTAATTTCGGAATAAAATATAATATAGGGAGTTTCGTCCTTGTCGTACTTGGTGGACTCGTCAGGAAGACCCAAGTAGACATATCTTCGACTCCAAAATAATGAAATTACTGTGAATTCTTATAGTGTGTAAGTTGTAATTTTATATGTGGATTTGATAAATTGGTTGCCATCTAGTGTTAAAAGGTTGGAACTAAGATTATACAAGGAAAGGCATTTTAGTGTCCGAATGCCATTTGATTCTAAATATGTTTTAAGCGCTCGTGGTGCTATCTTAATAGTTTTGAATTTTTAATCGGACTTCAACGAGCAAATCTCTTATGCGTTAGTCGAATGTCTATTCTCAAATCGAGAAAAGTAGCTTTTGTTTAAGCTTCCTCCTCTCTCGATAAGAATTTGTTGACAAACGGCGACACACATAAGAGAAAATTTTTTTAAAATGAATAACTATTAATTTCGGAATAAAATATAATATAGGGAGTTTCGTCCTTGTCGTACTTGGTGGACTCGTCAGGAAGACCCAAGTAGACATATCTTCGACTCCAAAAGAATGAAAGTACTGTGAAGTCTTATAGTGTGTAAGTTGTAATTTTATATGTGGATTTGATAAATTGGTTGCCATCTAGTGTTAAAGGTTGGAACTAAGATTATACAAGGAAAGGCATTTTAGTGTCCGAATGCCATTTGATTCTAAATATGTTTTAAGCGCTCGTGGTGCTATCTTAATAGTTTTGAATTTTTAATCGGACTTCAACGAGCAAATCTCTTATGCGTTAGTCGAATGTCTATTCTCAAATCGAGAAAAGTAGCTTTTGTTTAAGCCTCCTCCTCTCTCGATAAGAATTTGTTGACAAACGGCGACACACATAAGAGAAAAATTTTTTAAAATGAATAACTATTAATTTCGGAATAAAATATAATATAGGGAGTTTCGTCCTTGTCGTACTTGGTGGACTCGTCAGGAAGACCCAAGTAGACATATCTTCGACTCCAAAATAATGAAATTACTGTGAATTCTTATAGTGTGTAAGTTGTAATTTTATATGTGGATTTGATAAATTGGTTGCCATCTAGTGTTAAAAGGTTGGAACTAAGATTATACAAGGAAAGGCATTTTAGTGTCCGAATGCCATTTGATTCTAAATATGTTTTAAGCGCTCGTGGTGCTATCTTAATAGTTTTGAATTTTTAATCGGACTTCAACGAGCAAATCTCTTATGCGTTAGTCGAATGTCTATTCTCAAATCGAGAAAAGTAGCTTTTGTTTAAGCTTCCTCCTCTCTCGATAAGAATTTGTTGACAAACGGCGACACACATAAGAGAAAAATTTTTTTAAAATGAATAACTATTAATTTCGGAATAAAATATAATATAGGGGAGTTTCGTCCTTGTCGTACTTGGTGGACTCGTCAGGAAGACCCAAGTAGACATATCTTCGACTCCAAAATAATGAAATTACTGTGAATTCTTATAGTGTGTAAGTTGTAATTTTATATGTGGATTTGATAAATTGGTTGCCATCTAGTGTTAAAAGGTTGGAACTAAGATTATACAAGGAAAGGCATTTTAGTGTCCGAATGCCATTTGATTCTAAATATGTTTTAAGCGCTCGTGGTGCTATCTTAATAGTTTTGAATTTTTAATCGGACTTCAATTTTTAATTCGACTAACGCATAAGAGATTTGCTCGTTGAAGTCCGATTAAAAATTCAAAACTATTAAGATAGCACCACGAGCGCTTAAAACATATTTAGAATCAAATGGCATTCGGACACTAAAATGCCTTTCCTTGTATAATCTTAGTCCAACCTTTTAACACTAGATGGCAACCAATTTATCAAATCCACATATAAAATTACAACTTACACACTATAAGAATTCACAGTAATTTCATTATTTTGGAGTCGAAGATATGTCTACTTGGGTCTTCCTGACGAGTCCACCAAGTACGACAAGGACGAAACTCCCCTATATTATATTTTATTCCGAAATTAATAGTTATTCATTTTAAAAAAAATTTTTCTCTTATGTGTGTCGCCGTTTGTCAACAAATTCTTATCGAGAGAGGAGGAAGCTTAAACAAAAGCTACTTTCTCGATTTGAGAATAGACATTCGACTAACGCATAAGAGATTTGCTCGTTGAAGTCCGATTAAAAATTCAAAACTATTAAGATAGCACCACGAGCGCTTAAAACATATTTAGAATCAAATGGCATTCGGACACTAAAATGCCTTTCCTTGTATAATCTTAGTTCCAACCTTTTAACACTAGATGGCAACCAATTTATCAAATCCACATATAAAATTACAACTTACACACTATAAGAATTCACAGTAATTTCATTATTTTGGAGTCGAAGATATGTCTACTTGGGTCTTCCTGACAAGTCCACCAAGTACGACAAGGACGAAACTCCCCTATATTATATTTTATTCCGAAATTAATAGTTATTCATTTTAAAAAAAATTTTTCTCTTATGTGTGTCGCCGTTTGTCAACAAATTCTTATCGAGAGAGGAGGAAGCTTAAACAAAAGCTACTTTTCTCGATTTGAGAATAGACATTCGACTAACGCATAAGAGATTTGCTCGTTGAAGTCCGATTAAAAATTCAAAACTATTAAGATAGCACCACGAGCGCTTAAAACATATTTAGAATCAAATGGCATTCGGACACTAAAATGCCTTTCCTTGTATAATCTTAGTTCCAACCTTTAACACTAGATGGCAACCAATTTATCAAATCCACATATAAAATTACAACTTACACACTATAAGAATTCACAGTAATTTCATTATTTTGGAGTCGAAGATATGTCTACTTGGGTCTTCCTCACGAGTCCACCAAGTACGACAAGGACGAAAGTCCCTATATTATATTTTATTCCGAAATTAATAGTTATTCATTTTAAAAAATTTTTCTCTTATGTGTGTCGCCGTTTGTCAACAAATTCTTATCGAGAGAGGAGGAAGCTTAAACAAAAGCTACTTTTCTCGATTTGAGAATAGACATTCGACTAACGCATAAGAGATTTGCTCGTTGAAGTCCGATTAAAAATTCAAAACTATTAAGATAGCACCACGAGCGCTTAAAACATATTTAGAATCAAATGGCATTCGGACACTAAAATGCCTTTCCTTGTATAATCTTAGTTCCAACCTTTTAACACTAGATGGCAACCAATTTATCAAATCCACATATAAAATTACAACTTACACACTATAAGAATTCACAGTAATTTCATTATTTTGGAGTCGAAGATATGTCTACTTGGGTCTTCCTGACGAGTCCACCAAGTACGACAAGGACGAAACTCCCCTATATTATATTTTATTCCGAAATTAATAGTTATTCATTTTAAAAAAAAATTTTTCTCTTATGTGTGTCGCCGTTTGTCAACAAATTCTTATCGAGAGAGGAGGAAGCTTAAACAAAAGCTACTTTTCTCGATTTGAGAATAGACATTCGACTAACGCATAAGAGATTTGCTCGTTGAAGTCCGATTAAAAATTCAAAACTATTAAGATAGCACCACGAGCGCTTAAAACATATTTAGAAAAAAATATATTTAACCTCAAAATGTTTAAACTCTTAATACATATAAAACATTCATTTACCATAAAATATATTTTTTCACACTGTCGGTATAGCATTATCATTATTATTAATTTGATTATTTTAGTAATTTTGAAAATTAAGGATCTGTAAGCAAACGGCTCATTAACTCAGTACATAAATTTATAGAATTTTTAAACCAAAGATTGGTTCAACTATTGGTTAAGCGAACCATCATTTTGTGACGAAATTAGTAGCATTTTAAAACAAGAGTTGCAACCATGGTTAAACCGTTAGCAAACTCATTCCGATTTCGCCAACCGATTGTAAACTATTGGTTAATGTTTTTATCAGAACAGTGATACTAGAATTCTGAATTTTAATTAAAAAATTATAAGTTTATTATTTTATACGTGAATGTGAGAAATTTAAATGCCAATCACGACAAGCTTGAACTATTTGTAAATAGACTCAGAAAAAATTCAAGTATTATTGTGTGTCCGGAAACGTGGAGACCTCACCATGGTGCATTGTTTCAACTATCTGGATACAAGTTGTATTACAACGAAAGTGAAATAAACAAAGCAGATGGAGTTGTAATATACATTAAAGAAAGTAACGTAGAAATAGATTAAGTATCTTATGTACCGATATCCTTATGAATAACAATGAGTCCATTAAGATCTCTGCAACATATCTCATTCTATTAGGAAGCCTAAATTTGTAAATACTATCAAGAATTATCTTAATAATAACATAAATATTAAAAATCATATGATTATAGTAGGAGATTTAAATATAGACATTATGTATAGAAATTTAGTATATGATGATAATATTAGTCAGAAATTCCTAAATAACTTTGCAGGGAAAGAATATACACCATGTTTCATAGGAGTGACTAGACCAGCAAAAGACAATGTTGACGGAACCTGTCTGTCTTGACAATATTCGTCGGGTGGGAGAAGGAAGGTGCTATTGGAGCAACGCGCTACACGGAAAAGGCGCTATTTGGACGACGCGTTACAAAAGAAGCTATTTGAGGCGCAATTTTTGTTATCAAAATTTAAATTGGTAACAGTACCTACAGAATCTTAAAAATTTGGTTAAATTTATTATGAATGAATATTTATGATCGGAGATTTAGGATTTTATGATTTATCTTTTTTTACAATATTTTGTATAAATATCATTTTACATATCAGGGGGCTAAACTAATAAAAACTTTGATACATCAATGACTATTTGAATCATATACTTACAAGAGGAGCACCAAGAATGCGGGTCCTGGATTTGGCTGAAACTGTAGGAGGCACATTTTTCTTTATGACAACTAATGAGACACGAGTCTCAGGGTTTTTTTTTAATGGGCCTTTTGTTCCGAGATCCAAGCTATTTTATGTCTAAAACGAACTGTTTTTGATAAAAATGGGGTTTCTTTCTTTAATTATAGCTTCTTGTTAATTATGTAAATGGACTAAAAAGTTTATAAAAGTAGGCATAAAAAGCTTTAATTTAAGCTTTGTTTCGTTATAAAATGTCGATTTCTCAAAAAGTTATACACTGAAAAAAAAATGTTATATGTTCAAGGAAATCGGACTCGTTTCAAGTAAAATTTACTTAAAACAAGTAATATTTACTTGAAACAAGTGCGATTTCCTTGAACATATCACATTTTTTTTCAGTGTAGGCTGTCAAAAATAGAGTAAGAAAATGACTGAAAATTTCTTATTTTTTTCAAGCATTTAATAGGTGGTATTTTATCAGCCGCACGCACGCACACACACACACACACACGCACACACATACACACTCACATATACCCACATACACATCTAAAAATAGTGTATTTCGATTCCAAATATCCTAGAAAAAAATTTTAGCATATTTTTTCAAAATTGTTATTACTCATACGAAGCTTCCTCCAAGAGGAAACAAAAATAAAAATAAAAAATAGTTTTCTATAAAAAAAAATTGAAAATGTATTTTCTTAACCATTCAATCAATAATATTCTAAAAAGTTATTTTCAATTTAATCTTATACTGACTGAGTTAAAAGTTACGTGTTGAAAACAATTCATTTTCCTTAACGTTTTTAATATAATAGTAACTAAAATTAAAAAATTTAAATTGAAAGATTATGCGATCTCTTAATATAATGTAATCTTGGTTTATTTTTTAAGATTATTTGAAATCCATATCTACCGCCATTTAGTTAGTCACGTGATCACATGAAAAGTGTCCATGAATCCTGAGAAGTAGGCCGCCACTTTCTTTAGCACTGACAGTTCGACTTGGAACAGTCTTTCAGTATTACGCCTGCGTTCACGTGTTTCTTAAGAAAATACATTTTTCTTAATATTAATACCGAAGTCCTGTTTATTATGTGATTAACTGTAAACAAAGACAGCAACAGCGAAAGAGAAACCTTATATAAACTGGTCTATATTCAGTATTTTAAGAAAAGAAATTTATTTAGATCTTCTTTCAGACGAGATTGTTTCAATATGTCAGTAAGTAACCACTTGTGAAATGCAAGAACTCCATAAAAATAATCAGATCCTTGACTTTATTACTGATTTCAGATTAAATTATTTGTTTATGCACTTTTATTAGTTAATTTTGTTACGTCTGGCGATAGAAATTTCGATTATGTTGAGATTAAAAAGGTATATTAGTAGGAAATTTATTCAGATTAACTGAGTGCAAATACATATTTCATATTTTTACAATTCGAGTTTAGGAACATACAAACTTTACCTTTCAAGGACTTATGGCTCCAGTATTTACTCCATTTTACAACGATAAGTACGTAGTATTATATTTTATTATCGTTAAATAATAATTTATTAGTCATTACAAAATATACTATTACCTTTCAGAAATCGGACTTTAAATTTATTTATAATTTCTGACTACGCTAAATTTCTTGCATCGAAAAACATTACTGGTGTCCTTAGTAAGTTTTACGTCACATAATAAAAGTTCTTGTCGGAAAGATATTTCTCATTACTGTGAAAATTTTCAATTAATATAAAATTAATCAAAATTTTCATTGTTAAAGATTAACGGAAAGCAGATTAAGAGACATTTTATATTAGTTTCTCAGTTTTGTGATACCCATTTTAATTCATTTCATCATCTTATTTTATTTGAATAATAATTTTATTCAAGTTGGAGGAACAACTGGAGAAGGAACATCATTATCAATTAATGAAAGAAAACAATTAGTTGAAACTTGGGCAAATGCTGTGAAAGGTACTAAACAACATTTAATGGTCCAAATAGGTGGAGCAGCTCTTGTTGATGTAAAAGAACTCGTAAGTAAAAATATTGAATACAAATAATTTTTAATGAAATGCTTAACGTACTTTCTCATAATACTACCTCTCATATCACTGTCTCCTTTTAACATGTCTAATAGCTTCAAAAGATAATATAATCAATTTCTTACATTAATATATAATTCTAATAATGTTTCTATAAAATGGATAAATACAATATTGCTAGAGCTGAAGAATTAATTTCAATACATCTTAAAAATACATTTTTTAAATATTGATAAAAATAAAAGAATTGGGTTTGCTATAAATTGAACTAGTCAAATAATATACAACTTTAAGTTTTATTTTATACAAAAAATATAAATATTTATGAATATAATACTTTTATAAATAAAATATAATATTTCATAAATATTGTAAATTTAAAGTATTAAAAAAGTGTATACCTAATTGGTGCATTAGAAGAAAAAAAAATGACTGCCAAGTGATTGGCACGTAGCTTCCTCAAACTAATTTATTGATTCTTTTTGTTAAATTTTAATGCCAAAAATTAATTTGTCACAACACAATTCTTTTTCATAAATATCCGCAACAAAACTATTATATAAAATACAAATAAAAACATTCTTGAACCAAATATTATCTTCAATTAAATTCTTTGTAAAATTATGTAAAACAATTCAGAAACATTACGAACCAAATACAATTTTAGGAAAACAAAAAAGGTTAATTTAGAAGTGTTGGGAAAACGGTAAATGTTTTTTAAAAAAGCAGGCAAGTCATTGAAAAAACGGTTTCGTCAGGCGTATTATACATATTCTGATTTTTTTATTACAGCTTAAAAATTAGTAAATAACTAAAATCCGTTATTATTACATATTGTATTTGTATAAACTTTATAAATATGTATTTTCTTTTACTGAATTTCCAATCGGAGAAAAATTTTGTAATAAAGATTACTATATTTAAATGAGGGATAGACTCATATCGTTATAAAAGTGAACACAAATTATAGTAAAAATTACCAAGTAGTAATTTGTATTATGAATTGTGGTAATTTTTATGAGAATATGAGTTTGTCCTCCATTTACTATCACATATAGTAATTTTTACTATAAAATGCTTCTCTAGAAACTCTTTGATGCAACGGGTGGGTCTAGATGTATCGAAAGGCTGATAGTTAGAAGCCTTATCCTTCAGAAAATTAGAAATAGAACACGCGCGCCTCATTAGCAGAAGCCGGCTTATCATACAGGATTTATAACAGAAAGCACGGTTAACAGAATGAGGAAATACATAAATATATCTACAGAATAAACTAATTTCATACTGCCACAATTGTAGAAAACACATAGTACGAAACGCAGATTTATAGAAAATACATAAGACGAATATCACAAATATAGAAAAACTATGGTGAATTTTATATTATACGGTATTCGTATTATGTATTTTCTATAAATCTGCGTTTCGTACTATGTATTTTCTACAATTGTAGCAGTATGAAATTAGTTTATTCAGTAAATATATTTATGTATTTTCGTATTCTGTTAATCGTGCTTTCTGTTTTAAATCCTGTATGATAAGCCGGCTTCTGCTAATGAGGCGTGCGTGTTCTATTTCTAATTTTCTGAAGGATAAGACTTCTATCAGCCTTTCGATATATCTAGACCCACCCGATGCAACAATACGGTTCGTCAAATACTTGGATTCATTTGGTTAAAGAATTTTAAGGTACAAATTCGGATGATTTCATATCCTTTTGAGCTGAAAATCAGCAAATTATAATGTATTAAATCTATAATTATCGCTTAAAAATTGTTAAAATATAAGATATAATATTATCTTTATCAGACCAAGATTTATTTACTTAATGAATTTGTAAGTTACAGACAAGCAATAAGTCTTTGAAGAAGAATATCTCTTGAACTAAAAAGTTGAAGAGCTCCACTAAAGAAAATATATATTTATAAGGTTGATATACTTGATTTAGTGGTTTTTGTAATCTTTTTGTACCTCTAATAAAAAAGTTGAATAATGATGCCTGTCCCCTTAATGTTGTTTAGCAAGAATGTAAATAAAAACTTCTGTCTTGATGAGTTGATTTACGATTCAATTATTTCAATATTTATTTTTATAATGAAAATAAAGTATATAAAAAAATACAAAATAAATAAAGTTTATAAATCTCTATCTCCCTTTTATAATATGATGATTATGATGATAGCGGAAAAGTGAAACTGAAATAAAATATTTCTAATTGACTTATTCATATATTCTCTAAAGCTTGATGAGTTAAAAAGATGTATTATAAAATGTTTAACTTAAAAATTTGTGTACTCTCAAAATTGTAACCTCAAAAATTTTGTATATAAAATGGTATTATTAAAATTAATTATAATATAATTGAAATATATGAAGTAAGTAAGTAATTGCAAAAGTAGCGTAATTCAAAGAGAAATCAGCATTATTCGTTCGCAAAATTTTTTCGAATACTCATATTATTTCATTAAATATTTGATGCAATGAAATAATTTTAATTAATAAACACTTTTCGCATAAAAACTAATATAGCCACCTAAATGTGCTTTAATATAACAAATTGTAAAATAACTATCCATGCGCATGTATATGTTATGCCGAATACTTTCTAAACTCGTACTCAAAGGAAATTAAAAAATAGCCGGGTAAAAAAGCGTGGTATTGTCTCTGATAAACTTTAAATTAAAGCACATTTAGGTGGCTAATATATTAGCCACCATGCCACAAAGGGTTAACCCATTAAGTCCTGAATGGACAAATTTTCACTAAAGTTTTCAACGCTTATATTTTATGTGAAAATGAATTGTAAAAAGTATATGGATAAGCGCATTCGATGTAAAATTTGATGAACTTTCAGAATCTTTTGTTAGATTTTTCAAAAAATTAAACTGTCGAACACTGTACATGATTTTTTCCAAAAAAACATGGTTTTAAAAAAAAAAAAATTATTCATTTCGATTTTTCAAATGGAATGCATTTAAGATTTAATGATCAAAATGCAGAAAACGTGGCCTCGAGACCTAAATTTGAAAATCTAACGATTTAGGTTTTGAAAAAAAATTTTAAAACACATAAAATGGCGGCTGAGACGCAGAAAAATCATAAAAATCTTCTGGAATTATTTATTCGAAAAAGATGGACTTTAGAGAAAAACTTTACTGAAGAAAAAGTTCTTAGAATTGATCAGAGAACATGCTGGAATTTTTCCAGAACCTTTTGGCAAATTTCAGAATTTTTCAAAATTTTCAAATTTTAAAAAATTTAAAAACGCTTTTATGTTTCTGAAAAAATTCCAGCGTGTTCTTTAATCAATTCTAAGAACTTTTTCTTCAGTAAAGTTTTTCTCTAAAGTCCATCTTTTTCGAGTAAATAATTTCAGAAGATTTTTATGATTTTTCTGCGTTTCAGCCGCCATTTTGTGTTTAAAATTTTTTTTCAAAACCTAAATCGTTAGATTTTCAAGTTTAGGTCTCGAGGCCACGTTTTCTGCATTTTGATCATTAAATCTTAAATGCATTCCATTTGAAAAATCGAAATGAAAAATTTTTTTTTTTTTTGAAAACCATCTTTTTTTTGGAAAAAATCATGTACAGTGTTCGACAGTTTAATTTTTTGAAAAATCTAACGAAAGATTCTAAAAGTTCATCAAATTTTACATCGAATACGCTTATTCATATACTTTTTACAATTCATTTTCACATAAAATATAAGCGTTGAAAACTTTAGTGAAAATTCGTCCATTCAGGACTTAATGGGTTAAATAAAATTAATAAAACTAAGTATCACGCAATTATCTTCGTAAATGCATCATAAGAAATGTGCAAACACAATCGTTACTTTCTTATTTAAGATAAAATTTAAATTTAAATTCAAAATAAGATTTTTATATGATTAAATACAATCTTATAATTGATTTTTTTTTTAGATATAATACTTTTCCGAGAAAAATTAATAAATTATTTTAACTTGAGTTGTAATTTCAATTTGAATATTAAAGCAAAATTTTGAAATAAAACGAAAAACGAATTTAATTAAAAATCAAAAAGATTTTTGTATTAGAGTTTGCTTCAACATTAAATACAAATTATCATAGTATTCAAAAGTAGAAAGATCAAAGAAAATATTATGTAATTCTTTTCAAGAAAATTATACGTATTATAATCATAAATATAGAAAATGTGTTGTATTTTCTTAAAAACTTTTTATTTTATAACCGATTTTTATATGCAAGGTATCTTTTTGTTCTCTAAAAGTTTATCTTTTTTCACGATTAAAAGTATCGAAGAATTACCTTTATGCAAAGTTAGAGCTGATTGTTTATATAGATAAATTATGAAAACTTATAAACAATAAGCACATAATAAATATCGTCAAATTAATAGGTGAATATTTAAGGAACAAAACGATACCTTAAATATAAATATCAGATACAACCCGCGTGAAAAAAAATTTGCGGGCAATATATTTCTCACACTGTTGCAAAAGTATGGCCAATATACGGGTTGTCACATGAGGGCAATATATGGGAGACATGTGGCTCCCACGCCTGAGCCGAATTCAGGCCATACAGTATCCCGTATAGTTTCCCATATTATTCCCATATTTATTTTCGTGAGAAAAATTTACAAAATAATAAAACAAAAAAAAACGATATTATAAACAATTTATTGTTTAAATTTGTTTTTATGTTATCTAAATACTTCTACTTCCTAATACTATGATCATTTCATCTTATACTAGCAATTCCAGGCGCGCTGCGCGCGCTCTTCCTTTCCCTTGCTTATACCTATACAATGAATATTGAAATATCATGAATTAAAAATTTATTTTACTTTTTAATATCCACAAATTTATCTAATATTTTTTATTGAAACTTGAATTGTATTTATTTTAGTTTATTCCTGCAATAGAAAAATTTGGAGGTTAGAAATTTAACTGTAATCAGAACAGTATTCATAGTTCTTCATTTTTAACTACAGATTAAATTTTAATACTTTTTTGTTATACAAAACCAAATTTTCATTAATATTATTTATGACTTATATTTTTAGTTTAAATATTTCATAATTCCAAACTTTGTGGGTTTTATTTGGGCCAATCAGCTAAGACCTTAAGCAAAAAGCTAACGTCACCGTCGACCAATCACGGGCTCTTTTTAAACGGACTTTATTTCGGCTTCACATTTCCGTCATCATTCTTTTGAAAGAGAGAATAATGTTGAAATAGACTTCCACAAAAAAAGAGTACAAAGCTTCTCCTGTAGGAGGAAGCAGAACTTTTTAGAAGACCATTTTTTCAGAAATTAACTACCTTAATAGTTAGAACGTACCATAGTATGATTTGTATCAACTAGAATTGATAGTCATAATTTATTATAGGCTGCTCATGCTGAGAATTTGCACGTCGACTCTTTACTTTGTTTGCCAGATTTATACTTTAAGCCGACAAAAACTGAAGACTTAATTGAATACTTTAGAGATATTAGTCAATCTGCACCAAATACACCGCTACTATATTATCAATCAACTAAAGCTAAAGTTAATGGTGAAATAATTTTTTTTAGTAGATAACTGAATGAGATATTTTTGAAATGAAATGGATCTAACATCTTATATATTTCAGTCAAAGTTCAAGATTTTTTAAAATCAGGGTATGACAAAATTCCAACATTAACAGGAGTGAAGTTAGATAGCAGCGACATAAAAGATGGAATAGATGCATTAGCTGTGAACGACAAATTAACTGTTATATATGGTAGTAAAATGGTATGTAATAACTACTATTATTATTAAATATACAAACAATATTATTATTGATATCATTTTGTTCAATACATGCATGAAACAGACCATTTTTCATGCCTAATAGTCGGGTAGAAAATCGCTCATTCTGAACGTAATTTGGGAAAAAATGAAAAAAATTCCCGCTTGAGCGAAACAGTCCATATTTTCACGGTTTAGCGGGGAAAAAATGGTATATTACGCATCTAGGAAGGAAAAAACTTAGACAGTCCACAGCTCGTGTAAATTGGCAAACACGAGATGTGGGCTGGCCAATTTTTCTCCCGTGTTGCGTATACGATTTTTCACCACACCCGGGCCGAAAATACCACATTCACATTTTTGAGCCGGGAACGAAAGTGGTACTTTCCGGTCAGGGTATGATGAAATAATAATTACGCACCAAGGGAGAAAAAAACTTGGACAGTCCACAGCTCGTGTAAATTGCCACCCGAGCCGAAGGCTCGGGTGGCAATTTACATGAGCTGTGGGCTGGCCAATTTTACTCCTGTGGAGCCTATACTATTTTTCGGCCTCGCTAGGCAAAAAAATAGTATACGCTCCACGGGAGTAAAATTGGCCAGCCCCCAGCTCGTGTTTGCCACCCTCGCCTTCAGCTCGGGTGGCAATTTACACGAGCTGTGGACTGTCCAAGTTTTTTCCTCCCTTGGTGCGTAATATACTATTTCCCCGTTACAACGAATCTGTGAATTTGTTCTTTTAGTCTAAAATTTATACATTTTATGTCGTTTTGACCTGTTTAGGTGGATATAGATAACTTTTAAAGTTTTAAAGGCGCACATATCGTCGCGTGGTACTAAGAAAAATCAATTTAGAAGAGCCAGATGTAGTAAAGCCAGTTTCGCGCGGAAAAAGCCGAAGAATGGGCACATTTAAAGTACAAGGGAGCAATTGACTTTTTCAGACACGAATGATGATTTTGAGCACTCATGTATCACACGTGCTCAATCATCATCCTCGCTAGAAAAAGTTAACTTTCCTCCCTGGTTACACAATGTACTATTCTTTTCCTCATAACAGAGACTAACAAGGAGAGTGCAGACCCTCCGGGAAACGGATTTCAGCGGGGTCGATTTTTGGTATCTAGAAATGAAGCTCAGTATGCCTACTTCCATCTCATAGGCCCTTTTTCTTGAGATATGGACAATCTAACCTCAAATATCCTCTATTTCGTTAAAAAATTATATCTCTTCTATTGACTGTCACATTGCAAGTATTTATGATAAGAAAACGACCAAAAAAGATTATAAAAGTAGACAGCAAATGTTAAAATTTAAGCTCTGATTTGTTCGAAAAATATTGATTTTTCAGGAAATTATAAGCAATCAAAGATCAAAGATAGGGTAAGAAAACGGTAAAAAACTTATCATCATTTTAAGCGATTCAATGGATCGCATTTTTAACCATTTTTTACGCTATCTTAGATTGCTGATAATTTCCTAAAAAATCAATATTTTTCAAACAGTGTGCCTAAATATTAACTTTTACTGTTTACTTTTATAATCTTTTTTGTTCATTTTCTTATCATAAATACTTGCAATGTGACAGTCAATAGAAGAGACATCTTTTTTTAACAAAATAGAGGATATTTGAGATTAGATTGCCCATATCTCTAGGAAAAGTGCATATGAGATGGAATTAGGCACACTGAGCTTCATTTCTAGATACCAGAAAATGACTCTCAAATGCCCGCTAAAATCCGTTTCCCGGAGGATGTGCACTCTACTTGTAAGTAAATTTTTTGTAGTTTCACATTTATAATAAATTTGAATGCAATTAATAAAATTATAAGATTTAAATACAGTTTATTTTTATTTATTAACTATTTATCATTTTATACAAAATATTTAATTGATGTAAATGTTATATAAATTATAACACCGCGATATATAACATCGCGGCATATTAAAATACATGTTTCATGTAGTCCCATTTTTCCAAGTCAACAAAGTAGCCACAGTTGAGTCGAGAATAAAGTTCTATATGCAACACGGGAGTAAAGTCGATTATTCCCTCGGGTGATTACTGTTCTTGCTTCGCACGGGTAGTAAACCCACCTAATAATATGCGACCTTACGTACATAATAATATGCGAATAATTTGCGACCTTACGCCCTTGTTGCATAATGTACTATTAAATCCAACATGATCGGTGATATGAACATAATGGCTGTTCGATTTGAGATGGATTCGGACTAATAGAAAAGCTTTATTTAAATTGAATTTCTACAATTAGGACCGCGTAGGTGGACCGCGTATGCCTATGTCACCGATCATTTTGGAATTAAAGTATTCATGTTCTTCTCCAAAAATTATTTGACCCGTATATTTTTATTTTTTTGTTGCATCAAAATTTCATGCGTTCAGCAATGGCAAAAAATTCCGAGAAAACCCTTACTTAGAAAAACAATTTTTCAATGTAATTTTCAAACCGCTACTGCTTCACCAGTTTTTTAAGCTTTTTAGCGTGTAACACATAATTTCACTAAGGTTTGAGCCCTCTTTCACGTTCTTTATGTTATTTTTAAAAAAATAAAAAATGCACGAGTTATGTACTTTTTACTGAAAAATGCACTTTTTAGAAAAGTGCATTTTTCTCAAAAACGCCATTTTTTTTGCTCAATTTTTTTTTGTCCTGATAGAGGACCTAAATACCTATCTAGACGTATTTGTGAAATTCCCGACCCGTGCCCAGGAATAGCGATCATTAATGAGATAATACACAAACAAATTTTTCACGCTTAACCCTTACATATAGTCAATGGTATAACAGTCAATATAAAGGTTTTTATCTTTGTGCGTAAGCAATATACAAGTACACATAGTATCTGTTATATTTTTTATTTTTGTCTTTTAGATTTTTTATTTTTATAACTACCTTTGTTTTTAGTAGTTAAGTAATACATATATGTACATGAGCGTAAGTAATACATATATGTACACGTATGAGTTTATGTACTTATACATTGGTCCGCTAGATGGCTATCATTAGATCTTTTATGTACCAAGAAAAGTTCGGTTTCTGCTATAAGTACACCTCCAGTATTTTTTAAAACTATCATATTTTTGAAAATTATTATATATTTCACCTGATTAACTTAACTATGATGTCCCAAAATTATTCAACGAAGAGAATCAAATGTGCAGATTTTTTAAATAAGCACAAAAAAATTTTTTACGAACTTAATTCCGTGCGTTTTAAACAACTTGAGAATCTTGCTCATCCATTGAAGCTTCTCTATCCTGATTTACCTTTGACCCCTCTATATATCTGTGTAGACGTTGTTACGAGCATGCTTTAGAATTGGTGACTAGCACTGAAAATTAATTTTCAACGGATGATAATTTTATCGACAACGGAATCGATAGGATGAAGATTTTTTGCCAAGTACTCCAGAACGCGTGGAAGAATTTAATAATAAAATAAGTACATTTTTCTCAGGATGTGTATCGCCTCTTAAGAGAAAAAATCTTATATGTGAAAAATCAATTGAAAATTACGTAAAAAAGAAAACGAAAAATATACTTTCAACATTGTCTAATGCCCTCGATGTGAAGTTGAATAATGTTTATGATGTTTCTATAAAAGCAAACGAATCAACTGTATGCCGTTGTACAGAATGGGTACAAAATGTTGGTTTAGCCTTGCAAAAGTGTTCTACGGTATCAGAAAAAGTAAAAATTCTGACTTTGCTACCCTCATCCTTAACGAAAAATGAAATTTTATCTTTATTTCCAGACATAACATTGTACATGATAGAAAGAGCGAAAAGTCTTGCACAAGAAAAGGGAGTTTATTCAGAACCAGAAGCATACACAGGCCATCCAATTGACGAAAGGACCGAACAAATTGTTATGGAATATTATATAAATGACGATTTTAATTGTTCAAGACAGAGTCCTAATAAGAGTGACGTTATTACCGTTAAAATAAATGATAAAAAAGAGAAGAAAGTTAAACGTTTTCTTACTCAAAGTCTGAAAGCAACGTATAAAGCATTCAAAAATGATTATCCGGAATTAAAAATTGGTAAATCGAAGTTTTATAGTTTGCGACCAAAATATGTTTTACTTAGCCCCATCAAAGAAGTTTGTCTCTGTATCTATTGCGCAAATTATGATTTATTTCTTACGAGCTTGATTAATTTCAGAGGGAGTAACATTACAGAGTTGGATGAACTTCGGTCAGAAATAATAAACGCAACAAAGTGTTCTGAGCCATCTGATTTATGTTATTTGCAGGAATGTAAAATTTGTCCAGACAGTAACGGAATTACGTTTCATGTTCTAAAACTGCAAGATGTAGAAAGCACAGAAGAAATTATGTATGCTTTGTCGGAAAATGGTAACTTGATTAAAAAAACAGTGCCAATTTCTGCTTTTAAAGAGGAACTTTCGGTTTGGACCATGAAGATTAGTACTCACATGTATGTAAAAAATATACAACGCAAAGCTATAAAAGCAGAAAGAGAAAATGCTAAAAAAGACCCACATCATTTAGTTCTTCAAATAGACTTCGCTGAAAACTGGGCTGTAATGCATAATAAAGCTGTTCAAGGAAATCATTGTGTTAATGATCAAATTTCTATTTTCACAGCAGTATCTTATCAAGGGGATTCGACACAAAGTTTCGCACTCATAAGTGATGACCGAAAACATGATTCAGCGTATGCTTTGCTAGCAATAGAAAACATTATAATCTACTTGAAAGACAATTGTCGTGATTCAATAAAAAAAATTACCATTGTATCAGATGGCGCCGCTAGCCACTTTAAAAATCGCTTTCAATTATATGAATTAAAACGAGCACCATTTGATATAAAATAGTTGTTCTCTGCTACTGGGCACGACAAAAGAGCTCTAGATGGTGTGGGTGGACTTATAAAGCATTATGCTACTTCGCATAATCTTCGAGGTCCCCATGAAAAATCCATTCAAAATGCTAATGATTTTGTAGAGCACGTTCAAAAATATATAGATGCAATTAAAATAATACATTTACAAGACGTTGACGTAGAAGAGTTTAGAAAAGTAAAAAATGTTGATTGGCTTGCTACTCCTAAGTATCCTGGAATTCAAAAAACTCATTTATGAATTAAAGAAACGTGCAATGATAAAGTACATTGTTTAACAGCAAAGACCGCTGATTGTCCCCTTACTGAAGTAAGAACAATGAAGCAGAAAAAGAAAGGTAGATATAAAAATAAAAAATCTAAAAGCCAAAAATAAAAAATACAACAGATACTATGTGTACTTGTATATTGCTTACGCACAAAGATAAAAACCTTTATATTGACTGTTATACCATTGAATATATGTAAGGGTTAAGCGTGAAAAATTTGTTTGTGTATTATCTCATTAATGATCGCTATTCCTGGGCACGGGTCGGGAATTTCACAAATACGTCTAGATAGGTATTTAGGTCCTCTATCAGGACAAAAAAAATTGAGCAAAAAAAAAATGGGGTTTTTGAGAAAAATGCACTTTTCTAAAAAGTGCATTTTTCAGTAAAAAGTACATAACTCGTGCATTTTTTATTTTTTTTTTAAATAACATAAAGAACGTGAAAGAGGGCTCAAACCTTAGTGAAATTATGTATTACACGCTAAAAAGCTTAAAAAACTGGTGAAGCAGTAGCGGTTTGAAAATTACATTGAAAACATTTTTTTCTAAGTAAGGTTTTTCTCGGAATTTTTTGCCATTGCTGAACGCATGAAATTTTGATGCAACAAAAAAATAAAAATATACGGGTCAAATAATTTTTGGAGAAGAAGATGAGTACTTCAATTCCAAAATGATCGGTGACATAGGCATACGCGGTCCACCTGATTTGAAATGGATTCGGCCTTATATTATCCGTATTATAGTTTTTATACGGATTTACGATATTAACAAATAAAGCAATGATTCCTTTTTGCAGATTATATCAGCTGGATGTTCAATAGGAGTACAAACTTTCATGTCAGCAACTTTAAACTTTATTCCAGAACTATCTTTTCAATTATTAGATTTTTGTCACGGTAAAATCAACTTAAAAACAGCACAGCAAATTCAGGGGAACCTTCAGAAAATTGAGAAAAAAGTTATGGAATATGGTAATGTACTCCGTAATAAAATGTGTTTTCTAATATTTTTAATTTTTGCTACATAGTAATTGTTTTTAACTTTGTTAGGTGGGTATGTTGAAACAATGAAAACTGCTATGAGTTTGACGACAGGTTTATTTATGGGGCCAGTACGAGCACCATTAAAAATTCTTTCTCAAGAAAATATCAAGGAAATGGAAATAAGTCTGAGAAACGTTGGCTTAGAAACAAATAAACCAATTCCTTACAAAGTATTATAAAGCATGCCTAAATGCCACTGCCATTCATTTTCATTGGCACGTCTTCGGATTTAGAGTATTGTTACACTACATAAACTATCGGTTTTGTAAATGAAAATTATAGATCCATAATTAAATTTACTTAATTGATTTCTTCACAAACAAATTTCACAACCACCTAAAACTCCTTAAAAAGTATTTTTTTTTCATATTAAATATTTACATTGGAATAAGTATTTGTTATAACTCAAAATTTTTGTTTGATAAGTATAACCTAAATCATTTATTTAGATCACATTATACAAATAAATTATGCAGTTATAGAAATAAACAAAAAATAAATAAAAATAAAAAATAATTTTTATTGTGATATGTTACTTTATCCGAGAGAAAGCTTTGTGACAGTGAAAAGAAATTTTTTGATAGAAAATGCCAGTATGGATGTATGTGTGTGTGTGCGTGCGTGCGTGCGTACGTGTGTGTGGGTGTAGGTAGGTGTGTGTGTGTGTACGTTTTTGGGGGGCTGAGGAGGGGAAACCTTTGCATAAGGCACCCAGGGAGTATTGGGTAGTGTCGAGATTCATACCGACTAAAATCCCCCCTCATTAACTTGCCCTTGCGGCGTCTAGCACTCATCGATACTCTTTTTCAGTATTACTTCGGTGGAGCCTGTTCTGATCCCGGTGGATCCCTCTTCGGAAGCTGTATTTCTTAGCCTATTAGTTTTTTCTTCTCCTTTCTCTTTCCTTTTCTTTTTTGGTCTTGATTACACTCCTGATTAAAGAATCTATCCTGTCCCACCTGTCTTGCGACTCGAGCATAGTCGCTATTGTGTTGTCTTTTGACAATAGCGTACCGACTTCTGCTGCTAATTCTCTTCTATCCTACTCGTACGCAGGGCACGCGAATACAGTATGTTCCGCATTGTCTTCTTCTTCTCCGCATAATCAACAGTTGCTGTTGGGCCTATGCCCTCTCGTGGCTAGATACCTTCCAAAGCACCGGTGGCCGTTGAGTCCTTGCATAAGGCGGTATTCCATCGTCCCGTGTTTTCGGAATACCCACTCCTTGATCCTAGGTATGATCATATGTGTCCATCTTCCACCTTTCGGGGAGTCCCATTCCTCTTGCCATCTCCTGAAAAGGGACTCTCTTGCTTTCTTCCGTATGCGGCTCCTCTCTTCTTCGGACAAGTGTTCTTGTCTCCGCCGGTACTCTTTCTGTTCGACCCATATTTCTTTCCTTTCAAGAGCTAGCAACCTAATCGGAGGAACCTCTGCAAGTACGTTGGCCGCGTCTCTTGACATTGTCCGCCATCCACTGATAATTCGTAGATTCATCTTGCGTTGCACCGCGCCCATATGTTTATCTACTAAGTAAGCAGGAATTTGATCTGCCCAAGTGGATACCCCATATAGCTGAATCGACTCGACCACTGTTGACAGCAGTTGCCTGTGTGCCGGCAACGGTCCTCCTACATTGGGCATAAGTCGCATCAGTAAGCTATCGACGCCTTCGTTGCTGCTTGCTTGACATGGTGCTTGAATGACCATTTCCTGTCTAGCCATACTCCCAAGAACTTTATCTCCTGCTTGAGAGGGATCACCCCATCTGCTGATCCCTCAGCCACTCAACGATCAGCTCCAGTGCTTCGTTAGCAATTATCTTAACTAACCATGTTTTTTCTACCACCACTACTAATGCCAAGTCGACAGCAAATCCGACCAGCGTTGCCCCATTTGGTAGTTTCATCCTCAACAGCCTCAATCGTTATTCTACAGTGTTATTTATCGGAAAGAGAGCAAAGTGGAGTGAGAAGTGTAGCAAAGATAGATATAGATTATGTGTATATAAGTATTTACCACCATAATTATTCATCAGTTCTTATTTTAAAATCATGACTTTAGGTTGTGAAAGATTAAAATCTTTTTGCATGGGGTTCCATATTTTGTTGTGCAATCCGGAATAAATGATTAAAGACAACAATAACAATTGTCTGATAAATAGTTATTTATTATTTTAGTTAGCAAAAATTAATAATGAAATTACAATTGATTCCTCGGTTGATAGTACGCTCGTTATATCGGTTCAATCTTCCATTGTATGGCTCCTTGTATTTCCCTTATATTCCCTCATTTTCCTCTTCTTCGCACACTTTCTCCATTCTATTGAGAATGAGCCTCTCGAGCAGTTTGCCCATTGAGTCAATCATTTCCAATTGGTCTGAACGACGAAGGATCAGCGGCCGTGCTTTGTGTACCCTGGGGTATCAAGACCAGTTTTTGCCTTTTCCATCTATCCGGGAAAATTCCTTCCAATAGGCGTTTGTTAAAGACGGTCATTAGTATCTGGGGATTCCTTTTTGCTATCAGGCGCACCACTTCGTTGGGAATTCCGTCCAGTCCGGGACTATTACTAGGGGATAGTCTTCTCGCTGCTGCCTTCAGCTCTTGGAAGCTGAAGGGCTTGCCTGCTTCCCTGTGTTCTTGGTAAGGAAAGCTATTTCGAGGCTCTCCCGTTGGGAATAACACTTACACAATTTTTCGCAGACTTGCTTCGTCTTCGGGCACGCTTGACTCTTGCGACCTCCGAAGTTTACCCATCATAATCTTGTAAGGTAAGCCCTATGGATCGCGGTTGATCGACTCGATGAGGTTTTCCCAGCTTTTGCTCCTCCGGATTGCTATCCTAAGGATCCTCCTGACTTCGTTGTATGTCTCTTGCTCCTCTATCGCGTTTGACCCATTTGATTTCCTAGCCCTCTGGAATTTCCTCCTTCTTTTGTTGTATTCTTTCCGCAGACACGCCAGCTCCTCGTTCCACCAATAGGCAGGTTTCCTGTTGTAGGTTGACGGCCTGCGTGGCATCGGGGGGGGGGGTATTTTATTAGATTGCTAAATGTTCAGATGGGTATTTTGTTAGAAAAATATTCTATCGAATATGACAATCGAAAACTTGGAATATAAATATAGAGTAATACACAATACATAGAAGATTATTTATAAGGAATTAATAAAAAGCAGATATTTATAATTATAAAACGAAGGAAATTTATAAAAATAAAAGTTCTTTTCTTGAAATAACGAAGTTAAAAGTTTAGAACAAAAAGGTTAAAATATAAGAAAAAAATATATTTTATTCAATAAAATAAAAATCATGATTGGATTAGAAAGTTGAAAAATCAGAATAACATTTGAATCCCACTATATTAAAAGAATTGCAAAATGTTCGAAATAGTAAATCATAAGTAATGTTTTAGAGAAACGTAAATCTGCCATTAATATAAAAATGCAATTGGTATAAATTCCGAAAATGTTTAGCTGGCGCCATCTCTTCAAGTAACTTTTCATATTACAAGACAGATGGCGCCATGCCATTATAAAATAAGGATGAAATCAACTTACCGGGCCACAAAATGTTTACATGCGAGGTATATTATTTGTATTAGTTTCAGAACTCCCCCTGCCAAAATAAAAATATGTGGCCTCTATAAACTTTTCACCATACCGTGGCCGAAAGTACCACTTTCGCTCCAGGCTCCGAAACGCGAATGTGGTATTTTCGGCCCGGGTATGATGAAAAATCGTATACGCAACATGGGGGTAAAGAGTTGGCCAGTCCAGAGCACGTGTAAATTGCCACCCGAGCCGGAGGCGAGGGTGACAAACCTGCGATCTGAGGGATTCTTTACTTTTGCTCCCATGGTTAGTATACGATTTTTTTGTCTAGTGAGGCCGAAAATACAACATTCGCGATCGGACGCCGGGAGCGAAAGTGGTACTTTCGTCCCACTAAGCAAAAAATGCATTTATCGCTTGAATAAATATATTAGCAGAGTTTAAGTATAAATATAAAGATTCAGTAAAAGTATAAGTGAACTATTTAAAAAAAAGAAACAGACCTCATTTTTTCTGTTGAAACAAGAAAACTATAGCCGGAAACGAAAACACATGACTTTAAGCTTAAAGTTTTAAGTGTATCGAATACGTTTAAAAAATTTGGAAAGAGGTATGGGCCACATTTATTTTTTGTAATTTTGGGAAGCCAAGTCCTGAATGAAAGTGCGTGTCTCTTGCTCAACGCAAAGGCGATTTCGTGGGCTGATAAGTGAAGTTTTGGACCTGGCTTATTTGTTTCAACTACGAAAATAGCTTTATTGAAATATATATAACAGTACAATCAAAAAAATTTTGAAAAATGTCCCATGTATTTTGCCTATACGCATTTTTTCTTACGAAGGATTTTGCGTATTTCGCCTATACGCATTGTTTACTATAAATACATTTGCGTATTTCGCCTATACGCATTTTTTTATTATAAATAAATGTGTGTATTTCGCCTGTACGCATTTTTTACTATAAATAAATTTGCGTATTTTGCCTATACGCATTTTTTATTATAAATAAATGTGCGTATTTCGCCTATACGCATTTTTTACTATAAATAAATTTGGGTATTTCGCCTATACGCATATAGTATTGTAAATAAATGTGCGTATTTCGCATATACGCATTTTTTTATTATAAATAAATGTGTGTATTTCGCCTATACGCTACTTAAATAAATTTGCGTATTTCGCCTATACGCATTTTTTATTATAAATAAATGTGCGTATTTCGCCTATACACATTTACTATAAATAAATTTGCGTATTTCGCCTATACGCATATAGTATTGTAAATAAATTTGCGTATTTCGCCTATACGCATTTTTTATTATAAATAAATGTGCGTATTTCGCCTATACGCATTTTTTGCTATAAATAAATTTGGGTATTTCGCCTATACGCATATAGTATTGTAAATAAATGTGCGTATTTCGCATATACGCATCTACTTCCCCTGCTTCCTCACTAAATAAAGTAGGATTCCATAAGTCTAAAATCTCTGTTGCTCTTGAACTTAATCCATTGATGCAATTCATACAAAGAGTTAGTTGTTCTTCAAGTTCAGTCTGATATGTACTGTACTTTTGAAGTCTATCCAACATGTCATTAAATTGTTTTTGCATAAAAATTTTTTCAGTAGGTGATTCAAAATCTTCTTTTTGTGCAGAGAGGATTTGTCTTTCCAAAGTTGTGAATTCCTGTAGAGCATTGTATTATGACTCAGTAATGTAACTGAGTCTTTCTCGTAAAACAGATTTAGGTGTACCAGGAGAAGCTGACTTTAAGTACAAAGACTAAATCGAGAATTTAGTGCTCGATCACCAGCCCAAGTACGTCTTCTTTTAGCTCTTGCAATTTTAGTATTAGTATCATCTTTTGTAGTGCTACCTGCAGATATAATCCCACTTTTTAACAACTGTATTCGTTCTTCAAGCATCTGGTTTATTCGGTCTGTTTCTTGTAATTTTTGTTCTTTTTCTTGTAACTTGGATTCAATTTCTTGAACTTCAGCTATTCCTTTTTCATTTTTAAGTTTCTCAAGTTCTTTGTTCAATTTAGATAGTTGCTTTTTATAATGTTTTAATGAGGCACCATCTGACAATGATAGTGTACATTGAGTTCAAAGGCTGCTGGGGTTACGGCACAAATTATAGTTGTCATAGCATCTCCTCCTAGCGATGCTAGTAACAGTCTTGTCAATTTACTATCCCGAAAATTAACATATTTGTTACTATCTGAAGATTCACTGAGTTGTTTGATAACAAGTCCAAATGTTGATAATGACATGTTAATGTGAGTTTCTTCTTTGAATTTTTCTCCTGTTGCATTTGTTTGTCTTGCTCTTTCTAAACCTGCAAGATCTATCAAATTTAACTGAGAAACTTGAATTGCTCCATCAGAATCACTGCTAACTACCCTACTTTCTATATGGTTATCCTGTAAAAAGCATTATTATTTGTTCATTAAAAAGTATCAAAGCTACATGAAAAACAAATATTTTACAATAACTCAATTGTACAATTCAATTATAAAGCAAAAATTACAATACCTGAATATTGCATGATTTTATAATATGTAAAATTTTTGAGTTGTCTTTATTTTTCTGAAAGTATATATAAAATATAATATAATAAAAAATGAAAATATGTAACTGTTCAGTCTGACAGTTCTAAGAAATACACAAGCGGTGCCTCAACTAAATCTGGAAAATTGCATAACTAAATTTTTTTTTCATTAAATTATACCTACTTACAGAAAGATGAAATCAGCTTAAAAATACATGCGATGCCTGAAATACATTATAGAATCGAATTTCTATTATTCTTATACGTCATACCTACAGATCAGGTTCCATGGATAATCTGCAAGAAGATGAAGCTGTCAAGATGCATGTATCAGGAAGCCCTTCACTCAAGATTACCCACTAAGATGTCGTTGTTGAGTTTATGAAAATGGCAATTCCCCATTTGGTGCTATTTTCTTAAAAGCCTCCTATCTTATTCAATGATGAAGAATCGTACTGGGAAAAAAAATTTGGTTTAGTAAATAACGGTTCTTATTTTATAATTGAATACCCTGACATGTGTAGAAAAGAAAAAGAAAAAGGAAAATCAGATAATTTTCTATCAACATGGTATCTTTGGCGGGAAAAGAACACAAAACTAGAAATATTTTTAATTTAATATGAAAAATAATTAAATTAAATAAGAAAAAACTAAAGAATCGGATTAATAATATTTTAAATCATTCTACTTAGAATAAATTATCATGCTGTCGCCTATGGGTTCGAAAACCTAGCCCTCTTTCTACAAAATATTTAGATATTAAGTTAAGTTGTAAGTGTTCTTAAGTATCGGACCTATGTACAGGTAACATAACCATAAACTATATATAAATAATATCTATACATAACTGAATGCTAGCATCAATATTAACACAGCTATTATCACATAAGTAGTAAGTACTATGATTTCAAACTTCTTTATAATACATGGTGCGAAAAGAAGCTGTCAAAAGTGAGAAATGTATTTAAAAATCTACATTGCTTCTTGATCTAGGTAATTCAAGATAAAAAGTTATCGCACCATGTATTAAGTATGGAATTTCTACTAGAGCTATCATGATTTTGATCTTATTGTCGCTAATCACTACTAATCAATATTTTATAAATACCTATTTGATTTGTAGTTAATTTCTTCTTTTGCAATTGTCTTTTGGCATTTGTGACAATTATAAGTCTTAATTTGTTTAAGAGCCCTTTCACTCATAACACATCCACAATTCCACAGAAAACAAAATTTGTGTTTTCCAGTCATTTCTAAGCTGATCACTGGGCAGATAAACTCACTTTTCCCATCATCTAAATATCCTCCATTTTTCACTGTATCTCCATTAAAGGCTGGATTTGGTGTCAGGATGAGATCCTTGACATCTTTAAGACTTTTAATGTGGATTGCAGTTTCTGGTAGAGTAGAACGGTCAAGCAGTCCTTCCAGTACTGCCTCTTTACTGTACAGTCGACCTTATCCACCTCCAATGCTCATTATCGATGATACTAACTGGTGCATTAGATGCATAAATTGCTTTTGCAAGGAGCTCTTCACAGTATTTTTGTCTTTGTTTGGACATTCTATCAATAAAATTGCACCATTATTTTCATCATCACTTATCATGTCTTCACTTTCTGAGTTACGCAGTTTTAAAACTTTAAAATGTTCTCTTTTAAATTTTATTTTTTCTGTGAGCAAATCTTTAATGAAACCAAGACAGCCTATATATTTTTGTAAATGCATGCTCATTCATGTTGAATGTCTTGCATATACTTGTCCACAATATTTACACTTAAAAGTTTGAAGTTTCTGATTTGGTTCCTTTGGTTGTAAAATAAAACTACTTTCTAGCAGTTTCTTGGGTATTAATTTTCTAGATACTTTATGGATAATATTGTATGATAGTATTTATGGATGGTATTGTAGTCAAACGCGTTACTATTTCCTTTAACATTCATTTCAAGAGATTCTATTCCTTCTTCTGGACAGTCCGAACATTTTCGTAAATGTAAACTCATTCTAGATGCATTGCATGCATATTTTTGTTCACAATATTTACACTTAAAAATATCAAGTTTCTGGGTTCCATCTCGAGGCTGCAAAATAAAATTTTCTTCTAAAATTCTTTTTAAATTTCTCACTTGTCCCTTTCTGTTAAATCCATGTGATTCAAGAATTCCTTTGCCTTTAAATTTTTCTTGAAGCAATTCTCTCACTGTAGCTGGACAATCACTATATTTGAGTAAGTGAATGCTCATACGAGTAATATGATGTGCATAAGTTTGACCACAGCATTTACATTTATATATTTCAAGTTTTTGGTTTGCTTCCTTCGGCTGAAGTGTAAAACTACTTTCCAAAATTTTTTTCAATTTAATTTTTCTGAAATAGTTAAAACAATCTTAAAATCTTGACAATTGAAATAACAAATACAAATTGTATTTATACATAACCTAAACTTTGGTTTTTTCCTTGACACGCATCAAGTGCTTTAATTGTTAATCAATTAATCAATTAAACGGGCGAGTCACCCGTGTACGCCCTGCGACAACAAACGAGCGGCAGCTCACGCGCTTGACACGCACACGGACAAGGCAACCGCTGAACTCGCTGAAGCCACTGGATCATTCTCCAACACAAGACACAACCACTTAGTACTATACTTAAGTATAGTCACAGTAACTGTTGACGCAGCGGTGCCTGCTGGCTGGCGCGAACCTCGGTGGCCTGGTCGGCGGTCATCCCGGGCGTCCCGGTCGGTGCACATACCGACGACACGTCGACGGCCGACGCAGGCAGCTCTGCAGCTGTGCTGCAGCCAGCAGCGCATGCGCGTACACACACACACGGGCAAGGCCGCGCCGCTGGCAGCTGCCGTCGCTACCGTCGCCGATTCGCGAATCTCGCGATGCTATATATTACCCATATGGTACAATAATCTATTTTTTTTTTTAATATTATGCAAAATCATGAGTGCATTGCCCTCCGTAATGACATTATGAATCATTCTGCAGAGTTTCGTCGATATTTTAAGGCATTTGAGAATGGTATTTGAACGAAAATTTCAATTATATTTTTTGCTCCGTCGGTAAAAATTGGGTTTGACACCCCCTTATGCGGATCGCGCGGCACGCTCTTTCATGCGCAACATTCGATGACACCCCCTTATGCGGATCGCGCGGCGCGCTCTTTCATGTGCAAGTTATTGTTCATTCGATTGCTGGCAAGTACGGACCCTTACCCAGCTCTACACTCTTTACAAGAAAAGATGATTCCTCTATACCAGAGGATACACAACGGAAGAGTTTATATCAGCAGTAAGAAGACAGCAACGTTTGTGTAAGTTTTATTTTTTATCGTATTCGATTTTAAGTAGTATATATTTGGGGAGAACAATGAAATCCTCTTATAGAAAACCCTCTACGTGACTTCCATTGTGGTAAGATATGTACGTGTTTCGTAGAAGGTGCAAATTATTCTTGCGAGTACATATTAAAATTTTGTTTGCAAGGCCTACGAACTGATGGTTGCTTATTGTTTTTAAAAGTAGTTTTTAGTAGTATTGTTTTTTGCTTTTGTTTATTGCGCGCGCGCGCGTACTTCCTAGAAAGACTTTTGTGTCCCAGCGTTGCACATACATACGCGTTAGTTATTTAAGTTCAACCAAATGCGGTTATCGGTATAAGTATAATTAGTAGACGAAATAATAAAATGCTTTTTGCAAAGCCCACTTCGTGATCACCATTGTTGCTTATTGTTCTAAAAAGCATAGGTATCGTGCGCGTACTTCCTGGAAGGCGCGAGTTTTCTTAAATAAATGCGTTCGCTTTCCGTTACTCAATCGTAGACAGCTTCCTAGTGCCAAAGATATAACGGATCGTAATTTGAAATTTCCCGGGCATATAGCTCAATAGGCCTATTCCGCCGCAAACTGCGGTAGTCAAACGCGTTTATAAAAACGCACCGGCAAAGACGCCGGTTACCTTCTTCTTAAACTCTTACGATGAAAACGTGTTTCTCTCGCAATGGAACTCTGCACGTATGTAATAATTATTATTAATTAAACATGTTATTTGAAATGTCATTGCAATTCATTTCAAATTCAGTTCATTTCATGTCATTTCTAACCTATATTTTTGCTGCTGTACTTTATAATTATGTATCTTCCGTTAAACTGTTAAATGTGTAATATTACTCTGTACTAGAACACGTGTCGTGGTTTATATGCCTGAAAATATTTGTGTGCTTTCCATATAAAAGACATGCAAGGCACACAAATGGTTTCAATCAAGTTATATAATAATTCCAATTTCCATAGCGACAGGTAAATAGGTGTTAGCATGGGAATTTAAATTGTATCACTTGAGGTAAATTGAATATGAAATATTGGTTTAATTTTATAAAGCAAATGTGTATGTAAAATATCAGCTCTCTATTAGACACAATAGTTATCAAATAAGAGCCAATATTTTAAAACAGATCCACCTTTGGTAAAATTTTATCTTGGCTCTCATTTGAAAACTGGTGTATAGATATATTGGCTCTCATTTGATAACTATTGTGTCCAATAGAGAGCTGATATTTTACATACACATTTGCTTTATAAAATTAAACCAATATTTCATATTCAATTTACCTCAAGTGATATAATTTAAATTCCCATGCTAACACCTATTTATCTGTCGCTATGGAAATTGGAATTATTATATAACTTGATTGAAACCATTTGTGTGCCTTGCATGTCTTTTATATGGAAAGCACACAAATATTTTCAGGCACATAAACTACGACACGTATCCTAGTACAGAGTAATATTACACGTTTAACGGAAGATACATAATTATAAAGTACAGCAGCAAAAATATAGGTTGGAAATGACATGAAATGAACTGAATTTTTTACATACTTATTTTTTACATACATATTTGTCTTATAAAATTAAAGCCATATTTTATATTCAAATTCCCTCAAGTCATGTAATTCCAATTTTCATATTGTCAGGTACATACATTTTTGCCGGTAAATAAGACAGAGATTTACATAGGTCTTAGTATAGAAATTGAAATTATATTACTTAATGTAAATTGAATATGAAATATGGCTTTAGCACCATGAAAGAAATGTGTATGCAAAAAATGAGAACTTTAGGTATAATAGTTTTTAAATGAGAGTCAAAATAAAACCCATAAATATAAAAGTGCAAGCCTGTTCGCTTCATTAACTTTGTATTTGCAGGTATTTAAAATGCAAAAACATTGCTTTCTGCTTTGGTACCGCCAAAATGAATCTCAACAATATGAATGAGATCATTGAGATAAACGAGCACAGTGCTGCTTGCATGCCAGATGATAATGCTCTGATGATTGCTCGATTTAAAGATGCAATAAGAACAGAACTTCAAAGACACTACTACCGATTGAGAGACTTGTACGACACCATGGCACTTCTGTAAGTATTTATTTATTTATTTCAATTGATTTCATTACAGGCTAGATGCCTTTTAGAGTATATTTACAATGCTAGCATAATAGTATAAAAGTATTGTAAATTATTTTTTTATGAGAATACATTTTTTTTAATTCCAAGATATATGATATTATAATATTAATGACACATTTTATTTCAGTCATTTGTTATTATTCTTAACTTTCTATCAATATATTTCAAATGTACATAATATTAAAACAAATAATTTTTCACAGATATCCAGAAGCAGCAGTGCACGTTCCGTTTGAAGTTATTCGAGGTTCAATGAAGACATGGAGAAGAAGGGCATTTCCGCCAGAACCTAGAACTCTCGAAGAACTGTCATTGCAGCTTGCAGGCATAGGCGACAACAACATAATAATGGAGTATCACAGTGGACATCTTACAGTGGTTACCTTAAGAGACGTTAATGCTGACCTTCACATTGGCTTTTATGATTCAATGTTCTTACAACATGTTGAGGAAGGAATCACAACATTCTTGTGCGATTCAACATACCAGACAACTCCAAATATAGAAGGGCAGCTGCAGTTACTCACTCTTATGGGTGTTTTCCATGGACACGTATGTTCAAAGACATTATTTTCAATTTATTCAATTGCAATAATTATTATTAATGAAAATGTATGTGTTTGTAGACCATACCACTTATGTGGTTTCTGATGAGCCGCAAAACCCAAGTGGCTTACGCCACAATTTTTGACGAAGTTCGCCGTAGGATGCCCAATGCAAATTTTCAAATTGTTTCGTCTGACTTTGAAACCGTTCAAAGAAACGAGCTACGAAGAGTGTTTCCGGATGCATTTATTGTGGGGTGTCAAGTTCACTACTGTAGGGTAAGTTTTATTATACTTATAACTATAAAATTTAAAACAACGCTCATTGCAAGTTTATGGATTATTCATTCATTGTTATTTAAATTAATCACTGCTATTTTATTCTCTTTTTATAGGCCATTCTTGGAAAACTGAAAAGTCTTGGACTTGATGACTATGTGAAAAATAATGCACAAATAAATTCATTTATTAGGAAAGTATTGGCATTAGCATTTTTGCCAGAAGGCCACATTATACCAGCGTATAACCAGTTACTTCAACTTTTGAATGGCGCTGCCCGGAGAAGATTGACACGCTTCCTAACTTACTATCAGAATTTCTGGCTGCAGCAGGTGACGCCAATTGGATTTTCTGTATTCGGTGTAGCTATCCGTACAAACAATGCGATACAGTCGTACCACAGTCGGCTGCTTCATAGGCTGGGAATCCATCCCACTGCATGGGATTTCATATGTATTAGAATTATATTTTTACATAAAAGCTGCATAAAATAATTTCATTGAATTATAATTTTCTTATTTCTGTATTTCAGGTAAATTGAAAACCATGATGCAACTGTCGTGGAACGATTTGAACAGCATGGAGCAGGGGCGAGTTGTGCGACGACAAGTTCGATACGTTTCTCAATACAGAAACAACCAATTACAAAGAGGTAAGAAGCTATAGCTGTATAATTATTATATAATATTATAAATACTATAACTTTTAATCTTTTAGCTTGGCGGTTACTGTACCTACACCGGATTTCGCCAGCAAGGTTTCTGGTTATTGGAGCAAATTTAATTGGACCGCAATCAGTGCGAAAAATTGACGTGATCAATCAAGATGAAATAAATGAGATCCTCATCAATGAAAATGAATATAATCGAATGATCATTAACAGAGGTAAGTTTATACTTCATGTTACTTTTAATTTGTTATATTAATTATTAAAATATATTAATGATATTTTTTTTTTTATTAGGTGCTGATCCAGAATTCGATTTCAATATTATAGCTGCGTACCAACCTAATGAAAGGCTGGTGTTAAACAACTTTTTACAAAATGATGAACCAGAAATGAACGAGGAAATGGAGGTAGAAGCAGAAGCACCGTTGAATGAAGGTACGTTTTTCTTATTCATCAAAATATATACAAATATAAACATATATATTTACTTTATCTAACCAGGAGAGTGTCAGGGATCCGGATCACGGAACTTTAGGAAATGTTTTGGGACGTAAAAACAAAGAAAGCTGTAATATTAGACCCTAACGCTCCAAGAACTCAAGTTATCGACATTTTTTGGCTTTATGAATTCGAACAGTGAATTTCAGGCATTTAACAGTACATTTTAATTGCTCAAATTTAAACTTTCATAACTTCAAAAAGAGATTAGTAGTTCCGAAAAAAGCAAATGGAATTTCCTCTTCTACAAATATTTTGTAAAACTATGCTATCATAAATGGTAACTGTTGTAAAAAGTCTTTTTTAAAAGATTTTTCCAAAATACAGCATAAAATGTCCGTAATTTCAGTTCTTTAGAGCGTTAGGGTCTAATATTGCAGCTTCCTTCATGTTTTTACATCCAAAAACATATCCTAAAGTTTGAGCCGAATCCGTGATCGGGATCCCTGACACTCTCCTGGTAAGTTTAGTGATGTTTAAAACTCTATTTTCAGTTGAACGTATCGAAGATCCACTACACGCACAAGAAAACCATGCAAACGAAGGGCATCGACGACATCGGCGAAGACGGAGGAGGCGAGCAGTACACGTAGCTGCAGCTATACCAGAGCCCGTTAATATTGCAGCTGTTCTTGTGCCTATGCCAGAGCTTGTTGACCCTGCACTTGCAGCTATGCCAGAGCCCGTTGACCCTGCACATGTAGCTATGCCAGAGCCTGTTGACCCTGCACCTGCAGCTATGCCAGAGCCTGTTGACCCTACACATGTAGCTATGCCAGAGCCTGTGAACCTTGCACCTGCAGCTATGCCAGAGCTTATTGATCTCGTGCCTCTGCCGGAGCCCGTTGATCCTCTAGCTATAGATGCAGTTATGCCCGTTGATATTATATATGCACCTGCGGCTGTGCCAGTTGAACTTGCAGCTATGCCAGAGCCCGTTGACCCTCAACCACAAGTTATACAAGGTAATTTGCGAATTACTCAGATAAGTTAATGTATAGAAACGCGTATTAGTTTATTATGAATCTTTAATAAAATTATAGACAACTTTTTAAATTAAATTTATCTAGAAATTTTAAACTTTATTTTATTTAATTTAAAGCTTTTATTCAATAACCATACTGAAGAAACTCTGTGGACAGTGAATAAATCAAAATGTGAATATGAACAGAGAGATATAATGTGTTAAGAGTTATATAAGATACTAAATATGTTTTACGGTTTTGACAGGGAACTTGTAAAATTACCTGTGTATGTTCATTATAGCTATAAAAATTATAAATTTGAAAGTTTGTGATAATTGAGGGTATAGTTAAGGTGGCTTAGGAGCGAGAATTGATCACATTATTAAAATTGGTTTACAATTGTTTGTCACTTGTTATAATGTAAATAACAAATAGTAGCAAAGTTAGTAATCTTAAAGTAACAAACAAAATTTTTTTTAACGAAATTTCAAGATTGCAAAACATTGTTCTTTTTAAAAAAGCGTGCAGGAAATGAAACTTCTTTGTGTAAAAAAATAGTTCGCAGTCAATAACTTGCAGTAGTAGATAGCACATCTGCCCTTTTATATTAGATTTCATTATATTACATTTAATTCATTTTAAAAAGATTCATAATAACCGCGCTGCTTTTCTGTACGCTTATGCAGACATTTTAACTAAATTACCTTTATGGGATTGATAACTTTGTGTCAAGCATGATCCCACGTTCTGAGATCCGGCATGGAATAACATGTAATGGTTTTAAACTGAGTTGCAAGATACTCGGTATAAAACCCTGTGCATAGATAGATCTTACGTGGTATGATCGAGACTACACAAAATTTTATTCTATAAAGTAGTAGTTTATCGCAGTATATTCAATTCATTTTTATGTCAAGCTTGTTTTGCAACATTCGTTTGATGAAGTTATTCGTCCTATTTTGGATCAGTTTTGACTTCTCCGGTGTTAAAAAACAAGCATTGATAGTTTCATAATATTAAAAAAAGTGTTTTTATGTTTGGTGTATAGATGAAGTAATATGTTTACTCCTCTCCAGAGTTGAGTGAATATGTGGCTTCTCCTCAATCGTAAAAACATATCATAATTACATTAGTATTTTGTATCACGTTTATTTTCTAATTATATTATTTTTATTAATGTGATATTAATGATATCTGACGAACGTGTTTTATATATTTGCAGATCGATGTGTGGTGTGTCTTACTACACCTAGAAAAATTGCGTTTACCCCCTGCGGGCATTACTGTGCGTGCGAAGATTGTGCAGATCGCATATTTGCCGAAACCAGACAGTGTCCTACATGCAGGGCATATTGCATTAATAAATACAAAATTTATTTTAGTTAATAATGCTTTTGTATGTTTAAAGATTGTTTAATTTTAATTAACATTTATATTAGGAACTAAGAATATTTTTATCTCAGTTGAGATCTCATTTTTCAGTTGTATGAGTTGTATGAGTTGTATGGAATAAAGCTTTTATATTTTTACAAGTACCATTTATTTATTTATTGAAAATGAATAACATTGTCATTTAGTTATTGAAAATGAATAACATGGCTATTTATTTATTATAAATTTATTATTTATTATAAATTTATTATTTATTATAAATTTATTATTTATTATAAATTTATTATTTATTATAAATTTATTATTTATTATAAATTTATTATTTATTATAAATTTATTATTTATTATAAATTTATAAATAATATTGGTATTTAATGAATAATATTACCATTTATTTATTTATGAAAAATGAATAACATTGCGCCATCTTTTGATGAAATAAATAAATAAAAAATTATACTCAAGCTGATTTTTTGAAAGGTAGAGTGCGTTACCGACAAAAATTTTTTAATTTCTGTGGTACACTTTTCTGACTTTTCCTATTCTAACAATATAAAATTTTACTTTTTCTGAAAGTGAGTATAATAATTAAGCTTTCTAAACAGTCGCATTCGGAATTTAATTCTTTAATAAATCAACTATTTTATCTCTTCATATCTTAGAAATAATTGTATATTCTTTTCTAAATTGGTATTATAAGCAATTCTAAACTTTGTAAAACTGAAGAAATACTATTCTGAAAAGTAATAAAAAACTTTGCTTATTTTTAATATCTGTATTTTTTATCTTTGAATAATTTTTTTTTGTTTGTTTTTAATTCTGAATTTTTTTGTTCTTATATCAACTTTTCAAATTAATATTTTTCGCACTTATGAAATGTTTCAATCTATTTTATTTTTTCTGAAAAAATAACCGTCTGAACATTTAGCAATCTGATAAAATACCCGCCCCCCGTGGCATCGACGTGTCGCACGCATCTGCTGTGGCCCTTGTAAGTATTTCTGCTGCTTCTTCTGCAGTATCAGCGCCTTCCAGATTAGCTGCACTAATTCTCTGCAGAAATGTATCACGGTTCATCCTTTAGAGTGACCATCCTTCATTCGTTTTGTATTTCATCCGTTGGTTCTAATTCCCTAGGAGTTTCACCAATATATATGATCGCTGAGCGACTCTACGTCGAGCACCTCCCAGGATGAGATGTTTTTCGTGACTTCCGGAGATGCAAATGTCAGGTCCAAGATCGATCTAGAGATTCCCTTTTCATAAGTGTGCACACCTAGTTTATTTGCCGCTACGAGATTATAGGCCGCCATCATTTCCTCAAGTAGATCGCCTCTTGAGTCCCGAGGCCCACCTCTCCATGCCTTTGCCTTAGCATTGAAATCGCCTGCCAAAATAAGTGGGCCGTTTCACTTTCGGATATGTTGCTCTAGCTCAGCCAGGTCTAGCTCTATCAACGCGTCCACAACATTCGAAGAAAAGTAGCAGCTGAATATAGCCAACGTTCCTACAGCCACGCCTACGTAGCCGTTACCGGATATCACTGTAGTGTTCGTCCTTGCATACGTATCGTCGCGCGGTACGAAGAAAAGCCAACTTGGAAGTTACAGGCGAAGAAAAGCCAAAAACGCGTCTAAGACGAAGAAAAGCCAGTTTGGGCCCTCCTAGACGAAGAAAAGCCAGTTTACGCCCTCGCAGAAATCCTTGGAACACTTTGCGGCGACGTACCTGAATTCTAGACACTTAAAACATCTGATGATTAGCTTCTTTTCACGTGCTGTAGCATTAATGCAGCCGATTCTAACTTTTCCTGGCCTTAGCACCTTTGTAGTCGCTATTGCTCTTGGTACTACTACGAGTGCCACTTTGGTCCCTCGCGGTCTTGCATGGAGAGCCTTCACTTCAACTTGATCTGGAGTCGCCTTTTCCAGGGCAGCGATGAATGCTTCTTTGAGTTCTTCTTCTGTGGTCGTTTTCTCCAAATCTCTTAGCTCTGTGGTGACCATTGGAACCAGCGATCTCACAAGTAATTCATTCTCCAATGCCTCTCGGATAGCTCCGCTTACCTCCTCTAGCTTCGAATCATTCTGAAGTTGTATTAGCATGTTTCCCTCCCTGGTCTTGCGGATCTTGCCCACCTTGGATCCCACTTCCGGGCTCGCCTTAGTCTTCACTTCCTTAAGCATGTCGGCGTAGGACATGTTGTCCCCGCTCGCTTTTATCAGCAACGCTTCTGCCTTTGGTCCCAGCAGGTTCCTCCTCGTTGCTGCTTTCCCATGTGTCGTCTTGCCTCATATTGGCACAGAGTTTTCTTTTCTACTTTTTCCTTTCCTCTTATGCTTTCTGGCTATCTTCCAATCGGCTTTGGCCTGGTCCTGAGGCATGTTTTCCATTTCTTCAGGGCTCCGGCTTCTATATCTCTGAGGTGTTGGAACAGAATTTGGCCGTTCCTTCCTGGTGATGGCCCTTCTGTTCCCGCTGACGCTCAGTTTTCTAGCCCTGCTTACACACACACATAAACACAAACACACACACACACACACACACACACACACCGTGCGAAACACAGGGACGGCCGATCGACTACACTCTTATAATTCCTTGCCAGGTGTCCCGTTTCGTGGCATTTGAACGAGTCACTGCTTCACGTAGCCGGACCTGGCAATTGACCCATCCTATTCTGAGCTTACCAGCTGTTTTGTGCTGTTACCGACAGCGGAACATTGGCTGTTTGAATGCCATTGTTATTTCATAAACTTTTTTTTCACTATTACAAAGTTTTTATGAAAGTAATTTTTGATAAAAAGTGTATATACTGTTACGTTCGTGACGTATCCTTAAATTACATTTGATATTCGTATTCTCATCAATAATTTCTTGACCCACAAAATTATGTGATTGCGAATTTAAACGACGCAGCATTTGGACAACGTAACAGTGTGACGTAGCGAGCCACCGACTTCGCGAAAGCAAAGTCGAATGCAAAAACGCTCGTCGAAGCTTTTATGTGCGCACAACACTTTTCAAATTCCAAATCGAACGGCTTACGTAAAATTGTTTATTAAACTTGTTTAATAAGATGATCTCGACTCAGCATCAAGATAATCTTTAACCCAATTTAACCATGTAATAAATACGGCGATGAACGCCACACACGTCAGTTATTTGTGCTAAGTGACGCGAACTCCATACCACTCCAGCCGACAAAAGGAGTAGTTTTCTAATAAAATCAATAATTCACTAGTACTAATTAATAGCGCAATCAATGCATATATTATACACACTAATCGAATAGATCGAACATAGTTATTTGTAAAGCCAATTGCAATTCTAGATCATCTTATTGTAAATTTTATAATTCAATAAATAGTGCAATTATTTGAACGCCAGTTATTCATTTCGAGAACCTACATCAAGTGGAAATAGTATATTACGATACGTGTGACTTAAGTGGCCCATTATTGCACGGCGTGAGGTTAGCGCCCGAGCGCAGCGAATTACTTTTTAATTCTGTATATAAAAATACCGTGTTTTTTTAATTGTAGAAAATGGCAGGTATCCTGTTTTGAGGCATTAATAATTCATGAACAATATTGATTTCAAAATATTAAAAGAATGAAAAAATCAAGTATCTAAAATCGAAAAATCGTTATAAAACAATAGCACAGGAAAATGATGATTATAGTTTTCGACAAAATTTTCTTTCAATTTATAGATTTCTTTAGACTAAAAATTTCGCCCTAGAAAACCGAGAAATCAATTTTAAAAAATAAAAAAATCGATGTAAAACACAAACTAATCACAAAATCATACGACATTACTTTTGATTCCACGTAGAAAAGAATACTATGAATATGAAAATACAAAACTCATCAACATATTCACCGCAAGATGATGTGGAAATAATACGAAAAAAATAAAAATGAATTTATAATGCTAAATAAGAAAATATATAATAAAATTAACAAATAATGTATTATTGTTCCCAAATTTTTAACTCAGTGTATGGAATAGTAATTCTTACGTCTGTTTAACATATTTAACATTTAAAACCAAAATTATAAATTCTGGTGGTACCTTAAGGTACATAGAAAATAACCATAGTTTTTATTTCAAATATCTCAAAAACTAATTTAGTTATTATATAATTTAGTAATTATACTTTATAAATTCTTTATAAATTTCAAACCAATACACAGAGTCGTTCTGTCGTTCTCGTGACCCAGTCATTAGACTGGTCGGTGCTTGGGTCTGACAGTTCTCATTTTAAAGGAAATAACCAATGATTTAGATAGTGTTGTCGTTGGTGCAAATACCCTTTTCGCGCTTTTCTTTCTGCGCTTCATGTATGGAATGCAGTACGCGAGAAGCTCAAACTCGTTTGCCTCTTTACTTCAACATCGAGATATTAATCTCCACTATACCGGCTCTATTGTGATTCAGATAAAAATGTTATATAAATGTTTATAGTTACATTTTTTATTCTAAATTGTCGGTCGTTAAATTTCAACGAGATTTGAAGTAATGTGATGAAGAATATCTGAACGTTTTACAGGTTCAAGAAGGAAGCGTAATTCACGCAACACTGGCTGTACTGCAACCGTGGATTTTCAAAAGTTTGATGAATTCTTTTCTGAATTTGCCTCTACTCAGCGAATACAAAATACCAGCCATCTTTTTTTCTACACTAAAAACAAGTCAAAGAGGCACCGCCATATTGCAGTTTGACATAAGCATACCGTGTAGGTAGGAGACCCTAACGCAAATAGGTGTGAAAGTCATACCGTTTGGCGGTGTGCAGTAAAGCTGCTAGAGCCATACGATATTGTATTCGTAGCATCGCATTCCGGAAAAAAAAACACGTACACACTTTGCTATTCTTATCGGAATGTTAATAAAAGTTTAAAATTGAGATAATTATAATATTTTTTGTTATGGCGTACTACTTTAATACAAAATCAAATTTAAATTTATTTATAAACTAAATTGAATTATTTATTAAAAAACTTTCAATACCCTGGTAGAGATAGGTCTAGGTGTTCGGGGTAGCCGATGACGGAGTCTAGATGGTGCGCGTCGTAGGTTTTTGCCTCTAGGTGTAGGAAATAATCAAACGCGTGGTCTAGGTGTTCGGGGTGGCCGATGACGGAGTCTAGGTGGTGTACTCCATAGTTTTTTATGTCTAGGTGTCGGAATGCATTCTACGTATCGAGGTAGCCGATGACGGTGTCTAGGTGATGCGCTCCGTAGTTTTCATCGTCCACCACGTTTTCGGTGTGTTCCAACACCTAGAGGCAAAAAACTACGGAGCGCACTATCTAGACATCGTCATCGGCTGCCCCGAACACTTAGACGACGGATTAGATGCGCCCTGATATCTTAAAGCAAAAAACTACGGAATGGGCCACTTAGACTCCATGATCGGCCACTCCAAAGACCAAGACCACGCACTTGATGCGTTCCAACACCTAGGGGCAAAAAAGTGCGGAGCACTCCACCTAGACATCGTCATCGGTCACCCCGAACATCTGGACCACGTATTATTATTATTATTATTATTATTATCATCATCATTAAAGATAAGAGTTTGGGCACGTTAAATGGTCTCCAGATGCATGGGGAACCTTGGCGTCCCTCAGTTTCCGGGTGAATTCAGCCCATTGACTTCTCATAAAATTAAAGGATCCTTCTGGCGTCCTTCACTTCGATGTTATTTGCCAGTGGCAAGAGGTCACCAAGGTACCGGCGCCTCCTCTCCACTAGTGCAGGGCATTTGAGGATAACGTACAGTGACATCTCATCCTCCTTTCCACAGGATCTACAAGTCGGATCTTTTTCAAGTCCCATCGTATATCTGTGTTTCCGTAAAGTACCATGCCCTGTAATAATCCCCACCACGGCCTTTGCGCTCTTCCTACTCAATACGAGTATTTGCTCTACCCGTCCTTCCATCTCTGAATCCAGATGAAGGTTTTGGCTATTCGACATCCCTGAGCGTTTTTCTACGCCTCCGAATGTTTTTTTGGCGATCCTTCTGTCAATCTCTGCGTTGATTACAGTGTCGCATATTCCAGTTGCCGGTTCTGGTCTCGTTAAGACCTCCTTCCTCGCCTGCCATATTCCTTATGGCCCAGCAGCCAGAAGATGGTTAATGGACGGCATTCTGCCGATTCGGAGTCCGATAACAGTCGTACATTAGCCTCGAGGTGGTTGTGTACGCTCTAAGGGCCTCAATGGCGCTCCTACTATCTGTGCCGATATGTAGGTGCCCTTGACCGTGCTCCGCTTCTGCCCAGAGAGCGCAGTTCAGCACCTCTACCAGTTCAGCTTATAGTACCGTCGCGTACCGCTCCAGTGGAAAGGTGCACCCCCTTTCCGCCCTGCGGCGGTAGACTCCAGCACCTGTTCGCTCTACCCCTTTGGATCCACCTGTATACCAGATTTCACCATTGGCTGGTAGCTTCTTCCGGACCGTTCCTCAGTCAGATCTATCCGCCAGGCTGATCCGGTACTTCCTCTCGAAAATAAGTGCCTTGGTCATCTTATCGCGGATCATCATGAAGACGTCTCCGGACTTCAGGACCTCTAGCATTATGCCCTGGAAGTTCTCCCCAGAGTCCTTTCTGACCCTGAGCAGCCCTCTTGCAGCAGCAGCAGCAGCAATCGTCAGGTAGAGAGACTACATACATAGTGCAGCCCCTAAAGCATCCGTTGGCGTAGACCTTTTCGCTCCGGTGACGCACCGTAACACCAAGCCTCTCAACCGATTTCAGATGCGTTCTATCCCACCAGACCATCGCTGTATAGGTAAATCGGGGCTTTCGAATTGCATCATACAGCCACTTCATCGCTACTGGTTTTAGTCCCCAGTTCCTGCCCATGGCCCTTCGTAGTTGCCATAGGGCTGCGGTGAATTTCCTGCACTTTACCTCTAGGTGTCTTCCCCATGTCAGCTTACTGTCCATAGTGACTCCTAGATATTTGACCTCTTTGGATAGCTTGAGTGCCTTTCCATTGAGCGTCAGTTGGCAAGTTCTATCCTACTTATATCTCCTGGTGAACACCATGACCTCTGTTTTGTCTGGATTGACCCCGAGGCCCGTGCTCCTACACCAGGCTTCTACAATCCGTAAGTCCTCCTGTGTGAGTTCTATGACGGTGTGTAGGAAGAGTCCGCGCCTTATGATCAATATGTCATCGGCGTAACACACTACCTGACACCCCTCCTCGGTAAGGTTTGTTAACAGATTCTCCTCTACTAGGCACCATAGCAGGGGCGACATGACTCCCCCTTGCGGACAGCCCGAGGAGACATCGCTCCTTACTATGGTGTTCTCTTTGGTCACTTCTAGTTGCGTGTTTCCGAGCATATGGCTCGTCCAGTCTACTAGCATTGTCCATGAAGGCACCGACAGTAAAGCCTCCATTCTCCAGCTGGGGCTGAATTAGCTGTATCACCCTTTGCAAGGCTGTCTCCGTGGACATACCTGCCCTGTATGCGTGTTGACCCGCCAGGGTCCCGCCTCTTAAAGTCACGTCTCTGATATATCTGTCGATGAGTCTTTCAGAGGTTTTAAACAAGAAGGAAGTCAAGCTTATAGGGCGGAAATCCTTTAAAGAGGTATATCCGCTTTTTCCTGGTTTCGGTATGAACACTACCCTCGCACGTTGCCAAGCGGCGGGCACGTACCCAAGCATAAGGCTCGCCTTGATCACCTTAACCAGGGGCTCAACTAGGACGTGCTACACCTTCTTCAGGTGCACGGGGTATATCCCGCCCGGTCCAGGTGATTTGTATGGTCTAAAGGAATTTATAGCCCATTTGATCCTCTCCGGGGTCACTATCTGGTTTCTCAGTTTGCGATTCTGGCGCCATATCGGTGCCCTGAGTCGCCTCCCGTTTGCCTCTTTTTCATCCTTCTGGATCGGCCCTTCCTTATTCCTCTCAGTAAAACTGGGGAAGTGTGCCTTTACCAGGCATTTCAGAGCCTCCTCATCTAATGTGGAGAAACTGCCGTTCGGGAGCTTTAGAGAGACAAAGACAGCCTCTGGATTGCTTGACAGCATTTTGTTCAGTCTGGCAGCCTCGGCCCCTCCTTCAACTTCCTCACAAAAGGAGGCCCACTTCGCCTGCTAGGCCTTCCTAATTTCTTCTCTGTATCGATCCCTCTCCCGGTTAGATTCCTGCCAGCAGAGAGAGTCGTTGCGTTCCTGGCTTTCCTAAGAAGGGCTCTAGTCCTCTCCCTGAGAGCATCAGGCCTTTGTTCCACCATCTAACTTGGCCTCTGGGCCTGAGTTTCGTAAGTTGGCAGTTGTTGTAGTAGGCATTCAGCATCTCGTCCTTCAGCATATTGGCGGCCGCCTCTAACGTGGGTACGTCGTCAATTGCTTTAGGGAAGTCCCTAAGGGATTCTGTGAGATCTGCTGAATAGTTTATCCAGTCTGAGTCTTTGGAATTTCTTTTCCATTGGGGTCTCTCAGATGTATCCGCCACTAGATCGAACCTAATCTGTTCGTGGTCTGATAGTGATGGTTCATCCGACACCCTCCAATTGGCAATCCTGTCTGTAAGGTTACTGGTGCATAGGGTTATATCCAACACCTTCTGCCTTACAGCATTACGGAAGGTCGGCGTGTTGCCAACATTCAGAATGTCTAGTTCCGTAGTCACCAGATATTCTACCAAGCGCTGTCCACGACCATTGGTGTCAGTACTGCCCCATAGTTGATGGCGTGCATTCGCGTCACATCCTATCAATACGGGCATCCTAAGCGCCTTGCAGTGGTCCCCTAGTTGCGTCATTTCCGTTGGCGGTACATTCGTGTCCTCCCCCTCCCCACCTTGGGGAAGTATGCCGATGCTATGGCCACTCTCCCGACGCCGTCCATCTCTGCCGTGACCACCATCAGGTTTCCAGTGCATAGTTCCCGTCCACTTTCCATGGTTCTTAGACCAGTGATAGGCTTGTGTGCACCGCATTACCGCAACTAAGCCCTTCTGCAATATAGCAGTGGCGCCCTTGCTGTGGTGCAAGTTAATCTGGGTTATTGGCAGTGACGGTGGGGCCATTATGCCTTGTCCACCGCCATCGCCTCAACCTCTTCCTCTTACGGAGCCTGGCGGAACACCTTGAAGATGACCCTACCTAGCTCCATCCAGGGCCTGCTGCCAATGGCCTCTAAGGCCCTGACCTGAGATTCGAACAGCTGGAACACCAGAACATATTTTTCTCCGGTGTCCTGCCTTTCCGAGTCTTTGTTAAGCGGTGACGCCTTTACCGAGCATCATCTGCTTATATTCAGGGTCGGGTTGTAGGCCCCCAGTCGGTTCATGACCTCGGTCGGCTCCTCAGGAGGTCCTGGAAGCTAGACCGTAGCCTTGTGTAACCTCTGGATGAGCTCTACCCCTCCCACGCTGAGTTTCGGGCCTCTCTAGTAGCCACTCCTTTGACCTTTGGTCGGAGGCCACGAAGACGAAGACGCCCCCTTTCCCGAATGATGTTTTTATTCTGGGCATCTGTTCTGGAGGCGTCTTCTTAGCCAGTTCCCTAAAACTAGCCCTGAAGCTGTTGAAGTCACTCTGGGACAGTAGTGTCTCAGGGTATTCTTCTGCCGTTGCTACCACGGTCAGGGGGTTCGTCCTCTGGGCGGTGGTAAGCCCGACCCCGCCGGTAGCATCTTTTTGAGGTACCCCCGATGAGCCCTTGCCCTCCGCCGCCTTCCGACCGCCTCCCTTGGGCGGTCTGCGTTTCTCCTCATGGACCGGGCCTTTGGAGCCCCAGCCCCAGGGGGCACACAGCCCTCCCTCCGTCGTCTCTTGTCATCCCGGTGGGCCGAAGGCGCAGTATCCTTCTCCCCCGTTTTCCTCTTTGGATCCCCCCGAGCTGTTTGTGTCTGATCTTGCTGTAGGTAGGGTCTGAGGTTGCCCTCTGCCTCCCTCCTCAGTTTGGCCAGTTTTTTGGGATATGCACCGCATTTTCTTGTGAGTCGGTGTAGTCCGTAAACCACTAAATCCTCCCTCTGGGACGCCGGTTCATCTTGGGTGACTTCTCCTCCGACTACCGAAGTAGAAGGGGCGATGACCTCAGGAGTCACCGACATCGTCTCTAGCATGGAGGCTGCGGGAGTGTAGGGCGTTGGGGATTGGCTCCCCTGTTCCTCCATCTTTCCAGTCGCCTACCTTTGTTTTGTTATTTTTAAGAACTTTTCCATTTGAGTCCCACGAGTAGCTAGGAAACTAAAGGTGCGCCGCCGCAGAGCCCCGAATGCGCCGGTAAGGCGACTAAAATACTCAGAGGTTGCGCCAGGTGCCTCTGAGGCTCCGTTAAAGATCTTCCAATACCCCGAGGGCCACGAATCTCCTCCGGCACGGATCGCCTAACACCTTCAGATCGGGGGGTGTCTATACCCATCCAGATCACCACCTTGGATGGGGGGCTGCTTGTTGGTCATCAGCGCGATCCGGCCCAGGCCAGGCGGTATCCGGGACTTACCTGCCTTACACTCACTTGAACGAACCCTGTTACGGGTTGCCACATTCACACCAGGCCTCCCGTTTATAGGGGGCCCCCCACATACCAGGACTACCCGTTTATAGGGCATCGCATGCATGCAGCTCCGCCTCACCCTTGCTCTCCGAGACGCGCACTGGCCTTGGACGTCCTCGACGATTGTACACTTGATGTTCCCGGCCGGAGCGCTGCGATGAGACTGACCGTGACGCTCGTGGCGCCGCGCCTTTTATGCCCGTGAGCGCAGCCGCTCCGCTCCAACACAGGCGCCTCGCGCATGTGGAGGGGGGCCGAGAGCTTGCGCAGGCGTAGGTCAGAGCTTGACCGCCGTGCATCATAGCCCGATGTGCTCGATCGATGATTAATCGTGCAAGGTGGCATTTTTTTGGGATTATTGCTGGATGACGTTGGTCGTACGAGAGCTCGGCATTGTGTAACCTTCCTCCGACTCTGAGGATTCCTTCACTGCCCATGAATGGGTCAAGTTTTCGTAGACAACTGCGGATCCCTACCGAGTTCCCGCGTCGCAAGGCGTGGATTTCTTCTTGGAAATGTCTTTGTTACACATATCGAATGCACGCGAGGTAAGCTCGGTTCAGTTCGTCCGCGGTCAGTGGGGCCTTGAGGGAGTCTCTTCCTCCAGGAGCTAGGAGATTCTTTAGGCGTAAGCAGCATGCGATTGTCCTGATTAGGTCTCCCATACGAGAGAACCTTTTTGTTAGATCTTGGTTTTCCTGATTTTCTTCAGCGCTTGGTAATGTCGCTGCTGTTGGGGCCGTTGTGAGGAAGCAGCTAATTTCTTGCGGCCAACGATCTGACGTCTCATTGAGCCAAGCTGGACCTGCCCACCAAATCTCCTTTGTCATTAAGAGTTCGGCGGAAATGCCTCGAGTTGCAAGATCAGCTGGTTTCTCCGGCGATGGCACATGTCTCCATTTGATGTCAGGAAGATCCCTTTGAACTTGTGAAACTCGATTGGCAATGAAGGTCGGCCATTGGGAGGGCTCGCCGCTTAACCAAGCTAGTGCAACACTTGAATCCGACCAGGCATAGACCTCAGAGACTCGATCACCATACTCCAACCGGACGCGTCGTAACAATTTTGCGAGTAGACACTACTCGCACACGCAGCACACAATTTCAAGCGGGAAATCGTTTGGGTTTTCAGTGGTGCAACGCGGGTTTTTGAAATCAGGAGTCTTGATCTTTGGTGCCCATCTGTGTCGGACACAAGATACACGGTGGTTGCGTATGCCGCCTGGCTTGCATCCGCGAAGCCGTGGAGGGTGATCTTCTGTTTCTGCGTAACGCCCACCCATCGCGGTATCCGGATCTGCGTTATTGCTGGCAGCTGTTGACAGAAGATTCGCCACTTCTCGGAAAGACCGGTGGGTAGTTGGTCATCCCAGTCCAATTTGCATCGCCATATTTCTTGCAGCATCACTTTGGCTGAGATGATGACTGGGCTTATCCAGCCTAAGGGATCGAATAACCTTGCTATCACTGAAAGCACTGATCGTTTGGTCGATGTGACTTCCTGGTTATTCGGTACCATCCTCGGAGGGGTCCCAAGAGATGCCAAGGGTCTTCACAGGTGTGTTTCTCTGAAAGTCTTTCCAGCGCGGTCTCAAACGATCCTCAGATCTCAAGTCGCTGGTTAGGCTCGGGTTATTCGACACCCATTTCCGTAAAGGAAATCCTCCCGCTCCCAAGAGATCAACAAGCTCGTTCCTCAGTCGGCGAGCTGAGTCAACGTCATCGGCTCCGGTGAGGATGTCGTCGACATAAGTTGATTGCTGCAGTGCCTGAGCGGCCAGTGGAAAACGCTGTCTCTCGTCGGTTGCGAGTTGTTGTAGGACCCTAAGAGCAAGGTAAGGGGCGCACGAGAGCCCGTACGTTAGGGTCAGTAGCTGGTAGTGCTTCTCTGTTCCCGTTGCTGTGTCGATCCACAGAATTCGCTGGAGATCGATGTCCCGTTCATCCAGGCGGATCTGTCGATACATCTTCTCAATATCGGCGCCGATTGCGATCCGATGAAGTCTCCAGCGAAAGAAGATGGTCGTCAGATCCAATTGCAGCGCCGGACCAGTATGAAGGAGTCCGTTGAGTGAAAAGCCCGCCTTCGTGCGCCATGATGCGTTGAAGACTACCCGGAGCTTTTGTCCATGGTCGGCTTCTTGCCAGATGCCATGGTGTGGTAAATAACAGTATCTCCCATTTTGGATTTCTGCCTGGCCCTTATCAAAGGCTTGCATGTGCTCTAGGTCTTTGTATTCCTGCAGAAATTTCCGATATTCTTGGGCGAAATTCGCGTCGCGCGTCATTCTATCTTGTGTTCGTTGGAGAGAGTGCCTCGCGGCGGAAAGAGTGTTGTGTAAGAGGTTCAGTGGATCTTCCCGCAATGGCAAGCGCACCACATATCTACCTGTTCTATCTCGGTGGAGGCCTTCCATGAAGAGATTTTCACACGCAATGTCTGGAGATGAAGAATGGTTACCTTCTTCGATATCTTCTAACTCCCAGAACCTCTTGAGAGTTTCATCAAGTGATGTATTGACCATTCCACTGGTTGTGAATACCGCAGGCGAGTCTTCGGCTGATCTTCCAGTCTCCCCGAACACCACCCATCCGAGTGCCGTGTTTTGAGCGACGGGCATGTCTGGGGGTTCGCGATGAATGCCCTCTCGAAGAATCTTCGCGTATGTGTCCACCCCTAACAGTAGATCAACCGGACGGCGGCGATGAAATGACGGATCAGCTAATCTCAGGCCCTCAAAGTGCGGCCACCGGATGTCCGTATCATGAAAGCGCGGTGTCGTGATCCCTAGGTTTGGGATAACGAAAGCTGTAATTTCTAAAGTTGAGTTCACTTCATCTCGTAGCTGTAGTCTAACTGTCATGGTTTTGCGAGCGATGCATGAAGTGGAGCCGCCGATCGCCTTCAACACTGTCCTCGTCTGCCTGGTTGTGTTCCTCAAATCATCGGCAAGATTCTCCGAGATGAGATTCACCTCGAAACCGGGATCGATCAGAGCTCGTGCATTGACTAGGCGTCCTTCGTCATCCTCCATATAGAGATCCGCAGAGGCGAGCAACACTAGTCATGCGTTGGTCTGATTCGATGGACCGGTGGGCTGGAGAGACAGCCGTGGGCGTTTTCCCTTGCTTGCATCTGCGTCACTCGACCCTGGATGCCTTTTTTCTGCGGGATGTAAGAGCGAGTGGTGTCGGCGCTCACATCTCCTGCACCGATATCCAGATCCACATTCTTGCGCACGATGGCAATTCCTGAGGCAGTTGTAGCATACTTTGTGTTGTGATGCAAGTGCGCGTCTCTCGTGCGTGGGTAAACGCTCAAACTCCTTGCACCGACCGAGGTAATGATTTTTCTTACAGACCGGGCAGGGATCTTCTTCTAACGTGGTGAAGACTTTCCTGGATGTCCCCTGAGATTCTCGTGTCGAATTGGGACGAGGTCCTGATCCTCTTGCCATCTCCAAGGCTTTAAGAGTCTGAATTGAGTCCTGCAGAAAGCTCTTCAGAATGGCAAAGCCCACAGGGGCGTCCGAAGATATCATTCTTTTCTTCCATTCTCGCCGAGTGACAGCATCCATTCCGCGGGATGTAAACAAAAGAAACCAGTCATCCCAATTTGCGACGGACCGCCCGAGAGTATTCAAAGCTTCCCGGCATTTCAGGACGATGTCGAGCAGATCTTGCAGACCGGCACTGTTCTCTTCCTTGGCAGGGCGGATCGATGCCAATTTCAGCATATAACGCTGCGACAGCAGCTGTTTGTTGTCATACCGCTTATCCAAGAGCTCCCAAGCGACTGCATAGTTTGCCTCGGTGGTTGTAAGACTGTCTAATACCTTCTTGGCTTCTCCCTCTACGGAGGTTTTCAAATAGTGCAACTTCTGCACTCCTGAAAGATCGGGGTCCAAATGTATTAGGGATCTGAATAAATCCCTAAAGGATTCCCATTCTTCTGGTCGGCCGGAAAAGGTCGGCAATGTGACCTTTGGAAGGTGGGCTCTGCTTGGCCCGACGGTGGTACTGCGAGCCTCAGGAGCAGAGGCAATCTTGCCTTTCTCGTCGTAGAGATAACCCAGTGCTGTCGTGTATTGAAGCTCGGTGGTTGAGAACTGGTCTTCCTTGAAATAATCTTCATTCTGCAATGTCTCGTCGTGGCAGAGTTCTTGATGATCCGCATGGAACGCTCTCCAGTACCGCTCCAAGCATTCGCGCCGGCTTCGAAGAAACCCTGATTAAAAGTTGGCGCGTCCCGCTTTCTCCGTATTGACCTTGAAATTCGAGATCCGTGTGGCCTGAACCAATTGTCTTTGTAGTCGCTCCATTTGAAGGATCGATGGTTCACGTGCTCACAAACCTCAAACAATTATCTCACGTCTGTATGAAGATCACCAAAAGAAAAGGGGGAGGGATCGGAGCTTGAAGCAAGCTGATCCGAGGCAGTGCCTTCTCCGCCTCTCTTTCAGAGTATGCTGTCTCTACGTGCGAGGTAGCACAAGGGGGGATCGGAGCTTGCTGTAAGCTGATCCTAGGCAGTGCTTTCTCCGCCGTTCTCTTGAAGCGTACTATCTCTACATGCGAGGCACCACCAAGGGGATCGGAGCTTGGTGTAAGCTAATCCTAATCGCTAGAGTGTGTCTTTCCACGCACCCGATCCGGCTCGAAGGACCAAAAGGTACTTCTGGTAAAGACGGGATTTTGTGACACTGGATCGGGCGGGAAATTCACTTTGACGCTGACAAATAATGTTTAATTGAAATGTGTAAGTTTATATAAAACAACATGATATGAACAAGAAAGAATAAAGTAATTGAAAATGGATATTGTCCGTGTGTAAATTCACAGGAAGATCAATGACCGTTGCTCTTCGAGACGCGCACTGGCCTTGGAGGTCCTCGACGATTGTACACTCGATGTTCTCGGCCGGAGCGCTCCGATGAGACTGACCGTGACGCTCGTGGCACCGCGCCTTTTATGCCCGTGAGCGCAGCCGCTCTGCTCGAACACAGGCGCCTCGCGCATGTGGAGGGGGGCCGAGAGCTTGGGCGCGCGTCGCGAGCGGCGGCGCTGGATGCTTCTCAGAGCTCGCGATCGCAGTCGAAGGAACTGATCGCTTCTCTGCAACAGTACATATCGTCGCTTCCGAATAAAAAGGAGTCATCTCAACGTCCGGTTGGAAAAGGAGTCATCTCGGCGTCGTCCGATTGGAAAAGGAGTCATCTCAGCGCCCGGTCGGAAAAGGAGTCATTTCAGCGCCCGTTTGGAAAAGGAGTCATCTCAGCGCCCGGTTGGAAAAAGAGTGATCTCGGCGCCCGGTTGGAAAAGGTGCCATCTCAGCGTCCGGTTGAAAAGGGGCACCTTTGATTGAGGTTTTCAGCACTGCCAAAGTATATTTTTCGGAAGAGCTTTATATCGTTTTATACAGTAATTATTTTTATATAAAGCGATACAAAACTCTTCCGAAAAATATACTTTGGCAATGCTGAAAACCTCAATCAAAGGTACCCCTTTTCAACCGGACGCTGAGATGACACCTTCTCCAACCGGGTGCCGAGATGACTCCTTTTCCAACCGGACATTGAGATGGCTCCTTTTTATTCGAGAGCGACGATATATTCTTCACAGTGTGAGCTAGGCAACCTATAAATTTCAATTTGTTTTTGTCGAATCGTTTTCAAGAAAATGCTATTTGAAAAATTAAAAAAAAAAAATTTAGCCTCAAATATCTTTGAATTTTATGAACATTTTTACTTGGTCAACGAAAGGGCTTCAGAAGTATACAAGAGCTATCCCTCTGCGAACTTTCATAAAGATTTATTGATTTTTACTCCACTTATCGTGCGATAACGAAAATGCTATTTCTTTTCTTCAATAATTTTTTCTCATTAACAAATCGATAAAATCTCTTGAAATTTTTAAAGGTAGAAGTACTTTTCATACTTAATACCTCGTACAAAATGATACATTTACCTTCATAACAAATGAAGGACGATAGATATTTAAATTTTTAAAAAAAGATGTAGGTAATTTAATGCCCTTTCAAATGCATTTGAAAAAATTGAAAAAATTTACCATATCATATAAAAAAATGAGAAAAATTGAAGTTTCAAAATTGGGGTTTTGGATCATAAAACAAAAGAAATTCGATAAATTTTCAAAATAGTTTGTAAATTTAAAAGCGGGATTAAAATCGAAAAGAATAAGCTTTGTGTCGTCGAAATCGACCGATTCGTTCTCGAGATATCTTCTGTACACACACACACACACACACACACACACACACACACACACACACACACACACACATACACACGCATATACACACACACACGCGTGCGCGTGCGCACGCACGCACACACACAAAAAACAAAATTTTCTCAAAATCAAAAAATTTTTATGCCATTATTATTAAAAAATGTTTTTAATACTTGTTTGTCCTACAAATTTTTTTCACAGTTAGAAAGCTTCCTCTTTGAGGAAGCCAAATTTACTAATTACATTTATGAGATTAAAAAGAATGCTCAGTCAAAGAAACAGGATACTACTAAAATGATTTCACACCTGTTGCCATTCCAGTTCCTATTTTTGACAACGTCCACAATTATTGACGTTGTCAGTTAATTCTTTCCACATGTATTTGTCTTGTCCAGAAGCTCCTAATTTTCTTATATCTATAATTCTTATGACAGTTATTTAATTTGTAGTGAGTAGAGGAGCCAAATGGCCTTGCTAATAAGTATGGAGACACGACACTTGACTGGCGATTGTTATACCGTCTACAACATTTTAAGGGTAGAGATCACTTGAGAAAAATTTTTTTTTCTCTATCCCTTGGGCGAAAATACACAGTTCCGCTGTTCGCTTAGGCTAGAAGAAGTAGCACTTTTACCCATTGCTGAAACGTCTGAAACAGATGCTACACGAAAGTCGCGGGATAGTGCGATTTCGGCGCGCAACTGTCTCGCATCGGGACCGTGGCGCTCTCAAGAAGGATGGTCACTATACCCACCGATAAATAGCACGTCGCTCTCTCATGGCGTTCCAAAAAATTATACGGAACCATTTAAGCCCGTGAGAGCGAGAAAGACATTCACGGAAGAAAACTCTCTCTGTCTCTCTCTTTGTGGACTATTTTAACTATTAAAACGTTTTTTGGGTTATTAATTTGGCAAAAAATGATACGGTAAAGAATTCTTTGTTAATAATTGCATAAGAATTCTTTAGGATTACTTTCATGAAAAAAGCTTTCTTAAAGTCTTAATGTCCTTTTTACCTTTTTTATATTCACTTTCCCATCATTTTTGTCAACCTCGCAACGCTTAAGAGACAAAATCGGGTCGTGCTTCGTTTTATATTACTTATTTATTTTTAGCTATTATTATTTTAATGGGTTTCCCGTATTTTGGGCACTTCTGTCAAAAAATAGTATACGCAAAACGTGCGTGAATCACCTGCTTTGCGCTGCACTAGTTGCGTAATGTACGAAAGGATTTCGTGACGAAATAAACGGTAATTATTACCAGCCATTGGTTAAACTTGTTGGCCAAATCTTTGCGATTTGGTGAGCGAATGGCGAACGCTTGGTGACCACTTCTACCAGGGAAGTGTTCGTCTTTTTACTACATACATTTATTTTGAAAAAAATTAAGTAGAAAAAATTTGTGAAAAATCAAGGTATTTAACATGAATTTGAAAATCTATTTTGAAGGACAATTTCGCTAGCATAACATATTGGCATAACATATACATGTATACATTCATTTTTATGTTCACATATTCATGAATACACAATTGTGTAGACATGCGCGTGTTAGCGTGTGAGTGTTTATGTGTGTGTATATCACGTACAGGCGAACATGTTTACTTGTATGCATACGCGCTCACGCTTAGTGGTACGTACACTCGCACACGCTTACTTCAACGTGCATACTTTTTTGTTAAAAATAAATACAAAATTTTTGTTGTAAATTAAGTATAGTATCACATGAATTTTTCCGAAGTCTAATTTAACCTAGACATGAATCGAACAACTAGTTAAATTATTTTATATTTGTTTAAATAAAAAACTATATTTAAAAATAAGACGGACCACATTTTTATTGTTATTTGATGTACCCAAAATAGTTAAAAAAATAAATAGTAACAGATAAAAAATAGCTAGAAAAGTAATAGTTAACAAATAACTAGATAAAAGTTCTAGAGAAATGCTCATATATTTATTTATTTTTTGAATAAAAGTTAACACAATTGTATTTTTTATTACATAATATTATAGATTAGTAATAGTTAAGGGTTGTTATCACTCCTTCTTGCGTTATTGTTTTAAAAATGATTTACTTGAACATAATTAAGTTCAATTTTTCCATACAAGCTTTCGAGACAAATACGCCTATCGTCTGCCACCCTTCTGATTTCAGAATAGACCAAAAGCTCTTGCATCCTCTGGGGATTCGCTTTGTACCGAAAGAGAATGAGCCTGGAAGAGAGAGATGGGGGGAGAGAGAGAAATTTCCCAGTAATGTAGTCAGAAACGCTAGGTATTCAGGAAACGTAACAGATGCTTTAGATACTACACATACAACTAGCACGCGGGACCCCATGTGTTAAAGAGAGATAGAGAAACAAATACAGATAACATAGCACAGTACATATACTTGTATCGACTTTTGCTTTTATCAACTTAACTATTACACAAGAGTCAGCAGAAAATAGTATCAAATCATCAAAGAACACAATGCAGTTTTTCAAAAAGTGTTATGGGTATAATTGGTTTCAGAAACTTTTTAAAAGATTGTCATATTCCAGCAAAAAAGATATTCGATTAGCAAATCCCATCTGCATGCGCGTCGTATCCGTATACTCATTTTCTGAAAAGATGAACAAGCGCGAAAGCTGAGCAACATCCTGGCAGTGGTGCTCTGTATATACCATAAGAAAGGCGAGATCGAAGCGATCCCAAAGCGAGGCGAGGCTGTGAAAAATATTTTGTGCGGTGGCTCCTCAAGTGCCTCATCTTCCTCGCTGGTAAACTCAGAAGGATTCGCACAACAAGCACGGAAGGGAGGATGAAAGGGGAGCGCGTAAAATTTCGCGAGGCCCGGACTGCTGCCGCCGTAGCTTACTTCGATTTTAAAGCTCGTACGCTCACGGGACGTGGCTTGGGCAGGTGGAATGAAAATCATGAATATATTCAAGAGGCACGAATTTTCTAGAAGGTTTTTCCTAGAAAACTCGCTTGCCCGAGGTGAATTGAAGAGACGTACAGCGATCTTTTCTTCGGTGATCCTTGTCTTTCTTTATCATTACGAGGTTGCCCTCTTGTTCTTTTTTTCTTTTTTTTCCTAGCCGAATCTACATTTTTATCTTGTCTTGTGTATCTCTCCTATTTTTTGGTTACCATTCGATTATTTATAACTTAATATTTCAGCTACGTATACTTATTTATTTACTGAACAATATTATAGTAGGAGATAGATTAAATATTATTCAATCATATTCAATACTAATATACCATTATGTAACAGTGTATTTCCAACCAAAATAAATCCATTTTCGATGTTCCCGCAATTTGTATAAGAATGTATCTACATATGTAATCAAATTTCCGCATTATCTCAGTGAGATTTGCATGCACAACTCCAAATTGATAAGAGATACTCTGTTTTACTACAAGTTCTTGAGGATCCTATTTCCAGACCAATCCATATTATCAAAGTGTAGAAACGCGGACATGAAAAGAATTGGAAAAAATCGCATAAATATGAAAAAATTAATTTTTTTGGAAATCGAACACATTAAGCTGCTACTATTAAATAAAATAGATCCTTTTGTATATAACTTTTTTTTTACAACCAATATTTTTCAAAAGCGACGATTTTTGGCTATTTGCTCGTCAGTATTCGATTTTACATGAAAGGGATGGACACAAAAATTGTATATCTAATTAAATCATTTCTCATTTTACATTTACTTGTATGCACAATAAATTCATCGCAAGTATTCATATGATTATTTTTTGAGATATTTGATATTTAAAATTTTGGTATTTCTAAATGTGATTCTCTTTGTCGCACAATAACTGGAGTAAAATTGGTTTAATTGCTTTAAAATTTGGTGGAGATATAGAGTTTGTATATTATTTTTCGATACAGTGTGCATAAAATGTGATTTTACACATTCTGTAAATTTTTAAAATCGCTTTTACGCCCCCTGTATCGAAAAATATCGTTCGATACACGTGTGAAAGATGATTCTACACTCGTGTGATTGTCACCCTCGCTTCGCTCTGGCGACAAACCTCACACTCCTGCTAGGATCAACACTTTCGCACACTTGTTTCTAAATATACTATATTGTATGAGTTCTTTGGCTAAAAGCATTGGTTTTAGAATTTCAGAGATATTTGAGGTTATAATTTTTTTAGCTCTCTTTTCAAATCATAATCTCTCGAAAACGGCTTTATGCATAAACATTAAATTCATACATAGTTCTGTATGTGGTATAGGCAATATATATAGAATAAATAAAATACAATAATTTTTAATATCAGTCAAAAAAATCAAATTTATAATTTATATTTTCTCTAAAAATTTATAAACATGTATTATTTATGTCGCTTGTAAAATTATACTATTTATATGTGTAGATCAAACATTGACAGGTAAGGAAATTAATTATATAATATGATCGAAATAACACCGGTGTTACAACAAAATATTTTTAGTCTCACAATTTTTCTTTACAACAAAATTAAATTACAAATAAAAAGAACTAATAACGTTGCGCGATGTTGGCAAATTTATCAATTGCAATTTATAAGCTTTACAGGTACTTTACATTTAAAATTATTCTCAATTACTAGAAGTCAAAATCATGGCAATACCGAGTTCAACGTGGTTGATCCTCCGTTACGTCACCCTCATCACCGTTGGATCTTCTTTAGACTTCCGGAATAGCGTATTTACGATGTTTTGAGACCTTGACCAAATATAATCGGGTGCAAGTATATTATTATATACTTGATACTTTATTATAGCCTTTAGATGAGTATATACGAATAGAAAAATATATACAAAAAGTAATAGCAAAATATGTCAAGTTTTCAGAAATGTTGTATCACAATACTTATCACGGTAACATATCACATAATAAATGAAGATTGAAATAAAATTTATACAAAGTTCGATTTATACAAAATATTTATACACTTCTAATAACTTATATTTAAAATAAAATAGATCATTATAAATTTATAAATACTATCGTATAAGAAAACGGAAACAGAAATAACTCTACATAAGTTATATATGAATTCTTCATTAAGAAACGCCATGCGGATTGAACATTCTTTTTCGTTCTTATTTTTGGATCGAAAGTGTTTGAAGGAGTAGAGAGACCTATAAATCCACAGTCAGACATATCCGATTATTGGTATGCGCCACGACGCTATTTGCGACACAATGCGAGAGATGATGTAGGGCCTTCTTGGCCTCAAGGATTTATGAAGCAATACTAACTTTGGCAGTAGCCCAACCGGCCAACAAGTCTTTTGACACGAAATAAACAAACACAAAAGAAAAGATGCACCTTCGAATAAGTAATTTTGAAAGTGTGATTCCGGTCTTGGCAAATGATGTTTCTTTTCGCAATGATTACTATTGATCGTTCATTGGAAGACTGAATGCAAGTATAAGTTTAATTTACATTTTATAGTTATATTTTTATGTGTAATTTTCACTTGATTTGAAATTTATATAGTAAAATAAATTAGATACAAAAATGGGAAAAGCATGTAAATTTAACTAATTTTTAGAATACAATCTATAAAATTTGTTATTTTCTTAGATAACAAAAAGATGCAAAAAACCACGTATAATTCAAGTGATTAGATAGATTTCATACCTTCTACTTTGGAATATAAATAAGACCACTATTGGCATCCTTCTTTCATGAAATCGTAATCAATTTATAGAACTTTAAAAAATGACAAAGTTTCCATGTCTGCAATTAGAGAACATATTATATAATAAAGTATTATTTAACGAAAATTAAACTATAAGAGTAAGTTTTCAAAGAGCACTCATCATAAACTGCAGGTATAAGCTCTTGAAGTAACTCTTAAGATTAAAACTTTAAAGCACATCTGCGGTCATTAAAAGTTTTGGTAAGAAAACGATGGCACGTCTTAACACATATAAATGAATCCTCAGTCAAGCATCTTAATAACGAGCCGGTCATTTATAACAGTCAAGACTTTCTCTTGTTCGAACTGTTAATGGTTGCCGTCGTCACCCATTTCGTATACTCGTAACATTAGCTTCTGTCTTTCTCTAACAAATAATCTTTTAAAAGCAACCAAGGGAGATGCATATACTTTTTGTACCAAAAAGGCAAAACGACTCCATTTCCTAAATATAATTAATTTCTCCCTTATATTAATTTTTAATTACAGAAAATATAATGAATTAATACAAAAATTATTTATTGTGTAACCTTGACTATAAAACGGTTAGAAAATATATGTAATTATATCTAAGCTGTAAACAATTGTGAAAATATGCTAATTTTTTTTAACTTGACTTTGATAATCACTCAATTCGTTTTCACACTGTTGTGCAAAGTAAAATTTACGTATGGATATTTACTTTACATATACTATAAAAAACAAACCGCTGCCATTTCATTGACACGTGACTTCCTTAGACCAATCTAAAATAATTAATATTTTTACACACTAAAATTGCCTCTATAGATATGCGTAATAAAAAGATTTTATAATTTTCGAAAAAATGTATTTAAGAATTTTTTTTTATTTGGGAAAAAAATTGTTGTAAAATTAATATTGACAAGTTATGCATTTTTATATAAGCTATATAATAAAAAAACATTGCCGATTCATTAGTACTTAGTTTCCTCAAACTAATGCATAAATTCCTTGTTTTAATTTTTAATGACAATAACAAATTTGATCAAAACTAAAAAATTTATAATAAATTGTAATTTGTTATACTTTACATATTTCGCTGGCTGGGAGGAAAAAGGTTCTAACTCGGCTGAGCGCTAAGAAAAATTCTAACTCAAGTTTTAGTTAAGAAAGGTTCTAACTCGTCGGAGTGCTAAGAAAGATTCTAATTCAAGTTTTCACTAAAAAAAACCCTAGCTCGACTCCTCCTCTTTTAGTTGAGAACTGCTGTAGATTTTGGAAAATCTGTTTCTGATTTCTTTTGCTATATAAATATCTATGTAAAAAATGGTCAAAAATTATTTTTGAAGGGACCCCTTTTGGATACCTTTTCTTCTTTCTGATATCACGAAGTACACGACAAAAAGCGAGTACCATTAAAAACGCGTTTGTGACGCTTTTTTTTTTGCTTCCTCATAGAGGAAGCTTTGTAATAGTAAAATTTTAATTTTCTTTAAATTGCTCTAGAAACATTCGGGAAAAAAATAATTTTGTACGACTAACTGATTCGTTTTTGTTTTATGTCGAATTTTTCATTTTCGAAAAATTTATTTTTGATTTTTTTTAATGATTGGATTCAAATTTTATAATCGGATGGGTAGCGTTCGAAAGAGCATAAAAAGACCTGTATTAAAAAAAAAAATCTCTAGCTATCACGGTTATTTTGTTGTTAACAAAAACATGTTTCTTTTTAAATGCTTATAACTCCCAAACTAAATGGTCAATTTTTTTTTGAGAAAAATCATGATAATGGAGATTATGAATAGCTATAATCTGTATAAAATTGAATCCATTCTGTTGGTTAGTTTTTGAGAAAAAAATTAAAAAATGAAAAAAACGTGTTTTAGGTGGCGACAATTTACGGGAGTAAAATTGTGTTAATCGCTTCAAAATTCCTTGTAGAGGTAGATTTTTGGTTGCCACCTGCACCTTTCTTTGGGATAGATGATTGGTTCATAAATCTCAGACATTTTTGAGGTTAAAATTTTTGTAACCTCTTTTTCGAATCGTAATTTCTCGAGAACGGCTGTATGTATCAGAATGGGATAGGTAGCATTTAAAAGAGAATTAAAATACCTATATTTTCTAAAAAAAAAAAAGTTTCTAGCTATCACGGTTCTTTGGTTATTAACAAAAACGTAAAACATGGTTCGGTTTTGAAGAAAAACCATGTGTCCATGTGGTTACAACTGATTAAATATATAAAGCACTAGGGATAACGTAATATACAGCAATAACAGCTGGTAGTCTGATACTCAGTGGCAGAGTGGCAGCAGTGGAAGCTGCAACTGGACTAGCACTATTTTCGATCTGCACAAGCGAATGAGGATCGTACCTAAAAGATCGCGGGTTCGATTCCCGCTCCCGTGAAAAAGCCGGCACCGCTGAAACACAGTGGTTCGGAACCTACTTGAAACTATAGGTTCAGTAGTTGGAGCGGTAGCGTCCGACAAATATCTATAGGCTTCGCTAACAAAAAAAAGTGCACTACCTTGGAGTATAAATACGTACATGATATGGCATATCGGCGGCTCAGTTAAGTACCACGGCCACTAAAACACTACTACTACTAGCGAATGAGCGAACTTATCAGATGAATGTTTAACTAACCTAACTACGTTTTCAACTATCGCCATACTATAATGGAACTATAATGCTTTTGGCGATATAAAAATAATATATTTGAAATAAAATATTTTTTCAAATTCAATTTATGTTAAATTTGATTTTATTCAATCTGAAAATAAATATAACAAAAAAGAGTGGACAAGTTATGCACATTCAGCGAAAGTTTATTAAAAAATGATGGTGTGCACACAACTTGTAGCATTTTGTCACATAATCTTAACATAATCTTAAACTAATTTTATCATAATCATTAACATAATCTTCACTATATTAACGATTATGATTGTGTTTAATTTGTATTATTTGTGTTTTATGTATAAAACAGTTATTATATTATACACAAGTTATTTGAAAAAAAAAATTTAATTAATGAGCATTTTGTTGATGATAATATAATAATAGGGTAAACGCAACCATTGTCGGCCACTTGTTTAATATGTTACAGATATTATTACTTAACATCATAAATTTTTATTGAAAGGTATTTAAATTATGTACATTTTCTTTTTTTAATATTTAAATTATCTTCACTCTGTCATTTATTATTAACGAAAATGTGCTCAAAATTATTTAATAAATTTTTCAAATAATAATTGATTTATCGACTTCAAGTTTTAACCACTTATTATACTCATTGAAGAATATATTTGGTTGAAATTTCAAAATATTATCTTTATTTGTTTTTTAAAAAAACAATGTTTTATAAAAAAGTAGGAGTTTTGTTGTCACGCGATAACAATATTAAGAAAATCAACCAATAGTCCTAAAATTTGGGAGAGATATATTTTTTTTATATCTTCAAACTGAATTCGTTGCCCAATAAAATCGAACTATTACGACGAAAGATATTTGAGGTTTAAAATAAAACTAATTGAACATGTGATAATATTTTGAAAAAATTGATTTATAAAAATATCGGGTTGTCGCACGAGAAAAAGAGTAACAAGAATGAATTTTCGAAAAATATATATTAATTTATTACGAATATTCATAAAGAAAATTGGGTATGATACAATTAATTATTGTTATAAAAAATTTTAAAAAAATGAATAAATATATTATTTTGAGGAAGCTAAGTGCCAATGTATTGGCAGCGGTTTTTTTTTTGTAATGAATTTTTTCAAGGAAATGACAAAAAGTCCTCCTTTTTAAACCTTTCCCAGGTATGTCCTATACAAGATTTTACGAAAGAAAATGAAACTAGAAAGAAAGAGCTTTGATTTAGTTTTATTAAAATTAAAAATCGTTAATTCCTTCAAAAGTTATTACAGTTTAAGGTTGAGCGTCGAAAAGATATCCAGAAATCGACAGCCTCCAATTTTAGTGTATTTTGATTATTCCTACGATTTGTGCTATTGTTATACCTTTTCGATGCTAAATCAGAATCTTTTCGAACTTTAAATCAGAGTTGCCCGATGGCGACTTTTTGTCTCACTTACTGTCAAAGAATATGATGTCACTTGCACGTAAATGAAAAGGATAGAAGATCGCCATCTGGTAATCCTGCTTTAAATTGTAATAACTTTTGAAGTAAATGAAATCGCTTTCTTTCTAGTTAAAATTTCTTTTTTTAAATTTTGTGTAGGAAATTCCTGGGCTAAATAGCTGAGGTTTATAGAAGAAGGCTATTTGCTATTCCCCTCTTTAAAAAAATGATGGCCGGAAGTAGAGGCTAATTTAAAGACTGAATTTGATTGGTTATTTGAAAAAAGCGCGAATATTTGAATTTTTTAAGGTTGAAAATCGGCTAGATTTGAATTTTGAAACTCAAGTATTGATAGAACTACTAAATAATTAAAATAGAATAAAACATTTGATTTTTTGCTTATAAAAGTATCTAATTATCTTATCATTTAAACTAATTAAAAGTAGATCATAATGATAAAGTGGCCACAATCCGAAAAACAAAATAGTACGCGCGAAGCGCATTTGAATTTTTCTATTTTCTTAAAACATGCGTGTCACAAACGCGTTTTTAATTGTACACGCTTTTTGTCGTGCACTTCGTGATGTCAGAAAGAAGAGCATGCGTCCAAAAGGTGTCTCTTCAACAAAATTTTTTGACAATTTTTCTTATATATGTTTATATAAATATAGATAAGAAAAATAGTAAAAAATTTTACAGCAAAAGAAATTAGAAACAAATTTTCTAAACTCTACAGTGGATCTTTATTAAAACGTCTATGAAAAAAAATCCCGTGAATTGTAATCTTTCATAGGGCTCGGTCAAATTAGCACTTTTCTTAACGAAAACTTAATTTAGAACATTTCTTAGCAAAAACTTGAATTAGAGCATTTCTTAGTGGTCCGACCAGTTAAATCGTTTTTCCTCCCAGCCAACGATATGCAAAATCATAAAAATTAGACAACAAAATAGAAATACATATTTTCTACATTTTAATTAAATATTAAAGAACTAAAATAATTAAAAAAACACCCTAAAAATTTACTATTTAATGTTTTTATTTGAGCAGTATATATAACACAATTCTCTTACAAAATTCTATTCAAAAATATTAAAAAAAAAAATTTAACCTCAAGTATCTCTTGTCCTGACAATTGGATTTCTTTGAGCAACGAACTTGATTCGAAGATATGAAAAAGACATCACTTCACAAAATTTGAAGGTAATCGCAGGTAATTTTAACTCTTGCTATCGTTCGACAACGAAAACTCATTTATTCTAAAATAATTTTTTTCATAAGAACAAATTGAGATAATCTGTTGAAATTTTAACACAATATTGTACTCAATAAGTGTCATAAATGGTAAAAATCTTGTATTAGTAAATAAAATATTTTTGAGAAATTAATTAAAGATATAGCGCATTCTCCTAAATAACAAATGAAAGACTTAAGATAATTTGAAAATTTTTTAAAATTTAGATAATTTAAAGACTTTTCAATAAAAGTTTATTATGTTAAGTAATATTGTCGGTAACACATAAAAATATTAAAAAAAAAAAAACGAAAAATTCCTAATCGTTTTTTGGTTATAAAACAAAAGAAAATCAATAAAAACTCAAATCAGCGGCCTGATAATCTCTTACATGATTTAATCTCAATGAACGGATTTTTATCGTTAAAGTCAGAAACATCGGACGCACTTTCATCATGTTATTTGTTAAAAGTCAAACCGACATCTGTCACTAGGTTTTGGAAAGCAATCACCCCTTGAACCTCTGTCAGCGTAGTATCAGTCCTAATGTACTCCGGTCCGTCGATATTTCTTGATAGGAATTTCCCTATAGAAATTATGTATATTAAGAAATAAATTTGAAAGTCAGTGAATATCGGCAATTGTGTATAACGTATGTGAGTAAGGCATCCCATTAAGGACATTTTATTTACGTATTTTCTAGACTTTTATTATTATTCATTTCCTTATTCGTTCAGATAACTAAGCTTCAATTATCCGTTGGTGGCTAGATGATCTGAACAGGGGCTCATCGTTCGTGGTAGGTGCTGCTGTTTCGTGGCACGTAAGAACGTTGCACTATTGAGCCGGCAACGTTTCTACGACGTTTCAAAAAAATTGACGTGCCCGACTTCGTTGCAAGGTTACGTTGTAGGAACATCTTAGGAACGTTTGTTAATCACATACAAAAACATTAAGATTGTCAAGTATTCGATACCTGGCCCGCCGATACATGGCGTAGTTCAGTTCATAAAAAAATAGTATATATATATATATATATATATATATATATATATATATATATATATATATATATATATATATATATATATATATATATATATATATATATATATATATATATATATATATATATATATATATATATATATATATATATATATATATATATTAAGCATCTGGGAAGGAAAAAACTTGGACAGTCCACAACCTGTGTAAATTGCCACCCAAGCCGAAGACGAAGATGGCAAATACGAGAGGTGGGCTGGCCAATTTTCCTACGTTTCCAGTGACAGATAACACAGATCTACATATAAATTACAGACAGCGCAGGCAGTGTCCGGTCTGCAGGTGTCGTAAGGAATAAAGTTGGTATAGTCGTTCTCTGATAAAGAGGGGGGGTCTGTAGGGTGCCCTTGTAGCTGTTTTATCAGCGCTACTCTCGTATCCGGAGTCGGGGATGCTGTGTCTCGAGTTTAGTGGAGTTCTGCTGATATTGCTGATTGGATGGCGAATCCAAATTTCCAACCACATGTTCCGGCATTGGGGTTTATAAATGAAATAAGATTAACTAATTGTAGTTTTATTAAAATTTCAACAAAACTTTGAATATCCCAACAACTTCTTTCGACTCTGGTTAATTGATTTTAAGTGCACGTAGACCGCGCGGAGTGTGCGATCAGGGCGTGTGCGTCTAGGCCACTGAACTCACGAGGGTGCTTGTTGGACCTGTATATAGTCCTCTAGCTGTCCTCTGCTGGGTTGCCCTTGGCGCCATTGCTTAATGGATTCTGAGAACTGTTGACTTGCAGCTGCCCTCGGGTTGTCCTTGATGTCCTCGCGAATGGATTCTGGGAATTGTTGACTCACAATGGCCTCTGATCGACCGTTACTATTACTTGATTCACAGAATTATTATTGATCGTTGAAGTCACCCACCACCTATAGATTTTCTGGGATTCTCAGTATAATAAATAATTCCCCAAAAGAGCTTTCCAGCCTGAGCAAGCTTTCTGTCAATTAATTTAATTAAAAAGTTGATAAAGAAATTGAATATAATGAATTATTCTATTAATTAAAAATGTAATGAATTACGCCTATTAATTATAATTTCTTATTAGATAAATACTTGTAACCGTCACTTCTAAATTGCTTTTATTCAAATTATTTATTAGATTATTTTATATTTGTAAAAAGGGGAAAGAAAAGGTGTGTTTGTAAATCCTGATGGGATTTCTTAGTTTTATTTGATCAGCTGGGTTCAATTTTATTCGAAACATTCGCTTATCATTGTACAATGAGCATTATACATTGTACATTGTACCTGCAACACAGCTCGTCTAGATAAGTTCAGTTCATAACATCAGATGCGGCCGTAGTATATCGCTCGGCGCTCAAGCCCGCATATTCCGCGGGAGGCCGGAAAAAGAAGCAAGAAACGAGAAGACACTTCCCGGCGATCGAGCCTAGTGTCGACAGAGGGCTCGACTATCGCAGGGCGCACAAGACCTGGTGCGACGAACGGGTCATCCAGCAGGCCACCTAGCTTAGTCCACCTCGTTGAACCCGAGAAGAAACCACACTCCTCGACCGGCAGGAGGTCAAGCTAACTATCCAAGGAGTACAGTTTATTAGCCAGTCCCTCCAGCAGTCGTTCCCACTATGCTCCACCGTCTTTATCAGGAACTGCCACCGCTCCTAGGAATGGCAGGCTATGGTGCAGCGGGACATCCACCAGCAGATGTTCTCCGTCGATACTGCCCCACCAACATCTCCAGAGCCACCAACCACCAGAGGGACCGACAGGCTTCTTAATTACTTAAGGAATCTTAGGGCCCTAAACTCGGACGACTACCACCCGGCGCGAATAGAGGCCATTGTGAACATGGGTCTAAATACCAAAAACAAAGAAGTCACTTTTCAGAGCCTCTTCGTCTACCTCCGTGACATTCTCTCCACTACATCATGTAGCAACAACGCTCCAAGGCGACTGCCACCAGCGTCATCTACTTCCAGAAGGAAAGCCAGGAGATGAGAATACGCCACGGTCCAGTGGCACTAGAAGCAGAACAGAGCTCGCTACATCACTAGCATCCTGGAAGGAATCGAGGACGCTCAGCAATCATCCGGTAACATCACAGAGGCCCATTGGACCAACGTCTATGTGCACCCGGCAACCAACACTTCTTTATGCAAGCAAGTTTTATATTTTTTTAACCTATAAATTGATTAATTCATCTTTAATTTAGACTTTAGATTACTTTGCAAGCAATGACATTAATATTGGAAATTAAAAATATTGGGTGCACACTGAAGCACCCATTAAATACGCTCCTTAGCAGAAAAACCTCCTTAACTTAGTTATATATTGAAAATGATATATCATCGCGCAGTACGAAGAAAAGCCAACTTGGAAGTTACAGGCGAAGAAAAGCCAAAAACGCATCTAAGGCGAAGAAAAGCCGGTTTGCGTCCTCTCAGACGATGAAAAGCCAGTTTGCGCGCTCCCAGACGAAGAAAAGCCAGTTTGACTTTTCTCAAACAAAAGTAATATTTAGTTGGTATCTTATAGATAACTTTCGTATAAGATAAGATAAAGATAAAAAGATAACCAAAAAGATTAAAAATCTTTTTAAAAAGATAAAAACATGATCAGTCAAGATAATTAGATAACTAGTATAAATTTAGTGAAGCTAATGCCTGTAGATCTTTTATATGTGAGTAAATGCAGCTAATGTGTATTGCAGGCAAAAATTTTCGCAAGTGTCCTTTTAGTTAAAGGCCCGAATAAAAAAATTGTCAAAAAATACGAAAAACAATAAGTCAATGTCTTATTGTAGTCAAAAAAATTTATCAAAGGTGTTTCGTCCAGGCTACTGGATTGAACTCATCAGTGATGATCTAGTAGCCGTCATCAGACACCTACCGCAGGATGGTAGCGGCCAAAGGTTTATAGACACAGCCACCTTTTTCCCAAGTGGAAAAGGGGGCTCCATCTATCGGTGTATTTTTCACACAAACTCCACATCAAGTATGAATTTAGTGAAGCTAATGCCTGTAGATCTTTTATATTTGAGTAAATTATTAGTAGTACAATTGAATTGAGATATTCTTTTACAGCTTCTATAAATTTTATTGCCATTTTCATTATGTTGTTAAAAAATTCTTATGTTTCAGTATAAGTATATTCTTTAGCTACAGAATCACATTCATTTAGTTCAAAATAAGCCAATAATGAAGCACCCGTTGCCACTTCATCATTTTAATCTGCACTTACTATCGATTGTTGCTCAGATAAATGAACAGATACACTAACAATGATAAGACTGTTAAAGACTGTTAAAGACTAAGAAAGATAGCTAGTTCATAAATACGTGAACGAGGTTATAAAAATAATTTTTTTTCAATTGGCTATAATTTTCTGGGTTTTAGATAATTTTAAATTTTTCCTTCGGCAAGTCCCTATAAAAATTACTTAAGGAATAAAACGAGACCTTCAAAACTAAAATGGGTTAAGAAACAAAAAATATTAAGATGTTTTATCAATAATTGATTATACTGATGATATCTGTTTCTGAAATATCGACATTTTGTTCAAAAAATTATCTTAGTCATGTTGAATACTCTTTGTTTATAATATATTGACTATCTATATCATTTTAAATAAATAAATTACATTTCAACTATAGTTTTTCAAATTTTAGATAACCTTTTCGTTCAGCACTGATTTGACTAGGGAGTAGCGAAAGGACCATCTTAATCATTACCCGGAACTAATGACGTGGACGTAGAGAATATTCATGTAGCTTCTTCTTGGTTCGATTTTTGTGCATTTTATTATTATTTTTATTTTATTTTTTTCGTTTTTGTATTGCTTACACAAAATAATGATTTTCCTTTCAAACCGATAAATTGTCTTTTCGACCTTTGGAAGGTTAACGGTTCAATACGCTAATAAAATTTATACCACTCTAACCTCAAAATCACAACTTTGGTATGATTTTTCGGCGCTCGTGGTATAAAATACCCTTCGAAACGAGTGCGGAAGTTGATTATTTACTTCATGTGACTTTTCGCGAAAAATGTCACATGAAGTAAATCATCACCTTCCGCACCAGTGTCACAACTTAAAAATATTAAGAAACACTATTTATGGTAGCTGTACTGATATTAGACTTAGGAGATTTTAGTAACACTGCAAAATACGCAAAGGACTATGAAACGCAATATAAAAGTTGTACGACTTTTAATGACGTACTAGACTCCGGCATTCGTTTAATTTGTTCAAAACTTCAGTTAAGTGTTTAATTAGTTAACTTTATATACTGTACGAAGCTAGGTACGCAAACACTTAGTAGGTAAATTACAAGTCGAGCTATTCCATAACTTTCCGACATCCCTCGGGTAAATGTAACGTAGAGTACAGTGATAACTCTTTGCTTTCAGACTATCGATTTAGTAGAGTCGGTTATTATATATGAACTTTTTTTCATCACTGCCTTTTAAGGTTTGTTTTTATTTTCAAATTTGTTGCTTTATATTAAAAAATTAGTTTCATACAATAAAAACTTTATTTGATTTCAATAATACGTTTCATAATTTTCTTTCATTACAAAAAAAAGACTAAATAAATTACATTATATAAAAACATAAACAGGCATCGATCAATAATGAATATTATTAATATTTATTTATACAATACATGATTCTACTTTAAGATGAAAACTGTTAATATTTTCAAGGAAAGACACAAAATTTTATCTATATAAATCTGCAGAACTTAAGTTATTGTGTCTGTGCTACTGCAATTATTTTTTCTCATATTAAATATTTAAGACTGAGAATTATTGAATTATTAATGTCCATAAAAATCGCTGCTAATTCATTGATCCGTAGTCTACTCAACTCACGTTCATATACATACAGGCATTTTTTTAAATAATCCTCAAATATATTTCCAGTATGTTTCTTGGAAAACCATGTTATCATTATAAAACTATCGTTAGAAAGAAATGAAAAATTAGTTGCTATATTAACATAGGCCGATAGGTTCTCTCAAAATAATTTAACTCTATATACACATACATTTACATAGACGTAAAAAAATGCATTTTTCGAATTTATATTTGTTAAATAAATAATTTTCTAAATAAATTTGAGACAAATTTTATTTTTCTTCGTTACAGTGCTGCTTAAGTGAGAAAGCAAAAATAATCAGTTTTGTTTTCCATTCAAGTATTTAATTACTATCATAATTCATTTAACCCTAGCAGAATTTAAAATAGAATCCATCTGTCGTAAAGTAAGAAATTTAAAATGAAAAACTTGAACTTCTTAGCACGTCGCAAGATTCAGTGTGGCAAAGAAATGAATGGATGATTAATATTCTGCATTTCTTGAATTTAAAACAACGGCGTCTTAATAATACATAAACATTAGACGAATTTCTACTATCAATTTACAACACAAAAACAATAGTATACGTAACTTATTCATTCACGCAAAAATTTTAATAACGAATTATAAATGTATAGAATCATTTATAAATGAAACGCAATAAAATTAACTTTTATTTGAACAAGTTTGTATAAGGATTGTATGTCGCTGACTGGGAGAAAAAAGGTGACATCTCGGCGGAGCGCTAAGAAAGGTGACAATTCGTGGAATATTTTTTTCTATTGACATTTTAGTTGAAAACCGCTGTAGAGAATTTACAAAATTTCATATACTATTTGTTTGAAACGTGGAATAAAGACGATTTTTCAAATTTTATAAATAAAAGATTTATTTTACCTTAATTTTATTGACAAAAACATAATTGTGTCATGTCATGACTATTTTCACGTTATTAAAAAAAAAAATTTTTTATCTTACCCTTAATTTTCAACAGTTATTTGGGTTTTTAATTTACAGGTATTTAACTTAACCCAAAAAGAATTTATATTTTAACTAGCCCCCCCCCCCCCCCATATATGCAACCCTACACATCAGGTTGTACCGTTGGTTGCACTCTTTAAACAACCTTGAATAATTTCATAATAAGAAAAACACTAATCAATATTTCATATTAGATCTTAAATAATTTTCATTTTTAATTTTCTAATGGAATGAATAATAATTCAAATTTAATAAAAAACCGCTGCCAATTCATTGGCACGTAGCTTCCTCAAAATAATTTTTTGATTCCTTTTATTAAATTAAAATTCGAAAAATAAATTTTTCACGAAAAAAATTGGAAAAATTTTATGGAAAATATTAACTTGTAATTTTTTCATGGTTATTCATTGAGGTTCCATTTGTAATTTATTTGTTTGTGATTTTAATTCTTATATGAATGGAAAACAATCTTCTTCAAGTTCTATTCTTCATCAAATTTGTCTTCTTCAAGTCCACTGTCAACGGCTTCTCGTCGTACATTGGTTCGAAATAAAAAAAATATTCTAAAGTTGTTCTTTGATTGTGTTTACAAGAAAAATTATTGTATGGGAGACATAACGCACATGCGGCACAGCATGCAATACAGTAAAGCAATTTTATTTTCTATTATATTTCTGTAAAAATTATAATATAATTATATATTATTCCATAAAAAATTTTTTATTCGGATTTTATAAATAAATTTTTTTATATAAATGTTATTCACATGTTAGTTCAATATATTCATTTTATTTAATATTTTGCTATTATTACATTTTAAGATTGATTACAAAAGATTTCATAAGAAAAATTCATATTTTTAAACTATAAAATAAATAACATCTAAGGTTGTGGATTCGTCTAGTGTCGTGCTAGAGAGTAAGCTTGTTTCTTTTAATATCCAGAGAATGATTCTACATCTCGTACAAGATCATCGTTTTTTAATAACTATGGTTTGACGATTCGATCGACTTCTCTTTGCTGAATATTCGTCTTCTTCAGTTACTCACGCATGTCGTCGTCTGTTCGATTGTTCTTCGGATATGTGTGCGTATTTTTGTGTTTGCGCGTTATAGTTCGTCGATGCTGCGTCGTCTTCGTCTGCTCCAATCCTAAATAAAAAAAAAGAGAAAATAAACAAATTGGCACTTACATAAAATGCACATATTGAGAAAATTATTGAGGAAAAAGTATAATTTCATCTATCTCTTGTGAGAGGAAAATAACATCAAAATTTATGCAGTAATGTGGAATGATTAGTTGTCAAAATTTTCTAACTTTAAAGTAATTTTGACAAAAACTTGATCATCATTGACAGTCATAATTTAAAATACATAAATATAAAAATTACCGACATTGCTTACTTGACGATCATTTTTACAACAATTTGACAATAAATAATAAATAGAATTTACAATCCATGAATATAGAAATGACAGTCATTGATCTTTTTGACTAATGATTGGTCAGAAATTATCATTTCGCCTGTTTGGAAGAAAAAAGCGCCATCTCGTCTCGTTTCGTAAAAAGATGCAGATCTCGTCTCGGCGCGTAAGAAGGTGTCATTTCATCTCGGGGCGTAAGAATGTGCCATCTCGCGCTATTCTATTTTTCATCGCTACTATCCGAGATTGCGCCTTTTTCTTCCCACCCTACGATGTGTGCTTTATGTTATGGATGAAAGCATATAAACAGTAAGTTCTGTCATTGTCTAATGACACGAATCAAATGTGTTCGACAATGACATTAGTTACCGGAAGGATGATAACAGAAATAGCAGAATGCAAAACATATATCAGTATATTAATTACTTTTCAATAAATGCTATTTAAATTATAAGTAAAAGGATGCAGCTAAGCCGAATTGTTTGATTCCAGTTCAATAAAGAAGTACAAAAATTAGCTTACCTTATTTTTCATAGGGGAATGAGCTAGCACTTTTACAATTCCTACTCGTTCCGTGCATCCGATAGGAGACGATACGGCTGTTATAATGTGAGGGGATGTATTTTAAAAAATTTGATAAAGACAGATTTTTTTTTTCATTTTTCAATTTTTCAAGTTTTACATTTTTGTTAATAATAAAAACCCGTATCACTAAAATATTTTTCTTTTTAGAAAATATAAATATTTTAATTCTCTTTCAAATGCTACCCATCCCATTCAGATACACAGAGCCATCCTCAAGAAACACATTTTAAAAATGTCTAGAAAAATTTTAACCTCAAATATCTCTGAAATTTATGAACCAATCATTTTGCCAAAAGAACTCATCCGAGAACTATCAATAATATACCTCTACAATGAATTTTGAAGCGAATAAGACAATTTTACTCTTGTAATAGTTGAACATATAAAACTCATTTTTTTTAAATTTTTTAATTTTTACGTTTTTGTTAATAACAAAAGAACCGTGATAGCTAGAGAATTAATTTTTTTTAGAAAATATAGGTAATTTAATTCTCTTTGGAATGCCACCCACTCCATTTAGATACATAGAGCCGTTCTCGAGAAATTGCGATTTAAAAAAAATTGAAAAAAATTTTAACCTCAAATATCTCCAAAATTTATGGATCAATCCTTTTGCCCAAAGAACTCACTCGATTGGTATATAAAATCTACCCCTACAAAGAATTTCAAAGTGATTAAACCAATTTTACTATAGTTATTGAACGACAAAAAATCACTTTTTTTTATAAATTATTTTTTTTCTCAAAAAATAATGAATAAAAAACCTAAAAATTTAGTAAGTTATAGTACTTAATATCCTTTATAACCAAAAAAATATTCATGTTAATATCTTTTTTAATTTCGAAATATAACCTATTTACAAAAAATTACGTTTTCATCAATAACTTATGACGAAATATAGCTACCGACTTTTTTTTTTTTTAAATTGTAGATAATTTTATCCTACATACAGAGAATTCATGATATATAAACAATATTTGTTCTAAATATTAAAAAAATCGAAAATAAAAATTTTGAAAATTAAAAAATGGCTATAAAAAAAAAAATTAAATTTTACAAAAATAGAATATTGATCCCAATTGTAGAAGCAAAATCTAAAAAAAATGATCACTCTCCCGTTAAAATCGGTCAAGTAGATCATGAGATATCAGCGTATACGGACACACACACACACACACACACACACACACACACACACACACACACACATCCATACGGACATTTTCTAAAAAATAGTGTATTTCGATTCCAAATTTGCTAAATAACATTTCTAACACATTATCTCATAAACTTTTTACAATATAAGTTATGGTTTCAATATCAATTTCTTATTGTATTCTAAAATATTTTTGTTCCAAATCTTTGTTTAAATTAATTTTTAGGTTTATAAATCTTTATTGCTTAAACACTTTTCGTTTCTAGTACATTACGATACGTGTGACTTAAGTGGCCCATTATTGCACGGCGTGAGGTTAGCGCGCGAACGCAGCGAGTGCGATAAACACGGTGCAATAATCGACTACTTAAGTCACGGATAGGCGTGACCTAAGTGCGGACTTAGGTCACACCGTGCTATAAACAATATTTATATCTCCTTTATTAAACTATAATTAGATTAAATAAATCAGATCTTAGTATTTTGTTTTACCGTCAATATAGTAATTATAAAATGATTTTGACAACTGAATATTAAAAGATTCTTTTTCACAGTCACTTTATGCACCCCGTACCGCACATCTAGAAAGTCTTATCTCCCTCTAGGACGCTGCGTAGCCTATGCAGGCACCAAAGATGCACTTTTTCCGCCCTTTAACCTCAAAATGCCATCTTAAATGTCATTTTGCGGCCTCGGACGGAAAAATACGTTACTGAAACGTGGACGTAAGAGAATTTTTACCTCATGCGACTTTTCGACCTCGCTTCGCTCGGCCGAAAAACGTCGCATGAGGTAAATAATCCTCTTCCGCCCGCGTTAGTAATATACTATTTAAGGAAACCTTTTCATTTTCTTACCCTGCGACGAAATATTACTTTCCAATTTTAAACTTGTAAAGCCTATTTATTTAACTATTTTAGATTTTTAATTTCTAATAACGCAATTCGTCTGCAATAATTTTTCTTTATATTTTCATATAATATTAAACTTAATTTATAGTACATTTCGACACGGGTGGGGAAGTCGATTATTTAGCTGGTGTGACTTTTTGCACGAGCGAAGCGAGTGCGAAAAAGTCACACCACCTAAATAATCGACTTACGCACTAGTTTCGAACGGTATTTTATACCACGAGCGCCGAAAAATCATATCAAAGTTGTGATTTTGAGGTTAGAGTGGTATAAAAATGTTTAAATATAATTGTTTATATAAACTTCATTGATTTATTAATATTTTTTCTTGTAAAATCTTAATAATTTTATTCTTACAATAATTTAATTTCCCACCAATTGCAAAAGTTCACATTTGAGGCTTAAACAAATGATTATTTAATTAAGTGGCAAATAAATATAAAAATTACAAATTTTATGATTGGAAATAATCAGAAACAATATTTTATGTAACCTCGAATGAAATCTTTCATGTCACTGCGTTAACGTTAAGTAAATCATATGAATTAATAAATAATAGCGATATTTACAATAATCTTGCAGACACTTGTATAACATTAAGTTCAACTGTTTAGTTTTACAATCTTTAACAGCGTCTAATATTTTTATAAAATTATATTAATTATTTTTATGTAAAACTAAATATTATATTTAACAATTTCTATATTAGCCATAACTCCGCCTGTAATCAATGTAGAATCACCGTTCAAAATTGTAATACTTTATTAGAGTAAAATCTAGTAAAGTAATGTAATAGTTAATTTATAAAACTTCCGTTTTCAATAGTTTCTTTATAATGCGTAAAATTTATCGAGAAAACTCTCCAAAAAGCGTAGAGTGAGAGAGATAGGAATATCTTTTCTCTCTCTCATCTTCCTTCTTCGTCGCGCAGTATAGCATTCTCTCTCGCTCTTGGAGAAGGATATGAGCCACCGGAGAATACCCTAGGGGGATGAGCGCTCGCTCTCTGTGTTAGAGCATAGGGTTCTCCCCGCTTGACGAAACTGTGGCGCTTGGAAGGGAGATCGCCCCCGCACTATTGGGCCTCGCTTTCCCGCACTCTTCACCTCGCTTAACATTGTAAACATAGGAGCAGATAAGAATACTATAGCCGCTGCCGCACGCATCATCGCTGATTCGACAAAATGCCAAAGCTGCCAGTCCTGATTTGATACCGCAGCTTTTTGAGGGAGGAGTATTGCCATTAAAACCAGCCGCGCTCCAGTGTACAAACCAGATCAGTCCGAGATCTCGGTCGACTATTCACTTTTAATAAAAGTAAGTGTAGACCTAAAACAGTTTTTTGGTAACCCTCGTCTCTCCCTTCCTTTCCTCGTTGCAGTGGCCTAAGTAACGCCGATCAATTCTGGTCTAAGCCCTACCGGTCCAGCAACTCATCACAACCCTGCAGTCCAGTGGCCTAAGTAGCGCCGATCAATTCTGGTCTAAGCACTACCGGCCCAGCTACTCATCCTAACCCGAATAGTGCAAACCGCTCGCACGCTTTAATCCTGACCTAAGTGTTACCGATCATACGTGGTCTAAGTAGCACCGGTCATAACCTAAGCAAACGCGAACATCTATACATTATCCTTTCTACAACCACCCTGAGATACTGTAAAATTTTTTTTTATTATTGTTGAGGTAATTTTTCCTCCCCTTACCTTCTCCTTTTGCGTTGGCTTAAGTAGTACCGATCAATTCTGGTCTAAGTACTACCAGCCTAGCAATTTACGTGGGCGGTCTTTACGGCCTAAGCGTAACTGATCATACGTGGTCTAAGTTACTGCCGGTCGTTGGACACAGCGAGCACCTACCTTATTGTGGCCTAAACTCTACCGATCATACGTGGTCTAAGTAGCGCCGGTCCGATATAGGTAATAGGTAGTGATTGTCTGCATGCCACCCGGACAGTAAAATGTTATAATACGGCTTAAGGAGGTTCAGTCATCACATCAAAATGCAGGGAACAATTTAGAATTTTTATATATTGTTCTTTAATTTGAAAGAAGATTACATGAATTTTTTCAGTATTTTTTATAAGCCATTTTTTCGAGAAAAAAATTCTTGAAAATCGAGTTTTTAGCATAGTCTCTTATGGGAGAGTGAGGTTATGTGACTTTTGAACATAAAAATCACTTATAAAAAAAGCAGAAATACAGTTAAAAAATCTTCATTTTAATAGAAAAATAAACAAAGAATAAAAACGCAGAGGCATCTTGGTCGCTTATAAGGCATTTGGGAAAGAAGTAGGTGAAAACGTAAACAAAACGCCGAGTTCATTGGCTGCGCGAGGGGGTGCGCGGTGAGCGGGGAGCGCCCGCGGGGAAAGAGGGGACGTCCCTAGCCTCACCCCGCAGCATGACACCCCTGAACCTCCTTAAGTAATACCGATCAATTTTTGGTCTAAGTATCACCAGCGCTAAAATAATACACCACTGTGTCGAGGGATTCCAAGTAGGACGTGGGAATAAAATCAGGGAGGCCGGTGAGGTTAAGGACGGGGAATTAATAACAACACCAATATTTAGTTTTGTTGTATAGTGCTTTTAGTTTTAGCGATTTGACGAAATATCGCGGTCGAAAATAGATATCTATGCGATTCTACCAGGTTTTATGCTTTCGGGTACGTTTCAAGATTAGTACATGCAGCAAACCTTTAATATCATGTGCAACTGCTTCTGAAATTAATCTCTAAAGATTAATACATGCACCAAAACCTCTGAATATTATGCGGTCCTGCCTCTGAGATTAATCTTTCTATCGGGCTTTACGCTTTCGGGTTGTTTCTACCGGGCTTTTATGCTTTCGGGTTAGTTTATTTATTTAGACCGTTTTAGATTTTTAAATCGATAACTATAAGCACTAGTAAAATCAAGATAATTAAAAATTAAGTCAGAACATAATCGATAAAGTTTATTCCCTATTAACTGGCTCCAACCCTGGTATAGGACGAAAGTCCTGCCTAAAAAGGAGCGTAGAATTAATTATTTAATTCTATTAAAAAACCCTAAGTGACACTCGGACGTCACAATTATAACGTATAATGTAAATTCTAAATCAGTGGAAAAATAAATCTTTTATTTTATTTATAAAATTTAAATTATCGACTTTACTCCATGTTTCGAACAAATAGTATATTAAATTTTTTCAAAGCTCTACAGCGGTTCTCAACTAAAATTTCAATGAAATGTCTTCAGCGCCCGAGACTCCGACTCACCCTCGATTGAAATAGTTCATTTTCTCCCTTTGTTACATAATATACTATTTCTTCCCAAGGAAGAAATTTTTTCCAGCCAGCGAGAGGAAAAAAACTCGTGGCGGGAGGAAAACTCGACAGTGAGAGAAAGAATTTTTCCCTAGGGATGAAATTTTGAGAAAATTGAGAAAAAATTTTTCTCGAAAAAAATTTATTCTGTTTATTTTTATTAGCATGTTAGACGAATCGAAAATCCCAAATCCTCATCCACTTTTCTAGCATAAAAAGAGCCTATTCCTGCACTAATTAAAAAAGAAATACAATGTCTAACAGGGGAAGAATGATTTTTTGTAAATTTTATTATACTAGCAAAATCCAAACGCGCTACACGTATACTATTTTGTTTACGCGGTTATGAATATATAATTTTTCATTGTGATTTCATTTTAATTAGTTTAAATAATCAGATAATTTTTCAAATCATAAAAAAAATCTTTTTATTTTAATTTGATTTAATTATTTAGTTTTAAATGATCAAGATGGCGCTGGGAAAGAAAAGACCTCCCGACAAGAGTAGTACAAAAGTATATAAGTGCCATCTAACAAAACCGGTGGCATTAGTAATTTGTATCATATGTGGAGACGCATATCATAAAAGTAATTTTGAAAGATTAAACAATACAAAAGATCTAGGAGATAACTTGGTAATTTGTCCGGAACACGTGCACATGTCTAACATAACCTATAATGAGGATAATGAGGAAGAAGAACACTTGAGTGAGACAGCAAAATTGATAATAGCACATATCAAAATGAGACAAACGGATGAAATAAGAAAAGAAATACTAGAGGAACTAGCAGGAAAGACATTAGAATTACAAAGTGAGGCAGAAAATAATATAAATGAGAATGAGGTTATGGTAGCTGAAAATACGTTACTAAAACAACTGAATAATGAATTGCAAGATAAAAATAAACTATTACATGAGTTGCTTGAAAAATATAAAGAAAAAGAAACAGGTAACCAATTTACTAAAAAAGCTTACGCAGACGTAACGAAGGAGATAAAAGTACAACCAAAAAAGATACCAAAAATTGTAGTTAAAATAGGCAAATATGATCAAAGTGAAGTTTTAAATACAATAACTAAATATCTAGTGAGAGAAAAGAACATTCAAACCAAAAATATATATAATAAAAATAAAAGTGATATTATAGTTAACTGTATGAACATTGAGAGTGTAACAGCTGCTGAAAAAATACTTCAAAGAAAACTGCCGAAGTGTGATATATCTGCTGAAAAATTAAATAACCCAAAAATAAAAATAGTTGGCATAGACAACTATACAAAGATGGACATTAAAGAAATTGAAGAAGATATAAATACAAGAAATTTTAGTGACTTAAAAAACAGTGGTTCAATCCTTCATATGTACACAAATGAAAAAACAAAGCTTAGCTCCGTTATAATGGAAGTGCCACCTGAAGCATATAAGTTGATCAGAGATAACAAGAAAAGACTTTTTGTAGGACACCAAAGATGTATGGTTTATGATCTAATAAATATCTCACCATGTTTCAACGGTGGGAGACTAGGGCATAATGCGAAAAAATGCAAGAATAAACAGATATGTGTAAAATGTACAGGTGACCACGAAACAAACAAATGTAATAGCACCAAAACAGAATGCACTAACTGTATCTTTAATAACAAAACATATAGAACAAACTTATATACTAATCATTCTCCATATGACATGAGCAACTGTGAAATACTTAAAAACAAGATAAAAAAATATATAGATGCAACCGATTACCCTATCAAACCTGATTTACCGACTTGGAAACCAATAAGGCCGTACCAGCAAAATACACAACAGAGGGCAGATGCAGCTAACACACTTACCAGACCTGCAGTACCGGCAAGGAAACCACCAATACCGCTTACGCTAAATCGACGACAGAGGTCATCTTTACAATCTACAGAAAGTATCGCGAGCATAGGAACCAGCCCAAACGCAATTTCAACAACACCAAATGCAATAAATGGCGCAGAATCATGAAGTATTAGAAGACATACATAAGCAATTATATCAGCAGGAAATCGCATATAATGATTTAAAGTCTTTTAATCAAGATAGAAAAGCAACAGATAATTTGATTTTATACTTGAATATAAGAGGTTTAAAAACTAATTTTGAGAAATTGCAAATCTTGAATAAAAGGCTTAAAATCAAACCTTATGTGATAGTATGTGCTGAAACCGGTAATTTAAAACACTATCAATATTATAAATTAAATGGATACAATATTTATTATAACCATAGTCACATAAACAAATCAGATGGTGTGGTCGTATATGTAAAAAAAGATGTAATCCAAACAACTAATGTGATAGAACAGGGTAGGCTAAAAATACTAAATACAATTATAAACCTTTAAAACAATAGTCATTTGGAAATCTCAGATATATACAGATCACATGATCTACATAACACAGAGTTTATTTTAAAGGTAAATCAATATTTGCAACTTAAGAGAAGAGTTAAAAACTATTTGATAATAGGTGATTTTAATATAAATATAATGTTACAAAACAATATTAGTCAGAATTTTCTATACAATTTTCTTGAAAATGACTATTACCCTGGTTTTACTGATACGACTAGACCATATAATGTAACTACTGATAGTGGAACATGCATAGACAATATTTTTATAAAAACTAGCTCAATCAATACAAAAACTTTCAAATTAATGACGCTAATTACTGATCACTATCCGCTATTTATAGATATAAAAAAACCTCTAGTGAATACAGAGATGAAAACAAATAAAACTAATTATTCATTAAATTACAAAAAAATAGCTATTATAGCAAGTCAAAAATGTTGGAATGAATACACACAAATCGAGGATCCAAACGAAGCAATAAACCTTTTTATAGATGGAATAACACAATGTCAAGAAAAATCAAAAAGAAACCCGGTTAAATACAATAATGTACCTAGAAAAGAATGGATTACTATTGCATTAATAAAATCCTGTAAAAAAAGGACAAATTATATAAACAGCTTAAAAAAATCCAATGAATGAAAGATTACAAAGTGAATACAAAAACTATGTTAAATGTCTAAACAAAGTTATAAAAGATGCCAAAATTAAATACGAGAAGGATCTTATAGAGAAAAACTCAGATAATCCAAGACAACTATGGAAAATTATAAATTCCAAACTGGGTAACAAAAATAAAAAAGATAATAATATAAGTGAAATATATGATGAAAACGAGGAGATAGTAAAAATCCCATCCAAAATTGCGAACATCATGAATGACTATTACGGCAAAATGGGCAAAGAAATGAGTGACAAAATTACTGCCCCAAGTAATAAATTTATACAACTACCACCAAGTAACTTAAATACAATTTTCCTACATCCTACAAATGAAATTGAAATTAAAAAAATAATTGAGAATTTGAAAATCAAGAATGGTGGAGTTGACAAAATAAATGCTAAGTCACTCAAAACAATATTTGATCTTATAGCAGATCCTTTGGCACATATCGTCAATAAATGTATTGAAAAATCAATATGGCCGGATGCGCTAAAAGCAGCTGAAGTGGTACCAATTTATAAATCAGGGAAAAAATTACAAGTTAATAACTACAGACCTATATCATTAATATCGAATATAGCAAAAATCTTTTGAAAAAGTAATCTATGAAAGAATTTTTGATTTTATTAAAAAACATAAAATATTAAGTGAAAAACAGTTTGGCTTTATTAAAAGCAAAGGAACCACAAATGCTCTAAGCTGTATTACAAAGAGGATCTATGAGAACTTAGATAAGAGTAAGCCCATTATAGTCGCATTTCTGGATCTAGCAAAAGCCTTTGATACAGTTGATCATAATATACTTTTACATAAGTTGCAAGCATACGGGATAAGAGGCAATGCTTATAATTTAATGCAAAGCTACTTAACAAATAGAAAGCAGAAAGTAAGAATTGGCCAAAGTGAGAGTGAACCGATAACAATAACGGTGGGAGTGCCACAAGGAACAATTCTTGGGCCATTACTTTTTATATTATATATAAATGATCTACTTATAACAATGCCAGAAAACTCAATTTTATCATATACTGATGACACAGCAGTTATATCGTCAGGTAAAACCTGGAAAGAAGTTGCTATATGGCTTGCATTGAATAAACTAACATTAAACATAAGTAAAACTGTGTACATAACTTTCGGAAATTACTGTGACAGTGTACCAAAAAATTAACAAAGAAAAAATAAAGAGAGTTGACTCGTGTAAATATTTAGGAGTAAATTTTGATTATAATCTAAAATGGGATGAACATATTAACTACCTAATCAAAAAAACAAGTTACTTAAATTTCATCTTTTACAAAATCAATAAATTTATGCAAACAAGTACGTTAAAGGTTATTTACTATGCGTTTTTTCACAGTGTTATTAATTATGGGATAATTGCCTGGGGAGGTGTATATAAAAACAATCAACATTTACTTCAAAATATACAAAACAGACTACTTAAACTAGTTTTCAAAAACACGTTTGAGGAAAATAAACCTATGAATATTAAGCAACTATTCACATGGGACTGCTTAAAATATCATTACAGCGAAATGAAAAATATATTCACAAACTCAAATAGTAAGACAAGAAATAAAGCTATATTATTACCAAAAATTGACAAAAGAGTAAGCGAAAAAAACAATTATATAACTGCAATAAAAATTTTTAATATACTACCAAATGAGCTCAAAACTCTAGATATAGACAAAAGACCCGCGAGGTACAAAATAAAAGAATGGATTGTGAAAAATATTTATTGAAAACGAGTTGAATATTCCTTGAAAACGATTTGATACTATAAGTTCGTTATAGTAATTCAAGTCGAAAATTTAGATAATTGCATATCGCATATTTACATATTACTGTTTAGAAAGTCTATTATGATGTTAAAAATATTTCATAGTTTTAAGATTTAGTATTAGTTTTAATTTTAAGTATATTATATACTCTGGACCTGCAAACAGGAAATTTATTTTTCTCTGCAGGGTTACAATAATGTAATGTACTTCTATAATGTACTCTGGATAAATAAATAAATAAATAAAAATAGTTAAGAATAAAAATTCAATTTCAAAAATTGAAATATGAAGGCGAATTTTCGCGCCGATTCCTTACAGACCAATCAAAATCAATCTTTAAATGCTTCACAACATCCGGCCATCGTTCTTTGAGAGTAGATTTCATAATTTCATTTTTTATATTTATCATTAAAAATAATTATTTTTTTCGTATTATTTTCACGTAACCCGTAACCTTGCAGTAAATATCATGATTTATTTTTTATAATAATATCCGTAGTATTTTTTTCGACATAGACTCAAAGTTAATATAACATTACCCTGGTAGAAATCTTAAGCATATTCTAGCTATAAATTAGCTAGATTTTCAGAAAATGGTTAATTTTTAGGTAAAAATTAGATAGAAATCCCGGTAATAACGTCACGCTTTTAGCTTTAAATCAGTTTGGCAGTTTGTAAGGGCCCCTAGCAAGGCGCCTAACGAGTCTTCCGTCCGATGCCGATTAGTCCTGATAGGGCCTTAGTGACGCCGGACAAACGCCGTATAAGGGCTACCATATATCGCCCTGACTATGGCCTGACGTCAATTCCCGTATCCCCACCCTACGGAAGCCTTAATATCGCATGCACGTGGTTTCATTTTTGTGGTTAAAATAAATTCTCACTGTCTTGTTACTTTCGCGCTTATTATGTGGGTAACTTGTCTAAAATAGTTTCATGATGATTTCTTAATAATTTCGGGCGACTTTAGAGCTTCGAATTTTAAAGGTGTCCAGAATTTGATTTCACACAGAAATATCGAATACCAAAGTTGTCGGTGGACAACGCATTATTATAAAATAATATATTAGTAGTTGAGATACAACAGTTTTTGTAATAGTGGAAATATGAGGTTCTCTTGAGTAGTGGCGGTCGTGCCCTACATGTAAAAACGAAGTTTTTGTACAGACAGCGGATGTTGGCGCACGCGAGAGAAGAGTGCGGACTTCCTAGTTTATATGATAAAATTGTTATTTAAAAAAAAAAAACAAGCCAATCGAAACTGCTGTGCAAAGTTACGTACATTTCAAATCGCGAAAAATTACCAAAAATTAGCTGTTTTTTTTTTTTTTGCTAATTTACGTAATTATTAAGAATTTGATAATTTTTCATAATTTTTTGCGATTTTCAAATGCACGTAATTTTGCACAAGTGTTTCAGATTTTTAGCTTACATTGAAGCTCGTTCCTTTTACTTTAATTTTCTTCTTATGGAAAATTCGTTGGCACAAACTCTGGGAATTTAATATTGGTTAGTCATCAGTGACTGATTTTCATTCATTATTGCCATATTAAACCATAAGAAAAATTGGTGTCTGGTTAAAACAGTGTCACACGACTCTTTACGTTAGTAGGTCAACGAGAAAAAAATTTATTGTAAAGGTGTACCTCCAAATTTTTTTTTACTTTCTTGAACCCGGTAAGTGTAGAGTTCCTATAGAATTGTTCATATATATTGGAATACAATTTCTCTTATCAAATATCAAAACAAACTAAAAGCAATATTAAGGTTGATTGTTTTAGAACATATACTCCGAATGAATAAGCTGTACAGCTTACGGTCATTTAGTGAGAGCTTTTATTTATATATTAGTGGAAAAACGAAATTTGAACAAAAAATAAATTAAAAGTTTTGCCAGTATGTTGACTATATAATTTTAGAACAAAAAAGAGAATTACTAAAACGATTTGAAACATATTCTACAGGCGTTTCCTTATCCACATATGCAAACAAATTAATTTTTTGTTTTCTTCTAAACATGTATACCTATAGACCCCTTAATAAACCTTTTCTTTATCAATATATTCGAATATAATATAATAGTATTTATAACTGCCTAAACTAACTAAAGAATGTTCTACGATTTTACATATCAAAATCGGTCATGTTATTTGAGTAGAATTGTGAGAAACATTTGTTGTGAGCGATTAACACGCCATGTTACGAATATTTACCGAGAAACCCTTTTAATGCTACGAGCAGCGTTGGCACGTATGCAAATCAGGAGCGAAACACAGCGTAACGAACGAATTTACTATATTTCACAACGAACACATTAAATTTATATCTTCCACAGTATCAGCTATTATTATTTTATGTTTGCATTGTTAATTTTAAATTTTTTGGATGATATACATTACAAAAATGTAATCAAGTTGTAAAAATTATATTGAATAGATTGTATTTGTTAAACTATAACAATTTACGAAGAACTTTAAATGATTTACTAAAATAACGTAAGTTATGCATAGCACGAGTTACAACATAAGTTAAGAGAAACATTTTTAAATATTACCTAATGAAGCGACAAAAGCACCAAAATATTTTCTAAAAGTAAGTACAAGCAAAATTCTGATTATCAAACGCGAGAAGAACTAGCATTGCGCGCCTCGTTGCTCCGCTGCGCTATGGTGACAAAAGCGCGCGTGCGAAGCCTACACCCTCTTCTCTCGCTCTCTCTCTCACTCACTCTCTCCCTCTCTCTCTCGGAGCACTTGCGGCCCGACATTTTCCGTGCTCGGGTGCGCATAATACGCGGGCGGGCGCACGTACACGACATTATACTGCAAAACTCCGAAGCAAACTCCTTTATTTTAGTGTGGAATATAGGTGGTGGCGCGCGGGGCGACGCACGAAACCACAATCCCGCACATGTATCAAGCTGTCCGCGACCCGCTCTCTAATTTGCATTTCAACGCTTGCCTCTCGTCCATTATTACCAGCGGAACAGCTTGGTTGAATTTCACAGACGCATCTCTCGGCCATTCCGACTCGCAACTACCCCCTTTCAAACCCCTCCCACGCACGCGGGCACTCGCGACCCGTCCTTCTCCCTCTCTACTCCCTCTCACCCGTCCGTCCTACCACCACCACATACACATCGCTTGCATCTCCGCTTTTTCGGGTGTAGCGTTGCTTCTTCTTTTTATCCATGCACTTCTTATTTCTTTTTCTCTTTTCATTCTCTTGCATTGACGCATTTCCTATCCCTTGGTGGCTGCCTAGAACTCTTATTGAGACTTTCATTTTCTTCACACTCACTGAGACTCTTTTATTTTTTATTTCAAGCTAGTTGAGTTTCTTGGGATTCAAGACAGGCCTTTTAGAAAATAATTTTTATGTTACTGACATGAGGTCTGACATAGTGAGGGATGATAGATGTTGAAAGAAGAAGAGTTAATGAACTGGAGACAAACATTTGAAATCTAAAATTATATAATTACAAATGCAGATATTGTTCACAAAAAGAAATAGTCATTCAAAGTGTCCAATTTGATCATTTTCAATTTAATTTCAATGTACAAAAACTTATTTTCTTCTTTGAATAATTATTTAGATATCCAACATTGAAAAATTATGAAATAATTTATTTGCGAAGAGGAAAAGTTTATTGCTGTTTTAAAAAATGTTCTGGAATCTATAAACAATTATATTTTACTCATTACAAATTAATTATACTATTAGAATTTTCGATGGTAGATCTTTAGATGATTATTCAAGGAACAAAATAAGCTTTTGTATATTGAAATTAAATGAAAAATAAAGAAATTAGGAATTTTAAAATTTTCTAATTTAACCTCTCTTTTCTGTATAGATCATCCTTCAAAATATCAATTCTTGTATAAGAAAAATGAGAATTATTTTCTAAAAGGCCAGCTAAATAGTTACTGAAGTAAATATACCTTCTATTAAGCTATTGCCCTTGTTGCGGTGGGTGTAATAGTTCATTTCGACACTGGTGCGGAAGGTGATGATTTATGTCGTGTGACGTTTTTCGCACGAGCGAAGCGAGTGCAAAGTCATACGAAGTAAATAATCAACTTCCGCATTCGTTTCGAACGGTATTTTATACCACGAGAGCCGAAAAATCATACCAAAGTTGTGATTTTGAGGTTAGAGTGGTATAAAATCGTATTTTACATCGTTGTTATAAAAAATACTGTTTTACAGATTGTTTTCCTAAGTTACAAGAAGAGGCTATGATCCCCGGATCACCAATTTGCCTAAAACTTTACAGAAGTACTCTTCAGTTAAAAAAAAAATGACCCTGTCTAAACGTTTTTACCAATGAGTCATTATAACCGATATCCAAGCTATTTATTAATTTGCCTTTGGAGCGCTCCCGCGCTCTTTGATCAAACTACACTTTTTTCATAAAAATGATGTTTTCTGTTTTATTACAGCTTTGCAAATTTTAAGGTTACGAAAATGAACAAGATTATTAAATTAGATAGAGAAAGCTTTAGCTTAATTAATTTAATAATCTTTAATTTAAACTTTGTTCCGTTAAAAAATATTAATTTCCCTGAGATTATACACAATCTAAAATAAAGTAATGTTGAAAACGGGATATTAAATAGCTTCGATAACTGTATATGAGACCTATTTGGAAAAAAGGCTGAGAACCATTCTCAAAAATTCTTTACCCGTAGGCTAAAGAACCATTCTCTAAAATTTTAGACAAATCGACGACCCAGAGGTCCTGGACTAGCTCTCCTTGTTAGTAAAATTTTGCGTTATGGTCCTTAAAAAGTTATCAACCTTTTGGTCTAATATCAGTTTACATATGGCTATCTTCTAATAATCTATTCTAGTATACTGCTGGGTTACCATCAATCACATTTAGTTTATATCAAGATTGCTTTCATTTTTTGAGAGGTTTTTTACAGTTTTCGTATAGAATATATGGTTTTACGGACACACTTTGACTAGTAATAGAATTTTCGCTAGTCTAACAATGAAACTGTTTGAAAAAATTAAATTTATTTTTCCCGGTGATGTAAACAACGACAAAAAATTTGAAAATGTAGAGTTTGAAAAATAATATATAAATATTAACAACTACTTTCTAAGAATATCAGACCTATAAAACACAATAAACATTTTATTAAAATAGTTCATTTAACAATTACATTTAATTATGAATTACAAATGAAGATACTAACTATTTTTTGCTGTAAATACTTTAATATATTAATTGTATAGAGATTTGGCTGACAGTAGATTTGTTGACTTATAACTTGATAAAGGAACTAGTCACACTCAAATGGTAGAGGTATCAAAATAAATAAACCACTATAAAGATTGTAGAACAAAGTTTCGGACTTTTTTCATTTAAGTTCCCCTTCAGCTAAAATCGCTGTTACAAGAAGATGTATTAAGTAAAGGTAGTATGGAATCTGCTATACCAGTCAAGTGAGTTTAACATATTATTTTGTAACCATAACCAATTATTTTTTATGATATTTTTTAGTTTTGTATATATTAAGCAACATAAATACTATTTCTGTCTGGAATATATATATATATATTCATTATAGTGAAACATTAAAATACTTTCTATTTCATCATTAGAGAATATTCTATACATTGACAATGCCTTGTACTATAATTTCATTAAAAGATTCAAAATCATAAATAATTTTGATTTTACTTCGCACACACTACCGTTATTCTTGCTTGATGAATGTGAAAAAAAAGTTGAATACGTGCAAACAAAGTGATGAGTAATCTTCGTATCGTAATGTACTATTTTGTAATAAAAATGTCAAAATACTTGCAAAGTACTTTTATTTCTAAGGCAAGCATTTTTTCCAAGAATTCATACTAAAGCGGGACAGAACGTATGCTAGTTTATTTTGACAAATATTGAAATAAGTCGCCTTGATAAAGTCAAATTTCATGATCGATTGTTATTAAAGTTATAATTATCTGTAGAGGGGCGTCGAATGTTTACACGCGTGACAGTACCGATAACGAGAAGTGGTACAGAGAAGACAAATACCTGCTGCGCGTGGCGAGATGCAGTCTTTCCGCTTGTCGACAGGTTGCAAAGGGTGCGCAGCGCGCGTGTATCTGTCGAAAAGCCCCGAGTCAGCGCATATGAGGCGTCAAAGCTCCTGGTTTTCTGAAAAGTAGAATGCGAACGCGCGCGCTCGCGCCAAAATGCGCATCGAGTCCACATTTTCTTTTCAGCGTGCGTTAACCAAGCTTTCCCCCTCTTTCCCTCCTCTTCTACAAACTGCGCGAGCGCAAACGCGCGCACTCGCGGACAAAGCTTGAAAAGATTTTCCGGGCGGCGTTTCCCACCATTAGCGCTATTTTCGAATCCACGGTGCGGTTGCGCCTCTCTGTGCACCGTGCGTGAAAAAGACCGCGGCTGCTGAAAGAGAAAGAGGCCAAAAAATGCGATAAAACGAGACGGAGAAAAATTGTTGATATAAGTACATACAAATTTTATATTTCAAATGACGGCTGTCTGGATGTCATTTATTTTAAAATGAGTATTAAAAGGTAAATAATGAGAGCTGACGGGAAAATTTTTCATAAAAATATATAAGGTACAATTACAACGTAACAAAAGATGCATTATACGCTAAAACGTTTAAAATAAAGTGCACGAGAGAACAATGAATGCAATATTTTAATTCACAATGGCAGCTGTAAAAATATTTAAATTGAAATTATATGAGCCAATCCTAGAAACTTTTAAAATTTTGGTAACTCCACAATTTTAGATTTAAAAGGCTATAACTCAAGTTCTTTACAAAGCGCATGACTGAACCAAAGCTCAAAATGTTCAGTTTTCAATAGAGGAATAAAACAATTTGAATAATGGTTGTAACTGATCTCTTTTTTCTAGATCGAAAAACACATAAAAATCAACAAAAATTACCACTTTTTTCGACCTTTTTGTAATTTTTCGTAAAAAAAGGTCTTCCTCTATCATTATTTAAATTTTTTTATTCCTCTATTGAAAACTGAATATTTTGAGCTTTGGTTGAGTCACGTACTTTGTAAAGAACTTGAGTTACAGCCTTTTAAATCTAAAATTTTGGAGTTACCAAAATTTTAAAAGTTTCTAGGAAGTGCTCATATATATGTGAGGATACCTCTAGAACCTTTAATATTCGGTGTTTGGAAAAAAAAAATTTCTTCGAGCACACTTCTGCAAAAAATATTAACGCCTTATCTATTAAATAATACAAAAAAGTTTTTAACCCATTTTTTAGTTCCATTAAAAAATAAAAGCAGCATAATATAATTTTAAGAAAAAATTCAAATATTAACTGCATAAGAAACAACTTTTTTTACTTAGTTCTGCATGTGTATGTGGGTGTGTGCGTGTTTCCGCGTGTGTATGTGTTCGTGCGCGTGTTTATATATATATATATATATATATATATATATATATATATATATATATATATATATATATATATATATATATATATATATATATATATATATATATATATATATACTCGTTTTTTTTTTTTTTTTTTTTTTAAGTAAACAAAATACAGACAAACTTTTAATTCACAGTAAAAAAAAATTTTTGATAATATATTAATGACGAACTTATTTAGCTTAATCGCATGAAAATTGTATTAAATGTTAAATATATCACTTTAACAATTTTATTATATCTTTCTGAAATATTAAATTAGTGATTATAATGGCCCTCGCTTTGCTCAGGCGACAATTTTCATACTCGTCGGGGACAAAAATAGTATATTATGATGCATTTTACGCACGTGTATCGTATACTATTTTATAGTATGAGAACCCGAAAATGCGCTTCAAAAGTGGAAAATTTATGAAAAGTTTATATTTTTCAAGCGAAATAGGTTATATCATGTAGACAGATGAGTCTAGTAATTTTTTCTCGAGTGCGTTTGGGTTTTAGCTGTGAGACGTATATCTATATATCCTTATAGTTAAATTTTTTTGTGATTTTGCGCATGCGCAGAGACTTCCCGACTCCCTGTGCTAGAGCGCCTGCGTGCACCCGCTCTGTCTCACTCGAACGTCCGAGTGCTTGCACACACTCGCTTTCTTTTGCACGTCCGAACGCCCGCGTACAGAGAGATGAACGAGAAAAGTGCTGCAAGTTAGATATTTGTGAAAATATTTTTATTAAATGCACAACGTATTTCTTTCGAGAGTCGGTGTGGTTTTTAACAATATAACGTTAAGAAACTGTTCTTGTAAAGGTTTTGACTTTTAGTTAAAAGGTATGAAATCATATGTTGAGCAGTTAATGATTTATTTTGTTTTTTGAGAATTTATAATTAAAGAAGTTAAATTTGTGTTTATTGTAGGAAATAATATATTTAAGCAGTTCAATAACATGGACACAGCATTTGATTTTATGGATGAAGGCGGTGGTGAATTTATTCCAGTAGAGGTTATGGAGGCTGCTAATGTTATTAGTTTAAATTTGTTACCTGCTAAATCAAGACAGTTATATACAAAAAGATATAATGATTTTAAAAGTTGGAGAAGTGATCAGAAGATAAAAAATTCTTTTGCGGAGGAATTTTTTTAGTTTATTTTAAGAAATTATCTGAGTCTTATTGCTCATCTACGTTATGGGCATATTATTCTATGTTAAAAGCTTGTATGCAAGCTTATGATAAAGAAGATATTGGAGGTTATAATAGATTAATTTCTTTTATCAAACAAAAGCATAAGGGATATAAAGCGAAGAAATCCAAAGTTTTGACAACGGCAGAAGTTGCTAAATTTTGTGCTATGGCACCTGATGCTAAAACATATGTTGAAAGATCTTTCACGGTTGTTGGTGAATTTTTTAGGATATGTAAAAATTATATTGACATGAAACCAGGATATGTAACTAGCAATCGTTTCTTTTTAACCCTTCGAGGTGGGAAATTAGTAAATGTACCAGTTGGTATAAATATTGTTGGAAGTGTGCCTAAAGCTGTGGCAATTTTTTTAAATTTATCGGAACCGGAGAAGTATACCAGTCATTGTATTCGCCGTACTTCTGCTACAGTTTATGTGGATAGAGGAGCAAATGAATCTGAATTAAAACGATTTGGAAAATGGAAATCTAATGCTGTAGCACAAGGATATGTGGAGGATTCGATGGCTAATAAAAAGAAAGTTGGTGAACAGATTACTAAAGCAATTTGTTCTGAGTTTGTTTCTGCATCTGCTGTAATATCGTCTACTACATCAAGGCCACAGATTAAGGATGCTAATTCTGCAGTATCGATTAGTTCATCAGTAGGGCCAAGTGTTTCTGCATCTGCTGCAGTGCCGCCTACTACATCAAGGCTGGATACAAATTCTGCAGTATTGATTGATTCATCAGCAGGGTTAAGTGTCGCAGCATCTGCTACAGAACCGCTTAGTAAATCAAGGCCATTAACTACGGACACAACTTCTGCAGTACCAGTTAGTGCATCAGTTGGACTAAATAATTTTGATTTAAGTTTGTTTTGTGATGATTCATTGGTGTCGACTTCTGAATCAATAGAAGTATTAGTAGATGATTCTGGTATAAATAGTTATGATGATACGTCTAATAGTGGTAAAGTATTATCAGTTAAGGATCAAATTAAACTACGAAGACATTCAGATGAATCTACGTCTCCATCTAGTGATACGTCTACTTCAAGTGGATATCGGAGGAAAATTTATTCTAATGTTCATAGAAGAAATACTTTAACGCAACAAAGTTCATATAAGAATCAGTCATCGTCTACTGATGTGAGGAAAGAAGAAGATACTTCATCTGAATTTAAAGTTGGCAATACAGTGTTTAAATTTTATAATTGTAATGTAACAATTAGTGTTGTTACCGATAAAGGATCTTAAATTTTTCTTTTATTTGTATAATTATTTAAAATATTAAAATTATTTAGAACATTTTAATAAATATGATTATTTTAATTTAATTAATAATGTGTTATTAATTTATAATTCCTTTTTGTAAAATCTTAAATAATTATTATATTTTTATTTAATAGTACATTTCGACACTGGTGGGGAAGGTGATGATTTACTTTGTGTGACGTTTTTCGCACGAGCGAAGCGAGTGCGAAAAGTCACACGAAATAAATAATCAACTTCCGCACTCGTTTCGAACGGTATTTTATACCACGAGAGCCGAAAAATCATTCCAAAGTTGTGATTTTGAGGTTAGAGTGGTATAAATATCATTTTAAAGGAATGTGAAAGTCATTTGTGTCGATGTTGGTAAAACAGGTTCCTAACTATGAGTTTCACATGCTGTTAAGCTAAAACCCAAACGCACTGTAGAGCTTTAGATTTTGTTCTGTAGGGGGCAGTGTAGTAGTGATATCTAGTAACTTTTGGAGCATGTTTATGCTCTTTAGAGTGCGTAAAATGCGCATTTTAGGGTTCGAGTGCTATAAAGCTAGTTTTGCTAACTCTGTTGGAAGAAAATAAATTTCGATACATGTAATATCAAAATGTACACGGCGTTAGGAAATAGAATATTAAGCATCAAGTACGTGACGCCGATGATTTTCAAATCAAATCACCTGCTACGCACGAGTTGCACATTAGTACATTATCACACTGGTGTGGAAGAGGTTCCCGCCCATTTTCCCGAATTCATTTTCCCTAACGCCATTTTCCTAAAAGTTATTTTTCATGAAAGGCTAAGTTCCCGAATCCTCTTTTCCGAATCTAATTTCACGAGTATATCATTTTCACGAATATCATTTTTCGAATGTACGTATCATTTTCATGAATGTTATCTTCGAACGAACAGAAACATGAAGATGTTTTCATGGTAACTATTTAACATTAACATTGATAATTTTACAAGCTGTCGTCAAAATTTGCATCTCAATACACTGCAGTACTGCAGACTGTGCAATCTGCGGCTGAGAAGTATGCGATTCCAAATTGTATGCCAAAGAGGTTTGTGACTGACTTCGAAAAATCTATTATTAATGCATGCAAAGAATTATTTCCGGAATTGTCTGTTTCGTGCTTTTTCTTCTATTTGGATCAATCGTTATACCAAAAAATTCAAAGTGAGGGATTGCAAGAAGCATATAATGACTCTTCTAATCGGGAAATAAAAGCTTTCTCGTATATATACTGTTATCCTTGGCTTACGTTCCTGTTGAAGATGTTCCAAATGTTTTTAGAAAACTTAAACATGACATTCCCGAGGAACTTTTTCCGATCTACGACTATTTTAAAGAATTTGACGTGCTTGGTTGATCTAGAAGAGGAATAAGAAAGACGGGTCCCTTACACGAAAAAAAATTTAGGATCTCCAGACCACCGGTATATATGGACTCCGTGCAATACCATCGATCGTCTTAATTTATGACGAATTTGGAATTAAGGCGCATCCAAAGTTGAACCTGTAAGAATCCAATATCTTCGGAGTCTTCACGATTCAAAAACGTATGTTCTGAACTCCAATTCGGTCATCCCCAGACTCCGAGATTTTCGGTATTGTAGCGATTCCACTTTGGACGTCTGAGGCCCCCATCTCTGGTATCGTGGCGCGACAGCGTTGAGAGAAGGGGAACGGTCCGCATTTGCGCGCGTTTTTCTCATATATATGCGTTTCATCATTGTATATCAAAGTATTATTATAGTATAATATAGCACACACGTTTTGAACCGTTTATATATATTATATTAGTATATTTATGAAGCGGCGCGCGTGAAATACGTCTGAATGTATAGTCGACCCGCCGAGATACCAAGAATGGGGGCCTGAGGACTCCATCGGGCGGATCCCAACGGTACCGAAAGTCTCGGAGTCCCCGCCATTCCAACATGGCATACACATAATCCCATTTTGAGATCCGTACACAACCGAAATTGTTGGAGTCCACGCAATTCAATTTGGAAGTGACTACATTCAATTTTGGACGCGTACAGATAGGGTATTTTTTGGATTTCTGTTAATTCCATACCTCCGACATCCCAGGCTTCCAAATTTTTTTCCGTGTAGTTATCCACCTACGCAGTGGAATCAGTATCATGCGGCTCTCACGGATACGCACAAAACAAACAATTTTAGTGAAGGCTGGCATAATCGGTTCCAGCTCGTCGTTGGTAAACATTCTCCGGGCTTATACTCAGCGCTCCATGAACTTCAAAAAGAACAAGCTGATATTGAAATCATGATTTCCAAATTGAGTTTAGGGAGGACTATTATGGGCTTTATATAAAGGCTATTAATTTTTTTATTTTTTTGGAATTGTTCATATATATGCAATAATGATAAAGAAACTACTTGTGGTTTGATAACTTGTATCGATAATTGAAGCTATATTTTTGTAATAATATATGGTATCTTATCAATTGATTATTGCTTATGCTACGAAACTTACTATTTTTTCCTCCTTCAAAATGTATCATTCCTCTACTTATGCAAACAAATTTCGTTATTCTGATACTTTGAAAATAAAGTCCCATCGTTTTTTTCTGTGGTTTTAATTTTTTTTGCGCAGGGGTTTGCAAGGAGGGAAAATGAAAGTCATAACGCTTTTTTTACTTTTCTGCTGTAAAACAACTTTTGCAGGAATTTTTGAAACTTGGTCAATCAATCAATTGTTAAATACAAGTATCGACATGAGTCCGATAGAGACAAAAAGAAGTAAAGAACTCGATTTTGTAAGTATCTTTATGATAACAATTTTCTTTTCCCACTATTATTTAAAACAGAACTTGTAAGTCCCACTGGAAGAAACATGCATCTTCTATATGAATCAAATTGCAAAAATAAAATAATTTTTCTGAATTTATGCTATTCACATCAGATTTTTTTCATTTTTCTAAAACTATTTTTTGGTCAATTTCGACTGAAAAGCAATAAGAAACAACAATTTCTAAAATTATTAATTACCACAAATTGATTCTATCTATATAGTAATTTTTTCAACCTAAATTAAAAATGTCCACTTCGAGATCAGGCTCATCTGGTTGAACGGCATGGTTACCCGTCGGAGGAGCACATGATCCAGACATCTGACGGATACAAGTTGCTCATTCATCGGATTCCTGGATCACCAACGAGACCTAAATCTGCGGGGAAGCCGGTGGTATACATACAGCATGGGTTGGTAGCTACTTCCGATTTTTTCGTTATAGCTGGGCCAAAGAAGGACGTTGGTAAGATAGTAGCATTTTAAATTAATTTTCCAATGGAGAAACAATTGACCAGAAGAGTGTGAGAGATCCGGATCACGGATTCTGGTCAAACTATAAGATATATTTTTGGATGTAGAAACATGAAGAAAGCCACAATATTAGATTCTGACGCTTCAAAAAACTCAAGTTCTAAACATTTTTAGCTTTATTTTGAAAAAACTCTTGGAAAAAGCCTCTTCTTGAAATGGTAATCATTTTATCTTGGACAATAAAATGTTAAATATTATTTTTAAAAAATAATAACTAAAAAACGAGCTTTTATTTGTTTTCTTCAAAAAAATTGAAAAATATTGGTTCCTTCCAATGTTATGAATGTTTAAAGTTGAGCAACGAAAATACACCAAAATATGTATGAAATCGAACAGCGAATTTTATGGGTTTAACAGTGCATTTTCATTGCTCAACGGTAAACTTTCATAACTTTGTAAAGAATCAAAATTTTTCAATTCTAAAAAAAGCAAATGAAAGTTTGTTTTCTTTAGTTTCATTTTCTCTTTTTAAAATGGTATTTAAGACTTTTCAAGATTGAGTGTTACTGTTTTAAGAAAAGGCTTAGGCGTTAGGATCTAATATTGTGGCTTTCTTGATGTTTCTACGTCCAAAAACTTATCCTAAAGTTTGAGCCGAATCCATGATCCAGATCCCTGACAATCTTCTGGTAAGTCAAGAACTTCAATTTTAAAGATGGTTCATTTTCGTATTTTTAGCATACATTTTAGCAGATGCTGGCTACGACATCTGGCTTGGAAATGCTAGAGGAAATTCGTATTGTAGAGCACACGTGAAATTAAATCCTGATACCGATAGAGAATTTTGGGATTTTAGGTATAAGACTGAATCCATCTCAAATGAAACGGCCCGACTATACCCATATCACCGATCACTTAGGAATTTGAGTATGTTATTCTTCGCTTAAAATGATTTTGCACACATTCTTTTTATTTTTCGATTGCACTAAAATTGTATCTGGTTTGCAATGTTAAAAAATTTTGTACAGAATTCTGACTTTGAAATTTTAGTTTTAAGGTTATATTCAAACTGTTATCATTTCAAGACGTTTTTAAACTTTCGATTAAACGGTACGCTATTACACTCATAAGGAGAGTGCACACCTCCGGGAAACGGATATTATCGGGGCTTCGAGAGTAGATTTCTGGTATCTAGAAATAATGATGTCTCATCTATTGACTGTCTCATTGTAAGTATTTATGGTACGAAACCGAGCAAAACAGATTTTAAAAGTAGACAAAAACAAAGCTTGAAATTTAGCTTTTCCTGTCTAGTTTTATATTCTTGATCTCTTGTTTTCGTATCATAAATACTTACAATGTAACAGTCAATAGTAGAGACATGATTTTTTAACCAAATAAACTATATTTGAGATAGCCTATACCTCAAGAAAAGAGGCCTATGCTATAACTTAGGAACACTAAGCTTCATTTCTAGATACAAAAAATCGATATTTCTAACATCTGAAATTATAGTGAAAAATCGATAAAAAACATTGTTAGTATTTTATCAATATCTTCGGAACAAAAAGATTCCGTTCTGAGACAAATTGGAACATATTCTAGATCTATTTTCCTATCAAAATAGCAAAAAAATAAAAATCGATTTATTTGTTATTTAATAGTAGATTGTGTGCAAAAGGCGTGAATTGATCTTTTTTAGACCGAGCATGGAGTTTAGTGCAACCACACGAGGTCAAAAAAATCACTTAGCCCTGGGTGCACACCATATTTTTTGTAACGCATGTACTCTTCTTCGCGTTTTTTTTAATATAAAGCAGGTTTAATGTAACCGTTTTTAGACACGGCAACCATCTGATTAGAGTAATTATCATTTTTTTTAATTTTTGTAGTATCCACCCTCCATAGTACATTGAAAATATTAAGAAACGATGGTAAGGGTCAACCCAGGATGTAAAAAATCACAACTCAAAGTTTCATTCTAAAATCACAACGTTTCGCTAGTCTGCTTTTCTAGCCTCTTCAGGTGAACATTTATTACACTACATAACAAAAAGTAAAAACAATATAATCGCAACATGGTCATTTTTCGTTGTACACATATGAAAACAAATAAAATTACATACATTACATAACTCGTTAACAGATATTTTAAGAGCCGAAGCTCTGTGTCAGAACCTCTATACAGACTACATCGCCGCCGACGACTATTACACTGAGTATTAGATATATAACTCTCGATTTCTAAGAAAACATAAACAAACCAATGCTTGACTATGAATCAAAACACATTATAAATGTATAAACGATGAAAACTGGCATGCTTATCATAGCTATAGTGTAGCAAGATGATTTTTCTTCCCTTTAATATCAAATTTATTCAAAATTCTCTTCAATCTTTTATACTGACTGTTTAAAAATTGCGTGTCTTCCTGTCTGTTAATTGTGTTATCAATCCAATTTATATGTAGCATTTCAGATATAAGTCGTTTTTCCCTATTACATTCTCTATCTAATATTAATGTGTTGGCCCAATCAAATTTGTGTGTAGGATTTTCTTTGATATGTTGTGGAACAGGAAGTAATTTATGGGGGTCTAATTTTAATCCATCTATTACAGATTTTTTGTGCTCATTAATTCTCGTTTTCAAGCATCTTTTTTTTCGCCTACATATACGCTATTACATTTCTCACAGTTAAATTTATAGATCACACTAGTCTCATTCCATTTATCCGTTCTATCTTTGCCTAACTTAACAATATTATTCATTTTGTGGTTCATCAACGGGACACATCGAATGTTGAATTTTTTAAGGACTTTATTACAAGAATAAAAAAATTGTTCATGAAAAGGTAGTGCTACAGTTGATATTGGGTTAATTATATTTTGATTGTGTGAGTTATTATTCCCATATTTATGTTTACGTATGCGACTTGTAATACATGTATTAATAAAGTTTTCAGGATAATCATTTTTTATAAGCATTTCTTTTACTAACTTAATATTCTTATTGTGAAAAGATTGATCAGATAGTAATAATGCTCTATCCACAAGGTTTGAAATAATATTACGTTTTTGTTGTTTAGTGTGGTGGGAGTTAAAATTCAATAATCGGCCAGAACAAGTAGGTTTTTGGAACCAGTTAGTTATTATGTTATTATCCCTTCTAACAATCGTTAAGTCTAAAAAATTAATACTATTATCTATTTCTATTTCGTGAGTGAATTGTAAATATTTGTTGTAACTATTGAAAGTGTCAAGAACTAATTGTACTTGATTTTTTGTTATGCATAGTATGGTATCATCGACATATCTATAATAAAATAATGGTGTACAATTAGATTTTTCATTAAGTAATTTTAAGCAAGTAGTTTCTAAATCATCCATCACTATATCCGCAAAGAGGGGGGAGATGGGAGATCCCATTGGAGTACCAAATAATTGCTGGTAAATTGTGTCATCAAAGATGAAAAAGGTATTATCGAACAAAAATTTTGTTGTTTCTATTATTTCTTGAAATGGAATTTTTGGATTAAAATGTATATCCTTAAACCGTTTTTCTAGACTGTTAATCACTAGTTGGTATGGAATATTGGTAAAGAGAGAACTGACATCTAACAATAATAAAATACAATCTGATGGGATATTCAGATCTGCTAATTTTTCTTTAAGTTCCAGACTATTGTTGATATGTGATTTTGGTTTTTTAATACAGTTTTTTAATTCAATATTCAATATCTTTGCTAAAAAGTGAATCGGACTATTGACTGTAGAAATAATGGGTCTAAGTGGTATATCAACCTTGTGGTTGAGTTACAACAAATATTTACAATTCACTCACGAAATAGAAATAGATAATAGTATTAATTTTTTAGACTTAACGATTGTTAGAAGGGATAATAACATAATAACTAATGGTTCCAAAAACCTACTTGTTCTGGCCGATTATTGAATTTTAACTCCCACCACACTAAACAACAAAAACGTAATATTATTTCAAACCTTGTGGATAGAGCATTATTACTATCTGACCAATCTTTTCACAATAAGAATATTAAGTTAGTAAAAGAAATGCTTATAAAAAATGATTATCCTGAAAACTTTATTAATACATGTATTACAAGTCGCATACGTAAACATAAATATGGGAATAATAACTCACACAATCAAAATATAATTAACCCAATATCAACTGTAGCACTACCTTTTCATGAACAATTTTTTTATTCTTGTAATAAAGTCCTTAAAAAATTCAACATTCGATGTGTCCCGTTGATGAACCACAAAATGAATAATATTGTTAAGTTAGGCAAAGATAGAACGGACAAATGGAATGAGACTAGTGTGATCTATAAATTTAACTGTGAGAAATGTAATAGCGTATATGTAGGCGAAACAAAAAGATGCTTGAAAACGAGAATCAATGAGCACAAAAAATCTGTAATAGATGGATTAAAATTAGACCCCCATAAATTACTTCCTGTTCCACAACATATCAAAGAAAATCCTACACACAAATTTGATTGGGCCAATACATTAATATTAGATAGAGAATGTAATAGGGAAAAACGACTTATATCTGAAATGCTACATATAAATTGGATTGATAACACAATTAACAGACAGGAAGACACGCAATTTTTAAACAGTCAGTATAAAAGATTGAAGAGAATTTTGAATAAATTTGATATTAAAGGGAAGAAAAATCATCTTGCTACACTATAGCTATGATAAGCACGCCAGTTTTCATCGTTTATACATTTATAATGTGTTTTGATTCGTAATCAAGCATTGGTTTGTTTATGTTTTCTTAGAAATTGAGAGTTTTATATCTAATACTCAGTGTAATAGTCGTCGGCGGCGATGTAGTCTGTATAGAGGTTCTGACACAGAGCTTCGGCTCTTAAAATATCTGTTAACGAGTTATGTAATGTATGTAATTTTATTTGTTTTCATATGTGTACAACGAAAAATGACCATGTTGCGATTATATTGTTTTTACTTTTTGTTATGTAGTGTAATAAATGTTCACCTGAAGAGGCTAGAAAAGCAGACTAGCGAAACGTTGTGATTTTAGAATGAAACTTTCAGTTGTGATTTTTTATATCCTGGGTTGACCCTCACCATCGTTTCTTAATATTTTCAATAATTTTTTTTAGTTAATATTTTGCTACAATAAAATCTATTTTTGACGGTCGAATTTAAATAATTTCAAAACATTTTGTAATAATTATCGATAATTTTTTTAAAAATTTCCTAAAAATTTTTAGCTGCTGTAGGCAATTTCCATTTGTATCGTCCGATGACGACTTTTTTCGCCCGCCAGTCTAAAAGCGGTCACTTTACTCCCGCTTTATAGGTCAAAAAACGCGTAAATCGTGGTTGTGTTACAAAAAAACGATATTTTCGCTTACACATATAAATAACTTTAAAAAAAATTTGTTGCGTTTTCTAAATCTTTCTATTTTTGAATACTATCATTTGTATTTTATGTTCAAGTAAACTCTCATTCGCAAAACCTGTTTGGAAGGTCATTTTCTGGTGATGAACTACCTGAAAAATAACATACCTAAATTCCAAAATGATCGGTGAAATGGGCATAGATGGGCCGTTCGATTTTGGATTTTTATTCGATCACAAGAAGAGTGCACACCCCCCGGGAAACGGATTTTAACAGGTCTTTGAAAGTCAATTTCTGGTATCTAAATAAAAATGAAGCACAGTTTGTCCCATGAAAATTTGTCGAGTACTTGTTTTCAAAAACTATGCCAAAGGAAAAATCTTGGTAATGCAATATCTCTGAGTAAAATTGTTCTACAGATTATATCTGGGGCCATTTTAGCAGAAATTGTGCCTATTTATGATATACTATTAGTATATGTAACTAATTATATTTTATTTTTTCAGGTGGTTTTTGCGTCAAAAGCCTATAGGTCTATGATCCCCTTAATAGAAGATTATCCTTATTCATTATTATTAATATCTATTTCTAAAAAATTGCGGTTGGCGAGCGGAGCGAGCAGGGGGCGAAGCCCCCTAGCATATATATATATATCGACGGCTGAGCGGAACAAGATCGTATCTCGGCGCGCGAACGAAGAACGTCGTATCTCAGCGCGCGGACGAAGAACGTCGTATCTCACCGCGCGGACGAAGAACGTCGTATCTCACCGCGTGAATGAAGAACGTCGTATCTCGCCGTATACTGGCCGTGTACTGGCTGCAAGAGCGCCGAGATACGACGTTCTTCATGCGCGCGGTGAGATACGATATTCTTCGTCCGCGCGGTGAGATACGAAGTTCTTCATCCGCGCGGTGAGATGCGACGTTCTTCATCCGCGCGGTGAGATACGATGTTCTTCGTCCACGCGGTGAGATGCGACCTTGTTCCGTTCAGCCGTCGATATATGGACATACTTACCATCGGAGTGCTACTGCGCTCCTTGATAACCAAACGAAACAATTACTTCTATGAATTAGAATCAATGACTCGGATCACTAGTTTGTCTGAAACTCTACATAAAGCTTCTTTAGCCTGAAGAAAGGAATCCGTGCCTTATCGCTTTCACCAATGAGCCTTATGCACTGATATCGAAGCTATTTGATTTCCTAAAGGAACTTTTTTTTATAAAAGTGATTCCTCTTTCTCCAATAATAGCTTAGTGAACCTTAACGTTATGAAAATGAAGAAAAAAGATTATTAAAGAATATATTCTTTAAGAAATTATAAGCAATAACAAAGAACATATAAGAAAATATTAAAAATTCTAGCTATAAAGTGGTTGAAGTAAAGGGAAATTTTTAGCCGTTTCCTTTACTTTTGCTTGTTCATAATTTACTGAGGAATCAATATTTTTATAAAACAATGCTTAGATTAGAACTTTTTCTGCCTATTTAAATAATCTTTTTTCTTAATTTTCGTAAGGTTAATAGTATTTATGAAACTATACTCGAAGAAAGAGACATCATTTATATAAAAAAAAGTTCATTTTGGAAATTTAACAGCTTGGATATCGGCATATAGGGCTAACTGGCAAAATGGCAAAAATTCTGAGCACTGGTCTCTTTTTTAGGCTAAAAAACCATTCTATAAACTTTCACACAAGTTATACGTGGCCCAGAGATCATGGACTCCACTTCTAAGTTTATTTATTATTATGTTTTTTGATTTTGCCAATTTTGAACCAATTAATTTCCATTGATATCAGCATGCACGAGATCGCGCTCTACGATATAAGCACAACAATCGACTATATCCTAAATGCAACGGGTAAGCCAAACATAATCTACGTGGGTCACTCGATGGGTACGACCATGAGCCTTATTCTCCTCTCCACAAAGACCGAGTTCAATAACAAGATCCGACTGGTTATTAATATGGCCACAGTTGGGAATTTCAAGAACACGAGAAATTTAATGAGATTCACTTATGACTATGGGCCGTACATTATGGTATGAAGGTTATTAAAATTTTTTTAATTTTTCATACAAGCTAAATAAATTGTTTTATTCCCATCTCTACTATAATGGCCATTTTATAGCCTGAAAGGCGGGCAAAAGTGGCGCACAGTGTGGCATTTTGACTTTATTTGTGTCAAAACCATCTAGCTTTTTATAAAAAATAGATAAAATATAAGTTAAACGGGATTTTACAGATACTGTAATACTTAATAAAGGAAAAATACTGAAGTCCATAAAAAAAGTTTTTTGACCTTGAAAATGTAGGTCAAATTTCCGATTTTTTGGAAAAAATTTGCTTATCTCAGTCTACAGCTTGATTAACATTAATTTTTCAAATTCTCTACATGTTTTCTTATAGTTTAGTCACAATTCGCATAATAGGACCTTATCAAATTTAGGTATACATTTCCCGTCCACCATATATTTAAAAAAAATGTAGAGAATTTGAAAAATTAATGTTAGTCAAGATATTATCGAAACACTCATGTAGTATTCAAAAATAACTGTGTTTAACGGTTGGTTTACGAGTCAATTTATTGTTATTAAAAATATATCTGTGGCTTCCCGGAATAACGACCTAACCCACTTGTACGTGTTTTCGAGAAATCGACGTTTTAAAATTTCTGTCAAGACACTTCATATGTAAGATCGAATTGCGCGAGATGAGTCATAACAATGTAGACTTTTACAAATTATAGAGTATCTTTCGAACTCCACTATCAGCTGCTAGAATACATTTTTATTCTTTGTATAAACTAACAAAACAATGCAGTTAAGTCGTTATTCCGGTAACTGTGCAGTTAAGCGGTTTAGGGAAATTGTTCAAATAAGATAAATAACATAGTTATTTCTACACTTAAAACATAGAATACGAATTCTTTTTTAAATATTCATTCGCACGCATGTGCCTCCCAACAGAATATGCTGATATTTGCTCTTTGAACGCGTTTCAGATTTCCGGACCAAGTCTATATGAAAAAGGGTAGTTAGAAGGTATAAATTCCGGTGCTAACTCAATTTTGACCCCCAAGTGGTTTAGGTCGTTATTCCTGGAAGCCACAGATATAACAACAACAACGACGTTTCGGTGGCTAGTTTGGCACCCTCATCAGATCTACAAATTATTGAAAAACAATTATGGACACACTATTTTATACAAACAATTATACTATTATTAGCCAAATCGACTACTACCTTTAGTTATAACAATTTAATCATAATACCCAAACCAGGTTCGTCATATACATACTGTTTATAGCTATAAAACATTAGAAACAATATTAAACACCAAAAATAAACAAATTATTACTGAAAAGTTGAAATAATTATCTAAAAAGTCATCATGATCTCACCTCGTAAAAACATTTATTAAATTAAAATAGACAAATTAATAACCTTAATATCAATATATATATATATATATATATATATATATATATATATATATATATATATATATATATATATATATATATATATATATATATATATGTGTGTGTGTAATGTATGAACACATAAAACAATAGCACAAAAATAGATAATTCAATAATAAAAATATAATAAAAAATTAAAAAAGTAAATATTGCACAAAGGTTACGTACAGCTATATCACTTATCACATTTACGAGAATACTACGAATGACTAAAAAGTTTACAATCAGATCGAAATAAAGCGTAATCTATGTATATAATTAAGTACTATTAATCAATATACTATCGGTAATACATAAATTTCTATTGCCTTCATCAGAATACCGTATATCAAATCAAAATTAAATAAGGTGGTATCGTTGTGACTTTTTTAGACTATTATTTTTTAATCTATTTATAATGGGAGCGTAACTACCATGTAATTTTTTTGTATCATCTTTCTTATTAATGGAATTGGTTTGTAAATGAATTTGGATCATTTCAGACAATGTTCTTCTATGCCAATTAGTTTCTCTATCAAGTATTTCATAATTTTCAAAGTCAAACAAATGGGATTCATTTTTCATGTGTGTATTAATCACCAATGTAGCGTCATTCTTTTTTGTATTACGTTTGTGTTCTGAAATTCGAGTATAAACTGTTCTTTTTGATTCACCCACGTATGCAGCATTATAATCTTTACACTTAATTTTATAAACTATATTACACTGTTCTTTAATTGAAGTGGCATCTTTACCTCTTTTTATCAAATAACTAAGATTATTATTAATTTTCGGTAAAAGTCTTATACCATAATTTCTAAAAACTGCTGTAATTTGTTCGAAGAAATTTCTTATATCTGTGGCTTCCAGGAATAACGACCTAACCCACTTGGGGGTCAAAATTGAGTTAGCACCGGAATTTATACCTTCTAACTACCCTTTTTCATGTAGACTTGGTCTAGAAATCTGAAACGCGTTCAAAGAGCAAATATCAGCTAAGTGCATAACCACTTAACTGCACCTGTGCCCGGAAGAACGACTTAACTGAATATTTATATTTAATTACAAGCACCGTTTTGAAGTTAATACTATGCAATAAACAAATTATGACATACCTATTTTTATAGCAATAAAGATCAAAGGCAATACATAATAGAAGGTAACACAACAGCTTTGATTGTCGGGCGATGGAGCGTGTGTGCATAAACAGTAACCAAGTAACGTTCGGTATTCGGTATACCGAATTCCGTTGACTAGACGCATATTCCGTTGGGAGGCGCATGCGTGGGAATGAATATTTAAAAAAGAATTCGTATTCTATGTTTTAAGTGTAGAAATAACTATGTTATTTATCTTATTTGAACAATTTCCCTATACCGCTTAACTGCACAGTTACCGGTATAACGACTTAACTGCATTGTTTTGTTTGTTTATACAAAGAATAAAAATGTATTCTAGCAGCTGATAGTGGAGTTCGAAAGATACTCTATAATTTGTAAAAGTGTACATTGTTATGACTCATCTCGCGCAATTCGATCTTACATATGAAGTGTCTTGAGAGAAATTTTAAAACGTCGATTTCTCGAAAACACGTACAAGTGGGTTAGGTCGTTATTCCGGAAAGCCACAGATATATGGCAGACTGACATGAGTTAAGTATCTATTTTTTGTAAACTTTTTATTGTTGTTATTGTTAATATTATTGTTATTGTTGTTAATATTATTATTATTATTATTATGTGTAGCAATCCTTTTATTAAGATGGAATTTAATAAACTCAAAAGGATAATTATTACTTATTAGATATTGTGTAACAAGCTTAATATTTTTGTTATGGAATTTTTGGTTTGCCAATACTATTGCTTTATCAACTAAGGAATACACCGTACCCTTTTATGTGATAAAGGATGACTAAAGTTAAAATTAAGGAATCTACCCGAAAAAGTAGGTTTATGATATCAATCCGTAATTAATTTATCATCTTCTCTAATAGTTTTAATTTCTAAAAAATTCAAAGTCTGATTGTTTTCCATTTCATAGGTAAATTTTAGTCTGTTGTCATAAGTGTTGAAGGCGTTATGTGATGGAAAATAGACTAAAATTTACCTATGAAATGGAAAACAATCAGACTTTGAATTTTTTAGAAATTGAAATTATTAGAGAAGATGGCAAATTAATTACGGATTGGTATCATAAACCTACTTTTCGGGTAGATTCCTTAAGGGGGCTAGACACCTTTTTTCTCTGAAATAAGAAGTCACATTTTAATACATAAATGTAAACTAATTATTTCATACTTTTTACATATAAAAGTGGGTATATTTACCTTACCTTAAAACTTTCTCCGATGGGCCTTTTATATGGTCCTGAACCATAGTCATCGATGAAACAAGTTTTTTCACTAACCGTAAGCTTTGAAATTTTCCTATGGATGGATTGACTTCAGATTTGAACTAAATTACTCCTGAATAGTATAATTCTCATATGAGTGTAGGGATTTAGGATTTAATGTCGGAAAAAATTTTTACATCAGAAAAATTATGAAAAAATATAAAAAATTAAAAAAAATTAAAAAAAAACTCTTGAAAAACAGCACAATTTTTTTTTCTCATTAGATCAAAAATCCCTACACTCATATGAGAATTATACTATTCAGGAGTAATTTAGTTCAAATCTGGAGTCAATCCATCCACAGGAAAATTTCAAAGCTTACGGTTAATGAAAAAACTTGTTTCATCGATGACTATGGTTCTGGACCATATAAAAGGCCCATCGGAGAAAGTTTTAAGGTAAGGTAAATATACCCACTTTTATATGTAAAAAGTATGAAATAATTAGTTTACATTTATGTATTAAAATGTGACTTCTTATTTCAGAGAAAAAAGGTGTCTAGCCCCCTTAATTTTAACTGTAGTCATCCTTTATCACATAAAAGGGGTATGGTGTATTCCTTAGTTGATAAAGCAATAGTATTGGCAAACAAAAAGTTCCATAACAAAAGTATTAAGCTGGTTACACAATATCTAATAAGTAATAATTATCCTTTTGAGTTTATTAAATTCCATCTTAATAAAAGGATTGCTACACATAATAATAATAATAATATTAACAAAAATAACAATAATATTAACAATAACCACAATAAAAAGTTTACAAAAAATAGATACTTGACTCATGTCAGTCTGCCATAGATAAGAAATTTCTTCGAACAAATTACAGGAGTTTTTAAAAATTATGGTATAACACTTTTACCGAAAATTAATAATAATCTTAGTTATTTGATAAAAAGAGGTAAAGATGCTATTTCAATTAAAGAACAGTGTAATATAGTTTATAAAATTAAGTGTAAAGATTGTAATGTTGCATACGTGGGTGAATCAAAAAGAACAGTTTATACTCGAATTTCAGAACACAAACGTAATACACAAAAGAATGACACATTGGTGATTAATACACACATGAAAAATGAATCCCATTTGTTTGACTTTGAAAATTTTGAAATACTTGATAGAGAAACTAATTGGCATAGAAGAACATTGTCTGAAATGATCCATATTCATTTACAAACCAATTTCATTAATAAGAAAGATGATACAAAAAAATTACATAGTAGTTACGCTCCCATTATAAATAGATTAAGAAATAATAGTGTAAAAAAGTCACAACGATACCACCTTATTTAATTTTGATTTGATATACGGTATTCTGATGAAGGCAATAGAAATTCCTGTATTACCGATAGTGTATTGATTAATAGTACTTGATTATATACATAGATTACGCTTTATTTCGATCTGATTGTAAATTTTCTAGTCATTCGTAGTATTCTCGTAACTGTGATAGATGATATGGCTGTACGTAACCTTTGTGCAATATTTACTTTTTTAATTTTTTATTATATTTTTATTATTGAATTATCTATTTTTGTGCTATTGTTTTATGTGTTTATACATTACACACACACACACATATATATATATATATATATATATATATATATATATATATATTGATATTAAGGTTATTAATTTGTCTATTTTAATTTAATAAATGTTTTTACGAGGTGAGATCATGATGACTTTTTAGATAATTGTTTCAACTTTTCAGTAATAATTTGTTTATTTTTTATGTTTAATATTGTTTCTAATGTTTTATAGCTACAAACAGTATGTATATGACGAACCTGGTTTAGGTATTATGATTAAATTGTTATAACTAAAGGTAGTAGTCGATTTGGCTAATAATAGTATAATTGTTTGTATTAAATAGTGTGTCCATAATTGTTTTTCAATAATTTGTAGATCTGATGAGGGTGCCAATCTAGCCACCAAACGTCGTTGTTGTTGTTATATATTTTTAATAACAATAAATTGACTCGTAAACCAACCGTTATACAGTTATTTTTAATGCTAGTCAAGTTGTAGACTGAGATAAGCAAATTTTTTCCGAAAAATCGGAAGTTTGATCTGCATTTTCAAGGTCAAAACCTTTTTTTATGGACCACAGTATTTTTCCTGTATTTAGTATTACATTACCTGTCAAATCCCGTTTGCCTCATATTTTTATCTATTTTTTATCAGAAATTAGATGCTTTTGACACAAACAAGTCGAAATGCCACACTGTATGGCGTCTGATTCTCCCTTTTACTTTATTCCCGCATAATGCAGAAATAAAGTAAATTGGCGGGAATAAAGTAACTTAGTCTAATTGTTCACATTTATGGTGAATTGGGTTAAAACTAACAAAATTATGACACATAAATACAAAATAACTTTTCAAATCTATGAAGTGGCCAGAATGGCGATGGGAATAAAGTGCTGTATGTAACACGGGACTAAAGTCGATCATTCCCTTGGGTGATCAAGGGATCAAATTCGCTTCGCTACGCTTGCTCGGGCAGTGAACTCACCCGCGGCAATAATCTGCGACTTTAGTCCCTTGTTACATAATATACTATTTCGATACAGTATGCGTAAAATACGATTTTATACATTTTGTAAATTTTTAAAATGGATTTTATGCCCCTTGTATCGAAAAATATCGTTCGATACACGTGCGAAAGATGATTCTACACTCGTGCTATAGAATCAACACTTTCGCACTTGTATCGAAATATACTATTTCGTCATACTAGGAGTAAAGTTACTTTACTAAAGTACGCGAATATGTTTATGGGTTGCAAGCGTAAAGTTGAACTTTACGCTTTGTGGGCGTAAAGTGAACAATATAAAAATATTTCTTTACTTTACACACACTGAGCGTAAAATTTAACTTTTCGTCCGCAACCCATACACATATTCGCGTTTTACTTTACGACTAATATAACGAAAAAACCGCTGCCAATTCATTGGCCCGTAGCTTCCTCAACCGTAATTTGTTGATTCCTTTAATTAATTTTTAATAACAAAATTTATAATTTTTTAAAAAATTTATTGCATAATTATTGTACGCGCTGCTCTCGGTAACGCGTCGATGCGCATTTGTTTGTGTATTCTGGCGGGAGTCATCCCACGTGGTCGCTTTGCGGCTCTCGCGTCTTCGGTGGCGCTCCTTGGCGGGGCGGACACGAGTTCGCCCGGGCGTCGCGGCCCGCGGCGCGCGCATGAAGTCGTGCGCTTCCCTCCCTTTCTCTCCAGACGGCATGCGGACCGCGCCTATAAAAGAAACAGCGGCATTTGTGCTCGCTCTACTTGATCCGGAACTCCAGCGTGGACACATCGGTTCTTCACCAGCATTCAGGCAACTCGTGCACTCATATCTCCTTTTCATTTTCAGTTCTCTTATTGTAATTTAATCACATAATCATTGTATTAACACGTAACCTTTTTATTTTCTTTCTCAATAAACTCATTCTAGCGAAATATAGCGTTGTGTATCGCTTTCATTATCCCGCCCGATCCAGCGTCATTCCGCCGCCTTGTGCGAATAAAAACAATTATAATTAAATTCATTTATGAATATTAAAAATTGTTAATTTTTAAATTTATTTATTTATTTATTATTTATTTATATCAAATTTATATAAATTTTGGGCTGATAAATAAAGTTATCATTTGAAATAGAAGTAAAATATCTATATTTTATAATAAAAAAAAAATTTATAGCTATCATTGTTCTTTTGTTATTAACAAAAACGTGTTTTTTTAAAAAAGTTCATAACTCACAAATAAATTATAATAATGCAGAATATAATGCATTCATAATGCATAATTCATAATTATAATAGATTATAATAGATATAATTTTTAAACATTTTAATTCATTTTGTTACACATCATTGGAGTTATGAGTTTTTTAAAAAAAACACGTTTTTGTTTTTGATGATAACTAAAGAACCGTGATAGATAGAAAATTAATTTTTTTTAGAAAATATAGGTATTCTAATTCTCTTTCGAATGCCACCCACCCCATTCAGATACATAGAGCCGTTCTCGAAAAATTACGATTTTAAAAAAATGTCAAAAAATTTTTAACCTCAAATATCTCTGAAATTTATGGACCAATCATTTTGCCCAAAGAACTCGACCGAGAACTATAAAAAATCTACCTCTAGAAGGAATTTTGAAGCCATTAAGTCAATTTTACTCTTGTAATCATTGGACATACAAAACTGATTTTTTTCATTTTTCAATTTTTTACTCAAAATCTAGCCTACAGAATGTATTCAAATTTTAACAGATTATAGCTATTTATATTCTGTATTATCATGATTTTTCTCAAAAAAATTGACCGTTAAGTTTAGGAGTTATAAGCTTCTAAAAAAAACACGTTTTTGTTAATAACAAAAGAACCGTGATAGCTAGAAACTTTTTTTTTAGAAAATATAGGTATTTTAATTCTCTTTCGAACGCTACCCATCAGATCCGAATAACTCGATCCTATCATTAAAAAAAATCAAAAAACAGTTTTGAGAAAATCGAAAATTTGAAAAAAAAACAAAAACGCATCGCCCCAATCAAAAAACGGATTTTTGACCGCCATCACACAAAAAAAAAAAACAAAAAAATGAGACCAGTCCGGTCAAAATCGACCGAGTAGAAGCTGAGATCCAGGCGTACACACACACACACACACACACACACACACACACACACACACACACACACACATCCATATAGACATTTTTGAAAAACCATGTATTTTGATTCCTAACACCTTGGAACACAATTATAACATGTTTTTACAACAACTCAAAAATTTACTATCACAAAGCTTCCTCTAGGAGGAAGCAATAATGTTTGCAACACAAGCGTAAAGCTTTCCGCCCTTGCGTGAACACGCTCGGGTGTAAAGTTCAACTTTACGCTCTTGTAACGAAATAGTATATTTCGATACAAGTGCGAAAGTGTTAATTATAGCACGAGCGTGAGGTTTATCGCCCGAGCGAAGCGAGAGTGACAATCACACGAGTGCAGAATCATATTTCGGAGGTTTATGAAACGATATTTTGCGACACAGGGGGCGTAAAAGCGAGTTTAAAAATTTACAGAATGTGTAAAATCGCATTTTATGCACACTCTGTCGAAAAATATCATATGCAACACGTGCGTACGATTTTACACACGAGTAGCGACCGAAAGCACTCGTGTGTACAATCATATTTTATGCACTTGTTGCATAATATACTATTATTTATACTATTATTTTTTATTTTTGCGGAAGAAACAAATAGTGCTTTTCTAAATCTTATTACAGTCAATTATACGCTATAGAAGAATTTTCGAACAATTTTATATTTAAAAAATGAAAAGTGTTTACCATTTCTTATCTTATTCAGGCTGAAAAGTGTGTATAATGCTTTCTTAATTATTTTTCTGGATACGTAACATTTTGATTCATTTAAATCGATTACAATGTGACAACAAACTCGCAATGGATTATGTTTCATACTCTTATTTCATTTTTTAACTCATCTAACGTCACAAAGACAAGTTTTGCACGTACCCTTTTCTACCGGATTATTCACCATGGAAATGTCAATTAAAATATACGGGAAATATAAATATTTTTTCCACCATTTTCGAGGTCGCTCTTTCTGATGGTGCAATTTAAATTCCGCGAAAATACCATTTTTTATAATATTTTTTCAAAATAAAGGCAAAAAATACAAGGTCTTTCATTTTATATTTCAGAAGTCTTATATGTGCATGGTTTTGATCCTCTCAAAAGCTACGTCTGCATAAATAACGGCAAAATTACAAACAAATTGTTTCAATTTTTAGAGTATTCAAAATTTGTGACTGAAACGAGTTTTTTTATCGTCAATATATACGTTGTATATAGTTTCCGAAGCTTTTTGAGTGGCTGGTCAACAATTTGAAATTATTTTTTCAAAATTAATTTAGTTTAAACAGTTTGATTTAAACAAATTATGACAACAAATCGAAATTTTCCTAAATCGTTTTTACTCATAATCATAACCACTCCTCTAGAGTGCCAACGCGATAGCGGGAAATACTGTTTCGGTTCACCTCGTACCTACCCGGAAGCATCGACGCTATTCTCGATAATTTGTCGACACAAATTATTTTATAAAATTATCTTTGTCAATGTAATAATAACAGAGTTGTTAAAAGCGAATCATCAAAGTACAGAATAGAATTCTTGTTGTAGGATGATCCTACAAAGCTAAAACCTCTGATTTTTATGCGTAGTAAAACCCATATATCATCGCTTCCGATTAAAAACCGCTGCCAATTCATTGGCCCGTAGCTTCCTCAACCGTAATTTGTTGATTCCTTTAATCAATTTTTAATAACAAAATTTATAATTTTTTAAAAATTTATTGCATAATTATAATTAAATTCATTTATGAATATTAAAAATTGTGAATTTATAAATTTATTTATTTATTTATTATTTATTTATATCAAATTTATATAAATTTTGAGCTGATCAATAAAGTTATCATTTGAAATAGAAGTAAAATATCTATATTTTATAATAAAACAAATAGCTATCACGGTTGTTTTGTTATTAACAAAAATGTGTTTTTTTTTATATTTCATAATTCATACTTTAAAAAAAAAAAAAAAATTTATAGCTATCATTGTTCTTTTGTTATTAACAAAAACGTGTTCTTTTAAAAAAGTTCATAACTCACAAATAAATTATAATAATGCAGAATATAATGCATTCATAATGCATAATTCATAATTATATTAGATTATAATAGATATAATTTTTAAACATTTTAATTCATTTTGTTACACATCATTGGAGTTATGAGTTTTTAAAAAAAAAACACGTTTTTGTTTTTGATGATAACTAAAGAACCGTAATAGATAGAAAATTAATTTTTTTTAGAAAATATAGGTATTTTAATTCTCTTTCGAATGCCATCCACCCCATTCAGATACATAGAGCCGTTCTCGAGAAATTACGATTTTTAAAAAATGTCAAAAAAGTTTTAACCTCAAATATCTCTGAAATTTATGGACCAATCATTTTACCCAAAGAACTCGACCGAGAACTATAAAAAATCTACCTCTAAAAGGAATTTTGAAGCCATTAAATCAATTTTACTCTTGTAATCGTTGGACATACAAAACTGATTTTTTTCATTTTTCAATTTTTTACTCAAAATCTAGCCTACAGAATGTATTCAAATTTTAACAGATTATAGCTATTTATATTCTGTATTATCATGATTTTTCTCAAAAAAATTGACCGTTAAGTTTAGGAGTTATAAGCTTCTAAAAAAAAACCCGTTTTTGTTAATAACAAAAAAACCGTGATAGCTAGAAACTTTTTTTTTAGAAAATATAGGTATTTTAATTCTCTTTCGAACGCTACCCATCAGATTCGAATAACTCGATCCTATCATTAAAAAAAATCAAAAAACAGTTTTGAGAAAATCGAAAATTTGAAAAAAAAACAAAAACGCATCGCCCCAATCAAAAAACGGATTTTTGACCCGCCATCACACAAAAAAAAAAACAAAAAAATGAGACCTGTCCGGTCAAAATCAACCGAGTAGAAGCTGAGATCCAAGCGTACACACACACACACACACACACACACACACACACACCACACACACACACACACACATCCATACAGACATTTTTCAAAAACCATGTATTTTGATTCCTAACACCTCGGAACACAATTATAACATGTTTTTACAACAACTCAAAAATTTACTATCACAAAGCTTCCTCTAGGAGGAAGCAAAAGGGGCCAAGTAAGAAGCCAGTTGAAAAAGATGCTAACTCGGAAGCCGCTTCAAAAAGGTGCTATCTGGGAAGCCGGTGAAAAAAAGTGCTAACTCGGAAGCCGCTTAGAAAAAATGTTATCTAGGAAGTCGTTGAAAAAATTTGTTTGTAATTTTGTCGGTATTTTACAGACCTAACACTTGAGAAAAAAAAGCTATCGAGGACACGATTCGTGCATTTTATAATTGGGAAATATACAATGAAAAAAAATGTGACTAGAAAATTTTTATTCTTTTACTTTATTTTGCAAAAATATAATAAAAGATGGGATTTTTGCAGAATTTAAATTGCACCATCGCAAAGAGCGACCTGGAAAATGGTGACAAAAATACTTCAGGTATTTTTTTATTGACAGTTGCATGGTGAATAATTCGGTAAAAAAGAGTACGTGCAGAACACGTCCTTGTGACGTTAAATATTAAAATGCTTTTAACGTACTTATAAAATAATCGTTTTTTATACGAATAATTTTTCATAATATATAATCAGCAAAGATTGTTCATTCACTATAGCCATTACTAAATGCAATTGGATTCACTGACATATTACCACGAACATTGTTCAACGGAGAAGTCATAAACAACACCTGTCGCGACGGCGGCTTTATACAAATGGTTTGCTTCACCTTATTAGAGTTCGCTGCCGGCTACGATCTCGACTTACTGGATATGGTAGATTTATACATTTATCATAAGTCTACAGGTATTAATTAACCGACATTCTACCTAACTATCAAAATATTGCTCTTTTTGTAGGAACTAGTTAGAGAAGGTCTGATATATTATCCGGGAGGTGGTTCATGGCGGAGTATAGACCATTTTTATCAAGTTCTACAAAAAAGTAATGTATATATACAAAGCAATTAGAATAAAACAGATAGATTAGAATAAAATGGTCTTGTGCCTATCAATATTTATGAAGTTAGAATTAACAGTATTTAAAATTCTTAACATAATCGATCATAGTATGAAATCAACAGTAATATAGATATTACTAGTAAATATTGCATGTACCTAAGTTTGAATGTACTTGGAAGTGAGTCATTCTAACTAAAAAAAAGGAAATGTGCTACAATTTTAATGTACAATAAGTGATAGATTGAAAAATTTTAAACCATAGTATTTTAAATGAATATTCAATTGAATGTTCCTATTTTGCAATGTCGTAGAAAAAATTATAATTTTTTTTTTAACTCATAAACATTAGAATTTTTTTTTCATTTTGTGTACTATTTTTCATTTACAGGTCAACTTCTAATGTACGACTACGGTATTAACAGGAACTTTTTGAAGTACGGAAATTCAAGTCCACCTGCTTATAACTTGAAAAACATCGTTGTTCCTGTTTTTATGCTGTACGGTAGAAATGACGCGGTAGCTGCGTATGAGGTAAACCAAAACACATCAATGTCAATATTTGTAAGTGACATATTCCTTTAATTTGCATAGGATTCTCTAGAATTGGCAAGCATACTGAAGTACGGGAGGGCCGAGAGCGTGCCGCACGATAAGTTCAACCATTTGGATTTTGTTTGGAGCAGAAACGTTGAAAATTTACTTCAAGCACGTATTCTGGATATTATTACAAGGTTTACGAAGCAGGGGAAGAGACTTGAAGAGCTCTAACAGCTCTTTAATATTTTAGATGGTTCAGGGATCCAAGATAATAGTAATAGAAATGCAATAATAAAATGATTTTCAAATTAATAAAAACGTATAATATTTATTAAGTGACTTGTTACTAAATGAAAACGATTCCTTCTAACAAATCACATGATATAAATGATTAATAAATTATAATTATAATTTTATTTACAATGAATTGTAAAAATAAGAAGGCAACAATATACATGTGTTAATAATCTCCTCTGCATAATCAGTTACAAAGTTAAAACTATAAATATACAGATATAGTGACATATATTATCACAGTCAAGTCACCACATAAAATATTAAAATATTCCTAAGAATAAGTCAAATCACAGCGTTTATATCACGCAGAGCTAAATTAAAATAAAAATAGCACAGTGTTGTAAAAGTCAGGGCGCGTTAAAATGAGAGAGTAAAATCAATAAAAAATAAGGTATCCATACAACATTATAAACAAATTGATGCTACATGTCATGCTATAAATTACGGACACTCCGTTAAAACTGATGGGATAGGTGGGGGGGGGGGTCCAAAGTTTAGACGATTCACTTTAAAATTGAAGTCAACTATAGACGTTTTTTAGTTCGACATATGGTACTGCAGATTGTTCTTAATTTCGAAATTCTGAATTACAAAAATCATATTTTCGAATGTAAAAATTCATCTACTGTCCGAAACATAGAATTTCATTAATAGAATTTTAATAGGGATACAATAAGGATATTTCGAAATAAATCATTAGAAACAAGTTATATTTGCTTTGAAATTGTATTGATGAAATTCGATGTTTTGGACAGTAGATGAATTGTTAGATTCGAAAATATGATTTTCGTAATTTAGAATTTCAAAATTAAGAACAATCTGCATTACCATATGTCGAACTGAAAAACGTCTACAGCTGACTTTAATTTTAAAGTGAATCATCTAAACTTTGGACTCCCCTCCTCCCAGAAAAATGTGGATCAATTGATTAAGTATTCAGATGACATACGAGGAATTGTGAGATGTTAGTCACTTCCATAATCGATAAGTGATTTCTTTCGATGAATTTTCCAACAAAAGATCGAGCAATTTTCTTTATCAATCGGACAGTGCGAATAATTCGGTGACATAGTTAACGCATTTAAACAAATTAAATTGTCGCCTTGCAATCTTTGACCACATGTCCTCCACTGCACTTACTGGATATTAACTGCGGAAATTCAAATTAGTATCAAAAGAAGCATAAAGGATATCACAGGTCTGCAGAACGTAAGGAAAACTAAAATCAAATAAGTTTTCGTTTTCTTTTTGAAGCTTTTTGTAAATACAAAATATTAACCTTATTATTTTTCACACATTTTCGCTAATATTTTCATCATTAACACAATTTTATAGTCAGAGCAAATGCTTTATGATGTTTGTTATATTTTTAGGGGCAGAAAGGGGTGGTATATGTTTACAATAAAATCGCATAAAGAAAAAGTCAAGGGTGTTGTTGAACTAAAAAATGTTGGTTTTGTCTAGATCGTCCCAGTGGAAGAAACCGACTTATTCATCCATTCGTCAGAGCAGCTCACCACCTTTGTTTGGTTCATGAAAATAGTAAATGAATTTTAAGTATACCTAACACTGAGAGAAATATCTGAGTAATCCCCTTAATTTTTAACGTGCGAAATTCATTTTGTAGAGATTACACCATTTTAGAGTGTGCATAACCTTCCGTGTGAGTAATAAATACTCTCGCTGTGATGCACGTATTTTTTGATAACCGCAACCGCTCGTGTTGCGATAGGTTATGGTGTCTATTCTTACTAGGCTAGCTTTCTTTATCCTTCTTGCTTTTTCTAAGATTATACAGTTCATTACTATTTCGTTTCTTATATATTTCTTCTATACCATCAGAAACTCGAACCAAATTTTTTATGTACATAAATATTTTAAATATAATCTTTTATATACAACGCAGAAAAAATAATTTATCGACGCTACTACAAAATCGGTTATGTCTATCGTATTGATGGTTAGCGCTACTCACAATTGAGTAATGCCTACCATTTTACCTTTACGATTTGTTTTTGGTTACGGCTACCCTGACAGACTCAACGGTAATCATTTGACTAGCGACTACCATGTTAAGTTATGGGATTACCAAGATATTTCTCTCAGTAAACGATTACGATTGTCTTCTAAAAATCTATTATGTGCGTATTAACCCTAGCGGAAATAAAAAACTGTTAATAACTGTAAATAACTATAAATAACTGTTTGAATTAAAATAGTAATAACAGTTATTTACAGTTATTTACAGTTATTTACAGATATTTACAGTTATTTACAGTTATTTAAAGTTTTTTACAGTTATTTACAGTTATTTACAGTTATTTACAGTTATTTACAGTTATTTACAGTTATTTACAGTTATTTACAGTTATTTACAGTTATTTACAGTTATTTACAGTTATTTACAGTTATTTACAGTTATTTACAGTTATTTACAGTTATTTACAGTTATTTACAGTTATTTACAGTTATTTACAGTTATTTACAGTTAGTTTTTTACAGTTTTTTACAGAAACGATTTCCGCTAGGGAAGTTCTATAAAATAAATGTATGGAGCTACGCCATACCAATTGTATACCGATTGTATACAGTTGTATACGGCTGTATACAATTTTTATAGAATAATTCCTGTATACGGATTGTATACAACGGTTGTATTTTGTATACAATCTGTATATATCCTGGACAAATCATTTGCACATGGGTACCGTAGCTTGCGTCATTTTGAGTTTGTGCCGCTACAGGTCCGTCACGCCTTATATTTTCAATAATCCAATCACTTAGAAAAAATGCGCTTCAAGGGAAGTCTGACTAAATGATATGTTTCTTTATGATCAGGACTAAGGGCCTAAACTATTCATTACCCTTCAAAATGTTTAACATCACAAACCTTTCTCCCTGACAATAGCGTCGATATCCTGAATAGCAATATATTGTAACTTTGACTACGACATAATCCCCTTAATTTTTGATGTCACAAATACGTGATTGGATTTTGAATTTATGTTCGTTAATTTGTTAATTATTAGCGTTTGTTAGCACGGTACGCACGCCACTCTTCGTCTTTTTTTACTTCTTTCGATATTCGTTACAGTCACTTATCTATAATAACTATAAAAGAATTTTTGCTTCCTCCTAGAGGAAGCTTTGTGATAGTAAATTTTTGAGTTGTTGTAAAAACATGTTATAATTGTGTTCCGACACGGAAAAAAGTTTCCATCTTAAGGTGATGTCGGAGCCACGCTGATTGGTTGAAAATTTCCTAACCTCAAAAACTTTATATCATAAATAAAAAAAAGTGTACAATCGTAAAGCACAAAAATACGGTGATCGCGTGTTCTTGTTATAATAAGGAATGTTTATAAATGTTATACAGCATTTAATAATTTTTAGTTAAACCAAACAATGGGAAATACGAGGCGAGGTGAGGATGACGTTTCACATAGAAAATTGTAAGATGACCGTCACTTTTACGTAATTCCACGCGTCAATTTTCAGAATATTGCATTATATAAATTATTGAACATTTTGATTATTGAAAATGCTGTGATCTCGCGTTCTTTGCACGATAAAAAATCGTTAGCAACTTAATTTTCTGTATTACGAAGTAAATTTCGCGCGAACAATGGGAAATGCGGCTCGAGGTGGAGGTCACCATCGGTAAAGTTCGCTCCTACATCCCCTTAAATGACGGTGGCGCGCGGCACTGTGAAATAGCAGTACCCCCACTCCTCCACGCAGCGGTGTAGTTTACGCGAGTACGAGCGTGCTCAGACCCCGAAAACATATGGGCGGCCTGCCCCGTTTTCTCCTCGTGCTCGTCACCTTGTTTTCGAGTTACAGCCATCAAACATCGCGTTGGTTTGCGGACGCGTCGACGCACGACAAGCGACCTTCCGTAGTGCTCGGCATCGAAAAACAAGGTGACGGACACGAGTTAAGAAAAGGATAGGCCGCCCGTATGTTTTCGGGGGCCGAGCACGCTCGTACTCGCTTACACTACACCGCTGCGTGGAGGAGTGGGGGTACTGCTGTTTCACAGTGCCGCGCGCCACCGTCATTTAAGGTGGAAACTTTTTTCCGTGGAGGTGTTAGGAATCAAAATACGTGGTTTTTGAAAAATGTCTGTATGGATGTGTGTGTGTGTCTCTGTGTGTGTGTGTGTGTGTGTGTGTGTGTGTGTGTGTGTGTGTGTGTGTGTGTGTGTGTGTGTGTGTGTGTACGCCTGGATCTCAGCTTCTACTCGGTCGATTTTGACCGGACAGGTCTCATTTTTTTGTTTTTTTTGTGTGATGGCGGGTCAAAAATCCGTTTTTTTATTGGGGCGATGCGTTTTTGTTTTTTTTTTCAAATTTTCGATTTTCTCAAAACTGTTTTTTGATTTTTTTTAATGATAGGATCGAGTTGTTCGAATCTGATGGGTAGCGTTCGAAAGAGAATTGAAATACCTATATTTTCTAAAAAAAAAGTTTCTAGCTATCACGGTTCTTTTGTTATTAACAAAAACGTGTTTTTTATTTAGAAGCTTATAACTTCTAAACTTAACGGTCAATTTTTTTGAGAAAAATCGTGATAATACAGAATATAAATAGCTATAATCTGTTAAAATTTGAATACATTCTGTAGGCTAGATTTTGAGCAAAAAATTGAAAAATTTTGTATGTCCAACGATTACAAGAGTAAAATTGACTTAATGGCTTCAAAATTCCTTTTAGAGGTAGATTTTTTATAGTTCTCGGTCGAGTTCTTTGGGGAAAATGATTGGTCCATAAATTTCAGATATATTTGAGGTTAAAAATTTTTTGACATTTTTTAAAAATCGTAATTTCTCGAGAACGGTTCTATGTATCTGAATGGGGTGGGTGTCATTTGAAAGAGAATTAAAATACCTATATTTTCTAAAAAAAATTAATTTTCTATCTATCACGGTTCTTTAGTTATCATCAAAAACAAAAACGTGTTTTTTTTTAAAACTCATAACTCCATTTTATGCGTTTTTGAGCCTAAAAAGCAAGGCTAAATTCATTTTCGCGATTTTACATAATTTTAGAGCAGAGGGAGAGAATGAATTTCTTTACACGATAGGTAAAAGAAGTCACTTTTTAGAACATATTTTTATGTAGGAAAACGCAGAAAATCATTCATGTGTTACAAAAAATAATTTAATCTCTAAATTAAAAAAGATTTATATTTTATTTTTAAAAAACGCGCAGTGATATCTACCGCTAGGTGGTGTGGAATGAGGAAACGTCATTGAGTAGGCATTCGATGATTTTTTTTAATTTTTAAAAACCAACCAACAAAATGAATTAAAATGTTTAAAAATTATATCTACTATAATCTGTTATAATTATGAATTATGCATTATGAATGCATTATATTCTGCATTATTATAATTTATTTGTGAATTATGAAATTTAAAAAAAAAACACGTTTTTGTTAATAACAAAAAAACAATGATAGCTATAAATTTTTTTTTCTTAAAAAATATGAATTATGAAATATAAAAAAAAACACGTTTTTGTTAATAACAAAACAACCGTGATGCTATTTGTTTTATTATAAAATATAGATATTTTACTTCTATTTCAAATGATAACTTTATTTATCAGGTCAAAATTTATATAAATTTGATATAAATAAATAATAAATAAATAAATAAATTTAAAAATGAACAATTTTTAATATTCATAAATGAATTTAATTATAATTATGCCATAAATTTTTTAAAAAATTATAAATTTTCTTATAAAAATTAATTAAAGGAATCAACAAAATACGGTTGAGGAAGCTACGTGCCAATGAATTGGCAGCGGTTTTTTTAATTGTTTGCAATAACTTTTTTATTTACAACGCGATGTTTATTCTGTATGTACTTCACATGAATAATGTTGACTTGTGGCAACAAAAACATTTCTTTCGATAATCAAATCTGATGCGAAAATGTATATTCGTTAACGCATCGTTGTTATACACGAGCACGGCAGATACTCCTAAAATTCTCAGGCATGAAAAATGCTGTCGCTCGCTCAGCGCCTTTATATATAAGAGCCGTGAAATAACTGCTCGCTGGCGCGGGGATAAAAGAACCCGGCTTGGAGAACTCGTGCGCGCGGGCGCATCGCTTCCGTCTTTTCAGCCCTGAAATAAACAAGGGGGTTTCCCAGCATTTTGGTGGCCGCAGGGCGAGAAACGACGCGAGGGCCTGAGCGCAGTTTAGTGACTCGCTAAACGGTGGCAGACTGCTGCGCGCGGGGTGGTGGACCCCGGCAAAGTTTGCGCGCCGCGCACCGATGCGACATTCATCGCGCCTTTTCTGCCTGAGAAATTCGCGTCGCTCGGTTGCTGCCTCCTCTCCTGCTGCTGCTACTGCTACGGGCTGACGGTGACGGGCGCTATGCAGCGGCGCGTTTTCCATTATTTCGAGTTAAAGAACGTAAACAAAGTGCAGCGCCCTGATTTTTCAAGCCGAAGCTGCTATTGGAAATTTATTGTTGTCTTGTTTTCACTCGAGGCCGCCACTGACGCTGTTCCTGTTCGCTTCTTTCAGGAAGTACTTTAAGCGAGAGGATTCGCTCTCTATTTTCGACTACGTCCAGATGCAGATAAAAGATGCTTTTGTTTGGTATACTTTTCTTTCTAAATCACGAAAATTTTTGAGAAATGCCTTGTATTTGTGTTTCAATTTTCCCCCATACTTACTTCAAAAAAAGTCGAGAACTGGGAAAGGCGATGAACTCTTGAAAAGTAATCGAAGCAAGAAAATTCGATCGAGAATCGTCTGCTTATCTATTGTCTTTATACATTTTCTTTTAAAGTATGTTTTTATAAATATTAATATGAACAATAACATCTATTGCATAAAAGTACTAACAACTTTTTAATACAGTTACTTCTAATTGCCACATGATCTCACAATTACTAATACCTGTTACATAATTGAGTTATCTTCAAATTTCGCTTTTCCCTACTAATTGGAAAGAATAAAAAATACTGTAATTACTGTAAGCATTCCATGTAAGCTAATGAGGAGAGTGAACACCCTTCAGTATATAGATTTTAACGGGGCTTTGAAAATCAATTTATGATGCTATCTAAAAATGAAGCCCAGTGCTCAAAATTCAATCAGAGGGCCCCGTTTTCTTGACATATGGGCAATCCAATCTCAAATACGCTCTATTTTGTTAAAAAATTGTCTTTTCTATTTAATGTCACTCTTTCCAAGTATTGATGATACACAAACAAGCAAAACCGATTGTCTATAGCGGGCGTGAAATAGTACACACTGGCCCTAGGGCGCGGAATTCGTGAATGCGCGAATTTGTATTCAGAAATTATATTCAGAAATTTCGTGCAGGAACAGGATGTTCTATTTCGCACCCGCTTTCGATTCTGCGCCCGAAAGGGTCAAAATAGTACATTACGCAATAAGGACGCAAAGGAAGTGATTTTCGCCCGAGTCGAGTTTGTCAATAGAGGCGAGGGCGAGTCATCTTGCGCCCGAGTTTGCGTATACTATTTTTTGAACCTCGGAGCGCAAAATTCCACTTCAGATGCCAAAATTCCCTCTGGCGGGAATCGGATATTTTGCACCCTCTGGCGGGAATCCCCTCTAAATAGGCACCAAAATCGAATTTCTCGCCCCAAGGTTTAAAATAGTAGATTATGTACCTGGGGCGTAAAGTGAGCCTTTTTAGACCGAGTGTGGAGTTTGCAGAACCAGTTGTAGGTGAGCTAGCACAAGCCGAAGGCGAGTGCGTTTTGCGAACCAAGACGAGTACTTTTTGTTTTGTAACTCATGTATTGATTTTCGGGGTTTTTGAGCCTTAAAAGCGAGGCTAAATTGATACGACAATAAAATACTTGTAGGAATAAAATTTGAACTGTTTGTTCAATTTTCTTTTTTTTCTCATAATTATTAGGAAATACAAACAATCAAAATAATAAATAATAAAAAACATTGTTAAAAATAATAATAAATTCACCACAAATTTGTGCGAATGTAAAGATGTTCATCTTCAAATAAAAAAAGCTATGAAAAACATGCATGTACAAATTTTATGCAGTTTTAGAGCAGCAGCCGCAGAAGTATCTATTCAAAGATACTTTTACGCCCGCCGGGCAAAGAAGTATTTTTTTTCCATCGGTCAAAAAAAGGCTCTTTAGAACCTCTTTTTAGGCCGAAAAACTTCGACAATTGTGCATGTGTTACAAAAAAAAGTATACGAAACACGAGCACTAGGGGGCAATCACCCACTTTGCGTCCTTGTTGCGTAATGTACTGTTTTAAACCTATAAGGCGCAAAAATCGACTGTCGATGCATGTTCAGCGGGCGCGAAGTGGTCGATTCATTTTATTCCCCGCTACTTTAAGAAATGTTTTAATTCGTTTTCGTAAAAAGAATATCTGGAAAGAAAGATACATTACTTTTAATATAATAGCGCATTTCTTTAATCAATAGCTTATATATTTGAGAAAGCAAGGCTCATTAATAGAAACTTTTAAGTTTATCAGGTATCTTTTTGGGCTATAAGAACCCTTCTGTAAAGATTTAGCTCATTTTGTATAGAGGGCATACGCTCTCATTGTTTGTTTCAAATAATGGTATCTAATAAAATTAGAAACTCAGATCTTACACTTCATAGCCCAGAATTTGTATTAAACTCTATGAATGAAACATCGAAAGATTCTAAGTATTATAATGAATTAGGTAAATTTTAAATCGACTAATTTTGATATGCGCTTAAATATATTTATACAAGTAATGCACTTTTATTTTATATTCTGCTTAATTTGCGCTTCCATGTATCTATAAAATAGAATAAACAAAACAAAAATAAAATTTCCAATGAATCCATTTTTTAAGGCACATAAAGGATTTGGAAATTGGTGGTGTTACCTCGAAATCCTAGCATTCGACGGCCGCGCGTACTCACCATCTGCAAATATAAGATTTTATTTCAGCTCCCGATTTTACCTTGAAATATTCAAGCCTCTTCTCTCGACTCCTCGGGCTCGCAGGGATGGCAGACAGACACAGGCGCGGCGCGTCTGAGAAATAAGACGATGCAAAAGCGGCAACACGAAAAGTGCTTTAACGCCGCGTTACACAATCAGTATCCACGCGCGTCCCGCCTCTGTTCAACACGGCGCATCAAATTTCCACAGCGCTCCTTTTTAAATAACCCCCCGTTAAGCGCGCGCCCGCGGTCCGCCCTCATTTATTATATAAACAACCCTTTCCGTCGCGCGCGCGCAGAATCGCGAATAGCCGTCGGGATTTCGCCCCCTCATTCGTATACGCACACATCTTCGGACGAACGTGAGGTGCCGACCGGCGCGAAAACCAAAGACGCTTTCACTTTGCCCCGGCTCGCACGCGCGGTGCGCGCTCGCGCTCTTTGTTTACAGGGGTTTTCGCAAGGTACTCACGTACACTTTGAGGCTTGCGTGATTTTCACGGGCTTGAATATGCACTTTTTTATATAAACTCGAAAAAGTATTTTTACTCGTAATAGAGAAGAAAAACTATTATCCAAATAATCTATTACATGAAAACTAATGCAATTTATTGGTGATGACTAGTTATATAGACTTATTTCAATTTATTCCATTGAAGAATTATTTTAGCTTTCTGGCGTAATTAAAATTATTAACGGGGATGCCCATGCTAACTCATATAAAATATTGACAGAAAATCTGTAAAGCGATTGCGGTCATAAAGGATTCATAAAAATTTACGTATAGAAAATACGGGCAAAATGGTACACACTTGGTCTCATATATTATTACAAATTCATTTAAACCAGTATTATACGAGGCAGTTGCACATAGCAAATCCGGCTATGAAAATCGAGATGTAAAAAAGAAAGCATTCCTTGTAATGCTCTCTATAACTGAGCAAATTTTTTTTGGTTCATTATGATAATAACAATTAGCTATCTAACAAAATAAATTGATTTTTTCGCTGCCTTGAAAAAGTGTTACCCAGTAACGAACACCGCAAGATTTGGTGGACCTTCTAGTTTCAACAATCCTAGTAATGAACGACAAGATGTTTTAAAAGTATATTAAAACAGTCATATCAATTATTACAATGGTTTGTTACAACTTTACTTAAGTAAAAACATATATTCGTTAGAATGTAAGTCGTGTTTATAATACATCGTAAAGTAGCATTTTAAGCTATTGAATTTTTTTTATTGTTTATCAATTTTATTATATATTTATTAAAAAATTTTACTTCTATTGAGAACACAGAACACCAAAAATAATCGTAATGTATCTGTCTTTTTTTAATAAATATTGTATACCCACTTTCAATAACTTTTTCCACATTTCTCCATATGATTTCTTTTTCAATTTTCGTATTTCGACAAATTCTAAACAATGGCATTTTTTTACATGTACCTATAATTCTATGAATTTAGTGTGTTTTTGACCCATTTTCGTTTGCTTCGAAATAAATATCTGTGTAAGTTATACGATACGGTATACATCTAATCAGTCCATCAATATTCTTATCCATTAATTTAAAAATGTTCAAAATACCTCTAACATCAATTCTGAAAACCTTTTAGAAAGTTATACGTGTCCAAATAAATGTTTCGAGAAGAAATTCGCAGTAACTTCTTTGTTTCTGGCAATTACAATTTAAATAAACATTTGTGTCCTTTATTCTCACGTAAAAAGGAGATAAGCTGTAACGAAATTCAAAAGCTTTGTGCATCGCATGCATCTTATAAATATTTTAAACAACGTAATTTAAAATAACCTGAAAATGAGAAAGAAACGAGACAGCGAGACCTTAAGCTCGACGAACAAGTCCCGTCGACTGCCCGCATGCGGCTAGGCTAAGAAAAAAGCGTACCAGACTGCGGCTCCCGCTACGCGCGCGCACGCGCATCATGGAATTGTGTCCAACTCGACTCGCTCCGCATACGTAAAGCTCGGGAGGAGCCGAGCAGCTTCACCGAGATTTATAGCGAGCATAGAACTCGGCATAAAGATAAGATTCGAGCGCGCAATAAAAAATAAAGAGGGCGCTCGCGCTCGCGGGGGAGGAAAAAATAGGATAACCCGCTGCATGTACGTGAAAGCTAGGAAAAAGAAGGGGGAGGGGAAGAAGGAAGGAGGGAGACAGAGCAAGAGAAACAGACAGTCAGAAAGAGCAAGTCAGTTGCGATCGCACGAGAACATTCCCGAGAGTGTACAGAGAGTATCGAAAGCGACGAAGAGAGAAGAGAGAGATCAGAGCTTTTGATGGAGTCGTTTATTCCGGGTAATGTTTGCTTTATTGCCGTTACGGTAATATAAACGTTGTTTGAAAGATTTTACTTCTATACTTCGGGAAAAGATCGTTACGGTTTCGGTTGTGAGCGATTGTTAAAATCGTCAGGGCATCGTGTAACTTGAAAATAGCATTGACTGGTTCCAAGAAGCGTTTAAGTATCAAGTAATAATGTTTGCTTGTACTACTTTAGATTTTTATATGACTGTACAATTTTTATTAACGAAGTAATTTCTTTGTTTAACAGCTATATGCAAAATAATCCGATGACTGCGGGTTCAAACTTGAAGACGTAAACATGTGAAAAGTACAATAATTGCCATGAAATGTAGTTTAGTATCCAGTTACTAAGCCATTAACACGTTAAGTATCTTCTCTCGTGGGAAAAATTTCAAACTGGAAGTGTTGTGTAAAAGCTTTCTGCAGCAGATGATTCGGGAGATTCAAAAGTTAAAGCATTTTACGAGAAACTTTATAATAATGACGTCTAAGCGCAAAGATTTCAGGATTAAAAAAATTCATTCGACTTGGTCTGTAAATAATAATTTTAATTTCTTGTGAAAAACTTGATGAGTTTAGCAAGTTAATGATTTTTTATTTTGAAAAATCTATTTAAGATGGATTTTTAAGCTTTCGAATGAAAAAAAATAAATAAAAAAAACGAGTTCAAAGATTAAAATAAAAAAGTAAATAATCAAAAATCGATGTTATAATACACTTAGTTTTAGACAATGGCCTTGGCACGTGCTAAGGTACTATGCCACTTTCGTTATCGATGTAATAGTCAACTGTTAATAACTATCAATAAGTATAAGTGATAAATAAGTAAAACGAACAGTCTAATAACCACTATTTCGATTGTTGACTATGATAAAATAAATAATAAATACGTTTACTACTAAACAATATACATTTTTGTTATTATTTATCAAATTCTACAAAAAAAAGTGTAAATATGTTAAAAACGGTATTGTAATCCGAAAATACTTCAATATATAATTATATATTACTTTCTCAACAAAACATACAAGTCTAAAACAGTATTTTATGCAAAACCATATAAACTAACAAAATTGATCATTATAAACTATTTAGTTTTATATTTTTTTTTTCTTTAATGAAAAAAATAATTCTAATTAAGTGAATGTTAACGATAAATTCTGAAACAATTCCGTATGAAAATACCTTTTTGTAAGGCATAATTATTTCTCTAGGCGAACCAAAAATCTTATTGTTTTTATTCACCTAGCCGAATAAAGTAGGTACTAAACCAACGTCTGCTTCTGTCACTATGCGAAAGAACAATGCTGTGCAGTCCTAGCAATACCGACTATTTGTTCTCGACCTAGAAAAATCCTCATAACACGCGTCGATTTCATAAAATTCATTCCTCCGAGAAATCATTCACGCCGTTATGTCTTTCCTCGCGCGCGCGCACACACTTCAGGATAGTCATTTAGTTATATCGGTGAAAAGTTGCCGGAGCCGCGCGCCGGAAGTAAATGCTCAACTTTGTTGGAAAGGAAAGAAAGTCCACGCGCAAGCCCGCGCGACTGGAAACTTTCTGTAGACACTTATGCCCTCGCGAGATAACAAATGTCACCCTCGCGCGTGCGCGCCCTTTTTCCCCTCTTCTTCTCCTCCCGTCCCTTTATTTCTCTCGTGCTCTCTGCGTGCGTCTCTCTCTCTCTCTCTCTCTCTCTCGGACGCACGCGCGCCGCCGCGCGAAATCGCGCAAGTTTCAGACGCTTGAAACTCACCGCGCTACTTTCCGTTTCTCTCTCTTCGGCTCCCTCGCGGCTTGCGTTTTGCGATATTTATGTCGCGCCTGGAAAATCGCCTCTTCCACTAGCACAGCCGCCGCTTCCCTATCCCCAGCTCGAGATCGAATAATCGTTTATGTCCCCCGTAATACGCGCGTGTAATACTTTTATGGTTGTCGTCGTTGTGGACGTGCGCTGTCGTCGCTGTGGCCTCGCCACTCGCACTCGTTCCCGTTTATTTCTGTTCTTCCCATAACTTTAGAGTAGGGTATGCACGATGATCAAAGATGCTGGAGAGGACGCGGCTAACGTGATATTGATTTTCGGACGCTATACCGTAAATGCTTGTTTCATTACATGGCGATACACATTTGTCAAACCCGCAAGAATAAGCGAAAGTTTATACAGCAAAAGTTGAGGAAGCTGCAGCGAAAGTAATATAATTTTAGTTGAAGAATAGAGATAATCTCAATAAATTCGACGTTATTTTTAATTATCTTTCTAATATTTTGATTACGATAAATATACTTCTATTATTGCACTTATGTAATATTACTTGATCAATTATTTTAAAATGAAACTCGTAGTAACATCAGGAACTACTTATTTGATAAATAGATGTTTATTAATCGCTTTGGTGGGTAGCACAAGTGCACCTCGACCAATCACTGATTAGGTAATTTTTCGCTTCTAACGAAATATGTGGGAGGTGATTTGAATGTCTTTGATATTTAAGCCTATGAAACGTGAAAAATACCTGTAGTATATTCGGTCACCAAGTGATGCTAAAATCAACGTAGCGAAAATCTTCAGTTTTCTGCTCCAATAAAAAATCTGTGGATAAAATGACGATTCGAAGGTTGTACATTATTTAAGAAAAGATTTATAACGAAAGCAAGTATGGGGAAAGGTATAGGTCACTTACTGGGCCAAATAGGCAGTGGATCGATAAAGCAAACTTCAGATATAATACAACAAAATTATAACGAAGCATATAACAACGAAATAAATAGATATTATTATACAAGAGCTATGTCAATGATAATATTGATAATGCATTGTTGAGCATTATCAATACATAATAGAACATTATATGTTAAAATAATAATTCACATTCAAAAACTTATTAACAATATGTGAACAATCAAATTGACAGATAAATTAATCTGTACACAGATTCATGAAATGTGAAAATATTAATTACGAAAAATATTAAATATCTATAGGATAAAACTAAAATTTTATTAAAAAATTGCAGTACACAGTAAAATTTTCAAAATTTACTTATTTAATATCACATAATAGTGCCACACCTCGAAGGACCCAAAAGTCTGGTGGTTTTTCTGTTGGTAACCAAAGAGGAGTAACTAAATGCATGTATGTTCTTGCGGGTTTTTTATACACGGGACACTAAAAACAGTACGATATTTTTACAAAAATTGTACATTGTGTAACTAGGGGTGTAGTCTAGTTTGAACCTCAGGGCACAAAAATGAATTATTCATGCATGTTTAGCGAACACAAGGCGTAACATGGGCTTTTTTTAGATCGAGTTTGCAGTTCGAGTCGAAGACGAGCGAGCCCTGGTACTCGAGGTAAATTACTTTGCGCCCTCTAAACAAACATCAACTATCGATTTATGCGGTCCGAGGTTCAAAAACTCCATTTTGGCACCCTGATCTTCAAAAAAAAAAACAATTTATTGACTTTATGAGTTATACTTACGTTGTACAATTTAGGACTTTTATCAGGAGTATTGTACAGTGCAAAAATATGTATAACGGGCATAACAACGTAAAGTACTTTGTTAGCTGATTCGCAAAGCCGGTTTCGTTTCTTGTCCCATCCCGCACCTTCTAAATATAATCCATAAACATAAACACCCTCCTAAATAAGGAAAATATACAAAATTGTTATTATTTTTAAATGTTATGTGCCATAACAAATAAAGTGAAAATACTAATTATAAAGTAGTGACATACAGCAGGAGGAGTTTTGACTTCATCTGAGGTCAATTTGGTGACCTCATTGTGAAGCGTTACATTGTCGAGCGCCCAGCCTTTATGCATGCGAGTTACTTCTTGCCGCATGGCAGTTAAAAACCCTGAACCAAAACAATAGATTATTAACATTTCATTAGAATGAAAAGATTCAAGTGTTTATGTAAAAAGTAAAAATATCGAAAGTTTACAATTCTAATTACTTTTTAAATACTATCACTAATTATTTAATTAAAAGTTTGCAAAGGTTTAAAAACTGTTTAAATTTTATAAAAGATAATAAAAACAGTAAATAAAACCTTGTGCGTTGAAAAAGCCAGTCATCCAGAACTTAGCAGGCCTTCCATTAAAAAGCCACGTAGAAAGCTGTAGATTCCGTTCGATTAATTCTGTGAACCAAAATCCAAGAGTTGTTGATTCCCATGATTTTGCCTTCCAAAGTTCCGGGATCCTCGCATCATAAATATTATCAAGTGCATCTCGTAATTGCTAACCAAAAACCATATTATTATCTTATTCAAAACAAGAAAGTAAAGGGGATTGTATTCATAAAAAATAAATATATTACCTCGCTCATAATAATTACTCCCTCAATGGCTAGGAGTAAATTTTTCAAAGTCGATCTCACCAGTTCAATTACTACTTGTATTCGATTCACTTCTTGTTTTAAAAATATATTCATCGGATCCGTATGTCCCATAATACGTAACCTAATTGACAAAAAAAAAGGAAATTTTTCAGGGTAATCTTAAAAATAAAAAATTTTATTATAATAATAAAACAAAATATTAGGCAAAAAGTATGTTTAATTATTAAACGCAATCACATTCGTAAAGTGGACAAACCTTTCTCGGATTATAAATGGATCATAAGACGGTGGTAATTTTTCTAACATATCCACTGCTTGCCTTCCGACTATAGTCTCTCTTGACTCACCACTACCGCTTCCAGCTTCTTTTGGTTGGACTGATATTATTGTATCGAGAATACTTTGTGTAGTATTACTTTGGTATCTAAGCATTTGTTTAAGTAAATTAACATTTTAAATTAACAACAGCGTATTTCTTAGAATAAAACTTCGTATTATTCTTACGTAATATCTGCATTAGGATGGAGACCGTAAGCTTGAGGTGGATCGGTTGTAGGCATTTCTTCTATTTTTGCGATATAATCAGAAATTTGTTTATAGTTATACACTGGATACCCTTTATAAAAGGCAAATCCATCATCGAATAATGTATCAGACAGCCATACTTTTGAAAACGTATTCAATAATCTTTTATCATAATCATCCGTCACTCGTCCTCCATACTGCACTTCTCCAATCATGTAGCTAACAATGAAAACAATTTAATATATCTAATAATATAAAATTTTTTTTCAGTAATATTTAAAAATTTGTAAATTAGCTTAAACATGTTTAATTCTAAAAAAATGTTGCTATGTTTTTGAATAATAATAATAATAATAATAATAATAATAATAATAAATAATATACCGAACGGTAGGCCAACTGATTCCTTGCTTTACGTCATAATCACTCAAATGATTGTTGATGAACATGCACGAAGCAAGCCAATCAGCGGAATTAAATTCATATGGAATATTCCAACCAAGCGGGCCAAACTTTCGCCGTTCTTGAACAACAGTGTGCAAAAACGAAATTGTATAAATTAACGGAATATATTGTGATGCGTCGCATTGATCGAGCATTGCTTGATTCATGCTGCTATACGTTGTAAAAAGACCCGCTTTAATGCCTGTAATTTATTACAAATATGTGATTTTGAATTTCATCAAGTAATACAAAAAAATGGAAGAATTAAAATTAAAAATGGGAAAGAAATAAATAATAATATTACCTTGAGGAGGTTCAGATGTGAACTTTAGTGACATTTGTAATAAAGAAATAGGAAAATCTTTATGTGGCTCAGTTGTAACCCAAATACGGAAATCAGGATGTGGTTTCTCCATTTCTAAAATATAGTTAACGAGCTCCGACATATATTCCAAGCCTAAGTGACAATTTTGAAAAAGTACCCAATATCCCTATAAAAATAATGTTATTTAAAAATTTCGAAACATAAATACTTAATAAACAAACAAATCTGTATCTACTTCATTTTTTGCGCTATTAATCAATTTTCTCGCATGAACTTCTTGGCCTTGACCCATTGAAATACTTTTGCACATGATTTCCATCTTTTTAGCAAGCTGTTCTATGCTCGGTGTTGGATCGGAACCCATACTCAGAAAACCGACCATAGGTGTATTAGGTCTAGATTCTGTATGCAGTAAGTCTAAAAGTGCAATTACGGGCTCTGCAAACTTTTGACCAAGAGAGCTTCCAATATACTTTTTCGATTGTGATAGAGCTCTATCCATGCACCAAGCTCTATTAAATTATTCATTGTTTTTTAGAACATTTAATATAGCCTTAACTTATACACAAAAAGTAGTAACAAAAAATAATTTTCAAATATAAGAAAAATATTTAAAAATATCATTTTTAACGTGATCGTGTTCAAATATATTCAAAATTCCTATATATTAAAAGTACCTTATCAGTAAAAGACGGCGGAATGTGTCTAAGGTGTTATAACTGTCTGGGATTACTTCTTCTTCCGGTGCTTCCTTATCGAACCAACTTTTCCAGGATTTATCGGAAGAAGTCACCTGCGATAATATGTTCTGGAATCTAGTGAGTGATGATAGAGCGACCAGATTTAGCCAGACTATGTCGGTGATCCACTTGCAATTGGGAGGTTTCGGCTCAACGTCGTTCAGATCAAGAGCTGCTCCGCCTTTGATGAAATACTGGAATTCTTCGTGCGTAATAACTTCTCGCTCGAGGTCTATTTTTAATGTCATCAAAAGACTGAACATAAACTTATGAATTTCATATAAGCCACGTGCTTTGTATCTAAATATCTCATAGGTGAGATATTCAATGATATTATTAATTCTTTTTTGGTTCAACGGGCTCTTGTCAGATCTAAATGTAAAATACAAATACAAACTTATAACTCAAAATTTCGTATAAAAGTGAATATACATTATCAGTAGAGCTACTAATTAAAAAAAAGTAATAAAATAAATCATTTTGTAACTAATAAAACAAACCAGTAACGCATTTACCTTTCCATAGAAACATCAAATCTTTCTAAAAATTGAGCTAACGATGTCTGATACATACTATTAACATGAGCCATGTCACATACTAAAAAGTACAATACGCTACCGCGTGTAGCAACTGGTCGAAACTCCTCACGAGCAGTATTAATTTTTATCTCAGTCTCTCTCGCATTATTCAATTTTTCATTAACTTCTCCGGCTGTTAGCTTAGTATTATTTAATACAGACATTAACTCCAAATCTTCAATTAAAGGACCCTAAGTATAATAAATTTTTATAAAAAATTTTTTAATAAATTTTTGTTTGTATAGTAAAAATTCACATTAGACAATTTTGTTTTACAACCTGCACAGTAGTTAATTTGTGGAGCAAATTAGCCTCTAATTCTTTTATTTTTCTTTTATTCGCCGTAACATCAGCAATCAAATGAGTTCTTTCGGTTTCGAGCTCTTTCTTTTCAGTTAGAATTACTCTTCCTAAAAGCTGATCTTCTAGGCCTTTCATCGTTACGGTAAAGTCTATAATTGAAGTTCGAGCGAAAACCTCAGGAGGATACGAAGGGTTTGGTAGTTTCGTCGTTATGTAAAGTCTAAAGTCCTGGTGGATATCGACTTCCTTATCCCCAAGTTTAACCTAAACAACAATTTATAACATATCGTCACTTGAGTTACATTATATATACCTTTTCGCTTCGTCAATTTAATATTAAATAAAATGTCAGATAAAATACCTTCCATGATGTACCAATTTTTATTAAATTTTTTTCCAATAAATTATCCAATACTGGATCTAATTCTTCACCAACATCTTGAATTAATAAGGGCTTTCCCATTGAAACGCAATCTTCTAAATGATTTCTAAAGTATTTATGCGAAAGTAATGTAGGCTGAAAAACGTATTTGAATGTAAATAAATATTTGCAATAAATTAGATGAATTGCTTTGGTTGAATTTTTAAACTAACAAAATTATGACAATATATTATAAATTCTCAAGTAATAATTATTATGTTTAAAATTACCTGTAATTCAAATTCTTTTTCTTTATTAATAATCCATGTTTTTGCTTGCAATTGAGGGTCAATAAGTAATGGATAACGCGAGGCTTTTGTAACTATAATTCCATTTTGAATGGAAAGTTCATCATTTGGTAGACCTTGTAAGTTCCATTCTCCAGTCTAATGTAATTAATTGTGCAGTAATATATCAACGTAAAATTCAATAATAATGTAATTGAAATTAATTTGTTATACCGTAGCTGTATCAGTCAAGGCATCGATAATATTAACGTTGAGCGAAATAGGTATTTTTCTGCGTTGAATATATTGAGACCACATTTTTTGTAAATATATTCGAAATTCCTGATTAAATGGTCCGGAGTAGGAAAGAAAACCAGTTAATATTAGTACGTCACCAACTAATCGTTCAATTTCTGACTTAAACGTTGCAAGCTGATCTGTCCAACGTGATCGTTCTCCTGATAAACCATCTATCATAGCTCTAGCAGTGTCCATTTTCGCTTGACACATATTTGCTAGATCGACAATTTGCTAAACAACAATAAGCGGATAGTTTATAATATATAGCTAATTAGCTATATTCACAATTTCATATCAACTATAGTTTAAAAAATTACTTAAGTTATGTATTTATTTTAGTAATATCAAACTTTAATATGCTCAACACTTACTTGTCTTTCATTCATTACGGCATCGAATTCATTTTGAACTTGCCTCAAATCCTCATCTTTAGCTTTCAAAAGCGCTTCCGCAGCTTGCAATTTTCTGTTCGCTTTGTCATGCTTTCCTTGCTGAATTGCTAAATTGGCCTAAAATCGAAATTTAATGTATTATAAATGTTCTTAAGCTTTTGGTTTTCTGACTTACTTTTAAAGGAAGAACATCCTTATTTATGCTATAAAACGTCACCATAGAAATAGTCCATTGAATTAATCCAGCAACATTGCCACAAGCAGTTTTTGCTGCTTCATAAGTATATAAATGGTAATTTAAATAAGGCATCATCAAATCCACAGTTTCAGCATTAATGTTATCTTTTGGAAAATTTTGCAGATTAAAAAGAAATCTTGTATCAGCCATGACCTAGAAAAAGATAATCAAATGATTACTTGTGTATAAATAGTATGTAATACATACTTTTAATACGTAGTATATAAACATACTTTTAATGCTTCACTCCAAGATGACTGAAGAAATTGTCTATCAGGATCCGGTTTCACGAGTTCCAATTTTCTTCCGAACAAAATAAGTACACAATCCATAATAAGGGTAATTAAATAAGGTGGTTTCGCCAATTTCCGTACTGTAGCAATATCAGTTGCTTTAATAGTCTACATGGGAAAACATGGCATTATACGTTGTGTATATTTATTTATGTATATATAAAAAGAAACATTGATACTTTCCACAAATCACTAATAACGTAATTTTATTATTTTTATAAGTTTTACTTTTAGTATTATATCTACCTGTAACGCTGCTTCTGCTTCTAAAAGTGCTGGTTCAGCAGCTTTTAACTTTTTTTCGGCTATGGCTTTTTCTTTTGAAATTATTTTTAATAAAGCTTCCGCTTCATCTTTAGATTGCTGTACTTTTGCTTTTACGATCTCAGCTTCTTCTCGTTTTTCGTTAACAGTAATCAAAATCTACAAGAAATTGTGTTGTTTATTTCTTTTTAATGTTCTAAAACTTACGATACATGATCAAATTGACAAATTCGTTACTGTACGAGGCATACATGATTCGTATTATTTTTCAAAAATAATATTTTAATTTTTATGATTTTAATAGAAACAATAACCACAAATAATTTTGCCGGCTGGGAGAAAAAACCAATCGAAAAAGACGCCATTTTGTGAATGCGCATAAAGTAGTAGTTTTCGTCACTAGGGCGTAATGTTGAACTTTACGCACCGAGTGTTGGGCGATCACGAGGTCGTAAAGATTTCGCCCGCGTGGCGAACAATATTTTTTTTATAGTATGCACGTCGTCGCATTGTGTGAGTGTGTAAAGTTAAATTTTACGCATAGTATGCGTAAAGCGAAGCTTTACGAACACTATGTGTGAAATTCAACTTTACGCACTGAAAACGATGCGAACCGACGTACTTTACGCATACTATGCAAAAAAAAGTTTTATTTTGCAAAAGTGATGAAAAAGTTGCGATTTATATTCAGACCTGCAAACGGTGCTATTTCAGAGACAATATTTTTTCATTGATAAAGTTGAATTCACTTAATTATTTAAGAACTTATGGTATTAAGAACTCATGATAATGGCATACGTCCTTGGAATTAGCGTATATTTGACATTGTTGATTTAATTATTCGCTAACATTGCTTCTTGTGTATAATCGATTCATGATTTTACAACTGTAAAATTTTAAATAAGATGACTATTTTTCTGTTAATAGTTTTTCTAATATTTAACCATTTTTATCGCTCAATCGAATCGGTACTTTTCCAATGCTTTCCCGTAATTGCACCTTTTCGGGCTTTTGTGAGATGACATCTTTTTCAGCGCTTTGTTAAATAGCCTTTATAGCACGGTGTGACCTAAGTCCGCACTTAGGTCACGCCTATCCGTGACTTAAGTAGTCGATTATTGCACCGTGTTTATCGCACTCGCTGCGCTCGCGCGCTAACCTCACGGTGCAAAAATTGACTGCTTAAGGCACGAATAGGTGTGACAGCGGACTTAGGTAAACGTGCTATAAAATAATATACGATACTTATGACTTGAGTGGCCCATCACGCGACGTGAATTATCGCCCTCGCTACGCTCGGGCGCTAACCTCACGCCGTGCAATAATGGGCCACTTAAGTCACACGTATCGTAATGTACTATTGTCTGCATGCAATCGTTGATTTATTGAATAATTTTTACTTATTCTATAATAGTAGTATAAAAAGAAAAAAAAATTATTTTCAAAACTTTTTGTTTAATTGTAAATTTACTGTGACTAAAATAAAACGACTTCAAAAGAATTTCATTTTTATTGCCTTAGTAAAATTATTAATAATAAAAATAAGATATCTAATATTCAAGGAATTAAAAAATTCAATTAGGAATCTTCAATGATGTTTTGCATGTTATTGTTTGATTTACAATAATTTATACAAAAAAATATAAATACATAAAATATATGATATATGACAAATATATATTATTTATCTATCGGTTATGAAGAAGTCGGTATGTAATATAACGTTACATAAAATTATTATCAACCTTAAATCGTCAACTTACTTCTTCCACTTGCACATTTTTTACCGCTATTTCTTCCTGATTTTGCACTAAAACTTTTCGCAACTCGTCAACTTGAGCTGCTGCATCGATTAATTTATTTAAACCATTACTCATTCGAAAGGCTAACACGTTAATATCCTCTACATTTTGTTCATAAACAGCTTTGTAGGCCTCGATAAAAGAGAGAAATGATCTAGGCGTAACGTAGCACTGTCGACGGAATCTATTGTAATACTCAGTGCATGCATCGTTCACGTTATCTTGTATATCGCCCATGACTTCAATTACTTGACTTTTTATATCAGCTCCGCACATAAGCTCGTATTTACCGAGGAAGTGCTCGCTAACAGCGCACAGTGCATCTTTAGGCCATCGGAAAAACCAGTTCATAGTACAACCAGATATTAAACCAGGAAACTTTAAAGATCTAGACCGGAATTTTTCACCCACCTGTAAATAATTTACGTATATAATTTAAAATATAAAAATGATTAAATTATTATGCATCTTATAATTCTTTATATAATTGAAACTAACCGGCGAAAAGCAGAGAGCAATGTGTAAATTATTTCTTGCTCTTGATATGAAGAAATCGTAAAGGTTATCTGGTGTAGGGGGCCTTCTTGGATCCTCTTTCTTCATTAAAGGAACGATATTTGATAATATTTCATCAAGTTCGTCTTTTGCAAAAAGGTTTGCTACTTCGCCAACACTTAAAATATTATTAATAAATTCGAGAAAACCTTCCTCCTTTATTTCATTATCAGTGAGAATAAATGTCAGCCCTTTACTTCCTGCTCCAGCGTCTCGATATAGCTTCCGTAAATCCTCCATTAAATTTTGTGCATTGTAGCTCCTATAAGAAATAAGAATTTTGACTCTTCTTAATTTATTCAATTAATTAAAATAGTTTACCTAGTTAATGTTATTTGGAAGAAACTGAATCCCGCTATAAAGGAAGCGAGACGAGTTAAAGATTGTTTTCCTGATCCTCCAATGCCGACCAACATGGCATTTCCTCGCGGCACTCCAAGTATTCTAGATATGCGTATTAAGTGCACAAGAGCATCGTGAAAGAATACCAAGTCAAGATGTATTCCCCGAATGTACTCGTTAAATAGATCCATAAAAGACTTTACTTTTGTTATAACAAATTCGTAACTAAAAACATATTTTTTTAGAATAATAAATCGAGCCGCAAATAATATTGTAAATAATATTCATATTGTAATTTTGAATACCTTGGAATTTCTTCATAAATTTTTGGTGCTTCGAGTACAAAATCTTCTGGTTCGTCACCAGTAGGCTCAGGCGGTTCTCGCAAAAAGTTAACGAAATATGTTTCCGTTGGATCATAATATTTTAAATCAGGCCCAAGTTCTTGTTGAGCTGTTTCATGTAGCATATTTGTAAACCATTTTTTATCAGTAAAATCTATAAATCTTGAATTAAATTTACTATTAGTAATGTTTTAATAGAAAAATTATTTTAACAATGTAAGATTTTAATATAGATAATTAAATTAACCTATCAGCAATAACTCGAGTACATTCATGTTCCCAAAGTTTTAATAAGGTTTTCGGAGATTTACATTCTTCTTTTTCGATTCTTAATATTCCTTCCCATATACGCGATACGTCGCGCAGATTAAAAACATAGTGAAATTTAGCAGGAGTTGGTAAAATCTTTAGTTTAGTTTGTTGCCATACTTTCCTTATTAAAGGAATCAATTTAGGTACAAAATCCACAATAACTTCAGAAAATCTTTCAATGCAAAAATATCCTTCACCAATAGTTTCTAAAAATGCACAACGTTTTTATAATTTCAAAATAAACATCTCTAACTTTAAACAAAATTTTGTTGACTACTTGAAGTTTAAAAATATAAAAATAACATTTCATGAATATTTTTCAAAATCTTACTAAATATGGTATCCATTGATTTATTTGAAGGTAAGGTACAATTAAATATATTAAACTGCCTTTTCAATCTCGGTGGAATATCGTTTCTACCACCTCCAGGGTGAATCATTGCAGCAAGTAGCATTATATCTTGTAACGTTACAAAGTCTCCAGGTTTATCCAGGGAATAAAAACCTTTATATTCCATTATTTGCCGTACAATTTCATTCGTTACTTGATCACCCCATTCATTAATCACAGGCATGTTTATGTCATCAATAAACACGCTCATTTTTCTGCCGTTAGGAGGTCCGAATGTAGTACCTACACGTTTCTCCACGTAGCTTTCAAAAACGCGCTGTTAATTAATACAAAAAAAGTTAAGAATTAATTTTAAAATAGTGTATTTAAAAAAATAGTTATTTTCGATACAAGTGTGCGAAGTGGGTCATTCTCGCACGGCTGTAGTTTGTCGCCCGAGCGAAGCGAGGGTGACAAAAACACCCGTGCAATGATGACCCTTTTCGGTCACGTGTATCGAACTCTATTTTTTTTAACGGAGTGTGTGAAACTAGCCTTGTTGTTTGTTTTGCGTGCGTGAAGTAACTGTTTCTCACACGGCGTGCGCGAAAATAAATTGATCTGCGCATGCGCGACTTTCGCGCACGCCGTGTGTAAAACAGCTACTTCGCGCACGCAAAACAAGTACGAGAAGGCGAGTTTCGCACACTCCGTTAAAAAATAGTTATTTTCGATACAAGTGCGAAAAAGTGATTTTATCCTCGTGTGGACGTTTGCGCCCGAGCGAAGCGAGGGTGAAAAGGCCACACAAGGATAAAATCACTTTTTCACTCGTGTATCGAACACTATTTTTTTATACGACGTGTGCAAAGCTAGATTTTGCGAGCACGGTTTTGGCCGACGTGCGCAAAGTGGACGCTTTGCGGACGGAGTGTAAAAAAAATAATTATAATTACCTGAACCATATTAGGTGTTGAAGCAGATGAAAAATTAAATGATTTATTTAAATGATATTCTGGATTATGTCGAGACATAAAACTTTTTATCATAACTGTTTTCGCTGTTCCTTGTTCACCTATAAAATTTATTAAGATATTCGTTGTTAATACTTACTTAAGTCGACGTTGTGTAAAGATTTAAATAATATGTTAACTCCATAAAAGTACCTATTAAAAGTACCGCTTTTTCTTGTTTAGCAATTAAATCAATGAGGTATAAAGTTCGGGTATTATCAATATTCGGAACTAATATTGAATAATATTCCAAGACTTTATCAGAAGGGTATATAAACTGAGGAACTTTATGATTCCAGTGCAACCAATCACCGGATTCTGAGACTAAAAACTCAAAAATAGTTTCGTCATCCTGTAATAAAAAAAAGTTTTTAAAGAGATAATTTGGTAAACAATGATATTTGTTATCATTGTCTTACCTGACATTTTGGCCAATTGCATTTTGACGGATGATATATTAGAAACTCTTGAAGTGCTGCACGTCCGTCAAGTTCAAGAACTGCACCAAGACTCCACATCAAAGCGAACAAAAAAAATTTCTCAATGTGAGGAAATGGCAGTGTACCTACAACAAAATCAAATTTATTTTTTATATTTAAATCAGAATTATATCAGAAAATACCGATAATTACAAACAACTATATAATAATAAATTAACTACCATTTGTATCATCACTTAATAAACCTTCTAATAAATCAATAGCTTGTCTTATATACATCGATTCATAAAGGGTCATTTTAGTTACAAGTTTAGATTGTAAAAATTCATGTGCATCATCATAAATTCTATCGAATAGCTCTCTTAAAGCTTGTACTTGATTTGTAGGTCTAGTTTTGAGCCAACCCTAAAAAGATAAAATATATAAACATTATTATATATTATATAGGTTTATATGAAAATATTGTTCATAATTATAAAATGTAAATGATAAAAGTCTTAGAAATAAGTATTTACAGTAAAAATATCTTAGACTTAATAAATAACTGACATTAATAAATAGGGCGAACCTCAAGAATAGCTTTCCACTTTAATACTGAGGCACTAAAAAATACCATTCCCATACGGGATACTGTTGCAGGAGATGCGTTGTCGACGTTGTCAGGCTCAAATACAAGCTTACTGTTCGGTGCCATTACTATCCTATCACCATTAGCCAATGTTAGTGTCTTGTTATCATCTAAAACCGAATTTAAATTTTCTATCCAAACAGCATCTACTGGACCGTCTAAAACGATCCATAAACAATCAGTCTTCTTTATTTGCGTTGATCTGCGCCATAAAGTTGAAAATATTCCGTCAGTCCAGTCATTTGTTGCTACATCAAGTCGACCAAACATTTGCGCTGCTGTAATAGCCTTAAAAATTAATAATAAAAAATTTATTTTTCGCCCTTTATACATGTTATATACCAGAAAATAGTATTTTATAAGGTAATATTTGTAAAATAAGTATGTACAAGGTATAAGAGTTTACAAACCTTAGGATTCATACGAACTTCTTTGTGCGGCATTCCTAATTCTGTCAGTGCTCTCATAAGAGTCCACATGCATCTCGTCTTACCAGAACCAGTGGGACCAAGAACCATCAATCCATGTCGGACAAGAGAAGTTTCGTATAGCTAGTAAACAGGATCAAAATATATTGGACAACATATAAGTCTATTCATGTATTAATAAACTTATGAATCATAATATTAGTTGGCAACTAAAAGAAAAGTTTTTACCTGAATTGTTTTCAAGTTCCATTCGGGATGATTTACAACTCCAAGGGCGACAGTTGCATTTGCAATAGCTCGTTGTAAATCTTTATATGTTTGAGTTGTCAATTTAATACCAGGAAACATATCATCAATAAGAGATAGAAATAGGGGTTCATCCTCGTCAACTAATTTTGATAGATTCATATCTCTAAAAAATGATGATTTTTATTTAAATAATTAAAATTTTAAGTCATAAAATGAAGAATAGAAATTTTAAAATAACCATTTTTATAATAAATTTAAATACACATGTATGAATACTAGCGAAAAAAGTAAATAAAAATGTGTAAAATTTTATCCCATCATGTTTTGTACAATACATGGTATTTAATAAGGTCACCTTAATACTCTCATTAGAGTAGTTTCTTCAGATTCCCCAGGATGTGCACGTTTTTGAGCGCCAAGTGTTCTAAGACAAGATAATATATTTCGCAAGCCAAAGTCATAGTGAACTTGCTTACTTAATTGCTCTTCACAAAGTTTATAAAGCGTGAAAAACTTTCGTGACAATATTATATTTTCTTTGAAGCCGCAAGCTGCTAATTTTACACGCATGATGATCTATGAGATGAAATATGATAAACATCAGCACATTCATAAAATTCAAATATAGTTACATCACCAAATAATTATATTATATATCAAACTATAATTGTATTTACTAATGTAAGAAAGCTTGAAATAGCGAGAAATGTTCCACTTTCCTTTTTCTTTTTAATTCCTCTCTTTCACACACAGGCATACACTCACGCACACACGCACGCACACACGCACGCACGCACACACGCGCACACGCACACACACACACACACACACACACATACACACATACACATACACGCACATATTTGCACACACACATAGGAAGACATAGTAAAACATTAATCTGTTACACATGAAAAATTTATATTTTAGATATTTAAAATTAAACGTCTCTGTTTTTCGCCCGTCAGATTTCTGTATTCAAGATATATCTATATATCAGTAGATATAGTTTCTTTAGTCAAACGTAAAACAAATATTGAAATATTACTATTCTGAAACAATGTACTCTACATCTGACGGGCGTTTAGCAAGAGCGAAAATTAAAAGCATTACTTGTCTGTCTGGGACCATCATAGCAACACTGCGGAACATAATTTTTAAATTTTCTGGTAACTCTTGTCGACCAGCGTATCCAGGATTCATAGTAATAAACAGTCCCAATTCATAATCAATAGAATAAGTTTCTCCATCGCTAAGATAATATTAAAATACCGTATATAGAAAATGTGTTATTTATAAGTTTGTTATTAAAATACTTTTAGACTTGTAACCTAAACAAGAAAGAAGCTTTTCTTTCTTTTCTCGCGTTTAAAACAATCGCAATTTGCTGAGCTGCGACAGAAAGAACAGGTAATTCGATGCGATTAAACTCGTCGAAACAACCCCAAGTTCCTGATTGTGCTAAGCCCTGATAATAGCGAATTAAAATTAACTTATGTTATAAAACAATTCTTAAATGCACAAGCCTGTACAATACCTTGAAAATTCTACCTAATCCCCGGAAATCCATTTGGTCAGAGCAATTGAATACAACAACGTACTTTCCTAAAGCTTTTCCCATATCTTTAACGGTTTCCGTTTTACCAGTTCCTGCAGGACCAGCAGGTGCACCTCCGAAATTCATTCCTATAATGTGCCATTATTAAATTATATTTTATAAAAACCCGAACTGAGTAAAATAATAAAGTAGGTTAAAATTAGAACAATTAAAATAAATATAATACATATATAATACACATATATAATAAATACATTATCATAAAGAATTTACCGACTGCTTGAGCTAATGTTATATAACATCTGTCAGTTAGTGGTGTAACGACAAGTCGATCTGTGCAGCCCAAAAATTCATTTTGATAAATGAAGAGGACGTCGGTTATTTTGATAGGTACACTCTCCATTTCATCATCGTAATAAAAGCGAGCTTGTTTTAACCACTCGAAATCGTGAACATTTTTTATTCGAAGTCGACATAAATCATCAAAAATATCTCTATAATATATACATACATAAATATAGAAAATACATAATATAAAGTTAAAAGCTAGTCTTTTTAATAAATTACCTCTGATGAACATGTATAGTAATCAAAGCCTCGTATTTTAACCTCATATAACTTGTTAAATCTTTAACCGTAACTTCTATTAATCTAATCAAAAGATCAAGAAACCATTGATTTGTTCTTCTCATTATAGTTCTATCGTTTTTAGCAGTTACTAATGCTATTTCTGACTGTCGAGTCCAAATGACTTGAATGGCTAACAAACCAACCTATAAAAGAATGATTATATAATAGTACAAAATAGTGAAATATCTTTATTTTTAATCAATTATAATAGTAATTTACTTGTAGAACTGAACTATCTATAAGCGCTAAAATATCCGTATCGGGATCTGACAAAGTTTGAAGACCTTGAGAAATATAGGCTCCAACTGATTGGCAATGCATTTTTAATAGTGAATTAAGCCAATTTTCAACTCCCCCAGTGCAGTTTACAGGTTTTTCAAGAACAATTTTTTCTTTTTCACGCGAATACATTGCAATAATTTTATCATATTCTTTTTCCGAGAAGTCCAACTAAAATAAAACAAAAGGTATAATTTTGTTGTTAAATATTCAAACATTTAAATGTTATGAACTTACTTTAGCAACATTGTCGAAAAATCCATCTAAATAATTTATAATCGTATGGGAATCAGCAGCTTGACCCAATATTTCTAATAAAGTTGGATCCGATATAAAACAAAATCTTGGGAAAATTGTTCTCTTCGTTTCTAGATAGCTATAAATTAATTTACACGTAAATATAATAAAAATTAAAAATTATAGTAAAAAAATCTGAGTAAAAAGTTATATTTCAAGAATTTCTACCCGCTGAGCGATTTCTGACAAGATTCTAGTTGTTCTAATAAATGAGGAAGAAATTGTATCATAGTCTCATCGCCTGTACAAGTTTCTATGGCATTCACTTTTTCTCGGGCACGATACATCAATTTTACCCATGATTTGTCGATGGCCTGTCAATACATGAATAAGATAAAATCTATCAAGTATAACTTTACATACTTTTTAAGATTTGTGAATACATTGAATCGCTTCGCTTCAGCCGGTAGTTGTTTCGAAATATCGCCGCCAATAAATACGGCTTCAAGATATGCCCAAAGATTTTGTACAATTAACCATTTTGCTAATATTTCAGAAGCATTATTTAATTTAGTCTGCCAAAGTTGTATATCCCTTTTAAATGGCGCGTTGTATCTATACGCAGAAAATGAATGTACTGTTATGTTTCAGAATATAAAAATAATTATCGATAAAAACAAAAAATATAGGCAACAAAATGTAGCTTATCATGCAATATGAGTAACAAATATATACATACCGATTAGCTAGTAATGAACTTATAATCATTAGGCTGTCTTCTAGTTGTGAAATTATTTCCTGCGTTTCTAAACCTTTCAATAAAAGTTCACCTCTTTGTTTAAAATGAGAGAATTGTAAATCAACTATAGCCCAATCAGCAATTACTTGCTTTAATTTACTTTCAATGTCTTTTTCTTTAATAGCACTTATACATATATCCTGTAAAAAGTGATAATTGATAATAATAACTAAATGTTAATTTAATAAGAATTCAGTAAAATGTTTTGATTCATTAAGACTTTACTTCAACATCATCTTTATATTGCAATAAAGGTGCTTCCATAACACTGGACAAATTGAAAGTTTCAGATTCAATGTCAAACTTATAATTGCAGAGTTCAGACATTCTTTCCCAGTGTCGCTCTTTCATTGCTTTATTAGCCATAAGTTCTAAAAGTGGACAAGTTTCATTAAAATCGTCTATTTTCTTCTTCAAGTCAATATATGCAGGCCACTCTCTCAAAGCTCTTGGCAAACGTCGACATCTATGTAGAATGAATTTGTGTTATTGGCTTTGAGTTGACATTTTGCAAAATTAATTTTAAAAAACTCATGCCTCACTTATTTTGAAAATCAGTTAGCTCTTCAATTATGATGTCGGTATCGATCTCTGACCAAGGTATTTCATAATAACCATCGACTGAGTGCATAACTTGCAAGTACAAAGAATATAGTTTTTGTAGTAAATTCAACTCTCTCTTTCTTTGTTGCAATTCTGGATATTCAGTAATATCAATACCAAAAAGACTTTCTCCGCTACTAAAAGTTTCGTATCTTTCCCATAAATCGTCGAACCATGCTTGAAATAGTAAAACTCTGAAAAATGAAAGTTTTCAAACTTTTTATATCGAAAAAATAGTATTTAAAATATTGTAGTATACGGTTCTTAATTTATACGAAACTACAATAAAAATATATAGATACTATCTTAAAACAAGTATAACTCAAAGTGTTTAAGATAATACGGTCGCTACATCCCTAGCCAAAATGAGCGACCTTTTTATTGTTTATTTACGAGGTATACTTTGCTAAAGAAGCTGCATAGATGAACATATACCAAATAATGATTATACATTAACATTAAATAATTCTATTCATCCTAATTGTTAATAAAAAGTTCCATGCAGAAGCTAATTTGACTTATTTTTATAGATTAAATGTGATATTTTTGCTTTCTATTAACTTTTAATACATACGTATTAAAAAAAGTTAAATATTTGAAAAAGAGATAAATATTTGAAGAATATTTCAAATATTTATCTCTTACTACAAAAATTCTCAAAAAAAATTCAACAGTAATTTTTACAAAATAATCAATTGAAACTATAAAAAGAGCGATTTCCCGTAAGACACCGTGTTGAATTCGTGATAATGAAAATACTAATAACTTTGGTCATATTTATCCTAGCCACACGAAAATTTGTTTGAGTCACTTTTGAACCAACATCTACCAGAACGTTAAGTTTCATTAAAATCGGAACGGTATTTCTATACCGGCAGTACTACCTTAAAAACCATTCTGATAATACTGAACATTTATTGTATAGCGTACGTGCTGAACACCTCACCCTCGCTTGAAATAGCTTATTTTCCCCCCTTGCTCCACAATGTACCATTATTAAATTAAAAGAGCTATGGCAATAAAGCCTTTTTTACTCATAGTAATTTGTATCAAAAAATACCTTTTTAACAGCTATTTAAATAACTCAAATTATAGAGTCTTACCTTTCACTTGCTTCTTTTGCTGGAATTCCTTCAACCATAGGTCCTCGTATATCAAAGTCTTTATAAAATACCGCAACTTCAGCTTTCAAAGCTGCAACTCCTGCAATGAGTTCAGCTTTCAACGGCTCTTGCATCTCGCATACTTTAACCTGAACTTCTTTTGCTGTCTTTAACATATTTGTAAAATTATATCGGAAACTATCAACGATGTCTTGTTCTTCTTTCGAAATATCAACTTTGAATTTAGTCATAAGTGTGTATATCTCCTCTATTTGTATTAAATCTTTATCCATAGGTATAAAATCTTGTCGAACTTCTGTTAGACATTTCATAGCGAGTCTTACATCTTCTAAATCTTTAATTGGTCGAATCAATACTTTGTTTTTGATAATTATATATTCCGAAATTTTTTTCAATTTTTCTTTATATGCATTCGAAATAACTAAACCTAAAGATGTTTTCCACGATTTCGCTTCAACCATTAATGCCAATTTTATCTTATCTAAAATAATAATGTAATTAAATATTGTAAAAATAAAAGATATTTATTCACACTCTTACCCATATTGATACGAAGACAACCAATAGTATGGTAATTTGGAAGATTATTTATTTCGATAAATAGATTTTCGTATCCCTCAAATTTTTCTTTGATTTCATATAAATATGGCTCAGATTCAATGAAGTGTTTTAGTTGATCTTCTTTATCTTCCGCCCATAGATAAGAATATCGCAGGTATATCTACGAATAATATGATTAATTTTAAGTATAAACATAAACTAAATGAATTTCCAAATAGTTTTTGAATATTCAAAGTATAAATAAACTCACATTTCCAATGTGAGCAATATCATCTTTTAACACTAACATCGCTCCTTGTAAGCTCATTGATCCTCTAAGGACTTCTTTATGATCAATAATATAATCATAGTAATTTGATAGAGACAGTCCTATTCAAATATATAATGTTATTAATTTACTTTGTACAATTATATGCACTATTTAAAAACAACTAGTTATTAACTTGAAACAAAATTGACATTATTTTTTAATACCTGTATCAGTTTCCTCATCCCTACTGCTTTTCTGACCCCACATTGTCACAGTCTTATGAGTTTCAAATAAACTATCCATTACTTTATTAAAATGAATTTGTAACTCATCTAAAGATGGAATTATTATAATATTGGGAATTTTAAGTACGAAATCCGTTTGCAACAAAAGTTTTTCTTCCTCCATGGTTGTGACTTTTTTAAATAAAATGCTGTAATATAAAATTTAATTATTTTTAATTAGTTGAAAATATTAGATATAATAAATAAACAGGAAACTTCAATTTATTCAAGGTTCTAATACATTTTAATATTTCAGACATTAATATTTATAGGTAAGGAAAATTTAATGATTCATTACAAAAAAATTATTGAACTTTTAATTCATTTAAAACGTTTTACCTTGATGAACCAACCATCTTTTTTAAAGTTTCAAGAGTTTTCTTAGTGCATTTTACTAAAGCATCCATTAATTTTTGATTAAAATAAGCAAACAGTTCCATGCAATCATTATGCAAGTGTTTAATATTAACTTTACTCGACTTTTCCATTATTCCAAAACCTATCAAAAATGGTATTAAATAAATTATTTTCCAAAATGCTTTATAACAGATTAAAATATATGTGATATGAAATATATGTGTAAATTACCAAGTTCAAATGAATCTTCTGTTAATTTTGTATGAGAAGTAACTGGCTTACTAACTTTTGAAGGATCCATCCAGTCGTACTTAGTACTTTCAATACTTGGGTCATCTACTAGATCCACAAATTTATTAATTACGCTAACTACTGCTTTCTCAGCAGTAGACGATTTTATTCCAAGCTCATTTCCTATTTTTTTTGTAAATTCGGCAATATCGCCTGAAAAATCTTCAGGATATTGAGGATATTCGCAAAACTGAATCAGTTGTATACCCGCTATAGATACGAAAATCCCGTCTATTCTTGTCTCTTTCATGTCTATAATCTTCTTTATAAAGATTTCTACTTCTTTAAGTGTGCTTTTTATATTTTCACATACATCGCGAATCTCTAATGACGTCCATGTTACAGTAGCTAAACACGGTTGAAAGGCTGCTTCTAATTCAATCAAACATGGTTTCATTAATTTTAAAAATAATGGTGGAATTGATTGTCTCAACTTATTGTTTTCTTGTACTAAATCTTTAATTGTTTCAACGTGCAGCGATAAATTATTTTTGCGAAAATATATAATTTTAATGAAATCCGGTACGTCCAAACCAAATTTTAAAATGTACTCAGTTTCTCTAACTACTTCTATTACATAAGGATCAAAATTTACAACATATTTATTGGTCTGTGGATTTCTCACAAGTAGCGGAGATGTTAATGCACGCCGTACCTTAAAATAATAATTTTAATGACAAACATTTTAACTTTAAACTTTTAATTAAAAATATAAATATAACTCACGATTTCGGTTGAATCAAACCACGCTTTATGGTACAACATTTCATAATGAACGAATACTGCCATCAAAGCATTGTACATTTTAATACACTTTTGCATTCTTTCATGTGCTATAACTTTAGGTCGGGTTTTATATATTTCCATGGGCGATTGTATGCGTCGCAGAAGTTGTCGTATCCACAGAATTCTACCAGATATCTGCGGCATATTTCTCGGAATAGGTGGATTAGATCTGTCTTCATTATACCTATCACGAACATCCTCGATTTCAGTTTCAAACATTTTTGATAGCTCTAGGTATTTCCGATCTATCCACAGTTGTTTAAAATTGAGTTTCTGAAATCTTTAAAATTTAATTATCATACTCATTTCTTTACTTTTATATATTTTATTCACTGTATGTATAATAAAATGATTTTTTATAAACTATATATTACACACACACACACGCGCGCGCGCGCGCGTACACATACAACAATAGAATATATTAATACTGATTATACTACCCTGGTAGAAATCGTCCATTTTTCTCCCATTTGTGAAACGATTTTTCTCCCATTTTCTAGTCATTTTCTAGCGAGTTCGTTCAATTCGCCATTAAATGGCTAGAAAATGGGAGAAAAATCGTTTCACAAATGGGTGAAAAATGGACGATTTCCAGCAGGGTAAAATTGATATTTAATAAACTAAATTTATGTATTTAATATGTTTTTTCATTATATTTTTATCTATAAAATATATAGTTTATATGTTGTTAAATTAAAATTCACCTATTTATCATAGTAAGAGTTTGTTGAATTTTCTGCAGATTCGAAACAGATTCGAAAAAGAATTTTCGTAGTTCGAGTTCTGTTTCTATTACATTGCTTTTAAATTCCTCGTAATCAGGATCGAAATCTGTTTTCCTGAAATCCAACGGATCGTATTTTTGAGAAATAATTTTTTCGTAAAACGACGTGAATTTCCGAGCAAACACAACAATTCCTTCTATCGTTGAACTGTGCAAAATTGAATAAGTTGTCGTTGTTTCCAAGATGTCAATCAGCTGAAAATTTTTTTAAAACATATTCTGAGACATGTCAATCAAACATTATAATAAAAAATAGACGTACTTTTATTAGTCTGGTTCTAAAATTATTAAATTTTCCGAAAACATGAACTTTTGATACTTCAAAAGTTTTATCATCTTCATTGTCCTTTGTTTTTTCTCTCAAGTTAGTGTAGTATTTGTAATACGATTCGTTAAGTTGAATACAATCCTAATTTAATAGAATTATTGAAATTAGATAAAAACATAATTAAACTACACATTTATTTAACTTTATAGATTTATATTTATAATCCATTTAACTAGCCATGCATTTAATACTTTAGAAACATATTATATACCTTCATTTTCGTTACCATTTCAGATCTCGGTACATCCCATATTGAATCTTTATACTCATTCGTTAAATATGATTTGCATGATAAAATCAATTGATTTGTAATCTAAATGCAAATAATACTTTGTTTATTATAATGTTAACAATTTCAGATATCAGAGTTGAAAGATTTTGATTATTAACATACCTTAACAAATACAGCAGTCACCATGCCTTTTGTGTTGAAAAATCGAGACGTAGCAAAAATCATTTGTAAAGCATACATAAGTGAAGGTAAGTATTCATCGAGCTTTGTTGGATTAAATCTGTATAAAGGATAAGTGAATTTTTCTAATACGTATAAATACTTAACATTATCTTGCGCTAGTATTTCTACAGCTGTTACATGATCTTCCAATCTCTTCCATTGCTATATTAGAGCAGAGCCGTTTATTTAATATAACGAAAGAATAATAATAAATAGTTAATAAATGTTCGCAAAAGTAATGTTTAAATAAATAATTATTTATGTTTTCTTTTGAGTGATGCTTTTGCTTCGAAACATCTGACTTTCTTACTTTGAATAATTTTGACTTGGATTTATCTAAATATTCCAAGTGTGCTTGAACATATGGTGACCTTATTTGATCACCTAAAGAAGAAAATCGAGTAAGAATTTTTCTCCAATAGCCTAATTCCGCCGACGGGCCAATTATTTCCGTTTCTCTTCGTAATTGCTGACTTGCAACTAATTCCTATCAGAAGAAGGGTAGAATTGAATGTATTTAATTATTTTTATTGCAATTATAAATTAAGTTTGTACTTTTTCCATTAATTTCATCCATTCCTTGATTATATCTTCAACTTTAAGAAGAATATCAAATTTTCCAAGATTTTGTGTTATTAAATTGCTATTTGATAAGTATTTTTTGTAAATATCCTGATCAATATCAAACGTAACAATTTTCTCTAAGTCAGTCTTGATAGCTAATTAATAAATGTATTTTCAATTTAAAAAAGTTCAGTAAGTAAATAAGTTTTTATTTTTCATGTTTTCTATTATTTTATACTATACCAAAGAATTCTTTAACTTACCATTCATAAATTTGCAGAAATCTCGGAAATCATCTATGAAATTTTGTTCGACTCCTCGAGACGATATCATTTTGTTGATTTATAAAACCACTTATCTTGGTTTATAAAAAACTTTAAGTTTGATAAAGCAAACTAATTACATTTTTGACATTTTTGGTTAGTCAACAGAATAAACAAGCATGAACTAAGCTTCTATAATATGCAGGTTGAATATAACTTATATTAATATTTGAAAACAAACAGAATACTCGTTCATTCTAATATACATATATAGAAATAGTACAACTTGATAACTAATGATAACAAATAGGAAAACCAATATTAAAAAACCAATACTTACATAAATATTATTTGTATTAATAAAATAAATTTATTTAATCTTATGTTGTTATATTTACTACAAACGTATGAATAAAATAATTAGAAACATAAGATTTATTTTAAAATGCTAATGCAAACCATATCTGCAATGTAGAAAGTTACTTTATCGATGATAGGTACTTCTACAACAGTGGCGCGCAGGTAATATAGCTCAACTTATTACCATTTGACGTTACAAAATAATTTACAGAATAACTTTAGTATATTAACATTAACTGGTACATATAGTTATGTTTATTTAAAAAATAGAAATATTGTTATAATAATAATATATTTATAATAAACAATTATATTTTTATATAATCTTTATCCACCTATGATACATTAATTTTATCGATAGAAAATACCTTCCGTCAATAATAACATTTCATCAAAACTATTAATTTTACAAAAGTAAAAATAAAGTAAAAAATATCAGAAAAATTAAATATAAAATAATATTTTGTGTTAAGCTATTTTAAAACTAGTAAGCTACAGTTGATAACATTTCATAATATCTGCTGCCGGCTCAAGAGACTATAATGCTTACAAGTTATATAGGCCTTAATAGTGCATACTATCTCAGCAGATGGCTCTCAAGGTAACATATAAAAAGCATATTTAAAAAAAATGAATAAGACATTACTATAACAATGCCAAATCTTAAAAAGATATGTTAATAAAAAAAAATTGAATGACTTGCAATGTAAATTATTGAGAATAAGTAGTAAGTTATTATTATTACTATATTTACATTTTTTACTATCACTCAATTAGAATAAAATATTTTTAATTATAAATATAAAAGTTACTTCAAATAGAATGAAAACTTATTTTGATTCCATATTTTATCACAAATCCAGCATCACTTAACATAATATGTATATAATAAATTACTAACCTATAGAAACCTTTAGTATACTTAAATTCCACGTTATAATTACATAACATGTATTTATACATATTATGTATAATGCAAATAGTTACAGATGTATTTCTGAAAATAAATAATATACGTTAACGATTCTGATTAGTTAATTAACATGCCCGTATTATTCAGTATAATAAGACAGCGCAACGGGAAATAGTTACGTTAACCAATTACATTTTTGAGTGTAATTAACTAAATAAAAAAAGTTACAATAAAAAAAATTAAATCTTTTACCGAGTGGAAGATGTGAAAAGAATTATTTGTATGGCAAATATCTCATAGATTTATAAAATAGAAAGATAAAAAAACAATATCCGCACACTTCCTTGTATGTCTTTCTTCTACAATGAAAAGTTTATCTAACAAATCGGCAAAACACGCAAATCCTTCATCCGTAGATTCCCAAGAACTATACTAAATATCCGTGAATTTACTCGGCTCTCAATCTTAGGTGAGTTCATTGTAGCAGGTTTGATTGATTGCAGGCGCGTGATTGCATGAAAAGCGTCGAGAGAAGACAGGTCAAGATAAAAAAGGGGAGAGAAGAAGAAAAACAGTCGCAGTGATCGCACAATTCAAACATCTCCCAGCGTAAGTATGCGCCTGCGCGTGCACTCATGAACAATGGAAATAATTTCCAAGAGCTCATCAGAGTCTAACTCGGCGGCAGCTACTCGCGGATCCTTTACAAGAGCTGCGGCTACTACATCAGCTGCTGCTGCTGCTGAGCGCGCGCGTGTCCGTGTGGCTCTCTTTCTCTTTATAATTCTCTTCGTCTCTCTCTTTGCCTCTCTGTCTCGCTCTTTGGGTACCTCTCCCGCGGTCGGCTATCCGCGCACCGGCCGGGTCATTCAATCGATTACCCTCGAGGGCGAAACGGTAATAGAAATGTACCATTTGAATTGCGAATGTCATAGCGTGCGCTGCGCGGCTTGCCCGGCCGGGGATGTGTATATGCTAAGTAGCGCCTTGTTTTGAATTTAGAACAGGCGCCATCTTGCCGACAAACAGCTTGCTCTTTGGCCTGTGTGCGGCTATCTGTGTGTGCTACCGCGCTGCAATACTCGCGTGCATGAGTACGTATATAGCCGCTGCCGGCGGTTCGTGCGCGCACCGAAGATGATCAACCGCGCGCGCAGGTATACAGATACGGGGTGTATGAAACGTGAAATATGCGCGCAAAGCTCCTCGCCGCTTTAGCGCCATTACGTCACCTGGCCTCGCAGCCGCTGCCTATTATTTTGGTCGCGTTTCCTTTTTACGCGGACGACACTCTGACGAAACATATTCTCTGCTCTACATACCCGCGTACTTGATAAAGAAATCACGTCTCAGTTCAGCTACTGGAAACAATTCGATGACATAAGACTTGAGCGACATTTTTAAACAGATACCTTACAATGATAATATATCAGTTGAAATATTAATTTAGCATTAGTAGCAATATGATATACCGTTGATAATGAATTTTGATTGATATTTTATTTATAAGTTGTGTAGCAAAAACATAGATTAAGCTTCAGGACACTTTCAATCTTCCAAATTACAGATTCAGCTCATAGGTTAAGATTTGTTCTAGATGAAAAATATAAATTATAAGTAACATATAAAATATAATATTTGAGGGCATTGTTAGTTTTTTATGAGAAAAATTAAAAAAGTTAATGTTTCACATGTGAATCATTCATTATAGAAAAATCTTAAAAATAATTTTCTAAAATTAAAAGAAAACTAAAGACTAAAATATTCAAACTTTTACTTGCTCTCTTTAGAGTTGAAATTTATTGACTTCTTCCAAAGTTATGCCAGTTTAAGGCTGAGAAACAGAAATGCACAATGTTGAAACAACAAAACTTTCAACTTTTAACTGTTATAACTTCGATAAAAGTTAATACAAGAGAAAGTTGCCCGGTATCGGGCCCTACAGCTGCATTTTGTTGATAGGATAAAGGCTTCCAACGACAGACTGGACTTTAAATTGTTATAAAAATAGAACGAAATATTATTCTAACGTTTCGCAGTTATCAATCTCTAGGGAAATATGTTAAAAATAATATGTTAGTGTTTCTAAGTGAGTACTTAAGGGGATGTGCAACCCTAATTTCAATATTTTTTTAAATCAACATTCTAACATTTATTTGGAAAAAGACGGCTGTCAAGCGCTCCGTACAACACTATATGCAGATTTTTTTCTGGATAATTCTATTGATATTTGCATGAGTTATGTTCGTTTGAAAAATAACGTCGGTACTCACATCCCCTTAAGTAAAACAAAAGATACTCTAAAAACGAATAAAAAGAAGTTTTACAATGGTTTCTTTAGTACGAAAAATTTTCGAACATGAAAAATATTTGAAAAAACATACATTTACGTATTTGAACATGTTTATTTCCACTGTTAAAAAATAGATGGCCAGATATTGTGAAGCACTTAAAAATTAATTTGATTGGTCTGCATGAAATAGGCGCGAGGATCCGCTAGATTTGAATTTTAAAACTCAAGTATTTATAACTACTAAATAATTAAAATAGGATAAAAACATTTGATTTTTTGCTTAAAAAATGTATCTAATTATGTTATCATTTAAACTAATAAAGACTAAATCATAGTGAAAAATAGCGTTCATAACCCCAAAAACAAAACAGTACGCGCGACGCGCGTTTGAATTTTGCTGTTTCTTAAAATAAAAAAACATCCTCTACATATTCTAAGATTGTCCTTTTTTAATACCTGATAAAAGCAATATAAAATCAAACATGAAGATTTTATGTAAATACCACTATAAAAAATTTTTCTACAATAATAAATATACCTAAGTTAGTAAATAATGCTATTTTAGCAATAAAAAGTAAAAATGTGAAAAAATATAGTATGTATCCATGGTCCATACTAAGAATTCGGCAGATCGCATATTAAGAACTTTTCAGTTTTTAAGTATTTTTTATCATGTAATGAATAAAAATATGGCATGTTCTTGTTTGTGCACATAAGGATTGTGCACATATTTATTGTGCACAGATAGCATTGGTACAGATCTATATATATAGATATATACCAATGTTAAAGTGTGCACAATTAATATGTGCACAATCAGTATGTGCATAAACAAGAACACGTCAAAAATATTTTTTAATCAAAATAATTAGATACTATAAATACCTCACACTTATACTACTAGTAATACTCATGTATAATACAATGAATATACACAAACATATAGCAGCTCAGTTGGACTCGAAATACATCTAATGAAACTATTACTAAAAAATATAGAACCTCGTAGGTGCCGAAATATTGCGATGGTTCATATCGTGCACTGGGTCATCTTGGCAGGCTTTCTACCTCAACTTTTTATGCTGTAAACTAAAATTGACTTTTCAAACAAGAATATATTGTAAATTGAATGAAAAATCATAATTATTTTAGTTATCATAAACACTCTTCATACGTTTTTTGTTTAATGTATGGTAAATTCCGAACAACACTCGGGTGATATGAATTGTTTAAAAAAATATTAATCGATCTGCAAAAAATAAGACGAGGTCTCAAATTTAGTATAATTTTTAACCCTGTAATTTTTGTTCCTATTCTATTTACGTATGTAATTTTGTCAATCAATGAATAAAAATATTAGACCTAAAATTTGGTCCACGCGCATCATTAGAAATCGTGGTCGATACCGTGGGACTCTCTCATATTTTAATTTTGAAAATAGTAAATAAAAGCTTTTTTTTGTTGTAGTTTTTCAAAATAATTAGTGAAACTTTTTCACACTAAACGATTTGCATTTGAAACAGAAACTCTTTCTCAATATTTTCATAAAACGAAACTAAAAATATTTATACTCGAGCTATTTGAAGCATTATAAGGTCCATTAAAAATGTATCCTAAAGTTTTATCCGTTATCCGAGATAACATTATTCTTATATTTGAAAAAAGCTTTCAAATAAACACTCAAAAAAAGCACTCAAAGAATATTCCAGTTCACAATTCTCGCTGTATCACGATTCATTATAAAATTATCAGCGCACAATAGTCTGAAAAATTGCATAATGCTCAGCACTTAAGCGCGGTTACTCCTCCAACACAACGAAACAGCTCAAATGAAATTATCGCCCGCGTAATTTATCGCCACACTAAATCACGGGGCCGTTAAAAAAAATTTACCGACGGTCATTACGCTATATATCGAATTCCCAACAGACACACACATGCGCGCGCGCGCGCGTACATCCGAACTCGAAACCGAAATAAATAAAAGCTGCTAGAGAATAAAAGCGCGCGCGCGTAAGTCGCCGCGCAAGAGAGAGGGAAAAAGAGAAAAAAAGACAGAGTCTCGCGGTGCACCTCTGCGGTCGAAGGTGGAAGGCGAAGAAGAAGCAGCAACAGCAGCAGCAAAGAAACACACACACACACAGCAGCTCAGAAGCTGTAGCTAAGCAGCCGCAGGCCGTATTCCGCGGCGTGTCCACTGTCCGTCGCGCGTTATTTAATGGCGGCACGCACGGACTGCATGCGCCGAGTGGGAGTCGCAGAGCCGTGGGTAAAGTTTGGCGAAGCGCGCGCACTGGCCGCGACGCGCTGGCCTAAATATACTTGCAAGCACGCTGCAGCATGCAGACTCGTCGCGCTGACGCGAACGCGCGCACGGGGCCTCATAGTATAATAGTACTCACGCATGCCTATGCATAGTAAATTAATGTATACTCTCTCTCTCTCTCTTTCTCGCGGAGAGCGAGCGATGTTAAGAGGCTGCACGAGACGACGACGACAACGACGGCGCGACGGCGCGCTCTATAGCCTCTCCTCCAGACGAGGAAAAGGCCATTCTCGCATTTTTCGCATACTTATGAGCTCGCTACTGCTGCTGCTGCTGCTGCTTCTGCACTGCCGCAGCCGAGAGCGACGTCGCTCTTTGTCGATTGGCTTTTTCTCCTTTCTTCGTTCGACGTCCCTGTGTGGTGTGTACGTGTGTTTATGTGTGTGTGAGCGCGCGGTGTCCGTGTTGTTTCGTCCTTTTTTCGCGTGTCCTCCCAGTGGCTGCTCGCCTCGCTGCTCGATCGAATGCCCGGACACGCGCGCGATGTATGCACGAGGGGAGTCGCACCGCTCGGGAAGTGCTTTCTCAAAGATTATTATGTGTGCGAAAATTACGTTCCTCGCGGACGTAAATAGATAATTAGACGATGCGCCTCTGGTTACCCTCTTATCCGTCGGTATGCACTTAACAAACAAACGTATCCGTAATAACACCATTTCGTAATGTACTTTACATTTCGTTTATTTTTCGACAGCACGACTTTTGTTTAATAAACCATGCATTGCAATTCGTCGATAATATTGTACGAATAATTTTAATAAAATAGTATTTATTCTTTGCTAGTACTGTTACTCATACTTTGTTTTTGCGATACTCTGCAGTACCTTCTAAAATAAACGTATATCCGTATGTAGGGATTTTTAATGTCGCAAATAATTATAATAATAAAATTGTAACAAACGGTGAATAATTACATTTATAATTTTGAAAATATAAATTTTGCAATTACAGAGCGCTCCTGTTCTCCAGTAATAAGAGTACATTAAGCTCAATGAACCTGCGCCGCACAAGTAATGAGATAGTACCGAGTAATCGTCGTAATAATATTAAGAGTGTGTATAGGCCTATCGACCGTCATTACATTTAAATACACTCTTCAAAGCAATGCAAATTCGAAAAGTAACTCCGCGCTCGCGCGCGGAGGCCTTTTCACTTTATAGGAAGTAAAGGGAGATTTTTCGCTTTTAACTGCCTGCGCGGAGTTTTTTTTTCTAACAAACATACAGTCATTACGGTTAAATGCCAGTAGTTAAATACTGGCAAGAATTTAAACGAACTCCTGTATAGACTCTTTTGCGCATTAAAAGTTATGTGTCACAACAACTGTTCGAAGAGAGGAGTCTTTTCCCAAGCATAAAGGGCAGGCCGTATAACGCGCGCACGTCCACGAGTGTATGTACGCGCAAGCGATTTCTGGTGCAGCCGAGAACGCTACGCACGAGAGTGCTTGAAGAGAGAAGAGCGAACAAGGGAGAGAGAGAGAGATTGAAAAAAGAAGGAAGAGAGTGGAAAAAATGAAAATACGTTGCACTTGGGTCGAAGAAGATGTGTAGCTATATTTATCTCGGGGCAGTATAACTACGAAATGGACAAGCAAGCGCGCGCGCACACACACACCGCGGAGCCCCGGACTTGCTCGTAAAGGCGCGAGCGAGTGAGCGCATGCGCGCGTATATGAATACGAATAAATCGTGGTGCGTTTATGGATTACTTAATGGCGGCCGCCTACAAATTAGACGAACTGTAAATCAGTGCATCAAGCAGACCTCCGCGATGCGCCGCGCACGCGCTATTCTCTCTCGCGCTCGCCGCTGCGATCCGTCTCTGTGCACAGCTCCTCCTTAAGTACGTAACCGCCGCAGCCGCCGCCACTGCGCGTATTGTTGTAGCGTATATAAAGTTTTATTCCTCAAAGCCGCTCGCGAGCCTGCGCCGCAAAAATCGCTAATTTATATTCTCCCGCGTGCGCGCTACGTTTATAGATTAAAAGCACCCTTTGCTCATCGAGTATCTATTACCGGAGGGAAGAGACGACGCTTTGGGTATCACGCAAGGTGACTATAAAACCAGTGCATTAATGCAGTTCACTGGGAGAGTCTTTTAATACGTGTAATTTTTTCATTTTTTCCGGAGCAGAGTGGAATCTTAAGAGGATAAATTTAAAACAGCAGTATTGCGACTTTTAAACTTCAATAATTGGAGCCGCGTCTTCGTAACCTTTAATTAATAACGTAGTCTTAAATAGAAAATATTGTATTTTATGAAAAATCATTGTATTCAAAATGTAATGAGCGTCAAATATTATGGTAACGATTGGAACTAAATTCACTTGAGAAGGGTTTTACCTTGATTCGGTTAAAACCCATAGTATTCACAGTTTTTACTGTATTTGAAGGAACTGCGGAGAAAATTCTTTGCTTCAAATATAAAATAATCTATCTAGATGACTAAGTACAATTCATGGGCTGAACTTTTTTAAATTCACTATTAGCGATGGACAACTATGAAGCTAGAGAATCCATGATATCAGTCAACTCCTTCGAATGATCAGCTTGTTTTTATTGTTTTTAAGTTGTATGTTTTAGAAAGGAGTACACATAAAAGTCAAATAAATGTGTTAAAAGCGAAACAAAATCGAGTAGAGGATTTTACTAATACATAAATTTTGAGAAATATAGAGTTGATATTAATACAAAAAATATTTATTTCCTTATCGATTTATAAAATAATCATATATTGTAATAATATTATAAGCATACACGCAATTATTAAAAGTATATTTACATAAAGAATTTCATAAAATATATAAAATAGAAACATCCCTGTACATTCGCTATACACAATAAGAAACTTTATATCATAACTACCCTATTAGTCGTCTAGAAAAGAAATTATCTATCAAACGCAATCTTATTTATGATTCATACGAAAGCTTTACAAAAAAAATTATTGTATAACGGAAAGAGATTATATTTTAAGAGAAAGTGTTTTGAATATTAAAAATGTACAAAGAAGATGATTTCGTCATTGCAAATAGTTTTTATTGTCGAAAGATGTATTATACATTCTTAAATCGATATTTAAAATAAGAATCTTATGTATTTCCTAATATTACATTTGTGCATTAAAATTGAAAATTCAATATATTTGCTCTATTATTTATGATGCATATACAAATATTTCAAAATTCCAAAATGTTTTTGTAGAAAAACTGTTTAAAAAATGATTATTTAATGAATAACATCAATTCCATCAACAAATTCTAAATTATTGCAAATAAATTCTTTTTTTCTATAGTTGAAAAAAGTAGTTAAGTAACTTTAAGACATTTTAAGCAAAAGTAAAGAGTTGACATGCTTTTAAGCTTAGAACAAATTTATTGCGTTTCATGGCTTAAACATTTTTCATTAATAATAATTAATGTTTATTTTTTATAACGATGTATTTAACATACCTTAAGTGAAAATTAATTATACAATGAAATTTGTAAAAAAAAAACAAGTAACCACGAATGATAAGTAATACATGCGCATCAAAAAATAATTTATCAGCTACATTCACGCCCCCTGTAGGCTTCACAATAATTTTCAATCAACTGGTCAAAATTGACTGTCAAGACTATAGAACACCATTTAATCAGGAAAAATAAATCGATTAACTCTCAAAAGAATAGGCTTGTACACGATAACAGTAAATTTATAATTCATCAAAGGTCAATATTCCTAGGAAAGTAAAAACTTGTTAATAAAAATTTTTAAATTGCATCACTTTTATGTACCAGAGACTACCATAAGAATTTGCATCAATAATTAAGTAAAAAGAAATGAAAGTTAAAATTTGTCGAGCTTTTGACGTGTTCTTAATTTGAAAGTTGCGATTCATAATTCAAAGAGCAGTAAAATAGGCACGCAAATAGTCCTGGAATAATAATTTATATTTACTGAAGCGGTATGTTAATGTCTACATGAAGGAAGCATTTAAATTCTGCACTCTAAAAACAATGCAGTAAAATGTACCAGTTTAACGGTAGCAGTTTTGCATTTATATTATACACCTTAAGATCTCAACAGTTAGGAGCATTCGCCATTCAATAAAATTAAATTTAAATCCATACCTAAATACATTTGCGGTTACCAATTCGTATTCACGTAGTGGCAATTAATAAGGTTACAACACCACAGACAAAATTGTAAAAATTTTTACTTCGTGGTTTGCATCTTAATATGGTTGACGGTACTGAAAGAAAAATTTTACGACAGATATTTCTATTGCAAAACGACTCCTAACTCAATTATTATTTAAAAGCTGATAAGTTACTCGATATAGTAAATTTACATCAATGCTACATAACTGATTACGTTTTTAAGTAATCTTTTCTGTACTTTTTTTTGACATCTGTAAATGGGGACATGGAGTTTAGAAAAACACTGCTTTTTAAATTAAATTCGTAATTAAAAAGTTGAAATACATCAATCTTATACTGGAATTTGTACTTGATTATTGCAAGAGGATTAACAGTTGTACGAGAAATAGAAATAAAACTGATGTCTGCATTTTCTCATAGCTCTATAGCATTATTTCTTGAATTCATACCAAGTTTCAAATTTTTAATCAACTCAGCAATGTGAGTGAATCCAGGAGACTGTAAAGCTGAGATTTTTTCATTACGAAAATGTTCATACAACAAGGCCATATTTCTCTAAAAATAATATCTCTCTAAATCCAAACTAAATAAGCTATTGTTCAGCGTCTGTAACGAATGACGGGACCCTCCCATTGACATGAAATTCGCTAAAAGAGTTGTAAATAGCGCTATACGCATCTTTTCTTTTGGGCAACACAGACATTCGAGTCTGTGCGAGGTAAACACGCGTTCTCATCCAGAATGACTTTTAGCCCCGATAAAAATGGAAATTCCCGACGGAGCAGGTACATGGTTACTCCATGAATGACTAACTGTTCGCGGCCGTACAATCGAAAGGAACAAGCAGTAAATCGTCATCAATCCAACTGTGTGAGCGCACACGTACACACTCACACGCACACCGACGCACATGCACGCGCCGCAGCGAAAAAAGCGCGTAAGCAGCTCGTCAAAAGCACAATCGCTCGCAACATTCTCTCGACATGGTAATGAACAACCCCGCGCGCGCGCTCGCGCAAAGTCGCCGTCGCGTCTGTAAGACGTGTGTGCACCTCGCGCGTTACACGAAATCGACAGCTCGACAGCGCGGGCCCAGCCATCTCTCTCTCTCTCTCTCTCTCTCTCTCTCTCTCTCTCTCTCTCTCTCTCTCTCTCTCTCTCTCTCTCTCTCTCTCTCTCCCGGCAGTGCGAGAGCGCGAAACACGTAAAAATGACATTCCACTTTCTCCCTCCCCCCTCTCCGTGTATATATACTCTTCGCAATACCCTCTGCTCTCTCTCTCTTCCGCGCGCGCGCGTGTGTGTCCACCGGTTGAGGTTCGCATGAGGCACAAGCGCCACACAAAAGTTCATTGTGCCCGTATGCGAGAGCCTGAGTTCGCCAAATCACTATCATTCACGTTTTGTCCACAATGGCGATTTTCTATAAAGGGAAGCCCGGGAAAATGAATCGCGCGCGCAGCGTCCCGTCTCCGTAATCGCCTTACCGGCATGCGCGCGCGCGAGCGAGACGACTTTTTTCTCCTCCTTCTCCTCCTCCATACCTCCGGAACGAAGCAACTATTAATTTTGCCCCGTGTATACATCCATATCTATGTTATAGAGCGGGCGAGGATGAGGAGAGGTCCAGGCGAGAGGAAGACGAAGAACGGAGAGAGAGGCGCAAAAGAAGCAGAGAGAGAGCGAGTGGAGGAGAAGAAGAGAGAGAGAGAGAGAGAGAGGGACTTGTACCGAGCATATACTCTACGGCTCCACTTAAATAGATCTTCGCGACTTAAGTATAAGCAACGGTGTGCGGGAGTGGCAAATACGTGCCAGGGTCAGGGGGTCGAACCCCGCGCGAGACCCCGGTTCCTCGTTCGAGGAACGAACGCAGCCACTCGCACGCAAACACACACACATGCTCACCCACACGTATCTGAGCGGACGAGATCGAGTGCGCTCACACACTCCCATAGAGGTGTAAGTGTGCACACGTACATGTATACAGAGTCAAGCCTCGGTCATATTCATTTATAGTCATATTCACGTGCATACACAAAAATGCCCGTATATATTCTTTTTTTCCCTGATAAATATCGCCCGGCATTCTCCACTCGCGCTCTCAAGTGTGCGTCCGTGCGCGAGGGGCCGCGCATATAGGTGCGTATACGTAAAGGAGCATATATGCAAGGAAGGTAAGAGAGGTAGAGAGAGAGAGGGAGAGAGCGAGAGAGAGAGAGAGAAGGAGGGAGAACACAAGCGCGAAATACATACGACACCCACCGGCCGGTGCATCGCCGCGCGCGCTCGAGCGCGGGCGCAGGGACGAGCACGTGAGCATCTCTTCTAGGCGTGGGAGAGTTCATTGAGCAGAGATAGTATCAGCGATTTTATTTCAAGGCAGGTATAGGTCTATTACAAGAGAGCCGACCAGCCGCGAGCCCGCGTGCGCATCTCTCTTCCTCCTCTCTCTCTCGCTCTCCCCTCCCTCTCTTTCTCTCTCCTCTCTCTCTCTTCCTTGTTTTTCGCCCTCTACTCCGTCCCGTACGATGCTCACGCGCGCAACGCTTGCCCCTTCTCTCCCTCTTTCTCTCGCTCTTTTCCCTCTCTGTCCCTATATGTACGCGGTACCCCCACGCAAAACATTGTCTTATCGCTTATTGCTGAAATCTGAATTTCTCACTGTCGCCGCTGCACTCGGCTTTTAATGTTACCTTATCGACTGACTCTTCCACTGTGTTAAGCTGATACCCTCGGAGACGGGGGGATATGTTTGCAGCGTTGTGCAGCTGCATGCGCTATACGGCGGACGCGCGAGCGCGCGAGGATTTGAAAAAGATTTGCTGAAATTGATTAAGCGACCCCGGCGAGTTTTACAGGGTCGGGGCCATTAATAATCGGACACTCGCGGGAGAGAGAGAGAGAGGGAGAGAGAGAGAGAGAGGTGATACCAACCCGACCCTAGTCTGCGAGAGCCTGGCCATCGGTTGCTCACTCTCGCACTCGGGAGAAATGCGTACGCACAATGGTGGGCCCCGTATCACGGCTAAGTGTCATTTTTCAATTTGTCCTCGCCTATTATGAGTTATTTTTAATTAGCGATGTTTGGTTTGTGGAGGTATTAGCTAGATATCATGTAATTTACTTAAAAGTGTTTCTCTCGTCACGCATTTTTTTTCTCTTTAAGAATAAATATTACCTTCAAAATATAAACTGTATAAAATATTCTAAATATTCTGAATTCGTCTAGAAGATTATTTATGTATATCGATCATATTTATTAAAAAATTATACGTCACAACTCTTATTAGTAAAAAAATCTTTATTGTTTCAATAACACTATAACGTGTTATTGTTATGAATTTATCCCTCGGTAATGAATTAATTTAAAGATGATAGTATCGATCGTCCCGAGGAAAACAAATGTTCAATTCATTTACACAAAGGCAACTATCAATGAATTATTGAATATTTCAATTATTTAAACTATAACTTGTTTAATGTCTTTATCGTCAATTTTAAGGAAAAATTGTGAGAGGTGTATCCGTAAGAAAGTTTAAATATTTTGCTGTGAAATTCTTACTTATGGACAGAGCAGGAAGATATCCAAATTGATCAGGTAAGTTTTCTTATACACAGATAATATGTACTATTGTTGAATATTAGCTATTTCTCAAAATTTTACTATTGAGGCTATTCTTATATTGCAAACAGAATACTAATAAACAACTTCGAAACCGATATCCCGTCGAAGTATTAAGATTAATGGTGATTAGTTCCTCGCTATACCGAATAATCTACGTATACATTTTATTGTATATACAGTGGAAGTTTAAAGTTTTACGAAAATAATAGTGTGACTCTCTTTAAATAAGCACTTATAAAAATAAAATTCGAAAATAGACTTTTTAAATAATTTAAATAATATGTTGTCATATTTCGTCGATTTTTAATAAAATTACAATTATTTGGATTCCATCTTGGAAAAGAAAACCGCTGACAATTCATTGGCACGTGTCTTCCTCAAACTAATGTATTGATACCTTGTGTTAATAGTCAATACCAATAAATGATTTTCTCACACCAAAATTTTATATACATTTCCAAGTAAAAAAGATGTATAAAAATTCTATACAAACTTTATAAAGTTGACAATGTAAAATGTAACGTGTCAGTTGCCCGTTACATATTAGTCCGTGAACGCTAGGACCGAACGACACGAAGAATCTCTCTCTGGAGATGTTAAGGGTTACGTCACCCGAGCCATGCATGAGGAACACTCCAAATTTTTCGTCTACCCGTTCGTGGTCAAAGTCACGCATACACTACTATTCTTTCCACTGTCGCCTATGCCCTCACTGCACTCTATCCTCGATTCCTTTGACGACGTGATCGACCAGCTGCAACTATGATGATGAGAGACGACAGCCACCAGGACATGTTCCACATATGGAGAGGTAAATTGAAGACGTGCTATCGTTGACAAGAAGCGTTTCGCTTTAGTCATAAAATGTGTATTAGTAAACATACCGACCGAGACCTCATGCAGTGCAGTAAGAAAACCACGAGGCAGGGATGGAGCCCAGAGAAATACGTTAAGCGTGGCACTTACCACTGGAAAAAGCAGAATCCGCCGCAGTCTCAGTATATATACACCGCTGTCGGACGATCTTCCTCCGGCAGTAGCAGCTCCATACGTCGCACGTGCAGCAAGCCAGCAGCCATGTAAAGCCATATGGTTGGTCGTTCATCGCAGACTTGGCTCACGAGCACCACAGACGAGAAACGACTGGCTAGTGAACGACTCGAACGACTAGAGCTAGAAAAAAGCACTCACTCGCAACTGCCGCGTGTTTACGGGTAGATCGTCTCCGCTACGTTCTGGTTCGACAATTGTTTCCTGACATTTTGGTGCGAGATAAGATGTGCACCAGGAGTACCCTGGAAGTCTAATCCAGATCTTATGAGGGATACTCCCGTAGTTTGATTATATCAGAGGTATCGCCGTAGCCTGATCAGGACTGTACCAGGGATACCTGTAGTCTGATACAGATTATATTAGTCTGATCGGGGCCCAATCAGGCATATCCCTGTAGCCTGATCAGGGCCGCATCAGTAGTTTCCCCGTAGTATGATAAGACCGAATCACACGTACCCCCGTAGCCTGATCTGGTCCATATCAGGAGTAGGGGAAGGTGAGGCGGTATGGGCAGTGGGGCGATATAGGTTTTGGCGATATTTAAAAAATGAGAACGTTTTTTTAAATAAATAATTTAAAAAATAAAGTACCCATATCGCCCCACTTGGAAATTTTTTGCAATATGGCCGACTGACTCCATTTGATTTACACGGGAAACCCGTAGCGCCTCACCTCCAACCAGCATGGGGCGATATGGGTTTTTAAGTGATCACCTTCTTTTGATTAATACGTTTCGATATCTTTGTATTAATATTCATAATGAAGTGTACTTATTTGTAGATGGAGAATCGCTGAATACTTTAAGTGTGTGACAGTATTGTTCAGAGTTCGATTAATATTTTTAACAGTAAAAATGCCCATGCCGCCTCATGAAATACCCATACCGCCTCACCTTCCCCTACTACCATAGACTGTGTAATATTGGTTGTACATGTTGGTTGGTTTCGGAGAGTTTTGATTTTTCTTCTTTAGGTAGTGGTAGAGTGAGTTAATCATAGAAATGTGTCTAAGCCATGCCACACAGATTACATAATAAATATCAATCTAATTTCTAAGTGGGATTTTTGGGCTGGGTTCTGCTCCAGACCCCCCTGCAGGATAGAATCGCCAGAAAGTGTAATAAATTATCCGCCCAATGGTGGTACTGGATTGCCCTCCCTATGCCAGGGTTGCCGGCGTATTTTTTAATCTTAAGCCGACGAGCTCTTTCAAAATCAGACTATTCGCCAGCAACCTGGGCGCCAATCATCACTCCCAGAGTTCCCATGACAACGACGATATCTGGCTTCCGTGTCCCTTCGGTGGCCCATATATCGGGCTCGATGTATACCGTGAATCCACGGCGTCGTAAATTCCTCCCAATGTAGTTGACCACGGAGTTATGTCTAGCAATTCACACCTTCGAGCATGTACTACTGGAAGTAGCCTCCTTACACCCGGGTGCGTTATAAGGCGAAGAGTCAGATATCTGTTATGAACGTACATGATATCTCTGTCTCGTCGAACGTGATTGGTCCATGTGACAGGAACAGCCAATCACGTTCGGCGAGAGAGAAATAATAGCATGTACCTTCATAGCAAGAATCTCACTCTTCATCTTATAACGCACCCGGCCGCACGGAGGCTACCTCCAGTAGTATATTCTTGAAGATTCGCACGCTACGGATGTGATTGCATACCTGCAGGATATGGTTGTTGGTGTTCAGTAGACCACACCCCGCACAGCAGCTGCGATCTCCATGTTTCCCTCTGGTGGCTCTAGCTCTGATTGGAAGTGCACCTATCCTCATCTTGTGACAGTTTATGTAGTCCCTACCAGTGAGGAGTGCCATATCATTTGCCATCCACTGGTGTTGACTGGTTCTATGGACCAATGAAGGAGGGCAGCCCACCTTTTCTTGCATTGTTCTTCATCTGCAATCAGAGTGTTGTTGTCGTTAAGTCGCGTACTACATTGGCGAATTTCCTTATCCAAGTAGAGATTTGTTATGTTTCGCTCATCTCGCCCCAGTACGAGTCCGAAAAGGCGATTGCACCGGTGGAATATGACGAGATCAGTGGCAAAGGCCATGGCACAGATAGTGGTATAGTTGAACAAGGCGCCACATTCTTGAGGGAGTGAGCGAAGGAGGTAGTATATAATGATGTTGAAGATGATCGGCGAGAGCGGGTCACCTTGCATCACTCCTCTAGTAACTCTCAGCGGCGCAGATTCCCACTCTTAGTATAACAGTATTATTTACACACTCAAACATTCAGTATTATTTTTATTTAGCTTACACAAGGTCGTCTTCAATAGGAGAAAGTCTATCATTTCCCTGGCGAACTGTAAGTACGAATGGTTAGAGTTCTGTCCGTCACAGTGTCTGTTTACGACACAAATAACTTTCCATTTATTTGGATATCTTCCTTGGATATCGCGGGTTGTTATTGTTCCCGGTGTGCACAATTATTTTTTATAACAGAGTGCGTAAAACTCGACTTTAGATGCCTGTTTGGCGTGCGTAAAGTACCCCCTTTTTCACTAGTGCGTAAAGTGTTTACGCACTAGTTGCCTAATGTACTATTTTATAACTGGGCGCGTGAAACTCTACGTTAAATGCCTGTTCAGCGTGTGTAAAGTATCCGGATTTCTTTCACGAGTGCGTAAAGTGAGTACTTTATGCACTGAGTACGTGAAGAACTCACTTACGCACTACTTCACGCACCGAGTGCGTAAACACTTTACGCACTAGTGAAAAATGGGGTACTTTACGCACGCTAAACAGGCATCTAAAGTCGAGTTTTACGCACTCTGTTATAAAAAATAATTGTGCACACCGGGAACAATAACAACCCGCGATATCCAAGGAAGATATCCAAATAAATGGAAAGTTATTTGTGTCGTAAACAGACACTGTGACGGACAGAGCTCTAACCATCCGTACTTACAGTTCGCCAGGGAAATGATAGACCTTCTCCTATTTAAGACGACCTTGTGTAAGCTAAACAAAAATAATACTGAATGTTTGAGTGCGTAAATAATACTGTTATACTAAGAGTGGGAATCTGCGTCGCTGAAAGTTACTAGAGGAGTGAAGCAAGGTGACCCGCTCTCGCCGATCATCTTCAACATCATTATATACTACCTCCTTCGCTCTCTCCCTCAAGAATGTGGCGCCTTGTTCAACTATACCACCATCTGTGCCATGGCCTTTGCCACTGATCTCGTCCTATTCCACCGGTGCAATCGCCTTTTCGGACTCGTACTGGGACGAGATGAGCGAAACATAACAAATCCCTACTTGGATAAGGAAATTCGCCAATGTAGTACGCGGCTCGACGACAACAACATTCTGATTGTAGATGAAGAACACGTGTCTCATTATTTGTCATAAAAAAGTAGCTCCTACAGTTTTAGCCAAATCCAGGATCATACCAACGACTACTGCGGAGTGTCGATGGAAAGAGAAGGTAGCGCAGCATTTCTAACTAGGCCGCAGCCCAGTGGTTAGCGCTGTTGGATAACAACACCTAGAGTCGCCAATTTTTTAAAACTATATATTCAAATACTAGTATTATTTGGTTTAGAGTTGTATGATTTAAAAAATATTCATAAAAATAATTTAAGTATAAAATTAATTAACTAATATAAACAAATCCAATAAAAACATTAAAACAAAAAAAAATACAGACCTCATACCAACGGCTGCTCTAGAGCGTCGGTAGAGAATGCCGCTGGCTGCGAGCCGCACGGTGCCGACTGCTTGAGAGATCCAACGCACGGGTTATTGACGTATATGTAATACTAGAGCATGCATGGGTTAACTCTTCTGATGCAAGTCTAGGTTCGAAAACCTCCATGTGGGTTCTGGAGAGTCCTCAATTTTCAATGTCCGATTTTTTCCGGTCAAATTTCAGATTTCCGGGAGTTTTCATGATTAGGGAGTAGACAGGAAAAAGCAAGCAAGCCTCGGGATCGCTCTTGCCCGGGGCAGACCGTGAGTCGTCCCCCTCGGGAGCGCTTGCTAGTGCCTAGGTACTACTTGAGGTCTCGGTGAACCGGCTTCAAGGATTTCCAGCCCCTCAGGCTTTTCCTAGCTGGTCCAAATACTTCAATACAAGCCTCGGATGACTTCAGCGGCCGATCGACTGATGCGGACGCTCCAGCAACCTACGACAGAGGGCTCCACTTTCACAGCGCGCTTAAAGCCTGGTATGACAAACGGGTCATTCAGCAGACCACCCAGCTTGGCCCGCGTCGTTGAATCCGAGAAGAAACCGCACTCCTTACTCGGTGGGCAGTCGAGCTGACCATCCAATGAGTGCGGTTTATCAACCAGTTTCTGTAGTTGTTGTCATACATCAGGAACTGCCACCGCTCTCGGGAATACCAGGCGATGGTGCAGCGAGCCATCCACCAGCAGAGGGTCTTCGCCGAGATCACCATACCAACAACTCCAGAGCCGCCGACTACCAGAGGGCCCAGCAGGCTCTTTGATTACTTAAGGAGCCTTAATTAGGGCCCTGAACTCGGACGGCTACCAGAGGGCGCGACTAGAGGCCACCATTAACATGGCTCTAAATGCCAAATAAAAAGAAGTCACCTATCACAGCCTCTCCCTCTACCGCCATGACAGTATCTCTACCACACCATCAAGTAACAACGCTACAAGGCACCAGCCCCAGTATTATCTACTTCGAGAATGAAGGCAAGAAAAGAGTCCGGAGGCACTGCAAGTAGAACAGAGCTCGCTGCATCACTAGCATCCTGGAAGACATCCCGAGATATCATGGAGGCTTATTAGTCCAACGTCTTTACGCAGCCAGTATCAAGGCAGATAGGCTATTCCTCGCTGTGTCACCAGGCCCAGACGGCCTCACGACTATCTCACAATCTCATGAACCGTCTTCATCTCAAGAAACCCGGAGCCAAGCTGCCTGGAGACTTTCGACCAATCTCCGTTTCTTCTGTACTCACCAGACTTCTGTACACAAAGTCTTAGCACAGAGGATAGACTAACTCAGTCAGCTAGACGAGCAGCAACGAGCGTTCCGGCGTGGGATCGATGGTTACAAGAATAACACCGTTCTACTCGACACCATTTTTCGGAGTCGGTACATCAGTTTCCACTCTCTATACATCGCCACGCTCAATATTGCCAAGACCTTTAGTAATGTGGATTACCGTCCTCCCAGCTGCCACGGAAGCAGCCAATCTTCCTCCCGAGATGATCTCATATCTCCGAGACTATGATCAGCGAAGCACCACCACACTATCAGGTTGCAGATGGAAATCAGGGTCACTTAAGAGTCTCGAGAGGAGTAAAGCAGGGCGATCCGCTCTCGTCGGACATCTTCAATATCATCATGGACCACTTCCTTCGTTCTCTTTCTCAAAAATATGGCGCCATCTTCAATAACACCGCCATCCGAGTCATGACCTTCACCGACGTTGTAATCCTACACACCGACTTGCCAACCGGTCTTCAACCGGTCTTCAACACGTACTCAACAACACGGCAAGTTACCTGAAGGACTGTGGGCTTAACAACTCCAAGTCACACACGGTCGCCATCTTCGAAGATTTAAACAGGAGGAAGACATTGATCGATGCGAGAGCCATATCCAGGCTCAACCGGTACGAGCCGTGAGGAGTCCTGGACTTATCTGAGAATCAAATTCTCGGCAGAAGGTAGGCGTTTGCGCCCTCTAGATAGTAAACTGAGTCCCCTCCTTCAACGCCTCACTAAAGCGCGACTCAAACTACAACAGCATATCTACGCACTGAAGACTACAGCTCTTCCAAAGATCTATTATCACATGACTCTAGAAAGAATTACCATAAGTGAACTTCAGCAAGTAGACAAAATGGTGACAGCCACAGTGAGACAATGGTGAGCTCTACCGAACAACATCCCGGTAGGATACTTCCAAGCTCCTGTTGGCGAAGGAGATCTCGGCATTCCATCTGTGTGCTGGCTAGCACCTCTCCACCGGCACAACCGCCTTCTCGACCTCGTGCCGGACCGAAAGGAGAGTAGCATCACCGACACTTACCTGGCCAAGGAAGTTCTCCAATGTTATAAACGGCTCACCGATAGGAACACCATCATTGCGGACGAAGAGAGGTGCAAAAGCCGGTGGACCGCTCTTCTCCATGGCCTGATAGAAGGGCGTGCACTTAAGCACGTCATCTAAGGGCGTGCACTTAAGCACGTCACCAATGGGTAACGAACGGAATCGCATTTCAGCAGCAGAGATTATATGAACTGTCACAAGGTAAGAATCTGAGCCCTTCCAACAAGAGCTAGAACCACTAGGGGGAAACTCGGGTATGGAGTTGCCGCGCGGGGTGCGTATTGCCGGAAACCAAGAACCATGTTCTGCAGATATGCCCACGCACCCGTGGCATGCGAATTGCTCACCATAACTGCATCCTCACGTACATTGGGAGAAATTTGCGACGCCGGCGTTATACGGTGTACAGCGAGCTACACATTACCACCAGCAAAAGACTGCGTAACCCCATCGACGCCATCATAGAGACTTTGGATGTGATGATAAACACCCAAGAGTACACTTGGATCGGTGACTATTTCCCGAATCCTGACCGGAACCGCTGGTTGTGCGAACTCGTTTATGCTTTCGTTCCTATACAAATTCGTGCATTAACGGAAATATCTTATATTTGCAGTCTTATACTGATCCTCAATGTTTGACATCAAATTGTAGATTATGCTACAAATTAGACACCCGAATAAAGGTAGAGTCACTACCGCGCATATGTAGCATATACTATTTTTCCTGAGAAGGTGCACAGGGTTAGAGTTTGCACGCTGATTTGCGCTGGGGTTAAAGAGAGTAGAGACCTGCTTTTGAGGAGGCTGGGGGAGAGAGGGGGCAGAGATAGCTTGTAAGCAGGGATGAGGATGGCTGAATCGTGTAGATAATGCTTACAACTATGCAATACAAGAAAATAGAGAAAAATATTCAACACTTTTATATATACCAAACCATTTTACGAATTAGTCGTAAACTCTATAACCTACTCCCTTTCCATTTTAGCAACACTGAGCACACGTCGGTACATGATTATACTATAGCAGAATACAACAATTCCAAAAAAAAACTCTACGTTTATTATCTTGCATTTAACAGCACTGTGTAAAATTTGAAGTTAAATGATTGTTTAGTTCGTCAGTAAATCATTATTATAATTTTTCACAGATTTTTAGTAAAATATAAAAAAAATTACTGAAATGTTTTATTGAAACAAAAAGCAAACATATTGCTGTATCCCAATTTATACAAGATGAGTACTTGATTCAAATTTATTGGAATCTTCTCGCGTACGATTTTCAGATTTTATTAAATTATAGTAAAGTGGCTCCCGCGTAAGAGGCAACAGTTCTTGGAAAACTCGGCTTCACGGTAGAAAAATTATGCGGACACCTTTGAAATTAACGAGGTGCAAAGGTCATTAGCAGAGCGCGGCCCTCTTTTCGTCAACCCCGGGGCCGCCGCAGGCGCGAGCTCGTTCACGAACAACGCGGTCTTCCACACAAGAGCCGCGCGTATACCGTGCGGATCCTCTTTTCTCTCTCTCTCTCTCTCTCTCTCTATCTCTCTCTCTCTCTCTCTCTCTCTCTCTCTCTCTCTGCCTCTCTCGTCGGCGCGCGAGCCGTACAAGAGTCATTGAGGGTATCGATCTGCGAAACGATAGGAGAGCATTTGGCGCCTTATCTGGGATATCTGGTCGCGTCGGCCCCGCGCGTATACGCGAGAGAAAGAGATAGAGGCGCGCGCGCGCGTACACCGCGCGCCTTTAATAAGCGCTATCGCCTTCTTTTTCATCTCTCTCTCTCTCTCTCTCTCTCTCTCTTTCTCTAAAGAGTGCGAAGCCCATGTAGGAAAGAGCGAGATGGAATGCGTGGAGGGGGTGAAATGACCCAAGACGATCTTATCGACTCTCACGCGGCAGATAGCGCGCGAGAGACTCCGGACTGCATATAGGCGAGGAAGAGAGAGAGAGAGAGAGGGAGAGAGAGAGAGGAAGGCAAGGAAGGAGAGAAGATGAAGAGGATGGGGGATGTGCCTCTTGATTAATTTTTTTTCCGCTTTATTTGATTCGGAATCGCGCGTGCGAGCGGCTGACCCAAAGGTGCGCAGGAGTGGGAGGAAGAGAGAGAGCGGGAGAGAGAGAATTGCAGCGGCATAAACAAACAAGTAAGTATAAGGGGATCAAGCGTGCAAGAGGAGGAAGAAATGGATCGGCGCGCAGTGGCTACCGGATGAATTCAATTCGCCGGCCGCGTGCGTTCATTTGAATTATACCTATGCGTACACACGCAGAGAAGATTCGCGAGAGAGAGGGAGAGAGAGCAATACGTGCACGAGCGCAGAATTATTATTGTCCGGGCGCGCTGGGCTTTTCTTTGGCGCGCGGTCAAAAGCATCGCCGCCGCACACTACAGAGTATAAGTCTATACGCGATAGGAAAAGGAGAATGAGCGAGAGAAGAAAAGTGGACCTCGGGGTACCGCGTCTGTCAGACTTTTAATAGTATTGAAATTGCCAGTTATACGCATAATCGAGTTATAACTTTTACCGTGAATAATGAAGGTGGAGATGCGCGCAAGCGCGAAGGGAAGAAGCGAAGGCGAGCCATGTGGAGAGAGGAGAGGAGAGACGAGGAGAGTAAAAATGCGCACGAGAAAGAGCTCATATATATGTACGCACAGCGACGCTCCTCCGCAGAATAGTCGGGGTATAATGAAAATGAAACCCCTAGACTCGTGTGTGTGCGTATTACCCATACATACATACGCACGCGGACTTTTCTCTGTCCTCCTTCGCGTGCGCGCTGCGTTTCGTGTCCATTCGGGATCGTTTTCGTCTCTCCTTCACTCTCATACCTCTGCGCATAGTCTTCTGTCTCCCTCTCTTGTTCTTTCTCATCCTCCTTCTCTCGATCCTCTTTCGCGATCCTTTCTCGCGGGCTTCGTGCGCGCGCCCGGGTTCGAGCTACTGTGGGAAGATATTCCGCCGTATAATAATCATGCGCCGAGCCAGAGCCGTTCGACCTTTAAACTAGTGTATGGGTGTGTCTTTTACGAACGTTTCTTCCTTTTTATCCGCCTCGCACATTCGCTCGTTTGCAAATTTCTCTCTCGGTCCATTATTTTCTTTCGAATACGCGCCGTAAATTAATGCATTCGCGGAAAGCATTTTATTTGCATTACAAATAACTCATTTAGCTTAACATAACTTGATGTTCCATCTGAAAAAATAATATTTTTACATTATAATTATTATAAAAAATATTTTTTTTTAAATAAAATAATTGTTAGTTGGGAAAAAGTTTCAATTCGCTCCAGCTGTAGCAAATAAATATATAATTAATGGATACAACGAGCCGGACTTAACAAAATGTGGCGAATTCTATTCCATATTAAATTCAGTCATGATATATAAGTAAAATATTACTATTAAATTCTCAGAAGATCCTAAAACAAAAGCTCTAAGAATCGCTATAAAGAAATATCAACTTTGTAAAAAAGAGTCTTGTTCTCGAATTAAGCAAGCGAAACTAGAAAAAATTAAATCCAAATTAAAATCAGCATAATACTTTCAGATTGATATTTCGTATATGAGGAAATCCAGAAAAAATTTCAACTTTTCGTGTCCCCAAAACTGGTAAAATTTTTTTTGAAGACACACCTTCCGGACGCGGTTTTTCTTCTTTCTTATGTCACAACATATACAGGGAACATCGTGTATAATTAAAAAAATCTTTGGCTCACATTTTTTTCAAAGGTTGAAAATTTTCAAGAAAATGGCAAAAAAGCACTTTTCTTTAAACCTCATCCATTTAGCCCAGAACCGATCCACTTAAAGTTTCAAAAAATAAATCGGAACTAGAAAGAAAGAGCTTTCATTCCCTTTTTTGAAAATTAAAAAATGTCGATTCCTTCAAAAGTTATAAGGGTTTGAAGTTGAATGTCGAAAAGGCATAAAAATACAAATCGCAGGAATCCGCAGCACCTACTTTGAGAGCATTTTTATGCTTTTTCGACGTTCAACTTCAAACCTTTATAACTTCAGATGGAATAGACATTTTTTAATTTTAAAAAAAGGGAATGAAAGCTCTTTCTTTCTAGTTCCGATTCTTTTTTTTTAACTTTAAATGGATCGGTTCTGGGCTAAATGGCTGAGGTTTAAAGAATAGGGCTTTTTTGCCACTTTATTGAAAAATTTCAACCTTGAAAAAATGTGAGACAAAGACGTTTTTAATTGTACACGATGTCCCCCGTATATATTTTGTGATATAAGAAAAAAGAGAAACCGCGTCCGGAAGGTGTGCCTTCAAAAAAAATTTTAACCGGTTTTGGGCACACGAAAAGTTGAAATTTTTTCTGGATTTTCTCGTATGTAACTTTGATTCTATAAAAAAAGATTTTCTTATAGAAAGTCATTATAAAATTAGACGTATAAAATCAGCAAATTTATAAACGAAGTACTGCATCCTATCTCCTCATTTCTCATTTCTATAAATCACATGTATACCCATACCAGTAGACAAATTCAGACTAACGTCTTTATTTACAGGCGGCTGTCTTCAATATCCATCCTTCACCCACCTTTCTTCCGCTCCTTTCCCTTCCCAGCCTCGCTGATACATTCGCGCCACGCACACACGTCATCCCTCGATCCTCAACATAATTTCCGCGTATGAATTGAAGGGAATGAAAGGAATCTGAATTTTTTGCCGCCGCTCAACTTAAGTCGAGGATGGACGAGAGGCGCACACGCGGACTAGCGAGTGTGCGAGAGACTGACGTCATCGTTAGAGATTATGAAGTGTTGGCAATCCTTCGAGCGTTATTGGATTTCGATGCGCAGGTGAGAGAATTTTATAGAGCATCGTACGTGCTTAACACGGGATGTTTCATTTATACCCTATGTGAATTTTCATCGGAGAAGTGCGATTAGTGGCATCGCGCATCGAATATGTATATTATCATTTTGAAGGATACAAATTTTATCTTTTTTTAGCTTAAACGAAGTAAACTAATTCCACTTAAAAGCATCATCATTAGATGTATACCTTTTTCATCACATTCAGGTTAATTAAGAAAAAGTGTTTTCAATATGTTACCTACAAATAGTATATCCCATATAAAATAAAAAATTAACAAGATATAAGCAATCTGCAAAATGATTAATTTATAAATAGATAAATTGTGGAAAAGAAAACAAAAATTTTGTAATTTTTTTCGATAATTAAAAGCCAAGATTTAAGCTCGTCATCCATCAAACCGTGATTTTGTCATTACAGCCGAGCGAAATAATTAAACATAAATCGCTCGACCTTAATCAATAAAGCAATAAGCGCCTCCGCGCCGGCGTGCGCTTGTATTCCACTTGCCAGGAATTTCAAAACGCGCGCACAAGTCCATAAAAAATGAAGCTGATTTATCTTCTAAAGTGCCCTCGTGCGCGCGAGCGCGAATCTGCCGTGTTTCAATGATACGTCTCGCGGTTCCCAAGGTTGCCGAGCGTATTCCGCGAAAGTGGAATATTATAACGATCTTCTCTTTCGCGAAGGAGAGAGAGAAAAAAAAATAGCCGCTCGGGCACACAGGCTGCAATACAATCGCTTGCTCGCGCGTGCGCCTTTTCGAACGTTACATTTCATAATGCGGGATTCGCATGCAACGCGCGGACGCGGCGCGTAAATAATATCGAAGGCGAGAGAGTGACTAGGCGCTGATGTGCCAGCCGAGAGAGCCCACGGTGAAGGTAGGTACATGTACATATAGGTGCGTTGCAATACTCGCGAGTCGTGTTGAACTTTTTTTCACGCCAGATAATTTAACGGCAGTAAAGAAGAATTAAGTTCCTGTTTAAATATCACATTGACTATTAAACGCAATTTATAGTAAAATATGAGCGAGGAACGGTAAAGAAGTGTTATTTTTTACGAGCCATTGTAAAGCGAGCCCTTTGTAATTACACGTAATTTAAATTAAGACAATAAGGTTGGTTATTATTTGTTTGTGGATATATAATTGTGATAAATCTACGCAACAATGATGGCTACGTGAAAATTCGCTGATTTATTTAACAATCCCCAAATAAATTATACTCATAATAAAGATGTCGCAGCATTTATTATAAATTTAGTCACTCAGCACACAAAATAAGTACACTTTTTAACGTAATTTTAAGTGAATTCGAGATTTAAAAGACTTTCATGAAAAATATACAAATATTAATCATAACGTCGAAGGTAATAAGTAATCATATTTTTTGTATTTTTATCAACGATAACTTATTTAATAAAAACGGATCAAGGAAAATATAAAATTATTTTAAGTTGAATGAAAAAAAAAAAAAAAAAACTGTTTTTGTATGGATAAATTTATTTAATTCTACATTCGTAAGTAACAAATAATATTTGATTTTACGATTTACAAAATTCGATTCTTTTCATATAAATTGAACAAATTATAATATTTAGTAACTTTATAAGTAAATCTATAACAATATTTCATTTAAAACGAACATTATTTTATACATATTTGGTCATTAATATGTATAATAGTTAACGTTGATTAATAAATATGTAATATCAATAAATAATTAAAAGCCGTATTTTTATGCCAAAGAATCTATTGATGGACGCTAATTACATAGAAACTAAGTAATTAATATGTGCATAAAACTCAGCCGTTAATAATTTTGACACTTATGTTCTGTGGACGTAAAATTTAACAAGCCAAATCATTGCGTTATATTATATAATGCAACTTTGATGCGGGCTCATTAGAAAACATACATTACATATTATTTTCTTTAAACATTGCATGGTATTTATTAGGCATACAAGTTCCTTCATAATTGTTACACTTTTATATTCTTCGAATTTTATACATGATTATTACAAATGATTTCCATATGAAATTAAAATAAATAGTTGTCGATCTACGGCCTATAGTTCTAAATCTATAAGGATTCTTCAATCTCAATTTCTTTGTAGCATACCCATTAATATATACTGTAAATTTAAATGAATGTTTAGCATTTAGAATACGCGCGCTAATCACGACCAAGCATTTTCCATTGATCTCCGAGCTAATAAAGCATTCATTAGCGTCTGAATAATTAAAAAAATTGCTTCACCAGATAAAAATCCATGCTTTCGCGGCAAAAACACTTCAGATCATTGTCGATCGAGGAAACCCGATTAATAAACGACACATGCAGAGCCCAGAAAGAGAGAGAGAGGGAGAGAGACACCCGATACACACCATCATCCAATCAATTAAACCACACGCACCTAACGATCACACGCATATTTCCATTCTGAAAGGCGAATGAAAAACACGCAGCAGTAGAGATGCATCGACGATACGTACGCGAGTCGAAGAATCGAATATGCACGCAGCGCGATCGCTCTTTAAAAGGCAAATTACACGCCGCGCGCGCGCATCTCAGCCGCCGCCGCCGTAGCACTCGCGCGAGCGCGCTAAGTGCCTCGCGTAGAAACAAGTCTAATGAAATCGATAAGCGCACGCTCGCGCTTCTCTCTGTGTGCTGATCTCCTCTTTCGTGCGCGCGCGCCTATCTCATGCTCACATCGGCGCGCAGATCTTTATCACCGCGGCGCGGCTCTCCTCGTTTTTTCGCGCACCGCGCGCGGCCGCGAACAATCAGTCCCGCGCGTGCGCCTACCTTAATTACAGCGCGCGTATCCGTACCCTCGATAGGATGGAAAAATGCCCGAGAGAATAGCAGGCAAAGTGTGGCAATATATATACGCAGAGAGGGTTTGTGTATTATAGGTATACAAAGGAACGAAGCAAACGAAAAGGAAGGGAGAGAGCGTGTCCAGCAGCAGCGGCGTTACGTAAACGCGCGCAGCGGCGACTCTTCCGCGCATCCTGGCGAGCTCGCGTTTTTCCCCGCCTCCGCACGCGGCGGTAGCCTTTTTTCGCGCACCGTCGGACAAACGGAGACAATTAACATTTTATAATGGCGAGACAGCTAAGGAGATACAGAGATGCACGTCTCTCCCTCTCTATGTACACATATATATAGACACACGCATATAACGTGCACATAGAGAGACGCCCGTCCATCTCGTGCCGGAGAGCAATTACCGATAGGCTCGCGCTCTCGTCTTACGTATGCAGGCAATCTCGCGGCATTTGCGCAATTATTGGAACACCGAGACTCGCTCGAGAGCCAGCTCGTTCCGTAATAAATAGTCGCGCGCATGTGTGCGCCCCGTGTGAGGTGTTGGTTCAAGATCATCCGGTGATACAGGATCGCGCGCATCTTCGCGTTATGTATGCGCGAATATCGTCGTCGTCGGCTGCTGCTGCTGCTGCGTTTCGTCATTCAAATGCGATGCGAGAGCATCAGCAGCGTGCGCACCTCGGCTATTTACGGGCCTTTCCTAAGACACACACATACACACACATATACGCAGGTAGTCTGCTTTATGTAACGTGTGCGCGCAAATATCATCTTCTGTAGCAGTGGCGTGCAGCATCCACAAGCAACCTGTACCGCGGCAGACGATATATCCTTTCTGCTTTGTGCTGCGTCGTAACACTAATGATGTATATGGAAAGGAGATTGGAGTAGGCTGGCTCGCGTTTTTCAGCACTATACGCGTGACTTTTTTTTCCTATATTATACGCGTCGATAAACTAATTTGGTCGGTTGGTATTTACGAGGCGTTCGTACCTGATTGCGGCTTTTTAGCTCGCTGCCAAAGGTCTAGGAAAAAACAGTGTAATCTTCGGTACATAAGTTCCAAGAATGGACGTACATGTATGTGTATGTAAGCCGTTGAAAAGGTGTTTTTTGGACTCATTAATCGGTATATGAATGCGTAAATGTTTTTGTCTTTTGTATTTTCAGTTCAAAAAAGCTTCTAGATTTATTAGGCAGCTATATCTGTATCATCATTAGCAGAGGATATCATTGCTACCTTAACTAAACCACATATTGCTTGTGTAATTAAGGCCAAAAGATGTCTGAATGCATTATACCAAGACGAATACAGTTCACGGCCTGGTATTATACTTGTGGCAACGCAAAAACAGTTTGATAACAAATGACTGCGTTATTAGTTTCGAGAAAAATTATATCGGGGCAAAAAATTCGAGGATAGTTAAACATACTACGTTAAATATACATAACGAATATACTACAAGTAGACTTTTAACAATCTAATTTGCAGACGTGCTATTATGTAAGTTAAGATGTTATACGTAGAAATAGTATTTTAAAGCATTAACATATAACTATATGCAATAATTTAAATTATTATTAAAACTATTAATGCAATAACGTAAGTATAAATAAAAAACTTTTAAGTTCGATATCTTTTAAAATGTATATAGATCATTGAAGTTTCTAAAACTTTCGTCACACTAAATTACCATTCATCATCATCTTTCAATAAATCAGACACGTCAATTTTTCATAGAGCCGGCAAAGCTGAAAATAAAAAGCAGAAAGTGCAAAACATCTTTGAGAACATATTTTTTTCTCTGTGGGAAAAAAAATCCACTCGACACTTTGACGAATTCATCTCATACACCAATTTCATCAGCGGCGCATAATCATAGAAATTATTTAAATGCAGATGCGCATTATTATTGGATTAGCGATAGCGTTAATTTATGCAAAGCTGCGCGTTCGAGCAAACTCGTGTACTCGTTTCTCATTGCGTGAAATTAGAGGCTGCATACGGCGCTTTCGCATGTAAGTGTACAAGCTTGGCTAAGGATAGCGTCTTTTCGAAGGTGAGGATGATGGCGTGCAACTAAGCGGAGCGCAACAAGGACGTTCTGTAGTGGCGAACGGGATTGAGTTTTTATTGAATGACGGATGAGTCAGAGTCTGCGATCGCAGCAACGTCGAGTTTCGAGATTTTTTTTCATTTTGCACCTTTCGCGGATGTTGATTTAATTCGAGAGCGTCGTGACGACCGCCTCGAAAGCGTTTTTTTCTGTAACCGCTCGATCACAACTTTCATTCTCCCTTTTTTTTAATGCGAATAAATGTAGAATCTTGCGCGTCTCATTTCAGCGAGTTTACGTATGTTTCAATTTTGTTCGAGAAAATGTTGCGGCTATTAACAACTCGCTCCGCGCTAATGGCTTGCCAGGCGAGAAATCCGTGAACGCGAAGAACCACAATTAATTGTAACGTTGACGTGTTACCAGACAATTGATCATTATTGTGGAGAAAAATCCGTGTTTACGAGGCAGCTTAATTTTGTCGATGATGTGATTTACATTCAGACATGATTGGAGTACTTTATGACGTACACTCCGTAATGATTATTCATAACAGAACGAATACTGCTTTGTCGATTAACATCGTTCCTTTTTACGTTTTAATTGTAAGTTGTCGCTAATTAAACATTCAATTGCTCATTTTAATTTTTCCACAGAAATATAATGAGCTAATTAAGTCACAGAGGTAATCAATAGTTGGTTGGTAAAAAACGTCACGATGAAAACCAATAGTGTAAATGGTCCTTTAAATTTTGAAACACTTGCTACTGTCCATCCGATGTCTCGGCTAATATATTTAGTCTTGGAAACACTAAATAGGGTAATTGACAACCCAACAATATATCTAGTTTCCGAAGCACTAAATAGGATAACTGACAACCCAAGCAACGCCAGCTTTATAGATCCATATATTTGTCCCTACTTTCCCCAAATGGGTGATTATCACAACTAACCACATCGATGAATTGCACAATGATTATCGATAACTTCTCAGAACTATAGACCCGGACTACTCGGGCAGGTATTTGCAGAGCTGGACTACCCTTAATTAGTCAGCAAGACACGCAGGTCAAGCGAGTTGCGGGCCTCGAGTGTGCCCCTTTGTTGTATAGTTCAGCATAAGGGGCTGGGCAACTGACCCTCTTCCGGTAAATTAGAATAACATTGGTCCGAAGCTCCCGTAGCGTTATGTCGTTCAGGTGGCCCGAAAGCAAGGCACTGGCCGATAGAGTCGCCGCGTGATGATTTACAGTCTCACCGCGTGCTAATAACAATTTTGAGACACTTTGGCAGGAAAACCACAAATCGTGCACAACATGCGCGGTTCACACGGGCCGGGAAAAAGGGAGAGACAGAGCTGCGCAAGCCAGAGAGGGCACGCGCGCGTGGAGAGAATGGGAGAAGAAAAGAGACGGCGAAAGAAGGCGTACGGAGCCGTGCCATAAATTAAAGTGAGTGCGCTCACACGAGACCACCCACAATATCGAAGCGCGGGCGCGTGCACCAGAGCGAGAGAGAAGTAGGGAAAAGCAAAGTTTAAGCTCTCTGATGGCTACGGCAGGGAAAGGGTTACAGGCGAGGCTAAATGGAGTAGTTCACGGGGCGGGCGGGGCAGCTCCCCTGAGAGAAAGAGACTCGCTAAGCGGATTTCGCGGAACTTTAAAGGGAAAATCCTGCGGACCGACGGCGCGCAGGCCAATTTTTCGCGCGAGCGAACTGCCGCATCATCATAAGCGACGTGTCGGTGCGCGGGTGTAGTCGTGTGTGCCGAGGATATAATAATGTTCACGATTACAGGATGATTACGCGTTTCGATTATACCGGCTTGAGGGAATTTTATGCAAATTAAAAGTTAATTACGACAGATTACGGCCGAGTAACGCCCTTTTTCGTTGCGGCTGCGGGACGATTTGTTACACTGTAGTATCGTGAAGAAAGAGATGTTATGGTGCGGCCAGCGTGGAAAAATTAATTTCGGTCTTGGATCACGCGCGTACTGATCAATTACCTTCGGTTTATATTTCAATTAAAAATCGCCATATTAACTTGATATCTAAAAAGAAATAAAAATATGAAGAATATTTTTTTTACTTGTACAATACATTGTGAAATAACAGATAATATTTTATAACAAATTATAAATGGTATTGTTATAATTTTTATACGCAGCCGACGAGGGGATTAATGGATTGGATTATGATATTTTTGTTAGGCTCACTTGTAAAACCGACCTCGGGTTACTTATTTCGAGCGGTACTACCCCCGGTAAGATAATAATACAGTAAAAAAAAATAAAAAATATTAAAAAAAAAATGTACTCATATATTAATATAAATTAATAAACTAAAAAGCAACAAATAATAGCACTCGACTGGGTAAAATAAAACACAGTATACAAGGATAATGAAATAATAAAGTAACTACATAATAATAAGCAATGACTAATCCCCAAGATAAGTACGCACGCAAAAAGGAACGCACATCATTTAGGAGATTATCCCATAGATTTGTACTGATTACAAAAGATCTCAGCATAGCAGCAAATTCAAGTCTGTGGAATTTCGAGATCATACTCTGTGAGCGAAGAAGGCGAAAGATTATTAGACGAACTTACTAAGGTCTACTTAAAAACACTTAAAACAAAAATCGCATAATGTAGTCTGATGACTTTCCTACGAATAAAAAGAACATCCGAAGAAGAAGAAAAACAACGTGAGAAAAGAACGAATAAATACTTAAAGGCGAAACGGAAGCCAAGTACTTAAAAAGCCATAGTCACGTAAATGCTTCTACAATGCTCACGTGCCATACGTACGCGCGCATTTCGAGTGAAACCTGATTTACTCATTCATCAAGCGCATATACGGCTAAAATATAAACTGGCCAGGCATCATTTGACATTTTAGAAAGAGATCACGTACGCGACTTTCAGAGAAAGAATATAATAAAAAAGAGAAAGAATACACTTTTTATCAGCCCGCAGATAGAATTTTTATTTAATCAAAAGAATAAATTAAAGCTTTATCGTATTAAATTGCGACGGCGTTTAACCATTAGTCACGGGTAATAATAAAAATTATCATTCACTGCTCTCTGAAGAATTCCGAGATGCAAGACAACTTTTACCGCGAGCATCATAATTTTATCATTCGAACGAGTGAGCATTTATTATCGCCATGAATCTTGGAGTAATTTTTGTGGGAAATTCCGGACCTCGCGTAGGTAAATATTTGTATGTCTCGCTACCGTACACTCTCATATTACATATATCGATGATTCCCAACGAGCCACTTATTCACACGGTGAACCGCAGCAACACCCACAATGCCATTGAATCTAATCCAGAAGAAAGATAAAGCTCAATGCGATCAATAAAAATATTATGAACCATTCCCGCAGGATGAACCCAGTAGTACCGGGAACGCGCGCTTAGCCTATACACTCTCGCTTTATGTCGAAAACCTCGAGAGCGCGCGCGGACAAAGGAATATTCGTTCCTCCCCGATAGTTTATATGAAAAATGTTATAAATTACCGAACTACCGTTCGAGGGCGTCCCTATATATCGCTGCGTAGCGCGCGTCCACAAAAAGATCGATTCTACGGTATATAGACGAGACAGAGAGAGAGATATGTGCCGCCAGCCGAGTTCCCCGAAGCGCGCTCTCGAGCGCCTCTCCTATACTTGGCTTCGTCGATTCTTAAATACACAAAGGACACTTTTTTCTTCGTCCACTCGCGCCGCACGCGCATACACAGAGACATATACATATATATTGCTCTTCTATACACCGCGCGAGAATGTGACCTAAGATAACACGCATCGGGGGATTATGAATCGAGTATTTTTTATTTTCTTATATAAATCAGCTCTGGATTTCGAAAGCGACGGCGGCCGACGCGTTTCGGGAGCGCTACTACCCGCCTGCTCTTCTTATAATATGCACGCTCGAGCGAGATAATATTGTGACCGCGCGGCGTCGGCAAATCAGCTTAGCGCCGGATCGCTACCGAAACGGAGCTCCCGAATCCACTTAGGACAGAGCGCACGGCGAACGCTCCAAAGTGTTTAGGATTACGAGATTTTCAGGTGTTCTGTTTTGGATGTACCGAATTAACTTGTGATTTTAAGGTTATTAGGGGGGTCTTATGCCGCGCAAATGCCTTGCCTTCAGCATTAACTTGTATTAATTCGAGGCAGAGATTTACAAAGAGTCGAGAAGCCAAAACGCCCAAGAAAGGATCATCGCATCTTCTTTGAATTTTCGAAACTGACTCATTATGAATTATGATACTGTATTTAAAAATATCGTTAAGGTAGCCTGGTGGAAATCGATTCCATTTATTAGTGTTTAGCCAATAATTGTCCAAAACTAGACATTTTTTTTAGTCATCCATCGATGAAACGATTTTTCAGATCATATTCACCATTAATAGACAAAATAATAGAATAATTTTTTTCACAAATTTACATTAGCTTATTTATAAGTATTTAAAAGATATTAAAGTTGGCCAGTTTTTTAGTTAGGAAATGGCTAATAAGAGGCTTGCTATTATGACGAAGAGTGAGAGAGACAGAATAAAACGGAAAAATCATTGTCTTTGTTTGGATCTCCTAAAACAGTACTGTAAACAAATTAAACACCAATAATTCGTGTTTACATTTTGGTTCGCTATTTTTGTTTTTAATATTTGGTTTTAAATACATGATCAAATAATTACAGAGAAAATTTAAATAGAGAATATGACCGAAAAAATCGTTTCATCACTATCTACAAATTAGCTTTTTTACTAGCTATTTTTTAACTACCTGGCTATTTTCGATAGAGACAATTTCTACCAGGGTACATTTTTTTCAAATAGCAAATTAAAAACAGTGAAATACGCCAGTATAAGATATATTTTTTTCAACATTTTTTTTTCTTTTTATGCGCTTTATCTGTAACATATTAGTCGTGCCAAATACTTTTTAAAATACTTCGAAACAAAGAAACAAAACGAAGCCAAGAAATACATCCTTTAAATCCGGTTATGAAGCGCGAGATAACATTAGGAGCGAGCCAGCGGCTTGATTAATTTGAATGTATATGCGCGCGTCGGTGTATTATTCTCTTCACGAAACTCATCTTATCCTTATTAGCGGCCAAGACACATGACGCTTCATTAACATATTAACCTTCATAATTACAATCTACCTGTCGGCAGCGCGCAAGAAACTTGATGTATCGTCAGATAATAAAGTCGTAATCTAATTTTCATGCGGCCGTACACGTTTAGTCCTTTTACAACAATATTTATTTCTTAATCTCCATTGCCCGAGCACACGCACACCGCACACGCCATATTTATCTGCGTCAAATCTACAAATCTCCGCACGAAAACAATTTAGTTTTTTCAACGCGCGCACCAGCTGCATTCATTCTTTCATCCCAAAGAAAAATCATCAATTTCACGCCTCTTTGTTTCGAATACTCGCGCTCGAGCACAAAATGATTTCAGCCCGCGCGCGCTCAATGTTTCCCAGTAATTTTAATAAAGTCGCGCGTTTCTCACGTACATGTAAATTAAACGATAATTGGAAAGCATTCGTCCGAAAAGACGAGGCGACTTGTGATGCGTTGTTCCGGCGAAGGAGCGACCGTTTCGAAAGCTCGCCTCTCGTGCGCGCAGAAATCAATAGGAGCGGCACGAAATAAAAAGACAATCGGGCAAAAGCTTATTATACGCGGGAATACCCGCAATATCCGCGCGAAAGATTTACGCGGGACTCTCGAGAAGTGCGCGCTCGCGAGAGAAGCAATACTCGCGGCGGCGAGTGCGAAAGAAATCTCATAACAATCAGCGAGAACGCATTAAACGCTCGGCTCGTCTCGTCGCGCCGTCGGCAGGCCAACCATGTATCTCACTCATTATCAGTACTTCGGAGAAAATTGTAGATAATTCTAAAATGAAGTCCGGCCATGCGCTTGCAGAGTCAGCGGTAGGAAGGCGAGCATATATACACGCTCGGGGTCCTACCACACGCCGTAACGAGTGAAAAGACGCTTGCGCGTCTCTGCTGCGAGCGCGCGAGTCCCATCACTATATTTCTTCCGCTGCCTTTCAACCTTTGCTTTACCCCGAAGGGAGAGCGAGAGAAGTGTCATTTCCATCATTGTATGTTATGTGACATGCGTGATGAGTGAAGAGCCGTGGCTTTTTCTTTGGATACGCGTATACGCACAATGTAAGCTGCAGTGCTCGCGCCTTCTAACGGGAGAGGCCCACCGCCGCCGCTGTGAAAAGCCGGACATCGCGCGGATGAACAAGCGCAAAATAATCATGATACAATTTGCGCGAGAGGCGCACGGTTGTGTGAGAGAGTCCTTCGCCTGATATGAGCGCGCACGCAGCCGAGGCTCGATCGTGAGCGTAAATATAAAGAGCGATTCTAATGCGGATCCTCGGCTCAATCGGTCAATTAAAATGATTGCACAAAGCGCTCGTACATGCCGCTGCGGAACAGACGCCAACGCTGATGTGCTCGCACATAGGTCGTCTTTCTAGTGTTATAAATATATGTAAAATGATGGTAAAAATGGCTATTTCAGGGTCGTAAGGGCCTCAGTGCTGGGAGTTTAATAATAATTTATCGATTTGCAATTTTTTAAGCTATTGACAATTCATTGTGTTATACGTATAGTCACGATTATTAGAAATTACTATAAAAGCTAATATGATAGCTTTGCCTAGATTTCGATGAAATTCTTGATGCAAAGGCTTTCCAATTACGTCGAAATCGTGTTAGAAGAGTATTTATCGGGTAAACAATACTAATTGCAGTATAATGGTTTATATTCATCCTTAGACACTTTTCTTAAAACCACTATAGTAAGCGTTACTTTATAATATTGTACACAGCTGCTACAGGAAGAAACATTTTTCAAGGCAACGAGTATTCTCTGTAAATATTTTTTGCAATTATAAACTAAATTGAAATAGTTTATCATTTTATTTTTAGATTTATTGTCTATTTGAGTAAATAATCTTTTTTTTCCAAGACCAATTTTTTAGAATCACAAAGTGCAAATTATATCGCTTGTTTTTGACTTGATAAATGGCAGTTGCGAGGTACCGTCGGAAAACGTGTGTGAAATTTGCTCGATCCATATATACAGTTTAGCATTGTCGTGACGCGGCCGTGTTAAATCATATGAATCAAGCGTTCTCGCCAACCCCTAATTTCCTTGTAACTTAATATCGTTAATTTTAAAGTCATTTTAAGCTTGAAATACTAGTGTTTTATGTTTCAGTCATCACGGAAAGTAAATATGTAACAAAATATCATAAACATAGACGTAACATTTTTGTATCTGCAGTTATTTAAATATAAAAAAAAATTTAATTTCTTTCTTTTATATAACATATAAATTATTATGCATATTGTAACACCGACTGGTGATAAACAAAACCTATGAAATATTTCACGATGCAAAAGAATTAATCAGGTCTGTTGTGCCATAATGAGACATTTAGCAACGTTTCGCACTACTGTGCGCGCAGCTCCATTCTGAAATATGTGCTATGCAAATGTGCGCTCTTACATTTCGGATTCATAAATTCTATCGCCATTGAATACGAAAATGATCCCCAAAGAGAGTAACCAAAAACGATGCATCTATTATGCTATTATAATCCGAGATTTATTATATGTATGGATAAATTACAAAATGTTTTCTAACAATGTCACGATGATCAATCATCGCACAAAGGGAAGGCCTCTATAACTTTTTTAATTCGACGATATAACGAATTAAAAACATTTTATGGAGTTGATCCTATTCATAAAGTTAACGAGTTTTTCATGCACTCGAGCGCAGCTACGGAACTTTTTATTTATACAAAAGCCCTCAATTTTACGTCGAACGGAATGCTCGTATAGAGATCGTCCAGCAGCAGCAGGTCGTTCACACGCGTTTCACGAAAAGTTCAACTACAAAAAAAAGCGGAGAATAATCAATATTTATCGACGTCTCTTTGCTCTCATTGTTAGCCTAAGTGCAGCGGACAAAAAAAGGCAAAAAGGCCAGAAGCACTCCGTCGCGGACCGCGAGACACCGACGACCAAGAAGAAGAAATCCACGTGTTTTCGTGATTTCCTGTCGAACAATCGCGGCCTGAAAAAAAGGCTTCTGAAGAGGATGCGCCACCGTACGTGTCAAAGCACGCCACTCGAGAGCCTAACCCACACCCGTATGTGTATACACAGAGGAGACGGCCGCGGAGAAAGACACAATGGGTCGCGTATAAAAAAAATAAATGTAACGCAGTCTCGAGAGTTGGGAAAGCAGCGTGGAGAATAATAAAGAGTAGGTGCCAGGTGCCCCTAAGGCTCGCTCTCGCGTGCACCGCGTGTGTGTGCGACTCTCCTCGCGCACATACAAAAAGAAAAGCAGCGCTCGCTCGCTCGCGCGCGCGCGCATCTCTAAAAGCAGTTTCATTAGATAGGCCGAGAGCGAGCGCGCAGGAGAGAACGTGACAAATGATAGGCTGTCCGAGGCTGAATGCTCGCAAGCGCCCCCTGTTGCTGCCGCTCGTTTATTTGCGGTCACACATTGTCAAGCTGTATGTGTGTGTATGTGCATGCAGAGCCACTGCATATCCACACCACTGGGATTCTCTCGGCGGCCCCGTTAGCCATCTAGGAAATTCGTCATGGATTCTTCGGGGGATGTTTTGACGACCAGTTGACGAGCGCCTCGTAGTCGTCGTCACGGGGATATAGCTGCGTGTTCTCTCCCCCTGGTGCGTCATTTTTGACTGAGAGAACGCGCGTGTGACTTACCTTTGGGGACGAGCGCCACGCGCGCGTGCGCGCGCATTGTTATAACGGACACGTGAGCCACTCGATGAGACACCTCGTGTACTTATACGACTCCCGAGTCTGGTAATTTTAACGGATCCGGTAGATGAAGGGGCTCGTAATATTCATACGCCACGTTTCTGCTTCTTGCGCCGTACTACAGCGTATTACTGTACCGTTCATACTACTGGTATAAGTGACATTTTTCCGCGAGCTGAGAGTATTAGGCGATCTCATATTAGTTGTACTCGCATGAGGTACTTACGTCAAGACTACACTTATTCGTCCTTCATCATTCTTTTTTAATCGTTATTGACAGATGTTGGTAATGATTTTGTTTTACGATTTCAGTTCGTAAAATCAATTGTTTAATAACATAATTTGAAACATTTTTATTTATAGCCACTAATCAATGCCGGATAAAGCTGTTATTCTCACACCGAATGCACAACTTGTTTCCAAAATCAACATGAGATATTCAATTAACCTTCATACATATTTTCACGCGCCGAGAAGTGAGAAATCTTATATTTCCACCAATTTCCCATGGCGTTCTCATTATAACCGATACATCACGCTCAAATTCTGTTAGTTTGTAACAAAATATTTCCTCTCGGCGTCACCGCTTCTCTAGGGTTCGCGTGGAAAAAATATTACAAAAATATCCAGTAAATCAAACACTTTGTTAAAGGAAAACAGTTACGCCTCGCGCTCCTCTCACCTGGGAGGACAATAATTAATATCCTCTCGCCTGCTCCGTGAGTCATTAAACATGTAAAATGATACATTAAAATTTTTCGTATTCCTTAATAGAATTGCACTAAACGAGGGACACACACACACACACACACACACACACACACACACACACACACACACACACACACACACACACACACACACACACACACACACACACACACACACACATGCGATCCCAGCACGCGCTGAGGGAGAAAGCGAGAAAGAAAACGAGCACGAGGAGGCGACGACGAAGAAGTCGAGAAGGAGAGATGCACAAGTAAAAAGAGAGAGGGAGAGTGAACGGGGTGAGGGAAAAAGTGTGGCACATCGATTTGGCCGATGGGATCGAGGAGTTAGTTTCGCGGATAATGTTTCTTTACCCTTCCGAGTCCCTCTCTCTTTCTCTCGATCTCTGTCTCTCTCTCTCGCTCCTTCTCCTTCTCTCTCCACGCAGTCGAGTCGGGGAACCCGCAGTTTCGCCCTCCCCTGCGCTCGGCGTACACATATATTTTACGGCCTTTTCTTCGCCTGACAATTCTTTAGCTGCGAATTATGCTCGCCTCGCGCGCGCTACGTATATACACACACACACACACGCTCACGCATACCTTGTTTTTAACATATCTCTAATGGAGGAATTGTTAGGACTCCCTCTCTCGATCTTTTTCTCTAGTGATCGGTGGACGCATCGCGGGGATTAATGCCTGATAAATCACAACGAAAGCGCGTGTGCTGCTGCGCGCCTTCCTTTTATTCGACTATCGCGCGCAAGCGTCGCAAGCTGCGAATCTCCTGTATAGCGCGCGCCTCTTTCCGTCTCTCATAACTGAATATTAGCGCGCGGGATTTATGAGGAGTCTCGGGAGCGGTGATTTGTTAATTAAAATTATTCACCCCGAGCGCGTGAATCGATGCAGCACGTAGTACGCAAGTCGCAATATGGGCAAGGTTTTTTTAATGTATATAATACTCGTTTGGATTATCAACAGTATGGATGCAATAATTTTATGTCTCGTATAGAGTCGATTGTATTCTCGCTTGTGAAATATAACAATTATCAAACGGCGAAGAGTTGCATGCAAATATAATCGTCGGGTGTATTATGTTTCGGAGGATGCACACAGACACACACACCGGCTTTACGTAAACGCGCGCGCGCGCGTACACAACAAAATATAGTTACTGTTACTCGTTGAGGAAACGACGATTGTGAAATGAAGCGGCGAACAAATGACTATGATTAAAAGCCAACAAGGTGCTTTTTTTAACAGACTCGCCTACGTGAAAAAGTGTGTTTTTAATGAAAAACGGAGTACATACACGCGTTTAGAGCGTGTCGCCGGGGAAAAAATATCCTCATCGCTTTAAAATTGTAGACTCGTCGTCGTCGTAATAAATCGGCGCCGCTTTTTCTAGCAGTAGTGCGCGCTTAAAAATCCATTTTTTCTCTCTCTCTCTCTCTCTCTCTATGTTGAAAACGTTCCGAGAAACATTGAACCATCAATTTCGAATGTTATATGCATTTAGTACCCGTCGTTAAATGCTCCGGTCACGGATCTCTCTTTCTCCCCCTCTCCCTCTACCGTCGACGCGCGTCGGCCTGAGAGCGTCAAAGCGCGAGCGAGTCGAGAGAAAAGTTCACAGATACTTCGATTATATTCCGGCGGCGCTGCTAAAAGGGAGGAGACGAGTCGTTGTCCAATTGAGCGGAAAGCCAAAAAGTGCGCTCCAGCTGTCCCCGTATCCCTTTAACTGAAGCGAGAAGAGATAAAGAACGGAAAAGAGGGGAGAGAATGATATGTGCGTATGAGAGAGGCGATGGTAATGGCACTCCCCCAATATTGTGACTACCATGTCGACAGAAGAACTTTAGTCATTCAACATGCTCGTCGGGCCGGAACGCCATTTATTATTCTCCGGCGCGAACAGCGCCACAGATTTATTGAGCGACGTGTTGCCCGAGTCTCAATGTCGCGCAACCCCGCGCACGCACATCGCGCGAGAGTGGATATTTGTGGCTTTTGAGGTTTTGTTAGCTCTTTGAGCGGAAATCAATGGGCGCTCGAGGACCTGGGCGGTCCCAACATGCCACGCGATTCAATTCGATGTCGGAAAAACGGCCCCGACATTATTGGTCACGCTACTTGAGAAACGAGAATAGACTGCGGCTCACACTCGATTATCGACAATGAAGCACGCATTTTTTCCCCGGCCTGCGGTAGTTTATTCTGTATCTCTGGCAGATCGCGAATGATTGATATCGATTACGTATGTATATGCCTCTGCATTTGTGCAATATGTGCGGGGCAATCGACAAAGGACACACACATACACTTTCCGAGAATGGGAAAATGCGTGCGTTATAAGTAAGGCCTTTCATTGCTGAGCGCGTGCTCCCGGTGGGCTGTTTTTCTATTTCGAGTGTGCTGTTGAGCGAGAAAAATTTATCTGATAATCTGTGGCGCGAGCGGCTTTGTATGGGTTTAAGGGGATTTTTCGGATTGTTGAGTGTGAGGTTTGTAAGATGATGACGGTTTGCGGGTATATAGTGAGACGACCGATTGGTATTCGTCGCGTGGACGCGACAGTTCCGCAGTGCGTCCCTCGTTTCCGGTGTTCTGTGTGTGTGTGTGTGTATAAACGGGTTTCGACGGTAGATCTTAGATTCGGAAGATCGTGCGGAGTGATAAACTGTCGTGTTTCATAAAATCAAGACATCTACAAATTACAGATTGTGGTTTTTTTGTTACGAATTCTAATGTAATCGATGTAAAAAAATATAAATAACTTTGTTGTAAAATGTTAATATCTTTATTATCCGGTATACATTACTAATGCGTAAATAATGTCTGGATAGTTTTTTCGTCGACATTTTATTACCTTTTAAGTTCACTTTACCATTTTTGAGCATAATAATTCATTAAGGGGAAACGTGTTATTTTGCTTATGAAAGTTTCTATTTTTACAATGAGTGAAGAGCTTTAAGAGCGACAAAGAAGTTTGACGAAGAATAAAGCTTACGACTCGGCCATTTTACTACTGCTAAGCAAACCCATAAAACCTTTTCATCGAGCATTAAAGTAGGTACACACAACACAAACCATGCGCGCGCGCGCGCGCGGGCACACACGGAGATAAAGCGTTTATTGGCGAGGACGGAGAGATATTATCGCGGGCTCTCTTCGACGCGCAACACTGCCGATCCTAAGCGGCGTATATGATTATGGCGAAAAATACGTTTTGTCACAGTGAACGCGCGCGTCTGGAATTTTCGAGTGCGCTTTTTTTCTTTTTGAAAGCACGTGCGAGAGTGAGCGCGCGTTCGGCGATTTTCATCTGAAATTAAAAGCAAATATCAATATTTCTGCGTAGCGTGACAAACGGAGTGAGAAACGACGTTTTGAAACGGCCGAGGATTCCGACAATGGGGCAATTCCGGCAAAACAAATTAAGTCCGAGCCTTGTACTCTCCGAGCGAACGTCCGATTGAAAGGGAGAAAGGAAGAAAGAGGGAGAGAGACGGAGAGGTCCGGCCATCTATCAGCGCGATTGAACAGCGCGCTCTCTTAGCGAGTCGGGGGCGCGCGCAGAAAGTGCATCCAAAACGCATCTAATTTAACGCATCTCATAACACTTAAGTCGTCCATAAATTCAGCCGGTAACGAATTTAACGTCATCTCCTCCGCTCTCTCGCGCAATACCCTCTCTCCCTCTTTCCCTCTCTTCTAAGGCACTCGTCGTCGCCCCGCGAGAAATGCGCAAAAAATGAAGCTTTTATTTTAATGTGGCTGCGCGCATGCGTTTCGGTGATTTAGCGCGGAGCGTGACCCCGAAGGGTCGCGGCCCTTTGGCGGCGGTGGTACAATTTTTCAAGCGCGCGCGACTGGCTGACCCCGAGCATGCCTGCGCGAATTCCGCGCATGACGAGGAGAGAACTGCGCACTCTCGCCTCAGCCCTTTCTTAATTTACGTCCCGCTAAAGACGTCGCTCGAGCGCATTCCAAATAAACTACAGCGTTTTGGCTTTGAATTACACGAGCCGTAACGAAAAGGATTCTTTTTTGCAAATGAAGAAAGGCTCGCAGTCTCTTTTTGCCGGGACGCGCGCGTATAGTCTAAGTTATTGGAGCAGAGCACTCTCGAATGCTCGAGCCGCGTGGGACCGATAATTTAGGCTTCGTTCTTTCCATTCAATTACTTTTGGGGTAAGCATTGGAATAAATACATCTTATTAAACTATGTATACGCTTGCGTGAGCGTCTATTAATTGCATTATATTACAAGCCATTTTTATTAACAGTCCTAATGTATGAAGATAAATTTTGATTTTCAGCTATTGACTCATTGACTCATACATTTAAAAAAAAAATTAATTATATGTTTCACAGGAGTTTTGTATTTTGAAGCTATATTGAAGAAAATTAAAATCGGAATCGGTTTGCCAATTCTCAAAACATTCATTATATCCATAATCGCATGTACGTAAAATTTTTATAACAATAGTAAATTTTAGCACGAAAAAACGTCTTTAAATACATTTTTTAGCATTTTTAGCTGAATCTACTATCACTAGTTTTTCATAACTAACTCGAATCAACACTCACAAGGAGAGTGCACTAGAAGAGACATTATTTTTTTTTTTTTTAAGGAAATATATATTACATATTTGATATTAGATTGCATATACCTCACAAAAAGAGCCTATGAGATGGAATTGGTATTAGTGAGCTTCATTTTTTCCAGAAATAGACTCTCGAAGACCCGCTAAAATCCGTTCTAAAATACTTTTTACTATTTTTTAATGTAAATATTTGCAGCATTATTATGAAAAGTTAAGGTAGCATTTCTCCATTATAAAATAGCTGATCTCTACATATATGATGAGGAAGAGGGATGAACAAAAATCTACTCGATCAGTCGCAATCAAATTTTTAAGCATGCTTCTTGACTCAACTGACAAGGAAACTCCCGCAACCCGACCTCACCGATTTTAATAATATTTTAATATGTTGTAGTTCATGAAAAAACAAGAGATACGTGTTTTTTTTTACCGGCGGAAAAACGCTTTGAGGGGGTGGAAACTACCCTTAAATGTCACCCCAAAAATGGATTTTTCAATATATTTCAGGTGCTAATTGATATTTCTCAATGAAACAAATTTCATTTCATTTCTCATGTAAAGATGCAACTAACACACATAGTTCCGATCATGAGGGTTGAAACCCCTATTTTCTTTATTGAAAAATCTAAATTTTCCATGCCTATTTTCATGAAAAACAAATTCAAAATGGGCTTAAAAATATTAAAAAAAAAAAAAAATTTTCGTTGATAGAATACAAAAATGAATTTGACATGTCCGAACTATTTTTTTAAACCACCCTCAAAATGGTAAAATCACCCCCCAAAGAAGATTTTCCAATATACTTCAGGTTTTACTTGATAATTTTCTACGAAAAAAATTTCATTTCAATTCTCATATAAATACACGACTAACCCAAGCAGTTCGGACCGTAAGGGTTGCAACCCCTATTTTTTCAATGAAAAATCTCATTCCTATGCCTATTTATGTGGAAAAAATTCAAAATGAGCTATAAAAAAATTGCAAAAAATATTTTCGTCAATGAAATACAAACATAATGTGTTTGAAATTATCTTTCAAACCACCCTCAAAATGGAAAACTACTCCTTTAAAAAGGTTTTTCAATATACTTCAGGTTCTAATTGATAATTTACTATAAAATGAATTGCGTATTGCTTCTAATGTAAATATACAACTTACTTATGTAGTTCTGACCATAAGGGTAGCAGCCCCTATTTTTTCCACTGAAAAATCTACCCTTTTTCGGTATTTTTTTGTAAGAAAAAAATTCAAAATCAGCTGAAAAATAGAAAAGATATTTTCGTCAATTGAATACAAAAATAAAGTTGACGTGCTCTAATTATTTTTCAAACCACCCTTCAAATGGAAAAATCAGCCCCGCACAAAGGGTTCGCGATATACTTCAGGTGCTAATTATCCCCCCCGATTTTACACAGAATTTTACCCTTTCTCGTGTATATTATTGTGAAAAAGAATCAAAATTAATAAAAAATAATTGGAAAGTTATTTCCGTTGATTTAATACAATAATAAATTAATCTCTGAGGCGATTTTTTAAAATCACCTTGAAACAGAAAAATCAACCCATAATAAATAAAAGTTCTTTGGTATTCTTCACGATGTAATTCGGAGGTTGATCTCGGAAAATATTTATGTATTTCAAAACACACTCAATTTTCAATAGAACTGATTTGATATTTTGTGAATTTCAATTAAAATAAAAAAATTCTGTAAAATCTCAATGATATTATTTTTAAGTATATTGTAACAGTAATGTACTTATCATATAAGGCATTGTAAGACAATTTACTTGCAATTACAAAAAATGAAAAAAATCAGGTTTTATTTACTGTATATATTGCTTACAATAATTATATTATTCGTAAAAGTGCTTGAAACATAATGATTTCTTACACCAACCGCAACGTATAATAGCTATATTTCTGCACCCTTCTATTTCACAATGCGTATTGCAGGAATCTCTTTCTGCTGTCAAAATAGGGGCTGCTACCCTTATGGTCAGAACTACATAAGTTGTATATTTACATTAGAAGCAGTACGCAATTCATTTTATAATAAATTATCAATTAGAACCTGAACTATATTGAAAAACCTTTTTAAAGGGGTGGTTTTCCATTTTGAGGGTGGTTTGAAAGATAATTTCGAACAAGTCAACGTTATGTTTGTATTTTATTGACGAAAATATTTTTTCCAATTTTTTTATAACTCATTTTGAACTTTTCCACATAAATAGGCATAAGAAAGTGAGATTTTTCTTTGAAAAAAATAGGGGTTGCAATTCTTATGGTCCGAACTGCTTAGGTTAGTGGTGTATTTATATAAGAAGTGAAATGAAATATTTTTCGTAGTAGTAAATTATCAATTAGAAATTGAAATAAATTGGAAAATCTTCTTTGGGGGGTGATTTTACCATTTTGAGGGTGGTTTAAAAAAATAGCTCGGACATGTCAACTTCATTTTTGTATTCTATCAACGAAAATATTTTTTTTTTAATATTTTTAAGCCCATTTTGAATTTGTTTTTCATGAAAATAGGCATGGAAAATTTAGATTTTTCAATAAAGAAAATAGGGGTTTCAACCCTCATGGTCGGAACTATGTGTGTTAGTTGCATCTTTACATGAGAAATGAAATGAAATTTGTTTCATTGAGAAATATCAATTAGCACCTCAGATATATTGAGAAATCCATTTTTTGGTGTGATATTTGAAAAAAAACACGTGTCTCTTATTTTTTGATGAAGTACAACATATTAACCCTTAAAGGGCCGGGATATCGCCTTGAGGCGTCATGGCCTGACTCGCCAACATCCGACCTTGGTTTGGTTCTAACTTGGGGACCTCCGATCACTTTTCAGTACAAATTATGAGCTTTTATAATTTTTGAAATTCCGGCCCTCTAAGGGTTAAAAGATTATTGAAATCGGTGAGGTCGGGTTGGGGGAGCTTCCTTGTGAGAAGGTTTTTAAATATATTTTATCTCGAATAATCTCGAAAAAACATTAACAACAAAAATAACAAAAAATACGTTTAAAAGATAAAGCTTTAATTCATGCATACCTATGCACTACGTAGTATGTTGGCTCTTCGATAGGTGGCGGACATGCTGTGGTGCGTTATACACAATTTTTTTACAGTCTTGTTTCCAAAAGCATTGAAATGGTACTGGTACTATAGTATTGATTTACGATCAGATTGTTTTTCTCATGGACAATTATACGTTGGACTTTCCAGAACTGGGAATTCGAAAAGCCAATACATTTTATTACAAGAAAATCAAAACGCCACAAAAAATATCATATACTCCCAAATTCCATCAATTTAATACTATTAGAAAATGAGTTGAATAATCTCGCGCGAAGCCGAAACAGAGAATGCCAGTTTTAAATAGAAAATATGATATCTTAGTAATGAGGTCAATCTCTGGATACTAAACTTCACTGTTGGGTTCCAGAAACCCCCTGCTAAAGCCTGAAAAACAATCCATTACTGGAGGCTGAATCATTTGTTATTTTTCATACTTAATTTCTTACTCTCAAATTAAGCTGCCAGTTTATCAGCAACTTGACTTCTTCAAATTTACAAGGAGAGCTTTTCACCTCCAGCTCATGTATTTAGATAAAATTTGAAGATGTCATTTTTTGAATCAAAACCTCGCTTCGCTCGGCCGAAAAACGTCGCATGAGGTAAATAATCCTCTTCCGCCCGCGTTAGTAATATACTATTTTTTTAATAATAATTTTACAGTCACAGTACATGCACAATAGGATTGTTTTTTATGCTTATTTATTTATTTTTTGTTTTTTTTTTGTTAATGGTTCTCATGAAATTAAAAATATGGGACTAATATGGGAACTATATGGGATACTGGTGGGAATACTATGGACCGATTCCAGCCCGAATTCGGCTCAGGCGCCGGGGCCGAGTATCTCCCATATATTGCTCTAATATGGCTTGCAATGGCCCATATATTGCCCAAATTTGTCCAACACTGTGGGCAATATATGGCCCACAAATTTTTTTTTTGCACGGGAAGCGCTTCGTATATGTTAATACTATACTCAAATTTTTTTTTTGGATGATTCTATTGGTATTTTCATGAGATGTACTCGTTTGAAAATTATGTCGGTATTTAACATCACCTTAAAATTACTATAAGACATGAATTGTATGCATGAACTTAATTTATTTAAATGTTTATATCGGGGTGTTATAAGAAAAGACAAGTGTTTATAGAAAGTGATTTAAAGATTTAAATAAAAGATATGATTATAACAGAAACTCTTGTGATTTTATTTGAACATAATACTGTACAAGAGAAAATTATATCCTATGTGCATTTGTGGTCTTCCTTGTCTAAGAGACAATGTCACAAAAAGCGCAATACTAAATCACATTTTAATTTGAACAAAATAAAATGTTAAATAATAAAATTTCAATTTCAAAATCTGGAGTCACATAAAAAAAGGATGCATTATAGGTACTAATATAATTAAATATGTCCAGTTAGTTAAACAAAAAAATCACACGTTAAACTTAATTTTAGTTCACACCCTGGTATAAATGCTAACCAACGGTTGGCGAACCGTTCGTCAATTTTTAAATTAAAAACGTTACACCATGATTATGTTGCTATTGTCGACGAAAAATAACTATTTATACATGTGGAAATATTATATTGTAGATGCTTTAAAATATAGTGATAGTTTTAATTAAATTTCGATGTTAATCATTTGATTAACATGTTAACCAACGAAGTTGGTCTATTTTCTACCAGGGCATGATTACATATTATAAACTATTGTTAACCATAGGGTCTTAACTTTTTTACGAAAAGTGTATTTATTTTTAAATATCAATCTACTATTTTGAAATATTATAAAATGATATATCTATAGCCTTACACATTCGTAAATCCTCATACAACTTTCTCACTATTGTTTGCATCATTATTTGTTTATCAAACTCAATTTAAAACTTTAATCAACATTATGATTGCTCTGCAGTAACAAGGCAGTATCACTGTAGCGCCTACGAATTTATGCTTCGTGCGTTGGCGAAGTATAATTCTTATATTGAAAATCAAAAAAGGTAAATACACAGGGGCGCTCGGCGGAGGTATTGGATCAATTGATTTATAGGATCAAACAATCGATAAAAGGCAAAAGGAAGGCGAAAAAAAAGGAAATGCAAACGCAGAGAGGCCCGGCTGAAGATATATGATCGCTATATTAACCCGGTCAATCTACTTTTCAAACTCGTGCGATCTTAATTAAATCAAACAGCGCGCGCTCGCTCGCGAACGTGAACCCTTAATCAATGTAAAGTTTGTAATTTGCTAAAGACACGCCGTTTTGATTTACGACTCCCGCGTCTCGCGATTCTTTTTTCACGCCCACACTCCCCCCCCCCCGCCTCTCTCTCTCGCTCGCGCGCGCAACGAAGACTTATCAAAAAGGATTAACGAGTATGGAGTTCTCGAAAAAATAATTGTTAAGTGCGCTCTCTTCCTCATCGGGAGAGAAAGTATCGCGAGCAGGGGGCAGAGGGGGAGCGACCACGGCATTAAATTTCGCGGACAGGCGCAAAAAAGGCGATCGCGAGCGCGAGAGGGGAACAAATGAACTATTTACAAATACGATCGGAGATACGGCGAGAGAGCGGGAGAGAGAGAGAGAGAGGAGCCCCCCAAACAGAAAAACCAACACGCAGCGCGCGGGCACGGCTCGAGCGCTCCGCCCACGGACCGCCCTGCTCCGACCTCTTTCATCGATTGCCCATCGATAGATCGAGGCGAAAGAAATGCATTTACCGAGAGCAAGCTTTTTCTCCCTCGGCAAATAATAAAAAGCCCCCAGGAGCAAAAGGAGCAAGTAGAGAGCCAGAGAGAGAAGCGGACGCGAGCGAGATCGCCGAGCAATGTATGTATACGAGCAGCCGTAATAAAAATATCTCTCCCCCGTATAAGCGAGCGAGGGATTTTCGCGTGTGTAACCACTTACCTTCGCCTTTATTTTTCTCTCTTTCTACGTATCTCTCTCTCCGCACACCTCGCGCAAGAGATGTTTTTTACCTTTGTCTGATGCTCGTATTTTTCGTGCTTTTCTCGGGGCAGATATACGAATTTGATAGTCGCTCGTTTCTCGATCTTGATACTTGGCAGGGAGGCAGCACAGGCCAAGCAGCCAGCCAGCCAGACAGGCGGGGTGAGCGCGTGCGCGCGAAAGGATGAATGAAACCCTCGCGAACCCAAAGATTCATTCATGATATTGCGCGAGTTCAGCACAGCGCTGAAATACCCGCGCGCGAGCGCTTGTTTTATGTAACTGTGAATGAGCCGATAATTTGACAGGTTTACAGCAACGATTTTTCAACACGGTGAGATATATATATTTTTTTTTTTTTCATCTCAATGCTTTTTCTAAGAAGCTCAAGGTAATAGATGGACTGGTCTTGCGTAATAACGTAGGATCTTCAGTGATAGTGTTAACCGAATCGCGGAATTTCTGGCATTATTAATATCGCGCGCCGTAGTCGAAACTCGCGCCCCGTGAGAATAAGATCCCATTATGGAGAATTTAGAGCCTATTCACTCGCTAATTCATCATATTATAATATATATTAACGGGACATTTTTCGCTTTAAAGCAAGCGCTAGCGCTTTGAAAACCAGTAGGCGCGATTATTAAAGGGCGATAAATTCAGGAACGCAAACATTTCCAATGAAACGCGACTTTTCATCCTCGCGCAGCGCGACTCCCCGAGTTATTACATATGCGACAAGAAAAATTCCCCCTATTTTTCCCGGATTATCATATCCACGGAATTATTTATAAACATTCGAAAGTTAAAGTATATATATAACGCGAATTAAAAGGCCGACGTGCCATACATCACTCGCGCGAATATTCAGCTGAAGTAACGCGCGAAAAGTGAATTACTCGGGGCCGATAAAAAGCGTAATCTTCTTTAGATCCATAAATTAATTTAAACTCATTACAACTTCTTCCGAGTGCTTTAAGCCCCGCGTAGAGAGTCGCGTAAAATAATACTAGGAGGCCGTTACACTACATCACATTAATGCAAAGCGTTTATCTGCGCGCGAGAATCGGTGTGTGTGTGTACCGCGAGCGAGGTTGCGCGCTCCGCTCCGCATGATATATTTGACGCGGCCGGTGCACGCGCGCCTATATATATGTATATATACCAAAAATCATTCCCAAGCTGCCCGTATACATCACACCTACAAGCGCTACCAAAAAGCCCGCGCATGTGCAACAGCCGGGCGCGTTCGCGCTTTTCGGCGTCACTTTTTTTTCAAAACCGCACTGTGCGGAATTTCTCCCTCGCACGTACGTGCGTATTATATGTACACACATGCGCATCACGCAAGGCGTGCGCAAGTACGCTTATGAGAGAGCCGAGCGGCGCGCAGCTCTGCGAGGTTAACCGAACACGCCTCTGAGGTTATAAATTTTGTCATATACGCCAGCGCGCCATGGGTGCTGCAGCCGACCGGCCGCCTCCTTCTTCCTCGTCCCCCCCGCGCTCGCTCTCGCGAACGAAGCCTTTGCAAAGCGCACGTACACACATACGTATATATATACAAACCCGATGCACGCGCGCATACTCGTGTGGGTACGTCTATTAATTCCTTGTATACCAGCTTGCGCGCGAGCGCACGTGTGTTATTAAAAGTAGCGGCTGCAGCGGGGGAGAAGGAGAGAGAGAGAGGGAGAAAAAGTCTCGCGCATATACGGCGATTGAAAATTTGTATTGAAACGTTATAAAATCGTTACGAGCCGCGCAGCCGCAGCGAGAGGCGCTTAATTAATGGACCGATAAATCTCGCGAAAATGAAATCCATGTAAATCGCTGCTAATACGCGTGTTTAATGCGCCTCGACAATCTCGTTGACTTTTGTTATTTAACGGATTGTGCCGACTGCGAGCGAGCGAGCGAGCGTCTCATTGGAAAGTGAAAATAAGCAATTTCTCGTGTGGTACGCGCCGTTGGTCTTTTTTTTTTCTTTTTGCCTGCGCGCAAAAGCGCGAGCCATTGAGCGCCTCGAATGCCGATGATTTATTAAGTAAAATAAGTGCATTTTAACGCGGTATTTTTATACCCAAGAGTAATTGCTGCTTTCCGCTACGTTGCATTCGAGCGATACTCTTTGTTGATTAAATATACTATCTCTGCAGATTTACTACGCGATTTTTACATTGTATCCGTATACTTAATTTACGCTTCGTTTATATAGGCTTATCACAAACATATAAAGCAAGTGTATCAAAATCACATCGTGATAATATTTATCTATGCTGTATACATATCAAGCACTAAATAATTTAAATACTTTCTTTAAGAAAATTGCTTGTAAGCATATAATACAAAATAAATTAATCTTTGGTGAACAAGTTTAATCGGAAAACAGTGAATAATTTTATATGTAGCAATGTGTTAAAACGAAACTTTTAAATATATAATTTGAAATTAATTAATTAATTATTAATGTATTAATTATTTAATTTAAGATGCAATAAATGTGTATCGTTCAAATATTGAATATTTTTAACAGCCTAAAATGTGAGAAAAAGGCAGTATGAGAATCGAAAAAAAATTACAGGTAATAATTTAAGCTTATTGACGTTGCATATCAAATAATTATGTAACAAGAAAGTTTTACCTCGGCCGGCCTGATTATTCCCATTATTTTGACATGTATAATTAGGGATACATCAGACGCGTCGAAATAGTCATGAAAGTTGAGAACGAGAAAAAAAAGCTTAGAAAAACGTACAAAAGAAAAAGAAAGTAATTCAATTTTCTAATTACAATGCATCCTTTCTAAATATATTCGATAGTACAATATTTATAGGACGAAAGCCTGTACCGTTACCGTACATTTCCCCCCCCCCCCCCGTCTCTCTCACTTGCGCGCGGGCGCGAGCGAGCCAGTGCCGAGCCGTATATATATACGCACACACATAAAAACCCTTTTTCCCACGCGTATATACACTCTCGTTAATACGCGTGTATACACACACGGTGCGCATACAACTGTGCGCGCGCCTAATGAACATCTGAAAAGTTTTTCACAAGTCCGGCCATTTACAGGGCAATTTTTCATCGCGCGCACTGTAATCATTTAAGCTCGAATTATAAAACTTTTTTTTTCCTATATGTGTACGTGTGTGTGTATACATGCATGCGTATATACGGGTATGTGCGTCGAGGTTATACGATGAAAATGAAACTACGAAAAACCGAGTCGTAAAGAAAACTAGTTTCCAATGCGAGGAAATTAATTACCCCGGGGGCGCCTTCGTATATACCTCTTCCTTCTCTCTCTCTCTCTCTCTCGCCTTCTCTTCCTTTCCGCTGCGCGCGGGGCACAGGAAGAGATCGGTGAGTTATGATTTTCGAGAGCGCGTTGATATTCCTCGCGCGCGAGCTCGCGGCTGTGTAAAGCGCTCACTTTCGTGCATGTATATGTATAGGGAGCCTGCTATACACGAGGTGAGCGCGCATCCCTAATTTATATATTAATTAAGACAACGCGGTAAAGCGAGTTTAGTAGGACGCGAGACAGATTTCTCAAAACACGAGCTTGCGCGCGCGCACGCGCGAATGTAGTACGTGGTAGCTTCGTGTTACGGACTTTTTAGCGTGCGCTTTATTTAAGGCTATTAAGCGAGCCTGCTCGGCTTCACGTGTTACAAGATAAAGCGGAAAACGCGAGCCGTGCGCTAGTCTGATAAATCGAAAATTTCGAGCGGCTTTTTTTCCTGTACCGAGGTGTGCGCCTCGTAAATTGTCCTAGGGGAAAGTGGACTGCTATTGATGGCTTTTACAATTTGCCCTAATGACGTAATCTTTATCGTTGCTTTTTGCCGATAAAATGGCAAATGTCGGAGACTTACATAAATACCAAATTAGTATACACTTTATACATTATACTTAAAATAATATACAAAGATCCGAATTCCGTTAATTATATGTATCTTTTATAAACTTTTAAAATGTTTAGTGTATAATAAAAGTGGACAATAAAAGTGCAATTTTGAAACCCAGTTTCGGAAACAGTACTAACAAATTTTTTATTACATTTTTTATGCTTTTATTATCAAAATTTTCATTTTACAACAGCATTTTACAACTGTTTCACATTATCGATCCATTATCAATGGGTTTGAGAGTTATAAAAAATTTTTTGGGGTAAAAATGCTTTTAGCGAAAAAGACAGTAAAATCATTCTGGTAACTTGAAAAAAATTTTATGTTATCAAATCGTAATATCTTACTCGAACAACAAAACTTGAATACCTTTCACAGACGTCAGAGCTTTTTACAATGTTTTTTATTGTTTGCATCTCAATTCGCACGACAAAAATGAGATAAAATCTGATATTTTTTTTTAACTCACTATAATATGTAAAATCTATTGATATTAATATTAATTAAAAAAAAAAACATTCGATCGAGAAGCCAATTTATCGAATATAAAAAGCAAATAATACGAATTATATCTTAACGCAATTAAATCAGGCGGTCGGAGCCTCAATAAAAAGCCGAACAAAATAACGCGGCGTTGCAAAGAGAATAAATAACGTCTGAAATACGAGGAAATATAATACCGATGTTTACATTAAAAGTTGGTATTATTATATTAAGGGTATCTTATTAACCGCGTGCGGCGGGCGACTCTCTCTCTCTCTCCCCCTCGCAGAGCGACGATCTCGCGCGGCGAGGCGAAATGACAACTCGGACAGCGATACTCTTACGATATAATTAAAGCACAGCTTGCCTCTCTCGCTCGCGCGTGCATTCTGTGTATACTTTACAACTATGTAGCGTATAACCCCGGCTTCGCGCACAGCATCAATAAAAGCCCGCGCGTGTGTGTGTGTGTATGTGTGCACGCCTCTCTCTCCCTCTCGGCATTACGACTGTGTGTCCCTGGCTGAAATATTGCCGTCGATGAGCGAAGTCGCGATGTCACTTCCTTAATTATCCCTAATTCTTCCCTAATTGTAAATCGCGCGCTATTATCCGCGAGCGCGGCGGATTCGTTAGTCGATGCGCGAGCGCGCGCGCTCGCGCGTAATCTACGTGCCTCGTCGGCTCTCTTCCCTATGAAAGCCATATTTATGCGAGCGTAAAGCGATCGCCGGGTGGCGTGCCACAAGCCCCTTTCGCCTAGGCGCGCTGCGCGATTAAACGCCTCGTAAAAAGCCCCGCGCGTTCGCTCGCTCGCCTCTCATATACGCTCGAGAGAGAGAGAGAGAGAGAGGAGCGGAGAAGAAGAGGAAGACCTGTGCGCGCACCTCGAAAATACCTCTTCTCTATGCTCTCTCTCTCTCCCTCTCCTGCACTCGAGTAGCATGCTCCGTCTTTGTCCGGCGCGCACATACACACGCGCCGGGGGAGTGAAATCCCTCTCGCTCGCTCGCTCGCTCTCCGCGTTGGCTAGCCGTGATTGACAAAGCATCGGACGCGCGTGTGTGCGATGATTGCACAAGCCGAGCGAGTCAGCAAGCGAACCAGCGAGCCTCGCCTCGTCGCCGCGCGCGTCTTCTTCTCTCTTGTCGACTGTCCTGACGCGCGCACGAGAGAGAGAGGGAGAGAGAGCAGGAAAGTTGTCCGCGCGGTCGCGGGGTTAGAGGTTCAGGCACTTGTTCGCGAGCAAGCGCATATATAGGTGTGTATACACACGTGTGTGTGCATGTGTGTCCGTGCGTGAAGGCGCGACGGCGTATATGCCAGGCTTTTTTTATGAATTAATGGTTTCTGCGTCGACGACCAGTCGAGGGAGAGAGAAAGAGAGGGAGAGAGAGAGAGAGAGAGAGAGAGAAAGAAGATGCTTTGGCAGCAGCGACACCGGGGCACATTTTTTGCTGCCGACCGGCTCGCCCGCGCCGTATTTTAACTTTACGACGCGTTTAAAGATTTTTCGAAATTTGTCAACTTTAATTAACGCCGCAATGAATCGACACTAAAGTTATACTTTCTATATACGAGATACACTTACGGGAAAATCTTTGGACTGTACAGTTTCTTAATTTCGTAAATAATTGCGAGCTCGGACGCTCGTGATTCCAATTCGCTAGTAATCGCCTCGCCAAATTGTAGATCACTTTGATTTCGAGCTCACGAGCAGCTCACATTCTCTCTCTCTCTCTCTCTCTCTCTCTCTTTTCTCTCTACCGTCTTGTAATTAATTACTATAATCTAAACGCGCGCCGCGTGCGAAAACCTTAAATATAATATTTCTACGCGAGTCTCTCGCTCTCTCCCTCTCTCGCTTTTCTCTTAATTCATCAGTAATGTAATACTTCGGTGTATTACTTCATAACGCGTGCACACACGCGCGGGCGCGCGCGCGCGCCAAGAACGAGATTCTCTTGCCGCAACAAAGTAATTGGTATTTGCAGTGAGTTCGTTCGCCGCGCAGTAAACATATTAATAACTATTTGAAAATTTTGTTAGGTACGAACGAGATAAAAGCTTGCCAGCGCCTGATACTTTGGGATAATTATATTTACGGGGTTTTAATGTATTCGAAACTAGCACTCTACAAATTGTGCAATGTTCAAAAATAATTGTTTATCTTTGCAGCAGAGGCGTTAACAAGTTTACAACATCCTCGGTGTAGGTTTTTCAAGAATTATTTCAAGTCTTGGCAGATACATTTTCATTTGTGAAATTTCGTATTTTTTTCATTTATCCATTTTTACGAAACTTAAATAGGTGTATACTGTAAAAACATTTTACAAGCAATTATAAAATATGTACATGAAATTCGTTTAAAAAATAAGTTTAAAAAACAAGTTTTGAGTAAAAATTATTTTGATTGAATTGCCATTTAGAATGAGGATGAAAGATTACTTTTATGTAAATTTAGAAATACAAATAACCAATTAAAAATGAAATTGCTGCATTGTTATCCACGCAACAAAAATGTATAAAAAATTGACAAACTCTAACTTTTACACGTTTTTACACACCAAAACATAAAATTACCATCAAAAGTACAAACGTTAGATATTTACTGTGAAAAATATGTTTTTAACATATATTTACTTGGAAGTTATTACGAAATTAACAAACTATTCACACGTCTTAAAACAGAAAAAATTCTCAACAAAAGTAAAAAAATTATGTGTTTTTCAAAGGAATATTGAGAATTTTTCTAAAGGAAAACAAACAACATAACAAAATTTATATCAATGTACCACTTGTGCGTTTGAATATTTTGAAAACTTCAGTTTTTTTTACTAATTCTACACATAATTTATAAATTAACATCTATTAAAGCGAAACTTAAGTCATTAAGTGTTAAACTGATCCTGAGAAAATGTGTCTTATATAGTCAATTCGTATGCAAAATAAACGTTCTGCCAATGCGTTTTGTACTAATTCATCCGATTACCTCATAAATGATATCATTCACATAAATATAGTGCTAATTTGCAAGTTCAGTATTATTATTCTTGCGAACCGACGGAATTCCCACAGCGTAACGATTCAATTATTCAATAATTACTCCAATTTTTCCTGGTCGCTGAGTAATCAGGATCGCGCTTAATTCAGATTTTATCGTTTTTTTTTATACTTTAGCAAAAGGACAAAAAATGAAATTTTTTATAAGCATATTAGTAAGGTGTACTTTACAATATTTTAGTATACTGTAAATAGTGTAAATATTTCCGACATTTTGTTTAATATTCAAGTTCCTTTAATTTGTTGAATATTTTAAATGAAAACACTATTTATTATTATAAAAAATTGTTTTTGAACATAACTAAAATTGCCTTATTTACAGAATCGCCTAATTAAGTTTTTTTTTTTTTAACATTGAAGTTATATATTTCATGAATATCTTTCTTATATAATTGAAAATTATTCTATGAAAAGTAAAAACTCACTTTAAAAATAAAACGGAAAAATCTTCTTCGACGTAATTGCTCTTTCAAGATTTTTATCGAATTGTAAAGTGAAAAAATTTAACCAACGAACAAACATGGATCGTCTCGCGTTGTGCGTTATTTACCCTAGTTAATTAACATTAATTTGTACTCATTATTTTATTTTTAGAAATGCAATATGATAAGTAAATCTGTAGGAATATTTATTACTTTTATCCATTTGAGTACATTAAAATATTTAGATAAATTATATATTTAATACATTTAATTTATTACACTATTTCTCGAATTATCTTAAGATTTTAAACTCTTCCCTTATTCATTTATTTATTTTTACTCAAGTACCTCAAAACTTATTTACAAAAATCTCCCTTTTTAATCGTTTTATTACGTTCTGTAAATATTCAATTAAAAACAATATAAACTTTTCAACATTTTTAATATTGTTATTTAATTATAATTTTCGAGAAAAATAACGAAACAATTCAATTCCAATTACTTATCCACCATCTTTTATAATAATTAAAAATAAAAAATAAAAATGATTTTCAATAATAATGCAAATAACAAATAGAAGCTCTTACTTCATCCCACAAACTGACATCCAACATATGAAGATGTAACTTTTTATAGCGGTCACATAAAAAAAATAGAAATCCGAACAACATAACAGCCCACAATAAAGGAAAATACGCTCACCAACACATTAAAATCTAGTAAAAATCCAAGTGCTAACCTTTTTCCCTAGACGTCGGCACATCAATAAACGCTTCACCCGGAGAAAATACAACCGTAATTAAGATAAAAAACAACTAAGTCGTCGGAAAACGCCCGCTTCAGAAAAAACTACAACGCCAACTCGCACGCGCGCACGGCAGTCCGGAGGTGCCTAGTCCGATTCCGCGCGGCTCTTTTTTTTTACAACGAGCCTTTTCTTACCACGCGCCGCCACGAGCCCTCTAAAAAAGCGGGCTCGTAAAAAGCGTGGCAGCTTTTTTTTTTAAGGCGGCGCATACAATAAAACTCGCCGCTCGATAACTATATTTATTTGGAGCATTATCACCGGGCGCTTTTTCCGGGCCGCTCGCTTTTCTTCTTCTCATTTTTTACGATATTTTTCAGCGACTGTTTCAATACTGCGCCGGTATACCCTATGGTCCGTCGGGTGGCGGCGACTACGCATGTATACAGAGAGAGAGAGGGAGTGTGCCCGCGCGAGCCATAAAACGAAAAACGTTTTCGCAGAGCACAGACCTCGCTGTTGAAGGCCTCAAGAAAAGCTACACGTAGGTATAAATATAAACTCGCCCTCCCTCTCTTTCTTTTTCTGATTCGAATCGTTAAGATCTAACGGTAGGTCCACATTTTGGCAGCACGAGTTTTTCCACTCTCTCTCCCATCTCCCCCTCCCCAGCCTGTCATCGTCGGGGCTGCACTTTTCGTTTTTCACGCTCGGCGAGAGACCATCGCCGGTGTTTTCCCGCGCGCCAAAGACCGTCGTTGTCTTCTTTCTCTCTCACTCTTCTCGACGGTAAAAGCGTACGGTACTTGCCTTTTTATGAGGGCGCGACCTGGCGCGCCACGGCACACAGTGCAAGGCAAAAGCTCGCTCTGTCTCTCTCTTTCTCTCTCTCTCTCTCTCTCTCTCTCTCTCTCTCTCTCTCTCTCTCTCTCTCTCTCTCTCTCTCTCTCTCTTGCTCCTCTCATCTCTCTCTCTTTCTTTCCCTCTCTTTTTCCCCATCCATGCGTCTATGCAAGGCTCCACGGGCGTGTTGGGTCAGCGCCCACGAGATGCACCGGCGTGGACCCCGAAAATCTAGGTCACGTCGTAAAAATGCTAAAAAGCCGAAGGGGTTCTTCATTGCTGGTCCGGAGACCGTTATATTTTAAAAGTTCAGTCGTTCACGCGAAGGCCCCCGTCTCTTTTTCTCTCCCTCGCTTTTTTTGGGCTGCCGAGCGAGCGAACACGCGCTGCTCCTTCCACCCCCGGGGCGACTCTTTAACCTCAGACAGTTTCGACTCCATGGAGACTTTGGATGAGCCACTGACTTGTGTATATATATATACGAGCGGCCGATTTGAATGCCGATTACACGCTGCAACTTTCTACTCTAATGGGCTGAACTTTTCTTTCTTCTTTTCTTCTCTCCTCAGGTGTGTTTTGTCAACAGTTGATATACGCAGAAACTGATTTCTAATGGACCTTTAGTTCCACGTGACCTGTAAGAAATAAAAAAATTTCAACTAATTTTAGGTCAGAGATGATTGATACTGTGATTTTACCTCTTTAATAATAAAAAACAAAATTTTATATTTTTATGTTCTCTAATAATTTTAAATACTTTTACATCTTTCTCATATTTGTAACATTACAGAAATGATCGTAAATATTCAAATATATCTAAAAAAATACTTAGATACTTAGATACTCAAAGATATAATATATAATCGATTTGACGGAAAGCACACTTTTGCTATGTGGGCGGGGCTATGCAGTAGTATCAACAGGTTGTGTAGATAGAGACGGAGAAGGGGGAGAGGGTGGGCGTTACGCGAAGTCTACACTGGCTTTCCCTAGAAACTCACTTTTCTACTTTTTAATAAAAGTGCAAAAGTATTCTAGCCGTACTATAATTTTTTGTCACACAATTAACCATAAATAAATAACATATCATTATTATTGTATCTGCTCATTAGTGGATCTAAGAGAGAGAAAGAGAGAGAGAAAGACTGCAGAGGGAGAAGAAATATCCTATACCTGCTCCAGTGAATGAGAGCAGGTAGTTACAAGGATAACTCAGCCCACCGAGCCTAAACCATCGCTTGCTCGGCGTAAACACAGGATAAACATAATCTTTGCACAGTTTATCTTACACAAATATACAGTTTGTATACAGAAATTTATTACAACGCAACATTTTCATCTCACTTATAGTTTTCACGAAAATCTTCCAGTGCAAAACAATCAACTCAAATCTCTCGTTTATGGCCAATAGCAAATCTTACTCAGCTTATAAACTTTAGCACTGAGTGAACTAAACTAAATCCATCATTAACCCCCTCCCCCTACACAAGAGTTTTCCCTGACTTGGATGTCACCAAAACTCATAAGTTTTTTGACGGCGTTTGCAAAATTTTTTTTAAATCTGAATATCTTTGCAGTTAATTTAATCACCATTGAGTTCTTCTATGTGGAAAGTTTAATTTTGCAAAAGTTTCATCTTTTATCGAAAAAATTTATATTATCAGACTGATGTACCATATAAAAAGTATGGTGAACGATAGCCAAAACTACAGCGTTAAAATGGTTCTGTCAGGACAATAAAAAATCTAAATCCTAATACGTTAAACGAGAACAAATTATGCAGTGTACAGTAGATGTACGTTTATGTTTATGGTTGCGCCATAAAAAAGGATATCACGTTCTCGAAGAACTTTGTCAGATGAACAAAGAACGTAAAAACCGAAATAAACGAAGGAATCGGTGCTTTCAATAAAAATATAATGGAGGAAATTAAGAACCGAAAAGTTTCATATCGGTTGTTTTAAGGGGATGTGAAACAGTCGCGTAGATGCCTACCAAACTGGCATCGCCATTTTATTTATTTTTTTTCGTTAATTTTAGAAACTTTTTCGATAAAAGAGAATCGTCTTGCCCTCCGCAATGATGTAAGCAATGTCTCATTAAATCTTGAGGTAATTTCATTCACTATATTTTCCGAAAAACGTGTTTGAAATCTTCTAATTTCCGGAAATTGTGTTTTTCTATATTTTCCGAAAAACGTGTTTGAAATCTTCTAATTTCCGGAAATTGTGTTTAAAATTTTTAAACACGTTTTTCGGAAAACGTAGTGAATGAAATTACCTCAAAATTTAATGAGACATTGCTTACATCATTGCGGAGGGCAAAACGATCCTCTTTTATCGAAACAGTTTCTTGAATTACCGAAAAAAAAAATAAAATGGCGATGCCGGTATGGTAGGGATCTACGCTACTGTTTTACATCTCCTTAAGGTGGCTTGGGTGCTTTGTTAGAGTTAAATATTTCTGAAACTTAACACAGATATTTTTTGAACATTAAACTTTTCATTTATATCAAGAAAATACAAGGTCAACGACCAAACTTTAGAGAAAACTAGGTTTCTAAAACGTTTCTTTTAACATGTAACCTTATGGGAAAAGACGTTATTTTTGTATTTATTCCATTATTAAGAGATAATTTTTATCAAATGAGGTATCAAATTGAACATTTTTTAATGTAGATTCCAATGCTGTCATCATAATTATGTGTAAACGACCAAATTAAAGAGATATTAACGATAAACTTTGTAAATGTGCTTCTGCGCAGGCGCACTGCGCGCAGATACACGAATAAGTAATAGGAATGGCGATTTTTTCCGTTTTGTACCAAAACTCAGATTTTTTAAAACTTTCTAAAGTAGTTTGGAGGTGATTACTGAAATTAAAATTTCGGAAATTGCAAAAAACACAGAAGCCCCCACTGGGGCCCCGACTTGATACGGCACCACGCGCCCAAGCCACCTTAATAATGTCGATTATAATATACAAGAGATGTGAAATAGTGGCGCAGATTTCTATACCATACATACATCGTCATTATACTTATTCGTGATCATTCTACAAACTTTTGTAAAAAAGGGCTTCGTATGCTTCGTATTACTATCCGCAATCATACAAGGAATACGTTATTAGATATCCAAGTTATTTAATTTATTAGATTTTTTAATTGAGTTTAAAATACGTATTGGTAAATAACAAATTGAAAGAATCTACTGAATAGAACCACCTGTTCCACCTGTTTAACCACTTGTTCCTTACACGATGGCGCAAGGTGAGATATACCTAATTTTTAGAGTTTTCACAAATGTAAGAGTTAATAAGAATTTTAATAAACAAATATATAAAATAGTTCTTTAAAATGTGTATAATACTGAGATCTGAAAATAAACGAGTAACTCATCAATGTAAACTGTCGATCATACTTCTTGCTGTCGTTTTTTTTAGCCCTAGCCTGCAACAAGAGCAATATAGCCTAGTCATAACTCGATTTTCACCAGCCGACCCTAAGGCATTTAATCTACAGTGTCAATATGAATGCATTCATTAAAATCTCGGCGTTGTTATTCGCCTTGTTAAGATCTCAGGTGGTGTTATTCTGGTACAAAAAACATTGCCAATAGCAAATTGAAAAAAGTTCTTGTCAGCGCAACCTTCGAATCCTATACAGTCGCGTACAGAATGAAAAAACATGAATTTTGATATAAATTTCAGGTATTGTTATAGTATCTGACTGATTGTTGCATTTATCTTCTATTTAATAATATTGTTAGAAAAATACAATAAAGCATGTAGCTCCCTTAAAAAACAAAGTGGAAAAGATGGATTTTAACTTGGAGCGTAAGCATTTTGAACTTGAGGCTCAAGAAATTGTGCGATGAGGTACCGATCGATGATATTTGCGGAGGGTTGAAGGCTCGCCTATCGTAATTAGTTGAAAATAAATAATTACAATCGCGGTTCCTTCATCAAACAGAGCAGAAAACATTCACAGGCTGGCGTAGCATAATTAGTTATAAATAAACAATCACAATCTGGCTTCCGCATAAAACGAAAAGATTATTTAGAAAGTAATCTAAATCAAATTGGACTTTGGAAAATTGTACACAAGGGTGTAAATTAACGATTTTTCCAGGGATTTAAACCTCGCGAGGTGTAATTATTTATAAATTAATAACAAAAGTCGAGGCTTCCTATATAAAAAATATTTCGCTCTGGTTAATAATGGGGCCTCGACTATAATTATTTGTTTATAACTAATTACGTTACTTGAGCCTTCAACCCTCTGAAAACGTCGTCAATTCGCACCCCTTTGCACAACTTCCCAGGGTCAAAATTGAGCGTGATTACTCTGCAAGTGAGTTTAAATAACTAATAGTATTTTCTATGCGGAATCCACTATTGTAGTTATTTATTTATAACTAATTATACGTTTGTCTTTCACGCCGGATGCTCCACGATCAATTCGGAAATGGAAAGGTTCATTAAATCAAACAGAGCAAGTGAAATTAAGTCAAGATGTTTACTAATTATGTCTATACAAAAGAGTTATTGGGATGGCTCTTGACTCTAAAACAGAAATAAAGAAACCGAGTGTAAAACGGTTGTGCAACGAAAATTAATGTGATTTACATGCTAATACGCAGTGATAGGAACGGGTTGAGCTAGCCCTAGTGTCACGGCGGCTCCTTTGGTAGTCCGAGTGTACTGCATGCACGGAAAGAAGTTCGCAGCTACGGTGGCGCTGCGCGTCAGTGGCGGGGTCGGTGTAATTTACACGACAAAAGACGGTGCCTGCGCCACGCGGTGGCGTGCGTGTCACTGTGTTTACTGCTGTCTCGCACCGCGACGAATGCTGCGACGCACGGGTTTTTCAATGCAGCCGCGCTCGGAATCTGGTCAAGAGTTTGGCATATGATGCGAGTTAGGAAAACGCACGGAATGGTTTGGGAATCTTACAAACGAAATAATCAAGACAATACCTAATGAAAATTTAAATTCTTTTTGATAATAAATGCCTTGTTACAATAAACAAGACATCTTCTTGTGCAAATAACAAACACGGTTGCTCATTTGCTAGTAAGTCGTACGCAATACTATAGTCCTGATCATCGATAAAATTCACACTGTAAGCAAAATAATGAGTATAAAAACCTATAGTAATTACTTAATTTTTATGTATTGAAATATGACTTGATTATCGACAACAAAAATTTTTCATATTATGACTGCACCAATTTTAAAATACTCAGATATTTTACAAGTGGAAACTTTAATAACCGAATTTAATGATATACTCGCTCTATCTCAAAAACATTCTGATTAATTTTTGTGTTTATTTCTTATATTATATTTATAGCACAGTGTGACCTAAGCCCGCACTTAAGTCACGCCTATCCGTGCGATAAGTAGCCCATTATTGCACCGTGTATATCGCACTCGCTACGCTCGTGCGCTAACCTCACGGTGCAAAAAAGGACTGCTTAGCGCACGGATAGGCGTGACAGCGGGCTTAGGTTAGGCTGTGCTATAAAATATTGTACGATACTAGAGTCTTAAGTAGCCCATTACACGGCGTGATAGGACCCTCGCTGCGCTCGGGCCCTAACTTCACGCCGTGCAATAATGGGCTACTTAAGGCACACGTATCGTAATGTACTATTTATATAGCTGAGTACTATATATAGGCTGTATATTAATTTAGTATGCTTAAGGGGGGGTATGGTTAATTCGTAAAAAAATGGGTCATTTTTAATGATTTTTATATTCGCTCCAGTAAATGAAAATTTATTTTAATAAAAAGTATACGATTCAGTAACTATTGTACAATATTCTGTGAAATTTTCATTGAAAAATATTAAAAATTAAGCCGTTGGCAGCAATTCTGCGGAGGTGCCTTGACAAAATGTTGTTTTGCGGTGGACAGCATATCTCAGCACTGGATCGTCTGAAATTAAAAATTGAAACAGATATCGTTAGATAAGCACATTCTCGAGGTAACAACGAGAGCTTTTTTTTTTTTTAATTATTAACAATTTTACAGTAACAAATATGTCAATTTTTTTAGCAAAAATCGGTGTTTTTATGTCAAAGTTTTGTTTTTATGTCACCAAAAATTGAAAAATCGAAAAAAAAAAATCCCTCTCGTTGTTACCTCGAGAATGTGCTTATCTAACGATATCTGTTTCAATTTTTAATTTCAGACGATCCAGTGCTGAGATATGCTGTCCACCGCAAAACAACATTTTGTCAAGGCACCTCCGCAGAATTGCTGCCAACGGCTTAATTTTTAATATTTTTCAATGAAAATTTCACAGAATATTGTACAATAGTTACTGAATCGTATACTTTTTATTAAAATAAATTTTCATTTACTGGAGCGAATACAAAAATCATTAAAAATGACCCATTTTTTTACGAATTAACCATACCCCCCCTTAAGCATACTAAATTAATATACAGCCTATATATAGTACTCAGCTATATAAATAGTACATTACGATACGTGTGCCTTAAGTAGCCCATTATTGCACGGCGTGAAGTTAGGGCCCGAGCGCAGCGAGAGCCCTCCCCCCTTAAGAAAGTCCCGTATAATTTTTATAAATAGATAAATAAGTGATCTTTGGACGTTGGAAACCAAAATTTCATTTCTTACTCCATGATGCAAAATATTAGATGATTCAGTAAATATTATATTCTTATCACCAAAAGTAAAGTACGCAATTCAAACTGTAATTATCAATAATTTCATTTACGCTAAAGATACTATTATTGTAATCGATTCTTCAGATAACATACTAATGTTTGAAAAACTATGTAAAATTTGTTTGTCGATAATGAAATCATATTTCAATTCATAACATTAAGTACTATAGGTTTTTACACTCATTATTTTGCTTTACGACTTACTAGCAAATGAGCTACCGTGTTTGTTATTTGAACAAGAAATTGTCTTGTTTATTGTAACAATATCATTTATTATGAAATAAAATTTATTTCGTTTCTAAGATTCCTCAACCATTCCGTGCGATTTCCTAATTCGCATCCTATGCCAAACTCTTGAGCGGATTCCGAGCGTGGCTGCATTGAAAAACCCGTGCATCGCAGCATCCGTCGCGGTGCGAGCAGCAGTAAACATAGTGACACGCACGCCACCGCGCAGCGCAGGCACCGTCTTTTGTCGTGTAAATTACACCGACCCCGCCACTGACGCGCAGCGCCACCGTAGCTGCGAACTTCTTTCCGTGTGGAGAGAAATCTCTAACTAAAAGCTGATGAGCCTATGTGTATGAACTAAATCTCTTGTTTTTTCTTGAGTTCTTGATATTACTTTGGAACAAACTTCATAGTTCGATCGATGTGCGTTTTGATCGGTTTGATGAAAAAATGTCATTACCCATGTAACATTGAATATTGGAGCAATATTGCCTCAATATTGCTTTGAAATTTTCGCCATTTTCACGAATATTCCCTCAAGGTTTAATAGACATGTATGCAACTCTGTGGCAATATTGCTGCAAACCCATGATTTCCGTTTCTCCATTGCAAATTTTTTAGTTTCAATTTTTCATTTTAATATTGTTGTGTATTACAATATTACTGCAAGGTTATACAAGTAGCGCGACGCCGCAACGCCGAGCAGCGCCGCCAAGCTTCCCCAAAGCTCTCGAGGTCCAATTTTGTACATACATTCTTCATAGCGTGAGCTAAACAGCCTATAAATTTAAAGTTGGTTTGTCCAATCGTTTTAAGAAAATGAGATTTGAAAAATTTCAAAAAACAAATTTAACCTCAAATATCTTCGAATCTTGTGAACAGCTTTTCTTGGGCAACGAAAGGGCTTCAGAAGTTTAAAAGAGCTACCCCTGTGCGAAATTTCATAAATATTTATTAATTTTTACTCCTATTATCGTGCGACAACGAAAACGCACTTTTGTTCTTCAATAATCTTTTTCTCGTTAACCTATCGATATAACCTCTTGAAATTTTTACAGGGAGAAGTACTTTTTATGCTTAAGAACTGGTAAAAATTTCGTATAAAAATTGGAATATTTTCTGCGATCAAAATTAGAGAAGAAAATGACACATTTACCTTAATAACAAATGAAGGACGATAGATATTCAACTCTTTAAAAAAGGAATGTAGGTAATTTAATGCCCTTTCAAATGCATTTGAATTTTTTTTTTCACCGTTACAGAAAAATCGTTAATTTTCCTTCTTTTACACAATTTCCCAGGGTCCAAATTAAATGTGCGTATTTTTCAAGCCAATCAAAATCCCTAATACTATTTTTATACAAGAGCCACGATTGTAATTATCTATTTGTAACAGATTACACCACACGAGCTTTAGATCTCTATAAACCTTGTGGATTTGCACCCCTCTGCACAATTTGCAAGGATCCAAATTGAGCATGATTATACTCTGACTCAAAGTGAACTTTTCCCGCTCGAGTTGATGAAGAATGCCTGATTACGAGTATTTATTTGTAACTAATTACGATACACGAGCCTTCAACCATCTGCAAATATCTTCGATTGGCTATTCTTTGCACAATTTCCTGGACTTAAGTTGACAATGCTTACTCTCCAAGTTAAAATCTATCTTTTCCACTTTGTCTTTTTGAGGGAGCTACATATACTTTATTATATTTTTGTAGCAATATTATTAAATAAATTATTATTAGATAAATGCTCAGACTATTCACACACTAGAACTTTAAGGGATATTGTTGCAATCTTCCCTTCATTTAAAATACCTGAAATTTATATAAAAATTCATATTTTTTTATTTTGTTACACGTCTACATAGGTTTCATAAGTTACACTCACAAGGATTTTTTCCATGTTACCGTTGGGTATGTCCTTTGTATTTACCGTACATTTTATTATGCCTCTGATCTACTACCTAAACTCCTCGAAATGGCCACCTGAACCACCTAGGGTCTTAACAAGGCGAATAACAACGCAGAGATTTCAATGAATGCATTCATATTGACATCGTATATTAAATGCCTTGGGGTCGACTGGCGACAACCAAGTTACGACAAGGATATATCGCTCTTGTTTCGAGATAGGATTCTGAAAACGACAACAATCAGTATATCAGCAAAAAGTATGTTCGACAGTTTATATCAAAATTCATATTTTCTCATTCTCTGCACGTTTACATAGTTTTTGTAGGTTACGCTCACATGGATTTTTTCCATATTGCTTTTGGCAATGTCCTTTGTTAATATTATGTTTTGCAAGCGTCTAAGCAACAATATACTTTTTATTCTCATTTTTTTAAATCCTTAACTATTTGCCACGTTAAAGTTCAATTTATTTTTTTTTTTTTTGAAATAGCAGATACAACATGGCGTACTTTAGATTGGAAATTCCCATCAGATTTCCTGAAAATTAATATTTAATCTATAATTTAAAATTGATGTAAGCTCAGCGTCGGAGAGCATGAGAGGATGAGGAATAGGAAAAAAAGGTGGTTAAAAAAAATACATTAAACAAAGATTAAGGTTAAATAAAATTTCAATAAAAAAACGGTAGAGCAAAATTAAGAGAAAAAAATTAAATAAATAAAATAAAATAAAAGTAGCAAGCGAGGTTTTAGGCACAAATGACGCGTGCAAGATTCTCGAGTTCGAGGATTCCTCGTCCTTTCTCCGTAGGCTCCGAAAGGTGTTTCGGAGTCTTCCCTTTCTGCCCTGGTGCGAACATAGTCCGCGCTAGGCGAGGGAGCGGGAAACCCTTTATGCCAAATAGTGACCGAGTCGCTGCGGCGAGGGTCAGGCGAGGTCCTCTACGATAACCTGGCAAGACCAGATGGTCCGCCTCCTTTCGGAACGCGGAGAGCGAGTCAGCTCCGAAATTTCGGAGCTGAGCAGAATACCTCGGCAAGGGTTCGGGGGCGAGTTTTCCGGCTCGCTGATTGGTTACCGCTAGGCGGCGTAAAAAGGTCAGCAGATAGGCAGCTAGTGGGGCTGCGGACCGCTCGCTCCCCTCCCCTCAAGACCAAAGGTGCGGCCTGGCGGCCGAGTCGTGACATGAGCTGCCACGAAGCTCGCGGGATCCGCGACGTAAACGATTTTCGGGAAAAAGTCGGGCTCGATAATTTCCCAAATTTTAACAAAAAAATAAGTTTGCAATTCGGTTGCAGACGTCAAAATTAAATTAAAATTAATTTCAGATTTTTAGACTTCAAATATTGAATTTCAAAAATGTGATGCCAGATTTAGTATCAGTGTCCACAAAACATCCTCAATATAACGTTCTAGGAAAATTGTCGAAATTTTCAATTTGAGATCCGTGATATTGGATGCATCATATCGAATTATAAACATCCATTTTCAGGTTCATTATCAGCAACCCCAAAAACTGCAAAATAATATTGAATCTGGCGTCGCAATTTTAAATTTGCGGAATATTAAGTCGGATCCGTAATCAGCAAACCCGAAAACCCCCGAATATGGTGTTTTAAAAAAATTGATTGAATTTTCAATTGGACATTCGCTATATTAAATAAGACATTTCGAATTAAGAACATCTAATTTCAGGTTAATTATAGCTATCCTAAATACTACCAAATACAAAGTATCAGAAAAGTAGATGCAAGGTAACTTAGGGTAATTCGGCCACCTTAAGCGGAATATTTTCTTTCTCCTTCTGCAAATGCGTTGGAAAAAAATAAGAAGAAAGGCTTTCAAGTATACTAAATATACTACCAAGAAAAAAATTAGGAATACCCCAAATGTGGCTTTGAAGGGTGCAAACATGTAACATGTGCGTTTTGGCCAAATTAGGTGACACGTTCCCTAATTCGGACAATATTGAAAGAATTAATACAAGGAAATTCACAAACTCTACAAATTAATAAAATTTATCTTTTTAAATATGAACAAACTTTATTTAATTATTAACTCCTATAAATAATATTAAGTAAAAAGGAAATAAAGGAATTCGTTTACATTATATAATGCATTCTATAAATCATTTTGGAATTCCATATGAGAGTTTGCCGTAAACTAAACGAAACAATTTTCATGAATGAAATTATTGCTAATCATATTTTTAAAGTTTCTTCTAACAAAAGGGGTACATAAATAACTTCATGAAAGTAATACAAATTTCACACCATCTCATATTTATTGGATCCCATCTTCTTTACATATTGACCGAATTATAAACGCCAAAGTATTTTACTGATATAAATTACAAAAAAAAAAATTTTTTTATATTACTTCCATACTAATTTCAAGGAAAAAACTTCACCTTTCTGCCCGTATCACTTTCAATTGGGTGTTTTAGCTTATATTTTGACTATAAACGAAATACTTGCCTTTTTGACTTTATAAAACGCGCGACTCGCTGAAATTTGATAATAGAAATTTACATAAAAATGTAGTAATCATTCTCAAACAATTAAAAACTATTTATAAGATATATTTTTTTTATTTGGAAGCTGCTGACATTGGTTATTTAAACTTTTGGATAACTGAAGATAGTGAACTAGAAAAATGGCCGAATTAGTGTAGTAGCCGAATTACCCCGAGTTACCTTAGTTTTTTTTGCTTCCTCAAAGAGGAAGCTTTCTAACGGTGAAAAAAAATTTTGAAACAAAAAATGTTCAAAAATATGTTTAAGACTTTTGGCGCTAAAATCCGTTGTTTTTGATAAAAAAAAATTCGTGTGTGTGTGTGTGTGTGTGTGTGTGTGTGTGTGTGTGTGTGTGTGTGTGTGTGTGTGTGTGTGTGTGTGTGTGTGTGTGTGTGTGTGTGTGTGTGTGTGTGTGCAGGCAATAACTTTTGAACCGATCGACTGATTTACATCGGAAAAGGCTTATTCTCTTCGTTTCGGAGGAGAATAGAAAGAGCATAACCTACTTTTTGATTTTACCGATTTTTTTTTATAACCAAAAAACGATTTTGAATTTTTCGTTTTTTTGATTTTTTAATTTGTTTCAGCCAGTATTACTTGATAAACTAAATTTTTATTAAAAGGTCTTTAAATTACCAACAATTTCTTTTTTTTTAATTTAAATTATCTCTATAGCCTGTCATTTGTTATTAATGAAAATATGGTTTATATTTCTTTAATTAATATTTCAAAAATTTGTTCATTTTTCCACTCAAAATTTTTACCACTTATTACACTTATCGAGTACAACATTGTGTTAAAATTTCAAGAGGTTATGTTGATTTGTTTCCGAGAAAAAAATTATTTTTGAAAACAAGTGCGTTTTCTTTCCTTTACGATAACAGGAGTAAAATACAGGAGTCAATGAATCGTTTTGAAATTTGGCAGAGAATTAGCTTTCTTATGTTTAAGGAGACAGTTATTTGTCCAAAAAAATCTGACCGTTGTGACCAAAGATATTTGAGATTAAAATTTTTTTATAAATTTCTTATATTTGTATTTTTAAAAAGAATATTCGATGACTCAAAAATTTTACCATTTATTACACTTATCGAGTACAACATTGTATTAAAATTTCAAGAGGTTATGTTGGTCAAAATTTTTTTACTCATTCCAAATTAGCCCCGAAACACAAATATAAAGTTTTAGAGCAAAATATGCAATAGTTCTATTTAATTTGAATATCATATATAAATAAAATAATTATTGTGTACTAAGGCATATCCCCGAGAAAGTAATTTCAGATTGAGTTCCGCGGCAACATGTACTAGAGCAACGATAATAACTGACTTTCAAAATATGAATTGCGTAAAAATTTCATAAAAATATTTCATAAAAATATCGATTCTCAAATATAAAAAAAACTGCTTCTATGTTAAATTTCAATACGATTCATTGTCTTTTGTTAAGAAGTATAACTTAGATATTATATTTGTATGATTGTTACAACGATGGATTAACTTTAAACCACTAAGTCGAGCAGGATAGTAGTTAAATATCTGTTTCAAAACAAATATTTATTAGATTATTGCCAATACATACTTTTCTTTCTCAAACTAATGTATTTCTTTAAAATTTTTTATAACAATAATTAATTGTTTGAATAGGATACATAAATGAAAAAACAAAAAAGATATTTTTTATATTCAGTCAAATTATTTAACAAACAACAAAGAACCACAAGGAAAACAGTTTTATTTATTAATAAAGTTTTGTTGTGAAAAATTTACTTTTGTTTTTTAAATTTAAAAAATGGAATCGATAAATTAGTTTGAGGAAGCATCTTGCCAATGAATTGGCAGCGGTTTTTAGTTAGAAATTTTACGTCGGATCCAAAATCAGCAATTCCGAAAACCCCAAAATATTATGTTTTAAGTTTTAGAAATAGTGTTGATTGCGTAGACGTCTTTCTAACTATTGTTCCCTTAATAACGGTAATTATATTAATATAAAAAAATATGTATAATTTACGAATAATCATTCTAAATCTCAAAGAACGCAGTTTATTAAGAATAAAAAGAAATTGTTGACTATGCATGATACTATTGTTTTTCGTAGTCTCTCAAAACATGATAGTTTTCGTCACAGCCTTACGAAACCTCTAGTTTTCGTCGTTAACACTGAAACGCGTTACTTAGTCTTCGCCAAAATCTAGCAAACCGTCCTAATCTTCGCCGCAAACCAATATTACGCATTAGTTCTCGCTACTAACGCTGAAACCTGCTAGTTTTCGTCAAAATCTGAATCGCGATACTTTTCGTACAAGGCTTTGAAATGTTGTATCAGCTATAGATTATTTTGATTTGGAATGATTTTGTATTGACGTATTAAGTATTAACTGCTTCTCTCACTTTTTACCAAAGTAAATAATATTTGTTTATAAGCTAATCATTTCTAAAATAATTTCACATTATTGTATAAAATATGCTTTATTTACGAACTACTCGCAATAATTGATACGCAATAATCGATACTCTACAGCATCATGTAACGTACGAAAACTTTCATTTATCCATTAATTTCACTTAATAAATATTTAAAAATGAATTGTAATTATCTCTTTTAAAATAATAAAGTAATAAAAACAGTAATATTGACAACTTAAATTAAAAAAAAGAAAGTAAACGTAGCGGTGAACTATAATCGTAATTATTCGACTACCTGAAGTCTCACTGAAAAAAATTTGGCACAGCGTCTGTTTCCATCACAGTTCATCAGCGCCCCCTTCGCTGCGTGTGTCAAACCACCCTCTTTTGGCACAGCGCTTGTCCCGAATGGGACAGAAGCTGTGCCAGTACGGGGCGCGCGACACGTTTACGGGATAGGAGCTGTGCCAGTACGGGGCAGGAGACGTGCCGAACCGCGGTACAACATTCGACCCTACTTTCGACATAGCGTATGTACTTATCGGGTCAACTGAAGTGCCAAATTTTTTTCAGTGTGTCTTCACCAAAATTTCGTAATAACCGATCTAGTTTCCCTCCAAAGTTTCAGACAAATTCGTGGAAGGCTTAATTTGGCATCTACCATATTTGAACTGTCGCATTCTGACGAATTCTGAAAATCAAAGGGCGTCGTAGCGCTCTGAAGGCAAGTATGTATGATATACGATTCGAAAGTATTCGCAAACTGAATTTCACCAAATTCATAAAGTGGAGTAATTCCCGGGTTAAATGGGTTTCGCAAACAGTGTCACGCTGTAATAGGATCTTCCAGTAGTTGCGAGTGCACTAATCGCCGCCTAAGCTGCAAAAATAGTCCCATCATCTTCTACGAAAGTGTCGAATTCCACGGTAATTAAGTGAAAAATCGTTTTGACCGACGCTCGGCTAAACAAGAACAATCACGTCAGACTAACCCCAAGAGAGCATCGCAAAGCGAAAGGTCCAACAGACATAATCGAGATGTAGCGGCTGCAGCTTTTCCCGCAGAGCAATGCCTTTGCTCGTGCGTGCCTGTACCCTTGCGCTCACCTATTGCCTTCTCCGCCTACGACATCCGTTCTCTAGCACTCGGCGAGATTCGCAACCCCTTTGCTACTACGCATATAAATAACCAGCGCTCTGCCCGCACAGTCGGGCGATCTTCCAGCCGAGCTATCCCAAATTTTACAACATCGATGAGTGAAGTGCGGCACACCCCAGAGAGGAAGAAAGTGTCCGAAAAAGCGAGCACAAGAATTAGCTGCGGGACCCAGAATGAAGAATGAAGAAAGTGGTAGTAGAAGCGTTATTATTATTCTAGCCCGGTAGAAAGGGTCGTAAACGCACCGCCCTCTGCTGCAATAATATGGTTTTAACAGGTACGCAGGGGATCCCTCCAGAACTTTCCAAGGGGGGTACAACGAACGCCCGCCTGTCAGTCTATTGGGTATAAGCCCGAATATTTAATGCCATTGTAATTGCCTACGAATGCGCACTCGGGACCTAGAAGGGCTCGAGAAGAGAACATCGGGAGCGAGGGGATGCTTCGCGGACGACCGGACTAATACTTATATGACAGCGTCGTAAAGCCATCAACGCGAGAACCGCCGCGCGCGAGCATCGTCAATCGGTCCGTCTCGGCTAGTAGTTCAGGGACACTCCCCGTGAGTCATAATCGATTTGATTGTTCCAGCTGACCATACCGTGATTTGCGTCCGACGTTGCAGATGTGTAGGCGGAGGTCTCTTCGTCTGTTTGGGTATAATATATACCTGGACAAGATGCCCTGGCGCACGCGCGCGCGCGCGCTTGACATTTTCGGGGATACCGTTAGACGCGCACGCGCTCGTCGTCGGGTTTTATGGAATTAAATACGGTCCGGAGTTCAGTTTTTTTTTTTCTTTTTCATTTTTATTGGCTCAAGCCACGCGGCCGAGAGACGAGCACCGCAATAAACCGATTGATTGTTGTGAGAGACAGAGTTTAGCTTTTTCGGGAAAGTTTTCAAGGCGACACGACAGTGCGACTGACATCGCCATGAGATCGACATTTTCGAGACTTTGGGTAGCACTTTATTGCAACGGGCGGAGAAAAAAAAAAGGAAGGCGAACGCTAGAGTCAAGAAAAATATAAAAACATAAAAAAAGATCGCTCTTAGGCGCTTACGAAAGGTCAAAAGTTTCCCTGGGAAATGTCTCGAGTTTTTTACGTTTTATTGCTTCGTTTTTTTCTTTTTTTAGTGCGCGACGGCAAACCTTTTTTTTCGTAAATCCGACTTGGAACTAGAAAGTTCGAAACATCGTTGATTTTACTGCAGACTTCCTCTACGACTAAGCCGTAATTTGAAGATAGAGAACATCAATGAAAAAGAAATGACTACAATATATATTATTATACAAATATTTACAGTAACTCACATTTAACGAAATCATCCATCATATTTAATAAATTCAAGAAAGCACCCTGGTAGAAATGTTAACTATAAGTCAGCTATTTTCGAGTTAAGTTATTTCATGATTATGTACCAATCCGAAATAAATTATGGTATTTACACTTCATAAAATGGGTATTTTAAGTAACAGTAAAACTTTTAGATGAATCATATTACTGTTGTATGATGATTTTGTCTAAAAATGCTTCCATTTAGTTAACACGTTAACTATAAAATATGGTTAATTTTCTACCAGGGCAATAAAGTTTGTATATACAAAACCATTATATTTATATTTTCATTTAGTAAAATCGCCAGAGTATCTTGTAATGTTATAATTAGTAAAACATTGTGCTTGTATATCAAAAAGTCGTCGTTGCATAAGCCAGATGAGCCGAAAGAAACGATGACACAGCATTATCACTGCAGATTAGTAACTCTGTGTGAGCAAGAGTCAAGATAAAAATATTCACATACAGTCGGCATATGTCTGTCAGCGACATTCCATCATGACAACGCCCAGACTTTGAGTTTCTCGACGGACAGAAAACATGCTTTCGAAGTGAGATGGACCTTCGCCTATACCTGGCATATTTGCTAAACCTCGTCCATTCTGAAAGATGTTTATTACGAATAACCGAGAATTTTACTATCGAAATACCAATCGAAATTAGTATCTAGTTCAATTATTTTACTACTCGAGTCCCGTTACTTTGGTCCGTTATTTTTTTACAATGCGCGAAAACTGGGACAATTCAAGAAATCAAAGACATTTTATTTGACAATAAAAATAATTTTAGTATTTTCCAAGTGTTTCGAACGTGTATCTGAAAACATATTTAATTCAACTTCCTACAAACATTCTTTCAATACATTATACGCAAGAGATCATTTTGATCAGTCGAATAATCTCTACACTTTTTACGCCACACATGAAAACAAACAATTTTTCACGCCCCTCTGCTTATAACGCTTATAAATCTCGCGAGGCGCCGTTAAACTTCCATAAACGCTAAAGAAAGACGAAGGAGGAAGCGATCTCGCATCACGCATGCTACCCGGGCATTTTTACCGGAGTAACTGATATTAAGCATGACTTGTACGAGGGAAACCCGTAAAAATCATCTTAAAGTCCTAAAAGCGCGTTAATGGGGTCCTTAAGATTGAAATATGCTTTATTAAAGACGCGTCGCGCGCATGCCGGCGCGTGTGCGTACGTATATATATAAACTGCCTTATGTAAAATAAGACTCGCACGGGAGGCGCGAGATTTCATCGAATAAAAAGACAAAAACGAAAAATAAGAGGAGTCGAACATTCTCCACGAAAGCAGCGTACACGCGCGTGATATAACGGAACGCTAGCGAAAGTCGCACAAGCGCGTTGTCCAAACATGCGAGACACTTTTTACACATTCGACAGCCGTGTAAAGGACTGGCCACATCCGCTCTGTCTCTTCTTAATATCACTCCCGGAGCGATTCGTCCAATAAATCCCGACGTCAGCGCTTCATCGCGGAGGAATAAACGCTCGCTCGCTCGCAGAGAGCTGGGCAATAAAAGCCGAGGCTTTACCATGTCATTAACGGGGCTCGCTCGCCGTTAAACGACGACAGTAGAATTCCATCCGCGCCTGCGAGATGCGATCGTTCGACGGCACATCAGTGCGCGCCGCGTGTGTAGCGCGCAAAGCCGGACTTATCGCGGCAGCGGTGCACGCTGTGCGCGCGCGTAATCGCATCGAAAATTGAGTCAGATTCGCGCGCCGCTAACAACCCGCACGTAGACACTCATCTTCGATTCTTCCTCGATATATACTCCTCCTTTCTCACTTTCGTCTCTCCCTCTCTCTTGTTCCCTCTACGAGACTGCGCGCTTCTTTCTCTGGCTCTCACGCGCCTCCTTCCTCATTCTCCGATTTCTCTCTCTTCGCGCCGACACATAGACACTTTGTTTCTTCCTCCTTTTCTATACAACACCTCGTCGGACCGCTGCGCGTACTTCTCTCCTCCTCCTCCTTTCCCGTACTTTAATGTACTGTTCCCTCATTCTCGTTATCCTCTCGCGCTGGCGCGTCTTTCTTCATATCGGCGGCCGTGAGGGAGAGACGCGCGCGCGCACAGGCAGACATGATGTTGCAAATCGGCCTGCCCGCTTCGCTGGCGTGCGCATTTTTCCCTGCCGTGGTCATTTGTAGGCCATTCGTAGGAGAGTGCGGAATTGCCCTTTGACAAGTCCGCTCATTGAATTCTGTGTGAATTCTATCTAAACATCTTCGCGTGCGTACGGCATGATGCAAAAAAAGAACCATAGGCTCGCTATCGGTAAAAACCTCCATCAACACAAATCATCTTTTAGATAAGTTGCATTCCAAAATTCAATAGCGTTTTTAATAAGAATAAACCTTACTGATATTTAGTTTGATAGTGGGTTTTTATATTAGAATGTATAAACATTAAATGTAATTCGATAAAACATGAAAAAATCTTCAACTCTTATAAATCATTGGTTAAAATCATATATGGCATAGGATAAATTGATCAAAGGTATTGAATAGCTTGCGAAAATAGAAACAAAAGACATAAATAAAAAATAATTTGACATTTTATTCATATAAATAATTCAATAAAAATTTTATTTATCAATCTAATTCTGCCTCTCTGGTTCGTCTTCGCAATAACAAGTATGCTACTGACCATTTTATAGCTGAAAAAGGTGAACTATTTTTTATTCTTTCTAGTCTACCTAACTGATGCGTGACTTATTCTATTTTTCATTCCGAAAAATTGGAATATAATGTGAGAGAAAACATTTGATCATTGGTTATAAATGGACAAAAACTGTGTTCAATTTTTATGCATTCCCAGTAAGACTAGATATTTGCTGAGAAAATAATGGATTCGATTTCTACCCGGGTAATATCAATATAGTTTACTTAACTTCTTACTTTTATAAGTATGTTGAGTTTACTGGTCGCACTGTCCAAGGGTTAAAATAACTATCACAGATTTATTTATTTCGACGTTTCGATCACCTGACCGTGATCCTCTTCAGGAACTAAAATTTATTTAATTAAACTAATGAATATAATAAATACATATAAAATATCCAATATCCAATAACAAACATCACTGTCAGTCGGATCAAAAAAACATATCTTTTTACTTTCATTTTAATAAATTATTTTATTAATGAAAATAGTATTGACTAAACAATGTTTCGCATAACTATAAAGCATACCTATGACTAACGAGGATAATTTATAAACTTTGTTGACGTTTGGAAAAGAAACAAGGAAATTAGATAAGTAAAATTTTAAATACATAACGACTAGTTCTATAAACTATTCTATTATACCAAAAAGCTTTAGAGCAATTTTAACAGGTTGAACTTCTAGTACTTACTCGATCTACCCCATTTTAAATAGTAAATATGATTTATGGCCAATTGCTTGATTATGTCTGAGTCTACATATAAAAATCGTTATATTAATCAATATCATCTATACCTAGAAAACTATGTAATATGATTCACATCCACGATCCTTAAAAGCAACCAAATTTTATTCCTATAAATGCTGCATACAAAATTAAATAAAAGTAAAGAGTATGTATATTATTGATTCTAATGCTTTAGTCACTATCGCTGGGTAATACAATTAATGTTTATTACTATTAGTAATACATTGCTATAGGTAACGAGAAATCGTGGTCGAATATATCACTACTAAATTGATTTAACCAATCCTGACTTCACTAAGGAAACCACGACCTTGATTAAGTAGGGATGGGGAACTGTTCGTCAATTTGAACTATTCGGTTTAAATACTTAACTCGACAAAATCGAGTCAAGTCAAACTAGGAGTGCGCGAATACTCGACTCAATGTGTTTGAACTGTAACGAGCAATTTTTGCGAACTCGAGTCGAATCAAGGAGCGCGGGAGCGCTCCGAAGGCAAGTATAGAAGAGCCTTAGGAGTGATCGCGCGATAACATACATTGAAATGGATGTACGAGAAAAAAATCAATGCACTTATACCTATTGCGTTAGTACTGAATACTTTGAATTATTTAACATTGTACCAACTATTCGACCCAGATCGGACCATTCAATTTTGCAAAACTATTCAAGCCAAACCCCTACTAACCGATTCACGCTGAAATATTCAAATGGAAATCCATCAAACTGTTTGAAAAGTAATTTACACTTATAGTGATGTGAATTAACTGATGATACCATAAATACACTGTTAAAAGTATGATATAAATATATCATTTTAAAGTATATATCTGTGGCTTCCAGGAATAACGACTTAACCCACTTGAGGGTTAGAATTGAGTTAGCACCGTACTTTATACTTTCCAACTATCCTTTTTCATGTAGACTTGGTCCGGAAATTTGAAACGCGTTCAAAGAGCAAATATCAGCTACACTGTTAAAAATTTTCTGAAATTTAAGATAAATTCTGTAATAAAACTTCAAACTTTTTATTAAATTTCAATTAAATTTAACTGAAACTTCAAAAGTTTTATTAAATTGAATTAAAATTTAACAAAAAACACTTCAATATCTTTAACAGTGTAAGTGCATAACCACTTAACTGCACCTGTGCCCGGAAAAACTACTTAACTGAATATTTATATTTAATTAATATATTTAATTTTTATAGCAACAAAGATCAGAGGCAATAGATAATAAAAGGTAACACAACAGCCTTGATTGCCGGGTGTTGGGGCGAGTGTGCTCGGTTAACCGAGTAACGTTCGGTATTCGATTTACCGAATTCCGTTGATTTCACACATATTCCGTTGGGAGGCGCATCATTAAACTTTTCATTTATATCAAGAAAATACAAGGTCAACGACCAAATTTTAGAGAAAACTAGATTTCTAAAACGTTTCTTTTAACATGTAACCTTATCGGAAAAGACGTTAATTTTGTATTTATTTCTAATAGAATTCTTAATAATTTAAGAGATAATTTTTATCAAATGAGGTATCAAATTAAACATTTTTTAATGTAAATTCCAATGCTGTCATCATAATTATGTGTAAAAGACCAAATTAAAGAGATATTAGCGATAAACTTTGTAAATGTACTTCTGCGCATGCGCACTGCGCGCAGATACACGAATAAGTAATAGGAATGGCGATTTTTTCCGTTTTGTATCAAAACTCAGATTTTTTAAAACTTTTTAAAGTAGTTCGGAGGTGATTACTGAAATTAAAATTTCGGAAATTGCAAAAAACACAGAAGACCCACTGGGGCGCCGACTTGATACGGCACGCGCCCAATCCACCTTAAGGTGGTTCTATGAAGACTCTCGAGTCAAGCGAGAGGACATAAAAATAAATTTAAAAGACCTTTTTAAATGTATGCTTATAATATTATAAAAACGGAATCTTGATTTTTAAGATAATTTAAGATAATATTGCGTGACATTAAACTTCATTTGACATAAATTATTCTTTGTGTATGTGTCTATGATTGATGTAGTAGTTGAAAGACTCTCAGATTTGGCAACGTCGCACAGTCGAGCGTTCTCCGAGCGTCGAGCGTGTTTACTCGTAGCGTAGCGGTTGAGGTTAGGTGTATTTCATTTCAGAGCTTGTTTGCAGTGCTTGACACTTTGTAAATTAAGAGATGCAAAATGCCTCGAACGGTTCCGACATAAACTGACCGAGCAAAATTGAAGCATGGAAAAAGGAAAGGTCAATTTGTAAAAGGAAAAGTTGCTAATGCTAGAGAGAATCAAGTAAAAGCAGTGCGCCAGGCGCATAAACGATGCAAGGTTAGTAATACACTAACTAACTTAGTAAACTAAACTTTCTTCTCTCGAGCTGGATTCTCTACTTGAAAAAATGTACAGTATGACTTACTGACTAATCTATAGTTCATTTTGTTGCATAAATATAATTTTATCCCACTATTTTTTTAATTTTAGGAACAAAATTCATCACCAACTGAGAACAATTTGCCAGACAAAATTCGGATTGTTGATTTGAATACTTTGGCAGAACATTTATGGTGTAAGATGTGTAACATTCCCCTATCATTAAAGGATATAATAAGTGAATGGAAATGTGGATTAGCCAGCATTTTTACTGTAAAATGCACATCATGCAAAATGTACCATAAAGTTTGTACAAACAAAAAAAAGGATGAGAGCTCTTCTTACAAATTCAATATAAACATGAAAGCAGCTTTTGGTAATATTTTTGAAACAAAAACTAATTATTGTATTGGCCCGTATAGCTACAGTAATATTTTTTATTTTCAGGAATGATTGATAGTGGTTTAGGCAAGTCTCATGTGAATAACTTCCTTTCTGCAATGGGTATACCAACTATAACACCCAACTATTGAAGAAAAATGAAAGAAAAGTTGGATGTGCAATCAAGGAAGTCGCAAAAGAGTCGTCCATCGATAGTATACAGTTAGAGAAAAAAAAAACTTTAGAAGCATTAACAGAAGAGACTCAGTAAGTTTCTGTTCAAGCTTCTTTAGTACGGTGTACATAAGAAATTTTTTAAAATATAAGTAATTCAACTTAGTGTTAATAGAAATAATAATCAAATGTAATTAGATTAATAATATTATTGGTAGAAAGTCTTTTTAAAATTTTGATATTGTTAATTTATATCTACAGAACTTCTAAACTTGTAAATTATTTATTTATAAATATTATAGTATATGATAAGTGAAGTTAATGTACTAAGCATTCATGGCAGAATTATTAGTGCTCTACATACTAATCATCATTAATGGTCAATCTTGAGCACGAAGAACAATGATGGATGTGACTTCGAATAAGTCATGGTCTACGTACTGATCATAAATGGTGAATCTCATGTTCGAAGAGCAGTGATACATGTGGTTTCGAATAAGTGTGTTTTTCTAATCTTAAAATATCTTAAATTTGTTTATTATTTATACATATAAACAAATTGAAAATCATGTATCGATAAGTATTTTGAGATATGTTAGATCAGTGTAAATTTACTCGATGTCACATCCATTATAAATTTGTGTGTTTGCATATACAAAATTGATTGTTTTGTAACATTCATATTTTGAGAATACGTAAAGCATTGATAGAGGTAATACTGAGAAAGTGAGTTAAACAGACATTGTGTGTGTGTTCAAATATTTATAAATATTTATTTTTAAGGTTTGAGAGAGTTTTTGATATAAATTAAAAAACATCAACATTTTATTTTCTATTTCTTTATACTGAGAAGAACTTATTTTTTATTTTTTATTTATTTACAATTTAATTTGATGTTTATTTTTTAGTGGATCATGCAAATTCGAGAGAAATTAATTTTTTTGTATTATAGATATATGAATTTAGAGTACTTTTAAGTCCTTTTTTCAATTCTTTTGTGAACGAGTGGCTAATTTTGAATGAATGACATTTTTATCAGAATGATTTTTATATAAAAAAGTAATCATGTGTTTGAAATAGATTTATTTTATATATTTAACTATTAAATTTAATCATGTCTTTAGAATTGATTTTTATATAAAAACCGCTGCCAATTCATTGGCACGTAGCTTCCTCAAACTTGATTTACTGATTCCTTTAATTAATTTTTACTTCCAATATTTAAAATTTCATACTTTATTTTGTACGATGTACAAAGCGCTTAAGTCAATTTTTACTCCCGCAATAGTTGGACATACCAAACTCATTTTTTTCATTTTTCAATGTTTACATTTTTATTAATAACAAAAGAACCATAATAGCTAGACAAATAATTTTTTTAGAAAATATAGGTCTTGAAATTCTCTTTCGAATGCCGCCCACCCGATTCAAATACATAAAGCCGTTCTCGAGAAATTACGATTTAAAAAAAAAGTGAAAAAAATTTTAACCTCAAATATCTCCGAAATTTATGGATCAATCCTTTTGCCCAAAGAACTCAATCGATTGTGATACAAAATGTACCACTAAAAAAAATTTCAAACTGATTAAGCCAATTTTACTCTAGTTATTGAACGACAAAAAAAAAACACTTTTTTTATAAATTATTTTTTTCTCCAAAAATAATGAATAAAAAAACCTAAAAATTTAGTAAGTTATAATACTCAGTATTCTTTATAACCAAAAAATACTCATGTTAATATCTTTTTTTAATTTTGAAATATAACCTATTTACTAAAAATAACGTTTTCATGAATTACTTATAGCGAAATTTAACTAACGTTTTTTTTTTTTTTAAGTTGTAGAAAATTTTTTTCTGCATACAGAGAATTTATCGTATATAAATAATATTTGTTCTAAATATAAAAAAAATTGAAAATAAAAATTTTGAAAATTTAAAAATGGCGATAAAAAACAAAAAAATCGATTTTGACAAAAATAAAATATTGACCCCAATTGTTGAAGCAAAATCTGAAAAAATGATCACTCTCTCGTTAAAATCGGTTGAGTAGATCATGAGATATCAGAGTATACGGACATACATACACACACACACACACACACACACACACACACACACACACACACACACACACACATCCATACGGACATTTTCTAAAAATGGTGTATTTCGATTCCAAATTTTCTATACAACATTCCTAAGACATTATCTCACAAACTTTTTTTTTTACTATCACAAAGCTTCCTCTAGGAGGAAGCAAAAGTAATCATGTGTTTGAAATAGATTTATTTTATATGTTTAAGTATTACATTTATAATCATGTCTTTAGAATTAATAGCAATGACATATTGTAGTTATGAGGTTATTTAGAATCATAATGATAGTCTAATTGTAATTAGAAATAAAAATGGCATTTATAATATATTCTGTATTATTTCATAACAATTATATATACACTCTTCCCTTCGTCCCACTTTTATTGATTCAAAGTGAGCTAATCAACGCGTTAATGTTAAAATGCTTTTGTTTTATTTGATTATTATGTTTGTTTTTCCCTTTACATTTAGAATTGACACAAGTAGTAGAGATGTTACTGGCGGTAGCCAATCGAGTGACATTTGTGAATTGAAGGTATCGTTCGATGCAGGTTGGCAGAAACGAGGAAATGGTTATTCGTACAAGTCTATCCGATATTTTATATTTAAAATATATAAGATATAATTTTTAATATTTTTAACGTTAAAATATAATAATTAAATTTAGAATAATTGTAGGACATGCAACACTAATAGGGCATTATTCTAAGAAAATTCTGTCTTATACTATACGATGCGTAAAATGTGCAAAATGTAATATGGGTCATCCCAAAGACGACCATGACTGTCGCCGTAATTACACGGGTTCAGCTAAAGGCATGGAACCAGCCATGGCTAAAGCGCTGATCAATAATAATGTTTTATTAAAAAATGAAAATGTTGTGGTGAAAGTTTTAATTGGGGACGATGATTCCAGTACAATAGCTGCTGTACGCAGACTATCTTCAACAGAAATTGAGAAATGGTCCGATTTTAATCACACCCACAAAGCTTTTACTAGTGCGTTGTATGTTATCAAGTTACCTCGGAAATTAATCGAGTATTTTTCACACAATTTTTCGCATACTATAAAGCAAAATAAAGGTAACGCAACGGAAGTTCGATCAGCATTAGAAAGTGTAATCCCTCATGCTTTTGGAGACCATTCGATGTGTAAAGAATGGTGTACTGCGAAAAATTCTGATGAACCGTATGTTCATAAAAATCTTCCAAAAGGAAAACCATTAGAAGATCCAGAGCTACTTATGTCTCTAACAAAGATATTTTCTCGCTTTGCTAATAATTTAGAGAAAATCGCAAATTGTGGCTCAACGCAAGGAAATGAGGCAGCAAATGGCGTTATTGCAACTAAAAATCCGAAAAGCAGGCATTACAGTGGATCGGAATCGTTAAGTTTTCGCGTAAGCGCATCAATTTGCCAAATAAATATTAGCTGTCAGTATTCCTCTAAGGTTTATGAGAAACTAAAGATAGTATCTAGTCATAAGACAAACAAATTTAAAAGCCAAAAAGATATCAAGAGATCTAAGAAGTCGATTCTTAGTAAAATGATTGAGAAGAAAAGACGAAGACTCCGTTTAAAGAAACTGCGATCATGGAAAACTGCTGCTGCCTCTAGAAAAGAAGGCCTTACGTATGAATCTGGCATTTCTTTTGTCGATGTTTCTGCACCACTTCGCAATTTTGCTTCGCAGAATTGTAATAACATACCTCAGAATGTGAGCAATTGTAAAATTATTTTATTTGACTTAGAGACTACAGGATTATCCAGGACTGATGAAATATGTCAGGTACTTTCTTAATTTATTATTTTACACTAAATTATTATTTTCATATTAACGCAGCAAATTATATTTAGATTGCGGCATGTACCGACGATATAGAGTTTAACGTATACATTATCCCCTCAAAGCGTTTTTCCAAGTCAGCATCAGAAGTGACTGGCTTACAATGTATCGATGGGGACCTGTACTTTCATGATGAAATGGTGGAATCATTTCCAGCTAAAGATGCTTTCAAAAAATTCTTAACATACTTAAGAAATTTTCAATGCCCGCTTATATTAATGGCGCATAATTGCCTGAGGTTGTTATAATTTAATGAATATTAAATAATGAATATTAATAATTATTATTGATTTTTTATGTTTGATACACTGAAAAAAAAGTACAGGAAAAAGTACTAAACGTTCAATAAAAATTACCATCTTGTGCAGGGAACGCGACCACAGACTGTAAAAACCCACAAAATTACCATACTTTATAAGAAATTTTACCAGAAATATAGGAAAATTTATTATACTCTATTGTAAAATTTACTGTAAAATATGGTAATTTTTCGGGTCTTTACAGTCTGTGGTAGCTTTACGAGACAGTATAGTAATTTTTCCAAAACTTTTCTCTCAGTGTAATATTAAATATTCTTTCATTGTTTTGAAACGCAGGTTTGATGCACCTCGAATTATGAGTTTAGCAACTAATTTAGAACTAATGGGTGAATTTAAGTTATTTGTGACAGCATTTGCTGACTCATTAGTAATTTCAAAACAAGTACTCAAAGAAAGGAGTAAAGAAAAAAAAAGTTTTCGATTGAAGCGTTAGCTGCTGATTTTCTTCCGAATGAAAGTACCCAATCTTTGCATAATGCTGCAATCGACATCAAGGTGCTCAACAAACTTTTGGAAGCAATAGGTATCACTAGCGAGATATAAAATCACATGCACAAGGTATCAATGAGATTTTAAAAAAAGAGGAAAATAAAAGTTTGGAATTAACAAGAGTATACGAAGCATTTATCAAAAAATATAATAAACAAAATGGTTAAAGCTGGTATCAACAAACATATATTGCAAGAAACTTATCAAAAAAGTGGCCTTGATGGTATTCGCATACTGTTTGGAGAAAATGTTAATGGCAAAGCCCGTGTCACAACAAACAAAAAGATATTAGAGCAAGTTTATAAATTATTTTGAAAAGATTAGTATTTACTACTTATCAGTATTAAAATGTTATTAAAGCAAGTTTTAAAAATCTTGTGAAACGTTAAGTATTTTTACGCCATCGATAATTTATTTTAAATTTATGTTTTTTAGTATTGCATAATTTTGCATGGTAATATTAATGTAATAAATTATTAATGTAATAAATTATTTTTGAATATGATATTGTATTCACTGTATTTATCAACCCAGTTCAATTATAACTTTAATAAAAAACAAAAATTTCCTCTACGCAATTCTTTCGAAAACATTGTCTGGAAATCTTATTTATTTTCAGATGAATGTATAATTATACAGGTAAGTACTATTTCAATTATTAATAAATCCTAAGAATTAACGTGGTTGCAATATTCATTTTGTGAATTCACATTCGCATTAAGTATAACTTTCGAGCAACTTTCTATTTAAACGAGAAAATGGACGAATAGTGACGTATTGTGACGTCAAACTAACCTACTCCTTCAATGCGACGTTGCCATGTTTCCAACGGCTAGCGGTGAGGGTTAAGAAACATATATTTTCATACTTTTGATCATAAATATCTCAAAATTTTTCATGGCTCCATGCATTTTTGAAGTGATCATTGCAAAGCTTAAGTCTTAAACTTTAACCGCATCTTTTTCTTAACTTCCTCCGCATTCGACTTCTATATTTATTTTGGAAGTTTCTACTCAAAACAAATGATTCTATTGACATGGCAATGAATTGCCATGTAAAAGTATACATTTCAAGAATTTTTTACTCAAAAATGTTCGTGGCAACCTGTATTGAAAAAAATACTAAAAAATTTGTCAGCATCTGTAGAATAATAATATATTTTTTTTTGTAAATGTCCGCATTCAATGACATTTTCATAGAACCACCTTAAGTGTAGAAATAGCTATGTTATTTATCTTATTTGAACAATTTCCCTAAACCACTTAACTGCACAGTTACCGGAATAACGACTTAACTGCATTGTTTTGTTTGTTTATACAAAGAACAAAAATGTATTCTAGCAGCTGATAGAGGGGTTCGAAAGATATTCGATACCTTCGTAAATGTCTAAATTGTTATGACACATCTCGCGCATTTCGATTTTACATATGAAGTGTCATGACGGAACTTTTAAAACGTCGATTTCTCGAAAACACGTACAAGTGGGTGAAATCGTTATTCCTGGAAGCCACAGGTATAATAAATTACTAATTTACTATAAATATTATCAGTAAAAAGAAGAAGGAGAATACAAAACCGCTGTCAATTCATTGGCAAGATGCTTCCTCAAACTAATTTATCGGTTCCATTTTTTAAATTTAAAAAACAAAAGTAAATTTTTCACAACAAAACTTTATTAATAAATAAAACTGTTTTCTTTGTGGTTCTTTGTTGTTTGTTAAACAATTTGACTGAATATATACTGATAGAAGTATTTATTTACTGTATAAGCCCCGTGACTTAACTGTTAAGCCACCGAGCTTTGAAATTTCGACAAATGAATATTCCTTAACTCAGTGGCGGATCCGGGGGGGGGGGGGGATCGCCCCCTAAAGACCGCACGCAGACGGTCGGGATGAACCAAGTTGATTATGAAATAAACCCAAATAGCCGGGGGATGTAAGGTCCACGCATATTAGGGAATTACGTAGATGTGCAACAATAAGCAAGACAATTAATTAAACCATTTTTAAACCCAAGTATGTCGGGGATATCAAGTCCACGCATATAAGGGAGTCATGTAGACATAAAAAAAATAAGCCTAACGATTATTTAAATAATTTTTAAACCAAAGTAGCCGGAAGATCTGAGGTCCATATAGACTAAGGGAGTCATATAGACATGAAAAAATAAGCCAAACGATTATTTAAATAATTTTTAAGCCGGGGATATGAGGTCCACGCATATAAGAGCGTCATGTAGACATGAAAAAATAAACCAAACAATTATTTAAATAATTTTTAAACCTAACTAGCTGGGGGATATGAGATCCACGCATATAAGGGAGTCATGTAGGCATGAACAGATAAGCCAAACGATTATTTAAATAATTTTTAAACCCAAGTAGCCGGAGGATATGAGGTCCACGCATATAAGGGAGTCATATAGACATTAAAACATAAGCCAAACGATAATTTAAATAATTTTTAAATCCAAGTAGCCGGGGGATATGAAGTCCACGCATATAACGGAGTTATGTACATGACTCCCTTATATGCGTGGACCTCATATCCCCCGCCTACTTGGGTTGCAAAATTATTTAAATAATCGTTTTTCCTATTTTTTTCATGTCTACATGACTCCCTTATATGCGTGGACCTCATATTCCCCGGCTACTTGGGTTTAAAAATTGTTTAAATAATTGTCTTGCTTATGGGTGCACGTCTACGTAATTACCTAATATGCGTGGACCTCGCGTCCCCCGGCTACTTGGGTTTAAAAATTATTTTAATAATCGTTTTGCTTATTTTTTCATGTCTACATGATTCCTGTATATATACGTGGACCTCGTATTCCCAGGCTACTTGGGTTTAAAAATTATTTTAATAATCGTTTTGCTTATTTTTTCATGTCTACATGACTCCTGTATATGCGTGGACCTCGTATCCCCCGACTACTTGGGTTTAAAAACCTATTTAAATAATCGTTTGGCTTATTTTTTCATGTCTACACGACTCCTTTATATGCGTGGACCTCATATAACCTCTGCCTACTTGGGTTTAAAAATTGTTTATATGATTGTCTTGCTTATTGTTGCACGTCTACGTAATTCCCTTTACATGCGTAGACCTCATATCCCCCGCCTACTTGGGTTTAAAACTTGTTGGTTTTTTTTCCACATCAGTTCCTTAAAAAAAGGTCATCGGATATACTCCTTCGCATTCGCCCCCCCCCCCCTATGCCCCAGGACTGGATCCGCCCCTGCCTTAACTATTAATCCACGTGGATGAATATCTAATAACGTGGTGTACTAATAGTTATAGTGAGTAGTGTATCCGTCACTGTACACATAACCTTCAGAACAGCTGTCAGAGATGCGAGGAGAGATTGCCGTAAACACACACACACACACCCATCCACATTATACACGCACATAATAACCGCGGGTCCACCGTCCACGGCCGGCGAGCACAACATAGAAGATGTTGGCGCATGGCGCTCGCTTGTAGAAGACAGCGGTAAGTACGCCGCACAGCAGCGTGCCGTCTATACACTGATAGAAGTATTTATTTACTGTAAGCCCCGTGACTTAACTGTTAAGCCACCGAGCTTTGAAATTTTGACACATGAATATTCCTTAACTATTAATCCACGTGGATTAATATATAATAACTTGGTGTATTAATAGTTATAGTGAGTAGTGTATCCGTCACTGCACACATAACCTTCAGAACAGCGGTTAGAGATGCGAGGAGAGATCACTGTAAATACACACAGACACCCATCCACATTATACACGCACATAATAACCGCGGGTCCGCGGCCGGCGAGCACAACATAGAAGATGGTGGCGCATGGCGCTCGCTTCTAGAAGACGGCGGTAAGTACGCCGCACAGCAGCGTGCCGTCTATATGTAAGTTCGTGCATGCAAAGGCGTGCGTGCTCGGCAGCTGAAAACACATGGACAGCCCGCCCTTTTCCTTCTCGTTGCTTGTCACCTCGTTTTTCGATGCCGTTCGCCGCGGAGAATCGACGGCCTCACTGCACGCATGAGGACAGAACGGAGTAGGCCGCCCATATGTTTTCAGGGACTCAGTAGTCTACGCCGCGTTCTGCATTGCCGACACAGCCAAACCTTCCAAATCCTGCGGAAGTGTGCGCAAAGCCAGATTCATTAACTATTAAGAAATCTGCATTTAGACTAAAGTAATTGATGGATTTCATACAAAACACATACGAACGTACTGGTTATGAATATTATGTAATAGTAACGAAATTTGCCTTCAATTTAAATACACCATGTTTTTAGATTTCAAAGGAATATATTTATTTACTATAAATGAATACTTCTATCAGGGTATGCAAGTTCGTGCATGCAAACGCATGCGTGCTCGGCAGCTGAAAACACATGGACAGCCCGTCCTTTTCCTTCTCGCTACTTGTCACCAGCGCCGGTCTTAGGGCGGGGCGAGAGGGGCAGTCGCGCCAGGCCCCGCGCTGATAGGGGCCCCACGATGCAGGCTCGGAGTAGCCATCGGGAATTCGGGAGAGCTCCCGATGGGCCGCGTGGCCTTAGGGCAATAGGGCCGCGTGGCCAAGGCTACGCTACGCTCGCTCGGGCAATGAACTCACCCGCGGGAATAATCTGCGACTTTAGTCCCTTCTTACATAATGTACTATTATTTCCATCTCTACTATAATGGCCCTTTTATAGCCTGAAAAGCGGCGCAAAAGTGGCGTCTGATCCCCTCTATAAAGTACTTTATTCCCGCATATGAGAGAATAATGTAACATAATAGTCTAATTTTTTACTTTTATGGTGAATTGGGTTAAAATAACAAAATTATATAACACATTAATACAAAATAACTTTTTAAATCTATGAAATGGCCACAGTGGATGTGGCCGCTACGAAAAAACACATCTCGCTTCGCTACGCTCGCTTGGGCAGTGAACTCATCTGCGGGAATAATCTGCTAGTTGAGCCCCTCGTTACATAATGTGTTATTAAACCCAAGTAGCCGGAGGACGCGAGTTCCACGCATATTACGAAGTTACGTAGATGTGCGACGTAAGCAAGACTTTTATTTCCAAAATTCTTAACTTCTATAACTTTACTCCCTTATATGCGTGGACCCCGCGTCCCCCGGCTGCTTGGGTTTACACATTATTTAAATAATCGTTTTGCTTATTGTTTCATGTCATCATGACTCCTTCATATTCATGGACCTCGCGTCCCCCGGCTACTTGTGTTTAAAAATTATTTAAATAATCGTCTTGGTTACGTCTCACGTCTACGTAACTTCGTTATATGCTTAGAACTCGCATCCCCCGGTTACTTGGGTTAAAAAATTATTTAAATAATAGTCTTGCTTATTAATGCATGTCTACGTAATTCCCTAATATGCATGGACCTCGTATCCCCCGCCTACGTGGGTTTAAAAATTGCTTAAATAATTGTCTTGCTTATTGTTGCCCATCTACGTAATTCCCTAATATGCGTGGACCTCGCGTCCCCCGGCTACTTGGGTTCAAAAATTATTTAAATAATCGTTTTGCTTATTATTTTGTGTCTTCATGACTCCTTCATATTCGTGGACCTAGCTACGTCCTCCGGCTACTTGGGTTTAAAAATTATTCAAATCGTTTTTATGTATACATCGACTCCCTTGGCTATATTTGTATTATTTTGACCATATTTGTACTTTTTCAAGCAATTACGAATTTCGTTAGAAAAATCCTCTCCTTAAGTAGGCCCCGCAATAAATATTTGCCCTAGGTCTCACAATACGTAAGATCGGCGCTGCTTGTCACCTCGTTTTTCGATGCCGTTCGCCGCAGAGAATCGACGGCCTCACTGCACGCATGAGGTCACAACGAAGTAGGCCGCCCATATGTTTTCAAGGACTCAGTAGTCTACACCGCGTTCTGCATTGCCGACACAGCCAAACCTTCCAAATCCTGCGGAAGTGTGCGCAAAACCAGATTCATTAACTATTAAGAAATCTGCATTTAGACTAAAGTAATTGATGGATTTCATACAAAACACATACGAACGTACTGGTTATGAATATTATGTAATAGTAACGAAATTTGCCTTCAATTTAAATACACCATGTTTTTAGATTTCAAAGGAATATATTTATTTACTATAAATGAATACTTCTATCAGGGTATGCAAGTTCGTGCATGCAAACGCATGCGTGCTCGGCAGCTGAAAACACATGGACAGCCCGTCCTTTTCCTTCTCGCTACTTGTCATCTCGTTTTTCGATGCCGTTCGCCGCAGAGAATCGACGGCCTCACTGCACGCATGAGGTCACAACGAAGTAGGCCGCCCATATGTTTTCAAGGACTCAGTAGTCTACACCGCGTTCTGCATTGCCGACACAGCCAAACCTTCCAAATCCTGCGGAAGTGTGCGCAAAACCAGATTCATTAACTATTAAGGGAATGCCTTATACCGGCAGAGAACTCTGCCGGTATAAGGCATCCCCTTAAGAAATCTGCATTTAGACTAAAGTAATTGATGGATTTCATACAAAACAGATACGAACGTACTGGTTATGAATATTATGTAATAGTAAAAAAATTTGCCTTTAATTTAAATACACCATGTTTTTAGATTTCAAATGAATATATATGAGTTTACTATAAATGCATACTTCTATCAGTGTAAAAATATCTATTTTTGTTTTTTCATTTATGTATCCTATACAAACAATTAATTATTGTTATAAAAAACCTTAAAGAAATACATTAGATTGAGAAAGAAAAGTATGTATTGGCAATAATCTAATAAATATTTATTTTGAAACACGTATTTAACTACTATCCTGCTCGACTTAGTGGTTTAAAATTAATCCATCATTGTAACAATCATACAAATATAATAACTAAGTTATACTTCTTAACAAAAGACAATGAATCGTTTTGAAATTTAACAGAGGTAGTTTTTTTCATATTTAAGAATCGATATGACGTGTTCTTGTTTATGCACATACCGATTGTGCACATATTAATTGTGCACACTTTAACATTGGTATATATCTATATATATAGATCTCTACCAATGCTATCTGTGCACAATAAATATGTGCACAATCCTTATGTGCACAAACAAGAACATGCCATCGATATTTATATGAAATATTTTTATGAAATTTTTACGAAATTCATATTTTGAAAGTCAATTATTATCGTTGCCCTAGTACACGTTGTCGCAGAACTCAATCTGAAATTACTTTCTCGGGGATATGCCCTAGTACACAATAATTATTTTACTTATATATGATATAGGGTACGTTCGGAAATGAAATTTCGGTTAGTAGTTAAGTTGGTACCCCTACGTTGAGCTAACCGAGACGACGTTCAGAGCATGTAAACAATGGTTAAGGTTAACGCACAGCTGTGAAAGACGCCTCGCGGTCGGGTAATGGCAACACAAACGCTCAACTCCAAAAGCCTTCCGGAGCACTTGGAGGCAGGCGATCAGGTTATATTTCCTGTATTTTAATTTACAGAAATTGTAGTGAAGATGAGTTGACATTAAAAAAACCGCTCCCAATTCATTGGCACGTAGCTTCCTCAAACTTAATTTACTGATTCCTTTAATTAATTTTTAATTCCAATTTTAAAATTTAATACTTTATTTTGTATGGTAAGACTATGTTAAACGGTTTGTGACTTTTTATCATAAAAAAGCAATTATTATTATACAATTTTATATTTTACAAAAAAAAAAATTCATCGCCCACAAAAAACAAAAAAAATAGCTAGTGCCAACTGCGTGAAGAAAACTGCGAAAAGAGATACATTGTGAGGTTACATTGCCTTACAAAACTCTTCGCATTTTTTTCCCGCAGTTGGATATGGCTAAGGTATACCTATATACAGTGGCCACGCACCCATGTCATATCCTAATACTTATACATTACCGCCTGGCGCCTTTTATGTTGTATATTCGGTTGTAACCACATGGACACGTGATTTCTCTTCAAAAGTAAATGAATACTTTTTATTATTAATTTAAGTTATTTTTATTAATATGTATTTTTTATACGTAATCAACGGAGACCCTAAAGATGCTAAACGCTCTTTTTTAAATCTGATAATTTAATACGTTTTCTGTTCTACTTACTTCTTTTTAGGTTAGAATAAACTACGTATACTTTTTAATTTTTAAATTTAGTTTATAAATATTTATTTTATAAATGAATAATTTCAATTTATTTTATTAATTTATTTTATTAAATTTCGAATTATTTTAATGAATAATTTCAATTTATAAAATGTTTTATTGATTCTTTTATTGACGTGTTCTTGTTTATGCACATACTGATTGTGCACATATTAATTGTGCACACTTTAACATTGGCATATATCTATATATATATATAGATCTGTACCATCTGTACCAATGCTATCTGTGCACAATAAATATGTGCACAATCCTTATGTGCACAAACAAGAACATGCCGAAGAATTCAACTAAAATCTATAATAATTACGATAATGAGGGGGTGCCATACTCAATTTTTACCGACCGAGTCGATTCGGCGGTTTGAAGCTAATAAAAAATAAAATACACCGAATTATGCAAAATCAAGAGAACATTGCTCTAAGTTTCACAATATTCTACCTTCCTGCCAAATTTGAAGTCAAAATATCAATTCGTTTTTGCATAAACTTTGAACAAAATTTTGAGGTGGACGAAGCGTTATGTCAAAATTTTGTTCAAAGTTTGCGCAAAAACGAATTAATATTTTGACTTAAAACTTTGCAGAAGGGTATATTATTGTGAAACTTAGAGCAATGTTCTCTTAATTTTACATAAATTGCAAAAAAAAAAGATTATTACCTATTATCATATGAGTAATGTGTAACATCACCGCAGAGCAATGGCAATGGCTGCACTGCAACCTGGCGACACTGTTGGCCTTGTCCTTCTTCTTCTTTGTATATAGTGGCGCCAGCTAGCTGTACGGCCATCAACAATCGTGTGAGTCGCAATTTGCATTGGCCTTGTCCACAGGGATGGGGCAGAAATTATTTCAACATGGCCGGCGCTGGCACCGTAGGCGTGAAGGCTGCCGCTCGCGACTCCGCGGCACCGCGACGGCGCACTTCAGACTGTCGATGCCAGTTCGAAAAATAGCGGCTCGGACGATTTCGTGCGTCTGCACCACAAATGATTCGGAATTACGTAGAAAATATCCAGAAAGTAGAATCCATCAGATTCTATGTATAATAATAATAATAACTAATACTATATCAAATATACTATGCGTGTGTTATTAATAACTGATATTATTATTATAGTATTGAGTATGTAAAGAAATTACAAGTAAAACCTTTTCTTATCTATTTTATTGCGTAACTTAATAATGTAAACAATTTCAAATCTAAAATTAATTTGCATAATATCGAATAAACTGACTAACTTTTTTTATCAACAAAGATTTTTCTTATATGGGCACTGAAAATATCAACAACGGTTTTCCCTATATGTGCACTGAAGAAAATTTGTTAAAGCGATAGATAACTACAACTTTGTAAGAGTAACAACGTTATATTAAAAAATTATATTTTTTATTAATATTTCAGTATTTTAAAATATATTCTTATAGAATAAATAAGTATTAATAACGTAAAAACCATAATCGTAAAATAAGTTGACATAGTTAATTTGCTTAAAATTAAATAGTTTCTTTACTAAATATAATAATATTATAATTTTGATTTATTTTAATAAGAAATTTCGAATTTGCTAGATATTTATGGCAAATCTTGATGAGTTTTCTAAGTAATGCGTTAATCTTAATGCAATTTTTGTGTCCAACCTTGAAATTCATTTGTATTTACTATAAATATTGGTAGTGACAAAATAGTACTATTTTTCTTTAGTAAATTTGGCCAGTAACTAAAGTTAACTATGTGATTTCTTTCTCTGGAATATAGCTAAAAAATAATTTATATGGAACTGTATTACATCATAGGAAAATACTAATTACCACGGTAACTACATTACCCTTTATTGCATTTACGTAATTATAAAAAATAGTAAACTTGGCTTCTATTTTCTCTATTCTCTAAAGTTGAATTAGTGAAAATTGCTTCTCCCACAAAATTAGTCAAAAAAACTACCAATTTATTAGTGCATACAATCTATTTAATTAGTACTTAAAAAAACTACTAATGAAATAGTGAATATGCATAACTATATTAGTAGTTTTTGCCAATAATTTCTTTAGTGGAGAAATTGTCACTAATAATTAGTAGTTATTCACTGGAAGAGAAACGCACATAGATAGGCGTAAAAAAGCAAGTTGATCATTCAATGAACCCCAAAACTCAACAAGCCGGGGCAGCAAGGTTCGCGTACAAACGAAAGGTACGTAGGCAGACGATAAAAAGCAAGTTCAGTGTTAAATAAACTCCGAAACACCGAAATAGCCGGGGGAAGCAAATTTCATGTAGAAAAGGAAGGCACGCATATGGGCGCAAAATGCGAGATAATTGAAGAAATCCCAAAAACCAACTAGTCGGGGGATGAAAGTTATTCAAAGAAGGTGGAGGCACGCAGACGGGTAAGAAGAAGCGAGTTCGTTATTAAATAAACTCCAAAATCCGAGTAGCCAGGGGAAGCGAATTTCACGTAGAAGAGAAAGGCACGAAAACAGGCGGAAACAAGCAAGTGGATCATTGAATGAACCTGAAAACTCAAATAGCCGGGACAAGCGAGTTTCACATAGAAGAGGAAGGCAAGCAGATGGGCGAAAAGGGTTTGAGTTTATAATTTAATAGATTTAAAAACCCAAATAGCCGCGTGAAGCAAGATTCACTTAGAAGAGCAAGGCGCGCTGCAGGGCAGGTGGATGTGCGAATGAGTGCGAGTTCATTATTAAATAAAATCCAAAACCCAAAAAGCCCGGGGAGTATGTTTCACGTACAAAAGAAAGGCACGTAGGCGGGCGGTAAAAAGCAAGTTCACTTTTAAATAAACTCCAAAATCCAAATAGCTGGGGGGAGGTTCACAATTTCACATAGAAGAGGAAGGCAGTCAGATGGGCGAAAGAGTGCGAGTTTGAAATTAGAAAGATTTAAAAACCCCAACAGTCTGATGAAGCAAGTTTCACGTAGAAGAGTAAGGCACGAAGACGGGCGAGAGGGAGCGAGTTCATTATTAAATTTTTTACGCCTATCTACGTGCAATTCTGTACTACGTTAATCTCGCTTCCCTAGGCTATTTAGATTCTGATGTTTATTTAATAATAATGTTGCTTCCTCCTACCCGTCTGCGTCCATTTCTATTCTACGTGAAACTTGCTTCTTCCGACTGTTCGGGTTTTTAAATCTTTCTAATTTCAAACTCGCCCTCTTTCGCCCATCTGACTGCCTTCCTCTTCTATGTGAAATTGTGAACCTCCCCCCAGCTATTTGGATTTTGGAGTTTATTTAAAAGTGAACTTGCTTTTTACCGCCCGCCTACGTGCCTTTCTTTTGTACGTGAAACATACACCCCGGGCTTTTTGGGTTTTGGATTTTATTTAATAATGAACTCGCACTCTTTCGCCCATCCACCTGTCCTGCAGCGCGCCTACCTCTTCTAAGTGAATCTTGCTTCACGCGGCTATTTGGGTTTTTAAATCTATTAAATTATAAACTCAAACCCTTTTCGCCCATCTGCTTGCCTTCCTCTTCTATGTGAAACTCGCTTGTCCCGGCTATTTGAGTTTTCGGGTTCATTCAATGATCCACTTGCTTGTTTCCGCCTGTTTTCGTGCCTTTCTCTTCTACGCGAAATTCGCTTCCCCTGACTACTCGGATTTTGGAGTTTATTTAATAACGAACTCGCTTCTTCTTGCCCGTCTGCGTGCCTCCACCTTCTTTGAATAACTTTCATCCCCCGACTAGTTGGTTTTTGGGATTTCTTCAATAATTATCTCGCATTTTGCGCCCATATGCGTGCCTGCCTTTTCTACATAAAATTTGCTTCCCCCGGCTATTTCGGTGTTTCGGAGTTTATTTAACACTGAACTTGCTTTTTATCGTCTGCCTACGTACCTTTCTTTTGTACGCGAACCTTGCTGCCCCGGCTTGTTGAGTTTTGGGGTTCATTGAATGATCAACTTGCTTTTTTACGCCTATCTATGTGCGTTTCTCTTCCAGTGAATAACTACTAATTATTAGTGACAATTTCTCCACTCAAGACTATATAACTGCTAATATAGTTATGCATATTCACTATTTCATTAGTAGTTTTTTTAAGTACTAATTAAATAGATTGTATGCACTAATAAATTGGTAGTTTTTTTGACTAATTTTGTGGGAGAAGCAATTTTCACTAATTCAACTTTAGAGAATAGAGAAAATAGAAGCCAAGTTTACTATTTTTTATAGTTACGTAAATGCAATAAAGGATAATGTAGTTACCGTGGTAATTAGTATTTTCCTATGATGTAATACAGTTCCATATAAATTATTTTTTAGCTATATTCCAGAGAAAGAAATCACATAGTTAACTTTAGTTACTGGCCAAATTTACTGAAAAAAAATAGTACTATTTTGTCACTACCAATATTTATAGTAAATACAAATGAATTTCAAGGTTGGACACAAAAATTGCATTAAGATTAACGCATTACTTAGAAAACTCATCAAGATTTGCCATAAATATCTAGCAAATTCGAAATTTCTTATTAAAATAAATCAAAATTATAATATTATTATATTCAGTAAAGAAACTATTTAATTTTAAGCTAATTAACTATGTCAACTTATTTTACGATTATGGTTTTTACGTTATTAATACTTATTTATTCTATAAGAATATATTTTAAAATACTGAAATATTAATAAAAAATATAATTTTTTAATATAGCGTTGTTACTCTTACAAAGTTCTAGTTATCTATCGCTTTAGCAAATTTTCTTCAGTGCACATATAGGGAAAACCGTTGTTGATATTTTCAGTGTCCATATAAGAAAAATCTTTGTTGATAAAAAAAGTTAGTGTGTTTATTCGATATTATGCAAATTAATTTTAGATTTGAAATTGTTTACATTATTAAGTTACGCAATAAAATAGATAAGAAAAGGTTTTACTTGTAATTTCTTTACATACTCAATACTATAATAATAATATCAGTTATTAATAACACACGCATAGTATATTTGATATAGTATTAGTTATTATTATTATTATACATAGAATCTGATGGATTCTACTTTCTGGATATTTTCTACGTAATTCCGAATCATTTGTGGTGCAGACGCACGAAATCGTCCGAGCCGCTATTTTTCGAACTGGCATCGACAGTCTGAAGTGCGCGCCGTCGCGGTGCCGCGGAGTCGCGAGCGGCAGCCTTCACGCCTACGGTGCCAGCGCCGGCCATGTTGAAATAATTTCTGCCCGTATATCCTAACCCCAAACGTAAATAAATAGTGCATCAACACCTCTCCGTCCTGCTGACGATCGTTCGCGATGGAGACCCCTCCTGAAACAGCAGCGCCGTCTGCACTAGGAACTCAAACGTCTCTCCGACGCGATTGTCAAGGAGAAGTTGCACAAAAAATCGAGTCATCGGGAATAAACTAAGAGCATCGGCTGAAAATGCTGCTTGATCAGTTTATGGAGAGCAGCGTTCTATAGACCAGGACCTTTCCCGGTTGGCCTAAAGAAACAGGCAGTGCTTTAATCAATGTTGGAGCTCACTTAGATTTGTGTGTTTTCTCATCTTGGGAAGAATTAATTTCTTTTGGTTTAGATAGACTGAAGTCTGCTCCCATGGCTCTTGATTTTAAATGCCGTGATACTTTGGATGAGAAAGGTCAAAGATTATTTAGCACAAAGGGAGAGGCTACACTACATGTGCGATCAGATTAGTGATGCTATATTGTAGGCTAACGACAAACAAGATCCAGATGCCAAAGTTGCTTGTGAAACAGTGACAAGGACAACAGTGACAAGAAATCAGTTTTATAGCCGTTGTTGACTATCAAAAAATTGTTTTGACTACAATTTGTGCAGCATTTTACTGCTGTTTGATGCTCAGCCTCAAAATTCGATATGCAACTGATCAAAACTGATGAATGTATAAGTACTGTAATTCTTGCACACAAAGTAATTAAGAAGATAGTTGAACTAGGACAAAGCAGTGAATTGTGGTGGGCTCGCCCTTACTCCAAGATGTAAGTAACTTGTAAATAAGTCATGGATCCGTACCTCCTGCATTCCTATCAGAGTTCGTACAGTTGTTTCTCTGCAGCATAGTAAAAAAATTACAATTGAAGAATTATACAAAGATTTGTGGAGTATCTGTATCTGTAACCTCAAGTGTACCACGAGGTAAAGTTTAAAAGTGCAAGACCAACACGCAACTAATCATGATGAAAAAAGCCCCTCAAGGACCATTAGAAGATCAATTACAAGGATAAATTATGCTCATGGTTACACAGTCTTTTTTTTTTAATTACAAAACAAGAAGGACATGATCGCATTGGTGATTGGACTGCAGAAGTAAAAATGACACAGGATTTTAATTATGGATTATATTACTATAAAGAAGACCTTTGATCCTTCTACCTTCCTTCTACCTTCGGAACACGAAAATCGCCGAGGATTTCGCGCTTACCAGCGCTCTTTTTCTATTTACTTTTCTCTGCGTCGCATTTCCGCATCGTCTGTAGATTAGTACGAAATCAAATAGCAGAATAAAAAAAAATTCATTGCCCACAAAAAAAGTAGCTAGTGCCAACTGCTGGAAAAAAACTGCGAAAAGAGATACATTGAGAAAAGCGCGCTGTAAATTAACTTTAATAAAAAATAAAAGCAAGTAAACAACATGCACGCAAGCACGCGTCATTTCCATTTTCTAGTATATATATACAGCCGTTCACGAAAAAATACGATTTGAAAAGAGTGCTAAAATAGTTTTAACCTCAAATATCTCTGAAATTCATAAACGAATTTTTTTACCTTAAGAACATATATAATAAAACATACATACTCTACATTACCACCAAATTTCAAAGAAATTATAAAAATTTCTCTAGTTATCATACAACAACGAAAATAACTTTGTAAAATACGAAAAATTCACATACATAATATCTATATCACACACAAAATTGTCTATAAATCTGTAGCTGATTCATCAAGCCGTTCTCGAGAAATTACGATTTGGAAAAAAAATTTTAAAAATCTTAACCTCAAATATCTGAAATTTATGGACCAATCATTTTGCGCAAAGAACTCAGCTGAAAACTATTCAAAATCTACCTCTACAAGGAATTTTGAAGCAATTAAGGTGGCTCATGCGATTTCTTATAAAAAAGCAGATACATCTTAAACTTAACAAATATGATCTTTAGACATTAAACTTTCGATCTGTACTAAGAAAATTGTAGGTCAACGACCAAATTATCGAAAAAACTGAGTTTATAAATAGGTACGTTTAACACATAACCTTATGGGAATGAACAGTTTATTGCTTCGTAGTAACTTGTAAAAAAGCAGTTTTTAATGTACAATACACGGAGAAAAATAACATAGGAAAAATTACCATATTTGATTGTAAGTCGAGGACAGACTGAAATCCTCGACAAAATTGCCATAATTTACGGTAAAAATTGCCATAAATTTATGGCAATTTTTCCTACATTGTAAAAATTACTATAAATTTATGGCAATTTTTACCATAAATTATGGCAATTTTGTGGAGGATTTCAGTCTGTCCTCGACTTACAATCAAATATGGCAATGTTTCCTATGTTATTTTTCTCCGTGTATATGAAATTAAAGATTTTTTTGTGAAGAATCTAATGATATCATCAGAATTATAGGTTAACGACCAAACAAAAAAGATATTAACAATAAACGTTACAAATGTGGTACTACGCATGCGCACTGCGACCAGTCATATAAATGTAGCGACAAATTAGCAAAGTTTTTACTTATTTATAAAATCTTTTTTTTGTTTGAACATTTAGAAGTTATTTACAATAAATTTACGTAAAATACGTTAACTTAATTTGGCAATAATAAAGAAGCCCCTTGCGGGGCCCCGACTTGATACGGCACCAAACGCATGAGCCACCTTAAGTCAATTTTACTCCAATAATCGTTGGACATACAAAACTCATTTTTTTCATTTTTCAAATTTTTTCTCAAAAACTAACCAAAAGAATCGATTCAAATTTTTACAGATTATAGTTATTTATATTCTGCATTATAATGATTTTTCTCGAAAAAATTGACCGTTTAGTTTGGGAGTTATAAGCTTTTTAAAAAAAAAAAAGTTTTTGTTAATAATAAAAGAACCGTGATAGTTAGAGAATTTTTTTTTAAATATAGATTTTTTCATGCTCTTTCGAATGCTACATATCCGACTCAAAAATTTAAATCCAATCATTAAAAAAATTCAAAAATAAATTTTTTGAAAATCAAAAATTCGACATAAACAAAAACGAATCAGTGAATCATACAAAATTATTTTCTTTCCGAATTCGGAATAAAAAAACAAAAAAAAATGAGCCCTGTCCAGTTAAAATCGACCGCGTAAATCCGGAGATAAAGCGGTATACGTACACACACACACACACACACACACACACACACACACACACACACACACACACACACACACACACACACACACACACACACACACACACACACACACACACACACACACACACACACACACACACACACACACACACACATACACACACACACACACACACACACACACGAACATTTTTTTTATCAAAAACAACGGATTTTAGCGCCAAAAGTCTTAAAACATGTTTTTGAACATTTTTTGTTTCAAAAATTTTTTTTCACCGTTACATAGCTTCCTCTTTGAGGAAGCAGAAACATAGTTAAAGGCATAGTTAGAGGCAGAAACTCAGGAGCCCCTTCCCTGTGATAATTATGCCACCCCTTTGTGCACGTAACGAAATGTGTCCGCACTGAGCGGGGGGCAGGAGGCTTTTTATGTCTATTAATCTGGCATGTGAGCATTGGCAGGAGGTCCATCTCCTTCGCGTTACGGCAAGCGAGTGTGCTCCGAAATTTCGGAGCGTAACAAAATACCTCGGCTTAATTAAGAGAGGGGCGAGCTTTCCCGCTCGCTGATTGGCAGCCGCAAGGACGGTCGCCAAAGTTAGCAGGTGAAGCTGCTGCTCGTATTGCGACTCATTGCGAGACTGCTCGCTCCCCTCTCCGCAAGTCCGAGGGTGCGGCCCGTTGAGCATGCAAGCAGCGACGCCGAGCTTCCTCGAAGCTTTCGAGGCACATCGATGATCCGCTCTACGGAAAAAAGTTGGGCTCGACTATTTCTTGGATTTTAATAATTTGAGAGAAAAAATTTAAGTCGCAATTATTGCGGACGTCAACTTACCATAATTAGATTTAGTACTCAAAAACTACTTGATCTTGATCTAGTTACTCGATTTGCATCAAACTAATCGAATGAAATCGGACTATTTAGTTTACGCCGAACTATTTGTTCCAAATCGGACTGTTTGATTTCGCCGAACTGTTCGATCCAAGTCGGACTATCCAATTCACGTCAAACTATTCGAATGGAATCGAACTACTCAAATGACACAGGACTATTTACGTCACCTCGAACTACTCCAACTCTACCAAACTGTTTGAACAGTAATTTACACTGTCAGTGAGTGTAATAATTGACGATACCATAAATACGTGGTTAGTTATAGCATTAGTATTAGTTGAAAGTATTATATAAGTAAACGATTTTAAAGTATATAATAAATAACTAATTTACTACAAATATTCTCAATCAAAAGTGAATAAGAATACAATAAAGAAAAAAAGTGCTCGTCTATTTTTATTATATTATTCTACCACTTTGGTCATAGGCTCATGATTAGAATTAGTTCAAAATACAATTTTGAGGAAGCTATATGTAAAACACTCGACATTGTTCACGGCCCAGGTATTTTTTGATAAAATATGTTTTCACGTAAATGTTTTCAAAGGGGTTAAATATTGCAATAGATAAGAAATTATTTTATTGGTTTTTCTAAAGTCCGATAGTTTAGAATAATAAGATCATTTCGAACTATCCATCAAAATACGAACAGTTTGATTATTTTGAACTATTCGATCGAACTTCGAATATTTTATTCACTTAGAACCGTTCGATGATTTTGAACTATTCTATCGAACTTCCAATATTTTATTCACTTATAACCATTCGATGATTTTGAACAACTCGATTATTTCAAGCTATCCGATGTCCGAACTGTTCAATCATTTCAGATTATTGAATTGAAGTTCGAGTGGTTCAGTGTTTTCAAATACCGGATAGTTCGAATTGCCGAACAGTTTCACCATCCCTAAGTTGAACTCACTATTCTAAAACACCGAACCACTTGAACTCCAATTGAATAGTTTGAAATGATAGAACAGATCGAACATTGATGTTTCTAGGCTTTCAAAAGTCTTTTAACCCGTTCTCAAACGCGCGAGTTCTTAACTGTTAATGAATCTTACATTTGAGATAAAAAACTGCGAATTTCACGTTTTAAATATACGATTTATTTAAGAGAACTAATCCTTTCTCTTTGTGATCGAATTTTATTTACAGCTTTCGCAAAAAAATGTAAGTGAGTGCTGATTCTAATCATGGCAAAGTGTTGGAATAATATGATAAAAATAAACGAGTACTCTTTCTTTTTTGCATTCTTCTTTTTCTTTTTACCAGCCAATATTTATAATAAATTAGTTATTTATTATATACACTTTAAAATCATTTGCTTATAACATACTTTAACTGTACATGTATGGTATCGTCCATTATTACACTCACTGTCGGTGTAAATTACTGTTCAAAAAGTTTGATGGACTTCGAGTAGTTAGAGGTGATATAAATAGTCGGCCTCATTCCAGTAGATCCATTTGATTTGATTAGTTCGACGTGAATGGGATAATCCCACTTAGTTCGGCAAGATCGAATAGTAGCATCAACTCGGAGCAGTTTTATTTGGTTCGAATAGTTCGGCTTTGTAGGAGTAGCTCATATTATGTTGAAGAATTTAAGGTATCTTGTATGCAACTCGAGTTCGAAAAAATAGTTCGATACAGTTCAAACATGTCGAATAGAGTATTCGCGCACTCACGTGATCAGGTATTGATTAGTATTTTGATTACCACTTGATATCAGTGCAATCAAGATCTTCATCAAAGTCTAATTTCACCTTAATTTTATTCCTGATTGAGATGTTGCTACAAGGTTATAACGAAGAATGTTCAAATGATTTTGACTTTAACGTAGAAGTTGGTATTTGAATGTTGAAAAAATTAAGGAGAGACAAAAACGAAGAATTATGCATAACAGCGATAGCAGTAAAATAAGTACACGGAGAGAAATTTTGTAGTGAAAATTACAAATATTCGAGACTAAATTACCAGTTTCTATGGTAATGGATGGACAGACTGACAATTTCAAACTTTTTACCAAAGTGCCTTGGTAACATTTTTTTTTAGTTAATTTAAATTAAAAAAATTAACTTTTTTTTATCCATATTGATGGATATATAGTATTTTAATATAGAAATAGAAACAGAAACAAGGATGAAAAAACATTAAACTGAAAAAAAATTTTTACGGAAGCGGGATTCGATCCGACGATCTTTGGGTTGAGAGTCCGACGTTCTACCGACTGCGCCACGGAAGCTGTTACCAACAGTCATTTGAATCGCCGTTATTACTTACTGAAAATATGTGTATTGTTTTCATTTTAACGTCGCGCACGCCTCTAGTATCAATCTTCTGAAACACAATAATGCGCAGTGCGCATGCGCGAGTACACAAATACCAGGTTATTTGCTAAAATTTATCAGTTTTCTTAGTAAAAATTCTTAGGTTACCTTGTAAAAATAACTAGATCTCAATTTTTACCAGTGTGTCTGGTAATTTTTATTCCGATAATTTGGTATTTTTTTTAAGTGGTTATGGTAGTTTTTCCTGGGAAACTTATAAATTGTATTAGAAACCTGGGAATATCACGGCTTTTGACAGTCTATCCATGCACTACCAAGGCACCTTGGTAATTTTTACTCTAAAATTTCTCTCCGTGTATACACTGAAAAAATTTGGCACTCCAGCTGACCCGATGAGTACAGACGCTGTGCCAAAAGTAGGGTCAAATGTTGTACCGCGATTCGGTACACCTCCTGTCCCGTACTGGCACAGCTCCTCTCTGTAAACGCACCGCCGATGCCCCCTGCCGTATAACCTCTGAACATTCGGGACAAACGCTGTGCCAAAAGTGGGAAATCTCACGCACGCAGCGAAGGGGGCGCTGACGAACTGTGATGGAAACAAACGCCGTGCCAAATTTTTTTCAGTGTAAAAACGTTATCTGATTCCGCAACTTCCTTCCCAAAAGTTCACGAAATCCAAAAGTTATTATATTCCCGTAATTCATATGCATTATAATCACGAGAAACTTAAAGTCATAAGCTCAAATTGAGAACAATATGCTTTTAAATTTTTTCAGGTTGTAGTTTTGGAAAACACCAACCAAGTCAGGGTTGATCTATACAAGGACAGTCGGAAACAGAATAATACAACAGGAGGTGCTTTCTAGGGCTGTCACTGATGAAACTTTGGGCGTTTGACGGTGATGGCAACCACTCCGATATTGTACTCCAAGAAACAACTGAAGCTACGGATGAAATGGAAATGTCTAGCATCGCCATCAACGATTTTCGCCAAATGTTACCGCGGAGATCGCAGATCGCTCAAAGGGCTTGCATCTGATAAAAAGTTTTGGGTAAAATCTGGTCCGTTTATTCCAGAGTTGTTCAACCAACGAACGAAGTCTCGATCCATTACATCCTTAAGATTATCTCCAAACTTCTTGACCCAGACTTTAACTAGACTTTTGCCAGACTAAACTCAAACTACTTGTTTACAGCTACTTAGGTAATTTATAGCAATTCGTATCCTGTATAGATTCACTAATCTCAAAATTTATTATTAAAATAACCAAACTACTCGTACATACGAAATCATTTCATACCGATACTCGAAATAAAAAACGATTTATAAACGATCAATACAGCCAGAGCACTTAATATTTAAATAAAATAGGCGCTCGCCATTACCGTCTCTCAATAGCGTGCGCTCTTCTCACACAAGCCGCGCGCAGACACGCACCTTTCTCAGCTGCTCGCGCGCGCGCGTCTATCCCTCGTAGCGGTGCTCTCCAGCTCTTTCTCTCTCTAGTGCGCTCGCCGCGCTTGCACTTGTGCAATTTCGATGACGTCACTCGAGGGGGTGTGAGAGAGCTCGCTCACCTCCTATCGGCCGGAGATTACTGCGCGCCTGCACACACACGCGCGAGCGGGGATCGAGTCGTGCTCCAGAATCGGCACGCCGCCGCCATAAAGGAGCAAAAGGAAGTCTACACACGCGATATTGAACGCGCTCGCCAGCGCGCGCGAGTCGTGCCGGCTCTCATATATGCGTCGGCCGTATACATTTGCGCCTCGCCGGCTTGCACCGCGGCGTTAACCAGATTGGGGTATAAGAGATCAATTTCCAGAAAATTACAGTCGGACTGCTACGGATTACGTGGAATATGGCGCGACGCGGCGAGAAGAGAGGAAAAGGCAGAGGAGGAGAGAGAAGCGAAGGGAGCTCGCGATCTTGAAACGTTTTCGCCGCTGGGAACGCGATGTAGACATCACACGCGAGAGAGAGAGAGAGAGAGCTGCCCTTCTCACTATGGGAAAAACATCCTCGCTCGGTACTCGCCGCATATACGCGCTGATGTAGATTCCGAGACTGGCTTATGCTAATCCGGAAAGTGTGAAATTTCGAGCGCGCCGGTCTACTTTTGCGCCGAGCGCGCGCTTATTATACGCGTATTGTCGGCTCTGCCGGTGTGCTCGTGACACGCTGCGAGCGTTCGATGTATATATACGGGGTCGCGTATTTTTACCGCGCTATTGCTTCATTTCGCTTTGCTGGCCGCTGCACGATCCCGCAGTTGTTCGATACGGTGCTCGCGCGAGTGCGCGCGGGGCGTTATTAAATCGTAAGCAATTACGGCCGTGCGCGCACTTTATTTTCAAGCTTTTACAAAGACGCTGTCCGTAATGAGGTTTAATATTCGTTTAATTTTATTGACGAACTAAATTATATGGCCTCCCCCCTTCGCGACATTAAAGCGTTAAATTCGCGGTTTATGACAATTTGCTGAAAAATTAATTTGTAGGCGAATGCCAAGCCTGTTTTTTTCTTTACTTATCCCGAGCCATAATTACACGTGAGATTTTTTTTTTAAAGTGTTTCATAAATTTCCATTTAGTTGAGTTACTTTTAATTGAAACTTGTAAAATACAATGTTGTTAATTTGATACATACTAAATAATTTGTATAAAATACTGATTTATGATGTGCAATTCAGATTATTGGTATGAGCACAATTGTGCACGCATACCTATACGGTTCTCACAATATTCAATCTTTTTATAATGCGTGCAATCTATTATTGTGTAAATGACGTGAGTCATAAGAATATCTACGAATATTAAATAAAACGTAAACAGCTAAAAGTATTATATTAAATTAATTTTAAAAAGATTCATTATCAAGCATTAAAATCTTTGCAGGGATTAATTGAAGGCCCATAATTATATCTTTCAGACTTTAACATGGCGAAAAATTAAATAAAGTCTTATTAGTATCATTCTATAAACGTAAAATTATAATTATTATAGACAAAAATTATGTCCCTCTTTTAAAATTAAAATACATTAAAAACTATTCATAGAAAATAACCATATATAATATCACTTATTGAATATTATATAAATCAAACGAGAACTATTTTGTTATAAGAGCGTTATATAAATGAATGAATTAATATGATTGTCTGAACTCGCACAACTAATAGTCGATCGCACTATACAGCGTTTATCCATCATTTCCTCGAAAAGTTACATAAGCCCAATTATAATCAGCGCGCGCGCGAATCTCCGACACTTTTTGCCCGTCGGATAAAGTGCTAGGGCGGACAAGCCATTAATCACGCATTACGCTTAATAACTAATTAAATCACCGCTATTATACTCTCTCTCTCCCCCGCCTTATCAAAAAAATGTTGATCCACTTTAAAGTGCAAGCGGAACAATAGCCCGCCGCGCCTTCCCGCCAGCCCGCGCGCAATCATTAACGCTGGCCCGAAAAAAGTCGATCTCGCCTACATATAAAAGCGCGCGTGCGCGGAAAAAACAAGCAAAATCCTCCCTCTTCTTCCTCCTCCTCCTCGCGGAGCGCACCAAAGAAAAACGCCAGCACGTCGAGGCGCATTATTAAAAGGCAATTTACCAATCTCGCGGCAGAAAAGAGCTCGCGCGCGCGCACGCGTTCCGCCGCGCAAATTTTCAAGAGCTCCGTACGAGAAGAGGATGAGACAGAGAAGAAGAGAGGAAAAGAGAGAGAGAGAGAGAGAGAGAGAGAGAAGCCGGCCGGCATAGGAGGGTCAGCCGCTCGCTCGCTCGCTTGAGAGTCCGAGAGAAAGAGAGATATTATCATACAACGCTGGGGGTCAAAGGTTTTAATAATAAACGGGTCCGTTAATTAGACTTCTCTTAGAGAAGAATCGCACGCTTATATAGCGTACACGTATATACACGCGGCCTCGCACATATAACGTGTATGCGATACTATGTCTGGTCGCCCCGCACGTTGCTGCATGCGCGCACGCGCGCGCGCGTCTGTACATCCTCGCAACTCGCTGCACTTGGCGCATTTCTCAACTGACTTCGTCGTTGCATGATCTCGCTGTTTTTCTGAAGGGAAAAAATTCCCCGTTTATTTATCTTTGGGAACTCGCCGTTTGCAAGGTATTATATACTATTCGGGGTTACATCAACCCTTTAGTTCATTTAATCGAGCTAAAGATTTAACGATTTGTTTTGAACAAATTTTAAGCGATAAAACACGCGCTAAGGAGATTTTTCATTTTCGAAATTATTTTGATATCTTAATCTATTTCACTACACTTACGTTTTAATGTTTATCTGCAGCGACGTAATGATCGGAGTGAGCATATACAAACACGCAATAAATAAGTAGTTCTCTGCGGCACCTGTAAAAAATTATTCATGCTTATCGTCCATATTAAGTTGCCAACACTTTATTAATTTTAATAGGAAAAAGTGTTTGGTAATAGTGATAAAACCATTGGCGTGTGAAATGGTCTACTGCAAGGTGACTACAATTTATTTGTTTAATTAAAGAAACTGATTAAATTTTAATGAGAAGTTATCACATAAATTTTCATTAGTAGTTTATTAACTCGTGCGAAATTTTAATTGAATCGTTGAAGAAAATTTATCTGTAGATTTTTAATGCGCCTAAATTTAGTGCATGCAAGTGTTCAATTTGTATGTATTTGACGCTTTTTCAAACTATTGAAAAAAGTAATCTGATAGCCCATTTCCGGTTCGTCAACGTATATATACTAATAAGGAATAAATTACCGAATGATTAAAGCCACTCTCGCTCGGAAAATTGAAAAACTGGTCCGCATCGTTCGCGAGGTGCGAACGCTCGTACGCCTCATTACGCATGCGCTTGCGTTTACGACGAAAAGGGAATAAGAAAAGAGGGTGGCACGCCGCCGGTCCGCGCCGATCATGTGAAAGCCGAGAGCAATGACTCGCCGCGTTCGCCTGTCGTGAGATCTCTTCCCCCTCCCTCTCTTTCTATTCATCTCTTCCTCATCTTCTCATTCTCTCCTATAGGCTCCGACGCGTATATATACATACATATACGTATATAACGTACGTACGTGCGTGCGTGGGAGTGTGGGAGCAGCGAGCGCTCGGCCGCTCATGAAGATCTAGGGAGACGAGAGAGCAGAGGGCGAGTGGAGTGCACGTGCTGCTCGCGAGAGGAGAGAGAAAGAGAGATGACCGCCTGCGGCGCGAGAATATGTTCGCCGCGCGCAAGAGCCCGCGGAATTTGCAAGGGGGTTGCGACGATCGCGCGGGGAATCCGAGAAATTTGGGGCTGCGAGTATATATATAGCGCGGGAGATTAACTGTAAGGATTTGCGTGCACGCTTGCCGCTGTTTCCGCTTGATTTGTTGGCCATTCCGTTGTTTATATATATATTCCTATATACCTTCCTGGCGCGGAGTTCTCGCGCTTTTGTTACGCACCGGACTTGTTTTTCGGCGGGTATAAGTATGTTTGGTTCTTCGATCGCAAAGTTCACTTGCATACAGCAGAATTTACGCTACTATACGCTCGGAAATTATTTTTCGGGGTATGTTAGAGGACGTTCAAAGTTATTTCGATAGCAGGTGATTATTGCCAGAGTACTGCGAGCAAATATATATAAATGTCATCGGAATAATTACTTACAAAGGTATAAAATTTTAATTTAAGCAGTATCTAGCGTTGAAAAATTTGTACAGAGGTAAAAATGATAATGAAAATTATGCTGTTTTAATTAAATATACAAAGTTAAATCGCCTTCATAACAAAATTTTTAAACTATAAAACATCCGCAATAAAAATACGCGCATTACAAACTATTATAAGTTAACAGACACTGATTTTATAGTCGCGTATATTTCAGTTTCGTGTACAACACTATATCTAACGCAAGTATAAAACCGCGATGTATAATTAATCAACGCAAGGAATAAATTAAGGACGTTACAATTCGATACTTTTAGTAATTCGAGTTTATTGACTAGCAGCGCGCTCGAGATCGACAACCGAAAAATCGTCGCCGAAACCATTCCGTCCGGGTAGCACATGCCCTAAGGAGAGATAAGAGAGAAGCGCACGTGATGGAGCTCGAGAGGATGTGACTCGAAAGTCGCGTAAAATTCATTTAATTTTATTAGCAGTATTAGAAAAGTCGTAAAATGGCTTATCCGCGGCAGACACTCTTAATTGGTGAACAGACGCGAGCGCGCGCGATACATTAAGTTAAGAAAAAAAGTCACAAAAGTGCGGCCACACAAAGATATAAATTTAATAGGTTGGAAAAACATCGACCGTAGAAGACTTTGTTTGCCTTTATGTAACTTATTATAAATTTTCAGCGTGTATCGGGCAGCGGCGCTCCGCGCTAACGTTATTACACACGCACACACGCGGCCCGTAAAACTTAACAGCTCTCGCGCGTAGGCTAGCGCATCACTACACGCCCGCCGCCGTGGCAAAGGAAAAATCACGTATATATATCCTCTCGCGGATAAATTCGATAACCGACACTGCCGCGCGATTATTAACGTAAATAATCTTTAATTGTTCCACGTCGCGCGCGCCAAAGCCGCGCTAGGAGATAAGCGAACGACAAATAATAATTTCGCGAAACGAGAAACGCGCCGCTAAAATCCACATTCGAGAAATAGCAGGTTCGTTAGAGCGCGCGCGCGTGCGCCTTACGCAACTGTATATGTATATACGCTCGTCGTAAGGTCCGGAGATTTTAATGAACGGAGCGGCGCATTCAATTACCCGCGAGCTAAGCGGCGCGGACGCCTCGAGCGATACTCTCCGCTCCTCTCCGACATTTTTTTATTTACCTCCCTTCTTTTTTCACGCGCGCCCGCGTGCGCTCGCGAGGAGGAGGAGGAGAATCGACGACGAGGAGACTATCGGCCCGTGCCGATCGCGCCTATTCCGATATGCGCGGAACGAGAAGCCGACGTTTATGGCTGTTTAAAGGGTAGGGAAATTAAGGGCGAACGCGCCAGTGCATTCTTCCCTGTGCGAAGCATAGGTTGCGAGACGATTAACTTATCGGCGCGCGCGCAAAAATTTAGATAAATCGCTCTCGTCGAGGTATAAAAAGCTATGAGGATTTTTATACGCTCGTCGGAGTGTGGAAAATGTCCCTAATTAACGGGGATTTAGCAAACGAGGAAGACTCGATATCTGAAAATTAAAACACTAACTTGAGAAATTGAAATGCGTCAGACCGATAATATGAGGAAAAACTGTACGTAAACTATATATATACAAATGATGATTTGGAATCAGCGTAATTTAAAAATTGTTATAAATTTCTTGTACACTATGAATATAGGAGTTATAGGTCGGTGATATGAAAATTCAATGGTAATACATTTAAATAAAAAATAGATTAAGTTTAAGTCTAATTCAGCGAAAATGTATGCGTACACGTGAAAAACACTATTCACCTTGGAGCACTGAAACTGTGTCAAAAAGTTCCGAATGACATTGATCCGAAACTTCAATATCCGTCTCGTCTTTACAACCGCCCGTAAATTATAAATTTAATATATTATTCCCGTATAGCACTGCGCAGCCCACGCAATAAATAATCGCTCTTTTACGAAATCCCTCAATTACTTTTCACAGAATCGCTTTCGAACTCTCGTGTCTCCCTGGCGCGGGGAAAATATCCGCGCGTGTATATATACCCAGCTCACGCCTGGCGCTCTGCGTGCGCAGTCCTATTTCGCGCGTTCGACGCGCGATGGGGCATCTCCCGTGCAGGAGAAAGAGAGAGAGAGAGAGAAATTTCGTACACTCGTAAAAATATCGCGAAAATGTGTATACATAAAGTGATAAATCTCACGCTCAGGCACGCTGTCAAGTTAGCATACGCGTGATTCACGATTTACTTCCTTAGTTTTCAACGTTTACGCGCGAGCGCTCGTATCTATTTATTCAATAGACATTGTCGGTTTTTTGGAAAATTTAATAGTGCGCCCGCACCGTAATTTCCGCGAGCGAGCGCGCGCGCGAGCCTTCGCGCACAGGGAGAAAATTTCTAATTATATTTATAGACGCGCTTATGACGGATACGAAGGTTGCATCGAGAGGAAGATGAAGAAAAAAACGTCTGAGCGCGCGCAGAGGCGCGAGCGAGGATGGCTCAGATTACGCGCGTTTATACTTGTAAATTGAAAAAAAGTAGGAGTTTTAAAGTGGCGGAATTTATGAATATTGCGCTATTAAGTTATGGCAGACTCCTGTTAATATTTCAAGGATTTTTCGCTGCATATGTTTTATAATAGAAAATCATAATACAATATCGTAACCCCGAGTGGATAAATATATATTCGGATACCTTGTTTCGTTCTACAAACGGTATCTGTATAAAATCGGGAATCCCACAATCGCGCTGGTGAAATTTAAAATGTGAAAAGTAGGAATAAAATTTAACGAAGTTCGCGTGGCTGGTAAATATATCGGGGGCCCGTAGAACGATAATGGAATGGCTAGATCAAATTACGAGGTATCATTTTTAATTATGCAAAAAGGTCGCGAGAGCTCGCACACAGCGCGAGATAATAGTATTCATCATCAAGGCGAAAATTATGTCGGATTCGCCTCTAAAGCCCCCCGAGAAATCTCAGTGTGGGCGCATAAAACGCGCATCCCAAGGAGTTCGGAGCGCGCAAGCGCATTCGTTCGTTATTCGAAAAACGAGAAAAGGTATCGCTTTAAAATCCCTAGCTGCCTTATCCCGTCGTTATTTTCGTATATCTTCCCGGCCGGGCATAAAATACTCGTTCGCCGAAGAAGAAGAGGATCCAGAGAGGGAGAAAGAACTAAAGGAGCAGAGAGAAAGAGAGAGAGAAAGAAAAAAATATATCGCAGTAAAAAGGAATTTTGTTTGACGACGATATCCGGCGCGAGAGATGCTACTACTCCCGTACAAATCGCTCGCATAATACACTGGCGCACACACACGTCGAGGAATCTCTCTCTCTGTCTCGGGCGCGAGACTACCTCAAATATTACCCAGCATTTTCTCGAGTGGGAGAGCGCGCGCGAGAGAGAAAAGCGGTCCACTTGACATGAAACGCCCCACATGAGCTCGAGCAAGCGACTCTGTAAAATGACGCGCGTGAATGTATAATACATCGGCACGACTGCAGCGTTCACGTGAATGGGGCGAGCGGCGGTCGCGGCTGCCATGCAGACTACTCGCGTGCATGCAGATATATACGCTCACTTGCCAAGTTGACGAAGCTTTTAAAAGCCGTTTCACCGGCGATGGCTGATTTTCTAAGCCGACCCTCGCGAACTGTCGCGCCTTTTGCGAATTCCCATATGCGTGCTCTTGTCGATGCCCGAGCCGTTTCGTTATTGGCTGTATTATTCATGCGCGAGTTTGCGACAACCTGCGTAAATAGTGCCAATTTTTCTTTCTTCTCAAAGTTTGCTGGATTCTCGAGTTCTGAAGGAGGATTTTTCGTGACTACATATTGAACTGATTTATTAGATGAGTTTCATTAAGCAGAAACTTGCAAAGATAATGTTTATTTTACATTTGTCGAAGTGCTTTATATATTTTGTCACATAACAATGACCGTAGCTTATTGAAATGTTAAATTAAGCGCAGTTAATCCTTTATTTTCTTTCAACCTTATCTCGTTGCTTTTCAACAGATTTATCTGAAATTAACTTTGTCGTAGATATTTATACGTCGTGTGTAATGTTCACCAACGTCATGCAAATTGCATAAAAACTTTATTAAGTACTTTCGAAATTAATTCAATCATACCGCGCGGCTATATCTGAAAGTTTAATACATGATTACTTAATCAGCAAGTATTTCAATCTGCTAAATTCAAAGCAGATCATTTAATTTCAATTTTCGATTCATAATTTCCGCACAACACATATGTACGCATATCAGCCGTAATTAAACCCCTGCCAAAGTGAAACTTTATATCTTCATTTTCGTAATGGCAGCTGTTTTGACAAGTTCCTTTTTTTTCCACGTCGCTATCTCTCAACAAGCACAATAAATTGGCTTTAATGCGCGCTGATAGATTATGCATTTCACGGCATAAAATATATATATTTTCCCCGGGAAAATCAATTAGGAATTTATCAAAATATAATGATACTTAATAACGAGTTTGACTAAATCTCAGGCATTCGTCATGCGATATACGTAACCTCATATCAAGCTAGTTAAGAGAACCGCGCGCACGCGCATGTGTGTAAGTATACGAGGAAAAGAATTATTGGCGTAATTACGATACCCGTATAGCGCGAAACAAATGTTCCATTAAAAATAGCCGATTGCAGTCGACATTAAGAAGGTGAGCGCGAAATAATTCGCGAGAAGGCATCACACAAGGATGTGGAATAAGAGAGGAAAAGGAGGGGGAAGCGCACAACCGACGCGGCATTCGATATATGGAGGCCGCGCACGTATACGGTCGTCTGTTTGACGTTGGATTTCTCTAACAATTATTTGGGACGAGACGGCCTGGAGGCGGCGTCTTCGCGGCTGTTAACAATCGGAATTTTTTACCCTCTCGCGCGCGCACGAAAATCGGACATTCTTTTGTGATTTCAAGCGCGCTGAACTTGACGTACAGGTGAATAGACCGTTTCTCTCCCATTCTCTCATGGAGATCGAGAGAGAGAGACTGTGTGTACTTGACTCTGGAGAGGTCTATTTGATCTTCGTTAGGATTGATGAAATTCACCCGGCAAGCGATGATGTTTACGATTTTTTTCTCTTCTTCTTCGTCGAGGATGGGGTTCGAGTGTGACCTTCTTTTGTTGAACGATCAACTCGGGGAAGGCCTGGCTCCGAGTTTTGTTTGAATTGTTACGTTTTCGAATTAATTGTGCTTTGGATCGGTTATTTACGTGACTGGGTTGGCGTTTGGCTTAGTAAAGATCCATTATTTGCTCCAAACTGTACTAGAGTAAAGTTAAACAATATAACAATTTTGATTAACAATTACTTTTTTGTTATTTAACATATATACGTATAAAACACTATTTGTATCTCATACGAAATTGTAATTATCAACGAGGTAAATGAAAGAAGCATCTGTACTTGATCGAAGCAAGTTTATATCAATAGCAAATAAAGGAATGAATACAGGTACGTGCGAGAGCCGCTTAGCCGCGAGCGATTATGTCATGATTGATTTATAGAGAACAGAGCACTGTATTCACGGTATATCGAGAGCACATTGTTCGCGGGTGCGCGCGCGCTTATGAGCATTCAACAAAAATGACAAGAACCTTTCGTGACAGGCTCATCGAGATCTAGCACCCTATATATTTCAACCTATCATTGTTTTCAATTCAATTGTTAGCGGATATGAAAACACTTAATTGTTGCCCCCGAGCTCTATACGCATATACGTATATCTTCCGACGGATATTAGATTTTCATATACAGAATGATTTCTGGCATTCGAGAGTTCTATTTATGTCGGAGTGATCTTTCTTTTTGTCGAGTATATTTTTTCTGAGACTACAAACTGCTTGGCCTTTGAATGACTGACAAAATATTATTATAATAATAGATACGAGTAGTAAATAAATAGTATATACAATAAATAGTATTTCCAGCAGGATAATAATGGAGACAAGATAATGAACAATATCTATTGTTGTTAATATGCAAATGACTTTATTAAGAGAACGATTAAAAATCTGAATTCAATACAAAATACATGAAATATTGCCAGAGGAAAGTGGCTTTGTGTGTGTACACCTCGACAATTTTAAGAACTGCAGGGGACCGCGCGCGAGACAGCGCGAGAGCATAAACGCGCTAATCACTGATAAATTTATGCTGCGCAATCGATAAAACATATCCAGCTCAGTCGCGAGCGCGCGCGCAGGTCTAATCCCCGCCGTAAACTGGATTTAAAATAATTTACAACATAATTAACGATCCGTTGTAAAGCGATCCGCTCGTTATCTCTCTCTCCCGTTCTCCCCTCTCCCTCTCTCCGCTCACTGGCTAAAATCATTCATACTCGAAAACGAGGAGTGACGTCTCGAAAAAACGCACTCGCTGCAGCGGAGCCTCGATTACACTCGCGCGCTAGCAGTCTCAAGCATCGGCTATGGGTATAATATAACAGATGAAGTGTCAACGGCGGATCGAATCGACTTGGAGCCCTCTCCGTGCGCAGCAATATCGAGGCTTTCAATTGACCTCTCGCCCGATTCCTCCCTCTGCCCCCCTGCCTGCGGCTGCCATATGGCCGCGGCAAGATAAATGACGCAGCCGCGTACGCGATGCGAAAAGTCGAAACAGTCGCGAGCCAGGCGTAATTCACGCGCGTATACACACACGCATTCGCGCGCACCGCCGCCTCTTTTCCCAGACGACGTGAATTTCGCGGTAAGAAAGAGGAAGAGAGAGAGGGAAAGAGAGACCGCATGCGGCGGCGACGGCGAATCACTCGCGAGTCGACAAATAATTTCTAAATTGCCATTATACTTTATCGCGGGCCGCGAAAAAAGTAAGCGCGCGCGCGCGCGCGAGGTGAGCTCGGTCGCGGAGGGAAGAAGGAGGACGAGGAGGAGCGAGAGAAGGTAAGGCTCTCTCTCTCTGCGCGAACTCGAACGAACGGAGACAGGGTTGTAACTTATGCTTGCCAATGTCATATATTATCCGCTCACCTGCGCCCGCGCGCGAGAGAGTTCGCCTATCGGCCGCGGCCTATAGCGAGCGCGCGAATATCAACATGACAGCCATGACAGTTGCAAAGCTGTTTATTAAGTGACTATTAAGAAAAAGAGATTCTTTCTCGCTCTCCGAGCGTTTCTCTCCCTGTACGTATGCGTGTGTGTGCCTTCTCTCTTTCTCCGGCCCTCTCTCTCTCCTCTCTCTCTCTCTCTCTCTACGTGATTACGTATTTTCGGCCCCCATTGTAATATCTGCCGCGCGCACGCGCGAACCTAATTTAAGCGCGCGCTAAAACGCTTCCCTCGTTCCTACACGCGAGGGCCCACGAGTATTATCTTTGGGCCCCTCTCTCTGCTCGACTTGTTCATAATTTATAATGGATCATTTTGGGCTCCGACCGCGTCGGTGGTGCGAATGCCACGGAGCGCTTTTAACGCGGCGGCGGCGCGGACAACCGCGGCGAAATTGGCTTGTCCCATTTGCTTAATTTACACGACGCTTAGCGGGAGATTTTTCCCACTCGCGGCGTTATTTCCTCGTTATTGATTTTTGCGCTTCTTTTATTTGCTTATTAAACTCGTGCGGCGTTTTTGTTTATTGCCCGCTGGTGTATATTTCACTTGATTTGCTCGGGGCGTCGCTGTTACAAAGATCCCTTTCTCGAGTTACAATGGAATTATAGGAGAGACATTCTATTTTATTGAAATATTTGTGCGTGTCATTTCAAGAATGGTGTTTTGAATATCTAAATATATATGAATTTCATAAAAGTAAATATCATTACGATAAGTCAGGGAATATTGGAACTATTATATGGGAGTGCTTTTTATTGGGAAAAGTACAGTGAATTATGATTTGGACTTAATCGATGAAAATTTAAAACTGAATAAAAATAATAAAAATACTAAAACTTAAGTATGTTCAATGCTGACAACCCCATAAGTAGAAAATTGTTTTATACAGAATATTGTTATAAATAAATAATTTTCTCATATAGTTGTAGAATTGTTAGAAAAAAGCTCTGTTGCTGATTTGTATGTGATGAATATATCTGCTGCTGCTATGGAACATTCAATTTATATTACTGAAAATAAGCTTGAACCTCATAACATGAGATTAGAATAAAATATCTGGTATAATTAATAAAAATATGTCTAAAAACATCTTTAGAGTGGAACAAACAGGTGATATCGCCGGCTTGATAAAAGAAGGTACCATCTCAAATGCCGGTTAGAAAAGGTACGAATTCGTAAGCCGGTACGAAAAGGTACCAACTTGTGTTTAGAGTTATTTTAATCAACTTTGCGAGTATATCAAAACGAATCTTCAAATTATGGTAAGAGTATTAAAAATGCATCAATTGTGCAATCGAGCATAATCCCTATAAAAAGTTTTCTTTTATTTGATATGACTGCTTAGAGTTTGTACCTCTTCGAAGTGGATTCCCAGTTGGTACCTTTTCCAACCGGATCCTGAGATGGTACCATCTTTTACCAAGCCGAGCATATAAAAAAAGTTTTTGCAATGATTAATTTGGCAACATATTCCATCGAACTGTATATCATTCTCTGTTTAATATATTTTATTTGCGCTCATACAGTATTTTAACTCATTTGTCATAATCATTTTTTATCGACCAGGATTCTCAAACAAAAAAAAAACCTATATCGAAAACCATAAATTCACAGCTCGCGAAATTCGCTTTAGTGTAACAACAAATAATTGGACGTAGATGCATGCGTAATGACAAGAAGTACAAATTGCTAAACAGCCGAGCGTTTCATCAAACGCCAGGCACATACAACCGCAGCACGAGGAAGAAAGCCCCGCGTGCCCACACACCGCGCGCCCGACTGCATGAGTCTAGCCCTAGACAAAACACGCTTTCCCATCAGCGCTAACATTATGTCAGATCGTTATTGCGCGTATTCGTCTTGGCGTCATTAAACCATCGAAGCCCGATATCGACAGGCAAAGGCGCCAACGCGCACACAGGAAGAGCTGCGGCGCCCAATAAACAAGCTTGCCGACGAAATGAAAAAAAAAACAATTCGAGCAGGCCGCGCGAGCATGATCGAGTGCAAACATTCTCGCAAATTGCGTCAATTCACACGGCCTCCTCTCTCTCTCTCTCTCTCTCTCTGCCCCTCTCTCGCCTATTAAATAATCAAATTATCGCTCCCGCGCGCGTTCATCATATAGCCGCAGCTCCGCAGGCCTCCCAGCGCTGGAATAAGTTTGTTAATGATTTACGAGAGGCCAGATTGACAAATAGCGCGCGCTTTACCCAATAACACTGACTCGAGTGCGCGCGCTCACACATAAAAACCCCATAACTCGCCTTCCTACGGCGATGGGCCGTTTATTCCGCGCGTGTGCGCGCGCGCGCGCTCTCGGTCTTGTTTCGCGAGAGAGAAGCCCGGTTTCACACGCGCGCGCGCGCTCACGAGTGCACTATCGCGCGCCGCGATGTACTTTAAAGTCAGCCGGGATATCATAACTCGGCTCGTGGACGACGAAAATCGCGCTCGCGCGTGTTGTTATTTGTTTTGGGCTGAGAGACACGAGCGTGCGAGAGAGAGAGAGGTATCGAGATCATCGGTTCCCCGCTCAAGTTAGAATTTAAGTCCCCCGCATGGGGAGAGAGCGAGAGTCGGAGCCCCCGATGTTTATCAAATATTGTAAAAGGGGGCCCCCGGGTGTATAAGCCTCGCCTGCGAGTGGTCACCGCGAGCTGTGTATCCGCTCCTTTTCTCTCTCTCTCTCCCGCAAGCACTACAGGTTCAAGGTTCAAGTCCCACCTCCGGCGCGCACGCGCGCGACATTCTTTTTTTCGACACGGCCGCAGATATATACACTCTTGCACACAACACACTCGCACATATACACGCGCCTATCTCCCTTCTCGCTGCCCTTTTTCTCGCTTTGCTGCTGCTGCTGTAGCTGCCGGGAGCGAGTCAACGGCCTTGCGCTCGGCGACGCACATTCTCTCGCTCTCTCGGACCCACACGCTCGTTAGATCGGCCCGGGAGAGAGAGAGAGGAGTCAAAGCGGAGTGTATATGAGAGGAGAGGCGCGAGAGGGCAAAAGGATGGCTGACCACCCGGGAGCCACCTTGTGTGCGTCGCCTTTCTCCCCCTCTCTCTTCTTTCTCATTCTTTCGCTGCTGCACGATGCAGCTCTTTTCTCGTGAGAGAACGGCGTAATATACGCAGGTATGTGTGTGTATACGAAAGGGAGAGAGAGAGGGGGCGTTCTTTAATTGACGCCCCGGCTTAAGTAGGCCGATATAGCGCGAGCGATGATGGCGGCGAGATAAGGGAAATTGGTGGCGGGCCGAGAGCGCGACAATCGCCGTTTATTATCGATTATCGGATTCTCCCGCAGCCGCTCGTTCTTAGCTCTCTCGTGTAGCTTGTTTTAGCTCGCGAAATTAGCGCTCTGCCGGGCGCGGGTATAATTGAAAGCTCTTGATGGAAAAATTTAATTGAAAACTTGCCGCGAATATCGAAAAACGGCCGCAAGCGTGAAATCTTTTTTTTTCAGCGCGTATATAACAAACTAAGAGTAAAAAGTGGATAGGTATGGATAAAATTATATATTCGAATCGTGAGTGCACGCGCAGTGGTGCAAGCGCGTTGCTCAATGCTTATTTCTCGACAACATTAATTTGATAAGATTAACTCGGCTGTTTACAAACAAAACTCAATTTCTTTTTTTTTTTCTTCTCCATCAGCGAGCTATTTTTGTACATAATCGCAATAGTACATACCATTTTTTCGCACCTATACAGCTGTGCGCGCCGCGGCGGGAGAGAGAGAGAGCGCGAGTTAATTCAAAATTATAAATGATGCAGCGCTTTGCTATTTAGCTTGAGTACAAATAGCACATCCACGTGTGATTTATGATTTATACGCCTGTTTCAAGCAACCTGTTCCTTTTCCCGGCCTTACACGCCGTTTATTTTTATCCTACTCCTCCTCCTTTTTTATATTTACACACGTACACATATATATTTTGTCATTTGAATTTGCATTCATTAACAATCGCGTTATATATTTTTACCCGCTTGCGCGTCTAATTTCGCGTGAGCGCGGTATAGGGTTCGACATAATTATCTCTCCCCGTTGGAAAAATCTCACCTTCTTTCCTCGTAATCGCATTATTTACACGTGTTACCGTGCACTCGAATGTTAATTGGTTTATAAGTGGCCAAAGAGCAGCACCAGCCGTATATCGGGCCGGCTTGTATTTAAAATAGAGAAAGCATTTAATTCTCAGATAAAGAGCGCTTAAGCCCGCGATAAATACGCGCATTTACCACTTTACACTAAATTTCAGCGTTACGAATATTCTCGGGAGGGCAGCAGCAATATAGTACGCATTAAGCGCACCACGTGACTAATGAAACATTGTCGGCGTCCTCGCCTTAATTCTCCCCCTCCTCGCGCGGGCAAATTAATAATTCTAAATTATACTCCATATAGGCGGCTGAAAAGTGCAGCGGCGACGAGTATAACGACTCTGCGGGCGACCGTTAGAGCGATTTTCCGAAACGGCGCGCAGCGCGCTCGTAATTCTCGCGAGCGGCGCGCGCATCATGCGCGAGTCTCATAAGGGTGCGAAAGACGCCGCCGATACACCTCGGGGAGATATACTTAGAAAAGGAGGTACACCTCACCTGTGCGCGTCGTTTCGTGCAATCACACCGCCACGTATATAGCGGCGTGTCACCAATCATTGCATATATGGCCGCAGCCGCGCGTCCTTTCTACATCCTTACGCTCTCTCACTCGCTCGCGCGGCTATGATTTGCAGTAATAAGAGCAATTTTCATCGACATTTTCTTGTATTATCTTTTGCGCCACGCGAAATCATTGCTCCCCTCTCACCCTCCGCCCCGTTCCTCTCGCCTTTCCCGTTCTGCGATTCTCTCGTCCCGCAGCCGCGCGCGGAAAGCTTGTTTTGTAACTCTCCGTGCGCGCGTGTGTCTGTGTCGCGCCGGATTTTTTCCTGAAAACTCGACTTAATTAATGCCTTTGTTTTCTTACGTAACCGCGTGTGTATATAATATGCGCCTACTACTACTACTTCGACGCGAAAAAATCGACAACCGTGTCGAGTGGTATGAACTGTGCGCCGAGAGAGGAAAAAAAATCAATCAGTACGTTTTTAATTACGAGAGTGCGCGCGAGAGAAGAACAGCGCGCGCGTGTCGGCCTTATCAATATCGATATACCGCCATCAATTAAACACGTCGGCGCGGAACATCGCGCGCCGCGTGCATCCCACTTCTAATAGACCAGCGCGCTGCTGCTGCAGCAGAAAATGCTTTTCGTGAAAGCCGCGGAACGCCGTCATAGTTATAAGCCCATTACCAGCCGATTAATTTCCCTCCGACTGACGCGCGTGCACGTATGTATACAGGTATATATATACATAATCGATGCGCGCGTGGAAACTCAAAAATCAAAACTCGCCGCAGAGCGACACATTATCCAACAGGCTTGTGTGACGTATAGATATATATGTACGAGCGTCAATCCCGACGACAGGCTGAAAATCCCTCCTGTCTACACGTACATATATGTGTGTTTCGCAACGTGCGACACTTGGCACGGTGCGCGTTAATGGGACGACAATGAAAGCGAGAAGGAGAGAGAGTATTACGCCTCTCGCCATATTACGAGCGCGCGCGAGAGAGATCATTAGGAGTTATTCCGTTGAATACAGGAGAAAAAAAGAAGGAGGAGGGAGGGAGCTGTAGACAGAGTGTTATGCGAGCGATCGAGAAGGTGGTAACTCAAGTCTATAATAACGCGTCGAAGGATGAGATGTGTATCGAGAGTGATAAACAAAGTTAATTTTTAACGGCGAGTCATTGGTATAAAGGCTGCGCGTGATTTGGAATAATGCGCAGTTTTATCGAGGCTCTTTTGGTATTTCAAAATCTCTCTCTCTCTCGTAGCTGTCAATGTGCGCGATACTGATGGCTGATAAGTATACATAATATTGTGCTCCGACAGGACAATGCGTAAACAATTTAAATGAAAATATATTTTTTCGCAACACTTTTTCATGGTAAAAATAAACTATATTTTATGAATAAGAAACAAAACAAAAAAAAACAACAAGCGTAATCTGCGGTCAAAGTAACTCCCAACAAATAATGGGAAAACTCGCGCACGCACTCGAACGTGCCGCATAATAGGCGTTTATATATTTTTTCAAACTTGCGATTACCGCGTCGTCTATTTTTAAGACGAGTCAGCATAGCACACTGCACGAGCGCGAGGAATAATTTTTTATGGAGCACACCGCGACTGAGCAAATTTGCCGTCCACGAGCGCATGAATTATGCACGAGATTTTAGCACTTCGAAACCGTATCTCTTTTTCCTCTCTCGCGCGCTCACTCGCCACAGCTCGCGGCCCCGCACACACGTATATATACACAGGTGAATTTATCGCCGTGATTTTTCAACCGATTGATTTTGAATGTATAAAGTCGCAGATTTTTTCGCGGAGAGTCATAAACGAGAATCGTAAAGGCAATTAAAGGCGAGCTTTTGTAATTTCCATCAGGCGGAAAAGAATATACGCACACATACACACACAGATCGTGTGCAGAGCAGCTGCAGCGGAAAATGAGTCGAGCGCGCGATTTTATTTGTCCGCGCTCATCTCTCGCATTTTAATTGCGTTAACGCCGTCTATGACGTAACGCGAAAAAAGCCGCAGCAGCGACGAGTGCAAAGGGGAGAGGAAAAACCGAAAGGCGCGAGCGAGAAAAAGATAAGCGCGAGGAGGTGGGGAAGGGGTCGGAGCACAGGTGAGCGAGAGAAGAGAGCACCGTTTCGTAAACGATGAGTGTGTCGCAAAGGTCGAGTATCAATAACTCATCCACAAACAACATATCCCGGCGAGGCGCGCGCGCTCGCGCATACAGCGAGCCGTCTAGCTCATTAAGAAGTAACAGAACGAGTCATTATTGCCACGTCATTTGATTCCTAGCCGCACATGCACACGAGCAATTCACCTTCGTCAAGCGCTCGCGCATTTCGATTTCAAGAGGAGGAAAAAGGAGCAGCAGCAGCATCGCCGGCTGAGATGATGGTACTGCTCGCGAGAGCGCTGCTATGTAGCAGGAAAAATCCAATTCGCGGTATTCTCGCGCGCGGCGTTTATTCGCAGGAGCAAAAAGGAAGGAAGGAAGCGCAACGACCCTCTCTCTCTCCAGGCCGCTGATGGGCAATTTGTTAGTTTAGCGGCCGCTTGAATTTATATTAAGACTTTGACGCGGCGGTACTTGATTAAGAGCGATTTGTTATGTACGCGGCCGTCGGGCCGCGAGTGCGAAATGATTGTTGGCACGTTGGGCGAATATAACGCGCGCGCGCGGGCTTAATTGAAGGCGCCGCGGGAATTCAACGATGTTTCCAATTGTTTAACTATGCGTCCGCGAGAGTGGAAGAGATGGATTATCGGTGTGCTGTACCCCGCGCGAGCAAATGAATCGGCCGCAGTTAACGATTGTTCCGAACGCGTGTAAACACTCTTACCGCGCCGCGTCGAAGTAACAAATCGCCCGGCTCTCTCCGATAATACACGACTGCCATTATAACAAGGGTAAAAGAGTGGTCGATGAGGTCTGCTGCGGGATATATATATATAATCTGAAACTGCGCGCGATCTCGGTCGAAAAAAGGAAGCCGCGCCGGGCGCGGTTTAATGTGAAAATATTTTTGGAAGCCGCGCAGGTATATATATATATATATCCTCGGAATTCCGAAATACGGGCGCTTTATTTTTAAAGGGATATCCTTTTGTGTGCACTGCTCTCGAAAGCGCGGCGGCGGCGGCGCTGCGCTGGCGTCATAAAATAAAAAGGCCTAATAGAAAACAGCAGCGCCGAGGAATTCCCGACACGACGACGACTCTCGGCTTTTAAAAACTCAGCTCGCGCGCGCCTATGGTTCCGAGAAGCCGCGAGAGGCAAAAGTTCGCGAGCTGGGCATAATATAAATGAATCAGGCCGCGAGATAAAACTGCATCGCCATCACGTCCTTGGGACGATAAAAGCGAAACGAGCGCGCGCGCATTAACTTAACTTAATTTTATTTATCCTCCTCTCTCTCTCGCTGCGCAGCGATTTCTCGTTCTCTTTCTGAGAGCGAGGGAGAAGATTCCAGTCGCATCGGGCGGCCGCCACGACTGCGAACACCACCGAGCTGCGCGTGCACTCGGGTTTGAGGATTTAGAACTCATAAAAATCAGGGCCCGACCTCGCCGTGTGTGCCGCACAATCAGCATTCCTTTCTTCGTCAGAGAGGCAGCCTCCCTCTCGCGCGCTTGTACACACACACATATATATATACACGCGCACAACGTGCGATACATAATACCGGCTCATCGTGCAGCGTGCGTTCTCACTTATATGTGTATACTTATACACTTCTAGCACCGCACCGCGCGCGGCGACACCACAAAAGATGTTAATTGCACGCGTTCCTCAAAATCTGCCCCGCGGTCATCAACGGTAACACACCGCATGAAAAGACGGCGACACGACGCGCGCGCTGTCCTGTTAAAATGCTATACGTGTCGTGCACAGAGAATTTTCGATCTCCGAAACACGCGTGGGAGAATCTGGCGTGTAATATGTCTACGCGCTTCCTCTGCTCGTTTTGGCGCCGATCGCTATTAAAACGAATGACACGGTACATTCCGTTTGGCGCGCGAAATCGAACGACCATAGACAGCTTTGCTCCAATTACGCGTCATAGGCGTCTTACAATTTGTAGTCGATTCAGAAGTGTATACAGGAGTAGCTATACAACAACAACACAGTGCCGCGGATCGCCTTGATCACGGATTTTAATGTACTGATCGTTACGATCGCGTTGGGAAATATTGTCTAATTATCAGTGAGAAACGCAATCAATCAGCCGACACTTGTGCGGTCGTTCTATTGAAAAACGGAGATTTTCTATAATTTTGTTTCTTAACTCGTGCCGGCATTATACGTCAAAGGTAATAGAATAGAATAGAGTAGAGCTACAGAAACGGTAATCAAGTCTCAGTTTCAGTTAATTTCCTTTTACGCTGTATATACTATATATATATATACCTCAGGAGAGCGTTAACTTGGGGAGATGAAAGATGAGTTTCGATCGTAATTAATAAAAAATAGTCATAATAACGATATAAAGCCTGCGTTTAGCGAGACCTATAATTTATGTATAACGAAAGACGGTGCGAGCGCGTAACATAAAAAGCGCGTCGGAGGAGCGAGAGTGAGAGAGTGAGAAAGAGAGAAAAAAGCATCTGAATCTCGTTAGAAAGTTCGACTATGCCAAATTGTTATAAATTACTTTTAAATAATAATTCGGGATGAATTGAAACGAATGAGACAAATGGAAAAAAATTAATGAGCCTCCTGAAATTACGAAATTAATTTATCATAACACAGTTAGCTCGCTTTTGGATTAATATAATGATCGCGTTCGAAATTAAATAATTATTTACTACTTCACTGACACGAGAGTCGTAACTGTAGTAAGCAGCAATGAATCGCGCGGCAACGTATAATTTTCAACAAATATTTTACCTCCTATTAAAGACACTGTTATAATTGTGTATGACTTTATTAAAAAATTTATTTCTAAATATCATACATTGCTATACGAATGAAAAGCCTTCAGACTTGCGCAATCCGACACCTTTATACTCAAAAATACAAAAAAAAAATTCAGCTCATCTAAAAACGATTAAAAGCCCCCGAAAGAAAAGACGAGGCGAGAGAAAGGAAAACTCCTCATTTTTCATATTTCAATTTACAAAATAATTAACGCGTACAAATTTCACAAACCCGCGGAGTAGCAAAAAAACAACACTGTACACGAAGAACAAAAAGGCGAAGATATGGAAGCCTTTGCTCGGACCCGATAAAGCGAAGAAGAGCCGCACGTAAGGCGGTAATGAATAGACACGTCGTAACGGCGCGAGCAGAACGGATCGATTTTTATTCGACAGCTCATTAATTTTAATTCCGAGGAAAGTATATCAGCCTCCGCTTGCGCTCGCGCGTCGATTAAGCCAGGGCATAATGGAAACTTTACATACATAATCTAATTGCCGCTCGGTGGCAGCGGCAGACCCTTACTTTTCCCTCTTTTTTCTTCTTCGCGTCGTCGACGCGCGCACGCGGGAGCAAGGGCGAAGGTGAGCTATGAGCAGCGCAATCAGTCGCTCGTCAGCCTGGCCAAAGACTCCTCGACGCGCGCTTAATTGCATATGCGGCTCGCTCGCAGTCGAGCTATGACCACGCGCAAGTGCTTTGAGCGCACGCGCAGGTTCAGCGCTAAGGATGCAAAGTGCAGCCGAGGTTACGAGATGGTATTCCGAAGAGTGGTTAACGCGTGATGGCTTCTCGAATGACACTGCCGCCGACGAGTAAAATTATAATTTTTCGAGAGCTTTCTGTGTATATGTATATATATATATATATATATATATATATATATATATATATGTGTAAAATTCAGGTTTTAACCGTGTTATAATAACGGAATGCAATGTTGTCTTATAAACTCTGGCTAATTGGCTGGTTACTCAAAGGTGCGAATAAACAAATCTTCTCGGAATGTTTCTAGATTTTACGATACAATTAAATTATGCGGATACATTTATTTTGGTAATTATTAAATCATTAACATATGTAAAAAAAAAGTAAATGATGCACCGAAGAGTAATAATATGAAAATAAATTTTTCCGCATTCAAAAGTTTTCATTTGCATAAAATTGTGTATTTTTTTCGACTGTTTATTTAAAACGAAAAATTAACTTCAGTTTTTCCCAAACACAAGCAAATCTTAATCGATGAAAAGATAAATGTTTTTCGTTGAAATTAGTAATAAAGATTGCAAAAATAAAAGCTTTTTAAAAGAGAAACTTACGTTAATCGAACATTACAATACCATGTACCAAAGTATATGTAATAAAAATCGCAATTTACGAAATGTAAAACAGAAATATCGTCTCAAATGCTAATGGATTAAGATACTTTGATCGTGAAATTTAATCGCCTAAAAACATCATCGAATGGTGCAAAGTATGGAGTAACTTTCGTATGCGAATACGAATTAACGAATCGCGAATTTCATCACATATCTTTACTGATTCACAGTTCGCTTATCAACAATTCGAATAAATTCAGACTTTTTTATAAATTCGTACGAAGCAAATAAACGATCAATTTACAAATTTCTTAATTCTTGATAAAGAAACTCCTGAATGTCACCTGCATTACAGCGAACATTTTATTACCTACGGGCGTTGAAAAGGTGTTGATATAACTGTATCTTGCGATAAAAGTAGTATAAACTACTGTTGATTTACGACATACAAGCCATTATATTTAATAATTCTATTTAAAATATAAAGAGTATAGTTTTTTTAGTAATTTACAAAATGAACAAAAATGAATTTTTGAATAACTTGTATAAAATAACGTTACAGAAAATTGCAACTTACTGAATGTTATATAAATGTGAGGAATAAAGTTGTTTATGCAGAATATCTTTTTAGATATTTATAATATTAGAATAGTTTGATATCGAAGAAGCAACTACTAGTAATAATACGTCTTCGAAATCGCCCTCTGCTTTTAATGCGATGTAATAAATTTGTTTTTAACGTACGAAAAATTTAAATGTAATATCGTAAATAGCAAGATCCCAACTTCAGGCTAATTCTGGTTCCTTTCACGTTCTTAACATTTTAATCCGAATTATAGCAGACTGGAATTAATGAAATTGCTGTAGGTAAGATAAATCTTGATACGGCAAAACTGCTTTTTATGGCAATTTTACGTCGATAGTACATCAATTCCTAAGAGCTTATAATAAAGATAAATATTTTCTTCCAGAATTTCGCCGCTTGATCTCTTTATAATTTAACATATTTAAAAAAAATTAATCTCCATCGAAATTTATTGATTCGACCATTTACAAAAGCGCGATGCTTTTATGCAAGTAATACGTATCTTACTTTGATTAGAGTTATTAATTCTTAAATTTTGTATAATCAATATAAAAGTCCGTTCTTCATAAACAACAACTTTTTTATCTATAATAAAAGAGATTATTTACGTGTTTTTAGTTCACAGTGTCTACTAAATTGCCGCAGAAGAATCAGTTAATTTGGTAATAAAGCTCTATAAATTACCACAAAAACTTTGCCAAAAAACACTAGCAACTTTATATATAAATAAGAACAAATATTTCTTTCCACATATCAGTTTTCTTTTTTATAAATATTAACAATCTATTAATATAATCCTTTTGGTGCATTAAGAACAGAATATAAATGAATTACAAAACTCTTGAAGTCAATTTTTTCGGAGTTTATAAATAATAGATATCACAACATTAATAATTTGTATCATCAGTTTATACACGCATGTAATGACATTGTTTACATGAATCACTAACTAAAAAATGACGGTTTAAAAAAAAAAAATTTTAATCTCCAAAAGTACAAAATAAAGTTCCGATCTTATATAAAAATGAGTTGCGATAATGCATCGCTCGCCCTCGAATAATCTTTCGCGATCGCGATTTATCGATATGGCGCGTTTTATGTTGAGAGAAAGTTAACGCGCGAAACATCACGAATTTAGGCGCGCGCGTTACAAGAAAAAAAGAAACGAAAGTATCGTGGTATGAGATATTTCTTAGCACGACTAATTTAGTTACACAGATTTTTCATCCCAAAATACATTCACTATTGTAGTTAATTTAAAATAAAAATTATGTTTCCTATAGGAACAAACTCGACTCTTATGAATTACTTTTTTCCAAAAATCCTGTATAAAAACAGCTTAGAACGATTATTGAACACCTACATCATCCAGCCTCTAAACTTTTAATATACGACAAGCATTAGGACAAACCAAAAAAGCCATACGTTTCCTCCATTACCGTAAAGTCGAGCCGGCGCGTATAAGGTTACAGCTCCAGCTCGAAAAACTCGGGGTATAAATCATTAGCGGCAATTTGTATCTAACGTCGTCCCGTCGGTATACTCACCTTCTTCCTCGGCATTCAATTTCGTCGATATAAAAAAGTCCGCTCGCGTATACGCATGAGGCAGGAAGACGAGCCATGTAAATGTGCTCTCTCTCTCTCTCTCTCCCCCACTCGCACTCTCGGAAATGGGAAAAAAGGAAGAGATATCGAGAAGGTGGAGAAAAAAAAACGAACGAACGGAGCGGCCAGTGGAAGGAATCTCTTCCGAGATGAAATTAATACCGAGATACTAAGATACAGTAAAACTTTTGTCCGGGGGACCTCCACGAGGCTCTCCGCGCGTTTACGGCTCTCTGCTGGCGCGGCCCGTATCAAGTACATAAAAAGACTTTCGTCCGTTCTTCGCTCGCCCGAACGATTCTTTTTAACACGTTCGCGCGAGCGCGCGAGCGCTAGGTCATTCCTCCAAGTCAGACGCGCGGAGAACGAGCGAGCCCCCCGCGCTTCTTTTTTCCTCCCATTTAAATTATTAATGATTGGGCCCCACCGGCGCGCGCGAGCACGCGTCGCGTACAACACGAGTGACCCTCGAGGTGTTAACTCGAGAGAGAGAGAGAGAGAGAGAGAGGCTCGCCTATTTTTTATTTTTCGACCTCTCCTGAGACGAGACTCGCAGCCTTTTGTTTCCCATGCCTCGATCGGTTTCGAGCATAAAGAGTCGCTCTGTATGTGTGGGCATGTGATGCGTGTACTCTATCCTACACGTCCCGTGCGTGTCTCTTTCGGGACTTTCGAAATATCTTGTAGGCACGATATTTCATCGAGGCGCGCGTGTACCACGAGTCAGTGTCAGATAGCGTTCGATTTGATTCGATCGCTTTATGTGTGGCTGTATACATACACACATTGATGTTGCACTTTCGGACGTGTCTACATGGGCGGCGCGAGGCGTCCGTAACGTTACTCTCTTGCGCCTTCGGAATGTGTGAATGCTCTTATCAGTTTCACGATGAATGCCTATTTTTCTTCGAGGCCCCTCGGAAAATCTCGCATTCAACTGGGCTATTAATACGCGCGCGCACACACAATAAATACAAACGTTATTAGATCCAACCGCTCGCTTCATTCATCAATGATTTAGGCGTATCAAAATAATACTCTAGATTAGAATATTAATCATCGATCTACTCTCAATACGACTCTAGAACTCGAATATCATAATTCAATAAGATTAAAAAATTAACGTCGAGTATTTTTTTTTTTCATTCCAAAGATAAAAAGAGAACCAATGAATTCTTCCGTGTGAAAGAAATATAGTGTTTAAATTTCGGTTAAACTATATTTTAAATCTTTCAAGGCAGTTTAATTGTTATCGCTTACACCAGAAACCCCATTTCATTTAAATAAATTATTGTTATAGCGCACACAGTGTGACAGAAATATTTTAGCTCCAACTCTTAAGTTTCTATTCGCTTTTACATAAACGATAAATTAGGATCAATTTAAAGTGAATTTATGAATACTAAATTAATATTTCGCTTGTATATTACATTGCTCGCACGTTGTAAACACCTGGCTTCCGAGTATAATTTGCAGCGGAATAAAAAAAATCATGTTCGCGGTCATTACAGAGTGTCGCTCCTATCATAATCGCCGACTGTGCGCGCCCATAGTTTTAAATGTTACAGCTCGCGAAACAGCTTCTTTTTTCTCTCAATTATGCCCCGCCAAAGAACGCGTCTAAATTCAGACTAAATGAATGTCGGTTTGCCAAACACGCGCCGACACAATCCGAAAAAACTTTCTAAAAATATTTTAACTCGAACATCTATATGCACGCAAAAAGCTACAATCATATAGCCAATTAATGGGACTAATGAAGCGAGCGTGCGAGGCAAATTGAAAAAATTCCTTAAGCGGGCGAAAACACGCGCATAAAGGATCGAAAAGCGCCGATATAATCGAATCGCAATCCTTTAAAACATGACTAAAAATTCGCACGTACACACGCGGTCTCTTCTTCACACGTACAAACCGTTGAACGTGAACAAGCGTACGAGCAGGAAAGAGAAAAAAGTATAATAGTCCAAGGTGAGTGAGAGGGACGATAGACGAAGGAAGATTACAGAGTATTTGTCATCTCCTGTCATCTCGCTAAATCGCTGTACGAGAAAGCAGCATCAACGGCGCTGTAGAGTAGAGTGTCGATGAGAGAGAGGAGGAAAAAAAAGGTGTACGCCGGATAGAGAAGAGCTCAATAGACAGTAGTCAGACGAGTGTGGAGCTTCATATAGTGGCGGCCTCGCACTCGATAATATCCTCTTCACTTCATCCCTGTATACACGCTCGGAGCAAAAAAAAAAAAAAGAGACAGAGACTGCTGCGCGCTAGCGCGTGCGAACCTTTCTGAAAATATTTCCATGATTCACTGGCGCACGTGTCAGTGACGCTCGCAGGGCGCATTTTTCATAAAACTGGGCCACAATAAGTTACTCACTCGTACACTCTCGCATGCGCGCGCTAGCGCAGAATCGAGTTCATATTAGGCCCATCTGCCTGGCCGCGCTTCTGCATGAGCGCGCAGACACAGTGGCGGGCGAGGAAAAGCAGCAGCGCAACAACTCAAGGGGAAGTAAGGAAGAAGGCGCAGAGAGGAGAGAGAGAAACGGACAAACCGAGTTGCGAGCCCGGCAGCAGCACAGTCAGCCAACACACACACACACACGATAGTATATCCGGATTACGTACGGCCAATTGATCATGAATATACAAAGCTTGTGACGCGCCTTTCGTGTTTGCCGTATAACCGAGGCTCGCTCCCTCTCTCTCTCTATATCTGCGCGTACACACACTCGTACTTATAACACAGAGCGACTCCTCGAGACTCACGGCTCGCGCTTGCCCGCCAGCGCCACAAAGGCATTCTGCAGTCTGATTTAGATATTGATCAAAGCTTAGAAAAGCGAAGGCTGTGTGTTACGATTTATCTTACGGGCTTACTAATTTAATGGCCGCCTCTACGCCGCCGCCGCGGCAGGCTCAAATCGTTCAACGCCGCGGCTGCTCCTGCTGCCCTCGCGCCTTAACCAGGGACGGATTTAAGATTTTGCGCGAGCGAGTGAATGCGTCTTGATTCAATCGACCTCTCGTGCGCTAACTCTCTCTCGCTTCGCTTGGCCGCTGATTTATAATTTGCTCGCGCTATGAAATACGTCCGCAGTTTAGTCAATAGACGTGCTACACATTGCCTTGGAAATTATTCTCGCCGGTGAGGCTTTACGTTACGTGTGTGTGTGTGTATCGGCGATTCGATTAAATTGTACTGTTTTGCAGCGGAGTATTATAGAGGCCTCTTTTCGAGGATAATAACGGAATTGCAGACGCACGACGCGGCGCGCTGACGTTATACTGCATCGCGGCTTTTATTTGTTTACCTTTCCCGTTCGGGCCTTTTTATGTTTTTCTATTTTTATGTCGATTGATGTACGAGGTGAGTTGGTTAATCGAAGCAATTTATTAATATTATATATATATATAGTTAAAATATACGTATAGTTTTGATCAACAGTGATAACCGATGCATTAAGAACTGGTTTTTAATTTAGAAAGATTTGCCGTATCCGGGGGAATATCTCATTTTCAAACATTTTCAATCATTTTGACAGCGGATTAAATTTATAAGCGATTTAAGGACCCTCTTTTACTTAAAAACGTCTCAATTTAAACTTGAAGTGTATATTATCGTATTATATCAAGTCCACAAAAACAATGCCGACGACAATCAAAATTTTCGATTACGAAACGAATCCTCTCTTAAAAAAGTAATGACGGAAATATGAAGCCGAAATAAAACCTTTGCGATTGGTCAAGTCCGTTTAAAAGAAGCCCGTGATTGGCCGGCGGTGGCGTTAGCTTTTCGGTTAAGGTCTAAGCTGATTGGTCCAAATAAAACCCGCAAAGTGTGGAATTATCAAATATTTAAACTAAAATTATAAGTCATGTATAGTATTAATAGCTTAAAATTTGGTTTTGTATAATAAAAAAGTAATGAAATTTTATTTGTAGTTAACAATATAATGAAAGATTATGAATACTGTTCTGATTACGGTTAAATTTCTAATCTTCAAATTTTTGTATTGTAGGAATAAACTAAAATAAATACAATCCAAGTTCCAATAAAAAATATTGGATAAATTTGCGTATGTTAAAAAGTAAAATAAATTTTAAATTCATAATATTTCAATATTAAGGTAAAGGAAGAGCGCGCGTAACGCGCCTGAACTTGCTAGTTATTTAAAAATTTCAAAATATGAAAGTACGATGGTGATAAAAAAAAGTTAATAATTCACCATAATACTTATGTCACTATATACTATTATAGAAATAATCGTATACATCATTATGTAACAAGGGAAAAAAGTCGCTCTTCGATCACCCGAGGGAATCATCCACTTTTCTCTTGATCGAGTTACATATATAGTAACCTTATTCCCATCTCAACTGTAGCCACTTTTTTTTTTATTTGGAAAGTTGGACCAACAGAAAGATGGGGAGTGTTTGTAAACGGCGGGCATTGGCGCCTGCGTAATTGCGCGTAATATTTAAGTGTATTATTTACATCACGATATATTTGTCTAAGTTTATAATATGGAATTTACTTTTTTCTTGGAAATTAGGGAAACATGAACTTCTTTCTCGCAAATGCGGGATAAAAGTAAAATTAGTTAAAAGAGAGAAACAAGTTTAACTTTGGTCCCGCTTTTTAAGGAAAAAAGTGGCCATTTTTGTTGAGATGGGAATAAAATAATTATCCGACCATCAAGTCGCGGGAATTGACCTCTGACCCTCAGCATTGTGTGCAACCACCCGGACTATACAAGCGCACAACGGTGCGCGCACTTGGCAAAGAATTATTGCGAAAATTTTGTCCAAGCCGCACGAAAAGCACGCGCGTATATGTATCGCGGCAAAAGAATGGTGAAGAATCTGCGAAATGCACCCGCTCGCAATTTTTTCTCCTCCTACTCCTTCCCTGCGGGCGCGCACCTGGGGACGCGGATTTAATTGCCGTCGAAGGTCGGGTAGATCGCTACTCTATACACTATCTCTCGTTTCTCTCCCTCTCCTTCTGTTATATGTGTGTATATATACGGGAGGATTCTTCCGCGCGCGCGCGCGTGCGAGACCCAATTTAAGAGCGAACTTTTACCTCTCTCGCGAGAGAGCTCGCGCGCGATTAAGGTCAGGCGAGTATCCCCAGCTAGCTCGCAGCTCCGTTCTCGGAAACTAATCATTATCAAGCGATTTTATTACCTTTCGACGTCTATTTCGCAAAAAAAAAATTAACACCTAGCGCACGCGGGGCGTTATTTATTATTATTTTATGGCTGACGCGCGCGAGTAGTGCGGATCAGAAGATTTGATGCTATAGCGGATTTGGAACTCTAATTAAATTCGGTGGATCGATGTGTGTGTATGTGTGCTGGATGGTTTTAATTTATGGCGTGGAAACTTAGGAGTCACTCTAATTTCGTACGTGGAATCCTTCGGAGGAACATCTGTTAGAAATGTCTCAGAGAGCTTATAGAGAGTTACAGGCATAAATCTCACAGGTATACGCAAAAAACATAAGAAGAACCATAAACTTATTCGCCGTTTTTTATTTTTTGAAGTATTGAAACTTTATTCACTCGGCAGAAACATTTTTACGTAACATAATTTATATACTATTTTTGTTGATTAACGTTCGTTTTTTTTTTTAACATGAGTAAAGAATGAGATGCATTCATTATTGTTGTTGTCGAGTAGATATCAATTTACAAAAAGTGATAAAAAAAAACCTGACTTTTCGTAAAAATATTTACAAGACAATTTTCGCTATACATATACATCGAGACATGCATATATTTAACGAATGTTAGGCAACAGCATTTGCATCTTTATTATGCTACGGATACAAAACATTTTAATGACATTCTGCCGGCACGCTTCACATATATATTTTTAATCTAAAAGAAAGCCATCGCCAGACGAAAAGAAAGACAGCGCTATACAGTTGAGAGCGCCGTGCGCGGCGCGTGCAACCTGGGTGATCCTTTCTATATAAATTACAGCGCAATCAATTCACACCTCGGCCATCAAAGCGCGCCTCAAAAGCGATCCGTTCTCGCGCGCGGTCGTGATAACAAAAAATCAGTTTACAAAGAAAGTCGGCGGAAGAAAGCGGCCTCGGCGCCGGCGCGCGAGGAGTCGCGTGCGTGTAAAAATGAAAATTCACGCTCAATAAAAGTTACGCAAGGAGAGCCTAGTATATACAGGCAGACCGTCTCGCAAACTCGACAAAAAAGCTGACCCGAGGCGACTATATAGCCGCTCCTCGCGTGAAATTTAAATGCTCGAGGGCCCCCGCTAATTCGCACCTCTCGGCAACAACTACGAGTAGCTGTGGCCTGTACGCGTGTGTGTATGTATACGATACTGCGCGCGCCCCGAAAAAGGTAAATAAAACGAGGGGAGAGTAGCGCTCGGGCGACAAAACGGACGGGAACAAGGAGGAGGATAGGCGCGCAGGAGCGAGCAGACTCAAGAGGCACGAGGAGAGAAAAAAAGGAGAGCGGGAGATAAAGGAGCGGAGGAATCGTGTACGCGCGGGTGCGCACGCCTACGAGTGGCCTGCGGCTGCGCGCTCGGACGCTCGTGTGAATTTTCGAGCTTTACCCTTGTACTCGAGCTGCCTTTACAATGCTGTCGAAGGAGCTGCGGTGTATGTATATATCCCTCGCTCGCCTCGACGGATTTACATTATCTTTAGTGCAGTATTTTTGGATTTCTCCAGTGTTTGCGTTACTTTTTCAAAGGAGACGCTCAATGTCACAGACTTTTTTCCCCTACCCACTAGACGCTAAATGGTATTTTGTTCTAAATTTAAAAGGTTTGTGTTACGGAAGATTTATGGCTTCAATGAGAGATGTCTAAGGTAAATATGCTTGAGCCTGACTCATCTGTAATTTGCTAAAATAGCTATGGATCTGTTAATAACTTAAATTAAATACTAATATTTAGTAGAATATACGATGCATCAACATTATAATTAGTTTCAATTCGACCTACATTATTAACGTGATTCAATGAAATAATTAACCCTTTTAATAATTAACTCTCTTTTACGTGCAAAATTGAATGCAACACAGATTAATTTTTCCTTTCTGATTTAATACTCTTCCACTTGAACAATCGTATAAGCTACAGTTCCACGCTACCGTATACGTGCCAGTAATTTGAAAAGAGCGAGCTATAAGAAAAATTGGCCAATAAAAATCCGCAACAACTATTTCTCACGCGGAGAGCGACCCCCGTTAAAACTCCCCGCACGCGCGTCTATCAGTAAAAGCTCTAAAACGGACGGTAATTGGCGCTGGATATATGTATATACATATATATATATATACTATACTCAACAATGCAGCTACGCGCGCGGCGGGTAAATTGAAAATTTTCCGCGACCCCGGAGCTAGCGTGTGCTCGCTAACAGATCCGGAACCGGGAACACACGAGCGGCAGCCGCGAAGCAGCAGCGCCGCGCTCGGATTGGTGAAAAAAGTGGAGAAAAGAGGAGAAAGAGAGAGAGAGATAAAAGGATTTCGGCCTGCGGTGTTTCCCACAGCTTGCGCGCGAGCGCGCATCATCCGAGGGAAGAAGAAGACGATCGCGCGAGTAGCTGCCGCTGCTCTCACCGAAATTACGTAGCCGCGCCAGCGGTTACGTGACCTTATTCTAATTATTCGCGGTCTCCTGCCGCCGGGAGCCTTTCTTTATTCTTACATCTTCATATAATATGCAGCGCCGCAGCTTGCGACCGCCGCCGCCGCCGCCGCCGTGCGCTTTCCGCAGACGAGATGAGGGCATCTCGGCCGTGAGATAGAGATTTCAATTTCAATCGTTTTAATGCTATTTGGATTTTTCCCGAGACTCTACGACGCGGAGAGCGTGCGTTTCACCCGTTTCAGGAAATATACCGAGCCGATTTGGCCGGATTTTCGTAAATTGTTACGCGATTGTTATTATATTGGAACGTCATTGCAGATTTGCATTTAATCTTCTTTTATTACAGGGTGTTTATAAAAGCAGTGAGTTGCAGGTTGCACGGTTTATTATTTCAAACAGATTTTTGCGCTCGCGGTGATGAGTTTGACACGCGGGAAGATAATTGGATTCTTGAATTTATGATAATACGGAGGATTTAAGTGCTTTTGTAAAAAATAATCTATTCTTCTTTTATATTACACGCATGAATTATCGATACACGTGGAATAAGACATAAGTCTTTAAGTTTGTTTTGAACTACACGGAAAAGCGTTTCACAGATGGGGATTACTTTTTTATTGTCGCAATCATGTACCGATCGTTAAATATCTTTCCCACGATTGATTCTGACCTAGCGTTCACTATTACGAAATGATCATGTCTACACGAAATGACAATGTCACTTTTATTGGATTTATCCTGTGTACATGTGGAATACAACATATTTATTTACATAATGGAGAAGAGTTAAAAATAGAAACCTTTATGTAAAGGTAAAATCTTTGCTAACCGATCACTTAACAGAAAATTACAATCTTCGAAAAATGTAATTACAAGTTTCACGAATCAATATTGTAACGAGATAAGCGAATTTATTAGCATGAACTGTATCCATCTGGATTTTCCAATCTAAAATCTTGTTTTTCTTAAAAGTTCTGAGAAGCCATGAAGCATATTCTAAGAGACGTGCAACGAGGAAAACGTACAGCTAATGAAAGTCATGAATAAGTAATGATTAATAAAGTATCGCAGCCTCAATCGACGTTCTTCGACGATAATGCTTTCGAGAAGCACTTAATGATTTTGACACAATTAACGATTAAAGTATATTTTTTTCCGTCCCCTCAATCTCTCGAGCACTCGCGAAGATGACTCTGTAATTTATATCTTAATCCCTCGATCAGCGAGCTCTCTCGACAAAGATTGAAAATTCAATTTGTTACAGATTAACGGCTCGGTTTCACGCCGTAATTCTAGATGCGCGCAGAAAGAAGAGGTATGCACAATTTATATATTATATATATATATATCCCTTGCGGACAGTTTATAGTATACACGCCGACGATTTATCTGACAAATCCGTGAAGCTCGCCGACTAATCCATATTTTCTGGCGGGCAATACATCACCTGGCGACGGTTCTGCACATCGAACCGCGGAAAAGCCCGTAACTTTGGGATCCAGTATAGATCACGAATCCTCGATTAAAATATCTAACGTTGAACCGCGGATATTTTTCACCTCTTGTATCAGCGATGCGCACTGCGAATATATACCTACATCGCGCTTACGTAAACTTCTGAAAAGCCGTCCATAAGAGCCTCGCGCGCGCGTATATCTCGCTACATCTCGTCGACGTATTACTCGCGGCAGCGAGCGAGATGCATGATTAACGCGAACTAGTATGCTCACGCGCGTTGGAAATCAAGCGCGATATGTATATCTTGGTCGTCCATTGTAGCGCGCGTCCCCTTTTCGGACAACTTTAGCGCACATTTCGTTAGCATACCTATAATACTTACCACTGCGTCGATCTTCTCGTAGCGGTGACGAAGAGATTTCCCCCAGAGCAGCGCGTGCACTCGCCATTGTGCCGCCGCCGGCGCGCGGTTTCGCTCGCTAATGACGTATCCCGCGATCAAGATTGCGACGGCAAAGCTCGCGCTGTGTGTCGCGCGCCTCTCCTCTTTTTTCCTCTATTTATGCGTACAATTAACGCGTCGGAAATGTGTCCTCGCGCTGTAGTCGAATTCCTCGCTCTTGTAATGCGATCCGTGCGCGTCCGACTAGTTTCTCGCTCTCTCTCTCTCTGTCTCCGTTTTCTCGCGCGCCGTTTCGTTCCTTTTTTTCTCTCTTTTCGCGCGACCGTGTATATATCGGGACAGCAAGGCGCACAAAGGCGCGGCATTCGCTAATTCCTATTTTGAAAGGTTCGCACCTCTCTCTCTGACGCGAGTAGCTTGCCGCGCGCGCATTCCGCGGCCTCGCCGAGGGTATAATGCATTATGAATGGCGCGATTTGCCCGGGAGTAAGATGGATACGAGGAGGTGAAATTGTATTAACCAATTATATACCTGGCGCGGGATGTTTTACGCATTAACGCACTTTTTGCGCTATTCTTCACGAGTCTAGAGAGAAAGAGAGAGAGCGAGTGCGTCTGCAAGGAGGAATAGTACGGATTTTCCGTTAGTTTTGAGTAATGGAAATTACTGCGAGTCGCTGTGTGTGCCGAGAGTAGAGACCAATAACTGTTAAGCTATGTGAGAAGTGCTCTCGTGCGAATTCACAGACTCATTTAAATTTCAATAAAATTGAAGATTGTTATTTTGTTTCAAATTTCTGAATGTTCGTCGTATTGTTGATTGCGGTATCAATAATGGCTGTGAAGAGAAAGAAATAAAAACTCACCAACTCTTACTACAGGCTTTTTATTTGCTGTGTACATCTGTAGTTTTAAGGAAACATTGTTTAAATAAATTGTTTAGTAGAACCTTCGTTTCGATATAAAATAAACATTAAATTATTTTTATACATCTCATTCGTAATAGAACTGAATTATTCATCATATATCAAAGTTGATGTGTATTGGGCAAACAAAGTATGCCCAATAAAACAGTAAATGAAATCCTAAATCTTGCGAGAAAATAAAAGGGAAGGTCAAACTAAGGCGATTAATATTTCCCCAACCTTTATAGCGGTCCTATGAGAATCCGAGAAATTGTGTAACATCTGACACGGATGATCGTTTAGTGAAGATGATCGAAATTCAGATTTCAAATCTACTAATTCGATTAAATTCTTCCTGAAGGCTACATATTAAAAGGGGTTTCCACCTGCTTTGAGTCATAAAAGGTATCTGTAATACCCTGTTTAATATAATATAACGGTTTCAAGCATAAAAAGTAAATCGTGCAAGACAAGCATAAACAAGTCAACGTCTCATCGAACAAAGTGTAAAAAGCATAAAACGAGTATAAAATTTCGATTAAAACTAAAACTCATTTAAAATTCAATATCGATATTCATGATGTAGAAAGCGAGAATATCGTAAAATATGCACAATAAATGTATTATCCAGCAATGGAGTTCTATATAAAAAATATTCACTTACTTCTATACCTATTTAAATTATTGTTTTTTCAGATACTATTATTTATGTATATAAAATCTATTATTTTGAAATATTAAGATAGAAGAAAATAGACACCAATATGTGTATTCAAAAACATATAGATTATATAGTTTCAAATAATAATTAATCTTTATCAATAAATATACATAACACGTAATACACATTGGAAGGGGATTTATTTTCCGTTATTTTCTTTAAAAAGTTTTCACTTTTTCTTATTATTTTTGTATCCACTGTTCATTAACTCATTACGAAAGGGGAATGAGTCACACAATTTTAAAAAATTTAAAAGCCAAATTTAATAATGAAAAATGTAAACGCATACTGTGGATCAAGTTCAAAATTATAAGTTTTTTCTCTGCATATAAAAATGATATTTAAACATTTTTTTACGTAATTTACATGTATGAATAGTTGAATAGTTTACATCAAAAGACTAAGGACTTCAGATCCTACATAGTCACAATTTGTGAAATACAAAAAGGGCAGTAATAAGATTAACAAACTCGTGAGAGGAACTCCAACAAGCGCAGTACATAATTGGTAAAATTACAACAATCGTATATAGATAGGGGAGACCTAGGCAAAACGAACATGTTAAGGAAGAAGTAAATAAAAACATAAAATAAGAGAAATTTAAATAAGTTTAAACATATTTTACTTTTGTTTATAACAACAAAGGCAACAATTATATATAAATGTATGAATTATATATTAATAATATTGAACAAAAAATGACACTGTTTTGATGAGTTTGAAAAATCACTGGGCAAAACAGACATATTACCAAAAAGGAATTAAATTGCTACAATTATCGTAGTAAGAGCTAATATGTTAACGTTTTTATTTTGTTAATATGTCGCTCAAGGTTGCGCAAAGTATATTAGAATGTTTCAAAACTAAGTTGATCGATTCTTTATCATTTATAATGACAGATGATACTTTCTTTAAGAATTCTTCTAACCAATTTGTTCAACCTATTTTACGGATGTATTTCTGCACTATTGTAAATAATAACATACATTTTTTTTTAATAAACATAACGAATAAAGTTGGTACTTTGTTTAATCGATTTATTATGTGAAACTTGAGTAAATACAAGTCTCAACATGTATTTTTGAATATAATTTAATAGTAGGAATCAAAAATAGAATCACTTTCCTATTTTGGCTAAATCTTAATTTTGGTGTTTCGTATATTATATTTTGTCGCTCTCTCTTATCACTACGAGCTGCGCATACATACTGAAACTTACCTAGCGACAACATTAACAATCTATCTGACTAGTTGTAAATTTTACGCTAAATTGTTTATTCATAAAATATAGTTAATAACCGTTTTAGCCAGGGTGACCGTTTTACTCAGATCTCCCCTACAACAGTTAGAACGAATAGAAAAATGTATTTTCCAAATGTCATACAGGGTATGCAGCTACCAAAACGACGAATTTGACTGATGTGACATGTTTGCCTACGTCAATCGTACTTTCAGCGAATTTCGCATAAAGAAACAGGTCGTCGCGACTCGCGCTGCAGTCAACCAACGCGATACTGTGTGGGAACGGAAACAGAAAGCGAAATGTAAATAAACACTTGAACGAACTCCCATTCGCAAACATATTGCTCTCTCCTCGAGTCAATAAAAAAGGCTCCCGCAAGTCCGCGAGCGACAATGATCGGACAAAAGCTCCCTCCCACGACGAGGAAAACTACGATCGTCTCTCCTGGCTACAGCAGCAGCAGCCTCCCTCACTCGTATATATACGTGCATGCGCAATGCCATCGGAGACACAAAAGTCCCATAAGAGAGCCGGAGATTCCGCTGGCGCGCGGGCTGCAGCCGCTGTAAAGCAGAAGAAGAAGAAGAAGAAGAAGAAGCTCCTCACGGCGGCGTCGGCAGCGCCGCGCGCAATCGGATACTTACTCCGTTCGCGGGGACATTGGCATCACTGCCACTGCTCGCGCGCACTATGAGAAGGAGCCAGCCGAAGGATAAGAGGAGGAGGAGGAGAGGGAAGGAGGAAGAAAAGTACGCACTGCAAGCGCGGATCATGTGGACATGTTCGCACGCTCGCCGGACTCTCGTACATATATAGGCGCGTGCGTGCCTGCGTGTGTGTTTATATGTGCGCGCGGAGGTACGCTCGCTATACGGCAGAAGGTAAGCGCGACTGCGAAATCGACTTCGCGAGCTTGTACGGGAAATGCCAAGTGGAGAGAGAGAGAGGCTATTGGACGCCTATTCGCGTGCGCGCGGCTTAATCGAGGCTCCGCTTAATTATTTCGCCGGACGCGAAGGGGGTGGTGCGAGCCGAAGACGCACAATGGCATGTTGGGAGGTTGCTTGAAGAGATAGAAAATAAAGTACTGCATATTGCCGATGAGAAGTAACTGCGTTGAGAACATTTTGAAGTTTCTTTTAAAAGTCAAGCGAATGCTGTATAGGGGTTTGAGTATTCGCCTGAATCGTTATAGTATATTTATTGTGGCTATATACTAATTTCATAAAGATAAACGTTCGTTTGATAAATTCAATCCCGTTTATAGTTTACTCTACACATTGTAATATTAGTGGATGATATATGTTCGATAAAAATACAACAAAAATTTTGGTGCGCTATAAAATGAGACTATATAATTTTCTTCTCCGGGAAATGTGTCTCTTTATCTGATTCTATCCGCGTTTGAAATCCTATACACATGTTTTAAAACTAGTAAATAAATTACTGGATATTTCTGAGCTTTTAAACGACAGATATTGTCAGGCGTCTTTAGAAATTAATAAAACTCTTTTACCAAAAATTTATTTAAAAGAAATTATATATGAATATAACTAGATTAAAATACGAAAACGCGTGTACATTTACCATTGCATTTATTATTGCATAAAATATTGAATGTACAATAAAATTATACCGTTTCTATTTAGTTATGAAAATGGAAAATTCAAGGATCATTAAATATCAAAAGCATAGCATTTATGCCCGTATTTATGTTTACCTAACAATAATGTCTCGTGTAAATATAGAGCAGTCCCTTTGTCGCGTACATCCAGTGCGGCTCTTTCCGCACTACTAAGAAACTTTTATCAAAGTTTTCTTATAAAAAAGAACGTTATCAAATTAGTTATCACCTTGGTAGATAGTCGATCTTCCGTAAAGCACTTTCCGAAGAAAAAAAGTTTTACACAAGACGATCACGTATCTACTGAGGTATAAGTGAATTTGTAAAAAGCGTGAAAGGTGCAGCCAATTGAAACACAAGGTAAATTCTAAAATATTGTTATACACATCTTTCCGCATAATATCCGTTTATAAAGATTAAATCGCGATCCATATTTTACGAATATCAGACTCAAAGTTTGTTTACTTGCTATTCAACTTTTAATTCAACGTATTTAGTTTACCCTAACCGATATATTGCAGATCTGTTTACACGCTTCAGAGGTCGACGACCTTACACTTATACAATGAAATACGATCGTCGAGATAACTCCGTTTGATATTAAAATAATTGAGTAATTTAAATGAGCAAATTAAATTGTATTGTTCCATAAAAAGCAGCCTCGAAAAGAGAAAGCCGAGACAAATTGGATAAAATTTAATAAGAATTTCCGAAAGCCATCACGCGTATGTATAAACTAAGCTGGGGGGTGCAATAAAATCCGCGTAAAGAGGCTCTCCCCCCCGCGCTTGGTTCAGTCGAAAATCAAGAAATTTTTCCCGGAATAATCCGTCCTTGGCCTCTCGTCGCGCACGACCGAACCGCGAACGAGGCATCATCATCGTCGTCTTCGTCGTCTGCAGCGCGCTTGCGCTCTCGAAAGCGACTCGCGTCGCCGTGACGACTGCGCAGTGCGTATAACTCGTCGTCGAGCGTCTCTTCCCACGGCGGTCTTTCTCTCTATCTTACTCTCTCTCTCGCAATATCTACATAAAACGTCGAAAAAGCCGCGGAGAAACGAGCGCCGAGGGGATTAATAAAGCGCCTCGCGGGGGATCGGACGGACTTTTCCCCTCCCTCGCGGCCGAGCGAGTATATACACGAAATTGTCGCATGGCGCGATAAAAGCCACCCGGGGGTTCGCCGCGCGATCCGTATGCAGGTATATGTATACACATGCCTGAAGGGAGAAGGAGATCGGAGGACCGAGAGGCACCTTTTTCTCTCCCCCTCTTTCTCTCTCGTGATGCTATCTCGGCGATGTTTTGACATGAATTATGTCGTTATTCGAATGTCGCTCGCTTCGGATCTTTCAGCCGCTCATTTGTGATCAAGATTCCTTCGAGTTTCTCTCCTTTTTATCCTCTTGCTTCGTTTTTTTTTTCCTTCGTCGCCGGCGCTTTCTCGCGTTGGGAGCCGCGCGCGGTGATATACTTGTAAGTGTTACGGATTCCTTCCCTATTAGTATGCTTAATTAACTTTTCTTTATAGTAACAAGACGGCCGCGGCTGTCCACCTGTCGTCGGGCGCACGCTGGGATTTAATAAAGTTCGAATGAGAGAGAGGGAGAAAAAAATGCCGATGATAATCTAGAGAATATCTCGCGGCTGTTTCAGCTGTTCCAGAATATTTCGTCAACATGCCGCGCGATTATAACTCGACTTGCATATCTTATTCAGAAATAAACTAAACAAAAAGAAAGACAAACATTAGTTTAGATGAATTTACAACGCTCATTTGCGCTTCGCATTTAAAAGCAACAAATTAAGCTGGCATATACGCGCGGCAAATGCGAATTAGCGTAAGAGTTATTCTTGCGCCTTAAATCACAATTTTACGCTGCAAATGAAGACGCGCGCAGGAAAAATGACAAACAATAAATAAAGCCTCGCACGTAATCTAAAAACAGCCGGATAAAAATATTTCAATAATTTACTTCATTACTGCCGCTGGCTGTTCGTAAAGCCGCGCGATGAAAAAACGTCCGGCGGGCAAAAAACTCTCATAAAGTCTACTTACGTAAGGAATCTCACCGACTAATACACACCAACAAATCCCATGAAACATCTTATGATTTATTGTATCTTATCGCTTATGCTCGCAATCGAAAGGTTAATTTGCCAACTGTGGTTTTCTTTCGTTCAATAACAACGGCATGATTGAAAAATTTTCGTTTTCTCGTTGCGAGCTAAGTAGTTTGAAGCATGAATCTTCTTAAGAAAATCCCGGGTGGCCACTTCGGTTCGAAAATCTAATCTTCTCACGTTGAGACTAGACAATATATAATTTAATTGCACAATTACGACGATTTTACGCATTAGCCTTAAAGAATATATCCTTCTTAGTATAGTTCCTCAAATATTTTTATTCAACTGTTGGTAATATATTTTGCCTTCTTGTGTTAAATACAAATGTACAGGAATACGTCTTTGTAATGGCACAATTGTCGCACGTTGTGAGTATAACTTGCTCGAAAGAAAGTCCCAGAGGCGCAGCCATATACCCGCACTCCTCTCTTTTATGCAAGAGAAAACGATCCTCGCGGAGATACTAAAAATGATGCGCGCGCGTCGAGCGGGCAATAAAGCGATAAGTAAAGCGTCCTGCACTACTCTACTCTCTCCCAAGATTGCGCGACACTCGAATGACATAAATAAAGGCAGAGTCGCAGCCGCGGGTCAGAGGAGACGAGGAACGCCGAGTGAAAAAGAAAAAATCGAGATGCACGCGCGCGAGTTGCGAAAAGTGCACGGCGACGACGACACGGCGCAGCTGTGCGTCAGGCAGCGCGCGACTGGAAATACATAAACCTCGTTGATGATTTCGCGTCATCGTGGTTTCTGGCTCTCTGCGCCTTTTATCGCTCGGCGAGATCGGCTTCGTTTTTATGCGGCGAAGGCAACGCGCGCGGGGAGCCCCGGCCCGTTAAATTAACACGCGCGCAATTACGTTAAATTACGCTAATGTGGCAATGTTGCGTTAAATCGTTTGTTTTATTTAAATTGCCTTCTTTTGTGAACGACTGTTCTGAGATGAACGGAGATTTATTTTTATTGAGATTCTGCGGCGCCCGCCCGCGGAATAATACGCCGGGTTTAAAAAGAACTCTGCGCAGGCGCACTCGTATAATCGTGCTCTAGGTATAATTATCGTGCCACGAGAAGGACTAATCAGACAAAGTGAAAATGCTGTTGCTCTTACATAAAATGTTTCGCCTTCGAAAATATACATCATTAGGCGTGTGTGTATTATTTGTGAGAACACGAAATTAAGTATAGACTCTCAACGCGCGTAAGGTTAATATATCGAGAAATCCATAATATTATTAATTTTCCTTTCATAAAAGACTCCTTGGAAATTACACAGCTCATCCGTGACTATTTACAATCAATGGCAGCAGCAGCTATTTCGAGTGACCATCAAAGCACATTCAACTGAGGAGCGACATTGATGCATATAAGTACGCGCTGGAAATAACAAAAGTCCCAAAGGCTTCTTCCGCAATCGCACCGATTTTCACTCGCGTTACGAGGTACACACACACATTTTTCACCGAGAACGCTTCTATATCTGGAACCAAATTTCTCATAGGCGCTAAGTGCCTCGAAAAGCTCGTCAATGCCTAATTGCCCATCTCGGCCTCCTTCTCTTTCTTTCTCTCTATTCTGAAACTGTTTGTTCCTATGTGCAGTCCGTTGCCAGCTCATTAAAATTCAAACAAATTTCCTCGTATTAGTCTCAATCTCGCCGATACATTTCTCAACGTGAACTCGTAATTTTTTACCGCGGGGCCTCATCAGGCAAAAAGAAGTCTTCTTCTTCTCCTCCTCCTGCGTCTATGCGAGAGGAAAAAAGTCTCTTAGTGCCGGGCGAAAAAAGGTCAATGCCCATAACCATCGCTTCTTTCTCTTTCACACGCCACAGTTTCGGGCGCAATAGGCGAGTTTACATCGATATTGCGCGCTTTACGAGGACGTTAATTTCGAATTTTATACGCTCGGCCATACGCCTGCGCCTGCTATACGGGGCTAAATTTATCAGTGCGTAAATGTGGTAGTTACTAAATAGTTCTCGTTAAACGAGGAATTTTGCGTAGAGACGGCCACTCTACAACCACGTTTTTACTGTATTGCCTAATTAAATCGAAATCACTCGAACCGCTTCATAACGTTCCTGTAATCTGCCTAAGACATTCATTTCCATTACCAGGAGAATACCATAACACTACGGTACACTTAAGCGTCCAGCTTGGATCACGTAGTCAGGCTGATGCTCGGATCATAAGAGAGAAAACACAAAAACGCCATTTACATACTCCAAAGTCAGTGTTACGCAACTATAGTACACATATACACATACACTTCCTCGGACTCAATGAGGCCGCGCACTCTACGATTTCCGTTTCGGTAAATATCTATATGTACCGCCGGGCTCTTCTTCAATCTAAATTATTTGAGGCGAGAACCGTCGTACACACACAAGCTCGTTGCCCAAGAAGATCGGGCGAGCCGGAAAATCACCCGAAAGCTCATTAGTAATCTGCGGCGAGCGCGCATAGATCGGGCCCTCGAGAGCAGTACACACATACTTACTTACGCGCAGCCGTATCGGTGAACGACGAGAGAAGCTTAGAAAAAGAAGGACAAGAAGTGCTAGCGCGTGTGGAGGGGCTCACACACCTGAATGGTCGCGTATATGCACGCGCGCGAGGTCAAAAGCGTTAGAGGCGAGGAGGAGTCGAAATATTGCCCCGGACCGGAGCAGGAGAAACAGAGAGAGAGAGGAACACAGATGGAGAAACCAGTTCCTATCGCTTAATTTCTACAAATGGACATCTCACTTTATTTATGGCCAACCGGGCTCCCCTCTTTCGACATTTTATTAGATCCCCGAAGACGCTTTTCTAGACGTGGATGATCCACAAGCGTGTGCTGCTGCCACCTCCTCCTCCTCTGCAGCGCCCGTACGTCAAAGGCCCGTCCGTAATGGGAACACTTATGAAAATACGATCGTGTCGAAATTGCCCCCGAGACGAGAGCGGTGCCTTTGCCGAGCGTCTATATGGTTCCGAAAAAGTAATTAGTCGAGAGCGCTGGTGTGTGTGTATATATATATTAGTACGTCTATATAGGCGTTCGTTGCGCAATGGGCGCGTGGCGAGCGAACCACGACGCACATATACACCAATGTGCGATCGAAGCAGATATAGACCGCGCGACGACGACGACGATGTACGTGGGGAGGTAAGGGCAGATGCGCATAATATGGATTTCACCGGCAAATCCGCACTTTCTATCGTACACGTATTATACCTGTGTGTTTCGGGTAACGGAGCGATCCCAGGACGACTCTGTTTTCCGCGCCTAATGACCTGTTGAGGTGTGCGCGCTTAATCACCGCGGGAGAGGCTACAGATTTTTTAATTCGCCTAAGGAGCGCGATGAGCCTCTTTTCTAGCTGTTTTTGTACGTATATAACGACGATGAATAGGGCATTTTTTACACCCGTACACCGCATCAGATTCCTCTCTCAGTGTATATACACTTTTTAGCTGGTGTAACAATCGTAGAAAACCCTTTCCTCTCATCTCGATCCCCCGGCTGAGAGACGAGACGTCCGGTCATTAACTGGACCACTATACACTCGCGTTCCATATGTATATAATAAACCCGGCCGGTATTATATTCCCGTAATGAAATCGTGATTTATAGGACGAATCTCTCGCGCGCGCGCGAGCAAGTCAAAGAGTAAACTCGAGCGGCGTAACAAGTGGTGGTAGCGCGCGGCGGCGAGCGAATGTGTCGTAACCACCGCGCGCGCGGCCGCGACGAGCGCGTCACAATAAAATCATGATTTACCGAGATAAAGGCCCGGCATTAAAGAGCGACTTTCACGCGCGAGTATACGGGAGAAAGCATTGTTTATACGTTTCTCGAAATTGCAGCAGCAGACTACTACTTGCTACATACACACACACACACGCATGCGCGCTCATCCACACCTGTGCTTACGCGCAAGAATTTTGATTCGAAAGCCAGGCAGCAACAGCAGCTCGCTCGGTACGTCGCGCGCGCGCGAGCATTAAAATTAATCGCTGAAACTATATCATTAAACTACTCCTCTTTTTTCCCATTGTCACTCACACAGAAATCGTTCGATCATCTCGCCGCGCGCGCGGCAGCGGCGGCGGCAGCCTCTCTTCCTGGCTCTTTTTTCTCCCCCACCCCTCTCCTCTTTTACTCGCTCGCTCGCTCTCGTCTATTCATCAAAGCACCTGACTTTTAATGATCCCGGCATTGTGAGTGACTGCCGCGCGCGCTGTTACAAGGCGGTAGTTGTGCGCCGGCGTATATAGTAGCTGCTCTCGCGTATATGTATGTGTATAAACGCTCACGGTCAGAGAGGATTTCGAAGCGCGGCGGCGCGCATTAACGAGCCTCCGCAATCTTCTCTCTCCCTCTCTTTCTTTCTCGTCAAATGTCACCTCCATTACGAATCATCAGCGCTCATTATCGGCTCGCCGCGGCGCGCTCGCTTTCTCTAATCATCATCTGGATCATCCCGTGGGGCGATCGCGCGATCTTGAGGTCACATCATGCGCGCACGAGTAAAAGTCGCACGCGCGCGTCCCTGAGAGCGCGAAGAGCATACCATCTTTTATGAAAGTGTAACCTCCAAGTGTGAACTAGCGCAACTGTCGTTAAGAGTGCGGTGTATATACACACACGCGTGTACGCGCGTTTATGTCTTTCTCTCCTAGATCTTCTTGCGCCGAGAGTCAAGTAGTAATTTATGCGCGAGACGATGTTCGAATTTCCGCGCTCGCTCGCGCCTTTTTTCTCGAAAGCGCTAAAAATCCGTAACGGTCGCGCGTGCGCGGAAGGTGCGAGAGCACGTCGAGGCGCGCGTACTTCACGCTTTAATAGATTCATATCACGAAATATCGGTGTCGTTTTTTTTCTTCTCTCTCTCCTCTCGGCGAGTTGTATATTGCCTACACGATATCTTCGTGATTCCCGATTTTTCACTCGTTTATTCAAATTAATTCTATAATACGCATCTAATGATTGAAAATTACGCAAGCGAGCGCACAGCGTGTATGTGTTGCAATACGTTTTTAATTAGATATAATTTCGTGCGATGGGTCAGCACACGATTTATTTCGATTCCATAATGTATATCAATTTCAATGGAAGAGACAAGCTGTGCAGTGTACATAAGCTTGTACAGCGACTTTTATTACTCAATATACGCGCACTGCGTTTACAATCGAACGAAACTCTTGATTAGCATATCAATACAAGCTTACGAACGCATTACATATATATACTTGGAAGATGGCTTTTATCACCTTCATCGGAAATCTGAAAAAATTAGACGGGTATGACATGTGCTATTATATATAATATATACTATCTACACAAGAACACAATGAGAACCGTTAAATTTGCCTATATATATGGAACAATTTAAAAATTTGTTCAACAAGACACTCTATACACCAGTGCATTATCATCAATTTAGAGTACGAAAAAAGCTTCGGAGTACAGGGGGAGCAAAAAACGGGTTCGTCTGCTTCAGGAATAAACCCTGTAATTTGGTATATAATGAATCGAGGCAAGTAGCCGCGTACACACACGGACAGCGCGCCGGTGGAAGATATCTGGCTCGATTATCTGGAACATGTGAAAGATGTTAGAATAAAGATCTCGCGGCAGTTTTTTCGCCAGTTCACATGTCGTTACAGTTGAAGAGCAGAGAGCGAGCGAGCGAGCAAGAAAGAAGGTCGCGATGATCGTACAAAGCGGTGATCAGAAAGCACTTAGTGCTGTATATAGGGGGGATCGGCGTTGCTATAGAGCGAGAGAGAGAGAGAGAGAGAGAGAGAGAGAGGCGACGATCGGTATTATTCATTCAAGGCTTATGTATACCCGTTAGCCGTTCTCGGTGCAATTAAGGCACCGTCTGATTCGAGCGTATACACATACACACACATACAGACGCGAACGGGCCCGTAATGATAGGTATAGCGCCTGCTGCTCCATACGTTTCAATTAGTTCACCGCGAGAGAAACAGATAGAGAGAGAGGGAGAGAGAGAGAGAGAGAGAAGGAGAGAGAAGATCTATGCGCGCGAACGCGTCGCTGATGTGGCCCGATATACATATTTCTTCCTCGCGGCCGCTGCTTGTCGGTCCTACCGCGTGTGCGCGAGCGGCGGCGGCGACTGCAACCTGTCTGTCCTTCCTCTCGCAGGCGGAGAGCTCTGTATGCATTAGCTCTGGCGTGGGCGCTTTTTGCATGCATGCCATTTCCTTCCCCTCTTCGTCTTCTTCGATATTCGCGGCAACGCCGACAGTCGCGGAGCTAGTAAAAGGATTTACACGGCGCGCTCGCGCGCTCGTTAGTTCAATGTTACGCGTCGAGAGCGAGTTCGATCGCCGTGTGCCATTCTCCCGCGAGGGGTATATATACGTATACATGCAGCTACTTTATTAAAATAGCGCAGTCATTATTTTTATACATCCTTGTGTGAGTGTGTCGATATAGGTGCTCGTTATTGTTGAGGAACGATGGCGCTGAGGTGGTGTAATGCAACAGGTTGAAAGTGGATAACGTAATGATATCGTTTGCGGGGACTATATTATATACTTTCGAATGACGTCACTGATGTTTTACAAATGGCTTTTTAATAATAATATCAGTTCCAACAATATGGAAAACAAAAAATAAAAATTTCGATAAGAATTCATTTATCACAAGCGCAATTAATTTTAAATCTCAATTGCCGTAAAAGATTTATGATTGCTGGGATGTGGGACTTTATATTTAAATAATGTCACAATAAAATATGAACCGAATATATGTAAAGCTGGTTAAATTTAGCGTCATTATGTACGGCGGATATATCGCCGAGATATTCAAGTTTGATGTTATATTTTTCATATTGAATTAATCATAAACTATTTGGGCTTCGCGGAGAGAAAAAAAACATTTAAAATCCTAAAATGCGAAAAATATCTCCTATAGGCGAGTAAAAATTACGAATTTTAAACACGATCATCCGAGATAATAATAAGTTTGGTAACCTAGCCGTTATTGAGGTGCGAATCTCGAGTCGTTTGTCGCCAATGAAAAATTGCTAATTGATTCAGATCGAGCGCGCGCGCGATATATAGCCGCGAGAAAAAAGAAAGCAAAAAAAAAGCAGGACGACCAGCCTATTAAATTATAATGATAATGCGTTTTAAATACACACCTCTCTTTCTCTCGGTATCTCTCTCTCTCTCTCCCTCTTTCTTTCTCTCTGTCTCGAAACCTTTGACACCAGTCCCACCGCAGACAGATTATAACATCATCGGATATATTGTCGCGCTTGTAAGCGCGTTTCACTAGCGCACGCGAGAATTCTTCGAAAGTTTCTCATACCCGCGAGCGCGAGTGTATGTATACTCTCTTTTTCTCTGTCAGCGAATAGTGTGGAGAGAGAGAGAGAGAAAGAGAGAAAGAGTTGACCTTCATTTCCGTCGATGGCGTCCATCGCCCTCTCGTGTTTAGGAATAATCAGGAATGCCATATAATGATTCATCATTTGTCACCTGTTTCTTCTATTGCTATAATATCCTCTTCTCGGTTCATTTCATCGCATAGACACACACATACATGCTTGCTCAATTCAGTCCTTCTCCCGGACTAGGCTGCTCGCTCCGTTTCTCGCCCGAAATATGGATATAAAGGCGATCACACACGTGCGTCAATTCGACCACACCTTTTATTCAAATTATTCCGAAAATTCTCATAAATTCCCAGATTATCGTGCGAGCTCGCGCGAACGAGCATCATTCCCCGATCGTTCCCCGCGTGCCGATGTCTCTTCTTATTCTTCTTCTCCCCCTGACCTGTTACCGGAGCGCGCGCGCAATTTAGGATAAATGTCGTCGTTTTTGCCTGAGTTTCGTAATATACGCGCGCGCGCACCGCAATAAAAAAATGCAGAGGCTCGAAATCCATTATGCTAACTAAGACACTTATTCGGGGGATTTCAAGACTTCTCCCTCTCTCTTATCTTGAGGAAGCGTTTATGGGTTTTATTCCCGCTCTATCTATATAACTGCCACTACCGAGTCCTGTTCGCCAACGATTTATTATTTTTTGCCGATATGTTTCAATGTTTTACACTGAATATTATCTTTTTTATGGTTAATAGGCCGAAAATAAAATTTCAAGCGAATGGAAAGATTTTTATAGAATTATAGAAATCGATTCAACCTTAGCTGCCTATTGTGCTTTCGACACCGTCAATAAATTAATACTTTGGCCTTTGAGGATCTGACAATACCATTTTTAACGCGTCTTTTTCTCCGTCGATCGCCATTTGTAAAGCTACTTGACTTTCAATTAAGACGTTCCCGATGCTGCGTAGAAATGAGTTATATGCAAATATTTTTTACTGTGTCTGACCGCGTGAAAAAAAAAAATCAGCCTTGAGCTCCATTTTGCCACTACAGATTTCTGTATTTACGATATCTAATTTCAACAATATGAATAATAATAAATTCAGCTCAGATATTACTAATCCCTTTACGAAACCATCGATGTATTCTAGAGGAAACGATAAATTTGAACATTTGGAGCTGCTTTATACCGTAAAATAAAGGTCAAATAACTCATTTGTATTAAAATGATACACTCGTCCGTTCCTCAGAACGATGAAGAATCCGATCTGAAATTATAAAAACTAGAAATCGAGTTGATTTCGGCTACGAAGTTGAAGTCGCCACTAAATTAGAAGAGGTATCATTCCGCTAGCTAGTGCACTAAATTATACGGTTTACTTAAGAAGTAAAGATCTTGGATGTATCCGAAAGCGACGAGTATAAGAAGGACGTGTCGCGTGTATATTTGCATAATTATTTCAAATTGACAAAATCAAACAGTAAAGTCGAGCTCTTATAAAAGCCTTAGATATACTTTAAACCAATCCCGGAGTGTGTGGTGATTCGCAAACGAGCGCTGGATCGTTATTTATGTCGTACTACTCTCCCAACCGAATAGGGGATATCGAATTCGTGAAATTCATTAAGTTTCTACGGAATGACGAAATAGAAACTGACTTGAATTTCACACTCGGCTATCTTTATATTTATCATTTTATATTGCTGCTTTGAGAAAAATATTATCCCTGAATGTTCATTAATAAAAATAACGCGAAAATCCGTGCTATCTTGAGAATGTTAATGTTTGCAAATTTATACCCGCTTCGTTCAATATTGTTAAGAGAACTGAAAAGGTATACGTCATTTGCATTGATGTCTTATTTTATTATGAATTATAATGTTTATTTCAAGTCCATATATATAAAATTATCATACATTTTGTTATACATCAAACAATGTAGTTATACTACAGTAACAACAATAGTATGTTATATTAGTAAGAAATATTTTTAATTTCTTTGTTAACTAACTTTTTTAAACCTATAATGTAGAAAGGTCAAACTGTTAACACATTAAGAGAAAGTAATATTGAGCGAAAGAAACACGGTTGACAACTGTAAAATTGTCTCTTGGCGATTATACTTATACTTTTTTAGGGCCGGTTTTTGTCTGGACTTGATTTTACGACGACGAATGACCTTAAAAACGTCCATAAATGACGTACAAAAGGTCCGACGAGCGTCTGCAAGCAGTGTTTTTTACGTCCATTTGCCGGCTAACCCTCGTCAGGGTCAATATCTGCTCCTAATACCTGACAAAAAGCATACTTACTTTTCTGCAGACTAATATTTGCAAGAAGAAAACGAAGTTTTTCGCTTTATACGCACACGTATTACGATTTCTCGAATAAACTATTTCAACATGCAAAACTGACGTAACATTTATGTCAATAATTTTCCTAAATAAATACTCGCCTCAATGACCAACATTTTAAACTATTTATTTCAATTACTATACAAAAACATTTAACATTGTATATTTTGAAATCGTAAACTATTTTTTAAATTGGTAGCTTATAGATTTTTTTCATCTTTTAAAAATTCGTACTGTAGATATTCATTTATGAAATTGATTTTCGCAACTGAAATTCATATATGAATAATAAAAAAAATATTCCCTCCACGTTTAATTTTATTGAATGTATTATACTTAAACGATTCTCATGAAAACCTATGATTTTGTTCAAGTACTGCACGATTTTAAGATCAGAAATAGCTGGATTAAACTTAAGTTAAAGACGTGACTCATCTTATACAGACAATTTCTATGGATTCTTAAAAGTTTGATAATTTTCGATGCGTTAGGATAATGGAACGTTCGGAAATTTCGTCTTCAGCCCTTTATTCAGAGATATTGAAGTCTCCTGCACTCAATTGTATATTATTTTGTTAACTACTATACAATAGAGTATCGAAAATAAAAATGCAAGATAAATTTGAAGCAATCATTTTAATTTTTCTATATTAAACTTTGTTAAGTATTCACAATTGGAATTCGAAATTTATTATTATTAAGTTAATGGAAATATGATTTTTCTTCAAGTAAATAACTTCGAATTTTATTTTCCAAAATTTTAAAAATAAAATTCTTTTTCGTTAACACAACAATAAATATATAATAATGAAAAATAAAAAAAAAACTTTTACCTCAAAACTAAACTATCTCACTAACTATGTATATAGCACCAAATAATAAGTATTGAACTCAATTGTAAGCATCATCACAAAACATTTCTAATAACCTAATTATTGTCCATAATTACTCGGTAGTACTTGATTGCTCAAACTAAAATTATACACCTCACCGTTCTCAGACCCTTCGATGCTATCTACACATCTCACGTTCAGTACCAAAGATGGGTAGAAAGATCCATTCACACAACACATCCAACAAAAGGAGAACGTAAAAACGGGCGTCGAGAAATACTATTTTTACAAACAAAACGGCGTTACCAAGAGAAATTGCCGTAAACATTTCAGCCCGGTGACTTAACTCGCGCAAAATAAAAAAAAAGCCAATCAAGAATGCTGTCATTATTAGCATACCGGAAGATTTCCAGCAGTGGCCGAATCCCCCACCAGTGCGTCGCTCGGTCGCCGCTATGTGTTCCCAAGCTCCCCACTCGGACCACGTGTTTATAGGTATATATATACAGCACTGGCCGGCTCTCGCATGTTTCGGCAAAACATTCTCGACACCTCACGCGCAGAGCTAAGATTTTACTTCCGGGATTTTTTATAAGTATATATGTGGCGCGCAACCACGCCCAGGTCGATGAAAAAATGCGTCGCTGCAAAAGTGGAGAACCGGTCGTTGGGTGCGAAAAGTATGTTAACCTCCTGATGAATGGGTAAAGAGTGATGCTTAATACTATAAGACAAAAAAGACGTCATACTTTTATTATTTTTAAAGAATTTAAAAATTGCTAAGTTATTAACAGGCATATAAAATTTATAATATTACAAATTTATATATCGACGCCTCCTAACCATAAGATGCTATCTCAGAATAAAATATAAAATTAATATATCAAATATTAATAATACATAAAATTCTATTGAATGCTGCGTCAAATTAGAATTATATAGAACGGAAATTTGAGTTAGTATTTTATTGCGAATGCGTTTTTGGAATAGAATCATAATGACTTGCCCACTGAGATAGCATTTTATGGTTAGGAAGCGTTCAATTATGTTGTTAGGAACAATAATGATAGCTACATATACACAGCATTTTATCAACTCCACCCTGGTGGAAATCCAAAACATTTTCTAACTATTAACTGGCCATTTATATTAGAAACTTGCTATAAAATGGGAATTTCCCTTTTCCAGTTTCTAGCTCCCGGTGAAACGCTTTTTTCCCTATTAATCGAAAATTTAATAGATTGAAAAATAGAATGAGTTTTGAGAAGATAAACGCAAGCTTGTTCTTGAGTATTTTAAAGGTATTAAAACTGATCAGTTTTTTTAGTCCGGAAATGGCTAGTAGAAGGCCTGTTGTTATGACAAGGAGTGAGAGAGACAGAATCTAATGGCAATAAATACATTCTACGTAATATCTTCAAAAGGACTACTGTAAATGGTTTTTCTGTCTGCTCATATTGTTTATATTTTAGTAAGCTATCAGTTACAGCTGAATACCGTCCAATTTAACGTCAATTCTTTAAGTAAACTTAAAACGAAAATTTGGAGGTTATGTCCAATCTATTAAATGTGCGAATAATGGGAGAAAAAGCGTTTCACCGGGGTCTATTAACTAGCCTTTTTTTCTACCTATTTATTGAGATTGTTGGCCATTTCAGATAGACAAATTTCCACCAGGGCAGTCAAATATTTTGATCTGCAAGGATTATAACTATATATTAACAGAGAATAGATTATTTTAAATTTATAATTGTTTCAAAAATACTTTGCCCACGCCACAACCATGATGCGTCCCCAGCCACGTGGAAAATTAGCCCAAAACAACGCACAAAACTACCCACGGAGTTGTAGGCGTGAAAGTTGTTTTGACCTGGAATTTTATGACGCTCCGGCTAAGAATAATGGCAAATACTCTCTCTAGAAATGTACGAATATTCTTCGCTACCTATGGTCAAAGCCATAAAAGTAAGCATTGCTCTAGAACGCTTAGCACGGAATATTATTAAAATAAACTATATATCATTATTATCTGACCACAGACTGTATATATTATCACTCAGATATAATGCACTTCCCAGATAGAATGAAATACTATCTAAACATACAATTTTCTACTAAGTTTTGTACTAATTATTTCATTAAAAGTAAGTTGCATAGGCGTATAATGTTAGAATCCCGCATATACAAGCATAACTCTTTCATTAAAATAACTTATAATAAAATGTGAAGAATGAAATAATGAATTTAAAGCATTTCTATATTATGTCGGCATTTGACTCGAAATATCTAACATCGATTTATTTACTTCACTTATGCGTTTAAAATAAAAGAGAATTATTTTATCAGAAACCGTAAATTACCCAATGTCCGTATACTTTTTCTGTTCGGTCAAGTCTAATTAAGTTTCTACTCGCACTTTATGTTAGCCAGGATAAAATAAAAATGTTTTAATTTACATTAACAAGATCTTCTTTGTCCCGCGAAAAAAGGTGTTTAACACTTTTACTTCATTAGGCAACTTTAATCGGCACAGCAATCTCTATCGTGAAAATCATCAGTTCGATTGTTTTCCCTCACTTTCTCTTTTTATGCATAGCAAAAAGACCTTAAAACTAAACGTACGGATTCGCGTCCCGGAGTAAAGCCAAGTGTGCTACTGCGTAGGCGCTCATTGTGATTTTTCGAACAGTAAGATTATAAATCCGAGTAGTGCCCGCGAGCACAGACTAGTACCGCGGTAATTACGTTTCACGTGTTACGCAGGATCTATTGTACTTTCCTTTGCTAGAAATTTTCCAAGCGACAATGTGGTTTCGATCATCAAGCGACAAGTTCCATAATGCGGACGCGCGCGCGCCGCGTACTTTTACTTTTCCACTAAACGGTGTGCACACTCCGCATTTAAGATCTTCCTCGATAACCTCGGAGAACCGAATTTGCGTAAAGTTTTTAACTATTTAAACTTCTCTCAATTAGAAATTGCCTTTCTCGCTTGTAACTTTGGCTGTAACATAGACTTGAAATTTGTCTGTTGTTTAAAAGTTGCACGCACATTTTTCATCCAAGCTATTGTACTGCTGTTTGTAATATTTAGAACCGACTTTGCGTATTTGCAAAAATGAAATTATATGAAATTTTTAAAGTTAATTAAAGGAAGGGAAAGCTGTGGCTTGGGTGTGGTGCTACCATTTTCTGACCTGGACTTTTATGTCACTTTATGGCACCCCCTTCATAAACTGTTAAAAACTGTGGCAGATGGGGATTTGTGCTAGTCCAGAAGAAGCTAGCAACTAACTAACCACTTGCCACGCCTTCTATATTGAAATCAGAACTGAAACTTTATTTATGCGCGTGCTAAGTAGCACATAATGCCATGTTATTACTTACTTAGTACGAACCATATATCATACCCACTTTACATTTACTGTACCCAGGGAGACCTTTTGGAAATTGACCTGTTTTCAAGGGATCTGGTAATAATTTTTTATCGTTTGCTATACTTTGTCTTAAGGGCTAGATAGCTACCGGTAGATAGCTAGTCAAGAGAGTGCACATGCGCGTTCCTAACCTCTTTCGTAATTCTGTCACACTATGGCTATGGCTGTAACAGTCATGTTTCCGTCAGATTTTATTTTCATTTGCTTATAACTACGCTCATAGGCTCCTAATCTTTATTATCAAGCACTCAAATTATTCGTTTGTTTTTTCACTATTACCCTGCCAAGTTTGAGCAAAATCGAAGCCATCACTGTTGTACAATTTAGAGCGAAAGAGAAAAATGTGCGATTTCTCATAAGCCCTGAGTTAAATGTATGAAAATTGAAATGTTTATAACTTCTTTCTGACACTTCCAAAGATCACCAAAATTTAACTGAGTCATTTTAAACTAAAATCTACCTATCTGTCAAATTTCAGATTTTTCTAAGGCGTCAATCCCTTACCGGTAGTACTCCCTCAAGACAAATCATTGATCAATTGTTAGTTTTTCTATGTAATATTTTTCTTATAAATCTCCTAGTTTATATACTAACTTTAAACAAATATTAATAACAATTGTTATGTTTGTTTTTTATCAAGAAACTCATTTTTTTTATTTGGTATCTACAGCAGATGTTTGTTCTGCAAACATGATTTTACTTCATGAAGATACCTTTTTGGATACTGTTAACGTAAATAAGTGCACAATCAAGAATGCAGTAACAATTTTAAATATTTTATTTTCGATATCTTATACTTTGAAAACAAGAATGAAACTGTAACAAAATTCATGCTATATGAAGCATTTTTTTCACTCAAACATTTTCTAAAACAGTTTAATCAAATGATCTTCCCACACTTGTACAAGATTTAATGAAGAAAGTAATAATATATTAACACCATAGAACGCCACCGCCATTGTTTTCGGAAATTGAAATCTCTTTTTCCAATATATACCTATAGGACTTCTCCAGACCTTTTCACAGGACGAAGGAATATATAGTCACGGTTATTCGATCAGTCGTTTGTAGCAGCTATACCATTATCCCACAAAGGCTAAATAGTATCGCGACATTAATCATTTTCACTTGTTTAATTCTAAATCTAATCACTTTAACTGTTCACCTTGCGTGTGAATACCGCACGCACGAGGCAGCGGACAAAACGTCGAACGGATATTCCGACGACGACCATCATTCACTCGGCACAAAAGCAAAAACCCCGGCGAGTCGCGCGTGCGCGATCGGGATGACAAATAAAGTCGTTTTGATTACGTCAATCCTTCCTCTCTCTCGCAGTCTCGCACAACTTTAAAATGATCTATTAACTCGTCAATCAAGCGCGAGCAAATTACACTTGCGACAGAGCATCAGCGAAGAAAAACGACGAGGACGAGCACGCGGACAGCGGCTGGCTGCTTATAGTACTGCTACTGCATACATGCCGCTGCGGTTCTCTCGCGAGTATCTCCCACCAATATTCTCGTGTGTGCGACAAACGCAGCCGAAAGAAGAATATATAAGAGCCAAGCATGGTGCTTGCGCGAAAAAACGAGAACGCGCGCGCAAAAAAAAGGAGCGTATATTATCGCGGGCCGGCGAGGCGCGCAAAAACGAGCGAAAAAGCCAGCTCAGTCATCCTCTCCGCTATTGCGGAGGAATATCGGCGACTCCCATATCGGCGCGCAGCATCCCGCTCTCCGACAATATAAATCCGCCATTACGGCAGCCTCTCCTCCTTCTCCTTCTCTCTGCTGCTGCTGTTGCCGCTGCTCCTCTCGTCCCGCGCTAGCTGCACATCTGCCAAGTCGATCGGAAAATCTCTTCTCCCTCGTCGCGCTCTCTTGCAATATCCAGAGGGGGAGAGACATCGAGAGAGAGAGAGAGAGAGAGAGAGAGAGAGAGAGAGAGAGAGAGAGAGAGAAGAAACGTTGGGAGTTAAGCACGATCCGAGGTGTGATAAACGAAGACACAAAACACTCGCGCGATACGGAAAGACAGAGAGGCCCGATAAGCGGGAGAGAAAGAGAAAGAGAGGGAGAATCGAATTTATTTGCGGATAATAAGAAAGAGAGAAGGGGAGGGAGGTATAGAGCCCGAGCAAGCAGCACTATGGGAACATGGAAAAGCATAAATCCGCAGCGACGCTATGATAGAAGAAGGGGAGAAAGAGAGAGAGAGAATCGCAACAGGAAGTGCACAGTCGCGCAATTGCCGAGATGAATACGCTTTTGCGTCCTAACTAAGCAGCCGAGCGCGCATAGTCTTCTCTCCTCTCTCTCTCCTATGCTCTCTCACATAGGATTGGTCGAGGCGCGGGCGCGCCGGAATGAAACCGCGCTCGCAAAGACACTGCACTGCTCGTACAGTGCGCTGCAGCGCGTACATGCGGTGAGAGAGAGACAGAGCGAGAGTAGGAACGGGCGACGACGACGGCAACGCATCTCCCCGGCACTGCAACCGCTCGCCGCAGAGCCATAGAGCAGAGGGGAGAGGTCATAGGAGCGCGCAGAAGAAAAGAGGAACTGCTGCAGCTCGAAAGGACAAAATGCAATGCTGCAAGTGCACCGCCGCGGAAAAAGCGCCTCGCGGATTAGCGTCGCGGTGGGCGTGGCCCGCGCGAGCTGTTAGGCCCCGCCCCTCTGCCGCTCTCATTGGCCGACTCGTTTCGGCCGGCTCACCGCCAGTGGCGCGGGGCCCCGTGGGCGGGGCGAGCAGGGCCGGCTCTCGGGCCCACTTTTTCGCCCGGTGCGGAGAGAAGGAGCAGCAGCAGAGCGGGGGACCCGCTGCCGCCGCCGCGGGAAAATCGAGTGGTGCCGCCGCCGCCGAGGCACCTTCCCTCCAGATCAACAGGTCGAGGATCGTTAAGCGCCAGTCCTCTCCCGTCCTGCGGCGCGGCTACACTAACTCGCGCGTCGCTGCTCGGCACGATATCGCTCGGCTGCACAAGTGCCTCTCTCACGCGACCTAGCGGTCCATGCACTTGCACCCGAGTGCTTCTGCTGTTGCTCCGTTTTTCCTCTCCTCCCTCCCTCCACTTCCTTCCTCCTCACTCTCTCCGGTACACACCTTCGCTGGAACCTGTCGGCGACTCGACGCGCACTCGCGATCGGTCAGAGAAGGATTCACTGTGCCGCTGCATGCACCGCGACAGGTGCACATGACAGGATCGGTGCTGCGAAGTAATTGCTACGAAGTTTTGTGCCAACACCACCGCTGCTGCTGTTGAACCGGTACCGCGTGCGCACGCGGGCTCCGCTACCAGGGCAGTTGCTCCAAAGGACCTAGTGAGGAAGGGTGAAAAAGGGGAGCTGGAGATCCCCTTCCGCGTTTGTGTGTTTACGTTTTGGGTGAGAGGAGAGACTGTGTGATCACTGGACCGACGAGAACTTGAGCGATTAAGCATGTGTCAGCGGGAGTGTCCACGGACTTGGAGATAGTTTTGGTTTTTGTTCGTTTCGGGGTTCGGTTTTTTTTTCTTCGTCTTCAACGTCGTCTTCATCGATCAAACCGAGGGAGAACCGCAGTTGTGGTGATATTGGAATCGCCGAAGATCACCGAGGAACGGGAGCCAAAGGGGAGGTGTTCACCCACGCAGCGGACATGAGGGATTAGTGCCGCGTGTACATATGCCGTGATTGCGTAAGCGACCCCCGCGCGCGGCTCTCATCGATCAAGAGTCAAGAGGGAGAGATAAAGAAACAGGGACGACAGGTGTCGTGGAGACGCCGCTGCCGATATACAATCAAACTGACTAAAGGTGAGTGCTGATGACGTTTACACTTGTGTGTTACACTTTTTGCCCGCGACTATATACATACACGCCGCTTACGAAACGCGCATCTTACCGCTCGTTTTTTAATATAGCGTTCTCTATCTTTGCCTCGTCGTTTCTTCAGCTCGAAAACGCCATTAAGCGTGTCGCAAAAAACCCACGAGATGACGTCCGCTCTCGACTGCTCTACAAATCGTGATTTTATTACCCGCCGAGCGATCTATAGCGCGCGAATCGACGCTTTACAAATGTGAGAAAAACGCGCTCGCTCGCAGCCATAAGTTCGTATATAATATATTACGCTTTTTCTCTGACTCATCATGGACTTACGAATATTCAGCTTCATGCGAGAACTACATACGGTAATAATCCAGTTTTTTTTTTACTCAACTGCTCTCTTATCTCTCGCGCGAGCGCGATTTTCTTCTTATGCAAATGATGCACGCGTATGCGGCCTCGGCTCTCTCACTTTGGAAATGAATGAAAACGCGCTGCTGCTCGTCTGTATAAGAGAACCGAGTCGAAAATCCATCGAGAGCGCGGAGAGAGAAAGAGAACAATTAACGTAAAGATCCGCGCGAGATAAACGCGGCCGGGCGAATCTGCATTCGAGTCACGTATCGTTTACATAAGCCGCAAAGGGGCTTTGAGCTTATATATACACGCGCGCGTACAATTTTTAACGCGACTCCGTGGAGAATCTCTACTCCAGCTCCGTAATGAGAGCTGCGAGAGCAAGTCAAAAGGCCGCGACGTACGATCGAAATGTCGAAAAATAATAGCTCGCGACTGCTGCGTGTGTGCTCGCATCCGTGCGCGATCTACTGAGGTTAAAAAGAAAATCGCGGCGGTGCCGTAAATAGCCGTGATTCACGTTTTAGGCGCATGCATACACACACACACACACACACACACATGCAACGTCGGGTAATGCGGCGGTGGCGGCGGCGTAACGTTTTCCTGTACAGCAGCGCGCTAAGCGTGCACATGCGCTGTCGCGCGTTTAAATCTCCGGCACGTCGCGCGGCGCTTCCGCGCTTCGCTCCGTACCAGCACACGTGTACCTACGCGCTCGTACCCACACACATACACAGACATACTTGTGCGGCGCTTTCGCGACTGTCGTCGCCGGTGCGGTGGCGGCGAGTACTGCTGCCCGAGGCCTCCGGATAAAAATCGCCTTTTCTCCGGGCGCGCGCTCTCTCTCGCATGCGTCTTCGTTTTCCTGGATTTTATCCGCGCGCTATATCGGTTCGCCGCTCTGCGGTATGGTGCTCGCGACTTTGCATGTATAGTGGGATGCTTATGTGCACATACGTATATATATATATGTACGCGGAGGTGGCTCGCTCTCTCACGTGCGCGTCTCGGGTGCCCGCGGGCGGCTTTTTGCTGCGCGGTGCGCACAGTAGTGGCGCAGCGCATCTTTGACTGTAACGGGGGCAGCTCTATACAAGGTACATATACGTATAAACCTTGTGTCTCTCTCTCTCTCTCCGTGGCCGAGACTCGCGACTTTCTTTTTTCGCGTCAACGCGGATCTGTCGCGAGCTAGCGCGATTGAAATTGCGAGGATGCGCCAAATGTTTTTCTCGATTAAACGGCCGCGTGGCTCGCGAGCGAGATGGGTTGGCGCGCGCTGCAGTGCAGACAGATGCGCGAGCGCGATAGCGTTTAGAGGTAATTTTATAAAACGATATTGCGGTGAAAGTGCAATCATATTGTAAAGAGCTGAAAACGTGCCCGCGCGCTTTTTGCCAACAGTCCTTTGGATTTTCAGTTTCAGAGAGAATATATATATATTGTTTGCTTTGCGAATGTCAGGCATTTCGACAGACGATTTTTTGATGCATTGGTATTTTACACGCTTATCTGTCAGATGCTTTCTATAGTTCAGTGTAGTATATCTTGCAAAAGATTAATCCAATAACAAACATCAATACTCTCAAAAATATTAAAATCATGAAATGATAATCTAGTCATTTCCAATCTCCCACGTCATTTTTTTATAACCTGAGTTTTGTTGTTGTTGTTATCTTTTTTTGGGACAATCCTGGAATTCTTTAATAAGCATGACAAACACTTTGATATAAAATTTATTCAGGTAATAAGTCTACGCATCCGAATAAATATTAATTCATTGCCAGAGAATCCTAAGAGTATAGCACTGCTCCACTTTAAAACAGTATACCTATATCTATGACTAAATTAAGTGACAAACCAAAGCCCCATTCAGTCCCAGCCCACAGTGGCATTGTTTAGCAAACAAAAGCTCTCTCTCTCCCGGAGCGTCGCGCTCTATTTTGACATAACGACCCAATTTTTCCTCCGACCCGGTAGCCGTCTAATCTCAAAAGTCGACGTCCCTGCCACAAAGCCAACGTTCGCTTCCACTACACACTTAAACTCATTAAAAAAAAAAAAACCTACCCTACATTCGTACACGAGAAGCCGAAAAAGCTCATACATGTAAGAGCGTCTACCGCAATATATATACCCGACTATACTCGCTCGGGCACTGTCGGCAAACAATCGCTTTTATTAAGCTTGCCACGGATATTTTTTGCCCGGATCGCCGCCGGTATTTACCTCTCTTATCCGGCCCCGAGCGCAAATGAAAACATAAAATTGTCACCCTTCCACGCTAATAAATTCGCTTATATCTACTTACGCTCGACGCGGCAGAATTTTAGAGGGATAGAGGGGGGGGGGGGGGGGGGGGTCTCCTCTCGGGGCCGGCTTCCGACAATGGGCCCAGTTTGTACATTTGGTTACGCGCATACCTTGTACGTTGAAGCTGCTCTGCATATACACGATCGGCCGTCTTATAAGAGCGCGATGCACAGGCTCTCTCCCATGTCAAAATATATTTATTGTGCTCTCTCTCTCTCTCTCTCTCTCTCTCTCTCTCTCTCTCTCTCTCTCTCTCTCTCTCTCTCTCTCTCTCTCTCTCTCTCTCTCTCTCTCTCTCTCTCTCTCTCTCTCTCTCTCTCTCTCTCTCTCTCTCTCTCTCTCTCTCTCTCTCTCTCTCTCTCTCTCTCTCTCTCTCTCTCTCTCTCTCGTTTTTACCTCGGCCGGCTGCGGTGTGTCAGAGCTCCATTGTAACCCCTTTATGCGATTATTATCCCACTTGTAGGGCCGCGTGTGTGCGTGCGTGTGCGTCTTGTCGAAGAGGTCAAAATCGGCGTGCCCGCCCTTTTGTCGGTCCCCGCCTATAGCACGTGTGAACCAGGGGGTGCAAAAAAAGTGCCGAAGAATAGAGCTGCGGCGGAAGCGGGATGAAGAAACAGAGAGAGAGACAGGGCAAAAAGCGACCGCCTGCCTCTGTGAACAGAATGAGTGAGAGTGTGTGCGTGTGTGTTTGAACTTGCACTTCATAACAGCGTCAAATATTGGTAGATTGTAACTTAATCTACTTGCGCGTGGGCTCGCGCCTCGAGCTGTTTGTTGCCGGCTGTTAACCCTTTGCTGTGAGTGTTGGTACATATGTTCGTATATCGCTAGAAAACATAATCTTTCATGTAAGTTCAATTGTAAATAAACAGCATAATCCCTTTCAATGAAATTCATTTTATTCGTTAGTTTCAAGGCTATAGATATACACGCACATGTGACATGTATCAAATCTCTCGTGTGGGGGCTCTATAAAATCGATGATTATTAAAAATAATAATAAAATAGAGAATTTTAAAAAAATTATAAAAATGACGTGTCTTATACAAGCCATACTTGATCTACTTAATTAAATTTTCATTACGCTTTGTAACTTGGTTTGTTGTAATTCATAATGTTTATAATTCTTAACAATTATATATATATATATCTACGTAACAATACAAAATTAATGATATTTTCCCAATTTTTATTAAAAAATCTTTCAAATAACGTATACCAGCATTCACATGATCTGTTATTAAATGGCTCCGAGAACGCATGCATCAAAGTACCTCTTTCTCTCTCGCTCGCAAACAAATTGAACGATATACCGCGAGAAAAGATTAAGCGAAAGGGAGAACGAAAGCGAACGCGCGCGGATGAAAAAGCGGCAGAGAGAGAGAGAGAGAGAGAGAGAGAGAGAGAGAGAGAGAGAGAGAGAAAAAAACAGGAGATGCTCATATGCCGCGCGTCGGGGCCAATTTACATATTAACCATTCATGAGCGACGTAACCTTAAGGTCGTGATCTGACTTAACGCCTTTTTGTTCGCGGGCTTTGTTCGGTGCACACGCGAGGCACAAGAGGGGAGAGAGAGAGAGAGAGAGAGAGAGCGAGGGCATATAATGAAAAGGGCAAGAATCGGCGCACGTTGAAAGAGCACGCGCGCGCGCAGCCTCGTTTCGTGATTATGATATTCGCGAGAGCGTATATACGCCGGCTCACTCGGACATCCGAGCTCTCTCTCTCTCTTTCCTCTGGACCTTTGACAGCGCGGCGGCCAAGTGAGTCCGCACGCGGATGCTGGGTTATGTGCGAGCGTTCTCGCCGGCTTGCTTTTCGTGAGAGTAACGTGCGCGCGCTCCGCGTGAAGTACACGTTTTAATCGAAATCCGAACTCTCTCTCGCCTCTCAGCGCATCAAGGGGCATTTTTATTTTTCTTCAATTATCCTTTTGTATATAAGTATTATGAGCCCGTGGGTATGTGTGTATGTGTGCTTTGAGCCTGTTATTGCAGTCTTATCGATCGATAGGTATATATCCTCCAAGTTATATAAATGCGAAATATTTAGCACCTTCGTTGTGTACGTATGTGAATAACAACAATAATGCACAATCCGATCGAGAGTATCGAAACGAAGCAGCGAGGAGAAATGATTTAATTGGTAATTTGTTATTCGAGCGCCCGAGTCGCCTATATATACACATACTGTAACTTGTTTCGGTAGCCGAATGGCAAATCAGTTGAAATCGCTCGAAAAACAATGCCGAGCTTTAACTATGCAAAAAAATCTAATGGGATGCAAAAACCTTCGACCGCAAAGCAATTTGTACAGCCGTGAGTTACGGCTGCGAAAGAAGGCTGCTATATACATATACACTACTGCGAGAGCGTGCGAGCGAAATTAACTGCGCTGTCCCAAAATGAAATCTTCAACTTGCCGCAATGTGAATTTTCTTCTTTGCTCTGGAAAATTCAGTGAAAATTTATCTTCTCGCCGGGGGTCAACAACACACACGCGCGCATCACTTATATCAATTACCGCTCTAGCGCAAAAGCTCCTCTCCTCCCCTATATCACCTAGGCGCGCTCTGCACTGCACGCACTATACGCGCGCTTTATGCGCTTCTAAATAACATTTCATATATTACAACAGAGGCGCGTTTGTTATTATCTCTCTCGCGGGCCGAATAAGAACCACTCGTGCTCTACCTCGCTGCAGTTAAATAGCATTCCGCGCGTCTGCTTCGCATTCATAGTCTCTCTTTCTCTCTCTCTCCTCACGCGCGAGCGGCAGGCTTTTTTCGAGCCCCGCCGCCGCCGTTCGACCACCGTTTACGAGATTGTAAATCAAAGCCCGACGCGTTTAATCGCCAAATAAAGAAGGTCTCGGATACTTTGACGCTCGGGGTTATGTGCGCGCGTGCGCACAGCAGCCGCCCACTGTAGCAGCCAGCATGAGTGTATATAAGAGGGTAGGCGAGAGAGAGAGAGAGAGAGAGGGGAAGGTAAAAAACGAGCTCAAGTGCACGCACGCGCGCGCGCGCGAAAATATCGGCGAGCCGCTCGATTTATGCTCGGGCAAATGAGAAAATTTATCGCCGCGGATCGATCCGATGAGTACCGCGAGTGCCACCGCGCGCGCAGTCGGTTTACTTTGCACGCCTCCCCCTTCTTCTCCCTTTCGCGGCGAGTTATATCGCCGCTGTGCACCGGCCGCGGAGCCTGCTGGTGTGGATTTACGAAGTGCAATGTTTTCCAGCGAACGGGGAGGGGGAGGGAAACTTGTTAATTATTAAAATTAATTTATCGGGATCGTTCGTCGTTATGCAATTGAAAGATTGAGAAAAAGTTGGTTTATATTTGAATAATGCAGTCGTTGAAATGACAAAAGTTTGAAGCGTGAGCGATATAAATTTTGTTTGTTATTGCTTCCTGAATTCGCGAAATTGTTGACGCAAATACCGCGAGCATTGGAATATTTTATCGTGACGTGTTTTTATTGAACTGATTATGTAAAAAATGCATTAGACCATTTATAGTAAGTCGACTTTGGCGGCATGCTTGGAGCTTTTAACTCTTTCTTTTTATTGGGGATATTTAACGGAAAGTTCAGAGTCTTTATCTTATAGTAAAAAAATAAAATTATAAGTAATGTGCTTTATATAAGAATAAATCTCGCTAATTGATTCAAGGCTTTGCAGACCATTTTATTGTTATTTTTTTAATTTTTTAATATTTACTTCGATATTCATGGCATCTTTAGCGAAGGTGAACACAGTCATTTTTATCGTATTAAGAAACAATCTTTAGTATATCTCTGACGCTTGTTAATAAAAATTCATACTTCATTATGTAAATAGAGCGGATGGAAATACCTGACTGTTCATTTTTAGATTAAAACTTTAACGTAAATTATCGATTTTATTCGACCAGAAAAAAGAAGATAAGCGTGGAGGTGTTATAAAAAAAACACCAACTCGCACGTACTGTGTTTTAAATACAAAGTAGGCTAATGGTAGGATATAAAAATTTGCATTTACATTATCTGGCTTTTAGTGTGAAAACAATTAAAATGAAAATTATTCACTTAGAAGTTAATAACCGGTTTAACACAAACATATATATATACGTAAAAAGTATGCGTACGTTAGGCACGTAGCTCATAAATCCGCACAATAATAACAAATTCAGCTTAGATTTTTCCATCAAAAAACGAATTCAAAGGAAACCCTGAACAAAAGACTTTGATAACATAGAGGCAGGAAAGTCGAAAGATCTATAACAATAGAAGAATGAAATTGGCGCACACGAGCACGTATACACAGACACACATATGTATACACCGGCGAGTGAGCGCTACACTTATAAGAACGTGTCAAGAAATAGAGAAAAAGGAGAGAGAGAGAGAGAGAGCCAAGGCACAGAGCGCGAGTAGGAGCAAAAAGACGAAAGAGAAGGAGAAAGAGCGAGCAAGAGAGAGAGAAGCAATGACTCTCGAAGCCTTTAACCCTCGGCAAGAGCGCAGAGGTAAAAAGCCGAATCACCCACGTTCTTTCACACGCGCTCGCACGGTCGCACACACAGGTGAAGAGCGCGCGCGCGCTCGCATATTGCACTTCGCCGACGCGCTCCACTTAAGCGTCAAGTCGTAAACGGCGTCGCGCACACGAGCACGAGCGAGAGAGAGAGAGAGCCGTCGAAAAAAAGACATTAAACGCTCGCTCGCTCGTGTGTGTATGTATGTGTGCAAGCGCGACTTAGAGAGGGAGCAAGAGAAAGAGAGAGACAGAGAAGGCGTATAAAGCGAGAAGGAAGAGAGCGACGCGGAATCTACTCTCTCGTCTGCCGCGTCATCCCGTTAAAAATCGGATCGGTCACGGCTCGAGTGCTCCGGCGACGAGCGAATAAAATAATCGAGCGCGCTCACGCATCTCGTCTCTCTCTCTCTCTCTCTGCTCCGTTTCTTCTCTCTCTCTCTCTCCTGCAAGAGAACGCGAGCGCAGGTATACGCGCGAGCGAGCAGCCAACCCTCCGCGGGTTAAACTGTCGCGATAAATGATCCCGCGAAGGTTATTAATTGTTTCTCGGCTCCCGTGGCGCGCATTGTGGACGACGACTATACGACGCGGAGTCGCCTCGCCGGCTCGTGAAAACATTAGCCGGGGGAGGCCGGCCGCGCGAGAGAACGAGAGCAGCAGCAGCAGCCGCGCCTGGGAAACGGAGACGCGCGCGGTCGAGTCGTCATTTTTCAGGGCCGAAGAGATCCGCGCAGTGTGTGTGTGTGTGTGTGTATACGTCGCCGTCATTCATCTTGCCGATCGTTAAAAACGCATCGCGAGCAAGCAAGCGTGAATGCCACCCGCCGGGCCAACTGTAGCGGATCTCGCCCCGATATTATTATTGCGACGACGATCCGAGAGAGCGATCTGCATGCGGAGAGAAAGGTCCGGTGTCCAGCTGTTGCGGCATTTCTGTTTATTTTTTCCCAATGGCCATTAGGGATGCGCGCTGCTCCGATGCTGATCGGTCCGGTTCGAGTAATCCGACTCAAGCTCCGCGGCGCGTGTAATTTATAGTGCGACTCTACTGTTTTGGGGTTTACGATGATTTTGACAGTAACGATTGACCGCGTGTGTAGTTTTATTATTTTCCCGTCTCTTATACCGTTGCTGCGACCGCGACAAATATACACGTGCGCTGCTCTTTTCTATACTGAAAATAATTGACAAAATCCGAATATTAATTATCGTTTTAAAAATCTATACCTCTGTGTTTATTCAAATGAGATGGTTTATTATTCGCAATGAGATTAAGCTGACTTTATTACTTGCTCCAATATTATACTAACCGGCTGTTTTTATTACTTCTCCAAATTTGCCTAAAGTCTGGCAACTCAGACGATGTCGCGATTTGAATTTAAAATGCGTTTCCGAAAAGATCTCCCTCCGAGTTTTGTCACAGACACACACACACACGCAGCTGCTATTATATACAGGCCGCTACCTGGAATCCGCGGGTGAGGCCAATTTCACAGAGCCGTCTTTACAGAAAAAAAAGTTCAATTGCTCGAAAATGACTAGAGCAAACATCCGCGAGGAGAGTTCTGTGAGAAAAAAGAGTCAAAGTCCCGTGCGTTGCATAAGTAATTTACCTGTCGAATTTCGAATTATCGCGTCCGCACCGAGGGACACACACAGACACGGCGTATGTGTGTTGTCGCGCGTGCCGAGTAGATCTCGTGTATTTTTCTAGTAACTGGGTAAATATTACCGATGATTCAGTGTGTAAACGTGAACGAGCGAGCCAGTTATCTATATATTTCTGCATAGGAAATTTTCAATTTTCCGACCGACCGCGTCGCATAGGCACACTTATTATACTGGAGAAATATTTGAACAATCGAAAATCGGTAACAAAAAATACTTACGCAATGACTAACATAGCCACACACAGACACACAGAGACATATACACGGTCGATGCTAAGTAGATGCGCGCGCGCGAGGTTTAACGGAGTGGAACTTACTTATGTAGCCGCAATTAGGAATCCGAGCCATAAATTACGTAGCGAATCGATGGGATTCCGAAAAGCCGAGTGTGTATATACAGATATGCCACGAGTTCCTAAAAAATACACTTATATGCATCCGATACGATCTCGTCTCCACTCAACCGTGCTCTCTCTCTCTCTCCCGATCGTTTACCATATATACATTTTTCGATTACCCCGAGCCGTCTCCCCGAGAGCAGATCCTTAATAAGCTCATTACACGCTCTCGAGCCCTATACAATGTAGCATATTCGTGCGGCGCGCTGCACTCCCCGTCTCGCCGGCAAATAATCGCAGACATCGAAGACAGTGCACCTTTTTCCACGTCGGAAAATCTCGCGATTCTCCCCCCTCCACTTAAGATTCCTCACGCGCGCATCCTCGGAGCGCCGCTCGCTCGCCGGCGTCACTCGTATGTATACGCGATCGTTTTTTCCGTCGCCGCGCGCGCGCGTCCTTGGAATCGAGGAGCTCCGTAACACCCACTACTATAACTCGGGCGCTCGGCTTTATAATTTACGCGCGCGCTCGCGATGCTGCACGCGAGCGCATCCGTCTCAATATGCGCGCCGAGAGCCAACATCCACTTAATCGCGTACATATACGCGCGGAGTTTATATACGTTCTTCTTCTTCTTCTTCTTCTGCTCCTTAGAACGAAGAGAGAGCATTCCGTGTGCGCTTTGTCTTATAAATTCCGTTTCTGTAAAAACTGGAATGCAATTGCTTATATGCAAATGAGGAGATTGTGCCGTCGCGGATGAATATATATCGAGAGCGGATTCTCTTTCTCCCTCTCTCTCTCACGTGTGTGTACTCTTTGATACACTCCGCTCCGATTTCATCTCGTCCTTGAAATCGAACGGGATGATACTGATTCAGCGCGGGAGAGAGAGAGCGCGAGCACACGCAGTGTATACACAAAGTAAATAAAAAGGAGAGGCCGTGAGTCGTTTTGCTCTGAGCCCGTGCGTGCAGTCGGCGTCTTAAGTAGAAGCGATGAGTATAGAGGGGAGAGTGGCCCCCTTGACCTGGTATTCCACAGCGGAGATTTTCGGCGATTTTGGAGGAATCCCGTGCGTCGTCGTTTGTTTTCCGATTTCGTGCCGCCCACGCGCACCTCGTCTGCTCATATCCGCAACCGATTTTACCGCTCTTAATTTATTGCTCTCTTTTTATGGATTTCGCAGTAGTTTCTAAAGATTTCGAATGTATGTATAAGCAGTTTTTCGATTCCACGTTGAAATCTACATCTGTCGGACCCATTAGACCCGTTTTCACCTTTTTATTCGGCGCTCGAGTAGCCGGGCCCCGAGTATATTAATGGAGGTATTAAGTCGTTACTAATGTCCGCGCGGTACACGCGATAAAAGTCGAATCATAAAGTTTGGCAAAACGACGGGCGCGCTGATAGGATCGAAGAGAACGAACGCGATTCCTAGACCCGCCGCGCCACCGCCTCTCCGCTTAATTATAATCACAAAGTGGAAGTAAACCAAATCTATACCGCGAAACGCTTTCTTTCCCGAAATTCTAATGCCATTTCGAGATCTCGCCCCCTCTCTTCTTTATGACTTTAATTAAGGATGCGAGAGCGCCCGGCTAAAACATCGGCCGATTAACTCGCCCGGGCGGAAATGATATACATAACTACGCGGATTCGGAATCGTTTTAGCTCGGATTTTTTTCTTGTATACTTTGCCTTCTCTTCTTCGTCTTCTTTTTTTCGTCCGTGTGTCTTTTCTCTAACGTTTTTACGATCACGCGCGAGGATGATTTATGTATTTGACCGCGCACGCGCGAGTGGATTTTAATTGAAGATCCAGGAAAAAGGAGAGCCAGTGGAAAAGGGTCACGGCGAGCCTATATCGGTTTTTTATTCAAATTTCGTGGTAATGACGCGACTAGTGTGTTTATGTATGTATGTGTGTGTATATATCGTGAGGAAAGCGGTTCATCCTAATGCTCTCGACCATCGACGACAATTTATTTGCCCAAGAGCGCCTCTTTTTAGGCATTAATAAGGCCGGATTCATCTCGATTGCCAATCTCGCGGTCATTTATCTCTGCATATATAAACCTTTCTCCTCTCGAGTCCATCTGAAGTGAAAAAATAATCCATCACCGATCGCACAAAAGCGTCGAATTCGTGAATAAAGAAGACGTCGCTGTATGCACGCACGAGAGCCGAGGAGAATAAATAAGTCTAGTAAAAATTGCATCAGCGCACGCATCACGCTATAATGATGATTTGACTCGCCTATACCCACTGAAAGGACTCGTCTCGTAAACGCGCGGCGCGTAATATAATAAAGTTATTAGACGGAGAAATTTTTCATCGCGCGAGATACTCTGACGCCTTATTACGGCGATAATTCGAACTCTCCCTCCTCTCTCTCTCACTCTCCAGTGCGAGCGGACAAATAGCCGCGGCTATCGAGGAAAAATAATTATTAAGTGTCGAACGATTATTCTCCTCTGGGGCTCGCAGGGATGCAATAAGACGGAGAGAAAGAGAGCCTCCGGAAAGCGGCGGCCTAACGAGCGAACGGGAGCAACAGCAGCAGCTTTGTGCTGCTGTTCTCTGCCGGAGGTCGACATAACGTAATTAAGTACAAATGACCGAGGCGCTGCTGCAGCATCCCTCCTGTAACGGAGGCAGCGGCGGCGGAGGCAGGAGCAGTAGCTCTAATTACCCGCGCTCTGAATTCTCGTTAAAATACCCGGGAGAGCGGCGCGGCTCGTCGCAAAAAGCTCGGCTACCGCGATTGATGCGCGTACACAGACACACGTGCACGGGGAGAGAGAAAACATTCGACGCGATGAAAACATAAACGTCGATGTCAGGAGGAGAAGAGAGGGAGCATGCAATTAGATCTACAGACACGTGTGCAATAATCGTCCGTCTTTTCGGCAGCTGCGTGGTTATCTCACGCTCGCGATTCGCGGAGGTAGGTATATTAAACCGCGCGGTTATGAATCGAAAACTGCACACAGTCGTTAATAGCGCTCGTTTTAATTGGTACTCAAGTGCGTCATAACACTGCCGTATGGTAGGGAGAAGCGCAGTCCCGGGAAAAGATTGGCTTTGCCTAGAATTTAGAAACCACCCGCGGAATGTGCCGGGAATTTTGACGACGTCGGACAAATGGGCTCGTTGCAACACGCGCCTCGAGACTTACAAAAATCAGCGCATACACGGGCCCCGCCCGGGGGCGAGCGCAACTAGCTCAATTAATAAATCTTCCGTAATTCACTGCACACGCACATATATCCGGTTCTATGCGGCGCCGTGTTCTATAATTCAAATAGGCACCTGTATCGGGGGGAGGGAAAAAGTCGATAAATAAAACAGCACAGACTCGCGGTGTGCCGGAGAGAGAGAGAGAGGGCTTATACACACTATAGCCTGCCGCCATCCATCAAAGTGATTCGATCGATCCAACGTCGTCGTCCTGGTCGTCGTCTTCGGCATTCTCTCCTCTGCGCAATTTCTAGAAAGGCCCCCGAGTCTCTCGAATAATCGAGCTCGCGCTGACATCCTCTCCGCTCGCTCGCTTCCTTTGCCGCAGCGCTCGAGCGAGCAAAAACGCTTCCGCGATGACAGAACGAATGCGTTATAATTTCCGGGGGCACATGTGTTTTCCGCGAGCTGCGGATTATGTCAGAGTCGCGGGCAGCAGCTCTATATACGAATACGAGCGGTAGCAGCCACACAGCACAGTGGGACTTTCCGCTAATGCAAATCCGCGCGCGAGCGCGGTTAAAAGGCCTTATTAGGCACCTGCTGCACTGTTATGAGACGGCCGCGCGGCTTAATCTACATAGATATCGTGCGGATAAAGCCGACCTTTTAAATGCGCGCTCGTGTGTGTATGCGCGAGGAGAGACAGCGGCAGCGGACTGCAATACGTCGAGGGACCCGCGCGCAAAAAGAGAACAGGACGGGAGAAGAGAAAGAGAAGGAGATAAGGGAGCGGGAATTATACCGAACGAGGGGGAGAAGAAGAGCGGGAGCATAAGTACGCGCCGACTGCTACACATGCAGCAGCCGCCGCCGCGCGCGCAGGAGAGAAGAAAGAGACACGCGGCAAATGACGGAAGATTATTTTGCGCCGCGAGAATAAGAGGGGCTTTTTGCTCCCGACGCGTCTATCATCTCTCGCGCGCGGCGCTACTTCTTCTTTTTCCCCTTTTCCTCATCCTCCTCCTTCTCCTCCTCCTCCCTTCTACCTCATTCCCTCGCTAAAATGTGCGACAATTCGAATCGGCTCATCGGGGGGAAAAAAATGAAGAAATCGATTCGCGGAAAGCGACAACATATCGCCGCGAGTGAGAGACACACACACACTTTGTTATTCGAGAGCGCTGGTTTCACTCCATAAGGGTGACGATCACGCGACGAAAAATTATTCGACGATTTTCTCCTCTGCAGTGCTCGCAAAAAGGCGCACGCGATACACGTTACATTTTCACTTTTGAGACCATAAAAGCGCATCACATCACGCGACAAGTCGAAAATCCGATACGAATTCCTGAATTTTTATACACAGCGCGGGCAGAGCAAAGAACGGAGAAAAGCATGTTTAAAGTGGCAAACGAGAGAAGGAGAGAGAGAGAGAGATATGTATGAGTGTTTGAAAAGTGAGCGAGCGAGCTGCACTGCATCACGGACGCTGAATAGGCCCACTCTTTTCCCATCAGTCGCAGCGAGCGCGCGGCAACAACTCGCGCGCGTGCGAGAGAGGCTATAAAAGCCGGACGCTCTCGTCGGGGTCTCCGCTCGCGCGAGCCACCCAGCGCGTTATTATGATGCCTTTTTTAGTGCACAACTATACTTTATTTGGTATAATCGGACGATTTTTTACCCGGGACAATCCGCTCTGACAGAAATGCTGCGCGCGCGGCGTTATTTCTGCACGCGCTCCTTTTCTCGTCCTTCTCTTTCTTTTTCTCGGGGCTGCTATAACGCTAATCTGCGAGATGCGTTTCGCAGGGCGCCCCGCGCCTCTCGTTATATATATATTTCTGTTGTTGCCAGAGGCCCGCTGTTTTCAGCGTGAATTATTATTTTTCACGTCCCAATTTGCCTTCTCTGTTTATTGTTCCAGATGAATCAGCAGTGCAAGGTCTGCGGCGAGCCAGCAGCTGGTTTTCACTTCGGGGCGTTCACGTGCGAGGGGTGCAAGGTAAACTGAATTCTTTATTTTGTCATCATAAACGCGCGCTTTAATATAATACATTCCGCGGCGAGAGGCTAGTTTAATTAAATTTACACGCCTCGGCGCATTATTTACCTCAATTAATTCCTCGCGTGTAAACGCTGATTAAACCAGTCTCGCGGAAAAAGTACTATACACCGCGGGAGGCGAAAGAAAAGTGGCAAATAATTGAATCATCAATTACGAATTCGAATGCGATTAAAAAGCTTCGACACTACGACGCGACGCTGACCTCAACGTTTTACGATGCGCACACATCTCTCTCCCTCTCGCGGTCATGTAATGTCGCTCAAGAACGAATCAAAGAGTCGTCATGGCAAAAAGGCAGTTTAAAAATGACGAGAAGAGAGAGAGAGAAAAAAATCACACGAAAAAAAGACGGCGAGGTACGCACACCGCAACGGCCGAGGAGGCAATCTCGCGCTCGCGCGCGGAAAAGCGCGAGTGCACTCTGCAATCCGGATTTTTCTCCCGCGGAAGCGAGAGCAGCGGCAGCAGCGGCATTGTCGTCGTCGTCGTTGTTGCGGTGACTTCGAGGGTGGGAGCTGCGGTGCTTACCGCATCTCGTAAAGGAGGGCCGTCGCCGCCACTGCGGCGGCTCCCGAGTTTACAGTTACCATTATAATGCGAATATTGCGATTTTACGTGTCAAGTGCCGAGAGAGTGCCGAGTCGAGTTGTCTCTCTCTCTCCCTCTCTTCTTCTCTCGTCGTGAACTGCCGCTGCCTTGCGCGCGCTAATGGCCGCGAGATGGGATGAATAGATCCCTCGAGTGGCGCTCTCGTGGAATATTTATCGCGATAATTGGATTTCGTTCGCATAGCGTTCGCACGTTGCCGGCCTGCTTTGGCTTCTTCTTTTTTTTTTTTTTATCACCGCGATATGTCAATTCGCTCGCTCGAGTGTCCTTAATTTATGAAAATGAATTTCAACCGTTTAGGATACACATCTATTATCGTATCGCGTGATGTTTCGTTAGGTGTATAAATCATCGTCGTGTCCACGGAGATAGTATCGCATATTTGTTTAAACGAGCCTTCGATTAATCTCGCGACTCGCTAAATACTTATAATTAAAACACGCATCGACACCCGCTGGTATATAACATGCCTCGAATATACTCGCACACAGGGAACCGCGACACGTGCCCGCAAAAATCGCGCATAAATAATTTATAAATTCAGCTCGTCTCGCGGCCTCTCGGACAAGCAGTCTTCGACTCTGTATGGCACAAAAAAGCCGCGGCGCGGAGCATAAGCGCGAAAAAGAAGCTCGAAAGGCTAACGACGTAATTGCGCGCGCGGAGCCGAGGTGTTATGACACATTCGCAATCTCGATACATCATCCGTTCGCGCGCGCACGCGCTCCCAAAGGATCCCACAGCGGTAAAAGCGTCAACCGTGCATGCGCCGAGGGAGAAAGAGAGAGAGAGCAAATTGGCGCGTGCGTGCACCTCTCTCTCTGTCTCCCATAATCGAAGCCTAGGGAGAGAAAGAGAGAGAGAGCCGTGTGCTTGGGCTGCACTGCGAGAGTCTTGTTAACAGGCTGCAGTCGGCAAGGGTGTTGACCCTTGCTCTCGACCCGCTCTCGCGGACGTCAAGGCGCCGTCGTCCTCTCTCGCGCGCGCGCGTGCAGGCTAATGCGCCGCCGCCGCGTAGAGAGGAATATCGGTACCGCATACTAAGTGACCCGTCCGATTGGATCTCATTAGGCTAACAACGAGCAATAGTTTACCTAGCGCGAGAGCTAGCCGAGCGCCAGTGGGACCCACGGTTTTCTCTCTGCGTGGACGGCCAGATAACGCGCGCGTGCACGCCGGGATAAATCTCTCTCTCTCTCTCCCTCCCGTACGCTCTCTCTCTCTCTGTATACGTATGTAACGTTCGAGAGAGGAGCCTCCGCTGTGCCTCCGCGAGGTCGATCGCGAAATTTTATGTGCGAGTTCCTCCGACTGCCGCGCGCGCATCTGCATACGCGAGAGAGAGCGGAGCGCAAGCGCGCTCGAAATTTTCCTAATACGGCGTGGTGACCTCTCTCTCTCTTTCTCTCTCTCTCTCTCGACGACTATTTCTAATTGGTAATGAAGCCGTTATATTTATAATTAGCCGTAATTAAATGGTTATATATCGCTCGCGGTGCGAGCTGTATAGTAGCCGCGCATATTTCACTAGAATTTCCAATGAAATACGACGCACGCGGCCGGGCGTTGTGTAGTGTAAAAATCCGAAATTGAACGTCGCGCGCGGCGCATCCCGGCGACGACGGTGACAAGTATACGCGGTGCGCGATCGTAAAGTGCCTTCGATACGGGCGCGCGCGCACGTGCAGTATATATATATGTATGTATACGTGGCTATATACGCTCCGAATCGAGAGCGGCGTCGTGACGGGAGAGTTTAGCCGCGACCTCGTCGTAATAAAGGACCGATTCCCAGCCCCCTGCGCACGTATACATATACGTGTAGCACATATACCTTCTCCGCGCCGTGTCGCATACGGAAAGTAGGGGAAAAGAAGAGTAGCGATCGGGAGAGAATCTTCCTCCTTCTCTCTCTCAAAAGCATAAATTCCAGCCGGCGGACAGTTAATGGCGGCCGCTCTATCTCTCGCTCATCTAAATCTGTAACTTTAGCTTTTCCCTCGGTCTCTCTCCGCTCGCGTATATATATATATGTACGTATATAAATGTGTGTGTGCGTGTATGCGTGCACGTGTATAGTGCGCGATCGGTGCGCTTGCGACACTACGCGCTTTATATATACACCGCGTGCGTATTTTTTCGCTACCATTGGGCCACCGTCGATTAATACGCGTAGAGAGCGAGGACGACGTCGCGTCTTCTTTATATATATATCCAGTGGATATCTCGCATTCGATACACGCCGGCAGGTTGTGAGCGCGCTCGCTCGCGTTGCGTCACGCCAAAGAGTCGCGGCAGAAGCGCCGAGAGAGAGACCATCACGAATTTCGAGCGATTTGCCGCCCGAGGCCAGATTGCGACCGAGCCGCTCGATCTTTTACGGCTCGCCTGTGTCTGTCTGTGTGTTTTGTTCGAAGAAACAACAATCCGCGTGTTTTGTCATTTTTTGGGAAAATACGCCGATTGCGAAGCCCCCCGAGGCATTAATAATCCGCCTCGGTCATTTGCATAATACCTTTCGGGATGACTTGATGCTGAGGCTGAGCGATATTGAGAGGAAGAAATGTTTCAAATCCATTACAGTTTAGATTAAGCTGGGGTGCGAGATGTCAAGAGGTGCTTGTAATTTATCTATAAAGCGACTTTTTACACGATGTTCATATATTTAATACATTGAAAAAACGATGTCGTGTCTCCGCGTGACTTTTTCAATCAACAAGAATGCTTTTTCTTATAGCATTTAGAAAAGCAGGCTTCTTTCGACGTTTAGATAATTAACTGCACCGGGAGAGTAAAGCACGGCTCAGGTATTCAGGTGAAATGCGCTCTCCGCGGCTTACAGGGAACTCGAGCAGGCAGGTAAGCAGGCAGCAAGGAGCGAGAAAAGAGTCATCCCGCGCGCGCAGCCGCCGCGAGTCAATTGAGCCTCGGCGCGAATCCCGTCAATTAAAATAGCGCTGGCTTGCGGAGCTCCGAGAAGGACAAATTTCGTTCTCGCCGCCGCGGAATTCCGAGTATATACACACAACCTCGTCGTGTCCACGGGACTTTTCACAATCCTCTGCACCCTGCCTCCGCAGAATCTCGCCTCTTCTCCTCTCTCCTCGAATCGGAGTGACTCGCAGGAGAATCGAAAACATTCGGGACTTTAAGGAATGGGATCTTGATTAGCATACTAATAACCGGCGCGGATTCCCCGCTCGTGACACTACGCTCACGTATATATATACGCAGACACTATACCTTCTGCTCCGCTTCCTCTTTTATCGCTCTCTTTTCAGTGCGCCCCCGCCAGGCAAAGCAGCCGGAGAGAATGAATTCGGACTATTTGGCGCGCGCTGGATACAAAAAGTGTGCGAGATAACGCCGGAATGTGCCCCGTATAAGTGACTTTTTGTTCACCGGGCCACGACTTTTGTGCTCTGCGCTGCAGCGATATAGAGAAGAACGAAGGCTCACGCGTGCGCGTCTGTGCTTTTTTTTCATCCTCGCCGTGTCTTTTTCTCTCGCTCGCTATTTTACGACACCCTCGGCCGTTTTTAAGAGCGCCATAAATTCTCCGACATTGTTTTTCCCTTTTTGTTTTTCCGCGACATTGTCGCGCTCCGTAAGCTCGCGTCGAGCGGCCGAAAGAATAAAGGCACACGCTGCTTATACTCGCTAATCTCGAAAAGCCGCGCGTATATTTTCCGCGGAAACAATTCAATCTCGGCCTCGCGGCGATAAGCGAATTCGCGACGCGATAAGCATATTCCAAGGAAGTCTCGCTATCTCCGGCTCGCTCGTATTTTTTTTTAAACTCGCGCGAGGTTTTACCTTGCAAGCGGAGCAGCAGCAGCAGCTTACGCGCGGGTGATCGATACGCTACCTCGGCCCCTGGCGAACGTGAACGCGATCCTTATATGATGCAAATTTCCCGCGTGCTCGCATTGTTTTTTTCTTTCTTTTTTCGTGACTCAGTATGTGTGTGTGTCTGTGCTTCGTCTTTCGCTCGCATTATGCAAAGAAGGAAGAGCAGAAGCAGCAGCAGCACACGAGGTGGGGCAAATTTATGTATCATCACGATTCAATTTTCGTCCGTGGGCGCTCAGAAGCCGGGCGCGCGCGTCAGCGTGATTCATAAGCGCCGCGGCCTCATTCATGCCGAAATACGCCAGGGAGGGAGAGAGAGAGAGTGAGGAGAGGAGAGAGAAGCGGGACAATGGCAACGGACGGCCGGCGAAAAAAATTTATTCGCGCGCGCGGAATGCGAAGGAGCAAGCGCGAGCGCGTACGAGAGCGCTTCTGCACTTCGCAAGAGAGCAGAGCCGAGGGACTCGAGAGCAATCGAGACGATTGATGGCTCTCTCTCTCCCTCTCTCTCTTCCACGGCGACTCTGCAGTGTGTGTACTCTCCGCGACAGGTCTTTTAATTATGCCGTTCGACGATTGCCCTGGAAAGTTCGTTTCTCTCTCTCTCTCTATCTTTCGCTTGCTTTTTTTATTATCGCGTGTATATACCTATACGCACGTTTGCAGCGTAATAAAATTGAGCCACGTCGTTTACGTCGCAATTAAGGGCGAGATTCATCGGCGAGGTGAGTTTTTAATTCGGCCAGCCTCGTTCTCCTCTCTCTCTCTCTCTCGCGCTCTCTACAATGCTTTTCAATGCAAATCTCGATTCAAGCACTTCATTAAACATTAAGGCTACCGCACTGTAGAGCAGGCGCCGAATATCTCAGCCGCTGGCAGGGGCCAGGGGATTGATTGTTATTCGCCGACCGCGCGCATATAATGTTATCCTCGCGCCTCTTTACTGTTACACTCCTCGTCGTCGGTTTATTTAATGCGTTTAATAAAAGTTTAAAATCGTGTTACACCGACTTATCGCATTCCGCTCTCCGAGCTACCTACATAATATAATGTAATTTTACGGGAATCTGAAAACAACAACCGCACGCGCGCCTCGACGGGTATCGTAATAAAGTATGCTGGAGCGTTTATCGTGACGCATCGCGCGGCTGATTTATATAGAAACGACCAAACATAACTGTATCAAAACATCCTCTTCGCATAAACAAAAATTCTTCAGAATGGAGAGTTGTATTTAAGTAGTATATGATACACGCGCGCGTCGTAGCTGTAGATGAGCTATACGTATATTCGATTTCGGCTCTTGACGTTGGGCTGATTAGCTCGGCGAGATCCCTGAATATTAACGATCTTAAATTAGGTATTTTTTCTCTCGGATTTCGTGAAAAAAAGAAGTGAGAGAAGAAGACCAGCGCAGAAGAGAATGGAAGCGTCTCTTGCTCGCGCTCTTCGCGCGGCTCTTATTCGCGAAACCATAAAACCCGGCGTCTTATTATCGTAATCCCTCGATATACATGCGCGAAATTTGATGCTCCGTTCTGATATCTCTCACGCGGTCGCGTGCGACGCTTAAAGCGACGAAATTACTCCGCTCACTCGCTCTCTGCGTCCCTCATTGTACGCGAGAAGCGCGATCGTCGACGGCGATAAGCGAAAAACTGCTGTCTCTCCGCCACTATACACACTAGAGTTCATGCGAGAAAGAGAGAAGAAGTCGAGTTTCGGGCGAATGACTATAGTCAGGAGTGTGATGGGTGGTCTGCCCGCTGAATATAGCGTGTTCGCGCGCGCGGGGGACAGAATAAATATTCATATGTCCGACAGCGCGGCAGCGGCAGCAGCGAGCGCGAGAGTTTGCATAAAGACCGCTACGACACGACGTCGCTGCTCTTCGGCACGTCTATAAAACTGCTAAGTCTACTTAAACGACGGCTAATTCTCTAATATACGCTTCGCGATACTTATGCGCCGAATATATTTTCCTATATTATAAACGTCTCATTTTCGTTCTTATTTATTCGAGGGGCCAAAACCCTTTGTGCTATAATCCAATTCGATCGTGCCCCACGTGAAAAGTAATAAAAATGTCTCCACGAGCTCTCTCTGTCTCTCGAAATAAATCTTCGGAATCGTAGGTCTAAAGTTATATTAATCGAGTATTAATTCAGCGCTTAATTATTAAATTAATATACTTGCTCTGATATTGAGAAGTAATGGTATTAAGTCCTCACGTTAAATTAACTGCTTCACTTTTTTCACGACACACGTTTCAACTATATATTCAGGAATTTTTTCCGGACGGCATTTGGCAGGGGAAAAAAATTCCTATAAATATTGGCCATTGAACTGATTTCGAAGGAGCGATGATTTAACGCTCTATAAATAGGAAAGTCGAAATTTTATTAAACCACGAGGTCCCGAAGCGCGCGGGCGCGCATGTTAATGCGATCGAATAAACAAGTCAAACTCGGAGGCGTTAAACCAAAACAAATGGACGGCGAAGACGAAGGAAAGAAAAAAGAGGAAAGAGGAGTGGCGGGTCGCTGCCAGCCCGAAATCTCCCAAACTCCGGAAATTCCGAGGATGCCGCGCTATTAGACCGCTGAAAAATAGCGGCGCGATATCTCGGCGACGCGCGACCACTTAGACCCTGGCCCAAGTCAAATCGTATATATATCTCTCTAGAGCGCGGGCGCTCGGGAAAACCAGTTCCAGGGCGATTTGATATTGCGCTCATTGTCGTCTAATGAGGGAAATCCATGTTGCCGCGCCCGAACTTTCCTTACTATAGTACAGTCAGCCTTTTCGACATTTATCACGGCTCGAGAGACTTTTATGTCTTTGGGGAGGTTATATATAGGTATGCCGCCAGCCGAGTCGGATCGGGAAACGAGATAAATTGTACGTTTAGTGGCTTTCCACGTCTTAGTGGATCGAGTATTCCAGTTTTCCCTCTGATCTCGTTGTTTCGTAATTCTTTGAATATTTCCCCGCCGTTTATTATTCAGCTTATCAATGATTATTCTCATGGCATATAGCTCTTACAGTCGGGCGATTAACAAAAAAACGAGCGTTATATGCCATTCGTTTCCTGGAATTCAATAAAATCCTTTACCTACAAACGATAAATTTGAAATTTCGCGGAATATAAATGCTAATACGCGCGCTCGTTTTCGCAAACATGCACGGTTCATATTTTCGCCTCGTGATGCGCGAAGAAAGCTGCCTGCGATCAGTAATCCCATTGAGGCAGATCCTCGCGTAAACTATCGGAATCGTACTTGGAATGTCCATTACAAGCGCGAAAGAGGCGCGAGCGTATACTTTCCTCCCGCGTAAGAAGAAAAAAACGTCAGTAAATTTGTAGCTAATTTCTCGTACGACTGCGCGTGTGGCAGCGTGAATCAAACGAAGAGGTAGAGAGAGAGAGAGAGAACGGAAGAAAGAACGAGGCGACGCGCAAAGTAGTCGGAGAAACACACGGCACCTGCGCCGCTGGGAGTGTCAAGTCGTCGGACAAAAGGACGGCTCTCCTCGCTGCCGGCAAGAGAGAGAGAGAGAGAGAGGATAGCCCACGCGCGTGCGCGCTCACGCCTAATTGCACGTACGCGCTCGCTCATTTACATAGCAATGCTCCGGCGACGACGAGATTTCACGACACTTCGCACCTTGCGCTCTCTCGCGACTGCGGGGCTTTCTGTTATCGGCTCGAGAGAGAGAGAGAGAGAGAGAGAGAGAGGGGAGAGCATCGTGCAATTGAGCACGGATAAAGCAAATGTTTGCGCTCTCTTGCCTGCCTGCCTCAGCAGAAAGAAAAGGGGCCGGACACTCCCCGCGGGAAAAGTCGGCTCTGCACGCGCGTGTTTGTTTATGGCCTGGACCCGGAATAATTAGGCTGTCATCTTCGGCTTTTCTTCTCGCAGCCGCGATTTCACCTCCCAGGTGAACACACTGATGCACTTCTATATACACGTTGGACTCTGAGATGTTTTGTCCGTAGTTTCATTGAAGCTTTAGCGTCGAACGGCGAGTGGCTGATTAATACGCGATACGTCGGTCTCAGCCGTGTCGATTAATTTGCCCGTCGGCGGGCGACGCGTGGAGACAAATTCGTGCGATTACGAGAACACACACGGAGCTCGCGCGCGCGCACCTTTTTCTTCCACTTCCTCCCGCGCGGCTGGCTTTGTCATTAATCGAGGCGCCGGGGGATTTTTCAACCGCGGCGGTTTGTCAGCGGTAAAATCGTTTCAGTGTCCGGGGCCGCGAGGAGAGAAAGAGAGTCGCCTTTGTCTCAATCCTGACGGACACCTCAAAACGCAAATAAATTTCCCGGCTAAAATGTAGAGTAACTAGTCAGCCGAGGAGAGAGAGAGGGAGAGGGAGATTTAAGCAAACCGCAGGTTCAATAAATCCAACGCAGGAATCCCGGCTGCGACTTAATGCGCAAGTGAGTGTGTATATAGGAAAGGGAGACCGAGAGAGAGAGAGAGACGCGGAGAGATAGAATTAAAATTACTATTCGGGTAAAGGAGTTTTACGTAATGATAATCGTTCCTGTGCATTAACTCTCGCGGCGCTTGCGCTCGCGCGCGACCATTGATGCATCAACTTTCAACATGCCCACGAGGCTCTATGGTGATGTGATACTATTACTCCCATTGTTCTGTCGTAACGTCGCTGAAGGTTGTTATTTCTGTGAAAAGAAACGCTGACTAAAGAGGGGGAGAGTCTGAAGGAGGCAGGAAGAGAGATAGAGAAAGAGGGAGAGAATACACGCGGAGTGCTGCTGCCAGGCCTAGTGTTAGTTTCCGTTGATTCATCAGCGGGACGTTTCGATGACCTCCTTGAAGAGTTGGCGAAGAAGCTCGCCACCGCGAAACGTGACCGGGGGAATATCGGCATCTCTCTCATTCTCCGAGCTTCCACAATCGGCCGATTTATTGCTATTACTTCCTCGAATAAAGAATGAATGGCCACCGCAGAAGCAGAAGCAGCGGCCAGTTGTGTGTATATCGCGGGGACACGAGAGAGCGATGCCGGGGCGGTCGCGCGACGAGCAGCAGGGAAATTAACGAGCGGTGACGACACGCTCTCGCTTTTTTCCGCTCCGTTATTACCATTTGACGAGCGCGAGCCCGAGAGCGAAAGGTCGAAAATCAGAGCGACGCGGGGAGAGGTGGAGGTGCGCGCGCGGCTTACGTAACGCGCACGCGCATCTAGCCTGGAAAATTGCCGAGCGTAACGAGTGACTTTAACGATCGACTTTGCCGCCGCCAGTCTCTGCCTGTGTGCGCAAGAGCGCTTCCAATTTTAGGTTAGATTTCAAGATACCCGCGAGCGCGCGAGAGTTTCAAGGCCGTCGCCGGTGCAATAGACTTTGGCAATTAAGTGGACTAGAAAACAATGATGACGTGAAAATGGATTTGTGCAACGCCGCGTGGCGTGCAGGATCAAGATTTCGCGAGCGAGCGAGCGGCACAATGTTATTTTTCCTTTTCCTCCCCCACCGCTACTCCTGCCCCCTATTTTTTTGTTAAACGTTCAATGCCTCGCGAGCGCGCGATTTCAAAAGTCATTAGCTGATTAAAGATGCAGGGGAAAAATGCTCGGGGGAAAATCTCGGGAAGACAAAAGAAAAGAGTGCAAGTGTGTCTGTTGTTGTTCGCCATTCATAATGCACACGCACGGTCTAAGGTTATGCATTTTTCCACGATCCTAACCCAGAGAGCGCGCGAGCCTGTGTGTGTGTGCGTGTGTGCCGTGGTATATAATGAAATCGCGATGAAGCGAGAGGGAAAAAAGGGGGACGCAACACAGCGTGCGCGTGGCCGGCTTCCGGCATACATACTTAAATGTGCATCCTCTGTAGGTCCGACGAAACGAGATTAAGGTGGCCTTTTCCTCTCCTTTTCTTTTCCTCTGGCTTTTGCAACCTGCCTCTTAATTAGCTGATTTTCATTCTTATATCCTTTACTTTTATTGCTTTTAGATAAAATTTTTTATTTTAATGACTAGGTACGCGAGAATGTTTTTTTATTGCAACAGTTGCCAGCAAATTCATAAAAAAATAAGCCTACTTTGATTATTTTTGTAATAATTTGTAAGTGTTAACAAAAATACAGAAATTTCAACATTAATTCCTTTTTCTCTTTCCATATAAAAAAAAAATGTCGTCACTTATTTAAAAAAATAGCCAACAAAACTTTATAGGAGCGTGAAAGTGAGGACAACTCGTTACACTTCAATACAATAATACTGCTCGAAATCAGCCCACAGCAGCAATAAACTACATGCGCGTTGAAATGAAGTAACCGAATGAGACACAATTGGCATAGGCGCGTGCTCGCTTGCTTATACTATCGGCAAATTGGAAACTCCGGTCAACGACAGGCTCACGGTCAGCGATTGTGCCATCCCCCCGCTCCTCGCGCCGCCGCTCGAGGGGGGGAGGAAAAAACACGAGGCGCACGCGAAGATTGATGGCCCCTCGCGAACGAAATCGAAAGCAGAACACAGCGCGCACGAAGAGAGCTCCTCGTCACCATCGTCGTCGTCGTCAACGTCGTCGAATCGTATTCAACGCTCGCTCGGCCCTGCGTGTGTATACGCGAGCGCTGGCCCAGTTCACGCCCGCGCGTTGCCTCAACGCGTACGAGCGCGAAATCGCGTTTGCAAATCGCACTTAACATTCAGCCGGCGATTCAAGTCTCCGCGTGGTTGTATATACCGCGCAAGAGACGCCGGGCCCGGCCGCGCGTATAATACGAGCGGCGGTAGCGGCGGCGATCGCGAGAACTTTTCATAACAATCGATATTATGCAACTGCGCGCGCTCGGTGGCGCGGTAGCGGCGGCGTTCCAGAAACGCACGCAGCGTTTCGTGCAACGCATCTGCATTTCCAGCAAATTGCTAAGCTCTTTATGCTGGCTCGCGACATCATTTCTCTAAACATGTCATTTTTTTTTGCTACTACTGCTGTTGCTGCTGCTGTGTTGCCAGAGTGCGCCTCTCCTTTTCCCGCCGCTATTATTTTTTTTTTCCCTCTCGTTCGCCGTATCGCACTTTTACTTTGGCTTTTATGAATGACGGCGGCGATTTCGCAATGCCGCGTAACCCGGGATCGCGAAGGAGACTCGGTTATTATCATTGATATATCGTAATGTCGCTGTTCGCGTTTTCGGCTCTTTATACGGGAATACTCTCCGTTTTTTACAATCGCGAGATATATAATTCATCGTTATGCTTTTATTGGCGAATTGTCGATGTCTTTATCCCATTACGAGGCTTAATTGCGAAACCTTGCGAATTTAAATTGATAATATAAATTTTTATTGCCCGCGCCCCTGTCACCGAGTAATAAAGTCTTTACTTAAACTCCACGTGTAATTACAACTTTTATTTGTCCTGCGTTTACAAGTTTGTTCGCGATCTATATAAAGCACATACACACACACACACACACACACATACACACACACACACATGCTCGAGCTCATTACTTCATTATACATATGTATATACTTCGGGCGGGCAGCCTTTCAAAATACACGAGAGAGACCATCACACCGAATTCGGTGACGAGGCCTTTCGCAAGCGCGTCAATAATTAACGGGGCTCATCTCGCAACCTCCAAATATGCGTTCAAAGACGAGCCCATATATCGAAACTTTCAAATAATATGTGTGTGTGTGCGGACACATTTTTTTTCGTCTTCGAGCGCGACATTGCGCAAGCGCGTCTTTGAAAAAACGGATATAAACAATAGCCGCGTCACACGTACTACTCGCGATGCCTATATACCGAGGTATAACATACGCATATATAGCTTTTTCTGGCCCGCGGTGGTCACACGCTCGCGGACAAATGGTATAACTAAAAGCCGCCATAAATTCCTATAGCTGGCACAATGACTCGGGGACGATATAAAATAATTAGCGGGAAAACGCCATTTTTCTCAGCGGCCGCGCATAGACGCATCACACAGAGGAGTTTGTTAATCAAAAACATAATTGCTAATGTATTCGCCTATCTTTATTGCCGCGCTCTCGTCTCGGCTTTCACCTATTAAAGCGCGATTTTTCAAATCGGCCGGCCGGCGTGATGCCTACGCCGAATAAATAAACAATAAAGTTTTCGAGAGCCGCGCGGAGATTGATCAAAAGCGCGCAAAGTGTCATAATGCATTTTTAATTACTCGCGCGTCCTGTGCATGTGCTCTATCGGGTGAAAGTTCCCCTATCGTTTGACCATTTTCTCGAAAGAATGGCGAATAACTCACAATGACCGCTTGATTAATCCACATGTAAAGAAAGGCTCTACCCAACCTCGAGAAAAGTGTCACCTACTCTCTACTGCACATGTATGTATACACACAGCTATATAGATACGCGGCTCTCGCGACCGAAACTAATTCATGCTGGAGCTATCTCCACTCGCTCGCTCGACCTTTCTCGCCTCTCCTCGCCTCTAGGCCTGCCTGTGTGTGTGTGTACGTGCACCTTACCGTATATACCATCCACGGAAGCAAATAGTCGCGCGCTCCTCTCTCGACCCGATACCGGAGGTCCGATAACTCGCGACTTTCACCCGCGAGTACACGAACCGCTCGCTCGCGCGCGCGAGAAGACGCGCCTCGCGCGACGACGACAGCGGGTTCAGGTGCAACGGCTGCTGCAGCAGCGCGACAGTGTACGCGCGCGGCTATTTATTTTGTCTGCTCGCGCGGGAGAAGCGCTAATTTCCACCGCGAATGTGCCTCTTCATGCGCGTTTATATACATATATACACGTAGACGAGTACCGGTCATTCATGTTTCCGCGCCTTTTCCGCGTACACTCGGTATATAGAAAGCGATGATGAACGCCTCCGTATAGGCGCGTGCTGTCGCTGGATTTTACACGTATTTTGTCACGGTTTTGCTTATTATTTACGGTAAAAATGAATAACATGTAACAATATAAGGTTAAGTAGTAGAACGGAATTATGTAACGCGCGGCAAGCGGCATACTATACACGATGTACAGAGACAAACAATTAATCGCATGTAGAACAACAATTACAAAGCTGCAGCGCGCGGTATGGAGAGAGAGAGAGAAAAAAAGAGCGAGGCGTAACATTTTTGACGCGAAAATTGACAAACTCGCGATAAGTATCTCCGGCCAGAAATTACGAGCACGCGAGCCGCGTATATAGCGTGAGAAAAGCCGCAGCGCATCCATTTATAACGTGTGCATGTATGTATATATATATATATACACATACGAAAAGTATAACACACAGCACTACACAATGCGCTCGCGAGAGAGCGGCGATCGCGCTGGGGAATGCGAAAAAATGCAGAGGCGTCCGTGCGCCCGATGAAAAATGCGAGTTCGAAAGTGCACGCGAGCCGCAAGAATTTGGAGCCGCTGCATTATACACAACCCGTACCCACACGCAAGCTCGCCGGCAGCGCGCGATGTGCCGAGTATATGTATCGTGCGCTCCCATTAATGCACGTCGCGCTGCAGCTGCCGATTTTTCGTTCGCTCGCGAGGTCAAATGAAAACCCGGAAAAATGCGGCTGATTACTATCACTTAGAGAGCCGGCTCTAAACGCTCTTGCGGGGCCCGTGCGCGCGCAACGAGATCATATTTACCCGAGCGCTCGCGCGCAAAGTCGTGACGGGGCCTTAGCCCCGCGCGTCGTGACAGAGAAAGGCCTATCTCGCGTTACAGGTGCTCCGGATGAGGTGCGCGCGAGCGAGCGAGCAAGCGCCAGGGTATAGAGGGAGAGAGAGGAGGCGAGCGCACACAACATGCGGGCGGATGGGAGAGAAAGGAGCCGAGCTATGACTCTGCGCGAGCTCGCGAGAGATAGAGTCCAAGGATGAGACGGGACTCTCTCGCGGCCGCGCTGCTTTCTGTATAGGTACTGCTATGGAGCGCGCACTTACGATTGCACGACGGCGACAGGCGAGCGTACGATTGTCGAGGCGGCGGAAGAAACGACAATCAGCGCGCTCTCCCACCCACCGAGTACAGCGGCGGCCACTCGGCTTTTTACCCGCGCGCATATATATGTGTGTAGGTACCTACGTACGGGCACAATGTAATCAGAACGTGGTAACGCGATGGCAATTCCTAGCGGGGATTCATTCGCCGCGGCCGGTAATTGCGACGCGTTAACGACGAGGTGCTAAACGCGCTACCGCTCGCGTGTGAATGCGCCCGAGAGAGCTATGGGCATTTTTCCCCCGCCGAGCTTAATGCCGCGCACTCCGCATCACCGGACTCTCCGAGGATTATCAATGAGGCTCCGCACGTCAATTACCGACAGCCCTTCCGGCTTTTTTGCTCCTGCCGCATCCACTTGTTCGGTTTATTGAGTTATACGCGTGTCGTGTGTGTGTGTGTATCGAGAGGGACGATGAGAGAAAGAGACAAAAAAGAGTGAGGTTGGGACGAAAAAAATTGGTCGGACGCGTCAGAGGCACGTATATAGAATAGCGACTCGCGCGCTGACTTATATATCTCGGGAGAGACCTTGAGAGCGCGCGCGCGCCACTTTTACATCGGCGCTCGCTCGTCGGTGATCGAAAGACAAGATTGATATGCGCTCGCATTGATACAAATCCATGGGAAATCGCGCGCTCGCCATGAGATGAAGAAGAAGAGTAGCGAGAAGAAGAAAGAGGAGGAGGGGGAGATGAGAGGGAGCGAAAAAAAGGAAAATAAAAGAGGCGGGGAGAAGACGGACGGGACGGGGCCATTGGCATTCCGAAAAAATTACTCACGGTCCGATATATATTCGATCGAGTCGTCCCGGGACGCCCCGCGCGCGATGTATAGTGACTAATGTATCGACGAGTTCGAAAAATCGTTCGGGGCCGGTCTCGCGTGTTATAAGACTGCGCGCGCCGACTAATGTAACTAATGTACCGGTGATTGATGCACTTGCATCAGTCACAACACGCGGTGTATAGCTCTAATCCGTGAGAGATGAGCGATGCGGTCGCGCGCTTGATAACCATCAATGGACGCGGCTCTCTTATCTCGCGCGGCCTCGTATACGGTTTTGTCAAATTAACACCGCGGCTCCCTTCCAATACCCCGCAGTCAATATCTATATATAAGCCGGTCCGTTATTGTACGCGAGTATAGGCGCTATTAGTTATAGTCTATGCGTATCGCGGCAAGACGAATTACCGAAACGCTCGTGCATGCACTTGTGTCTGTCTCTCTCTCTGGTCCCTGTTTACAGCGACACAATGCAATTACGAGCGACGGCGGCGTATTACGCGAGAGAGTCGCGGAAAAATGAAACGCTGGAATTAGGGGGGACACCGTATAGTAGTAGTGCTCCGCTTCGCTCGACTCACGCGCCGAGCGACCCGATTACGCAACTTGTGTCTTTCCTCGCTGTCGTGCTGTCTTTGCGCACGAAACTCGGAAAAATAGCGCGGAACAACGAGGTTAATCTTCGCGCTCTTTAACTCTGTCGCTCTAAAACACAGATGTATATATTTGCGAAACCACTGAATCCTCTACGATACATGACAATAATAATCAAATTACCACGCCTTTTTGCACTTTCATTAATTCAGCTGCTCGCGCACGTGCGAATCTATATATACACCGGCAAGAACCACTGGCATCGTGTGCATATGAGTTTGCAAAAGCCGCGAGGAGAGAGAGATAATGCGCCGAACGAAATCTCCGATTGCAATCCCCCAGAGACGACGAAGAAGAAGAAGAGGAGGCGTGTGCCGCGCGGCAAAACAGCCAAGCGCGCGAGATCATTCATGCCTCGAGGAGGGAGGTAGGGAGGGGGTTTCGACACCCGCGCCTGCTCTTACGCTCATTTCCTCCATTGCATCAGCGCTAAACAGCGCGCGGAATTCTTTGTGTTGAAGCAGCCGGGAGAGTTCAAGCAACGGCCGTTCGCTATAGCTCGAGAGAGTTGCCAAACACAACCTGTCGGAAGTAACAATGACCTAGGTTGCGGTTGCACCACGCGCGTGCGCGCGCACCTACTTCGTGTGCGAAATAGGCAGCAGTGTGCCGCCGCCGCCTTGCGCCAATAACAGCTTCCTCTCGTTCCGATGCTGCACATTCGGTCCAAAGCTCCGCACTTAGACGCTGCTGCTTTTTCGACACTCGCGAGCGCAGAGCGGACACGCGGGGAGGATGTTGTAGCATAGAGCGGCGAGCGTGCACTTTTCGAAACTGCACAATCTTTTCTGGCGGACACTTTATTACCTCTTACGTTATAGAGACAGCTAGCGAGCGAGCGCAGTCCGTCATATTATCATTGTGCGCTGAGAATAGTGTCATTGTTCTCTCTCTCTCCGACTAGAATTTAAATACACTTGTGTGCTATGTTACATTATTTTCACGACTATTACGAGGATTGGCCAACGACGGCGTAATTGTTCAAATTAAAGAGAATTGCAAACAGATTAATTTTTGCCCCCTTTCCAAGTACCTTTCAATATATACACGCGGCGTTTGCACTTTCAACTGGTGCAAGAGTGCAAGGTGAATTGCGCCGGTAGAGAACACACCTCTCCGGCCGATCGCACAATGCACCCGCCGATCTAGCCTTATTACTCCGATCGCTCGCGAGAGAGAGAGAGAGGGAATGAGAAAAAAAAGGCGCGGGGAGAGGCGCCGATAGGGAAAATCGCTCTCGAACTTGACGACCGCGCGACGAGCGCAACTTACATACCCCCGCGCGTGCGCGCAGGGCAATCCGTGCAGCGCGGCTCTCTGCCTTTCTAATCCCTGCTATATGCCCACTCCCGCGGAAAAATCAAATAGAATTGTGTGTCCGAGGAATATCGTCCGTGCGTGCGTTTGCGTCCGTAAAGCACAGTCCCGCGTAATTCCGCAATATATAGAGAAAAAGCCGTATAGCAAGCACTGCCTAAACCAATAACGCGGTCTTTTTTACGATAATTGTATAATTCCGCGCCTACTGCGCGCAGACTCGCTTGAGGTAGACCAAGAGAGCTGATTTATGAGCCGGTACTTTTGCTAATTGGCCACTTACATGCGCGCGCGTCGAGGATGTTTCTCTCTTTTATATTTCAATAAAACGCGCCTGCGAACTTTTATCGCCGCGGACGCCTCGTCTGCGTGACTCTTGACCTTTTTATATACACGGCGGCTTTTCGAAATTTCGCCGTTTCGAAACTCCCGCTGTCGACGCTCTGCGGCTATCTATCGCCGATCCGAGCATCGTCCCCGATCATTTGTTTGCCACTTTTCGCCATTATTCCGAGCGCAAGACACTTTTCATTCGAATCGGTCGAGATGTATCGTGCGCGGCTCTCAGCTGCCATTTGGATTTATTAACTTAAAAAACAATGCCGCGCTCCGATCGAGCGGCGTTCTCAAGCCCATTCGAATGAAAAAGTGCAAAGCGTCGTAGTAGAGTGTACACGAACCATCTAACCTCGTGATCTCCTTCTTCTCTGTTGCAGTCCTTCTTCGGGCGAACGTACAACAATCTGGGCAGCATATCGGAATGCAAGAACGGCGGCGTCTGCGTCATCAACAAGAAGAACCGCACGGCCTGCAAGGCCTGCCGGCTCCGGAAGTGCCTCATGGTCGGCATGTCCAAGTCGGGCTCGCGGTACGGGCGGCGCTCCAACTGGTTCAAGATCCACTGCCTCCTGCAGGAGCAGACCAACAGCGGGCAGGGCGCCGGCGGCCTCGGCGCCGCGCACTTCGGCCCCGGGGGCTTCCTGCCCAGCTTCCTGCCCGGCCTCCAGTCCCAGTCGCAGCAGGCCCTCGCGCTCGGCTTCGCCGCTAAGGACGGCCGCGACCAGAGCTCGCCCAGCCAGGAGGACCTCGCCCTCCAGTCCCACCTCCTCCACGTGGCCATGATGAAGCAGAAGGGCCGGGAGCGCAGCGACAAGTCGCCCCGGCCCGACGACATCGCCCAGCTGAACCAGCTGAAGCTCCTCGCCTGGCAGAAAGAGGAGGACCGAGTCAGCCAGCAGCAGTCCTCGACGACGCCGCCGCGCAACCGCAGCGCCACGCCGCCCTCCGCCTTCGCCTACAAGGACCTCGTCTCCACCTCCTCCATGTTCTCGGTGAACTTCGCCTCGGCGCAGAAGGACGCGGCCATGCCCTCCAGCTCGCTCGAGGTCTTCCGGCCGTTCCTGCCCATCTACAAGCAGCGCGGCACGGACACGCCGAGCGACAGCGGCGCCAGCTCCGTCGAGAGCGCCGACGAGCATGACGAGCACTCGCACAGCAACTCGGCCTTCAGCTACTTCAAGCAGGAGTCCTCGCCCTCGGCGAGCGAGCGCCACCACCACCTGCACCACCACCACCACCACCACCCCCCGCCGAGCGACTTCCCCAGGCGGAAGATCAACGCCACGGTCACCCTCACCACGGCGGACTACCTGCCGCACCACGGCCACGGGCTCATCTACCCGCCGGCGGAGCTCGTCACCCCGGCCACCTCCCACCACTCGCTCCGGGGCGGCGACCTGCTGCTGGCGAGCCCCAGCCCGGGCGGCCTGGCCGTCGAGCAGATGGAGCCCATCGACCTGAGCGTGCGCGCGGCCAAGGCGGGCCAGCGGCAGCAGGCGCTGGAGAAGCAGGCGCAGGAGGAGGCCGAGAGCAGCGCCGCGAGCAAGGCGAGCTCGGCCGCGGCCAGCAGCAGCGGCTCGAGCAGCCCCGCCCAGGAGCCGACCGCCAAGAGCAACCCCCTCGACCTGAGCCTCGACGTCAAGAGGCCGGCCGCCGAGGTCTCGCTCTAGCGGGCTGCCTCGGCAGGCCCGCCGGGCTCGAGAGAGAAGCGCTGGATGTGTAAATAAGACTAGGGACTCGTATTTCGCGGCGCCGTCTTTCCTTCGACCAACCGTATAGCCGATACCGTCGAAATTCATCGTAGATCGGAAAATTTCATCGTCGAGTGATTTTTTTTCCGGACCAATCGGGCGTACATAGTCGCGATAGACTGAAGGAATCGCGTAGCGATTTAAAACGTTGGCGTTCTTACGATTATGCAGGACGTACAGGGAATGTCAGCAGTCGGGTGCAAAGAAGCCAAGTGCCTTTATCCGACGCCTGATTCGTTTACATACGAATTATCAGATATATTAGAGCGAGTGAGTCCGTATCGGTCCAATGTGTTCAAGTGCTCTGCAAGCTGTCTTGTTTCGTCACCACTTTTTGTCACGTCAGACTAACATCGTGCAAATAAAATAACACCACCCGTCCCCCTACTCTTCCAATAGTAGATAGTTTGATTATCGATGTAAAACTCATACACATACAACACACACACAGCCGTTTTATAACTTTATTGTTGTCCCCCCCAATAGCGAACGAAAGTTAATTTTATTATTATGTATATGTATACGTCTTTATATATATATGCGCGACCAAATATGTAAGTATCCAACGTCAGCGTATACATTTTTATATCGAAGAGAGACAGATGCAACGAACAGTCATAGAATTATTATAAATGTACTATACTGATATTATTATTATTATTATAATTATTATTATAATTATATTATTTAATGTGCATGTACAGGATCTATTTCTTTATATATATACTCTCATCGAAATACAGTTTGTACGAAGCAAACTTATAAAATGTGATCCTTAGTAAATCAAAAGGCCAGTAAACACAAATTACGATATATATAGAGAGACACGTCTATATAAAGGTGCGGCGTTTTAAATGGAGAGAATGCCTGACAGAATTGTTTGCTTATTTTCCACTTGTTATAAAGAAATGTAGGTAATTGTAATTAAGGGGCGACGATTCGTTTTGGCGTCTTATTTGTAAATAGTACGTTTAAGAGTAAAAAAAACAGTAAAAGAACGGCCAGTACTTAAGCTTATATTGATGAAATAAATATTTTTGTTTAATTTAATTCTGGAAATGCGTTGTTATTCTTCCTCTCCCCTTGCGTGCGTCATCATCTTCGCAAAAAATGATTTTATTGTATTTATATAAATAAAAGATTAAAGTTGACGTAAAATAAAAAACTATTTCTTATTTATTTATCTATAACCGCAATGTCATATACATATATTGGTTTCTTCAAAAGGGAAACTCACGAGTCAAAATAAAGAAATTATACATATTAAGCTCTTCAATCTTCTCACTATTTTTGCAATATATGGAAAATAGAATTCACTGTTAATATAAAAAATCCAGAATTATTGTCACTGCCTCGACAAGATTCTTGAATTGAGCTAATTTATTATGCACTATAATTTTAAACTTTCTACATAATTTAACCAAAAAGAAATAATTATTATTCTTTTGCATTGACCTTGCCTATTGTTCGATGAAATTTCACCACATTATTTAAATAATACCTTTTTATGTATGTTAACAACATTCTTATTATGATTAAGTAGCCAACAAAAAATAAAAAGAAATCCGAATCCATAGTATTAACATCTTTCGCATACAAAGACACTGGAAATTTCTAAAAACGACATAAAATTTAATCCAATATAAAATATACACTTAAATACTTTTGAGGAATGCCGGATGAATAAAATTATATTTTATTTTAATACGCGAATGCAGTAAATTAGCCTTTGTGCACTTATAAATTATAAGCCTGACGTAAAGCCTTCCTGATATGATATTTTAATCACTGTTTTTGATAATAATTTTTGAAAACGTCAGAAATGGACATTTGAAAATTTACGACGTCCTACCGATCACCGCGCGTAAATCACTTTTTTGCAAAGAGAGAACGAAAAAGAAGAAACAATTAGATTGCAGTAAAATCGAGCCGTAAAAATGTCAGTTGTGTTTGTTTTTTGCGAAACTATAAATTTCGGCCGCGAGCTCGTTATTCACTCCCGAAAAACCCGGCCAAAAAGAGCATCGTAAACAAAAGTCGAACATTCCAATAAATACAGAAATTTATAATCCTCGCGAATATATGCGACAGAGAAGAAAAGAAAAAGGAGGCAAGCCTATACGCCTCTCTCGCGATGGGGACTTCTTAATTTGATTTTTACGTTCTCGCCGTAAAACGTCCGGCCTTATTCCGCTGCTGACGTGCGAGCGCGGGGTAAAAAAGTAGCGGGATTCAGCGGGGAAAAAAGCGTCGAGAGAAGCGCCTCGCTTGCATAATCGATGCAAATTTACGAAACGTGCCTACACGTATACATATACGTATCTGTCTGCGTGTGGAAAATTCAGTGCGCCGGCCCGGCGACACTTATCGCGCCCGCAAAAACGAAGAAGCCTTGCGTGTATGCGCTCCCACAATATACAGCGCGCAAGTGCATAACTCCGTGCAGTCTGTAACGGCACCTTTTTAAGATTAGATGAGGCAACTGCCGGCGGCGGCGGCGGCCAGCCGATGCATATGACAATCGCCGCGCGCAGCCGCGAGTAATGTTATTGACATCCACGCGGTGGCGCAAATAATAGCCAGATGGCTTAATAGGCAGCCAAGGTTTCACTTTCTCTTCCACGCTTCGACACTCCTCTGCTTCTGCGCCTCCTCCTCCGCCGCCGCCGCCTCGCGTGCAGTAGTCCTTTACGGATCCTTTTCCTGCGAGGCTACAGTGCATGCAGCTATCGCGGCGTACGTTGTTATTGTTTTTAATGGGAGCGTTTATTTCTCCGTGGATTCTCGCTTGTTGCTGGATAGCTCGTGCGGGATTTCAACGATGAACTTTAACCTTTCTATAGTTTAATTTTAATGCGTGGAAGTCATTTGATCAGAAAGAGTTAAAATTGAAAGTTTAATTTTCGGATTCATGTAAAATCTATTAATAAAATGAAAGAAAAATTTTTATGGTTCTATGTTTGTTAATTCGATAAATATTGACTAAACCCTCACCACACTATGGATTACTTCATCATTGCATTTTTAATTCCTAGTCATCACTACTGGAATAATTGCAATGTACTGTTAATGTCTTTGGCAAACTTTTTGTACATTTTCATAATGAATTATTTGAAAACACTCACTTAATCTAATAAATTTGTATCCACCTGTTTACTACTTACATCTATAAGAAAAACTTTCAATAATCTATGGGAAAAAATGTCTTGACTATAAGCTTTTCTCGAATCGTTATAACAATAAAAGAATCATGCAATCCTTAACTGATTAGGAATCGGTCTAATGACGACAATTATTACTATACGATATTTCTCATATGTCGATTTTCGACGCTTTCTAATTAGCGTCCTGAATTGTCGTCTATATCTGTACAATACGGGACAAATTTATTGTCCGAACGAATATATACTTTTATCGCATACGAGTACATTTTTATTTCTACGAGAACCGTTTACTGCATCCATTCTTTTTTTTTATCCACATATCCCCAAAGGCTATAACTAACCCCGCTTTCACGTGTGCGCGCGTTTATTGGTTTTAATTATAGGCTTTTATTAAAGTTACGATGAAATTTAACCCAAAACGGACCACCGAAAAACGCTAACGCGTATAACTTTTCGTTGAAATATATTAATTAGCGGTTAATTTACTATAACGCAAGACTAATATATGAACGAATTGCTGAAAAAGCAAGAAATCGGCAAAGAAGCATAATTGAAAAGGAGTTTGCACAAAATTATTACATTAACGTCATTTCTCATACGCGGAGAGTGGACTATTATATACGCGGCGTTTTTTTGCCGGGGCAAAATGAAACTTTTCGCGGCGGGTCGTTATTAAAGAGTTCTTATAATTTAAAAGAAGCCTTTTTATAATTCGCCCGGTTAATTTAACGTCGTGCGGTAATGTTTTTCTCCTCATATTAAAGCTGCCCCCCCCCCCCTCCCAAGAAACGCCACAATATATTAACGGAATGGTAGGTATACTTACCGGCGAAGTGATGACAAGTAGGTGCGGTTACGAAATTACGAAATTACACGGTTATGAAATCGATGCGCGCGCGCGCGCGCGTGCGTATATATACTCGCGGCGAGCGCTCGCCGCCACTCTCGGATCCCGATGTAAGATTTACGCGAAAAGGCTTGAAAACAACGTCTATTCAAAAGCCGCGCGCGCGCGCGCGCGTCGCGTTCTACTTGTTTCCTACTTGCACACTTGTCCGACAGCGACGAATTATATCATCGTTCTCGCAGGTGCGCATGCGAGGCCCTTAATTAAAATTTAAGCGCACGCACGCGGAGATGTAAATGGAAAAAAAATCGAGGGAGGAATCTTTCGCGCGACGCGTATAGGCGCGGAAAGTTTTACAGTTATATCCCCGCGCGAAAAAGTGTCGGTGCGGGTGCCGCGCGCGTGATTGAGGCGACTGGACTATTTGTAAGGGACGTGCACCATGCGAGTATACATAGGGATAACGCGCAAAGTCGCGCCGTTAGATGTGCGCGCATCGGGAGAGAGAGAGAGAGAGAGAGAGGGGCTATACACAACAGGAAATAAAATATCAATTGAGGACATGCCTGCAAAAACGCGCGAGCCGGTTTTCGCTCGAGTCTTTTATTAATGCGCCGGCTATTTAGACGGCAACAACGCAGCGCCGCGTACGCGCACTTTATCATAATAAATAATACATTTTATGTCATATCCCCTGTGGAACGCAAGAAATTTTATCTAAATCAACATTATTTTATTTATTGGACATTTTTTCGCCGTCAAATTCTATTTATCACGACCTTTTTTCTTTTGTATATATACGTGTGGCTAATGGATCGCGCGCATGCTGGGAGGCTTCCTAATGAAGTTTTAGCTAAGTTTATAACGCGTTTTTGCCGCTTGCTCGCCTCGCGATTTTACGATTGCGTGCGTGCACAATCGCGTACTTTTAGATGCGCGAATACTTAGCAAGTTTTATATTCTTTCGAACTGCTGCGTGGCGGACTTTTTTTGCAAACGCGTGTATAGACTGCGTACAGAGAAGATGGCAGTAACAAGTGCAAAAAGTCATTAAGGTGCTGAACGACGGGACTATTTTATTGAATATTTTCGTCGCATGACACGCTGTGTATATTCAACAAGTATGAAATCGATTTGAAATTGCACCTACGTACATACACACACGGTGTGTTATGTTGCAATGATGTGACCACATATCGCATTGGATAACTTCGAGATGTTATGCTTGATTAAAAAAAAAGTAAATGTAATTATTAAATCATTTCTTGAAGTGAAAGAATCTCAGATATATAGCATGATTTGTAATTTAATGTGATGAATATTCTGCATTACGACTTTTTCGAAAGACATTTAAAAAATCTTTCTTAGAATTACATAATCGAAATTAAAGTCTTTAAAATTTTCAACTTTTCATAAAATGTCGTACTCACATGGATAAATAATTTAAAAAAATTTAATATTAAAGATCGATTGTGATACTGCAGGAACCATCTCAAGAAACTTATTTCACTCAATTATTGAAATACATTTCAGTATATCTTAATTTAAAGAAATGGGTCTATAAATAAATGAAAGATAATGCAATGAAAAAATTTATGTTATCTCTTCATTTGGAGAATGATATACGCCAGTTGACATATAATGTGAGACTAAATCTTTCGAGAGAACTTTCTGCTGTTCACTCGACAAGCTCGTAGTTTTTGCCAATATTATTTTATTTACTACAAAAATTTGAGAAAATTAAAAAAATTTCATAAGTATTTAAGTATTAGTCTATTATTTATAAAATCCTAATAAAAATTAAAATGCAGATCTTAATATGCGAAAAAAATGCATATAAATTCATTTGCTATTGGTTAATTTAAGTAATCATAGTTATCAGATCAAACATTACGTCTGTGAAGCAAAAAGAAATGTGATAATAAATTCTCATCGGATTTTAAATAAATGATACTAACAGTATCTATCACTTCTAATATATGTAATTAAAATATTTAATGTACTAATTCAATTAATTTGTATAAATTTAAGATTAAGGGGGCCAATTACAGATTTCTGCATCGAATTTTACAGTACTTCAATTTATTTTCTGGTTTTTTAAAATAATCAGAATCATTCGGTGTTTGTATTGGGTTTCTGACCGCTGGATAAGAAAGATAATAATTAATGAAAATGAAAAATTAAATAAAATCACTCGAAAATACGAGAATGTAATTTCTACGCTCCGACATCCCATTAACCACAATTATAATCTAATTTTTCTGTTCCTTGTAGGTTTCAACACCTGGATACAGATGGGGGTGGCTTCGATTTTCAAACTGATTCATCAACATAAGCATCTTCTCAATATACATTCCAATAATAAAACAGAAAAAAATTTTTTGCCGATAAAATAAATATTTAATAAATGAGAAACAATAAGAATTATAGATAAATTATTCGGAGAAAGTAGTCTAAGCAAACTCACGTCACAATATTGATTTCGAAAATACTAGTCTTGAGAAACAAGCCTTTGAGGTGAGTCATATTCTTGTACGAGGTAACTAACTGTGGGAAACAATTAGAAAAAGTGTTAACTGAAACGGATCTACGTCAAACGGTGTGATAACTAACTGGAAATTATTAGAGGGGCCCAGCCAAGTTGTAAAAAATACTTGATATGTGGCTGAAAAAATGTTCATAACACACATGTAAAAATATCTTAAAATAAACATTTGTCAAAGTATAAATAAAAAAAAATCACATATGACAAGTAAAACTTCGTTAGAACTTATACGACGTAGAGTCAACATAATACATTTAGAATTAATGATTCAGTGATTGATTTAATTAAATCAATAAAATATTGTTACGTATGCATTGGATTCAATCTCATATTTTTGTTTAAAAATTATTTAAAATAAAATTATTTAAGGTGCTTCTATGGATATATAGGTCTCAAACATAACATATTTTCTAATGAATTGTTCTCATATTGTAAGATGAGAAACGATATATTATAATAAGCAAGTATTTCAAGTACAAAAAAAAGTTATTTTAATAAAATTTCAGTATACTTATAGAGTATAAATATCGAGAATTAGACAACTGATTCAATAAATCATTTCGATCTTTTTCATTTCCGCTCCGATTTCAATTTGGAAAGGCTCATTTTCATCTTTACAAAATTTCATTACGTGGTGTTGTAGGATGAATTAAAACAATTTCGAAACCTGGAAAACTACAGGCAATTGTTTAACGAAGTCATATCGATCTGTTCAAAAACAAAACTTCATAAACAAGTGTCAGTATTTTTACAAAGATCTTTTTACAAAGGTAAAAATGAGTCTTTCTAAATTAAAATCACAGCAAAAATAAAAAAGATACAGATGACTTTGAATCATTTTTTCAAATTGATATCTATTTTATAAGTACTGAAATTTTGTTAAACCGAATGTTTCCACTACTTGAAATACTTGCCCATTATACTATATCGTTTCTCATCTTGCAATATGAGAACAATTCATTAAAAAATATGTTACATTTGAGAACCTATATAGAACAACCTTTATTGTCCGTATTTAAATACGGGGTTAATTGAGTCAATCAAAATTTTTTTTACTCTTCACATAGATTTGCAGTTAAGGAGTGAAAAAGAATAAACAAACTTATGACAATCAAAAGTCATGCACCGTATTAACTCATAACCAGAACAATATTGTGCAACCATTATATTATGCAAACGTGCAAATTGCTCATATAATCACTATATTTGCCCCACATTTCATCCTCGAATTATCATTTATAAGGATCTTGAATCATCATGTAAATACCAATGTTAGTATACCCCATATCGCCTCCACCATATCTTGTTATACGCTTTACGGTGTAATAAATTCGGTATAATTGAATTACGCAGAGTTTAAAAAGCCGGCGCGTTTAAAAGGCATTAATCACTCCCCGCGTAAAAGTAAAAAGAATCCACACCTGCGAACAATTACACGCGTTTGGGAAAAAAGAGACACGTGTAATCGCGCCTATAAAACAGCGTCGCTCATCCGCGAGAACATCCTATCCCAGACGCGCGAGCCTCGTTATCTACTCGAAAAAGCTCTCCGCGGCCAAGCTCGAACAGGGCGCAGTCCAATTACTCGCGGCGGCCCGCGACGATTTACGATCACAATATATCATAAATAAATCCCTAAAAAATGTCAACTCCCTCTCTCTCTCTCTCGCGCCCGCGAATAAAAGAATACTCACGCGCTTGCGCTTTTGCGCGGGCTGGCCGTATAATACGAACGCGCGGCGAGGCGAATACGCGAGGATCATTACTCGCGCGCGCGCGCGCAACTTCTCTCTCTCTCTCTCTCTCCCTCACTGCAGCCGTATGCATTATCGTCGTCTCTGTCGCGTATAACGAAATATCTCGCGCGCACGAGTGAGAGAGAGCGAGCGAGCGACACGTACCCGAGCTTGTAAGTCACAAGAGGCGAGTCACACGCAGGCGCGCGGGCTGCAAGTCACAGAGAGAGAGGAGAGAGAGAAAGAGAGCTCGAGCTATGAGCCAGCCCTCGCGAGAGAGTAGGCACTTTCCAGGCATTTTCTTTGTTCTCGTTTCGAGGCGCGCACGCGCGCGAGCTCGACGCGATTCCGAGAAGCGCGCTACTCCTCTGCTATGACTAATAGTTTGCGAGATATACTTATTTGCAAATAATGCCATTTTCAAAAATGCGCAACGCCGCGCGCACGCTCGCTCGCTCGCTCGCACTTGTTTTGCGCCGGGCGAGCGCGCGCACACGTAGGTGAACGATCGTTTGTCCTCCTACCATCGATTGTCCGCGGATGTTGCATCCTTGGCGCGGAGAGAAAAGAGACGAGGGAGAGCGAGCGCGAGAGAGAGAAGGAGAGTGCAGAGAGAGAGGAGGTGGGTGTCTAGACTGTTATGTAATTGGAACACAGCCTTTGTCAGCCCCCGCTGTCCGTAAATGGCTAACGGAAATGAGCCTCGCCGCGTAAGCGCACTCACGGCAGATAGCCGCACCGCGCAGTGTGTATACAGAGAGAGAGAGAGAGAGAGAGGAGAAAGAGAGAAAGACGGCGCGCTTGGGCAACGCGGATGCACTTTGAATTTCGCGGGCTTGTGCAAACCCTCCCGCGCCACCGCGCTGCAGCCACCGCGCTATTATCGAATGTCATTTATTACTTAATGAACTTCCTTCGCCGAGGCGAGCTCCTCATTTGCTACTCGCGACGGCGGCGGCGGCGGCGGCGGCTTATCTCGCGACGCGCTTTTGTTGCATCTTATTGTGCGCGCGTGAGCCCGCGATTGTCTCGGGATCGTATTCTCTTCTCCGCGAGCGCACGCGCGCGAGGATCGTGCCAGATTTTTCGGTCTGGCCTGCAGGTAATTAGGATTTTTTTCGCCCGGGTGAAACGAGGGACAAGTAGTTAGTGGGCGAGGGTGGATCAATAGAGTGGAAATTCGTAATCGCCTTTTAAGTCAAATTGGCCGCATGGATTTTGCAAGTGTTTAATTACTATTCATTGCTCATTGTTATATAGGATCATTTGTGAAATCTTCAGGGAAAGAAGATACGACGACACGCGTAGGAAATTTGATGCGATGAAAAATGGAATTTCGTCAACCGCGCTTGTGGGAGAACAGATTTAACTCTTTTTCACATTTGTCTTTTCGGAAAATAGTTTTTTATCTTATTGTGAAAAATATGAAACTCCTTATTGTATACCATATGTTTAATTGTTTACATCGTGGTAAAAAAAACTATTAAGTTTATAGTATTAAGTTTAACAACAACTAGCTTTATTCATATTCGATTAGGAATTTTAAGAACTGAAATATCAAGAAGATTAGATGAAAAACGTTTATAAGAAAGACCTTGACGAAAAGGAATAATTGGCTAAGAAATAGATAATATCACGCACCGGTAATATAGCTGAGAATATTTATACGTGCATTTTATGATATAAATATATGATTTCGCAACCGTAATATAACGCAACGGTCTCGCGAAATGATTCATAAGCAGCAAGCAGCCGGAGGATGATTCGAGAAAAGGAAACATCGACAATGGCCGCTGACTGATAGGTTGTGTACATAGAGAGAGAGAGAGAGAGAGAGCAAGAGAAGGAGAGACACGTATATGAAAACCCGCCGCACAACTGCAGCAGAGAGCTGCGGAGAGCCGGGCATTGTGCAACGGAGAGGATGCACTTTAAATTTCGCGGACTTGTGCAAAGACCTGCCTGCCTGCCTGCCTGGCTGCTTCGGGCTCAAGAGCTGCGCGCTGTCGCACTCGCCTGCGCGCGCGCATTCACCGATCAAGCCGCGCGTCTGTGCGCGCGCGGTGCATATTGCGTGGTCGATCTATTTCGTCGCGAAGGCCTCCGCGGACCGCTGGCTCGCGCTTTTTCCCCCTCCCTTCCCCCTCGCGCCACCGAGTGTCGTGACAAACGTTAATGTAATAGGCCCCCCGTGCGACTGTACGGATTCGCTTGGGCAACGTCGATTTTCTACGTGCATCACGCTGTTGTTTATTGTTCGCGAGGGGGCCTATGCCAATCTCACTGCCCTCTCTAATTTCTTGCGCGACGCTGCTGCTCTCCGGCCGCCGCGCGTATAATGATTTGATTGGTCGAAATGCTTTGATCCTCGTTTACCGGATTAAACCCGGCGATCGTCGAGTCGGCGCAGAGGTTTTAACGAATATGTAAGTAATCGCGTTATACCTGTTGTAATCGAATCAAAACGGTACTTATATTTCTTATATTCCAATTTTATTGAACGCGATGTAAATGTTCTATAATAATACCCAATAAAGTTATCGTATCACCTATTTCACTGAGGTAATGTAACTATAGGTGCTTAAAAACTAATCTACAGTGTTACTACATAATTTAATAGAGATTTGCATTATACTTAATTAAAAAAAAAAAATATTTAACATAATTCTTAGCAACGAATAGATTTTGTCTTTTAGACTTACCTGAATTCATTGTTAACCAATTTGCATGACAAATTGTCAAACCACTCCTATCAAGCAATAGCACCCAATTATAATGGATAGTTATATCTGTATCTAAAGTATTCATTTCTTCATCTGATTTGATCTGATTACAACAGGGATATTGCTAGTCATTTGTGAAACTACAAAGTTAAACAAATATTTGTCCGATTCAAATACCTCAATCCTGAATCAAAAAATAGATTTTTTCCGAATTCGGAAAAAAACATAAAAAATGAGCCATGTCCGTTTAAAATCTACCGAGTAGATCCTCAGATAAAGCAGTACACACACACACGCGCACGCACGCACACACACACACACTCGCACGCACGCACACACGCACGCACGCACGCACGCACGCAAACACACACGCACGCACACATGCACACACACATGCACACGCACATCCATACAGACATTTTAAAATCATGTGATTCAAACTTCTAACACCTCTAATCATGTTTCCAGAGCGATTTAACGAAACTTAAAATTTTACTATTAAAAAATTTCCTCTAGTAGGAAGTAATATTTCTTATTTCTCCAGTTTTACATTTGACTCAACCTTACAATCTAAGGAAATGTTAGAATAATAATGTTGGAAGAAAATTTCTTTTATCCTTAATTAAAAAGTGTACCTAATTTTAATCAATTCCAAGTGAAACAGACTATTCTTAGATACATTTTTTTTTTGTTTTTTTTATAAACTACAGTGTATATAAAATCAGTATACATAATTAATAATTTCTAGTATTACTAATGCTCATTTACAAATGTATTAAAATACATCATTTTCACCGAATAAAACAGTATGTATTTTAATATTCCTTATATTTAAAAAAGATTTTTGCTTTGGTGACAATTCAGAGGTAATACTTACATAAAAATTATTAAAGTTGTAAGTGCAAGATTTTTGATAATGTGTTTCGATGTGTCTCGAATCATTCTAGAAAAATGAGTCATGCCACTCATGACAGAACAATAAAAAGCACGATATAATGTTTATAATTTACATCTAATAACTGATAAAGATAACGGGTCTTAAAATAGCTTAAAAAAATCGAAATACATTAAGATAAATATATACGTAATAAAATTAAAACATTGCCCAAAGCATAAATATGTGATAAGGCACTCAAAATTACCATAACATTTAATGGTTAAGCGACTGTATGCGTGCGATTTAATTTCCAACTTTTATGAGTTTTCAACATGGTTTACTGATTTATAGAAATATTGAACAAGAGCTGACATGTTCTTAATGCCTCGTGTACTATAAAATTCGCGCTTTTAACGAATATCACTCAGTCGTTTCCTTTGAGTTATATAAAGTTAGTGTATGAATATTTATAAACGAATTGATAGTCTATTTTAATCCATTCAAACTTTTTCTTTGGTGAAATTATGTGAAATATAGAATTTTTTCTATTTAAATAATGTATATATTATTATTTAAATAATGGTATTATAGCTTTTCTGTTTCCGATAATAATTAAACATATAATTTTAATAATAATAATAATAATAATAATAATATAAGCTATTTATTTTGCATGACATACGTTACCAACTAAAATTCTTGCTTTTGTTCAGGTTCAATACAGGTTTTGAAGGTTCGCCAAGATTCACCGATGCATATTATAAATCAATGATGCTGCGAGGAGACTGCTCCGCAATAAGATAATTTATTACGTTCTTGTTGTACGCAACAAGCCTGTAATTACGAGTTTAGTACAGTTAAGCGCCCTTTGGTACAGTTGTATGCACGCACAAAGGTTTTAATTGAATGTTTTTAATAACGATGTATATGCAGTTCTTTTAACTGAAGACATTATAAACGTTTATTTAAAATTATTTATAAAATAAAAATGGTATGTATGCTAAAAATAATAAAATACTTATGTAGATATTTTGAAATCCTATAAATGGTTTTCTCAGATAACAATCGAATGAAAATATTATTCATAGTGTAAAAGTAGGTAAGTAATTTTGTAGTTTACAAGCCTTCAGAATTTATTTATAGTTGAATCTAAGCGTCACTTTCAAGTACTAAGGCAATTCTTTTCAAACACACGCACATTAAACGATTGTTAACGTAAGATGCTAAATTTCACATTGAAATAGCTATTTTTATCCAATATGATCCTTTTGTGCTCATGTTTTCACATAAAATCATTTCTAGCAACTTAATTAGAAACAGATATTACGTAGGACACCATAAAATCGATGATTTATTGCACAAAAATGATGTATTATCTTTACTTACGTACAACAAAGCTTATGTTATAATTCATAACAATTACAACATTTATACGCTTGTCGATTCAATTATAAATGTTCTAAAAATTATAAATATTTTATCAACAAATTGAACCAAAACGAATCACTTAATTATTATAAATAAACAACTATTTTTTATCTCTAAAGCCTCCGCTTAAATTTCGCCGATAAAAAAAGCCTTAAGTTATTCTGGAATTTGATCACGTTAAAGCCTTTAGTCTCTCCTCCTATACGGCCTACGTTTTTCCGTTAAAAATCTGAAGAACGCAAATATCAAGGGACGCGAGCGAAGGAACGAGCGCGGTAGCGTCCCCTGGCAAAGTACGTAAAAAGGCGAATTCCGATTTACCGAGATCGTATGGCCGCCGCCGCCGCCGCCGCCGCACGGTGAACCTTTACTCGGGAGCATATCACTTGTAACCTCTGTGGCAGCGGCAGCGGCGGCGGCGGCGCGCGGAGCCTTCGACAAGAATCGCCCCGACATTAAGTAAACTAGTAACTTTAAGCTGAATAAGACTTTATCTATTTAAAGTGAACTCGCCACGAAAGAAAGAGAGGGGCTTTTCTTAATTAAATTACTGCTCCGGGAATTTCGCGAATAAATCGCTCGGGCCTAATTAAGAAAGTCATCTTTTAAAAAAGATAAATCTACGTTTAGGAGTGTTTGCAAATAGTATCTTTTCGACTAGTGGTAACAGTCGTTATGTATACTATCTGATTGCCTTTGTGCGATAAAACTGTCGACTTTTAATGAATTCGCGAAAAAATAAGTAGAGCTAGGAATGAGCCACGAAACTGTAATTCTGCTTTAACCGCAGCGTAATATAAGGCGAAACGTTGTATTTACTGGTAAACGAATATTTCAAAGAGTCGTAAAGTCCGATAAATGGTTTACTTTTATGTTAATATTTCACTTAAATTGCTATTATTATTTACAATATCGTAATGTATGATATTTCAGATTTCCCAACTATTTTTTTCTAATTTACAAAATAAGATAAATACAAACGATTGCAAAAATATCTAGATAATTTAATTTAGTTACTTATTTAATAATACGTATTATTATATTTTGCACCATACATTTTCAGTAAACGTAAATAAACTAGATCTGATTCCAACAAAAATTTGGAATTTTGAAAATTTAAATAAAGAAAAGTAATTAATGGTGATTGAGAAGAAAAATAAATTAATTTTTCAAATGAAGAAATAAATATTCTTCGCTATCCTTTTATTATTCTAAATTAATAATAAAATACAACGTGTAATAAACTTTTGATTTTGTAGGATAAATAATTGTGAGGATTATTGTTTAAAAGACAAGGCAGTAAATACACTGCGTACATGTCGGCATTATATTTCAGTCTCGACAAGCAAAAAGAAGCAGAAAAGTCATTGTGTAATCCAAGCCCGCGTTTTCTTTTCAGCCGTTTGATATTAGTAGTTCATGCCACGGTCGGACATACGATGTATGCATGCGGAATTTGAAGTCGTTCGGGCACAAATTGCGATCATAAATAGCTCCCGTTCAAAGGCACGTGTAATTTTTGCCGAGGATACTTCCCGCGGGTCTATATGGTCGCTTCGCTATAGGTACGCGCGCTCGGCGACGGGAACCTCGACGCTCGACTTTTCTCTTAAAGGCCAGTCGTATTTTTTAAGTATAGTAATTACTCAATTCTCATCTGCTTAATTATTAAACGCTTCGGAGCTTCGAATCACTTTTTTATTGAGTACGGCTTAAATCATTTCTTTAGTGCGCGCGTGCTCGCAATTTTGCTATGTACGCTCTTCGCTCAGTGCGCGCACTTTGCCTCGGTTTTTATGGAGTCCGACGTTTTACGTTTTGCAAAAGATTCTTTATTCAATTTCGAGCTTGCAAAACGCACGCGCCGCAGATTAATAATCTTTTGTTGTGCAACAAAAATGGTTTACAAGTGATACATGTAAATTTTCGCAATTTATGCAAGAGCGAATGATACAATGAAAACAATTGGTCATGTAGTTCTACATCTTTCCTTCGGAACAATAGTGCAGCGACTGAAGAATTTGGAATGATTAAATTAGTATAGAATATCACATGATTGAAGAATCGTTTATAAATCACAATTATGCTTTTTCAATACACCATAGATATGACAAAGCTCGATAAAATACTTAAACACTTATCGACTGCCTGCAGAAAGTATCTATAGAAAAAAATTCAATATCTAGAGTAAACCCGTACAATGTTTCTCACGTTATGTCGTGGATCTAATATTAATCATATTTATATTTATAACCGCCGACTGCTTTTACAGCTATATATTTTTTTATAATACCTCCGCATCGTAAAACAAAATGACCACAGCTTCGAAACGCCGTACGTAATGTTAATGATATGCTACGATCTGGTGCTATATGTGTCATCATCAATTCTGCTTACTATGCTCGATTAATTCCGCGCACTCTGTATACCCATCCCATTCGAAACTCGCTACATCTGAGCTTCAACAATGCGATACAGCAAAAACGAAGATGCCCCGCTAAAATCGAAAGCATATAAGAAAAGCTCGACGCGTGATTAGATTCGATGCCTCGGGGTGGTTTATTATTATATTACCGAGCCAATGAGCGCACACACACGCACACATACAGACCGTCGACTTCTAACCCGTCGCGAAAAAAGCGCGCATCGCCTCTCGACCGCGGCGAGAGAGAGAGGTAGAGAGAGCGGGAGATAGAGGTGGAAATAAATAGGATAGACCGGTGCGCGCGCGCGAGAGAGGGACGACCCGCGCGCCGGCTAGCCTCGCCGCGAGAACGAGGTATCGGGAATTTTTCATCACGGGGGCGTGAGACACACGCGGACCGCGCTAGCTGGCTAGCTAGCTATAAGCTAGCCCGAGAGAGGCGTCGGCAGCGGGAATGTCTTCTCGCCGCCGCCGCCGCCGCCGCATCATACGTATATACGCGCGCGAGCGCCAGAGATATTCGCATTATCCCGTAACGCAGATTCGTTTCCGAGGTTTTTCCCCCTACGGATAATACGCTTCTTCTTCTCTCCTTCGCCTCCTCCCGCTCTCTCTCTCTCTCTCTCTCGCTCTTCCTCCTCTCTACGCGCGTTTCATTTGTGCGAAAGAGAGAGAGAGAGAGGAAAAAGCTCGGGCATGTGTGTGCGCAGGGAGGGAGGGAGAAAGGGTTATGCGCGGGATATATATACACGACGAGAGAGAGAGAGAGGATGCGGCTGGGAGAAAGAGATGAAGACACTTTATTATTGCCGGGGCCCTGATTATCACCGCCCGAGTGAATAACTTTTACGATTAGCGCAAAAACGCGTCCCCGCGATGTGGAACAATGCTGCATGCGCGACTCTGCAGCGGAATTGTATTAGGTAGAGCGAGCGATTAATTTACGTGATTTTTTAAAGGGGACGCCGTATGAGTGATCCGTGTATGTGTGTGATGGGGAACATATGCGGGGCTTCGCGATGCGGTGAGTGTAAGGTAATAAACGAGCTCTGACTAATGTTATAGATCTTGAGATTAGAGGTAATTAGAAATGTGCACGCGCGCGCGATGATTATAGACGTTAGAGTTGAAGTTTTATATAGGAAAAAGAATGTGAATGATTGCGCAACAAAGCGCGGTCGAGTTAAATCGAGCAGAAATTACCGCTTTATAGGAGTAAAGTTATGAATTTATGAATTTAGCTGGAGCAAAAAGGAGACTGTAAAAAATAATCTCTACAGTATATGAGAGCGTAGTATATCTACTTGGTATATAGTTCATCGACTGGGATGGAATATGAGAACTTACGTGGGGAACGAGCTCACTCTTATAGTTATATAAAAACGAAATTATTAACTGTAGAAGCAAGACTGCATGAGCGTTGAAAAATAGAGTTAAACTCATTAATTATGTTTTTACATGGTCATATTTACTTCTTCTGTATAACAATATTTTTCTTAGCTAGGTATATTATTTATATACAATAAGTGACATCAGACCTTTATTATAGACGCGTCATCGCAGACACGTATATAAAAAAGAAAATTTGAATAGAATTCAAAAAGACATATACTTGTTTTGTTTATACTTCACTTGAACTTCACGCATGAACAAGCTTTTATAGTTTTCATTTTAAACCCGAATAGCCACGTTAACCTTACCCTTTTCTAACTGTACAAATTCTCATGTATAAATTCTGTAATAAGGAACTAAAGTGCATACATTCTATAGCGATGAAATCATCATATTATTATATCAATCTATAGCTATTTGCATACTTTCCTGAGCATGAAAATAGTTTACACTTTTTTTATAAGCATCAAATTTAAACGGCACGATGTCGTTACAGTTTGATATAAAATATCCCATTTTCTATTTCATTCTCACAATACGTTTACCGATGGCATATAGTTTAAACTGCTATCATACTTTTAAGTGACTAATCGAGTCACATAATGCTCAACGTACTGTTAAATGTAAATGTACCTCGCGTTAACAAGAATCGCACACCCCAGAAAAAACTCGGCCCGTTTAATCGATCTCGAGAAGCAGCTCGCAACGCGCGGCAAATTGCTCCAATTAGATCTGCCGGCGCTGAACTGCCGAATAACACACACACACGGCCATAATTACACTCCAAAGACGCGCTTTCCCCGAACTCCCGTCGATGCAGCTTGTGCACGAAACGAGCGAGTCAGCTGCCGCCGCGCTATCGCGTCAATCCTCTCCGTCGGTAGCTTACCTCGACGAGAAATAAAAAAAAAAAACAAGTTCGCACGGAAGAATGGTCGCGAACACATCGGTACACACACGTGATGCGCACGTCGCGCGCGCGTCTAATACACTTTGCCCTAGAGCGATGCGCACGACATTTTAGCACCCGCTACTCGGGTTCGACAGCGTGGAGCAGCAGCAGCCGCAGCGGCGGCGGCGGCGCATATAAGCGAGCATCATGAAGCAGATTGCCCCCGCGTGCATGGGCCTAGACGTCGCGGAAGCGGTTATCGCGCGCGCAGTCAGCTGTGTGTGAGAGAGCGATGACTCTCGGCCCGAGAGAGGGCCTTAAGGACCTTTCCATTCTGCCTCTCTCTCTCTCGCGCGCGCGTGTGTTTAACCGCGGCGGCGAGCGCGTGCGATTATCTCCGGCCGAGAATGTGTTTAAGAGGGAATAATGAATTTGGAAAGCACC